>CAKXYN010000040.1:10277500-12777500 GCA_935064755.1 Tragelaphus eurycerus
GCCAATTTTATGTTTATCGAAGGGAAATAAATTTAAAAAAACCAATTCTAAACACATTATCAAATTTGACCCTAAGTTTCAAGATTTCAAGATACTTTCAAGAATTTTAAATTTAAAAAATTTCAGCCACAGCACAAAGACTACTTTAAGTTTTCATTAAAGTAAAATCTAGACTACTATAAATAACCTTCTATCTTAACAAAATCATACTATGATGAACAAAAAAACCCCAAGCACAGTGAAAAAGGCACAAGGCCAGAAAAACAATTAGGGTGAAGAATATTTTTCTCACCTTTTCTTTTCTTAGCTGCTCTAACTTTCCTGAAGTTAGTTTATTTTCTCTTTTAACATTTTTATCTTGAATCTTTGCTTCCACAGATGATATCCACTGTATAGTAGAAACTTCTTCTTCAGAAGTAATTTCTAAAATATATTTTTTAAAAATTAAAAGATTTTAACTGTAACATTCTTAGGTGGCACAAATAGGCCATACCTTCACAATGAAAGAAAAAGTAACAGTTGATACAACTAGATAGTTTTGGTAACTTGCCTAGTTGACTTTGAAGTTTACAAGGGAAAATAAATATGCAAGAATAGCTAAAAAAATTTTAAGAACAATAATTAGTAAAGACTACTTCTGGAATTTCTTTTAAATTTTTTTCAACTTCACTGAGGCACAACAGATACAATAAACTGCATATATTTAAAGTATGCAATTTGAGGAGTTTTGACATATGTATATACCTGTTGGAGTTCCCTGGTGGCTCCGTGGTAAAGAATCCACCTGCAATGCAGTAGACATGGGTTTGATCCCTGACCTGAGAGGATGCCCTGGCGAAGGAAATGGCAACCCACTCCAGTATTCTTGCCTGGGAAATCCCCTGGACAGAGGAGCTTGGCAGACTACAGTCCATGGGGTTGCAAAAGAGCTGGACACAACTGAGTGACTGAACAGCAGCAACAATACACCTGTTAAACCACCAACACATTCAAGGCCATTTTCATCAGTTCCCAAAATTCCTTGTAGCCCCTCTAATGCATTACTCCATTCCTAGGCAACAACCTGTTTTCTCTCATTGTTGATTAGTTATTTTTTCCTGGAATCTTATATAAATGGAATCATATAGTATGTACTAAATTTAGTCTGGTTTCTTTCACTTAGTACAGTTACCCTGAGATTCATCCATTCAATCTATGTTGGAGCACGTATTGATAATTTTAAACCTTTTATTTATAGGGAGTGTCCTATTGTATGGATATACAATCTATCCTCCACTGTCCAGGGACATTTGGGTCATTTCATATTTTTGGCTATTACAAACAAAGCTGCTATGAACACAAGTATACAAGTCTTTGTGAGAACATAGGTTTTCCTTTCTGTTGGGGAAATTCTAGGAGCAGAACAGGGGGATCACATGGTAAGTGTATGTTTATTATTTTTTTAATTCTTTTCAATTTCTACCAAAAAAGCCTACTAGAATTTTAATTGGATTTGCACTGATTCTATAGCTCACTTTAGGGAGAAAGTATCCAGTTGCTCAATCAATAAACATGGTATGCCACACTACTCTACTGGGATTTATAACACAGTATTAGTCCCTCAGTTGTGTCTGACTCTTTGTGACCCCATGGACTCTGGTCCCTCAGGCTCCTCTGTCCATGGGACTTCTCAGGCAAGAATACTGGAGTGGGTTGCCATTTCCTTCTCCAGAGGATCTTCCCAACCCAGGGACTGAACCCGGGTCTCCTGAATTGCAGGCAGATTCTTTACTGCCTGAGGCACTAGGGAAGCTCGTTTATAACATAAGGCCATGGTAATTGAAACAAGCTTGTACTGGTGTATGAATACAGGATCAGAAGGAAATGAAATGGAACAGAACCCAAAGACCCAAATGTATAGGAAGAAAGTTATAATAAAAGCTGCATCTGAATCCAATGGAGAGAAGATGGATTATAAATATATTAAGATAGTCGGCTAGCCATCTGGAAAAAAAATTAAATTAGTTCCTTATTTACTCCTTATACCAAATAAAATCCCAGAGGGCCAAAGATTTCAATATAACAAATGAAACTACAAATAAGAAAGTATGGGAGAATTAAAAATATATATATTAATTTAATGCTTAGGGCACAAAAGCAAAAACAAATTATAAAGGAAAAGATACATTTAACACATAAAATGGCAAAAATAAATAAGATTATGAGAGGACAAACTAGAAAACATGTGTAAACACAGTATGCTAGACTAGAGCTAATTTCCCTAACAAATTAAGAAAAACAGATGAACAGTGTAATAGAAAAAAGGTGCAATACGACATGAGGAGGCAAATTATAACAATAGAAAAAGAAAACTCTCATACACTGCTGGTGGGCATCACCAATTGGAATGACTTTTTTTAAAAATAAGAAACTATGCTCACTTTTATGAGGAGACAGTTGGCATTAACAGACCTGAATCATTACTAATCCACAAGACCTTGAATTCTCCAATTAAAACTCTTTACATCTATCCGCACTTGCTACTAAAAGATTACAGGATGTATCTGTGTGTTTCTGGTTGCCCAATATTTGAATCTTTTCCCTAAGCTGGTGTCAGGTCTTCTTAGAATTCATCTTGATGGAAGGCTTTATATTAAACTTCCTTGTAGCCAGGAAAGTAAAATGACTTTTATTGCAACACTGTCACCAAAAGTGTGGAGACAAAGTAAATGTTCATAACACAGAAACTTGTCAAATCAATTATGGAACATCCCTACAATATATAGCTGGATACTATGCTATGGTTCAATGAATAAAGCAGTAGACTTCCTAATGATACCACGTTTCTGGTGGACAATTCCTAAATACCTAAATTTAAAATAAGTTTATCTGTCAACTATGAAGTCCCCCTTTTAAGAATTTATCAAAGAGATATGCCCACACATACACATCAAGTAGAATAACATTTACTGCAACACTGTAAAAGCAAAAGTGGAGAAACAAGTTAAAGGCCCACCACTTAGGAACTTGTTAAATCAATAATGGAATGTATAATGGGCTATGACGCCGTATTAAAATGAACAAGGCAGTGCATTTCCTATTCATTCATAACAAATTCCAAGATACAGTTTTTTTATAAAAAGGGTAGAAGGAAGGACGTTTCAGAACAGAACAGCATGTAGAGTATGCAATCATTCATGCTTTTTAAGGGAGGTATAAATACACAACAGACTATCTCTACAAAAATATCTAAGCAAATGAGTAACAGAGGTTGCCTCTGGAGAAACAGGGGACTAGAGATAAAATGCTGGGAAGAAAATTTACTTTTCACTCTTGTATAACTTTTAAAAATCATGTGTAAGTACTTACTTTACCATAAAGGTAAAATGGCTAGGAAACTTAATAGATGAACAAGGAAAAAGGCAAATACCCTTATAGTTGAGTACTGGAAAAAAAAAAAAAAAACAACCTTGTGAAAAATAGCCAAGGAGTACAAACAAGTCACAAAACTTGAAATGTAAATATCCAGTAAAGCCTATGAAAAGATGTTCAATCTCACCAGTTATCAAGAAAATATAAATAAAAAAGTTTCACTCATTAGACTGGGGAGGAAAAAAAAAAGACCAACAGTATCCAACACTGCCATGGCTGTAGGAAGTCATTTTGCAGTTATCTGTTCAAAGGAAGAAGTGTGCGTGCCCTTTGGCCCACTGAATCCACTTTGGGGATGCTAATTACAGAAATAACAGCACCTGTATAAAAAGATATGATTACAAGTATGTTTACTGTAACAATATTTGTAATCACAAATACCCTGAAACAACTTGAATGCTATCAAATGACAAACAGCCATATTTTGTCTGACATGTAACCATAAGCTTGTACTATTTCTGTAAATGAAAAAAAATTAGAGACAAAAACCATAAATCAAGCCCTAACCTGAAGTCATCTTCTTCTTCTTTTTCCTGTTCTGCTCCTTCTTCGTTTCAATTTGGCGTTCTTCTTTTTTCTCTTCATCTCGTAGCTCCTGATGAGTTCTTAATGCCCCACAATCACCTGGGACAGGCTTTTTTTTGTTTCCAAAAAAGTCCAGTCCTTGTAGCACCTCCGAGGAATCAAAGTCATATTTCCTTTTTCCTATCTAAAACCCAGAAAATGTTAAATGAAATCTGTGGACAGATTTGGCATTGTTATCACTCTAGCAGCATTGACAGTAAGGATGTGGGCACAATGACTCTCAATCTTTTTTGTCTTTCATCAAATATCTGTTGGGCTGACAAGAGTTTAGGCAAATGGAATCCAAGATGATACCTTTTCTGACTTTATAACAGTAATAATAATAATCATAATAACAACTAATACTTTTAAGCCTAACACTTATGCTTAATCTGCATAATCAGGCAAATTTCTAACCATGTTTAGATATATTAAATTCCTCCTTCCTTCAACAACCCTAACAAGGTAAATAGCAATATTGCAGATGAGAAAAATGGAGGCATTTACAGGTTAAGTAACTTTACCAACGTCTCAAAACTGGTAACTGGTAGGCTGAGGATTTGAACTTGAATAATCTGGTTCCAGAGTTCAAACTCTTAACAACTGCACTATACCGTCAGAAAAAGAAACACAGGTGTGGCACACACACAAAAATGTCTCCAGTCCCAATACCAAAGGTGATATTCAATATTTTTCACAACTGGGTCCCAACTTCTCTCGATTTCTCACTCACTACTTTCCCTCTGTAAGAGCGCCCATTTCAAATGGTTCTTCTCACTACTTAATACGCCGTGGAGCAGCGGAAATTTAAAAAAAAAAAAAAAACCATGCCCACGCAAGCCAAGACAAACCCGGGAAGACCACAGTGAAATAATCTGTTCTCTCAGTTTGGGGTTGTTGCTGTTTTTCAAATTCTTTTCCATCAGTTTCGGAGAAAAGATAATTTTTGAGTAAGATTCTAACGGTGCTTTCAATAAACTCAGAAGAGCGGCCAAGGAGGTGGAGCGGAGGTGAAACATTTCCTTGCTAGACCCAACCAAGTCTACAGAAGGACAGGTAAACGGTTCATTCAGAAGGCTGCGGCAAGCTGAACGCCAAAGGAGGGAAAATGCCCCACAACCAGGCCACGGGGTCTCCAAGTGCGGGCTCCCCCAGCAGCCGGCAATTTCTCCGGCTCCCGCCCCTTCTCAGTTACTTGCTCTTCTGCCCACAATACCTGGAATCGAGCTGCGTCCGCTGAAAAGCGTCTCAAGTCGAATTTGGCCCCCGCGCCGAGCCGGCGAAACAGATCGTGAGCATCCATCTTTACCCAGAAAGCTCCGCGGTCTCACAGCACCTGCGCAGAGGACTTCCTCTCCCAGAAGGCCTAGGGCGGGCGGAAGTGGCTCGGGGGAGAGGGCGGGGCCTCCTGGCTGTGAGACGTTGGGAGGGTTCGCCGAGTTACGGTCTGTCGTTATTTGTTTGATTAAAAAAATATTTATCGAAATCTTATGCCTGGTACTCACTGTTCTGTACTTTAGGAATAGTTTGGTAAACAACACTCCACGAATCTCACCTCAGGAAACTTACATTTTAGTGGTGATAGAAGATGTTAACAAACAAGCAGAATAATTCCTGAATCAGAAAAGTGATATGAGACAAGGGTAAAAATGGAAACAGGGAGGTCAGTCAAAGTAGAAATGATTGTGGTGGTTTGGACTAAGGTGATATCTGAGCTGATGGAGTTAAATGGGTAAATTTGAGATATGTTTTGGAGGCAGATCTAAGTGCACCTGATGAATTTAATATGAACGAAAGGGAGGAATCACTCCTAGGTTTTTGTTTTAAAATCTGGAGTAAGTGACATGCCGATTACTGAGCTAGGAAAGATGGAAGGAAGAACAGCTATTTTGTGTGAGGATGAGGCATGGAAGGTGGAAATCAATTATGTTTTGGGCATGTTAAGATGCCTCATAGATTTCAAGTGGCGCTTAAGTCCAAATGGGCAGTTGATTCCATGAGTCTGAAGCTCAGGGGGAAAGGTCAGGGCTAGAAAAATAAATTTAGGAGTCATCAAAATAATGGTACAATGGGATCATATCAAACAAGCATTTAACTTGTTAACTGAGTTATACATATTCAACCATAGAGTGTGAGAAATACTTTAAATTGTGTGGCTCCTTTACATTCAAGAAAAGCAAATGTGGAGTGAGGAGGAGATGAGGGCTGAGAGTCTGCTGAACCCTCTGATGGAATTGGTCCCTAATTCTCTCATAGCAGGAGCAGCTTGTTGTTCCAACTGTGTCTGCTCTTTAAAAATAAGTACTTTTCACAAAATGTGAAAGTTCAAGTACTTGTTCATCTATTGCCCAATGAAAACAATTTATCTCAGCACAGGAGAGGAAAAAGTCAATTGGGTTTTTAGGAAATGGAGTATTGGTCTTCAATTTGGCACATAAATATGGCCACAATCATGTGTAAAATCAACATGTATGAAACCACAACTGCTGTAGTTTATGTGTGATTTAAGGAATTTCCAAGAATAGTTACTTAATGAGTTTTTTCTTTATGAGCTGACTTTAGAACCCAATCCCTCTGTAAGTGGTGACAAACCTATTTGTAAAAGCATGATCGTAAATTGGAGTACAGAATGAAGCAGGGCAAAGGCTAATAGAGTTCTGCCAAGAGAACGCATCAGTCATAGCAAACACCCTCTTCCAACAACACAAGAGAAGACTCTACACATGGACATCACCAGATGGTCAACACCGAAATCAGGTTGATTATGTTCTTTGCGCCCAAAGATGGAGAAGCCATATACAGTCAGCAAAAACAAGACCAGGAGCGGACTGTGCAAATTCAGACTTAAATTGAAGAAAGTGGGGAAAACCACTAAACCATTCATGTATGACCTAAATCAAATCCCTTATGACTGTACAGTGGAAGTGAGAAATACATTTAAGGGACTAGATCTGATAGATAGAGTGCCTGATGAACTATGGACTGAGGTTCGTGACACTGTACAGAAGACAGGAATCAAGGCCATCCCCAAGAAAAAGAAATCCAAAAAGCAAAATGGCTGTCTGAGGAGGCCTTACAAATAGCTGTGAAAAGAAGAGAAGTGAAAAGAAAAGGAGAAAAGGAAAAATATACCCATTTGAATGCAGAGTTCCAAAGAATAGCAAGGAGAGATAAGAAAGCCTTCCTCAGCGATCAATGCAAAGAAATAGAGGAAAACAATAGAATGGGAAAGACTAGAGATCTCTTCAAGAAAATTAGAGATACCAAGGGAACATTTCACAGAAAGATAGGCTCAATAAAGGACAGAAATGGTATGGACCTAAGAGAAGCAGAAGATATTAAGAAGAAGTGGCAAGAATACACAGAACTATACAAAAAAGGTCTTCACAACCCAGATAATCACGATGGTGTGGTCACACTTACCTAGAGCCAGACACCCTGGAATGTGAAGTCAAGTGGGCCTTGCTGCTGCTGCTGCTAAGTCGCTTCAGTCGTGTCCGACTCTGTGCAACCCCATAGACGGAAGCTCACCAGGCTCCCCTGTTCCTGGGATTCTCCAGGCAAGAACACTGGAGTGGGTTGCCATTTCCTTCTCCAATGCATGAAAGTGAAAAGTGAAAGTGAAGTCGCTCAGTCGTGTCTGACTTTTAGCGACCCCATGGACTGGAGCCTACCAGGCTCCTCCGTCCATGGGATTTTCCAGGCAAAAGTACTGGGGTGGGGTGCCATTGCCTTCCCCGCAAGTGGGCCTTAGGAAGCATCATTATGAACAAAGCTAGTGGAGGTGATGGAATTCCAGTTGAGCTGTGAAAGTGAAATTGAAAGTGCTGCACTCAATATGTCAGCAAATTTGGAAAACTCAGCAGTGGCCACAGGACTGGAAAAGGTCCATTTTCATTCAAACCCCAAAGAAAGGCAATGCCAAAGAATACTCAAACTACTGCACAATTGCACTCATCTCACACACTAGTAAAGTAATGCTCAAAATTCTCAAAGCCAGGCTTCAGCAATACATTAACCATGAACTTCCAGATGTTCAAGCTTGTTTTAGGAAAGGCAGAGGAACCAGAGATCAAATTGCCAACATCTGCTGGATCATGGAAAAAGCAAGAGAGTTCCAGAAAAACATCTATTTCTGCTTTATTGACTATGCCAAAGCCTTTGACTGTGTGGGTCACAATAAACTGTGGAAAATTCTGAAAGAGATGGGAATACTAGACCACCTGACCTGCCTCTTGAGAAACCTATATGCAGGTCAGGAAGCAGCAGTTAGAACTGGACATGGAACAACATACTGATTCCAAATAGGAAAAGGAGTATGTCAAGGCTGTATATTGTCACCCTGTTTATTTAACTTATATGCAGAGTACATCATGAGAAATGCTGGACTGGAAGAAGCACAAGCTGGAATCAAGATTGCCAGGAGAAATCAATAACCTCAGATATGCAGATGACACCACACTTATGGCAGAAAGTGAAGAGGAACTAAAGGGCCTCTTGATGAAAGTGAAAGAGGAGAGTGAAAAAGTTGGCTTAAAGCTCAACATTCAGAAAACGAAGATCATGGCATCTGGTCCCATCACTTCATGGCAAATAGATGGGGAAACGGTGGAAACAGTGGCTGACTTTATTTTTCTAGGCTCCAAAATCAATGCAGATAGTGATTGCAACCATGAAATTAAAAGACACTTACTCCTTGGAAAGAAAGTTATGACCAACCTAGACAGCATATTAAAAAGCAGAGACATTATTTTGCCAACAAAGGTCCATCTAGTCAAGGCTATGGTTTTTCCAGTAGTAATGTATGGATGTGAGAGTTGGACTATAAGAAAGCTGAGTGCCGAAGAATTGATGCTTTTGAACTGTGGTGTTGGAGAAGACTCTTGAGAATCCCTTGGACTGCAAGGAGATCCAACCAGGCCATCCTAAAGGAAATCAGTCCTGGGTGTTCATTGGAAGGACTGATGTTGAAGCTGAAACTCCAATACTTTGGCCACCTGATGCGAAGAGCTGACTCATTTGAAAAGACCATGATGCTGGGAAAGATTGAGAGCAGGAGGAGAAGGGGACAACAGAAGATGAGATGGTTGGATGGCATCACCGACTCGATGGACATGGGTTTGTGTGGACTCTGGGAATTGGTGATGGACAGCGAGGCCTGGCGTGCTGCAGTTCATGCAGTCACAAAGAGTCAGACATGACTGAGAGACTGAACTGAACTGAACTGAAATGTAATCACTTAGATTCTGTGAATAGGGAAGAGAAGAGAACCCAGAACTGACTTTTAGTGTATTCCAGCATTTAGAGATCAGGTAGAAGAGAATGTAACTATAAAAATTTGAGACGCAATCAGTGACATAGAAAGACAAGGAAAGTGGTATTCTGGCAGCCAGACAAAAGTTTCAGAAAGAAGGTTGATCAGCTGTTTAAAAAACTGTTGAAAGCATGAAGAAAAAAAGATCACTGCATTTGGTAACGTGGCAATCACTAATGACCTGATAATTTCAGTGGCAGGGAGGATGGAAATGATTGAGTGGCTAAAGGTGGAAAACTGGAGACTGTGATGAAGCCAACTCTTTCCAAAGGTTTAACTGAGAAGGAAAGCAGAGAAGTAGAATAGTAACTAGAGGCAGATAGGGATTCAAAGGCAAGTTTTGCTTTTTTGTGTTCAGTGTTTTTAAATATGAGTGCTAAGGGAAATTAGTAAATTGCAAGGAATGATACTAGTACTCTTGCCTGGAAAATCCCATGGATGGAGGAGCCTGGTAAGCTGCAGTCAATGGGGTCGCTAAGAGTCGGACACAACTGAGCGACTTCACTTTCACTTTTCACTTTCATACATTGGAGAAGGAAATGGCAACCCACTCCAGTGTTCTTGCCTGGAGAATCCCAGGGACAAGGGGAGCCTGGTGGGCTGCCGTCTATGGGGTCGCACAGAGTCGGACACGACTGAAGTGACTTAGCAGCAGCAGCAAGGAATGATGCAGTGAAAAGATGGAAATTGTTGATGGAACAGAGAAGGGGAGAATAATGGGATGGATATGGGATGTGATTTTTCCAGGCAGTGTAGGAGGGCTGAGGAGGAGGAAGTGATATGAAATAACATTCCATGTAGTCAAAGCTATGGGTTTTGAATGTATGAATGAATGTGAGAGTATGCATGTTGAGAGCTGAACCATAAAGAAAGTTGAGCGCAGAAGAATTGATGCTTTCTGAAATGTGGTGCTGGAGAAGACTTGAGAGTTCCTTGGACTGCAAGGAGAGCAAACCAGCCAGTCCTAGAGGAAATCAGTCCTGAATATTCATTAGAAGGACTGAGTACTGAGGCTGAAACCAGTGGCCAATACTTTGGCCACCTGATGTGAAGAGCTGACTCATGGAAAAGACCCTAATGTTGGGAAAGATTGAAGGCAGGAGGACAAGGGGACAACAGAGGACAAGGTTGAATGCCATCAACGACTCAATCAACGTGAGTTTGAGAAAGCTTCAGGAGATGGTGAAGGACAGGGAAGCCTGGCATGCTGCAGTCCATGGGGTCGCAAAGAATCAGACACAATTGAGTGACTGAACAACAACAACATTCTGTAAGAATGGGAAAATTTCTCTACTGGGGAAAAGCATAGTACCTCTGGGCAGAGAATGCCCATTGGAATTGGAGACAATGAATTAAAAAAAAGAGACTAATCAGCATGATTTAGCTGCTTAGATGAAAGTGTGAAGAAGTTGTATTGCTGGATTTAGCCAGGATTAAAGTTTTTCAGGTGTATGTGGTAGAAGATTATGGCAGAACCTTGTACTCCCTCTCCTCCAACAAAATCCCTAGGGCTTGATAGTCAACAAAGGTTTGACATCCTGAGAACCAAGAAGGAAAGGGAAGTGCGTAGGCACGGGTCTCTTTTATTAAGAATAATACTCTTCATTATATTAATAAACCAACTTGCTTCCCTCCTTTCAGAGGAAAGGGTTGTATTGAGTGTTGAGTATGTGTATTTTACTTTCATAAACACGTAGTTGGAGTTAAGTCTGAGTTTAAATTCCTCCAAGCCTCTCTTCCTATTAGCTGTGACCTGTCAAATTAAGCTCTCTTGGTCTAATTTCCTCATTTGTAAAATGAGGATCATGAAACCTACAACAGAATTGCTATGAGGATTAAGTAGCACTCATAAGGCAATGGCATATAGTGGAAGGAGCATGGGTTTTGGGTGTCAGAAAGACTTATGTGTGAATCATTTAATAATTCGATCTCCTTAGGTAGGTTATTTCACTGCTCTGTGCCTCAATTTCATCACTGGTAAAATGAGGATTATAAGATTATAATGTCTACCTTGAAAGCTAGGAGTAATATTGGTTCAACACAGAGTTCAAATGGTGAGAACTGGCCAGGATTCTCTCATCTATGTATGTGTCAACCATCTATCATTTATCTTTCTATATACCTATTTATCTATCTTATGTATATTTGTCTATGTTAGGAATATATATTACATATATTGTGTCTTATTATATAAAGCTTTTGGAACAAAATTTCAAACACAGTAGATGCTTAATGAATATTGGTCCTTATCTTTCTTGCAGTCCATTCTCCTAAAGCAATAGTTCTTTTTTTTTGTTTTTAAGCAGTAGTTCTTGACCTTAACAGCACATGAGAATACCCCTAGGAACTTAAAAAACAAGACAAAAGAAAACTGGGTTCCACCCCCAGAAATACTGTTCTGGAGTAGCCCTCTGGCCTGTAATTTTTGAAAGCTTATGAAGTGAATCTAATTGCTGTCAGGGTTAAGAATCACTTCTAGAGTTATCTTTCTAAAGCCCAAGTGACTCTATGTCGCTCCTCTGCTTAAAAATTTCCTGTGGTGGTCTAGTGGACAGGAATCCACCTGCCAACACAGGGGACGTGAGTTTGATCTGGTCTGTGAGCCACAACTACTGAGCCTCCTTGCTTCAGCTACTAAAGCCTGCATACCTAGACCAGAGCCCGTGCTTCACAAGAGAAGCCATGGCATGGAGAAGCCTGCATACCTCAACGAAGAATAGCCCTCACACTGCAGCAAAGAGTACCCCCACTTGCCGCAACTAGAGAAAGCCCGAGCACAGCAATGCGAACCAGCATGGCCAAAAATAAATCAGTCCATTTAAAAAATTTTTCATGATTTCCCATCATCTACTGAGTGTGGTCCGAGCTCATGTGGCATGTATGCTAGACCCCAAGCAGTGATTCCAACACTCAGGACACATGACACCCTCCCGTAAATAACTTTGGCTTGGGTTCAACAGCCTCCAGTTCTCTTACTTGCTAGTTGTGTGATCTTAGGCAAGTTACTTATCCTCTCTAAGCTTTAATTTTATCATCTAATTTCAGCTATGCTTCTTCTAACTCTGAACCTTTGATCCTATTTTTCTTTCGTCTTGGAATGTCCTCTCTATTTTTGCACTATGGCAAACACCTTATCTTCAAAATTCAGTTTTATGACATGATTACCAGGACTTCCCTGGTGGCTCAGATGGTAAAGCGTCTGCCTACAATGCGGGAGACCTGGGTTCAAACCCTGGGTTGGGAAGATCCCCTGGAGAAGGAAATGGCAACCCACACCAGTATTCTTGCCTGGAAAATCCCATGGGCGGAAGAGCCTGGTAGGCTACAGTCCATGGGGTCCCAAAGAGTCGGACATGACTAAGTGACTTCACTTTCACTTTCATGATTTCCAAAGGGGTGGGGGCGGGCATGAAGGGATAAATTGGGAATTTGGGATTAACATATATAATATATATATATATATATATATATATATATATGTAAACTGGATAAACAACAAGGGTCTATTGTATAGCTCAGGGAACTATATTCAATGTCCTATGCTGCTGCTGCTGCTGCTAAGTCGCTTCAGTCATGTCTGACTATGTGCGACCCCAGAGACGGCAGCCCACCAGGCTCCCCTGTCCCTGGGATTCTCCAGGCAAGAACACTGAAGTGGGTTGCCATTTCCTTCTCCAATGTATGAAAGTGAAAAGTGAAAGTGAAGTCGCTCAGTCGTATCCAACTCTTAGCGACCCCATGGACTGCAGTCTACCAGGCTCCTCCGTCCATGGGATTTTCCAAGCAAGAGTACTGGAGTGGGGTGCCATCGCCTTCTCCATCAATGTCCTATAATAACCCGTAATAGAAAAGAATCTGGGAACTTCCCTGGTGATCCAGTGGTTAAAACTTCAGCTTCCAATGATCCAAAATCTTGAAAACAAGATGGAGTTACAGATAAATAGCCTGGAGACAAAGATTGAGAAGATGCAAGAAATATTTAACAAGGACCTAGAAGCAAAAAAAAAAAAAACAAAAAACAAAACTTCACTGTCCGATGCAGGAGGTGCATGATCCATCCCTGATTGGGGAGCTAAGATTCCACATACCTCCTGGCCAAAAAACATAAAACAGAAGCAACATTGTAACAAATTCAATAACAACTTATAATGACCCACGTAAAAATAAAACTTTAAAAAAAGATTCTGAAAAAGGATATATGTGTGTGTGTGTGTGTGTGTGTGTGTGTATGCTGCTGCTGCTGCTAAGTCACTTTAGTCGTGCCCAACTCTGTGCGACCCCAGAGACGGCAGCCCACCAGGCTTCCCCGTCCCTGGGATTCTCCAGGCAAGAACACTGGAGTGGGTTGTCATTTCCTTCTCCAAAGCATGAAAGTGAGAAGTGAAAGTGAAGTCGCTCAGTCGTGTCCGACTCTTAGCGACCCCATGGACTGCAGCCCACCAGGCTCCTCTGTCCATGACATTTTCCAAGCAAGAGTACTGGAGTGGGGTGCCGTTGCCTTCTCCAATATATATATACATATAAAACTGAAGCACTTTGCTGTATACTCGAAACATTGTAAGTCAACTATATGTCAATTAAAAATCAGTTTATGTGTTCTCTGCTAAGAAGCTTACCTTGAATGTCCCCTTCTTGACATAGTCCATCTTCTTTCTCTGAGTTCTTACGGCACTTTATAAATGTCTCTATTTTAGCTGTTGCATTTTAATTGTTTTCCACATCATCACGTACCAGACTGTAAGCTTTTTGAGGGCTGAAGCCGTATCTTATTTATCTTCATATTATGTTGGCCTAGCATGGATACTGTTTCATCCTGAAGCGATCAATAAATTTTGTTGAATGAATGAAGTGAAATAAAATAGACAAAGATTCCTGAAACTGCCAATCTTGTGGATTCGGCAAAGAACCTGCATCTTTTGCTTGGTGGTTTGTAATAAATTGTGGCTGAGCAAGTGAATAACGTCAAATGAAAACTGTCAGACTGATACCATTTTCTACTGTGACAATGTCCAGCTGACTCATTAAAGGACCATTTCCTCTTGAGAAAAAAACAAAACAATTAAAAACCATTGTCAATAAAAGTGGTAAGGACTTTGAATCATGGTTTTGTATAACTGAATTTCTCCAAAAACCAGTATGGTCTGACTGGTAGACACACATGGTTTCTCAGCTGTAGCAAGTGAGTACACAAACTTTGTATAACACTGCAGTGGGGTTGGTTGGGATATCTTGTTGTTATGGACAGAGTGACCCCTGCATGCCCTAAATGTATGTTTTTGAAAATCTTTTTCTCCTCCACTCCCTGCTTCTCATTCAACAAACTTTGTTATTGTTTTCACAGTGTGCTTGGCATGGACTTGGGCCTGGAGATGCAGAGATAGATATAGTTCTTGTTTTCAAGTAGCTTAAAGTCTGCTAAGGATAGTGACTAAAGTCTGTTAGAACCTGTTTTCAAACAGAGCAAGCACTGTAACATGAGTTATAGGAGGTAAGGGAGTGTTCGGGTTGTGGTGTCAGAATGGGGGTGGACTTTGTAGGAGACTAGGACAAGTTTGTAGAGGAGATAAAGCTTGCAAACCCTTAAAAAAAATGATGTTGATGAGTTAGATGACAGGCAAAGCTATTCTGAACAAAGGGAACAGTAGCAACAAATGTAAGGGGTTATGGGTTATGATGATCCCTGTTGTGTTTGGGGATCTACTAGTGGTTGAACAAAACCAGAAGTGGATGATGCGGCAAGAGATGGAGCCGAGCAGATGGGTAAGGACTAGCTCCTGTACACCTTATGAGCACGCCAAAGAGCTTGGACTTGATCTTGTAGGTACTGAGAGCCCTTAAAGGATGTCAAATAAGTGATAGAAACTGTGTTTTAATTTGAAAAGATCATGTTAGCAGCAACATGGAAGGGAGGCAAGTCTGGAGTCAGGGAGACCAGAACATCGCAGTAATAGTCAAGTGAGGGAAGAAGGCTGTAGCAAAAGGGAGGAGGAGAAAGCAGATCAAAAGGATGTGAAGGTTGTGATGTTGATCGTACTCCCTTAATGATTGGATGTAGGAAGACAGGGAGAGAGAAGCAGCTCCCAGGTCTCAAACTTTGGTGACTCGGTGAGGGGGGCTCTGTTTATGGGGATGGGAAATATTGGAGGGCTAGGGTAGTGTAAGAGCAATATAATAAGGTTTAATTTTAGAAAATTTAATTACATTTAATTATTTTATTGCTTTACAATGTTGTGTTAGTTTCTGCTGTACAATGAAGTGAATCAGCTATATGTACACATATATCCCCTCCCTCTCGGACCTCCCTGCCCCTATCCCACCCATCTAAGTCATCCCTGGACTATACAGCAGCTTCCCACTACCTATTTACACGTGGTAGGGTATAGAGTAAAGTTTAAGTAAAAAAAAATTATTGTAGGGCTTCCCTGGTGGCTTGGTGGTAGAAAATCTGCCTGCCAATGCAAGAGACACAGATTTGATTCCTGATCTGGGAAGATCCCCAATGCTGCAGAGCAGTTAAGCCCATGTGCCACAACTATCGAGCCCATGTGCTAAAGCTACTGAAAGCCGTGTGCCCAAGAGCCTTGCAATAAGAAGCTGCAATGAGAGGAAGCGGTGCAATGAGAAGCTTGCAAGAAAAGGCACTGCAATGAGAAGCCTGTGCATAGCAACTAGAGAGTAGGCCCCACTTGTCACAACTAGAGAAATGAAATAAAATTTTATTTTATTATTAATTTTTATTTTTGGCTGTGCTGGGTCTTTGTGGCTGTGCCCGAGGTTTCTTTAGTTGTAGAGTCAGGGTGACCCTCTAGTTGTGGTGCTCGGTCTTCTCATTGCAATGGCTCCTCTTGATGCAGAGCACGGATAGGCACATGGGCTTAAATAGTTCTGGCGCATGAGTTTAGTTGCCCTGAGGCACACGGAATCTTCCTGGACCAGGGATCAAATCTGTGTCTCCTTCATTGGCAGGCTGACTCCTATCCACTGTACCATCAGGGAAGTCCTAAAGTTTAGAGAACGATTGAGTTTGAGATTTCTGTAAAACACCTAAGTGGAGTTTCTAATGATCATTTGGAAATAGGAATTACTAGTTCTTTGCAAAGGGAGCTAGAAACTTCTAGATTACAGCTTCAGGGTCTTATAGGTAACAAACCTGCAGCTGTTCACACTTAAACAAAAATCTCACTTTCCCGGGGGCTGATTTTTCAATATCAAATTCTCAAGACTGACTAATACTCTAGTCCTTTAAAAATCCAAATCAAGGGGTTAAGAAATTCAGATTCTTACACTTTTTGTACATTTCTGTTTTGCCATCGAGTTGAATGTACAAAATGTTAAGAGTCAAAAGTATGGAATGTACTTTTCATGTTTTAAGGAAGGAAAGCTATGACCAACCTAGATAGCATATTGAAAAGCAGAGACATTACTTTGCCAACAAAGGTTCGTCTAGTCAAGGCTATGGTTTTTCCTGTGGTCATGTATGGATGTGAGAGTTGGACTGTGAAGAAGGCTGAGCGCCGAAAAATTGATGCTTTTGAACTGTGGTGTTGGAGAAGACTCTTGAGAGTCCCTTGGACTGCAAGGAGATCCAACCAGTCCATTCTGAAGGAGATCAGCCCTGGGATTTCTTTGGAAGGAATGATGCTAAAGCTGAAAGTCCAGTACTTTGGCCACCTCATGTGAAGAGTTGACTCATTGGAAAGACTCTGATGCTGAGAGGGATTGGAGGCAGGAGGAGAAGGGGACGACAGAAGATGAGATGGCTGGATGGCATCACTGACTCGATGGACATGAGTCTGAGTGAACTCCGGGAGTTGGTGATGGACAGGGAGGCCTGGCGTGCTGCGATTCATGGGGTCGCAAAGAGTCGGAGACGACTGAGTGACTGATCTGATCTGATCTGAATGTGTGTGCTTAGTTGCTCAGTCATGTCCAACTCTTTGTGATCCCATGGACTGAGCCCTCCAGGCTCCTCTGTCCACAGGGATTCTCCAGGCAAGAATAATGGAATGGGTTGTCATGCCCTCTTCCAGGGGATCTTCCTGACCCAGGAATCAAACCAGGGTCTCCTGCATTGCAGGTGAATTCTTTACTAGCTGAACTACCGGGGAAGCCCCTTAATGACAGTAAATGCAGTGTAAATATGAGCACTCAAACATGCTTGTAATCAGACCAGAATTCAAGTAGGCTTTGCCAGGACCAAAGCTGACCTCAAGGTGGCACTCCAGTCTCACTGGAATAAAGGGCTCTGGCATCATCGTATTCACCTCAAAGTGGACAGTCCACACTGAAGTAAAGAGCTGGCATAAATTCTATGTCCACAGACCCCAAAGTTAAACTTTCTGGGAGAATTTATAGGGAAGGAAGTGTGTTTGTGTGTTTTAATCCACTCTGATCTAAGGCTGGATCAGCACATAGGGTATAATATGGTAGAAGGTCTCCATCCAAGAAAGACATTTCACCAGGGTTCACAACTAACCAAAATAATATCCTCATTATTATGTAATAATAATTAATAATAAATAGCTACATGTATTGGTGGGCTTCCCTGGCAGCTCAGTCGGTGAAAATGCTGGAGACTCAAGAGACACAGGTTTGATCCCTGGGTCGGGAAGATCTCCTAGAGGAGGGCATGGCTACCCACTCCAGTATTCTTGCCTGGAGAATTCCATGGACAGAGGAGCCTGGAGGGCTACAGTCCATGGGGTTGCATAGAATCAGAAACGACTGAAGCAACCAAGCACTCACACACAGTGAGGACCCCTATTGTGAATTTGAGGCCTCTTCCTGAAACTCTTCACCACCTATAAGAAACAGATATTTACATAGTCATGAAATATATCCCATGGTGTATTTATCAATTACCAATAGCAACTTTACAGTGGAGAAATCTAGCTGGTATGTTGAGACAGTGAAGTATAAATGAGAAAGCAAATGCAGTAAAATACCAGTATTTGTGCCACAGAGAGATTCTTTTCCTTTCACAGTGGAAAAAACTAGGGTACTGGGAGGAGCTATTGACCTGATTGGCCAGCAGTGGAGCAGAGGAGTAATTTCTATCTTTGATCTTCATCTGTGAAAGCCCAAACCCCACAAAAGTTTCCAAATGAAATGTTTACCTTTCTAAGGGGTAGAGAATTATTGGTGAATCCTAGACTATACAAAGGAAGACTCCCAAGTGAAAGACACAAATAATAAAACTCCAGGATAATATTATTGTACTGACCATAGACAGCAGAGGTGGGAGTTAGTTGTCCTTACTCCTACAATGCTTAATCAAGAGTGTCCAATCATATTTATACAGCATTTTTTAAATGCCTTACGGACATCAAAGCCAAAAACTTCTCTGCCTCTCTAGGGGTTAACATGAGCATTTTGTACATCGTCACCCTAATAGAATGACCAATTTGCCTGGGTTGTTTTTTTTTTTTCCCCCTTTAAAGAGCTGTTATTTTAGTGAGAAGGAAAAGATGTCCAGAGAAGCTTTTTGTTCAACATGTCGGTGTTTGCATGATTTACAGTATAATTAACCAGCCCTGTAGCACTAGCCGACCAGCTCCTTTCACTATTCATCATGTTTCCAGTGACTTCAGATCATCAGCTCTGCTGGGAGGAAATACCTCCTCCTTAGAGATGTAAAAATATTGTGTCCCTGATCATTCCCACAGGCGGAATGTGACCCATCTTTGTATTAGTATTGTTTTTCAGACCTGAGGGATTCCTCCCCTACCCCATTATTTTTGCCCATCATTACTCTCAGAGCTAAAATGTAATTAAGTAATTACATGCAAAAGCTAATAATACTTATGAAGAATTTTGCTGTTTGATTGCTTATAGTTACTAGAACATATTTGTTAAGATATAAAAGTCTGTAACTCAAAATCTAAAGCAAAACACCTATTCTAACAAATGCATAATAAATATCATCACAAAAACTATTTTAAATCTCTATATTCAAACCTTGCTAGGTACCTAAAAAACTTCAAAGGTGTCTACTTTGGGTCCAATAACTCTATTTCTAAAAAGTTATCCTAAATATACACCTTCAACAATATGAAAATACAAATGCACAAGGTTAACCATTGCAGTACTGTTTGTATTTGCAAAATATGGGACACTGTAAATGCCCATTAGTGGAAAGAGATTGAATAACTATTGGTACAAACACATAATTGAGCGCTATATATCTGTGAGAGAGACTGAGGATGATGTCTATAAACTGACAAGGAATAATTTCAAGGATATACAGTTCAGTGATAAAAAGCAAAGAACAAAAGAGTATCTATAATATGCTACCTTTCATGTAAGAAAAAAAGGAAAGTGAGAAAATACACAAGTGACTTTTTTGACCAAAAAGCAAACCAGGAAGGATAAACCAGAAATTAATGAGATTACTGTTACTTACAGGAAGTGGTTGGCAATGAGGTTGAAACGATGAGTGGAAGACAGAAAGTGATATTTCTCTCGAATATTCCTCTTTGTATAGTTCTGTCTTTGGAGCCATGTTAACGATTCATATATTAGGCAGAACACATACACACAGAAAAAGAGGAAAAGCCTAAAAATAGAATACAAATAAATCAGCCTAGGTTTTAAATGAATAACCACATGGAAAAACATGTGTATAAATGTGGGACAGAGAATTAACTGAACCCAGGGAACTTTCGGGGAAGGCAATGGCACCCCACCCCAGTACTTTTGCCTGGAAAATCCCATGGACGGAGGATCCTGGTAGGCTCCAGTCCATGGGGTCGCTAAGAGTCGGACACGACTGAGCGACTTCACTTTCACATTTCACTTTCAGGCATTGGGGAAGGAAATGGCAACCCACTCCAGTGTTCTTGCCTGGAGAATCCCAGCGACAGGGGAGCCTGGTGAGCTTCCGTCTATGGGGTCGCACAGAGTCGGACAAGACTGAAGCGACTTAGCAGCTTAGCAGTAGCAGGGAACTTTAGAATATATATATTTTTGGCTATATACTCTCAGACTAAAGAAAAAAGGAACTGTAAGTGAATATTAAACTTTGCTTGGTTTTTTGCAATAGTTGTGTTTTTTTGGGGGGTAGCAATTCTAAAACTACTTTCTGTGTATTCTGAGATTGGGTAAATAAATAAACATATAAATATATTATGGACAGTGACTTCAAATTTCTCACTGCGAGAGAAGAGCTTTACAAATATGGAAAGAAAGAAGAGTAGAATGAATTCTATAGTATTGGATTAGAACTGGACATGGCAACCCCTCCAGTGAGAAAGTCCAGAAGCAGCGTCACCCTAGGAGCTCCTTGGCTTCTAAATTCTGTTTGCTAATAAAAAGATCCACAGCTCCTTGAAAGATTGGCTGATTCTAGAGCTAGATCTGGGAAAGAACACACACACACACACAAAGAGAGGAAAAGTCTAAAATGGAATGCAGGCAAATCAACCTAATGGTTTTAAATGAATAATACAATCACTTGGAAAAGCAGATGTATGAATATGAGACAGAAAATTAACTGAACTCAAGGAATTTAGAATACATTTTTTTTGCTATATGCTCTCAGACTAAAGAAAAAAATGAACTGTAACTAAATACTAAACTGTATGCAATTTTTCCAGTGGTTGGGGTTTGGGTTTGTTTGGGGGTTTTTTTGGTAGTAATTCTAAAACTACTTTCAGTGTATTTGAGATTGGGTAAATATTTATGGACAATGAAATTCAAATTTCAAAGAACAAGATGAACCTTGAACTCATTGTATTAAATGAGTAAATTAGGAAATGCTCAAAAAATGGTGGGACATGTCAGAATGACAAAAAAAGCTACACTGAGAGACTTCCCTGGCAGTCCGATGGTTAACTCTAGGCTTTCAATGTCGGGAGCTCAGATTAGATCCCTGGTCAGGGAACCAAAATGCCACGTGCCTCATGGAAAAAGGAAAAAAAGAGCTAAAGAGCTAAAGGGACTAGTACGAGCCAAATCTGGGACAATGAAACATAAACAATGAAAGCCAGGTATTATAACCCATTGAGTAAAATAAGAATATATCAACATATAGATAGATGAAAAGAGTAAAGAATGTGGAAGAAGATAAAGTGAGTCCCAGTAGAATGTCAGCTAATGAACATAGAAGGAATGATGGAATTTAAAAAAATCACAAACACACAAATAATTGCTTTTTTAATAAGCCTGTGGCGGATTCATTTTGATGTATGGCAAAACCAATACAATATTGTAAAGTTAAAATTAAAAAAAATAAATAAATAAAAATAATTTATTAAAAAAATAACATACACAAAAGAAAAAAAAATCACATACACAAAAGAAAGAAAAAATCACTATTTGGCAACTGTCACTGTAATAACTGAATGATTGATGGATGGTAAAATGAATGGGTGAATTTGGATGAGAAACAGGATATTTACATGACAAAGTATGTTCTCACAAGATATTATTAATTACAAAGAGAAAAGCAGTGAATTTAGAGTGGAGAAATTGTCAGACGCCATGTTAACAAAATGATCAACGTAAATGATAACGCAAATTAAGAAAATAACAATATTTGGGAAATCTTGGTGAGACATTCACAGGAATTTGGGGTACTGTTTTTACAACTTTTCTGTAAGTCTGGGATTATATAAAAAGAAAAGGTTACAAAAGGTAATTAAAGCACTTTTGAGGTGTTTGCTAGGTTATAGTCAGTATATAGGAAGTTAATTCTGCTTACCTCCTTGGCAGACCAGTTTATGGAAAATCATTGTTGGGGAGTAGGGTGTGGCAGGAGGGCAAAAATTTTATTAAATGTTCCCTTGAATGATATTTTAAAAATTCTTTTTGAAATAATATAAACCTGTTGAAAAAGAATTTTTGATAGCAATTAAAAATATATATATATAGCTGAATCATTTTGTTGTACACCTGAAAATAACAAACCATTGTAAGTCAACTGTACTTCAATAAAAATAAAATAACAAAATACATAGCTAATTAAAAATGAAGCTTTTTTGCACTTAAAATCTAAGCAAGAGAATTCTATAACTACTACGCAAAATACTGTATAAAAAGAAAAGCACTAAAATTCTAGTAATTAACTTAAATAAAAATCAATGTGATGTTCAAAAAAATAAATAAAATTTAAAACTCTCTACTATGTACCAGAGACAAATTCTTTTTCTAGTCTTTAAATAACTAGATGAAGATTTAAATCCCAGGAAACATAAAAATCAAAGATATTTTAAAGCATTTAGAATGAAGTAATTTCTGTCTCTTCCCAGATAGTAAATTTAATAGATATTTCTGATGATGATGGCACTTATAAAGCTTTGATGTTACTGATGCAGAGATACATTCCAAAACTGTTTTTCTCTATCACATAGAGATAAGTCGAAGATCATTGAAAAGAACTGTCCTAGGTAACAAATACTACTACTGCAATGACTTGTTAGATACTGTTCTAAATATTGTTCACATGTTAATAACCCATTTAATGTCGCTGCGACCCTGTCTAATAGTATCTAATAGAGCAGTGGACACTATTATTAGACTCAGTTTACAACTGAGAAAATCAAAGTTCTCAAACTTTCTTGATTAACTGTGCTGTTAGTGTCTCAGGAGTTTTTTCATGGCAACTCAGGCCAATACCTAATAATTCCATTAGGCCAACTATCTTAACATCTTCCCTTGAAAACAAGGGCTTCCCTTGTGGCTCAGCGTGTAAATAATCTGCCTGCAATGTGGGAGGCCTGGGATTGATCCCTGGGTTGGGAAGATCCCCTGGAGAAGGGAAAGGCTCCCCACTCCAGTATTCTGGCCTGGAGAATTCCATGGACTGTATAGTCCATGGGGTCGCAAACAGTCGGACTCAACTGAGCAACTCACTATCCACTGTCACTATCTTAACATCTCTCTGTGATTTCACAACTTAGTAGCCATTAAAATACATATAAGCTGAAAGAGAAAATATATTCTTATTTTATTGTTAAATAGTCATCAGTTCAGTTCAGTCACTTAGTCGTGTCTTACTCTTTGTGACCCCCTGGACTGCAGCACGCCAAGCTTCCCTGTCCATCACCCACTCCCGGAGCTTACTCAAACTCATGTCCATTGCTAATGGGATGGATGAGCCTATTGAGTGCTGTGTGTGTATCTGTGTGTGTGTGTGTGTTCAGTCACTCAGTCATGTCCAACTCTTTGCGATCCCATGGACTGTAGCCCACCAGGCTCTTCTTCTAGGCAAGAATACTGGAGTGATTTGCCATGCCCTACTCCAAGGGATCTTTCTGACCTAGGGATTGAACCCACACCTCTTCCATCTCCTGCATTGGCAGGTGGATTCTGTCCAGCTTTGAAAACTTTGAGCTCAGATCAGACACTGCCACACTCATTTCCTGTTCCACACTGATATTAATGCAGTACTTGCTTTTCATCACAACTGCAGAAAATCCAACTTCTCAAAGACATGACATCACTGGGATTTCCCTGGTGGTCCAATAGTTAAGACTCTTCAGTCCCACTCGCAGGGGGCCTGAGGTTGCATCCCTGGTTGAGGAACTAAGATCCCAGATTTCACATGTTGTACCTACCAAGCCCACACACCACAACTAGAGAAGCCTGTGGTCATCAAAGACCCAGCACAGCCAAAAATAAATAAACAAAATTATAGAAAAAAGAAAAGACATGACATTATCAAAAGGATAATAGTCTCAACCTGGAACCATGATCTATCTTGGTGTACTAGAAGTTCACGTGGTTTCAAACAGATGTTGAGTATCACTGTGTTGCCCTTGAAAGTTTAATATATCCTATGTTGCCCCATTAACTTGCTGCTGTGGGGCTCTACAGTGCCTTGGGGCACAGTTTGAGAACTGTGGATCTAACACAGAATTATTACTCAGTCTTGCAGACAAAAATTCTTAGGGGAAAATCAAAATCAGAGTAGTGTGAACATTCACAAATTGAAGAAAGAGTTAATATTTTACAAATCTTGTTCTCTATGTATCTCTTCAATGCATGTTTTTTATTTTGTTTTTATCTGACTGCTTTGGGATAGATTATTTAAAAAGAACTTTATTGAAACATAGTTGATTACAATATTTTATTAGCTTCAGGCACACAATATAGTGATTCAATACTTTTATAGGTTATACGGCATAGACTTCTATTTTGCAGATAACAAAACAGCAACAGAATCATCTGGAATGATCAATAAAATGTTGATCATATAGGTCAAAGGTAAATGCTGGCATTTAAGGAGTAGGGAGCAAGGACAGTGCATGATAAATGGTTTAGCTGATAATATATGTAATAAAAATATTTTATACTACCAAGCACAGAGAGTGAACTCAAGGAAGTTTGCAAGCTTAATTGAACCTTTCTTTTAAGCAAATTTGTTACTTGAAAACCTGAATGTTTTAAACCATTATACAGGGGCTTGATTATTTTACAAAAGAGTATTATTTAAGATTCCTTGGTACATCTAAAGTATGAGTGGTTCATTGATATTAAAATGAGTGCTGAATTTTTTTAACGTATTAATTGATAAAATGTCTCTCTGCTGTTTATGTTGCATTTTGAGTTTCTTTTCAAAAATTTTTATTTAATTGCTAATTTTTGGCTGTGCTGGGTTAGCCAATGCAGGTTAGCAGGAATGCAGGTTAGCATTCCTGCACATGGGCTTTCTCTAGTTGTGGCAAGCGGGGTCTACTCTCTAGTTGGCATTTGTGGGCTTCTCATTGTGGTAGCTTCTCTTGCTGTGGAGCATGGGCTTAGTAGCTTTGGGGGCATGTGGAATCCTCCTGGACCAAGGATTGAACCCATGTCCTCTGCATTGGCAGGCAGACTCTTAACCACTGGACCACCAGAGAAATTCTGCATTTTGAATTTTCTGTCTTTTAGGAGGATAGGAAGTAAGTAAAAATTCATGTCCTAATTGTTAACATAGGGAAATGACATACAGAGAGAAGCAGTGAGTTTATTTAGCATCGTATATTCAGAAATGAAAAGGCATCTCCTACTCATTTGAGTTGTAAAAAAATCGTGTTAAAAATCGCACCTGGCATTTTATTACCGAACAACTATAGTTCTTTTCACAATAAGGTGACGATATATAACAATCAATAAATAAAATCTAAAGGGCCCAGTTCCACAAGATTTTGTATTAGAGTCAGTGTATGTGATTGTTGTTGAAGAATTTAAGTCTCAATTCTATTGACTGTACTGACCTAGTAAAGATGTTGTTGTTTAGTCGCTAAGTCATATCTGACTCTTTTTCACCCCATGGACTGGGGCCAGCCAGTCCTCCTCTGTCCATAGGATTACCCAGCCAAGAATACTGCAGTGGGTTGCCATTTTCTACTACAGGGGATCTTCTCGACCCAGGGGTCGAACCCACGTCTCTTGCGTCTCCTGTATTGCAGGGAGATTCTTTACTGCTGAACCACAGGGGAAGTTCATAGTTAAGATAATGCCAGTATATCCCATATGATGAAAATAGGCTTAATAACCAATGGAAGGAAATACTTAATCCTATTTTATTTCAATGGCCATGATAAAGGGTTCATTTTGATTAGTGCAACTTCAGCTCGTTGTTGCAGCATGAAGAATTAAAGAAAGTTTCATTTCACTTTGTCATTTTCATTTCAATGGCAGATTGACTCAACAAATCTGGGGTTCCTGGAGCATTGAGGTAAATACCACTGAGGAGTCTCTGCAAAGTTATTTCTGCAGCCCAGACTGAAATATCTTCCTTGGGGCCTCTGCTATTTTACTTTATCTATTTATTTATTTTAATTTATATTTTAATTGAAGTACAATTGCTTTACAATGTTGTATTAGTTTCTGCTGTACAGCGAAGTGAATCAGTTATACATACACATATATCTCCTGTTTTGTAGATTTCCTTCCCATTTAAGGTCACCAGAGAGCACGGAGTAAAGTTTCCTGTGCTATACAGTAGGTGCTCACTAGTTGTCTATTTTATCTGGGATTCTTTAAGGTAGAAATAAAGGCATTTCCCTGGGTCCTTGGGAAAAGCAGGGAAATCTAAGATAACCCCCCATGGCAAAGTGGTCTTTTTATAGATCTGAATACTAGGTCTCTCGTCTGGGTGTCCTGAACAATCGTCTTCATGACTGGGAGCCATAGTTCACTACCTAAAGTTTCATTTAAATATCATGATGAATTGGCTGCAACAAGTAGATGGGGGAGGAATGTGAAAGAATTTGTATAACAAAGAACCATAAATCATCTCTGGTACAGTGGATCCCCTTACCCCCCAGCCTGTGGGCTTGTCCGGAGAGCCTCAGGGAGAAAGATGAGCGAGAGTAGGGCCTTCCAGCAGTAGGCTACAGCAGCTTGTGGACCTGGGAAAGCCATTTATCCCCAGCCAAATCCTTCTTGAGGTATCATCCACTCTTCATTAAGAAATATCCATCAAGTGAGTGCCCTCTGTGTGCAAGGCACCATTCTAGATGCTATCAGGCTAGGAGGAGAGGGGAGGTGGGGGCGGGGGAGTAGGACCAGGATGAGTCCCTGACTTACTATTTATTGGACATGGTTATGACAAGGACTCTGCTCCCTTCTTCAGCATAAACGCTGGTACATAATTAGGTGCGTGCTTCACTTTGTGAAAGAGAAATACTTCTGAGCCTTTCTGGCATGCAAATAAATTCCCATCAAGTCAATCTCCTCTACATTCTCCATAAAGCCAACCTTGACATCCTCAGCTTCCCTACATCCCTGGAGCCCTCTCCTGTGCATATCACTTTGTGTCTTTCTTGGTAGGCCTCCCCCACCCCTTTTAAATGTTTGTCTTATTTATTTAGTGAGCTGGGCTGGATCTAAGTTGTGGTGGCGGCATGCAGTATCCTTAGTTGTAGCATGTGGGATCTAGTTCCCTGACCAGGGATCCCTGACTGGGCCCCCTGCATTGGGAGCATGGAGTCTTAGTCACGGGGCCACCAGGGAAGTCCCTTGGTAGGCCTTTTTGATGCAACTGACATAGAGTGGGAAGTGAAAAAAGCCTGGGCTCTGGAGCCAACCAGGCTCAAATCAGAATCCTAGCTCTGCTACTCAATAGCCATGTGTGACCTGGTTAGTTTCTTAACACAGCTAAGCCTCAGTTTCTTCTGTAAAATGGGGATAAAAATAGTTCCTATTCTTTAGGACACTGGGAGAAGTAAATGAGATGAGGTATGTTGGCATTGAGAAAATGCCTGGCTATACAGTCAGCATTCAGGCGTTGTTAGTCATCACTATTAGGTGCTTTACAGATGATTGCTTTATAGGTGAGGAAACCAAAGCTCAAGATTTAATAACTTAGGTACATTATAACTTGGAGGAAGTATGGCAGTGTGTTTAAAAACTCTGGAGTCAAATAGACCTCATTCACATTCCTTCTCTGCCATTTATCATGTATACAACCCTGAACACATAATTTGATTTCTCTTAGCCTTCATTTTTCTATTTGTAAAATGGAGGTGATGATTGCTAATAATTTCTGCTTCCTGCTTATTATGAGAATTAAATGAGATGATGTGTGTAAAGTGCTTGGCACAAGGAATGCACTGAGAAAACAGGAATCACTCTTATTACCAAAAGTCACCCAATTGACAAGTGACAAGACCTGGATTTAATGGCTCTGAATCCTAAGTGCTTACCCTTTTCTACTAAACTTACTTACCAACTCCTTTGCTCTCTGAGCTAGAATTCTAAGGAATTAGCAGATATAATCAACACTTGGAAGGCTTTTTCTGTTGCAGTGTGTGTGTGTGTGTGTGTGTGTGTGTGTGCTAAGTCGCTTCAGTCGTGTCCGACTCTTTGCGACTCCATGGACTGTAGCCCACCAGGCTCCTCTGTCCATAGGATTCTCCAGGTAAGAATACTGGAGTGGGTTGCCATGCCGTCCTCCAGGGGATCTTCCCAACCCAGGAATCGAACCCGCATCTCTTATGTCTCCTGCATTGGCAGGCAGGTTCTTTTACCACTAGCAACACCGGGGAAGCCCTTTTTCTGCGCAATAAAAGTTCTTTACTTTCCTCTTCTGATGATAGGTTTGTATTTTTTTTTTTTTTTTTCACAAATATGTACTCACACACCCATAATCTTGAACTAGCCTTTCCCTTCCTCATCAATGGAATATAAATATTTACCGATTTTCCAACCTCATAGAGGAATAGCTGACATCTCAAAGGAACGGTATACTGCCTTCACCCACATGAACGTTTCAAACTGCTTGCCTTTGAAAGAGATCATCATCCCGGAGAAAGTATTATAAGGACTTTCTTACGATGAGGTTTGGACTAAAATTCAAGTTTGTGGAATGAAGCCCAGGTGAAAAGGAAAAGCCAGAGGTCACCTTCTTCCTAGCCAGCCCTGCCTCCAGTTGCTGCCTGCTCCGCATCCCAGGAGGGGAGAGAGCCCAGCCTAGGGTCAAGGAGTGGTGACCAGGTTAGCAACAAGGGCAACGGGGGAGGAGACAAAAGAACAGAAAGTGGCAGCCGCTGGCTGAATGCCTGAGCATGTTTCTTTGCTGAAAGAGAATGGCCGGACAGCGATTCAAACAGAGAGAGAGGAGGGTGGAGGGGGGAAGAGGACAGCTAATGGATGGGGTGGCCCAGCGGGGGTCAGAGGTCAGGAGGGCACTCAGGAAACTAATTGGCCACTCTGTGCATATTCACTTTCTGCTTCTAGCCTACAGCTGGGCCTGGAGGCAAAGTGATAGGGTGGAAGCTAGCTGGCCATATTTTTTTTTATGTCCCAAGATTCCAGGCCAATGAAAAGCAAATGAGACTCTTTACTTTTCCAGAAACACTTTTTCCTTCTTGCAAAGGAAAATGCTGAAGGTTCCACTTCACTCATTCATGTATGCATGCATTTCTTCTTCCCCTTCTCCTTGTTTTTCCTCTCCTCCTCCTCCTTCATCATCGTCATCATTATCTCCATATGTGAAGTGGATGCCCTAGGAAACGTTATGCTGGGCACATTCATAAGACGAGAAAGGATCCACCCCGAGCTTGGATCACAGATAATTAGTTAGGTCTGGGCTTCAGGGATCACCTAGTCCAACTCTTGTTTCAGACCCATGGAAGGGAGGAAAGCAATTTGCTCAAACTCTCAGAGCAAGGAGTAGAGGAGGGAGCAGAGCTCAGGTCTTCTCCCTCCTGGGCTGGAGATTGTTTTCCATGACATTCTTCTCAGAAACATATTAACTTTGAAAACCTGAGCAGACTGGTTAACAGCTCAGCCTCTGGGCCAGACAGCCTGAACTAGAATGCTGGCTGCTAGCTTTGGGACCTTACGATCCTTACTTAAACTTTCAAGGCAGCAAGTTGCTCATCTGTAGAAAAACAAGGTTGTTATGGGGATTAAGTGAGCTAAATGCATATAAGGTGAGCATATGCTTCAATAAATGTTAACTATTACTATTCTTATTTCTTCAGAGCCCAGCATAGACTGAGCTTATGGTGATAAACATGTAACGCAATGAATATCGATGCTTTCTTCTTCTATAATCTCCATGGGCAACCCATTCCAAGATGAAAATTCTCATTCCCCCTTAGTTAAGAGAGCTGTGAGGATTGAAGGGAAATTTTGGAGTCCTGTCTGAACCTTCTTCTGAAAGGCTCTCCAAATTTGGAAGGAGCTGACTTGTGTCAACACATGCAAAAGGCTTAGAGCAGTTGCAGGGTACAGAGTTAGCACTCAGGCAATGACAGTTGTCATCATTACTATTATTCATGGGAAGGAGAGAGTGCTCTGTGCAGGGAATCAGGCATTAGGCTGGTTTACCCTTCATCAGGAATGTTGGGAGGGAAATTCATGGATCAGTTGGTAGTTGGCCAAGATGAGGTCTGAGTTCTGTGAATTTTCTTTCTAACTTTTGTGTAGTTTTAATAGAATCAGTTGTCTAGCTCTGCCCAGAATTCTGAAACAGACTGTTGCACATGGACTCGGAAGCAGATAAAAAGATGAAAATACACTAGACACATAGACCATCTATGAACACTGGCTCTCCAACCCACAATGGAGCTTTACATTATGGACACGATAGGGTCACAGAAGGATACGAGTTTCTATCCAAAACTTAATTTTGAAGCTCCTCTAGACCACATGTTCTCTCCATTTCATTATTCATTCATTACTGAAGTGCAATTTACAGATGATAAAATGCAGATCTTAATGTTCAGTTCAATGAATTTTGATAATTCTATATATTCTTGTAACTTGCACTCAAAACAAGGTAAGGAACAATTCTATCACCCCAGAAAGTGCCCTCTTGCTCCTTCCCATTCAACCTCCCAGTCTTCCTCTTCCCCTCTCTAGGAATTCATTTTTTCTTTTAAACTGTTTCATTTATTTATTTATTTTTGGCTATGTTGGGTCTTCGTTGCACGCTTTTTTTAGTTGCAAAGAGCAAGGGCTGCTGTCTTGCTACAGTGCTCGAGCTTCTCATTGCAATGATTTCTTTTGGCTTCTCATTGTGGTGGCTTCTCTTGTTGCAGAGTGCGGGCTCCAGGGCGCTGGCTCATAACCTGTGACACATGGGGTTAGTTGCTCTGAGGCATGTCGAATCACCCTGGACCGGGGATCGAACCCATGTCCCCTGCATTGCCAGGTGGATTCTTAGCCACTGGACCACCAGGGAAGTCCTCCTCTAGGCAATTCTGACTTCTATCACCCTAGATTCATTTTGCCTGTGGTCGGATGCTACACATTTTTCTTTATCTGCCTCCTTTTCTTAAGCATATTTTTGGGGATTCATTCGCATTGTTCATGTACTAGTAATTCACTTCTCTTTATTGAATACTACTCCATTGTATAAATATAACACAACTTATCCATTTTCTTATTGGAGGAGGAAATGGCAATCCACTCCAGTGTTCTTGCCTGGAGAATCCCAGGAACGGGGGGAGCCTGGTGGACTGCCGTCTATGGGATCGCGCAGAGTCGGACACGACTGAAGCGACTTAGCAGCAGCAGCAGCATCCATTTTCTTGTGATGGACATTTGATTTTTTTCCAGTTTTTGGCTGTTATGAATAAAGCTGTTATGATTGTTCTTATATATTTTCCTTAGCCCCATTGCATTTATATTTTGATTATAAAATGTATGCAAATCAGTTCAGAGATTATTACAGATATTCATATATCACCATTCATGTTTAATAAATGCTAACATTTTGCCACGTTCACTTCTTTCAAAAGGAAGTGTATAGATTTAGTTGAAACTCACTCTGTATCCCTCCCCACTCCTATTCTTCACCTCTGATCCTTCAGAAGTAACCACTTTTATAAAGTTCATTTGAATCCATTCTGAGTTTTTACATGTTTGATAACATATCTGTATGAAAGATATGTTTCATTAACATATGAAATGTATATTTCATTAACATGCTAGATACTTATTTCTAAGAAAATTTTCTTTCATTACTTATCTGAGAATTTCCCTTCTGGTTTCTTTCTTTTTTTTTTTTTTTTGCATTTTACTTAAACTTTCTGGTAATTTTCTCAACTTTATCTTCCAACTCACTCATTAAGTTTTCCACTGATGTTATCATATGTATTTAAAATTTCTAATTTTTTATTTTTTTAATTGTCTAAATGTTTCTTTTGTAGTTTCCTGCTCTTGATTTACGGATATGCTATCTACTTTTACCTGATAAGGAATAATAATTATAGTCTTTTTTTTTTTTTTCTTTTATTTGCTTTTAGTTTCCTTTTCCTGCATAGAATCTGTTCTCTCCAGGTTGTAATTTCCTGTTTGTTTTGATCTCTATTTTTCATGTTGGAGTTCTTCTTGAGGAGTCTGGTGGTTCTTAGATGCTCTTTAAGAGAGCATGGAACTTAAATACTGATTGAAAGCTCTGAATTTGAGAGTAGGGCTTATCAATTAAGAGGCTCACTGTAGATTTACCTGGCTGTTCCATTTCCTTGGGGGAACCCCTGATGTCAGAAGTGTTAAGCTTTTTCTTGTGGACTAGTGAGAATCCCTAGGGAAGCATTGCTCATTCTCCATCCTGGAGAATGAAGGCTTCCTTCACTTCACCAACATTTGGCATATGAACATTCACTTAAACCTCCTGTTCTCCATATAACAACCTGCCCTCAGCTTTGTCTGTTGTTTTCTTTCCAGAGACTCTTTCTTCAAAGTCTTGGCTGCATGAAGCAAGGGAATAAAATATGTGACCCTACTGGCTTTTTAAGAGGCTTCCCTGGTAGCTCAGCTGGTAAAGAATCCACCTGCAGTACAGGAGACCCCAGTTCAATTCCTGGGTTGGGAAGATCCCCTGGGGAAGGGATAGGCAATCCACTCCAGTATTCTTGGGCTTCCCTGGTGGCTCAGATGGTAAAAAATCTGTCTGCAGTGCAGGAGACCTGGGTTCGATCCCTGGGTTGGGAAGATCCCCCGGAGGTAGGCATGGAAACCCACCCCATTATTCTTGCCTGGAGAATTCCCGTGGACAGAGGAGCATGGTGGGAGGCAGTCCATGGGGTCGCAAGGAGTCAGACATGACTGAGTGACTAAGCACACACATTGGCTTTTTAAAGATTTCCAACCAATCTTGATATGTTTCACTCCATATTCACTCATCCTCATTGCCTGAAGTACTTGGTAGAACTACTTCCAACTTTCTCCACTTCTAGATTGGGATTCAGCTTTCTTAGGTTTACTGAGTTAGTTATCTCATTTATTTGCTTTCTAGCTTCGATATTTCCAAAATTTGTTATAATCTCCTTTCCCATCCTCTTTATCCTTGTGAGTTTATGTCTTTTGTAAAAAGAATCTTTACTGTCATCTTAGTGATGATGGAAGTCTCTCTTACTGTGATTTTAAGTTAAATTTCTCAAAATATTACTGAGGTCTATTACCTTTGCATATACTTTTTACCTGTTAGGTTTCCATTTCTGTGACTTGTTTGGTTATATTCTTTGAAGATTTTTCTCTTTGGTTGTTGGTTTCTTTCTTACTGATTTGTTGGAATTCCTTATATAATCTGGAACTCATCCTTTGTTAGTAGCATTCATTATAAAGATTTTCTCCCACTCTGTGGTTTGACTTTTAACTTTATTTATAGTGTTTTTTTCCATTTCAATAAAATAAACATTAAATCTATTTAATATATAAAATCTTCATTTTAATTCAGTCAAATTTATCCATTATGGTATTGTGTTTGAGGGTCTTACCTAAGAAATCCTATCCTATCCCAAGGGCACAAAACTATTCTCCAATATTTTCTTCTAAGAGCTTTAAAATTTTGCTTTTTTTAAATAAAAGCCGTTAAGTTGCTCTTTATATATAGTATGAAGTAGGAAGCTAATTTTATTTTATTTTTCCATATTGATAATCAGTTATTCTAGCACCATTTACTGAACTGTCCATCCTTTTTCAGTGATCTGTGATGTCATTTCTATAATATACCAAGTTCTTAGAGTCACAGGTCTATTTCTGAGCTCTCTATACCATTGAAGCTATTTATCTTTCTGTGTGTCAAAATCATACATTTTAGGTTATTACAGCTTTATTTAGTCATACCTGAATGGTCTAGTGGTTTTCCCTACTTTCTTCAATTTAAGTCTGAATTTGGCAATAAGGTGTTCATGGTCTGAGCCATAGTCAGCTCCTGGTCTTGTTTTTGCTGACTGTATAGAGCTTTTGCATCTTTGGCTGCAAAGAATATAATCAATCTGATTTCGGTGTTGACCATCTGGTGATGTCCATACATAGAGTCTTCTCTTGTGTTGTTGGAAGAGGGTGTTTGCTATGACCAGTGCATTCTCTTGGCAAAACTCTATTAGCCTTTGCCCTGCTTCATTCCATATTCCAAGGCCAAATTTGCCTGTTACTCCAGGTGTTTCTTGACTTCCTACTTTTGCATTCCAGTCCCCTATAATGAAAAGGACATCTTTTGGGGGTGTTAGTTCTAAAAGGTCTTGTAGGTCTTCATAGAAATGTTTAACTTCAGCTTCTTCAGCGTTACTGGTTGGGGCATAGACTTGGATTACTGTGATATTGAATGGTTTGCCTTGGAAACGAACAGAGATCATTCTGTCGTTTTTGAGATTGCATCCAAGTATTGCATTTCAGACTTTTTTGTTGACCATGATGGCTACTCCATTTCTTCTAAGGGATTCCTGCCTGCAATAGTAGATATAATGGTCATCTGAGTTAAATTCACCCATTCCAGTCCATTTTAGTTTGCTGATTCTAGAAGGTTGACGTTCACTCTTGCCATCTCCTGTTTGACCACTTCCAATTTTCCTTGATTCATGGACCTAACATTCCAGGTTCCTATGCAATATTGCTCTTTACAGCATCGGACCTTGCTTCTGTCACCAGACACATCCACAGCTGGGTATTGTTTTTGCTTTGGCTACATCCCTTCATTCTTTCTGGAGTTATTTCTCTACTGATCTCCAGTAGCATATTATTATATGATTATGATTATACAGTGGAAGTGAAAAATAGATTTAAGGGACTAGATCTGATAGATAGAGTGCCTGATGAACTATGGACTGAGGTTAGTGACATTGTACAGAAGACAGGGACCAAGACCATCCCCATGGAAAACAAATGCAAAAAAGCAAAATGGCTGTCTGGGGAGGCCTTACAAATAGCTGTGAAAAGAAGAGAAGCGAAAAGCAAAGGAGAAAAGGAAAGATATAAACATCTAAATGCAAAGTTCCAAAGAATAGCAAGAAGAGATAAGAAAGCTTTCCTCAGTGACCAATGCAAAGAAATAGAGGAAAACAACAGAATGGGAAAGACTAGAGATCTCTTCAAGAAAATTAGAGATACCAAGGGAACATTTCATGCAAAGATGGGCTTGATAAAGGACAGAAATGGTATGGACCTAAGAGAAGCAGAAGATATTAAGAAGGAGTGGCAAGAATACACAGAAGAACTGTACAGAAAAGATCTTCATGACCAAGATAATCACGATGGTGTGGTCACTCACCTAGAGCCAGACATCCTGGAATGTGAAGTCAAGTAGGCCTTAGAAAGCATCACTACAAACAAAGCTAGTGGAGGTGATAGAATTCCAGTTGAGGTATTTCAAATCCTGAAAGATGATGCTGTGAAAGTGCTGCACTCAGTATGCCAGCAAATTTGGAAAACTCAGCAGTGGCCACAGGACTGGAAAAGGTCAGTTTTCATTCCAATCCCAGAGAAAGGCAATGCCAAAGAATGCTCAAACTACTGCACAATTGCACTCATCTCACATGCTAGTAAAGTAATGCTCAAAATTCTCCAAGCCAGGCTTCAGCAGTACATGAACCATGAACTTCCAGATGTTCAAGCTGGTTTTAGAAAAGGCAGAGGAACCAGAGATCAAATTGCCAACATCTGCTGGATCATCAAAAAAGCAAGAGAGTTTCAGAAAAACATCTACTTCTGCTTTTATTGATTATCCCAAAGCCTTTGACTGTGTATCACAATTAAAGTGTGGAAAATTCTTCAAGAGATGAGAATACCAGACCACCTGACCTGCCTCTTGATAAACCTATATGCAGGTCAGGAAGCAACAGTTAGAACTGGACATGGAACAACAGACTGGTTCCAAATAGGAAAAGGAGTACATCAAGGCTGTATATTGTCACCCTGCTTATTCAACTTATATGCAGAGTACATCATGAGAAACGCTGGGCTGGAAGAAGCACAAGCTGGAATCAAGATTGCCAGGAGAAATATCAATAACCTCAGATATGCAGGTGACACCACCCTTATGGCAGAAAGTGAAGAGGAACTCAAAAGCCTCTTGATGAAAGTGAAAGAGGAGAGTGAAAAAGTTGGCTTAAAGTTCAACATTCAGAAAACGAAGATCATGGCATCTGGTCCCATCACTTCATGGCAAATAGATGGGGAAACAGTGGAAACAGTGTCAGCCTTTATTTTTCTGGGCTCCAAAATCACTGCAGATGGTGACTGCAGCCATGAAATTAAAAGACACTTACTCCTTGGAAGGAAAGTTATGACCAACCTAGATAGCATATTCAAAAGCAGAGACATTACTTTGCCAACAAAGATCTATCTAGTCAAGGCTGTGTTTTTTCCTGTGGTCATGTATGGATACAAGAGTTGGACTGTGAAGAAAGCTGAGTGCCGAAGAATTGATGCTTTTGAACTGTGGTGTTGGAGAAGACTCTTGAGAGTCCCTTGGACTGCAAGGAGATCCATCCAGTCCATTCTGAAGGAGATCAGCCCTGGGATTTCTTTGGAAGGAATGATGTTAAAGCTGAAACTCCAGTACTGTGGCCACCTCATGCGAAGAGTTGACTCATTGGAAAAGACCCTGATGCTGGGAGGGATTGAGGGCAGGAGGAGAAGGAGACGACAGAGGATGAGATGGCTGGATGGCATCACCGACTTGATGGATGTGAGTTTGAGTGAACTCCGGGAGTTGGTGATGGACAAGGAGGCCTGGCGTGCTGCAATTCATGGGGTCACAAAGAGTCAGACACGACTGAGTGACTGAACTGAACTGAACAGCTTTATTAAAAACGTTTTACATGTAGTAAGGCAAATGCCTCCTCCTTCTTTTTCAAGATTGTCTTAATTATTCTTAGCTTTTGTCTATCATACTTTAAGGTTAGCTTGTAAGTTTCCTATACATAGATACAGTCAAGTTGACATTTTTATTGGAATTGCATTGAATCTATAATTTGGGATCAAAAAACAATATTGGGTTTTCTATCCATGAACACGGTATATTGCTCTATTTATTTAGACCTTCTCTCTGTTAATAAAGTTTTATTTTTCTCCACATTGATCAAGACTTCTTTTAGTAGAGCCTTTACTAATATCTTTTAGTTTTGTGGACATGGTGACAGAAGCTCTTAAAGATTACATTTTCTACTTAGTTTTGTCCAGGCATATATAGGAATGATTTTTTATTTTTTTGGCATGCTGATCCTGAGTTCAGTCACCTTGCACAATTCTTTTAATAGTTTTGATAATTTATCTGCATATTCTCTTGGATTCTCTATGAAGACAATAGCAAATATCCTAGAAATTAATAGTCTCAAAGGGAAGGCCTAAGGAGAAAATACACATGGAAAGGTGTTATGGAGAGGAGAAAGGACAGTGCCCTCTGGACCAGTGGGCAGGTTGCAGATCCATGTGAGAATCATTCAACTGTTTGACAGTGAGGTAAACCCACCCTGGGAGCTGGTAAAGCTTGAAGAATGATTTCTCAGGGATGTAGCATAAATGTAACTACATTAAAAAGGGGGTTGGATGTGGTAAGAAACTCTGAAATTTGAGTTTTAGCCTGTCATGGGACAGCAGCCCCAAGTGACTTCACCTACCCCTGACCAACCAGGTCCTTCCTTGCAGTCTGTTGGCAGCCTCCAAGCTGCTAAATCCATGCATTTTCCATCTGAACTATATTACTGAAATTCTAACTACCCAAATCCTCCTTGCCCTAGTGACTGTAGCACTGACAATGCAATCATAAAAATTTAAAATATTCAATGCCACTTACTACATGACACCCATTCTTCTAAGCACTTTATTTATGTTAGTTCATTTTGCCTTAACAACAAAGGCAAACTGTCTCTTGTGGTAGAGACTGTTATTATCCTTGATTTATAGATGAGGACACTGAGGCACAGAGATGTGCTTGTTCAAGGTCACACAGCTAATTTTGGGCAGGTGGGACTGGATTCCAGGCAGTCAAGCTTTGGTGTCTGGTTCTAAACCACCATGGATGCTGTTCCTATGGACTGTGAAGGGAGCTGCAGTGGATATGCTATGTGTGGGGTCTGCAGCCCCAAGCTTGGGTTTCTGCCCCAAAGCTATTCATTGGCAAATGATTTCCTCTTATTATAATCCCTAAGAATGTTCTTAGGGTAGAATCTTTCAGTAGGTTTTAGCCCCTTTACAGCTGAAGAAACATAGGTTCAGAGTGTCAAATAATGGTCTTAGTATCACGTAGGGAGTAAGTGGCAGAATTAGAATGTGAACCCCGCTCTGGGTGGCTCCATTTATTTTATTGGCCATGCAGCTTGCAGGATCTTAGGATTGAACCCATGCAGTGTCCTAACCACTGAACTGCCAGGGAATTTCCTCTGGGTGCCTTTAGTGTTCACACACGTCTCCTGCCCTACGCCATCTCTATCATGGAGCCAGATCTTCAGAAAGAGCCTACGCACTCTCAATTCCCTTTTTGCATGGGATGGGCAATATGTGGGGGACAGTCTTCAGGGAAAAATCACCATCATCATCATTATTATAAAAAATCCTATTTTGATATATGGCAAAACCAATACAATATTTTTACAATATTTAACTTTACAATGTTGTAAAGTTAAAAAAAAAAAAAAAACCTGTTAAAGGCCCAGCTGGGTGCTGAACCTGACAATCTGGGATCACTTTTCAGGCCTCAAAGTGAGGGTCCTTGGAAATGGGAGTCTTTCATCATTGACCTGGCAGCTGAAGTAAGCTGAAGGGTAAATAAAGCCCAAGTAAGTAAATAAGTCCTAAGATAGGTTTCTCCATCTCTGGAGCTGATGGGTAGAATCAATTTACTTCTCTTAGATCCACAGACATAGAAAGCAAACTTATGGTTACCAAAGGGGAAAGTTGGGGGGAAGGATAAATAGGAGGTTGAGATGAACATATACACACTACTATATGTAGAATGGAGAAGGGCATGGCAACCCACTCTAGTATTCTTGCCTGGAGAATACCCATGGACAGAGGAGCATGCAGAGCTACAGTCCATGGGGTTGCCAAGAGTCCAACATGACTGAGCAACTAATCACGGCATGGCACATACATAAAATAGATAACCAATACTGATCTACTGTATAGCACAGAGAACCCTACCCAATAGTTTGTAATAAACCACAAGGGAAGTGGCAACCCACTCCAGTATTCTTGCCTGGAGAATCCCACGGGCAGAGGAGTCTGGTGGGCTACACACAGTCCATAGGGTTGCAAAGAGTTGAACATGACTGAGCTACTAACACATACACACGTAAGGGAAAAGAATACCTCTTGATGAAAGTGAAAGTGGAGAGTGAAAAGGTTGGCTTAAAGCTCAACATTCAGAAAACGAAGATCATGGCATCTGGTCCCATCACTACATAGGAAATAGATGGAGAAACAGTGGAAACAGTGTCAGACTTTATTTTTCTGGGCTCCAAAATCACTGCAGATGGTGACTGCAGCCATGAAATTAAAAGACACTTACTCCTTGGAAGGAAAGTTATGACCAACCTAGATAGCATATTCAAAAGCAGAGACATTACTTTGCCAAAAAAGGTTCACCTAGTCAGGGCTATGGTCTTTCCTGTGGTCATGTATGGATGTGAGAGCTGGACTGTGAAGAAGGCTGAGCGCCGAAGAATTGATGCTTTTGAACTGTGGTGTTGGAGAAGACTCTTGAGAGTGCCTTGGACTGCAAGGAGATCCAACCAGTCCATCCTGAGATAAGGAGGAGATAAGCCCTGGGATTTCTTTGGAAGGAATGATGCTAAAGCTGAAACTCCAGTATTTTGGCCACCTCATGCGAAGAGTTGACTCATTGGAGAAGACTCTGATGCTGGGAGGGATTTGGGGCAGGAGGAGAAGGAGACGACAGAGGATGAGATGGCTGGATGGCATCACTGACTCGATGGATGTGAGTCTGAGTGACCTCCGAGAGCTGGTGATGGACAGGGAGGCCTGGCGTGCTGCAGTTCATGGGGTCGCAAAGAGTCGGACATGACTGAGCGACTGATCTGATCTGATCTGATATATACATTCTGAGTCACTTTGCTGTTTACCTGAAACTAACCCCATACTATCGGAGAAGGCAATGGCACCCTACTCCAGTACTCTTGCCTGAAAAATCCCATGGATGGAGGAGCCTGGTAGGCTGCAGTCCATGGGGTCACTAGGAGTTGGACACGACTGAGCAACTTCACTTTCACTTTTCACTTTCATGCATTGGAGAAGGAAATGGCAACCCACTCCAGTGTTCTTGCCTAGAGAATCCCAGGGACGGGGGAGCCTAGTGGGCTGCCGTCTATGGGGTCTCACAGAGTTGGACACAACTGAAGTGATTTAGCAGCAGCAGCAACATCATACTACAAATCAGTTAGACTTCAAAAATATATGCATACATCTTTGAATAAAGTTTTATAATTTTTGCTATACAAATTTACTGCTATAAAAAATGTACTGTTTCTCATACACTGTTCTCTACTCTCGCTTTTAGATCAAGCATTTGTTTTCAGAATTCGAATCAGGGGCATGATTCCTAGAGAACTGTGGGGTGGCGCCTGGGATCAGACATGTGTGCATTTCTGTGCAAACATGGCCCAAACAAGCACACACATCACACCACCACATTTATGATGAGCAGACCCTGGAGACAAGGCGGGTGTTTGAGGAGCAGCAAGTTCATGGGCTCTGTGGTCTCCGTTCCCAGTTTGTTGATGTGGCCAATTATTCCCTGTAATACTGCACCTGTAGTGGGGTGCAGCCTGCCTTTTGGAACTGAATCCCAGCTGGGACAGTCTTTCCAGAGGCTTATCCCGGGGTCTGGGGACAGTTCCTATCCCTTGTTCTTGGACTGGCAGGTCGGGTTGCCGAGTGCCCACATCACAGCCCTTGGGCAGGGTCCTGTGTTCCAGGTCGGCGCCAAGCCAGCCTTCCTCCAGCAACGATGCTGTCTTAGGTCAAAAGGGAAAGCATTGTCGCTGCCCTGTGGCCGGGCAAACAAGCAGCTTGCTTTGAAGTCTCAGCGGGGGGATTTGCTTAGGCTGGAGTGGGGAGCTTGAAGGAGAGATTTTCAAGACTCCCCTGAGCCTGGCTGTGTTTGTTAACTCCGCCTGGCTGCCCAGGCCTGGGGTGTTTGATGTCTCAGGGGAAGCAGGAGGAGGGAGGCATCCTCTGAGGGACAGCTTTCAACTCCTGCAGAGCCTGTGGTCCTGCCTGCGAGCCAAATGCAGACCAGGCCTGAGTCCAGAAGAGCCGTCACAGGGGACAGGCCTGTGACGGAAGGGACACCCAGGCCCTTCCCTTCAAGGTGGGCTGCTGGGGTGTGGTCCAGGGCGGAAGGCAGAGAATGATGCTTCCCTTGGGCACTGTTTCTATTTAGGTTGTTGTTTAGACACTCAGTCGTTGTGTCCGACTCTTGGTGACACTCATGGACTATAGCCCACCAGGTGAGCCTCTGTCCATGAGATTTTCCAGGCAGAATACTGGAGTGAGTTACCGTTTCCCTCCTCCAGGGACCTTCCTGATCCAGGGATTGAACTCATGTCTCCTGCATTGGCAGGCGGGTTCTTTACCACTGAGCCACCTGGGAAGCCCATATACTGTCTATTCAGGTGGCAGTAGGTAAGAATGAATGGCCAGGGGAGACTTTGAAGAAAAAGACGACAGAGGCAGTACTGGTACCGTCAGTAGCCATAGACCTGGGGGTCCCACTTGCAGTCTCCTCTTCCCCATCTTCATCCTTCACCAATTGCCTCCTTGACTCCCCCTACCACACCATACCCTTTCTCCCCCCATCCCCCAAACAGCAGAGGGTCAATTTGCCCTCCCCCAGGGACAGCACTGCTGTGTTCCTGCCTCAGAAACTCTAGGTATGACCAGAGACACTGCCCCCCAGTCCCTCCTGCAAACAACGAAATGCACTGGGTGAGGAACTCCAGTGGGAGGAGGAGGAGAAGCTTCTAGAAGCCTGGGCAACACGCTCCCACTGGGCTGACTCTCAGGGCTTGCCTTAGGATTTCCAAAGTGTGTTTGTGACCTTTCAGGCCTGAGCCACAGGGAATGAGACAAGAAATTAAGCATTATTATTAACCAGTTCAGTGTCCAATACACTATTAGTCACCAACAGCTCCATTTCTGTCTCTTTTTCTTTCCTCCTAAATGCCCCTGTTCTGCTGCAGCGGAAGGTTCATGTCCGCTGGAGTTTTACCTCCAACACTGCTCTCTGGTCCATCCCTACCCACCTGCCCTGCCCCCCAACCCCTGACATGCTGAGATTGAGAAAAAGCTTGTTTATGATAAGACCTGGAGATCTGGAGTTATAAATCCTTCCAGGATGGCCACTCTATCTCCATGCTAATGCTGGTGGTGCCGCCCAAAAGAGGCTCACCCGGTTGTGACCCATCCCCTCTCACTCCCCAGAGCCCTCTGCTCCTCTTCTGCAAACACGAGACAATGAGCAAATGGGAGTTACCTGTCTCAACAGGTGTTAGCCTGGCCTCACTTTTCTATAGGGTGATGGAGAGGTCACCTCCGGGCCCCCCCACCCCGGGCATTCCTGTGATTGCAAAAGCCCACCTTCAGATGTGACCCTCCCTTTGGTCCCCCCATGACTTCAGCTGCAGGAGGCCAAGCCCACCTCGGTAGATTTAGAAGACCTCCCTTCAGCTGCTGAGCCCATTCGCTAGAGAGCACACAGCACCCTCGTTGTCTGGGGATGGGGAGGGGCGACTCTGGTGCTGCCACTCGGGTTTGCTCTGCCGCACAGTCATCGTTTTTCATATTAATGTTCTCTGCTAAGTCACGAGCCCCTTGAGGGAAGAGATTGTTTCTTATTCATCATCAAATCCCTATGCCCAGCAGACTGCACAGAACATAAATATTTAGTAAGTGACTTGGCCTAATGTTTGTCAAACTCATCACCAGCAAATATTTATTGAGGACAACTTCTATGCAGTGATTCTGCTAAGCAGTGGTGGGCATAAAGATGAATGAGACCTCATTCCCACTCTCAGGGTTTATGCTAGAGTCAGGGAGACCCAGAGAAGCTTCCTTTGCTAGGAGGTCAGAGGAAGGGGCAGGAGCTGGAACTGGGGACCCCGGGGAATCTGGCCACCAAAGTCTGCCAAAACGTAAACTCATTGTGGATGCCCCCAGACCCAGATAACCATTCTTTGTGCATCTCTGTATATTTCAGAGTGGAGCTCTTCACTTACTGATGATCTACATGTCTAACTTTCCCCTATGTGATTCTGTGACTCTGTCTCAAACAAGTGAATAAAACCTAAAAAGTAGAGTCTCTACTTGGGAAGTGTTTCTCAACCATTTGGTCCTGAGAACCAAGGAAGTGAAACTTGTCCCCGAGGAACCCCACCCAGAGCCACACTTGTGAGCTGTGCCTGTAATTGTTTGGTTTGAGCTCTCCAGGGATTTTGAGGCCAGAGCTGCCACCACCCTCTGGAGAAACGAAGGAGGAAATGGAGGTGCCGTTCTGGAGTTCAGGCTATCCCAACACAGCGTAACACCTCTGTGCTGGCCACCAAGAATAGAGAAAACAATAGTGGGGTTATAACTCCTCCTCTCGGACAGAGGACTTTATATCTCCAAGAGCCTGGGAGGAAAACAAGTTAATCTCTTGGGGTCCCAGAGAGGCCAGACAATGCGAAGGCCCATTGCTGGGCCCATTGTCTCGTCAAGGGCATCTTCACTGCATGGACTGAGGGTCTAGCAGTGTTCAGGGACAGTGGGAGCACTTTCAGTGGGTGGCATTTTCCGTGTGACTCTTTTAGGCTAGTGTTTCTGAAACTGTTCTACTCAAGTAACTTTAGTGGCAGAGAAGAATCAACCTCACACTTCTTATTGGGCCTGAGGCTTTAGATCACTCAAACAGGAAAATTTCTTTGACGCCCCATATTTGATCTTAAAAATGCCTGTAACTTTTATATTTTCTACCATGACCTTTGAGGTTAAAATTACTTATCTCTGAATAAAATGGATGCTCCAAGATGAACTATGATTCTTATTGCTTCTTGGACCCCCTGACTCACTGGCCTATCCCAGTTTGAGAAGAAGGATGCCTTTCAGGACATCAGACCCAGACACCCGTTCCGACCCAAAGTAGACCTCTAACACACTCGAATGGCCCACACCCTTGATCTCAAACCATTCTTCCAGGTTTGTCCTATGCTTCCCTGTTGACACACTCCTCCAGTCTGACCCTGGGGGATCATCCCTTCATCTCTGGATTTATTCTGGTCGCTCTAGGAGAATTTGGACATATGCTGGCCAGTAACCCCATTCTTCAGATGTCTAGAGGCAATGGCTCTGAACTTTTTTGCAGTCTTCACAGAGCATGCACAGGGCCGTATGTATGAGATCCTGAGCGAGGTAGAAAATAACTCCTAAAATGGATCTTTAATGAACTCCTATCTAAAAGGTTCTCAGCTAGGGACCTTTTAAGGCCCTTTAAGACCTTGCAATGGCCTTAGTAGGCTTTGCTTACCCTGATACAACTGCTCAACGGGACAAGGGACTGTACAAGGAAACTAGGAATCCAGGCTGCCTGCTTACGTGACGATGCAGAAGTTAGGTGATCTCAAGTGCCGAGTAGATTTATCATGGATTCACTATATCAACGGATTTCAACTTTCAAAACAAGTGCCACTAATTCATTTATTCATTCATGAAGTTGCTATTCATTCAACAGCCTTTTATAGAGAATCTACTGTGTACCGGGCACTATACAAGGTACTGGCAGTGCAGACGTAAATAAGGATAACATGGTCTGGGCCCTCTTTGAACTGGCTAGTAGTAGACAGAACGAAATTGTCTCCAGGAAGCAAATAGAATGAGCTCAGATGGACCAAGCCCAGGGCTTTCTGCCACTGACCACTGCTGCCTTGAGTGTCACACTAATAGCATAACGATACAGTGAGAAGGTCCGGAACTAAGTCAGACGGTCCGGAACTAAGTCAGACTAAGGGTGAATTGCCCGCGACTATTCTTAGAAAGGTTAAAAAAAACATAAAATGAAATTTCTCTCTAAGTCTCCTGACCTGCCCAACTGCCTCAGAGACAATGCACCCAATCCTAAGTGTGCAAACACGCCCAAGAGTGAGGAAACTCATGGTTTCATATAATCCTCTCATTAGAGCAATGGCAGCCCACTCCAGTATTCTTGCCTTACCTGGCAAATCCCATGGACGGAGGAACCTGGTGGGCTGCGGCCCATGGGGTCGCTAGGAGTCGGACACGACTGAGCGACTTCACTTTCAGTTTTCACTTTCACGCATTGGAGAAGGAAATGGCAACCCACTCCAGTGTTCTTGCCTGGAGGATCCCAGGGACCGGGGAGCCTGGTAGGCTGCTGTCTATGGGGTCGCACAGGGTCAGACACGACTGAAGCGACTTAGCAGCAGCAGCAGAGCAGCCACGTGAATTGGCACCAGGCTCTCCTCCATGTCACATACACAGACCTCAAGGCCTTGGAGAAGGGACGCAGCCTATGGAAGCCCCCTTGGCCAGGTTAGGCCTGGGAAGGGGTTTACACGGGGAGGGGAGTGGGGGCAGAGTGGGGCCTAATCGTGACTCTTGACTCTACTGAACAGTGGGGGGCTGGAAGCTCCCATAACTCAATAGACAGATGCCCATAGTTCTGGAGACTCTAACCACAGGCCCTTATCTTTTCTCCCTAGGACCTGTTCTGGTCTGATGGCACTCATCCTGAAAGCTCTAAACTCTAGAACTCGGCCAAGAGCTGGTGGACAATGGAAACCTGGGCTTTGGAATACATCTAAACAACCCCACAGCCTGTCTCCTCCTCCCCAAAGACTGACCAGTGACCCCTAAACCCCTGGATTGTTCATAAGAAATCTAGTGTGTCCTTGGCAGCTGCTTGGATTGCCACCCTTTTCACCCTTCAACACTAGATTCTCTCTGCATCTTAGCCTGCACACAATTCAACCGAATCCAGAGTCAGTTAGGTTATATAGCTAATCATATGTAGAGTCACCTTCTTATGACATTAAGACCTCCAGGGGAGCCACTGAAAAGTCTTGTGAGGTCTGCTAATTCCCCTGCGAGTGAGGAATGTGTTTATTCTTCCAAGGGGCAAAGATCCCCTACTCAAAGTGACGCTGCTACATTGTGTAACCAGGAACACGGGTTGTTGCTGATGTAAACAAATGGCCTGGGACAGACCTGCCAGGAGCCCAGGCTCCTTTTCCAAGAGGTGTTTCTTATGAATGGTTGTGCCCAGTGAAGCAATTTCCTGCCTTGTAAATTTCTGCCCAGCAACCCACATCTCCTATCTAGCACTGCCTGGCTCTGGGTCATAAAACAATTCCCTAGAGACCAATCAGAGCCTGATCAGGAGTCCTTGAGTAACAGGAAAATTACCTCCACCTGCAGAGGTAATGACACTCTTCAAGCTAGTGGTTTTGCAGTTTCTGAACGTAAACATCACATGCCTTACCCCATGCCTCAGCTCTGCTCATCTGAGATGTGGGGCCCACATATCTGATTCTTGGGCCTTAGTTCACTTCTCAGAGGCACTGGCTGGCTAGTGACCCATTACCTTGACCCAAGGACCTACAGCCTGGAGAACATATTTCACTATGTCAGATCATGATTTGCAGAGCCAGGGCAAGAGAATTTCAGGCAGGGGGGTCTTGGGCACATGGGAAACAGAGGTTTTGGGCTGAGACCATACTGGAACCGATCTGGACTAGCATTTTGTGGGCTGTTGGTCTGAAGTGTCTTCCCACCCTCTCCACCATCTGCCTAGTGAACTGACATTCATTCATGATGCAGTTCAAGTGTCCTCCAGGGAAACTTTTCTGATTTCCACCCAAACAAGATTTCTTCCACTGTCCCACCCCTCTAACACTGACATAGCACATTGGTCACGACAACTTGCTAATTTTTCTGTCTCCCCAGTCAGGCAGGCAACTCCTTCAAGACATCTTGGAATATGCAGTACCCACCACTGTGCCCAGCTCAAGTCAGTGTGCAAAAGACATTTGTTGGATGAATGAGTGAATGGGCATCTATTATGTATCTCTCTGCCGCACTTAAGAGGCTTTGTATATGGAGCATGTACAAAGAATATTGTCAAAGGTATGAAGCTCTGGGTTAAGCCAGTAAAGAGAGGCATAACCTTCTGTCCTTGAGAAGTCTGCAATCTGGTTATATTTCTTTGGGTGATAGGAATATTTGCCAAAGGTACAGAGATCAGAGGGCTTCCCAGGTGGTACTAGTGGTAAAGAACCCACCTGCTAATGCAAGAGAATTGGGTTCAATCCCTGGATTAGGAAGATCCCCTGGAGGAGGGCATGGCAACCCACTCCAGTATTCTTGCTTGGAGAATCCCATGGACAGAGGAGCCTAGCGGAGTATAGTCCAAAGAGTCAGAAATGGACATGACTGAAGCACCTTGGCGCACATGCATGTAGAGAGAGCAGACTCACAGGTAGACAGAAGTGTTTGTTTTTGTTGTTGGTTTTCCTTTTTGAGTATCAGCTCAGAAGCCAGAATGGGTTCCAAGCTGGTCTGTTGCTGCTAAGTCGCTTCAGTCATGTCCGACTCTGTGCGACCCCATAGACGGCAGCCCACCAGGATCCCCTGTCCCTGGGATCCTCCAGGCAAGAACACTGGAGTGGATTGCCATTTCCTTCTCCAATGCATGAAAGTGAAAAGTGAAAGTGAAGTCGCTCAGTAGAGTCCGACCCTCAGCGACCCCATGGACTGTAGCCTACCAGGCTCTTCCATCCGTGGGATTTTCCAGGCAAGAGTACTGGAGTGGGGTGCCATTGCCTTCTCCTCCAAGTTGGTCTAACTAACCCTAATACTGAACTGCCCATAAGACATTACCTTATGACCTCTGTTTTCATCTCTTTCCTTTCTCATGGCCCACATTTATAACAGTAATAACAATGACTTGCTCCTTCTTTTGAAGCTTGGGAGGCCCAGACAGAGGTGGTTGTAGGTATACACTGGGATCATTTTCCAGGCATACAACTAGTAAACTCTATGACATAGATACACACATGCATTCACTCAAAAAATGTTTACTGAGCACCTAATGCATACCAGATATTAGATGTTGGGGACAAAACAGTGAATAAAACTTTAAGTCCCCACTCTCACAGAACTTACACTTCAGTTAGGGGCAGGCATTCAGTAACGATGGGGATGGGGATCATCATGTTCTCTCTCACATGGTCCAGAAAGACTGGATGCAAATGACTAACATTTAGTGCAGACTTTCTCATGTACCAGGTAAAGGACTTGATCCACTTTGTATCTCATTTAATCCCGACAACAAACCCATTTTCAGATAATACAACAGGTTCAGAGAAGTTAAGCACCCTTCCCAAGCTTACACAGCTGGTAAGTGGTAGAGCCAGGATTTGAACTTGTTTGCCTGACTCACCCAGCCTGAGCTCCTCATCACAACTCTGTATGGCGGAAGTAAATATTTACCAGCTGAACAAAGGGCTGGATGAATGGTTAACCATCACTACAGCAGCGGCCTGTTGTTTTGCTTCCATGATACAAACGTGAGCACCATGTTTTAAGTTTTTCATTTACTAATTGTGTCAAGTTTTTCCAAAGTGTGACTCCACAGAAGGTAGATTTCATAAAGATGAACAAACAAGTATCTTTCTCCTCATCATCTGTATTTCCTGGGGAAGGAAAGCTATTTTACAAAAAATAATCATGAATTATCATTGATAAAGCCGTGCCAAAGAAACTAGCGCCTTCAGTTTTCTTTCCTGGGTTTGTGGTAAAGTCTGTATTAGAGTGCGCGTGTGTGTACACGTGTGCGTGTGTGTGTGTGCCTGCGTGCGTGCATGCACATATGCGCCTAGTGGCTCAGCTGTATCTGACTCTTTGTGGCCCCTCATGGACCGCAGCCTGCCAGGCTTCTCTGTCCATGGAATTTTCATTCAAGGATATTGGGGCGGGTTGCCATTTCCTACTCCAGGGGATCTTCCTGAGCCAGGGATCGAACCCGTATCTCCTGCATTGGCAGGCGGATTCTTTAACCACTGAACCATCTGGGCAGTCCATTAGGCTGTATAACAGCTCCCCCCCCCCACCAAAATATCAGGTCTGAATCTTTGGGAGCCATCAAGGACTCTTTTCCTTAAAGGTGAAGAGTCTTGGCAAACGTGATGAAGGAAGAATATCCTGGATAGTTGGGGTGGGCCCTACATGTGATGACATGCATTCTTAGAGGGAGGAGGAAGAGGGACACTTGACCACAGGAGAGAGGACAGTGTGACCGGGGAGGCAGGGACTGGAGTGACATGGCCGCTAAGCCAGGGACCCGGGAGGCTGCTAGAGCTGCAGGAGGCAAGGCAGATTCTCCTCTATAACCTCTGGAAGGAGTTGGTCCTGCCAACACCTGGCTTGGGTGTGATGACACTGATTCTGGACTTCCAGCCCCAGACTGTCAGAGTATATATTTCTGGTGTTTTAAGCCCTTGAGTGTGTGGTCATTTGTTAGAGCAGCCACAGGAAACTAATACAGTTCTTCTAGGGAAGGAGACAGCAGGGAGAACAAATTTTTGACCACCAGTGTAGGTGATTCAGAATTACACACTCTTTTAAAATTAAAAATATGAGGTTGGCCAAAAAATTCGTTTGGGTTTTTCATAACATCTTATGGAAAAACTCAAGTGAATATTTGGTCAACCCAATAGAATTACCACATGATCCTCTCCTGGGCATATATCTAGATGAAACTCTAATCCAAACAGATCTATGAATCCCTATGTTCATAAAAGCACTATTCACAATAGCCAAGACATGGAAGCAACCTAAATGTCTATCAACAGATGAATGGATAAAGAAGATGTGGTGCCTACGTATTATGGAATACTACTCAGCCATAAAACAGAATGAAATAATGCCATTTGCAGCAACATGGATGCCACTAGAGGTAAAAGAAGTTAGAAAGAGAAAGACAAATACTACATTATATCACTTATATGTGGAATCTAAAATACGACGGAGTACTTCCCTGATGGCTCAGTGGTAAACAATCCATCCGTCAGTGCAAGAGACATGGGTTTGATCCCTGGTCCGGAAAAATGTCACATGCCGTGGAGGAACAAAACCCACGTGCCACAACTGTTGAGCCTGGGTTCTAGAGCCTGGAAGCTTGGGCTAGCATGCAGCAACTACTGAAGCCTGTGTACTCTAGAGACTGTGGTTCACAACAGGGGGAGCCGCCACAGTGAGAAGCCTGCACCTTGCAAAGAGAGAGTAGCCCCCAATCTCTGCAACTAGAGGAAGCCTGCACACAGCAACAAAGGCCCAGTGCAGTCAAAAGTACATCAGTGAATAACTCAAAAATGACACAGATGAAACAGATGCAGACTCATGGGCACAGAGAGCAGGCTTGTGGTTGCCAAGGGGGATGGGGTTGGGGGAGTGGTGGAGTGGAAGGTTAGAGCTAGCAGATGTAAGCTATTATATATGGAAGAGACAACAAGATCCTACTGTGTAGCACAGGGAACTATAGCCAATAACCTGTGTTGGACTATAACGGAAAAGAATACAAAACCAGAATCACTTGGCTATACAACAGAAATGAACAGAACGTCGTAAATCAACCGCTCTTCAATTCAAACAAACAAACAAACATACATTCTGTTTCTAGTCAACATGCCTCCAAGAAATCCCTGTCTTGGAAAGCAAGGGGATCCCCCTACCCAAATGACCTCACCTCCTTCCCCATCCCCTCTTCCTTCTCTCAGCTTTGTGTTCGTTTTCATTACCTATCAATCAGTATCTGGCATATTGTATACTTTGCTTATTTCGTTATTGTTGGCTCCCTCCCAGTTGACTGTAAGCCCCATGGGAAGAGGAACATTTTTTAAACTGCTTTTCTCTCCATGCCCAGAAAAGTACGTAGCACGTAGTAAGCACTCAATAAGTGTTTCTTGGATGAATATCAGATGTCAGGTTACTGTCACCTGGAGAGCCCTGACATCACAGCATGTCATACTACCCAGATGCTTCCTAAAGTGCCAGTTTACAAAATGCCTGACATGGAGTCTCTGTCCAGGTAATCCTGCTTTCTGTAGCATCCATTTCTATTTCCCGATTTGTTCAGGCCCTAGACCTTGGAATCCTCTTTGATGTCACATAAAAACTATCAGAAAATCCTAATGCCTGCAGATTCTCTCCCTTTAAAATCATATCCACAATCAAACAGGCTCTCCTCACCTCCACCACCAGCCCCTGGTATCAGGCTCCAGTGATGCAATGACTTCCTCATGGTCTCCTTGCTGTCACTCTTGGGCCTTCCCTACAACTCAGCAGCCAGAGGGATCCTTTTAAAGCAGAAGCCAGGGACTTCTCTGGTGGTCTAGTGGTTAAGATGCTGCGCTTTCAATGCAGGGGGCCCAGGGTTTGATCCCTAGTCAAGAAACTAGATTCTGCATGTTGCAACTAAGAGCCCACATGTGGCAATGAAGATACGGCACGGCCAAAAAAAAAAAAAGCAAAACAGTATAAGACAGATCTTGCCCCTGCTCTGCTCACAACTTCCTGATGGCCTCCAGCTCCCTCAGAATAAAAGTCCTTCCAGTAGCCTGTAGCAGTCCTTACAAGGGTGACAAACTCCTTGTCGTTGGTCATCACCCCCAGCCAGCACTCTGCTCACACCCTGACCCCCACGCTCCCTCTCACTCAGCTCTGTAGCTGCTCCGGTCTCCCTGCTGCACTGTTCATAGATCACCTGGCGTGACCATACACACATGCGCATGCTCACTGCCTGCCTCCCTAACCAGAGTGTGACGCTCACAAGGAGAAATGAACTTTCATCTGTTTGATTCATTGATGTATTCTCAGGGTCTAAAACAATGGTGCCCAGCACACAGTAGATGTCAGTATTTCTTTTTTTTTTTCTGTTCTTTGGCCATGTAGCATATGGGATCTTAATGCCCCAACCAGGGATTGAACCCGCATTCACTCCATTGCAACCGCAGAGTGTTAACCACTGGACTATCAGGGAAGTCCCAGGAAGTATTTCTTGAATAAACAAATGAGAAATATTATTTTGGGCTAGATGATGTTTCCAAAAGCAAAGGGATACACAGAAGCTTTATAATGGCTTAGGAAATCAGGCATGCTTTCCTTAGAGTGTGATTTTTTTTTTTTTTTTTGTCTTTTAAAAACCAACTTTATCTTTTTATCCCTTTCATAATTAATTGGAAATCATTTAATATAATTGCTTTATTAAGGATGCGTGAACCATAGAGCACAGGAAGGAAACCAGCCTTTGGAGGATATCCCCGTATGTATCTAGTGAGAAAATTAAGTGTGTGGATACTGCAGAGAAATTTTGGGTGATCTGTTGGCATACACATTCATATACAGACTGCAAAAAACCTGCTTTGATGACTTCTGCTTTTGATGCATCCCCCTCATGTTTGCTCTGCTCATTCTTCCTTAGAAAGTGGGGAACCGCCTGCAGTGCAGGAGACCTGGGTTCGATCCCTGAGTTGGGAAGATTCCCCTGGAGAAGGGAAAGGCTACCCACTCCAGTATTCTGGCCTGGGGATTTCCATAGTGTGTACAGTCCATGGGGTTGCAAAGAGTCAGACATGACCGAGCGACTTTGAAAACAAATGGAAAAAACTGGTCATCCAGGCATGTGTGAAGGTCTGCATACCCCAAAGATTCATTAATAAAATACTGTCATGTTATAAATCTTATCTGACAATCTAGTATTTGCCCAGCTGGAATGACCTCTGTATGAGAGAGACAGACAGACAAAGACAGAGAGAGGCAGAGAGAAGGAGGGAAGGAGGGAGACAGGGAGGGGCATTATAGACATCTTATTTAGCTGATTGCAACTTCTTGTAAATAGTCTGTTTGAAACAACTGGGACGTGTTTAAAGTATTTTAAAAAACATGGATTTGTCACTGTGTGGCAGATCCACTGTGTGGTCCATCATTGGCCATCTGTTCAGAACAGATTTCAGTGGCATTTATTCGAATTACTTCCTCATTCATAGGGGACACCTCAGCTCTGACTGTCCTTGGGAGGAAGTTCACTCTTGCCTCTTCCTGACCCGCTGTTCCTAGATCCCTGTATTTCCCATGACCACCCCACCGCCACCAACGCCCTCAACCTTTAGGAGCTTATAGCCAGCTTCAGTCCTAGCTTCCTGGCTCTCGGTCATCTCTTCCTGATCATCCCCACCTTTTACCTTCTTCTTCCCCTAAAGAGACAGACTCCCCAGTCAAGCCCGCCCTCTCTCTCCTCAGACCTCTTCTCTCTGACTCATCCTTGGTTTTCTGCTTGGTTGGTCATGGACCATAGACATGAGCAAAATCATTCCACCAATTATTGGCAGTTTTCTTTACCAAACATCACATGCGTGATGAGGCTATCTGGAAAGATCAACCAGGTCCAGAAGAATATATGAGAAGGCACTCTGGAATTGTCATTTATAACGTTATTGCTACTTCTATCTTGGGTATGCCTTTAGAAAAGGTGTATGGATTCATTACATATTCTAATGTATTATCTATAGATTATAAGATAAAGTCAGGCATATATCTGCTGATACTTGTTAAGTTGACCCGTCTTTATACTTAAAAATGTCTCTTAATAGTAGTAGGCTTCCCTGGTGGCTCAGATGGTAAAGAATCTGCCTGCAGTGCAGGAGACCTGCGTTTGATCTCTGGTTGGGAAGGTCCCCTGGAGAAGGAAATGGCAACCCACTCCAGTATCCTTGCCTGGAGAATTCCACGGACAGAGGGGCTTGGCGGGCTTCAGCACATGGGGTCACAAAGAGTTGGAGAGAACGGAGCGACTATCACTCACTCTGGGATGAGAGAATAGTTAGCACACACTATTCACAATGTATCAGGCCCACGTTCAAGCACTTAACAAGTATGAACTCATTTACTCAACAATCCTATACAGTAGGTACTACTACAATCACCCAATTTTCCGTAGGAGGACAATGAGGACAGGGTTAGGTGGTGATGCTGGAGATCCTAATCAAGGCATTCTGGCTCCAAAAAGAACATCAGAGACCTTCCCCCCAACCCAAGAGCTCAGATTTCCTGGCTGTCTACACTGTGTTCTTATCCACCTGAATCCAGTAGTTAACACTCCAGTTCTGCCTTTGGGGGAAATAATTCACTGTTTGGCATGGGCCATTCAAACCCACTGTAAGGCAGGTTGCCGTGACTGATTTCATTGCTTATCCACAATGTGAAAATTAAATCTGCCTTCCCCAGAGCTCACCCAAGAAACCACAGCAGGTCATGGTGAAAACAGAATTGTCGATTAGCCTGAACTTAGGGTGTAAAGAGATCTTCTGGAAATGTTAGCCCATAATGATCCTTTGGCTCCTGGCTCCCCCAGACAATATTATTTAGGCTAAAGCACTCAAGAGAAAATTCATGGTTGAGTTGAAAAGGGTTGGGGCCTAGGCCAAGTACCATGTGTCAAAAGAGGCCAAGATTTGCTGTCTCTGATTGAGACAGCAGTTGAGACTCCAGCACCACTAAGAACTGCATCTCCCACTACACGGGGATTTTGAAAACCTGTTGCAACTGGTCTGTAAGGGAAGAAGGCATGGGGGGCTTTAGTTACAGATGAATCTTTGGAGGGGGTAATGCCCACCTGAATCCATGCACAGTGGGCCTCCTTGCCCCTCTTAGAGTCAGTGAGGAGAGAGATTGGCTTTAGAAGGGAGGTGCTCTCAGCTATCACGGTCACCTTGTGTGAGTCGTGGTCCACATAGGGTCTAGTTAAGAAAGATTCCTAGAGATTTCCGCCCCTCCCCAAGTCCTCCACACTCCCGGATGGCTTCTAGCGTGATTAAGACCTCCTGGGTTTTCAGGATTATTACAATAACACAAGATATAAAATCTATCAAATGCAGATACTTACTGCTTCAAAAACAATGTGAATTCAAACATAGGGCTCCAGTCGAGGCTGGAGTTCAAGACCTATATTCCCTTCCTCTTCCTGAACTCACGGGAGCCAAACAATAAGCCATCTCCACCAGAGTCGGCAAATCCTGGCCTCTCTTAACACAACGGGCTCAGCTTTGGCCCCAGCCCCTTTCAGCCCATCCATGAATTTTCTCTTGACCACTTTAGCCCAAATAACATTGTATGAAGGGGAGCCAGGAGCCAAAAGAGGTCAGCATTTCTACCAGTCTCCATCCCTACCCTGGGCTCTCAGTTCCTTTGCCTGGCTCACTAAGAACTGCATCTTCTACTACTTTGAAATTTTGAAAAACCTGTTGCTTGGGACCTCTTCAGCATGATGCCCTTGCTTACAGCCAGCTTGGGAACTGCTCTGTCTAGAAGCCAGAAACCACACGCTGGTAAGTCTGTGCTGGAGACGGCAAGGAGGAAAGGTCCAGCCTCCTTCTTCTAGAGTCAACGCTGGATTATCTGTGGCAAAGCCCCTGCTGGAGAGTGTTTAGTCCTCTGGCTTTTCACCTTTTGGACTATTTGTCTTCAATACTATCCTCACCGGAGGTAAGAACCCGGGCAGGAGGTGATACCCACAGGAGCCATTCTGACTAACAGCCCTATGGGAGGGAAGAAAGGTTGGAGTTCATGTTTACAATGAAGCTGACAATGTTACCCATGGTGATTCCATATTTCCTACTTTTTCCTCTGTTCCTGTGACTAACAGTCACCAAGAGTTGGCTCCAAGTCTACTCCGATGAGTCACAGAAAGACAAAGTATTGGAGCGTGACTGGGGGAAAAAACATTTCTTACCTTAGCAATAAGGTTGGCCGAAGACAATGGGACATGTAGCAGTAAGCCCTGTGGAGTTAAGTGGAAAATTCCAAGAAGACCAGGGGCCAGGGGTTCTTGGAGAAACCAAGGCAGGGAAAGCATCAGAGGTAGAAATATGAGACTCTGGGCCATGATAAAATAAATTGTTTTAATGGGAGGTTTTCTGAAAGGGCAACTTTTTCTTGTGCTATCAAACAGCCAGCGTCCCTGTTTTGGGGTTTCCTGGGGCTGTCCTGGCTGGGCCCCCAACCCTTCCGGAAGCTAGGACACTACTCTGACACTCTGTTCAGCCCTTCCAGGGACCCAGTGGTGTGTCTTAACATCAGGAGATCAGAGTGAGCTGGCAGTCAGTCCAAAATACACAGTCTCTTCCAGGGCCGAGGAAGCAGGTCAAGAGCTTCACTTCTGCCTTAGGTATTTCTCCGTGAGGGAAGAGAGAGGGGGCGAATCACTTTGAAAATTCAACTCTGACCTTTACAGAGAAAATCAATAGATGTTTTAGTATTATATACAGGACAGAGGGGAGAGGAAGTAGAGGGGGGAAATTGCACTTAATTACAGTAGTTTATAGTTTACACCCATTGGACAAATTTACTTCTTTAAAAGAAATCTCCAGATCAGCCGGGATGGGGGGCGGGAAGGGGGAGGTGGCTGATATTTACAGTGTGTTTGGCTCAGTTCAACAGCACGTGTCCTCCTCTTCTCATTTCAGTAACAGATTCAAGTTTTCACTTCAGTTTGTTCGATGAAAGAGAGTGATGTAGACGCTATGGCTTTCTCTCTTCCTCTTCCGCTCGCTTCTTTGTCCCCTGCCTCTAGGACAGACCAGACTTCTTGGGAGAGGCATCGTGACAATACTGCATAGAAGGGGCTGCGCCTGTCAGAGCGAGTGTCCAAGGCGCCAGCAGGACAGCAGGTGAGCAGGGACCTCTCACAGGTGCTGCGTGTTGGGTCACTGCCCTTCTCCGTGACAGCTGTCCAGAGGGTGATGATGTGGAAAATAAGGGTCCTTGTTGCTGTGCACAAAGTAAGTGATGTGTGGGCATCACCAGGCTTGGAGAGGACACTGCAGAGAGAAAGGAGAGACAGCTCAGCTGTGCGCCTCTCGTGGGGACCTGGGCCCTTAGCGTCTGGCTTCTCTGGGGGAGCTGAGACCCAACTCAACCAGCAAAGAGCTGGAGGCTGGAGGTGTGGGGACCCCATGCCCTCAGAGTCCTGCAGGGCTGGTCCTGAAACATGCTCCCTTTAAGAAAATCTAGGAGCCGGCCATTCCTAGAAGAGAGAAGTGAATTGCCAATTGCCTTGAAATAGTCATAACTTGCCGACCTTTATCCTGAAATGGGACTCCTCTTCCTGTGAGAGTGCTTTTTATAAATTGCTCAGTTTGGTGGCAATGGCAGATGGATGGGGAGCTTTTGCTTTTGAAAGAAGTAAGGGTCTCATCCTAAGAAATCTAAGAGCAGGGGTCCCCCATATCCCTTCCCAAATGGAGTAGCAGAGATCCTGTTAAAAGGTAGATTCTGACTCAGTGGGCTAGGGGTGGGCCTAAGAACCTGCATTTCTAATCAGCTCCCAGGTTGGGCTGATGCTGCTGGTCTATGCTGAGCCCCAAGGCCACGGAGCACAAGAGAAAATCAGCACATAATAACGCTCCATCAGGAAGAAGTGTGGGAAACTGCAAAGTGCTTTCTATAATGCTTGCTACTATCAAGACAAGAAATCAGAGAACTAGGATCCCAGGGCTAAAGGCCTTTGAGACCAGGCTTCTGGGTGGGTTGGGGCAGGAGACCCAGCATGGAGGAGTCCCTGAGAAGAGCCAGACCCCAACGTGGGGCCGCCTCCACTCCCAGAGCCATGGGCCTTGCTCATCTCAACTGTCATGCAAGATCACAGCTCGCACTTTCCTTCCAGGGAGTCCCTTTTCCCCCACTTTGCTTCTCTTCCTTCCCTTTCCCCTTTGTTGTCATCTCAGAGGAAAGTTCTGCCCTTTGACTTAACGGTTCATTTTCTCAAGACTCCCCCTCAAATACTCCCCCTTCCACACACAGACACAGACCCGGCCACACACAACACGTTCACATATCTATCACACTGTTAAAGGCCTCTTATCCCACTATTATCCCATTAACCAGTTCTCCCAGCCATAGCCTTGTATGGGGCTGCTATTATGTCCATTTTACACATTAGGAAAGCAAGGTCAAAGAGAGTCCAGGAATTGCCCAAGGTTTCGGAATTAGGAGAGTGTGGGGCCAGAGATTCAAACCAGTTCCAGGAGACCTCCCAGACAGTGTTCTTTACATTACACTGAGGTTAAGAGCCTTCTATTAGCTTTTTTTTTTTTTTTAAATATTTATTTATTTGGCTGCGCCAGGTCTTAGCTATGGCCTGAGAACTCTTAGTTGCAGCATGTGGGATCTAGTTCTCTGACCAGGGATAAACCCGGGCCCCTGGCCTTGGGGGTGTGGAGTCTTAGCCACTGGACCACTAGGGAAGTCCCTACAAGCTTTGCTCTTGTTCACACTCCTTTCTCTGGGCCTTGGTTTCCCCACCTTTATGATGAAGGTTGTTGGGGGATTAGATGGGCTGCTAGGCGTGCCGTCCTCCCCATGGTGCTGGTACAACTGTCCTTGTTAAGCTGCCTGGGGTGCCCTGGTCTGGGCTGCTCCCCATGCTCCCCCGCCACCCACCAGAGCTCCTCAGAGCGGGGCTGAGTGGTGCGTCCATGTACAGAGACAGGTTTCTGGCCCTTCTGCATTCTTGAGCCCCTGGTCAGGGTCCTCTAATAATCTTTTGCCTCCTCTTCCTCCCTCCACCCACCCCTGCTCTCTCCAGTCTCTCTACTCCTCACTATCAAGCTTTTTCCAATTTTCAGATTTCAGGTGGAGGAGAGAGAAAACGGCTTGTGACCTTGCAGGTTTCAATGGAAGAGCAAACACCAAGAACAGATAAGCAGACGCCAGCGAGATTCTATGACCTGTCATTAGGGATGGGCTTCCCAGCTATCAAATGTTTGCTCACATAATAAAATGGTGGCAGAGCCCTAAATGTTGTCAAAGGAACTAGAGTTATTTGCCCCCTTCAGAGTCTAAACACAAACATCTGATAAGGAGCACGCTGGGCTCCCTCAAAACAGAGGCCCGGCTCAGCCAGCCCCGCGGGGACCCTGCCTGGCGGTCCCCGAGTGACTACAGAGCCCTCCGTCTGGAGGGTGGGGGAGGCTGGAGGATTCTTAAGGACGTCCTCACCCTAAGAAGATCTGATCCATAATGGGAAAAGCTGACATTTACTAAGGTCCTACTGTGTGTCAGGCTGCATTGCTAAGGAAAGCCTTGACACGCATCATTCCATAGAATTCTCACATCATGCCTTTGAAGCAGGTAATCACCATTCATTCATTTAACACGGTTTTGTGGGCCTTCCCTATGCTCAGCACTTTTGCAGGCACTGGGCCTGCAGCTGTGAACGGGACTCTGTTCCCACCCCCACTGAGCTGACATTTTAGTGAGAGTTTTGCACAATGAATGAGTTAAGAAATGCATCACATAAAAATTCAAGAGGAGATGAATACTCTCAAAAGATAAGCATGGTAAAAGGTCACAATGGCTAGAGGGAAGGGGAAAGAAATTATGCAGGGGGGTCGGGAGGTGATCCCCTGCTCTTTGAGGTTTGAGCTGGATGCAACGAGCATATGCAAAGATGCACACTAAAGTACAGTCCAGCAGAAGGTGCCGCAGGAGCAGAAGTCCTGCGGTGGGAGCCCTTCCTTCGGCTCTGGTGTGGCTGCAGCCGAGGGACAGAGGAAGGAGAGGCTTCAGTCTGACCACATAGGGTCTTGGAAGTCTCTGCTTCAGTCTGGTTACAACCAGAAGCTAGTGGAGACTTTTGACAGGGGCGAGGGGAGTGATATGATGGGTTTTCCTTTCTCAGAGACCACTCTGGCTGCTGAGTGGCGAACAGAGCACACCTATCCCTGTGGGGCAGGAATGGGAAGTTAGAGGTTGCTGCAGGAGCACAAGACTAATTGGGTGGGTAAGAAGCAGTCAGGTAGAGGATGCATTTTAAAGGACTTTTGGAAGAACTTGCTGATGGACAGGATGTGGAATGCGGGGTGTGAAATGATCGCGGGTACTCTCAGGCATCTCACCTGAACAACTGATAGCATTTTTGGAAATGGACAAGCCCAGGCAGAAAGCAATTTGGGTCAGGAGAAACTGGGGCAAAATGAAGAGCTGCTGTGTTAGGCAGATTTGATCTGAGATGCTGGTGAGGTATATTAGGCGTGCACCTGTACATGCCAAAGGGGCACTGGGTTTGTGAATGTGCCCTAAAGGGAGAGGTCAGTACTGGAGATAAGACCCATGGTCGCGTACACCTGACTCAAATTCATGCGACTGGAGATCACCCAGGAATAAACACGGAGGAGAAGAGGCCAAAGAATGAGTCCCAGGGCCCCTCAACTAGTAAATGTTGCAAAGATGAGCTGGCAGCCAAGGAAATGAGGAGTGGCCAGTGCCATAGGAGGAGAACCAGGAATGGGTAATGTCCTAAGACTGAAGAGAGAAAAAGAGGGAGTGATCGGCTGTGTCAGAGATAGAGATTGAGAAGTAACCGCTGGATCTGGCAATGTGGAGATATTAGTGAGCTGGACAAGAGGGGTTTCAGGAATGTGGAGACAAAAGCCAGTCTGGAATGCTCTCAAGAGAGAACTATCGGGGCGTACAGGTCTCTGTACACCCCCCATCCCAGGTATATACAATAGAATACTGCTGCTGCTGCTGCTAAGTCGCTCCAGTCTATGCAACCATAAAAAAGAATGGAATTTCACATTTGCAACAGCATAGATGGATTAGGAGGGCATCATGCTTTCGTGAAATAAGTCAGACAGTGAAAGATAAATACTGTATGGTGTGACTACATGTGGAATTTAAAAAATATAACAAACTAGTGAATATAATAGAAAAGAGACAGACTCACAGATATGGAGAACAGACCAGTGGTTACCAGTGGGGAGAGGGAAGAGGGGTGGGACAAGAGAGGAAATTAAGAGGTACAAACTACTATGAATAAAATAAATAACCCACAAGGATCTAATGTGCAGCATGGATAGTGGAATATAGCCAATATTTTATAATAACTATAAATGAAGTATAACCTTTAAAAATTGCTATGCTGAAACTCAGAGAATAAAGCAACTATACCTCAACAAAAATAAGAAAATAAAAAGAATTGGGGGTGAGGAAGTGGAGACAGTGAATACAGATGATTATTAATAACCTATTAAGGTAGATTAATGATAGCTCTATTCATTACAAGTAATGATTATATTTACAGTGTTTTAGATGAGGGAACTGAGGCTTAGAGAGATTTTAAATGATTTGCCCAGGATGTCTCAGCAGAAAACTCACTAGGTAAGATTACTGCCTTTTATGTTCTGAGTGGGACACCAGGGGGGAATAAATGCCCCTTACCATTTAAAATCCTCCTTCCTAAGCTCGAGAGACACCCAAGGTCACCCTCAGGGAAAGCCAAGGTTGACCCAGCTGCCACAGACTGGGTGTTCCCAGCCAAGCACTGAGCTGAGTGTTTTACAAGTTTTATTGCATTTTGCCCTTTCAATGATCCCACAAAGGAGAAATCGTTATCTTCATATTACAGGTAAGGAAACTGAAGTTCAGAGAGGCTGGACCTTTGCCTTTGGTCACACAGGCAGAAAGTGGCAGAAGCTGGGGACGGGGTCTGTCTAATTCCCACATTGGCTCTTTACCATCAAGCCCACACTGCCTCACCGCTGGGGGTGGGGGGAAGGTCGAGAGCGCATGGGAAAGGGGTAGGAGGGGGTGGCGGGGTGGGTGCAGCTTCAGGGGATTTATGATGAGGCTGCCCACCTCCTTTTCATCAGCACCCCTGATGGGTGACTGCTCTGGGCAGAGGGTGGGGTGGTGGGGTGGTGGTCCTCTCCTGACCTCTCTATAAACTAGGAAGTGGAGCGGTGGGTAGAGTTGTGGGAACAGGAGTCTGCTCACAGCCTGCCCACACTTGTTTTAGCCAAGGCTGGTGCTTGCTGTGGTCTGGTTTCCAGGCTGGAGGGCTGTTGTTTTTGCAGGAGGCTCAGGCAGAGACCCACTCAGATGGTAACTCGCCAGGACTCATTGGGGGTTAGAGGGGGATGGTGACAGGAAACAGGCTCTAGAAAGGACAGAGGGCAATAGCTGCCAAGGATTCTCAGCAAGAAAGTTCCAGCCTGAGGTTTCTGAAACATGATCCGCAAGGTCTTGCGGCATGCCTGTCCTGACGGTGGAAAACACTGGGAGACAAGGTCAAATCCTGGCTTTAGCCTCAGGCCGGCATAACCTTGAGTCATTTTCATAAGCACTTTAAAAATGGATCTTAGAAGGTGAGTGTTGTTGGGTGGATTGGGAGTGAGAAGAACCAAAGTCTGGAACTCTAGCTCCAGATTTACCATCCTGTATGCTTAGCCAGATTTCGCCCCATCTTCGAACCTCTGTTTTTGACTCTGTAAATTAGGCATAAAAATTTTTACCTCGCAGGAGGGTTAGCCAGGAAAGGTAAGATGGAAAATCACCTGGAGTGCTACATGGCAAATGGGAGGTACTCAAAAAAAAAAAATGCTAGATTTGAATTTATTCATTCATGCACTCATTCATTCATTCACTCACTCATTCATATTTACTGAACATCTACTAAAGCCCAGGCATTTGGCCACACACAAAGGGCTTGGGTGCTTTGAAAGGCCCGGAACTATTGGCTTTTTTTTCCTGGGAGGTGGGTGAAACGGCATCCTTGTGTAGCAGGAGAGTGGGAAGCAGGGATCTGGAGCCCCAGCCCAGGAGGCAGGATATGCCAGAGACATGGTCCCAACCCTGAGACATGTTATTGTCAGAACCTCCTTTGACCACGTGCAGACCAAGCAGTGAGTTCAATCCTGAAGGACCTAATGGAAGGTGTCTTCTAAGGGATCACAGACAGAAAGGGGTAGGAACAGGAAGGAAGCTGTCACTTTGAGCACATGACTCAGTACCGGGCATGATCTTCAGGAACTTTGAATATTCTGTATGAGGGAGGTGGGAGCTTCCCCTTCGGAGATGAAGAACCCGAGACTCAGAGCCCTGAATTAACTGCCCAAGGTCATGGAGCAGGTGTGAAGGAGCCAGGAGTGGCTCAGACTCGTTGGCTTTTCCTAGAATTCTATGATGCCTCTAAAGCAGCCCTGCCCGGGATGGGTCCCGGTTCAATGCCCACATTGGCACAGGAGAGATTCTGAGAAGCCCTGTCCTGTGGGGTTTCTGCTAAACCCAGCTGTTCCCCCAACACATTTGGCCAAGGAATCTTCCTCTCCTTATGTCATGGGCTTCTGATTCCTAGCAATAGTCTTGAAACTCTCTTTGGAAAAGAACACTTTCAAACAACAAAAACGCAGAATTGCCTCCAATTCCCTTCTGAAACTCACTTCTGACCCTTTGCCTTCAGAACAAAGTGTGTACAACTTTTCCTCCCCTTGGGTTCCTCCTGCTGCCAGGAGGGAGCATCTTCACCCTCCTCTTATTTCATTCCATCTTTCCTACCCTCTCTTCTCCTGTTGTTTGCAGGAAGAAAGTTTCCTGACTGGAATATAGTTATGTAGGTTTAATTTTTACTCTTGTTCCTGACTGTTACAGACCACAAGAGCAGCGACTACCATGGGCATTTTAAAGACGGGTATTGCCAGGACTTCCCCGGTGGTCCAGTGGTTAAGCATCTGCCTGCCAATGAACCCTGGTCTGGGAAATAAGGTCCCACAAGCTTTGGCTCAACTAAGTCTCAGCACCTCAACTACGGAGCCCATGAGCCCTAGAGCCTGTGCTCTGCAACAAGAGAAGCCACCTCAATGAGAAGCCTCTGTACCGCAAGGAAGAGCAGTCCCTGCTCGCTGCAACTAGAGAAAGCCTGTGCACAGCAGTGAAGACCCAGAGCAGTGAAAAATAAATAAAAAGATCGGTATTGGTAGATGAGTAGTGTTTAAGTGGGAAAAGTCCAGGATTTAGAATCTAAGACCGAAAGTCTGGAAGTTCAGTCCTAACATATCATCTCTTGTGACTTTGGGCAGGTTACCCTGCATCTCTGAGCCTTGGTTTATTTCTCTGTGCTTCTTAGGAGGTTTTGGCAAAAAGAAATCAATGAGATAACGTTCATGAGAAGCATAAACTGTACAGTGTTACATGAAGAGTGTTAGTCTTACTAAATGTCATCGTCATCATTCTATAGAACTGTGAGTCTATTGTCAGACTCCTGAAATGTCTGGGGGTTTCGAGATGACTTCACAGTAGTTCTAGAGGGTCGTTCATGTGGCATCGAGGTCGGCCGGCCACTCAGTCCCATTTGGGTGCCGGTACAGCATCTCAGAGAGCATCTCGAAGTGTTTTGATTAAGAGGCCATTTCCTGAATTCAGAGGACTTGTTTCAACAAGCAAGCATCAAAGTCAACTTGGGAAAGACAGGAATCATTAATCACAGCCCCGTCCAGGGCTGCCCAAGCGGCAGATGGATTGATAAACCTTTCAAAGGGGAAGGTATTCCCAAGCAGGGCTGCTGCGCCTGGCTGCCCCCCTGATTGAGATTAGTGAGCACAGATAAATGTTTTCCCTGCTCACTACAAAGAGTGGGAAATCGCACGGGAGTTGAAGGGCAGGGCAACGGGGGCTGTCCTTTCATCTTCCAATGGGTGAGAGAAGGATAGCAAAGTGGGTCCCACACACCTCTCCTTCCCTACCCCACCTCATTCCACAGCCCGAAGGACTAGGTCATGTATGTTTCAGCGCCCAAGATGTGCCAGGTACTTAATCTACATGGCATCATCAAATCCGCCCAACAAGTAGATGCCACGACTTGTTTTAGAGATGAGGAAGGAGAAGGCTCAGGGAAGTCAAGGTCACCGAGCAAGTGGCAAAGCCAGGAACTGAATCCACCTGTTTCATGATACTGCAGGACCAGGAGGAGATGGGGGCAAAGGAAGAACAGAGAAGGCTGAGCCCATGAAATAATGCTCAGGAGCACATGGCATTGGATGAAGTGTGATTTGATGGGGGAAAAAAAAAAAGACCATCCACAGGACCAAATGCTGCCGAGAGCCTCTCACATGAAGTTCAAGGTTGTCACCTACTTATCTAATAATCAATAAAGGCCAAACAGTTCCCACACTGCACAGACCCCAGCTACTAAAAGGTTCTATTGTGTTACTCTGGAATTGCGACCTGCATTCAGACGTCTTGTCCTGTTTCCTAACTCTCAGTGTCTCAGTTCGAGTCCAGCTGCCCAAGCTGTAGCCTCACCACGGGTCGTCTTTACCCTCATCCCCTCTATGTATGTGGAGGTGGGAGTTAGTCATCAACTGAAATGGTGACTAAGCCTCTGGATTCCCCACTTTCAGTGCACCAGGAAGCTGATTCTGAGCTTCTCTATAAAACACCAAGTGAACACAGGCCCCTGGTAAGGCCAGGCTGTCTACTGGGGAGTCCCCGTGGGTTGGCAGAATTGGGTCATTTTCTGGAGCTTACAGCACTGGGGGTTCAGGATGAGTTCTGAACTGGGTGAATCAGCCTCAGGACCTCTGACTCACTGTTCGTTTTCTCTATTTGTTAACTGATGGGAAATCCTCAGGGATCCCTCTTGCAAAGCGTGAGACTCCAGAGGGTCTGACTTTCTGAGCCCTCCTTGGGAATACCCTGTCCGTGGATCATGACCAACCCACTGGGGATACTCAACCCCAGTGCCTGCAGCCTCTGTATAATCCAGTCTCCAGCAGCTGAGCACCCTTCGCTACTCTAGTGCCCTTGTTAGGGATGTTAGGGGAGCAATAAGCCCCTTCAGCCTGTGGCCCATCTTCTTTGCCTTGTGACCTCAGGGATTCTTTTAGAAAGTACCCAGGGAGCCTCAGAAGGACCACGCTGAGGCCGAGGCCACACTTGTCACACGCTCTGCACATCAGCAGTCACAGTCATCCCTCTCCTCCCCCTCCCTTCTCGCCAGCATTACCTGTTTACTGGAAGACATGTTGGTGAGCGTACTGATGCTGCTGGTATCTGTGACCACCATCGCAGACGGAAACCGGGAGGTGTGGGAATACTGGGGAGGTTCCTGCTTGTGTGTGTACACTGCAGAGACAGAGTGAAGACAAGGTCAAGGTGCAGATCCCGCAAGAGTATAAGCACAGCCACAGACCACCCCTCATCCCACACCACTGTTCCTTTTTCCCCAGGCAGATAAGAGGGGGTGGGGGGTGGGGTGGTAGTTATGTTTGGGCAAGGCAGTGTGATGCCATCAAAAAGAATGGCCGTGTGTTTAAATCCTGGCTCCTTAATCAACTCAGTTAGCCTCAGTTTCCTCCTCTGTAAAATGGGAATGATATCTGTTGTAGGATTAAAAGACATTGTGTTTAAAGCAGTTTACCAAATAAATAGGTTTCCACAGTGCCTGGTGTATAGAGGTGGATGGCGCTTCTGTGGCGGGAGCACTTTTTTCCCCTGACTTCCAAAGTATTAGATGCCTGGATATCAGCAAGGGATCCTGGGACTTCCCTGGTGGTCCAGTGGCTAAGACTCCATGCTCCCAATGCAGGGGGCCAGGGTTCGATCCCTGGTCAGGGAACTAGGTCCCACATGCTGCAACTAAGATCGGCACAGCCAAGTAAATAAAGAAATATTCAAAGACAAACAAACAAAAACACCCCAAACACAACTGATCCTGGGGTATATGTGGTGCATCTGAGAATTTAAGTCCAAAAAAGTTCGTAGTAGCTGGCAAAATGAAGGAGCTGGCCTGTTTGCTTACTTTTTCTGTAGTGACTCAAGTCCTAGGTCCCATGCTAGCAATTGTAGATTGATTAATAATTGTTAAATAGACATGGGTGTCCTTACTTGTATAATTTTGGGCTGTCCTGGTTTGCACTAAAATGCCTTATGACATCACACAAATGAAGTATGATGGACAAAAGTGTTAGTTGCTCAGTCATGTCCGACTCTTTACGACCCTACAGACTGTAGCCCTCCAGGCTCCTCTGTCCACTGGATTCTCCATACTGGGGTGGGTTGCCATTCCCTTCTCCAGGGGATCTTCCTGACTCAAGGACTGAACCCACATCTCCTACATTGCAGGCAGATTCTTTACCGTCTGAGCCACCAGGGAAGCTCCCTGAGCCTAGATTTCAATAAAAGCTCCAGAAGCATGTGGTTTTCGCTTTTTGTTTTTCCAGTATGTGTCCACCAAGTCTGGAAACTTTGACTCACGTTAGTTCATCCATAAGATTCATGTAAATTCCAGGTCACATGACCAACCCAGAAAGCATGTGGATGTTTGGCCTTGAGGGAGGGACCAGCTTGTTCTACCAAGGAGTCCTCCAGTAGGGGATGGGGGTAAAGGTCACAGCCTGCTGTCTCGGCCTGTCCTTCCCTTGGTGGGAGGCCGGTTATTTCCTGGTCTGGGGCCCCATGGGCTCTCTCTTCAGAGCCAGCCAGGGCGGCGGGGCCTCGGCAGTGCACAGGTCGCTGGTGACCCCTCTCTGTCCCATCCAAGCCTCGCCACTGAGGAATCCTGCCCAGGTGAGGCGGGGGAACATACTGTCAGGGCTGGGGAGGAAGGACAGTGTGACACACGTGGTCCCAGGCTCTGCTGCAGGCTGTGGCAGATTTTTTAAAAGCCACGAAAATGTGATTGGAATGTGAGATGGTACGCAGGAACCAGCTCTGCAGGCCTGGGGCGGGATGGAGCGTAGAAGGAGGCTGAACTTAGCCATTGCCCCTCAGACTCGCAGCCAGAAGAGCAATTGAAATCCTGTTTCCCAGCTCTGCCTCCTCCTATTAGACACCCTTAATAAATAATTATTTGCATTTTTATAACTCTTTTCAAATATTTATTTTTCAAAGTTTTTGGCCACGTGGCATGTGGTATCTTAGTTCCCCAACCAGGGGTCAAACCCTAACCCCTTGCACTGGAAGCATGAAGCCTTAACCACGGGACCACCAGGGAAGTCCGCATTTTAACAACTCAATGCTTACCAAACACAGTTCATACCTACTTTTGTTTCACTTTCACAGTGACTCCACATGCACACTATTTCCATTTTAGGATGAAAAAACTGAAGTTGAGAGTAGCTGAGGAAATTACCACCGGCTACATAGCTGCTATGGCTCAGAGCCAGGATTTAAATCTAGGCCTGTCTGATGCAAGACTATTGCTCCATTCCAGAGGCAGCCCAGGTGTGTGCATGGGGTTGTGCTGGAAGATAGAAAACCATCCTTCCCATTTTTTCTCCCCAGACTCGGAGGCAAGGGCTGTCTGACATAGCCAGAGGGCTGGGGCTCTGGGGCTCAGGAGGGGGAGAAATGGGGGCTAGGGGTGGGTGGGAAGTAAATGGTTGAAAGAGGGACTTCCCGGGGGGTCCAGTGGTTAAGATCCTATGTTTCCAAGGTAGGGGGCACAGATTCAATCCCTGGTTGGGGAACTAAGATCTCACAGGCTGCTCAGCATGGCAAAAAAAAAAAAAAACACCCCCAAAGCTAAATGGTTGAAAGGTAGTCTTAGGGTAGGTGAAAACATCGGAGGTGGGAAGCAGCCTCTCTGCATGGGGCAGAAACTAATGTTCCGTGTGCAGGTGGTTTTTCCACCCATGTTCATGGTTCTCGATTAGAGATGTTTGGGGGGTGGAAATCGGAGAGTGTGGAGACTCCGGAAGATTTTTCAAATTCAGAGAAGACACTTATGAGGCAAGTTATATGCCAAGTCTGATCATCTGATAACAGCTGCTTGGATTTTGGGCTGAAAAGGCTAAGCTGAGGCTCGTTGGGAAAAGGGGTGTGCTTGCCTGAGGATCTCTTCCATGGGAACCAGGGTGGGAAAGGGGGCATGGGTTCGTTCCACATTTATATTACCTCCCCAGATCTCTATCTCTAGCTTCTCTTCCCGTATCAGCCTTAACTGGCCTCTGCAAAATCTCCCCTGGGAATTCCAGGGGTAGAGAAGAGGACCAGAAAAGGCACAGCATCGCATAAGAGTTATGCTTAAGAAATTGTCTTGGGACTTCCCAGGTGACCCAGTGGCTAAAACTCCGTGCTCCCAATGCAGGGGTCCCAGGTTCAATCCCTGGGCCGGGAACTAGATCCCATACACTGCAACTAAGGATCCCACATATTGTAATGAAGATTGAAGGGCCCATGTGCCTCAACGAAGACTCAGTGCAGCCAAACACATTTTTTTAAAAATGAAAGAAAGAAATCGTCTTGGTTGATCACAGGTAGGGAAAAGTGACCAAATCAGGAAGCTTCCAAGAAACCTCAGACCCAGAGAGTGAAGACACTGGCCGTTGAGGCCTTTTGGGGCTCCCTCCCGGACATGCCCGGGTCCTTACTGTGTGAGTTCTGCAGCTGCGTCACTGCAGCCATGAAGGGCTGCTGGGCCATGTGGCTGCCTGGGCTTTGCTGCATGAGGGGCTGCTGGTGAGGGCTGTGCAGCTGCTGGGAGAACTGGACGGGCTGCAGAGCTGCCAGGCTGCCAGCCACGCTGTTGATGACGGGGACGCTCTGAGCTTGGGAGGAGTTGAGGCCTGTGGGAACGAGAGGAAGGATCAGAGACGGCTTCAGGGATGAGCAAAGGTGAACAGACTCGAACAGTCATCAACAAAGTCCCTGCTGTTTGCCAGCACTGGGTTGAGGCTGTTACATAAGAGGCTGCCTGGGAAGCGATTTTATAGACCCATTTTATAGACCGAAAAATCGAGGCTTAGAGAGATAAGGTGACTCGCCCACATTCCACAGACAGCTGTAGATGGAAATGGGGTTTCAATAGGTCTGACTGAGGTCTGAGGGTTTCCCAAAATTGTCCTGTTTTCCAAAGTAGCCCCCTTTGGGTTGCAGCGCTCTATGTCTGCCCACTCATTGGAAAAGATCTTCATGATGGGCAAGATTGAAGGTAGGAGAAGGAGATGACAGAAGATGAGATGGTTGGATGGCATCACTGACTCAATGGACATGAACTCGGGCAAACTCTGGGAGATGGTGAAGGACAGGTAAGCCCAGTGTGCTGTAGTCCATGGGGTTGCAAAGAGTTGGACACGACTGAGCGATTGAACAACAACAACAATAATATCTGCCCACTCCATCCATGCCTGGCTCTGAGGGAGGCTTGCCCTGGTGCACTCAGGACTGGGTTATAGGCGTCCACTCTAAGTACAGATTACTGCCCAGATATGTCTGTCCAGCAGGGGGCAGGAGTGTGCAGGGGCCCACATTTTGATAAAACCTCCACAGTCCTAGAGGTGTGCAGTTTGAAGACCCTTCTTCGGCCGGCTGTGCAATGACCTGAGAGAGGTCAGATGCTCATTCTCTTAACTAGAGCAGAGAGGCGATAAAACACTGCGACTCAGCCAGTCTGTGAAGTGAGTGTGTCTTATCTGGCAGCACAGGGCTGGTGGCAATGGAAGGACCATGTACTGGAAGGAGGAAGTAATGAGTTGAAGGCTGGTGGTTACAGTAGGTGCTGCCATCTTTCTGTTCTGGAGGACGGGGACCTCCGTGGTCCTGTATTGTGTCTATATCCTGAGGTCTCTTTAGAACTGGGGCCAGTGCTGCCAAGATCAGGTCCCGGGTATCCACCCTCCGTTGGCTACCTGGGCGGGATTCTGGGGCAGGTAGTTGGGGTGGGGCTGGGGATGGGAGGATGAGGGAAAAGATACTCCCAACTTCTTTCTTGGAGTTGCCAAGGTTCCTTTGATTTGACCTCATTTTGGGGGGCTTCCCTGGTGGTTCAGGTGGTAAAGCGCCTGTCTGCAATGCCAGAGATCCGGGTTCAATCCCTGGGTTGGGAAGATCCCCTGGAGAAGGAAATGGTAGCCAGTAGTCTTGCCTGGAGAATTCCATGGACGGAGGAGCCTGGTAGGCTATAGTCCATGGAGTCACAAAGAGTCGACACGACTGAGTGACTCCACTTTCTTTCACTTTTTTCTGGAAAGTGGTGAGGGGAGGGCTAGAACAAGCTGAAGACAGAAACCCAGAAAAAGAGATCTCTTTTTTAGGCACATGCAGGAAAAGACACCTAGAGAGCCTTTCCTGAGATGGAGAGGGTTCCATAAGCAGGCTCACAGGAGGGGAAGTGCTCCGTGGAGATAGTGCAGAGGTCTCAACAATTGTCTGCTCAGAACTTTAGCTGATACTGTTATCAGAAACCTAAAAGGTGAGCAGAGAAGGGAAGGGGAATAAGCCCCCTCCTGGCTTGCCTGGGTGGGGCTGGGAAGGAGGGGTCCTCTGATCACTCAGAAGAGCACTATCTCTAACTCCCCAGGGGCTCGGCTTCTCCTCCAGCTGCTGTCTCGCTTGACACCTTGATCTGTTTCCTAACTTCCCCATAAGGTCTCAGACTCCAAGGGAGCCCCATGGATTTGCTGTTTTCTCCCCAAGCCCATCGCCACTGCTCTTTTCAGGAAGTCTCAGCATAGAAAAGCAAATGATGTCGTCTGGAGTGGATGACATTGGAGGACCTAGTTCTGCAACCAGCCTATTGTTTTCAAGTCGTCCTGAGGAGCCCTTTAAGAAATACACATTCCTCGGCCCCACCCAAGACATAATGAGTCAGACCCTTTGGAGGTGAGGCCTAGGAATTTTATTTTCAACACAGGCTGTGCCCCTAATGTTCCAGGATGGAAAGCCATTGATGTCATTCGAGCTCCTGCAGAGTGTGACTCTTGGCTTTCCCATCTGTTTTCTGGGCACTGGTTCCTGCTTAAGAAGCATGTTATCTAGTCCAATAGGTGAGTAGGGAATGATGAATTGGCACTGCTGGGGAGTCTGTTATCACGTTCTCCTTGGGCCTCTGCAGTCACCAAGCAGGGCCCACATACTCAACAGGATGTGCGTGCTAAGTCGCTTCAGTTGTGTCTGATTCTTTGCGACCCTAGGGACTGCAGCCCACCACCAGGCTCCTCTGTCCAAGGCATTCTCCAGGCAAGAATACTGGAGTTCGTTGCCCTGCCCTCCTCCAGGGCATCCTCCCAATCCAGGGATCGAACCCTTGTCTCATGTCTCTTGCGTTGGCAGGCAGGTTCTTCGCCACTAGCGCCACCTGGGAAGCCCTATTCAACAGGACAGGAGTTGGCTATTTATTACCCAACAACTTGTCTCTCGATTTACTGGCCTGTGGTGCAGAGAACAGAACAAGCTTGGACTCCATAACCGATTCTTCATTCTGACACTCCCTGGTGTAGGACTGCTTTGTCTCAACCATGTTTGCTGGTGACCCTCACCATACTCCATTTTTCCCCACTCCAAGTACACACACACACACACCCATCTGAGGTCAGTGCACTCTGGTATTGGCTGTCTGCAATTGGAGAATAAGATTATTATAAGAAGATAGAGAATTATAGGTAAGAAAAATTAGGAGGAGCAAAATGAAAAAAAATGTGTAACAGCTCCAGGGAAAATTTTAATTCAGATAGTGCCTAAGAAAATACAGAATTATGTGTGACAGCCAAAGCTGGAGGTGCAAAGAAAGAAGGTAAATGGTACAGTCTGTGTATAGTTTTGGTTGTAGGAATAGAGATGAGGTATCTTATCCATGGGCCTTTTAATCAAATCTCCTAGAAGTCAAGCAAGCTGGTTTCAGGAATCTGATCTCATTCTCAAACCCTGGTTTTAGTGTGGTTACCGTATTCCTGGAGACAGCCACGTGAAAAGGTAGCAAATTTAAAATACCTTTTTTAATTTTGTGAGTCCTCTAAAGGTTCCTTTTATAAAACTAAGTGGGGAAAGTATCAGTTTCCCAGCAACTGAGGACAGAGAGGGGGCCAAATGTACTCATTCAATAAACTCAGGTGACTCCTATGGGCCTGGCTCTGTTTTGCCCTCAAGGAGCACAAAAGTCCATCCCTTCAGAAGTCATCTGACGTTAGACAAGGTTTAGGGAGAATGGATAGAGGAGCGAAAAAGGAACAAATAAAAAAGTGGTTCATGTGGGCACTGGGCACAGGGAGGCCACAAAGACAGCGGGTGATCCCCAGGGTAGAAGAAAGATGGGAAATGTACCTCCCATAGCTATCCCCAAGACTTTCCATGGGTGCTCCTTGGATCACAGGGAAGACTTGGCCTGAGCTGTCAACACAAGGCTGAAAATTACTGAGTACGCATCAATGTCCTTACTCTGATCAATGTCATTACTCTGAGAGCGGCATCCACAGGCACACCCATGGCCGCCTTCTTGCACTGAAATGGCCCATCTGTGATGGATGGGGACAGACTGGCTGTGGAAGGTGAGCCCCCAGGGCGGGAAGGACCAGACGCCTTGCTCCATCTTCAGGCCTGGGCATAAACAATCTACTTCTCTTTAAACCTGTAAAGGCTCAGAGATGCTATGACACTCTCACACAGAGTTCCTTCTCAGTATGTTTCACCACCTTCCAAAGAGGTCTCATTTGACCATACAGAATTCCCCATTAGGAAGGAAGCCCGTGGACTTTCCAGGTGGTCTAGTAGTTAAGACTCTGCACTTCCACTGCAGGGGGTACAGGTTCAATCCCTAGTTGGGAACTAAGATCCCACATGCCATGCCGTGGGGGCATGTCCAATATAAGATAAATCAATTAATAAATCTTATATTAAAAAAAAAAAAGAAGGGAATCCCTCATGTCTTACTCCATCTCAAACAACACAAAGGAACATCAGCACAACCCAACCTCCTGGAAAACCCACCACACACTCAGGGATAGGAATGAACACTGGACAAAAACAGAAGCTACAATATTATACATATTCATACTTTATCAATGTACAAGTGTGTCTACATACCCAGTCATTGGATTGCCCCAACAACCCATTTTACAGATGAGAAGACTGACCCTCATAAAGAGGTAATGATTTGACCCAAGATGCACAGCTGGTGAGCTATGACCCAGATTCAACTTCATTCCCTAACTTCTTCTAATTTTAGGCTAAGCAGTCCAAATTGTGAGGAGAGAGATAAGGAACGAAATGAGTTGAATCAAATCTACAAGTGGTGGATGAGTTCGAAGAATATCTTCTTTACTATTTTTTTAAAAATCAGGTTGACTTATTTCCCAAAGCACTCCTCCCTGCCCCCAAGTTTTCTGACCAAGAACAGAGCTTACTTTGTGCAATGGCCATGACTCCAGAGAGGGGGGTCATGATGAGGTTTTGAGATTGCTGGGGATTGTGGTGGGACAGGCTGTGGATATTCGTCAAGGTGCTGACAGGGGGCAAACCTCCTCCCGAGACTGAGATCTGCTGGAGAGAAAAAACAAGAGCGGCATGAGTAGAACCCAGGAAAGAGCAGTGTCCAAAATGACATCTCTTAGCAATTCCTTGGCACAGCTAAACCACTGGTGCATTCATGCGTTCATTCAGTAACGATTATTGAGCACCAACTGAGGGATAGGCACTGTTCTAGATACAGAGGAGAGAGGGGTAAGTAATACTGACCATAATCCCTTCTCTCATGTGCATTTTTGTTGACTTCCTTTGAATCACTAGCCTGTCTTAGAGATTCTTCAGCCCATGTGTATGATATGATTGTCACTGGTTCATGTTGGAAATGGTTCTGGAAATAGACTCACAGATTTAGAAAATGAGCTTATGGTTGTCAGGAGGGGAGGAGGCTGGGAAGGGACGGTTACGGAGTTGGGGATGGACATGTACACACTGCTATATTTAAGATGGATAACCAACAAAGTCCTACTGTGTAGCACAGGGATCTCTGCTCAGTGTTATAGGTCAATCTGGATGGGGGCGGAGTTTGGGGGAGAATGGATACATGGATATGTATGGCTGAGCCCATTTGCTGTCCATCTAAAACTGTTACAACATTGTTAACTGGCTATACTCCAATGTAAAAGAAAAAAGTTTTAAAAATAACATTAAAAAAGGAAAAAAAAGGATAGAAAGTATCCTCTGTTCTGCTCTATGCTATCTATATTATTGGTGCTAAAAATATGTGATTGCTACAAATAATAACTGGAGAAATGCCCTGGAATTCCCTAGTATAGCAGATTAGGGCCCAGGTCTAGAGCCCAGAGTACATGGAAGCTTTCACTGAGTACAGGATCTGGGAAACACTACTCATGGATTAACTCACAAACCTCACTATACCCATGAGGCAGATGTTTCTGCTATTCCCATTTCACGAACTAAAAACAGGCTCAGAGTAGACATGCATATTCCCTGAGAACCAACAACCAACAACCTAATAAATGATACCTCTGGTATTCCAACCTAGGTCTGTCTGACTCTAAAATTCAAGTTCTTACTTTTTATAGAGGGCTCTTCCCCTGCAATTATTACTAAGGTCTGTCTGGGGGAGATCAGTCATTATCCATTACTGGGCTTCTCTGCTTTTCCCAAATCTCTACTATCTATTAAAAACGAACAAACAACTGGCCCCCTTTTTTTTTCTTTCAAGGATCTACTATCATAATAACAAAGCTACTAAATAAGGCTTGGTCCCAGGCACTCCCACTCTGTTTCATCATTATATTTTAATGACAGATTAGTAAGAGAAAGCTCGGGGAAGGCAATGGCACCCCACCCCAGTGCTTTTGCCTGGAAAATCCCATGGACGGAGGATCCTGGTAGGCTCCAGTTCATGGGGTCGCTAAGAGTCGGACCTGACTAAGCAACTTCGCTTTCACTTTTCACTTTCATTCACTGGAGAAGGAAATGGCAACCCACTCCAGTATTCTTGCCTGGAGAATCCCAGGGACGGGGGAGCCTGGTGAGCTTCTGTCTATGGGGTTGCACAGAGTCGGACACGACTGAAGCGACTTAGCAGCAGTAGCAGCAGCAAGAGAAAGCTACTGAGTTCTGTGTATTTTATCCAAGGCCACTCTGATTCCTTTTATTAAAGATTGAATCCTTTCATTGATTCCTGATAGTGTCTTTTCCTTATTGACTGTCATTTCCCCAAGTGTATATATAACGGCATTACAAGCATATAATGCTGAAAAGGTCTCTCCTCCTTGCTAGTGGAAATATGTCTACGTGTCATATCGCATGGGTTAGAATTTTCTGAATAGTATTAACCAGTAACAGATGTAAAAGCAGTAACAATGTAATACACATGTTTAATTTGATTCTATGTTATCAGAAACACTTCCACTATTTCCCCATGAATTATAAGGAGCTTTCAGTTTTACACACACACACACAACACACATACACACAACATACTTTTATTCATGATTAAGTACCTTACTTTTTTGTGGTTTTAAAATAATTTTAAAAATTATTACTAAGAAAGGACTGTTCCCCCCTCACTCTGAACTAACCCAGACATTCTTCATGGCACCAGGAATGCTCACAGGTGGCTTAGGGTTGGGATACATACATCAGATGTTTGAGTCGCCTTTTCCTTGTGACCCAGAGCTCCTCAGATTATAGCTCTCAGACCAGTACCCCTGGAAGACACTACCTCCTGCCTGCCATTCTGATCAATCCCATAGCTTCCAAAGTGAATTTGAAAAAGAAAGAAAGAAAAAAACCCCCAAACAGGTTTGTTTGTGTTTTTAAAATGAGCATCACGTTGTGAGTTAGGGGGGTCACGTGACCAAGAAGGAATTCTGACCACATCAAACAAGAGAGAACCAGCTTGTTTGCCAGACTTGTTTTTCAAAATGTTAGAGTCATTAAAAAAAAAAAAAAAAAAAATCAGTGACCTGCCTTCAGACTCTCTTGAGTAATGCAGTCCTTTGCAGGAAGTCAATGGAGTGACAGTGATCTCTGCCATTTCAATGTCTGGTTTCAGTGGTGAAAGAGAAAAGTGGGTGCCGATAATAAAAACAAAACGTGTATGGCTTTAGCGTTGCTTTTCTTTAAATCATTCATGTAAAGCAGAATTTTCTTTTCAATTGGAGGATACTTGCTTTGCTATGTTGGGTTGCTTTCTGCTTTGCAACGGTGATTCGGCTGTAAGTGCTCATATAACCCCTCCTCCTTGAGCCTCTCTGCCCCGCCCCCCGCTTTACGTTTCTAAAGTGCTTTCACTGATTGTCCTCAATAGATAAGGACACATGTAGGAAGGCATTATGATGATTGCCCTGTTCTACAGATGAAGAAGGGCTTCCCGTGTGGCTCAGTCTGTAAAGAATCTGCCTGCAATGCAGGAGACCAGGGTTCAGTCTCTGGGTTGGGAAGATCCCCTGAGAAGGGAATGGCAACCCACTCCAGTATTCTTGCCTGGAGAATCCCATGGACAGAGGTGCCTGGCAGGCTACGGTCTGTGGTGTGGCAAGAGTTGGACATGACTGAGCAACTAAACCGCTGCCACAGAAGAAGTAAACTGAGCCTCGGAAGAGTCGAGAGAGCAGCTCTGTGTTACCTGACTAGTAAGCAAGGAAGCCAGAATTCAAACCCAGTTTTCCTGGACCCCAAATTCTATATCCTTCCTATTTGGGGGGGGTCACCTTGGTCAAGATCCTTCCTACTATAAAATGCAACCCTTGGGACTTCCTTGGTGGTCCAGTGGTTAACACTTCACCTTCCAATGCAGGGTTGCAGGTTCCATCCCTGGTCAGGGGACTAAGATCCCAGATGCCTCGATGCCAAAAAAAAAAAAAAATGATAAGGCAACAAATTCAATAAAGACTTTAAAAATGATCCACATCAAAAAAATAAAAGAGAAAAAAAGAATGTCATTAAAAAAATGACATTAAAAAACGAATAACACGCAACCATCACCTCTTTGCCTCCAGGACTGATGGAAGACAGGGAGCTGCCAAGAATATCAGCCTCCATCCTCACAGGGTAATCTGGAGAGTTTGGATGGTATCAGCATTGCCTTCTGCAGTCCTTTGCTATGTGCTTCACATGCCTACTGCCTATGAGGGTGATACTTGTACCCCTCCTTTGCAGACAAGGGAACGGAAGTTTGGAGAAATTAAGAAATGTGCGCAAGTGGTACAGTGGCCGTGAAGGGCAGGCGATCTGCCTCTAGGGCTGAGCTTTTCACCCTGGGGGTCTGTTGCTTTGATGCCGTGAGAGTATCCGGCGTGTGCTTTTCTAAAACACAAGGTTCAACACTCACAGACTGCAACCTGAAAGCTGGCCAGTTCTTTGTGGACGTGTGCCAGTGACGCAGGCATTGTTATCCCCCATTTTCCAGACGAGGAAACTGAAATTAGGCAACGTCCATCCTTCGGCTGATAAACAACACAACCCAGGATGTGGGCACACTGGTTCCCTTGCCGGCGTTATTTTTAACCATCCTGTCTACTTCTGTCTTTCATGGACCAGGATCTGCGACGGGCTTGTTACCTATTAACCGAAAACAGACTCCTGAATTTGGGCGCCCAGCGATAGTGACATAACATACGAGCCAACGTCCATCCTTCGGCTGATAAACAACACAGCCCAGGATGTGGGCACACTGGTTCCCTTGCCGGCGTTATTTTTAACCATCCTGTCTACTTCTGTCTTTGATGGACCAGGATCTGTGACGGGCTTGTTACCTATTAACTGAAAACAGACTCCTGAATTTGGGCGCCCAGCGATAGTGACATAACATACGAGCCAGGGTGTTGGAAACTAGTGAAAAGCTGGTCGCTGCAAACAAGCTTCCAGGTGTTTGCTAACGTTGAGGTGTGCTGTCCTGGTCAATCATCAATCCAATAACAGACTGCCCATTAGGGCGCTGTCGAGCAGAAGAGGAAGAAAAGAAGGTGTCCTGAGGCTGCCTGTGGAGAGCCCCAGCCTGGGCAAGGCCGTTTGCTTCTCAGGAGGAAGGAAAGAACGGCTCACAGGGAAACACCAAGGACCTTCAAGCAACAGGAGAGGTCTCCCTCCAGATGTCCTCCATGATCCCTTCCTCAAGGCTCCCCTCCTCCTCCAGGGAAGTCTGGGCAATCCTTGGGTCTCACGAGGCAGCCAAAGAAGAAGCTTAAGGGATGAGGGGTGGGCCAGGGGGCTCCAAAATGCCTCCCACGGGAGCATCTTTTGTCTCCTGTTGCAGAGCCCACGACCAGGAAGCCATCGGCTCAGGTCCCCAGACGAGAGTTGGCACCCCCCTCGGAAACTAACTTTGTTTTTCCTCCAGGGAGCTGGGGACTCAGTCACCTGTGACTCACCATTCCTGTGTTGCCTACACGGGGCACACGTCAAGGTCTAAAATGGCCTCAGCTCCCTGCCCTGCCCCCCACCTGCCTCTGGGTCAGACGCCTTGAGGGTGCAGGGCTCCACCTCGGGCTCGGAAGCCAGGAATCCGCAGCTCCTCCCTCCCCTGAAACACAGAGCATGACCCGAAGAATCAAGTTTTCCACGTCCTACCCTTCCCAGTGTCGCCACGCTCCCCAGGGTGCGCTGGTGTTGCTTGCGGCTTTAGAACCTTGAAGATTCAGCACCAACTATTCTATTCCTCACTTGGGTGCTCAGCTGACATCTGAGAGGGTAGGCTGTGGTTACTGGTAGAGAAAACGTCATTGAGGGGAAAATAATACTGATATTCACCTAAGAACCACCATGCTGTCATTCACTGAATATTTACCGTCCCAAACACAGTGCTGAGTACCTCTCGTGTTATCATATTTGTTCCGCCAACAACCCTAGTGTTATTACCCCGTGTTTTATAGACGAGAAAGAAAGAGCTTAGAACCTGGCCAAGGCTACACGGCTATTACGTGCTGGAGCTGGGATTGGAACCCGGTCATTGCAAACTTCAAAGTCGGTGTTCCTTCCCCACTCCCCCCACCCCCGCAATAAGCCCCACCCCACACACCGTTCTATGTTATGATCTTCACAGCGCCCAGTGGCCTTCAAAACCCCAGGGCCAGAAGCTTCACCACCTCCTGCCACCCACTCAATCCTGACTTCCCTCACCCTCCTGGGCAGCATCAGGGCAGTGCTGAAGAGAAAGGCGGGGGGGCTTGTTTCAAAGTGAGGTGCTCCCTGGGTTAAAAAATCTGGCTTTGGAGGCCCTGGGTTGGTTGGGGGGAGGTGGGGATGAATGAACATTTTTATCAACTTAAATGTCACTGGCAGCCCCAAAACAAACAGGGTCCCACCCGGCTTGCTCCTTTATGAGGCATTCAATCAATAAAATGAGAGCAGGGCTCTGTCAGATTTATTGGCTGGGTTCAAACCGAACACCTCTTCCACCCGCCAGAGGCTGGGTCACCGGCTCTACTTTTCCGTTCCAACTCTGGACGGCCCCCATTTTCCCCCGTGGGGCTACAATGGTTCATTGTTTCAGGCAGGCCTTGTGAGAAGTTGTGTTTGTTTTGCCTCTTATCTTATCAGCTCCAGAGCTACAATGGCCCAGGTGTACTCACCATTTTACCATCAGGTGAGAGGAGATTGTGGCCCGGGTCCAGGCTGGCTGGAGAGACTTGCTGTAAAACCGACTGGCTAGTCACCATGGCGCTGTTGCCATGGTGACTGATTGTTGAGGAGGAAGTGACCTCATTGCTTGCCTGCTGGCTGTAGCGCACTCCTGCAAAACAAGGCAGACCCAACAGCGGAATATTAGTGCCACCTATTATCCTCCCCCACCCCCGCCCCCGCCACCTCCCCGGGATCACTTGTTTTCTAGGGTAGCCGACAAGCAGGGAAAACACTGCCCTCTTTCCCCTGTCTGTCTGTGAGACGTATCAGCTGTCTTTCTCTAGGGCAGAGGTTGCTCCGCCTCTGCTTGAAGTCTGGAATGGAAGCTCCATGAGGGCAGCGTGTTTTTATTCTGTGTTGTTTTGCTCCTTGCTGTATTCTCTTGGTTGATGTTGTTTAGTTGCTTGGCCGTGTTTGATTCTTTTGCGACTCCACGGACTATAGCTCGCCGGGCTCCTCTATCTGTGGGATTTTCCAAGCAAGTATACTGGAGTAGGTGACTCTTTTCTTCTCCAGGGGACCTTCCCGATCCAAGGATTGAACCTGTGTCTCCTGCATTGGCAGACAGATTCCTTACCACTGAGCCAGCTGGGAAGCCCCTTCCCTTGGTAGCCACATGATAAATATGTCAAATGAATGAACGAACAGATGAATGGATTCTACTTCTTGTTGCTTCTACATAGTGCATTTAGGTTTTAGGGGCTTTCCCTTCCCAGCTGCAGTATTTCTTTTGCTCTTCAAAATGTCTTTTAGAAATGTTTCCCTGGCATTGCTTGGCTATGTAGGGCTGCAGAGTATGAGCTGACAGGTTTTACAGAGAGGCACTGGCCCAGTGACCCTTGAAAGTGAAAGTGGCTCCGTCGTGTCCAACTCTTTGTGACCCTGTGGACTGTAGTCCATGGTATTCTCCAGGCCAGAATACTGGAGTGGGTAGACTTTTCCCTTCTCCAGTGGTTCTTCTCGACCCAGGAATAGATCTGGGGTCTCCTGCATTGCAGGCGGATTCTTTACCAACGGAGCCATCAGGAAAGCCGTGACCCTTGTAAAGGCCACAACAAAATGCATCATTCTGTGTACCACCATTCTGGCCAACGCCCAGTGAGCAATGGGACACCAGCAGAGCAGGATGGGGCCAGGGCTGTAGCTAGGACGCTTTGGTCCTGGAACTCACATTCCTTCAGTGGGGTCCCCTCTGGCTGACTTCCAGGGCCCAGGGGAAGGTGTGTCTGCCCAGAGGTGGGGCAGACAGCACCCATAGGCAGGAAGTGAATGCCTAGTAGACCACTGCTGTTTGGTCTGCAAGGGAGGGGAGAGGCAAGCATGTGTACAGCCTCACTGCTCTGACTCTCCCTCTCGCTTAGGAAAGCGACAGTGCTGGGCAGAGACCCAGCGACTGGAGGAAGCTGAAGCGGGAAGAGAACCTGGAGCCAGTGTGCAGAGTTCAAGTCCTGTTTGATGTGCCTGTGAAACAGCCAGAGACAAAGCCGAGGGGGAAGCTGGGCCATCCTGCTCTAAGCTCAAAGCTGAGGAAGACCGCGTTCTTATTTTCTGCCTTGGATTTGACAGAACAGTTTAGGGGACCCTGTTCCTACCTGCAAGAGACAAAGACCAAATGCCTAAGGAATCATTTGGCACGGAGGGCCAAATTCTCCTTCATTTCTCCTTCCACCCAGTTCCCCAGGATGAAACATCATTGCATCAAGCGTCCAAGTTCTGTTGGTCCAGTCACCCCCTGCCCTGCCTCCGGCCCTCAGGGGAGCCCCCCCCCCCATCTGCTCGAGGAGGCTATAAAAGCTCCCCTGGGAACCAGGCAGGGCTGCCATAACCAGTAGCCTGTAATTCACTAAGACGGAGCTTGCCAAGAGGAGACCCAAGCAAGTTTTCCTTGGATTGTTCGAAGGACGTTCCCCAAGGCTGAAATGACCTAGAGCTTAAGAAGGGTGGGGAGAAAATAAACACACGCTGGGGCAGGAGTCTAACCTTCAAGAGCAGCTTGTCAGACTACAAAGTGGTCTGGTGCGTGTTCTGTGTGTGCGCTTCTTCTGTTGGTTGTTTTCCTTTGATGCAAGGGGCTGCTGATGGAGATGGTGTCGGCAGCAGGACAACACTGGAATTCAGTAGTTACAGGGCTGGGGCACTATATTTTTGGGGGGACAGGGGCCATGAAGTTCAAAGGAATAAAGGAAGACCTCCACGTCTCCAAACCAACATCGCCTGCCCCGTCCTGTCTGTCTTCCTCTGCACCTATCTGCAGTTCCTAGGTCTCATTGCCACTAGCCTCTACTCCATCCCACTGGGTTAAATTAGGTCCTTTTGCTCCACTCATATCTGCCCCTGGGTTCCCAGCAGGAGGATGCTTACCTAGGAGAAGAGAGATCTGAAACTTTGTGAGCTCAGTAGGCAGCTGGGTCCACCAGAAAAGGGGGGAGGCAGATTTCAAATCAATAAAAGGAAGAGTTTTCTAACGAGGAGGGCTAATGGGAAGATTGTGTGCTCTGGAGCGGGACAAACTTGGATTTCAATCCTAACTTTGCTCTTAACAGATGTGTGATCTTGGGGAAATCACTTCTCTCTCTGTGGTTCAGTTTCTTCTCATAAAATGAAGAGATCACTTCCTTAATATGGCTAGTCTGGATCAGAAATAATGTCTAGGAAACTCCTCGTAGAACGTCAAATAAATAGCACCCACGGCTTGGGATCCTACAGGAAGGGAGCTGGTGTAGGGGTGGACTCAAAGATATTTGTCCTAAGACTCCAGAATTTTGGACAATGGAGGGTAGATTCTAAGTCCTGAATGGAATTACTTCCCATGGAGAATTATTCCCAAAAAATCTGACTGTGCTGCAACCATTGATGCTTCATCCTGGAAGCAACTTGGGAGGGAGGCCTGGCCCCTGCCCCCTTGTTCTTTCCTTTCAGAGAAAATGGACTTCACCCTGCTTTTCTCCCACTTCCTCTGACTCCCTGACCAGCTATTTACCTCCCCAAGATGCTCTGCTCCTGAGAGTGTAGTGATAACGCTGGGAGTCAGGTGAGTTTTCACCTCCCAGCTTGTCCCCATCATCGATTTGGTCTCAAGTCAAACAGACGCTCGCTTTCCCCTATTTAATTTGGCTGAAGGAAGAGGGCCAGTCCTCAGACGATCAAATATGGGTCACCGGGAGACTTCTCCCCTACCCCCAGGCTACATAATTATTTATTTAAAAATAATTAACCAAAGGTATCCACAGGAAACAAAAGCCTGCTTTACATGGGAGCCTGGCAGAAGGGAGGCGAGAGCCGTTTGTTAGGATCCAGGCAGTATAACCCAAGGCTGCGGCGCTTGGCAGTCCTTGTTTTCTCCCCTAGCAGAACTTCATTATGGGAGAAATGTAACAGGGAGATGCTCTTGAAAGGCAGATGGGCCTAGACCTCCGCACCCTCCTTGAAGGACCTCTGGTTAAGAGACAGTGTCTGGCTGGGGACTAGAGGATCTTTGTTTTGAGCTCAGCTCTGCCATCAATGTATTGGGTGAGCTCCAGCCCCACTTCAGCTCTCAGTCAGAGGATTGCCTGCTTTGGTGGGGGGAGGCAGGGAGGAGGGGCTTTTACCACTGCAAAGTGGGGTGGGAAGCAGGTGATTTTTTTTCAAGTATCACAATGTTTATTGATGGATACAAGTATATAAAATCAGAGCACGAACATGACCTGATAAATTAAGCAGACTTATTTCAATACCACTTACTAAGAGTGAAAGCATTAGTCGCTCAGTTGTGTCAGACTCTCTGCGACCCCACAGACTGCAGCCCACCGCCAGGCTCTTCTGTCCATGGGACTCTCCAGACAAGAGTATTGGAGTGGGTTGCCATTTCCTTCTCCAGGGGATCTTGCCGACCTAAGGACTAAACCTGGGTCTTCTGCATTGTAGGCAGATTCTTTACCGTCTAAGCCACCAGGAAACCCACTGCTAAGAGGGACCAGTTCAAAGTCTCACCATTTGTTTCACACCTACAAAGACCACTGTAAGGGCATTTATTATGATCTCTCAAAACTGATCAGTTCTGTGCAAGGAAACCATGTTTCTTTTAAAAAGACTTGCGCACTTGCCCAGGCTCAAGGATATTAAAATGTAGCACATAAAGCCCATTACTAGAGGTAGAAATACCTCTACCAATAGTGGTGCTAGTGGTAGACCCCAGAGGAGGGCAAGGCAACCCACTCCAGTATTCTTGCCTGGAGAATCCCATGGACAGAGGATCCTGGCAGGCTGCTGTCTATGGGGTCGCAGCGTCAGACATGACTGACTAAGCACAGCACAGTGGTAAAGAACCCACCTGCCAACCCAGGAAACATAAGAGACCGGGGTTCGATCCCTGGGTCGGTGAGATCCCCTGGAGGAGGGCATGGCAACCCACCAGTATTCTTGCCTGGAGAATCCCATGGACAGGGAAGCCTGGTGGGCTACAGTCCATAGGGTTGCAAAGAATCAGACGTGACTAAAGCATCTTAGTACATACAAGCAGTTGCCCAGGCCCAGGGATATTAAAATGGAGCACATAAAGCCCATTACTAGAGGTAGAAATACTGGCAATATACTATTACAGCAACAAACATCAATTACAGTTAAGAATTTTTCTGTAACAGCCAAATGGATGATCAAATATTGCAACAACCTGCTCCAGGGGCACCTGTAACCCTTCCTGCTGATGCTTCTCTCACCAAGAATTTGGCAATCACTCAGGCTGCTGAGAGGGAGGCTGTAATGAGCCAGCCGCCTTAAAAGGGGATGCCGAGGTGAAGGGTAATATCACAAGGTCTCTGCCCCCGGCAAGACCAGCCATGTGTTCTTCTTAGAGGATGGAGAGGCCAGGTCCTTGTGTATTTCACAAACTTAGAAGAGGGCTCAAAAGGAGAACCGAAGTAGAATAGGCTCTGGTGCCAGAGGTTTACATCCTGATTCTACCATATAAGAGCTGTGTGACCTTGGGGGAATTACTTAACCTCTCTGATCTTCGGTTTCTTTATTGTTAACGATTTCCATCTCTTCAGTCACTGGGGAAAAGACTGGATGTGTTAAGGGCTGTGAAATTACCCAGCTTATGTTTGGCATATAACAGTTAACTCGAGACACATCTGTTCCTCCTGTCGGGGGATGATCTTTGTCTAAAAGGCATTTTTAGGAAGATTGAGTTTACAGAACTCAGAACTTCATTGAGCACCTATCCTGTGCCAGGCACCATGGCAGGAAGCCTGGAAGAAGTGGAAGGGCATCTTCCCGTCTCTGAAAATGAACATATGACGCTATGGTTTAACAGTGGCTGGCTAAAGGTGCTCCCACAGAGCTCCCACAGGAGCAATGAGAAGGCCAGAGAGTGGCCACGTATTTCCCGCTCAATTCCTGGTTTCAATTCAGTTAATTGTCCACATCCCCATCACCGGCCCTAAGAACCACAGCAAGTGTGTCCAGCGGCAAAAAGCTGGTATCTAGAGACATCCCTGAGGCCTGTTTCTGAATTGCCAACAGCATGTGGGACAGAGACAAATCACTTGGTTTCTATCCAGTACGGCTGCAAGCTTATGGTTTCAGAAGCCAGCCTCTCTCCATGCCCTGCATTCCTGCACCCACACCCATCTCCAGGGGACTCTTCACATTGCTGCACACCGGGATTTCTTTCTAGAACAAAACTGCACCATCGCACTGCCCTGTTTGGATACTTAACACTGCTCTTCACTCCCTCCTGGAAAAGCCCCTATGCCTGAGACTGGCAGAATTGGGCCATTATGACTCCTTTCTGCCTTATTTGTGTCGTCTGTCACCACATCCCAGACAGTCATGTCAGAACCCTGACATCTCCTGCCTCCGTGCCTTTGCTTATGCTGTTCCCTGTGTCTGGAATGCTCTTTCCTTCTTCTCCATGTCCCATCCTTTAAGCAGGCTAAATGTCACCTCTTCTGTGAAGCTCTCCTTGATTCATCCAGTAGTTATCTGTTCTGTCCTTTGTATTCTACATGCAGTAGTGACTCTGACAGCAGAGGCTGGTCATCTGCACAGAAATGCTTGGATGATACGTTTCCTTCTCTCTCTCTCTTAAAGGAAGAGATGACTTTACTCATTCGTGCATCCTCAGAACCTAGCAGAGCAGCTGATGTGTGAATATTCACTGAATGAGAGAATAAGCCCTCAGGTGCTTTGAGCATCCCAGCCCCAGAACATGGGAGCATCCCTTCCGGCAGAAGGACAAAATACAGTCAGTGCTGTGCTAATATTCGTACTAAAAATGTGGACTGGGGGAATTCCATGGCAGTCCAGTGGTTAGGATGCTGTGATTTCACTATCCAGGGCATGGGTTCAATCCTTGATTGGGGAACTAAGATCTTGCAAGCTTTGTGGCCAGGCCAAATTAAACAAAAGCATGGATTGACTCTGGGTTTCCCTGGTGGCTCAGATGGTAAAGAATATGCCTACAATGCAGGAGACCCAGGTTCAATCCCTGGGTTGTGAAGACCCCCTGGAGAAGGGAATGGCACCCCACTCCAGTATTCTTGCCTGGAGAATCCCATGGACAGAGGAGCCTGGTGGCGGATTACAGTCCATGGGGTTGCACAGTCGGACACGACTAAGCAACTAACACACACACAAGGATGGGCTTCAATTCAATTGATATATTAGGGAATAACTTGAGTGTAACATCAATTTCAGAAATCTGCATCCAGCTGAATGGAGCCACAATAGAAAAACCCTAGTTTTTTTAAAAGCTTTTTTAAAAAAAAAACAAAACTGAAGTATCATTGATTTACAGTGTTCTGTTAATTTCTGCTGTACAGCAAAGTGATTTAATTATATACATATATATATTCTTTTCTATATTATTTTCCATTCTGGGTTATCCCAGGATATTTAATAGAGTTCCCTGTGCTAAACAGTAGGGCCTGGTTTATCCATTCACATAGGAATACACTAAATGCACGCGCGCACACACACACACACACGTACACTCTCACACCCTTCAAACACGTCAATTCACTGCATATGCCATAGCCACATCCATCCACATCATTTGAGGTTACAACTTTCCTTCCGATTTCAGATAAGTCTCTGCCCACCACCTCAATAATTCACCAGCTTCGCCGCTTCCGACACCCACTTCAATAGGCAAACTTCAGAACTTTCTCAAGGTAAATTGCCATATTTATGGTTGCACAGCATTTATGTATCTCCTAAGCATTTAACAGGTGTAAAACTGCTAATGTTTTTTTATTAGACTCTTATCTTTTTTAAAAGGTGTCACTGACGAAGTTTTTGAGTATTGTGCCCTTAACTCCATTTTTTTTTTCCCATAAGCACTGCAAATTTTATTGTGTGACCTTGCAAAGCACGGTGGTTTTTACGATGGCTATGTCGGGTTCTAGAAAACTGAACGTGGCCCTATCTTCAAAGATAGATGCAACCGCCTGTCAGGAGGACCCTGGGGAGGAGCTGCCTCGGGTGTAATAACCACGGGAATTTTCCATACCAGTGCTTCAGGGGCTTTGAACTACACCCACAGAGCCCTCCGTGTCTAATCTAACTTTCGACAAGTTTGAAATATGTATAATATTATATCTGAAATGTATTAATTGTTCAAACTAAACACTGTCATGTTACAATTTGTTCATATTAGATGTTTGTAATGTTTCTGATAATCAATAAAAGAGATTCTTGATAAAAAAAAAAAAAACACAAAAAACAGTTTAGGGGTTTGGGATTAACATACACACACTACTAAATACAAACGAGATAAGCAACAAGGACCTACAGAATAGTGCAGGGAACTATACCCAATATTTTGTAATAACCTATAGGGGAGAAAAGAATATTTGTATGTATTACTGAATCACTTTGCTGTACACCTGAAACTAACGCAAAATTGTAAATTAACTATACTTAATTTTTTTTTTGTCTGTCCCACGTACCCTTTATTTACAAAGTCCTTCCACAACTCATTTTTCATCCCATCAACTCTATGAGGAAGAAAGTAGACAGGACTTGTCTAGACTGGATACACAAAGCCGAGTCTTGTGGCTCCAGAGAGCCAGGGCACCATGCTCCTCGGGATGAGCTAGGGCCAAGTGCCGTCTTTCTCCACTCTTGACTCCTCATCTTCTGTCTCATGTAGTCTGCTCAACAGCAGGATCTAACCTGACCATCTCCTCCCATGTGTCAAAACTTTGTTCTTTATACTTCAGTTTTTCTGTGTGTGTGTGTGCAGTCACTCAGTTTTGTTCAACTATTTGTGACCCCATGGACTGTAGCCTGCCAGGCTCCTCTGTCCATGGGATTTTCCAGGCAAGAATACTGGAATGGGTTGCCATTTCCTCCTCCAGGGGATCTTCCTGACCCGGGGATCAAATTTGTGTATCCTGCAGCTTCTGCACTGGCATGTAAATTTTTTTTTTTTTTTTTTTTACCACCGAGCCACCTGGGAAGTTCACTTCAATTTTTTTAAATGGTGAAAAAAAGACCAGTTGAGACCCCAATTCCACCATTCTAGAAATCAACTGGGCACCAGTGTCCAGCCACTTTAAACTCATACTCTGTCCCTCTGCTTTGACTTTCTGATGATTCCTGGCCTGCCAATTGCTGGGCCTCAACATTTTTGTCCATAACCTGGGCATGCAGATCTCCCTTCCTCAGAAGCCAGAATGATAAATTAATAAAATGAAGTTAGAAAATATATATATATAAAGTTAGGGAAGCTCTGGGTTTTCCTGGAAAAGAAAATGCTGGGCAAACAGAAGAGCAGTGTCAGTTTAGAAAGTATGACCAGAATTGCTCTTTTATAGAGAGAAGCAAAGAGGTGGGGTCTCCTGGGCAGTGAGAGGCTCAGCTTGACCCCATGTGGCCTTTGACCCCGAAGCCTGGGGGTCCCTTTCCCTGGGATCTGTAAGCTGCACCCAGAATCCGGTGGGATGCCTTTCACCCTTGACATTTCCAAGCCAATCACCCATCCCTGATAATGCAGGAATGTTCCTCTGGCTGGTGGACCTCTGCCAGCTCAAGGGCTCGTCCCAGCCACCAACAGAGTAAACATTACTCAACCGACCAGGGCCCCGTCACACACATTCTTCCCCTGTGTTCCTAACCTCACGCAGAGCGCAGCCCGGCCCTGTCGGGTCTGGAAATGGGAATCGAAAAAGCAGGAAGGAGCAAGAGTGCAGAGGAGAAAGCACTTCCAGAAAGGAAACAACCGCGTCCATCAATTACAAGCAGACAGAGCTGTCTTCCCTGTGAAGTCAAAACACACTGGGTTGGGGGGGTGGGGGGCGGTGGCTGTGACAGAAAGGAATTAAGCCAGTCTTGATGGGTCCAGTACCGCATCCTTATAAATCCTCTCCTCCTTTTCCTAAAGAGGAGTCTTTAAGAAATTTTTAGTTGCCACCTGCAGGATCTTGAGTTGAGACAAGTGAACTCAGTAGCAGCATGTGGGATCTGGTCCCCTGACCAGGGATAAACCCTGGTCCCCTGCATTGGGACTTCAGCCTTAGCCACTGGACCACCACAGAAGTCCCGAGGAGTTCCCTTTCTTGAGGAGAGAGGCAGAGACACAAATTATTCAGACTGGTGAACTTCTAAGACATTCATTTGGGGATGAAAGAATGTGAACAATTCCCCCGGCTTGAAATTGAGAACTCAAAAATGAAAACTTTCCAAGAGGCTGGCATTGCTACCTCAGTTTCCTCATTGGCCATGCAGGACCATCGCTGGTTCTTATTAACATTTTCTTCTCTCTGAGGATACAGATGGATGTTTGCCAAAGGTTGAGGAGATTAAAAATCTGAAAGCCTGGGAGTAAAAATCTGAGGCAAGATGAAAGCAATTTAAACACGGGGCTGGCTTCAATTCCAGATCTCTTTCTCCCCGAGGTGGCTTAGTTAGGAGTCCAATTCAAAAGAGGAGAAACACAGACAGACCTGCGGGGATGGTAAACATTCTTGAACTCAAGGAGTAAAAGTTGAGTGATACTTCAGGGAAGCCCACAAACTGGTTTTCTTATAAAAATCAAAGCAAACGTAACCAAGGAAAGAAAAAGGCTTCTATCAAAAGCATCTTGGCTGAGAAAAGAAGCAAATGTGCATGCACCTGAGAAATGGCCCAGGTGGGGAGGTGGACAGGGCGCCAGGAATTCCGCCTGTCCTCCGCACAAAGCCCAGCTTGGCCACCACGCCCGCTCCTTAGCAGAGAGAGGGTTTCTGCTGGCAAACGCCAGAGGGTTTGCAGGGAGCACGCCAGCCTGGAGATGCAAGTGAGGTGGAAGCCACCCGGGCTACCCCTCGAGAAGCTGAGAGGTCCTCACACCTGCAAGTGTTTTACATGGTCTGCTTCTCAGTGGGCTCCAGATGCCCACTGGGCAGAGTGGAAAGCCAAGGTTCAATGAGGAAGAAGTCATTTTCACCACCTCTTACCTAGGGTCTCCCAGCAAAGAAGAGCTATTCTAAAGCCGACCTCTCTCTTTCTTTCCTGAAAGCCCCACATTGACCCCAGATACACACTGACCCCAGACTGAACCTCGGGGCTTCCCAGGTGGCGCTAGCGGTAAAGAACCTGCCTGCTAATGCAGGAGACATAAGAAACACGGGTTCGATCCCTGGGTCAGGATGATCCCCTGGAGGAGGGCATGGCAACCCACTCCAGTATTCTTGCCTGGAGACTCCCATGGACAGAGAAGCCTGGCAGACTACAGTCCATGGGGTCGCAAAGAGTTGGACCCAACTGAAGTGATTTAGCATACACACACATACTGAGCCTCCCATGATAATGCACAAATAGTTTGAAATGACTTTGTTTGTTTTCTTGTTTCTTGGCTGCATCTCTCACTGGAGCGTAAGCCGGATGAGGGCAGGACCTTGTCTGTCTTCTCCACAATCTCCTTCCTCAGAACCTTGCACAGACTATGCTGTGCCCTCAATAAGAGGACATGATGAATGAATGCATGACCTGCCCTTCAACCTGACCAAGCAGTGGAGAAGCGACGACGGTATCACCGATCCTCTGAATCTCTTGAGTTTTCTGAGGTTGATGAGACACATGTATTTTTAAGGAGGAAGAAGGGGGACTGAGAGAGATGGAGAGAGAGAAAGATTAAAATACAATCAAAATGAAGAGAGAGCATTGATGCATTTCAGCAAGTTCACATTGGAAGGTGCGATATGCGGGTGCCGAGGAGTAAGTATGACACAGCAGCTCTTTCTTTTCCCACCGGAGACCCCAGATAGTGCTTTATCTAGAGTGGAAAGAGACAGTGGGATGCCTGTGGGGAGCCTACCCATTCCCCACTTCCTTTTTTTAAAAAAACTTTTTATTTTATATTGGAGTAAATCACTGCAGATGGTGACTGCAGCCATGAAATTAAAAGACGTTTACTCCTCGGGAGGAAAGTTATGACCAACCTAGATAGCATATTGAAAAGCAGAGACATTACTTTGCCAACAAAGGTTCGTCTAGTCAAGGCTATGGTTTTTCCTGTGGTCATGTATGGATGTGAGAGTTGGACTGTGAAGAAGGCTGAGCGCCGAAGAATTGATGCTTTTGAACTGTGGTGTTGGAGAAGACTCTTGAGAGTCCCTTGGACTGCAAGGAGATCCAACCAGTCCATTCTGAAGGAGATCAGCCCTGGGATTTCTTTGGAAGGAATGATGCTAAAGCTGAAACTCCAGTACTTTGGCCACCTCATGTGAAGAGTTGACTCATTGGAAAAGACTCTGATGCTGGGAGGGATTGGGGGCAGGAGGAGAAGGGGACGACAGAGGATGAGATGGCTGGATGGCATCACTGACTCGATAGACATGAGTCTGAGTGAACTCCGGGAGTTGGTGATGGACAGGGAGGCCTGGCGTGCTGTGATTCATGGGGTCGCAAAGAGTCGGACACGACTGAGCGACTGAACTGAACTGATCGCTGATTAACAAGGTTGTGACAGTCTTGTGTGGACAGTGAAGGGAATCAGTCATACATATACTTGTATCCATCTCCCCCAGACTCCCTCCAATCCAGGCTGTCACATAACATTAAGCAGCACTCCTGGTGCTAGACAGTAGGTCCTTGCTGGTTATCCATTTCAGATATAGCAGTGTGCCCATGTTCATTCCGACCTCCCTAACTATCCCTCCCTCCCCAATCCTTCCCATCCTTCCCTACCTCTTGAGGCCTAAGCATATACACGGGGCCTTTAACAGCTTGGGAACAGGCACCTCCGTTAACATGGGCTGACCATTTCTAAAGGGTTTAGGCTGCTGGCAGGAACCCCAAATTTAGTCTTGCCATGTTAGAATGCAGTTTTAGGCCCCTTGGGTTAATTCGGGGGTCAGGAGGATCAATTACTGGGGATTTACCATGGCAACCTGGGTAATTCAAACGGCTTTTTCTCCAGAGGAGTCTAAGGTGAAACTAAGAAGGGTTAACGATGGGCATCGTTAGGCCTAAAGGCTGTGGGGGCAGACAGAGGCCTGCCGCAGTCTGGCTCCCGGGGTTTCCTTTCTGAGAGGCTGCCTTTGCTGGCAGGGTAATGTGGATGCAACAAAGGCCCCCTCGGCTGGGCTGACGGGGAGAATCATGACGCTCCTAGTGGGGCTGGGGAATGGGGAGGGCCATAAAGTCATCAGCAGACTGAGCCACTGGGTGTCCACATAAAAGTGAGGGCCCATAAACAGACATCTGTATTGTGACTGAAGGGCTAATAAAACTGCCTTAGAAGAGAGAGGTTTTCCACTGCGACCTATTCATACGCAGGACCCTACTGGGAGGTGATACCCGAGAAGAAGATCCTTGGCGGCCTGGCAAGTGTCAGAACTGCCTCATTATGGGACGCTTGCCCGGCCAGACCCCAGCTTCTTTCTCACTGCCGTGGAGGGCAGCTCCAGCATCACGGCCATCATCATCACCATCATCAGTGACAGACAGCCCCAGATCACCCGGCAGGCTTGCGGATGCTGGACCAGGGAGCAGCAGGTGCTGGGCACTGAGGCCACGGAACGTGGATGATCACTGGCTTCTGCTGACCGGGAGCACCAGCAACGTGCGTAGGGAGCACCCCGAGACCTGATAGCTGCCTGGTTTCCTTACTGTCTCTCCAGATGACTAGTAGGAAGTAAGTCCCATCCCTTTTCTAGACCTCAGTAGAACAATGGAAACTCAGGAAGAGTGATTCTTGCTCTTTTCTTGCCCCAAAGGATGCTGGTAAGAGATGATAAAGGGAAGTAGTCGGACAGAGAAAGACACATATCCTATGATATCACTTATATGTGGAATCTTTAAAAAAAATAAAAGAGTACAAATGAACTTACTTACAAAACAGAAATAGAGCTACAGATGTAGACCCCAAACTTATGGTCACTAGGGGTGGGAGGGAAGGATAAACTGGGAGATTGGGACTGACAAATACACACTACTATATATAGAACAGATAACTAATAAGGACCTACTTATAGCACAGGGAACTCCACTCAATACTCTGTAATGGCCTAAATGGGAAAAGGATCTACAAAAATGATGAATAGATATGTATCCGCCTGCAATGCAGGAGACCTGGGTTCGATCCCTGGGTCGGGAAGATCCCCTGGAGAAGGGAAAGGCTACCCACTCCAGTACTCTGGCCTGGAGAATTCCATGGACTCTATAGTCCACGGGGTCACAAAAAGTTGGACACGACTGAGCGACTTTCACTCTTTCATGTATATATAACTGATTCACTTTGCTGTACACTTGAAACTAACACAACATTACAAATCAACTATACTCCAATATCAGAGAAGGCAATGGCACCCCACTCCAGTACTCTTGCCTGGAAAATCCCACGGACGGAGGAGCCTGGTAGGCTGCAGTCCATGAGGTCGCTAAGAGTCGGACATGACTGAGCGACTTCACTTTCTCTTTTCACTTTCATGCATTGGAGAAGGAAATGGCAACCCACTCCAGTGTTCTCGCCTGGAGAATCCCCGGGACGGGAAGCCTGGTGGGCTGCTGTCTATGGGGTCGCACAGAGTCAGACACGACTGAAGCGACCTAGCATACTCCAATATAAATTTTTTGAAAAAGGAAGTCATCTACTAGAACTAAACTGAACTAGTAATCCAAGCTAGTACACCAAACTAGGAGAAGCTAAATTAGTAGAACTTAAGGGAGAAAGAATAATAACTTGTTCTTTGAAAAGTTCCTGGTAGTGTTTAACAGTGAGTGATTTTTTTTTTTTGGTGAACTGTATACTTTAGTTAAGCAGTATTCATGGAGGTGGAGCTGAATGACATAGTTTCTAGAAAGGGGAGAATATGCTTTATATAAAAATATGTACATACATTACGAATAGAATGAGAGTAATTTGACGTTCAGCTTGAAAGTGAATAAGAGACTTACAAAGCAGGGCATTTACGTATGAGACTTTTGGATAGGAAGCTGTCTGGAAGAGATACTGTCAGTCCACAAATACATGGAAGGTGTATCATGTGCCAGGCACGGGGCTGTGGGCTGGAAACTCAGTGGTGAAAAAAAGCCAACTTGGGCTTAGATGTCAGCACAGCCCACATTTCTCTCACTTGGCATGCATGTTAAGCTCAGCATCTGTCTCTCTCCCTCCTGGGTGAGCTGGAGTTTTAGTGGGTTCGGGGACGACCTTCTTCATGGTGAGAGTAAGACTGACTCGGCTTGTTTCTCTGTCTTTGACAGGTAGGAATGCAAACCCTACACTCCACCTGGAAATAGGAGTCTCAAAAAGGAGGAGAAGACTCATTTCTGTTTCCATCCCTAAGACATCCCGAGATAAATTAGGCTCCTATTTTGCATCTACCATGCCTGGAGAATCCCAGGGATGGGGGAGCCTGGTGGGCTGCCGTCTATGGGGTCCCACAGACTCAGACACTACTGAAGCAACTTAGCAGCAGCAGCAGCATGCAAACTGATGTTTCTCAAATGGGAAATGCTGTCCAGAGGTTTTCCATCCTTGTTAGGCAAGGACTCACTGGGCCTCAAGGCCAGCCCCATCCGACAGGTGCCGACTGTGGAGATGCCCCCTGTAGCAGGCAGAAGGTCTGGGCAGGCACACTGCCACTCAAAGGCCCTGAAAGTGTTAATTTTCAGCAGTTATAGGTGTCTCGTTTATACCCATTATAAATCTGTTTATTGTGACTGGCTCCACCCAATCTGCTGGAGCTGTAAAGCTCTAATGGTCCCTAATAAAGGTGGAAGGCGCGCAGTTCCTGAAATGGGGAAGGAGAAAGGGAGCGAGGGTGACCAGGAGGGAGAGAGGCAGATATGAGCTTAACAATAAAATATCACAATGGCCAAACCCCCTCTGCAGCTTCAAACAGCAGAGCCCTGGAGCACCAGTCTCCAAAGAATAACCTGTCAGAACTGAAAGGTCTCATCGGCCAGAATCTCTGAGATGTTAGACGATTGGCCCAAGGTCACCCCTGCTTCTCAGTGCCTTAGGGCTCCTGGATCCTAGTCTAGGGCCCTCAGACCAGCTCTCTCACTTCTTCTACTTCGATAGGAGACCTTCAAGACTGCCTCCAACCCCTTTAGACTCCAGCCTTGCCCCATCTAGCCTGTGATGTCCAGCCCTGACTATCCATCCACATCTCTTAGGGAGTTGTTGAAACTTCCCCTGCCTGTCCACTTATTCCATATTCTGACTCTAAAATGAGTTGATGGGGGTCTGCACATGTTTTCAGTTGCTTAGTTGTGTCCGACTCTTTTCGACCCCATGGCCTGCAGCCCACCAGACTCCTCTGTTCATGGGATTTTCCAGGCAAGAAAGCTGGAGTGGGATGAAATGGCTTTCCTCCTCCAGGGCTCACCCAGGGATCGAACCCGCATCTCCTGCATTGGAAGGCAGGTTCTCTACCATTGAGCCATCTGGGAAGCCCCAAAGATATAGGTACTTTTATAATAATAAGCTCCCCAGACGCCTTTGATGTGGCCTGGGAAGTGGATCTGAGAACCACAGATCTTGTCAATACTTGAGTTTCATTCTTCCTGATGTCTCAAATGACTAGCAGGGTTCATGAAAAGGGAAACTCTTCCAGGGTGAAACTGCAAACCACAACCTTGTCCAGAACTCAGGGAGAACCAAAGCTCTTTCTATCTCTTGATGCCCTGAGGGTACCTGAGTCAACCCAATAATTCCTTCTGGATCAAGCACCATGTGGGGGTGCTGGATGCATTTTATCATGTTTAAGCCTCAAATGATAGCCTGAAGGAGATATATATTAAGATCTCCGTTTAACAAATGAAGAAACTAAGGCTCAGAGAGGCTAAGTCACTCATTTGAGGCCATATGGCCAGAGAGCGACTGAATCACAATTCAAGCCCAAGCTTGTTTGGGGTGCTATACCTTGCTACCCAGACACACCCCTCTGAGCATGGTCCTGACAAGGCACTCCCTGTGACCAGCTCACCTGGGGGATGTGGACTTCCCTTTGGAAAGTCATTAGACACTAAAGAGGTCTACATGCATGGTGTGTCTCCACCTTGGCAGGGACACGCAGCGTACACATCCTGAGAAATCTCTTGACTACCTGAGAGCACTGGAGATACTGAGCCTTGCCGGTCAAGCTCCTCCGTGGCTGAACTCACACAGATGTGGTCTGGACAGGGCTGCTGAAGCCAGACCAGAGGGTGCTAGGGAGGTGTCTTAAAGCAGATGGCTCAGGTAGAGGAACGTCGCTTCTAGAAATTCAGCCCTCAGGAGTTTCCGGTGGAAACTGAAACTGAAATCTGAGGTTTCCAGTATTCACTGCGTCCACCCAACCCCTTCTTACTGCTCTTTTGCCTGAAGTTTGGGGAGCTTCCTTCCTAAGAACAAAGGTCATGAAGCTTCTCAGATTTGGCCTCCACCACGAAAGCACCACACCCCCTCTAAATGGCAAGTTTCCAAGGCTAATTACCAACAAGCAAGGGTACTCACATCTTTCATTAAAAGAAAGGAATGCCTTATTAGGTGGAGGAAATTCAGGGTCATCTTATGTACCTGACCTTTTGCTACATGGTCATGACCCCCCAGTACCCCATAGCCATCCATGGTTCTTCCCAGCTTTCTCTCACTGTTTAGCATTAATCCACTGAAACCTACGTCAATGGATGTGTTCTCAGTCACTCAGTCATGTACATCTGACTCTTTGTGACCCCATGGACTGTAACCCACCAGGCTCCTCTGTCCATGGGATTTTCCAGGCAAGAATACTGGAGTGGGTTGTCATTTCCTCCTCCAGGGAATCTTCCTGACCCAGGGATCGAACCCAGGTCTCCTGCATGGCAGGTAGATGCTTTATACTGCTGAGTCATTGGAAAAGCTCGTGGTGCTGCAAACGCCCTATGGCTATCACAGAGCAGTCCTTCCTGGAAGTAGGAAAGCCTTCCTTAGACCCAATTACTCCAAGAAGCCAGCCTGAGTCTGCCACAAACACCAAGATGATTATCTGGAAGAACTACTCAAATTGTCTCAAAGTCAAGATCGAAAGATAAGAGGAACAGAAGGAAAGAGGAATAACCCAAACCACTAAGCTCTGCCAGGACTGCTAATAAGGTACCATTTATGAGAGCCTGCTACATCCTCGGTGCTTTACATATATTATCTCATTTAATCCTTTGACATGTGCATGAGTTCAGTTCAGTTCAGTCACTCAGTCGTGTCCAACTCTTTGCGACCCCCTGAACTGCAGCACACCAGGCCTCCCTGTCCATCACCAACTCCCGGAGTTCACTCAAACTCACATTCATCGAGCCGGTGATGCCATCCAGCCATCTCATCCTCTGTCGTCCCCTTCTCCTGCCCCCAATCCCTCCCAGCATCAGAGTCTTTTCCAATGAGTCAACTCTTCACATGAGGTGGCCAAAGTACCGGAGTTTCAGCTTTAGCATCATTCCTTCCAAAGAAATCCCAGGGCTGATCTCCTTCAGAATGGACTGGTTGGATCTCCTTGCAGTCCAAGGGACTCTCAAGAGTCTTCTCCAACACCACAGTTCAAAAGCATCAATTCTTCGGCGCTCAGCCTTCTTCACAGTCCAACTCTCACATCCATACATGACCACAGGAAAAACCATAGCCTAGACTAGACAGACCTTTGTTAGCAAAGTTATTTTTCTGCTTTTCAATATGCTATCTAGGTTGGTCATAACTTTCCTTCCAAGGAGTAAGCGTCTTTTAATTTCATGGCTGCAATCACCATCTGCATGAGTGGATACCCCCATTTTACACATTAAGAAACTGAGACTTAGAGATCCCAGATACTTGTCCAGGGTCACAAAGCTAATAAGTGGCCAAGTTGAGGTTGGAATCCAGGTTGACCTCCACAGCTCATGATTCTGTTGCTATGCCCACTAAATTTATAACAGCATTTCCCTAGAGTATCTTTTTTGTTGTTGTTCAGTCATTCAGTCCTGTTCGACTCTGAGACCCCATGAACTGTAGCACACCAGGCTTCCCTGTCAAAGTCACGTCCATTGAGTCAATGATGCTATTCAAAACCATCTCATCCTCTGTCATCCCCTTCTCCTCCTGCCTTCAATCTTTCCCAGCATCAGGGTCTTTTCCAATGAGTCAGTTTTTAGCATCAAGTGGCCAAAGTATTGGAGTTTCAGCTTCAACATCAGTCCTTCCAGTGAATATTCAGGATTGATTTCCTTTAGGATTGAGTGGTTGGATCTCCTTGCAGTCCAAGGGACTGTCAAGAGTCTTCTCTAGCACCACAGTCCGAAGGCATCAATTCTTCTGCACTCACTCTTCTTTACTGCCCAGCTCTCATATCTGTACATGACTACTGGAAAAACCAGAGCCTGGAGTATCTTTAGCGTGTATTAAATGTCAGTGTTGTTGATAGTCAGACATCTATGGTACGGCCAGGCACTGGGGTTTTTAGAAGTCCTCCAGTTGATTCTAAGGTGCGGTGAGATTTAGGAACCGTTGTCCTAGAACACAGGTCAGCAAACAGTGGTCTGCAGGCCGAAGTGGCGTGTTTTTGTGTGAACTATGAGCTCAGAATGGTTTCCTTAAGTGGTTTTTAAAAAGACAAAAGAGTATTCTGGGATACACAAAAATCATACGAAATTAAAATTTTACTCCCCACCACAGCCATGTCCATTTGTTCACACCTGGTCCATGGCTGTTTTTGCTCTCCAAAGGCAGAGCTGAGCAGCTGTGACTGAGACAGAATGGCCTGAAACGCCTGAAACAGTCACCATCTGGCTCTTTACAGAACGTTTGCCAACCTCAACACTAGAGTTCCTTTTTGAGGGGCTGCGCTGGGTCTTCATTGCTCCATGTGGGCCTTTTCTAGCTGCAGCGAGCGGGGCTCCTCTCTAGTTGTGTTAACATGGGCTTCTTATCGTGGTGGCTTCTCTTGTTGTGGTACATGGGCTCTGGGTACACGGGCTTCAGTAGTTGCAGCATGTGGGCTCAGTAGTTGGGGTCCCTGGGCTTAGTTGCTTCGAGGCATGTGGGATCCACCCCAACCAGGGATCGAACCTGTGTCCTCTGTATTGACAGGCAGATTCTTAACCACTGGACCACCAGGGAAGCTCTATAGCAGAGTTCTTATGAACAGCTAGGATGATAACCAGGATTGAATGTGTTTGACTTTATTTTCGGGCTAGATTTCAAATATACAGACATACATTATGGTATATACATACATATGCTTTTTCCCCCTCCCCATTCATGTTTGATATTGTGGTTTCCTATCGAGCAGTTAGCTTCAAACCTTGCACAGCTCCCTGCCTCTCTCTTTCTGCACCCTTGGCGCTTAATTCGCTCCCAGTTCTTGTCAGTTTCCATCAAACCTTCAACAAACAGACTCCAAGGACACCTCTCCCATAACCTGCAGGCGGGGGCAATGTGCTTGCAGGCAGCTTCCTTCCACCTTAGGACCCCACGGGAGGCAGCAAGGAGTCCTTGAATTCCCTAAGGGTCCTTCAGGGGGATTAGGCAGGCAGGTAGGGCTGCTCCAGCGATAGGACTCCAGTATCTGCTCGGCCCCTTTGTGACGAGGCTGGAGCCCCACTGGCCTGGGCAGCTGGGCTTCTTTGTATGCAGACCAGGGCTGGCCCGCTATCAGGGGGAGGCTGCCGGCAGAATGCTCTGAAGGCTGGGCCTCTTAATCTCATTAATATCCTGATTGTCTTCCCCAATCTAGTGGCAGCCGATGGGGTGGTACCCGCAAGATAAAATGACCTTTGAATTCAACAGATAAAATGGCAGTCAGATAAAGTCCCTACAGGGAGAACACTGGAGCCCTGGCCCCACCGGAACTCCACATCTCTATAAACATGTTTTCTAAAATAGCAGAGGACTCAAGGCAGGGTTTGCTTCTCTTCTGAACGAAAAGCAGCTTCTGCTGAGGGACAATGGGGCTTCTTTACTATGGGGAGGTTTGCTGCTGCGGAGATGAATATTTTTACAACTGCCCTCATAAACCCCCTCAGCTTGTCTGCTGCCCAGGGAGTGGGCGGGACTCCAGAGGTGAGCCGAGGTGCTTGCACTGTCTCCAAAGCCCCATTAAGTTGTTAAGGCATTTAGTGCCCCAGACAGTGCCGACTGCAAGGGCAGTTCAGATCTCCACCCAGATGGGGATGGGGTGGTGGAAGAGGGGGCTTTGATTTCTTCCCTGTGCAGGGCACACAATCCACCTTGGTCAGGGGCAACAGTTGTGGGGTGGGGGGTGGAATAAGGCGGGGAAGCAACAAAATAGCCAGACTGGGAGACCCCACCCTTAAAGCCCCTTTGTCATTCAAAGAGGAATAGTAAGAATGTGGGAGAAGGAGGAACTGTGGGAGGATCCTGTGTGTGTTGATTTCCATGCTTGAAAGTGCTTAGCATCTGTGTAATGCAAAGAGAAAGTCGGGTGTATCCATTGAAAACCGGTCTCTGCCCTTTATGAACGTTGTGTTTGACTCTTTGAGATCCCATGGACTGTAGCCCGTCAGGCCCCTCTGTCCATGGGATTCTCCAGGCAAGAATACTGGAGTGGGTTGCCATTTCATCTTTCAGGAGATTTTTTCCCCACCCAGGGATTGAACCTGCGTCTCCTACGTCTCCTGAATTGCAGGCAGATTCTTTACCACTGAGCCACTGGGGAAGTTGGACAAAATACTTGCATTCTAAACACCTCACCTTCCTTGATTATAAAATGGGGTAAGGATATAGACAGTGTCTATCCTACAAAGTTGTGAGGATTCAATAAGATGATGCAAATATCAGCCCAGGGCCTGGTATCCAGGAAGGGCTCAATCAGCATTAGCTGATTATTCAAAGTTACTCACAACCCTGCCACTGGGCACTTTTGAGATTTCCTTGGATTCTGTAGATTTCACCGTCAGGGAAAGTCAGAGTGACCACATGGATGTCCTGACCCAGGATCTGGTTAGTCTAAGACCCAGGGTTAGATTTCTGCAGGCAAATTAGAGATGTAACAGGGGATGAGGGGGAAGCAGGAGGCAGGATTCTCCGGTTCTCCAGCTCTGATCTGACCATGGTGGGGCGGTGGGGGGGCAGGACAAGGACAGCCCCAGGCTAGGAGAGGGAGGAACAGCCATTTGCAGGGAGGGAGGAGCAAGCAGCCAGAGAAATACACGTCTCTATAATAGTAGTGGCCCACCGGCTTAGTTGCCCCATGACATGTGCGATCTTCCCAGATCAGGGATCGAACCCGTGTCTCCTACGTTGGCAGGTAGCGTCTTTACCACTGAGCCACCAGGGAACTATTGAGCCTGTGCTCTGAAGCCCGAGAGTCGCAATTCCTCAAGCCTGTGCATCCTTGCTCTGGAACAAGAGAAGTCCTCGCATCACAACTAGAGAGTAGCTCCTACTTGCCTTAATCAGAGAAAACCCACACAGCAATGAAGACCCAGCCCGGCCAAAAATAAAGAAGTAAAAGGATAACAAAACAACAACACAAGAAAAAGACACATCTCTTCTTGGGTAAAGAGGCTTTGGGGCTCTGGGCATCCAAAGGTTATCCTGCGAGGCTTCTTCTCACCTCTGGGAGTCCCTTTATTTCCAGGAGAATGAGCCTCTACCTCCTTGAGAGGTGGTATAAGAGATCAGGTGTTGGATGAGTGAAGGTTGATGGAGACCTCTGCCCCTCCCTTGTTGTTGCAAGGAGGCCAGGAGACCTTGCTGGAGGCAGCTGGGCGAGTTTGCCACAGTCAGGAGGGGACAGTACGCAAGGCCACCAGAGATGATGTAGCCGATCCCAGGGCCTGAGCCAAGGCTGGCCCAGCTTCCATCCCACGCCAACTTCCTCCTCCTCCTCGGGCGGATCAATACAGGCACCAGTCTCCAACCAGTCCGCTTCCTCACCACAGCCCTGCTCTCTGACCTCTGGGGGGCCTTTCCCTTGATTCTGCTCCAGAATGGAGGTTGGGGCCATCACTCCGGGCCTGCTCAATGGCCTCAGAATGGGCTGTCACAGGGCCTATAACCGGGGACAGCTCCTGCTGGCGAGAGCTGGGATGGCGGGCTGCAGATAAAGGCCTTCCCGGCTGAAGATAAATGGCTGCTGGCAGCCGGCTACAGTAACTCCAGGCCTCCAAGCAGAGCAAACAAAGGGTGCCCCTGTGACACTCCCTGGAAAGATGAAGACCCATCAGCGGCAGCCAGGCTTGTTCAAAGCCCCAACTTAATTGTCAATTAAGCATGCATGAGGGAGACAAAGCCATGACAACCCTGGGCTGCATGCTGGCGTGTGATTGTAAAGCCGGGAGGGGCAACGCTGAAAACAGCTGATTCTGCTGACCATGTGTTTGTAGGGCACCTTGTAACCAATCAGCCGCTGACAGAGGCAAAGGGCTCCTCCCGCCACTCCTATTGTGCCGGACATTCCAGGGCCAGGGTCACACTGTGGTCACCATGGGCAAGTGGGGCCACAGTGCTGTCAGTGAGGCCGGGAGGGTGGGGGCTCAGGTACAGAAGAGATGCTCTCCTCCCCAGGGAGAAGGGTCAAGGGAAGATGTGTCTTGAGGCGCCTCCTGTCCTCCTGGCTCAGGGATTGGGATTTGGAGGGGAAAGAGGGGAGAAGGTGGGGGCTTGGGGATGGGGACTTTGTCTTGGGGATGGGGACTCGCAACTCAAGTTGCGAGTCTTGAGTCTGGATGTTCGTTTCTCCTTGGCCACTGTAGAGCTCTTTTCTGCATCCAGGTATGTTTGGGGCTTGGTTAGAGACCATACCTTGGTTGCAGGGATCGTGATGGGAAATAAGCATATCATGAGGAGTGCAGACCAAAACTTCCCTGAGTGCTGGGCTTCAGCCTGTCTGGGTGGCCCTGGGCACACTTCCCAGGAGACGGTCACAGCTCATGTGCTGCCCACCCTGGGAGCTGATGACGGGGACACCTCTTGGGGTGTAGCATCCTGTACCCCAGCCTCAGGGCCAGAACATTTCACTGCCTCTTAGCAATAAGGCCCCAATGTATGAAACTGAAAATGAAATAGATTCCTGCTGCCTGTCACAAAAGAGGCTTGAAAAGCTATGGCAGAAAAGCTATGACCAACCTAGATAGCATATTGAAAAGCAGAGACATTATTTTGCCAACAAAGGTCCTATAGTCAAAGCTATGGTTTTTCCGGTAGTCATGTATGGGTGTGAGAGTTGGACCATAAAGAAAGCTGAACATCAATTCTAAAGAAGAATTGATGCTTTTGAACTGTGGTGTTGGAGAAGACTCTTGAGAGTCCCTTGGACTGCAAGGAGATCCAACCAGTCCATCCTAAAGGAGATCAGTCCTGAATATTCATTGGAAGGACGGATGCTGAAGCTGAAACTCCAATACTTTGGCCACCTGATGTGAAGAACTGACTTATTGGAAAAGACCCTGATGCTGATTGAAGGTGGGAGGAGAAGGGGATGACAGAGGATGAGATGGTTGGATGGCATCACTGACTTGATGGACATGAGTTTGAGCAAGCTCTGTGAGTGGTGATGGACAGGGAAGCCTCCCGCGCTACAGCCCCTGGAGTCACAGAGTTGGACATGGCTGAGCAATTGAACTGACCTGACTCTTGCCATGACCACTTGTTTAGCTTTCTGTGATAATGATAAAGTGAAAGTGAAGTCGCTCAGTTGTGTCCGACTCTTTGCGACCCCATAGACTGTAGCCTACCAGGCTCCTCTGTCCATGGGATTTTCCAGGCAATAGTACTGGAGTGGATTGCCATTTCCTTCTCCAGGGGATCTTCCAAACCCAGGGCTTGAACCCGGGTCTCCCGCATCGTAGACAGACGCTTTACCGTCTAAGCCACCAGGGAAGTCCGATAATGATGATGGTGACAGTAATTATGGTTTGGGCTTTCCTGGTGGTACAGTGATTAAGAATCCTCCTGACAATGCAGGAGACGGGGGTTCGATTCCTGGGTTGGGAAGATGCCCTGGAGAAGGAAATGGCAACCCACTCCAGTACTCTTGCCTGGGAAATCCCAAGAACAGAGGAGCCTGGCGGGCTCCAGTCCATGGGGTCACAAGAGAGTCAGACACAACAGCGACTAACAACAACAAAACGGTTATGGTTTACTGGGAAAGATGCTGTTCACACAGTCTCTCATTGAATTCTCACGTGGACCCCAGGTGGCAGATACCCTATCTCCATTTCACAGACAGGAAATTCAGAGAAATGCTATGAACTGGCCGTGCTGCAGGTTATAGGGGTTAGAACCAGGATTCAAAACTAAGTCCAGAGAATCGGTCCCTGGTGGGTGTGGATCATCTTGATGAACTGAGTTAAAATTCAGGCAGAGAGAAAGGTAGGCACTAAAAATAAACAGTGGCCCATAATTATTGTTCCATAAATAGCAGCTCCTCCCTACAAGGGGGCACAAAACTCTCAAAGATAAACTTGATCCCTGGTGGTTCTCTACACCAGCCTCCCAGCTAGCCCAGAAGCCCCCAGGGGCAGGGACCCGTGTCTTATTCATCACCAGCTTGGTGCCTGCACTCAGCCTGTGTCTGTGCTGTAGGAAGGTACAGGGTGGGATTCTATAGCCCTGGGTTCTAGTCCTTGTTCCACTACCATCACCTTGGGGAACTCTGCAAAGTTACTACCTTTTTCTGGGCCTCAATTTCCTTCTTCCAAGTACCTCCCAGTTCTAACATTCCCTGATACGTAACACAGTCTCAACTTCCAGGGACTCCGGAGAATCCACGTCCAGTGGAACATGCCTTCTGAGACCAATCGATCGGTGGTGTCTTGGGCTGTATTTCCAGGCCCTCTGCCCAGGCCCTAGTACCTGCTTTGGCCCCTCCAGCCCCGCCTCTCTGGGTCTCCTGTCACTATACAGAATGCCTAAGCCGACGACCCCGTGGTGACCTCACCACAACCCCAGCTTGTCAGAAAGCCACTGGGCCTTTGTTTGGCTTGCAGGCTCCCTGACTTTGGTGTGGAGATCACAGGTCCCAGCACAATGGCCATTGTCTTCTCATTAACGCCCCTTGCCCCAGCCACGCCCCCCACAGCTCTCAGCTCCAGCTCTGTGGATTACTACCGCAGAGGGGCTGCATTACTTTGCCATCAGGCCAGTGTTCATCTGCAGGCTTCTCTGCCTCTCAGGAGTGACCCCAAGTTTCTTCCTATGTGGCTGAGCTCTTCCCTTCGGTGGCAACAGCACCCAGAAAAGCACCCCTCCCTGGCCCAGGCTTCACGCTGGACAGAGACCCCTGAGGAGGTCATGCCTGCGATGTGGGGGTTGGGGGCACAGTGCAGAATGTATGCTTGCAGATGGTCCAGATGGGGGCTCTGAGCCAGTGCCCCTGGCACTCAGGTCAGCTCCCCGGTCTCAGGCCTCTACCAACAAAGGGCAACCAGCCGGCGAGGGCGCGGAGCAGTTTAGAACCATCCCCGGAGTTGGAAGTGGCGCTCGACTCTGTCTGCAAACCCCTCCCTGAGCAGGCAGTAGACCGTACCACGCTCTGTCTACACAGGCACCACACCAACCTCAGTAAACTCATGACACTGGCAAGAAGCCAGTTTTCCCAGAAGGACCCACGCAGCCCTCAGCACATGGGGGTGCTCTCCCACCAGAAAGGAAGGTGTGGGATTCTGTCCTGACAAGCCCACGCCCCAGAACAGGGGCATCTTCATCCAGGCCGGGCGGGGCCTGGCACACACAGCACACAGTAGGTATTCAGCCGATTTTGACCAACTCATCACTGCCAAGGTTTCATGTGACCAACCCTATCCTCACTCTGGGGGCGCACAGACGTCCCCAAGCAGAGGGGTCCTTGCCCAGAGGCCCCTGGACTCCTCTTGCTGCCTCTGGACAGAGCCCTGGGGATGCACATGAATGGGTGACCCCTCTGCCGGCGGTGTGGACCCAGCACACCGACAAGACAGGCTGCTCCGTCTCATCCGGTGGCAGCCCTGACCTGCTGAGTCAGCAGCCACACACACACACACACACACACACACACACACACACACACACACACACTCTCTCTCTCTCTCTCTCTCTCTCTCTCTTACACTCACACAGAAGAAAGGAGACTGGAGAAGAACGCGGAGCAGGGCTCCCTGGAGGCCTGAGCAGAGGAAATCTGACCATCAGATCAGATCAGATCAGATCAGATCAGATCAGTCACAACTCTCATGAGAACATTTCAGCAACAGAAGGAAGTCAGCTCTAGGACTGTCCCAAACCATTTCCTTTTCTGAGACATTATGAGACCCCTGGGGAGAAGCCAGAGGGTCGGGTTGCCAAGCGGTGGGGCTGGGCCCTGCTTACCTGGCAGCTTGTTTGGAGGGGAAGCGCTGGGCTGGTGGTGTGGGGAGCCATGGGAGAGCAGGGTGTTCAGGCCATGCGTCTGGGTGGAGCTGTAGGCGTCCATGGCCAGCTTCTGCCGGAACGCCTCCTCCTTCCTGCGGTTTGCGAACCAGTTGTAGACGCGGACCTCAGTGACCAGATTGGAGCCCAGGCCGTGGGCTTTGGAGGGGGAGACACCTCGCTGCAAACATTCTGCCCTGAGAACAGGAGCAAGGGGAGACGGTAAGTGAGGGCGGTGGGGGGGAGGCCCCCTGGCATTTGGCCCCAGGTACACGATAGCAGGGGGCTTCCCTGGTGGCTCAGTGGTCAAAGAATCCGCATGTCAGATAGGAGACTCAGGTTCAACCTCTGGGTCAGGAATATCCCCAGGAGAAGGAATGACAAGTCACTCTAGTATTCTTGCCTGGGAAATCCCATGGACAGAGCAGCCTGGTGAGGTAACATACAGTCCATGGGGTCACAAAGAGTTGGACACGAGTGAGTGACTGAGCATATATGCATACTATCATGGACAGGGGGTTGGTGCTGGCAAGGAGAGTGAAGTGCCAAGGATAGAGTATGGAAAGCCTGAGAAATGGCCAGCCTGGGTAGTTATCTGATGAGATGGCTGGATGGCTGGAGCAGGGTGGAACACAGGTTCTGAGCAAGCTCACTGCCCCACAAGTCTGGGGCTTAGCCTTTGGTGTGGCTCCTGAACAAGAGAGGAAGGTGAGGGGCAGGCATCTCAGGTGGAATGTCCAGGTGAGCCTCCTGACACCATATGTGGCTATTTTTCCTGTCCTACAAAAGACCATTTCCTTTGCTGGCCTAGTCTGAGCCCCTTCATAGCACTCTGAACTGACTTCTGGTCTTCCAGGGTTTGGACACCCCGCAAAGGTGCCATGGAAGCCAGATTCCTTAGTCACACAATAGGAATCCCTTCCAAAGGGCAGGCTGGGTGAGGTATAAATGAGGACACAGCAGAGACAGCTGAGACCAGCAGAGACAGCGGTCTCCAGTCATCATCGCTGAGGAAAACCCAGGGCCAGGTGTGAGAGAGATTCTTAGACACCACTGGATACCGGGGGCTTCCCTCTCATCAGTGGGGGCCAGAGCACAGCTGAGGACTCTGTGACACATCTGGGCAGATGGTTTCACCTCCCCAGGCCCCTGCCAGACTTCCCTAGCTGCATCATCTCCCTGTCAGAGCTGGTCCAGCCCAGAGATAGAGAGAACCCACAGGTCTTAGCCAAAGCAAAGAGTAGGTTTTTTAAAAAGTGAAGGCTGGAATCAGAGCAGATGGGGCAGGAATGAAGCTAAAGGATATCTAGAGGATTTTCTAATAGTTTTCTTTAAAATGTGACAAGCCTGGGTGGGAGGGGATTTGGAGGAGAATGGATACACATATATATATGTATGGCTGAGTCCCTTCACTGTTCACCTGAAATCATCACAACGTTGTTTGTTAATCGGCTATACCCCAATACGAAATAAAAGCTTAAAAAAAAACCAAATGAACTCCACAAAAACAACTCTAATCAGTGTGGGCAGGGTGGAGGGAATTCTGACCAGTTCTTGCTCTCTTCCCTTTGAACCAACATTTGGTCTCGTCCAAAGCCAGTCTGTGGCTAAGGAATAGCTTTCCCTTGGTCTGTAGGGGGATCAAACGCATGATTCTCCCCTCACTGGCGTATTTTAGACCATCATTCTCCATCATTTCCTGGGATAACAGTTCATAGGGCTATGCCACAGAAAGACATCCCCTGGTTAACAATCAGTTCAGCAAAGTGAAATGCGTTTCTTGACTACAGGACTTCTCAGAGCCTTTAATATAGGAATGCACATGGTGACTCCCTAAGAGAAAGTACGCAGATGATGGTTCTTAGACTGATGTATTAATGACTTGAAATGAGGGTTCTGCGGGACACACTTTGGGAAAGCCTGATTTAGCCACATTTAGCTGGGTAAGTGGGCTTCCCTGGTGGCTCAGACAGTAACAAATCCGCCGGCAATGTGGGAGACCTGGGTTCAGTCCCTGGGTTGGGAAGATCCCCTGGAGGAGGGCATGGCAACCCACTCCAGTATTCTTGCCTGGAGAGTCCCCATGGACAGAGGAGCCTGGCGGGCTACAGTCCATGGGGTGGCAAAGAGTTGGACAAGACTGAGTGACTCAGCACAGCACCACTAGTGTCTCAACATTCCAGGACCGAGGGATGGAGCTCAGGCCCCTGTGCTCGCCCACCTGCGCTGGGGGAGCTTCCGGTGGCGTTACCTGTTGCACTCCTCCACTAAGGCCTCCCTCTCTTCCTTGCTGGGGTTCTTTTGCCGGTCGTAGGCCTGGTACAAGATTTGCTGGGACGCGGGCCCCCATTTGAACCGGTTGCGACGCATCTTCTTGTTGGTGGGCTCAGAGCAGGCGTCATCGGACTGCCCAGGCCCCTGGCTCTGTTGACTGAACTCTGGAAAGAGAAACAGCAGCTGATCCTGACTGCTTTTGTCTGTCAAATTTCCAGAACTCTGGACTGTCTGGTTGAATTCTGAAAAGAGAAAGGAGTAGATTTGATAGGGTCTGTAGCCTTCACTCAGCAGATAGACAGACAGACAGATCAGTGGACAAAAATACCTTTATGTCTCTCCCCTGAGCTTTGGGGTCTGCTGTTAACTATAAGTGGGAATACAGGGGTGGGGGCAGGCTCACCCCAGGCCCCTCACTGCCCATTTCTGTTGGCTCCACCAAAACCAACCCCTTTCCTTTCTTTGGAGGAGCTCAAACGTGGCTGACCATTGTTCTCAGGACAATTTATTATTATTGTTATTATTTCATTGGCTCACTGGCTCTCAGACATGAAGCAATACTCTGAATCCTGAAGTCTTGTGTTTTGATGTCAAGGAGATGAGTTCCACCAAGTCTCAAGTCTAGACGGAAAATTGCTAAAAGGTACAGCTTGCACTTAGACAAAACGTTCAGAGGCTGAAAATAGCTCTCTCCACTTATAGATCCTAGGGATCCACATTATGTCATGCTCTTTGAAAAACCCCAAACCGCAAACCTTTTGACTACTGCTTTGAAATAAATATAACTGGACCTTTATATGGAAAAAGAAGCAGCAGCTCTTTAGAGTTCAATCATCTCAAAGGCAATGGTGTATGTGTGTGTTCAGGGGTCCATTTAAGAGGGGAACAGCCCAAGAGTGAAAAGTCTTACACACTTGCCCACACATTTGAAAGATGAGAAGTGCAAGAGCTAGCAAACACAGGACTTTCTTAAGAATGGTGTTTTAAGAATTGGAGACAAGTAAATATAGATGGTATGGAGCCCCCTGACAGTCCAATTCCCAGGACCCAGGCATATCATGACCCTCAATATATTTTGATTGAATGAATGAAAGATGACAGATCACCCAGTGGTGATCCCCTAGCCCCTGTGGCTGCAATGAGATTTGGTATTTACTCATGGAAGAGGCAGCCTCCTTGTTCTCTTCCTCACATCTGCATGAAGCAGAGTTCATCATGGTATTAACTCCATTTTACAGATGAACAAGCAGAGAGGCCAAGCACCCTGCTGAGCAAGGACCCATAACAGATTCATTTCCTAACTCCTGGTCCCCATGTTCTGGACCTTGATGTTTTTCTTTCTTGGTTCCTGGAGTCATTCCTGCACGTCTCAGAAAACTCTCAAGGTCCAAAGTCAGGCCACAGCTTGAATCCTCTGCGTAACACCCGAGCGTCCGGCCTTCCACCTACCTCCCTCCAGCAATAGGGAACTTGCTAAGATCTAAAGATCCATTTCCATTTTGGCCCATCAAGTAGTGGTGGGTCCCTAACAAGCCTAGACCCCCGATACAAGTAGTGCTGGGCTTCGTTTAACTAGTTGTTGATCAGCTGAGTTAACGAGCTGTGTCCTTGATAGACAGACAGAACATGTCGCTGGAACCCTTGATTGGAGCCCCATCCACTTTAGAAGATTCTCCGGCCACTCTGGGCTCTGTTTTCACTGGTTCCCAATAATTCCTTTAGATACCTGAGAGTGTCTCTGCCACATCTACCAGCAGGAAGTCACTGACTCCATGTGGGTAATGAGGGTCCCAGCCAAGTTCTACAATTCCTGGTTCCTTGGCTTCTCTGCGTGGAATGGGCCTGGTGAGGACTTAAGGGCCCTAAAGAGTCTTTTAGAACATATGCCCCTGGTCAGGATGATGGTGACGACAATGATGATCATCCAAATTCCCAGGGAAGTTCTACTTTTCAAAGCGCTTTTACAATTCCCGTATTATTATCCCGTATTATTACAATTCCCATCTTCACGGCAGCCATCTAAGTGCAGGGAGTTTGGGACAATCAGAGCAGGGAGAAGGAAGTCCCCTGCTCAGGGGATGTCTGTCTCAGTGTCTCCTCTCCTCCCTGTGGTCCTGTGGAGTTGTGAATAACAGCCAAAGCCACTATGGATAATCCCAAGAACCCAGGATCAATATAAGGTTCCTCATTTGATGTGAAGAGATAACCTGTCATCACAGTGACCATGTAATGAAACATTTCTACAGTGAGGTTATTATACAAGTCCTCCAAATGTATCCCTTCAACTAACTCTCACACCTCTCTTAGGAAGAACTGTTATCTCCATTTTACAGATGAAGAAATTTGAGGTTCAGACCCATTAGAGGCAGGGGCAGGAGCCAGGATGTGAACCTAGCCTGTAGATGCTGAACTCACAACCCTTGATGGTGATGCCCCATATATGTCACCTCTCACTAAAAAGCAAACCCAAAGCACACACCCAGAAAACCTTCCAACTGGCCTTGGACGCAGGTAATAGAACCTACTCCTAAAGTTCTGCCTGTGGTGGGTGTGAGACACACTCGCAGCTGCCCACAGAGTAGGGGCTGCCTCTGGTTTTGGCTGCCCTTTTTGAAGAACCAGACTCCCACACATGCTCCACCCACCACCAACTCTCCCTTACTTCTTTCCAGATTAATGGTGAGGGGCGAGGCGGAGGGTGGGGTGCGGTGCACAGAAAATGTTTGTTGCCCATAAAAATTAACTTGGAGAAGATGGCATCAGTAACCTCTTTATAGGCTCAAGAGCCAGTCTGGACAAGGAGATTCTATCATGAGATAGGCTCATGAATATTACCATTTATTACTTTCAGCTTCTTATGAAACTTTGTTATCATGTGTCTTTTTTATTCTCCCAATTCTCTCTTACTACTTGGCACTTGTTACTTGCCCACTTGTGTCCTTCTTTTATTCATCCCTCTTCCTATTCTTTATCTGGTGCTAGTATATCTTGTATTTAACCTTCAAGAATTGGTTCAAATGACACCTCCTCCAGGAAGCCCTCCATGATGTCTCCAGGCAATTTAGCAATTCCTCCTGCTGTCCCTTGCGTACACTTTTATAACAGCTCTTAGAAAGCTGTCATTATTTATTCAAACATCTCGTCTTCCTCACTAGGTGGTAAGTCCCTGGAGAAAAGAACCTGTGTATCTCATGGGCCAGCAAGTGCTTGGCACCTCATAGGTGCCCGTATAATATTTACAAAATGAAGGGATGCTTCTTAAGCTTTCTGTCTCCTGGGACTTTAAAACAATAATGACAATAATTGAAAAATCCTTCGCAGAGATGGTCATACATTTTTGCAAAATGTCATTCTCAAGCATCTTGAGAACCTTTCTGGGACTTCTGTCTTTTAGAAGTTTTTGGTTGATCTTTCCTGCCTCCATCTTTCCGAGGGAAATCCCACAGAACACAGAGAGGCGACTCAAATGGGAGATGATGCCTGAGGCTTGGATTGGAGTGAAAGCGCATCCCAAGGGTTCTCTGGCCTTTGGGAGACTACAGCTCCTAAAGATTTTTCTTGGGCTTTACAGGAATTACAGAGAGTTGCTTCATGTCAGACACACAAATTCTTAAAGACATAGTCACCATGGATGGTGGATCATCCCAGAGTTTAAAAGGGGCCTCTTCCTCTCAGTAGCAAAGAGCTCTCACTGTGCTTCTTATAACCTACTTGTCTAACCACCAGGGAAGCTCCAACTTATCTAATGCTACCAGCAAAAGAGCAAATCACTGCAATATAAGGTGAACCCCTAACCCTTTTCTTGCATTTTGAAGGCCTTTCCAGCCCATGGACATTGAGACAATACATACTGAAACCATCACTTCAGGGCAGTGTGTGACAGAAAATAAGAGTGATTTTTAAAAGTAGTCCTCTAGTAAGAGGGGAAAAACTCAGCCCAGAAAGTGGTGGAAACTCATATCTTAACAAAGACAGAGAAGCCCACAGCCCAGAGGAGAGTATATGGGAATAGTGAAAACTTAAACAAAATTTTCCTAGAAAAAGGGCTGGATTGAAATAATCAAAATGTAATGTAAAAGTACACTTTTCCTAAAATAAAAACACTAGGTCACTGATACTCTTATCATTCATTGCAGTTCAAACTTCTCTAGCCTTCCAAACAAAAATCTCTCAGTTATTGTGTGGAAGAAATCTTGGGACAGAAAGGAAATTTGGGAAAGACAATGGGAAGGATAAGAATTCATCACTCAGAGTTGCAGATGCAGATGCTTTTACTGAGTCCTGCCTTAGCCAGAAGCAGATTCTTCTTATGACAAGCTCAACGGCTGGGGTCTCAAAGCTCTCCCAACTTTAGTAAATGTGAGTAAGCATCTTAAGTTGCTTCAGAACTCAGTTGTACCCGCCCCCCACCCCATCCTCCCAATCAACAAAGTTCCTAACAAGTTCCTAAAAATGAATGTCTTCTATTTTTTATACTCTTCAAGAGAGAAGGAAAATAACAATAATAGTGATCGATATTATTGATTGCTACTAAATGTCTTCCTTGGATAGTCTGATCCATGACCATGGATCAAGGCAAGAAGATGCTTGGCTTACTTCGGGTTCAATATTCTGCTGTTATCTACTTGGTTTCAAAGAGAAAGGTATTGGAAGCAGGGACCAAAATATTCAAGGTGTGCTACACACACCAATGGGCTTGTCAAATCAACTTGCTGGGGACTAGGGCATCTCAGGAGAAGAAAATGACATAAGCCAACTCATTGCAGGGCAGTCAAATCCACCTGACAGCTTCCTTATATTTGCCAAGTGCCATGCAGACCTTGTTGATGAGAAAGAAACTGAGGCATCGTGCAGGGGTCAGAGTTAGGGCAAAGGTCAGTCTTGGCTGAGGCAGAAGCAGATTGAAAGCACTTACGTCGGAGGATCTCCCGCTGCTTTCGGACGTACCAGGTGTACAGGGCTGCGCGCTTCTGGGTCTTCATGGGGGTGCCTTTGTTGAGATGTTGGGAGAGGTGTGATTGGTTCAGGCCGGTGACATCCACCACTTCCCTTTGAGGGATGTTGTGCTGTTGCATGTAGCCCTTGATCATTTTGGCAGCCCTCCAAGGGTCCTCGCTAGACAGATTAAGCAGAGGGTTAGGATGCTGTTGGAAGATGTCAGGGACAAATATCCTCTTTCTAGAGGTTTTACTTAAACTCTGTGCAAAACTCTGACCTCCCCCTATTTCTCCTCTTGCCCAAGTTACATCCTGGGGAGAGAGGCGAGGCCGAAATAGAGCCTGGACAAAAGAGGGGATGAAAGCTCCTATATAGTGCACTCCATCCTTTTCAGCTGAGATTGGGAGGATAAAGAGGAAGATGATTTCCTTGCTTCAGTAATAGGAAAGCAAGCCCAGCACTCTCTCTCTCTCTCTGGAAGCAGAAAGAAAAGTTCCTGGGTGTTTCTTTTTGTTTTTGTTTTACGTTTTTGTTTGTTTGTTTTGCTTTCCTGCACTTTCCTGGAATGTGAGAGATTTTAAAGGAAGAGCCACATCAGAGAGCAGAGGTGTCATTCACTTGTGACTAGGCTGGTTGATCCCCACGATAGGAGGATCTCTAGATTCACCTGGACTTCTCCCACATCACCTCCCTTTGGGATGCGTATAAAGTGGCAGTAAAACATAAGTGACCACCTCCAGAGAAGCAAGGAGGACGTCTTAGGCAAATGTTAAACAGTTTTAAGAGTTTCAGAAAACTTTTAAGAAATGATGTTCCTCCCCTGGGGGGCTGAGGAATCATTGCACTGACGTGAGGCAAATAAAATTAAAACAAAAAATTCTTCACAGCCCTGCCTCCCAAATAAGACCACACAGACAGATGAATAATTTCAGTTTCTGAATAAGATGTGAATTATTCCAAATGCCACTTTCTGTATTCTTACATGTCTCCTCGGATAGGGTAAGAGTGTCTGGAAGTTAATCTTTCTCATAAATTTCAAGCTTGGGGTAAGAACTTAAACTTTCATTTAAGTTCATTTCATTCATAAACACAGGTAATGCAAAAAAAAAAAACTTCTTTAGAACACTGTATTAGTGCCTCTGAATTTATTCCAAATGTTTTCAACTTTGCCAATATCTTTTCTTGCTTATTGAATAGGTGGCTTAAAAGTGAGCGATCTAATTGAAAACAAAAATTAAGAGAAGAGTGCACAATATTGAACAAAGATATCATGAAGCAATAGATCCATATATATTATTTGTTTAAGGCAGATCCATCATTAACTTAAAAAACCCCAGCACCCCCTTACGGTATGTTCATGTATATAATAGCCTGATAAAACATGAAAAAAATGAAGCGAATAATTAGGTTCAGAGGTAACAATAAGCAAAATTTCAGAGGGCAAAACAGAGGGCAAAAAAACCAGATACAGTTGAAGATGAAATAAGTGATTTATTTCTAGATGATGTCTATGTCAACTAAAATCACGTTTGTGTCAGGAATTTTTTTAACCTAGTAATTAAACAGATTTTCGTAAGCATTTGAAAAATTGGGATTATTTTAACAAGTTTTTGATATTAAATTTACGAGAACATAAGTTTTGATAGAGACATTTTTGATAAATGCAAACTCAAAATTACATATAGCTTAATATCTCAAGTATTTGTAAAGGTACCTCCAAGTAATACAACAATATTTAAGTAAAAACAGGAACGAAAAATGAGGAACTGCGTCCATTTCAAATATGGATAATTCACCTTGAGTAAGAGGAAAGTAATGCAATATTTTGAACATGACCGTGTAAACATTAGCACTCATTTTAAAAGTTTATTTCTGCTAAATACTTGCACAGTATTTCTAGGGTAAAAAAACACCTTCAACAGATACCAACAACAGCTTCCAAAGTTAGAAAAAGTATTTAGGTTTTTAAAGGTAATGCTGCTTCGACAGATTCTTTAACATTTTTGGTTTTGTTTAAATTTTTTACTAGTATTTATTTTGTGTGTTTAAGAAACCTAACTGAAATAGTGTAATATTCTGAGAGCAAATAATTCCGTGGAAAAGTGAATTAGCTTAACGACTGGAAAGGTTTAAAACAAAAAACAAAAGGCCAGGGAAACCATATAAAGGATAGCAAATCTTTCAGCCCGCATTGAAGACCCGAGCTGGGGATAAGATGGCGTAGTTACACCTTTATAGCTCTGACCACAGAATTCTCATGGATTCACCGGGAAGGGCCCCAAGAGTCGGTTACGTTTTGAAATTTAAAAATACAGTCAGTGATCTGGGGTTCGCAACCCTAGTAAACACACGGATCGGAAGAAGGGCGCCCGGCATTGTCTTCAGGGCGCAGGTGTCAAGCGCCCGACCTCGGCGCCCGCCTGGTCGGCCCAGCACGCTCCTTTCCAAACAATGCCACGAACCGAGAGGCCCTGGACCCCGGCTCCGACCGCCGCGATTTCTTCGTTAAGAAGCCTCCACCGGGGCTTCTTGGGGAGCAACCAATTTTCCAACTTTTCACCGCGAGCGCCAGCCTAGAGCCGGGGCCGGAACTGGCAGCGCGCAGCCCGGACCCGCTTTCCTCGTCTCTCTCTTTTTGGAGATGGAAAGAGCGGCCAGCCGCTCCCCAAAGTGACTTGTCCTGTTCTTTTCTTTCCGCCTTAGCGGAGCAGGGTGGACCAAAGGGGAGTGCGCGCCTCTGGCGTGTAGCAGCCAACTGCGCTGTGACCTGGGAACCGCTAGCGATTTCTTGAAAAATTAGTTTAATCAAGTCTGACTACTCCTGAAGGTGGGGGAGGGAAGTTAGCAGCCTCTGGGGAAAGGAGGAGAAATCTTAGGGCCTGGCCTGTGTGTTCCCCACCCCCGCTCCGGGTGGGGTCTTGGGCCCCCTAGCCTGGCTCTCCCTCCTCTGGAGCCCGGAGCTCTGCGCAGCGAAGAGCGCTGAGGTCCGGAGCCCAGGGCCAGGCCTGACTCTGTGCCCGCCCGGCCTGCGGTGTCGGCGACCCTCCGGGGCAGCCCGGGTCAGGCGCGGGGCGCCGGGCGGCGCGGGGGCTCTCCTGGGAGGGCCGGGCAGCCCGGTGCGTGTGTGCTGGGAGCCGCGAACAGCCTCGCGAGTCCACTTTCTGCTTTCCTTCCCTCTCGTAGCCGCGTTTACAACTTCACCAATGAATAACCCGCCTCTCCGTTCAACCTAATCACGACTTTTTGTGTATCTTTCTGTTGATGATTTATAGAAATAAATTAATAACACCCTAACTCCACGTGCTTCAGTTTATATTACATCTCTGCCACGTCTAACCCGGCGCGGGGCTGGGTGCCGAGGGACGCCCCAGGTTCTTCTTCCAAAACCCTGCTGGAAGGCGGGTGCCTGCGGCCAGGCGGATGGGCCTAGGCCCCGCGGGCCCCGGTGCCGGGTGGCCGGACATCGGCGGTTCCTCCCGGCCCGGGGTCAATCTCCGGCACGCCCCGGCGCCCCAGCCGCTCTTCTGACCCCTCTCACCTTTCTGCACCCCTAGCCCGGGCTGAGGAGAAACCGCCGCCAAGGGGGCAACCCGCCAGGCAAGAAAGAACCTCAAACCCTACGAACTAACTGTAGCAACAGACTTTCGGGAAGTTAGAAAAAAAAAAAAAAATCTAGAAATTCCCCTGATTGTTTTGCTAGAGAGTAAGCCGCCGGGTCCCCAGGTAGCAAATTCAAATGCAAGGTCATACCGCATCCCAAACGGTCACTGCGGGCGGGTGACCCGGGTTGCCCCGGTCCTGGGCGCGACTCCGGCCCTGGCCTTGCCTGGGGACTGCGGCGCTGAGGTTCCGAGGCCAAGCGAGGGTCTCGGTCCCAGAATAGCCTGGCTGGGAGCGACATGCGGTCTAAGGGAACCGCTCGGCTCCTCGGATAATTAGTAACAAGCTGTCAAAGCCTTAGGCCGCTCAGAAAGGGTTAGCAAACCACCCGGGGCCGGGAGACAGACGGCCGGGCGACCGGCCTGCCTGGATTCCTCGGGGACGCCGGGGTGTCAGCGGCGAGATCCGGGAACGCCCTCGCTTCTCCCACCAATTCACCGCAAACCTGAGGTTTGAACACACTGATCCCTCGCTTGCTAGAGACGCGGTTTCATTGCCCCTTGCGAGTCCACTCCAACCCGACAACGTGCAAGCATTTCCTTTCGCAGATCTAAACGGGCTTTGGGGATTCCAGATAACCTCGGGGCCTTGCGTGGGCGCTGCAGACGACAGCGCCCATCGGAGAAGGCGCCCCCCAGATCCCTGCCCCGGAGCCGCCGGTCCCTCTGTAGAGAGCTGCAGGACGCGGCTCCCCAGGCCGGTTCCGCAGATGCGGCTCCCCGGGTGAACTGCTTGTGGCCTGAGGTTGCTGCGGGCCCGGAGCCTCCGCACCGGCGAATAGCCGAGGTTTCACTGCGCCCATTCGCACCTTCGGCCGCGTGGGCAAGGGTTCTGCAAGCTCGGTTCTCCCAGGCCGAACCCCAACACAGCCGGGAGGGCCCCGCAGGTCCCGGGCGCTGGACTGGGCAGGAATTAACGAAGTTTCGTGGCTCGGGCCGATTGAGGGGCTGGGAGGGGTCCAGGTGTTGGAAGAGAAGCGGAGCGCCCCCCGGGGACTTCTCTGGTGGAAACCAGGCTTGGCAACAGCAGTCGGGGGCCGTGTGACTCAGCCACGGGGCCCGGGGCTCCGGGTGTTCAGGCGCACCCCTCTGCACCTCGGCCCGCGCCTACCTGAGCATCCGGTCCACCTCTGCCCGCTGCTCCGCCGCCTCCTCGGTGTTGAGCGCTTGCAGCTCCTTGAGGATGGGAGGGGTGTCATAGTCGTCCCCGTCTTCGGAGCCCTCGTCTCCGGACAGGCGGCCCTTGGCGTGGCCGTTTGTCAGAGTGTGGAAGACCGGCTTGGTGTCCGGCTCGGCCCCGCTCCCAGGGGACAGGGGCAGCGTCTCTAGCTTCACCCCGAAACTCGGGGACGGCAGCAACTCCTCCAAGGCTTGGATCAACACCTCCTTAGTGACCCCGGAGCTCAGCAGGGCGCTCAGGAGTTCTTGCTGGAGCGACGTGAGCTTGGACACCATTTTCCAAGGACAGAGAAAGAAGGGGGTGAGGGGGCGGGCGGGTGGGTGCGAGAGAGGAGGGTGGAGGGGAGTTTCACAAGCGAACCCCAAGTCCAGGAACCCCCCCCCCACCCTTCAGCCTCCAGACACCTGTTACTCCCCGGGGTCCCGGAGTCTCCTCCGAGAGGAGTCAGAAAACTTCTAACTTGCCATGATCGCCACCATTAGGCCATATAAGATATGCAAATTAGCGGGGAGGGTCCGGCTTTCGGCAAGATGCAAATGGTCGGCGGCTTGTTGGGGTGTGGGGGTGGGGGGGTGGGGGGAGGGGAACCGAGAGTGTGAGAGTGTGAGAAGCAGACCCGAGAGCCCGAGACCCGAGCCGGGAGCCGGGATGCTAGGGTCCAGGGTATTCACGCCGGGGGTCTGAAGATATTCGTGTACCGCTTCCGTGTATTAGCCAAACTTCAGCTGACCTTTGGACTCGTTAAACAAGTAACTTGCAGCCTGGTGTGCAAGGCGCCGGGACTTTTCCACCCGCTGCGGGTCCGGCTTTAAGTCCGGAGAGAAGGAGAAACTGCGCTCGGGGGCTCAGGTGAGGGCTGGAGGAAGCTGGGGTGCTCTTGGGAGAAGCAGACGGAGGAGGGGTACCCTCACACGCGTCCCGACCAACCTGCAAGCAGTGGGCCCGGAGAGCCGGGCCGGCGGAGGAAGAAACTGACCGCAGGGGAGTGGACGCAGAGACCTGGGGAAAGAGGGTCGTGTTGGGCTGGGGTGAGTGTGGAATGCAGGATGCGTGGCGGGCACTGGGTTCTACCTGGGTTACCGCTCTGCCAACCCCAGGCCTTCGGGCGCCGGGGCTGGCGGCTTGGATTTACAGAACTGTCGGCCCCAGAGCGTAGGCCCGCGGGAAGGAGGCCGGGAGAACCCTTGGGAAGAGGAGGCGCCGACTAACTGGGTGCAGCGGGGCCGCACTGGCACCCAGCCCGGCCAAGCCGCGGGGAGCTGGGTGCCCGGGCTCCTGGGCTTTAAAATCCAGAATATCAAAGCGCGGGTTCGGGGCAAAACTGGGATTGCGGGGCCTCCTTTCTGCCAGTGAAAGTTGGCTGGACGGTTGAAGCCGCACGTCTCTTGGGCGCACTGATTTCTGGTTTATTCTCAGCTCCAGGACACAGAGGTTCCCAGGGACAGAGACTGATCTCTGTGGACGCGAGGTCAAGGCGGCGGTGGCTGGCGACTCCCACACCAAGTTGGGAAGGGGCCGACCAAGCCAGCGAGGGACAGAAGTGATTGTTCACGCCGGCCCGGCCCAGGAAGGAAGCCGGGAACTTCTTAGCGCTATCGGAGTTTCACCTGCATCTTCCCGAGGCGCTCAGGGGGAAGGAAGGAGGCAGGAGGTGCGCCCCGACTCCAGGCTGCCCTGGACCTGCAGAAGATCCAGGGTAGCAGGGGCTTTTTAGGACCCATGGCTCACAGTCCCATAGTTCCTGGGGCAGAGGACACCTCCTTCCCCTCTCTAAGCCTCAGGTTCACCACCTAAGAAATACTGAAACCTAAAGCCCAGAGGATGCGGCATTGTGTACATTGAGTGAGCCCACCTGTGAAACTCTGTATTCCAGGAACAGTGTTCACACTTTTCTGAGAAGGCAGGCAGTCGGTTCCTAGTAGTAAAATCTAGCCCGTAGGGAGGTTCAGGATTCTCAGAACCAGGCAAATTCAGCGCTGGGCTTGGAGGGACTGGGAGCTTAGGGACAAACATTCAGAATGAGCAGGGCATTTGCAAAGGAGCTTCTAAGCAAAGTCTCCCCACTTTCCCACCTTTTAAAGACAGTTAGGAGGAAGAGGGGAATTTCAGCAGGAGTAGGAGTGGGAATGGGGAGGGTCATCAGATTCGTCTGCTTGGTTCAGGTACTAGGGCTGAAGCCCAGATGTGGTTGATCCAAGTCAGGCTGCTAAGGACCTTGTCGTTCTTGTTTAGTCCCTAAGTTGTGTCCCACTCTTTTGCAATCCCATGGACAGTGGCCCGGCCAGGCTCCTCTGTCCATGGGATTTCCCAGGCAAGAATACTGGAGTGCGTAGCCATTTCCTCCTCCAGGGGATTTTTTCCCGACTCAGGGATGGAACCCGTGTCTGCTGTATTGGCAGACGGATTCTTTACCACTGAGCCACCAGGGAAGCCCTGCTAAGGACCTAGGTTGACTTTTTAAATTACAGGGTTTGCTCTGCACTCCTGGACCACCCACGAGAAAGGGGTGGTTGTGTGCACGGAGCTCTGGGTGACCTTTACAGCATCTCAGTGTCTTTCCCTGAGAAAGGGGTAAGAAGTTCATAGAAACGAGGGCTCTTCATTTCACCTTATTGTCTTGGAGTTTGTTGTGACATATGGCACCTCCTTGCCCCTCACAGTTCAGCCCAATGGGAGAACATTTTTTGCCTCCCCAGCTTCCCTCAGCAGGGATAATGAAGTGTTCAGAGTAAATGTCCCTGGAGAACAATCACTTTTTCTCTGTCCCTCACTTGCTATCATGATAGAAGCAGTCAAGTGTAATGAAGATCAGTTTCTGTGTTTAGCTGGGAAAACCCATTAAAAAACCAGCCATCACTTCCCTTTTAACAACAAAGCTTTGATTTGTAGTTCCGACTGCTGTGTGCCCAGTCTGACTCTCAAGCTTCCTTATCTCTCAAATTTCAGGTGTCAGCAAACCCATTCTTCCCCCCTACCCCAGCCAATGGAAACACACAGAACGTTGCCCAGAGCACAGGGAAATTTCCTATGCGTGTCCAGGTAATCCGGCTATTCAAAGTCAGCAGCTTCCTGTAACCCTATTGCTCAAGTATTGGTATATACTACCTGATGCAATATGGGTGCTCACCAAGTAACTGCAGCTATAGATCTGTGGGCAGACCCATTATCTATCTCTTCATATGGAAATTTAGAAAGAAAGGATCCCAGCAGAGGGTCCTTCGGGATGTGGGTCACAAATGCTCACCGAATGAATTATCTAAAAAAACACTTTTGGTTAGGCTTCCTCCGAACAGAGGAAGCCAGAACATAACTGAAATACTCTTGTTTATGCTTCACAAAGGATAAAGTAATGATGGACTGAGACAGTAGCCCCATTTTAAAGAACTGGGAAAAGAAGATGTAGGACATTTTAAAGAGGTGGCTTGGAGCTACTGTAATAAGTTAATAGAAGGGTTAAGATTGGGGATCAGGATTTTTGAGTAGGGCTTTAGGATGAAAGGGAAAGGGCTCCAGTTTTACTGCGCTGGGAGATGGGAAGTTGAAAGAGGGGATTCTGCTGTGACTCCACAGCAGAGAATAGAGAGCAGATGTTGGCGTCAAACAGACCTAAATGTGGGTTCTGCAATCTACTTAACCAGCTGTGCAACTTGGATAAGCTTGCGTTACATAAGCTTCTGAGCCTCAGTTTCCTTAGGTGGAAAATTATCCTAATACTCTATTGGGTTTTTGTGACGGTGAAAAAGTAGTGCATTAGTAACTGCAGATTCAAGTGTCTGACATGTTTAGAAAGAGACAGCCCATCATGAAAACATGCAAAGAAGTAAGGCAGCTGATCTTCTCGGACTTTTTTATTCCCAGCTTTTGTTTTTCTTTTTTGAGTTACTGAATTTAAGGAGACCAGATTAGGTTCTTCTACTCAAACAATGAATCCACTCGTTCACATCCCAAGATTTTTCTATGGGAAATGTAGCCCCTGATCCAAGATAATTTAAAATCCAGTTGGCTCATTAGTCTATGAAAGTTTTCTGGGCACCGTCTTGGAAGTTTCACAGAAGGGCACTTGTGGTTCCCATGGCCTCAGTCTCTCCTGTAACTTCACAGCCCAGGTGACCCTGCTTTCTGAGCTTGTGCACAGTCTTCTTCCTACTTTCCACGGTTCCCCTGGTTTGCTTACAGCTGGGAGAACCCAGTCCTCTCTGTTCTCTGATGCTCCCCTTTCCACATTGACTCGGGAGAGTCTCTAGAAAGCCTCACAATGAAAGCATCTCTATAGAGTTAAGCATGAATACCGCCCTATCCTAGTCTGAAAGTGGTTGGGAGCCTTATTGTTAAGAGAGCAGCATTGCAGCCTAGAAAGCATCCTAGACTGTCATTAGAGCCTGAGTTCCCATCTCTGGATACAAAACTCTTTTCTGGGTAACTCTTCACCTCCCCAAAAGGCTTGGCTGGGCACCTTCTCTGATTCTGCTTTTGAAAGATGGCCACTTGGTCTGAATGGCCGTTTAAGTTCCCAGTCTTTTCCATGATTTGAAATTCCAGAATGACCACGTTGTCCATTTCCAGACTTTTGGGCAGATGATACATGAGCTCAGGCCGGAACTCTGAGTAGTACTAGACATGGGACACCATGGAGAGTAAACTCCAAGAAGATGGAGACTGTTTCATGACTTACTCTTCAATGTCCGGAGAGGTGTCTGATCCATAAAAGATGCTCAATAAAACCTTGTTGAATAAATGAGCAAGTAATCATTCCTCCACAATACCATTAAGAGTGATTTTTGTGTCCTTATTTATACTTGATTTTTCTAGTTGTCAGCAAGAAAGTTGTAGTCTAAATACCTTTCCCAGATGCAAATGGGTATATCATGTGTGACTCCATTTATATAAAGTTTAAAAGCAGGAAAAACTAATCCATGGTGATAGAGGTTAAATTTGAGGCTACTTGGGACTTCTCTGGTGGTCCAGTGGTTAAATCTTCTCCCTCCAATGCAGATGGTGCAGGTTTGATCCCTGGCTGGAGAGCTAAGATCCCACATGCCTCGTGGTCAAAAAAAACTAAACATAAAACAGAAGCAACACTGTAACAAATTCAATGAAGACTTTTAACAATGGTCCTCTTAAAAAAAATTGAGATTACTTTGTGGGATGTATTCACGAGGATAGGTAATGAGGGAGCTTTCTGGGATGCTGGGAAAGTTCTCTATCTTGATCAGGATGGTGGATACATCATCAGGCTACTCACTCAGGATTTGTGGATGTTGCTATACATTAAAACTTTTTTCATGTTAGCTGCTGAGTCGTGTCTGACTCTTTGCAACCCCATGGACTGAAGCCCACCAGGCTCCTCCATCCATGGGATTTTTCCAGGCAAGAATACTGGAGTGGGCTGCCATTTCCTTCTCCAGCTGATCTTCCTGACCCAGGGATGGAACACTGGTCTCCTGCATTTCAAGCAGACCCTTCACTGTCTGAGCCACTGGGGAAGCCCAAATGATAACTTAGTAAAAAGTATATAATTCCAAAGCATAAAATGTAAACAGTGGCAGCCACCTCCTTACTGCCCCCTTGTTTACAGTTGCTGCATGGCCCTATACATTCTTTCCCACTTGTCATGTATGGTTTATCACCATTGAAACTTACAGGCGAGCATGTTTCAGGAGTGGGCAAACTTTTTCCATAAAGGGCTGGATCGTAACACACTGGTAAAGAATCTGCTTGCCAGTGCAGGAGATGCAAGAAACTCGGGTTTGATCCCTGGGTTGGGAAGATCTCCTGGAGTAGGAAATGGCAACCCACTCCAGTATTCCTTCTTGGAAAATTCCATGGACAGAGGAGCCGGGTGGACTACCATCCATGGGGTCACAAAGGGTCAGACATGACTGAGCACATCAGTGTGTTAGTATTTTAGGCTTTTGAGGCTTATAGTCTCATCACAACTGCTCAATTCTGCTGTCATAGACAATACACAAATGAATTGTGTGGCTCTGTACCAATAAATGGAGAAGGAAATGGCAACCCACTCCAGTGTTCTTGCCTGGAGAATCCCAAGGACAGGGGAGCCTGGTGGGCTGCCGTCTATGGGGTCGCACAGAGTCGGACAAGACTGAAGCGACTTAGCAGCAGCAGCAGTACCAATAAAGCTACTTACAAAAGCAATTGGATGGACTTCACTGGTGATCCAGTGGTTAAAAATCCACCTGGCAATGCAGGACACAGCAAAACCAAACCAAAAACAATTGGCTGGCTGGATTTAGCCTGTGGGCTACAGTTTTGCCGAACCTTGGGTAAAACTATGTATCTGAAAGAGATCTGAAAGGCATCTCACTTCACTTCTTCGTCTTTGGGATGAGGAAACAGATGCAGGGAAGAGAAATGACTTTCCCAAGAGATATTAGCACAGATCACCTGGGAGATCCTGGATTTGGAGTCGAATAGAGCACCTGTTTGTGGGTGTGGCTTTGGGAAAGTTACTTAATTTGAGTCTTTATATTAGCACCATACGTCAATGGTGATAATAGTGGAATTTCTATCTCCTCGGGTTATTGGAAGGATTAAATTAGATAACACAGGAGAACACTTTGTAGGGGGCTTGGACTTGGTTTCGAATGAAGTGCTTTCTCAATCATAGCACACAGCTCAAGGGTTCCTTCCTGTGTCCCTCCTCCTAAACCACAACTTCTAGGGTAACTGACAAACACGACCACGTGTCTCCTACGTGTGAAGTCCTCCGGGGACAGCTGCAAGCTTGAGACAAATGGCTCCAGGAGGATGTCAGATCCTACCACCCCAGCCCTCAGCTTCCTTTCTAGAAATCCCTTCCAGCTCTGTGCTTTTATTTCCCCAAACAAGCTGCTATCAGATGATCTTTGCCAGGAAAACTCCTAAGGGTAGAGGAGATTTCTCTCATTTGATTCAACAACCCACCTCCTTCTTGCCGGGTCATTTTTAGAAATAGGGTGTTCCCAGGAGCTTGTAAAAGATTAAATTAAAAACGAGCGACCTAGTATGATATTAAACTAATAAATACTACACCTGGCATAGACAGCCTTCACTCCAGAGCAATAATCTAGCCCTTCTACTACACCCGTGAAAAGTGAGGTTGGCAGGGGGCCCAGCACACAGCAGGGGCTGTATAAGTGTTTATTGAACCAACAATATGGGCCAGGCTGGTGTTCAGAAAAGAAAGAAAGGCAATACCCTTCACTAAGATTTCCTGAAATCTGTTTTCAGATTAATAGTTGAAGAATTGTTAGTGAGGGATCCTCCTGGTACACTCTTCTGTATTCTTCCCGCAAACCTGTGAGCTAGGCCGCATCAGTCCTGCTTTAATGATGAAGAAATAGAGGCTCTAAAAGGGTCAATACTGGCCCAAGGACCCACAAATGGTTAAGGAGTAGAACCTTAGCCTTGAACTGAGGACTCCCTGGTGCTCCATTAAGTACCTTCCTTCTGGGGCCTTGGCATCTTCCAAACCCAAACGGGACGGGAGAGAAAGGGCATAGTGAAGCACCCTAAACAGTTTCAGGGCAGAGAAATCTTGTGATGTGTTAGAGAGAGAGAGGTCAAAGTCTTTCCTGTCTAAAGCGATTCCAGCCACATAAAGAACTCTTAACATTTGTACAGCGTTTTATGGTGTGCAAAGAGCTTCCTCCTTTCATTTGATCCTCAAAACAGTCTTGCAAAGAAGGCAAGGCAGGCATTAGTATTCACTTTTCACAGACGAGGAAACTGACGCTCAGAGAGGAAAAAAGATCCACCGAAGATTCCAGTACCACCCTATATTGACCCAAGTCTTCTGAAGCTGGACTCTACAGTCCTCTCCATAATACTGTGTTTGTACAATGATGAGATTAGCACAAGGCACAGCCCAGAACAGATACAAGATTTAAGGATAAGGTAAAAAGAGTTACCCCCCATTCTAGTCCTGAGGTCATGCTCAAGGGATGGAAAAGCTGGAACGGTGTCACCTCTCCTTCCATGGTGGCCACTGGGCCTCAACTAAGGGATGAGCAAGGTCTTCTTTAATGCTAGGTGACTAGACACAGACCCTGCTCCCAGGCCTGGGGGTGAAGAGCACACGGGGCTGCTGAGTCAATGCAACAAACACTTATTGAGCACCTACTGGATGCTGGGCACTCCAGAAGCTGTCTAGTCGTGCTGTGATGAATGTGATTCCTTTGCTGCTCTGAAAGAGTTGGTTTTGTAATGGGAGAGATAGACATATATACACTCACTTCTCTTTAAAAAAAAAAAAAATGTTTTGTTGAATTATTTTATGTTGTTTTTGGCCACACCGTGTGACATGTGGGATCCTAGTTTTCTGATCAGTGACCTAACCCGTGTCCTCTGCAGTGGAAGCAGAGTCTTAACCACTAGACCACCAGGGAAGCCCCACATGCTCACTCCTATTGCTAGACAGGGTGGAGCAGCCTTTACAATAAGCACAGTGCTGACCGCTTCACATAAGGCATCTCATTCGTTCTTCAAAATGGCCCTGTGAGATAAAACTATTCCTTCTACTTTTAGATTTCTCCATTTGTGCTCAGAAAGCTCAAGATGTACAATGAGATCTTGTGTTGCCTAGCTTCACACATTTTCTGTACTTGCCAAGAGACAGCAACGGTAGTGGACTCAGGGTAGAGCTTGGAATCAGGCTGATCTAAGTTTGCAACCTGTCTCTCCTGCTTCCCAGATGTGACCCTGGGCAAGCTGCCACTCAGAACCTCAGTTTCCTCGTCGGTCGAAAGGAAAACAGTGTAGAATTTGGCAGGAAAGATAAATATGTAAGCCACTTGGCACAACGAATAAATAGAAGCAAATGCTAATAATACTAGGGGAATCAGTCAAGTCCTGTGGGGACTCAGAGCACTTGAAGGGTAAGTAGAATTTTGACAAGAACTCAGAGAACATTTCAGGCAGGAAGAATTATTAAGCAAAGGCTCGCAGGCATGAAAGTAGGTGAGGAGGTGATGGGGGATGCAGAGGGCAAGCTGAGTTATCTGGACCGTGGAGGGATCTTGCTAATGATGATGCTGGGAAGTTAGGGAGGACTGATATGAGCAAACACTGGATGCCATGCTCGGGGGTCTGAACCTCTCTCCTTAGGCAAGGTGCGTGTGTGTGTGCACGCTCAGTCATGTCCAACTCTTCGTGAGCCCATGGCCTGTACAGACTGTAGCCTACCAGGCTCCTCTGTCTGTGGAATTTTCCAGACAAGCATACTGGAGTGGGTTGCCATTTCCTACTTCAGGGGCTCTTCCCGACCCAGGGAGGATCCTTTCTGGGGTGGGTTTGGGGCTCCAACTGCAGGCCTCACCAGTCCTCTTTCTTTCCAACTCCCACCTGGCAACTACTGCCATCCTCGACACCCTTAGGGAGCCTGGTGTGGGCACAGAGAGGTGGGGAGAGCCTGCTGGAGCCCCATGGCACCACAGAGACAGGACAGTGGCCATCCCTGATCCAGGCTGACAGTGTCTGCCTGCCGTGGGTTGGAGCTGAGGCCCCAGGAGGAAGAGATGCTTGGCTTGACTTCCGCAGCCTCAGTGGGGGCATCGTGCATTGGTCCAGCGGCTGGGCAAGGGAGAAACTGGCGGCTGGTGGGCTGTGTGCCCAGGCGTGTACTGAGTCACCGGCTGGGCTTCCCAGACAGTAACCTGTTATCTTCCCTATCCCCCCAGGGAATCAGGCATTAAATAGCAAATAAAAAATAAACAGGAAGGGAGAGAGACAGAGAGAAGGAGGCAGAGAGTGAGGGGGAATGTCCCCAAGATCCCGCTGGACGGAGGTAGCGTGCGTTCCCCCCGCCTGGCCTTTGCCCAGACCTCAGCCTGGTAAGAGTGTTCCGTCACAGTCTGTGGGCTGGACATTGGCCTCTTTCCACACGTTCAGAAACGCCGGCTAGTGAAGTGGATATTGTTTTCTGGTCCATCTCTCTCACCCGATGGCTAGTTCCCCTCCGTGGGCCTCGCTCAGCAGCGGTGTCAGGAGTGATATAGAGGCTGACCGTTTCCCATCACTGTCCCACACACCTCATTAACTCCTCCTTGCAGCTGGAGGTGACCATTACGGATTAGAAAAGCCAGCGGGCTCTTCAGAGAGCAGAGGCACCCGCGGTTTCCCAGAAGTTCCCGACCCACGTGTTCTCTCCTGTAAGACATGGGAGGTGACCTTCTGGGTTACAGAGCCACCGGAACAAAGGCATGTCCGCAGCTCTTAGAGAATCACTTTTTTTCTTTTTAATAAGAGACTTGCTTTTAAAAACAGAGGAATAGATTTGAAACTTACAAAAACAAACTGGTGAATGTAACAGAAAAGAATCAGATTCACTGATTCAGAGAACAAACTAGTGGTTACAAGTGGAGAGATGGAAGAGCGAAGGAGCAATAAAGGGGGTAGGGAAGGAAGAGGCAGAAACTATCAAACATAAATTAAACTATAAGGATACACCGTACAACACAGGGAATCTAGCATATATTTTCTCATAACTAAAATGATTAGGGCACTTCCCTGGTGGTCCAGTGGTTAAGACTTCGCTTTCCAAAGCAGGGGGTGTGGGTTCAATCCCTGGGGGGCTAAGATCCCACATGCCTTGCAGCCGAAAAACCAAAACGTAAAACAGAAACAATCCTGTAACAAATTCAATAAAAGCTTTAAAAATGGTCCATGTTAAAAAGTCTTTAAAAAATGATTAATACTCTAAACTTATGTGTATTTTAAGTTATGTATATTACCTCGAAGTTAAGTTATGTATATTCTACCACAATAAAAACTTAGAAAAAAAAAATAGAGGAATGAGACGAGAGCACTTCAGTGTGGAATAAAAGAATATTCTTTGGAATCAAAGAATACCAAAAAAAAAGAAAAAAAAGACTACAAAATTACTTTACAAAATTACACCAGAGGAAACCTGAAGCATTATCTATTGAAAGAAATGCCTCTGTTTCGAATCTGATCCAGCCCTGGCACTGGGAGGCATGTGATACTTGTTGGGTGAAGGAATAAGTGAACGGTGTATTTTCACGACAGACCTGTGATGAGTCCAGGTGGACGGTGTCTCGGGAAGCAAAGAGCCTGGTCACACAGTGCGGAAGCTGGTGGCAACGCCCTATCCTCCACGGTCACCTTTTTTCCAAGCCGTCTTTTCGTCTCCTCTGAGATTTAGCACTTGCCAAGATGCTCTGGTGAAGTCATCCTGTGAGGACAGTGGTCTGTACTGAGCACCTACAAGAACCAACCGGCTGCTCCTGGCATCCAAACAGGCCTACTCCTTGGTCCTGAAGCTCTTCATTTTCATGGTGGTCTCTCTCCCTTGGCTCATGAGTAAACATTTTTTTTTCTAATCTATGTGAGTATTCACTTAAAAAACAACAACAACCTACTTTTGTTTTCTAAGTTACAAAACTAATAAACTTCGCCCTATGATCCAGCAATTCCACTTTTGGGGGGATATACCAAAAAACTGAAAGCGGGGATCAGATCAGATCAGTCGCTCAGTCGTGTCCGACTCTTTGCGACCCCATGAATCGCAGCACGCCAGGCCTCCCTGTCCATCACCAAGTCCCGGAGGTCACTCAGACTCACATTCATCGAGTCAGTGATGCCATCCAGCCATCTCATCCTCTGTCGTCCCCTTCTCCTCTTGCCCTCAATCCCTCCCAGCATCAGAGTCTTCTCCAATGAGTCAACTCTTCGCATGAGGTGGCCAAAGTACTGGAGTTTCAGCTTTAGCATCATTCCTTCCAAAGAAATCCCAGGGCTGATCTCCTTCAGAATGGACTGGTTGGATCTCCTTGCAGTCCAAGGGAGTCTTCTCCAACACCACAGTTCAAAAGCATCAATTCTTCGGCGCTCAGCCTTCTTCACAGTCCAGCTCTCACATCCATACATGACCACAGGAAAGACCATAGCCTTGACTAGGCGAACCTTTGTTGGCAAAGTAATGTCTCTGCTTTTGAATATGCTATCTAGGTTGGTCATAACTTTCCTTCCAAGGAGTAAGTGTCTTTTAATATCATGGCTGCAGTATTCGCACACAAAAGTTCACAGCAGCACTGTTCACAATAGCTGCAGTGTGGGCAGTTCCCTGGCAGTCCAGTGGTTAGGGCTCGGTGCTTTCACTGCTGAGGGCCCAGTTTCATTGGCTGGTCAGGAAACTAAGATCCCACAAACCATGCAGGATGACAAAAAGAAAAAGAAAAAAAACAGCTAAAGTGTGGAAGTAACCCAAGTGGCTAGAGCAGATGGATGGATAAGCAAAATGTGGTGTCCATATATAGTGGAATATTTTCCAACTTTGAAAAAGGAAGGGGGTTCTGGCAAACGCTACAACGCGAATGAACCTTGAGGACATTAAGAGGACAAATACTGTATGAGTCCACTCAGAGGAGACACGGAGAACAATCAAATGTATATAGAGAGAAACTACAGAGACAGTTTCAAGGCAGGGTGGGGGTGGTGTAAGTGGGGAAGGGGTAGTTATTGTGTGATGGGTGCAGAGTTTCAGTCTGGCCAGGTGAAAACTGTTCTAGAGAAAGATGGTGGTGATGGTTCCATGACACTATGGATGCACGTGATCCCACTGAAGTGTACATTTAAGAATGATTAAGACCATACATTCTATTTGTTTTACCACAATTTTTAAGAACCTAACAGACATGCAAAACAGAAAACAATCAAAACTGGATAAAGTAAAAAGAGAGGCTCCTTTCTTATCTGTTCACTACCTGCTTCCCAATCCCCAACTGTTTCTTTCTCTAAGCATTTGCTGTTCAGTTTACCTGCTTCCTGCATGCATGCTCACACTGGGGTGTGTGTGTGTGTGTGTTGTGTGTGTACTTAAAAAAAACCAAACCAAGTTCCCTGGTTCCCTCTTTTCTGTTGTATACTCCTCAGGGGCTGTCCAGAGGAGACTTCAAGCCCACTCACAGGCAGCGGGGACAGATTGCCGGGTCTGAATTTCCATTCCATCCTGTGACAAGGGACTAAAGGACTTAACCTCTCTGGGGCTCAGTTTCTGCATCTGAAAATGGGTACATTATTAATCCTTGTTCTCTGGAAGTTTCTCCGTTGACCTGGACTCTGAGAGCAATCAGGGCTCAGGGAAGTCTGCAACCAGGGAAGGTGGGGGAGGACCTTCCAGGAGGTGGTAAACGCCTATTTACAACATGTGTTTCATCTTTCCGCAGACGGTCTAGCTAAGAACAAGTTATCTTTATCTCTCCAGCAATCGAGAGCAGCTGTTACAATATAGATATCCTTTTAAAAACAGTAGATCCTTGGAGTGAAAACTCATATTTCAAACTTTAATAAGAGGTGACGGAGCAGTATCCAGATAATATTTAGGACCCAGGGCACATGGGTTGGTAATATTAGGAAGATACTGGGGTAGTGGATTATGTGAAGCACTTGGAGTCAAGGTGCCCAAGTTCAAGTTCCACCTTATAGAAACGAATAACCTTGAGTCACACAAACTAATGCTGCCAGCCTCAGTTTCCTTGCCCAGAAAGAGGGCATCATATTTCGTATTATATAGAATTACTGTGAGGATTAAACTGCCATAGTATGCAAAAGTGCTTTGTAAACCATACGGCTCTTGCTGCTGCTACTGATGCTGCTAGGTCGCTTCAGTCGTGTCCGACTCTGTGTGACCCCATAGACGGCAGTCCACAGGCTCGCCCATCCCTGGGATTCTCCAGGCAAGAACACTGGAATGGTATACAGCTCTTAAGCAAGTGTAAATGATTGTTACTGACTTACTGTGATAATGGATTTATGTCAATATTTTGCCACAGGCCCATGCAGTAGCAGAATCTTTTTTTTTTTTAATTTTTCAAGAATGAAAATAATTTTCTTTTTTTTTTTGTTCTTGGTAATATATAATCAATGTAAAAAAATTAAAGCAAAATGAAAAAGTACAAGTTTCAATAATCATAGCTGCTGTTGACACTTTGAAATCCTTATTTATTTAGAGAGATTTCAATGGATTAAATGAGGAAAAAGTTTCAAACATTTTTAGAGCATGATCCTAGTAATAGCTTATGAATTACTCCCAATCAAGTATTAGTGATGAGAAGAAACATGCAAATTACTAATTAACATCATATGAGACTTCCCTGGTGGCACAGTGGATAGGAATCTGCCCGCAGGAGACATGGATTCAATCCCTGGTCTGGGAAGATCCCACACATCTCAGAGCAGTAACAAAGCTCATGGAACACAACTACTGATGCCTGCGTGTTTGAGCCGGTGCTCTACAACAAGAGAAGCCACCGCAGTGAGAAGCCTGCCTGCCACAATTAGAGAGTAGCCCCCACTTGCCGCACCTAGAGAAAAGCCCACGCAGCAATAAAGACCCAGCACAGCCAAAAGTAAAATAAATAAGCAAACAAAATTATTAAAAAATAAGATCATATGATCTTTTAAGGTTTGTATAATCTGGAAATTCTATCAATTATTTATAAAGAAGTTTCATGTATTTAAATTATAATGATGTACTAGTTAGGACCTAGGTTCAACCTGGGTAAAAATGGATATAACATAGTGTAAATTCATAGTTTTGGTGCAGATTCAATTAGAGAATGCACAGTGTTGTCACAAACTGAGCCTTCATAAATGTTAGTTGCTACTATTGTCACTAATAATATATTAAGGTTATTTTGTTCCCTGCTCCTGATGACAGTTAGGTAGTTGATCCGACTAATCTGTGATCACCTGAGGTAAAGTAGTAGAATTCTCAATTTACAAGGTTTGAAGGTAGAACAGAGCTGAGATGATTGTATGAAGACTCTTTGAAAGTCAGGAGTGGTGGGTGGTAACGGACAGGTAGTCAGGCTGGGTGATGGTCCTGGGACTTCTAACCTGTGGTTACCACCGTGGCTTCTTTGGACTAAACTTTAACCACTATACTGAGATTTCACGTGACTTTCTCCCTATCTCCTGGTCCAAAGCTGCTTTGGTGCTACTGCCGGATTTGCTACTATGTGAAGAAATAGTACTTTTTACCCCTCTGCCAAAGATGGGAAATATTATAGGAACCATCTCATAATTCAGAGCAGAAAAAATTTCCTCCATTTAATCTAATTCTACAGTCTTTCCCCTGTCCCTATCAGATAGGAGTTGTTAACACGTGGTACATGCAAAGCTTGGGAGAGAAGGAGAGACAGTTTCTTGAAGTTTTAAAGTTACTTTTTATGTTTAGGGGAGAATGGGTACATGTATCTATATGGCTGAATCCCTTTGCTGTCCATCTGAAATGATCACAACATTGTGAGTAGGCTATACTCCAATATAAAATAAAAAGTAAAAAAAATAAAAACAAAATGAAATGTTAAAAAAAAAAATTTTTAATGGTTAAAATATTGGGAAAAAGGTTTCTTTTTAAAACCACTTTTGCTATCACAGGAAATTTCTTCTGTATCATGGAAAACACACACGTCTCCCAGCTTGCAATGAATAGTGTAAGTAACATTTGTGACTTTAACCACAGCAAAAATGTGCCACCTTTTAGGTGGTCTTTGATTCACCTTTCAAAAACTATTTCAAGGAGCTAAGTTTTGGTTTTGTTTTTTTTTCTCTGATCACTGCTGACTGACTAAGGACTCCAGGCTGTTTACACGGGAGAGCTTTAGATACGGTTATTTGTGTGGCATTGTATCAAGGCCTTCAAATATTTGTCGGGAGGTTTGGTGGAAAATGTCTAGGCCAGTGCAAACACTGCTGGCCCCAGAGAAATCCAGGAGGCTCAGAGGACCATTCCAGAACCCGTGCTCTGTCATATTGTCCCTACAAGGAAACCCTCTGAATCTCTGTCAGACAGAATGAGCCCATTAAAGAGACCTCTATGGGTTCATGTCATGAGAGTCTCCTGATTTAGCCACGGCTGGATTCGATCATTCCTCATCTGTGAGAGGGACAGTGGAACGCCGTTGACCTCGCAGTCAGGCAAGCTGAGCTCCAGCCCTCTGTCTGCTGGGCCACTTACTTGCTGGGCCTCTTTGGCAAGTCACTGGCCCTCTCTGGGCTCTGATTTTCTTAATAGTAAAAGGAGATAACTGAACAAGATGAGCTTGAAATCCCTTTCTTTGAGCCCATCTATCAGGGCTTCCCTGCTGCCTCAGACAGTAAAGAATCTGCCAGCAATGCAGGAGACTGGGGTTCAATCCGTGGGTGGGGAAGATCCCCTGGAGAAGGAAATGGCAACCCACTCCAGTACCCTTGCCTGGAGAATTCCATGGATGGAGGAGCCTGGTGGGCTACAGTCCACAGGGTCACAAAGAGTCAGACAGGACTTAGTGACTAAACACCAACAATCTCTCTATAAAGTACCTCTTGGGTGTAGTCATTGAACCAGGCCAGCAGCAGCGATACAAAGAAAAATAGGTTCTTTGTCTTCAGAAAGTTTGATTGAATGTTTAAACTCTTTTATTATTTCTCAGCTCCCAGCAGTTCCTTACAAGCTCACATTCTCAGAGGGTATACATGGGCACATAATAAATTATTTATTGATATACTGCAATGCATGTTGAAATAACACTGTCTGTTTCCCTGAAATAATGTTGTCTGTCCACTCTGAATTTCTGTACAGGTGACCATACACTCAGAAGGCCAATGTATGACTAAATCAACCTATAATAACAGTTACATTTATGTGTAACAATGGCCATAATTTATTAAGCACCTACTATGTACCAAGCTCTTTGTTAGGTACTTTAAAATTTTTAGCTCAAGAGTTCTCAGAACAGTCTTGTAAGCTAGGCCGTGTCATCTCCACTTTAAAAACAAGGAAAACAAGACTTTTAAGAGATAAAGTAACCAGCCCAACTTCATATTTATACTAAGAGACTTCATGTTTAGCTCTGTGTTTCCAGAGTCGGGTCTCCTGGCCATGAACCTCTTGCTTTGGGTATAATGTTCTGCATTTTACAAAGTGTATACACACACACACACACACACACACGTATATATGTTTTCAGATTTTGAAGATAAGCAGATTCAAGTATAGAGAGCTTCAACTTGGTGCTCTGTGACAACCTCGAGGGGTGGGATGGCCAGGGTTTTTGGAAAGGGAGGTTCAAGAGGGCAGAAATATATGTATACTTACTTATGGCTGATTTACACTGTTATGTGGAAGAAACCAATACAACATTGTAAAGGAATTATCATCCAATTAAAAAAAAACAATAATATTTTTAGAAAAGCATAGAGAGCTTACATGTCGTGCCCCAAAATCCCTCGACTAGGGAGTGGCAAATATGGGACTTGAAACCAGGTATTCTGACTCAAAAAACCAGAACTTCCCCTCCTTGACACGTCGCTTGTGCATTGATGACTGACTTGCTTCTCTATAGGATTTTTTGAACTGCCCACTTCCAGGTGGGGCCAGCATGCCACGTGTCTCTCCCCCTTCCTACTGTTTATACACGGCTTCCTATTTCCTTCCTCAAACCTACTTTTCCTCCAATCCCCCAATTCTATAAATGGTATGTCCATCTTTCTACTGGTTCGTGCCTCCGAACAAGAAGGCATCCCTGTCCCTGACACCTGTATCTTACCTTCAGCCACGCCTGTTGGATCTTCCTTCAGAGTAAACCCAGAATCTGGTCCCTTCCTGGCACCCCCATCAACACCCGCTCCGTCATCCCAGGCACCTTTCCTATTGTCTGATCTGGTCCCCCTGCTTCTGCTCTTGCCCCCTGTAGCCTGTTATCTACAGAGCAGCCAAGGAGTTTTCGTTCAGTCAAAAGGTAATGTTTGGACTTCCCCTGTGGTCCAGTGGTTAAGAATTCACACGCCAATGTGGGGGACATGGGTTCAATCCCTGGAAGACTCCATATTCTGTGGGGCGACTAAAACTGTGCATCACCCCTACTGAAGCCCACGTGCTGCAGTCACTGAAGCCTGAGCACGTGGAGCCTCAGCTCCACAACAAGAGAAGCTGCCGCCATGAGAAGCCTGTGCACAACAGAGAAATCTTATGTGCAGCCAAAATAAAAAAGTAAATGAAAATTAAAAAAGAGATCCATGTTGTTCTCTGCTTCTAAATATACAGTGGCTTCCTGTCTCACTCAGAGCAAAAGCCTGATGGAAGGAACCTGACTCCAGCCACAGGGTCTCCTTGCTGTTCCTGGAAACTGCCAGGCACATCCCTGCCCCAGGGCCTTTACACTTGCTTTTTCCCTGCCCTGGGTGATTTTCCCCAAAGATCTCTCCCTGAAGTCTCTACTGATTTGTCATCTTCTCTGTGAGGCTTTTCCTGCTCACCCTTAATAAAACTGTAGCCCACCTCTTATTTGATATTCTCAAGCCCCATTCCCTTCCCTTGCCTTTTTTTTCTTCTTCTCCAAAGCATTTATCATTATCTGATAAGTCATGTGCTGAACTACTTAATTCGGTTTATTGTCTGCTTTCTCAACACTAAGCCCCAGGAAGGCAGGGATTCCTTTTTTTTTTTTTTTTTTTTTTGGTGGGGTGGGGGCAGCGGGCTCATTCTCTGCTGGTAGAATCTGCTAGTGCCACCTGGGCAGCCCATATAACCCCAGCATCTAGAACAATGCCTGGCAGGTAGTGGTCCCCAGTAAGTGTTTTTTGAATGAATGAGTGAATGAATGAAAAACTCCCCTGACGTTTGCATTTCAGTCCTGCCTGGTTTCATCTTTTCGCCATCTGCAGAGCAGATCATTTTTATCTCAGTCACATGGCCATTCTTCCGAGGTATGGTTCATTTATCACTGCCTCTTCACCTGAGCCCAGCTCCTACCCAAGAAGCTCTCCCAGGAGGCTTGGGTGATGCGTGGCAGTACTGGGAACTTCCGGACTAACCTGCATTCTGTGATTGTAACAAGGGACATTGACTTGGGCACTGTCCTAGACTCCTGGCTGCTCCCCTGTCCTACACACTCTCATTTTTAGGAGTCACCCAGCTACTGAAGGCCAACCATTCTGCTTGTTGAATGATAATTATTCAAATGTTCAGCCACAAAGACAGAGAGTGAATCAGGCAAGAAAGAAACCTCATATGAATACCCATCATTTCCCCTCCTCTCTAAAGGGGTAAATGCCCTCAAAAGAGCCCCTACATTTCTGGATTGAAGAGAGAGGGCAGGAGCACAGGAGGAGAGGCAAGGTTATTCATTTTGTAATTTGTGAAAAAAGAGTCACTGATCCACGTTTCTGCCTGAGATATTGAATGGTAGGATTGTCATTCAAAATTTCTTTAGGGGTGATGCTGTTGATTAAAAACGAAGCATGCACTTAATTTTGTGAATGAGGAAACAGACATCAAGGAACAGTGGTATTTGCTTTCATCTACCTGAAGTGTCCCTGACCATCTCTGAAGGAGTGTGTCATCATGAAATTACCCAGCAGGGCGAGAGAGAGGAAGAAGTGAAACTCAGTATTCAAGCCTTCCAATCCCCGCCCCACCCTCCACCCCCCGCCCCAGTGTTGAGTCATGGCTGGGAGCAGAGAAGGCAGGGCTGGGAAGAACTTTAGAAGTGGCATCAGAGATCTAGCTGGGATGGTTCCTAGAGATGTCGAGAGCAAGCTCAGTGGTCACTGGCACATGGAGGCAGAGCAGAGGAAATAATGACTCTGGGTCCTGGTCACATGGGGAATTCACGACTGGAGAAGAGCCAGAATTCGCCATTTGTCAGGTGCCACATGGAGCCATGTCCAGGGTCTCCTTAAACGACCTCAGTCACCAGCCGGTTTCATATCCTCATTTTCCAGATGAGGAAACAGAGACCAGTAAGGCAGAAAGAGCAGTGAGGCCAAGAAGGATATTTAAAATGGACCTTCACCCCTTTGGGTTCTCTTGAGTTTATTTAAGCAGGCCTTGCAGTTCTTTCTGTCCTTCAGTGTCAGAGTAACTGATCCATCAGTTCTGTCTAGTCTCTGAGGAAATGATCTTGAACTTGAAAACCAAATGCCTAAATTCACTGGACCAAGTTAGTCTCTTGTACTGTCCCTTCTGTTCCATGCCAGTGTTTCTGCCCAGGAGTGGAGTCAGTTTGGTCAGAGCAGAGGGAAGAAGTATAGGGGACTCTCCCAGGGCCATCACTTAACAACAAGGAAAGGAATGTCCTGCCGATCAACAAACTCCGGGGAGGTGAAGCGCAAGCTGAGGAGCTGGAAGAAGATTCAAGGAGCCATGGGAGTTGTAGACACGCTCTATTTTGGGGTGGCTGATGCAGCAGCCAGGGACTTTCCGAGTGGCCTTATTTAGCACTGCCAACAGAAGCGGCGACTCTCCCAAGAGTTGTTTAATGGTGCACCTGTACCATATCCTATATGAGCTCATTCATCATGTAAGCGTGCTAAATCATTGTCTACAGGAAATGAGGTGAGAGAGCCTGACAACCGCTCTCTTGGAAGAGCCTGACTGTCGCCATCTTGGCCTGGCAATGCTCCCCCACAGAGGGACACTTAGGACAGGCTCCCCAGAGCAGACTCTCCCAGTGTTCTTGGCATACTGCTGCTACTGCTAAGTCACTTCAGTCGTGTCCGACTCTGTGCGACCCCATAGATGGCAGCCCACCAGGCTCCTCCGTCCCTGGGATTCTCCAGGCAAGAGCACTGGAGTGGGTTGCCATTTCCTTCTCCAATGCATGAAAGTGAAAAGTGAAAGTGAAGTCGCTCAGTCGTGTCCGACTCTTAGCGACCCCATGGACTGCAGCCTACCAGGCTCCTCTGCCCATACAGTGGGTGCTAAACAGGTGATTGTTGGATTGTGCCAGTAGATGCCATGCTGGAAAACTTGCAAGCTATCAACTTCACCGTTGGCCAATGGATGAGTTTACCCATAACTCAAATACTCTACATCCAGAATTATACTCAGAATTGTGTAATAGTTAAGAGATATATGTTTGTTTTTATTCTGACCTTCATGGGTCTGGAAACCTTGTTCAGAAGTCAGTTCCATCACCCGTGACACAAATTGAGCAAAATACGAGACAGTTCCCATGTAAGACCATATAACTGAGAAGACTGTGGGAGTGGATGTAAAAGCAATTAAAAAAAAATTATTATTTGCTTTTGGCTGAGCTGGGTTTTCATTACTATGCACAGGCTTTCTCTAGTTGCAGTGAGCATGGGGCTACTCTCTAGTAATGGTTTGTGAGCTTTTCATTGAGGTGGCTTCTCTTGTTGTGGAGCATTGGCCCTAGGGTGTGTGGGCTTCAACAGTTGCATCACATGGTCTTATTTGCCCCGTGGCATGAGGAATCTTCCCGGACCAGGGATCAAACCTGTGTCCTCTGCATTAGCAGGCGGATTCTTAACCACTGGACCACCATGGAAGTCTCAGCAATGTCTCTACATTGTTGTGCTGATGTAACACTGCATGCATGCGAAGTCATGTCAGACTCTTTGTGACCCTATGGATTGTAGCCCTCTGGGCTCCTCTGTCCATGGGATTTCCCAGGCAAGAATAATGGAGTGGATTGCCATTTCCTCTTCAATCCGGAACCAGGGATCAAACCCGAGCCTCCTGTGTCTCCTGCACTGCAGGCAAATTCTTTACTACTTGAACCATCAGGGGAACCCGATGTAATGGTGATGGGGTTCCCTTGTAGCTCAGTTGTTAAAGAATCTGCCTACAATGTGGGAGACCTGGATTTGATCCCTGAGTTGGGAAGATCCCCTGGAGAAGGGAATGGCTACCCACTCCAGTGTTCTTGCCTGGAGAATTCCATGGACAGAGGAGCCTGGTGGGCTACAGTCCACTGGGTCTCAAAAAGTCAGACAGAAAACTAACACGCTTTACTTCTCAGGGCTGAGTCAAACTGCAATGATTTTCAAGGGCAAAACAAACAGAGCCTGGCAGGCATGGGGTCACAAAGAGTCAGACCAACTGAGCGACTTTCACTCAGTAGTAAAGATCATCATCATCATCATCATAATAGCTGCCTTTCCCTGAGCAGTCAATGAAGCTACTACTAAGTACCTGCTACTTAGTAGCACATGCTAATTACTTTACAGATGTTGTCTCATTTAATCTGCCTAATCACCCTAGCAGGCTAATATTACCTCCTTGTCTGAGGTCTCATAGCCACAGAAGCTAGAATTTGAACCCAAGTCCATCTTGCTCCAAAGCCACTTTCTTGGTTTTGACACCCACGAACATGTATTCAGCCTTCTGCCCTACTCTAGGCCTCTGTGTGTGTGTGTGTGGCTTCTTTAAATATGACTCTTCGACCTTTTAAACTCTCTCCCCATCGACTGGCCACCATGTCTTTCCAGACCAGTGGCTCTCAAACTCACGCAAAAGTGTCCAGATGAGTGAGAGAAGAAGCGGAACTGGCCGAAACCTGGGGCTCCTTTGCTTCCATGCCGTTTGAGAGTGGGGCGCACAAGCCGACACTGTCCCTGCATCACAATCACATGGAGCATCACCCCCTCCGCTCTGCTCCCTTTGTGCTGCTGACCTTCCTGTTTTCCTCTGTGCAAACTTGCTCTCGTGAGGTCTGCCTGAAATGCCAGGAATAAAATCGTCTCTAAAGCCAACTCTCCTTGGGTTACCTTAGGGCACGCCGCTCACCCCGTTCCTCACCCAGGTGTGTTTCCCTGGGGGTGGGCTCAGGTCCCATGGGTGCCTAGTAACTTCTCCCAGCTAGGATTGTGCCTGAGAGCTGCAGCTCTGCTGTTCTCTTCTCAGGGCCTCTGGCATTTAGGTGCTGGATTACTTCGTTTCTTCTTCTTTTTTGGCTCTGCCGCGTGGCCTGCAGGATTTTCGTTCCCTGACCAGGTGTCTGCCCCCTGCAGTGGAAGCTCGGAGTCCTCACCACTGGGCCACTAGGGCGCTCCCTGAGTGCTGGATTTGAGTCGCACCCTCTCTTGCTCCTGTGGTCACGCAGTTTCCAGGTTAATGTGGTAGGACCCTAAGAGGACAAACCCACTCAACCTCCTCAAATCACTGCATTGGCTCCTGGATACATTGAAATTCAAATCACCCTACTACATCTACTAAAGGAAATCAACCCTGAGTAGTCATTAGAAGGACTGATACTGAAGCTGAATACCAATACTGATACCAATACTGTGGCCGCCTGATGCAAAGAGCCAACTCATCAGCAAAGACCCTGATGCTGGGAAAGATCGAAGGCAGGAAAAGAAGGGGTGACAGAGAGTGAGATGGTTGAATGGCATCCCTGACTCAATGGACATGAGTTTGAGCAAGCTCCGGGAGATGGTGAAGGGCAGGGAAGCCTGGGGTGCTGCAGTACTTGGGGTGGCAAAGACGTGGACACAACTGAGCGGCGGAACAACAGTGACTGCTACCAGCACCACTGCCATCACTCCTCTCACTATTACTACTACCGTGACTGCTACTACCACTGCTCTTGCTACTGCTATCAGTGCTGCTGCTGCTGCTAAGTCGCTTCAGTCATGTCCGACTCTGTGCGACCCTGGAGACGGCAGCCCACCAGGTTCCCTCGTCCCTGGGACTCTCCAGACGAGAACACTGGAGTGGGTTGCCATTTCCTTCTCCAATGCATGAAAGTGAAAAGTGAAAGTGAAGTCGCTCAGTTGTGTCCGACTTTCGTGACCCCATGGACTGTAGCCCACCAGGCTCCTCCGCCCGTGAGGTTTTCCAGGCGAGAGTACTGGAGTGGGGTGCCACTGCCTTCTCCGCCACTATCACCGCTGGTAGCTGTAGCTGCTACCACTGTTAATACTAGCACCGCCAGACTTCCTCCTGCCTCTTCTATCATCACCGCCATTCCTACCATCATTAACTGGCTGGTGGTTTAGGTGCTAAATCGTATCCAACTCTTTGCAAGCCCATGGACTATAGCCCTTCAGGCTCCTCTGTCGATGGGATACTCCAGGCAAGAATACTGGAGTGGGTTGCCATTTCCTTCTCCAGGGGATCTTCCCGACCCTGGGATCAAACCTGGGTCTCCTGCACTGCAGGCAGATTCTTTACCAACTGAGCTCGGAGGGAAGCCCACCATTAGTACCTCCATTACTATTACAATTACTACTCCTGCCCCTGTTATGGCTGGCTGCTGTCGCCAAAGACTTTTGTGCTTGACTCAGGGTATTTTCCTTAATTGCCTCATTCCATTCTCACAACTATCCTTGAGGTAGGAAATATCCCCATCCTTATTTTACAGATAAGATAACTAAGCCTTGAAGAGACCCATGAGTTGTTAGAATTTCCACTGCTGGTAAGAGGCAAGTCAGGCTCTGAATCCGAATCGTCTGACTTTTGGAGCCCACGCACTTCATCTTCATCCCTGTGCTCGATGGTCTGCCGGGTGAGGAGGTAACACACGCGCTGGAGTCAGGGAGGCCTGGGTTAGACACCCCACCTAGGTGGGTAACAGGTAAGTTAGTCTTCCCTGTAAAATGAGTGTTTCCCTGACATTAGTATAAAGTTCCTTCGAGGATTAAATGAGAGGATGTATATAAAACACGTAACAGAGAAGCTGCACATAATCTACCCTCATTCCCAGGGAGCCTAGCAGACCTTCTATCTCTGACTCTCCACCCACAGCCAACAATAGGTCCTCTGCAAACGTTTGCAGAATGACTCACTCTCCACTCAGGCCATACACACTATGCGTTAATCATTCATTTGTTCACTCACTAATCACACAATTATTGAGTACCTACTGTATGCCAGGCACAGGGCTCAGATCGTGGGGGATAGAACGTGAGGAAAGCAGACATGGTCACTGCCCTGGCAGACCATGCCCTCGTGTGCAGGCTCCAGGGTCTGCAAAGGCCAGTGAAGGCACAGAGCAGCTAGGTGGTGGTGGCGCTGAGTCGCTAAATCCTGTCTGACTCTTTGCAACCCTGTGGATTATAGCCTGACAGGCTCCTCTGTCCATGGGATTCTCCAGGCGAGAATACTGGAGTGGGTTGCCATTCCCTTCTCCAGGGGATCTTCCCAACCTGGGTCTCCTGCACTGCAGGCAGATTCTTTACCAACTGAGCTCTGAGGTGAGCCCAAGCTATGAGGGAAGCCAGGTCAAATAACATCTTACCAGATGGGGGAATGGAGAGCTGAAAGGGAGAGAACTCCCATCAAAGGAAAGAGAAATTCCACTGGTGGATGGATCAGACGCATCTTGTCAAGGGAAATGAAGTGGCCGAAGGTAGCAGCCCAGAGATGCATGACAGGTGACCAGTGCCTCTTCGAGGATACTAACCTACTCTCCCATAGTAGTTCCATTGAAGAGGGGGCACCGGGACAGCAGAGGTTCCTTCAGAATCAGTAAGGGACAGATTACTAACCAAGAGAAAAGACTCCCCTCTCATGCCAGGCACTGGACTGGACTCCAATTCTTGCCACTCACGAATGGGCCCCCACTTCACAGATGAGAACATTGAGGCTCTCAGACATTCAGTGACTTACTCAAGTTACTGAATGTGGATGTCAGCATACAGACCTGGATCCATTTTATTCCAAAGCCCAGACTCTTTCCATCATGGGATACGTTGCCTCTTTCTTTTACTGAAGAGGCAGGAAGCCCGGGGAACTTCCTCCCTCAGCTCTGATCTCCCAGGGGAGATGGGTGGGCTGAGGCAGTGTTTCCTGTGACCTAAGGGAATGGCAACATCTTCCATATGAAGGAAGTAGTGCTTGGTACCACATAGGGTCATTGATGGGACGAGGTCAAGGCCATTGGGCAGTGTGGGTAGTGAAAGGCTATGGAGAACAGCAGTTGGTATCAGGCAGACCTGGGCTTGAATCTCAGCTGGGCCAGTTTTTTTTTTTAACCTCTTTAAGCCTCAGTTTCCTCCTCTGTAAAGTAGAAGGTAAACTCGTGGTACTTATTGTAGGATTAAATCAGTTACTACAAGAGGAGCTTCTGCAATGCATGTATACGGTAAGTACCGTAGTGTATTACTAGTTATCAGTGGTTTGTTTTTTTTTTTAGTTATTTGTTTATTTATTATTTAGTTTTGGTCTCCACTGAGTCTTTGTTGCCGCACCGCGCGCTTTTTCTAGTTGCAGTGCGTGGGCTTCTCGTTGCGGTGGCCGCATTTGTTGTAGAGCTCGAGAGAGGGTGCTGGGGTGTGCAGGTTTCCTTAGTTGTGGCTCATGGGCTCAGTAGTTGAGGTGCACGGGCTCAATGCCCCACAAGATGTGGGATCTTCCTGGACCAGGGATTGAACCCGTGTCCCCTGCCTTGGCAGGTAGATTCGTAACCACTGGACCACCGAAGAAGTGTTATGAGTGTTCTTTTACTAGAAGGACCTAGCACCGTGCTAGGTCCTCAGGATGCAGCTAGCTACTCGGCTTCTTTTTTTCTGGGGCCTGAGAACATTCTGGCCACCATACCCCTTTCCCGAGTCAAGTGGGTGCTTGGTGAGCTTATGAATTTTTATAAGGTTCTATTTTTTCATGTGATGCTCCAGTGCCATTGGACACGTCAGCTCCTGACCTTTCGGCCGGTGGAGCGCTTCCCATCAACAGGGCCATAAAAGCCCACGGTTTTCTCCTTGGCACTTGGTGCTCCCCCTCTCTCCTTCGCCATTTGAATAGTGATGTCATATTCCAATATCCTCTCACCTCTGCTGAAAAAGTCCTCCCCGTGATTCCCTCCTGAGTACTCAGCAATCCCCGGAGGGGAAGTTGTGGTTTCAACAAGGTGCAAGCATCATGAAACCGAGACAGAACTGGTGGGGTGGAGAAGTTACTTAAAGGTAGGAGACAGAGAAAAACACCTACGTACATTGATAAAGCCCCAGTCAGTGACCAAGTCGGGTTTTTTTGTTTGTTTGTTTTTGAGGCTTGCTGTTAAGACCTTGGCATGAAAACATTTAAGACCATATAAACAGAATAAAACATCCACTCATTTCCTCCCCTAAATGCTAGGCCAACTATTTTCCTCTGTGACTGCCTTCAAGTTTTCAAACATTTTTATTTATTTTATTTTGGCTGCACTGGGTTTCTCTAGCTGTGTTGCATAAGTTTCTCTTGCTGTGAAGTCCGGGCTCTAGATCGGACTCAGTAGCAGGCCCAGTAGCTCTGTCCCTAAGGCTCTAGATAAAGTGGACTCAGTAGTGGTATCCCACCGGCTTCATTGCCCATGGCACGTGGGATCTTAGTTCCCCAACCAGAATCCCACTTCCCAAGCCCTGAAAGGCAAATTCTTAACCACTGGATCACCAGGGAAGTCTCTGCTTTCAGTTTTTACACATATTTTTATGAATATTATAATCAAACTGTGGGTTTAATTTGGAGTCCTTCTCTGGTCCCATAAGGTTCTTTCAGGAAGGCCTCTTTCACCTGGCTGAAACATCTTCATGCTCACCGTGGAGGTCATGGCATCATGTTCACGCCTGACACTCACTGCTCAGGTGTCTGGGTCCCAGGTAATCCTGGGGATGAGCGGAACACAGTCTTTCATTCAAGCCTGGGTTCTGCCATTTATTAGGCATTCAGTGACCGCTTAGTGCTCTGAGCCTTGGTTTCCACATCTGTGACGGAGGTGTTGTGAGCTTTAGAAGGATGTCCAGATCTGTAAGAGAACTGCTTCAACAAATAACAGCTAGGAAGAGAGATGTGCTGTGGTTAACTTATTGTGGGATAATTTTAAATGACACCAGGTTGGACATCTATAGATTTTCTTTTGCTTTGGATTTTTCTTTTGATTATTTGGCCCAAGAGTAAATAGACCTCTTTGTGGCTTTTGATATGCCATGTCAATTTGTCTTCTGGAAAACTGCTACCAATTCACAGAGTTGACAGTGTAACCTGTATTTGATCCAAAGTTAGCAGCAAAGGAAGGTTCAGGGACTAGTAATGTTAGTAACACAGTTCAACAATAGGCAGGTTCTTTGACAACCAAGATGTGGCAGTTAGTGGAATTTTGATGTTGGAAGCTAGCAACTGGCAAGACAGCATGGAGGTTGTGGAAGTTAGGCAGGGAATAGTTTTAGACCAACCAAAGGCAGATATTTACTGTCTTGGTGTTTGTTAAAACACGTTCTCCGGTTGTTGTTCAGTTGCTAAGTCATGTCTAACTCTTTGCGACCCCATGGACTGCAGCACACCAGGCTTCCCTGTCCTTACTATCTCCCAGAGCTTGCTCAAATTCATGTCCATTGAGTCGGTGATGCTACCTAACCATCTCATCCTCTGTTGACCCCTTCTCCTTCTGTATTCGGTCTTTCCCAGGATCAGGGTCTTTTCCAATGAGTCGGCTCTTCACAGCAGATGGCCAAAGTACTGGACCTTCAGCTTCAGCATCAGTCCCAGTAGGGTTCAAGTATTTGATATTAGAATGTGTCTCTTCCCCATATACACACTGCTATATTTCAAATGGATAACCAACAAGGACCTACTATATAGCACAAGGAACTCTACTCAGTGTTATGTGGTAGCCTGGATGGGAGAGGAGTTTGGGGGAGACTGGATAAACGTATAAGCATGGCTGAACCCCTTCACTGTTCACCTGAAGCTGTCACAACGTGGCCCATCAGCTATGCCCCAATACAAAATAAACAGTTTAAAAATAAAAAAGAAAATAATTCTCTTTCCCCATGTATTTCTGGCATTGGGGGGAAAAAATAATTCTAAACAAAATTTCTGCTTAAACCTCTGTGGGGAGTTAAAGTGCTCCATGGGAGTGGTGATTCCGTGTATCTAATCTTGGTTTTTATAATACACTGAAACTATTGCTTTGCTGGTTTTTTTTTTTGAGTTTTTACTTGAGTTTTATTTTTGAGTTTTTATTTCTGCCCAGCCAGACTGTAAACCTCAGTGCACAAACACCGTTTGCCTGTTTGGGGGATGGAAAATTCAATCCTATGAAATTTTCATTGATGCTTTATGACTTACACTACATCTGTTCAGAGGGATGAAGAGAACGCCGAGTTGAGAACTGCTTGATCTGGGTTCAGGGCCCTGTTCTCTAGTCACCTTACAGTGTAATTTGGGAGCAACTTCCCCTTTCCCAAATTCTGATGCTTCCCTCCATCAGGACTTACTTCATGTAAGTCTGTAGGGGTCGTGCTACAGGTGACTGATGGAAATACAGCCCTTGGGCCAGAGTCTCCTTAAATTATTTTTCATTTCTGGGACTTCCTTGGTGGTCCAATGGTTAAGATTCTGCACTTCTGATGCAGGAGATGGGGGTTCTAACCCTACTTGGGAAGCTAAGATTCCACATGACAAGCAGCACAGCCAAAAACAAACAAATAAATAAAATTATTTTTCATTTCTACTTGCTAAAATGACCCGAATTCCCAAGTTCAAGGGCATGGGCTTCTTGACTCTGTCCTGTACATCGTTCACCTATACTATTCTATAGCCCCATGGGAATTTCTTTAGAAATCCACACCTTTAAATTGAAGATACTGAACTACGTGATATTGAAGGTCTCCATCTAGGTCTTATTTCCAAAAAAGATTTAGAGAATGTTGGAACTGACCCAGGAAAAACACCTGGGCATTGAAAAGTAGTTAGGTCATTATTTCTTAAGTTTGATTTACAAAAATGATATCTAGAAACAAACCAGTGAACAACACTAGGGGATGGTTAAGTAAATTGTGGCACATTCACATCATAAAATATTTTGGGGGCCATTAAAAACACAAGAGCTTGAAAGAACATGGAAAAAGACTTCTGGGATAATGTTCAGACAATAAAATCAAGTATGACGTCAATTAAGTACTAAAAACATGCCTGTGTATAGAACAGAAAACTGGAAGGAAATATCCAAATGCCTTAATGATTTCTTTTTTCTGGGTCTGGGTATTGATATTTTGATTTTAATTTTTATTTTTAAGTTTTCTTGGCCATGGGGCATGTGGGATCTTAATTCCCCAACCAAGGATCAAATCCCCACCTTTGCACTGGAAGTGTGGAGTCTGACCACTGTACCCCCAGGAAAGTCCTGGCATTCAGATTTTGCTTGATTTTATTTTTTTCAACTTTTTTATATTTTACCAAATTTTATATAATTTATTTCTATTTTTTAATAATCATAAAAAGTTTACTCAGGCTATATACAAATTTTGAGACTAATCAGAAATCAGATTACCCCAAAGTTTAAAATTTTTCTAATGCTAGAAAGTAAGGTAAGAATAATCAATGATGACATTAAAGTAAATATGTGGATGAGGAAAATGGGCAAAATTTTCCCCTTTTCACAAAAATGAAACTACTTGGCATAATATAATGAGAGTATTTTGAATCTGAGTCAGAGAACATGGGTTCAAACCCCAGTAGAATTCTGCTGAATGACCTTGAGCATAGTTAACTAATATTTCTAGCGGTCAGTTTCTTCATTTATAAAATGTATCTCTCAGGATTGTAGTAAAAGCAAATGAGATAATGTCTGTAGAACTCTTCTGTACAATGTTAAGTTTGGTAGAGAAGACTAATAACTGGGGGAGAAAAGGGAAGGGGCCCTTCTTTGCTTTCCTTTGAAGGAATATAGCAAGGGTTTTCAAACTGTGGGTCCTGGTCCATTTAATGGGACATAAAGTCAATTTGTTGGTTCACAGACAGAAATCAGTTATTCTTCAAAGAATATGTTTGAAAATGCCAGTGGACGGTAGAGTAATGTTATTTTTGGTGAAGTATACACACCAGATTATGATGTAAAATGTGTATCTTACTGCCTTGACGACCTAAGATGACTGAGCAGGCTGGAGAGTCTTTTGCTTTGAGGTCAATACCCTTGGGGAGACCAGAATAGCACAGGCCCCTTTCTCATGTTTGCTGCGTGAAACTCAACAGAACCCATGTCTGGTGGCTCGTGAGTTAGTTTCAGGAGGAGAGGGGAAGTTAAGGAGGGGGAGGGTTTATTCCACTGCCTGATAGTGAAATATGTACATGTGTAACCTGCTCTGCCACTTGTAAATAGTTGTGCACATATGATCCATCCTTCTTACTTTCCAAAAGAAACTTATTAGGCAGTCAGTGATGTGGCCTAAATTGCATGCCCCTCAAATATACATGTTGAAACTCTAACCCTCAGTATGACTACATTTGGAGATTTGGAACTTTCGAGAGATAATGAAAATTAGAAGAAGTCAGAAGAGTAGAGCCCTAATCGAATATAACTGGGGTCCTTATAAGAAGATGAGGGCTTCCCAGGTGGCACAGTGGTAAAGAATCTACCTGCCAATGCAAGAGACACAAGAGATGCAGGTTTGATCCTTGGGTCGGGAAGATCCCCTGGAGTAGGAAATGGCAACCCATTCCAGTATTCTTTGCCTGAAGAATCCCATGGACAGAGGAGCCCAGCAGGCTACAGTCCATGGGGTTGCAAAGAGTCAGACATGACTGAGCTTGAGCTATCCTATAAGAAGATGAAGAGAAACCAGGGATAAACACAGAGAGAAAAGGCCTTGTGATGACCACTAGGAAGACGGAGTCTGTCTACAGATCAAGAAGAGAGGCCTTGAGAGAAATCAAACCTGCTGACATCTTGATCCTTGGATTTCCAGCCTCCAGAACTGTGAGAAAATAATGTTTCTGTTGCTTAAGACACTCAGTCAGTTGTATTTTGTTATAGAAACTCTAGCAAACTTATATATCGCTATGTGCTACATGTGGTCCTAGGTCCTGGGACGGGTAGGGGGTGGGGTGGTGGTGGTCCAGAGATGAAAAGATTAGGTCCTTGTCTTTCTGGAGACAGACGCACAAAAAATCATTTACAAGGCAATGTGTTAATTGCAGTACAATGCTGAATGCTGTTTAAGGTTCAAAGGGGCTCAAAGGTGTCTCTAAGTCTTCCCGAGGGAGTAGGGGCGATGTCTCAGAGGAGGAAATTCTAGAGGCTTTTTCATTCACCCTATTTTCCGACACATTTTTTTTCCTTTTTGGCTGCACAGGCTCTTTGCTGTGGTGCTATGGTTCTTCTCATTGTGACTCACTGGTTTAGTTGCCCTGCGGCCTGCAGGATCTTAGCTCCTCAATCAGGGATTGAACTCTCATCCTCTGCACTGGAAGGTGGATTCCTAACCACTGGATGACCAGGGTAATCTCTCTGACACTGTTAATACCAGGTCAAAGCACGCGTTTTGGATTTGCAGGCCTTTATTTCTAATCTCTGACTATACCAATAGCAGATACAAGGTCTCAGATTGAAGGTGTACCGGTGATACCTTCACGGGAAAGGCTATGGTCTTTAAGGATCATGTGGAGGGACCACCGGAGGCTCTGATGGAGTGGCAGTCAGGGCTAATGAAGGTTGTCAAATGCAGGGAAGGCCCAGAAGTGAGAGAGGCAGCTCACAAAGACACAACCCTCTCTCTGCACAGGGGATTAATCCTTGCCCTCTCCATACACGGTCTTCTATAAGCTTGTAGAGAATTGTCTTCATAAGTGATGTGTCCCACCCCTATCCCACCTTGGAAGTTTCTAGCTTTAGATGGCAAAGCCTGGGATCACTTCCAACATCCTGCTCCAAACCTTTATTCTCGACATGAAGGGCTTGCAAGCTCTTTCTGTAAAGGGCAAGATGGTGAATATTTTTGGCTTTGAACACGGTATATAGTCTGGCCAACTGATGGACTTGGCCATTGTAGTATAAAATTGGTGGTAGTTAATCTGTAAACACACTCACGTGGCTGTATACCAACAAGACTTTACTTACAGACACTGAAATTTGAATTTTACCTAATTTTCTCATCATGAAGTGTTAATTTTTGTTTGTTTGTTTTCTTTTCAATCACCCAAAAATGTGCAAACCGTTCTCAACTCATGGGTGTCCAAACCAGAGGGCTGTAGTTTTCCTCCCCTGACTTAACGTGGTCACGTACATCTTTCATGAATGAGATGATTTTCTTTTCCTCCAAGCGAATCCAGGGAGTCCTGATAGTATCAAAGAGAAGGTTAAAGATGGTTGAGCTTGCTTTACAGTTCTTGAACCTTCACAGATCAGTTCTGAAGTCCTTCTTGATAATAGTCCAAGGGGATTTTATTAAAAGGACATAAGCCCATATTCTATTTCATTACTTATTGATTTATTTTGGCTACACCGGGTCTTCATTGAGGTTCAGGGGCTCATTGTTGAGGTGTGCTGGCTTTCTCTAGTTACGATCCGTAGCGGGGGCCGGGGGCTTCTCTTGTTGCCTCGCAGTGTGTAGGATATTAGCTCCCCCAGCAGGGACCGAACTCCCGTCCGCTGCATTGGAAGGCAGATTCTTAAGCACTGAGCCAGCTGGGGAAGTCCCCTCATCCCTATAATTTCATAAATGCATTTAAAATATACTAGGAGTATTTGCATAGAGACTTGGGTCAACTCTTCCCCTGGCTGGGCCTCAGTTTCCCATTTGTAAACTGATCTAGACAACCTCTCAGGCTCCTCTCCCTCCAAAATTCCAGTGTCCCCAGAAGAGCTATCTCCATTCCCACTCCCATGCTACCACTCTTGTGCTCTGCCTCTGATCACGCACTTGGGGTCTGTTGACTTTGAGGCACTCTGCTCAGCTTAGCTGCTTTCCCCGTTAATCTTTAAGAAAGTAGTATTAGTCACTCGGTAGTGTTTGACTCTTTGTGACCCCATGGATGGTAGCCCTCCAGGCTCCTCTGTTCATGGGATTCTCCAGGCAAGAATATCGGAGTGGGTTTCCATTCTCTTCTCCAAGGGATCTTTTTTAAGAAAGAAAGGATAAGATATACAGAATTGGAGAGCTGAGGCTTTTGCATCTTTCTTGGCAGCAACACTTGGGTGGCCCCTTTGAGGAATTTACTTCCTCATCTTTGTTCCCTTTCCCAGCCTATTTCAAAGAACCTTTTGGAGAACTTACTGTCAGAGTTGGCATGCCCGTTTCCAGGGGGAATGAGGCAGACTCTGGGTACCCAGCAGCTCCAGGCTGGCTCAGGGGACCCCATCTCAGTTTCATTTGCAGGAAGTGACTGTGACCTGAGGGCCCTAGACACTGTTTATAGGCCGCAATCATGACCAGTGAAAGAAAAATGCCCAGGGCGATGTAATTAAATGTAAATGAGATTATTACTGAAACACGGATTTTGGTTGTTGTTGTTTCTGTGTTTTTCATTCTGTAAGAAAAAAATCCCAGAGTCAGAGCAGAGTTAAGAAGCTCTCACTCCAGAAGCACCCCAGCTATATGATAACCGAGAAGCAGATGGCCCCCCCTTTCATAACAATTTCCCCCTCTGCCCAGCACTGTACTAAGAAATCAGGCATTCACGCCCTGTCTGGGACGGTGTCTCAAAACCAGGTGGACTCAGAGGAACCAGAGAGGCAGACGTCTGGGTCAATATCTTCTGATTAGATGATTCGTCTAGTAATGGCCCCAGCACTGCAGAGGCACTGGGGGTGTGGGAGAGGATGGGGTCCTTGGGCCTATGAGTACGCATGCCTGAAGGAGGCTGCCTTGGGTACACTTCTGCATGAAAACTCAGGAAAAAAAAAAAAAGTGTTAGCGTTAGTCACTAGAGAGGGAAATGAGTGCCCTGCAAGGAAATACATCGAAGTTTCCTGTGGTTAACCCAGGGAAATAGTTGGTTCTTCCTTCTCCTGTCACCTAGGATACTATGAACAGACTTTCACCCTAACCGCACACGTTTCCGGCCCGCATTTTCCTGTGGCCTTTGAACTTTCAGCTTTGAGAGTCTGGGTCTTTTCCTTCTCCCTTATACGTGGTTGCTCTTTTCCAGCCTCTCAATGCCAACCCACGTGTTGCGTGTCCACAGCCGAGGGTGTGTCTTGTGTTAGATCCTTGCTAGTCGGAGTGTGGTCTGTGGACCAGTGGCAGTGGACTCCCTGGGAGCTTGTTAAAAATGCAGAACCTCAGGCCCTATCCCAGACCTTCTTAATCAGAATCTGCATTTAAAAAATCACCCTGCGCGATCTGTGGTCGGTTACTGTCTGAGAAGCACTGAATTAGAGAACAGGTGTTTGCTGAGTGTATATGACAGTCCTATTGTTGCTGACACTATTTGCCACCATCTTGATGTGCAATTTTTTTTTTTTTTTATTTAAAAAGATTTTTTATGGCCACACAGCATGCAGGATCCTAGTTCCTTGATCAGATCAGGGATCAAACCAGCTCCCCCCTGCACTGGGAGGACGGAATCTTAACCATCGGCTTGCCAGAGAATTCCCTCATTGGTGTGCAATTTTTAGTAAGCAATTGAACAGTCTTGGGACTCAACTGCCTTTGGACTAGATCAAATAGGACAAAACAATTTTAAGCAGAACTTTACAGAACTATGGGCTTCCCTGGTGGCTCAGACAGTAAAGAATCTGCTAGCAGTGTGGGAAACTTGGGTTTGATCCCTGGATTGGGAAGATCCTCTGGAGAAGGGAATGACTACCCACTCCAGTGACTGCCCACTCCAGTATTCTTGCCTGGAGAATTCCACGCATAGAGGAGCCTGGCAGGGTAAGTCCAAGGGTCACAAAGAGTCGGACACGGCTAAGCGACTTTCACTTTCACTTACAGAACTCTAAGATGAACCAGGCATGAGCCCTGACTTCAAGGGGTTTTGATTCCAGTGGTGAAGATGAGAAAAATATGCAAGCAGTGATAATACAGAGGGAAAAGTGGCAGGTGCCCCAGGAGACGTGCAGAGCAGGGGCTCTGGGCTTCAGAGAAAGAGCAGGCTCCTGCAGGCTTGTTCTAAGTTCTGCCCTTCTGTGGCTTCAAGGGGAAAGTGAATTTCATGTGGTAGGGCTTGTTGAGACACTTTATACTTTACAAGCTACCATGGAGTGAGGTCCAAAAATGCTGCTCCCTCTGTTCAGGAGAAAGGGGAATTTTGAAAAATATTGTTCATTATTTTAGATGTAATCCCATAGACTGACTTATTGGTATGAATCAGCATTTTTTTGTTTGTTTGTTTGTTTTGGCCACCATGTGGCATGTGGGATCTTAGTTCCCCGATCAGGGCTCAAACTCATGCCCCCTGCAGTCGAAGTGCAGTCTTAACCACTGGACCACCAGGGACGTTCCAGAAGCAGAATTGTTTAGGAGGAATGCCAAAGATTCTAAGTAGGTGAATAAATGAAAATAAAATGAAAAAAAAAAAAATTACAGAAAAGTTTCCATTTTTATCCATGTTTCGTATCATCCAGACTGTGACCGTTTGGAGAGCCCATCCTGTTCATCTCTCTGTCTCCTGGTGGCTCAGATGGTAAAGAATCCATGTGCAGTGCAGGAGACCCAGGTTCAATCCCTGTATCGGGAGGATCCCCTGGAGAAGGGAATGGCAACCCACTCTAGTATTCTTGCCTAGAGAATCCCATGGACAGAGGAGCCTCGTGGGCTACCGTCCATTGGGTCTCAAAGAGTCAGATAGAAAACTAGCACACTTTACTTTTCAGGGCTGAGTCAAACTGTAATGATTTTCATGGGCACAACAAACAGAGCCTTCTCTGGGGTAGTTTCGTCGCAGTATAAATAAAATCCTGTAATACAGCACATTATTATCATGTCTTCATTCTAGAAAGGCAGATTGTAGAAACTATTTCCTTCAGTTGCTCAGACTTGCATGGGAATTTTCTGAGGACCAGTCTTCCTCCTATAAGCCTTGCACATTTCTTTATTTTTTTTTCTAAATTAAGACTATATTATATACTGCTTAATACATATGCATTTTTTAAAACCTTGTATTTTATATTAGAGTGTAGCTAATTAACAATGTTGTGATAGTTTCAGGTAGACAGCGAAGGAACTCAGTCATACCTATACATGTATCTATTCTTCCACCAAACTCCCCTCTCACCTAGACCTTACACATTTGTAACACCCATGAAGAAGAGCTTATTAGTAATGTGCCTTGACATTGGACTGCTAGCATTGTTGGGAATAAATCACAATACACAGAAAGCTCTTTAGAACAATTCTTTGGGTCTTCTAATATTCCATAAGTTAGGTCAATAGAATTGCTTCCATTTTAAATAACACAAAAAAGTATATTTTCTGACTATTGTCACCAAATGTAACTAGGAGAAAACCTTGGTTCATGTAACTCTTGGTTCACCAGAGTCACTGAACCCTATGTCTTATTTCCATATATCTAGTAAAGATGGTGGAGAAGGCAATGGCACCCCACTCTTGCCTGGAAAATCCCATGGACGGAGGAGCCTGGTAGGCTGCAGTTCATGGGGTCGCGAAGAGTTAGACATGACTGAGCGACTTCACTTTCACTTTTCACTTTCATACATTGGAGAAGGAAATGGCAACCCACTCTAGTGTTCTTGCCTGGAGAGTCCCAGGGACGGGGGAGCCTGGTGGGCTGCCGGCTATGGGGTCACACAGAGTCGGACATGACTGAAACGACTTACCAGAAGCGGAAGCAAGAAAGATGAACAAGGTTCTTGGATTTCTATTTCTGATGTCAAGCTTCTTCTTTGAGTACGTGTAAATAACTCATGCATGCGGAATCCAGAAAGATGGGACTGATGGACCCATTTGCAGGGAAACAGTGGACATGCAGACATAGAGAACAGACTCGCGGACCCAGTAGGGGAAGAAGAGGGTGGGACGAATTGAGAGAGTAGCGTGGAAACATAGACATTATCACAAGTGAAAGAGATAGCCAGTGGGAATGTGCTGTGTGTCACAGGGAGCTCAGCCCAGCGCTCTGTGACAACCTGGCGGGGTGGGATGGGGTGGGAGACGGGACGGAGGTTCAGGAGGGAGGGGACACATGTATACCTGTGGCTGATTCGTGTTGATGTATGGCAGAAACCAGCACAATATTGTAAAGCAATTATCTTCCAATAAAAAAATATATTTTTTTTAAAAGTATAGACTTTAGAGCTGGAGGAATCTTGCATATCATTCATCAGAATGAAATTTCTGGAAATGTCTGGTTAATGAGATTGACTGATGTGGGCTTGTTTGTCTACAGATTCATAGAAAATCTGGATTGAGTAGAACAAAAATTTCCCCCCAAAATACATTGTCAAGCTTGTAAGAAAGACCGAAAGAAGGGTTCAAAGTTTACTATGAACTATGCTTCAAAGCATAGTAAGCAGGCACTGAGACCGTGATGGCTGACAGGGCTCTCAGATCCAGAGACAGGCTGGGGAGGCTAAGTGTCAGTACTAAGCAAAGGCACAGCAGAGAAACCGGGGATAAGGAGGGGTGGGGAAGAGGGGAGAATTCTCAGGGTTCCTCTGCATACGAATGGGAACTGGAGGGCTGCTCACCAACTTAGGGAATTTACCAGGAGTCTTAACACCCACCTGGGACTCTGGACGGAAGAATAGGTGCTCATGAGAAACTGTAAACCCAAGCCACTGTTGTATGTCAGGGTGGAGTTTGAATTTATAATATCCAGGTGATACAGCATAAGAACCAATCTGAACCAGCAAAATTGCTAAGGTCCTACAAGAGTCATATGTGAAACTGCACGGAAGGTAATCACTGCTGAAGATGAGATCAGGACGAAAACTTACAAACTACTTTAGGAACCGAAGCACCATGAGGGAGAGTTTACAGAGATAATAAATGGGAGCCTTTGTATCTATAATACAAAGCTGTTAATAATAGAACATTCTGGAAAAGACTATGAAATGTGTGTGTTTAAAATATTTAAAGAGGCAAAAGGCTAAGTTTTTAGTATTTAGAATAAGGACGTCTGAAAAAGTGGACTTTTTAAAAATGAAAAATATAGGTCATTGGAACCAAAAACTTGATAAACTGGTTAGATTATAGAAAAGCTACAAATGAAGAGAAAATTAGTGATATGAAATGTGGAACTAAGGAAATCGCCCCAAATATATTATGGAAGGAGATTAAGAGACATGAAATACAGAATGAGAAGGTCCAACATACTTTTAATAGATATTCTAAAAGAGAGTCTAAAGAAAATTTAGAAAAGGCAATATTTAAAGGGATCCTGGCTTCGAAATTTGGAAAAAAGATAAATGAGTTCTTGGATTAAAGGAGTATATCGAGTCACATGAAAGATAAATAAAAACAACTATACACGTAGACACATCAGCATAATGAAGCTGCAGAAGCAACATAGAGCAAAACAAAACACAAATATGTTAAAAGCTATGTTTGTTAAATGTTAAAAGTGTGGAAAAGTATGAATACAAACACGTTTCCTATGCAGCAATGTCATACTGAAACGAGACCTCTTATTAGCCACCAAAGGTGTCAGAACACAGTGGAAATAATCTTCTAAGTGCAAAGGAAGAATAATCATTGGTGTATAAATTTATACCCAGCTGAACTATTATTCAAGAGAGATGGCAAAATAATGACATTTTCAAATGAAGACAGAGTTTATCATCATAAACTCACTGGAGGCACTACTGAAGGATGTGCTTCAAGAAGTGAATTGAGCCCAGATAGAAGGAGGTGCCTTGCAAGAAGCAATATGAGCAAAAATAAAATATATACGTAAGCCCATTGCTATATCTAAATAATCATCAGCTACAAAAGTTTTAAAGTAATTTTAGAGGTTTAAAAATAAAGCTAAAATACTAAGACACAATAGGAATTTAGGAAGAACAGTTAAAATGTTCTAAAATCTTTCTATTTGAGGATAAGAAGTTAGAGATACTGGTTAACTTTATAGTCATTAAAGCAAGTATTTATGTTAAAATTGTAAGGGTTCCTACAAGAAGAATGGAAATAAAGTAGAAAACTTCCAAACCAAACAAAAGAAGATACAGTCAATTTGGTAAAACGCATAAAAATAAACGATCAAAAGAAAACACAAAATAAAATGGTAGAAATAATTTCATCAGTATCGGTAATCATGACGACTCTAACTGGATGAAACTTAAAATTTCTGAACATGCATACACTAGACGCTAGGCACTGTTCTGCTGCAGATTCGTGGATCGGGGTAAAGGGACAAACAAAGCAATAACAATGGGCTAAAGGGAACACAGAGTGCCATCAAGTAAAAGGAAGGGCACCCCCCTTTCAGTCTGTAGCGAGAAGGTTGGGGAAGACTTCCTGGAGATGGCAACCCTTCAGCTGCATCCTGGAGGATGAATAAGAAGGCAGAAGGGATAGGAAGGGTGTGCCAGGGAAAGGCTACAGCATGTGCAAAGTCATGGAAGTGTGAGAGAATAAGGAATGCTCTGGTCCAACCTTCTTTTGTTATGGATGAGGAACCTGAACTTCAGAACAGGTAAGGAGACTGTCCCAAGGTCACCCATCTGGTTAGGAACAGAACCAGGATTTGGACCCAAGACTCCCACCTCCTCGAACACCCCCTTTCTACTGTACCACAGTGCCTTAGGTGTGCAGCAGGAGGTTCGATGACTGCATATCGCTGAGATTCCAGCCGACTTGGAAAAAGAGCTGCCTCTGGGTGTGGGGGCTGGCTGTGTCTCTGGCTTATCCTGGGCTGGAGCAGAGCCAGGAACTTGGCAGTTTCCAGAGCTGAGCAGTCCAGCTCACCCCAAGGAAGCATGGCACCGATGCCCAGTTTAATCATTAACTCCAAGTTCACAGGGCTGGAGCTGGAATGCACAGGACCTGGGGAGCAGTCTGGGTCTCCAGGGAGCTAAGAGAAAGATGGCTCTTGAGAAGGGACTCAGGTTTATTTTTTATGTTTTTGGCTGCACTGGATCTTCGTTGCGGTGCACAGGCTTCTACGATTGTCGGCAGGTGGGCTTTTCTTGTGGCACGTGGGCTCTAGATGGCATGGGCTCATCAGCTGCAGCATAAGGGTTTAGCTGCAGCATGTGGGATCTTAATTCTCTGACCAGGGATTGAACCTTGACCCCCTGCATTGGGAGCATGGAGTCTTACCCACTGGACCACCAGGGAAGTCCCAGGAACCAAGTGTAGACTGGGGTCTTTTGTCCCTGAATGGGTCTATACTCCGGGTTCAGGAATAAGCATTTTTGCTGTTCCTCTCCATTTTGTTGGAGTTTACTTATCATCTTGTTAACTTGGTTTCAGAATCCCTGTCAAATGTCAATATTCATAATATATCGTACTTGCCTCTGCTGCAGCCCTTACCCTGCACAGGAAGTCTTTACACATCCATCTACCCAATAAACTGTGACTTCCTAGAGGGCAGGACTCAGTCTTTTAACTTAGTATCCTCGGCATTTGGCAGAGCCTGGCACATAGTAGGTGCTCATTGTTTGCTGACTGGTTGAATAGATGATGGGCTTCTATGATAGCTCAGTTGGTAAAGAATCCAAAGCAGGAGACTCCGCTTTGATTCCTGGGTCAAACTATTCCTGAACAGATGAGACCCTAATTCTGCATAAATGTGTTCCAAAGCACATGACTTTTTTTTTTTTTAATTAAAAGAAGTGGAGAGTGATTTTGTATAAGAAGTTCAACAGAGATTCACAAATATTTCTTAGGATATTCTGTGCTATCTTCATATATTACAGAGCCAAGGTGAGGTCCACTGGTCTAAATGGATGGAGTGTTGCTAAGCAGTTGGGTCTTCTCCCCTTTCCGGGTTCGTGTCTAGGTGACAGCAGAGTGTACTGAAGGTTGCTTGGGCACATTCAGGAGAGGGGTGCTCTTCAAGCATGAAAGTGAAAGGGTTAGCTACTCAGTCGGGTCTGACTCTTTGTGACCCCCATGGACTATAACCCGCCAGGCTCCTCCATCCTTGGAATTCTCCAGGCAAGACTACTGGAGAGGGTCACCATTCCCTTCTCCAGGGGATCTTTCTGAACTAGGGGCTTGAGACCTCCGGGTCTCAAGCATGAGGTGACATTTTTTATTGAGGAGACAAAAGCCCCGAGGAGGGCAAATTCCACCAGCATGATAAAGCTCACTGCTCCCTATAATTTCTGAAAGCCTACAGTTGGGAAGACTGCATTTGTAGTGGCATCACCAAGCCCTGAGAACACAACTATAAAGGAACTTCTGGATTCCATCGAAGAAACGTTCCAATGGAAAGGGAGACACAGGAGGTGGCAAAATTTCTGTTTCTTTCTGGGGAACCTGATTTTCCTGATCTGTAAGGTAGAGGTGGTCATCTCTTCTTCATGAGGCACTTGTTATGATTAAATGGAATGATGGTAAAGAAGCCTTGGTACATAGAAAACGCTCAGTCCTGGTGCAAACATCTTTTCTCTATTTTTGAAAGTAAGAATCCTGAACCAATCCTAGAACCAGAGATGTGGAAATAAATTCTGCTGTTAGAGACCGTATGACTGGGTGACCAGGGATTCAGCAGCCCCATCTGGAAGGGATGGAGTCATTCTGCTGACTCCTGGCTTCCAGTGCAAACATCTGCTGATACTGTGGTAGTAGAGCCAGCCCTGGAGGATGCTGGGAGAAGACACATTCCTTGCAGGAACAGTCGCTGTCCCGGAAAAGACAGCTTGCCTGGTTGGGGTTGAGCCAGAAAGACTGACTCTCACCCTAGCAAATTCTCTTTCACTCCAAGGTCCTGGACACAGTAGGAAGACTGCACAATGTCAGGGAGCCTCCTTCTGTACCAACCTCTGGGTCCTTGCTGGCAGGTGGCAAATAATCTAACCAGTTCGCCTGCATCTCTTTCTACCACCTGTAAGCTCTCAGAGACCTGTGAGTTCTTTAGAATTTGCAGTGTGCAGGGATTGTGGTGTGAGTCAGTTCAGAAAAGACCTAGGCTTAGATCCCTCTGGCTTCCCACCTGCTCTAGGTCCCCGCATCGTCCACAGCAGGTCACTGAGCTGCCCTGCTCACCTGGTTTCTTTTCCGTTGGCCTTTCCATTTCTCTCCATTGTTCCAAAGAACTGGGGTGAAATGAGAAGTCAATTGCCAAGGGAGATCCTCTCCTGGGGCAAATTTCCTGTTTCTGCCTACGGGCATGAAGACCCTGAGTGGGAAGGCCAGTGCGGGGCACTCTCCCAGAACCAGCCCTGGGGTGACAGGTGCAGGCTGTATCCACCCTTTTATGGTGCGTGTGGGGGTGGGGGTGGGGAAAGAGAGGGTTTAAAAGAGGAGGAGGAAGAAGAAAGACTGTGTAGAGACCCCAAGGCTGCTCTGTGACTCCAAGCCCGCCCCTACCTGAAACTGTAGTCTCCACCAAGTCCCAGAGAGAGAGAGAGAAGCAGAGAGCTGGGGGTGGGGGGAGAAAGAGACGGAGAGGGGGAATCAAAGAAAATTGCAAAAGTCAATGGCCTGGAACCAGAGGCAGCCTCAGCAACTGCAGTGTGACTTTGATTCCCCTATCATAACCCTGAATTAAAAATTCAGGCAATTATCTGCATGGCTTCCTTCTGATTAGAACGAGCCGGAGCCTCATTAATGCATCGGCACAGAGGAAAGCCATTAGGGTCTGTGAAATGGAATGTTTCTCTGAGAACAGGTTCCGCTTGATGTAGAATACCCAGCAAAAAGAAATTTCACACATTTTTGAGCTCAGAGTCACAGGACGGCACCCTGCTTCGGGGCTGCAGACCCTGCCACAGTCGTCCCCTCTCAGCTGGTTCTGGGTGAAAGCCACCTTTGTTTCCCAGCCTCTCTCTGGTACTTCCATCTGCTGGAGTTGGAGTTGTGTGTGTGTGTGTGTGTGTGTGTTTGTGTGTGAGGAGTTGAGGGGCAAGAAGGGACTTCCTGGGTGTCCTGAGATACCGAGTCAGACTGGATGCCTGATCTCAGAATCCTTGAGCCATGAGGAGCCCTGGAACTTTGGGGGGATTCACTGCCCTCCTTTGCTAGAAGAACCAGAAGCAGGTTTGTTGGGGACAGGGAAGGTCCAAGACTCCAGAAAAGATCAGCGTATCTGCATGTTCCCAAGAGTCCTGGTGCTTTCCTGACCCGTATACTGACTTGGGCATCCCAAAGTGGCCCAAGCAGGATCTGGGGGAAGCTGAGCCAGCCTTGGGGGCTTGTTACTTAGAAAGGGGTGAAGGATTAGCATTCAGGAGGGCACCCTTTATTCATCCCTTATTCTGTGAGCTCAAAGCTTTCAGAGATGCAAATCTACCATCCTGTGCCTAAGGGGGTTAAAAAAAAAAAAGTGAAGTGTTAGTCACTCAGTCTTGCCCAACTCTTTGTGACTCCATGGACTGTAGCCTGCCAGGCTCCTCTGTCCATGGACTTCTCCAGGCTAGAATCCTGGAGTGGGTAGCCATCTTCTCCAGGGGATCTTCCTGACCCAGGGATGGAACCTGGTCTCCTGCATTGCAGGCGGATTCTTTCTTGACTGAGCCACCAGGGAAGCACTCACACAATAAGCGGCATGCAGAAACTCTCATCAACCCCTCTTTGGGATTTCTAGGGTGCAGCTCCCTTCTTCAAATGACTGTGCATTGCTTACAGGAGAACCCAAGAGCAGCTTTCCCAAATAACCACCCTCGCTGCCAGGGTAAGTTCATCTCTTGGACTGGACTCTATGTCGTCTAGGTTTTCTTCAAGTTGGTGGATGGGATTTGGGTTCCCCCAGATCGACAGCTCGACATCCCTCTAATACAGGGATTCTGGGGACACCAAACATTGATCCTTGGGATAAGCTACATAAAATAGTCTCTTTAGGAGAAAAGCCAATCTGACATGATGACGACTAGAAAGCCGTGAAAAAGTTTTTGTAGGAATAAAACCAGTTATGGTCATTAAGGTGCCAGCCAGGAAAGCATTTTCCTTCAAAGTATTGGAACAAGCCACTTTCTTCTCCTGGCACACCTGTCCCCTATTCAGTGTTAAAAAACCGGGGCCAAGTGTCTGTGCAAACAGCCGGGCGGTCATGAGAATAATGGAGTCAATGTGTCAATGACACAATTTGTACCAACGGCGCCCCCTACCGGACAGCAGAAACACTGGGCAACCAGCGATCATTCAGGTTTTTCAGAACGTTTGCAGTGCCATCCCACGTTGGAGGGGACATTCCTGGCCACCAGGGAGTTTTTCTACAGCATGTTTTCCATACTGCGGACAGTTTTATGGGTGTAAGACTCCTAGAGGTTACCTCAACCTCTAAGACAAACAAGATGCTTGGTGATTCAACCATGTTCCTTTGTGGGTTCTGAGTGGTTTTTTTCTAACGCTTTGCTCTCCTTGGACCAACACGCGCCAGAGTTAAACACAGCTGAGAATGGCTTGTGAACACGGATGATCCCCGTGTAAAGGGCTGACCTAAAGGCACCCGGGGTCTTGGGTGGCTGGAGGTTATCTCTCGAGCCTCACCAGCTGGTATGGGAGTGAAAGGGACTGACCGAAGGTCAGGAATGTGGGCCTTCTGGAGAGGAAAGCCACCCCACCAGCTTCACGGCCGAGCCTTTCTCTCTGTCGCTGAAAAGAATCAACTCTCAGCCTTTGCACCTTAGCCCCGTCTGCTGCATTCCTCAATATTTTAAACATAGACCCTCTGCTCAGTCCGACCATCCCTTTCTTGCCAAGATAACCCAGTCTCTACCTTTGTACCTTGTCACTTCTTATCCGTTCCATGAATGTTTTCTTTGGACAACTGTTCTGTGCCAGACGTTGTTCTAGGAAGGGGAGCTATAGCACTAGACGTGAAACAGGAGTCTCTCATGTTCTCGTTGGGGATGCTGTGCTGTGCTAAGTCACTCGGTCACGTCTGACTGTGCAACCCTATGGACTGCAGCCCACTAGGTTCCCCTGTCCATGGGGTTCTCCAGGCAAGAATACTGGAACTGGTTGCCTTGCCCTCCTCCAGGGGATCTTCCCGATCCAGAGATGGAACCCAGGTCTCCTGCATTGCAGGCAGATTCTCTACCGTCTGAGCCACCAGGGAAGCCCCTCGTTTGGGGATACAATTATAGAAAGATAAGTGTGAGTGAGCGGTGTAAGTGCTGCGAAGAAGCCAAGCTGGGAGAGAGGGGTAGAGAGGGAAGGTGGCTAATTCATCAGGGAGGGAGTGTCTCTCTGCAAAGCCCTTTGGAAACGCTTCGTGCTCTGTCCACGCTGGTGATCTGTCTGCTTTCTCTCCTTTAAAACCAGGACTGCCTCTTCCATGAAACTTCCCCAGTACATGTTCCCTCTCCAGTGACTCTGCCCTTCAGCGCATCCCTGCTCAAGCTTCTTCCTTCTCAGAAAGGAAGGAAGGATGATATTAGATTGTGATCTCCTGGAGGAAAAGGGTCCTGTCTTCCACTTCTCTGCTTTGCTACCAGAGTAGGTGGTGGTGGTAGGTGGGGCGAGGAGGAGACAAGCATGTCTACTCTGTGCTAGAAACATTCACACATTCCTTCCTCTAGTCCTCACAAAACTCCTGCAGACTCTGGCTTATTGTCCACATTTTATAAACAAGGAAAGTGGGTCTTCATTTATCCAAGAGCACACAACCAGTGAGTGGTGGAACTGGGGTCTGAACCCTGATCTCTTTAGCATCGTGTGGTCTGTACTCTTCCCACCCCAGAGCCTATCTGTGAAGTATTCCTGCGGTGGCGTCAGTGAGTGATGAGTACAAGGAAGGGATAAGCTTTGTTTTCTCATCGAAGAGCTGTGCAAAGAAAGTGAGAAGCCCCTGCCCCTGTCTCCTGGGTTGGCGATTCTTCCTTCACTGCATTATAACCAGGTAACCACAGGCACTTCACTTCCCCTTCCAGGGGCTCATGACTTGTCTTTGTAAGTTAAGGTTAGGCTACAGGTGGCTCAGATTCAGTAAAGAATCTGCCTGAAGTGCAGGAGACCAGGTTCGATCCCTGGGTCAGGAAGACCCCCTGGAGGAGGGTATGCCAACCCAGTCCAGTATTCTTGCCTAGAGAATCCCATGGACAGAGGAGCCTGGCGGACTACGGCCCATGGGAGCCCGAAGAGTCAGACAGGACTGAGTGACTAACACTTCACACATGACCTCCCAGCTCTGACATTCTAAGGAATGTCATCTTCTCCAAGGAATGGGAGAGGATGGATTTTGGGGAGAAGTTACCGACTTTACTGCATCAAATATGTTTTAACATTAAGAGACAGAAACATAACAGGGGTTTGTTCATTCAATTAAAATTCAACATGTATTGAATAACTACTACATGCCTGACCATGGCATGTGCTGAGGATACAGAAATAAACTTTTAAAACATTGTCCTTTACCCTGGCATATATGTAAAGGGAAAGACAAATATGACATGAAATTATCATAGTGACAGCAGCTGATAACTCACATGGAATCCACCCTTTGCCAGAAACTGTTCTGAGCACTTGAAACTTCTAACTCATTTTAATTTTCCCAACAAATTATGAGGGGAGTATGACTGTGTAGATCACAATAAACTGTGGAAAATTCTGAAAGAGATGGGAATACCACACCACCTGATCTGCCTCTTGAGAAATCTGTATGCAGGTCAGGAAGCAACAGTTAGAACTGGACATGGAACAACAGACTGGTTCCAAATAGGAAAAGGAGTACGTCAAGGCTGTATATTGTCACCATGTTTGTTTAACTTATATGCAGAGTACATCATGAGAAATGCTGGACTGGAAGAAACACAAGTTGGAATCAAGATTGCTGGGAGAAATATCAATAACCTCAGATATGCGGATGACACCACCCTTATGGCAGAAAGTGAAGAGGAACTAAAAAGCTTCTTGATGAAAGTGAAAGTGGAGAGTGAAAAGGTTAGCTTAAAGCTCAACATTCAGAAAACGAAGATCATGGCATCTGGTCCCATCACTACATGGGAAATAGATGGAGAAACAGTGGAAACAGTGTCAGACTTTGTTTTTCTGGGCTCCAAACTCACTGCAGATGGTGACTGCAGCTATGAAATTAAAAGACGCTTACTCCTTGGAAGGAAAGTTATGACCAACCTAGATAGCATATTCAAAAGCAGAGACATCACTTTGCCAACAAAGGTTTGCCTAGTCAAGGCTATGGTCTTTCCTGTGGTCATGTATGGATGTGAGAGCTGGACTGTGAAGAAGGCTGAGTGCCGAAGAATTGATGCTTTTGAACTGTGGTGTTGGAGAAGACTCTTGAGAGTCCCTTGGACTGCAAGGAGATCCAACCAGTCCATTCTGAAGGAGATCAACCCTGGGATTTCTTTGGAAGGAATGATGCTAAAGCTGAAACTCCAGTATTTTGGCCACCTCATGCGAAGAGTTGACTCATTGGAGAAGACTCTGATGCTGGGAGGGATTGAGGGCAGGAGGAGAAGGGGACGACAGAGGATGAGATGGCTGGATGGCATCACTGACTCGATGAATGTGAGTCTGAGTGACCTCCGGGAGTTGGTAATGGACAGGGAGGCCTGGCGTGCTGCAGTTCATGGGGTCGCAAAGAGTCGGACACGACTGAGCGACTGATCTGATCTGATCTGATCTGATTATTTTTATTCCTATTTTACAAGTGAGTAAACTGAGGCACAAAGAAGGATGTATGCTGAAGAGGTATTGTGAGTGTTAATAATGCATGAATAGAGCCTAATTTTTTTAAAGATTTCTTTGATATGGATCATTTTTAAAGCCTTTATTGAATCAGTTGCAATATTGCTTCTATGTGTTGGATTTTTGGCTGTGAGTCATGTGGAATCTTAGCTGCTTTGACCCAGGATGGAACCCACACCCCCAGCATTGGAAGGTGAAGTCTTAACCACTGGAGCTCCAGGGAAGTCCCAAATGGTGCTTATTTACAGGGCCTGAGATGTCAAGATGAGGACAGGCCGTCATCCTGCACTTCTAACAGCTGTTTTTTCCCCTGAAAGTGAAAGTGTTGCTCAGTTGTGTCCAACTCTTTGTGACCCCATGGACTGTAGCACGCCAGGCTCCTCTGTCCATGGGATTTCCCAGGTAAGAATACTGGAGTGGGTTGCCATTTTCTTCTCCAGGGGATCTTCCTGACCCAGGGGTCAAACCCACATCTCCTTCATTGCAGGCAGATTCTTTACCATCTGAGCTACCAGGGCAGCCACTGTGGTTATTCCTTACTTGACCCTTCTGCCACTTGGGATCAGCCACACATGTCCAGCCGGAGGAAGGGATTTTCTGCAGTGAGCAGAGAAGGCTTTAGGGTTTTGAAACCGAAAATCTGTAGCCGTCAAGTTACATGGAACATGGAATAAACTGGGTAAATTACGGCCAGTTTCCTGTCCACTGAGAAGGGGAGTGAGAAGAGGAAAGGAGCAAGCATGGATGCTCTGGGAAGTCGAGCACTAGCCCCTGCACCCACCTGAGCCAGACGTGCAGTGAGTCCTGGGGATCAGACCTCTCCCTGAGCCCTGACGTGGCGAGAGCAAGGGTGCCCTGCGCTTGAGGGCAGTTGAAAGGAGATGGGCTCTTAGCTTTGCAAGAGCTGACCACTGTAGCCAGTGCAGTGCACAGAGCACAATGAATGTCTGTCTTCCTAGGAGAAGGATGGAAGGAATAAGAGGGTCATTGGACACAGAGCCTTCTAGGGTGGGAACCAGAGAAAATGCTGCCCCAGGACCAAGTTGAGAAGTGGATGTCTTGTGGCTGCTGAAAAGAGGCGGTCGTGTATAGAGCCCAGGATGGGGGCATCTCTGGGGCAGGGGACTCTCTCTGCTTTGTTCATTGCTCCATCCCGAGGTAACGGCAATCCGCCAATGTTCGTTAAATGAAGGACCCTAGACAGCTGCCTCTAGAATCAGGCTGTTGGGTTTCATACCTCCGCTCTGCCTTTCACTCACTGTGTCATCCTTGCATAAGTCTCTTCCCTTCTCTGTGCCTCACCTGTAAAATGGGGATAAAAATAGTGCAGATCAATACTGATCTGAGACAAAGAGAAAGAATGCCTCTGAAGCACTGAGTGTCTGGTGCAGCAATGGGCTCAGGAGGATTTACTCTGAGTAATAGAGGCCCTTGCCTCCATCCTTGCCCTGCACCTTATACCCCCTCAACCCCAACACCACCCTGAGCTTAGACACAACCTTGGAGAAAAGATGAGGACTCTCGCATTGGCTAAGATCCAGTTCCAACCATCACGATACAATAGAGATTCCTAAGGACATGAAGCTAAATGTTTTAATTTAAAACAGTTATTTTTCTTGCACAATGAATTTTGTAGCCTGATAATCATATTCAAGATAAATGCAAGCCTGTGAAGAATCAGTTGTCCTTCTGAGAGCCTGGCTAGCATTTAAATTAAATTTGCTTGCTTCCTTGCAGATATGTTGACTCACAGAACAACCTACCTTTCACCTTACTTGTCTTTCTAGAAAAAGCCCAGTCCTTCAGGTGACTTATTGTTTGCAAGTGCTGCTAACAGAAACTAACTTTAAGGCAAAGAGGTCAAGTCTAGGAAACAGAACTCTGTCCTTCCCCACAAGAGCACTGGACTTTCCTGAAGAAATTCAGTATCAAGGGTTTTATTTCTTGTTAAGATATGTTGCCCTGAAGGTGAGTGATAAATATTATCATTAATTTTTTATTAAAAAGAAAAACCTATCTGAATTTACCTGACTTCCCACTTATCTAAAGGCCAATAAGTGACTATCCTATTTTCCCAGATTGTATTCAATTTTAACGCTGAAAGCCTCATATCCTGGGAAACCCTCTCTGTTCCAGGCAAACAAAAATTCTCTAAATGTCCCAGATAATCCGTAAATGCCCATGACAAACCAGGTAGACTTGTCAGCCCAAGAAAGTGTCTGTTTTTTTGTTGTTGTTGTTGTTAATGAGCAAGGAAATTCACTCATTTCAAATCAGAAGAGCTCACCTTAGGGAGGAAAATCAAAACTGATCCCCTGGGGGCACTTTCCACTCTGCTGACAATTAGTAAGCCTGGCCCTGGAGACCCTGCAAAGGGGGATACCGCCTGCCTGCCTCGATGATGAGGAAATGGGATGCAGACAGAAGACCACGTCACATGCGGGACCCCAGACAAGCTGCAGACCCTCGCCTTGGCATTCTTCCTGCCATGTCCCTTGCTTTTGGTCAGACTCTCGACCCCTCGATGAACCCCAGCCACAGCGCAGGGCGGTCTCCACGTCTACAAGTTACCATCCAGTCTGTCTGGCTGTGCAGAGCCCTGGGGTTTGTCCACAAGCAAAAGGAACCCAGGCACAGCGGTTCCCCTCAGGACACACGGAGTGGCTGCCCCAAGCCTCTGTGTGCGTCCCTTTCCTTCACTAAGTGTCTCTTGCTGTTTCTCTGGCATCCTCAGACCTGATGGAATTGGTCCACTGCTTGCAGAGTGAGATTTGTTTCTGCACATCACGGGGGAAAGTGAGGACCCATCTGGACTGTGGGTGTTTGGTTCCGAGGTTGGATTCCTGAGGCCACAGGGCTCCTTCCCTGAGTCAGGGTCTCTCGTGAAATTGCAGTTGAGATGTTGGTGGGGCTGCATCATCTGAAGGCTTGACTGGGGCTGGAGGGTCTGCTTTCAAGACAGCTCATCACATGGCTGTTGGCCGGAGGCCTCAGTTCCTCACCATAGCACCTCTTCATGGGGCTGCCTGGGTGTCTTCATGAGATGAGAGCTTCCCCCAAAGTCAGTGACCCAAGAGACAGAAAGCAAGAGAGAAGCCATGGAACGCCCACGCCCCGCCCCCCACTGCCTTTAAAAAATATTTACTTATTTGGCTTTGATGGGTCTTAGTTGCGGCATGCAGGTTTAGTTGCCCCATGGCTTGTGGGATCTTAATTCACTGACCAGGCATCAGAAACTGCACCCCCTGCATTCCAAGGCAGATTCTGAACTGCTGGACCACAGGGAAGTCCCCACAGTGCCTTTTAAGACCCAGTCATGGGCTTGCCTGCTGGCTCAGTGGTAAAGAATCCACCTGCCAATGCAAGAGACATGGGTTCAGTCCCTGATCCGGGAAGATCCCACATGCTGCAGAGCAGCTAAATGCGTGCCCCACAATGATTGATTCTGTGTTCTAGAGCCCAAGAACTGCAACTGCTGAAGCTCGTGTGCTCCAGGCTCTGCAACAAGAGAAGCCACTGAAATGAGAAGCCTGCACATGGCAACTAGAGAGTAGCCCCTGCTCACAGAGACTAGAGGAAAGCCCCCATGACAACCAAGACCCGGAGCAGTCAAAAATAAATAAATAAAATTTTTTTAAAAAGACCCAGTCATGCACCATCATTTCCTCCACATTCATTTGCTAGAAGAAAGCCATCAAGTCCAGCCTCACTCAAGGGGAGGGGGAAATAGGAAAGAATATCAAAGGATTTGTGTACATAGTTAAAAATCACTATTTCCCTGAACATGAAAGGACCATGGATGAATTTTCACAAAAGTTAGTTTTGGTAATTACATAGAAGGAAAAGCACAGATTTCAAGTCACATTTGAGGGTGATCCAAGGCCTTGCTTCTTTTCAGTTTGTGGGATTTGGGGCAAAACGATCATCTCTAAACCTTAGTGTCTTCATTTATAAAAGGAAGATAATAGTAATTCTCTCACTGACTTACTATAATAATTAAATGAGATGACCTCCTGAGGGACAGATCCAAATTGTACAGGGTACTATGCTCTTATAAACTGACACGGCCCTCTTTAAGAAAAGAGAAGACAAAGTGACAATTAGACGTCAGGTGTAAAATGAACATTTATTTAGAATTAGAAATGGTCAAAAAAATAACACATTTTCAAAGCTGGTAAATATTACAACTATCACAAAACCTAGAAAAATGACAATTAAAAAATTCAATTACCTAAGCATGACCTCTTTATCATCTTTCCTACATTTTGACTGCACATTTTTTGACCACTTCTCAACATGACAAAGATTTTGTAATATTTTCCATAGTCAGGGGAGAAAGATAAATCAATCTTTGATTCAGCCTTACAATTCATTATTTGTAATGTTAGGCACTTCTTCGGGGTTGTTGTCAAATGTGGAAAACGTCTATCATGTGTCTCTTATAGAGGTGCTCAGGGCACTTCAAAGCGTCTTGTGTTGAATTGATGGCACCTGTTACCCAGGACCATTAGAGGGGTCTGCACAAGGGAGGGGCTTAAAGCATCAGCCTCCCTGTATATCTTCCCCTGGAAGCAGATGCATGTGGCAGGGAGGTTGGAACGTATTAGGTGCTCAGGAAATGGGAAAAGCATGGAGACAACTGTCATCCTCTTTCTCCATTGCCCCAGGCAAAGTCAGAGACTTCTCATCTTGATTTCATCTTCCTCCTTCTCCAGGAGCTCCTCCAGGGCCCCTTGGAAGGCAGGAACAAAAATACAGCCCTTGTTATGATGGAGTGGAATGAACGCTGGGCTCAGAATGAAAAGCCCTGGGTCTGAGTCCTGACTTGATCACTTACCAGCTGAGAAGTTACCCAGCCTCTCTGTGTCTCAGTTTCCTCAACTCTGGGGTGAACGCTGCTATGCCAGCTTCGTGGGTTGTTGCAGAGAATAATGGCAGGCATAAGAAAAAGGGCTTTGTAAATTGTAAGCAATTTCACTAAGGTAAAGTGTTTATTTTGATGTCTGGAAGTTACTGAGGAGCCAGTTTGGACACTATCCAATGTGTCAGAATCTTGAATTCTTTGTTCTCTGTGGTCTCAAGGAGTTGGAAATTCAAAATGGACTTTCATCAAATTTGGCACAAAGACCAGGATAGCAAAATAGTCCACTCTTTCCATAGAAAGATACTGAGTCCCAGCTAGTGCCATAATTTGTGCTAGAGATGAGAGTTCAAAGACAGACAAGACACACTCCTGGCCCTCTGTGGATGGGTAGATGGAATCCCAGACAGACACCTGCAGGTTACAGCCTCAGCCTCACTGTGTCTCTGAGCCTCCTTCTGCCAAGGGGTGTGGCTAAATGCCCAAACGGCGTGGAAACTGATGGCTGGACGCTTGCAGATTGTGGAGAATCCTTGCGCAGGTGTCCGACAGAACCATTAGAGAGTTGCAGGGAGGCCCTGCCGAGACTGACTGTTCTTGGGGGAATTTTCAGGAAGCTTTGAAGTGCCGCCAGGGCAAGGGAGGCTGCCCTATCCTGGAGGTGCATTCACTTGTAATTTACTCCTCCACGTGGGCTCTGGAGCTCCAGTCTCATAAATACATCACCCACGCAGCCCTGCCCTGTGTAAAGGAAGATGGACAGAAGAGGTGGAGGCGGGCAGAGGAAGAGAAATCCCTAAATTAAGAAGGTCCCTGGGAGTCACTGGCCTGTAGACAGGACCAATCCCCCCCGTCTCTCTCCTTGAAGCAGAAATATTTCCAACTAAGATCACAGACTCCCTTGTCATAAAATCAATGAAACCACAAGGGAAAATGACCTCTCGCTTGACTGCACCAGAGATATCTCAAACGGAATCATTTCCCCTCCTGCAGAAGCAAATGTGCTGGGGCTTGGAACCGGCATCCAGGCTCTGCTGCAGAGAATTTTCGGTGAAAAGGAAATCAGGTGGGTTGGGAGCTTACTTACTGGTTTTACTTGCTGTGTTTAGGATGGTTTCTGAGCCACTCCTCCAGGGGAGACTTTTTCCTGGGGTCAGACCTGGGTCCAAGCTCCAGCTCTTCTAATTTCTGGCTGGGTGTCTTTGGGCAAAGTGGAATCTCATCCTGGTTTCCTCATCTAGTAAAAAAAAGAAAGAGGATGATACTGTAAGTTCTGCCTGCCCTACAGGGGACATGACAAGGTCAAGAGGTAAGTCTATGCAAATGCCTTTAAACCACAATTAAAAGGTAAAAGCTGGACTTCCCTGGTGGTCCAGTGGTTAGGAATCTTCCTTGCAAGGCAAGGGACGCAGGTTCAATCCCTGGTTGGGGAACTAAGATCCCACATTCCTTGGATCCAACACGCTGCAACTAGAGAGTTTGTGAGCCACAATGAAAGATCCTGCATGATGCAACAAAAATTTTGCATGCTGCAACTGACTCAACACAGCCAAATAAATAAATATTTAAAAAAAAAAAAAAGACAGAAGCATGAAATCCTAACAGTGTCCTTGGTAGAACTTCTTATGTTGCAAAGGACAGAGAACCTGTCTCAAACTGGCTCAAACCACTTGGAGCTATTACAACTTCTGCAATTGAAAAGGGCTGAGATAGGATTGATTCAGGTGATGTTCAAGGAATGTCACCAAGGGCCAGCTCTTTCCCATCCCTGCAGGGACCACACACCTCACGTCTCAACAGGATGTCATCCAGAGGAAGTGAGGTCCTTTGTCCACTAACTTCTGTTGAAGAGAGGTGGAGAAGAAGTGAGAGGCTCTACTCTTTCCAAACTCTGCACATGGATCAAATTTCATTGGCTCTCTTTATGTTGTTGTTGTCATTCAGTCACTAAGTTGTGTCTGACTCTTTTTGACCCCATGGACTGCAGCACGCCAGGCTTCCCCGCCCTTCACTATCTTCCAGAGTTTGCTCAAAGTCATGTCCACTGAGTCGGTGACGCCATCCAACCATCTCATCCTGTCGCCCCGCCCCTTCTCCTTCCACCTCAGTCTTTCCCAGCATCAGGTCTTTTCTCCTTACATAGCCAGGGGATAAGACACACCAATTGGCTGAAGAGGATCAAGGCCCATCCCTAGATGTGGGTGGCAGGATCATGATGCCAACCAAACCACACTTGAAGGAGTTATTTTATCAGAAGTAAAGTGAGTGGATGCTGAGTTGCAAAAACAGAATTAATCTAGCACAGTCCATGCCCTTTAACTACTCAATAGCCACACTCACCTATATCCCCATAAATATATCTTCAAAAATACCCACTCTCTACATAAACACAAGCAACCTCTTTTCCTAAAAGGCTGAGGCACAGTTTCACCCAGTCTGGTTCTCTGGAACAGAACCTCTCAAATGGAGCTCTTTTGGTCCTATGTGGTCCAGTGAGGCTAAGTGGTTATATTTAACCACTGTTATGCACTCTGTAAAATGTAATGGAGAGAGAACAGAGTATTCACAGTAAAAAGTCTCATTTGAAAACAAAAGAACAAGAAACAGCTCTCAACGGTCACTGTCCTTACATAACCCATGTCATATTGTGCAGAAATCACATGCCAGTCCTGCCCTGGCAGCAAGTATGTATCTGCCCCAGTCCTGCCCTGTGAAAGGCTCCCCTTTGCCCCTTGCCATCTGTGGCTCCTGCTTGTCACTTTGGAGAAGTCTCTTCTGTGAATTATCCTTCATGGACCATATGATGTGTACATCATGAAGGATGCCCCTTTGGGGTTCTGTGCTGTTTTAGCAGCCCTCTTCCTATGATGTGAACTTGGGGGCCTGGAAATCATTCTCACAGACCATTGTGGGACAGGTTTGAGGTTTCTTTGGCAAAATGATGTCCTTAAAAAGTTAATGGTCTGAAAACTATAAGACTCTGATGAAAGAAATTGAAGAAGACATAAACAGATGTATGGATGTGAGAGTTGGACCATAAAGAAAGCTGAGCGCTGAAGAATTGATGCCTTTGAACTGTGGTGTTGGAGGAGACTCTTGAGAGTCCCTTTGACTGCAAGGAGATCAAACCAGTCAATCCTAAAGGAGATCAGTCCTGAATATTCATCAGAAGGACTGATGCTGAAGCTGAAACTTCAATGCTTTGGCCACCTGATGCAAAGAACCAACTCATTGGAAAAGACCTGATGCTGGGAAAGATTGAAGGCAGGAGGAGAAGGGGACAACAGAGGATGAGATGGTTGGATGGCATCACCGACTCAGACGGACATGAGTTTGAGCAATCTCCAGGAGATGGTGATGGACAGGGAAGTCTGGCGTGCTGCAGTCCATGAAGTTGAAAAGAGTCGGACACGACTGAGTGAACTAAACTAACCCAAGGCAATCTATAGATTCAATACAATATCTGTCAAATCACCAGTGGCATTTTATGTTTTATTCTAAAATATTTATCAGTATTTCTTTTACATTGAGATTTCTTAAGTCATATGAATAAATTTTTCTGTATTATATGAGGTAGGAATTTGAGATCCATTTTTTCCCATGTGCATAGCCCATTGAAAATGAATTAGATTGCATATTTGGCCTAACCCAAACACTAACTCCTTTCTGAACAATTCTCACAGAATCCTAGTTAAAATGAACAAATTAATGAATCATTTAAAATTAATTGGATGGATGGGGGAGGAGCTAAGTTGGCGGACGAGTAAGACGGGGAGAATACTTTCTCCTCCACAGATCCATTAAAAGAACATTTGAATGCTGAATAAATTCGATAAAACAACTTCTGAATGCCGGCAGAGGACATCAGGCACTTAGAAAGACAACTCATTGTCTTCAAAACGAGAAAACAAGCCCTGCGGTAACTCCTTTTGCGGAGAAGTGGCGCGGACACCAGCATTTGCTATTGGCAAGCGGGGGCTGGGCTAGGAGGAGCGGTGAGGCCTGCATTGCTTTGAAAAAGGATTTGGCCTGGCTATCTTGGGCGCTATCTGAGCAAAATAACCAGACTGTCGGTTATCTACTACATCAAAAGCCAGTCCTAACTTAAGACACCACCAGGACTACCTACGGAACAAAGGGTTGCACAGAGTTGGCCGGCTGCAAGCCGTCCCACTCAGGTGACAGGCAGCCAGGGCCGGAGGCGGGCAATTACAGCCCTAGAGAGACACTGTCTAACGGAACTGTGAGTAGGTTTCTGTGCTGACTCACGCTTCTTGGGGCTCTGGATGGTCAACATCTGCCTGAGAAAGTGCACTGTTTGTATACCCAGAAAACTGAGCGGCGGAGAGGCGATAAGTCGCAGCAGCTGCGCTCGCTGAACATTTCATCACCTGCGCTACTCGGATCTGGGAAGGGCATAAAACGCAGACTCAACCAAGTCTGTGCTTCTGAGGATTATCGAGTGCCTGAACCTGGCCGGTTTAGATTTGGGTGTTCATCTCCGCCCCCTCTGTAACAAGGCAGAGATCAGATATTCAAAAGACCTGTAAACCGCCTCAATAAAGAGAATTCAACAAACTACCAGAATATAGTAAGGACACTCTAAATTTGGCAATTTTAACAAAATGAAGAGACAAAAGAATACCCAGCAGCTAAAGGAACAGGATAGATGCCCACCAAACCAAACCAAAGAGGAAGAGATAGGGAATCTACCTGATAAAGAATTCTGAATAATGATAGTGAGATTAATTCAAAATCTCTAAATCAAAATAGAATCACAGTTAAAGAGTCTGGAGACAAGGATTGAGAAGATGCAAGAAAGGTTTAACAAGGACCTAGAAGAAATAAAAAAGAGTCAACACATAATGAATAATGCAATAAATGAGATCCAAAACACCCTGGAGGCAACAAATAGTAGAATAACAGAGGCAGAAGATAGGATTAGTGAGTTAGAAGATCAGATCAGATCAGATCAGTCGCTCAGTCGTGTCCGACTCTTCGTGACCCCATGAACCGCAGCACGCCAGGCCTCCCTGTCCATCACCAGCTCCCGGAGGTCACCCAGACTCACACCCATCAAGTCAGTGATGCCATCCAGCCATCTCATCCTCTGTCGTCCCCTTCTCCTCCTGCCCTCAATCCCTCCCAGCATCAGAGTCTTCTCCAATGAGTCAACTCTTCGCATGAGGTGGCCAAAATACTGGAGTTTCAGCTTTAGCATCATTCCTTCCAAAGAAATTCCAGGATTGATCTCCTTCAGAATGGACTGGTTGGATCTTCTTGCAGTCCAAGGGACTCTCAAGAGTCTTCTCCAACACCACAGTTCAAAAGCATCAATTCTTCGGCACTCAGCCTTCTTCACAGTCCAGCTCTCACATCCATACATGACCACAGGAAAGACCATAGCCTTGACTAGGCGAACCTTTGTTGGTAAAGTAATGTCTCTGCTTTTGAATATGCTATCTAGGTTGGTCATAACTTTCCTTCCAAGGAGCAAGCGTCTTTTAATTTCATGGCTGCAGTCACCATCTGCAGTGATTTTGGAGCCCAGAAAAACAAAGTCTGACACTGTTTCCACTGTTTCCCCATCTATTTCCCATGTAGTGATGGGACCAGATGCCATGATCTTCGTTTTCTGAATGTTGAGCTTTAAGCCAACCTTTTCACTCTCCACTTTCACTTTCATCAAGAGGCTTTTCAGCCCCTCTTCACTTTCTGCCATAAGAGTGGTGTCATCTGCATATCTGAGATTATTGATATTTCTCCCAGCAATCTTGATTCCAACTTGTGTTTCTTCCAGTCCAGCATTTCTCATGATGTACTCTGCATATAAGTTAAATAAACATGGTGACAATATGCAGCCTTGACGTACTCCTTTTCCTATTTGGAACCAGTCTGTTGTTCCATGACCAGTTCTAACTGTTGCTTCCTGACCTGCATACAGATTTCTCAAGAGGCAGATCAGGTGGTCTGGTATTCCCATCTCTTTCAGAATTTTCCATAGTTTATTGTGATCTACACAGTCAAAGGCTTTGGTATAGTCAATAAAGCAGAAATAGATGTTTTTCTGGAACTCTCTTGCTTTTTCCATGATCCAGTGGATGTTGGCAATTTGATCTCTGGTTCCTCTGCCTTTTCTAAAACCAGCTTGAACATCAGGAAGTTCACGGTTCACATATTGCTGAAGCCTGGCTTGGAGAATTTTGAGCATTACTTTACTAGCGTGTGAGATGAGTGCAATTGTGCGGTAGTTTGAGCATTCTTTGGCATTGCCTTTCTTTGGGATTGGGATGAAAACTGACCTTTTCCAATCTTGTGGCCACTGCTGAGTTTTCCAAATTTGCTGGCATATTGAGTGCAGCACTTCCACAGCATCATCTTTCAGGATTTGGAATAGCTCCACTGGAATTCCATCACCTCCACTAGCTTTGTTTGTAGTGATGCTTTCTAAGGCCCATTTGACTTCACATTCCAAGATGTCTGGCTCTAGGTCAGTGATCACATCATCATGATTATCTGGGTCTTGAAGCTCTTTTTTGTACAGTTCTTCTGTGTATTCTTGCCACCTCTTCTTAATATCTTCTGCTTCTGTTAGGTCCACACCATCTCTGTCCTTTATCGTGCCCATCTTTGCATGAAATGTTCCTTTGGTATCTCTGATTTTCTTGAAGAGATCCCTAGTCTTTCCCATTCTGTTGTTTTCCTCTATTTCTTTGCATTGATCACTGAAGAAGGCTTTCTTATCTCTTCTTGCTATTCTTTGGAACTCTGCATTCAGATGTTTATATCTTTCCTTTTCTCCTTTGCTTTTCGCTTCTCTTCTTTTCACAGCTATTTGTAAGGCCTCCCCAGACAGCCATTTTGCTTTTTTGCATTTCTTTTCCATGGGGATGGTCTTGATCCCTGTCTCCTGTACAATGTCACGAACCTCATTCCATAGTTCATCAGGCACTCTATCTATCAGATCTAGGCCCTTAAATCTATTTCTCACTTCCACTGTATAATCATAAGGGATTTGATTTAGATCATACCTGAATGGTCTAGTAGTTTTCCCTACTTTCTTCAATTTCAGTCTGAATTTGGCAATAAGGAGTTCATGGTCTGAGCCACAGTCAGCTCCTGGTCTTGTTTTTGCTGATTGTATAGAGCTTCTCCATCTTTGGCTGCAAAGAATATAATCGATCTGATTTCGGTGTTGACCATCTGGTGATGTCCATGTATAGAGTCTTCTCTTGTGTTGTTGGAAGAGGGTATTTGCTATGACCAGTGCATTTTCTTGGCAAAACTCTGTTAGTCTTTGCCCTGCTTCATTCCGTGTTCCAAGGCCAAATTTGCCTGTTACTCCAGGTGTTTCTTGACTTCCTACTTTTGCATTCAAGTCCCCTGTAATGAAAAGGACATCTTTTTTGGGTGTTGGTTCTAAAAGGTCTTGTAGGTCTTCATAGAACCGTTCAACTTCAGCTTCTTCGGCGTTACTGGTTGGGGCATAGACTTGGATTACTGTGACATTGAATGGTTTGCCTTGGAAATGAACAGAGATCATTCTGTCATTTTTGAGATTGCATCCAAGTACTGCATTTCAGACTCTTTTGTTGACCATGATGGCCACTCCATTTCTTCTGAGGGATTCCTGCCCACAGTAGTAGATATAATGGTCATCTGAGTTAAATTCACCCATTCCAGTCCATTTTAGTTCACTAATTCCTAGAATGTCGACATTCACTCTTGCCATCTCTTGTTTGACCACTTCCAATTTGCCTTGATTCATGGACCTGACATTCCAGGTTCCTATGCAATATTGCTCTTTACAGCATCGGACTCTGCTTCTATCACCAGACACATCCACAGCTGGGTATTCTTTTTGTTTTGGCTCCATCCCTTCATTCTTCCTGGAGCTATTTCTCCACTGATCTCCAGTAGCACATTGGGCCTCTACTGACCTGGGGAGTTTCTCTTTCAGTATCCTATCATTTTGTCTTCTCATACTGTTCATGGGGTTCTCAAGGCAAGAATACTGAAGTGGTTTGCCATTCCCTTCTCCAGTGGACCACACCCTGTCAGATCTCTCCACCATGACCCACCCATCCCAGGTTGCCCCTCAGGCATGGCTTAATTTCATTGAGTTAGACAAGGGTGTGGTCCTGGTGTGATTAGATTGACTAGTTTTCTGTGAGAATGGTTTTAGTGTATTTGCCCTCTGATGCCCTCTTTCAAGACCTACTGTCTTACTTGGGTTTCTCTTACCTTGGGCGTGGGGTATCTCGTCCCGGCTGCTCCCGGCTGCTCCCGGCCAGCGAAGCACAGCCATCGCACCTTACCTTGGACGAGGGGTCTCTCCTCACCGCCGCCCTTCCTGACCTCGGTCGTGGGGTAGCTCTTCTCGGCCGTGCTTAGTGTGCTGGCCCTCACCACCGTCCTTCCTCGGTCGTGGGGTAGCTCCTCTCGGCCGCACTCTTAGTGCGCGACGCAGCCGGCGGGGTTAGAAAGATAGAATCCTAGAAATAAATGGATCAGACGAGATAAAAGAAAAACGTATCAAAAGAAATGAGGACAATTTCAGAAACCTCCAGGATAACATCAAACGCTACAACATTCGAATCATAGGAGTTCCAGAAGAAGAAGATAAAAAGAAAGATAATGAGGAAATACTTGAGGAGATAATAGTTGAAAACTTCCCTAAAATGGAGAAGGAAATTACCACTCAAGTTCAAGAAATCCAGAGAGTCCCTAACAGGATAAACCCAAGGCGAAACACCCCAAGACACATATTAATTAAATTAACAAAGATTAAATATAAAGAACAAATATTAAAAGCAGCAAGGGAAAAACATCAAATAACTCACAAGGGAATTCCCATAAGGGTAACAGCTGATCTTTCAATAGAAACTCTCCAAGCCAGGAGGGAATGACAAGACGTAATTAAAGTGATGAAAGAAAATAACTTACAGCCTAGATTATTGTATCCAGCAAGGATCTCATTCAAATATGAAGGAGAAATCAAAAGCTTCACAGATAAGCAAAAGTTGAGAGAATTTTGCACCACTAAACCATTTCTCCAACAAAAACTAAAGCACATTCTCTAGATAGGAATCACTAAAAGGGTGTATAAATTCAAACCCAAAACAATAAAGTAAATCTTATTTATCAATAATTGCTTTAAACGTTTATGGGCTGAATGCCCCAATCAACAGACAAAGACTGGCCAAATTGATACAAAAACAAGACCCCTACATACCTTGTCTACAAGAGACAACCAAAAGACTAAAATGGGTCAAATGGATACAAAAACTAGACCCCTATATATGTTGTCTACAAGAGAACCACCTTAAAATACGGGATATATACTGACTGAAAATGAAGGCCTGGAAAAAGATTTTCTATGCAAATATGGACCATGAGAAAACAGGAGTAGCAATACTTATATCAGATAAAATTGACTTTAAAGATCTTGAAAAGGAGACAATGAAGGTTACACATAACGACTTAAAGGAACAATCCAAAAAGAAGTTATAACAATTATAAATATATATGCACCCAACATTGAAGCATTGATACATCTAAGACAAACATGAATTAATATGATAGAAGAAATATGCAGCAATACAATAATAGTGGGAGACTTTAATACCCTACTCATATAATCTGGCTGTAATAGACAAAGTAAAGAGCAAAACATATTTACTTATGAGCCTCAAAAAATTCAGTTCACTCAGGAGAGTTTAAAAAAAAAAAAGACTTATTTGTTCACTCTGTAAAGGTTTATTGACTATTTTATGGGTTTGGTACCACTTTGGGTAGTAGGGAGGAAGAGGTGACAAATGTGATCCTGTCCTAAATAATATATCGTGGTAAAGATAGACCTACCAATACAAAATCCCAAGATGTGCCTAAAGATGAGGACACCCAAACTGGACTTTTTGTTTCCTGAACTTTTCATTTCGAGAACAAACCTCCTAATATAGGATGAATTCAACATGATTTTTTTTAAGTGTTCTTTGTGATTAAAAACAGAAAGCCATTGGTTAAGAAATTACATATACTCCTCCCCACCATCACTCCCCTTCTTTCTTCCCATTTCCCTCCCACCCTCATTGATCCTTTCCTTTGTCCATTTTCCCCTGCAAAAAATAAAATAAAATAAAATAAAACAAGGAAATTTCATCCCCCCCAAAAAAAAAACAAATAAATTGACATGAGATAGATTAACAGGAGAAAAGCAAATTTAATTTCATATTTATAGAAGCTCATAAAAATATGAGACTTAAAGAAGTAACTATTGCAAGCAACTTTTATACTTTTTAGATAAACTATTATTTGTGAATATTTGACAGAATGAAGGGGTTTAGGCTTGGGGTAGCAATTTAGAAAAAATAAATAAATAAAATTAATTGGAATTTTTTTTTTTTTTTTTGCACAGCTCATATTTGCTAGTTTAGCTAAGTTAGTAGGGGAAGACCCATCAGAACTGACAGATTTGAGCTCAAATCTGATAAATGAAAGGATGCCACCAACCATGAGCAGAGTTGGGGAAGAAAATTCCAGGAAGAAGAAACAAGTTGGTAGGTAAAACTTGGTACATGCAAGGAATGATGAGAAAGCCAGTGGGGCTGGAGTGTGATGCTGCAGAGAATTTCAGGGGCTCACTCTTTCAAATGTGAGGTCCAAGGAAAGAGAAGCAAACCGCGGTCACCACAAGACAATGGAGCAATGCCTGAGGTTCTGAGGGAAGTTCTGTCTAGAGTGAGGGCACAGGGACTTCCCTGGGGGTCCAGTGACTAAGACTCCTCACTCCCAATGCAGGGTCCTGGGTTCCATTCCTGGTCGGGGATCTAGATCCCACATGCTGCAACCAAGGGTTTGCAAGCTGCAGCTAAAGATCCCACGTGCTGCAACTAAGACCCAGTGTAGCCAAATAAAAAAGAAAGGAGAAGGAAGGAAAAATGACAGGGCACAATGAAAATATTTCAGACTCACGAGAACTCAGTTACCTATAAAGCAAGTTTTCTTAGGGTCTTGTTACCGCAGTCTACTCCAACAAGGCAAAGACAAGAAGAGAACAGGGGCCAACCCAGGAAGACCACATGGACCACACCACCGTGATGGCAGTGTGATTTCCTTGGAGAACACTCTACCGGCCCCAGCCACTTTGGAAGAGGTTTGTATTTGCAGCTTCCGCCTGTTCCCCTTTCAGTCTGTGTTCCACAGTGTTGCTCAAGCAAACTTGATCGAGTTTTAACATCCATCAGTTTAAACATCCTCTAATCGTTCCCCCTAAGTTTCAGAATAAAATCCAACTTTCAGTGTGATAGGAAGGTCCCTTGTTATTGACCCCTGCCCATCACTCACACTCTGGATGGCTGCTCATACCCTCTGCTCCCGGCGTTGGTCAGCCACAGACTTCTTACAGCTCTCTGCCACTTTGGAGCCTTCATACCTGCTCCTGTCTCTCTGCAAGGAAACCCTTCTTCCCCTCCTTTCCCTGGTAGATTCTTCCTTTTTATTCAAACCTTGGTATCTTGGGGGGAACTTCCTTGACCACCTTGTGTTCCCCTCCTCCCACCACTGGTTCAAGTCCCCTGGGTTTTACCTCCAGGATTTCTCTGTGTTACTCAACCTCTAGCACCGATCTGCCGGTTGAATTTTTTGTTTACTTACTCTTCTCCTCACTATATGATAATCTCCTTGAGAGTAGGAGATTATTTTAATCACTGTGGAAGTTTTTCTAATGGCTTCTCTGTAGTTAGCCTGCTTAGGTTAAAATTTCTGCTGCAAGACATCAAGAACAGACTTATGGACAGGGGTGGGGAGGAGGAAGGGGAGGGTGGGATGAATGGAGAGAGTAGCATGGAAACATATCCCTTCTCCAGGGGATCTTTCCAACCCAGGGATGGAACCCAGGTCTCCCACATTGCAGGCAGATTCTTTACCAGCTGAGCCATAAGGGAAGCCCAAGAATACTGGAGTGGGTAGCCTACCCCTTCTCCAGCAGATCTTCCCGACCCAGGAATCAAACTGGGGTCTTCTGCATTGCAGGCAAATTCTTTACCAACTTGAGGTATGAGGGAAACCCCAACATATATGCTGCTGCTAAGTCACTTCAGTCATGTCCGACTCTGTGTGACCCCATAGATGGCAGCCCACCAGGCTCCCCAGTCCCTGGGATGCTCCAGGCAAGAACACTGGAGTGGGTTGCCATTTCCTTCCCCAATGCATGAAAGTGAAAAATGAAAGTGAAGTCTCTCAGTTGTGTCTGACTCTTAGTGACCCCATGGACTGCAGCTTACCAGGCTCCTCCATCCATGGGATTTTCCAGGCAAGAGTACTGGAGTGGGGTGCCATTGCCTTCTCCAATATATACGCTACCGTTTGTCAAACAGAGAGAGCCAGTAGGAATTTGCGGTATGACTCCAGGAACTCAAACAAGGCTCTGTAACAACCTAGATGGGTGGGAGTGGGTGGGAGGTGGGAGGGAGGTTCGAGAGAGGGGACAGATGTATGCCTATGGCTGATTCAGGTTGATGTATAGCAGAAACCAACACAATACTGTAAATCGATTATCCTTCCATTAAAAATAAAGTAAAAAGATTTCTACTGTGTCACTTGCTGTGTTGTCTTGGGAACTCTGAGTCTCAATTTCCTCACTTGCCAATAGATGTGATATCTTTATCTGCAGCATCTGGCAAACAGGAGGTGCTCAGTAGGTTGTGCAGAATGAATCCAGACAGATGGGCAGAGTTCCAGGGTGGGCACCTCTCAGCAGGGGAGGAAGGGTGACTCACTCCAGCCAATCTTGATTCCTCACCTCCCTCCCAAGGAGGAGGGCTCAGCTTCCTCTCAAGGACCGTTATGCCTTGTGAGGACTGCGAGGAAAATCTGAAAAATGCAGGCTCTGTTCTTGTTCACCCTTAACCATGGATTGACCTAAGGAATTCAGGATATTTCAGAGGGCAGAAATTTCCCAAACGTGTCACTCACTGTCTGACCATTCTTAAGAGGCTGTCTATGGTGTTACTTTGGGATTCAAATTTCCCAAGATGCGGACGTCTTAACGAGAGGCTGCTGGGAAGAAGTGAAGGGATCGTGTAGCCATTCTGCAGATGGTAAAACCGCACATCGTCTTCAAACTCCTCAGAGCCCAGGAACTCACATAAGTTGTCAGGAATCTACAGAGAAAAGGTCCCTGGCTCCCATGTGTCCCCTCTCCTCCAGCTAAATGATTCTTCTCCTTTTGTTCTTATGGTGGGGGCAATATCCCCATGGGGCCTTTCTACTTTGAATGAGTTTCTGGAAGCAAGAAAGAGAGTTGACCCTTCTCAGTGCAGTCACAAGATATGAGGCAGAGTCAAGAATGGATTGCATGGATTTCCCTGCTGATCCAGTGGCTAAGACTCTGGGCTTCCAGTGCAGGGGGCCTGGGTTCGGTCCCTGGTCAGGGAGCTAGACCCCACATGCTACAACTAAGAGTTCACATGCTGCAACTAAAGCTTTTGCATGTCACAACTAAGTCAGCAAAAAAAAAAAAAACAAGATTGTGAATTGGTACATGAAGATTCACTTGAAGATTATTCACAATAGTCCCAAAGTAGAAATCACCAGAATACCCACCAGTGAATGAATGAACAGATAAATAGAAGCAGAAGAAGGAATGAAGTACTGACCCATGCTACAGCGTGGAGGAAGCTTGAGGGCCTCACGCTAAGTGAGAGAAACCAGACACAAAAGACTACATGCTATATGATTCCCCTCATGTGAAATGTTCAGAGTAGGTTAATTTGTAGAGACAGAAAGTAGGTTAATGATTGCTCAGGCCTGGGGGAAAGGGTGGCTGTTGGGAGCAATGACATGTGGCTGCTAATAGGTAGGGGGGTTTTTTTGGAAGGTGATGAAAATGTTCTAATGTTGATTGTAGTAATGGTCGCACAACTCTGTGAATAGACTGAAAACCATTGAATTGTACACTTTAAGTATGTGAACTGTATCTGAGTAAGTGAAAGTGTTAGTCACTCAGTCTTGTCTGACTCTTTGCGACCCCATGGATCATAGCTCACCAGGGTCCTCTATCCATGGAATTCTTTAGGCAAGAGTACTGGAGTGGGTTGCCATTCCCTTCTCCAGGGGATCTTCCCGACCCAGGGATTGAACTCAGGTCTCCGGCACTGCAGGCAGATTCTTTACCGCCCGAGCCACCAGGAAAGCCTGTATCTCAGTAAAGCTGTTAAAAAGCTGTAGATCTAGGGAAAAGAAACTAATGGCTTCTGTCAGCTATGTGCTCTTCCACATATCTACTCCTGCAAGCAGTCATCTCGTAGGGAAAGAAACAAGATCCTCACAGTGGGTTTGAGACAGATTTCTGACCATCAGTTCTTCCTTTCCCTGCTCAGCAGAGAATAGTCAAGTATCAGAGTGGGCTGCAGCTGGGTAGCCTTTAACATTCATTTTGCATTCTGAGTTTCTCCATTTCCTTACTTCTTTCTTCTCTTCAGGGACCCCATTGTCCTGCAAGGGGACGAGGAGGACCACAGCTTAGATTACAGAACTTCGACAACCAGTCTATCTGGAAAGGGCATTGAGTACAACACCGATTCAGGGAACTTCGAGTGCATGTCAAGATGGTCCTTCAGCTTTTCTCTCTGCAAGATGCTGTAAAGATGGTCCCCGCCTGTAGAAAGCTTGTGGTCAAGCAGGGAGATTGGCCAGTTCATGTCAAAAAAGAGCTTGGAATGCAGGTAAAATTCCTGCTTTCTTCTCGAGGAAATATTAAACTCGAGGCTGCCCGTGGGAGGTCAGTTGTGGCTAGGAGGTACAGCACTAATCTTTTCATGTTTGTCACCAAAATTTGTTCAACGTGGAAAACTTACTTTTCTTACAAACGAACACTGTTTTCTGTCCAATTGAACACTGAGACTATGCGTCTCAAAGCAATGTTGATCCAACTTACTTTAAATGCTAGGAGACATAGGGTAAAGCGGCATTCAAGCCAGGGAAAGCCATAGAGTATTCCAAACTGCTGGATATTCCAGAAGTTTACCTTGATACCATAAGAGGTATGACAGGGCAGGAGCAGCTGGATGTGTGCAATGATATGGAGCAAACCAGGGAGTTGAGTTAACCATTAGGGCTTTGGCCCCTGAAGACTGTGTCACACTATACATGTTGAGATTGTGCTGTAATAATTGCTGGCTTGTTTCATGTTGCTTTCATGTCCCTTGAAGTATGCCAGCCAAAATTCTAGTATTTGACATAGCTGAGAGAGCTAATGAGTATCTACTTATTTCCTAAAGTCCCTTCTGATTAAGATTGCTGGGTAAAATATAGGAAGGGCTTCACTGGTGGTTCAGACAATAAACAATAAGCCTGCAATACAGGACTGCTGCTGCTAAGTCGCTTCAGTCGTGTCCAACTCTGTGCGACCCCATAGATGGCAGCCCACCAGGCTCCCCCGTCCCTGGGATTCTCCAGGCAAGAACACTGGAGTGGGTTGCCATTTCCTTCTCCAATGCATGAAAGTGAAAAGTGAAAGGGAAGTCGCTCAGTCGTGTCCGGACCCTCAGCGACACCATGGACTGCAGCCTACCAGGCTCCTCCGTCCGTGGGATTTTCCAGGCAAGAGTACTGGAGTGGAGTGCCATTGCCTTCTCCATGTATTGCAATACAGGACACCTGGGTTCAATCCCTGGGTCAGGAAGATCCTCTGGAAAAAGGAATGGCAACCCACTTCAATCTTCTTGCTTGAAAAATGCTATGTGTGGGCTGTTTTTTTGCCTTTTAAACCTGATTGTTCTTATTTTTTAACTTTTCATTTTGCATTGGAATATAGCCGATTAACAGGGCTTCCCTGGTGGCTCAGATGATAAAGAATCCACCTGGAATGCAGGAGACCTGGGTTCGGGGAAAGGAATGGCCACTCACTTCAATATTCTTGCCTGAAAATCCCAGCCCATGGGGTCGCAAAAAGTTGACAGTTGAGCAACTAACACTTACTTACTTAAAGGCAATCCAATTAAATTTGAATTTCAGAGAAATGAGTAATTTTTTAGTGTGTGTCCCATGCAATATTCATTGATCTGAAATTGAAGTTTAACTTCTATTTTTATCTGCTAAATCTGGCAACCTTACCTCTGATTCTCTTCTAGTCACCACAAAAATGATAAATGCAGCCCCACTTCAGGGCTAATATTTTGTGATGTGCACCATCTAGTGGTTACATGAAGCGGAAACCAGCAACCGTGTCTTGAAAAACAACTTGAAAACTGCAAACCAGAAAGCTGAAGAGAAACAACTAGGCTTTAATTTTTAAAATTCTTAAAGGAGTTTTTTTTACTTACTTCTTTGGGTGTGCTGTCTGTGATCAGGTCAACCCCTCAAAATGTCCAGCAAATATCTGAAATCCTTGGTAAATTGGTCAATGTTTAAACAGCAACCCTCGCTGGGCCAAGGCTCTGGGCTCCTCCGTTAATACCTAAAGGCAAATACCCAGCCTTGTCCTGGTCTGTTGTGGTTCCCAGCATTCCTGGTGATGCTTTACAATAAGCGTGTGGCATCCAGCCATATGCATTGAGTACAGTAAATGTCAGGCTGGTGCAATTTTATTAAACCCAGCCAGGCCTGCGTGAAGACTGAAGGAAGCAAGTATTTCCTGTTTACTATTTTACCAAGATCATGGCATCTGGTCCCATCACTACATGGGAAATAGATGGAGAAACAGTGGAAACAGTGTCAGACTTTATTTTTCTGGGCTCCAAAATCACTGCAGATGGTGACTGCAGCCATGAAATTCAAAGACGCTTACTCCTTGGAAGGAAAGTTATGACCAACCTAGATAGCATATTCAAAAGCAGAGACATCACTTTGCCAACAAAGGTTCGCCTAGTCAAGGCTATGGTCTTTCCTGTGGTCATGTATGGATGTGAGAGCTGGACTGTGAAGAAGGCTGAGTGCTGAAGAATTGATGCTTTTGAACTGTGGTGTTGGAGAAGACTCTTGAGAGTCCCTTGGACTGCAAGGAGATCCAACCAGTCCATTCTGAAGGAGATCAACCCTGGGATTTCTTTGGAAGGAATGATGCTAAAGCTGAAACTCTAGTATTTTGGCCACCTCATGTGAAGAGTTGACTCATTGTAAAAGACTCTGATGCTGGGAGGGATTGGGGGCAGGAGGAGAAGGGGACGACAGAGGATGAGATGGCTGGATGGCATCACTGACTCGATGGATGTGAGTCTGAGTGACCTCCGAGAGCTGGTGATGTATAGGGAGGCCTGGCGTGCTGCAGTTCATGGGGTCGCAAAGAGTCAGACACGACTGAGTGACTGATCTGATCTGATCTGATTTTACCAAGAGGGTACAGGGCAAGTGCCAAAGGGAATTGGTCCCATCTAATGGGCCTCTAGCTGCACATTGCTATCACTTGGGGTGTTTTTTGCCTTTTAAACCTAATTGTTTTTATTTTTTAGCTTTTTATTTTGTATCAGGGTATAGCCGATTAACAGGGCTTCCCTGGTGGCTGAGATAATAATCCACCTGGAATGCAGGAGACCTGGGTTTGATCCCTGAGTTGGGAAGATCCACTGGAGAAAGGAATGGCTACCCACTCTAGTATTCATGCCTCAAGAACTCCGTGGACAGAGGAGCCCAGTGAGCTACAGTCCACGGGGGTCACATGATCCCATGTTGGACATGACTGAGCATGCATGCACGCATCGTCGATTAATAATGTCAACTTAAGAAACAGTCACAACCTAAAAGTTAAGAGCTATATTTTATTTGGTGGGAATTTTTGGGACTTCAAGCCTGGGGAGACAGCATCTCAAGTGACCTTGAGAGAACTGTTCCAAGGAGGAGGCGGTGGGGAGGAGTCAGACTATATAGAAGTTTGCAGTGGGATGGGAGGGGGTGCTGAAAGTTGGGGAGGTGGAGGGGGTGTGGGAGGGCAGGTAGTCTGAACATCAGAAGATTACTGTTAAGGAAAACCAGGTATCTCAAGTTAAAGAATTTAGCGCTTTTCTATGTATGGGATGATGGCCAGAGTCTGGGCTTACTGAAATCATGCCTTTCATATGCATCTCAGCTATCTGGGGCCAGTATCCAGTGTGTTCACATCCCCTCAGCTCCTTAGTGCTCACTGTAGGGAGTGGCTGCAGCTCTAAGGCCGCTAGATAGCAAGCATTGTTCTTTCTGGTTGCCCTCTGGGCTCAGAAATTCACTTTTGGAGGGCCCCAGTCGCTGATGCCTGCGACATCCTTATTTATTGACATGGCAGGAAATCCTCTATTACTCAATAGTGTTGTGATAGTTTCAGATGGACAACTCAGCCATTCTTACCTGGTGGCGCTAGTGGAAAAGAACCCGCCTGCCAATGCAGGAGACGTAAGATTCGTGGGTTCCATCCTTGGGTTGGGAAGATCCCCTGGAGGAGGAAGTGGCAACCCACTCCAGTATTCTTGCCTGGAGAATCCCATGGACAGAGGAGCCTGGTGGGCTATAGTCCATGCGGTTGCAAAGAGTCGGACATGACTGAGTGACTGAGCAATCTCACCTGGGGTGTTTTTAAAAGTCCCAGTGCCTGTGCCTTCCCCCTTCGGCCTCTGTCTTTCCCTTCTCTTCCCTTGCCCCTCCTTCTCGTCTCTTTTTCTCCTATTTAAATCATGTGAGTTTATACATCCACGTGGGATTACTCTAAAGGCCAAGCTGACAACGGTAAGAGATGGTCAGATTTCCAAAAGCTGAAATCAGATCTCACCCTAGAACTTGAGATATTTTACGGACAAAACCTCAGCATATTCACTGAGGCCCTCTCTGGGTTCTTTTGCTTTACAGACCAGGCTGAAAGGCAAAGGAGCTTCCCTGCTGCCAATTCCGTGTCTGTGGCTCTGTGATTTCATCACAAATACTCCTTACAAAATGATATAGAAACGCCACTGGCAGTTTAGCCTGGGAGAAAATTCCAGAGCTCAATTTGTTCTTTGAATAGGTTTTAGAATAAACTGGAGGGGGAGAGAGAATTTGGGGGATAGAAATTGAATTTCATAATACCCTCCAGATGGACAAAGTGTCTCTATCATTATAACAATTTTAATAGTGAAAACTAATACCTGTAATTTTTGATGGTCCCTTATTGATTAGGATGCTTTGACATACACTATCCTCTTTAACTCTCAGAGCAACCCTAGGCGGCTGGGGACTATATCCCCATATTGCACGTGTGCATGCTAAATTACTTCAGTCATGTCTGACTCTTTGTGACCCTATGGACTGTAGACCACCAGGCTCCTCTGTTCATGGGATTCTCCAGGCAAGAATACTGGAGTGGGTTGCTGTCTTCTCCAGGGGATCTTCCTGATCCAGGGATTGAACTTGCATCTCCTATGTCTCCTGCATTGATAGATGCATTCCCTGGTAACTCAACGGGTAAAAAAAAAAAAATTCACCTGCAATGCAGGAGACCCTGGTTCAATTCCTGGGTTGGGAAGATCTGCTGGAGAAGGGATAGGCTACCCACTCCAGTGTTCTTCGGCTTCCCTTGTGGCTCAGCTAGTAAAAAATCTGCCTGCAATGTGGGAGACCTGGGTTAGATCCCTGGGTTGGAAAGTATTCTGGCCTGGAGAATTCCATGGACTGTATAGTCCATGGGGTCACAAAGAGTCGGACTTGACTGAGCGATTTTCACTTTACCACTAATGCCACCTGGGAGGCCCATATTACACACAAGCAAACTGAGGCTCAGGATTGGTGTAAATATTTCCTGCAAGGACACAGCTGGTGAGTGGCACAGCTGTTTTTCACACCCAGCATTCTCTGACTGCAAATCGTGGGCTCTTCCTGCTCTGATATTCTGCCAAGACTACAATGCATAGTGCTGCAGATTCCTTTGCCTTTTGGCTCAGGCTTGTGATGGCGAGCTCTCTGCCAAGTCACTCACATGTCAATGACACTCCATTGCCAGCCACAGCCGCCCAGTATGTTAAGGCCCTTGAAACCAGATTTTCAAAAATATTCACTTCCTCCTGGCTGGCTCAAGGAAGTCAAAAGGCAGTTTTCAGTCACCTTGGGGAGTCTTACTGGGGCTTTGGTGAGGATGTTAAATAAAGGCTGTCCCTAAGGATCTGTGGAGCCCTCCTTGGAAAGAGCAACAGGAAACAACCACTGGTGAAAGGAATAGTGGAGATATACCAACCCAGAAACCGTGTTGCCGAATCAATTCATTCCTCCTATTTGACGGCCCCTCATGCTGGAATGTCAGCATGAATTCTCCTCTGGGAAGCCTTCTGGGATCTGCCTCTGTCCCAGGCCCATGTCCTTCTCACCTCACTGCTATTGACACTGGCCTCTGCTCTCCTCAGCACACAGCAATCAGAAGGGGGAGTGTGTGCATATACATCTCTTTCCAGAGTGAATCCGTGGGTGTCCAGAAGAAGGGGTCCCAAGGAGTAGGCATAGGTGGTGGGCTGGAAGGAGACAATTTTGCAAGACTTTGCTTGGTGATTCAGGGTCACATGGATTAGTCACTGGGGAGGGTTTTGAAAATCTTTACAGTGTCCTGGTAGGGTCAACCTTGTCTACATCACAGCCTGTGGTTTTTCAGAGCACACTAGGTTTTCCCAAGCACCTTTAGCCTGTCCTCTGTTATCTGTCATAGGACTTAAAACATTTACTCTTTCATTCAACAAGTATTTCTTGAGAGCTTGTTAGGGCCCAGGCACTGTGCGGAGTGCTGGAATCAGTAATAAACAAATCTGGACTTCCCCTGTAGTCCAGTGGTTAAGACTCAATGTTCTCAGTGCAGGGATTTGATCCCTGGTCATGGAACTAAGCGGGGAAGGCAATGGCACCCCATCCCAGTACTTTTGCCTGGAAAATCCCATGGACGGAGGAGCCTGGTAGGCTCCAGTCCGTGGGGTCGCTAAGAGTCGGACACGACTGAGCGACTTCACTTTGACTTTTCACTTTCATGCATTGGAGAAGGAAATGGCAACCCACTCCAGTGTTCTTGCCTGGAGAATCCCAGGGACAGGGGAGCCTGGTAAGCTTCCGTCTATGGGGTCGCACAGAGTCGGACACGACTGAAGCGACTTAGCAGCAGCAGCATGGAACTAAGACCCAGCATGCCGCAGGACACAGCCAAATTGAAATAATAATATAACCATCAGGGCTCCTGTCCCGTGCAGGTTACTGACAAGGGGAAAGGCTTGCAATCACCTGAACCGAAATGTCTCCCACAGGACACCAAGCGCTCCTTGAAGAGCTCCTTGAAGAAACAGACTAAGTTGTATCTACTTTTTAACATATTCATTGTATGTTTCAGTTTATTATGTAGTTCACGCATCATAAAGTGCACCCTTTTAAAATGGACAGTTCAGTGGTTTTAATATATTCACAAGGTTGTACAACCATCACCACTATCTAATAGCAGATCGTTTTCATCAGCCCCACAATAAACCCCACGCCCATTAGCAATCACTGGTCGCCCTCCCTGCCCCCAAGCTCTGGAAGCCATTCATCTGCTTCCTGTCCTCTAGGTATGCCTTTTCTAGACATTTCACATAAATGAGATCATGCAATAATGTGGTCTTCTGTGACTGACTTCTTTCACTTAGTGTGATATTTCCAAGGTTCATCCATGTTGGACCAGGACTCTGTTCCTTTTTATGGCCAATATTATCCCACTCTGAATAGTCCACCTTCTGTCTGTGCAGCCATTGGTGGCTCAGTTCAGTTCAGTCACTCAGTCGTGGTCTGACTCTGCACCCCCATGGACGACAGCACGCCAGGCTTCCCTGTCAATCACCAGTTCCCAGAGCTTGTTCAAACTCATGTCCATTGAATCAGGGATGCCCTCCGACCCTTCTCCTCCGGCCTTCAATCTTTCCCAGCATCAGAGTCTTTTTCAGTGAGTCAGTTCTTCACATCAGGTGGCCAGAGTATCAGAGTTTCAGCTTCAGCATCCATCCTTCCAAGGAATATTCAGGGTTGATTTCCTTTAGGAATGACTGGTTTGATCTCCTTGTGGTCCAAGGGACTCTCAAGAGTCTTCTCCAACACCACAGTTAATGGGTGGCTAGACTGTTACTTAAAAAAAAAACACCTGTTTACATTTAATGTAATTGTTCAGAAGGTGGGATTTATGTGTGCCAATTTGCTGTTTAATCTCTATATGACATACTTTTTTTTTTTTTGGTGCCATGCTGCATGTGGGCTCTTAGCTCCCTGACCAGGGGTTGAACCCAGACTCCCTGGATTGACAATATAAAATATATATTTTTACATCTATTTCTGCTTTATTGAATATGCCAAAGCCTTTGACTGTGTGGATCACAATAAACTATGGAAAATTCTGAAAGAGATGGGAATACCAGACCACCTGATCTGCCTCTTAAGAAATCTGTATGCAGGTCAGGAAGCAACAGTTAGAACTGGTCATGGAACAACAGACTGGTTCCAAATAGGAAAAGGAGTACGTCAAGGCTGCATATTGTCACCATGTTTATTTAACTTATATGCAGAGTACATCATGAGAAATGCTGGACTGGAAGAAACACAAGTTGGAATCAAGATTGCCGGGAGAAATATCAATAACCTCAGATATGCAGATGACACGACTCTTATGGCAGAAAGTGAAGAGGGGCTAAAAAGCCTCTTGATGAAAGTGAAAGTGGAGAGTGAAAAGGTTGGCTTAAAGCTCAACATTCAGAAAATGAAGATCATGGCATCTGGTCCCATCACCGCATGGGAAATAGATGGGGAAACAGTGGAAACCATGTCAGACTTTGTTTTTCTGGGCTCCAAAATCACTGCAGATGGTGACTGCAGCCATGAAATTAAAAGACGCTTGCTCCTTGGAAGGAAAGTTATGACCAACCTAGATAGCATATTCAAAAGCAGAGACATTACTTTACCAACAAAGGTTCGCCTAGTCAAGGCTATGGTCTTTCCTGTGGTCATGTATGGATGTGAGAGCTGGACTGTGAAGAAGGCTGAGTGCCGAAGAATTGATGCTTTTGAACTGTGGTGTTGGAGAAGACTCTTGAGAGTCCCTTGGACTGCAAGAAGATCCAACCAGTCCATTCTGAAGGAGATCAATCCTGGAATTTCTTTGGAAGGAATGATGCTGAAGCTGAAACTCCAGTATTTTGGCCACCTCATGCGAAGAGTTGACTCATTGGAGAAGACTCTGATGCTGGGAGGGATTGGGGGCAGGAGGAGAAGGGGACGACAGAGGATGAGATGGCTGGATGGCATCACTGACTCGATGGGTATGAGTCTGGGTGACCTCCGGGAGCTGGTGATGGACAGGGAGGCCTGGCGTGCTGCGGTTCATGGGGTCGCAAAGAGTCGGACACGACTGAGCGACTGATCTGATCTGATCTGATTTTTAAAAATAATTTTATATATTTATTTATTTTTGGTTGTGCTGAGTCTTCATTTCTGTGAGGGCTTTTCTGCAGTTGTTGCGAGTGGGAAGCTGCTCTCTAGCTGTAGTGCAGAGCTCCTCATTTTGCGGCTTCTTTTGTTGTGGAGCACCGGCTGTAAGATGCTCGAGCTTCTGCGACACGTGGGCTCTGTATCGTGACTCCTGGGCTCTAGAGCACTGGCTCAACAGTTATGGATCATGAGCTTAGTTGTTCCGCCACGTGTGGGGTCTTCCCAGATCAGGGATTGAACCCACGTCTCCTGCACTGGCAGGTGGATTCCTCACTCCTGAGCCACCTGGAAAGTATAAAATCTTAACCTCTGGATTGCCGGGCAGTCCAGTGACAGTTACTTTTGAAGTCTGTACTTCGCTGCCTTCCTGCTCCCTCTCACCCTGTCCTCTTGCCTGCCTCTCTCCTCTCTCCTTCCCTCCTTCCCTCCCTGTTCCTGTTTTCCTCTCTCCGATGCTTGTTATTCCACACATTATGAGTCCTGTGATTAAACATCTCAGGAAAGTTCCAATCTAAGGGACCATTTAAAAAATTTTAGGTAAATGCTTTATTTTGAAATAGTTTTAGGTGTATAGGAAGGCTGCGGAGACGGTAGAGAATTCCCACACACCCATCCCCCAGTTTTCCCCACTGTTAACATCTTACATACAGTGGAACATTTGTTCCAACTAAGGAGTCAGCATTGTTACCTTACTATTGACTAAACTCTGCACTGTATTTAGATTTCACTATCTTTTTCCCTGATGGCCATTTCCTGTCCTAGGATCCCACCCAGGACACCTCACTGCATTTAATTATCTATGTCTCATTAGACTCTGCTCCTCTGTGATGTTATCTCAGGCTTCCTTGTTTCTGATGACCTGGCTGGCTTTGAGGAGGACTGGGACCGTTCTTGGTGGAATGGCCCCACATTGGGGTCTATCTGATGTTTTACTCACGGTTAGGTGGGGGATTATGGGTTTGGAGCAGGAGGATGACCACCGAGGTGACATTCATTGCTGAAAAGCCCCAGAACTAAGAAAGGAGATTCGATTTTTCAGAATTACTCAGGAAAAGCAGGGAAACTTGACTTTGAACACCTTCAAATGGTAGAAGTGCTGTGTGGGAGAATTCCCTGATCTTTTTTCCAGAGAGAGTGCTAGGCTGCCTGTCCTCAGGGTGACATGAGTTTTTATCAGACGTGTGAGCACAATGTGACACGTGATCTCTCTCCTGTCGGTGCTACAGTGACCTTGGGTGAGTTGAGCCCTCTTTCTCGGTGTCTGTAGGACTGGGACGTTCAGACCCACGAAAACTCCAAGGCCTCTTCCCACTGTGACAGTTTATACTCTGAGAGATGACCCATCGGTCCCCGCAACATCTGATCAATTTCCAAAATTTGGCTTCCCCTTCATTCTTGTTAGTCGCAGGCTGTTTGTATTCAGTTGTATCTTGTTCCCAAAGGATAGATCAGATCAGCTCAGATCAGATCAGTCGCTCAGTCGTGTCCGATTCTTTGCGACCCCATGAATCGCAGCATGCCAGGCCTCCCTGTCCATCACCAACTCCCGGAGGTCACTCAGACTCACATCCATCGAGTCAGTGATGCCATCCAGCCATCTCATCCTCTGTCGTCCCCTTCTCCTCCTGCCCCCAATCCCTCCCAGCATCAGAGTCTTCTCCAATGAGTCAACTCTTCGCATGAGGTGGCCAAAATACTGGAGTTTCAGCTTTAGCATCATTCCTTCCAAAGAAATCCCAGGGCTGATCTCCTTCAGAATGGACTGGTTGGATCTCCTTGCAGTCCAAGAGACTCTCAAGAGTCTTCTCCAACACCACAGTTCAAAAGCATCAATTCTTCGGCACTCAGCCTTCTTCACAGTCCAACTCTCACATCCCTACATGACCACAGGGAAGACCATAGCCTTGACTAGACGGACCTTTGTTGGCAAAGTAATGTCTATGCTTTTGAATATGCTATCTAGGTTGGTCACAACTTTCCTTCCAAGGAGTAAGCGTCTCTTAATTTCATGGCTGCAGTCACCATCTGCAGTGATTTTGGAGCCCAGAGCCCATCCCAATCCTATTTTTTATTTTATTTTATTACCCGATTCATGTGTCTGTTCATCTCTGTCTGGCTGCGTGGGGCCTTCACTGCTGTGCTCGCTTCTCTCCTGTTATGGTGAGCGGAGGCTCCTTTCTAGTGCAGAGCCTGGGCCTCTCATTGCAGTGGCTTCTCTTGTTGGGGAACCCTGGCTCTAGGCACATGGGCTCAGTAATTGTGGCTTGAGGGCTTAGCTGTTCTGTGGCATGTGGGATCCTCCAGGCCCAGGGATCGAACCCGTGTCCCCTGCACGGCAAGGCAGACCCTCAACCACTGGACGGCCAGCGAAGCCCCCAGTTCTATTTTTAAAATGTTTCTTGTGGACAAACACACTGGAAAAAACCAATCCAGCCCTTGGTCCCCAAGCCACACTGAGGGGCCTGGTGAGTGTTCCACAGCAGCAGTGCCTGGGGGAGGGGGGAACCCCACCCTGGTCTCCCTGCTTCCCTGCTGACACAGCAGGAGGCCCAGAGAAGGGTCACAGGCACATCCACAGCCTCACGGTGCTGGACGCTCTTCACCCCAAGGGGCTGTTTTGGTTCAGCAGCTCCCGGGGCTCGAATAAGTTAATCACTGATGACGAGAGATTAATTTGTAACTGCCCGGCAGACAAGATAGTTCAGACTCCGGTGGGGCGGCACTGAACTGTGACGTGGGCATGTCTCAGAAGCTTGGCGCGGAGGCTGAGAACTTCGGATCCACACTGCTTCCTAGAGGCCACCCCTCCATCCCTCCAAAGGGAGGGGTGGCGTGCTGAAGACTCTTCCTTCCTCTCTGCGGCATGTGCGCTGGCCTTAGAAAACCTGTCCACACACCGGCCAGGCTCAGTAGCAAAGTTCAGCTTACTTTTTAAAAGTTATTTATTTTTAAAGGTATTTATTTGATCCATCAGTTAAATACATCTTTTTGACATCTTTTTTTTTTTTTTTTTAATATTTATTTGGCTGCACTGGGTGGCAGCATGTGGGATCTTCAATCTTCACTGCAGCCTGGGGCTCTTTAGTTGATCTTTAGCTACGGCATGTGAACCCTTTCGCTGTAGCATGTGGGATTTAGTCCCTGGCCCAGGGATTGAACCCAGGGCTCCTGCATTGGGAGCACAGAGTCTTGGCCACTGGATTACCAGGGAAGTCCCGAAAAGTCCAATATGAAAAACCCAGATAAGGGGGAACATCTGCTTACCAACCAAACCAAGACCTGTGGACCAAACCTTGTGGGAAGGGAGGAGAGGAGGGGATGAGTAAGGAGAGAGGAGGCTATGGACAAATGTGGAAGGATGGATGGGGCCTCAGGGTGGTAGGTGGCGGGTAGTGAGAGATGTTTCCTATAGCCTGAAGCCCCAACTTGTGGACTGCAGTCACTCCAGGAAAGCCAGGTCATTGAGGGTCTGCTCTCCCATCCCAAGAGCATCCCCTCTGTCATTCTCAACCTTAGCTCCCACCCCCTCCCCCATCCCATTCTGGGCCCAGGAAGGACAAGTGAGTCATGATACGCAGGTGCCCTGGGGCCTGACACTTGTGCTCCAAACATCACTTCTATATCAAGTAAAATGACCCTTTCCTGACACCCTGGACATCCAGGGCCACAGATGTTGGTTGTGGTTGCTGCCGTTCGCCAGTTTGAGCCATCTCTTCTTTCTAGCCAGGACAGTTTGGAATTCTTAAGTCAAGCCTATTTATAAAGACAGGCCTTGGCAATAGTGCTCTGATGGCCTTGGGCTCAGAAGGCTATTCTTTAATGCCACAGTCTCACTAGAAAAAGAAGATAAGAAAAAGTGAGTGGAACCCAAAGTAGGAATGGGGCCTGCATTAAAAAGGGGATGCAAAGGAAATTCTCTGTGGGCTGCTGGAATGTGGGTTCCCTACCCAGAAGGCTCTGGAGCTCAGTTGAGTAGTGGGTGATTTGTGCTCGACTTTTTTTGCGGGGGGTTCCACACCACATGGCAGGATTGTAGTTCCTTGACCAGGGCTCACACCCAGGTCACAGCAGTGACGGCACCCAGTCCTAACCGCTGGACCACCAGCAGCTTCCCTGGGCTTGATTTTCTACCAGCAACTCGGTTCCTGTCATTTTGGTTCAATCCCACTGCCCTTGCCCATGAGTGCGCCCCATACAGTCTCCTGTCTCTCTTTTGGTTCATGCTGTTGCTTCCGCCTGTGAGGCCCTTCTCTCCTTTTCCATGTCACTCACTTTGATCAAGACCTGGCTGAGGCATCATTTCCACCAGAAAGCCTTCATGAGCCTTCAGGATGGCCCTCGGTTCCCTCTCTTTGGTATCTAGGCTTCCTTATACCCATCACAACTACATCTGTGGGTTCTCAACCGTGATGGGTGGCTTGGAATCACATAGGGCACCTTGCTAAACATACAAATACTGGATGCCTGGGTAAACTTGGAAAACTGTATCTCTTTTTTTTTTTTTAATGAATTTTTTTTTTTTTAATGAATTTAAAGACCCTGTGTCGGGTCTTAGCTGCAGCTCTTGGGCTCTTTGTTGCCACGCCCGGGCTTGTGGTGTGTGGCTTAGATGCCCTGTGGCATGTGAGACCTTAGATCCCTGACCAGGGATCGAACCCATGTCCCCTGCACTGCGGGACGCAATGACTGGACCACCAGGGAAACCCTGGGAAGCTGTATTTTTACTAGTCTTCGTGCGTGTTTTGAATGCCAGGCCAGGGTTGGGTGTGTCTTGTCTAGTCTTTGTCCCCTGGGCCTGGGCACAGGACGTAGGTCATGCACACTGCATGTCTCTGTGCCCAGATGGCCCCTGTGGTTGTTGTTCAGTTGCTAAGTCGTGCCCGACTCTTTGTGACCCCCAAGGATTGTAGGCCACCAGGCTCCTCTGTCCTGTACTATCTCCCAGAGTTTGCTCAAATTCGTGCCCATTGAGTTGGTGATACTATCTAACCATCTCATCCTCTGCCCTCTTCTCCCTGGCGGAAAGGGCTGCAGAAATGCAAGACCCAAGCCCTTTCATTCACACTCCATGCATAGTTCCTGCCCCAGATGCTGTGCTGGGGATCCAAGAGCAAAACCCAACATAGTCTGCCTTGCACAGCTGACAATCTGGTCAGAGAGACAGGTGAACCAAATTACCTACACACATCCTATTTCAAAGTACAACATCAACTTTATAGAAGGAAAGCAGAGCTGCTCTGAGAACCTGTAACAGGGACTCTATCATCAGCTGGGAGGTCAGGGAAGGCGGGGTGGAGCCCTACGTGAAGGGTAGTGGGGAGCAGTCCCATTGGGTTCTTCCCAGTGGTCTTTTGGGAATTGACTGGGAGGCACTGGGGGGTCCAAGCCCCTTCAGATGCTAAGATGGTTTCCAGAAGGAGCTTCTCCCCACATTCACCCCATGACCTTCCTTCGATTCTGCCTTTCTGCTCTCTCTTCTTGCCATGAGCTCTGGAAAATGGTGTATTTGTAAGCAGGGGTTAAGCTATGTCTCCAAACAGGGGCTGTCTGCTAACATCTGCAATGATGTTGCTGAATTTCCAAAAGGTTCACCTCTCTTTGACCCAACATAATCATGTCATGTACTGGACACATGGCTTGGCTAGGGAAGGACAGGGTCCCCTCCAGAGTCCCTCCCCACTCATCAGCGGAACACCCTTGTGTAGCGAACAACACGGGCAATCTTCCGTGGTCAGCTTGCTGCCATCTCAAGCAGGACATTCTGGCTTCTTGGCTCTCCCTTGTAGCTAGAAGATTCTCTTTATCCCAGAAGGAGATAATTACATCTTCTGTGACCATAACTCTATTTGGTCATTTAGACACAAATTTATATGTATTTTCTGGACGACTGGGTGATTTTCTTATCTGAATTGAAAAGAGGCTTTCTTTAAATATGATCCCAGAGAGCTCTTTCATATAATAATTAACACACACACTCTGGTGGATAAGCCCTAGACTTGGCAGAAGGTTCAAAGCAGAAATTGTGTTCAGATGAGGCCCATGGATGTTTTTGATCTGATTTGCTTTTGCCACTGACATTGGGATGATTCTGGCCTCTGAGTGGCAGTGGGCCTCAAAAACCTGATAAAGGGAAATCTTTTTAAACAAAGTCCGAACCATGTAGAGAGAGTAGAGTCCTTGTTACATTTGGGAGCTGGAAAAAGAAGCATTTTCTGGTGGAAGTAACTCAGGTCATAAACTGGCTAAGCTGGGGTGGCCCTAGAGAGGCAGCTCATCTTTTCCTGTTACCAGTGGGGAAACTGAGGCTTGGAGAGAGAACATGGATTTGCTTAGGTCACCGACTGAGTGACAGAGCCAGGCTGACCCCTCACAGGCACTTCCTTCTGCACCCGAACCCTGCTGATGGCCAGCAGTGGCCAGTGTGAGGATGGATTGAGCTATGTGGGTGACTGTGTGTATGGGAAGGTGGGAGGGGACACATGGACTGGAAGACAGGGTGTCTCACCAGGTCTAGTGGGACCCCCTCCTCTTTCAAATATGGGAAGCCGCTTTTCCTACTTAGGAAGGCTTAAGGATAAGCATCACCTACAGGATGGGATGTAGGTTTCCCTGGCGTCTCAGATGGTAAAGAATCTGCCTGCAACGCAGAAGACGCAGGAGACACAGTGTTCGATCCCTGGGTTGGGAAGATCCCGTGAAGAAGGGAATGGTTCTCCACTCTGGTATTCTTGCCTGGAGAATCCCATGGACAGAGGAGCCTGGCGGGCTACAGTCCATGGGGCCGCAAAGAGTTGGACTAACACTACTGCTAGTAACAGGAGAGAATGCTGGCAATAGAGCGGGGACTGGGAGGGAAGAGGAAGAGGGAAGTGCACCTTACAGACACCAGAGAACGACGCGTGAGCCATGCACCAAGTGACTGTTTCTCAAATGGCTGTAGTACTACTTGGAGCTGGAGGAGGATTGGCTGTCATCAGAGTGATATGCTCCCTCGGGCACCATATCTTCCCATGCCTGACCTGTGTGAAGACACTTCTGGTTGTGCAGATAACTCGAACTTCCTGAGCACCCACTAGTTGAGCAACCTCATGAGAGCTCAGTAGAGATCCTGAGAAGGAAGCGGGCAGAGGAAGGGTACACGCTTTCTCCTTCAATTCCCCTAACGATAGCTTCGAAAGGTATGATTCTCCCCACCTACCAGATGAGGAAACAGAGAGGCTAAGTTTCCTGCCCCCGTCACACAGCTCAGCAGCCGCAGAGCCCGACTCCCGCGGTTCTGTTTCCAACAGCGTGCCTCCCATCAGCTTTCACTGAAAATGCCTTTCTGAGCCTCCAGGCCCTGCCGCCCCTCCCCAAACGACAGGCAACAGACACGGTCGCAGAACCTGAGTGCCTTTGAGCAGAGGCAGGGTACCTCGTGCATAAGCTCTGATGTGGGGAGGCGTATGTTGGTGGTTCAAGCATTTGAGAATGCTTGAAGTGGGAATCTCTTTCCCCAAAACGCAAGGTCGGCAGACACTGGGGGACATACCTGGGTGTGTTTGTTTTTAACCCCAAGACCAGCTTGTCTGCAGCAGGCCCAAGCTCCACCGGTATGCCAGGACCCTGTTCTGATGGAGACTTAGAAAGTCAGCATACAAATCTCCACTGAGGCTGCTCCTTCTTGGGCTTGAGAAATCCAGGGACCCCCCTCTTCCCTGCTCTTATCTCCTGGTTCCTCTGCTTCTGGTGACGAGGCAGGGACAGCTTGGAAAGAAGGCCTTCATCATTTCTGTTGTGAAACTGTCCCAAGATTTTGGCACCTGTTTTTTTTTTTTTTTAATCAATATTCATTTCTCTAGTGAATTTCAACAAGATTAACTTTAAAGAATAAAATTTAACATTTCCATTCCCTGTGAAGGGTGTTGGTGGATATGGAAAGAGAAGTTCTAAAGATGAAATTGCCTACCTCGGAAGGGCACATGCAGGAGTCCTGACTAGGGTGAGGGTGAGGAGACCTACTTTGTGGTCCTGACTCCTTCCTGCTCTCTGTGTGTCTCGGGCAAGTTGCTTGACCTCTCTGGGTCTCCGTGCTTGCTAAGCACTCTTGTCGTGCAACTATGTTATTATTATAAATAGGGAAAGAATCCTCTCAATTGCGTAGTTCCTTTGTAGAGCTGACTTTCACACATTTGCCATGGACAATGGTCCTTGAGTTATTTCCAACGGTGACTCTATGTCTGTGAGTTTGGTAGGTCCATCAGGCTGTAGCTTGCGTACTCAGTCACTTCAGCCATGTCCGACTCTTTGCGACCCATGGACGGTAGCCTGCCATGCTTCTTTGTCCATGGGGTTCTCCAGGCAAGAATTTTGGAGTGGCTTTCCATTTCCTCTTCCAGGGGATCTTCCCGACTCAGGGAATCAAACCCACATCTCCTGCATCACAAGTAGATTCTTTACTGACTGAGCCATCTAGAGCCATATACATTTTACATTATAAAAACACTTCCCATTTGCTTAAATTAAAATCCTGGACATAGAATATGGTGCACACATTTCATGGTCTAAAGATATTGAAATCATACAGAGTCTGCTCTCTTATCATTGTGGAATTATGTTAGACATCAATATCAAAAGATTGTTTTATGTCCCTGGCTATGTTCCAGTGTTTCCTAATTTATAGTTCATGGAAACTTGAATAGAATTTATATCCTACTATGGTGTGAAAATTGTGTACATCTTAATTATGTTGAAAAAAAATAAAAACCCTAGAGGTGAAATGGGATGTCCAAATTGCTCTGAATTGTAGCCTTAAAACTAGAGAACCAGACCATGTGGTCCAAACTCCTCAGTTTATAGGTGTGAGGGCCCAGCATCAAGGAAGGAAGAACCCCAGGACTCAGGGAGAATTTGAACAGAAGTGAAGCTAGAACCTGGGTACCATCATGCCCAGTCTAGGGCTTCACTTATGTCCTCTCTGTATGCATAAAATCGAATAAAAGCCAACTGGAAGAGTAAAAGGATTATAAATATCAGACTGTAATCTTAAGAACAACCTTAGTCCATGTAAATACAGGCCCAGAAATTTCTATTTATATTTTCAGTTTAACACACATCAAAACCCCGTCGTCTTCAGACACCGGTATGGACATTCTATTTGCATTTCCTGAAGCCACCCCAGTGAGCAACTCTGAAATAAATTAAAAAGAGTGGTCAAGCCTGAATGCACACCAAGGTTTCCATGTGCTCAGCTCAGCAGATTCAGGTATGACCCCTACAGAGCTTGGACTCTGGACTAGCACTAACATTCTCTACGCTCAATGACCATTTCACACAATGAATTCATCTGTGTAATTGTGCTTAGCTGTCCCCAGATTAACTCCATGTTTGCATGAAGATCAAAATGCTTACTTTAAAAAGTTTGGTTTTCTTCCATTTTTTTCTTATCTGGGGAGGTATTCATGCTTGGAATTTCTTGGGCTTTTCTTTTTCGAATCTCTTCTAGGGATTGAGACTGTGAGGGTGTGTGTATGTGTGTGTGTCTGTGTGTGGTAGAGGTGCTTTACCTTTTATTGTTCTTTTTTAGAACAACTGGCAATCATTCTTCACTGTTTTGATGTCCTCTTGTCAAAGGCAAACTAGCACATTGAGAGCTTAAAGTGGGTAGCAGCATTCTAGATTGCCTTCACTCCCAGATCCTTCATTAGTTAGGATTCTAGAATTCTGCTTTATTAAACATTTTTATCCTAAGTTACAACGAACGTAAAGAGAACGCACCGGAAGTGTGCCTTTTGGGACACTTTTATGTGTGTCTGTACTTTTGCTTTGCTTATACCTTTTGTTTGGTGGCACTCGGTAGTGAAATATCCGTCCTGAGTTTTCCCAAAGGCTGCCACATTGCGTGGGGTGGAGGCTGAGGTTTGGAGTTGCTGGGAGGGTGGTGGTGTGATTGGAGTCAAGAGGATTCACTTACCACTGTTTGACCTTACTTGCACCCTAGGCACAGGTTCTGGGAGGGACCCTGGAAGGCACGCTGTGCTTTCGCTCACCATGGGGATCTACAAGGAGGAGGGAAATGTTTCAAGGGGGTGGGGTGTTGCCACTTAATCATTACCACTGCTGACACCAATGAAAAGCAGGCAGTGGGGATCGTCTGCCTGGACACCTATGATGAGTGGAAAGGAGGCTGGATTCTTATTAAGTGTTAGGATGCGATAGGGATGGGCAGAATATAAAACTGAGAAGGGGGAGCAGAGTGACCTGCATTTCAGCTTCAATGTACGGTTGATTTTTGTGGTCAAAGGGTCCAAATTGCCCTGGTTATTTCCAAACACTATCAGGAGAGGAACGGTTGTGTTTTCCAGCACCCCAGTGGGTGCCCAGGATATGAGGCAGCCTTGGGGACAAATATGTCCTTCCCTGAACTAGGAAGCCAACTATTTACTTACACAAATAACACTAGAAAAGGGCTTTATAAGCAGAATTGCAGCACCTGAGCTTTGGACGAAACCCTAGATTCGTCTCAAAAGGTTCCTTCCGGAGGAAGGAAAGTCCTAAGACTCTTAGGTGGAGCACTGGCTCAAACAACAATTTAAATCAAGTACAGCCTCCACAGTCTCCAGGTTGAACCTGCCCAGACAAACACCCTTGAGACCGCTTCTGAACAAAGATGACAACATTACCATTTCAACCCCAACGGGATCACAACCTAGTTTCAGTATTCATTGTGTGAAATTAAAAAATCATGCTATGCTAAGTCACTTCAGTTGTGTCCGACTCTGTGCGACCCCATAGACAGCAGCCCACCAGGTTCCCCCGTCCCTGGGATTCTCCAGGCAAGAACACTGGAGTGGGTTGCCATTTCCTTCTCCAGTGCATGAAAGTGAAAAGTGAAAGTGAAGTTGCTCAGTCATGTCCGACTCGTAGGGACCCCATGGACTGCAACCTACCAGGCTCCTCAGTCCATGGGATTTTCCAGGCAAGAGTACTGGAATGGGGTGCCATCACCTTCTCTGAAAAAATCATATATATATATATATATATATATATAGTATAAAAAAGAAAATTCCCTTTTAAATCCTATAAATTTTCATCTTATTCACTTTCTCACCCCTTTCTTTCATCACACTCCTATGACAAAATCACAACCCTGGTTAGATCTGACTCTGCCCACTTAGCTCCTGACCTCATGTACCTGAAATGAGATTTGAAAAAAAGCACAGCAAAGCCAGGCTGGCAGCTCACACTTCAGATTCACGACCTCGAACTTCGATGGTGCATTAGTGCTGCTAGGCAACCGTACGATGCACCCCTAGTCAATGTAGGTTGCTATATATCCCACTCAACCCCACTGAGTGAATGGATTAAATAAATAAACTTTATTTAGGGTCCTGTTGATGTTACAATTATGCTTGTCCGAGTTTAAAAGTGAACTTTATTTTAGAAACATTTTTTTAAGGTGAGCACTGACCTTGGCATATTACCAGGTCAAAGAGAAATGTAGTGAAAAACGCACTAAATCCAAAATCAGGGGACAAAGTTTCCATCATTTTGCCACTAGCTCTTGGTATTCATCTGGGCAAGCCACTTACGCTTCTGACACTTGGTTTCTTTCTTTCTTTCTTTTTTAAATTGAGGTGTGGTTGATTTATAACATTGTTATTAACATTGCTTTCAGATATGCAGCAAGGTGATTCAGTTTATATATATATATATATATGTATATATTATTTTTTGGATTCTCTTCTGTTACAGGCTATTATCAGATATTGAATATTAAAAAAAAAATAAAGTGAGCACTATTCTTGTACCCAGAAGACTTGGCCAAGCCCTGCCACTTCCTAGCTGGATGGCCCTAAGAGAGACATGCTTCCTCCATGGGACTCAGTCTCCTCTATGAGCGGGGCACCTGGACCAGGACTCTTAAAGATGGAGAGTCTCTCTAGGTATCGGTTGTATGAGTGAGATGAGGTCCCTACTTTCTGCCGGAGTTCACAGATCCATGATTCTTCCAGCCAAGCAAGCCCACAGCTGGGTGTCAAGCAGGAGAGAGAGACTAGAGGTCACTGACATTTAAAGGAACCAAGAAGAAATACCAGCAGGAGGACGTGTCTCATCTTTATTGGTCTCTGGTTTTGATTTCTGGTCCTGCAGCTGGGATGAGTTTCCACAGTACGCAAACCTCTCACACTAAAAGCAAACAGTGAATTTAGAGATGACATTGGACTGGGGTTCAAGGACCCGGATTCTAACCCAGTTCTGTCACTGACCCTTGGTCCCACCCTCTTCTTTGGCCTCAGTTTCTTCATCTGTATAATGAATAAGTTTGTGTCCTACTCTTGTTGTTTAGCCGACAAGTTGTGTCTGACTCTTTGCGACCCCATGGACTGTAGCCCACCAGGCTCCTCTGTCCATGAGAATTTCCAGGCAAGAATCCTGGAGTGAGTTGCCATTTTCTCCTCCAGGGGATCTTCACCTAGGGAGGGGACCCACATCTCCTGCTTAGCGGGGCTGGAGGAGCCTAAGTATTCTAAGGATTTAAAAAAATTTTATTAATTTATTTGGCTGCACCAGGTCTTAGTTGAGGCACGAAGGATTTTTGATTCTCATTGTGGCAAGCAGACTCTTACCTGCAGCATGTGGGATCTAGCTTCCAGACCAGGCATCAAACCTGTTCCCCCTGCATTGGGAGTGCAGAGTCTTAGCCACTGGACTACCCCGCCAGGGAAGTCCCCAGGTGTCCTAAGCTTTTATCTGGCCTCTGCTATTTCCCAGTACTGGTGGCATCTTTTTCCCCTTTTAAACTTGCCTGTCCTGTGTCAAATTGGCACAGCATCAGCACGTTTATGGTTTTACAAGCCCTGAAACATGCTTTGCAATTAAATGATGAAGTCACTGGAGTATTGCATAGAAACACCAAGGTCTTGAACAAGGGTAGGACTTTGGAATTGTAAGAGGAATGGAAAAGCGTTCATGGTAGAAACACCTGTCCTTGATCTTGAAACCGGCTGGACCAGTGACCACAGACGGAGGGAGACCCACTGTTTTGGGAATACTGTCAGGCACTTTCTCCTAGGATGTGGTATAGGGGACAGTTTGGGTGCTACTTGGACAAATCACTAAAAACAAATCAAAATCTCCAGGAAAAGGTAATTTCAAAGATCTTTCAGACTTTCTGATTCCTTTAAGAGGCCAGCTGTGGAGCTCAGACATTTAATAACTCTCAAATCTTTGCTATTCTGTCCCTCTATCCCCACTTTTTACTAAACAGAGCTCAGGCTCGGAATCTTTACCAGTCTAGAATTTGATAGTATGGTCTTGCTTTACTGCATTTATTTTGTGGTTACTTTCCATGAGTGGAAGTTGGTATTATTTTTCCATTTATCTTACAAGACATATATTTAAGTTAAAAAAAAAAAAAGAGCTGATTTCTATAAAATTATTAAGGAATAGCGTGTGTTCTACACAGATACTACAACATAGGGCCTGTGGTCCCTGGGGTTTAGTGGGTAGCATTCCCCAGCCCAAACGGCATCATTCAGATGGGGATGGTTTTCTGGATACCACGATAGTGCTTATAATGCCATTTAGATCTACTGGATAACTCAGATTTTGGTCATTTTTTTTTTCCTTTTAAAATCAATGTTTATCTTTTCTTGATTAATTTGTGCAAAATCTGGTACTACACAAAAACATGTAGAATTAAAGGAGAAAATACTTTTAAAAAATATATGAAATAGAATGAAAAATCATTATCTCTCTATTCAGAAATAAACACTCTGAGTATGTTGGAAAGTTTTTCTTCCTCAAAGCACCAACATAGCCATTATTATAATGTATGTGTTTTATTTTTGTAGCCAATTTTGCTGCCTTAACATATAACATAAATGCGACCCCACACCATTCAAGACTCTTTATAAACATCTTAAATGGCTGTAAGTTCTTTAACACAGAGAAGCCCCATAGTGGATTTAACCATTCCCCAGCTGCTGGAAATCTGGGTTATGTCCAATTTTGTCTATTAAAATGTTATGGATAGTTTTATGCATGTTTTGCCTGCATTTGGGTTTCTTAAAAAAATTTTTTTATTAGAGTATAGTCGATTTACAATGTGGTGTTAGTTCCAAGCGTACAGCAAAGTGAATTGGATCAGTTATACATATACATACATCCACTGTTTTTTTAGATTCTTTTCCCATATAAGGCATTACAGAGTATTAAGTAGAGTCCCCTGTGATATACGGTAGGTGTTGCTTGCACTTTGGGTGGTTTCTTAAAAATAATTCAAGAAGTGGCATTCCTAGGTGGGAAGATTTTTAAGGCTTTTGGGATACATATTGCTAAGCTTTTTCCAAAAGTGTAGGAACCTGAAGCTACTCTGATTTGAACTGATGTGATTGAACACACTCAGGTTTGTGCATGTAAGGTGGCCTTGTTATCAGAAAGAGCACAGACTGGGCCACTTCGGGCCAGTTACCGAAACTTATCCACTTAATGCAGGTCTGATTAGCCCCTCCCCCACATATAATTCAAGAGCAAGTTTTCTCCACAGCTAGGTTCTCAAGTGTTCATATTTTGGCTCAGAAAGTACACGTGTCATGAACTTCACCTTATGTGATTCTTCGTCATGTAAAGGGATCAACAACTGTTTTTTTCGGCTGTGCCAGGTCTTAGCTGTGGCGTGGAGTCTTCCATCTTCATTCTAGCACGTCAGATCTAGTTCCCTGATCAGAGATGAAATGTGGGCCCCTACATTGGAGCGTGGACTCTTAGCCACTGGACCACCAGACATATTCCAGCAACCATTGATTTTTGTTTGAGGAATCTCCATACTGTTTTCCATAGTGGTTGCACCAATGTACACTCCCACACACAGGGACCAAGGGTTCCCTTTTCTCCATATCCTTGCCAACACTTGTCATTTGTTTCTTTTTGATGATAGCCACTGCAAGAGGTGTGAAAAGGTATCTCACTGTGGTTCTAATTGCCCTGATGATTAGTGATGTTGAGCATCTTATCATGTGTTTATCAGCCTTATACATCTTTCTTGGAAAAATGTCTATTCAGGTCCTCTACCCATTTTTAAACTGGGTAACAGTGAAAGTCGCTCAGTCATGTCCGACTCTTTGTGACCCCATGGACTGTAGCCTGCCAGGCTCCTCTATCCAAGGAATTCTCCAGGCCAGAATACTGGAGTGGGTAGTCAGCCATTCCCTTCTCCAGGGGATCTTCCCAACCCAGGGATTGAACCCAGGTCTCCTGCATTGCAGGCAGATTCTTTACTGTCTGAGTCACCCAGGAAGCCCAATTCAGAGGACCTTTGAATTGGGACTGGGCTTCAGGTCTATTCAGGTCCTCTGCCCATTTTTAAATTGGGTAGCTGGTTTTTATGATGTTGAATTATATGAGTTCTTTGTATATTTTGAATATTAATCCCTTGCTAAATATATCATTTGAAAGCATGTTCTCTCAAATGGAAATAGGAACAGGAGGACGTATTTTCATTTTGTCGATAGCTTCCTTTGCTATGTAAAAGCTTTTCAGTTTGATGTAGCCCCATTTGTTTACTTTTGCTCTTTTTTCCATTGCTTGAGGAGACATATCTAAAAAAAAAAAATATTGCCTTTGCTTTCTTCTAAAAGTTTCATGGTTTCAGGTCTTACATTTGTCATTAATCTGTTCTGAGCTTATTTTTGTGCGTGGTGTGAGAAAGTAGTCCAGTGTGTTTGTTTTAGAGGTAACTGTCCAGATTTTACTGTATCGTTGGTTACCTCTGGGAGTTCATCTATCAATACCAGGTAACCCTTCTTGGGAGTCTCTGTGCCTGATTTGGGGAGGTATGTTTGTGCCTCGTAGGTAAGACAGGGCACAGCAGCCTTCAAACCTAAGAATGAGATACATTTGGGATATGTTGGTCTTTAACTTTCCTTCGTAGGTCGAAGTTCTCATTATTTTCCTCCTCCGTGCCAACAGAATAAAATGCAAAACCACTCACCACTGTTAACAGAGCCCTCTCCTTTTCAGCCGGCTGTGTCCTAGCTTCTCTGTGCTTTGTTCTGGAACACTTTTCTACTAAAATGAGCTCTGTGTTCTAAGAAAACGTCCTGTCCCCAAATTCCTGTCTGTCTTATCCCTTCCAAGCCTTGCCCAGGCAGTCACCTCTGCCTGCTCTGTGTCACTGTCCCACTTCACCCCCACGCTGCCTGACAATCTCTGCAATGCTGAGCTTAAGTCCCACCTCCTAGAAGCTTCTGGAAGCCAGCATCAGGCTTTGGCATTAAACAGCCTGTGTTCAAACTCCAGTTCTCTCCCAGACAGGGCAGCTGTAAATATGTTACTCAGTCTTTCTGAGCCTCAGTTTCCTGATCTGTTAAAAAAAAAAAAAAAAAAAAAGGAGAGGGGGATATGTACTTCACAGTTTTAAAGGTTAAATGAGACGGTGTGAGTGAAACCGCCTAGTATGGAGGGGACAGTCCACAACTATTTTGACTATTGATGGAATTTCCCTCCTGGACAAGTTGGATTTACTCTCCCTTTTCTGCAGTTCCAGAGCATTCTGTACCTTACTCCTACCCTGACGGAGAGACTTCAGTGTTCGTGAGGTGGGATCAGAAGCTTATTTTACTCACCTTGGTATCTGCCCTGAGGCCTTTAGCATAATATTTGTGCTCAAAAAGTAAAATTAAATTGAACCAACTCTTCGGGTTTTGCTCTCTTTTTTTTCTGTGACATTCATTCCAACAGCCTCTGAGTCTGAAGTCAGTGTAGCTGCCCGATTTTTTTGGGGTGCTCCAGCCTCACCAGTCTGCTGAAGGGACATCTCTACATAAAGACCTCATAACTCCCCCCCACTTTCTGCACACACTCCCCTCTACAGTCTGCAGCAGCGGTTCTCAGCCAGGGTGCTTTTGCTCCCCAGGGGATGTTTGGCAGTGGCTGGAGGTGTTTTGGGTTGTCACACAAGAGTGGAGGGGGCTCCTCCTGGCACCAGTAGTGATCAGGGATGCTGCGAAACATCCCACATCCCCAGGACAGTAGCCAGACAAGGAATTATCCTGCCCCAAGGGTGGACAATGGCACCCCACTCCAGTACTTTTGTCTGGAAAATCCCATGGATGGAGGAGCCTGGTAGGCTGCAGTCCATGGGGTCACTAGAGTTGGACACGACTGAGTGACTTCACTCTCACTTTTCACTTTCATGCATTGGAGAAGGAAATGGCAACCCACTCCAGCGTTCTTGCCTGGAGAGTCCCAGGGACGAGGAAGCCTGGTGGGCTGCCATCTATGGGGTCGCACAGAGTCGGACACGACTGAAGAGACTTAGCAGCAGCAAGGGTCGACAGCACCAAAGCTAGGAGACAAGAAGGAGAGGGACGCTCACTGTGTAAGGCAGTGAGACCGCGGCACCCCTCTGCTCACAGCCCTCTCAAGGCCCCCATCTTCCCAGAGTAAAATCCACAGTCCTCACACCTCCCCTTTCTATAACAGTTTTGTTGAGATTATAATCCACACAGAACCCATCCTTCTAACGTGTAAAATCCAGTGGCTTTTAAGAATCAGTCATGTTTCCATCCCTACCATGGATTTCACGTTTTATTGGTGTGAATAGACCAATAAAATAAGTCTATTTAAGTCTATTTAGTCTAAAATAAGACTAAAAAGAGTCTATTCATTTAGTTTTGGCTGTGCTGGGAGGGCTTTTCTGTGGTTGCGGTGAGCAGGGCTCCCCTCCAGGCACAGTGCGCAGGCTTCTCGGGGCAGTGGCTTCTCCTGTTGCAGAGCTCGGGCTCTAGGTGCACGGGCTTCAGTCGTGGTGGCTCATGGGTACAGTAGTTGCAGCTCCCAAGCTCTACAGCACAGGCTCAGTAGTTGTTGGGCTTAGTTGCTCCCTGGCATGTGGAATCTTCCTAAATCGGGGATCGAACTCATGTCTCCTGCATTGGCAGGCAGGTTTTTTACCACTGAACAGGGAAGTGTTCACCATGGATTTTGGAATACTCTGATTATTCCTCCCAAGAAAACCCACCTACACCCCCTAAGCCATCAGTTCCCAGTCTCGCCTTCCCCCTGAGTCCTAGGCAAGCACTGGTCTACTTTCTGTCTCTGCTGCTGCTAAGTCACTTCAGTCGTGTCCGACTCTGTGTGACCCCATAGACAGCAGCCCACCAGGCTCCTCTGTCCATTGGATTCTCCAGGCAAGAGTACTGGAGTGGGGTACCATTGCCTTCTCCGCTTTCTGTCTCTATAGAGTTGCCTATTCTAGACATTTCGTAGAAGTGGAATCATACAATATGTGTGTGTGTGGTTCCTCTGTTGCCGACTTCTTTCACTCAGTGTAAAGTTCTCAAGGCCCATTCATGCTGTAACGTGTACCAGTGTTTCTTTTTTCTTTTCAAGGAATAACACTCTATGGTCATTATTTGCCACATCTTATTTATCCCTCCAATGGCTGATGGACATTTGGGTTGATGCTACTTTTGGGCTATGAAGAATGCTGCATGAACATTTGTATACAAATTTTCTTTTTTTTGTGTGAACATGTTTTCATTTCTCTTGGGTGTGCATCTAAGTGGTTGGGTGATCTGAAAACTCTATGTGTAACCTTTTGAGGAGTTGCCTGGCTGCTTTCTCCTCCCTTTTCTCTAAGGATACACATCTGACCAACCACTGCAGGCTGCGGTTCTTCCGCCTGAATGTGCGTCTTCCTCTGTCTCCAGACTTCTTACCTGGATGGCCACAGCACCTCTTAATGGGGACCCCCGGAGAAACAGGGACCCCATAGCACTTCTTGCACCCTCTCTGGAGGCTTCCCCGGGCATCAGCCTTTCTGATGCTCCTCAGGTGGCGTCGATGGACAGCCTAGTGGGAGAACCACAGCGTCTCCTTCCCTCCAATCGGTCATCACCCTGCCACCTGAACACGTTTTCTAAAGTAAATCTGATCGTATCACCCACACGCTTCTTGAAACCCCTCTTTGGCTCCCCCACAATAAAATCTGAACACCCCAGGATGTGCACAGGTTTCTGTGATCTCCATCTGCCCACCTCCCGGTCTTTCCTCCCTTCCCTTCCTGATTCAGGGTGCAGGCACACCCAGCCATGCTGGGCGCCACATGCTTTCTTCTGTGTGCCCGATCGCCACACATCTGTGCCCCTTCTCCAGAGCCTTTTCCATCTTTCCAGCCTCCTCCGGCAAGTCTTGCCTGACTGCTTCCCTGGGGACCTGGCTCAGGCTGAGTGAGTCTCCCTTTGGGCAGCCTTCCCTCCCCACGCTGTCCTGCTGTGTTCACGGGCCTCGCGTCCGTCAGGGCCGGGGCTGGTATGTCATCTATCTCTGCACCCTCCGCCTGCTGACGCCCAGGTGGCATTTGTCTGTCTGGGTTGGTGGGAAGGGTGAAGAGGTAAAAGCCTTTTGACCCACGGGGGCAGGGACCAGGGAGGTGATCCTACTACCTGCCCAGCGGAACACTCCTGAGTCCCAACAGGAGCCCCGGGGCAGTCAGCAGGCTGCTCAGCGGCCTCCCTGCCTGGACCCGTGAGTCCCCATGCCTTCTACCCTGCATCCTCATCCAGCTGCATCTCCCACCCCGAGGCGTGGCCACCAGGAAAGGGGGAGGGGGGCCGAGTGGGACAGTCCTTCTGCAGCTAAAGGCCAAGTACCCCAATGCAGAGATAAATCAGATGCTTCTACTTTCAAAGGGCCCCAGGGGGGTGGAACGTCCCCTCTCCCGTCTTTGGCCATAAACCTCCAGGCTCAAGAAGTTAATTGCTCTCCGCTGGAGAAGCTATAAAGAGCAGGGCTCATCAACGGTTGGTAGAGAACACAGGCTGGACTGACCCCCGGGCGCGGCCCTGGCTGCAGGCGCCCCACCTGTTCAACCTCCTGGGCCTGCCCTCCTGGTGTGGGCTGCACTGTCTCTGGGGGTACCTATTGGAGGCTGCAGGCCTTGACTGCTGGTGCTGGAGGCCCCCGAGGAGTTTGTGCCCTGTAAATCCTGGGCTCCTTTCTGTGGCTCCGTCTACACAGATGCTGCTTCACTTGCCCTGACTAAGAGGAGTACTGGAAAGGGTGTCTGGCTCTGCTGTCAGCCACGTGACCGTGGGCGACACCCTTCCCCTCTCGGGCTCGTGGTTCCCTCTGAGGTTCGGGGATGGGCTGGGGTGGACCAGGTGACCCTGAAGGCGGCTGTCAACTCCAATGTCACACAGTTCGTCCCACCTGAGCGCAAAGCTGTGTGAAGTCTTCCTCTTAGGGCCTGAGTTGTTAGGAAAACTATAGTTGGGAAGATCTGAGCCAAACACAGCAAAAAATTTAGCAAACTTGAAAGTAACTCCTCTTTGCATTTTCATTTGTTCTACATCTGGCCTCTGCACACACCAGGGGAGAATAGCCCTGGGCGAAGCATCTCCCTGACCTGAGTTCCGCTCCTGCTCTGACAGGCAGTGCCCTCTGGGGCCAGTCACTTTCCCCTCCGTAGGCCCCAGTTTTCTGATTGGAAAATGGGGACACTCATATCTCTACCTCATTCAAGAGACACCTGCTGAGAGTCTCCTGTAGGCGTGGCCTAGCCCCAGGTTGGGGAGGAGATGGAAGGTGGGTGAGGTGCGATGCGAACTTGCAAGGAACTCCAGGTCGAGCCAGGAGACAGCCACATAAATGATTGTGGGCCACGATAGTGAGAGATGAAAGAATCGTAGTAAAAAGAATGACAAGAGCTGGCATTCAGCTAGGGCTTCTCAGTGCTGGGCTCTCTGCCAGGGGCTTGCTTGTTGTATTCAGTCCTGTATCGACCCTACGAGCTGACACTACAAACATCCTCATTCCACAGGTGCTCAGGAAAGGTGCCCTAGAGGAAGGGGTGCATGTGTCTGTTGAGACCTGTGGTGTGTGCAGGTAATGTGCAGTCTGAAGGGTGAACCAAGGTCTGGGCCCACAAGCCCATACAGCTGGAGCCCATGTAGGGCTGGTGATGACAGGGAGGTTGGGGAGCAGCCACGAGGGCTCTTGTGAGCCATGTGAAGGGGTGAGGAAGGCCCCAGGGAACCAGCTTGGTGGCCAGTGGTTCGGAGAATAGGTTGAGCAGGCTGAGAAAGGAGACTGGAGCCCCCAGACCTGCCAGTGACTGAGGGCCTCTTGGAGAATGTTGTCATAGTTTTCAGGAAGAGGTGAGGACCTGAGCTGAGGGCTGGAGGGCAGAGGGAACTGATGGCCTAAGCGGGTGACTGTGCATCATGGGGGCAGAGGGTGGTCAAGGCCCATCGGGTCATGTACCAGGTGGGCTCCTGGAAAGCTGGAGCCCAGGTTCCAGTGCCAGGTTCATTGCCAGAATGACCACTGGCCCAACCACCACCTCAGCTGTCAACACGTGGGGAAGGACCCAGAGGTGGAGAAGGACCAAGCCTTCCTGGCCTGGCAAGGATTCCACAGAACAAAGATGGCAGGAGGCGAGACCTTACAGGAAAAGTACTTTATGGACATTTGTTAAACGGAAAAAATAAAAAACCCCTTTTCTTCCTCTTACAGCTTATATTCATTTCCTCTTAAATACGAGGTGTTTAAAAGTCAATACTAAATGTTCAATAATGATTAGCTGCATCTGAGATTCCCAAGCAAAAGGTGGAGTCAAGGGCTCTCTCTAGTTAAGAAAGCGAGGGCAGAACCAGGCTTGTCTGGTGGGTCATCTGGCTACTGAACTTCCTACTAAAAAGTCCAAGAGTTATAGAGGGTTGGGACTAGCATGAGGATAGAGGAGCAGAGGGATGAAGACTAGGGAGCACACACAGTCCTGCGGGAAGATATGAGTGTGGTGACTGGGCAAGGAGGCATGGCAGACCCGGGGGAGAAGGACGGCGTGATCACTGTTTCTATTGCTATACATCGGTGACTCAGCGCCCGGCTGCCTGCTTGGGAAGGCATGGCGTTATCTCCCTGCCTCACCCCACACTTCCCCTGCAAAACTCTAACATCTATGGAAGAGCGCATATAAATCAACAAACTACTGGAAAACAATGTCCAATAGAGAACTGGATATGTTATGGGATACTGATGCTATAAACTATTATTAAATCGTTGAAGTCAGGTTTTAGAAGAACATTTAGTGCTCATGGTATATTATTAAGTAAAAGGACAGGCTACAAGAAAGTATACAGGTTATAACCACAATTTTGTTGACTGTTTTCCCACAATATATCTGGAAGAGTGTTTATGTGCACATATACATAAAGTGTGCGTGAATCCATATATATATAGAGTATCTCATACACAGACATGTACCATATGCCATGAAACATGTAAAAATAAAAATGCTAGTAGTGATTTTTTTAGACAGTTTTTTTCAAATCTTTATTGAATTTGTTACACTATTTTTTTTTTTGGCTGCAAGGCATGTGGGGTCTTAGCCCCGTGGAGCAGGGATCGAGCCCTGTATTGGAGAGTGAAGTCTTAACCACTGGACCACCAGGGAAGTCCTGATAATAGTGCTAATCTCAAGACATTTTTACTTACATATTTGCTGTTGTTGTTCAGTTACCCAGGCGTGTCTAACTCTTGGCGACCCCATGGACTGCAGCACGCCAGGCCTCCCTGCCCCTCATTATCTCCCAGAGTCTGCCCAAGTTCATGTCCATTGAAGCAGTGGTGCCATCCAGCCTTCTCATCCTCTGTCACCACCTTCTCCTTCTGCCTTCAAGCGTACTTACATGGACTTACTGTTTTATTTTTTCTTAAACTTCCACTATGAAGATTTGTCACTTGTATAATATGAAAAATCGATAAATGTTATTTAGAAAATAAACCTAATATTAAAATGATTTAAACCCTTTGGTGAAGGAGAGTGGAAGCAAGCTGGGGAAGCCTCCCTCTTGGTGGTTGGGCTGCGGTTGCTGGAGCAGCTCTACTTCTTCCTTATGTCCTGCGGCGGAATGACCAAACTCGGCTATAAACTTCTGAAACCTGACACTGTGTGTAGGCTGTGCTTCTCTGCTGAGGGAACCTGCTGGCCCAGTCTAGGAACCTGCTCTTGTGTGACACCAGTCGAGAGGTGACCGTCTCTCCGTTTCCGGGGGGTGGGGATTAAGTTCATGGTTAGCATTTTCTCAATTAAAAATTTTCTCCTATAAAATGTTCTTAAACATTTGATGCCTGATGTAACTCTGATATATTAGCATTCAGTTTTGAGACTGTACCAGATTTAGTTCTTTTTTTTTTTTAGCTGCACTGGGTCTTCATTGCTAAGCGCAGGCCCTTCGTTGCGGTGTGGGGCCTTGTCTAGTTGTGGCATATGGGCTTCGTTTGTTGTGGAGCACCAGCTCTAGAGCAGGCGGGCTCAGTAGTTACGTGTGCAGGCTTCTCTAGGTGGCGGCTCGAGGGCTTAGCTATATCTAACTGTCTTAAGTTGATGGGCTTCCCTGGCGGCTCAGCAGGTGAAGAATCCGCCTGCAAGGCAGGAGACCCTAGTTTGATCGCTGGGTCTGGAAGATCCCCTGGAGAAGGGATAGGCTACCCACTCCAGTATTGTGGCCTAGAGAATCCCGTGGACTATAAAGAGTCACAAAGAGTTGGACATGACTGAGCAACTTTCATTTTCACTTTTTCACGAAGTTGATACATCAACATTTCAATATGCACTGGTTCTTGAAAGAATGAAGATTACAACAGCCTGGGTGTCTGTTTTTCAAGTTCCTCTACATGATTCTGAAACATACCAGCTTGAGACCTCCTGTTGGCGTGTGTTCTAAAGTAGTGGGCCTCACAGTTTGCTATAATTAGAATCACTGGTGCGATTTTAAACCTCCCCATGGCAAAAGTACACCCCAGAAAATGGGAGGAAAATGGAAACAGTGGCAGATTTTATTTTCTTGGGCTCCAAAATTACTCTGGATGGTGACCACAGAGATTAAAAGATGCTTGCTCCTTGGAAGAAAAGCTATGAAAAATCTAAACAGTGTATTAAAAAGCAGAAACATAATTTTTCCAACAAAGGTCCATATAGTCAAAACTATGGTTTTTCTAGTGGTCATGTATGAATGTGAGAGGTGGACCATAAAGAAGACTGAGCGCCAAAGAATTGATGCTTTCAAACTGTGGTGCTGGAGAAGACGCCTGAGAGTCCCTTGGACTGCAAGGAGATCAAACCAGTCAATCCTAAAGGAAGTTAACCTTGAATATTTATTGGAAGGACGGATGCTGAAGCTGAAGCTCCAATACTTTGGCCACCTGATGTGAAGAGCCAACTCATTAGAAAAGACACTGATGGTGGGAAAGATCGAGGGCAGGAGGAGAAGAGGGCGACAGAGAATGAGATGGTTGGATGGCATCACCGACTCGATGAACATGAATTTGAGCAAACTCTGGGAGAAGAGTGAAGGACAGGGAAGCCTGGCATGCTGTAGTGCATGGGGTCACAAAGAGCTGGACATGGCTTAGTGACTGACAACAACAAATCACTAAACTCAGAGTTGGTATTTTTTTAAGTCCCCCAGGTAATTCCAACGTGCAGTCCGGTTTGAGAACCATTGTTCTAATGAAAGCAACCTGAAATTCGGGTGCTGTAGCTCCCGAGCCTGAGAAACACAGCTTTGGCGAAAAGCCTCTGTCTGACTCATTTTGTGTCCTCTGTCTCCATCTCTTGGCCATTCTGCTACATTGCTAGAGTTTGCAGTTTGAGTTTCCAAGACATGCTGCTGCTTTTAAGAATGTTTTGTCAACTAGTGAATATAACAAAAAAAGGAAGCAGTTTCACAGATACAGAGAACAAACTAGTGGCTATCAATTGGGAAAGTGATGGGGGAGGGGCAAAATAGGAGTAGGAGATTAAGAGGCCCAAACTACTATGTATAAGATAAATAAGCCACAGGATATATTGTATATAGCTCAGGGTATATAGCCAATGTTTTATAACAACTATAAATGCAGTATAACCTTTAAAGATTGTGAGTCACTATGCTGTACACCTGAAACTTATTATATAAATCTATTTATATATATATAACATATATATATTATATATTTATGTTTATATATATTATCATATAATATATGTTATATATAAAAAATATCTCAACTTTTAAAAAAGAATATTTACTGAAAGAAATCAGAGAACCAAAAAAAGTTAAAACTTTTAAGTAACAGAAATAGCTGCAAAATACATTCTTATTTATAATAGGATGATTTAAGTGTTAGAAAAGAAGTAATGTAATGCATATAGGACCTTTTCTGTGCTTGGCAAATAAAAAGCAGCCAATGGGGTAAAGAATCCACTTGCAATGCAGGAGATGTAGGAGATGCAGATTTGATCCCTGAGTTGGAAATATCCCCTGGAGGAGGGCATGGCAACCCACTCCAGTATCCTTGCCTGGAGAATCCCATGGACAGCGCGGCCTGGGAGGGCTACAGTCCGTGGGGTTGAAAGAATCAGACACGACTCAGTGTTATAAATTTCCATCAAAGCCTTGCTTTAACTGTACCTATACATTTTAATATGTTATATTTTAATTTTTGTTAAGTTTCAAGTATTTTCTTATATGCTTTGAGACTTCCCTCTTTGACCTATGGATTAATTAGAAGTATATTATTTATTTTCAAGTACTTAAGAGATTTCCTGGTGATTGATTTCCGGCTTAATTCCACTATGGTCAGAGATCATAGATGGCATGATTTTGACTCTTTCAAATCTGTCCAGGTTTGTTTCATGATGCAGAATATGGTCGAGCTGTTTTGTTGGTTGCTGAGAAAGGAGTGAGTGCTGAAGCCAACAACGGCAATTGCTGACTTGTCGTTTCTCCTTTCAGGTCTATCGGTCTTTGCTTTGTGTGTTTGGAAGTTATGTTGTTAGGTTCACAGCCGTTTAGGGTTGTTAGACCTTGTCTGTGACTTGACATGGTTATCTTCATGCAATTTCCCTGTTTATTCCTGATAAGTTTTCTTGCTCCGAAGTCCATCATGTCTGATAGCATATAGCTAGTCCACATTTTTTTTTATTAGTACTAATATTTGCATGGTATAGTTTTCTTTTTTTCCTTTTAAACTTTACTAATTTTAAATGGGTTTCTTATAAATAGCATATAGTTGGATCTTGGATGGGCTTCCCAGGTGGCAGTAGTAGTAAAGAACCCGCTTGCTGGTGCAGGGGACATAAGAGATGTGGGTTCGATTCCTGGGTGGGGAAGATCCCCTAGAGAAGGAAATGGCAACCTGCTTCAGTATTCTTGCCTGGAAAACCATGGACAGAGGAGCCTGGCGGGCTACAGTCCATAGGATCACACAGAGTCAGACATGACTGAATCACTTAGCCTTAGCACAAATCTTGGGTATTTTTACATTCTGACAATCTCTTTTAATTAGTATATTTAGACTGTTCAAACTTAATGTAATTGTTGATATGCTTGGATCTTCTATTTTGGGTTTTCTATTTGTCCCCTATGTTTTTCATTCCTGCCTTCTTCTGGATTTTTTGAATAATTTTTTTCTTTATTTATTAAAAAATTTAAAAGAACCCAATCCTGAACCCCTGTCCCACCACCCTCCCCATATCATCCCTCTGGGTCATCCCAGTGCACCAGCCCCAATCTTCTTGTATCCTGCATCGAACCTGGACTGGCGATTCATTTCTTATATGATATTATATATGTTTCAATGCCATTCTCCCAAATCATCCCCCCACTCCCTCTCCCATAGAGTCCAAAAGACTGTTCTATACATCTGTGTCTCTTTTGCTGTCTTGCATACAGGGTTGTCATTATTACCATCTTTTTAAATTCCATATATATGCGTTAGTATACTGTATTGGTGTTTTTCTTTCTGGCTTACTTCACTCTGTATAATAGGCTCCAGTTTCATCCACCTCATTAGAACTGATTAAACTGTATTCTTTTTAATGGCTGAGTAACACTCCATTGTGTATATGTACCACAGCTTTCTTATCCATTCATCTGCTAATGGACATCTAGGTTACTTCCATGTCCTGGCTATTATAAACAAAAAACCTCGAATAGCCAAAGCAATCTTGAGAAAGAAGAATGGAACTGGAGGAATCAACCTGTCTGACTTCAGGCTCTACTACAAAGCCACAGTCATCAAGACAGTATGGTACTGGCACAAAGACAGAAATATAGATCAATGGAGCAAAATAGAAAGCCCAGAGATAAACCCACGCACCTATGGACACATTATCTTTGACAAAAGAGGCTGCTGCTGCTGCTGCTGCTAAGTTGCTTCAGTTGTGTCCAACTCTGTACAACCCCATAGACGGCAGCCCACCAGGCTTCCCCATCCCTGGGATTTTCCAAACAAGAACACTGGATTGGGTTGCCATTTCCTTCTCCAATGCATGAAAGTGAAAAGTGAAAGGGAAGTTGCTCTGTTGTGTCTGACTCTTCGCGACCCCACGGACTGCAGCCTACCAGGCTCCTCCATCCATGAGATTTTCTAGGCAAGAGTACTGGAGTGGGGTGCCATTGCCTTCCCTGACAAAGGAGGCAAGAATATACAACGGAGACAAGACAATCTCTTTAATACGTGGTGCTGGGAAAACTGGTCAACCACTTGTAAAAGAATGAAACTAGAACACTTTCTAACACCATACACAAAAATAAACTCAAAATGGATTAAAGATCTAAACATAAGACCAGAAACAAACACATGAAAAGATGCTCAACATCACTCATTATCAGAGAAATGCAAATCAAAACCACAATGAGGTACCATTTCATGCCAGTCAGAATGGCTGCAATCCAAAAGTCTATAAGCAATAAATGCTGGAGAGGGTGTGGGGAAAAGGGAACCCTCTTACACTGTTGGTGGGAATGCAAACTAGTATAGCCACTATGGAGAACAGTGTGGAGATTCCTTAAAAAACTGGAAATAGAACTGCCATACGACCCAGCAATCCCACTGCTAGGCATACACACTGAGGAAACCAGAATTGAAAGAGACACGTGTACCCCAATGTTCATCGTAGCACTGTTTGAATAATTTTTAATACTCCACCTTAATCACCTAGTGAGTTTTTGAATGTATCTTTTGTGTAATCTGTGTGTGTGCATGTGGTTTCTCTTAACTTTTCATAGGTTGTTTGGAATTAACATTTTATTGTTCAAGTGAAATGTAGAAATCTTACTACCATATAGATCTCTTTACCCTTTCTCTTTAGATGGAATTTTTACATGAATAATTGGGGCTTCCCAGGTGGCACAGAGGTAAAGAATCTGCCTGCCAACACACGAGACATAAGAGATGAGGGTTTGATCCGTGGGTTGGGAAGATCCCCTGAAATAGGAAATGGCAACCCACTCCAGTATTCTTGCCTGGAAAATTCCACAGACAGAAAAGCCTGGTGGGCTACATTCCAAGCTGGTCACACACAGTCAGACCCAACTGAGCACACACACACATACATACCTATATTCACTGAAGATTCTATCAGGCAATATTAGAAGTTTGTACATGTTATGAAAAGCTTAAGATGAGAAAAACAGTCTATTTACCACAATATTTCCCACATCTATTGCTCTTCCTTCATTCCCAAAGTTTCAAATTTCCCTCTGGTGTCATAGTTTTATCCACAAAATGTTCCCACATCAAGAGGTCAAGTGAGAAAAACACAGAGAGCAAGAGAAAGCAATGGGCTTCACTCTCTTGCTGTTGGGACCACACTTCCTCTGGTCAGAGAAGGGCTCCCCTCCCTGAAGCTTTAGGCACCTGCCTGGCTGTGACAGCCACAGCTGCACTGGAATAGCCAAGCGGCAGGGGTGGGAGGGGAGAGAAGCAACAAACAGGGGTGTCCCCCTCACTCCCTGACCCACACAGTCCAGTCCCTCATGCCCCATCCTAGGGCCAGGAACAGAGACCTTCTCTGGGAGCTCTGCCTGCGTGGTGTGCCGGTCGAGGATTCTGTCTGTCTGCGGTCCAGGCCAGGAGGCCCAGGGGGCAGTAACAGCAAACTTGCTGTCAGCTGGGTGGTGCTGAGTTCCCCTTTCCTTCCCTGGTCTTCCCGTTATGCTTTCCTTTTCTAGATAGCAGCTGCACACATTGAGTCCCAGCACTCTAGCTGTGTTCAGTGGGAGGGAGAGGGTGGACTAGCACTGGAGTAAGAATGAGAGATGGATTTTTATATCACAAACAGAGCCGTGGGTTTACAAAGGCTGAAAAATGCGATGCACCCTTAAGGTAAGGTAAGGTAAGTCACTTCAGTCGTGTCCGACTCTGTGCGACCACAAAGTCGCTCAGTTGTGTCCGATTCTTTGCGACCCTGTGGACTGTAGCTTACCAGGCGTCTCCGTCCATGGGATTCTCCAGGCAAGGATACTGGAGTGGGGTGCCATTTCCTTCTCCAGGGGAACTTCCCGACCCAGGGATCGAACCCAGGTCTCCTGTACTGGAGGCAGATGCTTTAACCTCTGAGCCACCAGGGAAGCCCTAGGGCACCCTAACTGAGGATAAATTCTCCCCCTGCACACCCTCCACTCTTACCCCCGACCCTGCTCTGCCAGAGCATGGTGTGGTGGCTAAAAGTAAAATTCCTTGGTTTGAATTTTTACGTCCATTTTTCCAGATGAACTTTAGAATCATTTTGCCATTAAAAGTATTTTTTTTTAAATCTTGATAGGAATTTAGCTACATTTCTGGATTCAGAGAGAAAATAGTCTTTTTATAATTTTGGGTCCTTCTATCTAGGAACATGGTGTATCTTCTCACTTTTTAAAAATGTCTTCTTCAATGACTTTTTTTTTTTCAAAATCCTTGTGTTACAATTTGGTTAGATTACTCCTGATATTTTGTCACTACTGCGATGAGATCTTTTAAACATAAAATCTTATTGCTTATAGTCGATATATAGAAGAGCTATTGATTTTGGCCTAATTTGTAACCAGCTACCTTACAAAACTTTTGGAGTTGATTTTCTTGATTTTCTACAAATAATGATTCATGAATTCAGTCTCTCAGACTGGTGTTTTACAAATAATGCTAATTTGGAATCTCTCTTTGAAAAAACTTCTGAAAAATTCTGCTTTTGGTGTATTTAATCATATTGACCATCAGATCTTATACAATGTTAGGTAACAGTGGTGACGATAGACTTGTCTTGGTTGTGATTTTAGCAAAGTCACTCTTCAAGATAGAGATATTTCATGACGTTACTATCTTTTTAAGTTCTTTTTAAAAGGAATTTGGATCAGAAAAGGACACTGAGTTTTATCACTCTTTCAGCATCCATAAAATGACCATTTGCATTTTCTTACTTGTTAATGTGGTAATATTTTAATAGAACTTCTAAATTTAAAAAACACCTGTGTTCCTATAGTCAATCTTAGTAGGTCACAGAATAGATTGCAGAGCAATTAATTCTCAAGGGAAGGGCTTTTCCCCAACACAGGTGCTTTTTTTCGAATTATGTCCCCGGAGAGGCCATACCACCATCACCTTCCCCCTGGTTACTGTTACTGGTGGCAGCACGAGGGTCCTTGAGAGCGTTGGGCAGAAATGGCAAATGGATGCTGGTTTGCTGAGAATTTGGCCCAATCCTAATAATACTTTGGCCACCTGATGCAAAGAACTGACTCATTGGAAAAGACTCCGCTGCTGGGAAAGATTGGACGCAGGAGGAGAAGGGGACGATGGAGGATGAGATGGTTGGATGGCATCACTGACTCAATGGACACGAGTTTGAATAAACTTTGGGAGTTGGTGATGGACAGGGAAGCCTGGCACGCTGCAGTCCATGGGGTCGGAGAGAGTCGGATACGACTGAGAGACTGAACTGAACTGACTGAATGTAACATCCTCACCCACTAGAGCTGAGCTTTAGTTTAGACCTGAGGACTCAAGGACTGTACTAGAAGTAGATTAGAAGCTCCTTCCCCAAGATCCCACTCCAGAGATCTCACCCTAGTGAGGAGACAGTAAGCCCAGAGAGGAAGTTAAAGAAAAGGCTAACGAGGGCAGCTGTCTGCTTTGTGCCGGCTCCAAGACAATGCTTTACACGTATTATGTGACCGACTCCTGAAACTCTATGAGATAGTTATCCCCTTTTTACAGATTAGAGGTCTAGAAACTTGCCCAAGGACATAATTACTAAGAAGAGTTATTTAAAAAATGGGTGTAATTCCGAAGTTTGTGTAAACTGGATCTGTAATTTCTGAAGACTGGCCCTCAGGGATAGGTCACGAGGCAGAACTCACTTGCAGTCCTTGCCCTTGCCCATTAGGGATCTGTGGGGACTCACAGGGGGCTGTTTCAGGCTGGCCACAGAGGTCCTGGGAGCAGTGCCCGTCCCACCCTGCTGGATCCAGGTTCACTACCTAGGAGTGCAGTCAGGGGATTCCAGCTGTTCAACCGGCATCATAGAAGCGCCTGGTGTGTTGACACAGTTTCTGCCCAGTGCTCTGAAAATTCAAGGAAAACAAACATCTGATTTTATGGAGTACCAAAAGTTGTTTAAAGAACTTTCCATGTATTTAACAAATTTCAGTTGTCCTTATGAGGCAGGCACCATCATCTCCATTTCACAGATGAGAAAAGCAGGCATGAGAGGTGAAGTGACATTCAGGATTTAAGCCCAGGCTCTTGACCACTGCACTCTGTCAATGACATGAGGGCCAAATGAACCAGAGTAACTAGAACTCAAGCTGATGGTGAGGTTCTGCTCCTGGTCTGGATTCACACACAAATATCAAAATCAGGGGAGCTGGTGCCTGGTTTCCTCAACGAGGTTTCTGTCTAACCTCTCATCACCACAGGGCACTGACTACCTTTAACTAAATCCGCAAGGTTACAGTGCATCTTCCTTGGGCTCTAGAAGTGGGTTTATTACTAGTGAGTTTCACAGGAAAGGTTGGAAGGTAAGTGATGTTTCCTAATGCTCTGGATTCAGTGAGTTTGCTCTACACTTCTGTGCCAAGCTGACTCCTCCAGATTTCTTCTTCTAAATATCAAGAGAAACATCGGTATCGTGTATCAAAATAAAGTTCAGAATGTGGCATTTTGAATCAGAGCCAGACTTCCTACTGTTTCTGCAGCAAATAAATCCTGGCCCTTTATTCTCTGGGTGGCTTCCTTCCATGATGGCAGCTTTCTCGAGCCTTCAGCCTAGGTGTACAGCCACAGTCACGGGGCGAAGAGAAGTAGCATCCGACCTGGACAGAAGCCCTCAGTCCACACTTACGGATTTCTGGGAGTGCTTATTAGCCTTGGTTTCTTCCTGCATATGAACGGTAACATCTGTTTTCAGAAACCTGGAAACCTCAAAGGCAGTGAAAGGTTTAGAAAGAAATTTTATTCAAAGTAAGCAAATGATAAGAGTAAATCAGCAAAGGAAACCATTCAAAATCATTTCAGATATAGTTTATCAAGAAACCCACCAGTGAAAGCTCAAAGGACCAGGAATGAGTTTACTTTTTTTTTTTTACTTTTATGTTTTTAGTTTTTACTTTTATGAAAATAGCAAGTAAAATTTAGTTTTAGTTTTTACTTTTATGAAAATAGCAAGTAAACAAGCTGCTACTTAAGAATATATTCCTTCAAGAAAAGGAAGTTCTAAGACTCAAGACAGGGTTGGTACAGGTTCAACTCAGTTCCATGGGCTCTATTAACAATTCTTGCCCAGAATCCTCCAAAGAAAAGCAAGCCTAGAGAATGTTTCATATGGTAGTTTTTACTGTGCTGGTAGTCTCATGCTTTGGAAACTGGTATTCTGCCAACAAAAAGAAGTGAGACTTCAGCTATTTGAATACTCTGCTCCCTAGTCTCTGCCTAAATGTATTTTCTGAACAAAGCAACATAGACGGGAAACTTAAGGATAAAGGAGAAGAAAAGGACACATGGATGCTCTGAAATATGTATTTTAAGCTAAGTAACTGCAGTTAAATAATATACTGCCAAATATCGTCAGTCACTCAGTAATGTCTGACTCTTTGTGACCCCAGGGACTGTAGCCCACCAGGCTCTTCCATCATTGGAATTCTCCAGGCAATAACAGTGGTGTGGGTAGCCATTCTCTCCTCCAGGGGAATCTTTCCAAGCCAGGGATCAAACTTGGTCTCCAGGATTGCAGGCGGATTCTTTACGGTTTGAGTCATAATCTACTGCCAAAACTCCTCTATGAACCCTGATTCTTAATTATCCACATTAGATGGAAGTATGGGATCTTTTGTCATATATCTCTAAATTCCTGACTGAAATCACTTACAATTAAGTTGGTGGTCAAGAGACATATGCAAAACTTAAACATAAATAATGTTTCAGTGAGAAATGACTTTTATAACTGCTTGGGCATTATCAAAATATAATCTAAAAACCTCTCCTTGTAATCATGTAAATTAAACAAATAATCCTTTTTAAGGCACAAATCCAAAAGTGGCAAAATCACCAAAAATTCAGCATAGGGGACCACATTCTCCTATGGGGCGTTAGGAAATTCAAATAGAAGCTGATGTTACGGCCAGGCTGAAATGGACACGGGCCTTGGCCAGAGGGCCCTGAACGCTAGTTCATCTTTACAGGGCTGTGGAGGGGGCATGGAGGGGGCTTCCAGGGGTGCAACTCAGGGACCTCGGTACAACAGCTATGTATCAACCTGAAAGGAACCGACTCAGTATTTTAGCAACTGATGCAGCTGAACCAGCATGAACTGGCTGAAGAGCAGCTCTGCTTGCAGCTTTCTATAAATGCAACTTGACAAAAATGGTAGACTATGGGCACACTGCTTTACATGAGTTTATTACAAAGAAAAACAATTCCCAGAGGCACAATATACAACATTCTAACTCCTAAATCCTTTTGCTTTTTCCTTTTTAAAATACTCTTCTGAGACCACTCTTCAGAACCCAAGCCTACTCAGTCCACAGGACAACCCAACTCCTTGGCTCCCAGATGCACAAGTCAGAGGTTCCAGCAGCCACAGCCAAGGCAGTGAAACCACTCTGCAACGTGGATGAACCCTCTGAGAAAAATTTCAGTAGCTGCTAACCCCTTCTAAATAAACGGTGAAAGGACTGTTTCTGCCCCTAAGACGAAACCCCACACATCTGATGCTCAAGCTCAGGTCTTCCTGTTTCCACTTGACACCTGGAAAGTACGGTAGACTATTCACCGATGGGTTAATCCTAAGGGTGCTACTTGAGATCCTGATGAGTCAAAATAAATGGTCAGGGTATCTTCCAAAAAGGCCACGAGGACCCTTTTGGCTGGGTCACCAGCCAGTGCCTGGACACTGTTTATGTGCCCCAGGGCCGTTCTGACCATCTGGTCTCTTTCCTGCGGGTGGTGGGGTGCTCCAGTGTCATCTCTCTCTGTTCCTGATTTTAAAAACTGTAGGATATAGGACTGGACCATGTCCCCGTGCAGTTCGAGGGTTTCCCTGATGCAGGACAGGTCTGAGGGGCTGGCCAAGCTCAGGAGGTGAATCAGCGCCTGGCAGATTTGGGTCCGCAGGCTGGCACAGTACTTGAACTCCAGAAAGTCTGTGGTGTCTTCGCTCTTCTGCAAGGCGGTGACCAGGGCATTCCAGATCTGAGAGTACTGCTCGATCGACCCATAGTGCTCCCTCCTGCGAGGGACGGCCAGGGCGGCGGCTGATCTGATGCGCACTTTGAAGTTCTTGCATGACGTCACAACTGATGTCAGGGCGTCGTAGGCCTGGGAGGTCCATGGGGCTGTTTCTGGAAAGAATCCATAGTCATTAGAGCAAATGAAGGTTTAAAAATGGGAGGGAGGGAGGGGAGCTGAGGGAAGCACATACACTAGTGCTCAAAGTCAGTCCTTCCATTTGTTTTCACTTAATTCTCACTTAAAAGCGGGTCCTGCATTTTATTGCAAAGGTACAGAAAATACTGTTTAGGCAGTGACTGGGGGACAGAGTACTCAGATTAACTGGAGGCTCAATTTCCTAATACTGAGAAGATGATGCCCAGATTTCTGTCTTTGCTCCCTTCCTGTTGGCCCCAGAAAGTCAGTCAGCTTTATTCCTTGTCAGAGCTACCACTACATGCTCCGTTTTGGGAGTTCTTATTCCTCAAGATAGGCAGCAGAGTAAAATGCAGCTTCCTTAATGCTCCCAGCCCTTCCCGACTCCTCTGCTGCCTCTGAAGACGGCAGGCAGATACCCAGTTCAAAGAGCGCCAATGCCAAAAGCCACTTCAGGCTGCTTCCTCGGTGGATGAAGCCATGAGGCTCCTGGCTGACTGGTCTGCCTGGACACTTCTGGCAGTAGAAGGAGCTGAGACAGACCTCCCTAAGGCGATGTAGGTTCTGCTGGTCCAGAAGAACGTCACCTCTCCAGGAAGACACCCTTGTGTTTCAGAAATGCTGGCAATTCAAGCGAGGGGGATCTGGAGGCTGTGATCCAGACCCCAGAGCAGCTATCAGCTGCTGCTGATGTACCGAGGTGCAGGGCCTATCATCCTCAGAGGCAGATCCCTCCCTGTCTGCAGCACTCCACCCGGGGGCCAACATCTCCTGTGGGATTTCCAGTTAAACCCTCCTTCTCCCATATCTATTTCCCCTTTAACTTTTTTTTCCTGATTGCTAAAACAGTGTATGCTCACTGCAGAAAATTTTGTAAAATAAAAGCAGAAAAGAATCCTACTTATCATCCCATTGAGAGACAATCACTGTCAATAGTTAGGTTAATTTCCTTTCAGTCTTTTTTCTACCCATTTATTGAGATCATACTGTAGAAACAATTTCCATATCTCATTTTCATTTGCTTAATATCAGAACTATCTTCCCAGATTATCAAAAACTTTCTGTAAATGTAATTTTAAGTGGCAACACAATACCCCTTTAAATATACAGACCATGATTTACCTCACCTTTCCCTTAAACTGGGGTGTTCAGTAAAATACCATGAATAACAGTGTGGTTTTATTAATAATGGAGACTGGTGTGTATTGTCCAAAGAAGCCCTCCATCAAAGAGAAGAAGGAGATGTTCTTACCAAGGGGAAGAGCAGGATTTTTAAATACATTTCCTATCGCATAACAGGCATTCCATCGGACTTTCATGGCAGCCTCCATCAGAACAGTAGAAATCAGGGCCTGGATAGCCTCCTCAATGATTTCAGCAAATCTGGGTTTTTCTATATGAGAAGGTTGCAGAAAATGGAGCAAATTTCCAAGGGCTCGGACTGCATTGCTTTTTACCTGGAGTAAGATGTAAAAGCATTAGATATCTGTTTTGCCAAAGATATGTGTCAGAAAGTATAATTTTAGTTTAAAAAAAAAATCAAAACACCAAACAGGAGGCCCAAAACATCTTAAAGCAATGAGATAATGAAAAACGCAGCTTGTAAAGGTGCAAGTTCTTAGAACTCTGCAAGGTCTCGTGGGGTCAATATTGAGTCATCAGAGAGGTGAGGTTCTACAGTTCCTTGCCCTGATTTTTTTAATGTCAGATGGGACTTCAGAGAGGTCTATCTTCCTTGTTTTACAGAGATGGTGTGTAAGGCCCAGGGGCAAAGGGACACGGCTGATTTGCAGCAAGGCTTGGAACACCTAGGTTTCGTAAGTCCAGTCCAATACTTTTCTGCCTAAAGTCTCAAACTTTGCAGCATACTAGAATCATCTGGGGAGCTTTTTTTTAAGAAAACAAAAACCAATTCTGATTGAATTAACCAATGGTAGGGCTTCCCAGATCTTCAGAACCACTGACTAAGTCAAGCACTTGGTTTGGGCCTGGTGCTATGCTAGGTGCTATAATAAAAGGCATCAGGTGCTGTAATAAAAGGCATCTTGGAGTCCAATGAGGTATATGGAATGATTTTCAGGTCACAGATGAGGAAACTCACCTTCAGAGAAGTTAAATAATGCACCAAAGGTCACTCAGCTACTAAAGGGCAAGCCAGGATTTGAACTCGGCTGAAGTCTGCTGACCCTAAAGTGCACGTCTACACTTTTAAAACTTAATAGTCTAACAGGGAATATTCAAAGCCAAGCTGCTCATCTTTCTGACTTGTCAATTCTACTAAGAGATTTTTGGAAAAAGCAAGCATGGAATAGTCTTACAAACGGCAGTGATATTTTTCATGAGATAGGAAGGACACTTGTCAAGTATGGAATGTACACTGTACACCCTGAGTACACTCTCAGTCTCCTTTGAACAGGGATAAATTTGGTGGGAGAGAACTGTAACCACTAAGTGTCTCACTGGGAAATGTGAGGCTGTGCTGTCAGTCTACCTTGTCTTTATCCTTGGAAGCATCTATAGCTGACTGCAGCATCTTCAAGAGCAGGAGGCCTGAGAACTCTTCCTGGAAACTTGGGTCTGGTGTTTCCCTGTCCCACCCAAAGCAAGCAAAACACGTTAACTGTAAAACCCACCTAAACATACACATGTACAAATACTCACTCAGTGTAATTATAGAAACAGCTCCACAAATCTGTTCAAATTATACTGAGAACTTATTTAGGGTTTACACCTTTTGATTTAGTAGGTCTACATCTAGGGATATAACCAAAAAAGATATCTCACAATGGAGATTTCACGCACAAGAATGTTTAATGCATATAAAAGCCTACACTAACACGAATGTTCAGTTACAGGGGAATGGCAAAATAATGAGCGCATAGTGATGACTGTGTAATAACAAGTAACAATTTATAAAAAGTCTATAGAAGTCAGCAGAATGCTTATACATGTTACATGTCTAGAGTGAAGGAACAAAAAGCAAGATACTTGTGTATGCGTAAGAGCAGTGGCCTCTGGAGAGGGAAATTAGGGGATAAAGCTGTGAATATATTACTTAAAAATATACAAATACAATATTTAAAAACAGGGCAACTATTACCAAGGTTTTGATTTTCTACTTTTATAGTTTTCACATTTTCTATAATGTGGATATATCACTTGTATCAGCATACAGTATTTTATATATATATATATTAAAAACAGGTTACTAATAGTATATAAAACAAATATAAATATAAATACAGAATATAAAACAAAACAAAGCAGTTAAGACTGACTACATAATGTAAGGGAATTACTGCTAATTCCTTTCTAGTAGGAGCAAAGATGTCCCCTTGGGACCTTGGCCTTGGAAGTCAACCAGAGACAACGAGCTGAGTCACCTACATGTTGACAATCAGAGTGTCGGTCAGGTTGCCAAGGGACCAGGCTGCTTTGGCCCGGACATTAGGAGACTTGTCCTGAAGTGACATCAATATTGCATTGGCTGTGTCTGCAACAAATATGACATCCTGTAAGGTAAACAAAACAAAACACTGTAGTTACCTTAAGAGTTCACACTGCTACCTTCCAAGTTTTCAAATTTGTTTTCAGATAAAGCTATATAAGCCTTTACCACAAACTTGTATTTGTAAATCAAAATTCATTTAATCAATTTACTGTTTTCTTATATGAAATTTAGACACTCATTAAAATTCTAGGGGAAGGTCTCCCATGATTCTGATAAGTGCCATACACACTCAAGGAGACTATAGATTTTGCTCTTGCAAACATCTTATAACCTGGCCTGTGACAATTATCTCTGAATCCTGCGCTTGGCTTGATGTCCACTTTGGGAAAAGATGTGAACAATGAAACACACTTGTAAGCACATCCTGTTCACTTACACACTTCTCAGTGAGATAAAGGTCACAAATAAGAGTGAAGGAGAAATTTGTTTCGTTGTATTAAAATTTTATTAACTTTCTAAATTATTACTATTGTATGGTAATGTCCCATTTCACTTCTTTTTTTCACTGTACATTACTTTAAACATTCACTGGCCTAGGGTCCTGGGCAGAGTGCAAAATAGTTAAATGAACTATCAGTTCAGTTCAGTTCGATCGCTCAATCATGTCCGACTCTTTGCGACCCCACGAATCGCAGCACGCCAGGCCTCCCTGTCCATCCCCAACTCCCGGAGTTCACTCAGACTCACGTCCATCGAGTCAGTGATGCCATCCAGCCATCTCATCCTCTGTCGTTCCCTTCTCCTGCGCCCAATCCCTCCTAGCATCAGAGTCTTTTCCAATGAGTCAACTCTTATAGACATTAGCATATTTTAGTAGCAATGAAGGAAACCAGATTACAAACCAATTTAATTGCCTTTACTGTCCACTTCAGGAGCTCTAGATCAACACAAAGAGTAATAAAATGACTATAAAGTGGCACGGTGGAGCTATGTGGGCTCACTGACCTGTCTGAGACAAGGAAAAAGCACGTAGACCCCAAGGGCTCGCGAGGTGGCAGCTTTCACTAAACGGTTCTTGCTGTCGTTCAGCCCCAGCAGCATTGTGATGCACAGGATCTGCCTGTCGCTCTGCAATGAGAAAGGGAGGCCACGCAAAAGCGTGAGTGAAATAGTTGTGAGCCACTGCCTTTGACAAGTGACTGTGACACATCTGTGTTGAATCCACAGTCAGGGAGGTGAACACAACTGAGTCTTTGAGGCTAACTTGGCAGAGAACAAAGGTTCAACTCAGATCCAGTTAACATCAGAGGACCCACTCAAGACAGGGCTCACACAGCCTCATGACTACATGTAACCTCTACCACCGTGGGAATCAGGTCAGTTTGTTCTCCTACTTTAATCATGCTGCCTTCCTTATAAAAACTAATTTATATAAATAAGAAGGGATGCAAATGCCATTAAGGGCGAAAGGAAGCAGCAGTCTAAACACAACGTGTATTGGGCACCAAAGTAGGCATTTTCACATGCTTCACATTATCACACATATCATTTCCATCTTACAGGTGATAAAACTAAATTTTATAGAAGTTAAGATAACCAAAGAGCTAGAAGGCAGAAGAGCTACTAGGATTTAAACCAACTAGGATTCAAATCCAAAGAGCTAGGATTTTCTAACTTATAGATTTGAAATCCTAAAATGTGACCTCAAAGCCTCTGCTACTCTCCCGACCCACCCACCCCCGCAATCCCGCCTTCTAAGCACAGGGAGGAAAAGCTCCCCTGAGACATTAAGATTTCAGTGCTGTTCTCCTCTGCTCTCACCCTATACTCAGGTAGAACATGCACCTTTTCCTCAGAGATGATACTGAATACTGGTTCAAAAGAGTCAAAATCAAACTCAAGCTCTCATGCTTAGCATCACAAATTAAAGATGAAAAAACACCCTGAAGTTACCGGCAAACTGCTGAAGGCTTCCGGCAAGATGGAAGACAGGGCGTCACAGGCGCTGGCCTGCAGTGTCGGATGCTCTGCGTTCTGCAGGGCTCTGGGTAAAGGACCGTTGAGCATCACGGTCCAGAACGTCACCACCTGGAACAGGCAGAACTGTAAGTGCAGCCCAGGAGATGACAGTGGAGCCAGCACGCTGCCCACACTACCGCCAGGGACCAGGGTGATGGCGCGTTTTCCTTAAAGCGGTCGCTCGCTGTAAATGCTTTCACTAGAACTTCCTAAGCAGCAATGAAAGGAACTTTAGGAAGCAAGTAAGTAAACGCTTCCACAGTCTGGTGCACTGAGGCAGCAATGGTGACAGCAGTGATGGGGACAAGAAGAGGACTGCATCAGCTTCCACTCTAGAGAGCTTCCCAACGCCAGGTGCTGTTCCACGTGCTTTCCATGGATCAACGCACTGCATGTTTAAAAAACATTTATTTGGGCTGTACTGAGGTCTTTGCTGAGGCACCTGGGATCTTCTCCCGCTCGTGGCATGTGAACTCTTGGTTGTGGCATGTGGGATCTAGTGCCCTGACCAGGCATGAAACCCAGACCCCCTGCACTGGGAGCATGGAGTCTTAGCCACTGGACCACCAGGGAAGTCCCCCCATCAACTCTTTTTAATTTCAGCCCAACTAAATGAAGAGTATATCATTATTTCCATTTTCACACAAGAAAACTGAGGCACAAAGAGGTAACCTGCTAGTGAGCAGCAGGGCTGGACTAGAATCAGATCAACTGACCCCCAGCCAGGCGCTCTTTCAACCTGCCCTCGGCGGGCACAGGGTAGGAGTTCCAGGGTGGCCCAGAGGCTATGTGCTAGATCCAGAGAGGCAGAGCTGGGGCTGAGGGCTCCAGCTGCTGCTTCCAGTCTCTGCAGCCTCGGGCGGTCACTGAACCTAAGTTTTGGTTCCTCTTCAGTAAAAGCAGGGCAAAGACGTCTACTTGGCAGAGTTTGTGTGATAATAAAATGTTTTATTATGTAAAATGTGTGTAAAGTCTCTAGCACAGCGCCAGGTGCATAGTGGAGATTCTTCAACTGAACAGTAAGCTCTGTTTTGAGCACTTGGAAGAATGTTCTCACTTCAGTGCCCCTCAAAGGAGGCATCTGCAAGTGCCTTTAACAGTTTCCTTCTTATACTTTTAAAAGCCCTGAACAATCACGGCCCAGATGCAAATCTGTCTGGGGTTTTGGTGTCTTCATTTCCTCCCCATGGACTTAGTCCTAAAATTTGCCATGAACCCATGTGCCAGTTCTTTCACCTCCACAATCCTATCACCCAGACCCCCAATCTGGGCCCTCTTGCCCCAAACCAGAAGATGACAGACAGGTGTGGCTGCCAGCCTTCAAGCTGGCCCCCAAGGATCCTCACCTCCTAATATTTAGGAGGCCATCCCCTTCCACACAGACTTGGGCTGATCAATGAGGAACTTCCAAAGCTACATCATAAAAATCCTATAGCTCTATCTTGCTCTCTGTTAATTAAACTGCTATAATGGTGGCCAGGGCATTCCCTGTGGCTTGGTGATAAAGAACCCACTGTGGGAGATGCAGGAAACATGGGTTCAACCCCTGGGTCAGGAAGATACCCTGGAGTAGGAAATGGCAACCCACTTCAGTATTCTTGCCTGGGAAATCCCACGGACAGAGGAGCCTGGCAGGCTACAGTCCTTAGGGTCACAAAAAGTAAGACACGACTTAGCAACTGAGCAAGGGTGGCCAGCTGCCTTGTGCAGAGAAGACTCCAGCAGCTCTCTGGGGAGGTCCTCAAGGGGAGGGAGCAAGTGATATCTGCTGCCAGGCAGCACTAACTGCTGCCAGGCAGCGCTAACCCGCAAGGTATGTGGCTGAGTGAGACACCGCAGAAGAGGTGCCACCCACCTTCATCAAATTCAGCTGACTGCAGGCCCTGCCAGCATCCTGGCTGTAGCCTCATGAGACCTCAGCCAGAACTATCAGGTAAGCTGCCCCCAGTTCCTGGCCCACAGAAACTATGTGAGAGAATAAATGTAGGACATGGCTTTAAGCTGCAAAGTGTTTAGGATAATTTATCAGTCAACAGTATATCAGTAATACAGAAAGTATATCCCTTTCTGACATATGAAATAATACTGAAGTGTGAGCAGTTAAGAGTCTTGCCCAAAGTCACATGGAGCAAGAGAACAAGTCTGGATTAAACCCAGGTCTGTCTGATGGCGAAGCTCAACACAACTCCCTGCAAATGGTGACGCTTCAGTTTTAGTGACTGTCTAGGGAAGGACTAGGGCTAGACATTCTTAATTCCCTGCAAGGATGAAGGAAACAGTGAAGAGAAAAGGCGAGGGGCAGACTGAGGGAGGGCAGACGGAGAAAACCTCACTCATGTTGAGCTGACTTTGCTTTCAGCACTATGTAGAAGGTTTCTCTGGTGGGCTCACGTGTTCCTCCTCCAGAGAATAACTGGCACAGTGTGGAGCGAAGACAAAGAATCTAAGATCACAAAATCTAATGGAAATAATGGGGAGAGGGGCTGGCAGTGAAGGGGTTAAGGAAATTAAAATTCACTGAACATCTATTTGGCAGTTTTCACACCTCATTCAATCTTCCAAAAGTCCAATGAGTCAAGGATTTTTATTCCGCTTTATAACAAGGAAATTTATGTTCATAATATTCATTAAGTGGTTTAATCTCATGACTTTGTATTCCAAATCTTGGGCTCTTCCCAGCATTCTAAGTCTGTCTCTTGGGCATAATGAGTAACATAGGTTTTGTGCAACAAAACTGGCTCTTCCATTGCTGGCTCTATGTTACACATTACCACATATTGAACTGCAAATAAAATGAAATGCAAATAAAACCTACTCATCCTAAATTATAAACCATAATTTCCGATACTGAAAGAAACCAAACTCTCTGATACTGAAAGAAACCATCACTGAACCTCAAAATAAAACTGACTGAAGCACTAAGAAAAGAGAAAACCATGAATACATATTTACTTACCAAGGGGACTGGAACTCTCTGATCAGGTGCTACGGAAGAATCTGGTTTATACTGGTGTATTAAGCTGGTACCCAGTTCCTCCAGAAGCTGCCAAGATAAAAGAAACAGATTATCAGAGATGAATATTAGAACCATGGAGGTAAAAAGCAACTTCAATTTACAGATTACTTCAAATCAAAGGGAAAAATAATTTCCAATTGCTTTTCTTTCTTTCCTCAGCAACTCCTATCTCGGAGACATTCTCAACAGGAGCAAAATCACCAAGTATATTTCATTAATTTATTACCAAATCAATTTTTTGGGTTTATATGTAGAGCTGAAAATAGAAGAACATATCACTTTCCTACCTGAAACGTCCTAAAGAAACTCAGAACTCATGGACATGTGACAGAGGAAAGAATCTAAAAGGAGGAAAAGAAAAAAGCACATGGCTTTTAATGAAAATCACCTTTACTCCATGAAGCTGGACAGACGGATCTGCCTCCCCCAGGCACTTGCAAATCATCTCTCCAAGCTCCATCAAGTAGACCTGCGTCATCGAAAAGTAGCCCCTTGCCAGATGAGCCAACACCTGCAAAGAAACAGGATTAACCTTGAGAACGGAATGCAGGACTGCAAGATCCAAAGGTGTTTCAGCATTTCAGAAATCACTCACACACAAGGGGCTTAAACCTGATGTTGAATAAAATAAAAAACAACCATAATCTTTATTTTATGACTAAAATGAACTAAGCACTATCATATAATTTTATGGTGCTTTATAATCTACAAAATGTGTTTAAGACTATCATTATTGTCTCACTTAAGCCCGGGAACAATTTTTCAAAGGTGGTATTAACTAAATAGTCTAGCTGAAGAAACTATGACTGAAAAAGTTTAAGAGGTTAAAGTGTTGTGCATTAGTTGCTCAGTTGTGTCCAACTCTTTGTGACCCCATGGACTGTAGCCCACCAGACTCCTCTATCCATGGAATTCTCCAGGCAAGAATACTGGACAAGTTGCCATTCCCTTCTCCAGGGGATCTTCCTGACCCAGAGATTGAACCCAGGTCTCTTGCACTGTAGGCAGATTCTTTACCAACTGAACCACCAAGGTAAGCCCTAAGAGGTTAAAGGACATGTGTAATATCAATCAGATAATTAGCAGCAGACCCCAAGACCAAACCTGTGTCTTAGGTCATACCTGAATACAGAAAAAACAAACACTTTAATCTAGGGTGGTTCTCTTCCTTTAAAGGAAGATATAACAAAGAAGATATAACAAAATATTTATTCCTTCAAAGGAAGAGAACCACCCTAGATTAAAGTATTTGTTTCCAGTACTTTGGCTACCTCATGCGAAGAGCTGACTCACTGGAAAAGACTCTGACGCTGGGAGGGATTGGGGGCAGGAGGACAAGGGGACAACAGAGGATGAGATGGCTGGATGGCATCATGGACGTGAGTCTAAGTGAACTCCGGGAGTTGGTGATGGACAGGGAGGCCTGGCGTGCTGCGATTCATGGGGTTGCAGAGTTGGACATGACTTGAGCGACTGAACTGAAGCAGATATAAGACCAAAGAGAAGTAAACATTTATTTTAATTTTCAGATGCAGATATCAAACATAAACTCTATAATTTCTTTCAGAATTATTATATAACCTATAACACCGATTGGCCATATAATACCTAAGATGACTAAAATGGCTTGCAATGGATGAATCTGACATTTTACAACCAAGCCCCTCTACCTACTCCCCAAAACAAAACAACAAAGCATTCACACCTAAAATGTGAATTCAAGCACAATTCCCACTAATACCAATGACACATGGCTTGGTTTTACATTATTTTCAGACTTACTCCTCATGAAGTAATCACGCTGTGAAGAAAGAATGTGTGTGTGTGTGTGTGTGTGTGTGTGTGTGTGCGTGCGTGTGCGCGCGCTACGTCACTTCAGTTGTGTCTGACTCTTTGTGACCAACTCCTCTGTTCAAGGGATTCTCCAGGTGAGAATACTAGAGTGAGCTGCCATGCCCTCCTCCAGGGACTCTTCCCAACCCAGGGATCACACCTGTGTCTCCGGCATTGCAGGCAGATTCTTTACTGCTGAGCCACCAGGGAAACCCCGTGAAGAAAGAATGATTACTCCCATTTCAGAGAGGAGGAAATGAAACCTCCTACCTGCAAGGCCTCCAACCGCATGGGGAATGGCTCATAGACGCTTCCTCCTGCAGAACCAGCATCGCTACCTGAACAGGAATCCTCCCTGGGCAGAACAACAATGGAAATGCAAAGTCGAATCAGCCAGCAGGGCTCTGAAGACAACTTTGGTGAGCTAACAGCTCCTTCTTCTACAAAGGGTCCTGAAGGGGCCTTCTTCCACCATTCAGGACTGAGGTGAGGAGTGGCTGAGCTGCTGCTGCTGAGTCCGGAAGAACAGGGCTGTTGTAGAAGTAGCTGGACTTCAGGTAAAGGTGCGTGAGTGGACACTATGGCTCCCAACAGTGTGAGACTTGACACACGAACATTAACGTCTGTCAAAGGGAACAGTAAGAACCTATCACCATGGGAACGGTGACCATAGAGATCATAATTATCCCTGAGGCAATTAAGAATTATGATTTTCTTGTTTAACCTGAATCTAATTAAACCTCTAGACACAACTTCCAGTTTACAGGAAACACATGTGTAAGTTAAACAACATCATAAGGAAAATACCCCACAAATTGAGGGTGAGACATACTGTAACAACTGGTAGGACTTCCTGGGTGATCCAGTGGTTAAGGATCCACCTTCCAATGTAGGGGACACGGGTTAGACCCCTGCTTGGGGAACTAAGATCCCATGTGACTCGAGCAACTAGGGAGATGCCCCCGCACAACACAAAGAAGACCCAGTGCGGCCAAAAAAAAAAAAGACAACTGGCTTAGACCCTTCCAAAATCAATCACGAAAGAAAGAAAAAGAGTGGTGGGCCACTGTAGAGTCCAAAAGGCTAAAGTGAGGGGACAGGACAAGATGGCACAGTAGGCTCTCTTCTCATAGAGAGGAAAATTAGGATGTAGAGCTCATCCTCATAGACAGGATGTAGAGCTACCATCTCAGAGAACGACCTGATGACCAGCCCCCAAAATTTTCCACAACTACATTTTTTTTTTTTAAAGCCATTTTGAGACAAGTAGGAGGGGCAGAGACATGGTCTGGGAGGGACCTACACCCCTTGAGTGCTACAAACCATAGGTAGGAGGGATTTCACAGCCTTAGAGGTCCTTCTGAGGAATGAGGGTTCTGAACCCAATGTTGGGCTCCCCAGCCCAGGGGACCTGCACCAGGAAGATGATTCCCCCATAAACCAGTGGTGGGCTACACTTGAGAGAGTCAGAGGGCTGTAGAGAATTGTGAATCCACTCCAAAAGGCGGTGCACAAAAACTCACTGGCTCCAGGTTATGGCACACGGACAGCAGTTTGAAAAGAAGCTGATCAAAGAAGGAGATTCACTGACTACTAATAAAGCATGCGCCTGAGGGTTTCTGAGAAGCTGGAGTGCCACTTAAAAAAAAAAAAAAAAAAAATTTTTTTTTTTTTTTTCCATCTCTCTTGCTCTCTCTACTTAGTCAGCCAGGCACCCGCAGGTACCTGTTTTGACTCTTGCCATTTAATTTACTAGCATGCATCTGGGATCCCACCTAACACATGCTCATCTAATTCAGCTCCCAGGTACAGCCAGCTGCACCGGGAGCCAACCCCATACACTAACACACCTTCAGAAAGCGCGGCCCAGGAACAACAGAAGGGCAGTCGCCACTCACACAGGGGACACTCCTGGGGCACTGGGCTCTGGTGACCTGGAAGAACCATACTCCCGGGCCTCAGGGTTCACCTTCTATACTTAGCCATTCTACCAAGAACAGGAGATGCAGCTCATCTACCTGATACATACAAACAAACAGAGGATTAGGCAAAATAAGACAGGTCTCAATAAGTTTAATAAGGCTGAAATCATATCAAGTATCTTTTCAGACTAAAATCCTATGAGACAAGAAATCAACTACTAGAAAAACACAAACAAGTGGAATCTAAACAACATGCCACTAAACAACCAATAGGTCACTGAAAAAAATCAAAAAGGAAAACCTTGAGTCAAATGAAAATGTAAACACAGTGTTTCAAAATCTACTGCGTAAAGCAAAGGCTGTTCTAAAACAGAAATTCATAGCAATACAGGCCTACCTCAGAGAGCAGGCGAAATCTCAAACAAACCATTTAACCTCATACCTAAAGGAACTAAAAAAAAGAAAAACAAACTCAAAGGGAAAATAAAGATCAGAGTAGAAATAAATAAAATGATACACACACACAAAAAAAAAAAAAAACAATAGAAAAGATCAATGAAACCAAAAATTGGTTCTCAAAAAGGTAAACAAAATTGAAAAACCTTTAGACAGACTCATTAAGAAAAATAGAGGGCCCAAATCAATAAGAGAGTCTGAATAAAAGGGCCCAAATTGCAAAGAGTCAGGCATGACTGAGTGACTGAACTGAACTGAAATCAGTAAAATTAGAAATGAGAGAGAAGATACAACCAATACCACAAAGGATTACAAGAGATTACTATAAACAGTTCTATGCCAACAAATTGAACAACCAAGAAGAAATGGATAAATTTCTAAATACATTCAATGACCAATTACTAGCAATGAAATCAAATCACTGATCAAAAAATTCTGCCCAAAACAAAAGCCCAGGGCCAGATGGCTTCAAGGGTGAGGTAAATTCTACCAAACATTTAAAGAAGACTTAACACCAATCCTTCTCAAACTGTTCTAAAAAAACTGAACAGGAAGAAATGCTTCCACATTCACTGTATCAGGCCAATATTACCCTGATAGCTAAACTAGGTTTTATATTCCACTTCTTTCCAAAAAGAGGAAGATGTCTATATGTCTATCCATTTTCTATTTATATCTAAAGACTATGAATTATTATATACCAGAGCAGAAGTGAAGAAGTGAAGTCAAAGTCGCTCAGTTGTGTCCAACTCTTTGAGACCTCCATGGACTATACAGTCCATGCAATTCTCCAGGCCAGAATACTGGAATGGGTTGCCTTTCCCTTCTCCAGGGGATCTTTCCAACCCAGGGATCGAACCCAGGTCTCCCGCATTGTGGGCAGATTCTTTACCAGCTGAGCCACGAGGGAAGCCCCACTAGAGCAGAACCCCTAGGATTTGCTGGGTCTTAATTCTAAAGGGATACTCCAGTCACTGCATTGATGCACTGAAAAGGCATTGAACTTTACAGCTGATTCTCCAAGTTATTTCTTTCTAGTGGTGCCTACCGGGACTTCAGGGATCAAAAGTAGGGTTCTGGCGAGAGCTGCTGCTGCTAGCTGGTTCCCCTCAAAGTTTAAGGATAATAAACAGAATTATTTTAGTATTATAAAAATGTTCTGAATATTTTAAACTAGTAATCTAGATTTTATTGATATGAAGAAGCAAGCAATTTCAAACTACCACCAACCTTTGTGGCGGATATAAGGTTTTATCTGGTTCCAGACTTTGGTCAGCAGGCTGAGTTTCAGACGGTTATAAGGTGAATTTGATACCAAGTTTGCAAGACACTACAAAACACAAAGAGTAGCTCATTAATGGGGCTGATTAAGCCACAGCACAGAGACAAAATTTAAAGCGTTTAATTAAAAAACAAAAGTCTTTACATTCATTTGAAAATCAGTCTTTCTTTTCTTTTCCTTTTTTAAAGGGAAAAGGGCACTTGGTACAACTTAGAGGAATTGTCTTAGTAAATCATTTATTTGGACATACAAAGAGTGTAGCTGTGATCAGACAAGTAGGAAGAACAGACTTCCAATCAGGTTATCTTTTAATAAAATTACTTACATTCTTAAGTCAATTTATTTGTGGGCAATATAAACATTACATAAAACTGAAGTAGAGAAAGTGCCTCTGCCAACTCACTGATATCTTGGCACATTTACCTTAATTATCTGAGTGAGGGTCTGTGAGGATGATTCTGCCACCAAAGCTAACAAAAGACATCTGTGCAACTCTTTAATGCTGGAAGCGATCATTACTGAAAAGGGAGTGAAGGCCCTTTTGTGGTCACTGGTATCTTCAGCAACGGAAAGAAACTGCTTTGAGCCTTCCAAGATGGCAGATAAAACTTGCAGGGCACAGGCACGTGTCTGAAATTTCAGAAGGATTCACTTCAGTGAGTTAAAAATCAGGAGTTAAATCCCCTTCTTCCTATATATACTTTTCATTTTCAGAGTATTTAGATCATTTTAATTAGATGAATAAAGGCAATGCGATTTCTATCAGGTCCTAAAAGTAGCTGTGGACTAAGGCACTTGCACTGTCATTCCCTACCCTCACTTAAAAAAATAAAACAAAGAACTTTAAATCACATTGCTGTTAGGTTTTCTTACTATAGGGAATAAGTCTAAGCTATACCATGGTATAAAAACCTAAATTCACGAGCATTAAAATAACTTAGGGACGAGAAGCCTAGTTTAGTTAAGCAGATCATGGAAAAAGCAAGAGAGTTCCAAAAAACATCTATTTCTGCTTTATTGACTATGCCAAAGCCTTTGACTGTGTGGATCACAAAAAACTGTGGGAAATTCTGAAAGAGATGGGAATACCAGACCAGCTGACCTGCCTCTTGAGAAATCTGCATGCCGGTCAGGATGCAAGTTAGAACTGGACATGGAACAACAGACTGGTTCCAAATAGGAAAAGGAGTCCGTCAAGGCTGTATACTGTCACCCTGCTTATTTAACTTATATGCAGAGTACATCATGAGAAATGTGGGCTGGAAGAAACACAAGTTGGAATCAAGATGGCGGGGAGAAATATCAATAACCTCAGATATGCAGATGACACCACCCTTATGGCAGAAAGTGAAGAGGAACTAAAAAGCCTCTTGATGAAAGTAAAAGTGGAGAGTGAAAAAGTTGGCTTAAAGCTCAACATTCAGAAAACAAAGATCATGGCATCCGGTCCCATCACTTCATGGGAAATAGATGGGGAAACAGTGGAAACAGTGTCCGACTTTATTTTTCTGGGCTCCAAAATCACTGCAGATGGTGACTGCAGCCATGAAATTAAAAGACGCTTAACTCCCTGGAAGGAAAGTTATGTCCAACCTAGATAGCATATTCAAAAGCAGAGACATTACTTTGCCAACAAAGGTTCATCTAGTCAAGGCTATGGTTTTTCCTGTGGTCATGTATGGATGTGAGAGTTGGACTGTGAAGAAGGCTGAGCGCCGAAGAATTGATGCTTTTGAACTGTGGTGTTGCAGAAGACTCTTGAGAGTCCCTTGGACTGCAAGGAGATCCAACCAGTCCATTCTGAAGGAGATCAGCCCTGGGATTTCTTTGGAAGGAATGATGCTGAAGCTGAAACTCCAGTACTTTGGCCACCTCATGTGAAGAGTTGACTCATTGGAAAAGACTCTGATGCTGGGAGGGATTGGGGGCAGGAGGAGATGGTGGACGCCAGAGGATGAGATGGCTGGATGGCATCACTGACTCGATGGACGTGAGTCTGGGTGAACTCCGGGAGTTGGTGATGGACAGGGAGGCCTGGCGTGCTGCGGTTCATGGGGTCGGAAAGAGTCGGACACGACTGAGCGACTGAACTGAACTGAACTGAAAGCCAATGCACAAGAGACAAGTCAACAGCCTGTGGGGTGGAAAAAGATAGACCCATCTACGATCTGTTTCACATCAAAGTTCCTGAGGGCGTTCTGCTTTACATTCTACCCTAAAGCATCCATGAGCGCTCAGTGTCAATTAAATAGGATATTTGGAACTCCATGCATACTCAGCTTGGCAGACACCATTAGTGACCAACTTTCAAAAATATTCTTAGGTACAGAAAAGAACACTAGCTCCAATAAAACTTTTGATACTCAAAGAAATACTATTAAATATAATCTTATGGATGGAAAGGAAAATACATGCACCTCTGTCAGTGGACTGCTGTTATCTGTCAGGAATAGTGCCTTTGCATCAAGATATTCTTTATAAGCTTAATTACTTTTAATTGGTACTCTGACAATTCTGCAGTATTAAAAATCAGAAAGGAAAAAATAAATGGAAAGAAAGCCAAATTTAACCAAAATGGAATGCAGGTGATAAATGCAGGACTACTAATGAAATAGTACTGTACCCTCTTTGGCCAGCTTACCCCAAAATGCCAATTGAAAAGACTTTTAAAAAGCAAGGAATCAACATTATAACTTTAGGATCTAATCTAAATATTTACTCAGTAAGAAGCACATCGGAGTTTGGTATGAAAAAGGTTTTCCAGAAAATCTTCAACTATGTTATCTCCAAATTGCTATTGTTGTTCAGGAATTAAGTAGAAACAAATCATTTCTACATGCCTTTTATAGAGTAGAATCATAAACAAAAAAACCAAAGTTTTTGTGAAAACAAATTTATAATACAGCAGAATGAGTCTTTGGAATTAAGCATAATCACTTAAGAAAGTTAGGAAGTTGACAATATATGAGGACAGTGGTGTGTGTGTGTGTGTGTGTGTCTATGTGTGTGTTGACAATGTATGAGGACAGTGGTGTGTGTGGGGGGGGGGGGGGGGGAGAGAGAGATCTCAAGCACAAGTCAGCTGATCCAAGAACTTAGATAAGGTGTTACTGTGTGTGTGTGTGTGTATGTGTGTGTACAAGCCAGATGATCCAAGAACTTAGATAAGGTGTTACTGTGTGTGTGTGTGTGTGTGTGTGTGTGTGTGTGTGTGAGAGGGGGAGAGAGAGAGAGAGAGAAAGAAAGAGGGAGATCTCAAGCACAAGTGAGCTGATCCAAGAACTTAGATAATGTGTTACCAAAACTTTTCTGTAAAGGGCCAGTAGTACAAATTTTATATTCTAGATTTTGCACACCACAGAGTCTTTGTTGCAACCACTCAACTCTGCTATGGCAGCACAGACACTGTATAAATAAATAAATGTTGCTGTTTTCAAATAAAATTTTTCTTTTCGACAGTGAAATCTAAATTTCATATAATTTTTGCATGTCACAAAATACTATTTTTATTTAAAAAAAATTAAAGCATTAAAAACCACTTAACTCATAGATCATACAAAATCTGGTAGTGAGCCAGATTCAGCCCATTGGCCATAATCTGCCAACCCTCTGATTAGACGACTGGTTGGTCTTAACTGAAAAAGGTAGATGTTATGCTAAAGAAACTACCATTTCTGTAAAATATAATTAAAATCTACAATTTCAAGAGCTCGCCAACCAAACAAAATTAAAAGCCAAGCTGTAAGAAGAAACTCATACTCAAAATAAAAAGTTTTCAGCTCAATTAACTTTGCTTCCTAACTGGGAAAAAGCATTTGTAACTATCACAGATGAAAACAGAAGAATGTCAGTGAGGGGCTTCCCTGGTGGCTCAGTGGTAAAGCCAATGCAGGAGACACAGTTTGGTCCACATCCTGGCCCTGTACAACCCCACAGGCCTGTGCAGAGCAACTAAGCCTGTGCACTACACTGTCGAGCCTGCACCCTAGAGCCCATGCTCCGCAACAAGAGACGCCACCTGTGCTCCGCAACTAGAAAAGAGCCCCCAAAGCAAAGAAGACCCAGTACAGTCAAAGTAAATAAATAAAATTATACATAAAAAATTTCTCAGTATCTCAGTGACAACTGTGCTTCCAACTGAATCCACCACAGGTTTATACCAGAGCTTCCATGACCTCCAAACATCATCAGTGTGCACTTCAGGAGAAAGTATGACACTACTGTCCTGTCACATTTCATCTTGGCTAAGGGAAACCGCAGTCTATGCTCCCCAACTCCATACTCAACAAGCACCCGAGAAAATGACCACTCAGCTTTGACACATCGCTGCACCTTTAAACCTAGCTCTGATCAATCCAGAATGCTATTCCATTCCAGTGACATGAACTAGTACTTTTAATTTTCACACATAACTTTCTAGCAGTCTTTCTAAAAAGCCTCTCTCACAGATAAAACACTTACCATCATTAAACATTTCAAAAATAAAAAAGATATAAATATCATGAAAGTTATGTCAACCTACTTTCTTCTGTATATTCTCAGCTATTTACTGCAGTTCTGTTCAGCTGGAGGGTCTTCAAAAATATAAATACATATATATATTTTCAATTTTTAAAGCAGTTTTCCTTCCAATTACTAGAATGTCCTCATTAGTTATTTATTTGCCACCATCATTTTCCATTTTCCTCCCAGGTTCTCATTTGTTAATGATTCAGTCAGTCAGAAACATTTTTACCAGTTTATTTAGTATAGAGAGTATCTGAAATTACCTATAAAACATTTTTTGTGCTCATAATTGAGGCTAGTTTATTTTTCTTCACTCTATGAAAAATGTCAAAGGGTCATTTAGAAGTTTCCTTATATACTAATTAGCTAATCAAGGAGATGATCAAAGGGAGTTCCAATGCGTTATGAATTGCTAGCCTTCCTCCTTGCTTTTAAGGGAAAAATTCTAAAAACAGAAAAGAAGTAATACTATTGACCTCATTAAAACTACTCTGAGAAAGTAGGTTGGTTACCTGAGGATATGAGATACCATTCAGCATAACTTTTTAATATTCATTACCATAAAGGGAATCTAAACAGCAGATTACTTTCCTTATTTGGGTAAAAAGCTAACTTCTGGAGAAGAGTTAACATATCCAAGAAGAGGCAAATATCTGATCAGCCATAGCTACCTTGCTATAGCTATCCACGACTGCCAAGTAATTTTTTCTTCTTTTTTAAAAACAAGTTTTTCTCATTAGACTATGTATTACTATTTATTACTATGATTTGAAAAATATGGAAAAGTAGGAAGAAAAAAAACATGTTGAGATCATAAAATTCTCTATCCAATACTTTCATAAAATATCATCCACATTCCCCAGCTTTACATATCTTTCATAACCACTGTATATCATGATATTCCAGTGTGTATTTAAGCCATTTTTAATTTTTAAAATTTTTTTTCTATTGTAAACACCATGGCAACACTTTCATAAAAGAAACGGACACACAGCTGCTTCAGTGCACTTCAGAGAGGACACTGAAGCAGCAATGCAGCGTGCTCATGCTGCAAGTCAGCCCTGGGGTAGGAGACCACAGAGTGGTCTCCCTCAACCTGACAGCCACGTAAGCCCTATCCTCCTGTCCCCCTGCCCATCGAGTGCTTCTCAAGTCAGGACTTGGGTCAGTATTAGTAAGAGCCTTGTTCTGATACGATCAGATGGGGCAGAGGGAACAACAAAGACTTGTGAAGTCATCCTAGTTGTAACACTTAGAATTTAAATGCTCTTACCTTTGGAGAAGGATCTTTTAGCGTAAGAGTCATCAGGGACACAGACTGTGGGCTTCCAAGCTCTGGTGTATCAGGAACAAAGGCTGACCAGTAGCCATATAGAACTTTTTTTTCTATTGATTTTATAGTAGAAAGAAAACATGCTAATGCTCCTTGGCGAACTCTGGCTTGGTAAGACCTTTAACAACCAAAAGAAGGAAGAAAAAAGTCTTTTAATTGCTTTTAAAAACATGAGCATGAAACACTATTTTTTACAGGCAACTCATTTGATACAGTGAGAAATTCAGCATTCCACTAAGTCTGAAAGATGTTAACATATTTTTTAAATTATTTCAAAACATGGTCAAAACATGTTAAAGCAATTTGTTTACCTAACAAGTTAATAAGGTTGATAGTTAAAAAAAAAACAACTACTAGCTAGCAAATAAGAGGGCAACATTTTGACATTAGGGAATTAGTATACAATATGAGATACTTCAGAGTACCCATTTATCCAACAAACAGATACTGAGAACACCTAAGTATGTGCCAGGCACTGTGCTGAGGCTGGCGGACATAAACAAAGCTCCTGCCCTTGACAAGCTTATTATGGCAAAGAAAGACAGTTAAAGAGACTTTAGCACAGTAATCAGAGATGAGTCACATAAGGGAGTGACTGGAATAGGGAGTCAGAAAAGGCTTCTCAGAGTATGACTGTTGAGCTCACATAGAAGACGAGTAGTGGTTAATAAGGCAAGAGGCAAAACAAATAAAAGAAAGAATAAACCCAGGCAGAGGAACCACATGGACAAAGGCAGAGGAGAGAACAATGCAAACTGCAGAGTAATGCAAAATCCCACATAAATGAGAATCTTCAAGTTACAGCACATGCAATAGACTTTAAGGTTATGAGCTTACACACTCAATTCAGAATATAAAGCATAAAAATATAACAAAATACTACTACCTCACTTTATTCTGCATGCCTCCTTCAGCATCAGAATAGTCTGACTCACTACTGCTGACCCTCTTCCAACTGGAAGAGCTGAAGGGTGAAGAGACTCGGTCTTTTTCTGCAGCTCCACTTGCAGCTAACGGCAAACTCTGAGCACCCGGGGGGAGGGGCACTGAGTGTCCCCTCTGTGCAGGTTCAGTCTGCCTGCGCCAGTGACTGGGGCCACTTCTCTTTCACCACTGGACTCCTCCTCCTCCTCTCCTTGCTGGATTTTCTTCGCTTTTACTTTTGATTTTTTCTTTTTATTCTGATTTTAGGAGCAAATGAAAACACGTACATGATAGCTATTGGTAACTTCTCATTTGATAATTATTTAGTATGTCCCCAACATGTAGTATGGACAAAGAGGAGAAGAGAAAAATGAGGCACTCACTCAACACTGTGCATCAGGCACTATGCTAAGTGCTGACCACACCTTTCTGGACTGTAAGAAGCAAGGTGTGACATACATGGGACAGAGCAGAACGTGTCACCTGGCTTTAAATACTATTGCTGTGAGCCAGGGCAAATCATTTAGCCTCGCTGAGCTTGCCCATTCTCATCTGTTTAAGTATGGGCTCATGCCACCTGCCTTGGAAGGCTGTGAAAGCATTCAGGCTTTTCCACAGAGGTTCTGCAAGAGATTGAGGTCACAGAAAATGACCTGGGTGACTGTCTTCTCAGTTCTCCCAAACAGGATACACAGCTAGTACCACTCTAGATGCCTAGGAGAAACGTGATTCCATTACATACAATCCATGTTTTAGGGCACTGGGGCTTTGTAAATACAATGTAAACACCAATTTCTTCCTTTCTTCTACTTCCTTCTCTCAGACATCCAAAGATCTTTGGAATCTGTGCCCTCCTCTGCATGCCCAAGGTCCCTAACCTCATCACTTCTACCTTGGATTATTATTGTGGCTCCAGACTTCTTACCCTTTTACTTGCTACCACAGAGATTTTTCTGAAATGCAAATCTGATCATATCACTCCCCTAAGTAAGATTCTTCATTTCTACCACCTAAAAGATAAAAACCTGACCTCCTTAGCACACAGTTGAAAGACCCTTATGATTCGGCCTCTGCTACATACCTGCCCCACCTTCCCCTCTGCACACCTGACACTCTAGCCCACTGGTTAATAAATAGGCTGCATGCATTCACACTCCCCATGGTTGTTACCCATTGCTCTCTTGGGAAAAAACACTCTCTTTCCTTCTCTGTACTCATTCCTGAGGCTCAGGTGAGCCACTACGTCTTTTTAAAAAGCACTCATTACTCATCTTTTGGTTGCCCTGAATGTGCCCCTAGAATACCCTATGGATATTCTGATGAAAGAAATCGTAAGACTGCAATATGGTTGTTTATTTATCCACCTTCACCTTCTCCCTCAAATTCCTAAAACCAGAGTCAATGTTCCTAATGCCTAGCACAATGTCTGGGATGTAACAAGTGCTCAGTAAATGCTGAGTAAGTCAATGAGTGAAGTAATTTCTAATTATAAGCATTTCTCAGGTATTATACTTTCACATGCAACACCTACGCTGTGTATCTGTACGGTACTCCAACAGAAACATGAGGGAGATGGCAGCTGTCTGGAAAGACCGAGAAATCTGACAGTGGCAACAGAGGCCTATAATGTTTTGCAGCCAGCCTTTTAGAGAAAACGTCTGCTGAGCTGTGGTCCAGAGCATTTGAGGGGTGAGGATGACTGGCTATGGGTATAAAGTGAATGCCCATATTTATAGCTGTTATACTGCCTGAACCACTTACAAGTATTAAGATGCTCTAACTGGTATTTTTAGCTATCTGATGAATTTAAACTTACTATGCTAAAAATCCTAAGCTGAAATAAAATTCAAGGTGAGCCTTGGCACAGCAGTGATGCAAACCATAGAAAACACATGGAGCAAGCAAGTAAAAACAGTCCATAGCTTAAATCTAAATAGACGTAAGTGTACCACAGCTGGGCGAGAAGTGCTGGACTCTGACTGCTGCGGCTGCATGGGCGGCCGTCCATCGTACTGAGGAAGCGGAGTGGGGTACAACACAGTGGGCATCTCTATGTTTAGTCCAGGGAGTCCGTGGAACATGGATTTCTAGTAAAGATTAAGGAGACACACACACAATGAATCATAAAACAAGGTTATTCACCATATTCTGAATTACACAGATGAACAGACTGATGTTTAAAAGCTTTACAAAGAAAACTAAAATGGGATAGAAAATAGATACCCTGAAGGTTTAGAGCTTAAAGAGGAGTTTAATCTCATCTAGTCCAGAGAGATCTGGTTTGGCTAGGTTTAACTTTAAATTTTATTTATTTACTTATTACTTTTGCTTATTAATTTAAAAAACGTATCCAATAAGTTTTACCTAATTATTTCATTTGTAATTTTTTTTAACTCATCTCTCATATCCATATTCAAATCTAGCTCTCTATGTATTTGGAAGCAGGGGAAATGGCACAGGAAAAAAATCAAAATTTCAGTCATGATAAAGTGAAGTTATCATACGTGGCTTTGATCTAGGACCACCACAAAGTTCTTACTATTTCCCAGCTGAAATGAAGACAGCTGGATCCTCAGAGAGGCTGACCTGACTTTCCCACTGATTGGCAGGCTCAGAAGCCAAAGGATGACAGCCTAATGATACACGTTTTTTTTTTTTTTTTTTGGCAGCACCTCACGGCATGTGAAATCTTAGTTTCCCAGCCAGGAATGGAATTCGGGCCCCCTGCATTGGAAATGTGGAGTCTTAACTGCTGTATTGCCAGGGAAGTCCCCCTAATGATACGCATCTTGACTGGCCTGCCTACTACATGGAAGCTAAAGGCAAGGAGAATATCTGGTTCTTCTTCCAAGTCCAAACAGACTCAAGATAAACTAAAATAATCTTAGCTCATACTTCATTAACTAGTCCTGATAAAACTTTAGAACTTTGATAAATCTACTAAAGCAAGATTTAGTCTTTTCAGTTCTTAATTTTAAATATGTTTGAAAACGAACATTTTATTCTTCTCTCTTAAAATATGATATTGTAAAGCTAGCCTTGGAGTAAAGAGGTAAGGCAGTCCTTATGCCTGAGGTGTCAACAGGAAAGACACCAACCACAGTGAGGACTTGGGGTTTAAAGAGGCAATGCCTTACCTTCAGCACAGCTAGAAGAGCTCCCAGTTCATCAGTCTGTGTCAGTTTCATCTTCCCACCATTGAGGAGAGATTGTATACCTTTTAAGGCATTTTGCAACAACTGGGGGGAGAAAGGAGGAAAAGTTAAAAAAGTAAATGAAATTTGTTTGTCCAGGGATCAACTTTCTAGCACTTTGTAGGATGGAAAAGAAAAGGCCTTTAGGCAATTAAAAAGAAAAAAACTTTAGATGTGGGACAGGGAGAGAAAAGCAAAGATGAGGATCTAGAGAACAGAGCTGATGATCGACTACCAATTATTTTCTAGAAGAATAGAGTGCTTTTATTGAATACGAGTGGTCTTTTTGTACATGTTCCTAAGCCAGCATATACTAATGGTGAGCAAGAAAAAAAAAACATGTTTAGTGGGAAGAATATGATAGGAATAAAAATGTGGCAGCAGAGATCAGAAACAGGAAATCTCTTTTATCATGTGGTAACCACAGGAGCTCTTTTATCTTATTTTTTTTTTTTTTTACAGCCGCTTTTAAAAGCAAAGGAATGCATGTGGGAACAGGATTCTGGAGGGCAATTCTGATCAGCATTAACTTTTTGACCAGTAATCTCATTTATAGGATTCTGTACTTAAGAAAAACTCTCTACAGGGAGAGGATATGAACTATCAGATCAGATCAGATCAGATCAGTCGCTCAGTCGTGTCCGACTCTTTGCGACCCCATGAACCGCAGCATGCCAGGCCTGCCTGTCCATCACCAGCTCCCGGAGGTCACTCAGACTCGCATCCATCGAGTCAGTGATGCCATCCAGCCATTTCATCCTCTGTCGTCCCCTTCTCCTCCTGCCCTCAATCCCTCCCAGCATCAGAGTCTTCTCCAGTGAGTCAACTCTTCGCATGAGGTGGCCAAAATACTGGACTATAGCCTTGTTTAAAGTGGTAGAAATGCTGAAAAAAACTTTCATTTCCATCAGTTATGACAATGATTATTGAAGAAGCTAAACCTCTGCTACATATGAAACTTAACAATAACAGCAAGCACTTTCCCAAGCATTTTAAATGCTTTTAGATCATATACACCTCATAAGACCTCTACAAGGTAGTTATAATCTTTGTCCCATTCCAGAGATGAAGAACACACAGGCTCAAGATCTTGCCAAGGTCTCCCAGCCGTAGCAGTTGCAAAGCATGAGGTACATCAAGAGGGACTAAAAACATGTTCAAGATGTATTAACTTTAAAAAGGAGAGTTGTAAAACAGCACACTAAATATGATCCCATTTAAAAATTTAAAATATGCTCATTTTTTAGAAATATAGAAAAAGAAAACCTGGGGGCATGGAGAACAAATTGCTCCCAGTAGTTTTATCTAAGCAGACTTTATGTAAGAAATTTTCACCATCTTTGATCTATAATTTTTGAAAAGTGTTACTGAATTTAAATCACATTAATAAACTATCATCTTTGCATCAGGCTTTTTTTAAAAAGAAATAAAATACTGCAGATTTTGTTGAAATCCACCCCTATCCCTTCCATCTAAAAGACAGTCACTAGTCTGAAAATGTACAGCTTTTAAAGTCAGGAGTGGAAAAGCAGTTTTAAGAACTTAGTATTGCAAAACAAAAAATAATGGCAAAACAAAACAAACAAAAACAATTTCTTGTGATTTAAATCTGGAAGATGATTTTAGTCTTTTTAGGTTATAAACATTCCCCTTATCCCCATGTATCTCTAGACAAAACTAATACAAGCAACCAAATTAAACCCTTAATAGCAGCTTTCATTCCACTACTGCTTCTAGACACACTGGTAACCGTCCTAAGAGTAGATATAGTCTCACCCACCATGCAGAACGTGATGTCATCCATGTCAGATGATTTTGGAGACTGTAAAGTGGTCAAGAAAACTTGGAAGCAGATATTTTGGTAGGGCTCCTCCAAGTACGGCTGTCCGGGCACACTAAAACACATACAGAGAAAGCAGCTCAAAATGCAGTTGCCTTTGAAATAGGGCTTGCAAAAGAGTAACAGTACCACTGACTAATGGAATTGGGATATATCCTGAATCAAACTGTATCACAGAAGATTATGCACTTTAATTAACTACTGCTGTGGACAGGCACAAGGCTGGAAGGAACAGGAAGAAGAATGGTTTCCAAAGGGAAACGTTACAGAAGCTGGTAGGGAAACAAGCACACAGAAAAAGAAATCTTTTTTATTCTGCTTTTCGGTTCTTAGAGGGAAATAATACAGATGTCCAGCTAGAATCACACTGCTGGACCTGCCTCCTGAGCCACTGGACAATACGGCAATGTGGAGACAAGATATTACACATTAGTTCAAGCTTGGGTTGCTCACTTTCTATTGCATGAATCCAGAACTGGGCAGCTGGTATTGGTTCTATTTTCTTTGAATAAATTGGCCATGGCAGATATATCTCACCAAAGCTTAAATTCGTATGAATATATCCTTCTAAAAGACTTAATACAGTTACAATTTATACCAACAGAAAAACAAAACCTCAATACACTGCACATATTATCACTTTCATCATATTTTAGAAATAAGGCCCTAGTCCATTTTTTCCTTTACTTCTTTATGAGCTTTCTTTACAAGCAATGTTAAAATTAAAAATAAACAACATAAGATGATCTTATTAGCAAAGAGCATGAGAAATGCAACATAGATTATTTTTCTAAGTTGGCTCTGGCTTCAGACAGACTGAACCACCTACAAAGGGCCCATGAGAGGCCCTGTCTTATCACAGCTTGGGCAATGACTGAACCCACATACCTGAGACATAAGTTTGCCATACAATGCACTGCAGCTCTCCTAACTTCAGGGTCTGACTGAGCCAAGTCGCTCAACTTCATCAAGAGTCCACTCTTGCCAAGCAAGTCTGGAAGGTACTGAAACAAAATCACAGCCAATGTTGGCCGAAGGAAAACTGCTAGGAAAATATTATTTTTTAAACAGATTTCATTTTTCTTTCAACTAAAGGAAATTCTAGTGCTAAAAGACCAGTTGCTAGGTAAATCCTTCACATCAGATCAGATCAGTCACTCAGTCGTGTCCGACTCTTTGTGACCCCATGAATCGCAGCACGCCAGGCATCCCTGTCCATCACCAACTCCTGGAGTTCACTCAGACTCATGTCCATCGAGTCAGTGATGCCATCCAGCCATCTCATCCTCTGTCGTCCCCTTCTCCTCTTGCCCCCAATCCCTCCCAGCATCATAGTCTTTTCCAATGAGTCAACTCTTCGAATGAGGTGGCCGAAGTACTGGAGTTTCAGCTTTAGCATCATTCCTTCTAAAGAAATCCCAGGGCTGATCTCCTCCAGAATGGACTGGTTGGATCTCCTTGCAGGGCCCAAGGGACTCTTAAGAGTCTTCTCCAACACCACAGTTCAAAAGCATCAATTCTTCAGCGCTCAGCCTTCTTCACAGTCCAACTCTCACATCCATACATGACCACAGGAAAAACCATAGCCTTGACTAAACGAACCTTTGTTGGCAAAGTAATGTCTCTGCTTTTCAATATGCTATCTAGGTTGGTCATAACTTTCCTTCCAAGGAGTAAGTGTCTTTTAATTTCATGGCTGCAGTCACCATCTGCAGTGATTTTGGAGCCCAGAAAAATAAAGTCTGACACTGTTTCCCGAGAAATTTGTATGCAGGTCAGGAAGCAACAGTTAGAACTGGACATGGAATAGACTGGTTCCAAATACAAAAAGGAGTTCACCAAGGCTGTATATTGTCACCCTGTTTATTTAACTTATGTGCAGAGTACATCATGAGAAATGCTGGACTGGAAGAAACACGAGCTGGAATCAAGGTTGCCGGGAGAAATATCAATAACCTCAGATATGCAGATGACACCACCTTTATGGCAGAAAGTGAAGAGGAACTAAAAAGCCTCTTGATGAAAGTAAAAGTGGAGAATGAAAAAAGTTGGCTTAAAGCTCAACATTCAGAAATCCTTCAGATAAGCATACAAAAATATGCCAAAAAACATCAGTAAGGATCAGTACTCTGAGCCACGCCTACAGCTGAAGCTCTCTCGTCTTGCCTTGGCTGAAGAGATGAAAGGTAATGATAATAACAATTGATATGTACCAACTCCCAAGCACTTTACAAGTGAGACTTCACCCTCAGAGGAACTATTTTACACATGAGGAAACAAGGCTCAGAGTGACTGAGTAAGGTTACACCTTACTTTGAGTAACTGACTCAAGGTTATACATTTAAGTAATGGCAGGAGAGAAATCTGAACACACGCCTGCGGGTTTAGAGCCTGTGCTCTCAACCTTTCAAAGTAAAGACAGAACACAGTTTACCTTTTGACACTTTGAGCCATTGCAGTAAACCAGGGCTGCCAGAGCTTGGAGAATCTGCATGTGTGTCCAGGAACTGCACTGCTGAATAGCAGAAATAGTATATGCCAACAGAAAATCCAGGTTCTGCTCGTCAACAATCACCTATCGAGAGGGAAAAATAAATATGATCTAACTTTTAATATTCCTTTTCAGACATGAATGCTCATCTGAATCAAGCTGTGTGAGAGAGAGCACGCGTGTGTCCATATTTTTTTTTCTCAAAAAGATCAGCTTTAGAGACCTTGAAAGTCTGATTGAGAGAACCTTCTTGCCCCAGTTCCTGCTCCCTTCTTCCCCTTTACTCCTTCCACTCCAAATAGAACCTGGCAAAGTCTTTGTAACTTTTTCTTGAACTAACCGGACAGTGGCAGTTGTAAATACACAGATGTTAAGTCTCAATCCACTGAAAAGAAATTTTTTTAAATCTTATTTTTTTTAATTTTTACAATGTTGTATTGGTTTCAACTCTTTCTTTATACCTGGTAAATGCTTGACAAACACACTGTGACTAAATATGCCTGCTAAATAGCTATTATGTCTCTGCTATGACATGGCAAATACAACAGGAAGAAATGGGATATTCCTGTCCTTAAGGAGTTTATGATTTTATTGAATAAAGTACACTAATCCAAGTATCAATTCATGGACAACTGAAATAAACTGTCTTCAAATCCCAAAAACTTGTTCAGGGCTGTGGGTGCCATGCGTGATCAGGGACTTTTATAACTGTCAGTATTAAAAAGATGATATAGCTAAGAATGTAGGCTTCCCAGGTGGTGGTGGTGCTGCTGCTGCTGCTGCTAAGTCGCTTCAGTCATGGCCAACTCTGTGCGACCCCATAGACGGCAGCCCACCAGGCTTCCCTGTCCCTGGGATTCTCCAGGCAAGAACAGGTGGTGCTAGTGGTAAAGAAACCAACTGCCAATGGAGGAGATATAAGAAACGCAGGTTCGATCCCTGGGTTGGGAGGATCCCCTGGAGAAGGAAATGGCAAGTCGCTCCAGAATTCTTGTCTGGAGAATCCCATGGACAGAAGAGCCTGGCAGGCTGTAATCCACAGAGTCACAGTCCATAGGGTCGGACACGACTGAAGCGGCTTATTAGCACACATAGCTAAGGACGGCCAACGTTCAGACGCCACCACATTAGTCTGAAAACTTCTAAACTCTAAAACCATCTTATTTCATTTAGGAAGTCACAAGTAGCAGACACAGTTGGCCACCTGCAGCATTCATCTCCTCTTTCCTTGCTGGCAGAGGACTGATCTTATTTGGATGTCCACCTTTCCCATATGAGACCTGAAGGTAAATCCCAATTCTGCTAAGACAGTGGTTTTCCATCAGTGGCGATTTTGTCTCCCAGGGAACACCTGGCAATGTCTGTAGACACTTTTGACTGTCACAGCTGGAGGGATGCTACTGGCATCTGGTGAGTAGAGGCCAGGATGCTGCTAAACATCTTCCAATGCACAGTACAATCCCTCATAACACAGATTTATCCAATCCAAAATATCAACAGTGCTGAAGATGAGAAACCCTGATAGAAGGGTTGAGCTGCATACTGTTAATCATATAGGGAGCAGAAGTCCTCCAGGTGATTCTAATGAGTAGTCGAGGTTGAAATCCCTGGTTTAAGCCATTCATGGTAATTCCATTCCCTGATTAGACTGCTACAGAGGGGTCCTAATACCACCTAGGTCTCTCCAGCCTGGTATCAGGGAAAATCTGCTGGAAAGTCTGGGGGGTAAGCTTCCTCATTCTTAAATAAAAGAGACAGAAAATAAATAGTTCTTTTGCTTCCGCTGGGTGTTACTTACTTATTTTCCATGGGATTCCTGGATTTTAGGCATCTTATGCGTGTGAGAGATGTTAGTTCAGGACAACCCATCCACTTAGCATGGCAGAATGGAAAGATGCCAGAAAGCTTCTTAATTATTAAGTGCCCTTAAAGCTGCATTCCTTTGGGCATGTGATGTAACATAATTGTAAAAAAATCATTTAGCTATTTTGGGTTGTCTCCTCTGTTTCTTGCAACCAGAAGCACCTCAGATTACTTAATGTTAGTTGATAAGTTTTGTGCTAACTACATTCAAATACTCATGTAGTAGTTTACAGTAAGAGCCTCAATTTTTGAACTGATCCTAAAAAAGATATCAGGGATCTTTTTATCTAGGGCCCCACCCCTGCTAAGCAACTTCTTAGGTTAGATGACAAAAAAGGTAGCTTTGGGAAAGGGAAAAAAATATTGATAGGAAAGAGGTTGGGGATACTTCAATTTATTCTTAGATATACCTTTAGTCAAATATTAGTACATCTTTCCTGAAAAATTCTAAGATCTGGGGGCTTGAATGATATTGGTCTCCTGAAACAAACAAACAGGAATCCCTCTGATGGACAAATTGGCAGAATACTTTCTTTTTTTGGTCAGTTATATTTGTTTTGATATAATTCTTAGTAAGGCAATTGTTTCTCATATTTGCACAGCTTTTGAAAAGACCAGCCTATCATTCCTAACACAGATGTAGTATCTCAAAGATAGCTACTTTTTCTCAAAATTCATGTAAAGTTACCTATAGGATTACCTGTAACGTGTTAAGTAAATGGTGGATAAGCTGAGACAGTTTGCTGACAAGATGATTCTGATTAAGAGGCACGAGTCGGCACGCTTGGACAAGAAGAGTACTGACGTCCTACAAAAAACAAACAAACAAAAGAATGAAAAGGTGCTACATCTATTAGTCAAGGGAAGACCCGCCCCCAACAGCCAAATGAGGAACTAAAAGTGAACATTCACACTCAAAATGAGTTAAGATGAAATTTGAGGCAGAGAGTAGGATGACAGCATAAAAACAGCATGTGCTAAAAAAGAAGGAAAAGAATCAATGATTTTTATACGGCCAAGGGCTCCACAGAGTCTCTACATATGTAGAGACAGTACAAATAAATAACCTAGGAAAGGATTCCAGAATATAATAGCACGCACCAAAATTAAAAATACCAAAGGTAAGCAAACCGAATTTGCAATGCCAGTGGGAAAATCAGAAATGACACTTGCATAAATTTAATGCAGTTAGAAAATCTTTTTTTTTATAAAAGGAAACTATCTGGAAATCACACCTTTCATTCATCTCTTGATGTTTACTGAACTAAAAGGTTCTGAGCCACCTGCTTCGTGTCAGGTCTTTGGGCTCCAAACGTGAACATATTCCTGAACCTCAAAGAGCTCACAATCTAGCGAGGGAGACAGAAATACTGCTCACACATAATTAAAGTGAATTGGGTGCTGAAAGAATTAACTGCAAATACTATGGGGAAACAGTAATTAGGGAAGTCCTCTAGAGACAATTTTTAAACAGAACCTAGAATGATCTGAAGGATGAGTACAATTGCCAGTCAAGGTCGTAGACGTCAAGGTCGTAGACAATGCAAGCAAAGGGAATGGAGTGCGCAGGTCTGGAACAAACACCAGTACCTGCCTGAGGAACGGCAAGTTTCAAATGACTGCACACAATGCATAAAAGCAAGAGTCAGAGAAGACTGGAAAGGCACAAATTATAGAAATAAAGCAAAAGTCTCCGATTCCTCCCTTAATTCCACTCTGCTCCCTGGAGACACAAACTATTACTGCATTGTAAACTCTCCCATACATTGTTTTGAACTTTTTGCATCTATAAATGTATATTTATTTTCAAGCCCTCCACAACCTATAGTGGTCTCATACTATAACTTTGCTTTGGCCAGTTACTAATATGCACTGAAGATCTTCCCAGGTCAAATCAGATTCCTTTCCCACTAAAGAAAAGACCACTCTTGGAGAAGAGCAAATAATGGTTTGCAGAATGGCTGCAGACAGTAAGTTAGAGGAGACTGGTGAACAGTCCAGGAGAGTCATCTTGCCTAAGGCATTGGCAATGCAATGAGGGGAGGAGGGGACGGAACTGAGAAACATTTCCTAGATAGATTCTGAAGAATCCAGGTTGGAAGGATCTGGAAGGAAGGGTGAAGAACCAGTGTCTGCACCTGTGTCCTATGTGACTGGGTGCACTCTCTATGTTTGTATGCGTTGGGGCATGTGACAGATTGGGGATGGAGTGGGTGTATGAAGATAATGAACCAATTTTTGAGAACTGTCAAGTTTGAGATGCTTGTGAGCGCCACAAGACAGCTTATGAGCGCCACAAGACAGCTTATGACTGGGTTTACAGAATTTAGTAAGTAGTATCCAAGGCCTGATGCGTGTGAATAATATATACAAAATACTTCTAAACAAGCAGAGAGGATGGTACTAGCATGGAGGAACAGAAAATGGCCAAAACTCATAGTTCTCATTCTAGTTCTGCCTTTTGCCAGCAATACTATGGTGGACCCTTGTAAGCGTCCGTATGTTTATCAATAAAATAGACCTAATAACATCAAGGTGAAAGAACAGAGTGAAAAAGTTGGCTTAAAACTCAACATTCAGAAAACGAAGATCATGGCATCTGGTCCCATCACTTCACGGGAAATAGATGGGGAAACAGTGGAAACAGTGTCAGACTTTATTTTGGGGGGCTCCAAAATCACTGCAGATGGTGACTGCAGCCGTGAAATTAAAAGACGCTTACTCCTTGGAAGGAAAGCTATGATGAACCTAGACAGCATATTGAAAAGCAGAGACATTACTTTGCCAACAAAGGTCCGTCTAGTCAAGGCTATGGTTTTTCCAGTGGTCATGTATGGATGTGAGAGTTGGACTGTGAAGAAAAAAGAAGGCTGAGCACCGAAGAATTGATGCTTTTGAACTGCGGTCGGACATGACTGAGCGACTGAACTGAATAACATCCAAGGTTCCAGTGAGGAAAGTGGTAGTAGGGAATTTTATACACACAGAGTTCCGGACGCGGGGAGCGGAGGGACAGGAAAGCGGCACCAGAGATGACACCTGCGTGTTATCAGAGCACAAGTCGGCAAACTGGAATTTTAAAGAAGCGACTTTACCAGGCACCGCAGTGTCTTCCAGAAAGAGGAGGCTAGAGACTGCAACACGGTCAGAGGGGGTAAACAAGCCTGCGACTAAGCACCGTGAAGCAAGAGTGGGAAAAGGCCACAGGCCGAGCTCCATGAAGGGCGGGGCCCAGGCCAGCGGGCCTACCTCAGGGGCCACGCCGCAGCCCTCACTGTAGGTCTCGGAGATGAGCTGGTCGAAGAGCAGGTGGATCTCCGTGCGGCCGGAACTGCTGTCATCTGGGCGAAGGGCGCAGAGCCTGGCCGACAGACAGCGAAACCCACGCCCTTGCTCGAAGGGTGGATCCCCCGGCGTCTCTGGCGGCGGCCCGCCTGGCAGTGAACCCGCGACTTGCGCCGCCGCCATTTTTCCTACGTAGGATAACAGACAAACACTTCCGGGGCAGTCCCCCGCCTCCACGCGCCAGTTCCGGAAATGCCTGTTTCGGATCGGAACCTGAGGTGGGAGGGCTTCTGAGACTACAGGCTCCTCCTTTGGACTAGTACCTTGTGAAAACGTATCGGAAAGTCTCTGGGAGACTTTCGGCGCCCGCCTCTCCTTGAACCCTGACTAAAAAGGTAGGATTGTTATTTGTGTCCCTACCGCCCGGAGGGTTTGTTATTGGGTGGGGCTGACATTCCCGTTCCTCTTTCCACGCTTACTCCTTGGAAGAAAAGTTATGACCAACCCAGACAGCATATTGAAAAGCAGAGACATTACTTTGCCAACAAAGGTCCGTCTAGTCAAGGCTATGGTCTTTCCAGTGGTCATGTATGGATGTGAGAGTTGGACTGTGAAGAAAGCTGAGCGCCGAAGAATTGATGCTTTTGAACTGTGGTGTTGGAGAAGACTCTGGAGAGTCCCTTGGACTGCAAGGAGATCCAACCAGTCCATACTAAAGGAGATCAGCCCTGGGTGTTCTTTGGAAGTAATGATGCTAAAGCTGAAACTCCAATAATTTGGCCACCTCATGCGAAGAGTTGACTCATTGGAAAAGACTATGATGCTGGGAGGGATTGGGGGCAGGAGGAGAAGGGGATGACGGAGGATGAGATGCTGGATGGCATCACTGACTCGATGGACGTGAGTCTGAGTGAACTCCTGGAGTTGGTGATGGACAGGGAGGCCTGGCGTGCTGCGATTCATGGGGTCGCAAAGAGTCGGACACAACTGAACGACTGAACTGAACTGAACTGACATTCCCTTTTAGTACTAAGCGTTTCAGATTTGGCCTAGGATTGCAGAGGGGCCGCTGTGGATAGGAGTGGCGGAAACTGCTAGTTCGACATTCTTCTCTTACACCGTATTGGAGCCCCTAATTTTTTTCTCCAGACACAAAACCACCCAGAATTAAGACTGTATTCCTCAGTCTTCTTTGCAGCTGACCGTGAATCCTGTAGACCTTAAAGCAGCCTCACCACACGAAAGTAATTTGGGAGTTCAAACTGAACCATGTAAAATGTAACTTGCCTAAGGATGACCTGGTTGAGATTGGACGCCCCAAGATTTCCTGAAACGTTGAAAAGAAGAAAAAGAAAATAGCCATTTAAAAAGAGACGAACAAAATAAACATTTTAAAGCGGTGAACAGTTTTCAGTCACGGGACAGGTGAAGGCTTGAAATTTGTATTTAGGCAGACTGGGAAAACCAACTCGAGGGATTTAAGTTATGCAAATATAAAACAAATTATCACCCATGACTCTTAGAGAAACCCTCGAAGTCAGCTAAATATGCATGTTTTAATAAAATGCCTATGTTTAGCAATGAAAATAGGGGCTATGTTTTAGAAGAGGTAGTTGTGGGGCTTCCCTGGTGGCCCAGTGGTGAAGACTTCATACTCCTAATGCTTGGAGCCTGAGTTTGATTCCTGATCAGGGAACTTGATACCCATGTGTTGAAACTAAAGTTTCCACATGCCACAACTGCAGAGAAGCCTACATCTCCCTAAGAAGACTGAAGATCCCAAGTGCTGTTAACTAAGACCTGGCACAGCCAAAGGAATAAATATATATATTTTAAAAGCTAGTTCTCTTAAGACTGGGTTTATTCAGGGAGAAATACTTATTTTACATTTGAATGTGAGTCTGGGTGACCTCCGAGAGCTGGTGATGGATAGGGAGGCCTGGCGTGCTGCAGTTCATGGGGTCGCAAAGAGTCGGACACGACTGAGCGACTGATCTGATCTGATCTGATAGTTAATGTACAATATTGTGTTAGTTTCAAGTGTACAGAGTGATTCATTTATATGTATATTCTTATAAATCTTTAATTACCTCACTGGATTGGACAAAAAGCACTAATCAGAGACCCTGCAATAATAATTCAGCTCTTCCGTCCTCCCCATTCCTTCCAAAATTACTTTTAGAATTATTAAAGTATTTTTTAGCAAAAAAGCATATCATAGAAAAAAATTAACTCCCTGTATTATAGTTTCTTTCTGAGAAGGCAATGGCACCCCACTCCAGTACTGTTGCTTGGAAAATCCCATGGACGGAGGAGCCTGTTAGGCTGCAGTCCATGGGGTCGCTAAGAGTTGGACACGACTGAGCAACTTCACTTTCACTTTTCACTTTCATGCATTGGAGAATGAAATGGCAGCCCCTGCCAGTGTTCTTGCCTGGAGAATCCCAGGGACAGGGGAGCCTGGTGGGCTGCTGTCTGTGGGGTCGCACAGAGTCGGATATGACTGAAATGGGTTAGCATAGCATATGCTTGTCTATTACTGTTTATTCTTGGGGTGTGTGTATACTTATGTATGTGTGTGATAATATGTATCATACATACATATTTTGATATTCGAACATCTGCTCAGAGATCAGGAGCTGAAAACTAGTCACTGATGTTTTAGTCTGAATTCTAAAGCAGAGCCTCGAGTGAGGTTGATATGTGAGTGATTTACTCAGGAATGAACAGGAAAGGAGAATCTATACATATATGTGCTACCAAGTTGATTATTGCAAGGGGTGAATGATTCCTTAATATTTGGGATGTTATGAAAAGCTTTATGGAATGCTCTCAGAAGCCTTGTCCTGAGGAATGAAAGTGGGGAGCTTATGTCTGCCAGCCTTTGGCCTCTATTGTTAAGTGTTTCCCCACTAAACGTTAATTCTGCAGAGCTTCTGGGTTGAGCATGCATCTGTGTGTGGCAGTTCCTGCAGGAATCTGCCTTTGCATAGACAAACAAGTCCTGAGGCAAAAGTGAGAGGTGTGAGCCAGTAGGGTCAGAAGTCTGACAGTTTAGCTTATGCTGACACCACTGAGCGACTGATCTGATCTGATCTGATCTGAGCTAGTAGATGCAGCACATAAGCTGGTTGCAATCCCTGGGTTGGGAAGATCCCCTGGAGAAGGGCATGGCAACCCACTCTGGTGTTCTTTCCTGGAGAATCCCCATGGACAGAGGAGTCTGGCAGGCTACAGTCCATGCGGTCGCAAAGAGTCAGACATGACTGAGCGACTAACCACAGCACATAGCAACAATCAGGATAAGATTGAAAGGCTGAGAATTTTTGAAGCAATGCATAAGAGATGCCCAACACAATGGGCTAGAAGGAGGTGAGGCCTGGTCATCACCATAGTGAAGGTGGAGTGAAAGAAACCATGGAAAGAACCGAGGTTTAATGTGGTTCATGTTAGGTTGACATGTGGGTGACCCACAATTTGTGTTATTCAAGACTAAACAACTCAAATATTGTAAACCATACCAGTCTTCATTTCTGATGGAACATATCCTTGTGGATGGCAGTGTGGTTTCTCAAAGGAAATGAACATTCCTACTCCATGGTGATTCCAACTGGAGGAAACATATCAAACTCTCAGGGAGGGCTTTGAAACGCCCTGGAATTGGCTTGTATTTAGACAGTAACCTCCAAACTATGGCACTCACAGCTTGACAAAAGCGCTCCCAAGAAAATTTCACACATCCTCACCTGTCCTCACCCTCAATATTTTTATAATCTTACAGTGACTGTGAGCCTTTAATGGGTGCTAAGTTCACAGACATTTCCTTTTATAAATTCTGCATAAAGTGATCTGGAGCCTTATTCTGGAATTTAGCCTTTTTTTTTATTAAAAAAATTTTTTTTTGATGCAGACCTTTTTTTTTTAAAGCATTAAAAAAATATTTCTTTTTAGTTTTGGCTGCACTGAGTCTTCACTGCTGCATGCATGCTCTCTCTAGTTGTGGTGAGCAGTGGCTACTCTTTGTCATCGTGCACAGGCTTCTCATTGCAGTGGCTTCTCTTGTTGCAGAGCACAGACTAGAGTGCAGGCTCAGTAATTGGGGCACATGGGCTTACCTGCTCTGAGGCATGTAGAATCTTCCTGGGCTGGGGATCGAACTCATGTTCCCTGTATTGGCAGGCAGATTCTTTACAACTGGACCACCAGGGAAATCCTGATGTGGACCATTTTTTAAAGTCTTTATTGAATTTGTTACAATATTGCTTCTGTTTATATATATACATTTTTTTTTTTTTTGACTCAGAGGCATGTAGGATTGTAGCTCCCCGACCAGGGATGGAATCTGCACCCTGCATTGGAAGGTGAAATTTTAACCACTGAACTGCCAAGGAAGTCCATCACTTGTTTCACATTTTGGAACCCTGTTAAAACTTCATTTTTATCACCTCATTAGGGTCTGGATCATTCTAATGGAAGTAGGCTTTATTTTATCCCCTTCCCCCATTTCTAATTCACCTCCTTACTTCCTTCAGAACGTTGACCATAATGTGTAGTTATCTTCTTTATTTACTTGTTTATTACCTGTTTCTTCTTCTAGAATGTAAGCTTTTATGAAAGCACAGATACCATCTGCCTGGTTCACTACTGTATCCTCATTGCTTGCGTAGCACCTAGGATGTAACAGGCAACCCACAATACCTGTTGACAGAATGAGTGGATTCACTATTATTTATTCAGAGCTCCTATTTGCCATTTGTTGGTTAATGTGAAAATCAAGTGTTCTGTATACTGTAAAGTCCTATAAACCTTAGGATTCAAATGAGGTGGATATTATTATTTCTCCCTTTTACAGCGAAAGAAAGTTTAAGTGGTTTGAAAGAAAATTTAAATGGTTTGTCAGGAGCTATGAAGGTAGTAAATAAGTCAACATCAGACTACAAACAACCTGGGCCAGTTGAATCTTTTTTTTTTTTCATATTTACTTTATTTATTTATTGACTTGGCTGTGCTGGGTCAGTTGTAACACATGAGATCTTTTGTCTTTGTTGTGGCGTGAGGGGTCTCATTCCCTGACCAGGACTGAACCCAGGCCCTTTACATTGGGAGCACAGAGTCTTAGCCACTGGATAGCCTGGAATGTCCCAGGACCAGATGAATCTTAACTCTGTGACTATGAAAAACATAGATATGAAATTTTAAGTCAATTTTAACCTCCCACATTTTGTAATGGGGAAAACAGGAGGTGGGGGTGGTTTTTAATATTGAGATAAACTAGTAGAGGCTAGGAAGGAGAATTAGCCTTGGGTTCTGTTCTAGAGTCTTAAAAAATTAGGACTAAGAGTCATCAGCTCATCAATTTGATAATAATAACAATCATTTAGTTAACATTTATTGGATGTTTCCCATGTGTCAAGCACTATTCAACGCACTTTACATGAACTCACTGCTTTTATCCATGCAGCTCTATGAAGTATATACTGTTATATAGTGGAGGAAACTGAAGTATAGAAAGGTTAGGACAATATGCTAAAGGTCACACAGTTGTATGGTGGGTCTAGGTTTGAAATTCCAAGTTGGATCTCCTAACCACTATGCCATAATGTATAGGACTTAAAGTTTGACGTGGAAATATACTTAAAGCCCTGACACTTGTCTGTTAGATGACTTTGAGCAAATTGATTTCTCCAGACTTCAGTGTCCTTATATGTAAAGTGGTAGTGATAATAAGCATAGTCACAAGGTTGTTGTAGGATAAATTAGATGATACTTGTGGGGTGTATAACACAGTCCTTGTTGAATAGCAAGTGCTCAACAAATGTCATCTATTCCCCATTGCCTCATCTTCTTCCTTATCATCCCTCACCAAACAAATCAAGTACTGTGGGTACTTTTAATGATGATGATTTATTAAAAGAATTATTTTCTCTTCCCAACTGCATCCTTTGTCCACTCCATGCATAGGTCCCTATCTTCATCTGTCTTCCTGGGCAAGGACCTTCAAATAGTCACATCTTTGCAAATAGGAACTCTAGGAAGGAATGAACAATTACTAGAGAAAGGGAGCCCTTAGGATAAGTCTTCATCCTGTGAAATGTACAAAACAATTATGCGTGAGACCTGCTGTTTGGGGACCTGGATCCACAAAATACAATTGTGAGACAAGATTTTCCAGTTCTGGGACTCAATAAGAATCTGCCAGGAACCAACAAGGCTGTAAATGCCCTAGGGATTGTGGGTGGATAAGGCAAATAATACATTCTGAACACAAGCAGGTTATTTAAAAGTATGTGTTGATTCTGTTGTGTTTAACACAATTTGTAATCAAAACTGAATCCTGGTAGCTTTTTAATTTTTCATTGTTTTCAATCGATAGCTAGTGACAGTAAAGGATTTATCATGTGAAGCCTCTGAAATATTTTTATAGGAAAGGGGCTCTTACCATTTACTATGGCAATATCATCCAAGGCTTAAAATAAGCATACTCCTTGGTCATCAATTGTACACCTTAGAATTTATTCCAAATAAATTAATAACAGTGTGTATACCAATCAGCATTCACTACAGCCATATTAGTGATATTAAAAATAAGAAATATGTTAAATGTGTCTTATGGAGCTTGCTAAGTAATGAGCATACATAGTGGGCATTAGAGATGATGGGATAGATGATGATATCAACACTGATGTTGATATTAAAAGTTGTTTACTAGCTATATCTTCTTTTTTTTTTTTAAATGGCTGTAGTGTACCACATGTGGGATTTTAATTCCCCAACCCGGGATCGAACCTGTGTCCTCTGCATTGGAACCATGGTATCTTAACCACTGGACTGCCAGGGAATTCTCTCACTAGTTATCTCTAAGTGAAATAATCAAGAAATCAAAATAGGTACACGATTGTCTTGTTCTAACATAGATATTATACATGTGTGTTTTGTGTTTAAAATATGCACCAAAGTGTTAAGCAAACATCATTTGGGGGTGGGTGATTTTTAATTTTTTTTTTTCTCCTTTTCAAATGAATAGTCTAATTTTCTCTAGGATATATCAGGTAATGAAATTATTTGGAAACCACCATCCTGGGATAGGTGCTTCTTTTTCTTGGGAAGGATGGGTGAAGAGGGAGAAGTCATAAGAGATAGGCTTGTCTCATCTACTTCTGGGAAGTTCCACTAGGGCCAAGTGTACTGCCTGCCTGGCTTCAACATGGAATGAGGAAGCAGGGAAGGACCTGATGTTTTTACCTTAGTTCGAAACACAGACGTGGCCACAGCCATTGCTGACACAGCGCTCTTCTGGCCCACAGTCCCAGTCGCCATTGCAGAGTTCAACACAGGTGCCTGCATTAGAACAAACCAGCTGAAAACTGCCATGCTCTAGACACAGGTGTTAGGGAGGCCAGCCTATGATGAAGGAGCCAGTTCCCCCTTCTTTGAATTCAATACATAATATAATTTATAAATGATTAATCACAGAATAGTACTCATCAACATCTTATGTATTTCAATGAAAAGCAAGGCATTCACACAATCTCAACAAAGCAACGTCTACTTTAAAGAACAGAATAATTAGTTACTCCTGGCACATACCCAGAGAAAAAGTGAAAAAAAGTGAAGTCTCTCAGTTGTCTCTGACTTTGCGACCTCATGGCCTGTAGCCTACCAGGCTCCTCTGTCCATGGGATTTTCCAGGCAAGGGCACTGGAGTGGGTGGCCATTTCCTTCTCCAACCCAGAGAAAACCGTGATTCAAAAAGGTATATGCACCCCACTGTTCATTGCCACACTATTTACAATAGTCAGGACATGGAAGCAACCTCAGTGTCCATCAACAGAGGAATGGATAAAGAAGCTATGGCACATATATACAGTGGAATATTACTCAGCAATAAAAAAGAATAAAATAATGCCATTTGCAGCAACATGGATGGACTGAGAGGTTGTCATACTGAGTGAAGTAAGTCAGACTCAGAAAGACAAATATATGAAATCGCTTATATGTGGAATCTAAAAAAACAAGGGTACCAATGAACTAATTTACAAACCAGAAGTATGGTCATGGATGTAGAAAACAAACTTATGGTTACCAGAGGATAAAGGGGGAAGAGATAAATTGGGAGATTGGGATTCGCATATACACACTGCTGTGTATAAAATAGATAATAAGAACCTGCTGTATAGCATGGGGAACTCTACTCAATACTCTGTAATGGCCTATATGGGAAAAGAATCTTAAAGAGTGTATATATGTACATGCATAATTAATTCACTTTGTTGTACACTTGAAATTAATACAACATTGTAAATCAACTACACTCAAAAATTTTTTTTTGAAAAGGAGGATAATTGCATCTGTGGAGGGGAAGTGCAGAGAAGCCCACTTCAATGCCCTCACTTCTCTCTGCAAGGAAAGGGGCAGAGCAGGGAAGACTTAGCTGAATGTCATCAAGCGTGCCTTGCAGTCACTCTGTGCAATGAGTCTGACTGGCCCCTTTTTACAGGCATGGCAGCTGGCGTGCACTGAGGTGACTTTCCCACTAGTCAGTACAGAAGTTGGATCCAACCCAGACTCTCTGGCCCCTAGGTCAACCTCCCTCTGCCATCCCAGAGGATGAAACTGACCCTGGCATGAAGAGTCCATCTCCAAATTTCAAGGAGTCACTCCTGACCCAAGTGGAGGCTCCGCACAATCCCAGAGCCTCAAGGTTAGTCTTTGAGGACCAACAGAATAGGTCCAGCGAGCTGGTTAAGACCCTGCAAGGGTTTCTAATAAAATGTGTGCAGAGCTGTGGATGAATGTGTGCGATGCTTGGGTGGGTGACTCAGCTGTGATCAGGAGATTCTCTACCTGATTCTGTGTCTGAACCTCTCTAGGCCTTTGTTTTCTCAAAGGTTAAATGAAGTCCTTGGATCCAGGAGGGCTGGATGAAGTTCACTCTCCAGTGTTAGCTCCAGTCAATGGAGGTGACTGTTCTGATGCTGTGTGGAGAAGGCTGGATCGCCTTGTTCAGGCTCAAAGAGAAAGAGTGCTATAATTGATTAGCAGTGTCTGATGATGTAAGATGGGAGCCTGGTGGGATGTCTACAATGTACTTGCTGACCTCAAAGAAAATCAATACAGTCCCTCCATGCTTTTATTAGCTATTGTTGATTTACGGTGAGAGAATGGGAGAATTCTTGTCTCCACTCATAGCAGTTTGGTCATTCATTAATGCCTGTTGATTTCTTACTATGTAAAAAGCAGAGGTTAAGTTATACAGGAAGTATGGATATGTGGACTGGATTGGTCTGTTTAGTTGCTAAGTCATGTCTGACTCTGCAACCTCACGGACTGTAGCCTGCTAGGCTCCTCTGTCCATGGGGATTTCCCAGGCAGAAATACGGGAGTGGGTTGCCATTTCCTTCTCAACCCAGGGATCAAATACGAGTCTCCTGCATTGGCAGGCAGATTCTTTACCACTGAGCCACCTGCGAAGCCCTTGGAGATGTAAGATTAGGTTATTACTTTCCAGCAGCTTAGAGCCTCACAGTGGAGATAAAGTTTATGTTTAAAGTACTAAAAGCAAAGCAGTATGTGACACATGTCCTGAGAGAGGTTTATCCAAAGGACTAAAGGGGCTCGCAAAAGAGAGGACATCACTTCCAGTGAATCAGGAAAGGTAAGTCTTGAAGTATGGGAATCTTTTAAAGGCAGAATTGAGAGGGAAGGTGGAGAAGAGAAAAGAATTACTAGCAAAAATTCACAAGGGAGAAATGCAACAGGGCGGGACTAGGGAAAGGTGCATGACGCACCCAGGACACAATATTTAAGAAGGCCCTTGAACAACTCTGAGTGAGCGCCTCCTTCAATTGTGCACCCTAGGTGCCTCATCTCCTCACTCTTCACCCTGAAATGCAAGGAATACAGGAAGAGTAGCAAACGGAAGGCTGGATAAGTACTAGGGAATAGTTGGAAGTCAAAGCAGACAGGTTTGCAGTGCCTCCCTTCCCCACCATTCAGTCATGTCTGACTCTTTGCAACGCCATGGACTGTAGCCCGCCAGGCTCCTCTGTTCATGGGATTCTCCAGGCAAGAATACTGGAGTGGATTGTCATTTCCTTCTTCAGGGGATCTTCCCAACCCAGGGATCGAACCCAGGTCTCCTGAATTGTAGGCAGATTCTTTACTGTCTGAGCTTCTAGAGAAGCCCACGGCAGGCAGGGGATGAAGTTACAGAGGGACCTAGGATTGAGATTTCACTTGGTAGGTCAAAAGAGAGATGTGATGGCAGTTTACTTACAAAGATTAAGTGGTGTGAGAGTATAGCCTGGACCAGGATTCACCAAGCAGACAACCTTCAGAAGAAAGAGAGGGGCAGGGAGAGCTGTCAGGAAGCCACTGTACTGGGCCGGGCGTGGAGTAATCAGGGCTGAAAAGGCAGTGTGACAGTGAGGGTTGGAAAGGAAGGAACATGTGTAAGAACCAGTTTCAAAGAATGACCGGTATTTGGCAACCAATGTAAGGGAAGGAGAACAAAGAGAGGGGCAAGAATTTCCAATGACATTTAGGGAGAAGAAGATACAGAAGATAATCTAAGAGAGAAAAAAGCTGGAGAATTGATAGACTGGCAAGCAAAAAGATGCTGCAGAGCTTAAAGACTTTTAACCTTTAACTGGTTCCTCAAGACAGTTGTGAGGTTTGTTAAGAAGATCTGGGAAATGGACTTCCCTTGTGGTCCAGCAGCCAAGACAGTATGATCCCATTGCGGGGAGCCTGGGTTCAATTCCTGGTCAGGGAACTGGATCTAACATGGTGCAGCTAAAGATGCTGTATGTTGCAACAAAGATGGAAGATCTTGTGTGCAGCAGCTAAGACCTGGCACAGCCAAGTAAATAAGAAAACACATGTGTGCTAAGTCACATCAGTCATGTCTGACTCTTTGTGACCCTATGCAGCCCACCAGGCTCCTCTATATGTGGGATTCTCCAGGGAAGCATTACTGGAGTCGGTTGTCGTGCCCTCCTCCAGGGGATCTTCCCAACCCAGGGATCGAACCTGAGTCTCTTATGTTTCCTGAATTTGCAGGCAGGTTTTTTTTTTTTACCACTAGCGCCAACTGGGAAGCCCAAATAAGTAAATTAAAAAAAAAATTTTTTTTTTTTTTTTTTTTTTTTTTAAGAAAAAAAAAGGTGAAGAAGGAGAAGATCTGGGAGAGTGGTAGAGGCAGCAATAGAGACTACAGTCAGCCTTCAGGGGATTAAGGGATAAGTCATGGGGAAGAAAAGGCAGAGAATGAAGTTTACTCCTTTGAGAATGTTGGCAGTAAAAGGAAAAGATGAATCCTGTTTCACATATTTAAGAAAATATTTTCTGTAAGCAATTCAACTTATTTGTAGCAAGAGACAAAGAAACTGGTGAAGAGAGGGAGAGGCTGGAGAAATGGACGGAGGCCAATGAGAAGGCAAAAGGCTTCCCTTTAGGAGAGTCCAGTCGGAGGGATGACCAGAGGAAAGGAGGGGAGAAAGTAAAAGCAGAAGCACAGAGATCCTGCAGTCAAGGGGGGCCCTTGCAGTGACTCCTTGCCTGGAATACCTTCCCCTCTCTCTTTTCTTTCCCTCCTTCCCCTGCACCCACTGGCCCCCAGTGGCTTACATTCTGGCTCCTTCATTGCGAAAAGGATGGGGCTGCCTTCTGCATGGACTCACCAAAAACTCTAAACGGTCTCACCGCAGCCTGAAGCTCCTGCACAGCTAAGCAGAGAATGACTAGGGTCACAAGCAGGAGGAAGCCTCCCAACTTCATGCTGCTGTCAGAGGTCTTTGGATAAAAACGCAACAAGGCTTCGAAGAGCAGAAATTTATCCTCTTCCACCCTCTGAGCTGGAATGGAAGGCTGAGGGTGGAACTAGGAACTGCAGGAGTCTTAAGTCCTGCCCAGAAGCTGACATTTCCTGATAAAGGTGACACACACATCATGTGTACCTTGCCACATTGTTACCTAAGTCTCTGAGCCAAGGGAACACCCTCCTCTGACCGACATGTAAGACTCCTAAACCAGGAAAGCAATGAGTGGTTGAGAAAGGGGGTGAGCTGGAGTAGGGGAACTTTGATTCACTCCTTCCTTTTTGAACACAAGTATCAGATGTCTTCTCTGGGCCAGGCTCGTGCTGGGCATAAGGAATAGGTCCTGACAGTGATTACAACGCAGGAGTGGGGTGCTAGCTGGGGAAGCTACAGCCTGCTCTTCCCCTTCACCCCACCTCGCTCTGGGCCCTGGCGCCTCTGGTATTGAGGGCAGGGAGGAGCGGTAAGCCAGCCACAGGGGTGCTCCTCGGTCACCTGCTGGTGGCAAGGAGGTGACTCTAGTCTCCTTTGGGCGGGGTCTGCTTCTCTCTTCTGCTGAGGACCTAAGTAAAGGTGGTATGGTATGGTAGCCTTTGCCTGGATGATCAGTGTCATTTTCCTGGCCTAGCATTCCACCTCATCCTGTCCACCTTCATTTCTGAGAACCCAGATTCCCGATACACGTGTTAAACTCTTCCAGAGTGTCTCTCTTCATGAAGCACTGGGCTGAGGGAGGGCTACAGTAACCACCCAGCTAGAGAGTGAATTTCATTCCCCACTCCTCATCTGAAACACACACTCCCCTTGGGTTTTGGAGGAATGGGCCCTCTTCCCTCCCCAGTGTTAGCGGGAATGGAGGGGAGGCATGTATGAATTTTGGTCATCAATACTGTGTCCTGTATGATCGCTCTCGTAATGTGAGATGAGGATGACTGGCCTGGTTGCTAATGGCAGGACCAGACTGGCAGGACCAGTCTCTTAGTATGGCCTCGGTGAGATGGCTGACTTCCCTTTAGAGAGTGCAGTATTCGACGTTTCACCAGGGGCCCTGGTTCCTAATTCTGGGGCTACAAGAAGAGATCTGCCCTGTTATGCTCCATTTGTCATGGTTCTTGAAATACACCTGTCAGAGGTCCTTTGGGCAAACGATTGACCTCATTCATTGCGAATACTTCTAGGTGGGTTAAGGGCTACATTTATGGGTTATTCATCAAACAATTTGGCACATTACCTGAACTCAATCGTATCCATCCCAAAGGTAAGATTGGTTGCTGTCTAATTTCTGTAATAGTTGAGGGCCAAAAACTTTTAGAGATGCTAAACAGTGAAAAGAATATTACTGTATATGCAATTTCAATTTTTAAAAAAGGCTAAAAAAATTTAAAAACTGCCCTAAACTCAAAAGTATTGTTGAAATTAAATTCATTTCCTTTTAGATGTTCATTTTTCTGATTTTATTTTGGGTTCTTTGTTTTGCTGGTGCTGAAAGTACATGCTCAGCTTGCCCTCTGGATTCCTTAGAGCCGAGCAGGGCCTTCAGAGCCTTGGTAATGAGGCCTTAGTCTTCCCTGGATTTGCCTTGGTGTGCAGCTATTTGGTGCTGTGAGCTAAATAGACATTTAAGCCTTATAGGTCTATAAAGTCAAAAATTTTTTTTGCTTTGTCACAAAAACAATGTCAACAAAACTTGTATCTGAATAGAAGCCCACCGCAGATGTGAGCGAAGGGCATAACAACTTCTACATGCCATTTAGTGAGCACTGGTTTTACTCCTGGCTTGGCTCCTTAAAGACCTCCTCGTATTTAATTCTAACAAGGCTGTGAGGTGGTTTGTTGGTTAGGAGTCCGATTGCTAAAAGAGGTAAAAATGCAAAGGAGCCATCTCTGCTTCACTTTCACATCTATTTCATCATTTTTTTCTCTGCTGGCCATCTTTCTCAGTTTGTCAAACCATATGGTAGGGGGAATATGACCTCCTCTGAGCCCCCGAGTTCAAGATGAGTCCAGAAAGTGCTAGATTTTTCCCAATCCCAAATCTAAAATGCCAGGGGAGAGAATTTCCTTGCCCTGGTTTGAGTCAAGTGTCACCTCCATCCCCTCAAACTAACAACACAAGCAAAGCTGCTGAAGGCTCTGTGTGTGTTTGTGTGTGTGAGTGAGTGTGTGTGTGTGTTGGAGGGGGATTCAGGGAGACATTATAATTAGGAAGACACACAATATGGTTTCCAATACAGATAGGATTATTGCCATTTTACAGATGAGCAAACTAAGTCACGGAGAGGTTTAGTAACATCCCCCAAACAGCATTTCAATGCAGAACCAAGCTTAAACTCCAAAGACAGCGCTCTTCTCTAGAACTTATTACCATCAGGTTAAGTCCAAATTCTTAGAAAATTTCCTCTATGTGGCACAGATAAACAAGCTTTTGAGGACACAGAATTCTACTTCACCTAGTAGACACTAATCATCAAGCTTTCATTAACAGAGCACAACAGTTCTGAGCTAGAGAAGATTCTGAGCATGCAGTCAGATCAAAGGGAGGGTTCATCCACCTAAAACTGTAACTTTGATTTTAGGAGAGTTAAGGAACAACAGATGGCCCTTATTCCTGGCTCTTCACTCAGTCATTCTGAGGTTGTGAAAATAAGACCAATGCTTATACAGTACTGTAGGTAAGAAAGAGGACTCTAGAGTATGACAGATCCAATTTACATGTGGCTCCACTACTTGCTAGCTGTGTGACCTTGGGAAAATTGCCTTCCTTTTCTGGGTTTTGTTTGCTCATTTGATAAGCAGGCATAGGCAACAACTCCTCATAGGGTTGTTGGACAAACTGATGTATATGGATTTATATGTATACAGTCCTCAGAACTGGCAGCTACTATTATTAATTTCTGTGAAAGAGAATGTATGCCTTTCTATTTCCTATATTAGGGAACCTGCAGACAACTCAGGCCAAAGTATATCAGTTCATTAAAGAAGTACCACTAAAGAAAGAAGAATCAGAATCTTTCCATATTTTATTTTGCTGGAAATTATAGACTGAATCATGAAGAGACTCCAGGGCTTAAACTGGTATTACTATCAGCTTAGTGACTATCTGTGAGTTCATGATTCTGGTATGGAGGTCAGGAAGCTTAGCAGGTGACCAATTTCTGTCTAAAGAGTCATTAGCTAGAGGAGGGTCAGTTAAGTCTCAGACAATCATCATTTTTCCAAAAGATGCTCAAGAGCTTGGCCAGTGTCTGGAAGGATTTGTCCCCACTCAAAGAGTTCCTGCTCCCCATAAGAGTTTTCATAACATTATGATCAGCAACAATAGCAGCTTCTTACCAGCAATGACTGCTCCACATACCAGATCTGTTTTTCCCTGTGTTCTGCAATTATTAGCTTAAGAATAGTACCTACCCAACACTGTTGGAGTGAGAATTCAATTGAATAATTATATTTGGAACAGTGCCTGGAAGATAGCAAACACCCATTAAATGTTGCTGTTTTCAAGGATTCAAGACAGTTTTATTTTAAAAAGGAATTTTGCTCGTAACTCAAGGAACCCAGGCTTAACTATCAGAGTCACCACTGTCTGACCTTGGATTAAGTCATGCCCTCTCTGTGGCTCAAGATTCCTCATCTCTAAGAAGGTTGTTAGTTTAACCTCCACAGATGTGAGAGCCTTTCTGTTTATTTTTTAATTTATTTTTTCAATTTTGGCCTCATGGTATGTAGGATCTTAGTTCCTGATCAGGGCCTGAACCTGCACCCCCTGTACTGGAAGCATGGCATCTTAACCACTGGACCACCAGGGAAGTCCCCAGCAGCTTTTCCTTTTAAAAGATGCTTCTCCTTTAAATGAAAGGAACTCTGTGTTATTGGTATTATTGGGCATTCATTATGTGCCCAGCAAGACAGCTTGGTGAATACAGATGTGTGTAGCAGCAAAGGAGGCTTGTGGGAAGGGTGAGGAGTGCTTTTGGAGGACAAGAGTGTGAGCAGATGCAGAGGTGGCACTTGAGATGTCCCCCTGCACTTTTTCTTCCTATACAATGTGCCCTTTGATTTTTCCACTTCTTGCCTTTGTCCTGGGTCCCTGACTTCCTCCTCCTGATGGTAATAGGTAGTTGCTGCTGTAACAGGAGAGAAAGGGGCATGGCACAACTTTTGAAAGAATGACACAACCCAAGGACACAGCAGTATGAAAAGGCAAAAAGATATGACACTGAAAGATGAACTCCCCAGGTTGGTAGGTGCCCAGTATGCTACTGGAAATCAGTGGAGAAATAACTCCAGAAAGAATAAAGAGATAGAGCCAAAGCTAAGAAAAACGCCCAGTTGTGGATGTGACTGGTGATTGAAGTAAACTCTGATGTTGTGAAGAACAATATTGCATAGGAACCTGGAATGTTAAGTCCATAAATTGGGAGTGGTCAAACAGGAGATGGCAAGAGAGAACATTTACATTCTAGGAATCAATGAACTGAAATCGACTGAAATGGGTGAATTTAATTCAGATGACCATTACATCTACTGCTGTGGTCAAGAATCCCTTAGAAGAAACGGAGTAGCTCTCATAGTCAACAAAAGAGTCTAAAATGCACTACTTGGGTATAATCTCAAAAACGACAGAATGATCTCTGTTTGTTTCCAAGGCAAATCATTCAATATCACAGTAATCCAATTCTGTGCCCCAAGCACTAATGCCGAAGAAGCTGAAGTTGAATGATTCTAAGAAGACCTACAAGACCTTCTAGAAATAATACCAAAAAAGATGTCCTTTTCATCATAGGGGACTGGAGTGCAAAAATAGGAGTAATAGGCAAGTTTGGCTTTGGAGTACAAAATGAAGCAGGGTGAAGGCTAACAGAGTTTTGCCAAGAGAACGCACTGGTCATAGCAACCACAGCAACTCCCTTCCAACAACACAAAGAGACGACTCTACACATGGACATCACCAGATGGTCAAAACCGAAATCAGATTGATTATATTCTTTGCAGCTGAAGATGGAGAAGCTCTATACAGTCAGCAAAAACAAGACCAGGAGCTGACTGTGGAACAGATCATGAACTCCTTATGGCCAAATTCAGACTTAAATTGAAGAAGGTAGGGAAAACCACTAGACCATTCAGGTATGGCCTAAATCAAATCCCTTATGCCTATACAGTAGAAGTGACAAATAGATTCAAGGTATTAGATCTGATAGACAGAGTGCCTGAAGAACTATAGACGGAGGTTTGTGACATTGTACACGAGGCAGTGATCAAAACCATCCCCAAGGAAAAGAAATGCAAAAAGGCAAAATGGCTGTCTGAGGAGGCCTTACAAATAGCTGAGAAAAGAAGAGAAATGAAAGGCAAAGGAGAAAAGGAAAGATATACTCATTTGAATGCAGAGTTCCAAAGAATAGCAAGGAGAGATGAGAAAGCCTTCCTCAGTGATCAATGCAAAGAAATAGAGGAAAACAATAGAATGGGAAAGACTAGAGATCTCTTCAAGAAAAGTAGAGATATCAAGGGAACATTTCATGCAAAGACGGGCACAATAAAGGACAGAATTGGTATGGAACTAACAGAAGCAGAAGATATTAAGAAGAGGTGGCAAGAAAACACAGAAGAACTATACAAAAAAGATCTTCATGACTCAGAGCGCCACGATAGTGTGATCATTCACCTAGAGCTAGTCATCCTGGAATGTGAAGTCAAGTGGGCCTTAGGAAGCATCACTACGAACAAAGCTAGTGGAGGTGATGGAATTCCAGTGGAGCTATTCCAAATCCTGAAAGACAATGATGTTAAGGTGCTGCACTCAATATGCCAGCAAATTCTGAAAGCTCAGCAGTGGCCACAGGACTGTTTTTATTTCACAGATCAGTTTTCATTCCAATCCCCAAAAAAGGCAATGCCAAAGAATGTTCAAACTACTGCAAAATTGCACACGTCTCATAGGCTAGAAATTCTCAAAGCTAGGTTTCAACAGTACATAAACCAAGATCTTCCAGATGTTCAAGCTGGATTTAGAAAAGGCAGAGGAACCAGAGATCAAATTGCCAACATTCGTTGGATCATAGAAAAAGCAAGAGAGTTTCGGGAAAACATCAACTTCTGCTTTATTGACTACACCAAGGTCTTTGACTGTGTGTATCACAACAAAATGTGGAAATTCTGAAAGAGATGGAAATACCAGCCCACCTTACCTGCCTTCTGAAAAATCTGTATGCAGGTCAAGAAGCAACAGTTAGAACTGGACATGGAGCAAGAAACTGGTTCCAAATTGGGAAAGGAGTATGTCAAGGCTGTATATGGTCACCCTGCTTTTTAACTTATATGCAGATTTCTTCATGTGAAATGCCAGGCTGGATGAAGCATAAGCTGGAATCAAGATTGCTGGGAGAAATATCAATAACCTCAGATATGCAGATGACACCACCCTTAAGGCAGAAAGCGAAGAACTAAAGAGCCCCTTGATGAAAGTGAAAGAGGAGAGTGAAAAAGTTGGCTTAAAACTCAACATTCAAAAAATGAAGATCATGGCATCTGGTCCCATCACTTCATGGGAAATAGATGGGGAAACAGTGGAAACAGTGACAGACTTTCTATTTTCTTGGGCTCCAAAATCACTGCAGATGGTGACTGCAGCCATGAAATTAAAAGACGCTTGCTCCTTGGAAGAAAAGTTATGACAAACCTAGACAGCATACAAAGCAGAGACATTGCTTTGCTGGCAAAGGTCTGTCTAGTCAAAGCTATGGTTTTTCTGGTAGTCATGTATGAATGTGAGAATTGGACCATAAAGAAGGCTGAGCGCAGAAGAATTGACGCTTTTCAACTGTGGTGTTGGAGAAGACTCTTGAGAATCCTTTGGACTTCAAAGAGATCAAATTGTCAATCCTAAAGGAAATCAGTCCTGAATATTCATTGGAAGAACTGATGCTGAAGCTGAAACTCCAATATTTTGGCCGCCTGATGCCAAGAACTAACTCATTGGAAAAGACCCTGATCCTGGGAAAGATTGAAGGTGGGAGGAGAAGGGATGACAGAGGCTGAGTTGGTTGGATAGCATCACTGACTCAATGGACATGAGTTTGGGCAAGCTTGGGGATTGGTGATGGACAGGGAAGCCTGGTGTGCTGCAGTCCATGGGGTTGCAAAAAGTCAGAAATGACTGAGTGACTGAACTGAACTGACTGAAGGACACAGCATACACCAATTAGAATCAAATGGGTCCAAGATGGCAGACAAGTCGACTTTGCTTAGACCTTGATCCTCAATAATCAAGCTAAATGACACACCCAGAGGCACCATGACAGTTCCAAGGCACTGTCAAAAGGCTAAGGAGTGGGCAGTGGCCCCATTCCTGGAAATTTCCACCCCTTCCCAAAAATAGCTGGGGTAATCTCCCACTCATTAGCATATGAAATCACCCAGCCTATAAAAACTAACCTGCCACACTCACCCTCTGCGATGACCCACACTCTGTCTGTGGAGTGTGCTCGTCTCTAAATCTGAATAAATCAACTACTTACTTACCACTTTGTCTCTCACTGGATTCATTCTGCAATGAGACATCAAGTACCTGAGCTTCTTTAGGTCCTAAAACCAGGAATGGGGAGGGTTTTGGCTGGGTTTGAGTCCCAGTCACGTGGGTCAAGTCCCAAGCAGGATTTTGGCTGGGTTCAAGTCCTGGCTGTTGGGACTAGCCCAACAATGAACCGACCTGAAGAAGTGATGCCACAGAAGAATAAGGAAAAATAAGACTCAGAAATAAACGTGGGGATCAGGGTGTTGAGGCCATTTGCAGGCAAAAGCCCAGATCCTAATCCTTGCATGCCTTTTATTGCTAACATCTACTTCCTTGTTAGTGCTCTAGAAATATCTGTCGCTTAGAATCTTCAGTTTAGTTCAGTCGCTCAGTCGTGTCCGACTCTTTGAGACCCCATGAATCGCAGCACGCCAGGCCTCCCTGTCCATCACCAACTCCCGGAGTTCACTCAGACTCACGCCCATCAAGTCAGTGATGCCATCCAGCCATCTCATCCTCTGTCATCCCCTTCTCCTCCTGCCCCCAATCCCTCCCAGCATCAGAGTCTTTTCCAATGAGTCAATTCTTCGCATGAGGTGGCCAAAGTACTGGAGTTTCAGCTTTAGCATCATTCCTTCCAAAGAAATCCCAGGGCTGAGCTCCTTCAGAATGGACTGGTTGGATCTCCTTGCAGTCCAAGGGACTCTCCAGAGTCTTCTCCAATACCACAGTTCAAAAGCATCAATTCTTTGGCACTCAGCTTTCTTCACAGTCGAACTCTCACATGCATACGTGACTACTGGAAAAACCATAGCCTTGACTAGGCGGACCTTTGTTGGCAAAGTAATGTCTCTGCTTTTCAATATGCTATCTAGGTTGGTCATAACTTTTCTTCCAAGGAGTAAGCATCTTTTAATTTCATGGCTGCAGTCACTATTTGCAGTGATTTTGGAGCCCCCAAAAATAAAGTCTGACACTGTTTCCACTGTTTCCCCATCTATTTCCCACCAAGTAACGGGATCAGATGCCATGATCTTCGTTTTTACGAAGATTTTTGTTCACAATCTTAGATCAGGGATAAAGATACGCAATCCACAGTTCTCAATGTCATTTCTCAGCAACTCCCTCCAGGCTCTGGTTATGAGAACAGTCACTAATGGTTTTCTGTCAGTCACATCAGTACTTCAACATCTTGTTTTCAAGATGTCTTTCCACGATGTACATTTTACTGCTCCCAGCCCTTTGACTGGAGGTGATGAGAAAGTCGTTCTTATTTTTCAAAGAAGTCCTGTTAACTATAGTACAGGCCTGTGCATAGCATATTCCCTACACTGGCCATGCGGGCTCGCCTGCCAAACAGGATTTTGGGTGGGTTCGAGTCCCAGCGCACGGATTCAAGTCCCAATCTGAGATAAACAGTTTCACTGCCAGGACGCCCCAATCACCTTGCGAGTTTTGAGGGCAGGCCCTACAGCTCTGTATTGATGGTGGGGAGGATGATCGAACCCCTGCATTCACATCATGCTGCTGCTGGGACTCTCCTTTGAGGACAATGCACACGGGCAGCAATGGGCTGTGAGTTATACTCATTCTCTCTGAGCTCTGCATCATGGAACCTGGATCAGGACACAGGTAATTGCAAGTGTAATCCCTGATAGGCAGCTGACCTTTCTGGATTAATCAGACCTGGGTTTAGCATTGAGTAATCTGTATGCAGGTCAGGAAGCAACAGTTAGAACTGGTCATGGAACAACAGACTGGTTCCAAATAGGAAAAGGAGTACGTCAAGGCTGTATATTGTCACCATGTTTATTTAACTTATATGCAGAGTACATCATGAGAAATGCTGGACTGGAAGAAACACAAGTTGGAATCAAGATTGCTGGGAGAAATATCAATAACCTCAGATATGCAGATGACACCACCCTTATGGCAGAAAGTGAAGAGGAACTAAAAAGCCTCTTGATGAAAGTGAAAGTGGAGAGTGAAAAGGTTGGCTTAAAGCTCAACATTCAGAAAACGAAGATCATGGCATCTGGTCCCATCACTACATGGGAAATAGATGGAGAAACAGTGGAAACAGTGTCAGACTTTATTTTTCTGGGCTCCAAAATCACTGCAGGTGGTGACTGCAGCCATGAAATCAAAAGACCCTTACTCCTTGGAAGGAAAGTTATGACCAACCTAGATAGCATATTCAAAAGCAGAGACATTACTTTGCCAACAAAGGTTCGCCTAGTCCAGGCTATGGTCTTTCCTGTGGTCATGTATGGATGTGAGAGTTGGACTGTGAAGAAGGCTGAGCGCTGAAGAATTGATGCTTTTGAACTGTGGTGTTGGAGAAGACTCTTGAGAGTCCCTTGGACTGCAAGGAGATCCAACCAGTCCATTCTGAAGGAGGTCAACCCTGGAATTTCTTTGGAAGGAATGATGCTAAAGCTGAAAGTCCAGTATTTTGGCCACCTCATGCGAAGAGTTGACTCATTGGAGAAGACTCGGATGCTGGGAGGGATTGGGGGCAGGAGGAGAAGGGGATGACAGAGGATGAGATGGCTGAATGGCATCACTGACTCCATGAATGTGAGTCTGAGTGACCTCCGGGAGTTGGTGATGGACAGGGAGGCCTGGCGTGCTGCGGTTCATGGGGTTGCAAAGAGTCGGACACGACTGAGTGACTGATCTGATCTGATCTGAATATTGTTCTTTCAAATAAGCTCTCTGAGCCAAAAGAAATAGCTTGTTCTGCTTAATTATCAATACTACTAAAGAATGGAGACCACTTTGAGTGACAGAGGAAAAGGAGGTGGGAAGAAAGGGACCTGGTGTATATATACTAGGCACTTCTATATGCCAGATTTTATAAACAGACACACGTTGATACATATATGTATTTTATGTTATTTATTTATTTTTTGGAGGCTAATTACTTTACAATATTGTATTGGTTTTGCCATACATTGACATGAATCCCCCACAGATATACATGTGTTCCAATATTTTAAATATATATAATTGTGTGTATGTGCTCAGCCGATCTGTCACCTCTGACTCTTTGCAATCTCATTGACTGGGGCCTGCCAGGCTCTTCTGTCCATGGAATTTTCCAGGCAAGAATAATGGAGTGGGTTGCCATTTCTTATGCCTGGGGATCTTTCTGGTCCAGGGATCAAACCTGCATCTCTTGCATTGGCAGGCAGATTCTTTAACACCACGCCACCTGTGAAGCTCCAATATATATATAATTACATGTACATATACACACATTATTTTCACTCCTTGTCAAGATCAAAAATACTCTCTCAAGGGTTATCTCCGTTTCACACATGGGGAGATAATCACTCCTCCAGATTCACACAACTTCTTAATTACCCAAGTCTTTCTGACTTAAAATCCCAAGTTCTCTCCTCTACCTGACACTGTTTCTGCCTTTTCCTTACATATTGCCACTCACCAGATTCTAGACCCCGGAGAAAGCAATGGCACCCCAGTGCAGTACTCTTGCCTGGAAAAATCCCATGGACGGAGGAGCCTGGAAGGCTGCAGTCCATGCGGTCGCTGAGGGTCTGACACGACTGAGCGACTTCATTTTCACTTTTCACTTTCACACATTGGAGAAGGAAATGGCACCCCACTCCAGTGTTCTTGCCTGGAGAATCCCAGGGACGGGGGAACCTGGTGGGCTGCCGTCTATGGGGTCACACAGAGTCGGACACGACTGAAGCGACTTAGCAGCAGCAAATTCTAAACCCAAATATTAATCCTACAAGGCTCAAGTCTTGACCTAAGAGTGGGCGCTGGCACCCTCTCGTTTCCCCCAACCTCCATGGAACTCTAGAATTCCTTTCTGAGTCACATAACCTGAACTGCTAACAGGGAGAAATTCCCTTCGGTAAATTAAGTTTCATGCCATGCTCAGGTGAAAGGAAAACCCCATCTGAGTATAATAGCTGTTTTCCCTCCTTCTACCTTGTACAGAATCCTCATGCCTCCTTTTACCACAGGTTCCCAGTAACGTGGACCTAGTTTTTCCACCTGCCAATGCACGAGACATGGGTTCAATCCCTGGTCTCCACATGCTGTGGAGCACCTAAGCCCATGGGCTGTAACTGCTGAGTCTGCGCTCTAGAGCCCGAGAGCCACAACTGATGAGCCGGAGTGCTGCGACTGCTGGTTCCTAAAATACCACTTGGAGGAAAACTTGCCTGCTGCTCAAGAATACCCATTTTCTATTTCACATAGTTGATGAAAAAACTTAAGTGAGTTAAGCCAGTAAGATTTGCAGATTTGTTTGTTCTGACAGCTATTTAGTACACTGTGAACTCTAATTAGTCACATCACTCTTTTTTAATTTTTGTATTTTGATCACATGACATGCAGGATGGTTCCGCGAACAAGGATCAAACCTCAGCCTCTGCAATGAAAGCGCTGAACTGTAACCACTAGGCCCCTGGGGCACTCCCCTGTATCACATCATTCTTGACAAATCCATTTAATCTCTTGCCCCATCCTCCCCGCCACAGTTCACCTCACCAGTCAACATACACACACTCTCCATTCCCAAAGATATTTGAAGGGGAGTGGAAATTCCAATTTCTTGAAGCCACTTATTCCTCTTGAATAATGGTGGTAGTGCAGCCATTATGGAATACTGCATTCTTACTGCATTTAAGACATGCCAGCCTGTGCTATAATTCAGATGTGATTTCTTTCCTTCCTTATAGGCTATGAGGCTAAGGACTTTGGAGTGACCCCATTGCACATTTTATTGGCCTAGGAGAGGGAGTATTTGTGAGCCCTGGGATTTCAGCTTGAGGTTGAGAAAGTGAAGCTCAGTGAAGGGGATAAAAGGGTAAGGTAGACAAATATTTTGGAATTGGACCACCTGGAAATAAGTACAGATTTCTGGGCTACCAGTGACTTTTCATTGCACAAATCCAAATGTACCAGCCAGCAAGCAGCTGCTTCTCCAGGTAGCATCACGTAGGCTTTAGGCTCCAGGGACATGCCATCCACTGTCAACTGAGATGGTGCTATTGTCATAACCCAATGTCGGAGGTTCCCTTTCCCTCCCCTCCCCACATCATGTAGCATGTGGGGTCTTAGTTCCCAGACTAAGGATAGACCAGCAATCCCTGCAATGGAAGCACTTGAAGCATGGAGTCTCAACCCCTGGACTTCCAGGGAAGTCCCAGAGGTTCCCTCTTTATCTCTCAAAGTTTCAGGAGGACCCAGTACCCATACCTTCTCTGTTAGGGACTGTTTGGTTATCTTGGCCCTGAGACTGTGTAATTGCTCCAGATCTTTCAAGCTCTGTTGACTTTCCTGATAGCTCAGTTGGTAAAGAATCCACCTGCAATGTCGGAGACATTGGTTCAATTCCTGGGTTAGGAAGATCCCCTGGAGAAGGGATAGGCTACCCACTCCAGTATTCTTGGGCTTCCCTTGTGGCTCAGCTGGGAAAGAATCCACCTGCAATATGGGAGACTGTTTTCAATCCCTGGGTTGGGAAGATCTCCTGGAGAAGGGAACAGCTGTCCACTCCAGTATTCTGGCCTGGAGAATTCCATGGATTGTATAGTCCTTGGGGTCGCAAAGAGTTGGACACAACTGAGCGACTTTCACGTTTCAAGCTTTTGGTGGCCCAAATGGTAGCACCAATCCTGTAGCGAGTCAGTAACCAAGTGTTACGAAACCCTGCTGTGTCAATTCCTAAGGCCTCAAACACTATGAGTGCTTCTCGTTGTAGGAGTGTGGTGAGTACAATAGCTTTCGAAGTGGTTGGTTGGAATTAAATTTCCATATTGACAGGGAAGACTGGCAGGCTGCAGTCCATAGGGTCGCACAGAGTTGGACACAACTGAAGTAACTTAGCAGGCACATGCATCCTGCATTTTTGAATGTAGTATAGTGAGAATCCCCATGGACAGAGGAGCCTGGGGTTGCAAAGAGTTGGACATGACTGAGCGACTAAGCAAGCACAGCACAGCACATAATATAAGAAAAAGAAGGAGTTTTGGAGCCACTAAAATCTGGATTTAAATGCAGGTTCTACCACATCCTGGCTATATGACCCTGACAATCTCTCCACGTTTCTCCATCAAGAGTTAGAGGCTCAGCATGCGCAACTCATAGGGTTGTTGTAAGGATAAGCAAATAACACTGGGGAAGTATCTGACATGAGTAATATACCAAATAAAATATTTTCTTTCTCCTCTAAATGTTTCCTTACCCTCAGTTGGATTTTAAACTCCTAAAGGCAAGAGGCTATCCTTTGCAACCTCTCTGGAGCATCTGTTACCATGAAAAGAACCACAGGTTTGAGAGCTGCCCTGAGGATCGGAGAAGGCAATGGCACCCCACTCCAGTACTCTTGCCTGGAAAATCCCACGGATGGAGGGCCTGGTGGGCTGTAGTCCATGGGGTCACTAAGAGTCGGACACGACTGAGCGACTTCACTTTCACTTTCACTGAGGATCTAGACTTGGATATCCAATATGGCGGCCATTAGCCACCCATGGCAAGTGAGCACTTGAAATGTGGCTTGTACAACCAAGGAGCAGGAGAGTTTTACCTTTATTTAGTCAGCTGTTAAATCATTTAAGTTTACTTTTAGAAGCAGATATTCAGCTTAGTCATTGGAAACATTTAAGCATGTTTGGAACAAATTTGGTACTTGAATCTTCTTTTTCGACTGTACATTTTATGAAATCTAAATACAGGTCAAGAATTTTTGATGAAAATTTAAAGCCCAGGTTGAGATACACTATAAATGCAAAATACACACTGGACTTCAAAGATTTAGTGTGAAAAAAAGGCAAAATCTCTCACTAATTTTTTTTTTTGCACTGACAACATGTGAATGTTGAGCTAAACATTAATTTCAGTTATTAAAAGGAAAAGAAAAGAATTTAGTTGTCAGTCACTCTTTGGAGCATCATCCTCCAGACTAGGGGTCCAACAAGGCCCTCAGCTACTCTACTGTCTCCAGAGATCATTTGTTTTGGAGTGTGATAGCTTTCCATTTCGTATGCCCTGCTCAGAGGATCCCTGTGGGAAGTGCTATTTAGACTACACGACTGGCCTCATCCAAGTTTCAGTGTGTGTGGTAGACCACAGGAAGTTTGGTTGCAGTTTCAAAGTGAGGTGAGGTGGGGCTTGGAGCCAATCCCAAGGAAGCAGGAGGCATGCACTTTGAGGAGAGAAAGTGGGTGGGGACGGTGGCGAGGAGGTAAAGAAGTAAACACAGACAGACAATGGTAGCCGGGATTTCATCTGTGGGGTGGATGGCAGCTGGATTGAAATATGGAGTCATAGGACTTCCCTGGTGGTCCAGTGGTTAAGATTTTGCCTTCCAATGCAGGTGATACATTGTGGATCCCTGGTCAGGGAACTAAGATCCAACATGCCTTGGGGCCAAAAAACCAAAACATAAAACAGAAGCAATATTGTAACAAATTCAATAAAGACTTTAAAAAAGGGTCCACATCAAAAAATCTTAAAAAAAAAAAAAATCTCAAAAAAAAAAAGGAAATACGATGTCAAGGCATAGTTGCATGACAGGTAGAGAGATTCAGTAGCAAGGGAGACTTCTACCCACTGGAGATAACAATTAGAGAAGTCTTTGATGCATAAGAAGGGGTGTTATCCAGACTGTATGAGGAGGCAAGTTAAGCGTTAGTCGTGACTGACTGACTGCGACATCATGGAATATAGCCGCCAGGCTCCTCTGTTCATGGGATTCTCCAGGCAAGAATACTGGAGTGGGTTGCCACTTCCTTCTCCAGAGGATCTTCCTGATCCAGGGATCAGACCTCCATCTCCTGCTTGGCAGGCAGGTTCTTTACCACTGAGCCACCAGGAAAGCAGGAAAGCCCATAAAGCAGAATAAATGGGTATAAATATACAGGGATAGAAAAGGAGGGAATTTATATTACAAGTTGCAAACTTGCCACTTTTTTCTTTCTAAAAAATACTGATTTACTTTTGGCTCCATCAGGCCTTGGTCATGGCTCTTGGGTCTTTGTTGCAGCCAGTGGGCGTCTCTCTAGTTGAAGCATGTAAGTTCCAAAGTGGCATGCGGGACCTTAGTTCTCTGACCAGGAATTGAACCCATACCCCTCACATTGGAAGGCAGATTCTTAACCACCAGATCACCAACAAAGTCCCACAGCTCTTTTCTTAATGAAAAGATGTGGCGAGAAAGATGGTGAGACTGGAATGGTGGAGGTTGGAGTGAGAGGTAGATGACATGGGTGTTTGAAGAAAGAGAAGTGTGACATTGTCATCTTGGTGGCTGGGAGAGTGAATTTTCTTGGGGGGAAGTGTGGATAGATATCCAGGCAGTACTGAGTGCCTGGGCTGGTCCCAGGAAAAAGGATGAGGAGGAAACAGGCCATGAATTGTGATGGATAATGAAAAAGAGAGAAGGTCCGTGGATTGGGGTTAAATACCCGTTTGCGGTGGAGGTCTTAATGTGAGTGAACTAGAAACCTTACATAAAAAGAATGACTTACATAGAAAGAATGATAATGCCACAGAAATCATTTTATTCAGAAAAAAAAGATAATTTTAGAAGCAGTCACTCCATGAATCATCAAACAATTGCCAGAACTCAACACTTAAAACTGAGTTATTTTGGATCCACATCCTGTGATCATGGGGTTCCGGAAAAGACGGTAAGAAAGCACAGATCTCAGAATAAAGATGACATTTGGAAACAATTACTGAAGGGCGCCAAGGTTCATGTATCATCCAAATGGATAGCGAAGCCCAGATCCTAAAACACAAAGATAATTATGTTACTTTCCAGAAATTCCTGCTCTTTGCTCCCAATCAGCTTTCTCCATGTGCCACCCAGACTCCCATGAGCAGAGTGGCAGCTGGAGTCCCTTCTGGGTGGGCAAAGGCCAGCAGGGACTCAGCCTCCCTGTAAGTAGCTCTGCTGTACTCACAGGGACTTGGCAAGATTTTCCACAACTGTTGCTGCAGCATTTTTGGCCCGGGGGACAGGATCCATCTCCTGTGCACCTTTCAGCACAAGTTCCAAACATTCCGTCTGGCACCCTTGGACATGTTCCAGGTCTCTGTTCTGCTGAAAGACAAAACAGACTTTCCATAACCAGGCTGGCTCTATAGAAGGGAGTGGGACCCAGTGCTCAAAGATAGCTTAAGAGTCTCACTTTCTGAGGGACCTCTAGCCTCTTCCCTTCTTGATGTCCCCATCACCCCCCTTTCTCAACTTTGCTGGCACACAGGACTGCTTTGTCTATGGGAAAACACACTGATGACCAACTGCTGTCTTGGGAGAAGAGGAGAGAGCCTTGCCACTAACCCCCTTCTTTTGGTTCCAGTTGAAACTAGATAATTAAATCCCAGATCACAAACAGCGCCAGCTTCCCACCAATTCTACACGCCTCCAGGTGCCAACGAACACTGAGTCCCACAGTGAGAAAAATCATCAGGCCATCAGCAGCGTCATTCTAGTACAGGGTTCTGATGACTGTATTTGGAAAGAAATAGCAGATGAAAGACAAAAGGCCAGGTTCAAGTTTTTAAAAGGGAGCTCCCTGGCAGTCCAGTGGTTAGGACTCAGAACTATCACTGCCATGGCCTGGTTTCAACCCATGCTTGGGGAACTAAGATCCCCAGTCCAGTATCCAGGGCTACTCAAGCTGGGTCCCATGACCCGGCAGGATCAGCATTTCCTAGGAGCTTGTTAGAAATTCGATTCTTGGGCCCCACCCCAGACTTACTGAAACTCTAGGCTTGGGGCAGAGCAATCTGGATTTAACAAGCCTTCCATCCAGGTTATTCTTACACATTTAGATATTGGAGAAACTGCTGTATATCATCCCCCAAAACAGTCTACCCTATTGAGTTGGAGGCATGGAAAATGCAGGTTGGATATTACTCTTGTGCATCAGGTGAAATGGGGGTCAACAATTCTCTCTACTCCATGCTGGGGAGAGACCTCCTTGATCTGTGGGATTCCCTTACATACTCCTCCATCACACATACACTCCCTAAAAAACATTTAAGTGCGGTCCTTGAGCCCAAGACAATGGAGAGGTGTGTTAGCAAGCTGTTCTTTGGATTATACATGCAGTCTTAACTCTATAGCCTCCCTAGTTCCCAGGCCACTTTATTTGTTTGTTGGTTGCACTGCATAGCATGTGGGATCTTAGTTCCCTGGCCAGTGATTGAACCCGTGCTCCCCTGCACTGGAAGCTCAGAGTCTTAACCACTGGACAATCAGGGAAGTTCCTCTCAGGCCACTTTGATTCACCCACCAAAATTACAGCAGCAGTTCCGACCCTAGCCTTCAATCAGGAAAGTAAGGGAATTGAAGGTTCTGCGGGGAAAGCGCACCTGCCCGCCACTGCTGGCAAGTATCAGCCTGGATCATGAGGTAAATGGGACCGTGCACAGAGTAGTTTATGATAAACTTTAGTCATCAAGATGTATTAAAATAGAAAAATGTTAAAATAGCCATGTTGAGAAAAAAATCACAAGTTACAGAATAATACATGTGGTGTAATATTTATATGACAGTATGTGTAACTCTATCATGCTCATGAAATCACACATATGTATAAACTTATAAAAACAAGCAAGAAGAGATTAAAAATCAAATCAAGTTCATTATGACCTCTGGGAAGGGGAGAATGGGAAAAAAAGATACTTGTTCAAATTGTTTCAAGTGTCTTTGAAATGTTTATCTATCTAAAATAAAGATATGATGCAAATACAGAAAAATGTTAAAAAAAAAAAAAAAGGAGAGAGAATCAGCCTAGGCAGGTGTACATACGGGTGGACTGAATGAATGGACCTGAGTGTCACACCGGTGTGTTTGGGTGTGAGATGTCAGCTATCTTGTTCGTGACCGTGTTCTTTCCAGCCCTTGTGGAAGAATAATTTGGTACCTGAACGTTATTTCACTTTTGTGTTAAGAGTATTTCCAGCCTTTTCAAGTTTTCCAATACTTCTAAAGCAAGATATTATCAATCTGCCTTCATGGTCTTCTGGACTTGGGAGACGGGGCATCTTTTCCGACTCTGTCGGAGGCTCTTTTGGCCCCACTATAGCATCCTCCTCTCTCTATGTGCAGCGGGTCTGATAGCCATTGTCCTAGCGGGGCTGAGCATTCAGTGGGTCAGGGACGTGGAAGCCTTGCAGCTCTTACCTCGCCGGTCCTGGGTGGGTGAGCAGACACGGCCACATCCATTGCTGACACATCGGCTTCCTGCCGGGCAGTCCCGGTGTCCTTGGCATTGGTCCAAGAAGATACCTACCCCTAAAGAAAATTCAGCAGAAAACTGTTAAGCCTGGCAGGATAGCAGGGGAGGGCTGTGAGAAGGTTTGCTTGTTTTAAACTTTTATTCAATTCAAAAAATATAGATAAGCTATCTACATATTTTGCATGATCATGAAAGTAGTGCATTTCAAAAAATTTTAAAACAAAAAGTACTCAACTATATAAAGTAAAAAGAAAGTCTCTCTTTCCCCTAACCCGTTCAGCCCATTTCCCAGGAGATATCTCCTATTTCCTGTAGCTCCTTCTGGAATCTTCTCTGTGCTTTTACAAATATAAAGGCAAACACACCTATAATGCACAGATGTACACACACAACGCAAGGAGATGTTTGTCTATTAAATTACAAATATGTGGCGTGAGACTATACATATTTTGGTTTGAAAGATGTCTTCATTAGGCAATTTAGCAATGTATATCAAAAGCTTTCAAATGTAATTTGGCCATTCCATGTTTAGGAATTTATCCTATGAAATGTGATTTAACTCAAGGACATTTATCTTGTATTTGTTATTATTAAAAGTAACTCAAAATGATAGATTGTCTAATTCTTCAATAGTAGAAGAGGGTATGGAAATAAGGCATATCCACATACTGGGAAACAATAAAGCTTTTAAAATGTGTGATAGAATTGTGTTTATTGATTAGGGGTGGTCTGTGACACCACTGGAGAAGGAAATGGCAACCCACTCCAGTGTTCTTGCCTGGAGAATCCCAGGGACAGGGGAGCCTGGTGGGCCGCCGTCTATGGGGTCGCACAGAGTCGGACACGACTGAAGTGACTTAGCAGCAGCAGCAGCAGCATGACACCACATTTGTAAAAATCATATATCCTGGATTTTTGTTGGTTTGTTTGTATGTCTGTCTCTGCTACTATGAGATCTTTAAAGATGCAGATCTTCGCTTTGCTATCTCCCAGCACTCAGCACCGGGGAAGGCAATGGCACCCCACCCCAGTACTTTTGCCTGGAAAATCCCATGGACGGAGGAGCCTGGTAGTCTCCAGTCCATGGGGTCGCTAAGAGTCGGACACGACTGAGCGACTTCACTTTCACTTTTCACTTTCATGCTTTGGAGAAGGAAATGGCAACCCACTCCAGTGTTCTTGCCTGGAGAATCCCAGGGACGGGGGAGCCTGGTGGGCTTCTGTCTATGGGGTCGCACAGAGTCGGACACGACTGAAGCGACTTAGCAGCAGCAGCAGCAGCAGCACTCAGCACAGTCCCAGGCATGCAGTAACCACAAAAATCAACATCTATTCCCTGTGAAATCTGAAAAGAATATATCTGTGTGCCTATGAAATATGGAAGCTTTTATTGTAAATGCTAACATGGATATCTGAGTAACAGGATCATGGATCATGTATCTTTCTAATTAGTAGTATTTCTGAGTGCTTTTTTTTTTTTTTAATAACAAACATTATAAGCTGTATAACAAAATAAAAGAAGGAGTTTCAAAAAGTTAGGACACAGCTCTGTGACATGCTTTTCCCTCCGGAAGGATAAGCCTGAATGTGGAGACCGTGGGAATTAACCATCTAAGGAGGGAAGTCGGGGCAAAGCTAAGCACACAGTCTCCCTGGGTTGTGTGGGGTTTGGGGACCTGGGCAAGGCTGGGTGTTTTTACCTGCTGTGTGGACTGGAGAGCAGACGCGACTACATCCCTTCCTGATACATCGTTCTCCAGCCCCACAGTCCCAGTTTCCTTGGCAGCGTTGCACACAGATTCCTAACGTCAGAAAAGGATCAGTGAGTTGGTGGGAATGTAAATTGGTACAGCCACTGTGGAGAACAGGATGGAGGTCACTGTAATCGGTGGTCTTTTGGTTCAAAGGGATGTCTCCTCTTTAAGCAACTTGACTGAATCTGCTGCTTGAGCTTCTAGAGTCACGTGGCTCAGTGGTAAAGAATCCTCCTGCCAATGCAGGAGATGCAAGAGACATGGGTTTGATCCCCGGTCCAAGAACTAAGATCCCACGTACCTTCTGGCCAAAAAAACCCAACATAAAACAGAAGCAATGTTATAACAAATTCAATAAAGACTGTAAAAATGGTCCACATTAAAAAAAACTCTTAAAAAATAATTTAAAAAAGAAAATCACTGAGGAACAAAGATTTGATCTAGGGATCTTGCTTGAGAGCAAAGTGGGGAAACAATTGGGGATGTAACTTGTTAAGGGACCTCTCAAGTTTTCTTCCGATCCAGCTGTGCAGACAATTGAGCAGAAAGGTTGCTAGGGAGATGGCAGGGGGCGGGATAGGATGCCCTGAAAGAGTGAGCCAAATTAAAGGGAATATGCAACCAAAGCCTTTTTAGGAGATGGGGAATGGGGACCCAGAAGTAGAGGGCAAGAGGAGGAAATGTCAAGTCCCGGCAGCCTGCAGGGAAATGGACATCTCTGATCAGTAGTGAGACTGGCACCCCTGTGGCTTTGAGAAACCCAGCTGATGTGGGCACCAGCTCACCGCCAGTGAGTTTGGCTGGGAGACCTTGGCTTGAGGTTCTGGACAGAGGCCCCCAGGCCCGACAGGGGAGGAGAGTTCAAGTCCCAGGTTTCCAGCTCCTGGCTCCTGTCTCAAGGATGGTCTAACCCTGCACATCCTAATTCTCTGGTCTGGTGGGACTGTTCCATGAATAAGCTCATCTCCTTTAAGATTTCCAGGAATCTTGGGGAATGTGTTAAGGAAACCTAACTCAAAATCAGAGTGGAGATGGGAGGAGAGTTTTGGGGAGAATGAATACATGTATATGTGTGGCTGAGTCCCTTTACTGTCTACCGTAACACTGCTAATCAGCTATTGTGTTGTGTTAGTTGCTCTGTCCTGTCTGACTCTTTGCAACTCCACGGGCTATAGTCCTCCAGGCTCCTCTGTCCGTGGGATTCTCCAGGCAAGAATACTGGAGTGGGTTGCCATGCCCTCCTCCAGGAGATCTTCCCAACCCAGAGATGGAACCCAGGTCTCCCGCATTGCAGGCAGATTCTTTACTGTTTGAGCCACCTGGGATTCCAATCAGCTATACTCTAATATAAAATAAAAAGTTCAGAAAACAAATAGAGTGAGGAAACCACGAAGGGAGGGCCTTCACACAGGTACCACTCAAGGCAGCTTGTATTCTCCAGCAGGAAAGAGGAAGATTTCCTGTTGGCTGGCAACTGGGAGCCGCCCTTGCCTGTGGCCAATGAGAAGCCACCACCACTTCAGACTCTCACTTTCCTCCAATGAACTTCTGTACAAAACAACCCTTCCCAACTTTCTCCTGTCCTCTATAAAAGTGCTGCTGTCCTTCGCTCTCCTGACTTGCCCCTAGTTTACCACCTTTTTCTTGTCTCTAATTCTAAATCCTCTGCTATTCTCAAAAAAACTTGATTTTGCTGGCTGAATTGCTTATCATTTTTTCGTAAAAGGCTGACAATACTGTATAAATTCATATATTTCATTTAGTACTCACAATGCAGTAACATAGATATCATTTTCTGGGTTTCCTTGATGTGGAACTGAGGGTAATAAAATATTACATACGGGCTTCTCTGGTGGTGCAGTGGATGGGCGTCTGCCGGTCAATGCATGAGATATGGATTCTTATCCCTGGTTGGGGAAGATCCCACATGCTATGGAAAATTAAGCCCATGTGCCACAGCTGCTGGGTCTGTGTTCTAGAGCCCAAGAGCCACCACTAATGCACCGGTGTGCTGCAACTATGGAAGCCTGAGCCCCTGCTCTGCAACAAGAGCAGCCACACCACTGAGAAACCCACACACCACAGCTGGAGGAAGCCCGTGCAAAGCGAGGAAGACCCAGCACAGTCAAAAATAAAATAAGTAAATAAATGAATTTTTTAAAAAAATTACATACCTTTCCCCAGTGTCCCCAGAACAACATTTTGAAATAAATTCCTAATTGCATGAGGTGTTTCCTCTTACTGACAGTGTTTCCTGTTACTCCATTCTTTTCCCTATTGTTACTTTTTTTTTTAAAAGAAAGTATGTGCTATGGTCAGGACCAAATACAGATCTACATTAGCTCATTGAGCCATCACCATGTCCTCTGGCATAGGTATTGACCCACATAACAGCAGAGGAACTTGAAGTTAAGCAACTTGCTCTGAAGCCCACATTGGTGAGCTGCAGAGGTAGAATTTGAAGTTTCTGGAGCCTTGCCCTCCACCTCCCTCTATGCCAAGAACAGACCTGGGGTCAATCCTGACTCAGCCACTCACTGGCTTTATAACCATGAGCAATTCATGGTCAATTAGACCCAAGAAACTTCAGTTTCTTCATCCAATATAATAAGGAGGTATGTAAAATCTAGTGAGAAGAACCAGCATTGAAGTATTGCTTAGAATAGCAACAGTAAACAAAATCCCACCTGAAATGTCCACTGCTAAGCTGCTGCTAAGTCACTTCAGTCGTGTCTGACTCTCTGCGACCCCATAGACGGCCTCCTACCAGGCTCCTCTGTCTCTGGGATTCTCCAGGCAAGAGCACTGGAGTGGGTTGCCATTTCCTTCTCCAATGCATGAAAGTGAAAAGTGAAAGTGAAGTCGCTCAGTCGTGTCTGACTCTTAGCGGCCTCATGGACTGCAGCCTACCAGGCTCCTCGGTCCATGGGATTTTCCAGGCAAGAGTACTGGAGTGGGGTGCCATTGCCTTCTCCGGAAATGTCCACTAGAAGGTGATTTACTGAGGTGATGTAGTATATTTTATATGGTGGGATAGAGGAAATTTAGTTAAATAAATAAATTTATTGAATTTAATCATTAAATATGTGAAATAAAGTAAAATTAACTTTATTAAGTGTTGACAGTGAAGGATGCTCCCATAAAACTTGAGTGACAGCAAAGTACGGGGTGACTTTTGGGGTTAAAAATATAATAATGGTAAATATTATTAATAATTAATAAATTCAAATAATAAGTATAATGCTGTAGAAATGTTCATTATTTTCTAGGCAGTCAAAATATTATGAGTGTATAAGCATTGTGAGAGAGCTTATTCTTAGGTAGATTGATAAGGAGTTCGGGGCTCTCCAGCAGGAGAAAAGGACAAACTATTTTTTTTTTTTTTTAACATTTCTGTGTCTTAGTCACATAAGATGTTTTTTCTTAACCTCTAAGATGTTATTTCTCCTCTATTTCTCCTAAGACTAACTTTCTTTAAGCCCAGAGCTAATGGCTTTTTTGGGGGCTCCAAAATCACTGCAGATGGTGACTGCAGCCATGAAATTAAAAGATGCATGTTCCTTGGAAGAAAAGTTATGACCAACCTAGGCAGCCTATTAAAAAGCAGAGACATTACTTTACCAACAAAGGTCTGTCTAGTCAAAGCTATAGATTTTCCATTAGTCATGTATGGATGTGAGAGTTGGGCCAAAAGAAAGCTGAGTGCCAAAGAATTGATGCTTTTGAAGTGTGGTGATGCAGAAGACTCTTGAGAGTCTCTTGGACTGCAAGGAGATCCAACCCGTCCATCCTAAAGGAGATCAGTCCTAAGTGTTCATTGGAAGGACTGATGTTGAAGCTGAAACTCCAATACTTTGGCCACCTGATACGAAGAGCTGACTCATTTGAAAAGACCCTGATGCTGGGAAAGATTGAGGGCAGGAGGAGAAGGGAATGACAGAGGATGAGATGGTTGGATGGTATCACCGACTTGATGGACATGAGTTTGAGTAAACTCTGGGAGTTGGTGATGGACAGAGAGGCGGCTGGCGTGCTCTAGTCCAAGGGGTTGCAAAGAGTCCGATGACTGAGCGACTGAACCAAAAGATTACACAACACAACAGCACGTCTGGCTCAAGGGTAGGTTTTTTCATAAGCTCTGTACTAATGATTATATAAAACAATGTATCTTGCTTGAGGAATGTTTCTACCTTCTTAACAAAAACCTTCTGACTGATCCTGTTCTCTTAAAATGCCTGTTGTAAGGGAGTGAGATCTGGTTAGACCTTTCTATTGTTAGTAACCAGAAAGTGAAGAGGAACTGAAAAAGCCTCTTGATGAAAGTGAAAGTGGAGAGTGAAAAGGTTGGCTTAAAGCTCAACATTCAGAAAACTGAGAAAAGGAGAAGAATCATGACATCTGGTCCCATCACTACATGGGAAATTTAGATGGGCGAAACAGTCAGGAAACAGTAGAAGAGATGTCAGACTTTATTTTTCTGAGGCTCGAGAAATGTGACTAGAACACAAAAATGGAGAAAATCAATAACCTCGTGCAGATGATGACTGCTTATGGCAGAAAGTGAAGAGAAACCAAAGCTCATGATGAAAGTGAAAGTGGAGAGTGAAAAGATTGGCTTAAAGCTCAACATTAGAAAACGGTCCTTGGTCCTCCTAAGGAATAGTGGGAAACAGTGGAAACAGTGTCAGACTTTATTTTCTTCATTACTCCGAGTTATGACCAACCTAGATAGCATATTCAAAAGCAGAGACATTACTTTGCCAACAAAGGTTCGCCTAGTCAAGGCTATGGTCTTTCCTGTGGTCATGTATGGATGTGAGAGCTGGACTGTGAAGAAGGCTGAGCGCCGAAGAATTGATGCTTTTGAACTGTGGTGTTGGAGAAGACTCTTGAGAGTCCCTTGGACTGCAAGGAGATCCAACCAGTCCATTCTGAAGGAGATCAGCCCTGGGATTTCTTTGGAAGGAATGATACTAAAGCTGAAACTCTAGTATTTTGGCCACCTCATGCGAAGAGTTGACTCATTGGAGAAGACTCTGATGCTGGGAGGGATTGGGGGCAGGAGGAGAAGGGGACGACAGAGGATGAGATGGCTGGATGGCATCACTGACTCGATGGACGTAAGTCTGAGTGAACTCCGGGAGCTGGTGATGGATAGGGAGGCCTGGCATGCTGCAGTTCATGGGGTTGCAAAGAGTCGGACATGACTGAGTGACTGATCTGATCTGATTGTTAGTAACCAATGCAAAAAAGTATATAAAGCCCCACCCAAACTAGTAAGTGGGACACTCTCTACCCGCTTCTGATGTCTGTGTCAGAAGCTTTCCCTATCACTTTTTCACTGAAAGAAAGCTCTGCTACACAAAAGCTGAGTGATCAAGCCTCGTCTCTGGCCCTGGATCGAAATTCTCTCCTATGGACGCCACAAATCTGACACCGTTCACCATAAGCTGTCAATTGTTCAGTCACTGAGTCATGTCCAAATCTTTTTGACTCCATGGACTGTAGTCCGCCAGGCTCCTCTCTCCTGGGATTTCCCAGGTAAGGATAGTGGAGTGGGTTGCCATTTCCTTCTCCAAGGGTTTCTCCCAGGCCAGGGATCAAACCTGTGTATTCTGCTTTGGGAGGCAGACTCTTTACCACTGAGACACCAGGGAAGTCATAAAAGCATACTATATATATATATATATGTGTGTGTGTGAAAAAATTATATCATAATCACAGTGTGTGTTATATATATATATATGCACACACATATTTAGGCTCATCATTAGTTTCTTATTTTTATATAATGAGTACAACTTGTTAAAAAAAAAAAAGGAAATGATTAAGGGTCTTTTTAAGGGATCTTTATTGATGGGATGCTGGGCACCTGGCCCTCTGACCTGTTTTCTCCCTATAAGGGCAAGAGTGGAGGAAGGGGCCCCAAGAACGTTGATGGGTTTCTGTCTCATTTCTGATCAGCAGCACCGTTTTGAAAAGGCCAGGCAGGGCTAGCCCTGGCACACCTGGTTAGGGAACCGGGCAGGGCTCTTCATCTTACCTATTGATGCTTCGGGTGCGGGGGAGCAGACCCGGTTACAGCCTTCGCTGATGCACCGTCTTCCAGCCCCACAGTCCCAATCTTTGAAGCACTGGGACTCACAGATGCCCGCGAGAAAGATGCATCAGAAACTTAAGTCTCAGAAGCAGGTACTAGGATGGGGCTGCAGCAGAGAACAAATGGAACCCTTAAGAGGCACCATCTGCATTTTATCACTTTAACAAATTATGTAATTTACAAAATGTCTACTATTGCAAAAAGTTCACAATCTATATAGAACTTTTCAGCTTAAAGACTGCTTTCACAATGTACACAACATAACAGAGATGATATTATTCAGAGATGCTGATCCCATGTATCTTTTTGTTCCTGATTCTTCCTAGTTTCTGGCTTTCAATCCCCACCCATAACTACCACCTCATGGAGTTAATGGCAACCCCTGCTTTGTGGGGAAGGCACACCAGCCTGAAATAAAAAGGCCAGGGCCTGGCAGTGAGTTTTGAATTAGGCTTTGTTGAATTAGACAACAGGCTCTGCTGAGAGAGAAAATATTTTCTAAATTTCAGAAGCGCCTCTTTGCTTATACAAGGCTTAGAAATCTGAGCAGAGAGAAGACACTGGAGATTATGTGAGTTCTCATCCCATAGAAAATAGGAAAGTCCTTCTGGTCAATGAGGAAGAGAGGGTAAGGAAGTGGGTATCAGAAAGGAAGGAGAGAGTGGGAAGGCAGAAAAAGGGAGGGAGAAAGAGGAGGAGAAAGGGAGAAAATATTTATGGAAACAAACATAAACTTGATTTTTTTGTTTCACTCCTATGAAATATATTCTACAGGAAACATTTCCACTGATGGACAAAACTATAAAATCATGTTCATTATACCATCCTGGGCAACAGCAAAAACATGTCAAGCAAATAAAATGACCATCAAATGGGAACTGGTTAAATGAATTAAAGTAAATGTATTCACTAGTCATCATATAATCCTAAAATTATGAAATCTGTCTGTGTGGACATGGGAAAATGTCCACAACTCATGTTAAATTGTAAAAGACATATGTTCATGCAGGGCTTCCCTGGTGGCTCAGATGGTAAAGAATCTGCCTGCAATGTGGGTGTCGGGGGGGAGATTGGAGGAGGGCAGGGCAACACACTCCAGTATTCTTGCCTGGAGAATCCCCATGGACAGAGGAGCCTGGAGGGCTACAGTTGTGAAGAATCAGACACAACTGAGCGACCAAGCATAGCACAGCACATATGTCATGCATGATAGGATACTGTATACAAGAGGATAGGATATATGCTATTTTGTGCAGCTGGAGGCCACAATAGAGGGCTTATGCTAATTTCAGTATGGTTCACAGATGACCCAGGCTCGCTCTCATTGTCTTTGTGGCTATAGGTAAGTCTTTTCACTACTGTAAGCCTTGGTTCCCTCATCTGTATAACAATATGTTACTACTTTACTTCTGAGATTTAAAAGCAACAATCTCAGAACATGCCTGGAAAACAGCAGGAACTCAGAATTTGATGTTTCTTCCCACAGTGACTATGTATCTGTCAAGGAATCAGTTAATAAACGAGGTTGGTAAATCCTTCCAGACACCAAGCATTGTCAAATAGTAGACGCTGCAAGTTTTCAAACACACGTGGAAACCACTGTACTCAATAAATTACTAAACAGTTTAATAGCATCACTGAGTTAACTGGATAATCAACCACCATGTGGACTGCCTGACACTTTTTACATAATTACAGTGTCCTCATGGGGCAATTTTGAACATTTGAATCCAAACACTTTAAACTGTTCAGGTCTCTAGGTTGGACCGAAGGCTTGTTAATTGTCCTCCAAATGAAGACCAAGGTGAAAACAGGGGAGGGCCCATGGCAAGGCTGGGATTTCACTGGAGATTTCTGGACTCTGGATATCCTGGTTTTCTATAATTACATGAGAGTGATGCTCCCTTTTGATGAAGGGCATCTTCTGAAATGGTGCATATGTGGCTCCCATACTGCCAGGGTCTCTTTCTACCATTTAGTGAGCCCTTGTTATTGTGCCAGTTCTAAGCAAGTGACTCACACCTGTGATCTCATTTATTTGTCATAAGATCACTAGGAGATGGGCCTTCTTAATCTCAATGTACAGAAACCGAGACTCTGGGAGCTTGAGTAACTTCCACAAGACCCCAGAGCTAGAAAAAAGCAGACACAGAATCTGAGACACACAAATCTTTCAAAAGAAAGATTTGAAAAGAAGCTTCCTTGTTATCGCTGCCACCTCTCTGTAGCACGAACATCTGTGTTCACCCACGAACCAGGACGGAAGGACAGCCCCAGAAAGCTGCTTCTATCAGAAGACCTTCTCAGGATGGCGCTGTGGATCCTGACTAAGGAAAGGGAGGGGAGCTGTGGAGGAAGGCAGGCAGCCAGCAAGACGTGGGGAAATCCTACTGGAACAGGGCTCGGTTGCTGTAGTTGGGACTTTCAGAGAAAAGAATAGAACACACCATATGACAGAGGTGAGTCCTTTCTATTCAGCGTTCTGTGCCTTGAGGAAATGAAGAAAGAGACAGAAGTGGGTAAATGGTGACTCTTGAAGAGTTCCTCTTGCAGAGAGGCTGTAGAAAAATGTTCAGGGTTTTTCAGGTAGAGGACACCAGCTTTGCCATGTATTAACAAGTCACCTAACTTTTCTGACCTCAAACTTCTATGTCTAGGAAATGAGTGTGACATGACAGCTTAAAAAGATGTTATGAGGAATCAAGGCACTCACACTTCCCCCTCAGCCACTCCACCCAGGGCTGCCATGTATGGTTTTACAGGTTGTGCACTGCGCAATTATGTCTGGTGACAGGATGAGCAGGACTATAATCCATCCCATCTTCATCCTGAAGCCTTCCACCTGGGCACTGCCTCCACCCAGAGAGAAGGGCAATTTTTCCACATGGGTAAAGGTATTTGGTCACCAAACTGAGCACCCACTGGACTCTGTCCACCGTAAGAGGCCTTTTTCTCATTCTCCCAAAGGTGACATTTGAGCTTGTGGTGATTTCCATCCATCCTTAGTGGCCCAGCCAAAAGCCAAGCGGATGTCTGTCTGTGCGAATGCTCCCTCCTGACCAAGGGAGCCTCGGGGAAGGCGCATATCTGGACTCACCCTTCACTTGTTTCTGGGCTGCCATTTATTGAGCACTGACTAAGTGCCAGGCACCTGGCCACATATTTAGCACAGTCTCACTTAATCCTTAGAATGACCCTGTGAGATAGGACTATTATCCTTGTTTTAGGATGAGTAACTTGCAGCCATCTCAGAGCTGGGAAAAGGAAGGGCCAGGGTTTGAGTGTGGTGTGTGTGACTGCAAGCCTCCTCTTACCCTCTACTGCTGTGAAGGCTCTCTGGAGCTAGCAGCCGTGTTCTCATGTGAGCTGGGACAATGATGTCAGCCCCAGGACTAGCCTTCCCCACCAGAAGCCCCAGGGCCTCCTGTCCTAGCTCCGCAGAACGGGGGCTGTGCGGGTCAGGAGGGGAGTCCCAGGGGAAGCCCCATCAGTCAGCCAGACCTGGGGAAATACCCACCCTGGGACAGAGGCGGCTGCTCCAGTTCACCTTGCAGAGAACAGGACAAGAAGATCTGAGCAGGAAGGAAATGTCTTAAGCCGGCAGCGTGGTCGTGAGAATGAGCCAGAATATGGCCAGCAGCTGCCACGCCAGGGACACACACTTGTGGCCACTTCATGCAAAGATTCAGGTTGGGTTTTTCCCTTATAGTTTAAATGTGGAGGAAAATACGGGCCATGTGGATAATGTCCCTTCCTTGTTACTTTGGGTGATCAGCTGGAAAGTACTCTGGCATTGGATATGAAGAGACCGCCGCTGCCGTTTATTAACTGCCTGGTATAGGAGGAGCACATACTCTCCCTGGGGCCCAGTTTCCAAGCACTTGAAATGCGGGTAATAAGATTTGCTTCTTGAAGGTGTAATGAAGATAAAATGCAAAGGTGAGGTCTACAGACGTTTCTACCTTATCCGCCTTAGCCAGCACTGATATGATTGGGGAGGTTATGCAATGGTCAGTGGCAGCCAGCAGATGGCGCCACGATAGCTCACACTACAGACCTAGCTCCCGAGCCAGGCGCCCTGGCATCGCCCTTCCTGAAGCGGGGACAACAGCCGGGGGCGCTGTTAAGGCACTCCTTGGTGTCACTGTCTGCAGAGTGAGCCGGGTGACTTAAAGAAGAGGGTGGGCACAAATCACGGTAAAACGAGAAAGAGGAACAAAATATATTTGGTTCATTTTTAAGTTTCCTCATCTGGAAAATGGAGATGAGATGAATACCTACATCTTTCATACCTAAAGTTCTCAAGATTAAACAAAAGAATGAAATTTGAAAAGACCTGACACAGAAGGGTTGCCAAATATGGGTTTCCCCCTCTTTTCCTATTCTTTGGGATGCCAACTCATTGCAAAGGATCATTGAAATAATCCCAGCTAAGAACCATATCTCCTAAACATCACTCATGTTGTTTCAAAATTGCATGTCGTTTAAAACAATAAACTCATGTGAAATTATCATTGTCAAACAGTGAAAACTTAAACTATATGCAGCATTTTAAAGTTCATGAAACTTTTTGACCTAAACAAGAGGCCCGGGGTTCTGGGGTTGGGGGGGGAAAGGGTGGGAACGACGGGGCGACGATCTGATCTGATCTGATAATACATCCTTAGAAAAGCAAATTAGCCAAGTATGTTTGAATTAAAAAAAAAACAAACAAGCAAACATACATGCCCTTTGAGTCAGCAATATCACTTCTAGGAATGTTTCTAAGGAAAGAATCAAGTTATACACGTAAAGATTTAGTTCCAAGGGGATCCTTTGATAGAAAAGTATTAGAGAAGTTGAAAAGCCCATTGATTAAGGATTAGTAAACAAAATGTGGCATATTTACAATAGAAATGCTTTAAATCTTTAAAAAAAAAAAAGTTGTATAACACATGTCCACGCTTGTGGCAAACTATTCACTACATATTCAGATCAGATCAGATCAGATCGTGTGTTCCTTTATTGAGTGTTAAAAGATAAAGGAAATTTAAAAAATATATTTGTGGAGTGTGATGCCATGATTATTTGGCACCATACCCCCTGAATATACATGTGGAAGAATATGAATGTACATGTCACTCTGTTTATCTCCGGGTAGTAAGAGTATGCTGCTGCTAGTCACTTCAGTCGTGTCCGACTCCGCGTGACCCCATAGACGTCAGCCCACCAGGCGCCCGCCCCCTCACCATGGGATTTTCCAGGCAAGAGTACGGAGTGGGGTGCCTATAGGCAGATCTTTATTCCGTTTGTTCTGTGCAGGCATGCTGAGATCCTTCCATCCTGTCCTACTCTTTGCGACCCTATGGACTGTAGCCTGCCTGGCTCCTCTGTCTATGGGATTCTCCAGGCAAGAATACCGCCTCCAGAGTATCTTCCTAATCCAGGAATTGAACCTATGTCTCTCATGTCTCCTGCATTGGTGGGGGGTGGGGGGGTGTGGGGGGGGTTCTTTACTACTAGCACCACCTGGGAAGCACAATTTGTTCTGTAGTTCCTGCCTTTTCTGCAGTAAGCATGTATTTCACGTGAAAAAGTAAGATTCAGTAGTGGTCTATGGAGAGAGTCTATGAAATTGCTGTATGCTTTGACAATCCACCTATTAACAATCAGGGAGGACAAAGGAAAGAACATATGAAAAGCAGAGTAAGCTTGGTAAGTAACTTAACTTGATTCAGGGGAAATGAAAGGATGTTGCTTAAAATCAGCTGCTGGGGGCAGAGGAGTGGAGAGGAAGGAAAGGAGGAAATTAGCTAATTTTATTATGTCTGTAACTCAGTAGGAAACCTATAGATGATAATTAAAAAAAGAGGGGGACCAAAGAGAAGACTCTTGAGAGTCCTTTGGACTGCAAGGAGATCAAACCAGTCAATACTAAAGGAAATCAACCCTGAATATTCATTGGAAGGACTGATGCTGAAGCTGAAGTTCTAACACTTTGGGTACCGGATGTGAAGAGTCAACTCATTAGAAAAGACCCTGAGTTTGGGAAAGATTGAGGGCAAGAGGAGAAGGGGGTGACAGAGGATGAGATGGTTGGATGGCATCACCAACTCAATGGAATTGAGTTTGAGGAAACTTTGGGAGATAGTGAAGAACAGGGAAGCCTGGTGTGCTGCAGTCCATGGGGTTGCAAAGAGTTGGACACAACTCAGCAACTGAACAATAGCAAAGGAACTACTCACGGTCTTGGTATAAGGTAACTAAACCATAAAGCTTTCCAAATGCAAAGCATGCAGTAAGAGACAGGGAAAAGGAGAGACAGATGACACAAATAAAATAGGCTATATAATCAATGACTATACACCTGATAGGGGAAGGCAATGGCACCCCCCCCCTTTTTGCTTTTACACATGATAAATACATTCACAACAGTAAATAAAATAGCAACCAAAAAAGGTAAGATAAATCTCATGTATCTCTTTTAGATCTCTTTAGATGTATATAGAAATAATATGCAATAAAATGATGTCTGGAATTTGCTTGAAAATATCAAGGAATGAGGGGAGGTGGGTGGGATTAGATCTAAAAGAAGGATGACCACATGTTGATAATGGTTGAAGCTGGGTGATGGGTACCTGGTCTATCATTCTACAATGTGTCTGCTTTGTGTGAAGAATTTCCCAAAATAAAATGTGCCACTGAAATCTGCTTAGGAACATTCAAAACACCTTAATGAGTAAAAAAATGTGCAATCACTAACATGTCAATACACACAGAGAGAGAGTAAATGTGGAAAGATTAACAATGATGTTTCTCTGGGTGATGACATTGTGGGTGTCATTTATATGGTTATATAGTTTTAGATGTAGAGTCTTGTTTTGCAACCATAAATATATATTTGGGGGGAGGGGATAAAAAGAAGAGTTGTTCTTAAAAAGGAGTGCCCAGGCTGAAAAAAGTTGACAAAAATGGATTGCAATGAGATCGTGATGGAAGAGTCCAAAAGATCTCCTTTTTAAAAATATTTTATGATGAAAGCGTTCAAAATCATACTCAAGAGTTAATTACTATTGAACAATTGTTGAAAAGTTGGGCAGAACAAAGCGCATATTCCTGCTGGGACCGGAACATCAGGCAGGGTGCTCAGCCTTACTTGCTTGCGGGACTGGTGAGCACACGTGGCCACAGCCATCGCTGACGCACTTCTCTCTTGCGCGCAGTCCCGGTCTCCTCCGCACTGCTCCACACAGACACCTTCACGATCAGAAAAGACTGGGTTGAGACACTTAAGCTAAATAAATACTTATAAATGACCATAGCATAACAACAGCTGCATATACTTAGATCTAGGACTTCGCTATTTAAATATGACCTCACATAGAACCTCATCTGACCCTAACAGCAAATAATAGCTGAGGTATTTGCAGGGGTATTTGGAGAAATGCCTTAGGACTGACGTCTTAGGAAAGAAAGATGCAAGGAAAGCAGGTTAATGGTAACCCCAATGATCTTTAACCAGTAGATTTTATTTTTGGTGTTTTATAGATGAGGCCTTTGAGAGATTGTCTGGTCCATGGCAGAGTTGGGACTTTGCCTTTAAAGCACATGTGCGTTTTTCTATACAATTCAGTGAAATTAACCTTGAATATACAGTTGAGCCCCTAAAGGTCCAGAGATCATTTCTGATGCAAGTAGAGGATTTGCTGGATTCTAATCCCTAAATAAGGTCTCAGTGTGACTTTTTGATACTCACAGAGACAGAATTTAAAGATGGAGGCAGCCCTGGAAGCTGCATCAGAACTTTTGGCAAAAGAACAATGTCTCAACCAAGAATCACATCACCACCACCAAGAGAATTCTCACTGTGTGTCTGCCACAGGGTGACCTGCTTCTGCCCTCCTCACTTTTCATCTGTTTCCAGCTCACTTTTATCATTCGAACCTGGGTGACTGATGTATGGCCTGAGCAAGTGAAGAGAGGCTGGACTAGACACGTGACTCCACATATGGCTGATTATGATAAACCATCTGATGCGTTTCTCTGGATGACCACACAATTGTGCCAGATCAGATCGCGTCCTGCACTTAACTCTTCCAGGACAGAGCAGAGTGGAGGAAGTCAGGACTCACCTACACTCATCAGCGGGGAGCAGATTCACCGACAGCCGTCCTGGATGCACTGTTTTCCTCTCCCACAATCCCTGTCTTCACTGCACTCGCTGCTACAGATGGCTGATGACCGGAAATACGCGGTTAAAAGCTCTTCTCTTACAATCTCAAAATAAGCACTTTAAATGCCTTTACAATATTATTCAAAACCCATCAATTCCCTAGAAATACATCTATCCAGTTACGTGCAGAAAACTACACTATATGACAAAGAAAAAAAAATTAACTATCATAAATGCAGACAGATGTCATGTTCATGGATAAAAAGATACAGTATGTTTTAAAGATATCACTTTCTTACCAAATTGAAATTTAATACAGTCCCAGCCAAAATTGTAGAAGGATTTGTCACAAAATAGACAAGCTGACTCTGAAATTTTATACGAAAGTTCACCAAAATCAACAATTATCAAGATAGGAATTGAGATAAGTTTAGCAAACTTGCAGGACTGAGATGTGGTTGGATGAACTGGGCTCTCTGTATGAAAAAAAAGAAACTTTGTCTCCTACCTCACACCACACAACAAATCTGTTCAAGTGAGTTATAGATCTACTGCTGCTGCTAAGTCGCTTCAGTCGTGTCCGACTCTGTGGGACCCCATAGACGGCAGCCCACCAGGCTCCCCCGTCCCTGGGATTCTCCAGGCAAGAACACTGGAGTGGGTTTCCATGTCCTTCTCCAATGCATGAAAGTGAGAAGTGAAAGTGGAGTCGCTCAGTCATGTCCGACTCTTAGCGACCCCATGGACTGGAGCCCACCAGGCTCCTCCATCCATGGGATTTTCCAGACAAGAGTACTGGAGTGGGGTGCCATTGCCTTCTCCAAGGGAAAGGTAAAGCAATAAAGCTTCTAGAAAATGCTATAAAAGATAGCTTCAAGACCTTGGGATAGGTAAATATTTCTTAAATTTTACAGAAATATTACTGATCATGAAAATAGATAGATAGATGGAATCTCATTTAAATTAACTCTCATTTAATCTTCATTGAATGACAACATTAAAATAGAGAAAAGACAAGCCTCATTGAGAGAAAATGTTTATAATACACATATACAACAAACAATTTGGATCCGGAGTTCCTACAAGTCAGTAATAACAATTCATAAACTAAGAGAAAAATGGGGAAAAGGATTCAGCAGACACTTCATAAAGGAGATAATTGGAAGTTGTGAGGCAAAAATAATGTCAGATTCTGAGAAGGTGGTTTTTATTATGCAGGTTAGCATAGTTTTTGAACCTTCTAGAATCTCCCCCATGAAAACAGAGCAATCAAAATAGCACAATTCAAAACACATGGACAACAGATCTGTAGAACAAGATATCCCCTCAGCCTCCAGAATGTGAGTGGGTGGAAGGAGACAAAACACCATCTTCCACCAGACCAATGAGGTGTCTGCATCTGTGCAGAAATCTGAGGAAAGCGATGAGGTGACTGGTGGAGAAGACTGGGGGACATCATTCCTATGAGAACTTCCTAAGGAACCCACTAGAGGTTGACTGTCAGCCAACCAAAGTAGTGGAGAGATATGAAAATTGGGACTAGTAAGGTCCTTAAATACATACTTACAGAAGAATTAAGACTTAATAATATGAAGAGACTCTATGAACCTTCTATATGCTGTGACAATAGACCTATTAAATATCAGGAAGGACAAAGGAAAGAACACATGAAAAGCAGAGTAAGCTTGATCAGTACCTTAATATGATTCAGTGCAAATGCCAGGATATTGCTTAAATTTAACTGCTGGGGATAGGGAAGTGGGGACGAAGGAAAGAAGGAAATGAGCTAATTTTATTATGACTATTACTCATAGTAAGAAATCTATCAGATGAGATCAGTCACTCAGTCGTCGAATCTTTGCGACCCCATGAATCGCAGCACCCCAGGCCTCCCTGTCCATCACAAACTCCCGGTTCACTGTGAGTTCACTGAGACTCACATCCATCAAGTCAGTGATGCCATCCAGCCCTCTCATCCTCTGTCGTCCCCTTCTCTTCCTGCCCCCAATACCTCCCAACATCAGAGTATTCTCCAATGAGTCAACTCTTCACATGAGGTGGCCAAAGTACTGGAGTTTCAGCTTTAGCATCAGTCCTTCCAAAGAAATCCCAGGGCTGATCTCCTTCAGAATGGACTGGTTGGATCTCCTTGCAGTCCAAGGGACTCTCAAGAGTCTTCTCCAACACCACAGTTCAAAAGCATCAATTCTTTGGTGCTCAGCCTTCTTCACAGTCCAACTCTCACATCCATACATGACCACAGGAAAAACCATAGCCTTGACTAGGCGAACCTTTGTTGGCAAAGTAATGTCTCTGCTTTTGAATATGCTATCTAGGTTGGTCATAACTTTCCTTCTATAGGCAATAATAAATAAAGGGTGGGGACCATGGTTAGTACTCTAAGGTCTTGATATAAGATGTCTATTAGAACAAAAAACATAAAGCTTTCTAAATGCAGAACATATAATAAGAGAGAGGGAAAGGGATAGACAGGTTGCAGAAATAAAATGGGTTATATAAGGAAAGACTGTGTCAAATAAATACAAGAGTAAATAAAATAACAAACAAACAGATAAGATAAACCTTATACATCTCTTTTAGAGATATATGTAGAATTAATATGCGATAAAATGATGCCTGGAATCTGAAAATACCAGGGATGGGGACGTGGGTGGGGTTAGACGTGAAGGAAGAAAGACCACACGTTGACAATGGTTGGGTGATGGGTACATGGTGTATCATTCTACCAATCTGTCTGCTTTGTACATAGATTACCCATAATAAAAAGTTAAAACTGAAATACGCTGCTGCTAAGTCACTTCAGTCGCGTCCGACTCTGTGCGACCCCATAGACAGCAGCCCACCAGGCTCCCCCATCCCTGGGACTCTCCAGGGAAGAACACTGGAGTGGGTTGCCATTTCCTTCTCCAATGCATGAAAATGAAAAGTGAAAATGAAGTCGCTCAGTTGTGCCTGACTCTTAGCAACCCCACAGACTGCAGCCCACCAGGCTCCTCTGTCCGTGGGATTCTCCAGGCAAGAGTACTGGAGTGGAGTGCCATTGCCTTCTCCGAAATGCGCTGAGGGAAGGCTAAATATATTAATGAGTTAAAAACGTGCAATCACTAACATGTCCATACACACAGACAGAGTAAGTGTGGAATGACCAACAATGATGTTTCTCTGGGCAAAGGGAGTGTGGGTACCATTTATTTGTTTCTATAGCTTTGGTTGTAGAGTCTTACTTTCCAACCATAGATATATATTTGGGGAGTGGTAAAGTGACTGTGCTGGAAAAAATTGAGAAGGCCTAAATGCACGGTACCGTGATGAAGGAGTTCAAAGAACACCCCATCCTTCTAATGTTTTATGTTGAAAACATTTAAAACCACGCTCAAGATAAATTACTATTGAATATTTGTTGAAAGATTGGGAAGGACCAAGTACATAGTAGCCCAGGAACTGGGGCAGAGCGCTCAGCCTTACTTGCTTGCGGGGCTGGTGAGCACACGTGGCCACAGCCATTGCGGACGCACTTCTCTCCTGCTGCGCAGTCCCAGTCTTCTTGGCACTGCTCCACACAGACACCTTCACAATCAGAAAAAAATGGGTTGAGACACTTAAATACCATGAATATTTATGCTGTAAATGACCATGACCTAATAACATCAGGATACACTTTGATCTAGGTCTTCATTGTTTTAACATGAACTCACAGAGAACCTCATCTGACCCTTTCATCAAATAATATCGGAAGAACCTGCAGGAATATTTGGATTTAAATTCAGGGACATTTCCTTTTAAAGCACATGTCCCTTTTGCTATACAAGTCAGTGAAATTAACCTTGAATACAGAGCAAAGCCCCTAAAGGTCAAGAAATTATTTCAGATGAGAATTTATTGGATTCAGATCCCTGAAAAAGTTTCAGTGTGGCTCTTTGATACTCCTAGAGACAGTTTAAAGACGGAGGCAGCCCTGGAAGCTGATCAAAGACTTCAGCAAAAGAATAACACCTCCACCACGAATCACATCACCACCACCGGGAGAATTCTCACTGTAGTTCGTGCCACAGGGTTGATCTGCCTTTGCCATCCTCATTATGAATCTCTTCCAATCTCACTTTTATGCTCTGTAAATGGAGGTTGTCTGGTGTTGTGGTTTGAGCAAATGAAGAGAGGCTAGACTAGATGAGTGACTCCCAAATGTGGCTGATGATAACAATCATCTTTAAAATGAACTATATATAGTAGGACCTGTTAAGGCCTAATTACTCAGCTTCTCCAGGATTGAGCCTATACACGTATATTTTAATGAGGGCTCCAGCTAATGCTGATGCTGAGATGGACTAGAGATTCTTCCAGAGCCAGTATGTCTGACATTTTAGGATTTCATCAGCTTTTGCCAATTTGCGGAGGAAGGTTGGGGACCACAACTCTTAATCAATAGCCAACCACTCATTCATTTGCTCATGGTTCATTTACTCATTTATTCATTCCCTTGTTTCTAAGTGATTAGCTTATTCTAAGAAAAATATCAACTCTGTATAAAGAACAGGACTAGATGTTTCAGGAAATTTGGATGTTTAGTTTTCATCTCAACAGGGCAGATTAAAACTAGGATGGGAAATCAAGTTTGCTCTGAAATAACAACAGTTCACAGCACTATGCATGTTTAATAGTAAGTGACATGAGAAAGGGACTGCAAAGACTAGATAGGAGTGGTTTAATGATTACTGCACTAGAGAATTAGCTGGGATTTGAACTCAAAAATACAGTCACACACATTGACAAAGACCATCCAATGGGGAAAGAATGGTCTTTTCAATAAATGGTGCTGAGAAAATGGACATCCACACGCAAAAAAATAAATTGGGATTACTGCCTCAAATCATATATATACATACATACCTATAGTATGGGCTTCCCTGGTGGCTCAGACAGTAAAGAATCTACCTGCAATTTGAGAGACCTGGACTCAATCCCTGGGTCAGGAAGATCCCCTGGAGAAGGGAGTGGCTACCCATTCCAGTACTCTTGCCTGGAGAATTCCATGGACAGAGGAGCCTGTTGGACTATAGTCCATGGGGCCCCAAAGAGTCAGACACGACTGAGTGAGTAACACACACCCATACAGTATGCACACACATATACAAAAATTCACTCAAAATGGATCAAAGACCTAAATGTAAAAGTTAAAACTATAAATCTAGTAGGAGGAAACATAGGTATAAATCTTTGTGACCTTGGATTGGGCAATGGTTTCTTAAATACGACAACCAAAACAAAAGCAAAAAAAGAGGCATATAATTTGGCCCTCAAAAAATTAAAATCTCTTGTGCATTAAAGAACACCGTCAAGAAAATGGAAAGAAAATCCACAGAGTGGGAGAAAATATTTGCCAATCATATGTCTGATAAGGGTCAAATATCTAAAACATGCTTCTGAGGTGTCTCAGTGGTGAACAATCTGACTACAGGGCAGGAGACATGGGTTGGTTCCCTGGGTTAGGAAGATCCCCTGGAGAAGGAAATGGCAATCCACCCTAGTATTCTTGCCTGGGAAATTCCATGAACAGTGGAGCCTGGTTGGACACATCTTAGCAACTAAACAATGACAGCAATCCAGAATATATAATGAGTTCCTACAACTCAACAAGAAAAGGACAAACACTCCCATCTTGCAAAGGGAGGGCTTGAATAGACATTTCTTGAACAGATTATATACAAATGAACATTAAGCATAAGAAAAAGCAACCAATATCATCAATCACATTAATCACTAGCGAAATGCAAATTGAAATCACAATGAGGTATCACAGTAAGCTATCCCACAATCACTATGATGGCTATAATTAACAGTCAGGTGTCAACAAGTGTTGGAAAGGATGTGGGAGGGATGAGAACTCTCACAGATTGATGTTGGGTAAACTGGTGCAGGCTCTGTGGAAAACAGAGCTTGGCAGTTCCTCAAGAAATTAATCATAGACTTGCCACATGACTCAGCAGTTCTACTCCTTGCAAATCCACCCAAGGGAACTGAAAGCATGTTCACACAAAAATTTATACACAAAGGCTCGTAGCAGCATAACTTGCTTACTAGCCACAAAGTAGAAATAACACAAATGTCCATCAACTGATGAATGTATAGATCATACCTGGCAGAGCTATACGATCCAGCCATAAAAAGGAATGGCGTACAGATAGATGCTACAACTTCAATTAACTTTGAAAATGTTGAAGAAGCCAGACACAAAAGCCCACATTGTTATATAATTTCCTTTACATGAAATATCCAGAATAGAAAAATGCTTCAAAGATGGAAAGTGGATTAGAAGAGGGTGGGGAGCGGGGAGGAAAGAACAGGGATTTTGACAATGGGTATGGGCTTTCTTTAGGGGGTGATGAATGGTCTGCAATTAGATGCTGGTGATGGCTGCACAACGTTGTGAATATATTAAAAACCACTGAGTGCTACACCTTCAAATGGTAAATTTTACCTCCGTAAACACACACAAGCAAACACAGAGCTTGAGACCTCAGAGAGCCTGATTTAATTGGTCCAGCCGAGGGTCTTGGCATTGGTCTTTTTAATACACTTCTGGGGTGATTCTAAAGTATTGGCAGAGCCTCTTCCTACCCAAAATGTAGTCTGTAGGCCAGCGTCATCAGCATCACTTAGAAGCTTGTTAAGAATGCAGAATTTTGGACCCCATCCCAGATCTAAATCACAGTCTGCAGTTTAACAGGATCCTTGGGTAATTCCTATCATATTAAAGTTTGAGAACTACTGCACTAATCTAGAAGAACTGAGTATGTCCATTATGTTTATGATGGAAATAGTATACTGGGGCTTTCAAGGATTAAGGAGATTCCCACAGTCTGGGGTTGGGGAAGTTGTCACCTAAGAGAACATATTTACATTTTGAGGAAATCAATTGCCTGATTAGAGCTGCACTTTGGGAAGAACAATCTCACACTCAAACATAGAACTGGCTGGAATTCAACACACAACATGTGTTTTAGAGGAGAAAGAGTCCCAAGGGTATTGCAAGGGTCCAGGTATATAACTAGGGTGGTGGCAATCAGATTGCAAAGGCTATAAGAGAAACTGAAAGAAGATTTGACAAAGTCTGGTCATTGATTATATGGGGGGAGCAAGACAGCCAGAAAAATCATCTTTGGCTGTGGAAGTGTAGGAAAAAAAAGCCAAAAGCACAGAAAAAGAAGAGCAAAGAGAAGCCGTGGAAGAGGGTTTCAGATTGAAAAATCGTGAACAATGTCAGATTCTGCAGAAATACCAAGGAGGTTGACTGTTGAAGAAAATTATTAGATTGTCAACCAGGAAGATATTGATGCTTTGGGAGAGTGAAGTTGGGGGATAATTGATGGAGGGGGGTTGTTGGTGGTGACTGTAGTGGCAGTGGTTGTTGAAGCGATATTAGAAGGGCTCAGGTGTGATTGGTAACTGTCAAGAAAGACAGAAAGCAGAAGTGGGTTCAGAAACATGTTTCTCAACAATGCAGAAATGTATTTGTTTGTAGGTAGAAGCAAATGGAGAGAAGAGGGTAGAGATGCTGGGAACAGACCCAGAAGCTGATGGAGCAGAGTCAGAGGAGGAGGTGAGGGCAGTGCAAATGGAGAGGTTGGCCTTTGGAGAAAGGGAGAGAGGAGGTTGGCAGACACAGAGGGATGCTGGCATGGGGACTCGTGGGGAAAATTAAAGTGTGCCCCAGCGTCTCCTCATGTGGACTGTTCTCCATGTTTACCCATCCCCGCTCCATCCCCTCTTTAGACTGCACAGCACAGTCCTAGATTTTCCACTTTCTGACTCTCTTGTTATGAGAGGTGGGACGAGACTTACCAATTGCCTCGAGCCTTGTGTTGAGGGTGAGGGGACTGGCCAGGAGGAGGAGACCGCCCAACTTCATGTTGCTAGCTGAGGACATCACGTGCAGACGATGCAGCAAGGCCCAGGCAGCTGAGATTTATATGCTGCTGGACAGAGAGTCTGGCCTGAGTTCAAGGCCACCATTGGCATTTAGGAAACTTGAAACTTGGACCTCTGCCAAGCAGCTGACTTTGCTGGGAGAAAAAGAACCAATAAAAAAAAACCTCACAAACTCTGTGTGGTGTTGGGCAATGTTTGTTTTCCAAGCAAGTTCTTTGAGACATGGTTCTTAGTGTAATTAAAAAAAAAAAAAAATCTATCAGATGAGAAAGCAAGAGATGTGAGGGCGGGTGAAGAAGACAGTGATAGAAGATAGATGAATATAGATAGAGAGATAGACAGATATATAGAAGCCACGTCATGCCAAGTGGCTTCAGGTGTGTCTGACTCTTTGCTGCCCCATGGACTGTAGCCCGCCAGGCTCCTCTGTCCATGGGATTCTCTAGGCGAGAATACTGTAGTGGGTAGCCATTTTCTCCTCCAAGAGATCTTTCCAATGCAGGGATGGAACCAGAGTCTCATGCACTGCAGGCAGATTCTTTAGCATATGAGCCACCACGGAAGCTCATAGATAGAAGAGGTAACTCAACAACCTCTGTGTGCAAAGGTGCTTTCCTCTTTAAGCATCACAACTGAGGTACCACAAGGTTAAATAGCTTGCTTGAGGTTACAGAGCTAAATGGGGTTCAGACTCAGATATTATTGGCTTCATATTTCATGACTCCTTTCCTCTAACCCTCTGTCTCTGCATCAGCACCTGGGTCTAAATATTGTATTGCATCGTATGATACTGTTAAGGGACCCATCTTTCTCCTTCTTCCCTAAAGGTGGTGCTAAATATTTGTGCATCTATATGCTTGTAGATGTATATGGATGTGGTGGAAAAATAACCTCTCAAGTAGTACCAGCACTCACCTCTTCTTAGGAATAACAGAGTGAGTTGGGGGATTTAGGTACTCGAGAGGTCTTTAGTGTCAACTGAAATAAGACTAAGGTAAGGAGGATACTTACCTTATACCTAAGGTATAAGGTATTACCTTAGGTATACTTACCTAATACCTTGATGTATTACTTGTACAATTAACAATGAATGATGGAAGAAAGAAAAACTTCCTAAAATAGGAAGACTAGATTGGAGAGTTGCAGGACTAGTGTCAGGAAGTGCTATTAGGAGGGCTTATTAAACATATCATATTGCAACATAGAGAAACGTATCTATCCAATCTGTCTCCCATACCCCTGCTGCTGCTGCTGCTGCTAAGTCACTTCAGTCGTGTCCGACTCTGTGCGACACCCTAGACAGTAGCCCACCAGGCTTCTCCGTCCATGGGATTCTCCAGGCAAGAACACTGGAGTGGGTTGCCATTTCCTTCTCCAATGCATGAAAGTGGAAAGTGAAAGTGAAGTCGCTCAGTCATGTCCGACTCTTAGCAACCCCATGGACTGCAGCCTACCAGGCTCCTCCATCCATGGGATTTTCCAGGCGACAGTACTGGAGTGGGGTGCCACACCCCTGACTTCCCCTAAACTCTTTGATACTGTGTTTACCCTACAGGACTTAAGAATCCACCAATTAGTGCTCTTTGTGATGCTGGGAGAGAGATGAGCAAACTTGTCCCTGGTTGCCAAGCCCTCTTTCTTCAGTCTGGGTGCCACTGAAAGGCATTTACTCTCTCTTCTCACCTTCACCAATTCTGAAGAAATAAAATTGGAATCCTTCTTGTGCAATCAGTTGAAAAAATAGCTGAGCCAAGTCTCATGCATAAACAAGTTTTGACTCTTCCCTCTTGCCCCAGCTGTCCTGCACAGAAAGTATTACGATAGGGTCAGAATGCCTCAGCTTTTGCTTTCTTTGTCTGGGAAGATGGGACACTGGGAAGATGAAAACCCAGATGCTCGTTCTAGTAAATCACATGGTTGTAAGTCAGTGCAAACTCCTCTCTGCTTTCGATTTCTCTTTCTAACCCCTTCAATACCTTGAAGTACCCTCACTCTGATCTCTGTCAGTAGCATCTACTGGCAAAACCTGCGCTGTTGGAGACACCTATGGACTTTATGCTTCCCTGCACCAAAGTACCACCCAGCAGGGATGGGTTCCACCATAAATTCATGATCAACAGCTTCAACAATGCCCTGCAATTTTAGTACAATTTCAACACAAGCTCCCACTCTTCATAAAGTGAAGCGAGGTGAAAGTCATTCAGTCGTGTCCGACTCTTTGTGACCCCATGGAATATATAGTCCATGGAATTCTCCAGACCAGAATACTGGAGAGGGTAGCCTTTCCCTTCTCCAGGGGATCTTCCGAACTCAGGGATTGAACCCAGGTCTCCTGCATTGCAGGTGGATTCTTTACCAGCTGAGCCACAAGGTAAGCCCATTCTTTATCAGGATTATTGAAAATCTTGTCCGTGCTTCTCAAATCTCAGTCTCTTCCAGTCCTTCATACTCAGAAGTTGACCTTGACTCCTCCTTTACAGGAAAAAAATTTGAACTACTAAATCAATTTCTTTAAGAGATATAGGACACTTGGTAGCAAAGTGCTTCTGTTAAGATACCTTTTGGTGAACAATTTTCCCATCCCTATGACTGAGCAGCTTCACTTTCTCTTTTCACTTTCATGCATTGGAGAAGGAAATGGCAACCCACTCCAGTGTTCTTGCCTGGAGAATCCCAGGGATGGTGGAGCCTGGTGGGCTGCAGTCTATGGGGTCGCACAGAGTCGGACACGACTGAAATGACTTAGCATAGGGTGGATTTCTGCAGGTTCTGTGGGTGCAGCACCAAACTGACCACGATTCCATGAATCTGATCTTGTATTCTCCAAGAAGGTCCACATCTCATCCCTGGGGGTGAGGATGCCTTGGGCACTCTATCTTAGTCCTAAAGTTAGTGGCTGTTACTTATATGTGCCACCCTTATACTCTTTAGAATTCTCTTTACTCCTGCTAGTCAATCCCTCAGTCAACAAAAGAGTGTCCAAAATGCAGTACTTGGGTGCAGTCTCAAAAACAACAGAATGATCTCGGTTTGTTTCCAGGCAAACCATTCAACATCATAGTAATCTAAGTCAGTGCCTCAACTACTGATGCCAAAGAAGCTGACATTGACCAGTTCTATGAAGACCTACAACACCTTCTAGAACTAACACACACACACACACAAAATGTCCTTTTCATCACAGGAGATTGGAATGCAAAAGTAGATATCAAGAGATACCTGGGATAACAGGCAAGTTTGGCCTTGGAGTACAAAATGAAGCAGGGCAAAGGCCAACAGTTTTGTCAAGAGACCATGCTGATCATACCAAACACAATTTTCAAACAACACAAGAGATGACTCTACATATGGACCTCACCAGATATCTGGTCAACATGAAAATCAGATTGACTATTTTCTTTGTAGTCAAAGATGGAGAAACTCCACACAATAAATAAATACAAGACCTGGAGCTAATTGTGGCTCAGATCATCATTTCCTTATTGCAAAATTCAGGTTTAACTTGAAGAAAGTAGGGAAAACCACTAGGCCATTCAGGTGTGATCTAAATTAAATCCCTTATGATACACAGTGGAGGTGATGAATAGATTCAGAAGATTAGATCTGATAGACAGAGTGTCTGAAGAACTATGGACCAAGGTTCATAACATTGAACAGGAGGCAGTGACCAAAACCATCTCAAAGAAAAAGAAGGTGAACTGGTTGTCTGAGTAGGCTTTACAAAAAGTTGAGGAAAGAAGAGAAGTGAAAGGCAAGGAAAAAAGGGAAAGATATAACTAACTGAATGTGAAGATTCAGAGAACAGCAAGGAGGGACAAAAAAGCCTTTTTAAGTGAATAATGCAAAGAAATAGAGGGGAAAAATAGAATGGGAAAGACCAGAGATCTCTTCAAGAAACTGGAGATATCAAGGGAACATTTCATATAAGGATGGGCACAATAAAGGACAGAAAAGGTAAGGACCTAACAGAAATGGAAGAGCTTAAGAAGAGGTGGCAAAAATATTCAGAACTGTACAAGAAAGGTCTTAATGACCCAGATAAACTCAATGGTGTAGTCACTTACCTAGAACCAGACATCCTGCAGTGTGAAGTCAGGTGGGCCTTTGGAAGTACTACTACAAACAAAGCTAATGGAAGTGATGAAATTCCAGCTGAGCTATTTAAAATTCTAAAAGATGATGCTGTTAATGTGCTGCACTCAATAAGTCAGCAAATTTGGAAAACTCAGCAGTGGCCACAACTGGAAAAGTTCAGTTTTCCTTCCAATTCCAAAGAAAGGCAATGTCAAAGACTATTCAAACTACCATATGATTTTTCTCATTTCAGTGCTAACAAGGTAATGCTCAAGATCCTTCTAGCTAGGCTTTAGCAGGACATGAACTGAGACCTTTCATATGTACAAGGTGGGTTTAGGACCTAACAGAAGCAGAAGAGATTAAGAAGAGGTGGCAAAAATATTCAGAACAACTATACAAGAAAGGTCTTAATGACCCAGATAAACTCAATGATGTGGTCACTTACCTAGAACCAGACATCCTGCAGTGTGAAGTCAAGTGGGCCTTTGAAGTCAAGTGTAGAGGCACCAGGGACCAAATTGTCAAAATTTGTTGGATCATGGAGAAAGCAAGGAAATTCCAGAAAAACATCTACTTCTGCTTCATTTACTACGCTAGATACTTTGACTGTGTGGATCACAACAAACTGTGGAAAATTCTTTAAAGAGATGGAAGTATCAGACCACTTTACCTGTCTCATGAGAAACTTGTATGGGGCTCAAGAAGCAACAGTCAGAACGAGACATGGAACAACTAAATGACTGGTTCAAAGTGGGAAAGGAGTACATCAAGACTGTATATTGTCACTCTGCTTATTTAACTTATATGAAGAGTACAGCATGCAAAATGCTGGGCTGAATGAATCACAAGTTAGAATCAAGACTGCAGGAGAAACATCAACAACCTCTGATATGCAGTTGATATCACTCTAATGGCAGAAAGTGAAGAGGCACTAAAAAGCCTCTTGATGAGGGTGAAATAGGAGAGTGAAAAAGCTGGCTTGAAATTCAATATTAAAAAGAAAACTAAAATCACGGCATCTAGTCCCATCACTTCATGGCAAATAGAAGGGGGAAAAGTGGAAACAGCGACATGTTTTGTTTTCCTGGGCTCCAAAATCACTGTGTATGGTAACTGCAGCCAGGAAATTAAAAGATGCTTGCTCCTTGGAAGAAAGGCTATGAGGAACCTAGACAGCATACTAAAAAACAGACATATTACTGCTCAGAAAGGTTCATATAGTCAAGTTCAGTTCAGTTGCTCAGTTGTGTCTGACTCTGCGACCCCATGGACTGCAGCACGCCAGGCTTCCCTGTCCATCACCAACTACCAGAGTTTACTCAAACTCATGTCCGTCGAGTTGGTGATGCCGACTCATCCATCTCATCCTCTGTTGTCCCCTTCTCCTTCTGCCCTCAATCTTTCCCAGCATCACGGTCTTTTCAAATGAGTCAGTTCTTTGCCTCAGGTGGCCAAAGTATTGGAATTTCAGTTTCAGCATCAGTCCTTCCAATGAATATTCAGGACTGATTTCCTTTAGGATGGACTGTGGTTTTTCCAGTAGTCATGTATGAATGTGAGAGTTGGACTATAAAGAATGCTAAGCACCAAAGAATTGATGCTTTCAAAATGTGGTGTTAGAGAAGACTCTTGAGAGTCCCTTGGACTTCAAGGAGATCAAACTAGTCAATACTAAAATGTATCCCCCCTGAATACTCGTTGGAAGGGCTGATGCTGAAGCTGAAGCTGCAACACTTTGGCCACCTGAGGGGAAGAGCTGACTCATTGGAAAAGACCCTGATGCTGGGAAAGATTGAGGGTAGAAAGAGAAGTGGGCAGCAAAGGAGGAGAGGATTAGATAGCATCACTGACTCAATGGACATGAATTTGAGCAAACTCTTGGAGAGAGAAAGTGGAGGACAGAGGAGCCTGGTGTGTTGCAATCCATGGGGTCGCAAAGAGTTGGACACAACTTAGCGTCTGAACAACAACAGTAAATCCTTTGTTACTCTAATCCCTCTTGCAGTTAGTCATTCTTTATATTAAAGTTACTCTGTTCAAGTGACTGAATGGTCCCTTTCTCTTAGTTGAATCCAGATTGGTACTCTACCAAAGCTAACTCAAGAAGAACTAAATAACCTGATAGCCCTGTATTTCTTTGAAAATTGTACCTGTAGCTTAAATGTTGTTGTTGTTGTTGTTGTTGTTGTTTTTCTGTAAAGGGGGAGGCAAGGATATCTGCCAAGTGTGAGGGACTGAAAGAAATTTATTGAGAAACACAGACAAGATTTTCAATAGTCCTTTGCAAGAGTGAGAGTTTGTGTTGAAATTGTACTAAAATCGCAGGGCAAAGTTTAAGTCCTCTGTGAAGCTGGTGATGATGAATTTGTGATGGAATCAATCCCTGGTGGGTGGTACTTTGGTGCAGGGAATCGTAAAGTCCATAGTTAGGTGTCTCCAACAGTGGGGTTTTGCCAATAGGTGCTATTGACAGAGGCCAGAGTTAGGGAACTTCAAGGTAAAGAGTTTAGAAAGAGAAATAGAAAGCAGAGAAGAGTTTACATTGATTTTTCAACCACATGATTTACTTGAATGAACATCTGAGTTTTAATTCATCACCCCAGAGCCTTGTCTTCCCAGAGAAAGTGAAAGTTTGGGCATTCTAACCCCACCATGGTACATTCTGTGCAGGACAGCTGGGGCAGGGAAGGAAAGCCAAAACTTGTTTACACATGAGAGCTGGCAAAGATATTTTTTGACTGATTGCACAAGAAGAATTCCAATGAAGCTGGGAAGAGTGAGTAAATGCCTTTCAGTGGCACCCAGACTGCAGAAAGAGGGCTGCCATTCAGGGACAGGTTTTTTCATCTCTCTCCCAGAGATGAAAGGAGCACCAGTTGATGGATTCATAAGTCCTGTAGGGTAAACACAGTATCAGAGAGTTTAGGGCAAGTCAGGGGTATGAGAGACAGATTGGATAGATATGTTTCTCTATGTTGCAGTTATGATAAGTTTAATAAGCCCTCCTAAGCTGAGCACCAAAGAATTGATGCTTTTGAACTGTGGTGTTGGAGAAGACTCTCGAGAGTCCCTTGGACTGCAAGGAGATCCAACCAGTCCATCCTAAAGGAGATCAGTCCTGGGTGTTCTTTGGAAGGACTGAAGCTAAAGCTGAAACTCCAATACTTTGGCCACCTCATGTGAAGAGCTGACTCATTGGAAAAGACTGATGCTGGGAGGAATTGGGGGCAGGAGGAGAAGGGGACAACAGAGGATGAGATGGCTGGATGACATCACTGACTCAATGCACGTGAGTTTGAGTGAACTCCGGGAGTTGGTGATGGACAGTGAGGCCTGACGTGCTGCAATTCATGGGGTCGCAAAGAGTCGGACATGACTGAGCGATTGAACTGAACTGAACTGCACTTCCTGACCCTAATTGTGCAACTCTTCAACCTAGTCTCCATATTTTGGGGAGTTTTTCTCTCTATTGTCATTAATTGTTAATTGTGCAAGTGATATATGAATGTCTCTTCCTTACCTTAGTCTTATTTCAGTTGACATTAAAGACCTCTTGATTACCTAAAGCCCCCAACTCACTCAGTTATTCCTAAGAGGTACTAAGTGGTGTTACTACTTGAGAGGTTATTGTTCCAGAATTTTTCTGCTACATGCGTATAGATGCACAAATATTTAGCACCGCCTTAGGAAAGAGAGAGAACAAATGTGGCCCCTAACAGTATCATATGATGCAATACAATATTTATACCCCTGTGCTGATACATAGACAGAATGTTACAGGAAAGGAGTCATGAAACATGAAACCAATAATATCTGAGTTTGAATCCCATTTAGTAGCTTTGCAACCTCAAACAAAAGAGTTGGGGATACCAGACCACCTTACCTGTCTCCTGAGAAACCTGTATGGGGCTCAAGAAACAACAGTCAGAACCAGATATGGAACAACTGACTTATTCAAAATTGGGAAAATATATGTTAAGGCTGTATACTATCACCCTGCTTATTTAACTTATACGAAGAGTACATCATGAGAAGTGCCAGGCTGAATGAGTCACAAACTGGAATCCAGATTGCTGGGAGAAATATCAACAACCTCAGATATGCAGATGATACCCTTCTAACGGCAAAAAGTGAAAAGAAACTAGAGAGCTTCTTGATGAGGGTGAAAGAGGGGAGTGAAAAAGTTGGCTTAAAACTCAACATTCAACCAGTTGAGTTTGGTTGGCAACCAGTCCCATCACTTCATGGCAAATACATGGGGAAAAAAATGGAATCAGTGGCAGGTTTTATTTTCCTGGGCTCCAAAATCACTGTGGATGGTGACTACAGCCATGAAATTAAAAGATACTAGCTCCTTGGAAGAAAAGCTATGACAAACCTAGACAGCATATTAAATAGCAGAGACGTCACTTTGCCAAAAAAGTTCATCTATTCATAACTATGGTTTTTCCAGTAGTCATGTACAGATGTGAGAGCTGGACCATAAAGAAGATTCAGCACCAAAGAATTGATGCTTTGGAATCGTGACGCTGGAGAAGACACTTGAGAGTCCATTGGATTGCAAGGAGATCAAACCAGTCAATCCTAAAGGAAATCAATCCTGAATATTCATTGGAAGGACTGATGCTGAAGCTGAAGCTCCAATATTTTGGCCACTTGACACAATAAGCAGAGTCATTGGAAAAGATCCTGATGCTGGGAAAGACAGGACAGGAAGAGATGGGGGGGACAGATGATGAGATGGTCGGATGGCATCAGTGACTCAGTGGACACGAATCTGAGTGCAGGGAGCCGGTGTGGAGAGGCGCTCCACTCGTGGCAAAGGTCATGAGGAAAGAGGCTCAGCATACACAAAGGCAGGATCTAGCCTCAGGAGCCCCCCTGGATATTCTCGAACATCTACCCCCAAAAAACCAGAGTCTGCCTACTTTATTGCTTTGTGCTCTCACCTCTGACTTTACTGGGGGCTGTCCTCCACCACCATCTCGCTCTCTCTCTGATAAAGAGTTAACTTACAATTAAGTTAAGCTCCAATTAATAAAGTTCCTGGGCATTAGGAGTGTTTAAATCCAAACCCCTCAGATAGCTCTTTAACTCTCCTGACAAGTTTACCCGGACTCCTACAGCTATGCACACGATTGTTTACAGTCTCCCAGCTGTGAGAGGCACAGGAAGCTTAAGATATTCAAATAGTTTAGAGCCTCTCAGAGAGTTAGAAACTGTCAGAATAAAACTAGTAAAAGACTTTATTCATGAGCCAATGCTTGTTGCCAAGTTTCCACATCCCCTGTATTGTATCCTTGAATGTGTATTAATTAATACAGTTGGTTTGTAGAAAAAAATAAGTAGTGGCCTTGGTGCTAGCAACTTTAGGCCCTTAAGGTAATAAATTCTTTCCTTTGTTGTAAACCCACTGCGCCTCTGCCCTATAGGAATGCAACTTTATCTAACACCTTCGGATGAGGATGGCACCAAAATAAGTCTTACGGTTGACAAACCTTTGTCGAGAGTCATAAAATGTTAATAGGCCTTCTGGCCAGAAGATGATGTAGATCACCTGAACCATTTGTATACGATAAATTTGCAGGAAAGAAACTCTGGTTTTTGATAAGGATCAAAGACTGCTGGCTTTGCATGATTTCATATTCCCTATTATCCTCTATGTGTAACTTAGGGTATAAAAGCCCCTGTTGAAAATAAAGGTACGGGCCTTGCTCACCAAAGCTTGTTTTCCCCATGTCATTCTTCTCTCCCAATATCCAGCTGAGTCTCCATCTGGAGCCCGGATGTCCTCTGCGACCATTTATTTGCCTGAGTTTCTAAGACCCCCTTGAGAAAGTGCCTAAGGTGCCCCACCTTAGGCACCTTCCGCTATTCAAAGGGCGCCTGCAGCCTCCGTGGTCAGAGCTAACCTGGTGTCACAGGTTATATTGATTTTCCACGTAAACCAAGCTACTCAGCTTCTTTTCTCCACTGAATTTTCCTACTGAGCTATCCTCATTCTATTACTCTTTATATCTCTAATTGATATGTAAATAAGTCGCCAACACCGTCTCCCTTTCGAATACCCTGGATCAGCCGGGGCTGGACCTCGGCATCTGAGCATACTCCAGGAGACAGTGAAGGACAAGGAAGCCTGGTGTGCTGCAGTCCATGGGGTCACAAAGAACTGGATACAGCTTAGTGACTGAACAACAACCTCAAGCAAGCTATTCAATCTTGTTATACCTCAGTTGTGATGCTTAAAGAAGAAAGCATTTTGCACACAGAGGTTGTTGAGTTACCTCTTCTGTATATCATATATCTATCTATCTTCTCTTCTCTCACTGTCTTTCCCTTTCTCCTTCTCTTGCCTTCTCTCATCTGATATATTTATTTATTACTAAGGAGATATAATCCCCTTGTCTCAAAAGCTGGTTTGGAAAACAAACATTACCCAGCACCACAAAGTTTATGAGTTTGTTTTTTCCCAGAAAAGTTCACTGCTTGACAAAGTCCAGGATTCAAGTTACCTAAATGTTGACAGTGGCCATGAACTCTGGCCCAGCCCTCTGTTTAGGAGGGTATAAATCTCAGCGGCTTGGGTCTTGCTCCATCATCAGCACACAAAGGCCTCAACTAGCAACATGAAGTTGGGTGGTCTCTTCCTCCTGGCCAGTCTCCTCACCCTCAACACAAGGCTCCAGGCAATTGGTAAGTCTCGTCCCACCTTTTAGAACAAGAGTCAGGAAGTGGGGAATCTAGGACTGTCCGGTGCAGTCTAAAGAGGGGATGGAGCGGGGATGGGTAAACATGGAGAACAGTCCACATGAGGAGACGCTGGGGCACACTTTAATTTTTCCCACAAGTCCCCATGCCAGCATCCCCCTCTGTCTGCTGACCTCCTCTCTCCCTTTCTCCAAAGGCCAACCTCTCCATTTGTACTGCCCTCACCTCCTCCTCTGACTCTGCTTCATCAGCTTCTGGGTCTCTCCCCAGTATTTCTAACCCTCTTCTCTCCATTTGATTCTACCTACAAACGTATAAATTCCTGCATTGTTGAGACAACATTTTTCTGAACCCTGTTCTGTCTTCTCTTTCTCTTTCTTCCAAACCACTGACCCCTGAGCCCGTCCAATATATCTTCAACCACCACCATTACAGTCACCACTGATACCAACCCCCCACCCCCCACCCCACACTCCACTCTCCAAAAGCACCAATATCTTCTTGGTTGACAATTTAATAATTTTTCTCAGTTGTCAATCTCCTTGGTATCCTCTGTAGAACTGACATTGTCCAGGATCTTTTCAGTCCGAAACTCTCTCTTTGCTCTCTGATGGCTTCTCTCTTTGCTCTTCCTTTTCTGTGCCTTTGGCTTTCTTTTCTTTCTACCAACACAGCCCCCCCACCCCCAACCTTATAGACTCACAGTCAAACATGATTTCTCTGGTTGCCTTGCTCCTGCCCTGAGCTCAGTCACTAAGTCGTGTCCCACTCTTTGAGACTCCATGGACTGTAGCCCACCAGGCTCCTCTGTCCATGGAATTTTCCAGGCAAGAATACTGGAGTGGGTTGCCATTTCCTCCTCCAGCAGATCTTCCTGACCCAGGGATCAAATCCATGTCTCCTGCGTTGGCAGGTGGATTCTTCACTACTGTGCCATCTGGGAAGCCTGCTCCTCCCACTCTGATGTAATCAATGACCAGTCTTTGTGAAATCTTGTTTCACAACTTCTCTTACACCCTTTCCAAACTGACCTGTACCACCCTAGTTACATGCCTGGACCCTTGCAATATTCTTGGAACTCTCTCTCATCTAAAACACGTATTGTGTGTTGAATTCCAGCCAACTCTATGCATGAATGTGAGATTGTTCTTCCCAAAGTGCAGCTCTAATCAGGTGACTGATTTCCTCAAAATGCAAATGTGTTCTCTTATGTGACGACCTCCTCAACTCCTGCCTGTGGAAATTCCCTTAATTCTTGAAAGCCCCACGGTACTGGCTATTTCCACCATAAACAAAATGAACATACCCATTCCTTCTAGATTAGGGCAGTCGTTCTCAAACTTTAATATGACAAATCATCCAAGGAGCTTGTTAAATTGCAGATTGTGATTCAGGTCTGGAGTAGGGCCCAAGATTACAAATTCTTAACAAGCTTCACGGTGATGCTAATAACCGTGGCCAACAGACCATATTTTAAGTAGAAGAGACTCTGCCAGAACTTTTGAATCAACCCAAAAAGCTTGTGAAAAGAAGCCAATGCCAACATCCTCTGCTCAGGCTCTCTGAGGTCTCTAGCTTTCTCTGTGTGGGGTGTGTGTGCTTACTGAGATAAAATTTACCATTTTAAGGTGTGCCACTCAGTGGTTTGGGTATATTCACATTGTTGGGCAGCCACCACTGTCATCTAGCTGTAGCTCATTTTCATCACCCCCAGAAGAGATCCCATACCATTATCCAACTCCTCTTTCTGAACTTCCCCCACTCCTGACAACCTCTAATCTACTTTCCATCTCTAAGCATTTTTCTGTTCTAGATATCTCATATAAAGGAAGTCATTTAATTATATGATCCTTTGTGCCTGGCTTCTTTCACTATTTTCAAGGTTCATTTAAGTTGTAGCATCTATCAGTACTCCACTCCTTTTCATGGTTGGATTGTGTAGATGTACCAAATATGATTTATACATTCATCAGTTGATGGACAGTTGGGTTATTTCTACTTTGTGGCTGGTATGAAGTTAATGCTGCTACGAGCGTTTGTGTGCAAATTTTTGTGTGAACATATTTTCAATTCTCTAGGGTAAAATTCAGAGAAGGCAATGGCACCCCACTCCAGTACTCTTGCCTGGAAAATCCCATGGACAGAGGAGCCTGGTAGGCTGCAGTCCATGGGGTCGCAGAGAGTCGGACACGACTGAGCAACTTTACTTTCACTGTTCACTTTCATGCATTGGAGAAAGAAATGGCAACCCACTCCAGTGTTCTTGCCTGGAGAATCCCAGGGGCGGGGGAGCCTGGTGGGCTGTGGTCTCTAGGTTTGCATAGAGTCGGACACGACTGAAGCGACTTAGTAGTAGTAGGGTAAAATTGCTAGGAGAGGACAAGAAATTGCTAGGAGTGGACATAGTCACATAGCAAGTCTATGTTTAATTTTTTGAGGAGCCGCCAAGCTGTTTTTCACAAAGCCCACACCGATTTAACCACAATCAACCAGCGACAGTTCCGATTGCTCCCATATCCTTGCCAACACTTGCTGACACCTGAGGTTTGATTATAGCCATTCATAGTGATTGTGAAGTGGTATCCCATTGTGGCTTCAATTCACATTTCCTCAGTGACTAATGATGTTGGACACTTTTTCATATGCTTAATGATCATTTGCATATGATGTATTTAAGAAATAGCTATTCAAGTCCTCCTTTTACAAAATAGAAGTATTTGTCCTTTTCTTGCTGAGTTGCAGGAATTCATGATATATTCTGGATATTAGACTGTTATTAGATATATGATTTGCAAATATTTTCTCCTATTCTATGATTTGTCCTTTCATTTACTCAATAGTGTTCTTTAACAGACAAACGTCATTAATTTTATGAAGTGCAATTTCTTTACTTCTTTTGTTGCTTGTGTTTTGGGTGTCATTTCTAAGAAATTGTTGCCCAATTCAAGGTCACAAAGATTCACACTGATGGTTCCTTCTAAGAGTTTTATAGTTTTAGCTCTTATAGTCAGGTCTTTGATCCATTTTGAGTGAATTTTTGTGTATGTAGGTATATACTATGTATGTATGCATTTATGGTTTGAGGCAGTAAATCAAATTTACTTTTTTGCACGTGGATGTCCATTTGTCCCAGCATCATTTGTTGAAAAAAAAAAAATCCCGCTCTTTTCCCATTGAATGGTCTTTGTCAGTGTGGGTGTGTGTGTGTTTAAATCCCAGCTAATTCTCTAGCACAGTAATGGTTAAACCACTTCTCTCTACTCTTTTTAGTACCTCTTTCATGCCACTTTCTATCAAACATGTTTAACATTGTGAATTACAGTCTGTTGAGAGCAAACTTTGATTTCCCATCCTGATTATTTCTGCCTTGCTGATAGGAAACCTGACTCATACCTCTATTTCCTCAAATATCTAGTCCCTGTTCTTTACATATGGTAGGTATTTTTTAAAGAATAAGTTGATGAATTAGAAACAAGGGTAAATAAACCATGAACAAGTGAATGAATAGCTGAATGTTAACAAAGGGTTATGATCCCCAGCCTTCCTCCACAAATTGGCAACAGCTTATGAAATCCTTAAATGTCAGAGACATGCTGTCTCTGGGAGAATCTCTAGTCCAGCTCAGCATCAGCGTCATCTGGAGTCCTCATTAAAATATACACGTTTAGGATCACCCCTGGAGAACCTGAAAAATCAAGTCTGGACCAAGTCCTACTCTCTGTAGTTCATTTGAAAGCTCCCAGATGATTCTGATCATCAGCCACATTTGAGAGTCACTCATCTAGTCCAACCTCTCTTTGCTTGCTCAAGTCACACACCAGACAACCCCCATTTACAGACGAGAACAGGGAAAGTGAACGAGATTCATGGTGAGGGTGACAGAAGCAGGTCAGCCACTGGCAGGACCCACAGTGAGAATCCTCTTGTAGGTGGTGATGTGCTTGTTGGTTGAGATGTTCTTTTGCCCAAGACTTTGAAGCAGCTTTGAGGGTCTGCCTCCACCTTTAAACTCTATCTCTATGAGTATCAAGACTAAAATCCAATAAATGCTTGCATCAGAAATAGTTTCTTTGTTCATGTATGGCAGAAACACAATATTGTAAAGCAATTAACCTTCAATTAAAAATAAATATTAAAAAAAATAGTTTCTTGACCTCTGGGAGCTCAACTCTGTATTCAAGGTTAATGTCACTGAGTTGCATAACACAAGGGACGTGTGCATTAGTGGTAAACAACCCTGAATTCAGATCCGAATAACCCAGATCTTATTTACTGGAAGGGTCAGATGAGGTTCTATTGGAGCTTGTGTTTACACAGTGACGTCCTAGATCAAAGTGTATCCTGATGTTATTAGGACATGGTCATTCACAACATAAATAATCATGGTATTTAAGTGTCTCAACCCAGCCTTTTCTGATCATGAAGGTGTCTGTGTGGAGCAGTGCCGAGAAGACCAGGACTGCGCGGCAGGAGAGAAGTGCGTCAGCGATGGCTGCGGCCACATGTGCTCACCAGCCCTGCAAGCAAGTAAGGCTGAGTGCCCTGCCCGAATTCCTCAGCTCCACAGGAATATGCTTGGTCCTGCCCAACCTTCCAACTGCTTAACACACACAGATCCGAATAGTTCAAACAGTTACCTTATACTAAGTTCTTTGAGTACTACCCACTACCCTGCATGCTAAGCCTCTTCAGCCATGTCCCACTCTGTGCGATCCTATGCACTGTAACCTGCCGGGTTCCTCTGTCCGTGGGATTCTCCAGGCAAGAATACTGGAGAGGGTTGCCACGCCTTACTAGTCCCCATTTTGATATCTCTCCAGTACTTGGGTTAGCTGACAATCCATTCTTAATAGATTCCTCATGAAGTTCCTATGGAAATGACATCCCCAGTCTTCTCCATCAGTCACCGCATTGCTTCCCACAGATTTCTGCAGAGGCAAACGCCTCACTGCTCTGGGGGAGTTTAGTGTTGTGTCTCCTTTCATCCACTCATATTTTGGAGTTTGAGGGGATACCTTATTCTGCAGTTTTGTCATCTATGTGTTTTAAATTTTGCTATTTTGATAGCTTTGTGTGTGTTTTTATGGGGAGATTTTAGAAAATTCAAAAATGTATGCAATCTACACAATTAAAACCATTTTTTCCAGAATCTGACATTATTTTTGTTGAACAACTTCTTTTGCCTTTACGAAGTGTCTGCTTGATCCTTTTGCCCATTTTTCTGTTATCAGTTGGTGCTATTGATTTATAAAGAATTCTGGATGCAAGTTGTTTGTTGTATGCATGGATTATGAACAGTTTCTACTAATGTGGCCTTCTTTTCACTCTCTTAATGCTGTCATTCAATGAAGAAACATTCTTAATTTTAATGAGATTCCATCTGCCTATCTGTTTTAATGGTCAGTAATACTTCTGTGTCATTTAAGAAATACTTGCTTATCCCAAGATCATAAAGCTATCTGTTACAGTATCTTCTAGAAGCTTTATTGCTTTACCTTTTAATTAGATCTATAACCTATTTGGAACAGATTTTGTCATATGGTATGAGGTAAGAGACAAGATTCCTTAAAAAAAAAAAAAAATATATATATATATATATATATATATATACACACACACACATATATACGAACAATCCAGTTAACCCAATTACATTTCAGTTCTGCAGCTTTGCTTAAAATTATCTTAGGTATTGTTGGTTTTGGGGAAACCATTTAAACTTTTAGAATAAGCTTATCCATTTTTGTGAGAAATTCTTCTATGATTTTGACTGGGATAGTATTAACTTTATTGGGATGGGAGAAATGATATGTTTATAACACAGTCTTTTCATCCATAAATGTGGCGTCTCTCTCCACTTACAAGATAGCTAATTTTTTTCTTAGTGTATCACATACTTTTCTGCACATAATTGGTTAGGTTTATTTTTTGAATGTTATTGTAAAGGCATTTAAATTATTTACTTTTGAACTCAAGACTTCAACACTTTTAACCGCATCTTTCCTCTTGTCAGGCATCTGTGTGAATGAGTGCAGAGAAGACAGGGACTGTGGGGTGGGAAAAGAGTGCCTCCAAGTGGACTGCCGGCATGTCTGCCTGCCTCTAGCTACAGCAGGTGAGTCCTGACTTTCTCCACCACCGTCTGTCCTGTGAGAGTTAGGAGCTTGGGGTTATCTAAAGTTGTACAACTGTGTGGTCACCCAAAGAAACACTGGAATTCCTAAGGTGTCTCTCTGTTCTTGCCCTTTGAGCAAAAGACTGGTCACTGCACCCTTTCTCCCTACATTATGAAGTCTGGGAATGCTGAAAAAAAATCTCATTTAATTTTGCACAAGGAATGTTTACTTATTACAGAAAAGTCAGGAAGTTCGGGACAAACTGATGGCAAGATGTGCCTATAATCGTACTATTGGGAGATACACATAGTTTTGTGTATGCTGATATCCTTCCACATATATATTCTGAGGGTAAGGCCTTTGCACCACAATAAAGATCCCACGTGCTGCAATTACCAACAGATGTAGCCATAAAGAAAAAAAAGGTCGGAAGGAAGGAAAGAAGATTTTTTAGAAGGAGAAAGAGAGAGCAAGAGAAGAACTGGATGGGAGTTGGCGAGCTAAGAATGGGTGGGATAGAAGCCCTGGGAAAGAGAATAGCATATGAAAAGGCCTGAGGCAAAAATGAGGATCCTACATTTGAGATGAGAACAGAAGATCGATGTGGCTGGAGCTTCAAAACAAGGGAGCAGGCTGAACCTCAGGAGACAGGCAGGGACCCAGTTATGGGGCATTTGGTAGGACATGCTACAAGGATTTTGGATTTTATTCTGGGTATAATGGGAAGCTTTGGAGGGTTTTCAGGTGGCTGAAGTGGAGAATGGAAGGGATGCGGGAAGAATGGAAGTGGAGAGACCTAGTGGAGCATATTGTGATCATCAGGGCAGGAGTTAAGCACGACTTCTATTGGCGTGAGTTTTTTCATGTCTGCAGGTAAAGTTTGTGTGTAGGAATCTATTGCAGTTACTTTGATTTTTAAATGAATATTCAGTAAAGCAACAAATATTAAAAATACAGCTTACCAGTGGATAAAGACGATGTGGTACATATATACAACGGAATATTACTCAGTCATAAAAATGAATGAAGTGCTACCATTTGCACCAACACAGATGGACCCAAAGTCTGTCATAACAAGTAAAGTAAGTCAGACAGAGAATCAGAAACATCATAGGGCATCCCTTAGATGTGAGATCTAAAAAGACATGATGCAAATGAGCTTATTTACAAAACAGAAACTGCCTCACAGACTGAGAGAATGAACTTACAGCTTCTGGGGGGAGGAGGGAAAGGGATAGTCAGGGAGTTTGGGATGAATGGGTACGAACGGCTATATTTTAAATGGATAACCAACAAGGACCTACTGTAGAGCACAGGGAACTGTGCTCAATGTATGTGGCAAGCTGGATGGGAGGGAGGGGAGTTTGGAGGAGAATGGATACCAGTGTTTGTATATGTATGGCTGAGTCCCTTTGTTGACATCCTAAAACTATCACAACATGGTTAATGGGCTATATTTCAATATAAAATAAAAAAGTTTTTAAAAAGGAAGTAAAAATACAGCTTTCCATGTTTCACCCATCTTAGCCTACTTATAGCAAAATTGAAGAAGTCCTTAATGAGTGCTTAATCAAGTAGAACAGATCAGTCTTAAACAATTGGTCCCATTTAAATTTTTTTGGATTAAATTTTGATAATTTAAGCTGCTTTAATTAATTTATTCAATTTTAAAAAGTACTTTCCGCACCCAATCTAACACTCAGAACCTTCCAAAGTACAGCACTCCTGTAAATATAACAAATTAAACTTATGACTATAGAAAAATCATGTCGTGTTAAACATGTCAATGTTCTCTGTTAACTTAGCCAAGTTCTCTTACATCTCTCAACTCAAAAATCACAAGGACAAAATAAATTAATTACACATTTTATATTAGAATTACAAGGATAATCTGTTATGTACCCTAAGAGGCCATTAAAAAATGTAAGTGCTCTAAGTTCAAAATTATATACATGATTCCAGTGATTACAAATTTATGGGAGTTCCCTGGTGGTTCAGTGGTTTGGACTCAGCACTTTCATTGCAGAGAGCCTGGATTCAATCCCTGCTTGGGGAACTAAGATCCAGCAACCAGAATAGAGCTGTCAAAAAAACCAAAAAATTTTTAATTAATCTCTGCATCTGAATATTAATATTTTGGACCTGATTTATATACTTTTAAAATTAATTAATTAATTGTTTATTAACTTACTTGGCTGAGTTGAGTCTTAGTTGGTCCACAGGATCTTCCTTGGATCATGCGGGGTCTTTCCTTCAGCGCACAGACTCTAGTTGGGTCATGTGGGCTTAGTTGCTCCAAGGCATGTGGAATCTTAGCTGGATCCCGCCCAGGGATCGAACCTATGTTCCCTGCATTACAAGGTGGATTCTTAACCACTGGACCCTCAGGGACCCCGCATCTTTCTAGGTTTAATTACCACCTTTGGGAGGCTTATCCACTAAGGCGCAGTGTTACTATCTTATGCAAATTGAGATTACTGGGCCAATTTTATACGGTCTCCACCAGTTCATCATCCCAGCACTGGAGGATGCTTAGTAGACAGAAACCAGCACCTTCACTGAGGGTGTAGCAAACATTCCTAAAGGCCATGCTAGACTTCTCTCCTGTCTTTAGCTCTTTCAGGACTTCCCTGGTGGCTCAGATGGTTAAGCATCTGTCTACAATGTGGGAGACCTGGGTTCGATCCCTGGGTTGGGAAGATCCCCTAGAGAAGGAAATGGCAATCCACTCCAGTACTATTGCTTGGAAAATCCCATAGACAGAGGAGCCTGATAGGCTACAGTCCACAGGGTCACAAAGAGTCGGACATGACTGAGTGACTTCACTTCACTTTACTTAGCTCTTTCAGGATGTTCATTACTGTCCCCTCTGGCACTAAGGACACTTTAAGCCAATCCATGAGCCCTTTAGATCCTTCTGTAATTCTCTGTGCTCTGTGTGGGTGGAATCTTGCATCTCCTTCTAAGGTTACAGCTGACTCCCTACAGCAATTTCTTCCCACGTAATTCGGTTCTGAATGCCTGTGATCTTCCTGGTGCTCCGCCTTGACTTTAGGTGCCTGGTTGGATTCTGCAAACCGGCCAAGCTCTCACCCGCTTCTGAGGCACATCCTGAGGTCATGAGGATGAGAGCTTGGACGAGGGTGGTGGTGGAGAAGCCAAAGTGGCTGGAATTGAGAGAGGTTTTGATAGATTGGATGGATGGATCAGGGAGACTGTTTCAAGGGTGACTTCCTGTGTTCATCTTGAGCAGCTTGGAGGATGGAGGTTCCATTCCTGAGGAGGGGGCTCAGAGAAGGAGCTCAGCCATGGTAGTTATAGCTCCACATTCAGGGGACGCTCAGTATCCACCCAGCTCCCCGCAGGCCCGAGCACCCCCGTAACTCAGGAGGAGAGCCGACATGCCTGGCAGTGGGGGTGAGCGGCCACGGCTTGCCGCTTGTGGACCCTGTTCTGCAGAGGTCGTCAGTGGCCCCTGCTGTGCCCACCTCCTCCCTGCCCTTCGCCCCTGCACTCCCGCCCATCTTTCCCGGAGACCCTAGGTCTCCCCACCTCCTCACTCACTCTAGTCCCTCTGGCTTTGAGATTTGAGCTTCCATCCCATTTAAGTGTGGATGGAGGTGCAGAGAACTGGTTTTCCAATGGGATTTGTGTGAGCCCAAGAGCACAGGGGCGCTGAGGACTGGAGTTTGGAAGAAGAGGGGGTCGTCCAGTGAGGAAATGGCCTTGGCCAGGGCAGCCGTGGGCTCCCAGGACAGACTGTGCTCATTTTCTGACTTTGCCCCTGACAGTAGGTGGTCGTCCACTCCCCACCACTAAACTCATGGATGGACAGAGACCTCTGACCTCTGGGGTCGAAGAACATCCTTCTTCCATGGGAGTTTAGGGTCGAGGCCAACAGCCATGGCATGCCTTCCCCAAGGACTGAGTTGGAAGGCGTGTGCTGGGCCTGGTGTCCCTGAGGCCCTTCTGCAGTCTGTGTCCAGTGACACAAGGCCAGACTGGCATCAGCCTCCGCCTCCTGCCTGCCTCCCTTTCCTCCTCACGCCCACGGAGTACTGCCCTGTACCTGCCTCTGTCTTTAGTTGAGGAGATGGTGAGGATGGCCACATTTCCAAGGTCACTTTTACCCCAGGTGTCAAGGATAAGGGTCAGGCAGCATCTAAAGAGACTGTAGGACTTCAGCGTTGGGGTGCATGGTTTATGGACAGAGCACGGATTTGGGGGAGAGCACAGATCTGATTGAGGGATTGGGGGCAAGAGGAAAAGGAGACGACAGAGGATGAGATGGCTGGATGGCATCACCGACTGAGTTTGAGTGAACTCCGGGAGATGGTGATGGACAGGGAGGCCTGGGGTGCTGCGATTCATGGGGTCGCAGAGTCAGACACGACTGAGCGACTGAACTGAATTGAACAGATCTGATGAGCGAGCACAAGGGGGCGCTATTTATAGGCGGTCGAGGAGGGCACAGAGAAGTAAATGTTTTGAATGGCAGAGACCTGGGGAAGAGCTTTCTAGGAAGGGTGAGCCGCTCTGCCCACTTGGACGAGGGAGTGACCAGGTGTGTTTGCTGTGCACCTGAGCTCTGCATATGCAGACAGAGGGTCTCCCCACGGTCGTCTGCATTCACACTCTTCGCCTTGTCTAAGGACACTGAACTGGGGTCCCTGTTCGTCCTCCTCCTGGTCCTAACTACGCCTCCATCATTCCACTATTTACAACTACTCCTATTGAAATGTTTACAAGGCCCCAGATACGCAGTAAATACCATAAAAATGTCTGTAAAATCAAAGAAACGACCAGGCTGTCTGTGAGAGAACCAATTTAAGCCACCAGTCCCTTTCTGCAGCACGGATTTATTTCAAGACCTGAGCGCCTGCAAGGGGACTACAGATGCTGTCCGGGGGCCACAGTCTCCTCTGGCCCCAGAAGGCGGAGCTTCACAGCCAAGCTTCAGGAGAGCGCAGACCATCAGAGCAGGGGCACGGAAAAGCAAGCACTGAGTTTCACTGGGGCCACGACTTGCCCAGGACCCATCTGGGGTGAGGGAGCTGGTTGGGGAGGGGAGGTGGCTCTGTGGCCTCTTCTCCTGATTCCTCGACTGTGAAGGTCCCACTGTTCCCAGCTCCCTTGGACTTTTGGTCCAGGTATTTGACGTACTTCTGCACCCAGGCCTGGCCTAGGGTCGGCACAGATCGATCGCCCACTTCTGGTCTGGAAGCTGAGGAGCAAGAAGGAGAAGATGAAAAACGGAGAGTCAGCAGGCAAAGAGTCCGCCCCACCGCCCCAGCCTCTCCCCTGACCCCCACCAGCAGCTGCCTCCTGTGTCACCCCCACCCCACCCCACTCTTGTCACTGTTCCTAGAGATTCCCGTCCCCCTTCCCTCTCCCAGCCCTACTGGTTCTTGAGATTGCACCCTTTCCATTGTACTTACATGATCCCTGGCTGGGGGCACTGGTCCTTCAATAATTTTCCACACGAGAGAGTGGGATTGCCATTGACATGTAGGAGAAACGGCAGGTTATCAGCTGGTTCTGCCACACCTAGGGCTGTAAGATGCTGGAAACTTCTCCATGAGAAAGCTTAGACCTCTATCTGCACCCCCACAGCCCCTGAGGAGGGGAGCGGGAGTGTAGGGCAGGAGACATGAGACAGGAGCATCTGGCAGGAAATGTTCTGATCTTTCTCCTCCCCACCCCACCCCCTTTTAAAAAATCTTTTGGCTGCGCTCCCAGGCATGTGGGATCTTAGTTCCACAGCCAAGGGGGGAACCAGTGGCTCTGGCAGGACAGAGTCTTAACCACTGGACCACCAGGGAAACCCCCTCCCAGCCCTTAAATTGTCCTCCTCTGAGACATCGCCTCCCTCCCACTGCCAGCCCCTCCCAGCCTCATCTCCCAGATCCTCTGCAGGGCTGGGATGAAACTCTGTGGTCCTAGTGTTTCAAATTTCTGATTGTCCTCAGGATTCAGAAATAAGAAATCAGAATTCCTAGAAAATCTCAAATCATAAACTATTTCGTATTTGTCTTTTTAAAAAAATTGAGATATAAGTGGATGTATAACATTGTATTCATTTTAGGTGTACTGTATGCTTAAATTTAAAATTTTTTCATTTTATTTGAAATTAATTTATTTAAACTTTATTTTATTTTGAAGTATAGTTTCTTTACAATGTTGTGTTAGTTTGTATATTTTTTGTAGCACTTTATTCTCAGTTTTTAAAAATATGTAACTATATAGTAAACAATGGATCATTTTTTGCTGATAGGGTTTTTTTAAGTTTCAGAGGTTTTCTATAAAAATAAATAAATCCAAGGTAATAATAAATGATGTTTCTATGTATAGTGACAAGATGATGGACTCAGTAACACATTGAATGTTCTCTAGCAGATAGAGACAGTTGATAATAGAAAACATGAAGAGAGGGTCCATTAACACAAAGTAAAGGGTTAATGAAAATCATTTAAAAATTGAAAAAAGTGCTTTAACTATTTGATATTTAAAATATTTAAAATTTATCATTCAAAAGTAAAAATTTTAAACATAGGAAGCATTGAGACTTCTCTGGTGATTCAGTGGTTAAGATGCCACACTCCCAATGGGGCCCAGGTTCTATCCCTAGTCAAGGAACTAGATCCCACATGCTGAAATGAAGACCTACTGTAGCCAAATAAATAAGACAAACAAAAAAACCCTACACAAACAAAATAAAACACAGGAAACATTAGTTGCAAGCTATTTGCAGTCTTTACTTACCTTTGTTTAGCCTCAAATATTTCAGACATAGAACATTTTTTCCGTATTCAGATCAGATCAGATCAGATCAGTCGCTCAGTCGTGTCCGACTCTTTGCGACCCCATGAACCGCAGCACGCCAGGCCTCCCTGTCCATCACCAGCTCCCGGAGGTCACTCAGACTCGCATCTATCGAGTCAGTGATGCCATCCAGCCATCTCATCCTCTGTCGTCCCCTTCTCCTCCTGCCCTCAATCCCTCCCAGCATCAGAGTCTTCTCCAATGAGTCAACTCTTCGCATGAGGTGGCCAAAATACTGGACTTTCAGCTTTAGCATTATTCCTTCTAAAGAAATTCCAGGATTGATCTCCTTCAGAATGGACTGGTTGGATCTTCTTGCAGTCCAAGGGACTCTCAAGAGTCTTCTCCAACACCACAGTTCAAAAGCATCAATTCTTCGGCACTCAGCCTTCTTCACAGTCCAGCTCTCACATCCATACATGACCACAGGAAAGACCATAGCCTTGACTAGGCGAACCTTTGTTGGTAAAGTAATGTCTCTGCTTTTGAATATGCTATCTAGGTTGGTCATAACTTTCCTTCCAAGGAGTAAGCGTCTTTTAATTTCATGGCTGCAGTCACCATCTGCAGTGATTTTGGAGCCCAGAAAAACAAAGTCTGACACTGTTTCCACTGTTTCCCCATCTATTTCCCATGCAGTGATGGGACCAGATGCCATGATCTTCGTTTTCTGAATGTTGAGCTTTAAGCCAACCTTTTCACTCTCCACTTTCACTTTCATCAAGAGGCTTTTTAGCCCCTCTTCACTTTCTGCCATAAGAGTGGTGTCGTCTGCATATCTGAGGTTATTGATATTTCTCCTGGCAATCTTGATTCCAACTTGTGTTTCTCCCAGTCCAGCATTTCTCATGATGTACTCTGCATATAAGTTAAATAAACATGGTGACAATATGCAGCCTTGACGTACTCCTTTTCCTATTTGGAACCAGTCTGTTGTTCCATGACCAGTTCTAACTGTTGCTTCCTGACCTGCATACAGATTTCTCAAGAGGCAGATCAGGTGGTCTGGTATTCCCATCTCTTTCAGAATTTTCCACAGTTTATTGTGATCCACACAGTCAAAGGCTTTGGCATAGTCAATAAAGCAGAAATAGATGTTTTTCTGGAACTCTCTTGCTTTTTCCATGATCCAGCGGATGTTGGCAATTTGATCTCTGGTTCCTCTGCCTTTTCTAAAACCAGCTTGAACATCAGGAAGTTCACGGTTCACATATTGCTGAAGCCTGGCTTGGAGAACCTTGAGCATTACTTTACTAGCGTGTGAGATGAGTGCAATTGTTCAGTAGTTTGAGCACTCCTTGGCATTGCCTTTCTTTGGGATTGGGATGAAAACTGACCTTTTCCAATCTTGTGGCCACTGCTGAGTTTTCCAAATTTGCTGGCATATTGAGTGCAGCACTTTCACAGCATCATCATTCAGGACTTGGAATAGCTCCACTGGAATTCCATCACCTCCACTAGCTTTGTTCGTAGTGATGCTTTCTAAGGCCCATTTGACTTCACATTCCAAGATGTCTGGCTCTAGGTCAGTGATCACATCATCATGATTATCTAGGTCTTGAAGCTCTTTTTTGTACAGTTCTTCTGTGTATTCTTGCCACCTCTTCTTAATATCTTCTGCTTCTGTTAGGTCCACACCATCTCTGTCCTTTATCGTGCCCATCTTTGCATGAAATGTTCCTTTGGTATCTCTGATTTTCTTGAAGAGATCCCTAGTCTTTCCCATTCTGTTGTTTTCCTCTATTTCTTTGCATTGATCACTGAAGAAGGCTTTCTTATCTCTTCTTGCTATTCTTTGGAACTCTGCATTTAGATGTTTATATCTTTCCTTTTCTCCTTTGCTTTTCGCTTCTCTTCTTTTCACAGCTATTTGTAAGGCCTCCCCAGACAGCCATTTTGCTTTTTTGCATTTCTTTTCCATGGGGATGGTCTTGATCCCTGTCTCCTGTACAATGTCACGAACCTCATTCCATAGTTCATCAGGTACTCTATCTATCAGATCTAGGCCCTTAAATCTATTTCTCACTTCCACTGTATAATCATAAGGGATTTGATTTAGGTCATACCTGAATGGTCTAGTAGTTTTCTCTACTTTCTTCAATTTAAGTCTGAATTTGGCAATAAGGAGTTCATGGTCCGAGCCACAGTCAGCTCCTGGTCTTGTTTTTGCTGATTGTATAGAGCTTCTCCATCTTTGGCTGCAAAAAATATAATTTTCCGTATTGGGTTAACCAAATTGTTGAAAGTATGTCTAAATGCATTTTCAAGTTGGAGTTTGAATACTAAATGCTTCATATAATCTCATTTCCTATTTTAACAATGGACATGTCTTGTCTGCTTGTCCTGAATTTAGTTTCTCCTTTCAAATTGGTGTTGCTTTGGCAAATTTAGATTTTACAGAAAAGTTAGCCAGTGTTTCTGCTGTCATGTCCTAGTATACCGTGACATTTACACATTAACTCTGTGTATTTCTTCTGTCAAAGCATTTATAAAGAACTATCACCTTCAGCAATTACTCAAACCCTGGGCAATTGAACGTTATGGGCAATGTCAGTGAACGTTATTATTCAAATAGCATAATATCCACATCTCTGAGCAAGAATCACAGATGGAGTTGCCCATTTAAGGATATAATTTGCTTCTCCCAACTTGTTCTTTCTTGAAACACCACTTATATGATTGTGAAAGTATATGAGTTTTACAAACTCATTAGCATTTCTTAGCTGTGAACTCACACTTTGACCAGCGCAATGGTCTCAAGCTAACGGATGGGGATGACCTCTCCCCTAACTGCTCCCAGTCACTCCACACGCTGATCTTAACCTTGAACTCCACATGCCAAGTGTTTACCGCTTTTGTTCCTGATGTCAGCTAATTCCTTTAAGCCAGTAACATCTCTCTGTTGACTGTCATGCGAATTCTATCAGAAATAGAATACTTTTCTCCATTTTCCCAATTGCTCTACTGAGTTTTGGGGGGACTTGTAATTTAGAAAAAAGCATACAATTTCCTGAGAAATATAATTTCTCACATGAAGATGTTAGTGGATGCCTAGGGTGGGCCAGAGCAGAGTGGGATTGTTCCCCTGCATCTGAGAGGACCCTCCCTCACAGGTCTGGCAGTGGTGGGCACTGTTAAAAGTGGGAGGTTTGCTCGGCTCAGAGGAGCAGGGCCTTGGCTAGGAGGCAGGAAAGCTCCACTAGTCCTTGTTTCTTCTCCTGAAAGCTGTGTCACTCCAGGCAGGACACCTATCCTTTTTGAACCTTTGTCCTTAAAAATGGCAAAAAGTAGCCTTAGGGCAATTACTGTGCAAACTGATATTTATACCGATGATTATTTTGTGCAATAAAGGCCTTATTATCCCCACGGAACAGATGAGGAAGCTGTGGGTCAGGAAAACTAGACAAGACACAGAAGGTCACAAGCTGGCCAGAGCAGAGCTTCCAGATCCAGGCTCCCAGAGGGAGAGATGATCTGCTTCTGCCCCAGTGCATTCCAGCGTGTTGCCTGAGAGAGTGGCACAGAGTCGGCTTTTTCTGTTTACCTGGGATAGATTCTCTCTTGAGATGCTGGGCAGAGCAGTTGCAGCTCTGGGTTGGGCATGGGATCACCAGGGTCAACACTGATGCACTTACCACCAGTCTGGAACCAGACAACCATGCTGTGGGTCATTTTCAGTACAGTGTTCAAAAACATTACCTGTGTTAGATAGCATTCCATCCAAAGTGTTGGATGATGTTCCCCAACTGTCGGCTAAGGTGAGTTCTGATGGGCGAGGCTAAGCTGTGGTGTCTGGGAGGTTAGGTGCATTATATGCATTGTCAGCTTCCGGTATTTTCCATTTCCGGTGCGTTTATCAGCAGGTAACCCCCTCGTGAGTCGAGGAACATGTGCGCTGAGACTCTGCTATAGGCCTGGTGCCTGGCTTAGTTCCTGATATGGCTCATCTCCCTTCCTCACAACCACCCTTTAAGACGTTATCACTGATCCCGTTTGCAGATGAGAAGTCATATGACAATAACTGAAATTATTGGAAACCAGTGAAAAGCTCTTTCACAGTCAAAATTCCTGGAAAATAGCTGTCAAATATGCCATTTGACATAGTAGGGTGTCAAATGACAGTCCTAGTGTGCAGTGGTGTTCAGTCTCTGATTTGGGTTGACATTCAGCTCAGGCAAGTTGTTTCCTGGGAAGCCTCCTCCCAGGTCCCTCTGTGCCGCCTTCTCCCCTGGCTCCAGCCCCCTGCAGAGAGCCAAGTAGGCCTGTTGAGGGCAGTGAGCTGGGGGTCAGGACACTGGGCTTTAGCCCTGCCTCCTCTTCCTGTAGCACAGGTATTTACCGAGAGCTCAGTACATGGCTCTGTGCTGTGTACACACTGGACAGGTCTTGCAGGGAGAGGAGGGAAGCTGACCTGGGTGTCTCAGGCTCAAATTCCCCCGAGACCACGCGGACCGCAGCTGAGTGTGGCGGGCAGTGGGGACCCTGAGGCCTGGGCAGCGCCCCTGTCTAAGGGGACAGCACCTCCACCTCAGGCCCGTTTGTAGGTGAGCTTGTGGAAACTCAGGCTCATGTCTGCTTGGTCTTCCATATTTGTGAAAGAAATGGGCAATAGGGATTTTTAACGTTTCCAGTTTTTCAATGCTGGCAACCATCCAAATACGGTCAACGCCCCCATCTAAGCCGTGAAGAGAGCATGATCCTTTGTGAGTTCCTCTCGCCCAGATTCTGCTCTTGCCTGGAGGCAGCTGAGCAGACACCTGGAGGGCTCTGGGTCAGCTTCTCGAGGCTGGGGACCAAAGGCCAGGAAGGCTGTTTTCAGAGGCAGGTTTTCCCCACCCCAGGAGAGGCAGAAGTGAGCCCCGACTGGATATGGGGAGACACCCTCTGGAAAGACACTGTTTTGCAGGAACCCCAGACCATGTTTTCCAGACCACCCACAGCTCTTCACTGCAGCCCCGCACCCTGCCCACCTCCACCTTCCGTCTCCAGCCCCTGTGTTCTCTTTGTTCAGAGCAGTGGGAGTAGCAGGTCTCACCTTAAACGGCAAGAGTGAGGAGGAAGGCCAGGGTAGCCAGGCTGACCCTTATCGTTCTGGGTGCCTACCAACAACAGGAACAAGGCTGGGCTGAGGACTACTGGATTTTCTGGCTCCTTGAAGTCTGGGCTCTGAGTCTCCTTTATAAAAAGTTGCTGCTCAGGAAGTCAAAACGTACAAAAATTTGTATGATTGCATGGCAGTTTTGATTCCTTGGAGTTGTAATCAACACTGCTGTGCAGTGCATGTGCTCTGTGACCCTGTGGACTGTAGCCCATCAGGCTCCTCTGCCCATGAAATCTTCCAGGCAAGAATACTGGAGTGGGTTGCCATTTCCTCAACCAGGGGATCTTCTTGATCCAGGGATTGAACTGGCGACTCTTATGTCTCTTGAACTGGCAGGTGGATTTTTTTTTTTTTTTTTTTTAATATAAATTTATTTATTTTAATTGGAGGCTAATTACTTTACAATATTGTAGTGGTTTTGCCATACAGTGACATGAATACCAACAATGAGAAAACAGAAAGAGAAATTAAGGAAACAATCCCATTCACCATTGCAACAAAAAGAATAAATACTTAGGAATATATTTACCTAAAGAAACTAAAGAGCTATATATAGAAAACTATAAAACACTGGTGAAAGAAATCAAAGAGGACACTAATAGATGGAGATATATACCATGTTCATGGATCGGAAGAATCAATATAGTGAAAATGAGTATACTACCCAAAGCAATCTATAGATTCAATGCAATCGCTATCAAGCTACCAACAGTATTTTTCACAGAACTAGAACAAATAATTTCACAATTTGAATGGAAATACAAAAAACCTCGAATAGCCAAAGCAATCTTGAGAAAGACAAATGAAACTGGAGGAATCAACCTGTCTGACTTCAGGTTCTACTACAAAGCTACAGTCATCAAGACAGTATGGTACTGGCACAAAGACAGAAATATAGATCAATGGAACAAAATAGAAAGCCCAGAGATAAATCCATGCACCTATGGACACCTTATCTTCGACAAAGGAGGCAAGGATATACAATGGAGAAAACACAATCTCTTTAACAAGTGGTGCTGGGAAAACTGGTCAACCACTTGTAAAAGAAAGAAAACAGGCAGATTATTTACCAACTGCACCACCTGGGAAGCCCTGTGACCAATGACATACCTAAAATATGAGAACTCAGTCAATTTAAACAAAGAAAAGAGGAAGGCAGAGAGTGACTCCTGGCTTTCACGTTTGGCCGATGTCTTGAGGTTGGTGGTGGGGGAGGCCCAGAGACCAGGAACTGTGTCAGAAACAGTCCCTCTCTTCCGGTCTCCCCTAGGACCCTGGTTGATCCCCCTCGGTGAGCCTGACCTCACGTGTGGACCATGAGCTCAGAGGCCGAGTGACTGTCTCAGGGTCAGCAGCTCCAGCCCAACGCTGGAGACAGATGTGGGGGTGAGTGCAGGGTTCACCCCGAGCACAAGGTCCAGGCCTGATGGGGCCTGGTGGGAAGCAGGGTCCAGAGGGGTCCTGGGATGGCTGGGCCTCACCAGCCAGGGTGGACTGGAAACCTTCACCTACATGGAACAGAAGGGCCTTGCCCCCTACCCAGCCCAGGGAGCTTCATCAGACCCTTAGCTACCAGGCAGGGGCCCAGGCTTTCTGCTCAGCCAGGCCGGCCTCCAGGACAAGACTGAGGGACAGTTTCTTCTGGATTGAGCTGGGGGAGCCAGAGGCAGGGCAGTGTTGTCCACAGAGTACAGTTGTTGTCTTGTTATCCTAAGTGTGTGCTGCAGGGGCTGTGCTCAGGATGCCAGGATGGTTTAGTGACCAAGATGGAAGGTGCCAACCATCCTGGGTGCCTGGGACCAAGGAGGTTCCTGGGATGTGGGACTTTCAGTGCTGACACAGGGAGATTGGTCAGGCAGGGATGACTGTCCCCACCTCCAATCCCACCGAATTCAGATCAGGCACCTGTGTAGTTTTTTTCCCATTTCTTTTCATTGCGATTACAATACATGTAATGTAGAATTTGCCATCATAAACATTTCTAAGGGTACAATTCAGTGGTTTACATTCAGTGGTGTTAAGTACATTCATACATTGTGCTGCTGCTGCTGCTGCTGCGCAAGTCTCAGTCGTGTCCGACTCTGTGCGACCCCAGCGGAAGCTCACCCCCCTCCCCCCCCCGGGCCCCGGGGGGGTTCGCCGGAAGCGACCCCGACGAGCCACCGGCCTCCGTCCATGGGATTTTCCAGGCAAAAGTACTGGGGGGGGTGCCATGCCCCAATGCATCCACAGAACTTTTTTCATCTTGCAAAACAGAAACTCTATTCCATTCAACAGTGACTTCTCATTCTCCCTCCTCAAGCCACTGGCAATCACTATTCTACTTTCTGTTTCCATGAATTTGACTATTCTAGGTATCTCACACATGAGTGGAATCGTACTGAGTTTGTCTCTTGGTGACTGGCTTTTTTTCTCTTAGTATAATGTCTTCAAGGTCCTCCATTTTGGAGTATATGTCAGAATTTCCTTTCTAAGCCTGAATATTATTGCACTGTCTATATACCATGCTTTGCATGTCTATCCATCTGTTCATGGACACGGGATGCTTCCACATTTTAGCTATTGTAAATAAATGTTGCTATGAATGTGGCCATACAAATACCTCTTTAATATCCTATTTTCAATTTTTTAAAATTTTGAATTTATTCATTTTTTTAATTGAAGGATAATTGCTTTACAGAACTGTGTTGGTTTCTGCCAAACATCAACATGAATCAGCCATAGGTATACATATGTCCCCTCCCTCTTGACCCTGTCTCCCACCATCCTCCCCATCCCACCCCTCTAGGTTTTTATAGAGCCCTGGTTCCAGTTTCCTGAGTCATACAGCAAATTCTCACGGGCTGTCTATTTCACATATGGTAATGTAAGTTTCCATGTTACTCTCTCCATACATCCCACCCTCTCCTTCTTCCCCCTGTTTTCAATTTTTTTAGCCTATACACCCAGAACTGGGATTGTTGGGTCATATGGTAAATGTATATTAAATTTTTTCAGGAACTACCACACTGTTTGACAGGCATTGCATCATTTTATATCCCCATCAACATTGTACAAGAGTTCCAATTCCTCCACATCCTCACTAACATTTGTTATTTTCTGTATCTTTGAGAGTAGCCACACTAATGGTGTGGGGTGATATCTCGTGGTGTTAAGTATCTGTGTTTTTATCAGTTTTACATAATAGGGTTCCAGTTTGTTTGCAAAGAAAATGTCCCCTACTAATAGGAAAAAAGTTAACCCCCTGGTCTTATGCAAAGAGCAGGAACTTTTGATCTAGTCAGAGGCATTGTTTCAAGCCCAGGAATTCACCACTTACAAGCTATGGGAACTTTTGGGTAATTTTGTTAAGCTTTTAGAGATTTGCATGCTTACTGAAAGGTGTATGTGTTATCGACAGTGAGGTCCAGCTGCTCGCCACTCAAAAGCCAATGAAGAGGCCAGGTTGGTGGAAAGTAAACTTTGCTTTGTTTCGGATGCCAGCAACCAGCAAGAATGGATGTCTGTTCAAAGGCCACCTCCCCACCACTGACAATCAGTGAACAAGAGCTTTTATAGACAGAGGAAGGCAGATGCATGCAGAAATACCGCAGGCAGCTCTGACAGTCATGTTGAAATTGTCCTCAGTGGTCTGACCTGCGTCATCTTGATTATTTTATGTACTGTTAATCTTCAGTTCCAGGGTTGAGTCTGGTTCTCAGAATTGTGGCAGCTTATGTCACAGCTACAGTCTGGTCATCACATAGTTCACTTCTTCCACCTGGTGAGAGTTTCAGCATCTATTAATAAAAGACAACTCACATGATATAGATCATAATATTATCTATGGCCCTTGAGAAGGAGCTGAAGGTCCTTGACTATGCTTAATGAATACACTATTATTACATAGTCTCCCGTGACTGTTTTCCTTTGTTTCTGCCTGTTCTTACTTCTTTAAGCTTATTCTTTGGCAAAAGTTTTTCCACAGACAAATGGCAGGTAGAAGATATGGGGGACAAGAACCATACATAGGTCCTGCCCCATTGCATATGTACCCTAACAATCTAAGTGAGTGACATTTTCCTTATGTGCCCATATTGAGACCTTCCTTAGGGCTGAGGTTCATTCATTCAGTAGGTTTTTTTTTTTTAATGTTACTTTATTTTTAATTTTTAAAATTATTTTCTAATTTAATTTTTTTTAACCTATGTTTATTGAACTGCTACTGTGTTCCAGGCACTTTCTAGAACTTGAGGATACAGCAGCAGACAAGAAAAGCAAGGCTTTTGCTCTTCAGGTGCTCAAATTCCAGAGGGGAATCAGACAAGCAATGGAGAGGGAGATGGAGGTACAAGCTAGGAAGAGAATGAACCAAGGTGTTGCGATGGAGCCTGAAGGTTAAGTGAAGGTTACTTAGTAAGCCAGTTAGGGGAACCTCTTCAGGGGGCCTGTCGTTTCAGCTGGGACTGGCTTGTTGAGGAGGAGCTGGGCTTGCAAAGATCAGGGGAGGTGTGTCCTGGGAGTGGGAACAGCAAGGCCAAGACTTAGAGGTGGAAATAGTTTTGGGACATTTGAGGAATAGATGAGCAGGTGACTGAAGAGAAGGGAGGTGAGGGCCATTGTCCAGGTCCTTTGTGTCTGGTCACTCAACAGTTTACTTTCCATTTCATCCATGTGGGCCCTGAAGGTAGCTGTATCCTGGAGAACAGGTGGGTGGATGTAACAAGAGCTCTTGTCAGTTGCTTTAAGGGAAAACAGGAAGAGAAGACCGTGGATTCCCCCTCCTGAGACTTCAGTCTCCCTGCTGTAGGTGGATGAAGAGGGTCTGAGCTGCCTGATTTCTCCCAGCAAACCAGAGCCCAGCGGGGAGCAGGGCCTCTCTCAGTTCTTTTTAAGTTCAGAGATATGGAGAGACATGTAGTGGATGTCTCTGATGGCTGCCTTTGTCCTCCCTGCTGACTGTGGGCTCCTGGGTGTGCACCAGGGAGGGGCAGGTGGCCGACACTGGCCTTTGTCCCTTGGTGAGCAGAGCGTCAGATGTGGGGGAGGTGGAGGACACACGTGGACAGGAGGAGGGGAGAAGCTGATTCATTCACCTCATCACTTGGGTCCCTGTGCCAACTCAAGGGGTCTTGAGGAGGATTAAGGCGCCAAGAAATTTGAAGTGGGGGGTAAAGTTGCTGTTTTTGTTTTTACACTAGCACAAAGGATAACACGCCAGCCCACAATAGACTGTACGTTAGTTTCCTGAACTTTACTGTTTTTCCAGCTGGTTCTGGGTTACCTTTGTTAAATGCTAGAGATCAGAGCCTTTGTTCACAGCTTTTTCCAGCCCACGGTTCCTCAGATGTCCATTGCTGCCAGAGATGGAAGTGGAGTTAGTCCTTCTTCACTTGCCCTAGCTTCACCCATGCTGACTTGCAGTGAACACTTTCTTTTCAAAGTGCCAACAAAGGACTTCTCACCAAGAATTGCATAGACATAGAATCTTGCCCTTAACGAGATGGGGTGGATGACCCCTCTCAAGTTCATGGAATCCATCTTCTTTACTATTCCTTTTTTGGAAAGTCAAAAAAGCATTGAAGACGGAAACTAGGGCAGACTGGAGGGGAATATTTGAATCACACTGTTGGTGTCATGCTATTAGTTGCACAACCCAGGGCTGTCAACACCCTTTGGTTAACAGAGGGATGTTCAGAGTATCTGCATGAATATCTCCGTTTCTCCATTGGTTGGAAATACTTCTGATGAAATTGCTTGTTCTTTGAGGTCCTTCTGAAGAAATGATTTCCTAGTTAGAAGGTGGCCAGGAGCTGGTATTGCAGCAGGCCTCCTTCCAGGACAGATAGATCTGTGAAGTGTGTGCTAACTGCTGCTCTCCCACAGAGCAGAAGGTGCTGATGTTCTTTCACAACTGATCTGACCACACAGATGTGATATCAACGATGATGCCACCAGCAGTCCAGGTCAGAAATAGCCCTCACCATCTGGGCTGGAAGATCCACTTCTAAGACGGCTTCTTCAGTCACAGGCGGTGCCTGGGCTGGGAATTTCACTGGAGCTGTGTACTTATGGCCCTTCTAGATGGCGGTCTTAGGGGTCAAAGATGAGTGTTCCAGGTGAATAAGGGAGAAGCTGTCTGGCTTTTTATGACTTAGTCACAGAAGTCCTATTGTATCTCTTGCATCATAACCTATTGGTCAAAGCTGTCACAAGCCTGATCAGATTCAAGGAGAGGGGACCTAGATCCCTGCCTCTTCTTGGGAGGAGTGTCAAAGAAATCATGGCCATGTTTTAAAATCACTATAGTATCATTTTATCTGTAAATGTTTCTATAAGCTCCTTATTTTTTATTTATTTGAAAATTTTAATTTAATATAGTTGATTTACAATATCATGTAAGTTTCAGGTGTTCAGCACAGTGCTTCAATTGTATTGGCTTCTTCTGCTGCTGTAACAAATGAACGTCAATCTTAATGGCCTAAAACAACACAGATGTATTCTCTTACCTTTCTGGAGGTCAGAAGTCTGAAATGGGTCTCTACTGGGTTGAAATCAAGGTATCTGCAAGGCTGCCTTCCTTTTTTGGAGGCTCTAAGGGAAGATCCATTTTCTTGTCTTTTTTAACTTCTAGAGGTTGTGCCACATTCCTTATCTGTAGCCAGCAATGGACAGTCAAATCTTTCTCACATTGCATCACTCAGACACTGACAGTCTTGCTACCCTTATGAGAATCCTGATAATGACACTGGGTCATGCAGATAATCCAGGATAATCTCCCTATTTCAAAATCAGTTGATGTCTATCTTGATCCCTCTTTTCTGTGTAATGTAACATATTCACAGGTTATAGTGATTAGGACATGGCCTCTGAGAGAAGGATTGTTATTCTGCTTACTTCAGTCTATATCTTAAAAAAAAAAAAAAAAGAATTAAAAAAATACAGTCTCAATACCATTGCTTATTGGCCATCTGTATGTACTCTTCCCTGAAATATCTGTTCATGACTTTGGTCCATTTTTTAATTGAATTGTTTATTCATTTGTTTAAGGTCGAATTTTGAGAGTTCTTTATATATTCCAAATACAAGAGCTTTGTCAAATAAGTCTTTTGAAGAGCAAAACTTTAAAATTGATGTGCTCCAATTTTATCAATTTTTCCTTTTATGGGTTGTGCTTTGGGTATCAAATTTGAGAACTTTTTTTTCCTTGTCTTAGGTCTAGAAGATGTTGCTCTTATTTTTTTTCCAAAAAGTTTTGTCATTTTATGTTTTACACCTAGGTTCATGATGTATTTTGAGTTATTTTTTGGGGGTAAGGTATGAAATTAAGGTCAAGTTTTCTTGGTTTTGTTTGTTTTTGGTCTATAGATGTCCACTTACTTTGGTACCATTTCTTAAAAAGTTTATTCTTTCTCCATTCTCCCTTCTATAAATGTTTGCTAGAATTTACTTTTGAAGGCTATGAGAATTTTGGTAGGGAGGAGGACTTAAATTACTTAATAGAAATAATTCCTTAATAGATATAAGACCATTCATATATTCCATATAGTTTTGTTACATAGTCTTCTCATGTCAGTAAATTATATTTCTGATAAGGGCGAAAGGGACTATACTCCAAAGAAACAACAAAATTTAGCAAGCATGTACCAGCCTGAGCTGGGAGAGAAACTTGGGTCTGGATTTTGAGGGTGATTTGATCAAGGATGAAGCACAAGCAGGAGTCAAGATGGCCAGGATAAATATCAATAACCTCAGATATGCAGATAACACCACCCTTATGGCAGAAAACAAAGAGGAAATAAAGAGCCCCTTGATAAAAGTGAAAGAGGAGAGTGAAAAAGCTGGCTTAAAACTCAACATTCGAAAAGCAAATATCATAGCATCTGGGCCCATCACTTCATGGCAAATAGATGGGGAAACAATGGAAACAGTGACAGTCTTTATTTTCTTGGGCTCCAAAATCACTGCAGATGGTGACTTCAGCCATAACATTAAAAGACACTTGCTCCTTAGAAGAAAATCTATGACCAACCTAGACAGCATATTAAAAAGCAGAAATGTTACTTTGCCAACAAAGGTCTGTCTAGTCAAAGCTATGGTTTTTCCAATAGTCATATACGGATGTGAGAGGTGGATCATAAAGAAAGCTGGTGCCAAAGAATTGATACTTTTGAACTGTGGTATTGGAGAAGACTCCTGAGAGTCCCTTGGACTGCAAGGAGATCCAACCAGTCAATCGTAAAGGAAATCAGTCCTGATCATACATTAGAAGGACTGATGTTGAAGCTGAAGTTCCAATACTTTGGCCACCTGATGCAAAGAACTGACTCATTGGAAAAGACCTTGATGCTGGGAAAGATTGAAGGCAGAAGGAGAAATGGACGACAGAGGACTAAATGGTTGGATGGCATCACCAACTCAATGGACATGAGTTTGAGAAAGCTCCAGGAGTTGGTGATGGACAGGGACGCCTGGCATGCTGCAATCCATGGCGTCATAAAGTCAGACACGGTTGTGCAACTGAACTGAACTAAACTGATCAAGGAAGCTGGAACACAAGAATGGATTAGGAGGAACTTATTGACTTGGGGACACTCTTTCTGGATATAGGCTATAACTTCCTGGCAAGGATTGCAGAGGTTGGTGCAATTTTGCAGCCAGGAAATCTCCATAATGCTGGAGAAGGCAATGGCTCATGCTGAGTGAAGTTAAAATACTTGAATTGCCACGACAGGTGGAGAAGAAAGGGATAAAAATGACTATGGAAGTGGGCATGACAGAGTAGATAAACCATGTGAGGCTGAAAGATCCTCCAGATTATATTATATGGAAAGTCCCAGAAAACACATTATTCATCAAAGCCATCAGGATTGGCTGGTGAGACAGGGACCAGCATCAGTGGTATTTCTCCTTTTCCAGCTAGTACTAAGGGTATGAGTGGCTGATACAAAACTTGGCCCATTGATAGCAATGGGGATAATGCCCTCCATCCTTGAATCTTCAGAATTATATCTCTCACCATTTTGTAAAACTGTTAGCCATTATCTTTTCAGATCTGTTTGCTGTCTCATTCTCTCTTTCCTCTTATTTTGAGATTCTAATTAACCAGATGGTTAATTAATCAAATAGATGCCCTGCTCTATTCTCTATGTGTTCTTATCCTCTCTTTTGTATTTTTCCTTCTCCTGTTTCCCCTTGGTTCATTTTGGTATGTTTGAACTTGACCAATATTTCTTCAGTTGAGTTTAGTCTACTCCAAGGTTTTATTCCAGTTTTTTCATTTTTTGGACCCTAAATTTGTATTTTACTTTTACAAATTTGCAACAATACTCGTGGTTGTTTCCAGTTCCTCACCAAAAAGCTCAAGCTTCTTCTCAAGGCATTTGTGGCATCAGCATCTGGGATCATGTTTAAAATGTTTTAGAGTTTGAGATTTTTCTAAACCACCCAGGTGATGGGGCCTGGCCTCCACTTTGTTCAAGAGATGGTTTTCTTCTCATTTACTTTTCCTCCTATCAGCCCAGATAGAGGATGGTTTCTTGCATCCCTTCACTTGGGTAGCACTGGACTTTGTTTTCCTCCAGCCCAGCAAGGCTGTGAAAGGTTCAGTTCATCTTCTCAGCTACCTCTTCTGAATTGCAAACATCCTCAATCTGGAAGAGACTGCACTGCCAGGCTCAAATTTCTGGATTTCTATCATCTCTAGATAGAGAGAGCCTCTTGATGACGGCGAAAGAGGAGAGTGGAAGAGCTGACTTAAAACTCAAAATTCAAAATACTGAGATCATGGCATCCAGTCCCATCACTTCATGGCAAATAGATGGAGAAAAAGTAGAAACAGTGCTTGGACTCCAAAATCACTGCAGATGGTGACTGTAGCCTTGAAATTAAAAGACGCTTGCTCTTTGGAAGAAAAGCTATGACAAACTGAGATAGCATATTAAAAAGCAGAGACATCACTTTACCAACAAAGGTCCATCTAGTCAAAACTATGGTTTTTCCAGTAGCCATGTATGGATGTGAGAGTTGGGCTATAAAGAAAGCTGAGGGCCAAAGAATTGATGCTTTTGAACTGTGGAGCTGGATAAGACTCTTGAGAGTCCCTTGGACTGCAAGGAGATCAAACCAGTCAATCGTAAAGGTGATTTCCTTTGAATATTCATTGGAAGGACTGATGCTGAAGCTCCAATACTTTGGCCACCTGATGTGAAGAGCTGATTCATTGGAAAAGACCCTGATGCTGGAAAAGATTGAAGGCAAGAGGAAAAGGGGATGACAGAGGAAGAGAGGGTTGGATGGCATCACCAACTTGAAGGACATGAGTTTGAGCAAACTCTGGGAGGTAGTGAAGGACAAGGAAGCCTGACGTGCTGCAGTCCATGGGGTCGCAAAGAGTCGGACACAACTTAGTGACTGACAGCAACAACATCCTTTCTGGGGTCTTTAAGCAACAATTCCTTACTTCTGACTTGCTGAGGTAGGCTGTCTCTTGACAGAGAATTCTACATTCCTGGTAAATCTGCTTCATGTGGAACACTGAGGGACAAATTCCTAATGTTTAATTAAGAGTGTGGGGCTTGCTCTAGTCTGAAGTTTTGATAACAACATTACCAATTGTGTGACCTTGGACAATCTCACTGAAACTCTGTTTTCTCATTTGTCAAAGGGAGATAATCAGAGTACACACAACATGGTGATTTTGAAGAATAGACCATGCATGTAAATCCTTTAGTTACCAGAGAGGTTTAGGGTGCACATAAGAATCATTCAATTGCCAATTTGCTTGGTTCCTTATGAGGAAAGAGGAGAGTGAAAAAGTTGGCTTAGAACTCAACATTCAAAAAACAAGGATCATGGCATCTGGTCCCATCACTTCATGGCAAATAGATGGAAAAACAATGGAAACAGTGACCGACTTTATTTTCTTGGGCTCCAAAATCACTGCAGATGGTGACGGCAGCCATGAAATTAAAAGACACTTGCTACTTGGAAGAAAAGCTGTGGTCAACCTAGATAGCATATTGAAAAGCAGAGACGTTACTTCGCCAAAAAAGGTCTGTCTAGTCAAAGCTATGGTTTTTCCAGTAGTCATGTATGGATGTGAGAGTTGGACTATAAAGAAAACTGAGCACAGAAGAATTGATACTTTTGAACTGTGGTGTTGGAGAAGACTCTTGAGAGTCCCTTGGACTGCAAGGAGATCCAACCAGTCAATCCTAAAGGAAATCAGTCCTGAACATTCATTGGAAGGACTGATGTTGAAGCTGAAAATCCAATACTTTGGCCACCTGATGCAAAGAACTGACTCCTTGGAAAAGACCCTCATGCTTGGAAAGATTGAAGGCAGGAGGAGAAGGGGACGACAGAGGATGAGATGGTTGTATGGCATCACTGACTCAATGAACGTGAGTTTGAGCAAGCTCCAGGAGTTGGTGATGGACAGGGAAGCCTGGCTTGCTGTAATCCACGGGGTCACAAAGAGCTGGACACGACTGAGAGACTGAACTGAACTGACTTATGAGGAAATTGTTTCTCCAGATGTGGGACCAAGAGTTGGCATCACCCAGGGATCAGCTTGGGCTTCCCTGGTGGTTCAGATGATAAAGAATTTGCCTGCAGTGTGGGAGACCTGGGCTCGATCCCTGGATTGGGAAGATCTCCTGGAGGAGGGCATGGCAACCCACTCCAATATTCTTCCCAGGAGAACCCCATGGACAGTGGAGCCTGGCAGGCTACAGTGCATGGGGTCACAAAGAATCAGACATGACTGAGCAATGAAGCACAGTACACAGAGCAGGGATCAGGCTTGGCTGTTTCCTTTCCATGTGACAGATTTCTCTCTGAAGTGAATGATCACAGCCTTCTTCCATAGAGCAGGATGCCCTGATGGACTCCCACAATTGTCCTAACTGCGTAAATGTGACATCCAAAAACACGACTAGGTCTCAAAAAGGATAAGCCAAGCTTAGCCATGCCTAGATGGAAAGAACAGAACTGGAAAGCCTGGAGGTACAGGGATGGTGAAACTCAAGATTATCTTTCCAGTAATTTGTCTATTTGTTGAATACTCACCATAGACCTACAAGTGTGGATTTAACACTTTAGGAGGGGCAGCAGCTTTAAAAATGGCCGTACTCTTTGATCCAGAAATTCTGTTTTTCAGAATCTATTTTATGGAAATTAACTCACAAGTGGGGAAAATTTTAAGGACGGTGGTTTTTTTGTGGTAGTTTATCTATGATCATATAATTGATAGCCAACTATATAGTCTACACTGCTGGACTGGTAAACTAACAGACATAGTGGTTAATGTTTAAGAGCCTAATGCCAGCCTCTTAAACAAATAGAATGACGTGAAAAGACTTGATTTTTAATATTACATATGAATAAGCAAGATACAAGAAAAGCAATCCTGGGAAGAAGAGAAAAATAGAAAGAAATAAACCTACTTTATATGCCGATCCACTCCTCACCCCATGCCTCATAGGCTGTCTCTTCTCCACAAGCCTGGCCTGTCTCTAGGAAGGAGGAAAGATTCTGATATTACACCAGGATACGAACACATGATCATCGACAAATTTTTGACAGACCTGGAGAGAAATGAGAGAAACAGCAGGCACTGAGGTGTCTGCCCTAACCATGAGGAAGTGGCAATCAAGAGCCCCAGAAAAGCCAGGTCAATTTCTTCCCCCCTTGGAGGGTGGCTGGTCAGAAGTTGGTGGAGATGTTAGTGCTCAGGGCTGCAGAGTAGGGCGCAAAATGAACCAAGTGAATTAAGCATTTCTTCTTGACCGTGAATTACTGTTTTGAATCTCTGCCTGTCTTGTTCTCAGTCTCCGGCTCCCTCTTCAGCGAATATAGCTATTGGGTCAGGGAGCCCTTGTTCCATCTCTTTTGGGGAAATTCATCTGGTCCACAGAGATAATTGCCAGCAAGACGCCACCTTCCGTACATCACCCAAAGGGTGGAGCTCCTTGGGAGAGCCAAGGGACTCTGTTATTTTGTTCATCCTAGGAACCAACTGGACCTGGCATTTTCATCTTATTAGTGAATGCCAGAGAAGGCAATGGTACCCTACTCTAGTACTCTTGCCTGGAAAATCCCATGGACAGAGGAGCCTGGTGGGCTGCAGTCTGTGAGGTCACTAAGAGTCGGTTACAACTGAGCGACTTCACTTTCACTTTTCACTTTCACGCATTGGAGAAGGAAATGGCAACCCACTCCGGTGTTCTTGCCTGGAGAGTCCCAGGGATGGGGAAGCCTGGTGGGCTGCCATCTATGGGGTCGCACAGAGTTGGACATGATTGACTTAGTAGTAGTAGTAGTAGTGAATGCATTAGACCTCAATTTTCCCCACTAACAATGGGTCTACCAGATCCAGAGACAAGATAGTTAAAACTTCCTGAGAAGTTTGGGAAACAGCTCAGAATATTTTAAAACCTTCTGTGAAGTTCTTTGCTTTCATGTGAGAAATCTCTACTGTAGAGTTTAAGTGATGTGCCTTAGACATCCATCCAGACCATTGAGAAACAATTCTAAGAGAAAGGAAGGATGAGAGTCTTGTGATACAGACAAAACTCATGAGCTAAGGGATGTAGTGAGGAGATGGTTGACCAGAACAGCATGGAACTCATCAAGGATGGGCAGGAAGAGGGCAAAGCCAAGATAGAATGGGGCAAGTGCTGCTGCCTCCATCCCTCGGGAGTCCATCCTGTATCCTTGTCCCTTTACAGGCAACTCTAGAGCATGAGAAGCTGGAGGCTGGGCATGATCAGAGGGGAAGTGCTGCATGGTGTCTTGTTATGAGTTGCACGTGTTGGGGTCCCTGGGGTCACACAGAGGTTCAGAGAATCCAAGAAGAGCCCAGTTGCTCATTTGTTGGGGCTGATTGGCTGGAAAGTTTTTTGCCCGTGACAGGAGGTGAGATGATGCTAGTGTCAGAGCCCTAAGGACATGGAAAAATCTACAGATTAATAGTTCCTCCCACAGAGCAGATCTGATGCTCTGCTACAGCTGTTCCGATCACAGAGGGTGACACCTACGGGTGATGCCACAGCACCCCGAGCACACAAGTCCCACTGGAAACCGCATCCTGGGTGAAAAGGACCATGACGTCATGTTGCCCAGACTGCTTCTGAGGAAATGATTCATGAACAAGGAGGTGGAGGAGCCAGGAGTTGCTCTCACTAAGGGACCAAGCTTAGTTGGTCTTCTACCATGAACAGAGCTTTATGGATCATACCATTCCCTTTTGCCTTTCTCGGAGCAGACGTTTCTAATGTTCTTCACAGGTGTTTTGACTGTGACATATCTACTGATGCTATAGAGTGTTCAGTAGCCTGAGCTGTGTTTGATCAAAACTCAGATGGACAGAATGGAATTGGGGAAGTCTGGGACATGACAGATTTGACGCGATAGATAAAGTTGGCTTTTAAATCACTGTTTCACTCATCAAACATTCACCAGTCCCTACAAAGGCCATTAAAATCTTGTTTAACAGTTGGGTATATAAATGAATGCACATTAGACATGGGGTGTCTCTATAAATCAGGAGTCTGAAATGTCCTTATTTTTTGGCCCAGAAAGTCTACAGCTAGGAGAATATCCTATGGGGAAAAAAACCTCATTTGTTGAAAAAGGTTTATGCATATGGATATTTGGTGAAGCATATTTATAGCAATTAAAAATCGAAAACAGTCCAAATGTGCTACAGTAGTGGATGACAATATTAATACACTAGGCTGATGGATGAGGACATTAGGCAGCTCTTAAAAATACTGGAGTGATTTGGAAAAGTCTTGTACTGTTGCTGCTAAGTCACTTCAGTCGTGTCCGACTCTGTGCGACCCCATAGACGGAAGCCCACCAGGCTCCCCCGTCCCTGGGATTCTCCAAGCAAGAACACTGGAGTTGTACTGTTAAGTGTAAATAAGAAAAATAAAAATTTGCATTCATATCATGGGTACAATTATGTCCCTTCCCTTTCCCACATACACGGTAAAAAGAGATAAAAAGCAAGTAAGTAAATGGAACCATCATAAGCCTAGGGGAAAACGTACTTGAAAGAAATAAACCAAATTAATAGTCATTAGGTTTGGATAATAGGACTTGTCCTACCTTTAGGGAAAGACATTTTATTCAGATTGCCCCTGAGTTCATTTATGCCATAATAAGACACGAAGAATGTAGACGAACCCCTCCTCCCCCATCCCGGCTCCATATCCTTACTTACATTTGCCATGCTGCCTACCCAACTTTCAGAAGTGAAACAATTCTCTATTCTTTTCTGCATTTTCTATATATTTAAAATCAGCTTTAACTACTTTTGAGAGTATCCTATAGTCAACATTACAAATTATCATTTTAAAAAAGCCCAATTGGAATTGAAAACACTAGCAACATTACTTTCTCTCCACTCCTGTGAGACTCCCTCTTATGCAGTGGATGAGACTTTTTGAGAAGATGTGATACCTGAGTAGCAGCAGCTATGTCCCCACCAGGAGGTGACAAGCCCAAAGAAGAAAAGCCAACAAATAGTTGAGGGGAGATTTTTCAGAAGAGTCATTAATGATGTTATTGAAGTGCTAGACAAACCCTGGAAATGCCTCAACTTTACAATAAGGAAACAGGAAATGTTCTAGGATTCTTTAATAGCAAGGACTTCCTCTAAAATTTATTTACCTCCACAGTTTCTAAGGGCAAATTATTACTACAAGAGGTGAATTTGTTATCATATTTAGTTGTAAGTGATCTTTTAATTTTGAGAAGGCAATGGCACCCCACTCCAGTACTTTTGCCTGGAAAATCCCATGGACAGAGGAGCCTGGTAGGCTGCAGTCCATGGGTCGCTAAGAGTCAGACACGACTGAGAGACTTTACTTTCACTTTTTACTTTCATGCATTGGAGAAGGAAATGGCAACCCACTCCAGTGTTCTTGCCTGGAGAATCCCAGGGACGGGGGAGCCTGGTGGTCTGCCATCTCTGGGGTTGCACAGAGTCAGACACGACTGAAGCGACTTAGCAGCAGCAGCATCTTTTAATTGCTATAAATAAGCTGTGACAAACACTGTTATACAGGTGACCTCATCATTGTGCTTATGTCCATAGGATAGATCTCTGGCAGAGTTTTTCTCTTTAAAGGGTAGCAATAATTTAAGGGTCATCATATTAGCTCCCAATTAGCCCAGTTAGGAGGTCTTGTAGGTCTTCATAGAACTGTTCAACTTCAGCTTCTTCAGCACCAGTGGTTGGGACATAGACTTGTATTACTGTGATATTGAATGGTTTTCTTTGGAAATGAACCGAGATCACTCTGTCATTTTTGAAATGCAAGTGCTACCTTTTGGACTCTTGTTGACTATGAGGGCTACTCCATTTCCTCTAAGGGATTCTTGCCCCCAGTGGTAGATGTAATGATCATCTGAATTAAATTCACCCATTCCCATCCATTTTAGTTTACTGATTCCCAAAACGTTGATGTTCACTCTTGGCATCTCCTTTTTCAGTACAGTTCAGTCGTTCAGTCGTGTCCGACTCTTCCGACTCTTTGCAACCCCATGAATCGCAGCATGCCAGGCCTCCCTGTCCATCACCAACTCCCGGAGTCCACCCAAACTCGTGTCCATCGAGTCGGTGATGCCATCTAGCCATCTCATCCTCTGTTGTCCCCTTCTCCTCCTGCCCCTAATCCCTCTCAGCATCAGGGTCTTTTCCGATGAGTCAACTCTTCACATGAGATGGCCAAAATATGGAGTTTCTGTTTCAGCATCAGTCCTTCCAATGAACACCCAAGACTGATATCCTTTAGGATGGACTGGTTGGATCTCCTTGCAGTCCAAGGGACTCTCAGAGTCTTCTCCAACACCACAGTTCAAAAGCATCAATTCTTTGGCACTCAGCTTTCTTCATAGTCCAGCTCTCATATCCATACATGACTACTGGAAAAATCATAGCCTTGACTAGACGGACCTTTGTTGGCAAAGTAATGTCTCTGCTTTTGAATATGCTGTTTAGGTTGGTTATAACTTTCCTTCCAAGGAGTAAGCGTCTTTTAATTTCATGGCTGCAGTCAACATCTGCAGTGATTTTGGAGCCCCCAAAAATAAAGTTTGACACTATTTCCACTGTTTCCCCATCTATATTCCATGAAGTGATGGGACCAGATGCCATGATCTTTGTTTTCTGAATGTTGAGCTTTAATCCAACTTTTTCACTCTCTTCTTTCACTTTCATCAGGAGGCTTTTTAGTTCCTCTTCACTTTCTGCCATAAGGATGGTGTCATCTGCATATCTGAGGTTATTGATATTTCTCCCGGCCATCTTGATTCCAGCTTGTGCTTCTTCCAGCCCAGTGTTTCTCATGATGTACTCTGCATAGAAGTTAAATAAGCAGGGTGACAATATACAGCCTTGACGTACTCCTTTTCCTATTTGGAACCAGTTTGTTGTTCCATGTCCAGTTCTAACTGTTTGACCACTTCTGATTTACCTTGATTCATGGACCTAACATTCCAGGTTCCTATGCAATATTGTTCTCTACAGCATCAGACTTTCACCATCAGACACATCCACAATTGGGTGTCGTTTCCACTTTGGCTCAGTCTCTTCATTCCTTCTGGAGTTATTTCTCTGCTCTTCTCCAGCACTTTGGGCACCTACCGACCTGAGGGGTTCACCTTTCAGTGTCATATCTTTATGCCTTCTCGTACTGTTCATGGGGTTCTCAAGGCAAGAATGTTGAAGTGGTTTGCCATTCCTTTCTCCAAACCAGGGACTAGCTATTTTGTGTCCATCAGCCTGTTGATGGTGATGTCTGTAGGAATTTGCCTGGACTGTACTTTTTGGGGGGCCCCACAGATATTTTCCCCAGCTGAAGCCAGTGTTGAAGCTGGATGGGCCATTAAGGTTCTTATTATTGTAAGATGAACCTCAACAACCATCAGGGGACTTTGAAAGACAAGGTTTGTTACTTGGAGTTCCAGAGGGTAGACAGCACGGCTGCGGCTGCACAGTGAGGTCTCAGAGGGAGAGAGCTCAGACCTGGGCTCTGCTTTTATTGGGGTGAGGGTGGGGTGCCCAGGGTATTGCAGGTTCACTCTTTATTGATGAATTTAAAAGATAAGAGAGAAAGTGTGGAAGGGAAAAGGGAAGCCACTCAAATGGTCAGTTATCTAGGTCATCCAGAACTTTCTAAAAGGGGAACTCCATGGGTAGGGCAGCCTTGGCCCATTATCTAGTCCTGTATCAGGAGATGTGCTTATTCAAGATGGATATCTTTGAAATGGATGCCTCACAATCAAAAGCTTAAGGTAGAATGTTTGAGGAATGAGCCAAAGTCTGAAAGGCCAGCCTCACTCCGGCCCCCTCTGCAGCTGAGTATTCCCCAGATCTGCTGTCCCCACCCAGGGTGTGCTTTTAGCTTGGGTCAGGGGGCTTCTCAAGACTCCGTGGTATTATCGTCTAGGTCAGAGCTGTGTTGTCGGGACAGCTGGGGGTGGGCCCCAGAAGGTTCAGCTCTGTGGGGAGATGCTTGGTGTACAGACCTGCCTTTGTGAGAAAGCACCACATAACCTTGTCACAGGGTCACACCAGCCTCTCACCTCCTCTCACTGGGGAAACCATTTCCCCATGAAGTAAGCAACACGAGCGTTCCTGCAAATACTCTGAGCCTTTGTGGTGACCCAAAGCTTTGCTGGCTTCTGCCACTCACAGCATGATACCAACGCTGTGATAAAAAACACACCCCCACCTCGGTCTCCACAAGTTTCCGTCCTCTAGTGTCCCAAGGCTGCCTGTAAAGAGAGGACACAGCTCAGATCCCAGCAGGAGGCTGCAGCTTCAAGTCTCCAAGTCCAGCTCCACTGGGCCCACCTGACTCTCTCACTTGCCCGGCGTCATGGAGGTCCCCGGGGCCGCCCTGGCTGTCCTGCTGCTCACCGCGGCCCTCTCTGCCCGCACCTGCTCTGCCACCCATGAGTCTGTCTTCCCTTCCTTTAGGCCTGTCCCCCACCCTTGGCCGGGGCTTGGGCCACAGTGCCGAAGTGTTTCACCTGAGCCCTTAAGTAGAGAGCTTCAGAGAGACTTCAGACACTATTTCCTGAGCAGAACTTTCCTTCCCAGGGTGGTTTTTAGCAATTCTATTCTCTGACTCTGAGAGACAGTAGGAGGGAAACCTATTTTATGGATTCCTGGGAAAATGAGGCCCAAGTGGGATTCTGACAAAAGCTGGAACCTGTGTCCAGTGGGCTCCCAGTGTAGCTTTTGGTCTCCTCTGGAATCCAGTTGCAATAACACCACTTCCTCCTGGATTCCCCCTCCCCCGCCCCCACCCCCACCCCCCACGCTGTCTCCTGCAGGTCTGTTGGCTGTCGAGGAGCCGTTGGCTGCCTTTCCCCCTGAACAAGGACTTACCATGGTCTGTCCCATCTCTCACAGTTGGTGCCAACACCCCGACCGACTGCTGCTTCTCCTTCGTCGCCCGGCAGATCCCACGCAAATTAGTGGACGACTATTATGAGACCAGCAGCCAGTGCTCCAAGCCCGGCATCATGTAAGGGCCAGCCTTCCTGCCCGCCCTGGGGAAGGAGCCTGGGGGTCTGGCCTGAGGCACCTCCTCGGAGCTCAGGACACCAGGGGGGCCCCTGCTGTGTTTTCTCACATGGTTTGGAGCCTGCAGAGGGTCCTGAGGGTCCACCCCTGGCCAGAGGGAGGAGAGGGAAGGGGTGACAGCAGGAAGCTGTCTTCTCTCTCATTTGCCGAACAACGATGCTGGCTTTCCAAGGGGACACCCATAGGAGACCCAGGAAGTTCCATGAACCCAGGGTTAAAGGGACATGATTTGAGCATGTGGACAGGCCCTGAGATGTCCAGGGCAGAAGGAGGGAGGGGTCCCTGGGGGCCCAGGATCCCCCCACATTGCACTCACCAGCGTGTAACCCCTCTGCTCCTCTCCACAGCTTCAAGACCAAGAGAGGCCGGCAGATGTGTGCCGACCCCAGTGAGGACTGGGTCCAGGAATACATCATCGACCTGGAGCTGAATCCCTGAGTGGCCTGGGAGCTGCAGGGAAGATGTTCCCTCTATAGACAGTCGGGGAAGCAAGGCAATGACCCTGGGACTCCAAAAGGCACCTCTTTTGTGGGTCACACCCCATCCCCAGCCACTCACTTCACTTTAATGTCTCCTATTTAACTTTTGTCATTTCTTTCCACTGTGGAAGTGTGTGATGTCATGAATATCTGCTCTGACCCCCCTCTTCCCCACCCATCCCTCCTCCTTCCTCTGTAACTGTCCTCACTCTCAGTACGTGGATCAATCAGTGTGATTGGCGCTCTCCTGGCAGCACTCGTATCATACATGCCAAACAACAAATGCTGGTTGAGTGGTTTTGCCCAGGACTGTGATTCAAAATATTGAAGGCTCTTCCATAAAAGGTAAACCAGCCTTTTCCTTGTGGTGACTCTCTTGATTTTGCTTTTCTAGCAGCCAGAATCATGGGTAGAGACTAATACAGGGTGAGGGGGTGGAGAATAGGGAAATATGAAAATGGGCCGACCACAAGTAAGGAAAAACATCCTAGAACAAAACCACCAGGCATTCCCCTGGAGATACTGTCCAGGAAAGTTGAAACTGGCACATTAATTTTATTTTTATTTTAAAAAAATATTTCTTTGTTTATTTTTGGTTGTGTGGAGTTTTAGTTGCAGTGTGTGGGCTCAGTAGTTACAACACAAGGACTTGTTTGTTCCACAGCATGTGGGACCTTAGTTCCCTGACCAGGGATTGAACCTGTGTTCCCTGTATTGGAAGGTGGATTCTTCACCACTGAACGGCCAGGGAAGTCCTGACATGTCATTTTATAACCAAATCATAATTTACCTACTTAAGTGAAAACCAAGGTGGTAGGTATTTGTGCACACAAGTGCATTTTTGTATATGCTTTCCTCAAAATAATGGCTCACACTTGTTGAGGTCTTATCAAGTGCTGGGTTTTATGGTCAATGCTTATAGTAGTGCTGAGCTAAGTGCTTTCCTTGGTGACAGGTAAGGCAACCCTGCCTGCAGTCGAACGAGAATACCCTACCCGCCAGTTGATGGAGAGCCTTGCTCCCTTCTCCATTGTTCTGCACTCTGCTTTTTGGGGGAATATTCTTCAAGCCTATATCTGAGCTGAGACATGAGGGCTAGAGTGGCCAGAGTTAAATTTAAAAATATGGGATGAAGAATTCTTTAGCATAAGGATGTCCCATGCAATTGTTGGGGAATACTTATACAAAAATTATTTGTTGGGTATCTGAAGTTCAATTTTAACTAGGATTACTGTATTCTACCCGGTGACCTACTTGGGGTGCACACCTCTCATTAAGGCTGCCTGTTTCCTGTTGAAGTTGGGTACCTAAGGATTGGCTTGAATGCAAGTACTTTTCAACATTGAATTCACATTAGAATCATTTGGTGGTGGTTGTTTAGTAGCTAAGTCGTGACTGACTCTTTGTGACCACATGGACTGTAGCCTGCCAGGCTCCTCTGTCCACGGGATTCACCAGGCAAGAATACTGGAGTGGGATGCCATGCTCTTCTCCAGGGCATCTTCTCAATCCAGTGATTGAACCCACGTCTCCTGCACGGCAGGCAGATTCTTTACTGCTGAGTCACCGGGAAAATCTCAGAATCACTTGGGAGAGCTTTTTGAAAACTTCATTCCCAGGAGCTCACCTCCAAAGTCAAGGCTCTAATGACATCTGGGTGAAACCTGGACATTAGTAATCTTAAAATGTTAATAATGCACATCTAATTTGAGAAGCAACGCTGGGGTGTAGTCTTAGCCTGTTTTTGGCTAGTCTTGGGGTTTCAGAGCTGATACAACTCTCTTCCAGTTTTTCAAGGCTTCTGATTTGTTTTTCTTGTCAGGTTCCTTGGATGGTTAATTAGCAGAAAATCTGTCAGCTACTGTTACTTTTAGAACAGGGACTTAGGACTCCTCCTCTCTCACAGCACAGTGCTGGGAGCTCTGGGCCTGTTTTCCCCACCACACGCCTCTCCCCCATGTAACTGTCTCAGGGCTCCACACTGCCCTCTGCTGATGAAACGATGCCACAGGCGGGGAGGTTGCCCTGATAAGCTCCCCTGCCTGCAAACGCATCCCACCAGCCCACCTCCTCACAGGCAACAGGAGGGTTGGGTTTGTTCACGGGATGAATTTCTTAAAGGAAGGGTCTGAGAACAGGATGAACCGGGCTGTTTATGGATTCCACTTTTTGTCCTTTCTAGTCTCCCATCCTGTCATTTCTGCTTATACTAACCTTAGCTTGGAGGGGAGAATACTTTTCCAGATGACTGATTCTCAACCAGCAAGCAGAAAGGGTTTCTCTTAAACAAGCTATATTTTTCTTCCTTCTCTGCTATTGGAGGAGCCAATTTCAAGGTGAGCTAATCTCTTTCTTAAAGGGCTTTGCTGATTTATGCAAGAAGTAATCATTCTTCAACACCCTGAATTTTCCTTTTTGATATAACCTTGGTGATGCAGATGGCCTTGGTGAGAATATATAAAAAACCATGGGATGATCAGCTGTCGTGCTGGTTAGAGATGTCTTCCTGACTTTGACCTCAGCCACTGCCCTTGGCCAAGTCCACTTTCGGGGTCTGTTGCCTCTGCAGTTTATGTCAGTTCGGGGTGTTTTGAGTTGCTGTATCAGAAAAGCTGGCTCAATCTGGCTTAACTGATAAAGGGAGCTTGTTAGTTCACATAATTGAAGTTTCAAGAAATGGATTACCTTCAGGCAAAGCTTGATCCTGTGGTCCATAAAGTATCACCATAAACCATGTTTCTTTATCAATTTTTGATCTCCATTCACTTTGGGAGCTTCATCTTAGGACATCTACTGTAGAGTAAGTCAGCTTGCTTGCAGTCCCCACCCCCCTTGAGACCCCTTCATGGGGTTTCAAGAGAAAAAGTAATGACCTCTCCGCACAAAGGCGGAACCCACCAGGTGGGCCACTCTTTCTTTCTTCCTGTAGATGTTGACTTTTGGAGCCAGACTGAGCAAGAGAGAAGAAATCAAGATAAGAGGCAGGGCAGAGAAAGGAGTGTGGGGGCAACTGTGCTCTCACCACGTGGAGTGAGTTTTCTCGTGGCCAGACCACCCTGTGGACAGTTCTGCAGCTTGAGCCTTCTTCTCAGTGACACTAACAGATTGGGGAATCATACATCCTACCTTGTGTGGGGAAGACCCAGTTTTTGCCAGTGTGCCAGCATATTATTAATAATAGTATCCTCTTGGGCTCTCAAAATGGTCATTTTATCAACAGTAGGTCTACTTCTTGAAGGGTCTCTAACAGCAGGAGCTGGTGAGATGGTCTCAGGATTGATGTACACAGAGGTCCCTGACGGTGTGGGCAAAGGATGCTGAAATCCAGTCTGCACGTCACCTCTACAGTCTTACACCCAATGCAGGGCCAGATGTGCTCCAAGAGGGAGCCTTTTCTTAATGTCCTCAGTTAGCAAAGGCCCAGGTGTGCTACCAGTGGGGTGGGTGGAGGGAGAGGTGAAGGATGCAGGCTAAAGTGGGGTGTCGACATCAGGGAACTCGGCAAAGAAAGGACCCACAGAACCCCTTCCGTGCAAAGAAATGCAAAGGAAAGCATCAATGGCTTGTTGGTATTTAAAAAAAAAAAAAAGGCAGAGTTAACAAGCCAAATGAAACAGGGACTACATCTGTGTGCAGTTAAGAAAAGTCCTCTTACCTCCATTATCATGCCACATAGATCACCCTCTCCCCAGGACCCCAGAAGAAGTAGGCCTTTAAAGAGAAGAAGAGAAGGCATCCAGGACTAAAAGCCTTCTCTTCCTGCAAAACCCCTGAGCCTGATTTGCAGCAGTGGAGGGTGTGGAGGAGGCAAGAAGTGGAGATGAAATCAAATTTGAGACTGAAATTATAAACTGAAAGAATTTTTATTACTGTATGTGACCAGAAAGTTGTGGCTCTGCCAAAAATGCTGTTAAGGTGAAACCAGTGGTGGGAGAAAAGTTCAGCATTTTATGTTTATTTTCTGTAAGCATCAGGATAGGACAGGCTATAGCTGAGTAACAAACAACCCCTCAATGGATTAACAGAACAAAAGTTTCTCACTGGCACCAGATCTGATGTAGGTCAGGTCACTGGTTCTCAAAATTGAGTGCGCACCAGAGCCACCTGGAGGGCCTGTCTAAGCAGAGTCCTGGTCCCCACGCGAGAGACTCTGAGGCTGCGTGTCTGGGGTCCGGCTCAGCTCTGCTCTTCTCACGGGCTTTCAGGTGATGCTGACGGTGCTGGTCCATGAACCACACTTGCAGTAGTTCTGACCCCAGAGCAGCTTGCCTCTAGGAGGTGACTCAGGAATCCAGGCTGCTTCCATCTTGCAACTATTGATTCTGGATCGAGAAGGAAGGAGACAGAAAAGGAATGCTCCTTTTAACTGTCCTGGCCCAGAAGTGACACGCATCACCTCTGCTTACAGTCCATTCAGAATTAGTCACAAGAGACAAAATCCATCTGCCATGTAAGGAAACATATGGGTTATTAATATTTAGGGAGCACTAATATCTCTACCAGTTACTGTCAACAAGAGGTTTACTAATGAAAGCAGGTGGTCCAAGGTGAACTTTTTGGCCACACCAGGTGGCTAGCAGGATCTTAGTTCCCCAACCAGGGAATTGAACCTTTATTCCTGGCAGTAGGAACCGAGTCCCAACCACTGGACCACCAGGGAACTCCTGACCAACGTGAACTTGCAGTCTATGCAGGTACTAACAGCTGCCCAAATGAAAGGTATATTCTGTATTCGGAGTTTTAAATGAATATCATTGACATCTTTTCATCTCAGTACATTCATATCAATACTTCTTCCTTTTCAGTGGTTTCATATGTATTATGTGGGTGTACTATGATATTTTTAAAATTTAGAATGCTTGTGCACTGTCTTTGTTACTTTGGCTGCACTGGGTCTTTGTTGCTGAGAGCAGGCTTTCTCTAGTTGGAGCCATCGGGGGCTTCTCTTCATCATGGTGCACAGGCTTCTCATTTCAGTGGCTTCTCTGGTTGTGGAGCGTGGGCTCTAGGCTTATGGGTGAAGCGTATGGGCTTCAGTAGGTGCAGCCCACAGGCTCTCAGGAGTTGAGGCTCGCAGGCTTAGTTGTTCCTTGGCATGTGGGGTCCTTCCAGATCAGGGATGGAACCCTTGTCCCCTGCATTGGTAAGCAGATTCTTATCCACTATGTCACCAGGGAAGTGCATGTGCTATGATGTTTTAAACTAGTCTCTTTCTCTCTCTCTTTTTGATGAATATATTTTTCTTTCATTGTTTTCGCAAGCTGGGCTGCAAAGAACATCTGTGTGCCTACACCTTTATATCTTTACATAGTGTTTCTTGAAATAAATTCTTCAAAATAAGATAGATTGAAGATTATGTACATTTTAAAATTTTCTAGAAACTGTCATTATGCTTCAAAAATGCTTAACATCAAAATTCCACTTTTTAATACTAAAAAAATAGAGTGCTAGTGCTAAGTAGCTTCAGTCCTACCCTACTCTTTGCAACCCTGTAGAATGTAGCCCATGCAGCTCCTCTGTCCATGGGATTTTCCAGGCAAGAACACTGGAGTGGGTTGCCATGCCCTCTTCCAGGGGATCTTCCTGACCCAGGGATCAAACCCTCATCTCTTATGTCTCCTGCATTGGCAGGTGGGTTCTTTACTACTAATGTCACCTGGGAAATAGACTTTAAAACAAAACAAATAGGGCTTAACAAAAATTAATACACATTTGCATTTCTCATAAGCATGTAGAATTTCTCCCTCTTGAGTTTTACAACAGAGACTCTGATTTAGTCTAACTTTCTTATTCTTAAAAACATAATCTAGGCCAAGACTCAGGAAAGTTTTCCATAAAGGGTCATATAGTAAAAGTTTTGGGCTTTGCCGTCATACAGACTCAGCCCCAAGTATTTAACTCTGCCATAGTAATGGGAAAGCAGTCACAGACATACCATATGGAATGCACTGGGCAAGGTTGTGTTCCTCTGAAATTTTATTTACAAAAACAGGAATTGTGTTGGATTAAAAAAAATTTTTTGGCGGTGCCACATGATGTATTGGGATCTTAGTTCCCCAACCAGGGCTCAAACTGGTGGCCCCTGCAGTGAAAGCTTGGAGTCTTAACCACTGAATCACCAGAGAAGTCAGTATTGTGATGGATTTGTTCTGAGAACTGTAGTTTACTAACCCTGATCGAGATAATTGATCTAATAAATCATTTGTCCTTCATCATAGAAGTCTTATTGCTTGTATTGGCTGATTATCTTTTTCTTCTCTAATGTTAGCCACTAATTTTGTTGAGTCATGAATTACAGGAAAACAATATCCAGGTATCATGCTTATTGCCACATGGATCTTATCAAGAAGAGTGGTAAATCCTTATTGACTGATTCCATGGTTTTTGGTCTTTTGGCTTCATGTAAATCACTTGGGAATTTGGGGGGAAATCTATATTTCCCAGATCCTAAGAAATTCAGTTATGACCATTTTAAACAACTCTGCCTGATGGTTCTGGGCTGCTTGGAGAAATGCTGATATCAGCTTGCATTTTGGTTATATTATTTATTAGCTGTAAGACTGTGGGTGAGTTGTTTTAACTCTCCGAGCTAACATTTTTGCTTCTCTCAAATGGGGATACTTTGCTCTTAGTGAAATTGTTAGAACTTAGAGAACAATACATAGTTCTTAAGAAAGCATGATTTAGGAGAAAAATAGATTTCAATGCATGAATATATATCAAGAATGGATTTACTTAAAGCATAGATTATACACTAGGTGCACTCCAGTATTCTTGCCTGGGAAATCCCGTGAACAGAAGAGCCTGAGGGGCTACAGTCAATGGGGTCGCAAAGAGCTGGGTATGACTTACTGACTAAACAACAGTAGAAACTGTCATTGCTCTTCTAAGACCTTGACTATCAAAATCTCACTTTTTGCTACTAAAAAAATAGAGTTAAAAAAAAAAACAGAATAAATAGGAACAAAAGTTAATATACATTTGCATTTCTTATAAGAAATGCCTAATCAGTTTCCATAGGGAGAAATAGAGTTTTTCCTTAAATATAAAAGCAGTTTAAATACAGGTGAGGGACGTTCCTGGTGGTGCAGGGGTTGAGACGCCACACTTCCAGCGCAGGAAGCACAGGTTTGATCCCTGATTGGGGAACTAAGATCCCACATGCCAAGCGGTATGGCCAAAAAACAAAAAAAAAAAAAAAAAGAAAGAAAGAAAAAGTAAATGTAGATGAGAAAAACGTGTTTACTAAAAAGTGCAAACAAATTTCTAGGAACATCTGGACTGTCTGGAGGGCAGAAACGTAAGTGGAAGTTGTAAGATGCCATCCTCAATATCTTTGCAGGGGTAGGTCGTACCTTGGCATTCAGAATGGCAGATAACAGGTGAAACTGATTGAGAACATTTTAGGAATACTCTCACGAACCTGCATAAATGACTATGGGAGACAGGAGCCTGGAATGGTCTGGGATGGGGATGACCAGCCAGTGAAAGAGGACTTCAGTGCGATTTTGCCCTCATTCTGATGCACGGACAGGTGAGGCCACAGGACACTGGGGTTATAAGGTGTACAAGAGCAGTGCTGGTGACCAGGACACACAGATACTAAGGACCACACTGAGCAAGTAAGTGCAAGGGTCTCAGTGGAAAGAAGAGATACAATGTGTAGCAGTCAAGTCCAGTTCATCATGTTTGCCAGAATCTTTGAGAGACCAAGTTTTATCCTCTTCATCAGGGAAAGTCTGAATCGAAGGTTCCAGCCCCAGAGCCCATCTCCTAACTGTATCCTAACTGCTCATCATTCCAGGACAGCAGTTGGCATTTCCCAACTCATGTCACCCACATCCCAAGGATCAGGGTCACTCTCCCGGAGTTAGGCACCCGATCCTGCTAGATGTCTGTGTGCTGCCTTGGAATGGGGTATCCCCACCCTTGCTCCTGCTCCTCTGGAGTCTTGCCCTAATAAAGGCTACTGCAACAGGCCTCCTATGTGCTACATAGTCATTCATTTATACTTATTTTTTGCTTGACCAAAATCATATTCACAGAACTCTTGAGAAAATATTCTCATGGCTTCTGCCCTGTCTAGAGACAGAGACATGGAAGGAGGAAAGGAGCTAGCTGGGAGGAATTTGCCTCTGATCTATTGGTTTCCTAAGTCCTGTATTCATGGACCCACTGCAATGTAAACATATGGTCCTACTAGCCAAAGAAGCTCCACCAGAATGCCTAAATGGAAAGGACACAGCCTGAATGATGCCACAGAAACAGTTTATTTTGGACACAAGCTCTTTAGAAACCAATCATTCCACCATTTTAGATCTTCATCTTCCAGGGAATTCCAGGAATAGGAAATAGCCAGGAATGTTTTGTCACCATGCCAAGCATCGAATTCATGGATTCATGAGAAATCTTCTGGCGCTGGTCTCCAGGCATGCTCAATAAACCTCCAGTCCAGCTTTCCCATGGCCGCCAGAGTCACCCTTCTAAAATACAGATTTGATCATGACATTAACCGTGCATGGGCTTTGCTGGGAACTCAGCTGGTAAAGAATCTGCCGGCAATGCAAGAGACCCCAGTTCGATTCCTGGGTTGGGAAGAGCCACTGGAGAAGGGATAGGCTACCTACTCCAGTATTCTTGGGCTTCCCTGGTGGCTCATGGTAAAGAATCTGCCTGCAATGTGGGATCCCTGGATTTGATCCCCTTGGAGAATTCCATGGACTATTCCACAGGGTCCCGGCTGAGCAACTTGCATGTTCACTTAACTGTGCTTAGAAACATCCAGCAGTTTACCAAACCCTTGAGCAGGAAGCTCTCTCTCCTCACTGGACTGGCATGGACGACCTTCCACCATCCCCCTGAGATGTACAGCCTCTTTCTACCACCATCACCTCCCCATCTCCAGTGGAGGACCCACACTCCTTCCACCCTCTCAACTGCCCTGTCTTCCTCCAGCTAATTTCTGCATCCTTTATGCTCCCTCGATGTTCTCCACTCTCTGACAACTTTCCCGATCACTCTCCCTCGAGGCAAAGCCAATGACTTCTGTCTTTGCTCCTACAGATCTTAGGCAAACTATATGCAAAGCACTCTGCCCACTGGGCTGTAATTATTTCTCTAGCTATGTCTCCCTCACCCTGTTGTTCTTGTCTTTTTGTTGCAACTCTAGCACCACACCTGCTTGACACAGGAGATACTCCGTCCCATGGGGTTCCCTTTCCCTTCCTTCTTCCTCCAAGGATGACCCATTTCCAGGAAAACTTTAGCCCCTTTGCAGGGGTGGGGCGAGAAGGAAAGTGGGATGCCCTTGGTTAAGAATAACCTGTGAAGGACTTCCCCGGTGGTTCAGTGGTTAAGAATCCAACTTCCAATGGAGGGGACCAAGGTTTGATCCCTGGTCAGGGAACTAAGATCCCACATGCCCTGGGGAAACTAAGTTGGCAAGCTGCAGTGAGAGAGAAGCCCAAACACTACAACAAAAATCCTACATGTGGTAATTGACTCGATGCAGCCAAAATAAATATATATATATATTTTTAAATGACCTGTGCATCTAGGATCATCGATACATATCTCATCTGAACTCATCAGGGCTCTCCTGGGATAGGGCTCCTCTGCAAGGAGGAGGCCTTAGATGATGCACCCTGCTGTCTCCAGCCTCTTTCTCTTGGAGTTTTCCAGATTCCCAAGTGTGGTAGACATGTGAGCAGCCCTCTGTTCCAGCAAAGTCCACTGGGGTGCTGTTGGCATCCTTGGCCAGCTCTTGATTTGTACTCACCTTGAAAACAGGCTTTTTGCAGACATAGCCACACCCATTGCTGCAGCATTTCATGCCCTTGGGACAGGAATCATCTCCTGAGCATCCATGAAGACAAATCCCCGGAGTATCTTTGGGCACCTTTGGGCACCTTTGGGCAGAATCCAGGTCTCTGCTGTCCTGAAACAAAAACACAGGGTGGTTTTTGTGGAGCCTGGAATGCAGACTAAGACAGGTTTGCGAACTGAGGCCGAGAATCTGAACCCCTCGTCACTGGCAGGACTCCCGCCTCTTCCATTGCTTCCTTTGTGCTCTGTACTCCTCCTTCAGCCTCCACTGCTCCTCTCTCACTCGTAAGGCCAGAGTCTGTGCCTTCAGAGAGAGGTCTTCCTGCTCCCAAAGCTACACAGACTCAGAAGACAAGAAACCTGTATAGTCACAGCCCTCTTTTTCTTGCTTCGTAAGAAGATCTTAGAGAAGTCCCTGCTTACAGAGATCTCTGTCTCTCCATTCACACACCCTGTGTTTGTTCTGTAGGTTCCTGTGGAGTCCCACTTCCAGGCATGTGTCCTAACTAGAGAGAACCTTACACTTTACCCACAACTTTAAAAAAAAATTAAATTATTTCTTTTTGATTGAAGGATAATTGCTTTACAGTATTGTGTTGGTTTCTGCCAAAAATCAACACGAGTCAGCAATAGGTATACCTATGCCCCCTTTGTCTTGAACCTCCCTACCTGTCCCACCCCTCTAGATTGTAACAGAGCCTGGTTTGAATTCCCTGAGTCATAAAGCGAATTCCCATTGGCTATCTATTTATCTATTTTACCAACAGATGGGTTGGTAATCAGATCCAATCCAATCTGATAAAGAGAATTGGAAACAGGGTGAATGCTCATTTAGATCAAAAGAAATGTGTCTGATCCGTGTTGACTCTCCCTTCTGTAGTGGAGACACAGCTGTTTCCAGGCCAAACCATCTCCAAGTCTAACACTGGGCTCCGAGCCTTCTCTGCTGTCAGGAAGGATTCACTTCAGCACCCTCACCTTTGATAGGAGGTCTCTGAGCACAAGCCACCTCCAGCCCCATGATGATGAAAGCCACCAGAACGAAGATGGTGCCTGTTTTCATGTTGGCCTCTGGTGTGGTACAGGGGCAGATCCCAGCCCCAATTTATACTCTCAGTGTCATCAGAAAGGAGGGTGGGACAGATCAGATCAGTCGCTCAGTCGTGTCCAACTCTTTGCGACCCCATGAACTGTAGCACGCCAGGCCTCCCTGTCCATCACCAGCTCTCAGAGGTCACTCAGACTCACACCTATCGAGTCAGTGATGCCATCCAGCCATCTCATCCTCTGTCGTCCCCTTCTCCTCCTGCCCCTAATCCCTCCCAGCATCAGAGTCTTCTCCAATGAGTCAACTCTTCGCATGAGGTGGCCAAAATACTGGAGTTTCAGCTTTAGCATCATTCCTTCCAAAGAAATCCCAGGGCCGATCTCTTTCAGAATGGACTAGTTGGATCTCCTTGCAGTCCAAGGGACTCTCAAGAGTCTTCTCCAACACCACAGTTCAAAAGCATCAATTCTTCGGCGCTCAGCCTTCTTCACAGTCCAGCTCTCACATCCATACATGACCACAGGAAAGACCATAGCCTTGACTAGATGAACCTTTGTTGGCAAAGTAATGTCTCTGCTTTTGAATATGCTATCTAGGTTGGTCATAACTTTCCTTCCAAGGAGTAAGCGTCTTTTAATTTCATGGCTGCAGTCACCATCTGCAGTGATTTTGGAGCCCAGAAAAATAAAGTCTGACACTGTTTCCACTGTTTCTCCATCTATTTCCCATGGAGTGATGGGACCAGATGCCATGATCTTTGTTTTCTGAATGTTGAGCTTTAAGCCAACCTTTTCACTCTCCACTTTCACTTTCATCAAGAGGCTTTTTAGTTCCTCTTCACTTTCTGCCATAAGGATGGTATCATCTGCATATCTGAGGTTATTGATATTTCTCCTGGCAATCTTGATTCCAGCTTGTGTTTCTTCTAGTCCAGCATTTCTCATGATGTACTCTGCATATATTGTCACATGGTGACAATATACAGCCTTGACGGACTCCTTTTCCTATTTGGAACCAGTCTGTTGTTCCATGACCAGTTCTAACTGTTGCTTCCTGACCTGCATACAGATTTCTCAAGAGGCAGATCAGGTGGTCTGGTATTCCCATCTCTTTCAGAATTTTCCACAGTTGATTGTGATCTACACAGTCAAAGGCTTTGGCATAGTCAATAAAGCAGAAATAGATGTTTTTCTGGAACTCTCTTGCTTTTTCCATGATCCAGTGGATGTTGGCAATTTGATCTCTGGTTCCTCTGCCTTTTCTAAATCAAGCTTGAACATCAGGAAGTTCACGGTTCACATATTGCTAAAGCCTGACTTGGAGAATTTTGAGCATTACTTTACTAGCGTGTGAGATGAGTGCAATTGTGCGGTAGTTTGAGCACTCTTTGGCATTGCCTTTCTTTGGGATTGGGATGAAAACTGACCTTTTCCAATCTTGTGGCCACTGCTGAGTTTTCCAAATTTGCTGGCATATTGAGTGCAGCACTTTCACAGCATCATCTTTCAGGATTTGGAATAGCTCCACTGGAATTCCATCACCTCCACTAGCTTTGTTTGTAGTGATGCTTTCTAAGGCCCACTTGACTTCGCATTCTAGGATGTCTGGCTCCAGGTCAGTGATCACACCATCATGATTATCTGGGTCGTGAAGCTCTTTTTTGTACAGTTCTTCTGTGTATTCTTGCCACCTCTTCTTAATATCTTCCGTTACCTCATCCAAGGTAAGGTGTGATGGCTGTGCTTTGCTGGAGCAGCTGGGAAGAGATACCCCACACCCAAGGTAAGAGAAACCCAAGTAAGACGGTAGGTCTTGCAAGAGGGCATCAGAGGGCAAATACACTGAAACCATACTCACAGAAAACTAGTCAATCTAATCACACCAGGACCACAGCTTTGTCTAACTCAATGAAATTAAGCCATGCCCGTGGGGCAACCCAGGATGGGCGGGTCATAGTGGAGAGATCTGACAGGGTGTGGTCCGCTGGAGAAGGGAATGGCAAACCACTTCAGTATTCTTGCCTTGAGAACCCCATGAACAGTATGAAAAGGCAAAATGATAGGATACTGAAAGAGAAACTCCCCAGGTCAGTAGGGGCCCAATATGCTACTGGAGATCAGTGGAGAAATAACTCCAGAAAGAATGAAGGGATGGAACCAAAGCAGAAAGAATACCCAGCTGTAGATGTGTCTGGTGATAGAAGCAAAGTCCAATGCTGTAAAGAACAATATTGCATAGGAACCTGGAATGTCAGGTCCATGAATCAAGGCAAATTGGAAGTGGTAAAACAAGAGATGGCAAGAGTGAATGTTGACATTCTAGAAATTAGCGAACTAAAATGGACTGGAATGGGTGAATTTAACTCAGAGGACCATTATATCTACTACTGTGGGCAGGAATCCCTCAGAAAAAATGGAGTGGCCATCATGGTCAACAAAAGAGTCTGAAATGCAGTACTTGGATGCAATCTCAAAAACAACAGAATGATCTCTGTTCGTTTCCAAGGCAAATCATTCAATGTCACCGTAATCCAGGTCTATGCCCCAACCAGTAACGCTGAAGAAGCTAAAGTTGAATGGTTCTATGAAGACCTACAAGACCTTTTAGAACTAACACCCAAAAAAGATGTCCTTCTCATTATAGGGGACTGAAATGCAAAAGTAGGAAGTCAAGAAATACCTGGAGTAACAGGCAAATTTGGCCTTGGAATATGGAATGAAGCAGGGCAAAGACTAACAGAGTTTTGCCAAGAGAACACACTGGTCATAGCAAACACCCTCTTCCAACAACACAAGAGAAGACTCTATACATGGACATCACCAGACGGTCAACACCGAAATCAGATCGATTATATTCTTTGCAGCCAAAGATGGAGAAGCTCTATACAATCAGCAAAAACAAGACCAGGAGCTGACTGTGGCTCGGACCATGAACTCCTTATTGCCAAATTCAGACTGAAATTGAAGAAAGTAGGGAAAACCACTAGACCATTCAGGTATGACCTAAATCAAATCCCTTATGATTATACAGTGGAAGTGAGAAATAGATTTAAGGGCCTAGATCTGATAGATAGAGTGCCTGATGAACTATGGAATGAGGTTTGTGACATTGTCCAGGAGACAGGGATCAAGACCATCCCCATGGAAAAGAAATGCAAAAAAGCAAAATGGCTGTCTGGGGAGGCCTTGCAAATAGCTGCGAAAAGAAGAGAAGCGAAAAGCAAAGGAGAAAAGGAAAGATATAAACATCTGAATGCAGAGTTCCAAAGAATAGCAAGAAGAGATAAGAAAGCCTTCTTCAGCGATCAATGCAAAGAAATAGAGGAAAACAACAGAATGGGAAAGACTAAGGATCTATTCAAGAAAATCAGAGATGCCAAAGGAACATTTCATGCAAAAATGAGGGTGGGACAGGAGGCAGTAAAGCTGGAAGAGTATCAAATAGAAGCTCTCCAGAGAGTGCCCTCAGAAGTTCTAATCTATTGTTCTATTTCACAACTGGATTCTTAGACTTGGGAATGGTTTCTCGGATATGCAAATACCAAACTGGAGAGTTTGGAAATACTTTTTAACCTGTCATTTATTACTCCATCACAACTTGGCCCTGGTTTCCCTGGTGACTTTGAGGAACTGTGGTCAAAGTGTTGCAGGAAGGAGACCACTTCCAGGGTGCAAAAGTGAATTCTTCTCTAATACTCGAAAATGAATTGTCTGAGGAGACACATGCTGGCAAAGCAAGAGACTTTATTGGCAAGTGATGCCCAGATGTAGAGCAGGAGGGTAAGGGAACCGGGGATCACTGCTCTGCCGCTTGACTCGCAGTCCTGGGTTCTATGGTGATGGGGTGAGTTTCCGGATGGTCTGGCCAATCATTGTGACTCTAGCTTCTTCCTGGTGACACAAGATGAATTTCAGTGAGGAGGATTCTTGGAAGTACGTAGGACTTGTGGTGCCTCCTTTTGTCTTTTCCCGAATTCTCCCTGTTGGTGATGGCGTGTTAGTTCCTTGTTCCTTACCAGGACCTCCTGTCATAAAACAAGTCATGCAAATGGTTACTATAGTGCCTGGTGAGTCTGAGTGATCTCCAGGAGTTGGTGATGGACAGGGAGGCCTGGCGTGCTGCGATTCATGGGGTCGCAAAAAGTCGGACACAACTGAGCGACTGATCTGATCTGAGGGTGGGTGATTTCAGTCAACATTTCACTAATGACTCTTCCCTGAAAGACTTCATACTCAAGATACTTCTTGAGAATTGTGGTGGAGGTTTCTTTCTTCTGTAATTACTTGCGCTGAGAATGGGTATGCTGCTGCTGCGCCGCTAAGTCACATCAGTCGTGTCTGACTCTGTGCGACCCCATACACGGCAGCCCACCAGGCTCCCCTGTCCCTGGGATTCTCCAGCCAAGAACACTGGAATGGGTTGCCATTTCCCTCTCCAGTGCATGAAAGTGAAAAGTGAAAGTGAAGTTGCTCAGTCGTGTCCAACTCTTAGCGACCCTGTGGACAGTAGCCTACCAGGCTCCTCTATCCATGGGATTTCTCAGGCAAGAGTACTGGAGTGGGGTGCCATTGCCTTCTCCAGAGAATGGGTATAGTCCTGCCTAAAAACTAGCATTCATCCTCATAGTAATAGCAATTTAGCCTGAATTGCTGTCAGAGATGAAACAGGAGCCAAACAGGAGCGCTAACAGGAGAGTGAACGTTGACATTCTAGGAATCAGTGAACTAAAATGGACTGGAATGAGTGAATTTAATCCATTATATCTACTACTGCGGGTAGGAATCCCTCAGAAGAAATGGAGTGGCCATCATGGTCAGCAAAAGAGTTCAAAATGCAGTTCTTGGATGCCATCTCAAAAAAGACAGAATGATCTCTGTTCGTTTCCAAGGCAAACCATTCAATATCACAGTGACCCAACGAGTAATGCTGAAGAAGCTGAAGTTGAACGGTTCTATGAAGACCTACAAGGCCTTTTAGAACTAACACCCAAAAAAGATGTCCTTTTCATTATAGGGGACTGAAATGCAAAAGTAGGAAGTCAAGAAACACCTGGAGTAACAGGCAAATTTGGCCTTGGAATATGGAATGAAGCAGGGCAAAGACTAACAGAGTTTTGCCAAGAGAACACACTGGTCATAGCAAACACCCTCTTCCAACAACACAAGAGAAGACTCTACACATGGACATCACCAGATGGTCTAACACCAAAATCAGATTGATTATATTCTTTGCAGCCAAAGATGGAGAAGCTCTATACAGTCAACAAAAACAACACCGGGAGCTGACTGTGGCTCAGAGCATGAACTCCTTATTGCCAAATTAAGACTTAAACTGAAGAAAGTAGGGAAAACCACTAGACCATTCAGGTATGACCTAAATCAAATCCCTTATGATTATACAGTGGAAGTGAGAAATAGATTTAAGGGCCTAGATCTGATAGATAGAGTGCCTGATGAACTATGGAATGAGGTTCATGACATTGTACAGGAGACAGGGATCAAGACCATCCCCATGGAAAAGAAATGCAAAAAAGCAAAATGGCTGTCTGGGGAGGCCTTACAAATAGCTGTGAAAAGAAGAGAAGCTAAAAGCAAAGGAGAAAAGGAAAGATATAAACATCTAAATGCAGAGTTCCAGAGAATAGCAAGAAGAGATAAGAAAGCCTTCTTCAGTGATCAATGCAAAGAAATAGAGGAAAACAACAGAATGGAAAAGACTAGATATCTCTTCAAGAAAATTAGAGATACCAAAGGAACATTTCATGCAAAGATGGGCACGATAAAGGACAGAGATGGTGTGGACCTAACAGAAGCAGAAGATAATAAGAAGAGGTGGCAAGAATACACAGAAGAACTGTACAAAAAGATCTTCACAACCCAGATAAGCACGATGGTGTGATCACACACCTAGAGCCAGATATCCTGGAATGTGAAGTCAAGTGGGCCTTAGAAAGCATCACTACGAACAAAGCTAGTGGAGGTGATGGAATTCCAGTTGAGCTCTTTCAAATCCTGAAAGATGATGCTGTGAAAGTGTTGCACTCAGTATGCCAGCACATTTGGAAAACTCAGCAGTGGCCACAGGACTGGAAAAGGTCAGTTTTCATTCCAGTCCCAAAGAAAGGCAATGCCAAGGAGTGCTCAAACTACCGCACAATTGCACTCATCTCACACGCTAGTAAAGTAATGCTCAAAATTCTCCAAGCCAGGCTTCAGCAATATGAACTTCCAGATGTCCAAGCTGGTTTTAGAAAAGGCAGAGGAACCAGAGACCAAATTGCCAACATCTGCTGGATCATGGAAAAAGTAAGAGAGTTCCAGAAAAACATCTATTTCTGCTTTATTGACTATGCCAAATAAATTGTGTGTGGATCACAATAAACTGTGGAAAATTCTGAAAGAGATGAGAATACCAGACCACCTGATCTGCCTCTTGAGAAATTTGTATGCAGGTCAGGAAGCAACAGTCAGAACTGGACATGGAACAACAGACTGGTTCCAAATAAGAAAAGGAGTACGTCAAGGCTGTATATTGTCACCCTGCTTATTTAACTTCTATGCAGAGTACATTATGAGAAATGCTGGGCTGGAAGAAGCACAAGCTGGAATCAAGATTGCTGGGAGAAATATCAATAACCTCAGATATGCAGATGATACCACCCTTATGGCAGAAAGGGAAGAGGAACTAAAAAGCCTCCTGATGAAGGTGAAAGAGGAGAGTGAAAAAGCTGGCTTAAAATTCAACATTCAGAAAACTAAGATCATGGCATCCAGTCCCATCACTTCATGGGAAATAGATGGGGAAACAGTGGAAACAGTGTCAGACTTTATTTTTGGGGGCTCCAAAATCACTGCAGATGGTGACTGCAGCCATGAAATTAAAAGATGCTTACTCCTTGGAAGCAAAGTTATGACCAATCTAGATAGCATATTGAAAAGCAGAGACATTACTTTGCCAACAAAGGTTCATCTAGTCAAGGCTATGGTTTTTCCTGTGGTCATGTATGGATGTGAGAGTTGGACTGTGAAGAAAGCTGAGCACCAAAGAATTGATGCTTTTGAACTGTGGTGTTGGAGAAGACTCTTGAGAGACCCTTGGTCCCTGCAAGGAGATCCAACCAGTCCATTCTGAAGGAGATCAGCCCTGGGATTTCTTTGGAAGGAATGATGCTAAAGCTGAAACTCCCATACTTCGGCCACCTCATGCGAAGAGTTGACTCATTGGAAAAGACTATGATGCTGGGAGGGATTGGGGGCAGGAGGAGAAGGGGACGACAGAGGATGAGATGGCTGGATGGACATGAGTCTGAGTGAACTCCTGGAGTTGGTGATGGACAGGGAGGCCTGGTGTGCTGTGATTCATGGGATGGCAAAGAGTCAGACACGATTGAGAGACTATACTGAACTGAACAGGATAGTAATCACTGGGCCCAGAAAAAGAAGGCAAAATTTGGGGTGAAGACTGCAGGATGTACGACTTTCTTCTGATTGGTTGCTGGTGAGGTAACAGGGTAACAGAATGCTCCAGGAATCTTGCACTCTGCCTAAAGTTACCATCTCCCACCTGGGTGGGGGCTCAAGTTCAGCAGAAGAGCTCAAAGATATCGTTATGCATATTCCTTGAGTAGGAACCAGGACCTGCCCCCAAGTAAGAACCACCTGACTGCTCCTCCTCCATTTCTGCATTTCCTCCCTTCCCTGATTAGTAATTGTCTGAATCTGCTCTTCAGAACTCAGAGAAGGTCAAGGAGGCAGAATAAAGCTTTTATCCTACAAACAAGAAATGAGACACAGAAAGGATTTGTACTCCAGAGTCCCAGAGTCCTGCTCAGTTTTAATTTAGAGAACTGAACAACTATAGTTCTGATAACTTCCTTTCAAAATGGAGCACAGTTCTGCCTCAATTTGGAGAATAGACACTGAATTGAAAGTATGTCTGAGTTCCAAGTCTCGGATCTGAGTCTTGTTTGATTAAAATCTCAGTCCCTTGGTCCGCCATTTTGATGTAACAGACCCAATCAGAAGTAGTTGGAGGAGTAATAACTAGAATTTTAATAGACAAAATAAATTTCCTTCCTTTTAGAAGACTAAGCCTGAAACCCAGTCTGGACCTGGCACTTTGGGGGTACTTGTAGCCAAGTAATCAGTTGTCTAGTTTTATTGAAGTAGGTTTTAACTTTTACCCTTGTATCAACATATAGATAACAGTTGTTTTGGTCATCATACATGTCTCTTGCTTTTGTTAACGTACAATCTAAAGCAATTTCCTTTATCTAGAAATGTAATAGTTACAAGAGGAAACCTTTAAAAAGTAAAGTTGCTAGCTGCCAGCAGACGTCATTCTGAGAATGTCTGGTGGCACCCAAGACTGACACAGCTCAGAAAAATCAAGTTCTTAGGAACACAAGGACTTGTCTGAAATTAGACTCATAGTGTCACCTAGTAATTTCCTTGGATGTCTGAGCCATAGGTATTCCATTTTGACTTTCAATTGTAATATTATCCTTAATAGCCAAAGCAGATGTCACCATTAACAATGTTGGTGTTTCTCTAAGTATGAGAAGATGCAAGAAGTAGGACCCATAAAATAGCCTCCTGAAAACGTCTAACTATCTGAAGGCCAATTCTGCCCCAGCTTTTCCCAGAGCACAGAGGGCCTTGTTCCTGATCTCCACACTGAACTCCTTTCAGGGGTGTCGAAGGTCAGAAGCTGCAATGATCGTAATTTAATCTTTGCAGAGGTAGATGGCAAGTGTCAGTTTCCAGTTGGCAGGACCCATTCATGATCATAAATTTGGGGGCGTGCCTTTCATGACTGTTTTCTCCCATGGTGTTGAGAATGCTCATTCCCAGGTATGGCAGATTTCACTGATAGGCCATTCAGTACACTGTTACTATAAAACAGTACCCCAAATTCTCTAGACCACCTGTCTATATTAGCCTCTTATAGTCCTGGAAAATATTCTCTCTTGTTCCTTCTTCCCATATCTGCTGTTGCTGCTGCTAAGTCGCTTCAGTCACGTCTGACTCTGTGCGACCTCATAGACGGCAGCCCATCAGGCTCCGCCGTCCCTGGGATTCTCCAGGCAAGAACACTGGAGTGGGTTGCCATTTCCTTCCCATATCGATTAATACACAATTATAACTATTGATTTTATATGAAACTATTTATTATTTTATCAGAAGCTCAGCCACACATTTGATAATGTAAAAAGCAGCAATTTTGTAAATGGGTGAAATACAAATAACATAGCTAGCAGTATTATTAAAGTTGTAAGTAAGAATTAAGCCAAGAACTTCCATTAGGTGTAGTCCATGAAGCAGCACTTAGAACTGGACTTGGAACAACAGACTGGCTCCAGATTGGAAAAGGAGTACGTCAAGGCTGTATATTGTCACCCTGGGTATTTTACTTCTATGCAGAGTACATCATGAGAAACGCTGGGCTGGAAGAAGCACAAGCTGGAATCAAGATTGCCAGGAGAAACATCAATAACCTCAGATATGTAGATGACACCACCCTTATGGCAGAAAGTGAAGAGGAACTCAAAAGCCTCCTGATGAAAGTGAAAGAAGAGAGTGAAAAAGTTGGTTTAAAGCTCAACATTCAGAAAACTAAGATCATGGCATCTGGTGCCATCACTTCATGGGACATAGATAGGGAAACAGTGGAAACAGTGTCAGACTTTACTCTTTTGGGCTCCAAAATCACTGCAGATGGTGACTATAGCCATGAAATTAAAAGACGCTTACTCCTTGGAAGGAAAGTTATGATCAACCTAGATAGCATATTGAAAAGCAGAGACATTACTTTGCCAACAAAGGTTCATCTAGTCAAGGCTATGGTTTTTCCTGTGGTCATGTATGGATGTGAGAGTTGGACTGTGAAGAAAGCTGAGCGCCGAAAAATTGATGCTTTTGAACTGTGGTGTTGGAGAAGACTCTTGAGAGTCCCTTGGATTGCAAGGAGATCCAACCAGTCCATTCTGAAGGAGATCAGTCCTGGGTGTTTATTGGAAGGACTGATGCTGAAGCTGAAACTCCCACACTTTGGCCACCTCATGCGAAGAGTTGACTCATTGGAGAAGACTCTGATGCTGGGAGGGATTGGGGGCAGGAGGAGAAGGGGACGACAGAGGATGAGATGGATTGATGGCATTACTGACTCTATGGACATGAGTTTGAGTGAACTCCGGGAGTTGATGATGGACAGGGAGGCCTGGCACGCTACGATTCATGGGGTCGCAAAGAGTCAGACACTACTGAGTGACTGAACTGAACTGAACTGAATGAGACTGGATGCCATGATCTTAATTTTTTTTTTTTAATATTGAGTTTCAAGCCAGCTTTTTCACTCTCCTCTTTGATTCTCATCAAGAGGCTCTTTAGTTCCTCTTCACTTTCTGTCTTTAGAGTGATTTTTCCTGGCAATACTGGTTCCTGTTTGTGATTCATTCAGCCCAGTATGCAAGATACTTCAGAGACCTTCTAAATTATCCCAAATTTACTGGAAATCACAAGAACTTTAATTGAAATTTGGTATTTGGGACACATGTCAAAAAGTTAGTCACTGTGAGACAATACTTATTCCTTATTGAGAGTAACAAGAGATTACAAAAGCAAAGCAAATCATTTAGAGGCAAATAAACACAATATCTGTTGTCAAAAGCAGCATTTCTAGAATACTTTAGAGGGAGAAACCAAATCCAGTCTTATTCTAGCCCATTCCTAACAAAATCCATTAACCCAGCTAAATTCAATCCAATCTTAGAAAATGCTGATCAGACACAACTCTTTTTAGAACTTTTTCATTTCTCAATCTACTAGGACTTGTTCCCTCAGGGTCAGAAAGCTGTTTGATCAAGCTTGCTTTTACTAACTGTATATGCAGGAAAAAACTAGTTTTGAAACCAGTTTTTAAGAGTTTTATCTAAGCCAACTTTATCTTATGTCTAAACCAAATTGGTGACCACACAATGTTACCCCATGTCACAAGGCAGAATGGCCATCACAAATCACAACACAGGACTCAGAGTATAAAATACATACAGATCCAGCTGTCCTCATCAAACATTTCCTAAAATATAAGATTGCAGTCTCTCAGGAAACCTCCTTCACAGACACGAACTTCAGATCCAAGTATGAACAGAGTATATGGAAATATCTCAGGTCTTCAAGATTTCAAAGGGAGGAAAGGAGGCCAGGTTGAAAGAAGAGAGGGTGGTGGAGGGACTAAGGGGGTGCCCTTACAGACCCCTGGTGGTCACTTGCAGATGCCCAGGTGTTGTGAGACTTTCCCCTGGGCTTCCAGGAAGGGAGGATGGGAACCCAACCCTACCAGAAACTGGAGGCCAGATACCAGACCTGAACCAGAGTCAGAGTTCTCTGCCCACCAGAGGGGATCAGGTATCAACCCTCAGAGCAGGCTGAGGCCCTCCAACCAGACTCCTGTGTCCAGGACCAGGACAGAAGGAAAAATAGGAGGATAGGAGGGATTGAAAAGAGGAAGAGAGAGAGAAGGGAAAAGAGGTCAATAAAATCTCCTGTTCCTTCCGTGGTCAAGGCACTCTGGCCAGTCATTCATGTCAGGAGGAGACCAGAGACAAAATGGTCCCATTTGTGGCCCCTGAGTCTGGCCCACCAAAGGGTGAGCTAGTCTCCAAGTACCCCGAGTGGTCAGGATGTCAGTTGTAGTGAAGAAGAGATCCCACCAGAGTCGCCATCTGTTGCAGGAAGGGAAACCTCTTCCAGGGTCTGAGAGTGGGCTCTTATTTAACATTCAGAAATGAATTATCTGAGGAAACACATATGCTAACAAAGCAAGAGTCTTTATTGGAAAAGGACACCCAGATACAGAGCCGAAGGGCAAGGGAACCCAGGGAACTGGCTCCCAATCTCAGATTTTATGGTATTGGGGTTAGTTTCTGGGTTGTCTCTGGCTAATCATTCTGACTCAGAGTCCTTCCTGGCAGTGCGTGCCTCGCACAGCCAAGATGGATTCCAGTGAAAAGGATTCTGGGAGGTTAGCAGGACATTTGGACTGGCATGTCATCTCTCCTTTTGACCTTTCCTGAATTCTTCCAGTTAGTGGTAGCTTGTAGTTCTGAGTTCCTTACCAGTACCTCCTGTTGTAAGATAACTCATGCAAGGGACTACTGTTGCCTGGCCAAGTTGGGTGGCTCCTCTGACACTGCCATTGGAAATTCCACATCAGTGGCTCTGTCATGGGTTTGAAGTGTTTACAAGAAATGACGTTCTTTGAATTTCACGTTCTTCCTCTGTGACATGCGGATGCCCATGGAAGCAACTCCACAGGCTTGTGAGCCTTCAGTGAGATGATTCATATAAAGTCAAGCACAGGACCTGCCAGACAATTTTCATGCTCAATAAAGGTCAAGTATTGTCATTATTATTGTACAGAGTCTCTCTTTAATAATCTTGCAGCATCTGTTCTTACAATGCTTATTCAGCAAGACATTATAGGCCTTAATTATGCTTTGCTTCATATTGGAAACTCAAAGTACCACAATAACAAGCTGATTGTATTGTGTTATACAATTTCTATAGTTAAATTCCATTTCCACTGCCTCATATTCCCAACTGAGATACATCCCAACAGGAGGATGGGACTAGAAGCTTCAACTAGTCCATTAAAAACTTAAGAGGGGAGGGATAAATTGGGAGGTTAAGATTAACAGATACACACTACTGTATATAAAATAGATAAACAACAAAGACCTACTGTGTAGCACAGGGAACTCTATTCCATGCCTTGTAATACTTGTATTAGTCACTTAGTCATGTCCAACTCTTTGCAACCCCATGGACTATAGCCTACCAGGCTCCTCTGCCCATGGAATTCTCCAGACAAGAATACTGCAGTGGGTGGCTAATCCCTTCTCCAGGGAACCTTCCTGACCCAGGGATCAAACCCTGGTCTCCTGCATTACCGGTGGCTTCTTTACCATTTGAGCCAATACCTGTAATAGAAAAGAAACTGAAAGAGAATAGACATTTGTATACACGTATAACTGAATCACTTTGCTGTACACCTAAAACTAACACAGCATTGTAAATCAACTATACTTCAAGAAAAACATAAATAAATAAAATTTTTAAAAAATTTAACTTGGGAAGCAAGGCTACAAATGTACTGGATCGGTACGTGAGAAATCTATGTCTCTTTTGCTGTGGAAGGAAGTGTAGATTGTATGGTCTCTTTTTTTTTTTTTTCCTTTCAGCTTTATTGATATATAATTGACATACAGCACTGTACATGCTAAAGGTATAAAACTTAATGATGTGACTTACATCCATTGTGAAATGATTATCACCATAAGTTGAGTGAACATCTATCATCTCATAGAGATACAACAGTGAAGAAATATAAGAAAATGTTTCTGCTTGTGATGAGAACTCTCAAGACTGTCTGTCTTAACCACTTTCATTATTTACATGTAGTGGTCTTAGTTATCTTTACATATTGTATATTATATATAGAAGCATTACAAAGTATATGATACACATTCACAGCAAATTATTTGATAACCAAGAAATCCCCAAATCTGCTAAATGTCAAAAATTGAAGTTTGGTTAAATAAATTATAAGCCATTCATATAACAGAATTTTCGATAGTGGTTATTTTTTAAAAGAAAAAGAAGTGACTGACCTAGAAAATGCTCCAAGACATAACATTACATGAATAAAGCAAATTAAGACATATAAATATTTCTGCAAAAAAGTACACATTTGTATATATACATATATGGCATGGAAAAATACATAGCAAATATTGATAGGTAATAGGTAATATTGGTAATATTGATTAACTATTGATTAAAATAGGTAATATTGATTACTTATTACTCGGGATTACTGGAAGGTTACTCGGGATATATCTGTATTGTTGAAATTATTGACCACAATCAGGTGTTTGTTGTGTGAAAATGAACTTTGACAGATTATGTTAACTCAGTGGCAGTGACCAAGTCCAGCTCACTTTTTGAGAGGGATTCAAGAGTCCGCTCTTGCCAACAGTGCTGATCCAAACTCTCCTGCAAGCTGTCTGGAGCTGTCCAGCCCTGGCCCCACAATCACGGCTACTGCATGCAGCATCCTGGGGTCCGCCAGCCATCCTGGGTTTGGATCAGGGCTTCCCCTTTGCTGTGCTACATGGGGCCATTGATCTCCACCCCAGGCTGAGCTCCCTCCCTGGGAATCCTGGTCCCTCCTTCAGACCAAGGAGTCATTCCTGGGGCCTTGTACCCTTTGAACATGCTGAGATTCCCAGATGCTAATGTGAGCTCTCTGCCTGAGATGGACAGGCTGAGTCCTCCTTTCTTGGCTGGCTTAGTCTTTCTCTGCTCTTGGGGAGCGGGCTTCCCCACAGGAGGTCCTAAGGTGCTTATCTGAGCTCTGACCACCAACGATAAAGTCGCTTTCTCTTCATTCCCACGGTCATTCAGCATTTACCTGCATATGCCTCTCTCAGAGATTTTGTAATTGGGATGGGAAAGTGGGCAGGCTCCTTCCACAGACCCCTGAGGAGGCTTTCATGTCTTTCTCCTGTAGTTCTGCTCATGTAGGTCACCCACACAGCCTTCTCTCCAGGAATTTCTGGGTATGGAGCAGGGTAGCCTCAGAGACCACCAGTCATCAGGATAGACTAGGGCTCCAGCCAGCTTGTGATCTTGCAACATCCATCCCCTTAGATGACTGATTTCACTACCATTGTGGTTCCACCCTCATGCCTAGCGGAGGCTCCAAAGCACACATTTACCATCCTTGTGTAACTGGACCTGCTGGAGACCCCAGATGGGCCCTGACAATGCCTAGCTTCAAAATCTCAGCTCTCACTGTGAAATTCTGAGTTACATGGAGAGAATTCTTTTCTTTGACCGTTGTTCCTAAAGGCACCAGGGAAACCAGAGCTAAGTTGTGATGGAGCAAGGAAAGAAAGGCTAAAAAATGTTCCCAGACACTTCAGTTTGGTATTTGCATATCCAAAAACCATTCCCTAGTCTGAGAAAACAGTTGTGAAATAGAACAAAGAAACTAGAATATCCTGGGACACTCCCTTGAGAGCTTACATTTTAATACTCTTCCTGTTCTACTGCCTCTCACCTCACCCTCTTTTCTGGTGACACTGAGAGTATAAATTGGGGCTGGACTCTGTTGCTGCACCACACCGGAGGCCAACATGAAGACAGGCACCGTCTTTGTTCTGCTGGCTTTCATCGTCATGGGGCTGGAGATGGCCTGGGCTCAGAAGTCTCCTGTCAAGGGTGAGGGTGCTGAGGGGACCCTGGCTGACAGCAGAGAAGGCTCAGAGCCCAGTGTTAGACCTGAGGCTGTTTTTGCCTGGAAGCAACCAGGTCCCCACAGCAGAGTGGGGAGTTGGCATTGATTAGATGCCTTTTCGTTGATCTAAATGAGCACTCATCCTGTGTGTCCCATTCTCCCTATCAGACTGGGTTGGGTCTGATTAGAAATTGGGGGTAAAGGGTACTTTTTCTCTCTAGTTAGGACCTGGGCCTTGTGAGTGGGACCCCAGAGGAAGTTGGGGGACAAACGGAATGTGTGAGGCAGGAATGTGTGATCACAGGATGGTGATCTCTGTAAGCAGAGGCTTTTCTAGAATCTTCTTATAAGGTGGGAAGAAGAGGGTTATGACTGTGCAGATTTCTTGTATTCTGAGACCCGTGCAGCCTTCAGAGAAAGGAGAGCACTCTGCTAAGGCCCAGACTGTGGGCTTCATGCGAGAGGAGCAGTGGAGGCTCGGGGAGGAGTCCAGAGCACAAAGGAAGCAACGGAAGAGGCAGCAGTCCTGCCTGTGATGGAGGCATCAGGCCTCCAGCATCCATCCTCAGGTCTGTCTTAGTGACTGCGCCACATGCCAAACACCATCCTATGTTTCAGGACAAAAGAAACCTGGATTCTGCCCAGAGGTGCCCAAAGGTACTGTGGGAATTTGTGTTGAAATGTGCTCAGGAGATTATTCCTGTCCTGGGACAGCGAAATGCTGCAGCAACGGGTGTGGTCATGTCTGCAAAGCTGCTGTCTTCAGAGTGAGTACAAGTCAGTCAAGAGCTGGCCAAGGGGTGCACCCAACTCTAAAGTGGACTTTGCTCACATGTCCACCGCACGGGAGAGTCTGGAAAACTCCCAGAGAAAGGGGCTGGAAACATGGCCGAAAGACAGCTGGCCACATTATCTGAGGTCTGGTCCTAAAAGAGGAGCCCTGTCCCAGGACAATGCTGATCGGTTCAGTTGAGACAAGTATCCATGATACAGATTCAGAGGTCATTTTTAACCAGGGTTTTCTCACTTTATTTCTCCTACCTCACCAAAGGGATTTAACTCTTCTTGGAAAACGGAACATCCCGAGAGGAGAAAGGAAGGGCAAGGGAATCCCTAGGGATTGAGTGTCTCCTGTGTCAGGCGTGCATTGTTCAGGAATTGAAACAAAAAGACAGATACAACAGGATAAATGAGACAGACATAGATAAAAAATCTAAATCTAGGGTGACCAGTGCTTTGTACAGATTTCTCTTACAATCTGTGGGAGAAAGCGAGGGGTTATGGGCTTTACCTAGAGGGAGAGAGATTGGGAAAGTTGTCAGAGAGTAGAGAACATTGAGCGAGAGAATACAGGCTGCAGAGAGTTAGCAGGAGGAAGGCAGGGCAGTTGAGAGGGTGGGAGGAGTATGGGTCTTCCATTGGAGACGAGGAAGTGGTGGTAGCAGGAAGGGGTTGCAGCATCTCAGGGGGATGGTGGAGGGCCATCCATGCCAGACTGCAGTGAGGAGAGTCTTCTGCTGATGGGTTTGATAACCTGCTGGATGTTTCTAAGCACAGTTAATGTCGTGATCAAATTTGTATTTTTAGAAGGTTGGCTCTGGTGGCCTTGGGAAAGCTGGACTGAACAGCGATTGAGCATGTCTGAAGAACAGCACCTGAAGATGTTTTATGAATCCACGAATTCGATGCTTGGCATAACAAGGCTTCCATATCCATTCCTTGCTCTTTTCTTTGCCTGGAATTGTAGCCCTGGAGGATAAAGATCTAAAATGGTGCAGTGGCTGCTTTCTAAAAAAACTTGTGTTCAAAATAAACTGAATCTGTGGCATAGTTTGGGCTGTGTCTGTCTTTCCATTTAGGCATTCTGGTGGGTCTTCGGCTAGCAGGACCATGTGTGTGCTCTGCAGTGGGTGCAAGAATACAGGGCACTCAGAAAACCAATAGATCAGACTCAAGTTCCTCCCAGCTAGCTCCTTTTCTCCTTCCACATCTCTGTCTCCAGACAGGGCAGAAGGCTCGAGAATATTTTCTCAAGCGTCCTGTGAAGATGATTTTGTCAAACAGCAAAATGAATGAGTACGTGGCTTATTGCAGCAGCTTGTATTAGGGCAAGACTCCAGAGGAGTAGGAGCAGGAGCAAGGGTGGGGATACTTCGTTCTAAGGCAGCACACCGACATCTAGCAGGAAACCTAACTCCGGGAGAGCCATCCTGTTCCCTGGGATGTGGGTGACATGAATTGGAAAGTGCCAGCTGCTATCTTGAAGTGATCTGAAGTTAGGATACAGTTAGGAGATAAACTCTGAGGATGTAACCTTCCATTCAGACTTCCCTGAGACATAAGCTAAATCTTAGTCTCCCAAAGATTCTGACCAAAATGATGGATGGGATTGACTTTATCTCTCCCGAGAATTGAGTTCTCAGTTCACTTCTTTCCATCAAGATTCCTCCAGTTAGCCTGATGAGTGTGAAACGTGGTCTTCCATATCTGTGTCTCCCTGTCACTAACACTGCTGCTCTTGTCCATCTCATAAGCCCAGTGTCATGTGGCCCCACCTGTCTGTGCAGAGGAATGAAGGCATATTAGCATTGAAACCTTCTGTCACTGTCTGGTCCTCCTCATCCCAAACCCTTCCAGTCTCCTTTGGTTCATGAGCATACCTCTAAAAAGTTTCCAATCAATTTCACCATTTACCTCCCATTCTGATTGCCAAAGTATGACCTTCCCTGGCAAAGATACTGGAGGATGGCCTCCTACAACTTCCACTTATGTTTCTCCCCTTCAGGTAGTGTTCAGTTCAGTTCAGTCGCTCAGTCATGTCCAACTCTTTGCAACCCCATGAATCACAGCACGCCAGGCCTCCCTGTCCATCACCAACTCCCGGAGTTCACTCAAACTCATGTCCATCGAGTCAGTGATGCCATCCAGCCATCTCATCCTCTGTCGTTCCCTTCTCCTCCTGCTCCCAGTCCCTCCTAGCAGCAGAGTCTTCTCCAATGAGTCAACTCTTCGCATGAGGTGAACAAAGTACTGGAGTTTCAGCTTTAGCATCATTCCTTCCAAAGAACACCCAGGGCTCATCTCCTTTAGAATGCACTGCTTGGATCATATCCCTAGAAAGTTGTTTGTGCTTTTTAGTAAACTTCTCATTTTTCTCACCTCCTTTTAAACTGCTTTTATATCTAAGGGAAAACCATTCCTCCCTATAGAAATTGATAAGGCCCAGATAATACAAGATTCACATTCCAGATTTGCAACTCAGAAATATTTCCAATTCAGTGTCAATTCTCCAAATTGGGGCACAACTATGCCCCATTTTAGCAGAAGATGGCCAGAGCCATCTCCGCCCAGTACTCTGAATTGAAACTGATCAGAACTCTTTGGGGATACAGAGTACAAGTCTTTTCTGTGTCCTCTATTGTTTGTTGAGTATAGGCTTCATTCAGCCTCCCTGACCTTCTCTGAGTTCTCTGAGTTCCACTGGGCAGATTCAAACACTCGCTAATCAGGGAAGGGAGGGGGAAAACAGGGAAGGAGCAGTCAAGGGTGGTACAGTCTTGAGGCAGGGTCCCAATTCCTTCTCAAGTAGCATCCATAACAATATCTTTGAGTTCTGCAGGAGCTAAGGCCTTCAAACAGAAAGAGGATAACTTCAGGCTGAGTGCAAGATTCCTAGAGCACCACCCTGTTACCTTACCACCAGCCAATCAGAAATAACCCATACACTTTGCAGTCCTCACCCCAAATTCTGCCTCATTTTCCTGAGTCTGGCTAAAATCATCCTTTTAGGCCTCCTGTTTGGCCCCCTGTCTATTTCAACTGCTTACAAGGTTCGTATCTGACAGGGTCCAACAGTTTCAGGCCAAATCGTTGTTACTACCAGGATAAGTGCTGCTTTGGGACCCAGAATACCTCGTTTTGAATCAGCGGGAGAGAGACTTCTACCCTGCTAGGCAGGCCTAAGCCCACTCTCAGCAGGAAGTAGTTTTAGAAGAAAGAGACCTCCGCCCCAGTTCCCAGAAGAATCTGGAGTATGAAGTCTCTCAGCAGAAGTTGTTAGGAGAAATACTGACTGAAACTGTCCACCCTGGCCAGGAAAGGTAGTAACCACTTCCATGAGTTATCTTACAACAAGAGAGCCTGGTAAGGAGCTCAGGGCTAACAAGCTGCCACCAACATGAAGATTTCAGGAAAGGTCAAAGGGAGGGAGGAGATGCCTGGCCAAATGTCCTGCCAACCTCCCCAAATCCTCCTCACTGGACTCCATCTTGGCTGAGCAATGCCTGCACCATCAGGAAGGACCCTGAGTTGCAATGATTAGCCAGAGACAAGCTGGAAACTAACCCCATTACCATAAAACTTGAGACTGCGAGTCACATGGCAGGCAGTTCTCTGGTTTCCTTACCCTGCAGTTTTCCACCAGGGTGCCCCTTTCCAGTGAAGTCTCTTGCTTTGTCAGCACTTGTCTCAATTCATTTCCAAGTGTTAGACAGGAGTCCACTCTCAGGGCCCAGAAGGGATCCCCTTTTCTGCAATGGTGGGGTCCTGAAAAATCCCCAAGATGTTTTTCATGCACCTGGAAATGAGGAGCAATTTAACTGTCTGGTTAAAACGTTATTTCTTCATGAAAAACAAAACAAGATGATGCCCTTATAAAAAGTGGACTTCTGGGACTGGAGTGACAATCACAAATGTGGGGATTTATTGAATTCTCGTGACATATGATCATTTGAATGCATCAGGTGTCTGCAGCACCTATGAGGCATAAATGAACAATTAAGTTCATTTATGCCTCATTTCGGAGAAGGCAATGGCACCCCACTCCAGTACTCTTGCCTGGAAAATCCCAGGGACAGGGGAGCCTGGTGGGCTGCAGTCCATGGGGTCGCTAAGAGTCGGACGCGACTGAGTGACTTCACTTTCACTCTTCACTTTCCTGCATTGGAGAAGGAAATGGCAACCCACTCCAGTGTTCTTGCCTGGAGAATCCCAGGGACAGGGGAGCCTGGTGGGCTGCCGTCTATGAGGTCGCACAGAGTCGGACATGACTGAAGCGACTTGGCAGCAGCAGCATGCCTCATTTATGCAGCCATGAGGCATTAATGAACAACCTTGGGAATTTCTAGATATTCTGTAATTGAGCAGGATCCTAGGGAGCCCGTCTGGGTACAGAACCTTCCCCTCCGTCCTCCCGTCCGCTTTAGCTCTTCTGAATTGGATACAAATTAGTGACTAAACAACAATGGAGGACCCAGATGATAGTACCTGATGCACCTTTCTTGAGTTGTTTTGCACAAGCTAAAATCATCCCCAAAGGGAATAGATCGATCACTTAATGACCATGAGCACATAGTCCCCAGGCCTACAGGAACCGTGGCATTGACAATGTTAAACCCTGTGACACTCTCACCATCAACTGGAGAAATGTGCATAAGTCAATTACATACCCTGGGACTGTCCTCACCTTGTCTTTTAAAAGGCTTTGCTGAAAGCCATCAAGAAGTTCAGGTTTTTGAGCACTAGTTGTCCCAGAATTCTTTGTGTGGCACCTTACAATAAACAGTATGCATTCCTTCACAACAATCCAGGCTGCATTCAAGGGAGAAGACTCAAGTTTGGGTTTGGTAACATTCAGTCTGCAAGACCCACCCATCAATACTTGCAGCCATCAAAGTTTTAGTCTTAATTTTTTTTTTTTCCAGAATGGCATATGAGATGCCTGTATGTTCAGACTCCTAAATTTGCTGAAACTCAATTATTCCTGGAATTTGACAGAGTCATTTCCCATTCCTGCCAAATCTTTTAAACATCCAACTGCTGCTCAGCCCCCTAGTCCCAGATCTCATTCATGTTGCATCTTTGTCATCTTTGTCCTGTTTTACGAAGAGCCCAGAATGAACATTAAGACATAGTGTTCATAGCATGAGGCCTTACTAGGTTAGAGATAATGAAATTGTAAAAGTCAGATGTCACAGACCTGAACATCTCCTTAACACCTGTGGGCCTGCTGCCTTTCTGATGACTTTAGTGTGTAATAGACACTATTTGGAGGGATGCACAAGGTGTTCTCTCTCTCTCGCCTGCTTCCTTACACTCACACCCATTCCCCTGAGTCGATTAAAAAGATGCACGGTGTGAGAGTTCCGGTTAGGTTTTATTGGGGACAAAATGAGGACTGCAGCCCAGGAGGTGCACCTCAGACAGCTCTGAGAAACTGCTCCAAAGAGACAGTGGGGGAAGGTCAGTATACATGATTTTGGTGAATGGGGAGTTCAAGGCAATGAAGCACTCAAAATTTTACAAAATGTTTTCTGCGGGTCCTGAGGAGCTGATGTCATCATGAGGGGATTTAGTCCTTTTCTAGGTGGCTCAGATGGTAAAGCATCTTTCTACAATGAGGGAGACCCAGGTTCAATCCCTGGGTTGGGAAGATCCCCTGGAGAAGGAAATGGCAACCCATTCCAGTACTATTGCCTGGAAAATCCCATGGACGGAGGAGCCTGATAGACTACAGTCCATGGGGTCTCAAAGAGTCAGACACGAATGAGCGACTTCACTTCACTTAGATATGAAAAGATGCAAATGTTGGGAACATGAAATCAGATCCTGAAAATAGATCTATTTTATCCCTTTTATCTAACTATCTAAAGACTTGTTCCACCAGATTCCCTGGAGCACAGAGTGCCTCACTTCACCCTGAACTTTCCCAGCGGGTATTGAGGGTCAACAGCTGCAGCAGCACAGGGTTCCATCTCCTCAGAGGCAGAGGCAGATGGCAAATCCCCTTGTTGTTGTTGTTCAGTCACTGGCAATGCTCTTGGCAAGTGCCAACTTGTAACTGGCAATCAATTGGGCTTCCCTGGTGGCTCAGCTGGTAAAGAATCTGCCTGCAATGCGGGAGACCTGGATTTGATCCCTGGGTTGGAAAGATCCCCTGGAGAAGGGAACGGTTACCCATTCCAGTATTCTGGCCTGGAGAATTTCATGGACAGAATACTCGGTGGGGTCACAAAGAGTCGGACATGACTGAGCAAACTTTTTCTCACTCACACAAGCAATCAATTACAAACCCAGACTCACTGGCCTTGTGGGAGGGTGGACTCAGCTTAGAGAAGCAAATCAACTGAGTTCCTCAGCAGGATTTCCTTGTGAGTCTACATACTAGTTCTGAAAGCACAGGTTTTCCATTTCAAGGTCTGGGATTTGGGGTAGAAAAGGATTTGGGCGGAGGTGAGGGGATGGGAATAATGCCAAGCCCCTGAAGATAGTTTGAAGGCCTGTCAACTACAAACCAGCACAGGTGGAAAAGTATCTGCCTGCTAATGCAGGAGACTTAAGAAACATGGGTTTGATCCTTAGGTCGGGAAGATCCCCTGGAGTAGAAAATAGCAACCCACTCCAATATTCTGTCCACAGACAGAAGAGCCTGTCAGGCTATGGTCCTTGGGGTCGCAAACAGCTGGACATGACTGAGCACACATATGCACACACTCAAGGGCATCTGCCAACTGCCTCTTCCGGGAAAGAATCCCATGTTGCTGCAGCTGTTAATCTTTGACATGCCCTGAAGGGAGTTCAGGGTGGAGAACAGGAATGAGGCACTTTGTACTCCAGGACAACTGGTGGAATAGCTCTCTAGATAATTAGATATTTTCAGAAACCGAATTTTATGATTTCAGTCCGTGCATCTCCTCACCCTTTGTGGTGACATCAGCCCCTGGTGACTAGCAGAAAGCCTTATGTAAGTAAGTGCTTGATTGCATGAACGCCCCCTTCACCAAAATCATATATATTGACCTTCCCCCTCTACTTCCCTGGAGCAGTTTCTCAGAGCTATCTGAGGTGCTGTCTCCCAGGCCGCAGTCCTTATTTTGTCCCAAATAAAACTTAACTCACAACTCTCAAGTTGTACATCTTTCTTAGGTTGGTGGTCCATAAAGTGTCAATAGAATAAATTAATGAAAAATAAATAGTCACACATGGACACACATAGAGAAATACAACAATGATTTTAAAAATAAATAAATAAATAGTAAGTTCTAAAAGTTTCAGAGAGAAAACCACGACTGCCTATGAAAAAATCAGATGAAGTTCAGAATTCTCAGCAGCAATTCTAACCATCAAGATAATGAAACTATATTCTCAAAGCATAAAGAAAATATTTATGCATAGAATATTACATCCAGGTAAGTGATCACTTAAATGTGAGAACAAAATTAAGATAATCCTCAGGCATCTGACGCCAAAAAGTCCTTTTTGGAAAACACTCTTGGAGTAAATATTTCAGCAAGGAAAGGAGAAAAAGTCAGAAGGATGATTCAGATTTATGGGGAGTAAGGGTGAGTTTACAGCTTACTAATAAATGGAAACATTTGAAAAGTACAAGCATAAAATCCAGAACTAAAATTCTGTATGTTATCTACATGGCCATTGAGTAGGATGAGGTTGGGGGCACAAGCACAAAGAGAAATGAGGGCAAGCTAAGGTAATGCCCTTGTTCTGGGAAAGGTGCAAACATTAATAATGCTTAAAAAATCAACACAGAAGAACTGTACAAAAAAGATCTTCACGACCCAGATAATCACGATGGTGTGATCACCTACCTAGAGCCAGACATCCTGGAATGTGAAGTCAAGTGGGCCTTAGAAAGCATCACTACAAACAAAGCTAGTGGAGGTGATGGAATTCCAGTTGAGCTCTTTCAAATCCTGAAAGATGATGCTGTGAAAGTGCTGCACTCAATATGCCAGCACATTTGGAAAACTCAGAAGTGGCCACAGGACTGGAAAAGGTCAGTTTTCATTCCAATCCCAAAAAAGGCAATGCCAAAGAATGCTCAAACTACCGCACAATTGCACTCATCTCACATGCTAGTAAAGTAATGCTCAAAATTCTCCAAGCCAGGCTTCAACTGTATGTGAACCATGAACTTCCAGATGTTCAAGCTGGATTTAGAAAAGGCAGAGGAACCAGAGATCAAATTGCCAACATCTGCTGGATCATGGAAAAAGCAAGAGAGTTCCAGAAAAACATCTATTTCTGCTTTATTGACTATGCCAAAGCCTTTGACTGTGTGGATCACAATCAACTGTGGAAAATTCTGAAAGAGATGGGAAGACCAGACCACCTGACCTGCCTCTTGAGAAACCTGTATGCAGGTCAGGAACAACAGATAGAACTGGACATGGAACAACAGAACTGGTTCCAAATAGGAAAAGGAGTCCGTCAAGGCTGTATATTGTCACCCTGTTTATTTAATTTCTATGCAGAGTACATCATGAGAAATGCTGGGCTGGAAGAAGCACAAGCTTGAATCAAAATGGCCAGGAGAAATATCCATAACCTCAGATATGCAGATGACACGACTCTTATGGCAGAAAGTGAAGAGGAACTAAAAAGTCTCTTGATGAAAGTGAAAGAGGAGAGTGAAAAAGTTAGCTTAAAGCTCAACATTCAGAAAACGAAGATCATGGCATCTGGTCCTATCACTTCATGGGAAATAGATGGGGAAACAGTGGAAACAGTGTCAGACTTTATTTTTGGGGGCTCCAAAATCCCTGCAAATGGTGATTGCAGCCATGAAATTAAAAGACGTTTACCCCTTGGAAGGAAAGTTATGACCAACCTAGATAGCATATTAAAAAGCAGAGACTACTTTGCCAACAAAGTCCATCTAGTCAAGGCTATGGTCTTTCCTGTGGTCATGTATGGATGTGAGAGTTGGACTGTGAAGAAAGCTGAGCGCCGAAGAATTGATGCTTTTGAACTGTGGTGTTGGAGAAGACTCTTGAGAGTCCCTTGGACTGCAAGGAGATCCAACCAGTCCATTCTGAAGGAGATCAGCCCTGGGATTTCTTTGGAAGGAATGATGTTAAAGCTGAAACTCCAGTACTTTGGCCATCTCATGCGAAGAGTTGACTCATTGGAGAAGACTCTGATGCTGGGAGGGATTGGGGGCAGTAGGAGAAGGGGATGACAGAGGATGAGATGGCTGGATGGCATCACCGACTCGAGGGACATGAGTTTGAGTGAACTCCAGGAGTTGGTAATGGACCGGAAGGCCTGGTGTGCTGTGATTCATGGGGTCGCAAAGAGTCGGACACGACTGAGTGACTGAACTGAACTGAACTGAACACTCTTTAATGATAAAAATACTATGAAAACAAGGAATAGAAGTGAATTTTCTCAACACAATAGATGGAATTCATGAAAAATTCATAGCTAACATCATATCCAATAGTAAAAGACCAAAAGCTTTCCTTCTAAGTCCAGGAAAAAGACAAGGTTTCCTGCTTTCACTGTTGCTATTCAACTGGAGCTTCTAGCCACAGAAATCGTGCAAGAAAAAGAAATAAAAGGTATGAAAATTGGGAAAAAAAGAAGTAAAACTACCTCTATTTGAAGATGACATGATTCTATACACAGAAAATTACAAAGATTTACAAAAATTCTACAAGAGGCAAAAAATAAATTCAGTGAAGTTCAAGTCAGTACACAATGCAATTCATCAGCAATGAAAAACCCATAAAAGAAACTAAGCAAACAATTCCATCTACAATAGCATCCAAATGAATAAAAGACCTAGAAATATTTAACCTAGGAGGTTATTACCTGTTTTATCATCAAATGCCAGATTTCCATCCTAGGAGACTAACAACATTCTCATTGCCTTTGGCTTCTAACTGGATCAATTCATGAAACCCAGATTCCTGCCATTTCCCTGAGCACAGTTGCCCTGTATCCACTCCTGACACCAGTTTCCACCCACATTAAGCCCTTTTAGATACAAAGAAAAGAAGGCAATTCTGACTAAGTTGAGACAACAGGAATTTTGTTATTACACAGCTCATAGAAAAAACAGTGTGGTGAATCAGGTTTAGGAATGGATTAAGAAACAATGTAAGGCAGGCAGCAGAGGACACAGCCAAGTTCAGCTCACAGCCGCAATCTGGTTGCTGGCACTTCTGCACCTGTATTGCTTTGGACTATCCCTAAGTCAGGAGGAGCAACCCCACATCCAAGGAGCAGTGGCTGCATGGGTGCAGGAGGGCCGAGAGGAGCTACTCCACGTTCAAGGTCAGGAGGGGCAGCAGTGAGGAGATATCCCTCATCCAAGGTAAGGAGCAGCAGTTGCGCTTTGCTGGAGCAGCCGTGAAGAGATACCCCACGTCCAAGGTAAGAGAAACCCAAGTAAGATGGTAGGTGTTGTGAGAGGGCATCAGAGGGCAGACACACTGAAACCATAACCACAGAAAACTAGCCAATCTAATCACACTAGGACCACAGCCTCGTCTAACTCAATGAAACTAAGCCATGCCGTGTGGGGCCACCCAAGATGGTGGGTCATGGTGGAGAGGTCTGACAGAATGTGGTCCACTGGAGAAGGGAATGGCAAACCACTTCAGTATTTCTGCCTTGGGAACCCCATGAACAGTATGAAAAGGCAAAATGATAGGATACTGAAAGAGGAACTCCCCAGGTCAGTAGGGGCCCAATATGCTACTGGAGATCAGTGGAGAAATAACTCCAGCAAGGATGACGGGATGGAGCCAAAGCAAAAAGAATACCCAGCTGTGGATGTGACTGGTGATAGAAGCAAGATCCGATGCTGTAAAGAACAATATTGCATAGGAACCTGGAATGTCAGGTCCATGAATCAAGGCAAATTGGAAATGGTCAAACAGGAGATGGCAAGAGTGAACATTGACATTTTAGGAATAGCGAACTAAAATGGACTGGAATGGGTGAATTTAACTCAGATGACCATTATATCTATTACTGTGGGCAGGAATCCCTTAGAAGAAATTGGAGTAGCCATCATGGTCAACACAAGAGTCTGAAATGCAGTACTTGGATGCAATCTCAAAAATGACAGCATGATCTCTGTTAGTTTTCAAGGCAAACCATTCAATATCACAGTAATGTAAATCTATGCCCCAACCAGTAACACTGAAGAAGCTGAAGTTGAACGGTTCTATGAAGACCTACAGGGCCTTTTAGAACTAACACCCTCAAAAAGATGTCCTTTTCATTATAGGGGACTGAAATGCAAAAGTAGGAAGTCAAGAAACACCTGGGGTAACAAGCAAATTTGGCCTTGAAATATGGAATGAAGTAGGGCAAAGGCTAATAGAGTTTTGCCAAGAGAACACACTGGTCATAGCAAACGCCTTCTTCCAACAACACAAGAGAAGACTCTACACATGGACATCACCAGATGGTCAACATAATAATCAGACTGATTATATTCTTTGCAGCCAAAGATGGAGAAGCTCTATACAGTCAGCAAAAATAAGACTGGGAGCTGACTGTAGCTCAGATCATGAACTCCTTATTGCCAAATTCAGACTTAAACTAAAGAAAGTAGGGAAAACCACTAGACCACTCAGGTATGACCTAAATCAAATCCCTTATGATTATACAGTAGAAGTGAGAAATAGATTTAAGGGACTAGGTCTGATAGAGTGCCTGAAGAACTATGGACGGAGGTTCGTGGCATTGTACAGGAGACAGGGATCAAGACCATCCCCAAGGAAAAGAAATGCAAAAAAGCAAAATGGCTGTCTGGGGAGGCCTTACAAATAGCTGTGAAAAGAAGAGAAGCGAAAAGCAAAGGAGAAAAGGAAAGATATAAGCATCTGAATACAGTCGTGGCATCTGGTCCCATCACTTCATGGGAAATAGATACGGAAACAGTGGATACAGTGTCAGACTTTATTTTTTTGGTCTCCAAAATCACTGCAGATGGTGATTGCAGCCATGAAATTAAAAGACATGCTGAGATTCCCAGATGCTAATGTGAGCTCTCTGCCTGAGATGGACAGGCTGAGTCCTCCTTTCTTGGCTGGCTTAGTCTTTCTCTGCTCTTGGGGAGCGGGCTTCCCCACAGGAGGTCCTAAGGTGCTTATCTGAGCTCTGACCACCAACGATAAAGTGCTTTCTCTTCATTCCCACGGTCATTCAGCTTCTACCTGCATATGCCTCTCTCAGAGATTTTGTAATTGGGATGGGAAAGTGGGCGGGCTCCTTCCACAGACCCCTGAGGAGGCTTTCGTGCCTTTCTCCTGTAGCTCTGCTCATGGAGGTCACCCACACAGCCTTCTCTCCAGGAATTTCTGGGTATGGAGCAGGGTAGCCTCAGGAACCACCAGTCATCAAGATAGGCCAGGGCTCCAGCCAGCTTGTGATCTTGCAACATCCATCCCCTTAGATGACTGATTTCACTACCATTGTGGTTCCACCCTCATGCCTAGCGGAGGCTCCAAAGCACACATTTACCATTCTTGTGTAACTGGACCTGCTGGAGACCCCAGATGGGCCCTGACAATGCCTAGCTTCAAAATCTCAGCTCTCACTGTGAAATTCTAAGTTACATGGAGAGAATTCTTTTTTGACCGTGGTTCCTAAAGGCACCAGGGAAACCAGAGCCAAGTTGTGGTGGAGCAAGGAAAGAAAGGCTAAAAAATGTTCCCAGACGCTCCAGTTTGCTTTGCATATCCAAGAAACCATTTCCTAGTCTGAGAAAACAGTTGTGAAATAGAACAAAGAAACTAGAGTATCCTGGGACACTCCCTTGAGCGCTTACATTTTAATACTCTTCCTGTTCTACTGCCTCTCACCTCACCCTCTTTTCTGGTGACACTGAGAGTATAAATTGGGGCTGGACTCTGTCGCTGCACCACACCGGAGGCCAACATGAAGACAGGCACCGTCTTGGTTCTGCTGGCTTTCATCATCATGGGGCTGGAGGTGGCTTGGGCTCAGGTGTCTCTTGTCAAAGGTGAGGGTGCTGAGGGGACCCTGGCTGACAGCAGAGAAGGCTCAGAGCCCAGTGTTAGACCTGAGGCTGTTTTTGCCTGGAAGCAACCAGGTCCCCACAGCAGAGTGGGGAGTTGGCATTGATTAGATGCATTTTCGTTGATCTAAATGAGCACTCATCCTGTGTGTCCCATTCTCCCTATCAGACTGGGTTGAGTCTGATTAGAAATTGGGGGTAAAGGGTACATTTTCTCTCTAGTTAGGACCTGGGCCTTGTGAGTGGGATCCCAAGGGAAGTTGGGGGACAAATGGAATGTGTGAGGCAAAGGATGGTGATCTCTGTAAGCAGAGGCTTTTCTAGAATCTTCTTATAAGGTGGGAAGAAGAGGGTTATGACTGTGCAGGTTTCTTGTATTCTGAGACCCGTGCAGCCTTCAGAGAAAGGAGAGCACTCTCCTAAGGCCCAGACTGTGGGCTTCATGCGAGAGGAGCAGTGGAGGCTCGGGGAGGAGTCCAGAGCACAAAGGAAGCAACGGAAGAGGCAGCAGTCCTGCCTGTGATGGAGGCATCAGGCCTCCAGCATCCATCCTCAGGCCTGTCTTAGTGACTGCACCACACCCCAAACACCATCCTGTGTTTCAGGACAACAGGAACTTGGATTCTGCCCAGAGGTGCCCGAAGGTACTGTGGGAATTTGTGTTGAAATGTGCTCAGGAGATGATTCCTGTCCTGAGGGAATGAAATGCTGCAGCAACGGGTGTGGTCATGTCTGCAAAGCTGCTGTCTTCAGAGTGAGTACAAGTCAGTCAAGAGCTGGCCAAGGGGTGCACCCAACTCTCAAGTGGACTTTGCTCACATGTCCACCGCACGGGAGAGTCTGGAAAACTCCCAGAGAAAGGGGCTGGAAACATGGCCGAAAGACAGCTGGCCACATTATCTGAGGTCTGGTCCTAAAAGAGGAGCCCTGTCCCAGGACAACGCTGATCGGTTCAGTTGAGACAAGTATCCATGATACAGATTCAGAGGTCATTCTTAACCAGGGTTTTCTCACTTTATTTCTCCTTCCTCACCAAAGGGATTTAACTCTTCTTGGAAAATGGAACATCCCGAGAGGAGGAAGGAAGGGCAAGGGAATCCCTAGGGATTGAGTGTCTCCTGTGTCAGGCATGCATTGTTCAGGCATTGAAACAAAAAGACAGATACAACAGGATAAATGAGACAGACATAGATAAACAATCTAAATCTAGGGTGACCAGTGCTTTGTACAGATTTCTCGTACAATCTGTGGGAGAAAGCGAAGGGTTATGGGCTTTACCTAGAGGGAGAGAGATTGGGAAAGTTGTCAGAGAGTAGAGAACATTGAGTGAGAGAATACAGGCTGCAGAGAGTTAGCAGGAGGAAGGCAGGGCAGTTGAGAGGGTGGGAGGAGTATGGGTCTTCCATTGGAGATGAGGAAGTGGTGGTAGCAGGAAGGGGTTGCAGCATCTCAGGGGGATGGTGGAGGGCCATCCATGCCAGAGTGCAGTGAGGAGAGAGAGCCTCCTGCTGAAGGGTTTGGTAACCTGCTGGATGTTTCTAAGCACAGTTAATGTCATGATCAAATTTGTATTTTTAGAAGGTTGGCTCTGGTGGCCTTGGGAAAGCTGGACTGAACAGTGATTGAGCATGTCTGAAGAACAGCACCTGAAGATGTTTTATGAATCCACGAATTCGATGCTTGGCATAATAAGGCTTCCATATCCATTCCTTGCTCTTTTCTTTGCCTGGAATTGTAGCCCTGGAGGATAAAGACCTAAAATGGTGCAGTGGCTGCTTTCTGAAAAAACTTGTGTTCAAAATAAACTGAATCTGTGGCATAGTTTGGGCTGTGTCTGTCTTTCCATTTAGGCATTCTGGTGGGTCTTTGGGTAGCAGGACCATGTGTGTGCTCTGCAGTGGGTGCAAGAATACAGGGCACTCAGAAAACCCATAGATCAGACTCAAGTTCCTCCCAGCTAGCTCCTTTCCTCCTTTCACATCTCTGTCTCCAGACAGGGCAGAAGGCTCAAGAATATTTTCTCAAGCGTCCTGTGAAGATGATTTTGTCAAACAACAAAATGAATGAGTATGTAGCACGTAGTAGGCCTATTGCAGCAGTTTGTATTAGGGTAAGACTCCAGAGGAGTAGGAGTGGGAGCAAGGGTGGGGATACCCCGTTATAAGGCAGCACACCGACATCTAGCAGGAAACCTAACTCCGGGAGAGCCATCCTGTTCCCTGGGATGTGGGTGACATGAATTGGAAAGTGCCAGCTGCTATCTTGAAGTGATTGGAAGTTAGGATACAGTTAGGAGATAAACTCTGAGGATGTAACCTTCCATTCAGACTTCCCTGAGACATAAGCTAAATCTTAGTCTCCCAAAGACTCTGAACAAAATGATGGATGGGATTGACTTTATCTCTCCCGAGAATCGAGTTCTCAGTTCACTTCTTTCCATCAAGATTCCTCCAGTTAGCCTGATGAGTGTGAAATGTGGTCTTCCATATCTGTGTCTCCCTGTCACCAACACTGCTGCTCTTGTACATCTCATAAGCCCAGTGTCATGTGGCCCCACCTGTCTGTGCAGAGGAATGAAGGCATATTAGCATTGAAACCTTCTGTCACTGTCTGGTCCTCCTCATCCCAAACCCTTCCAGTCTCCTTTGGTTCATGAGCATACCTCTAAAAAGTTTCCAAACAATTTCATCATTTACCTCCCATTCTGATTGCCATAGTATGACCTTCCCTGGCAAAGATACTGGAGGATGGCCTCCTACAACTTCCACTTATGTTTCTCCCCTTCAGGTAGTGTTCAGATCAGTTCAGTCTCTCAGTCATGTCCAACTTTTTGCGACCCCATGAATCACAGCACAGCAGGCCTCCCTGTCCATCACCAACTCCCGGAGTTCACTCAAACTCATGTCCATCGAGTCAGTGATGCCATCCAGCCATCTCATCCTCTGTCGTCCCTTCTTCCTCCTGCCCCTAATCCCTTCCAACATCAGAGTCTTTTCCAATGAGTCAACTCTTCGCATGAGGTGAACAAAGTACTGGAGTTTCAGCTTTAGCATCATTCCTTCCAAAGAACACCCAGGGCTCATCTCCTTTAGAATGGACTGGTTGGATCATATCCCTAGAAAGTTGTTTGTGCTTTTTAGTAAACTTCTCATTTTTCTCACCTCCTTTTAAACTGCCTTTATATCTAAGGGAAAACTATTCCTCCCTATAGAAATTGATAAGGCCCAGATAATACAAGACTCACATTCCAAATTTGCAACTCAGAAATATTTTCAATTCAGTGTCAATTCTCCAAATTGGGGCACAACTATGCCCCATTTTAGCAGAAGGTGGCCAGAGCCATCTCCTCCCAGTATTCTGAATTGAAACTGACCAGAACTCTTTGGGGGTGCAGAGTACAAGTCTTTTCTGTGTCCCCTATTGTTTGTTGAGTATAGGCTTCATTCAGCCTCCCTGACCTTCTCTGAGTTCTCTGAGTTCCACTAGGCAGATTCAAACACTCGCTAATCAGGGAAGGGAGGGGAAAAACAGGGAAGGAGCAGTCAAGGGTGGTACAGTCTTGAGGCAGGGTCCCGATTCCTTCTCAAGTAGCATCCATAACAATATCTTTGAGTTCTGCAGGAACTAAGGCCTTCAGCCAGAAAGAGGACAACTTCAGGCTGAGTGCAAGATTCCTAGAGCACCACCCTGTTACCTTACCACCAGCCAATCAGAAATAACCTATACACTTTGCAGTCCTCACCCCAAATTCTGCCTTCTTTTCCTGAGTCTGGCTAAAATCATCCTTTTAGGCCTCCTGTTTGGCCCCCTGTCTATTTCAACTGCTTATGAGGTTCGTATCTGACAGGGTCCAACAGTTTCAGGCCAAATCGTTGTTATTACCAGGATGAGTGCTGGTTTGGGACCCAGAATACCTTGTTTTGAATCAGCGGGAGAGAGACTTCTACCTTGCTAGGCAGGCCTAAGCCCACTCTCAGCAGGAAGTAGTTTTAGAAGAAAGAGACCTCCACCCCAATTCCCAGAAAGAATCTGGAGTATGAAGTCTTTCAGCAGAAGTTGTTAGGAGAAATACTGACTGAAACTGTCCACCCTGGCCAGGAAAGGTAGTAACCACTTCCATGAGTTATCTTACAACGAGAGAGCCTGGAAAGGAACTCAGGGCTAACGAGCTGCCACCAACACGAAGATTTCAGGAAAGGTCAAAAGGAGGGAGGAGATGCCTGTCCAAATATCCTGCCAACCTCCCCAAATCCTCCTCACTGGACTCCATCTTGGCTGAGCAATGCCTGCACCATCAGGAAGGACCCTGAGTTGGAATGATTAGCCAGAGACAAGCTGGAAACTAACCCCATTACCATAAAACTTGAGACTGCGAGTCACGTGGCAGGCAGTTCTCTGGTTTCCTTTACCCTGCAGTTCTCCACCTGGGTGCCCCTTTCCAGTGAAGTCTCTTGCTTTGTCAGCACATGTCTCAATTCATTTCCAAGTGTTAGACAGGAGTCCACTCTCAGGCCCCGGAAGGGATCCCCTTTTCTGCAATGATGGGGTCCTGAAAAATCCCCAAGATGCTTTTCATGCACCTGGAAATGAGGAGCAATTTAACTGTTGGTGAAAACGATATTTCTTCATGAAAAACAAAACAAGATGATGCCCTTATAAAAAGTGAACTTCTGGGACTGGAGTGACAATCAAAATGTGGGGATATATTGAATTCTCATGACATATTATCATTTGAATGCATCAGGTGTCTGCAGCAGCCATGAGGCATTAATGAACAACCTTGGGAATTCCTAGATGTTCTGTAATTGAGCAGGATCCTAGGGAGCCCGTCTGGGTACAGAACCTTCCCCCCGTCCTCCCCTCTGCTTTAGCTCTTCTGAATTGATATAAATTAATGACTAAACAACAATGGAGGACCCAGATGATAGTACCTGATGCACCTTTCTTGAGTTGTTTTACACAAGCTAAAATCATCCCCAAAGGGAATAGATCGATCACTTAATGACCATGAGCACATAGTCCCCAGGCCTACAGGAACCTTGGCATTGACAATGTTAAACCCTGTGACACTCTCACCATCAACCGGAGAAATGTGCATGAGTCAATCACACAGCTGGGACTGTCCTCATCTTGTCTTTTAAAAGGCTTTGCTGAAACCCATCAAGAAGTTCAGGTTTTTGAGCACTAGTTGTCCCAGAATTCTTTGTGTGGCACCTTACAATAAACAGTATGCATTCCTTCACAACAATCCAGGCCGCAATGGAGGGAGAAGACTCAAGTTTGGGTTTGGTAACATTCAGTCTGCAAAACCCACCCATCAATACTTGCAGCCATCAAAGTTTTATTCCTATTTTTTTTTTTCCCAGAATGGCATATGAGATGCCTGTATGTTCAGACTCCTAAATTTGCTGAAACTCAATTATTCCTGGAATTTCATATTCCACAGAGTCATTTCCCATCCCTGCCAAATCTTTTAAACATCCAACTGCTGCTCAGCCCCCTAGTCCCAGATCTCATTCATGTTGCATCTTTGTCATCTTTGTCCTGTTTTATGAAGAGCCCAGAATGAACATTAAGGCATAGTGTTCATAGCATGAGGCCTTACTAGGTTAGAGATAATGAAATTTTAAAAGTCAGATGTCACAGACCTCACCATCTCCTTAACACCTGTGGGCCTGCTGCCTTTCTGCATGACTTTAGTGTGTAATAGATAGTATTTGGAGGGATTCACAAGGTGTTCTCTCTCTCTCCCCCGCTTCCTTACGCTCACAACCATTCCCCTGAGTCGACTAAAAAGATGTATGGTGTGAGAGTTCCGAGTTAGGTTTTATTTGGGACAAAATGAGGACTGCAGCCCAGGAGGTGCACCTCAGACAGCTCTGAGAAACTGCTCCAAAGAGACAGTGGGGGAAGGTCAATATACATGATTTTGGTGAAGGGGAGTTCAAGGCAATGAAGCACTCAAAATTTTACAAAAGGTTTTCTGCGGGTCCCGAGGAACTGATGTCATCATGAGGGGATTTACTCCTTTTCTAGGTGGCTCAGATGGTAAAGCATCTGTCTACAATGAGGGAGACCCGGGTTCGATCCCTGGGTTGGGAAGATCCCCTGGAGAAGGAAATGGCAACCCATTCCAGTACTATTGCCTGGAAAATCCCATGGATGGAGGAGCCTGATAGACTACAGTCCATGGGGTCTCAAAGAGTCGGACACGACTGAGCGACTTCACTGCACTTAGATATGAAAAGATGCAAATGTTGGGATCATGAAATCAGATCCTGAAAATAGATCTGATTTCATGATCCCAACATTTGCATCTATCTAACTATCTAAAGACTCGTTCCACCAGATTCCCTGGAGCACAGAGTGCCTCACTCCACCCTGAACTTCCTCAGTGGGTATTGAGGGTCAACAGCTGCAGCAGCACAGGGTTCCATCTCCTCAGAGGCAGAGGCAGATGGCAAAGGCCCTTGTTGTTGTTGTTCAGTCACTGGCAATGCTCTTGGCAAGTGCCAACTTGTAACTGGCAATCAATTGGTCTTCCTTGGTAACTCAGCTGGTAAAGAGTCTGCCTGCAATGCGGGAGACCTGGGTTTGATCCCTGGGTTGGAAAGATCCCCTGGAGAAGGGAACGGTTACCCATTCCAGTATTCTGGCCTGGAGAATTTCATGGACAGAATACTCCATGGGGTCACAAAGAGTCGGACATGACTGAGCAAACTTTCTCTCACTCACTCAAGCAATCAATTATAAACCCAGACTCACTGGCCTTGTGGGAGGGTGGACTCAGCTTAGAGAAGCAAATCAACTGAGTTCCTCAGCAGGATTTCCTTGTGAGTCTACATACTAGTTCTGAAAGCACAGGTTTTCCATTTCAAGGTCTGGGATTTGGGGTAGAAAAGGATTTGGGCGGAGGTGAGGGGATGGGAATAATGCCAAGCCCCCGAAGATAGTTTGAAGGTCCTGTCAACTACAAACCAGCACAGGTGGAAAAGTATCTGCCTTCCAATGCAGGAAACGCAAGAAACACGGGTTTGATCCTTAGGTCAGGAAGATCCCCTGGAGTAGAAAATAGCAACCCACTCCAATATTCTTTCCTAGAAAAGTCCACAGACAGAAGAGCCTGGCAGGCTACGGTCCTTGGGGTCGCAAACAGCTGGACATGACTGAGCACACATATGCACACACTCAAGGGCATCTGCCAACTGCCTCTTCTGGGAAAGAATCCCATGCTGCTGCAGCTGTTGATCTTCGACACACCCTGAAGGGAGTTCAGGGTGGAGAACAGGAATGAGGCACTTTGTACTCCAGGACAACTGGTGGAATAGCTCTCTAGATAATTAGATATTTTCAGGAACCGAATTTTATGATTTCAGTCCGTGCATCTCCTCACCCTTTGTGGTGACATCAGCCCCTGGTGACTAGCAGAAAGCCTTATGTAAGTAAGTGCTTGATTGCATGAATGCCCCGTTCACCAAAATCATATATATTGACCTTCCCCCTCTACTTCCCTGGAGCAGTTTCTCAGAGCTATCTGAGGTGCTGTCTCCCAGGCCACAGTCCTTATTTTGTCCTCAGTAAAACTTAACTCACAACTCTCAAGTTGTACATCTTTCTTCGGTTGGTGGTCCATAAAGTGTCAAGAGAATAAATTAATGAAAAATAAATAGTCACACATGGACACACATAGAGAAATACAATAAAAATTTAAAAAATAAATAAATAAATAGTAAGTTCTAAAAGTTTCAGAGAGAAAACCACCATAGCCTATGAAAAAATCAGATGAAGTTCAGAATTCTCAGCAGCAATTCTAATCATCAAGATAATGAAAATATATTCTCAAAGCATAAAGAAAATATTTATGCATAGAATATTATATCCAGGTAAGTGATCACTTAAATGTGAAAACAAAATTAAGAAAATCCTCAGGCATCCGAGGCCAAAAAGTCCTTTTTTGAAAACATTCTTGGAGTAAATATTTCAGCAAGGAAAGGACAAAAATTCAGAAGGATGGTTCAGATTTATTCAGAGTAAGGGTGAGTTTACAGCTTACTAACAAATGCAAATTTTTTAAAAGTACAAGCATAAAATCCAGAACTAAAATTCTATATGTTATCTACGTGGCAATTGAGTAGGATGGGGTTGGGGGCACAAGCACAAAGAGAAATGAGGGCAAGCTAAGGGCAAGCTAATGCCCTTATTCTGGAAAAGGTGCAAACATTAACAATGCTTCAAAAATCAACACAGAAGAACTGTACAAAAAAGATCTTCATGATCCCAATAATCACGATGGTGTGATCACTGACCTAGAGCCGGACATCCTGGAATGTGAAGTCAAGTGGGCCTTAGAAAGCATCACTACAAACAAAGCTAGTGGAGGTGATGGAATTCCAGTTGAGCTCTTTCAAATCCTGAAAGATGATGCTGTGAAAGTGTTGAACTCAATATGCTAGCAAATTTGGAAAACTCAGCAGTGGCCACAAGACTGGAAAAGGTCAGTTTTCATTCCAATCCTAAAGAAAGGCAATGCTAAGGAATGTTCAAACTACCACACAATTGCACTCAACTCACATGCTAGTAAAGTAGTGTTCAAAATTCTCCAAGCCAGGCTTCAGTAATACGTTGACTGTGACCTTCCAGATGTTCAAGCTGGATTTAGAAAAGGCAGAGGAACCAGAGACCAAATTGCCAACATCCACTGGATCATGGAAAAAGCAAGAGAGTTCCAGAAAAACATCTATTTCTGCTTTATTGACTATGCCAAAGCCTTTGACTGTGTGGATCACAATAAACTGTGGAAAATTCTGAAAGAGATGGGAATACCAGACCACCTGACCTGCCTCTTGAGAAACCTGTATGCAGGTCAGGAAGCAACAGTTCAAACTGGACATGGAATAACAGACTGGTTCCAAATAGGAAAAGGAGTATGTCAAGGCTGTATATTGTCACCCTGTTTATTTAACTTATATGCAGAGTACATCATGAGAAACGCTGGACTGGAAGAAACACAAGTTGGAATCAATATTGCTGGGAGAAATATCAATAACCTCAGATATGCAGATGACACCACCCTTATGGCAGAAAGTGAAGAGGAACTAAAAGCCTCTTGATGAAAGTGAAAGTGGAGAGTGAAAAGGTTGGCTTAAAGCTCAACATTCAGAAAACGAAGATCATGGCATCTGGTCCCATCACTACATGGGAAATAGATAGAGAAACAGTGTCAGACTTTATTTTTCTGGGCTCCAAAATCACTGCAGATGGTGACTGCAGCCATGAAATTAAAAGACGCTTACTCCTTGGAAGGAAAGTTATGACCAACCTAGATAGCATATTCATCATCTAAACTGATACATAAATAGGATTTGACAAAACCTAACACTCTTTAACATTTTAACATTTCATGCAAAGATGGGCTCGATAAAGGACAGAAATGGTATGGACCTAACAGAAGCAGAAGATATTAAGAAGAGGTGGCAAGAATACACAGAAGAACTGTACAAAAAAGATCTTCATGACCCAGATAAGCATGATGGTGTGATCACTCATCTAGAGCCAGACATTCTGGAATGTGAAGTCAAGTGGGCCTTAGGAAGCATCACTGTGATCAAAGCTAGTGGAGGTGATAGAATCCCAGTTGAGCTATTTCAAATCCTGAAAGATGATGCTGTGAAAGTGCTGCGCTCATATGCCAGCAAATTTGGAAAACTCAGCAGTGGCCACAAGACTGGAAAAGGTCAGTTTTCATTCCAATCCCAAAGAAAGGCAATGCCAAGGAATGTTCAAACTACCACACAATTGCACTCATCTCACATGCTAGTAAAGTAATGCTCAAAATTCTCCAAGCCAGGCTTCAGCAATACGTGAACCCTAAACTTCCTGATGTTGAAGCTGGTTTTAGAAAAGACAGAGGAACCAGAGACCAAATTGCCAACATCCGCTGGATCATGGAAAAAGCAAGAGAGTTCCAGAAAAACATCTATTTCTGCTTGATTGACTATGCCAAAGCTTTGGACTGTGTGGATCACAAAAAACTGTGGGAAATTCTTCAAGAGATGGGAATACCAGACCACCTGACCTGCCTCTTGAGAAATCTGTATGCAGTTCAGGAAGCAACAGTTAAAACTGGTCATGGAACAACAGACTGGTTTCAAATCGGAAAAGGAGTATGTCAAGGCTGTATATTGTCACCCTGCTTATTTAACTTATATGCAGAGCACATCATGAGAAATGCAGGGCTGGAAGAAACACAAGCTGGAATCAAGATTGCCAGGAGAAAAATCAATAACCTCAGATATGCAGATGACACCACCCTTATGGCAGAAAGTGAAGAGGAACTAAAGAGCCTCTTGATGAAAGTGAAAGTGGAGAGTGAAAAAGTTGGCTTAAAGCTCAATATTCAGAAAACGAAGATCATGGCATCCGGTCCCATCACTACATGGGAAATAGATGGGGAAACAGTGGAAACAGTGTCAGACTTTAATTTTTGGGCTCCAAACTCACTGCAGATGGTGACTGCAGCCATGAAATTAAAAGACGCTTACTCCTTGGAAGGAAAGTTATGTCCAACCTTTGATAGCATATTGAAAAGCAGAGACATTACTTTGCCAACAAAGGTCCATCTAGTCAAGGCTATGGTTTTTCCTGTGGTCATGTATGGATGTGAGAGTTGGACTGTGAAGAAGGCTGAGTGCCAAAGAATTGATGCTTTTGAACTGCAGTGTTGCAGAAGAGTCTTGAGAGTCCCTTGGACTGCAAGGAGATCCAATCAGTCCATTCTGGAGGAGATCAGCCCTGGGATTTCTTTGGAAGGAATGATGCTAAAGCTGAAACTCCAGTACTTTGGCCACCTCATGGGAAGAGCTGACTCATTGTAAAAGACTCTGATGCTGGGAGGGATTGGGGGCAGGAGGAGAAGGGGACGACAGAGGATGAGATGGCTGGATGGCATCACCGACTCGATGGATGTGAGTTTGAGTGAACTCCAGCAGTTGGTGATGGACACGGAGGCCTGGTGTGCTGTGATTTATGGGGTCGCAAAGTCGGACACGACTGAGTGACTGAACTGAACTGAACTGAACATGCTTTAATGATAAAAATTCTATGAAAACTAGGAATAGAAGTGATTTTTCTCAACACAATAGATGGAATTCATGAAAAATTCATAGCTAACATCATATCCAATAGTAAAAGACCAAAAGCTTTCCTTCTAAATCCAGGAAAAAGACAAGGTTTCCTGCTTTCACTGTTGCTATTCAACTGGAGCTTCTAGCCACAGAAATCGTGCAAGAAAAAGAAATAAAAGGTTTGAATGTTGGGAAAAAAAGAAGTAAAACTACCTCTATTTGAAGATGACATGATTCTATACACAGAAAATTACAAAGAATTTACAAAAATTCTACAAGAGGCAAAAAAGAAATTCAGTGAAGTTCAAGTCAGTACACAATGCAATTCATCAGCAATGAAAAACCCATAAAAGAAACTAAGCAAACAATTCCATCTACAATAGCATCCAAAAGAATAAAAGACCTAGAAATATTTAACCTAGGAGGTTATTACCTGTTTTATTATCGAATGCCAGATTTCCATCCTAAGAGACTAATAACATTCTCATTGCCTTTGGCTTCTAACTGGATCAATTCATGAAATCCAGATTCCTGCCATTTCCCTGAGCACAGTTGCCCTGTATCCATTTCTGACACCAGTTTCCACCCACATTAAGCCCTTTTCAGATCAGATCAGTCTCTCAGTCGTGTCCGACCCTTTGCGACCCCATGAACTGCAGCACGCCAGGCCTCCCTGTCCATCACCAGCTCTTGAAGGTCACTCAGACTCACATCCATCGAGTCAGTGATGCCATCCAGCCATCTCATCCTCTGTCGTCCCCTTCTCCTCCTGCCCCCAATCCCTCCCAGCATCAGAGTCTTCTCCAATGAGTCAACTCTTCGCATGAGGTGGCCAAAATACTGGAGTTTCAGCTTTAGCATCATTCCTTCCAAAGAAAATCCAGGATTGATCTCCTTCAGAATGGACTGGTTGGATCTTCTTGCAGTCCAAGGGACTCTCAAGAGTCTTCTCCAACACCACAGTTCAAAAGCATCAATTCTTCGGCGCTCAGCCTTCTTCACAGTCCAGCTCTCACATCCATACATGACCACAGGAAAGACCATAGCCTTGACTAGGCAAACCTTTGTTGGCAAAGTGATGTCTCTGCTTTTGAATATGCTATCTAGGTTGGTCATAACTTTCCTTCCAAGGAGTAAGCGTCTTTTACTTTCATGGCTGCAGTCACCATCTGCAGTGATTTTGGAGCCCAGAGAAATAAAGTCTGACACTGTTTCCACTGTTTCTCCATCTATTTCCCATGTAGTGATGGGACCAGATGCCATGATCTTCGTTTTCTGAATGTTGAGCTTTAAGCCAACCTTTTCACTCTCCACTTTCACTTTCATCAAGAGGCTTTTAGTTCCTCTTCACTTTCTGCCATAAGGGTGGTGTCATCTGCATATCTGAGGTTATTGATATTTCTCCCGGCAATCTTGATTCCAGCTTGTGTTTCTTCCAGCCCAGCATTTCTCATGATGTACTCTGCATATAAGTTAAATAAACAGGGTGACAATATACAGCCTTGATGTACTCCTTTTCCTATTTGGAACCAGTCTGTTGTTCCATGACCAGTTCTAACTGTTGCTTCCTGACCTGCATACAGATTTCTCAAGAGGCAGATCAGGTGGTCTGGTATTCCCATCTCTTTCAGAATTTTCCACAGTTGATTGTGATCTACACAGTCAAAGGCTTTGGCATAGTCAATAAAGCAGAAATAGATGTTTTTCTGGAACTCTCTTGCTTTTTCCATGATCCAGCAGATGTTGCCAATTTGATCTCTGGTTCCTCTGCCTTTTCGAAATCCAGCTTGAACATCAGGAAGTTCACGGTTCACATATTACTGAAGCCTGGCTTGGAGAATTTTGAGCATTACTTTACTAGTGTGTGAGATGAGTGCAATTGTGCGGTAGTTGGAGCACTCTTTGGCATTGCCTTTCTTTGGGATTGGGATGAAAACTGCCCTTTTCCAGTCCTGTGGCCACTGCTGAGTTTTCCAAATTTGCTGGCATATTGAGTGCAGCACTTTCACAGCATCGTCTTTCAGGATGTGAAATAGCTCCACTGGAATTCCATCACCTCCACTAGCTTTGTTCATAGTGATGCTTTCTAAGGCCCACCTGACTTCACGTTCCAGGATGTCTGGCTCTAGGTCAGTGATCACACCATCATGATTATCTGGGTCGTGAAGCTCTTTTTTGTACAGTTCTTCTGTGTATTCTTGCCACCTCTTCTTAATATCTTCCGTTACCTCATCCAAGGTAAGGTGCGATGGCTGTGCTTTGCTGGAGCAGCCGGGAAGAGATACCCCATGCCCAAGGTAAGAGAAACCCAAGTAAGACGGTAGGTCTTGCAAGAGGGCATCAGAGGGCAAATACACTGAAACCATACTCACAGAAAACTAGTCAATCTAATCACACCAGGACCACAGCTTTGTCTAACTCAATGAAATTAAGCCATGCCCGTGGGGCAACCCAGAATGGGCGGGTCATGGTGGAGAGATCTGACAGGGTGAGATCGACATTTTAGGAATCAGCAAACTAAAATGGACTGGAATGGGTGAATTTAACTCAGATGACCATTATATCTGCTATTGCGTGTAGGAATCCCTCAGAAGAAATGGAGTAGCCATCATGGTCAACAAAAGAGTCCGAAGTGCAGTACTTGGATGCAATCTCAAAAACAACAGAACGATCTCTGTTAGTTTCCAAGGCAAACCATTCAATATCACAGTGATCCAAGTCTATGCCCCAACCAGTAACACTGAAGAAGCTGAAGTTGAATGATTCTATGAAGACCTACAAGGCCTTTTAGAACTAACACCCCAAAAAAGATGTCCTTTTCATTATAGGGGACTGAAATGAAAAGTAGGAAGTCAAGAAACACCTGGGGATAACAGGCAAATTTGGCCTTGAAATATGGAATGAAGCAGGGCAAAGGCTAATACAGTTTTGCCAAGAGAACGCACTGGTCATAGCAAACGACCTCTTCCAACAACACAAGAGAAGACTCTACACATGGACATCACCAGATGGTCAACACAGTAATCATATTGATTATATTCTTTGCAGCCAAAGATGGAGAAGCTCTATACAGTCAGTAAAAACAAGACCGGGAGCTGACTGTGGCTCAGACCATGAACTCCTTATTGCCAAATTCAGACTTAAATTGAAGAAAGTAGGGGAAACCACTAGACCATTCAGGTATGACCTAAATCCAATCCCTTATGATTATACAGTGGAAGTGAGAAATAGATTTAAGGGCCTAGATCTGATAGATAGAGTGCCTGAAGAACTATGGACGGAGGTTCGTGACATTGTACAGGAGACAGGGATCAAGACCATCCCCATGGAAAAGAAATGCAGAAAAGCAAAATGGATATCTGAGGAAGCCTCACAAATAGCTGTGAAAAGAAGAGAAGCGAAAAGCAAAGGAGAAAAGAAAAGATATAAGCATCTGAATGCAGAGTTCCAAAGAATAGCAAGGAGAGATAAGAAAGACTTTCTCAACGATCAATGCAAAGAAATAGAGGAAAACAACAGAATGGAAAAGACTAGATATCTCTTCAAGAAAATTAGAGATACCAAGGGAACATTTCATGCAAAGATGGGCATGATAAAGGACAGAAATGGTATAGACCTAACAGAAGCAGAAGATATTAAGAAGAGGTGGCAAGAATACACAGAACTGTACAAAAAAGATCTTCACGACCCAGATAATCACGATGGTGTGATCACTCACCTAGAGCCAGATATCCTGGAATGTGAAGTCAAGTGGGCCTTAGAAAGCATCACTACAAACAAAGCTAGTGGAGGTGATGGAATTCCAGTTGAGCGCTTTCACATCCTAAAAGATGATGCTGTGAAAGTGCTGCACTCAATATGCCAGCACATTTGGAAAACTCAGCAGTGGCCACAAGACTGGAAAAGGTCAGTTTTCATTCCAATCCTAAAGAAAGGCAATGCCAAGGAATGCTCCAACTACCACACAATTGCACTCATCTCACACACTAGTAAAGTAATGCTCAAAATTCTCCAAGCCAGGCTTCAACTGTATGTGAACCATGAACTTCCAGATGTTCAAGCTGGATTTAGAAAAGGCAGAGGAACCAGAGATCAAATTGCCAACATCCGCTGGACCATGGAAAAAGCAAGAGAGTTCCAGAAAAACATTTATTTCTGCTTTATTGACTATGCCAAAGCCTTTGACTGTATGGATCACAATAAACTATGGACAATTCTGAGAGATGGGAATACCAGACCACCTGACCTGCCTCTTGAGAAACCTATATGCAGGTCAGGGAGCAACAGTTAGAACTGGTCATGGAACAACAGACTGGCTCCACATAGGAAAAGGAGTACATCAAGGCTGTATATTGTCACCCTGCTTATTTAACTTCTATGCAGAGTACATCATGAGAAACACTGGGCTGGAAGAAGCATAAGCTGGAATCTAGATTGCCGGGAGAAATATCAATAACCTCAGATATGCAGATGACACCACCCTTATGGCAGAAAGTGAAGAGGAACTAAAGAGCCTCCTGATGAAAGTGAAAGAGGAGAGTGAAAAAGTTAGCTTAAAGCTTCAACATTCAGAAAACAAAGATCATGGCATCTGGTCCCATCACTTCATGGGAAATAGATGGGGAAACAGTGGAAACAGTGTCAGACTTTATTTTTTTGGACTCCAAAATCACTGCAGATGGTGACTGCAGCCCTGAAATTAAAAGACGCTTACTCCTTGGAAGGAAAGTTATGACCAACCTAGATAGCATATCAAAAAGCAGAGCCATTACCTTGCCAACAAAGGTCTGTCTAGTCAAGGCTACGGTTTTTCCAGTAGTTATGTATGGATGTAAGAGTTGGACTGTGAAGAAAACTAAGCGCCGAAGAATTGATGCTTTTGAACTGTGGTGTTGGAGAAGACTCTGGAGAGTCCCTTGGACTACAAGGAGATCGAAACAGTCCATTCTGAATAGATCAGTCCTTGGTGTTCACTGGAAGGACTGATGCTGAAGCTGAAACTCCAGTTCTTTGGCCACCTCATGCGAAGAGCTGACTCATTGGAAAAGACTCTGATGCTGGAGGGATTGGGGGCAGAAGGAGAAAGGGTCAACAGAGGATGAGATGGCTGGATGGCATTACCGAGTTGGTGAACGTGAGTTTGAGTGAACTCCGGGAGTTAGTGATGGACAGGGAGGCCTGGTGTGCTGCGATTCATGGGGTCGCAAAGAGTCAGACATGACTGAGCAACTGAACTGAACTAAACTGATCCCTAAGTTACAGTGCCATTCCCTATAGATCCACATCATCAGAGAGAAGCAATATAATTCCAAGCCCTATTTGTCAGGGAGTAGGAGGAAGTATCTGGGCCTTGCCAATCTCCAGAGTTTCTCTTAAATATAAAGGCAGTTTAAATGCAGGTGAGGGACTTTCCTTGTGGTCCCATGGTTAAGATTTTGTGCCTGTAGTGCAGGAGGAGCAAGCTCGATCTGTAGTAGGGGAACTAAGATCTCACATGCTGCAGAGCACACACCCCCAGCCCCTGCCAAAAAAGAAAAAGTAAATGCCGGTGAGAAAAATGAGAAGTTTACTAAAAAGCAAAAAACTTTCTAGGGACCTCTGGACTACCTGGAAGGGAGAAACCTAAGTGGAATGTATAGGATGCCATCCTCAAATATCTTTGCAGGGGAAGGTCATTCAGTAGGGCAGATAAATGTTTGAGAGCATTTTAGTGGTATGGTCATGAACCTCCATGAATGACCAGGGGAGACAGGGGCATGGAATCCTTTGAAATGGGAATGGCCAGCCACTGAAAGATGATTTCAGGGCTAATATCCCCTCATTCCAATGCGCAGACTGGTGCGGCCATGGGGCATTGAGGTTCTATGATGTGTTATATGAAAAGCAAGAGCAGTGTTGGTGACAGGGACATACAGATATGGAAGAGCAGACTCGGCAGGCAAAGTAGGGGGACCTCAGTGGGAAGAAGTGAACAGAGAGCTGGAAGAAAGAAAGCTTGCAAGCAGACCGTCCAGACTCTCATTTTTGCCAGAATCTTTGGGAGACCAAGTTTTATCCTCTTCCTCAGGGAAAGTCTGAAACCAAAGCTCCATCCACAAAGCCTTTCTCATAACTGTATCCTGACTCCAAATCACTCCAAGACAAGAGCTGGCATTTCCCAACTCATGTTGGCCCAAGTTCCACATGCCAAGGATCAGGCTCACTCTCCTAGAATTAGGCATCAAGTCCCAATAGATGTTGGTGCCTAGGGTATCCTCTCACTGTCCCTTCCAAGTCTCCAAGTCTTGCCCTAATAAAGTCTGCTCTAACAGGCCTTCTATGTGCTACATAGTCATAGTTATTTATTTTTTATGCTTGACCAAAATCATATTCACAGAACACTTGGAAAAATATTCTCAGACCTTCTAGGTATATAGAGATAAAAGTGAAAGTGTTTGTTGCTCAGTCACGTCTAACTCACTGCAACCCTGTGGACTGTAGCTCACCAGGCTCCTCTGGGGGATTGAAACTAAGTGGGAGGGGACTGAAATTAGGTAGGGGGTCGGGGGGTGGGGACTTGCCTCTGGTCTATTTGTATCCTGAGTGTCCTGTATTCATGGGCCCACTGCAGTATACACATGTGGTCCTGTTAAGCTACAGAGGGGCTACCAAATGCCTACATGGAAAGAAGGACACAGTCCAAACTATGCCACAAATTTAGTTTATTTTCCACAAAGGCTCTTTAGAAAGCAGTCATCCCACCATTTTAGATCTTCATCTTCCAGGACTACAATTTCAGGCATAGAAAAGAGTCTGGAATGGATGTGAAAGTCTTGTAGTTATGACAAGCATCAAATTCATGGATTCGTGAGAAATCTTCTGGGGCTGGTCTCCAGGCATGTTCAATAAACCTTCTGTCCAACTTTCCCATGGCCACCAGGGCGACCCTTCTAAATACAAATTTGATCATGACATTAATTGTGCTTAAGAAGCATCTAGCAGTTTACCAAACTCTTCAGCAGGAAGCTCATTCCTCTCTGGGCTCTGGTATGGATTTCCCTCCACCACCCTCTGAGACATTACACTCCCTTCCTACCACCATTGCTTTCTCTTCTCCACTGGGGCAGGTCAACACTCCTCCTACTCTCTCAGCTGTCCTGCCTTCCTCCTGCTGACTTCATGCATGCAACCTTTATGCTCTCCCTTGATGTTCTCTACTCTCTGACAACTTTCCCAATCTCTCTCCTCCCAGGCAAAGTCAATAACTCCTCTCTTTGATCCCACAGAACTCAGGCGAACTCTCTTTGGGGTACTCCTCACACTAGGTTGCAATTATTTATCGAGATCTGTCTCCTGACCCATGTTATTCTTGTCTTTTTACTTTAATTCCAGCACAATGTGTATCCGGCACAGGAGATATGTGGGGTTCTGTTTCCCTTTCTTCCTCCTCCCAGGATGACCTATTTTCCAGGAAGCGTTAAGCCCCTTTGGTGAGGGAGGAGAAGGAAAGTGAGAAACTCCTGGTAAAGAGTGACCTGTGCTTCTAGGGTCACGGATATTTTCTCAACTGAACCCATCAGGGCTGTCTTGGGATAGGGCTCCTCTTCTAAGAGAAGACCTCAGATAGTGCAACCAGCTGTCCTTTTGCCATATTTCTAGCCCCTTTCTCCCAGAATCTTCCAGACTCTCACATGCAGCGGACGTGTGAGCAGCCCTCTGCACCAGCAAAGTGCCCTGGGGAGTCATGTGCATCCTTGGCCAGTGCATGGTTGATTTGTACTCACTCGGAAGACAGGAGTTGTGCAGGAATGACCACACCCACTGCTGCAGCATTTCATTCCCCTGGGACAGGAATCATCTCCGAAGCACATTTCAACACAAGCTCCCACAGTACCTTTGGGCAATTCCGGGCAGAAGCCAGGTCTCTGTCGTCCTGAAACACAGGATGGTTTTGTGCAGTCTGGAATAGTCACCAAGACGGGCTTGAGAACAGCTGCTGGAGCCCTGAAGCCCTCATTGCTGGCAAGACTCCTCCCTCAGCCTTGACTTCTCCACTCTCAGTCTTCAGCCCACAGTCTGGCCTTAGCAGAAAGTTCTCCCTGCTCCAAAGTCTGCACGGTCTCAGAGGACAAGAAACCTTCCCAGTCATAACCCTCTTTTTCCCGATCATAAGAAGATCTTAGAGAAGTCTCTGCTCACAGAGGTCTCCAGCTCCCCGCTCATGTGTGTGAGTCCACATGTGTTTGTCCCATAGCTCCCTGTGGAGTCCCACATCTGGGCAAAGGTCCTAATGGAGAGAACGCTACACCTGACCCATGACCTCCAATAAGACTCAATCCAATCTGATAAGGACCATGGGAAACGCAAGGTGAACTCTCATTTAGATCAAGGGAAATGCATGAGGAGATGCGGCTGCTTCCAGGCCAAACCATTCCCACATTTAGCACTGGGCTCTGAGCCTTCTCTGCGGTCAGCACCCTCACCTTTGACAGGAGACTTCTGAGCCCAGGTCACTTCCAGCCCCATGATGATGAAAGCCAGCAGAACAAAGATAGTGCCTGTCTTCATGTTGGCTTCTGGTGTGGTGAAGGGGCAGAGCCCAGCTATAATTTATACTCTCACTGTCACCAGAAAGGAGGGTGGGGTGGGAGGCAGTAGAGCAGGAAGAGTATTAACATGTAAGCTCTCAAGGGAGTGTCCTTGTTCTAATTTCCTTGTTCTATTTCACAACTGATTTCTCAGACCAGATAATGGGTTCTAGGAGAGGCGAATATTAAACTGGAAAGCTCAGGAACATGTTTAAGCTCTTCATTCATTGCTCCATTACTTCTTAGCCCTAATTTCCCCGGTGCCTCTAGGAACCATAGCCAAATAAAAGAATTTTCTCCGTGTAAATTATATTATCAGAGTAAGAGCTTAAGCTAGGTGTTGTTTGTCAGGGCCCATCTGGGGTCTCCTGCAGCTCCAGTTACACAAGGATGGTGAACGTGTGCTTTGGAGCTGCCCCCATGGCTGAGGGTGGAACCACAGTGAGAGTGAAAAAGTCACTCATCTAAGGGGATGGATGTTCAAGACCACGAGCTGGGCAGGGGCCTTGAGAGAGAAGCATGGTTGATCTTGGTGTCTGGTGGTCTCTGAGGCTACCCTACTTCATACCAAGAAGTTTCTGGAGAGAAGGTTGTGTGGGTGCCCTACACCAGCAGAACTACAGGAGAAAGACACAGAAGGGTCCTCAGGGAGTTGTGTAAGGAGCCTAGCCCACTTTCCCATCTCAATTACAAAATCTCTGAGAAAGGTGAGTGCAGATATACCCCCAATGACAGTGGGAGTGAAGACAAAGTCTGCTTTGTCCTTGGTGGTCAGAGGTCAGACAAGCACCTTAAGACCTCCTGTGGGGAGGCCTGGGCAGAGAAAGACGAAGCCAGCCAAGAGGGGGCTCAGCCTGTCCATCTCAGGCAGTGAGCTCACATTAGCATCTCAGAATCTCTACAGACTCAAAGGGAACAAGCACCTAGGAATGACTCCTTAGCCTGAAGGAGGGACCAGGGTCCTTAGAGAGAACGCTCAGTCCAGGGTGGAGATCAATGGTGCCACGCAGCACAGACCATAGCAAAGGGCAAGCCCAGATCCAAACCCACGATGGCTGGCTGGACCCCAGGCTGCTACGTATTGTGGCCTTGATCGTGGGGCCAGGGCTGGACAGCTCCAAAGAGCTTGCAGGAGCATTCTCTGGAGCAGCACTTTTGGCAAGGAGAGGACTTGCTGAGAACATCTCCCCAAAAGTGACCAAGATACGATGACTATCCCTGAGTTAACATAATCTGTCAAAGTTTATTTTCACACAACAAACACATGATTGTGTTAAATAATTCCAACAATACAGACCTATCCCGAGTAACCTTCCAGGAAGTAATCAATATTACCAGTTTGCTTTGTATTTTTCAAAGCTCTTTTCCTACGCTTTTGCATATATTTATGTGTGTATATAAACACATACTTTTTTTTTGTAGAAATGAAGTTATATGTATTATTTTGCTTTATTCAGTTAATGTGATGTCTTGGAGAGCTTTCCAGGTTAGTATCTTCTCTTTTAAAAAAAATAATAGCTACTATCTAAAATTCCATTTTATGAATGGTTTATAATTTATTTGGCCAAACTTTAATTGTTAAGACATTTAGCAGGATTGGGGTTTTTTGTCATAAACAATTTCTTGTGAATATGTATCATACACTTTGCAATGCTTTTATATATATATATATATACAATTATATATCACACACATATATGTATAATTACATACACAATTATATATCAGTATTTCCCCAGAATAGATGCCTAAACATGAAACTGCAAAGGAGCCATCTACTGAAAAGATACAAGATATTTGACAAATTGTCCTCCAAAAAGACTATGCAACTTATGCTTCAGTAATGCACATATATGTATATCTTACACTTTATTCCACTATTGATGAGCACCTAGGTTTCTTTGCAGATATGAAATATACAGTGTGGAGAATATAGTCAATAATTATGTAAATTTTTTTGTATGGTGACAGGTGACAACTAGACTTTTCCTGATGTCATTTTGAAGCATATAAAAATATTGAATCACTGTCTTGTGTCTCAGGAACTAACATAGTATTGTAGGTCAATTATACTTCAAAAACAAATTCATTGAAAAAGTGTTCAGATTTGTAGCTACCAGAGGCAAGGTGTTGGGAGTATTAGATAAAGGTAGTCAAAAGGCACAAACTTTCAGTTTTAAGTAAGTATTGCTGCTGTTGCTGCTAAGTCGCTTCAGTCATGTCCGACTCTGTGAGACCCCATAGACGGCAGCCCACCAGGCTCCACCGTCCCTGGGATTCTCCAGGCAAGAACACTGGAGTAGGTTGCCATTTCCTTCTCCAATGCATGAAAGTGAAAAGTGAAAGGGAAGTCGCTTAGTTGTGTCCGACTCTTAGCGACCCCATGGACTGCAGCCCACCAGGCTCCTCCACCCATGGGATTTTCCAGGCAAGAGTACTGGAGTGGTGTGCCACTGCCCTCTCCGTTAAGTAAGTATTAGGGATATATAATAATATACAAAATGATGCTGGGAAAGATTGAAGGCAAAAGGAGAAGAGGGCAGCAGAGGATGAGATGGTTTGTTGGCATCACTAATTCAACGGGCATGAACTTGGGTGAATTCCAGGAGACGGTGAGGGACAGGGAGGCCTGGTGTATTGCAGTCCATGGGGTCACAAAGAGTTGGATATGACTTAGCAACCAAACAACATGATAAAAATAATTAACAGGGCTACAGTTTATAAACAAAAGTTGTTAAGAGAGTAAATCTTAAGAGTTCTTATCAGAAAGGAAAATATTTTTTTCTACTCCTTTACTATTGTATCTCTGGAGATGATGGATGTCCACTAGACTTCTGATGATAATCGTCTCACAGCAGATGTAAGTTAAATTGTTGTTTTACACTTTAAATGTATACAGTGCTGTATGTCAATTATATCTCAATACAACTGAAAGGGGAAAAAAAAGACCGTACCATTTACACTTCCTCCCACAGCAAAGGAGATGTGGATTTCTCACACACTGATCCAGTACATTCGTAGTCTTTCTTCTCCAAGTTAAAGTTTTTCAGATTTTATTTATCTACTTGTAATTTACTATTTATTTTTGGCTCTTCTAGATCTGCATTTCTACTCAGGCTTTTCTCTAGTTACAGCAAGTGGGGGCTACTCTCTTGTTGCAGAGCTTGGGCTCTAGGCGGTGGACTTCAGGAGCTGCAGCCCATGGGCTCTAGAGCTCAGGTTCCATAGTTGTGGCCCATGAACAGTTGCTCTGCGGCATGTGGAATCCTCCCAGATCAGGTTTTGAACCCATGTCTCGTGGATTCTTTACCACTGAGCCACCGGGGAAGTCCTGTTTATGCTTTTCTTATGTATGTGAAGCTGAAAGTCATTCGGTCGTGTCTGACTCTTTGCATCCCCATGAACTATACAGTCCATGGAATTCTCCAGAATACCGGAGTGGATACCCTTTCCCTTCTCCAGGGGATCTTCCCAACCCAGGAATCGAACCCAGGTCTCCTGCATTGGAGGTGGATTCTTTACCAGCTGAGCCACGAGGGAAGCCCAAGAATACTGAGTGGGTAGTCTATCCCTTCTCCAGCGGATCTTCCCTACCCAGGAATCGAACTGGGGTCTCCTGCATTGCAGGCGGATTCTTTACCAACTGAGCTATCAGGGAAGGCTTAAGTACAGGTGATTTATAATGTTGCATTAGTTTGCTGAATCACGGCAAAGTGATTCAGTTATATATTGCTGTTGTCTTAGTCACCAGGTACTGTCCAACTCTTTATGACCCCATGGATTATAGCCTACTGCTTCTCTGTCCTTGGCATTTCCCAAGAAAGACTACAGGAGTGGGTTGCCATTTCTTTATCCAGGGATCTTCCTGACCCAGGGATTGAACCTGCGCCTCCTGCATTTGCAGGTGGGTTCTTTACCACTAAGGCATCAGGCAAGCCATTACATGTATACATACATATCTGTTCTTTTCAAATGCTTTTCCATTATAGGTTATTACAAGATATGGAATATAGTTCCCTGTGCTATACAGTAGGTCCTTGTTGTTTATCTACTTTCTATATAGTAGTAATTATCAAACTCCTAATTTATCCCTCCTCCCTTAAATTTTTAATAGACTATTTCAAGCTGTGTAGTCCTATACTCCCCTTGGGATATATCCAAATTGGGAATATGAGACAAAGAATTCTCACTACAGTAAAAGAACTTACTTGGCAGAAATTATATAACACAATATAATTTGCTTGCTACTCTAGCACGTCAAGTTCCCAGTATGAAGCAAAGGATAATCTATAATGTCTTGTTGACTACTCATTGTAATAACAGATGTTGCAAGGTTATGAAGGAGGGACTTTCTCCAAGAATTATAACAATACTTGACCTTTATTAAGCAGATGATTGTCTAGTAGGTCCTGAGCTTATACTTTACACCCATCATCTCAATAAAGGCTCACAAGCCTGTGGGGTTGCTTCCACCAATATCTCCATGTCCCAGGTGAAGAAATGAGACTCAAAGAAATGATGCCTTGTGAACACTTCAAACCCACCTCAGACTCACTGCTGTGGAATCTCCGAGGGTGGGGTCCAGAAAACCTCCCCAGATGCTGTTCATGAACCTGAAAACGAGGAGCACTTTACCTACCTGATTAAAATCTTGATTTCTTTGTGAAAAAAAAAAAAAACCAAAATGATGTTCCTATAAGAAGTGGATTTCTAGTACTCAAGTGACAGTCACAAATTTGGGGATTTGCTAAGTTCTCATGACATATTGTCATTTGAAAAGACCAGATGTCTGCAGCCTTCGTAAGACACAAATGAACAATTAAAGAAGCCTGAGTGGAAACCTTGGGAATTCCTAGATGTCCTCCTGTGTCTGAGCCAGGACCCTGTGGGGGCTTCCCTAGACAAACCCTTCCCCCATATCCTCTGTTTTAGCTCCTCTCCAAGTGAGTGAGTGCTTAGTCATGTCCGACTCTTTGCGACCCCATGGACTGTAGCCCACCAGGCTCCTCTGTCCATGAGATTTCCCAGGCAAGAATACTGGAGTAAGGTTGCCATTTCCTTCTGCTGGGGATCTCCCCAACCCAGGGATCAAACCTGTGTCTCCTGCATTGGCAGGCAGAATCTTTACCATTGTGCCACCTGGGAAGCCCCATCTCCTCTTCAAAGTACACAGATAATAGTATTTGACGCATATTTACTGAGTTGCTTTACACATGCTAAAATCACCACCAGTGGGAAAAAATAAGCTATTTAATGACCATGAGCACATAGTCCCCAGGCCCATGGGAGCCTCAGGGTTGATAATATTAACCTCTGTAACACCCTCACCATTAACCAATAAATTGTGCACAAGCTGATCACAATTCCCACCCCTGGAACTCCCCTCCTCACCTTGCCTTTTAAAAGGCTTTGCTATCAAAACCACTATGAGGTACCATTTCATGCCAGTCAGAATGGCTGCGATCCAAAAGTCTACAAGCAATAAATGCTGGAGAGGGTGTGGAGAAAAGGGACCCTCTTACACTGTTGGTGGGAATGCAAACTAGTGCAGCCACTATGGAGAACAGTATGGAGATTCCTCAAAAAACTGGGAATAGAACTGCTTTATGATCCAACAATCCCACCGCTGGGCATACACACTGAGAAAACCAGAATTGAAAGAGACACGTGTACCCCAGTGTTCATTGCAGCACTGTTTATAATAGCCAGGAAGCAACCTAGATGTCCATCAGCAGACGAATGGATAAGAAAGCTGTGGTACATATACACAATGGAGTATTACTCAGCCATTAAAAAGAATACATTTGAATCAGTTCTAATGAGGTGGATGGAACTGGAGCCTATTATACAGAGTGAAGTAAGCCAGAAAGAAAAACAGCAATACAGTATACTAACGCATATATATGGAATTTAGAAAGATGGTAACAATAACCCTGTATACGAGACAGCAAAAGAGACACTGATGTATAGAACAGTCTTTTGGACTCTGGGAGAGGGAGAGGGTGGGATGATTTGGGAGAATGGCATTGAAATAAGTATAATATCATATATGAAACGAGTTGCCAGTCCAGGTTCAATGCCTGATACCAGATACCTGGGGCTGGTGCACTGGGATGACCCAGAGGGATGGTATGGGGAGGGAGGAGGGAGGAGGGTTCAGGATGGGGAACACATGCATACCTGTGGCAGATTCATTTTGATACATGGCAAAACCTATACAATGTTGTAAAGCTAAATAAAATAAAAATAAATAAATAAAAGGCTTTGCTGATATCCATCGGGGAGTTCAGACTTTCTGAGCACTTGTTGTCCCGTCCTTACATGGCCCCTCACATTAAACACTGCATTTTCCCTTCCCTGTAACCTGGTGTCTGTAGATTGGCTTTGCTACATGCAAGGGAGCCACCCAAGTTTTGGTTCACTTACTCTCAGTCTGTTAAACATGTTTGGCGAACCACGGACTGAAACCACTGCCCTGACCAGGGACTATAGTAACCACTTACATAAGCAATTTTTTTTTTAACTTTTTATTTTGTATTGGGCTATAGCCGATTAACAATGCTGTGAACAGCAAAGGGACTCAGCCAGTCATATACTTGTATCCATTCTGCATGAGTTATCTTAAACAGGAGATCTTGATGAGGAATGTGGAACTAACAAGTTACCACCAAACGGAAACATTTAAAAACAGTAAAGGAAGGGAGGAGATGTCAGTCCAAATGTCCTGCCAACTTCCCAGAATCCTTCTCACTGGAATCCATGTTGGCTGAGTGATATGCGTGCCACTAAGGACCTTGAGTCAGAGTGATTGGCCCACGACAACCCAGAAACTAACGCAATTACCATAAAACCTGAGACTTCGAGCCATGTGGCCGAGAAATTCTCCTGGGTCCCTTACCCTGCTGCTCTCTGCCCAAAAAAATCTCTCACTTTGTCAGCAGATGTCTTCTTAGATAGTTCATTTCTGAGTGTTAGACAAGAGCCCAATGTCCGGCCCTGAAAGGGGTCTGCCTTTGCAGCAACAAATCCACCTGTTGTACTTGCAGTTATCAAAGTTGTATTTCATTTTTCTTTTTTTTTTTTTTTCCAGGATGACACGAGAGACCTTGAGACTGCAGCAGCTTCTCTGTTCAGCCTCCTGAATTTCCTGGAATTTTATTTTTCCTGCAATTTCATATTTCAGAGAGTCATTTCCCAGTGCTGCCAAATCCTTTAAACACCCAACTGCACACTCAGCACCTCCAGCCCGAGATCTTGTTCATGTTATATCTTTGTCATCTTTATCCTGTTTCATGAAGAGCCAAGAAAGAACACCAAGGCATTGTGTAACAGAGCATGAGACCTTGTTAAGTCAGAGATGACGAAATTTTAAAAGTCAGATGGCACAGATCTGTCCAAAGACATCTTCTCAACACCTGTGGGCCTGGATAACTTTAAGTGTGGAACAGATCATATTTGGAGGAATTTGCAAGGTGCCTTCCCTCCCTCCCCTACTTCCTTATTCTCACACCCATTTCTCTGTCTTGCAAGCAGTCAATTATAAACTAGACTCCCTGGCCTTGGGAGGAGGGTGGACACAGCTTAGAGAAGCAAGTCAGCTGAATTCCTCAAGGGATTTTCCTTCAGACTCACTAGTTCTGAAAGCACAGGTTTCCTATTTCAAGATCTGGGCTTTGGTGGGAGAATAGGATTTGGGTGGAGGTGGAAGGATGGGAATAAGGCCAAGCCCTGAAAGAAACCAGACATAGGGTTGATAGCATAAATGTTTTTAAAATTCATGATTTAAGAGCTAGCTTTCCTCCCACATATTGGGAGAGAAAAATAAGATATACACTAGTGAGAGGACAAGGGAAAGATGTGAGCTGAAAAGTGAGACATCTGAGAATAGCCTCAATAGGGTCTCATCCCTGCACGGAAAGAGGGTGGACTGTAGATAGAGTTGGCAGGGTGAAGGAACAACCCAGGAAGGCTGCCAGCCTTTCCAAGAAGGCTGCTGGGCTCAGAGGAGCTTAGGCTGTGTCAAATGGGGCAGAGTCCTAGACCAGACGGGACCCGGAACACTGTGACGGGACTCCTGGGTCTGTGAAGGGTGAATATGCAAAAAGTGACTGTGCAAACTCAGGACAGCCCTGTGGCCGCTGGCCCTGTCATCAGGAAGAGCTGTGGTTTCTCTAACCCTCCGCAGTTCCAGTCACATCCTTGGCTCCTGCGAGCTCAGCTCCTGGCCTCCTAGGAGGAAAATGCCTGTGTCATGAGAACATAGAAGATTCTGGGGACTGGGGTGAGGTAGTGAGGGGACACAAAATTTGCCTAAATAAGAACAGGAGGTGACAGCCTTCCTGCCATCTAGAGAGGGAGACAGGGGTGAGAGGGGGCAGGCACTGCAGGAAAGCAGAGAGCACAGGCCAGGCGTCCAGTGGCTCCCCGCCCCGACCCTGCCTCATCTGCTCTGGCCCCTATCCAGAAACCCAGAGAAACCTCCACCAGTCTTGAAAGCTGATACAAGCTCCCTGGCCTCTGGATGAGAAAAGGAAGTTGTATGAAAAGAGGGGGGAAAATCCAAGTCTGATATTGCGCAACAGGTGAAGTCCCACGTTGCCCCAGCACAAGGAGTCTGTGCTCTCATCTGTAATTCCCTGGTAAAGCATTTCTTCACCAGGGTGTTCAGACTTCCTGCCATCTTCCCTGCTGATCGGCCTCAGTGGAGTGGAGTCTTCTCCCTTCCAACTTGCTCAGGGGCGGGGAGGTGCGGGGAAAGGGCTCCAAGGGGAGGGAGGAAATCCAGATCCTGGCCCTAACCCTGCCTTCTCTCTAATAATGAACCCGGGATGAGCCATGGCTCTGCTCTGGGCTTCAGTAGACAAAGGAGAGGGTGGATTCCTCCCAGTTAGGAACGCAAGACACGCAGAGGGCACCCCCCCCCCCCCCCCCCCCCCACCCCCGCTCGCCCCGCCGGCAGTCTGGAGAAGACTCAAGACTCCTCTTAATGTGATGGGTGTGGAATCACTGGTGAAGCTTTGGCCCTCATACTCAGCTGCTGAAGCAGCACTTCTTTTTTAGATGCCTCTCCTCATTATAGTTCTTCACCCTGCAATGTGTCCACTTTACCCTGGGTTTCTCCTGTGGGGAAGTTTGGCTCACTTTCAGTCTTCAAACAAACTTGAATTTTGTTGTTCAGTCGCTCTGTTGTGTCTGACTCATTGCAACCCCATGGGCTGTAGCACACCAGGCTTCCCTGTCCTCACTATCTCCCAGAGTTTGCTCAGACTCATGATTCAATGGTGCCATCCTGCCATCTCATCCTCTGCTGCCCCTTTCTCCTCTTGCCCTCAATCGTTCCCAGTATCAGGGTCTTTTCCAGTGAGATGGCTCTTTGTCCGGAGCCGGTTTGGATTAGCGCTCCGCCCATGACAAAGGTCATGAGGAAGGAGGCTCGGCAATAACGCAAGGGCGAGATTAAGCCTCAGGAGCCCCCTGGAGGTTCTCGAGCATCTACCCCCAAAAACCGGAGTCTGCCTACTTTCTGCTTTGTGTTCTCACTTACACCTCTGACTTTACAGGGGGCTGTCCCCCACTACCTTTCTCTGAAAAAAGAGCTAACTTACAGCTCCAGTTAATAATTCCTGGGTGTGACAGTGTTTCAGCCTACAAACTCCTTTTGGAAATCCTCTAGCCTGCCTGAATAGGTTTTTCCGGCCACATGTGATTGTTTAGAGCCTCCCAACTGTGAGAGGCATGAGATGTTCTAAACTGTCTAAACACAAATTCCTTTGAGCAGTTAAAAGATTGATTAGAAATTGTATTGGTGAAGGGTTTTTCACTTGTTGGGCCAATGTTTGCTGCTAAGTCTCCATATCCCTTACCTACTGTGTCCTTGGCAGTGTATTGATTGATATAATTGGTGTATAGAAATGTAATTAGTAGCCTCAGTGTTTGTAACCTTAGACCCTTGAGTTAATTCTTTCTCTTGTTATAACCCACCACACCTTTGCCCTATAGAAATGCAACTCCAATGCCTTTGGAGGGTGGTGCCTGACTTTAGAATAATCACCTTTAGAGAAAATAAGTTCCTTAAAATGTTAATAGGCCTCTGGGCCAGAAGATGATGTAACTCACCTAAACTTTTGCGTATGATATGTTTGAAAGCCTGGCTCAGCGACTGCTGTCCCTGCATGACTCCACCTCTTCCCCCATTATCCTCTATGCATAACTTAAGGTATAAAAACTACTTTGAAAAATAAAGTGCGGAGCCTTGTTCACCGAAGCTTGGTCTCCCCATGTCGTTCTTTCTCTTACCTTCTGGCTGAATTATTCAGCCTTCTCTCTCCACAAAATGTTCTCACTGAGCTATCCTTATTTCATCCGCTTGTCTTCACTGAATTTCCTCACTGAGCTATCTTCATTTTCATCACTCTTTATATCTTTAATTAATATTTTAATAAGCTGTTGTTTCCTGATCGCCTATGCTGTCTCCCCTTCGAAATCCCTGGATCCACCGGGGCTGGACCCCGGCAGCTCTTCACATCAGGTGACCAAAGTATTGGAGCTTCAACTTCAGCATCAGTCATTCCAATGAATATTCAGGGCTGATTTCCTTTAGGATAGACTGGTTTGATCTCCTTGCAGTCCAAGGGACTCTCAAGAGTCTTCTCCAGCACCACAGTTCGAAAGCATCAATTCTTTGGCGTTCTGTCTTCTTTATGCTCCAACTCTCACATCTGTACATGACTACTTGGAAAACCATTGGTTCTTTCTAAAATGTTTCATTCCCTTCCACACTGAGCTGGGGTGGGGGTGGGAGGGTCATTGTGAATGACTCCGATATTGGTGATTGTATTAGCTTCCTACTGCTGCTGTAACAAATCACACACATTTAGTATCCAAAAACAACACACAGTTATTCTCTTAAGCTTCTGGAAGTCAGAGGTTCGTAATCTGATTCACTGAGCTATAACCAAGGGGGCTGTGCTCCTTTTGGAAGTTTTAGGAGAAAAACCTTTTTCTTCCTTTTTCCACCTTCTGGAATTGTATCCTTTTTGTAGTCTTTGGCTCATGGTCTCTTCCTCCATTTTCAAAGTCAGCAGCATGGTATCTTGCTTTTGTTTTCATATTGCCTTCTCTTCTGTGGTTAGATCATCTGTCCCTTTTATAAGGACACATAAGACTAGATTTAAAGTCCAGACAAATAACCCAGGATAATCTCCTCATCTCAAAATTTTTAACTTGATCACATCTACAAAGTCCGTTTTGCCATGTGAAGCAATATTCATAGCTTCTGGGATTAGGATGTGAACAGCTTGGGGGCCTTTATTCAGCCTATTATGGGGACCTAGACCTTGTCTTGGGCTTGGGGATCATGGATTCTCTCTCCCAACCCCTTCCCTCAGACTAGTGTTGTGTATCTTTTGCCAAAGACCATGTCCTTTCCTTCCGGGCCACCCCAACTTCTCCTCTCATTCTCTTTAGGCCCTGAAAATATCTGTCCAGTGAAAATTTCTATGATGAAGGAAATGTTCTGTATCTCTACCACGCGACATGGCAGCCATAAGGCACACAGCTCAAGTGCTGGCAAGCACTTGAGATGTGACTAGTGCAGACTTCCCTGGTGGTCCAGTGGTTAAGAATTCACTTGTCAATGCAGGGGACACGGGTTCAATTACTAGTCCGAGAGGATTTCACATGCTGTGCAGCGGCTGGGCTCATGAGCCACAACTGGTGAGGCTGTGCTCCTTAGAACCCAAGGCCCACAGCAAGAGAAGCCGCCACAGTGAGAAGCCCTCATACCATCACTGCAGAGTAACCCCCACTCACCGCAACTAGAGAACGTCTACACCAGCAACGAAGACCCAGAACAGCCAAAAACTAAATTAAGTAATTCATGTTTAAAAATGTGACAACTGTAACTGAGGCACTGAACTTTGTTCGTTATTTTTATTTTTGGTTGTTCTGGGTTGTCATTGTCGAGCGAGGGCTTTCTCTAGTTTCAACGAGCGGGGGCTACTCTCTAGTTGTGATGTGCAGGCTTCTCATTGCAGTGGCTTCTCTTGTGGCAGAGCATGGGCTCTATGCACGCAGACTTCAGTAGTTGCGGCTCTCTGGCCTAGTTGCTCCATGGCATGGGGAATCCTCCTGGACCAGAGCTCAAACCATGTCTTCTGCATTGGCAGGCGTACACCCATCCACTCTACCATAGGAAAGTCCAGAACTTTAATTTTCTGTTAATTGAAATTACATTTAATTGACATTTAAATAGTCACTTGTACCTCGTGGTTACATATTGGACAGCTCAGAGGTAGGAAGATTACAAATAGAAGGTAAGACCAGATCAATTCAGCCCCCAACATCCTTCTCTCAGTTCCTGCAGAATCCGAAGGAGGTTTCTACAGGAACTCTGGGATGATGGGAGAGACTGAGGGCAGGCAAGGCAGGGAATTGTGTCTGTTGGCCCCAGAGAGACACACAGTCTCAGTTCTGCTTTTCCATAGCACTAAGAATGCTCAAATAAGAAATGCAAATCAAAACCACAATGAGGTACCCCTCACACTGGTCAGAATGACCATCATCATGCAGTCTACAAATAATAAATGCTGGAGAGCATGTGGAGAAAAGCAGACCCTCTTACACTGTTATTGGGGATGTAAATCAGTGCAGACACTATGGGATACAGTATGGAGGCTTCTCAAATAACTAAAAATAGGATTGCCATATGACCTAGCAATCCCACTCCTGGGTGTATGTCTGGAAAAGATGAAAAGCTTAATTTGAAAAGATACACGCACCCCAAGGTTCACAGCAACAATATTTACAGGTTCTGCAGATTAGAATGTGAACATCTTGGGGGACATTATTCAGCCTGCTGCTGCTGCTGCTGCTAAGCCGCTTCAGTCGTGTCTGACTCTGTGCGACCCCATAGACGGCAGCCCACCAGGCTCCCCCTTCCCCAGGATTCTCCAGGCAAGAACACTGGAGTGGGTTGCCATTTCCTTCTCCAATGCATGAAAGTGAAAAGTGAAAGTGAAGTCGCTCAGTCGTGTCCGACTCTTAGCGACCCAATGGACTGCAGCCCACCAGGCTCCTCCATCCATGGGATTCTCCAGGCAAGAGTACTGGAGCGGGGTGCCATTGCCTTCTCCGATTATTCAGCCTACCATGGCTATTTACAATAGCCAAGACATGGGAGCAACTTAAATGTCCATCAACAGTTGAAGGGAAAAAGAAGATGTGGTACATATATACAACAGAATACTACTCAGCCATAAAAAGAATGAAATATTGCCATTTGCAAAAACATGGATAGACCTAGAGATTATCACACTAAGTGAAGTCAGATGGAGAAAGACAAATACTCCATGTGATCACATATATGTGGAATCTAAAAAATAATAATAATACAAATGAACTTATTTATAAAACAGAAACAGACTCACAGACATAGAAAGCAAACTTATGGTTACCAAAAGGCGAGGGGAGAGAGAGGAGGGATAAATTAGGAGTATGGAAATAACAGATATATACTACTATATATAAAATAGCTAGACAACAAGGATTTACTATATAAGACAAGAAATTATATTCATTATCTTGTAATAACCGATAATAGAAAAGAGAAATTTTATATATATATATATACAATGGCACCCCACTCCAGTACTTTTGCCTGGAAAATCCCATGGACAGAGCTGGTAGGCTGTAGTCCATGGGGTCGCTAAGAGTCAGATACGACTAAGCGACTTCACTTTCACTTTCCACTTTCATGCATTGGAGAAGGAAATGGCAACCCACTCCAGTGTTCTTGCCTGGAGAATCCCAGGGATGGGGAAACCTGGTGGGCTGCCGTCTGTGGGGTCGCACAGAGTCAGACACAACTGAAGCGACTTAACAGCAGCATACAACAAATTATATATATACATATATGTATATATGTATAATCTGAATCACTTTGCTGTACACCTGAAACACAATACTATGAATCAACCATAGTTCAGTAAGAAAGGACACAAGCAATTTTGAGGTAGCCCCCTCTTTACCCTACTTATACAATGAGTTGTCCTTTGGGGGACCACAGTGACATATCACAGAGCTCAGAAAAGGGGACTAACCTGGGACTTGGCACTGGCCTTGACACTTTCTGGGTGGCCTTAACAAGTCACTTCTCGTTCTCTGTTCCTCAGTTTCCATAATATGATAGGGCTGGACCAGATGGTCTGAGAGTTTCCTCCCAGCTTATGGATCAAGACTTAATTGTGCATATAGTTCTATTTCAGCCCATGACCTCTCTGACTCATGTCATGGGAATGCTTGATTGAAGGACTGTCAAGGAGAAATGGCCTTGGATTATACCCACCACACTCCAGAACCAAATCTGACATTTATTCTTTTGTCCTCGTGACAACAGTTTGCATTTGCTTTGGCTCTAGGTCCACTAATTTAATCTGCCTGATGACCCTGGGTGGACAGACATCATGGAACTTTTAAGTGAAAACTCTGAGACTCAGCGAGGGAAAGAGAGAATCTTCCAGGTACCAGGCCCCGTAATGCACACTTTGCACATCACCTCATAACAGCCCTTCAAAGTGAATAATATCACTCCCATTTTACAGGTGTGGAAACTGAGGTCCAATAAGACAATGAAACAGGAAACTGAGTTCTTGTTCACGGAGCTGAAAATTGAACTTCACAAATTCACAAACACTCACACAGGCGAAATTTTAGAGGATAGAAATACAAAACTTTCAGCATAGACACTGAGAGGGGGTGTGAGGAGCCCCCAAATTGATCTGTTCATTTTTGGTTGGCTTGGGGCCAGATGTGTGTAATTTCTGACCGATCAGTTTGAAAGCTGGAATGTCCAATTTGTCATTTTTATGGCTTTCTTTTGGGTCCCAGTTTCCCAGTCTTCCCACACATTGCCGTGCTTTGACCCTTTTCCAAGACCCCAGACCATTATTTAGGGACCAGAAGTATGTTTAAGAGTTAATGGTCCACCTGGAGGTTTTTTTCCCTTGATAAACTGGATAAGCAGTTAATGATTGTCTTGTCCTGGGTCTGAATGTTTTATAACCCTCCAGACCAGGGAGACCTTCCCCTGAATGCCTAGAAACTGCTACAAAGAGTTTAGCTTTATGTTAAAGAAGTGAGATGCTTACTTGAGAAGAAAAAAAAAAATTGAAATTAAAAAATAAAAGGAACCGAGGTCTCAGAGTCCTATCCTGTCTAGCAATTTCTGCTTCAACAAGATGACTTCCTAGTGAGGAACAGAGGCCCATTTTTCTGACTCTGAACTACTTCATCTTCCTATTTAAAACTTCCCTGCAAGATGTTCTGCAGCAGCACAGAGGTCTTTTTGAGTCATCCTTTCATAGTGCTCCCCAAACAGACATGCAAGCCTGAACAAGTCACCTCACCTTTGAGCCTCTATGCCCTCATCAGTAAAATTGAGAATAATAGTTCCTACTTCATAAGGGTGTTAAAATCCTCCTTGCTCAAAGTATTAAGTGAGGTTTGTATCTTTAGACATTTTAACCCATATTCCATCCTCAGGAACTGTTCATTCTTATTGTGTTTCGGAATTGGAGTTTGTCTCTCTTCATAATACCAGGCAATTCCCTTTACTACAAATCAAATTAAAGCACAAAGAAATGGTCTACATTTTTTAAAAAAAAAAAGTTTTATTACAAAAACACTTGAAATCAGTTGCATTATCCATGTATTCACAGTAGCAGAGGAACAGTGATGGCAGACCATCCCCATGGGGGACACTTTGGTAAAACAAACATAAATAATGGGGAACAATACCAAATACAGTAATAACACAGCACAGAATAAAAAAAATTAAATTAAGAGAAGGAACAGGGTCTGCTGAGGGGAGTCGTGAGCATGGAGAGGGTGCATCTCGCTGAGAAGCATTGGGTTCAGGTGATCTTTCCTGCAGAACACCTGCCCCGGGCCTCGGAGCAGCTCAGTTCAATTCAAGGTCATCCACGTACTCCTGGACCCAGGGCTCACTGGGGTTGGCGCAGACCTGCCTGCCCTTTTTGGTCTGGAATCTGTGGAACCAAGAGTGGACAGGTGAGAATCCCTTTGGGCCTTGCCTGTGTTGGGTATTCCCTAGCCTTAGCTCACATTGCACAGCCTAGTAGGGGACTGCTGGAACCTCATTCCTTGTAACTTCCTCCCTGGGGTTTAGCTCTGGCTTCTTGGGTTGCCCAGATTAGGAACCCATGAGTTTTGCAATCAATGCGGATGTAATCTTCCCATTCATTTCCTGCTGTCCCCATCAATGACTTTTCCACATGTTTTCTAAGCATGCTTTAAGGAAACAGCCCGCATCTCCTGTCATCTTTTTGATTTTACTGCTTAATCGCCTCCCCCCTCCACTCCAAATAGATCCCCTTCTTTAATCCTGCCCTCACCCATGCCTCCCTGAAAAGCCCAGGTTTGATACTCACACCACAGCTGGCTGGGAGCAGAGGCTGCTGGTCTCGAAGTAGTCAATCACAAAGTTGCGAGGAATCTTCCGCAGAGTGTAAGAGAAGCAGCAGGCCGTGGGAGGGTCTGAGCCCACTGGAAAGAAAGGCCGAGGTGAGACCAAAGTTCTACAAGGAGCTATTCATTTTAGCTTCTAGTCATAGATATTCAAGGGACATTCCTGTACATCTACCAGATTCCCCAGTGCAGTCCCTTATATTCAAGCCCACCCACTAAGAGTAGGAGTCTTATTCTGAAGAGAAGATCCTAGAGATGAAAGAATTCTACAAGGTTGAGGCTGGATTGGGTCTCAGGTCACATGTGTTTAACTCCTTTCATTTTACAGATGGAGAAACGAAGGCACTCAGAGAGCCAGGGACTTGCTTAAGCCAGCCTATGAGTTGGTCTTTCTTACGAAAGCAGGAACTTAAATATTACTGAGTGTTTACGAGACTCTGCATTTAACAGCAGGCTACTTAGAGATCTCCCTGGCTCGTTTTTGCCCCATCCCCGAATGCTACTGTTGGACCAGTACCAACTAGAAAAGTCAGTTGTCTCTACATCCTGACTCGGGGGCTGCGGTAAGGGTGGACTTACTTGGTGCTGAGAGCGCCGGAGAACAGAAGGCAGCCGTGAGCACGAGGAGGGACAGGACACTCATGTAGAGCTTCATGGTCTTAGCAGAGGAGAGATTCGCCCGGAGCTTGGACTGCAGCACCCAGAAGCTTCAGAACCCTTCTGTGCCCTGTGCTGATCCTGAGCTGGGAACCCCTCTTTATAGGAACTCTGAGGCCTGGGACAGAGGTGAGGGCATTGGCGGGCGAATGGAATTTCCAGGGTACAGATGATGTCATGGTGCCGAGAGGGAAACTAAAGCTAGCTGACAGCAAGGAGCTCTGCACAGCTTTCTCTTCCTCAGTGGTGTCATCACGGAGGAAAGCGGAGGGAGGTGGGGGAGAAAAGAAGTGGGTTGAACCCTAGAGGGAAGTGGTACACCAGAGACAGTGACTGAGACTTGAGAGGAGAATTGCAAACCCAAGAGGAAAGATGGAACCTTCACACCTGCTAGCCGGGGCTTGTAGATGAGAACTATCCTGCTCTCAGTGGTTAGCACCTCCAGAAGCTACAGGCTTCATGTCAGATCTTCCAGGGTGACCACAGGCCTGGCCCCAAGAATGAAGAGGAAGCCAGGATTCCATGTCCCATCGCAGGGCCTCCTTCGGCTGGGCTGAGTGACTTTAGCCCCCTGTATTTTTCCTTGGACATAAAGAAAGAGTCCAGCATTGAATGTGCAGATGGCTGCAACAGAAGTATAGCTTCCACATAGCGAACAAGTACCAGGCACTGGGCAAGCTGCCCTATACACACAAGACATCTTTAACCATATAGTGAAGTGAGTCAAGTCGCTCAGTTTTGTCCGACTCTTTGCGACCCCATAGACTGTAGCCTACCAGGCTCCTCTGTCCACGGGATTTTCCAGGCAATAGTACTGGAGTGGATTGCCATTTCCTTCTCCTTACATATAACATCCTTATATGGATATTAACCATATAACATCCACCATAACCCGGAGCAGGGGTGTGATGATTCCCCAGGCAATGAAGATCAGAAAGCAGAACAGAAACCGCTGATAATCTCAAGGCCACACAGCTACTCAGTGGCAGTGCCACGATTTGGGCTGAGACTCATCTAACCCTAAAATCTATTTTCTTTCCACTCTGCCACCTCCGGGACACATCTCAAAGGTGACCACAGAGAGACAGAAACTGCTGGCCACCTTGCAGCCCTGCCACATACAAAGACCCAGGGTTGAATGCAGGAAAGAAGTGTAGATTATCTGTCCTAGAACAAGAATGGAATGCCAAAGAAACCAAGCTTTCCTTGTGCTCCCTTGAGCCAAGAACAGAAAAGGAGAAAGAATTTAGGAGGAACCAAGAATTCAGGAGGATACCCAGATAAAGAAAGTTCCTCCATTACTGGGACTTCCCTGGTGGTCCAACTGGCTTAGACGCCACTCTCCCAATGCAAGTTCCTCCATTACTGGGACTTCCCTGGTGGTCCAACTGGCTTAGACGCCACTCTCCCAATGCAGGGGGCCTGGGTTCAATTCCTGGTCAGGAAACCAGATCCCACACGCTGCAACTAAGAGTTCCCATGCCGCACCTAAGTCCTGGTGCAGCCGAATAAATAAATAAATATTTTTAAAATACATAAAAAGTTTTTAAAAGAATATTCCTACATTATAAAAAAGGAATTACATATACTTGGCAATGAATTCATCTATGTTACAGATAAAGTATATAATCTAATCGTGTGGGTGTTCCACAGTCATCCAATTCCTTGTATTCATGTAAAGCCCTGCCTGGTGTGGCAGCTGCTGTGGGCCTGAAGGTGACTATATAAAGTTTCCAAAGGCCAGGAATACAGTAGTGCATGAATTGGGAAAGTTAGAGTCATGGGATCAAGACCACTACCCACCTCTAGCTCAATCACCTCTGACCCCCTGCTCATCCCCTCTTCCACATTGCCACCTGACTCCCTCTGCTTTGAAAAACAATGAAGAGTGAAAAGAGGAAGCCAGGTTTCCTGGGAACTGTAGCAATATGGGAGTGAAGGAGTCAGAGCATCTTGGAGAATCTCAGGATCACTAAATACAGTTCAATGTCACCTTACTTCATCACTCTCCCTGCTCCCTGTCCCCACCACCTACACAGGCACCCAGCCCGTACTTCTTTCCTTTAACCTTTCTCTCCTCACCCCTTTATTTCTGTGAGTCTTGCTTCAAATGTTCTGATCTTCACCAAGACCCCATCCCCAGCTCTAACAGTCTATGATCCCTGATATCTATTGCAAGTATCTCTCAAAGTCTCTCCTGGTTGATGGAGTTTCATCTTCACACATCTTTTTTGCTTCAAGAGCAGGCGGATGTGTGTTATAGCACCTGGAATCTACACAGACTTTGTTATCCGTGGCATTTCCATTAACCCCAAGCCACCTGCTCTCTGTCAGGGCAGACAGAGCTGAATGAAGCCCCACCCCTGACCTCAAAGAGTTCTTAGTCAAGAGGTGATGATGACAGTGACGGAAATAACTATCTCTTAAGATAGAATATGGTACATCTCAAGTCAGAGGTAGAAACAAAATGTCAGAGAGCCCAAAATGTGGAGAAGACTATCCTTTGGGTGTAAATGAATCATTGCAAGTCAAGACTAAATCCACTGTGCACTACTGAAGAGCCCTTGATGTAGAGACCTCAGTCTAAATGAGTGGGGAGTGCTAGTCTTTAAGCCATGCAGATGCATAAGAAGAATGTTAAGAATAGGTGATTAGCCACACAATGAATTTGACTGTTGATTTTTGCCTCCTAGCCTTGATTTGATCTTTGGCTAATGCAGGTAAAAAAATGTTTTTATTCATTAAGATCTTAACAATAATACTGCGTTCACACCAGTGAAGCTTCACACAGAAAATACAAAGGCTTGTGTCAACACGTTTAGCTAAATTAATGGCCTCCAAGATTTATACACTGAGGTCTTTTCTAAGTATTAATCGACTGACTATACAGTCCATGGAATTCTCCAGGCCAGAATACTGGAGTGGGTAGCCTTTTCCTTTTCCAGAGGACCTTCCCAACCCAGGGATCGAACCCAGGTCTCCAACACTGCAGGCGGATTCTTTACCAGCTGAGCCACAAGGGAAGCCCAATAATCAATAGAGAATGATAACAAATGCCTTTTGTATGCACAACCAAAAATTGCTCTTCTCTTCTAGAGAACCTTCCCTGACCTCTCTTGCAACTGAATTCTATATCTCCTTTTGGGTACCTCCATTGCATCACCTATAATATGTCGTCTGTCTACTTGATTGTCTCTTCTCCTAGAAAGGGAGCTCCTTGAGGCAGAAATTGTGTTCTGCTTTTCTCTGTGTATACAGTAGGTGCTCAATAAACACTTGGTTAAGTGCCCAAAGGCAGCCCAAACTGTTTTAATTTGAGGGGGTGTGCCTGAGTGTTCTTTGGAAGGACTGATGCTAAAGCTGAAACTCCAATACTTTGGCCACCTCATGCGAAGACTTGACTCATTGGAAAAGACTCTGATGGTGGGAGGGATTGGGGGCAGCAGGAGAAGGGGACAACAGAGGATGAGATGGCTGGATGGCATCAGTGACTCGATGGACTTGAGTTTGAGTGAAACTCTGGGAGTTGGTGATGGACAGGGAGGCCTGGTGTGCTGCGACTCATGGGGTTGCAGAGTCAGACATGACTGAGCGACTGAACTGAATTGAACTGATGGGTAACATGAACTCAGGATGTGAATTCAAAGTAGCCAAATGAAGTATGAATGAACTGGGCATTTGACACTTTATCCAGAACGTTTCTGGTTTTTTGTTTTGTTTTGTTTTCTAATTTTATTTATTTATTTATTTTTGGCTGTGCTGGGTCTTCACTGCTGGGAGGGCTTTTTACTTCTAGTTGCAGCGCGTGGGCTTCTCATTGCGGTGGTTTCTCTTGTTGCGAAGCACAGGCTCTAGGGCTCACGGGCTTCAGTAGTTCCAGCTCCCGGCTGTAGAGCACAGGCTCAGTTGCCCCGCAGCACATGGGATCCTCTAGGATCAGGGATCAAACCCGTGTCTCCTGCATTGGCAGAGGGATTCTTTACCACTCAGCCACCAGGGCAGCCCCTATTCAGAATGTTTTGATGGAATAGTAACTCTCCTGCTTCCCCTCCTTCAACGAATAGTAACTCTCCTGCTTCCCCTCCTTCAACCCACATGCCCAGTGGTTTTATGGTGAAAGATACTATTCCAGGACTCAGCTCTTCCCAGTTCAGGCATGTCAGAAGTGACAGTGAGAGTCAACCACGGTTCTAGGGGACCCCGTGTGCATACTGTGAGCCGCCCCCTCACTCCTGAGCAGGGAAACTCTCCACTTCCCCCTCACTTGTGCTGATAAGAGGTTTCCCTTCCCACGACCCCACCCCCAACTGCTTCCCTCCACTGCCACTGCGCTCGAAACTCCATCCTGGGAACTTTCACATCCGTTTTGTCATTTTGTCCTCCAGCTTCCGGAGGCTGAAAGCAAGACCGCTGACCACAGCCATCACATGACCTTTCAAAAGTCCTAGTACTTTTTGTGTTGATTTCCCTCAACACTTTTGATTTCCCTCAGCACATCCATGTCTGTGATTTTATCTGAGTCCAATCTGTTTTTCCATGCCTCAGATTAGGAAGCAAGATCTAGAGAAGTTTAAAAAAAAAAAAAAAAAAAACTTGATTAAGGTTACATAAGATATATGTCAAGACTTAGTTTCTTATAACTTCTGGTCCAGAGATGACTAAACTTCTTTGACAGGTGTGACCTTCTGAGATCACATGTGGCAAGTCTCTGTAGGTACCAGACTCTCAGGAGAGATTTCAAAAGCTCCTTCCTGCTGAGGAACTGGAAGAAGAGGTGGTCAATCCCGACATTCTCTGCTTTTGTTAAAAGGGAAGGCCAAGATGCGAGTGTAGGGGAGACCACTGGGTGCGAAGACCAAGAGCACTAGCCTCTAGGAGGCAGAGTGCCCAGAACTAGAGAATTCCATGTGAGTGAATGTTGAGACTGCAAAGCCATGCTGAGCTAGGATATAAGGTCATTCAGCCAAGATCATAAACCAAGAAGAGGTGAATCCTTTGGTCTGGCCAACATGGTAGCCCAACTCCTTGGTGGGAATGGGAGCAGAAAAGGGATTGTAGATTGAAAAAGTTTAGGGACACAATTATCCGAAGTGCAGGGTTCAGAGTGGAGTCCACAGAATAGTGACCTGGTTGAAGCTGTCCATCAGAGCCTCTTCTTAAAGTGGAAAAGTGCCTTCACAGCCATCCGCAGCCTGCTTTTTAGCTGTCAGAGGTGGACGGCAGTGACTTCAGGGGATGTTAAGTTCCTGAGAGGAGTTTATTTGGTGGGTTCACAGAGAAAACTTTTAGTGTTCCTTCTGAAGCATCTTTCTTCCATCAGACGACACTTTTACATCTGTTTCAAGTTCTTTCCAGGCTAGTCACAGGGCACAGCCAGAAATAGAATAAAATGATTTAGTAAAACTTTGTTGGGGACTTACTATGTGACAGGCACTGGGTTTACATGTTAAAGGCTTTCAAAAAAGATGATGCTTGATTTTTCAAAAATTCATGTCAGTTTGCTTTTCTTTTTCAGGGAATATACATGGTTACTGTATAAAATTTAGAAAATATTGGAAGGCATAAATAAGAAAACAAAAATTATCCAGCATTCCGTACATGATTTTGTATTTTATTATTGTTACTTAATATCCTTTATGGAACCAGTATATCTTATTGTTGTTACTGTATATTCTTCCGTGTTATTAAAAAGCTATTCAAAATTAGCATTCATGATGATTCATTGTGTGAGTATGTCAAACTTTTATACCAAAATTTATATTTAACCATTCTGTTACTTAGCCCCCTCAGGTTGTTCTAACTTTATTCTAAATTTAGCTTAGACTTGAAGGACGGTTAACCAGGAAAAGAGTGTGAGAGTGGGGTCATTCAGGAAAAGAACAAGAGACTTGTACTTTCTAAAATATTTAAAATAGATTACTTGAAATATTTTAGTTATAATGATAATAGTAACGAACACATAGCACTTACCATGAGCCAGTGATGTTCCAAGTCTTTATATATACTAATATATTTCACTAGTAAATCCTAAAAGAAATCAGTCCTGAATATTCATTGGTAGGACTGATAATGAGAGCTGTAACTCCAATACTTTGGCCACCTGATCTGAAGAACTGACTCATTGGAAAAGACCCTGATGCTGGGAAAGACTGAAGGCAGGCGGAGAAGGGGACGACAGAGAATGGGATTGTTGAATGGCATCACTGACTCGATGGACATGAGTTTGAGCAAGGTCTGGGAGTTGGTAATGGACAGGGAAGCCTGGCGTGCTGCAGTGCATGGGGTCGCAAAGAGTCGGACACAACTGAGTGACTGAACTGAATGTACTTCATCCTCACAGCAGTCCTCTGAAGTAGGTACTGTTATTATCCCCTTTCACACATGAGAAAACCAAAGCACGGAGAGGTAAGTAACCCATGGAAGAACACACAGCTCACACAAGATAAATTTGGAAATGACAGGAGGAGGTACAACTCCAGAGCATAAATAAATCAGAAAACCAGTATGTGCTTATTATAAGCTTGTGTCAAAAGCTTAACTGCCAGAGTTGTGTTATTATGATGTAAAATGTCTTTCAGTTTTGCATTTTGCATGTCTTTAAGCAGTGCGAGTCAGATTTCTCTCTTTTCCATAAAAAATTAAGGGAGTTAAATAGTGGTTTCCTTTATTTGTTCTAAATACTAAGCTCTGCAGCTGTCTCTGCCCTGTGATCTACAAGAAGGGGAAATTGTGCTTTACTAAGTGACACTTCATTCATAAAAAGCAGAGCAGAGACCTGCACTTTTAAGGAATCGCATGCAGTTCAGAGAACTGAGTCTTTGTTTCCAGGAAGTCTGAAGGTGGCAAGAGTTGAGGCCAAAGGGGAAACAGAAGTCAGGTCAGAGAGGGGAAGCTTCCATTTCATGCTGGAAATAGTGTAGACTCTTTGAAGGCTTTCCAACAGAGACAGAGACTGACTTGAACAAAATCACTTTAAATCCTCGTGATGGACAGATTGAACAGAGGCAAAAACTGAAGGGAAAAAAAACAATTGACAGGACACTCTTATAGCTGTCATGGCAAGACGTGATGAGGGCCTGCATAACGCAGAGGCAATGGGAAAGGTGAGAAGTAGACACACTCAGTTTCAAGTATACAGCAGAGTCTGTGGCTGCATAGATGGAGGAGATGAGGAGAAGGGAGGGGTCAAGGGTGACTTCCAGGTTTCTGGTTTGGAAGCTTGGTAAGAGCGCATGCTTTTTACTGAGTACAGAGGGAGGAGCAGGCAAACAGGTGGAAGGATCTAATCCAGTACCAAGATGTGTACCCCGCTTTCTATGCACGTGCACACACACACACAAACACACGATGGCCAGAGGAAAATGACAAGAAGAACTCAAGATAGGATAGGGTCTGGCTGCAGAAAGAAGGGACTGCGTCGATAAGATACTGTCTCTCTAGGATGCTAGAAAGGGGCCCTCAGGATACTGTCTCTGTGCACGTGAAAGGCAGGGCCAAGCCTGCTGCAGCCTGACTCTATGGACCACACCTGAAAAAAGCCAACCAAGGCTGGGCGAAACACGGGTGTCATTATCAGTGAACCCCTCCATGGAGCCACTGCCGCTGGAGGGAAAGAGCTGAGATTGATATCTGGGGATGTAGAGCTGTGGGACTGGGAACTGGAAGGAAACCAATCCGTCGGGGCCAGGGCACAGGAAATACTGAGGAGGTGAGCAGAGAAGGATGAGGCAGAGGTGTTGCAGAACCTGGATTATTCAGCCAGAATTCCCTGTACTCTTGGCTGGGGATGTTCTGTTGGACTGAAGTGAGGCCTCAAAGAGGCTGGAATGAACTAGAAACCTCGTACTCAAGTCAAACCCCTCCATGCTGAAAGACCCACCAGTTTGATTGTTGGCTACTTTCTGACTTCACCACCTATGAGATCTTGGGTAGCCCCCCAAAATCAAGACCTTGAAACGACGGCTTTTCTGAGCCTTTATATAATATCAGTATTTCAATTCCATAGTGAGACTTTGGGCATAATACATGATGTCAGTCAAATCAATGAATCATTTGTTCACCAAATATGTATTAAGGCATTGTGGTTATTGTTGGAGATGCACTGTTAAATAATGCAAATACTGAAATGTAAGGGCTTACTGGTGGCTCATTGGTAAATAATCCACCTGCCAGTGCAGAAGACGTGTGTTTGATCCCTAGGACAGGAAGATACCCTAGAGAAGGAAATGGCAACTCACCCAGTATTCTTGCCTGGAAAACCCAGTGGACAGTGGAGCCTGAAGGGCTACAGTCCATGGGGTTGCAAAAGAATTGGACATGACTTAGCAACTAAACAATAAAAACAGCTGAAATATAAAGCTGACTAATTCTAACTCTGTGATCCTGGACAAGTCCTTTCACCTGGGAACATCAATTTACCAATTAGGAAATTTCTGAGACCCTTCCAGCTCAATCATCCTACATCTTCCTTACATTATTCAATATGTACATATGAAGCACACACTTTGTATACAAGTATATTTTTTTCGGATTCAAATAAAAACATATATGACCAAGAACTATGGTTTTAGAATTGGTATGAAAAATCTTACAAACATATAATCACAAAGATAGAATTTTATGGTCAATAAATCACCTTTATTAAAAAGAACAAAATTATAAGAATTAGAGATTATATCAGAAAATTAACCATTTTATAATCACCATGCACTAGAATTTTATTTAAATCCAAGACATGGCATGAATTTGGTTTAAAATCAACAGGAGATGCAATAGGCGCATGAAAAGATTCTCAACATCACTTATTTTTAGAGAAATGCAAATCAAAACCACAATGAGGCATCACCTCACACTGATCAGAATGGTCATAATTAAAATGTCTACAAATAATAAATGCTGGAGGGAGTATGGAGAAAAGGGGACCCTCCTATACTGCTGGTGGATATAAATTGGTGCACCACTATGGAAAACAATATGGAGTTTCCTTAGATAATGAAAAATAGAGTTACCACATGATCCAGCCATCCCATTCCTGGACGTATATCAGGGAAAGATGAAAACTCTAATTTGAAAAGATATGTGAACCCCGATGTTTAAGCAGCACTATTTACAACAGCCAGGACAGGAGAGCAACCTAAATGTCCATTGACAGATGAATGGATAAAGAAATAAGGCCATTTGCAGAAACATGGCGGAGAAGGCAATGGCACCCCACTCCAGTACTCTTGCCAGGAAATTTTCATGGACAGAGGAGCCTGGTAGGCTGCAGTCCATGGGGTCGGTAAGAGTCAGACACAACTGAGCGACTTCCCTTTCACTTTTCACTCTCATGCATTGGAGAAGGAAATGGCAACCCACTCCAGTGTTCTTGCTTGGAGAATCCCAGGGACAGGGGAGCCTGTGGGCTGCCGTCTATGGGGTCACAAAGAGTCGGACACGACTGAAGCGACTTAGCAGCAGCAGCAGCAGCAGCAGAAACATGGATGGACCTAGAGATTGTCACACTAAGTCAAGTAAGTCAGAGAAAGACAAATATCATATGATATTACATATATGTGGAATCTAAATATGGTACAAATGAACTTGTTTACAAAACAGAAACAGACACACAGACATAGAAAACAAATTTATGATTTTACCAAAAGGGAACAGGAAGAGGGACAAATTAAGAGTTTGGGATTAACAGAAACAAACTACTCTATATAAAATAGATAAACAACAAGGACCTACTTATAGCACAGGAAATTATATGCAATATCTTGGAGTGAACCTTAATGGAAAAGAATATGAAAGAATATAAATAACTGAATCTCTTTGTTGTACATCAGAAATGAATGCAACATTGTAAATCAACTATACTTCAGTAAAAAAAATTTTTTAATTTTAAATTTCTCCAAAGAAGACATACAGATGGCTAACAAACACATGAAAAGTTGCTCAACATCACTCATTATCAGAAATGCAAATCAAAACCACAATGAGGTACCATTTCACGTCAGTCAGAATGGCTGCTATCCAAAAGTCTACAAGCAATAAATGCTGGAGAGGGTGTGGAGAAAAGGGAACCCTCTTACACTGTTGATGGGAATGCAAACCAGTATAACCACTGTGGAGAATATTGTGGAGATTCCATAAAAAAAATTGGAAATAGAACTGCCATACGACCCAGCAATCCCACTGCTGGGCATACACACTGAGGAAACCAGAATTGAAAGAGACACGTGTACCCCAATGTTCATCACAGCACTGTTTATAATAGCCAGGACTTGGAAGCAACCTAGATGTCTATCAGCAGATGAATGGATAAGAAAGCAGTGGTACATATACACAATGGAGTATTACTCAGCCATTAAAAAGAATACATTTGAATCAGTTCTAATGAGGTAGATGAAACTGGAGTCGATTATACAGAGTGAAGTAAGCCAGAAAGAAAAACACCAATACAGTATACTAACGCATATATATGGAATTTAGAAAGATGGAAATGATAACCCTGTATGCGAGACAGCAAAAGAGACACAGATGTATAGAACAGTCTTTTGGACTCTGTGGAAGAGGGCGAGGGCAGGATGATATGGGAGAATGGCATTGAAACATGTAAATTAACACATGTGAAATGAATTGCCAGTCTAGGTTCGATGCATGAGACAGGGTGCTCGGGGCTGGTGCACTGGGATGACCCAGCAGGATGAGATGGGGAGGGAGGTGGGAGGGAGGTTCAGGATGGGGAAGACATGTACACCCATGGCAGATTCATGTCAGTGTATGGCAAAAACCAATACAATATTGTAAAGTAAAAAAAAAAAATGATAATAATAAAAAATTTTTAAAAATAAATAAAAATAAATTTGCTTTAAAATAAAAAATAAGTAAAATCAACAGAACATCTTCTAAGTTTGTGAAGAGACAGCTACTTAGGTAACTAATTATTGCCCAGTGTGGAAAGTACAGTAATGGTAGAGGTAGATAATAAGGTCCATTATCAGAAATGTGATTGATTCAGCAGTTTCCATTTCCTCCTTCTCGCCCTCCTCAACTCAGATTCGTCCACTTGCAGAAACTGAATCACAAGTGTGAAGGGGGTTCCCTGATGAGTAAAGAAGGGAATGCAATTCGAGGAATCGATTGAGGACTGGGGCAGAGCGGGGTGGGTGTGAGGAGGAGGCATTGTCTATGACTAGAGTTTCCAATGAAGCAGGTGATAGACTCCATTTGTTTTTAATTGACAGTAACAAAGAAAGACAGCTGGATGCTACAGCCCCAGTGAAATCTGCTATTGCCCCAAATCTTGCCTTTGCTTCACCTCCCTCAGGACCAGCATCAGGAATCATAGAGATGGATGGAAACACAGCTCATGTGTTTTAAGAGAAGTAACTGTACAGATATAGGAAGGACAGAATTCCTAAGATGTGGTCTCACTTGGCTTATGTCTTATTTCCTCCATTATCCTAACTCCTTTGGGAGAATTCAAAGCCCTCTTGGACTGGCCTGAATTTAACTTCTTCGCTCATATTTGCTCCTCCATCCTGCAGCTGAATCAGAACAACTCGCTTCTCTCTCTGACCTAGCAATTTCACACCTGTGACTCTGCATCAGCTGGTCAAATCATCTATTGCCACACTGTCTATATATGTTCAAATCCTGTGTCACTTTCAAGACCCAATAATTCTATCCCTTCCGTGATACCTTTCCCTATCCTCTCAAGGAAGCCTATGACTCCCTCCTCCTCTTGTTCTGAGATTTCTTCTATTTATCTCCTAAGAATTTTAGTGCTTTCTGCTAAGTGCTATGGTTGCCTGTTTATACTCTACCTGCTCCTATTAGACTGAGGGCATCTAGAGGATAAAGATTGTTAGAAAATATAAACCATAATTTAAAAGAACATATATATATAGTATATATGCTACATATGCATATATATATTTGTATATATAGTCATCAAAAACAAGGTCAGGAGCTGACTATTGCTCAGATCATGAACTTGTTATTGCAAAACTCAGACTTAAATTGAAGAAAGTAGGGAAAACCACTAGGCCATTCAGGTATGACCTAAATCAAGTTCCTTATGGTTATATAGTAGAAGCAACAAATAGATTCAAGGGATTAGATTTGATAGAGTGCCTGAAGAGCTATGGATGGGAGTTCATAACATTCTATAGGAGTTGGTGATCAAAAGCATTGCCAAGAAAAAGAAAGGCAAAATGGTTGTCAGAGGAGGCCTTAAAAATAGTTGAGAAAAGAAGAAAAGTGAAAGGCACAGGAGAAAAGGAAAGATACACCCATCTGAATGGAGAGTTACAAAGAATAGCAAAGAGAGAAAAGAAAGCCTTCCTCAGTGATCAGTGCAAAGAAATAGAGGAGAACAATAGAATGGGAAAAACTTGAAATCTCTTCAGGAAAATTAGAGATACCAAGGGAATATTTCATGTGAAGATGGGCACAATATAGGACAGAAATGGCATGGACTTAACAGAAACAGAAGATATTAAGAAGAGCTGGCAAGAAAACACAGAAGAACTATACAAAAAAGATCTTCATGACCCATGATGGTGTGATCATTCACCTAGAGCCAGCTGTCCTGGAATGTGAAGTCAAGTGGGCTTCAGGAAGTATCACTATGAATAAAGCTAGTGGAGGTGATGGAATTCCAGCTGAGCTATTTCAAATCCCCAAAGATGATGCTGTTAAAGTGCTACACTCAATATGTCAGCAAATTTGGAAACCTCAGCAGTGGACACAGGACTGGAAAAGGTCAGTTTTCATTCCAATCCCAAAGAAAGGCAACACCAAAGAATGTTCAAATTATTGCACAATTGCACACATCTCACACACTAGTAAAGTAATGCTTAAAATCCTCCAAGCTAAGCTTCAACAGTACATGAACCAAGAACTTCCAAATGTTCAAGCTGGATTTAGAAAAGGCAGAGGAACCAGAGATCAAATTGCCAACATCTGTTGGATCATAGAAAAAGCAAGAGAATTCCAGAAAAACTACTTCTGCTTCATTGACTATGCTAAAGCCTTTGACTGTGTGGATCACAGCAAACTGGAAAATTCTTAAAGAGATGGGAATAGCAGACCACCTTACTTGCCTCCTGAGAAACCTGTATGCAGGTCAAGAAGCAACAGTTAGAACAAGACATGGAACAATGGACTGGTTCCAAATTGAGAAAGGAGTATGTCAAGACTGTATATTGTCACCCTGCTTATTTAACTTAGAAGCAAAGTACATCATGCAAAATGCTGGGCTGGATGAAGCACAAGCTGGAATCAAGATTGCTGGGAGAAATATCAATAACCTCAGACATGCAGATGACATCACCTTTATGGCAGAAAGTGAAGAACTATCAGATCAGATCAGTCGCTCAGTCGTGTCCGACTCTTTGCAACCCCATGAACTGCAGCACGCCAGGCCTCCCTGTCCATCACCAACTCCCAGAGATCACTCAGACTCACATCCATCGAGTCAGTGATGCCATCCAGCCATCTCATCCTCTGTCGTCCCCTTCTCCTCCTGCCCCCAATCCCTCCCAGCATCAGAGTCTTCTCCAATGAGTCAACTCTTCGCATGAGGTGGCCAAAATACTGGAGTTTCAGCTTTAGCATCATTCCTTCCAAAGAAATCCCAGGGCTGATCTCCTTCAGAATGGACTGGTTGGATCTGAAGAACTATAGAACCCCTTAATGAAAGTGGAAGAGGAGAGTAAAAAAATCTGGCTTAAAATTCAGCATTCAAAAAACTAACATCATGGCATCCAGTCCCATCACTTCATGACAAATAGATGGGAAAACAATGGAAATAGTGACAAACTTTATTGGGGGGGGGGCTCTAAAATCAGTTCAGATGGTGACTACAGCTATGAAATTAAAAGATGCTTGCTCCTTGGAAGAAAAGCTATCACAAACTTAGACAGCATATTAAAAAGCAGAAACATTACTTTGCTGACAAAGGTCTGTATAGTCAAAGCTGTTTTTTTCCAGTAGTCATATATGGATGTGAGAGTTGGACCATAAATAAGGCTGAGCACTGAAGAATTGATGCTTTTCAACTGTGGTGTTGGAGAAGACTTTTGAGAGTCCCCTGGACAGCAAGGAGATCAAACTAGTCAATTCTAAAGGAAATCAATCCTGAATATTCATTGGAGGGACTGATGCTGAGGCTGAAGCTCCAATAGTTTGGCTACCTGATGTGAAGAACTGACTCATTGTAAAAGACCCTGATGCTGGGAATGATTGAAGGCAGGAGAAGGGGATAACAGGGGACAAGATGGTTGGATGGCATCACCAACTCAATGGACACGAGTCTGAGCAAGTTCTGGGAGATGGTGAAGGAGAGGGAAGACTATCATGCTACAGTCTACGGGGTTGCAAAGAGTTAGACATAATAACTGAGGGACTAAACAATAAACAACAAGGATATACGTGTCTATATCAGTGGAGCTTACCAGGTGGCTCGGTGGTAAAGAATCTGCCTACCAAGCAGGAGATGTGGGTCTGATCCTTGGGTCGGAAAGATCCCCTGGAGAAGAAAATGGCAACCCACTCCAGTATTCTTGCCTGGAAATTTCCACGGACAGATGAGCCTGGCGGGCTTACAGTCTGTGAGATCACGAAAGAGTCAAACAGAACTTAGCAGCTAAAGAACAGCATATGTATAACCAAGTCACTTTGCCATACAGCAGAAATGAACACAACATTGTAAAGCAATTATATTAGTAACGTTTTTCAAAAGATCATTGGAAAGAAATAAATCTATTTCTCAACGTAAAAATGTGATTTATACAGTAAGTTCCCACTAGTTATCCATTTTATGTGTGTGTGTGTCTGCTCAGCTGTTTCAGTCATCTCTGCTCCAGGGGAATCTTCCCGACCCAGGAATTGAACCTGCGTCTCCTGCATCTCCTGTGTTGCAGACAGATTCTTTACCATCTGAACCACCAGAGGTGGCCTATGCCCACTGATAATAATAAAATAATAAAGGACAGAAAAGAAAATATATGTCTGGCTGAGAAAGTAGGCCCTTTCACACCACTGAAATTATGAGTTGAAAAGAATAGGAAAGGAAAACTGCCCTGAATTGGGCATTACTCAAGTAATGCCAAATTCAGACTTATGTTCCTGAAGGGCTTCCCAAGTGGTGCTAGTAGTAAAGAACCCCCCTTCAAAGAGACGGACAAGACTGAAGCGACTTAGCATGAGCACGATGTTCCTCAAAATAATTCAGAGAAATGGAAATCAAGACTTCATTTCAGCAAAGGTATTCAAAAGAAACCTTAGTGTATTCATCCAAAAATTCTTTCAAGTTGAACAACTGACAACAACCTACTTTCCAACTGGTTGTATTGTAAATGCTTTAAGACAGAATGTGTCCATAAATCTGTGGGCTGGCCAGGAAGGTAATACATTTTCACTACAAAAAAACTGAGAAAATTCCAGAAAAAGGGAAAACAAAATTAATCATCCATTCATCTGTCACACAACTATAAGTACTATTGATGCTTTGAGTATGTATTTCTAATGCTTTTTATTTTTTCCATGCCTAGATCATATATATGTGTGTATTCACGCACACACATATTTGGTTACACTATTTACCATATATGTGTGTGTACACATATATAGTGAACAGTGAAGTCACTCAGTCATGTCCAACTATTTGCGACCCTATAGACTGTAGCCTACCAGGCTCCTCTGTTCATGGGATTTTCCAGGCAATAGTCCTGGAGTGGATTGCCATTTCCTTCTCCAGGGGATCTTCCCAACCCAGGGATTGAACCCAGGTCTCCCTCATTGTGGGCAAAGCCTTTAGCATCTGAGCCACCAGGGAAGTAATTCTGGATACAATTAGTACATTTAGTACTAATGTACAATTAGTATATTTAATACAATTAATGTGTATTACAATTAATATGTATAATACACATATGTTAATACCATGTATGTATATGTGCACATATATATTTGTATGATTCTGTATACAATTAGTACATTTAATACAATTAGTACATTTTTTATCTTACTTTTTGACAACTGAGGTTTTGATTATATTTTTGCTACTTCATTTAGTTTAATGGTTTAATAAGAAACATTCCAGTGGATATAGCCTAACTTACTTTATCATCCCCTAATAGAGAAAAATTTATATTTCCTTATTTCGAGTTGTGACGCTGGGGTCAGCACCTTCCTCTCTGAAGACACCTCCGTATTTGGGCTTGTTTCTTCAGAACTCTTTCTTAGAAATGTGATCTCTAGATTAGTGGGCATAAATATTTTTAGGCTCCTGACATATTAACAACACCCACGTCTAATTTCTCTCTTTTTTTCAACTAGCATTTAACCCAGTGGCTCTGGTCACTCAGTGACTGTTGGATGAGTGAACAAATGACAGAAGCATGACCTCAGGCTTCCTGGTCCTCTGTCGGGAATTCCTTAATTCAGTTCCTTCCATCCAAAGGAGGCTTGGGCCACTGTCCCGGGCAACATCGCACCTACCCTATTCATGTGGTTAGAACAACTGAAGAAGCACAGCACTCTCAGTTCTGTGGAAAGGTCTGGGGTGGAGTATGCGTTAGAGGCAGGGGCCAGACAGGAATAGCCCTGGGTGGACGTATACCCCTCTCCGGATGCTCACAGGGGAAACCATTTCCTCACATGAAACCAGAACAAGTCATGCGTCGTGGGCTGACACTTATAGCGGAGAGAAGCTATTCTTGGATATCCTGAAGCCCTGTGGTTGTCGGGGGACCCTGAGTTGTGCAACACTCCTCGTGAAAGCACCGCTATGCTTAAAATTTTCCCTCCTCACCCCCAGATTCCAGTTCCCCATTTGCCAGGGCTGCCTTTATAAAGAGCCAGGGAGATGGTCTCCCACTGCAGAAGGACAGAGGCAGCAGCAAGCACCAAGTCCCACCTCGGCTCCACTGACGCTCAAGCCCACACTCCGTCTTGCAGCATCATGAAGCCCATGGCTGCTCTCGCCGTTCTCCTCTGCGCCATGGCCCTCTGCAGCCAGGTCTTCTCGGCACCATGTGAGTCTGGGTAGTAGCTGAGGGGGTCCCCACACCAATCTTGTGGCCTTGAGAGCCCCCAAGAAAAAACAGAGAACCTCTTTGAGGGTTGCAAAACATCTTGGCTGTTCTCAAGATTTTTAATCTTTTTAAAGGAAACCTCAGATCTAGGGCCAGGGTGAGGGAATTATAGTCCCATTTTACAGATGGCAAAACTGAGACCTAAACAAATGAGTTTGTAGAAGGCAGAGTCCAAGTCTGGTTACTGCCCAGTGGTGTTAGTTTTCCACTAACCCTTCCTAGGTCTCCCCAAGAATTTGTCCTTTGGATGTCTTAAGAGAGACAGCCAAGCTTTTTCTTTTGCTGGGATGTGACTTCTTATTTAGTCATTAAGTGGTATCTGATTTTTTTGCGACCCTATAGACTGTAGCCCACCAGGGTCCTCTGTCCTGGCATTTCCCAGGCAAAAAATACTGGAGTGGGATGCCATTTCCTTTTCCAGAGGATCTTCCCAACCCAGGGATCAAACTCACATCTCTTGTGTTTCCTGCCTTGGCAGGTGGGTTCTTTACCACTGAGCCAAAGGCTAAATGACTTCCTGACCCAGACACAAATTCCTAAAGGGAGATGTAATAAGAGAGAGCCCACAGTGAAGAGTCAAAAAGGAAGAAGGGTTCAGACAGAAATAAAGGACAGAGACAGGGAAATTTCTAGGCAAAAATCCCCAGCGCCTCCCAATGACCTGTCTCCCAGTCTGCACCCTGAGCGGGGCTGTTTCTCTCCCTGTGTCTTCCTCACCCTCTCACAAGTCACGGGTCTTGCCTTTTCATCTGAACTATGACTCAGGCTCAATCTGTCCCTTCCTCCACAGTTGGCGCTGACACCCCAACAGCCTGCTGCTTCTCCTATGTCGCCCGGCAGCTTTCTCGCAAAATCGTAGCCGACTATTTTGAGACCAGCAGCCAGTGCTCCCAGCCTGGCGTCATGTAAGTGCCAGTCTTCCTGCCCGCCTCTGGGGAGATGGGGGATTTGGGAGTGGGGAGTGGGGGTGGGGGTCAGCACCCAAAGGCACAGACTGGCCAGGGGAGCCATTGTGGGAGGCCCAGCCCTCCAGGGCTTATCAAATATATAGGACCTGCGTCTCTGAGGAGTGACCTGACCTGGCCAGGCTTACAGAGTCTGGGAGGGCTGAGCTGCTCAGGACAGAGAGTTGGGGGTGGGAGGGACCCAGGATCGCCGCCCCCCCCTCCCCCCCACCCCGCTCCCGACTGCATTCCACAGTGTGTAATCCTTCCACTCCTCTCCACAGCTTCCAGACCAAAAGAGGCCGGCAGGTCTGTGCCAACCCCATTGAGGACTGGGTCCAGGAATACGTCACTGACCTGGAGCTGAATCCCTGAGTGGCCTGGAAGCTTTGAGGAACGCAGTGACCTCAGGGGCCTGACTGAGCCGCAGGGGTCTGAGCCTTGGGAGCACCCCTGTCGCCTCCATAGCTACCTCTCCTGTGCGCTGGTTGCTGTCAAACAGCCACAGTCTGGGACTCATCCCTAACTGAAATTGCAACTTATTTATATATACTATTTAATATTTGTAACTTAATTTCAATGCCCCACTGGGGTCTGGGACTGTTTGCTCCAAGAGGTCCCGAGATACCTTTTCACCAGCCTTCCCGCGCCCCCTTCACTTGCACTGTGGAGACAGTTGAGCGACTGTTGCCAGCTTGTTATAGGTGGAGATGGCGCCAATGCTGCCAGACCGACATTGTGTACTGGATGTCTCTGTTCAGTGTTGTGTTCAGCCCAGCAAAATAATAAAGATGCTCCTTTGGAAAGTAAACTGGCTTCGAGTTTGGTTTTGTTTATCTGGCAAATCAGAATCACTGGTTGACTTTCTCTGAAAGACAAACAGTATATGTTATCATCTATATATGGAATCTAAAAAATATGGTACACATGAACCTACTTACAAAACATGAACTGAGTCACAGATACAGAAAACAAGCATGATTACCAAGGGGAAAAGGGGTAGGGGATAAATTGGGAGATTGGTATTGATAAATACATACGGCTGCTGCTGCTGCTGCTAAGTCACTTCAAGTGTGTCTGACTCTGTGCGATCCCATAGATGGCAGCCCATCAGGCTCTGCTGACCCTGGGATTCTCCCAGCAAGAGTACTGGAATGGGTTGACATTGTCTTCTCTGAAATACATACTACTATATACAAAAGATAACTAGTAAGATCCTACTGTATAGCATGCTGCTGCTACTGCTGCTGCTGCTGCTAAGTCGCTTCAGTCGTGTCCGACTCTGTGCGACCCCATAGACGGAAGCTCACCAAGCTCCCCTGTCCCTGGGATTCTCCAGGCAAGAACACTGGAGTGGGTTGCCATTTCCTTCTCCAATGCAGGAAAGTGAAAAGTGAAAGTGAAGTCGCTCAGTCGTGTCCGACTCTTAGCGACCCCATGGACTGGAGCCTACCAGGCTCCTCCGTCCATGGGATTTTCCAGGCAAAAGTACTGGGGTGGGGTGCCATTGCCTTCCCCGCTGTATAGCATAGAGAACTTTTATTTTGTGCTCTGTAATGACCTGTATCTGGCTCTTTGCGACCCTATGGACCCATCAGGCTCCTCTGTACATGGGATTTTCCGGGCAAGAATACTGGAGTAGGTTGCTGTGCCCTCCTCCAGGGGAATCTTCCTGACCCAGGGATGGAACCCGCATCTTCTGTGGCTCTTGCACTGCAGGCAGATTCTTTATGGCTAGCACCCCCTGGGAAGCCTGGACATGTGTATATGTATGCCTAATTCACTTTGCGATACAGCAGAAACTAACACAGCATTGTAAATCAGCTATACTCCAATTAAAAATAAGTTTTAAAAAAAGAATCACTGGTTGAAAGACATAGTAAGTTAAAGAATAGGAAGATGGGAAATGGAGGGAACTTGAGAAAGATGAAGAGGGGGTCCATAGAGCTACTCTGTTTGACAGTTGTGATTGAACAATGGTGCCTGCCATATCGATAAAGGAAGGATGCTGCAACCATCAAGCCATCACTTTACAGCTGCCCTGACAGTGAGCCCTGAGGGAACTCAGGATAGAAACAGGATGCCCAGCACCTAGCCATCAACCACTACAATCACCCCAACAGTTCACCTTGAAGACCCTCAGACAGCAGAGGTGCACATCACAGGGACGATTTCAGTGAGCCCACCCTCTTGCCTCTCCCCATACATACAAAAGGGCTAAATTCCTTAACTTGAGATATCTGGTTTTCTTTAATTAGCAAGAATCTTTGGATGTCCCAGCTACCTGGTCTTCGTTGGAAAAAACTCCTTTATGTATATCCTGGCTCCTCACCTTGCCTCTACAGAGCAGTCTCTTCAAGTTATCTGAGATACTGTGTCCTGGGCTTAAGTGCTCAGTTTTGTCCACCAATAAATCTTAACTTTCAACTTTTAGATTGTGCATATTTTTCAGTTAACACTCTGGAATGTGTATCTCACATTTCCAGAACACTGAAATTGTGAGTATTTTATGTATCAGATCATAATGGGTACCATTAAGAAGAGTATCTGTAGTATATATTTACAATAAATCAAACTTTCTTAATAACAACACCTAACATGAGACTTACTCCAGGCTGGGGGCTTTTTCTGCTGTGTTCATTTGATCATCACAGTGAAATAATATAGTCTAAGTGCTATTAAATTCTCATTTGACGGAACAGTAAACTGAGGCTGTGGGGTCAGAGAGGTTAAGCAACTTGGACAAGATCACACAGCAAGTGAACAGCACCATTGAGTTCTGAAGCTAGACTCTGATGTAACGAGAGACTTTGCTCTTCATCACCAACCAGGTTATTTCCCCAAATGCAATTCACCTGTATTCAAATGGCAAGCAATGATTGTATAAACCACTTACATCAGAATTTTCCAGGTATGTCCCTGAGAATTGATATGTCTACCAAGCTTATCAACCATTCCACATGACTGTTAACAGCTGAGAACCACTGAAATAGTCACTAGAATTCACCTCTCTTTTCCAAATGTGCTGTATATCTGCATAAGGTAACAGATATATAGTGTACATTCTTTTCCTAGAATCCATGCTCCACAAAATAAATGACTAATGTTAGAGAAGGAAAAGACAACCAGCCTACCTGTGGAACAGGATTCTGTTTATAGGTTTACTGTGAAAGCTGGGTTATTTAATAGATTGCCTGTTTTATAGTTAAAGTCCTGTTTGTAGAAGGAGAAATTCAGAAGACTTGTGTGAAAATCAAACAGATATTAACTTTTATGAGCCACAATTATTTCATTTTGTTGAAAATAATCTAATTTTTATACCCAAATTAGCCTAGATTTGTAGTAATCAAACTCTGTAGAGTACAATTCAACATTCAGTTCAGTTCAGTTCAGTTCAGTCGCTCAGTCGTGTCCGACTCTTTGCCACTCATGAATTGCAGCACGCCAGGCCTCCCTGTCCGTCACAAACTCCGAGTTCAGTCAGACTCATGTCTATCGAGTCAGTGATGCCATCCAGCCATCTCATCCTCTGTCGTCCCTTTCTCCTCCTGCCCCCAATCCCTCTCAGCATCAGAGTCTTTTCCAATGAGTCAACTCTTTGCATGAGGTGGCCAAAGTACTGGAGTTTCAGCTTTAGCATCATTCCCTCCAAAGAAATCCCAGGGCTGATCTCCTTCAGAATGGACTGGTTGGATCTCCTTGCAGTCCAAGGGACTCTCAAGAGTCTTCTCCAACACCACACTTCAAAAGTATCAATTCTTTGGCGCTCAGCTTTCTTCACAGTCCAACTCTCACATCCATACATGACCACAGGAAAAACCATAGCCTTGACTAAATGGACCTTTGTTGGCAAAGTAATGTCTCTGCTTTTCAATATGCAAGCATTAAGATGCCTATCCTATTGGACCAAAATATTGTTTTCGCTGATTCCATTTCTAAGAATCTATTTTGAAGCAACACAACCAGAGGTCAGGAATACACAGACACAATGATATTCTTTGCAGCATGGTTTACAAACATCAAACAAATGGAAACAAGCACTTAAACCAGCAGAAGATAAAATCAGTAAAGAAAAGAGGTGTCCACCAATGCAATATTCAGAGGTTAGTAAAAAAGATAACACACGTCTGTATCTATGGAAATTGTCCATAATATTAGGTGCAAAAGATATCTGTTTACGTCTAGTAAATGCAAGGATACTCTACACATATTCTACAGAACTATACATATACAGCAATATTATTTTTACTTTCAACAACTATAAACACATATTTGCAAAGGCATATTTGGAAAGATACATATCAAATAGCTAACTATGGTGGTTTCTTAGAGGAAATGGAATTTTTATTCTTTTTTCTTTAAAGGAATAGAGACTCTTTTCTGTACTTTTTTAAAGTATAAATTTTTATTTTAAAGTTTTTATTTCATTTGTTACAAATTGCTTCTGTTTTATGTTTTGGTTTTATGGCTATGAGACTTGGGGGATCTCAACTTCCTGACCAGGGATTGAATGAACCCACACCCCTGTACTAAAGGCAAAATCTTAACCACTGGACCACAAGTCTGTCATTTTAAATTTGGTTTATTTTTCGATAAACATGTATTGCTCACCTTTCCAGTCTCATCTTTGATCATCAGCTACCCTTTGATGGGTGATATTCCATCTATCAAAACTACTTTCTGGCTGGGACTCTAAGTTGATATGAAGAAAACAGAGCTCAGCTGAGCTCATAGTCTTGATGTCATAATGGTTTTTTTTTTAGTTAATTAATGTATTTATTTATTTACTTTGGTTGCACTGGGTCTTCATTGCTGCCCGCGGGCTTTTCCCTAGTTGCAGTAAGTGGGGGCTACTCTTTGTTGCTGTGTATAGGCTTCTCATTGCAGTTGCAGAGGACAAGCCCTAGGTGCACAGGCTTCAGGAGTTGTGGCCCATGGGCTCAGCTGCTCTGTGGCGTGTGAAATCTTCCTGGACCAGGGATCAAACCTATGTCCCTCATTTTGACAGGTGGATTCTTATCCACTGTATCACCAGGGAAGTCCTCATAATGGCTTTCATCAAATGAGAACAAAGCAAGGAACAAGTCCTTTCACCCAAGGCTTTCCTATCACACACACACACACACACACACACATACATGTGCACACACATGGAGCTCCTTTCAAAAAGCATTTTACAATCTCCTTCCCTTAAGAAATGCCCCGTTCCCCTAAAACTGAACCGGTCAACCTGTGACAAGTATGAAGATTCCATCAGGAGAATGGGAGGAACAGCTTTGTCCCCAAAGAAGCAGTGGAGGTGTCACCATTTCTTTTCCGTTGGCTTCCAACATCTTAGGACAAACAAAATCTGCTCGTTTATGCTGAACTGTTTCTCACGGTCTGAAAGCCCAAAGGCAAACAGAAGCACAATTGTGCCCACTACCCCCTCAATACAAGTGTTGTGAACAAAGAGTGTAAGGAGAGCAAGGAGAACGGAGAGCATGGGAACTGCACTGCTAACCAACGTATAGGGCATTTCAGAGTCCAAGGCTTCACTGAGGTCCTTGGTCGGTCTTTCTGGTTGACCTCCCTGGGGACTGTCCTCCTTAGACACACGTGTGCTGAGGAGGAGCCCTTTCCTGGGGGACAGCCAACTTCTCGACCATGGGAATTAGGAGCCTAGAGTTTGCCTTAGGTGTTGAGCAGCTTACAGCTATTTTGGAGTGATCTTGTAGTTTCTCTGGCAAGTAACACCCTTCTTGTAACAGCAGGCTTCTGATCTCTTTCCTTCCGATCAATTCCATGAGCTCGATAAACCAAAAGACAGAGCTTGTCTAGCCATATATCTTGCACTTTACCTGGGGTTGACAACCTGTGTCTCCTAGCACGGCCCTCAAAACCACAGTCACCCCTACACCCCTACCTCTAGCCATGGGGTGGAGACCTCTGCTTCTATCTTGGCCCCTGCAGAGATGAGACAACATGCAGAAGTGATGAATATTTGATGCCCAAAGCTACATCTTACCTGTTCCTTTACAAGCAGGTGATTGGCTACTTCAAATAAGCAAATATTTCACAGGAGAGGTGAGGAGGGGGACTTAGGATCCAGTCAGAGCCCAGATTTTTCTCCTGTTAAGTCTCTCACCTCCTTGTCTCTATTTGCATTAATTTTTTAAAAAACTTTTTTATTTTGCATTGGGATAAAGCCTTTTAATAATGTTGTGATAGTTTCAGGTGTACTAGAGTCAGCAGCGAGGAAGGCAATGGCACCACACCCCAGTACTTTTGCCTGGAAAATTCCATGGACAGAGGATCCTGGTAGGCTCCAGTCCATGGGGTCGCTACCAGTCAGTAATGACTGAGCGACTTCACTTTCACTTTTCACTTTCATGCATTGGAGAAGGAAATGGCAACCCACTCCAGTGTTCTTGCCTGGAGAATCCCAGGGACGGGGGAGCTTGATGGGCTGTCATCTATGGGGTCGCACAGAGTCGGACACGACTGAAGCGACTTAGCAGCAGCAGCAGCAGAGTCAGCAGAGTGACTAATGTATTCATTCTCCCCAAATTCCCTTCCCATCCAGGCTGCCACAAAACCCTGAGCAGAGTTCTCTGTGCTATGCAGTACGTCCTTGTTAATTATCCACTTTAAATATAACAGTCTATTCACATTGATTTTAGATTGAAGAAGAAATAAATATCTGCATTCACAGCCCTTTGAGACTCAAGATTACTGGCAACAGTTGTCAGGTTTTAAAGCCCTTTCTGGGCTTCCCACTTGGCACTAGAGATAAACAACCTGCCTGCCAAAGCAAGAGGCGTAAGAGACACGGTTGGATCCCTGAGTCAGAAAGATCCCCTGGAAGAGGACATGGCAACCCACTCCAGTATTCTTGCCGGGAGAATCCCCATGGACAGAGGAGCCTGGCAGGCTACAGTCCATGGGGTCGCAAAGAGTTGGACATGACTGAACAACTAAGCACAGCACAGCAGAGCACATATATATATCCCCTCCCTCTGAAGCCTCCCTCCAACCCACTCCCCATTCCACCTCTCTAGGTCATCATGTTACATGAGTTCCTGTTCATTTTCTTCAGGGAAGAAAGAAGCTGTGTCTTCCCTGGAAAAAAATCACTGGGTTCTCTCGGATATGACTGACATGTCAGAAATCCAACTCCTAACCAGTTGCTGTGGCTGAGGGGATGGGTTTCATTGATCTGCTTAAGCTAATTAAGGTTGTTACTGTTCAATCACTAACTCATGTCCGACTCTGCGATCCCAAGGACTGCAGCACGCCAGGCTTCCCTGTCCTTCACTATCTCTAGGAGTTTGCTCAAACTCATGTCCATTGAGTCGATGATGCCATTCAACCATCTCATCCTCTGTTGCCTGCGTCTTCTGTCCTCAGTCTTTCCCAGCATCAGGGTCCTTTCTAATGAGTCTGATCTTCACATCAGGTGGTCAAAGTATTGGAGTTTCAGCTTCAGCATCAGTCCTTCCAATGAATATTCAGGACTGATTTCCTTTAGGATGGACTGGTTGAATCTCCTTGCAGTCCAAGGGACTCTCAAAAGTCTTCTCCAGGACTACAATTGGAAAGCATTAATTCTTCGGTGCTCAGCCTTCTTTATGGTCTAACTCTCATATCCATACATGACTACTGGAAAAACCGTAACCTGGATTGTAGCTGGATGAATTTCACATAAACTTAAAATCTGAGAACTTTGGGATAGAGCGGCTTCCCAAAGGAATTGTGGGTTTCTGATATCAAGAAGGACATAGAGTAGATGGTGGTCAGGAAAAACATGTCTGTTGTCTTTTTCCTGTCTTTTTTTTTTTCTCTTTTTTGAGATAACAACACTAACACTCAAGGTGTGATAAATATTTTTTCCCTTTGCTGTCTAGATTAGAAACTGTTAGTCTTCCCCCTTCCAGAATGACTTAATTTTTAAGAAGATGCTGATTTGTGTATTTCCTGTTGCTATGTAAATGACTATTGCCCAAATCTGAGACATTAAGCTCTTCATTGTGGCAAAGTCACAACCCCAAAATAGGCCTAGTGTTCATTCCAGAACATGCTAAGAGGGTTAGAACTGGTCCCGCCACAAACACTACCCACCCTGCTTTGTAAAAGCAGAAGATGGGGGAAGGTGGCAAACAAGAGAACTCTCAGAATAGTGAGTCATCATTACTGAAATTGCCCATATTGAGGAAGAGAGAAGAACCCTTTATTATTAAATCGACCAAGGGTAGATGACAGGAGACACACTATCCTTGCTGCTTCTATTCTCCCTTTTTCCTGGGAACAGCATCCACAAAAAATATTAAATGGAACTGACCACCTCCCCAGACCCAAGGTGGGTCCTGATTAAAACAAGTCAATTTGCATCTTGGGTTGTTTTTTTTTAAGCTCATCATTAGAATGTAAGTATTTCCCATGTCATCACATTGTTTGAAAAGGTTGCCTATTAGCAAACCAAGTGAAGATACCATAATTTTCTTTACCATTTTCGTATTGTAAACAATTTAAATTATGTCTAATTTTATTTTTCTTCTCCTTTCAAACTTTTTTTTTTAATTTGTTTTTAATTGGTGGATAGTTGCTTTACAGGGCTGCATTGGTTTCTGCCTTATGACAACGTGAATCAGCCATAAGTATACATACATTCCTTCCCTCTTCAGCCTCCTTCCTGCCCCGCCCTCATCTCACCCCTCGGGTGGTCACAGAGCACCAGGCTGGGCTCCCTGTGCCACTCAGCAGCTTCTCACTAGTTAGCGATTCACCATAGTGCATAAATGTCAGTGCTATTCTCTCAATTCGTCGCCCCCCCCCCCGCCCGCCCGCTTTCTCCGCTGTGTCCGCAGTCCATCCTCTACCTCTGTGTCCGTAACCTGCAAAGAGGTCCATCAGCACCATTTTTCTAGCTTCCATATATATGCATTAATGTAGGATATTTTTTTCTTTCTGACTAGGTCTAATTTTAAATTGTTATCAATATGCTGGGGACAAAATATTCTTATGCATAAACCTTTTTTCCATATTTAAATGTATTTGTTCATTTTTAAAATTTATTTATTTATTTTAATTGGAGGATAATTTATAATATTGTGATTTTTTTTTTGCCACCCATCAACATGAATCAAAAGAGAAATTAACAGTAACACAATAATAGTTGGGGATTTTAAAACCCCACTCACACTTATGGACAGATCAACCAAATAAAAAATTAACAAGGAAACACAAGCTTTAAATGATACAATGGACCAGTTGGACCTAATTGATATCTACAAGGCTTTTCACCCCAAAATATTGGATTTCACCTTTTTCTCAAGTGCACATGGAATATTCTCCAGGATAGATCACATCCTGGGGTACAAATCTAGCCTTGGTAAATTTAAAAATTAAATGGGTTTACATAGGAAATTTATTCCTCAACATGGATTACCTTGGTCAAAGGTTAAGATCATTTTAAGGTTCCTTATGTATGTTAGCCAGAGAAGGCAATGGCACCCCACTCCAGTACTCTTGCCTGGAAAATCCATGGATGGAGGAGCCTGGAAGGCTGTAGTCCATGGGGTCGCTAAGAGTCAGACACGACTGAGCAACTTCACTTTCACTTTTCACTTTCATGCATTGGAGAAGGAAACGGCAACCCACTCCAGTGTTCTTGCCTGGAGAATCCCAGGGATGGGGGAGCCTGGTGGGCTGCCGTTTATGGGGTCGCACAGAGTCGGACACGACTGAAGCGACTTAGCAGCAGCAGCAGCAGCGTGTATGTTAGCACCATTCCCAGATGATGCTAGTGGTAAAGAAATTCACCTGCTAATGCAGGAGATGCAAGAGAAGCGGGTTGGATCCCTGGGTCAGGAAGATCCCCTGGAGTAGGAAATGGCAACCCACTTCAGTATTCTTGCCTGAAAAGTTCCACGGACAGAGGAGCCTGGCGGGCTACAGTCCATGAGGCCACAGAGAGTCGGACATGACTGAGTGACTGAACATATACACACATACATAACATGTCTTTGCTTTGTGTGTATTGAGGCCCTTGATAAACCTCTCTTGAACTAGTGGGTCTCTGAAAGGCGTCCCACCCTCTCATCATTCCTGCAGCCCAGTTTGGGATCATACAACTCTGTCTACCTGGGTGTGGTTTAAAGTGAGGTGTGCTGCTCGAGACTCATGGCATCACTGCAAATGCCACATCTTTGCCGTGAGAACAGCTGTGGAATAAGAAAAATTTCTGCTGGGGGAAACTATGACTGCAGGGCTTCTAATGAGAAGGAACCAACTAAGTGCGGTCCCAGGATGACACCCATATCTCACCTCCTCTCGCTGTGGAAACCACTTCCCTGTAAACAGCCCAAATTAAGTGAGCGCTTGAACTATTCTTGCAAATACCCTGAGCCCTGTGGTTACCCAAGACCCCTCTTGCATATACAAGTCAACAAGGCAGTACTGTGCTTAATAACTTCCTCTCTAGTCACCCCCAGTTTCTGTCTCCCCATAGCCCGTGGCTTAGGTCTTAAGAGTAGGGGACATCGCTTGGACCCCAGAAGGGGGCAACAGCGAGTAGTTCTGGCCCTCACTGCCCCCTCACCATGGCCCTCTGTTCCCAGGCCTCCTCTCGTGGGTGTCCTCCTGCTGCCCTTTGCTGTTGACCCCCGGGTCCTGGCTCAGGGCAGACCATATCACCAAAGCCCTACGTACAGAGGTACCAAATGAAATACAGGACGTCCCAGTGGATTTTCAAAATGCCTTGGGCTATCTGTATAGGGGGGCTCTTTCTGGAGGAGCTGTAGATTTCTATTCTATACAATTCTATACACCCAGAAGATGGGGTGGGGGCTTGTCCTATTGTGGGACTGGGAAAATTGAGTGGGTTTTCAACAGGAGGCGGAATCCAGGCTCAGTTGCTTCCCAGTCATCAGCTGAGTAGTAAAATCACCTCATTGTTACTTTATAGGTGATTTACAGAGTTAGCCTCTAGCTGGAAAAATCTTTTCTTAGACGAGGAAAAATCTCTTCTTAGGTCAGATTGAAAGTGAAAGTGGCAGTCACTCAGTCCGTGTCCAGCTCTTTGGGACGCCATGGACTATAGCTCACCAGGCTCCTCTGTCCATGGGATTCTCCAGTCACGCATACTGGAGTGGGTTGCCATTCCCTTCTCCAGGGGATCTTCCTGACCCAGGTATTGAACTCAGACCTCCTGCATTACAGGAAGATTCTTTACCATCTGAGCCACCAGGGAAGCCCCAAACAGAACTGAAACAAGAGGCAGGCCATTCAGTTAGCTGCCTTCCCTGCAGAGGGAGATAGAGACCAACCCTAAGATTAGAGTTAAAAATAAGTGATAGAGGAATTCATCCAAGATGGTGACTTAGGGAGATCTTGAATGCAGCTTCCCACAGACACACTGAATCTATGGGTACATATTGAACAATTTCCTCTGCAAAAAAGACCTGAAAACTAGCTGAGCGGCTACTTTGCATCAGCAAACAAGAAGAGAGCCACAGTGAACATCACAGTAAGGTGGGGACTAAAAAGACTTTGTGCCCACCTCCTCTCACAGGAACACCAAAATTACAACTATTTACAGAACACCTAATCAATGAAAAAGATTGGTACTTACCAAAAAAGATTTTCTACAACTAAATATATGAAGAAAGAACCACAACAAGACAGGAAGGGAGGAGTCATGGTACAGTCAAGAGCCATACACCCAGGTGGGCAACCCACAAACAGGAGGAGAATTACAATTACAGAGGTTCTCCCCAAGAAGGGAAGGATCTGAGCCCCATCTCGGGCTCCCCAGGCCAGCGGTCCTGGGCCCGGAAGATGAGACCCCAGAATGTTTGTCTTTGAAGGCCTGTGGGCCTTTTGGGAGTCCTTTTGGGAGTCCCAGAGAGCTGTGGGAAATAGAGTCTCCACTTTTAAAGGGTGCACACAAAAGTCTCACCTACTCCAGGATCAGAGCAGAAGCAGTCGTTTGACAGTAGCCTGAGGCAGACCTACCTGCTGATCTTGGAGAGTCTCCCAGAGACGCAGGAGGCAATGGCAACTCACCCTGGGGACACAGACGCTGGCAGCAGCCATTTGGGGGAGTCCATTCTACCTGGACTGCTGCTGGGAAGCAACATTTTGGAATCTTCCCTCCAGCCTATTAGCCTTAGAGTCCAGCCCCATCCATGCCCACCAGCCCATAGGCATCACTGCTGGGACATCTCAGGCCAGGCAACTAACTGGACAGGGACACAGCCCCACTTATCATCAGATAGGCTGCTTTAAGACTGCCTGAGCACATGGCCTTCTCTGAACATGGCCCTGCCCACCAGAGGACCCAGGACCCAGTCCTACACACCAGTGAGCAGGCGCCAAGTCTGGGACCCCAGAGTCCTATAGCCAGAGACCCCGGAACCCAGCTCCACCCCACAGTGGGCAGGCAATAGCCTCAGAATCCCCAGCCCCTCCCTCCAGTAAGCCTGCTCTAGACCTGTCTCACCCACCAGTGGGTTAACACAAGCCCCCGGAAAACCTCAGCCCTGGGCCTGTGGGTCCAGCCCACTCACTAGCAGGCCAGCACCAGACCTCAGACCAGCTGGGCCCCAGCCCCGCCCACCAGAGAGCCGGCCCTAAACTCAGCACCAGCCTCACCCACCAGCGGGCCAACATCAGCCCAGGGACTGCCCAGGCTCAGGCCCTGCCACCAGCATGGTCACACGAGCCTCAGGATACCCTAGACCCCACAGCCAGCTGTGTCAGAATTCAGTTGCACCCACCAGCAGTCAGACTCCAGTTCTGGAACTCTTGAACTGTGCAGCCAGACCCTAGGACCCAACTCTGTCCACTTTTGGGCAACCACTAGCCCTAGGACCTGAATTCACCCACTGATGGGTGGGCACCAGCCTGGGAACCTCCTGCACCACAACTTTGCCCACCAGTGAGCCAGCATTAACACCAGGGTCCCCCAGGGTTCTGCAGCCAGCCTGACACTTGACTCTGCCCTATGACTGGGCCCCACCAAGAACTGACTGTCAGCCTCTACACAAGGCAGGGCCTAGCAATCAACAGACCAGGAGCCAACTAAGCCTGCTAGACTACCACTGCTACTGACTGGTAGCCCACTGCAACAGGAGGATCCAAGCAGCCCACACAGGGGAAATCCCTATAGAACATAGCTCTAGTGACCAGAGCGGGTGTGCTATGGGGACTCCTGGGACATCTACAAAAGGCCACTTCTTCAAGGTCAGGAAACATAACCAACTTACCAGATACGTGGAAGTAAGAACAGCAAGGTAGACAAAATGAGGTGAAAATGAAACATATTCCAAATGAAGGAACAAGATACAATTTCAGAAGAAGAAAGTGAAGTGGAGATAGCCCAATCTACTCAAGAAATAGTTAAAGGTCATGATTATAAAGATGGTCAAAGAGCTTAGGAAAGGAAGGGACAAACAGAGGGAGAAGTTAGAAGTTTTACCAAAGAGAAAATATAAAGAACAACCAGAGATAAAGAATCCAATAGCTGAAATGAAAACTACACCAGAAGGAAGCGGCAATAGACTAAATGATACACAGTAATGAATCAGCCATCCGGAAGAGAGTGGTGGAAATCACTGGGGACGAACAGAAAAAAAGAATAAAGAGAAAAGAGGAGAGTTTAAGAGATCTCTGGAGCAACATCAAGCATAATCACATGTGCATTATACGCGTCCCAGAAGGAGACAGAGAAAGAAAAGGGCAGAGAACATGTGTGTTCTGTGGTTCGGTTGTGTCTGACTTTGTGACCCCAGGGACTGTAGCCTGCCAGGCTCCTCTGTCCATGGGATTCTCCAAGCAAGAATACTGGAGTGTGTTGTCATTTCCTTCTCCAGGGGAACTTCCTGAACCAGGGATCAAACCTGTGTATTGCATTGGCAGCTGGGTTTGTTACCTCTAGCGCCACCCAGGAAGTACCGCAGATAACATATCTGAAGACATAATAGCTGAAAACTTCCCTAACCTGGGAAAGGAAATGGACACCCGAGTCCAGGAATCACAGAGTCTCAAACAGGATCAGCCCAAAGAGAACCACATCATAACACATTGTAATTGAAATGGCAAAAATCAAAGAGAATATTAAAAGCAGCATTGACGAAGCAAAAAGTTAATCACAAGGGAACTCCCATAGGCTTTCAGTGGACTTCTCAGCAGAAACTCCACAGGCCAGAAGGGAGTGGAATAATACAATTAAAATGATGAAAGGGGAAAATCTACAACCAAGAACCACTCTACCTGACAGTCTTTCATTTGGATTTGATGCAGAGATCGAGTTTTACAGATAGCAAAAGAGTTTAACGCCACTAAACCAGCTTTACAAGACATGTTAAAGGGACATCTGTAAGCGAAAAGGCCATAACTAGAAGCATGAAAACCGTGAAAGGAAAAGGCTTATCAGTAAAGGCAAATATACAGCAAAGGTAGTAAATTAACCGTGTACAAAGCTAGTTATTGTTGTTTAGTCACTAAACTATGTCTGACTCTTTTGCAGTGCCTTGAATTGTAGCCCACCAGGCTCCTCTGTCTATAGGATTTCCCAGGCAAGAATACTGGAGTGGGTTGCAATTTCCTTCTCCAAGGGATCTTCCAAACCCAGGGACTGAACCCATGTCTCTTACACTGGCAGGTGGATTCTTTACCACCAAGCCACCAGGGAAGCCTCTACTAAGCTAGTAGAAAGGTTAAGACAGAAGTAGTAAAATCATCCATATCCACAATAAGCAGTTTAAGGCATAAACAATTAGATGTAAAATATATCAAGATCAGTAATCATGAGAGGAAGAGAATAAAAATGGAGGGTTGCTAAAATGTGCTTGAAACTAAGAGATCAGCAACTTATACTATGTGTATATATATATATAGATAGATAGATAGATTTGGAGAAGGCAATGGCACCCCACTCCAGTACTCTTGCCTGGAAAATCCCACGGACGGAGGAGCCTGGTAGGCTGCAGTCCATGGGGTCGCTAAGAGTCAGACATGACTGAGAGACTTCACTTTCTCTTTTCACTTTCATGCATTGGAGAAGGAAATGGCAACCCATTCCAGTGTTCTTGCCTGGAGAATCCCAGGGACGGTGGAGCCTGGTGGGCTGCCGTCTATGGGGTCACACAGAGTCGGACACGACTGAAGTGACTTAGCATAGCATATATAGATTGCTATTTATAAACCTCAGAGTAACCACAATCCAAAAATCTATAATACACACACACACAAACTACTAGACCTCATCATTGAATTCAGTAAAGTTGGAGGATACAAAATTAATATACAGAAATCTGTTGCATTTCTATACACTAATAATAAACTATTAGAAAGAAATTAAGGAAGCAATTCCACTTACAATTGCATCAGAAAGAATACGATCCCTAGGAATAAACCTACCTAAGAAAGTAGAAGATCTGTATTTGGAAAACTGTAAGACGCTGATGAAAGACATCGAAGACAACACAGATGGAAAGATACCATGTTATTAATGATTAACTGGAAATATTAATATTGTTAAAATGACCACATTACCCAAGTCAATATGCAGATTCAAGGCAATCCCTATGAAAATACCACTGGCAATTTTGACAGAACTAGAACAAATATTTTTAAAATTATATGGAAAAAATTAAGTCTCTGAATAGCCAAAGGAATCTTGAGAAAGAACAGAGCTGAAGGAATCACACTCCCGGTCTTCAGACTATACTACATCACTACAATAATCAGAGCAATATGATCCAGGTCCAAAGCAGACACGAGGATCAGTGAAACAGAACTGGGAGCTCAGAAATAAACCAATACACTTACATTCAATTTAATCCATGACAAAGGAGGCAAGAATGGAGAAAAGATTGTCTCTTCAGTAAGTGGTACTAGGGAAGCTGGACAACTACATGTAAAAGAAGGAAATTAGAACATTTTCTCACATCACATACAAAAATAAACTCAAAATGGACTAGAGGCCTAAATATAAGACTGGAAACCATAAAACTACCCTTTCTGAAAGAGTGTGTGGGGTCTGGCTGCTTGCTGCTCAAAAGCCAATAAACAGGCCAGGTTGGTGGAAAGGAAAGTTTGCTTTATTTCAGAATAAAGTAGGGGCGCGGGAAGTGAAGGTGAGCATCTGTCCAAAGGCCAACTCTCCCCTCACTGGCAACCAGTGGGGCAAGAGCGCCCATAGACAGAAGGAGAGGGTCCGGGCCCCCTCCGTCGTTTTTTTTTTTTTGTGTGCCCTTTTTTTTTTTTTGTTTTCCTCCAGGGTCTGCTTTCTCCCATTTCTTTGAGGCCAGCTCTCGGAGTTGTGGTAGCTTATGTCATAGATACAGTCTGGTCATCATCTAGTTAACTTCTTCACCCTGATGTTTTGGTGTCTATAGGAGAGCTCCCAGGATATGGCTCAGAATCTATGGTCTTTCCTGTGGTCATGTATGGATGTGAGAGCTGGACTGTGAAGAAGGCTGAGCGCCGAAGAATTGATGCTTTTGAACTGTGGTGTTGGAGAAGACTCTTGAGAGTCCCTTGGACTGCAAGGAGATCCAACCAGTCCATTCTGAAGGAGATCAGCCCTGGGATTTCTTTGGAAGGAATGATGCTAAAGCTGAAACTCCAGTATTTTGGCCACCTCATGCGAAGAGTTGACTCATTGGAGAAGACTCTGATGCTGGGAGGGATTGGGGGAAGGAGGAGAAGGGGACGACAGAAGGTGAGATGGCTGGATGGCATCACCGACTCAATGGATGTGAGTCTGAGTGACCTCTGGGAGTTGGTGATGGACAGGGAGGCCTGGCGTGCTGCAGTTCATGGGGTCGCAAAGAGTCGGACACGACTGAGTGACTGATCTGATCTGATCTGATGATCTACAACCCTTGAGAAGGAACCAAAGGTCCTCAACTATGCTCGATGACTACGTTAATAATTTTTGGTCTCCTTTGACTGTTTTCCTTTGTTTCTGCATTTCTCACTTCTCTGATTAAACTTATTCTTTGCCTAAAATTTTCCACAGACCACAGGCAGGCAGAGGACGTGGCAGGGTGGCGGGGGAGGGGAAGGTCAAAGGCCACAGGGCCCTGCTCTGTTTCCCTACAAGAAGAGAACAGAGGCAGAGCACTCTTTGACATAAACCATAGCAATATTTTTTTTGTGTCTGTCTCCTTCAGCAAAGGAAACAAAACCAAAAATAAACAAATGGGACTTGATTAAACTTAGAAGTTTTTGCACAGCAGAGGAAACTCAGCAGAAGGAAAGGATAACCTACTGAATGGAAGAAAGTATTTGCAAGTGATATGACTGGTAATGAGTTAATATCCAAAACATATAAACTGCCCATGCAACTCAACAATAAACAAACAACCCAATTAAAAAATGAGCAGAAAACGTGAATAGGCATTTTTGCAGGAAGACATCAGATGGCCAACAGGAACATAAAAAGCTGTTCAACATTGCTAATTGTCAGGAATGTAAAGCAAAACCACAATGAGTTATCACCTCACACTGGTCAGAATGGCTATGTTCAAATAGACCACAAGTAACAAATTTTTGTGAGGATATGGAGAAAAGGAGACCCTTAAACACTGTTGGTGGGATTGAACATTGATGCACTCACTGTGGAAAATAGTATGAGGGTTCCTCAAAAAACAAAACTAGAAATACCACACGATCCAACAATCCCACTCCTGCGTGTACATCAGGAAAAAGAGAAAACACTAGTCTGAAAAGATACATGCAACCCAGTGTTCATAGCAGTTTTATTTACGATTGCTAAGGCATGAAAATAACCCAGCTGCCCTCAGTCTTTAAACAGATGAATGGATAAGAGTACGTGGTTATATACATGCAAGGAAATGTTCAGTTCAGTTCAGTTCAGGCACTCAGTCATATCCAATTCTTTGTGACCCCATGAATCGCAGCACGCCAGGCCTCCCTGTTCATCACCAACCCCTGGAGTTCACTCAGACTCACATCTATCCGGTCAGTGATGCCATCCAGCCATCTCATCCTCTGTCGTCCCCTTCTCCTCCTGCCCCCAATCCCTCCCAGCATCAGAGTCTTTTCCAATGAGTCAACTCTTTGTATGAGGTGGCCAAAGTACTGGAGTTTCAGCTTTAGCATCATTCCCTCCAAAGAAATCCCAGGGCTGATCTCCTTCAGAATGGACTGGTTGGATCTCCTTGCAGTCCAAGGGACTCTCAAGAGTCTTCTGCAACACCGCAGTTCAAAAGCACCAATTCTTCGGCACTCAGCTTTCTTCACAGTCCAACTCTCACATCCATACATGACCACAGGAAAAACCATAGCCTTGACTAGACGGACCTTTGTTGGCAGAGTAATGTCTCTGCTTTTGTCTCTTACTTTGCCAACAAAGTAATGTTGGTCATAACTTTGACTATGACTAGGTTGGTCATAACTTTCCTTTCAAGGAGTAAGCGTCTTTTAATTTCATGGCTGCAGTCACCATCTGCAGTGATTTTGGAGCCCAGAAAAATAAAGTCTGACACTGTTTCCACTGTTTCTCCATCTATTTCCCATGTAGTGATGGGACCAGATGCCATGATCTTCATTTTCTGAATGTTGAGCTTTAAGCCAACCTTTTCACTCTCCACTTTCACTTTCATCAAGAGGCTTTTTAGTTCCTCTTCACTTTCTGCCATAAGGGTGGTATCATCTGCATATCTGAGGTTATTGATATTTCTCCCGGCAACCTTGATTCCAGCTTGTGTTTCCTCCAGTCCAGCATTTCTCATGATGTACTCTGCATATAAGTTAAATAAACAGGGTGACAATATACAGCCTTGACGTACTCCTTTTCCTATTTGGAACCAGTCTGTTGTTCCATGACCAGTTCTAACTGTTGCTTCCTGACCTGCATACAGATTTCTCAAGAGGCATAGAGAATGCAACCAATATGTTACAATAGCTATGTGCTTGCTAGGTTGCTGCAGTCGTGTCCGACTGTGCAACCCTACGGACTGTAGCCTGCCAGGCTCCTCTGTCCATGGGATTCTCCAGGCGAGAATGCTGGAGTGAGTTGCCAAGTCTTCCTCCAGGGGATCTTCCCAACCCTGGGATCAAACCTGAGTCTCTTATATTTCCTGCATTGGCAGGCAGATTCTTTACACTAACACAGCCTGGGAAGCCATAATAGCTATAAATGAAGTATAATTTATAAAAAATTTTGAATCACCACTTTGCTCACCTGAAACTAATGCAGTATTGTAAAAAATATCTCAATTTTTTTTTTCAAAGTGCCTCATGAGAGGGGTATAGGAGAGTCTGAAATGTGGTCTGGCCATTAACCTCAACCTCAGCGTGACTACCCACAGTCAGGAGGGAACACACAAACCGGGAGCTTCTCCCCAAGAAGCAAAGGACTTGCAACCCAACAACTGAGAACTTTTACCTGAAAAGTTCTTAGCTCAACTTTTAAGAACTGCCCTTGAGAAATGAGCTCTCTAAACATCTGGCTTCAAAAACCAACGGGGCATGTGTCCACGAGACACAGAGGGCTGTAGCAAACTGAGAAATGTCCCTTAAGGGGCTCCTGAGCAAACTGACTCATCCCAGGACCCAGCACAGAAGCACCAGGCTTGATGACAAAGACACAGATTCACTCTTCGTAAAGCAGCGGCCTGAGAGGCCGGCCGTTGGGATGGTCTCCAGGATAGGGCATGGTAGAATCATTTTGCTCTTTTCCTGCTCCCTACCAAAGCCAGTCGTCAGCACTGGGTTTTTTTGTGGTGGTGGTGATGATGGTTTTTTTTTTTCCTCGGCCCATGACATCTTTATCCTCCAACCAGTGGGCCCTATCTTTGTGTTCATCCCCGCCACACTCCAGGACACGTGCGTCCTCCAGAGAAGGGCTTTTACACACACCTGGAGGAACAAGATGAGGCCCAAGTTTTTCCATGTGGTGTCCGGGCTTTGCAGCTGCTTCCGGGGGATGCCCAGTGAACGCCTGACTCCAGTGGCCACAGGGGCTTGCATTGCTGGGTCCCTCCGGACTGTAACAATCAGGGAAAACAGGCTACCAGCCTCAGGGCATGGCATGAATAGCATGCTGAAACAGAGCAGCCCCTCTGTGAAAGAGGCCTGTTGGCTTCCCCTCATGCCACAGCCTGAGGGCCAGGCTTTAGGTTTAAAACACATCTAGAGGCAACATCCCCTGAAAGTTAAAACTGGAAGACGAGTTTGCAAAATAATGATTCTTTTATAAAATGCTAGCACCTAGTGCATCATCTATATGATTCAGGTGAATTCATTCTTGTTACATATTCGTGCACTGAAGTCTGCTGTGTGCTGTGCTTAGTCGCTCAGTTGAGTCTGACTCTCTGTGGCCCTGTGGACGGTAGCCCACCAGGCTCCTCTGTCCATGGGATTCTTCAGGCAAAGATACTGGAGTGGATTGCCATGCCCTTCTCCAGGGGATCTTCCTGACCCAGGATCAAACCCAGGTCTCCTGCATTGCAGGCAGATTCTTTACCATCTGATTCACCAGGGAAGCCCAAGAATTACGTATCGTTCTTTAAATCCTAACAATTCCACCAAGAGCTAAGTATCTCCATTTGATAGAAGTAAACATGTTGTTGGATCAGAGAATTGAAACAATTCACCCACTGTCATATAGCTAATAGGAAGGCAATGGCACCCCACTCCAGTACTCTTGCCTGGAAAATCCCATGGACGGAGGAGCCTGGTAGGCTGCAGTCCACCGGGTCACTAAGAGTCAGACATGACTGAGCGACTTCACTTTCTCTTTTCACTTTCATGCATTGGAGAAGGAAATGGCAACCCACTCTGTTGTTCTTGCCTGGAGAATCCCAGGGACAGGGGAGCCTGGTGGGCTGCCGTCTATGGGGTCACACAGAGTCGGACACGACTGAAGTGACTTAGCATAGCATAGCATAGCATATAGCTAATAAATAATATAACCAAAATGCAAGTCAATAGCAGCATTTCTCCAAGCAGCCCAGAACCATCTGACAGGGTTGTTTAAAATAGTCACAATCTAATTTCTTGAATTTGGATCCGGGGAATCTAGATTTTTTCCCAAATTCCCAAGTGATTTACATGAAGCCAAAAAACCAAAAACCACAGAATTAGTCAATAGAATTTACCACTCTTCTTAATAAGATGCATGTGGCAATAGGCATGTTACCTGAATATGATTTTCTTAGAATCCATGGGCCCACAAAATCAATGGCTAACATTAGAGAAGAAAAAAATAATCAGCTGATATAGGCAACAAGACTTTTGGACAAATGATTTATTAGATCAATGATCTAGATCAGGTTTAGCAGACTACACTCCTCAGAACAAATCCAGCACAAAGCCATGACTTCTCTGGTGTTCCAGTGGTTAAGACTCCAAGCTTCCACTGCAGAGGCCACCAGCTTGATCCCTGGTTGGGGAACTAAGATCCCTATATGCCATGTGTCTTGGCCAAAACAAATTTTGAAAATCCAACACAATTTCTGTTTTTACAAATAAAATTTCAGAGGAACACAACCATATCTATTCCATTCCATAGAGTCTGTGGGTGCTTCCCCATTATTATGGCAGAGCTGAATAATTGCCACCGAGTCTGTATGCCTGCAAAGCCCCAAACATTTACTATCTGACCCTTCATGGAAAATTTTCCTGAGTCCTGGCCTAGATTATGTTTTTAAGAATAAGAAAGTTAGACTAAATCAGAGTCTCTGTTGTAAAATTCAAAAGGGAGAAATTCTACATGCTTATGAGAAATGCAAGTGTACGTTACTTTTTGTTAAGGCTTACTCACTTTGTTTTGTTTTAAAATCTCTATTTTCCCAGGTGGCATAAGTGGTTATTAAAAAAAAAAAAAAAACAACCCACATGACAATGCAGGAGACACAAGAGATGAGGGTTCAATCCCTGGGTCAGGAAGATCCTCTGCAGGAGGGTGTGGCAAACCCACTCTAGTATTCTTGCCTGGAGAAACTCATGGACAGACAAGCCTGGTGGGCTACAGTCCTCAGGGTCACGGAGTCAGACACAACTGAAGCGACTTAACACTAGCACTTTATTTTTTTAGTATTAAAAAGTGGAATTTTGATGGTCAGAGTTTTTGAAGCATAATGACAGTTTCTAGCAAATTTTTAAATGTACAAACCCTTCAATCTATCTTATTTCAAGGAATCTATTTCAAGAAACACCAGGTAAAGATATAAAGGTGTAGGCACACAGTTCTTTGCAGACCTATTAGTGAAAGCAATGAAAGAAAAACAAATTTATCAAAAAAAAAAAAAAAAGAGAGAGAGAGAATAGTTTAAAACATCATAGTACATGGACTTCCCTGGTGGCACAGTGGCTAAGAATCCGACTGCCAGTGCAGGGGACAAGGGTTCCATCCCTGATCTGGAAGGACCCCACATGCCAAGGAGCAACTAAGCCTGCGAGCCTCAACTCCTGAGAGCCTGTGGGCTGCACGTACTGAAGCCCATACGCTTCACCCATAAGCCTAGAGCCCACGTTCCACAACCAGAGAAGCCACTGAAAGGAGAAGCCTGTGCACCGTGATAAAGAGAAGCCCCCGATGGCTCCAACTAGAGAAAGCCTGCTCTCAGCAACAAAGACCCAGCGCAGCCAAAAGCAAACTAACAAAAAAACAGTGCACAAGCATTCCAAAATTTAAAAATATCATAATACACCCACATAATACATATGAAACCACTGAAAAGGAAGAAGTATTGATGTGAATGTACTGAGATGAAAAGATGTCAATGATATTCGTTTAAAACTCTGAATATGGAATATACCTTTCATTTGGGCAGCTGTTGGTGCCGGCATAGACTGCAAGTTCACATTGCTCAGGAGTTCCCTGGTGACTCAGTGGTTGGGACTCGGTTCTTACTGCCGAGAACATAGGTTCAGTCTCTGATTGGGAAACTAAGATCCTGCCAGCCACATGGTATATCCAGAAAAATGTTCACCTTGGAAGGCCCCCTTTCATTGGTTAACCTCTTGTTGAGAGGAACTGGCAGAGACATTAGCGCTCCCTAAAAGCGCTCCCTAAACATTAATAGCCTATGTGTTTCCCTGCACTGCAGATGAATTGGTCTCTTGTGACTACTTCTGGTCAATGGACTGTAAACAGAGGTGATGCGTGTCACTTCTGGGCCAGGACAGTTAAAAGGAGCATTCCTTTTCTGTCTCCTTCCTTCTCAGTCCAGAATCAATAGTTGCAAGATGGAAGCAGCCTGGATTCCTGAGTCACCACCTAGAGGCAAGCTGCTCTGGGGTCAGAACTACTGCAAGTGTGGTTCATGAACCAGCACCATGGGTCAGCATCACTTGAAAGCCCGTGAGAAGAGCAGAGCTGAGCCGGACCCCAGACACGCAGCATCAGAGTCTCTCGCGTGGGGCCCAGAACTCTGCTTAGACAGGCCCTCCAGGTGGCTCTGGTGCGCACTCAATTTTGAGAACCAGTGACCTGACCTACATCAGATCTGGTGCCGGTGAGAAACTTTTATTTTGTTAATCCATTGAGGGGTTGTTAGTCAGCTATAGCCTGTCCTATCCTATCTTATCCTATACTTTGGCCACCTGATTCGAAGAACTGACTCATTGGAAAAGACCCTGGTGTTGGGAAAGATTAAAGGCAGGAGGAGAAGGGGACGACAGAGGATGAGATGGCTGGATGGCATCACCAACTTGATTGATATGAGTTTGAGCAGTCTTCGGGAGTTGGTGATGGACAGGGAGGCCTGGCGTGCTGCAGTCCATGGAGTCACAAAGAGTTGGACACGACTGAGCGACTGAACTGAACTGAACTGAGCTGATCCTAATGGTTACAGAAAATAAATATAAAATGCTGAACTTTTCTTCCACCAACCTTAACATCATTTGGGCAGATTCCTTAACCTTATGGCCACATTCAGTAATTAAAATTCTTTTAGTTTAAAACTCCAATTTAAATTTGATCTCATTTCTACTTCTCACCCCCTCCACTCCTCCCACTGGTACAAATCAGGCTTAGAGGTTTTGGAGCAAGATGAGGCTTTAGGTGGTCCTGGACCTCTTCCCCTCCTCCCTTTTAAAGGCCTAATTCTTCTGGTGTGTTGGGGAGAAGGCAGTCTATGTGGGGTGATAATGGAGTAAAGAGAACTTCCTGTAAATGCACACAGATGTAGTCCCTGTTCCCTTCTGCTTGTTTTCTCTGCCTCTCTTTTTAATACCAACAAGCCACTGATGCTCTCTTGGGCAGCACATGCATTTCTTTGCATGGACGGGGTTCTGTGGGTCCTTTCTTTGCCTAGTTCCCTGACGTCAGCACCCCACTTTTGCCTGCATCCTTCACCTCTCCCTCCACCCACACCATTGGCAGCACACCTGGGCCTTTGCTAGCCTGAGGACATTAAGAAAAGGCTCCCTCTTTGAGCACACCTGGCCCTGCGTTGGATGTAAGACTGTCTAGGCGGCATGCAGACTGGATTTCAGCATCCGTTGCCCACACAGTCAGGGACCTTTATGGATATCAACCCTGAGACCATCTCACCAGCACATGTCATTAGAGACCCTTCAAGCAGTAGAGACCTACTATTGTTAGGATGATGATTTTGAGAGTCAAAGAGGATACTGTTAGTAATATTCTGGCATAACCAGCAAAAACAGAGTCTTCTTCAGACAAGGCGGGGTATATAATTCCCCAGTCTGTGTGATGTCAATGAGAAGAAGGCTCAAACTCCAGAACCTTCCATACACACTGCATATTTAAAACAGATAACCAACAAGGGCCTACTGCATGGCACAGGGAATTCTGCTCAATGTTATGTGGCAGGCAAGAGGGGAGGGTGGTTTGGGGCGGAATGGATACATGTAATGTATGTGTGGCTGAATCCTTTTGCTGTGCACCTGAAACCATCACAACACTGTTCATTGGCTATAGCCCAATACATAGCCCGATACAAAATTCAAAGCTTTTTTTTGAAAAAAAAAAAAAAAAGCTCCAGAACCTTCCACAAGTTGGTTTGACAAAGAGGGAATTCACTCCATGTGATGGGAGCACAGCTGCTCCCCACACTCCTTTCTCTGCCCTGTCTCTTATGTCAGTTTCTTTTCTCCCACTCAGTCTGGCTCAGGAAGTGGACAAGTTCATTCTACATCCACAGGAAGAAGCAAGAGTGGCCCACTTGCTGGGTTCCACCCTTGTGAGGAGAGATGGTTACCTCTTCCCTTGAAACCACACGAAGGCACTTCAAGGCGGGGTGGGGGGACTGCAAGCAAGCTGGCTACAGTTGATGTCCTAGGATGAAGCTCTCAAATTGAAGGGAGATCAGAAGTTCAGAAAGAAACATGGTTTGCGGTGATACTTTAAGGACCCTTGGATCAAGTTTGCTTTTTTTTTTTCTTTTTTTCTGGATCAAGTTTTGCCCAAAGGTAATCTACTTCTTGAAACTAAATGACCCAATCAAAAAATGGGCCAAAGAACTAAATAGACATTTCTCCAAAGAAGACATACAGATGGCTAACAAACACATGAAAAGATGCTCAACATGACTCATTATCAGATCAGATCAGATCAGATCAGTCGCTCAGTCGTGTCCGACTCTTTGCGACCCCACGAACCGTAGCACGCCAGGCCTCCCTGTCCATCACCAGCTCCCGGAGGTCACCCAGACTCACACCCATCAAGTCAGTGATGCCATCCAGCCATCTCATCCTCTGTCGTCCCCTTCTCCTCCTGCCCTCAATCCCTCCCAGCATCAGACTCTTCTCCAATAAGTCAACTCTTCGCATGAGATGGCCAAAATACTGGAGTTTCAGCTTTAGCATCATTCCTTCCAAAGAAATTCCAGGATTGATCTCCTTCAGAATGGACTGGTTGGATCTCCTTGCAGTCCAAGGGACTCTCAAGAGTCTTCTCCAACACCACAGTTCAAAAGCATCAATTCTTCGGCGCTCAGCCTTCTTCACAGTCCAGCTCTCACATCCATACATGACCACAGGAAAGACCATAGCCTTGACTAGGTGAACCTTTGTTGGTAAAGTAATGTCTCTGCCCTTGAATATGCTATCTAGGTTGGTCATAACTTTCCTTCCAAGGAGTAAGCGTCTTTTAATTTCATGGCTACAGTCACCATCTGCAGTGATTTTGGAGCCCAGAAAAATAAATTCTAACACTGTTTCCACTGTTTCCCCATCTATTTCCCATGTAGTGATGGGACCAGATGCCATGATCTTCGTTTTCTGAATGTTGAGCTTTAAGCCAACCTTTTCACTCTCCACCCACTTTCACTTTCATCAAGAGGCTTTTTAGCCCCTCTTCACTTTCTGCCATAAGAGTGGTGTCATCTGCATATCTGAGGTTATTGATATTTCTCCCAGCAATCTTGATTCCAACTTGTGTTTCTTCCAGTCCAGCATTTCTCATGATGTACTCTGCATATAATTTAAATAAACATGGTGACAATATGCAGCCTTGACGTACTCCTTTTCCTATTTGGAACCAGTCTGTTGTTCCATGACCAGTTCTAACTGTTGCTTCCTGACCTGCATACAGATTTCTCAAGAGGCAGATCAGGTGGTCTGGTATTCCCATCTCTTTCAGAATTTTCCATAGTTTATTGTGATCTACACAATCAAAGGCTTTGGCATAGTCAATAAAGCAGAAATAGATGTTTTTCTGGAACTCTCTTGCTTTTTCCATGATCCAGCGGATGTTGGCAATTTGATCTCTGGTTCCTCTGCCTTTTCTAAAACCAGCTTGAACATCAGGAAGTTCACGGTTCACATATTGCTAAAGCCTGGCTTGGAGAATTTTGAGCATTACTTTACTATTGTGTGAGATGAGTGCAACTGTGCGGTAGTTTGAGCATTCTTTGACATTGCCTTTCTTTGGGATTGGGATGAAAACTGACCTTTTCCAATCTTGTGGCCACTGCTGAGTTTTCCAAATTTGCTGGCATATTGAGTGCAGCACTTTCACAGCATCATCTTTCAGGATTTGAAATAGCTCCACTGAAATTCCATCACCTCCACTAGCTTTGTTCGTAGTGATGCTTTCTAAGGCCTATTTGACTTCACATTCCAAGATGTCTGGCTCTAGGTCAGTGATCACATCATCATGATTATCTGGGTCATGAAGCTCTTTTTTGTACAGTTCTTCTGTGTATTCTTGCCACCTCTTCTTAATATCTTCTGCTTCTGTTAGGTCCATACCATTTCTGTCCTTTATCGAGCCCATCTTTGCATGAAATGTTCCTTTGGTATCTCTGATTTTCTTGAAGAGATCCCTAGTCTTTCCCATTCTGTTGTTTTCCTCTATTTCTTTGCATTGATCACTGAAGAAGGCTTTCTTATCTCTTCTTGCTATTCTTTGGAACTCTGCATTTAGATGTTTATATCTTTCCTTTTCTCCTTTGCTTTTCACTTCTCTTCTTTTCACAGCTATTTGTAAGGCCTCCCCAGACAGCCATTTTGCTTTTTTGCATTTCTTTTCCATGGGGATGGTCTTGATCCCTGTCTCCTGTACAATGTCACGAACCTCATTCCATAGTTCATCAGGCACTCTATCTATCAGATCTAGGCCCTTAAATCTATTTCTCATTTCCACTTCACTCATTATCAGAGAAATGCAAATCAAAACCACTATGAGGTACCATTTCACGCCAGTCAGTATGGCTGCGATCCAAAAGTCCACAAGCAATAAATGCTGGAGAGGGTGTGGAGAAAAGGGAAGCCTCTTACACTGTTGGTGGGAATGCAAACTAGTACAGCCACTATGGAGAACAGTATGGAGATTCCTCAAAAAACTGGGAATAGAACTGCCTTATGATCCAGCAATCCCACTGCTGGGCACACACACTGAGAAAACCAGAATTGAAAGAGACACGTGTACCCCAGTGTTTATAGCAGCACTGTTTACAATAGCCAGGACTTGGAAACAACCTAGATGTCCATCCGCAGATGAATGGATAAGAAAGCAGTGGTACATATACACAATGGAGTATTACTCAGCCATTAAAATGAATACATTTGAATCAGTTCTAATGAGGTGGATGGAATTGGAGCCTATTATACAGAGTGAAATAAGCCAGAAAGAAAAACACAAATACAGTACACTAGCGCACATATATGAAATTTAGAAAGATGGTAACAATAACCCTGTTTATGAGACAGCAAAAGAGACACTGATGTATAGAACAGTCTTTTGGACTCCGTGGGAGAGGGAGAGGGTGGGATGATTTGGGAGAATGGCACTGAAACATGTATAATATCATATATGAAACGAGTCGCCAGTCCAGATACGATGCCTGATAAAGGATGCCTGGGGCTGGTGCACTGGGACGACCCAGAGGGATGGTATGGGGAGAGAGGAGGGAGGAGGGTTCAGGATGGGGAATACATGTATACTTGTGGCGGATTCATTTTGATGTATGGCAAAAGCAATACAATATTGTAAAGTTAAGCAAAATAAAATTAAAAAAAAAGAAACTTTAGGTATGCAAACTATTAATAACAAGTTCCCTTTATCATCAGTTAAGTCAGATTGAGCCAGCTTTTCTGATTTGTTGTTGTTCAGTCCCTCAGTCGACTTTTTGCAACCCTATGGACTGCAGCACCCCAGACTTCCCTGTCCTTCATTATCTCCCGGAGCTTGCTCAAACTTGCACCAACCCGTTGAGTTGGTGATGCAACCCAACCGTCTCATCCTCTGTCATCCCGAGCTGACATAGACTGCAGTGCTGCAGGAGGCAGATCCCAAAAGTGGCCTTGGCTGAGGGTGGTAGCTGAGGTCAAAGTCAGGGAGGACATCTCTAACCAGCACGACAGCTGGTCACCCCCATGACTTCTTTTACATTCTCACCAAGGTGAAATTCTGCCTACCAAGTTTGCATCAAAAAGGAAACTGCAGAATGTTGAAGACTGATTGCCTCATGCAAACATCAGCAAAGCCCTCTAAGAAAGAGACTAATTCACCTTGAAACTGGCTCCTCCGATAGCAGAGAAGGAAAAAAAAATTTAGTTTGCTTAAGAGAAACCCTTTCTGCTTGCTGGTTGAGAATCAGTCATCTGGAAAAGCAGAATTCTCCCCTCCAAGCTAAGGTTAATATAAGCAGAAATGATAGGATGGGAGACTAGAAAGGACAAAAAGTGGAATCCTTAAACAGCCCAGTTCATCCTGTTCTCAGACTCCTCCTCTAAGAAATTCATCCTGTGAACAAAACCAACCCTCATGTTGCCTGTGAGGAGGTGGGCTGGTGGGATGCCTTTGCAGGCAGGGAGCTGATCAGGGCAACCTCCCCGCCTGTGGCATCGTTTCATCAGCAGAGGGCAGTGTGGAGCCCTGAGCCAGTTACATGGGGAGAGGCCTGTGGTGGGGAAAGCAGAGGCCCAGAGCTCCCAGCACTGGGCTATGAGACAGGAGGAGTCCTAAATTCCTGTTCTAAAAGTAACAGTCTGAGAAGGCAGTGGCACCCCACTCCAGTAATCCTGCCTGGAAAATCCCATGGATGGAGGAGCCTGGTAGACTGCAGTCCATGGGGTTGGTAAGAGTCAGATACGACTGAGTGACTTCACTTTCACTTTTCACTTTCATGCTTTGGAGAAGGAAATGGAAATCCACTACATTGTTCTTGCTTGCAGAATCTCAGGGACGGGGGAGTCTGGTGGTCTGCTGTCTATGGGGTCACACAGAGTCGGACACGACTAAAGTGACTTAGCATAGCAAAAGTAACAGTAGCTGACAGATTTTCTGCTAATTAACCATCCAACGGACTTGACCAAAAAACAGATCAGAAGCCTGGAAAAACTGGAAGAGTTGTATCACCTCTGAAACCCTAAGATCAGCCAAAAACAGCCTATGACTACACCCCAACATTAACATTTTAAAATTACTGATGCCCACGTTTCACCTAGATCACACAAAATCCTTAACTTTGGAGGCGAGCTCTTGGCAATGAAGTTTTTAGAAAGCTCTCCCTGGACTTGTCTGGTAGTCCAGTGGTTTAGAATCCACCTACCAATGCAGGGAACACAGGCTTGATCCCTGGTTCAGAAAGAGTCCACTTGCTGAGGAGCAACTAAGCCTGTTGGCCACAACTATTGAGCACAAGGTCTGGAGTCTACGTGCCACAGCTAGTGAAGCCCGTGCACGGAAGTGAGAGGAGCCACCGCAGTGAGAGGAGCTTCCCAGTGGCGCTAGTGGTAAAGAACTCTCCTGCCAATGCAGGAGACGTAAGAGACGAGGGTTCAAGCCCTGGGTCAGGAAGATCCCCTGCAGGAGGGCGTGGCAACCCACTCAAGGATTCTTACCTGGAGAATGCCATGGACAGACGAGCCTGGTGGGCTACAGTCCATGGGGTTGCAAAGAGTCGGACGCAATCGAAGTGACTTAGCAGGAGGCAGGCACCTCAGTGAGAAGCCTGTGCACTGCAACAAAGACCCAATGCAGCTAAAATTAATTAATTAAAAAATAAAAAGCTCCCCCAAATGATTCTAATGTGAATTCGAGGTTGAAAAGCACTACTCTGCCTTCAAACCAATTCTGGGTTGCTCAACTCCAACAGGAAATAGGCACCCTTTAAGAGAGATGTGCACCCCAAGTAGTGTTACCAGGTAAAAGACAGGAATCCCAGTTAAAACTGAATTTCAGATACACAACAAATAATTTTTGTATCAGCATGTCTCAGCAATTGCATAGGACATCCTTATACTAAAGAATTCTTCCCCCTATAATTATATGTAACTCTGACCACTCTAGCTCCCAAACCTCAGTTCAGATGTGGCTTGAAGAACATTCCCCCACAGAGCAGAGTGCAGAACAATGGAGAAGGTGAGCAAAGCTCTCAGTCAACTGGCAGGTAGGGGATCCTTGCTAGACTGCAGGCAAGGTTGGCTAGACTGTCACCAAGGGAAGCAATCAGCACAGCACTACTGTAAGCACTTAACATCAAACCCAGCACTCAGTAAACCCTCAACAAGAGTTAGCCATCATTTTGAGGAAATCATTCATGAAAACACATTTGTGTGTACAAATACACATCACCTTGGTATTCATTAGAGTAGGAAAACTTCTTAGATATATATCAATTATGATTTAGTTGTAAAATAATGTGTTAGGGCTTCCCTACTGGTTCAGTAGTTAAGAATCTGCCTTCCAATGCAGGGGCCTCAAGTTCATTCCCTAGTCAGGGGACTAAGATCGCACCTGCCAGGGGTTAACTAAGCCCTGGTCCCTCAACTAAAGAGCCCTTGTGCTATAACTAAGACGCAACACAGTTAAAAATATAAACAATTTTTAATATAGATAGATGAAAATCTCTTTACTTAAAATTATTTTTTAATTAAAAAAAAGTGTCAGTTTCGACTTTCCAGGACAGCAACTCCAGGGGAATGTCTGGTGTTCTTGTTCTAGGATGCTTTTTCTTTCTCGTGGTTTCTGCCTCTTTTCATATTCCCCTGCTTTCCCCCCAGTATTAGTCTCAATCTGTGATTCTGGCTGCTGGGAAGACAAAATCAAGAGTCACCACAAGGAAAAGGCTGGTTTACCTTTTATGGAAGAGCCTTCAATATTTTTAATCACAGTCCTGGGCAAAACCACTCAACCAGCATTTGTTGTTTGGCATGTATGATACGAGTGCTGCCAGGAGAGCGCCAATCACACTGATTGATCCATGTACTGAGAGTGAGGACAGTTACAGAGGAAGGAGGAGGGATGGGTGGGGAAGAGGGGGGTCAGAGCAGATATTCATGACATCACACACTTCCACGGTGGAAAGAAATGACAAAAGTTAAATAGGAGACATTAAAGTGACGGAGGGCCCCAGTGAGTGGCTGGGGATGGGGTGTGACCCACAGAAAAGGTGCCTTTTGGAGTCCCAGGGTCATCGCCCTGCTTCTCCGACTGTCCATAGAGGGAACATCTTCCCTGCAGCTCCCAGGCCACTCAGGGATTCAGCTCCAGGTCGGTGATGTATTCCTGGACCCAGTCCTCACTGGGGTCAGCACAGATCTGCCGGCCTCTTTTGGTCTTGAAGCTGTGGAGAGGAGCAGAGGGGTTACACGCTGGTGAGTGCAATGTGGGGGGATCCTGGGCCCCCAGGGACCCCTCCCTCCTTCTGCCCCGAACACCTCAGGGCCTGTCCACATGCTCAAATCATGTCCCTTTAACCCTGGGTTCATAGAACTTCCTGGGTCTCCCATGGGAGTCCCCTTGGAAAGCCAGCATCATTGTTTGGCAAATGAAAGAGAGGACAGCTTCCTGCTGTCACCCCTTCCCCTCTCCTCCCTCTGGCCAGGGGTGGACCCTCAGGACCCTCTGCAGGCTCCAAACCATGTGAGAAAACACAGCAGGGGCCCCCCTGGTGTCCTGAGCTCTGAGGAGGTGCCTCAGGCCAGACCCCCAGGCTCCTTCCCCCAGGGCGGGCAGGAAGGCTGGCCCTTACATGATGCCGGGCTTGGAGCACTGGCTGCTGGTCTCATAATAGTCGTCCACGAATTTGCGCGGGATCTGCCGGGAGACGAAGGAGAAGCAGCAGGCGGTCGGGGTGTTGGCACCAACTGTGAGAGACAGGACAGACCATGGTAAGTCCTTGTTCAGGGGGAAAGGCAGCCAGCGGCCCCTCGAGGGGCAGGCAGACCTGCAGGAGGCAGCATGGGGGGCGGGGAAGGGGGGTGGTGCGGTGGGGGGTGGTGGGGATGGGGGAATCCAGGAGGAAGTGGTGCTATTTCAACTGGATTCCAGAGGAGACCAAAGGCTACACTGGGAGCCCACTGGACACAGATTCCAGCTTTTGTCAGAATCCCACCTGGGCCTCATTTTCCCAGAAATCCATAAAATGGGCCTCCCCACCACTGTCACTCAGAGCCAGAGAATAGAATTGCTAAAATCCCCCCGGGAAGGAAAGTTCTGCTCAGGAAATAGTGTCTGAAGTCTCTCTGAAGCTCTCTACTTAAGGGCTCAGGTGAAACACTTCGGCACTGTGGCCCAAGCCCCGGCCAAGTGTTGGGGACAGGCCTAAAGGAAGGGAAGACGGACTCACGGGTGGCAGAGCAGGTGTGGGCAGAGAGGGCCGCGGTGAGCAGCAGGACAGCCAGGGCGGCCCCGGGGACCTCCATGACGCCGGGTGGGTGAGAGAGTCAGGTGGGCCCAGTGGAGCTGGACTTGGAGACTTGAAGCTGCAGCCTCCTGCTGGGATCTGAGCTGTGTCCTCTCTTTATAGGCAGCCTTGGGACACTAGAGGACGGAAACTTGTGGAGACCGAGGTGGGGGTGTGTTTTTTATCACAGCGTTGGTATCATGCTGTGAGTGGCAGAAGCCAGCAAAGCTTTGGGTCACCACAAAGGCTCAGCGTATTTGCAGGAACGCTCGTGTTGCTTACTTCATGGGGAAATGGTTTCCCCAGTGAGAGGAGGTGAGAGGCTGGTGTGACCCTGTGACAAGGTTATGTGGTGCTTTCTCACAAAGGCAGGTCTGTACACCAAGCATCTCCCCACAGAGCTGAACCTTCTGGGACCCACCCCCAGCTGTCCCGACAACACAGCTCTGACCTAGATGATACTACCACGGAGTCTTGAGAAGCCCCCCGACCCAAGCTAAAAGCACACCCTGGGTGGGGACAGCAGATGTGGGGAATACTCAGCTGCAGAGGAGGCCGGAGTGAGGCTGGCCTTTCAGACTTTGGCTCATTCCTCAAACATTCTACCTTAAGCTTTTGATTGCGAGGCATCCATTTCGAAGATATACATCTTGAATAAGCACATCTTCTGATACAGGACTAGATGATGGGCCAGGCTGCCCTACCCATGGAGCTCCCCTTTTAGAAAGTTCTGGGTGACCTAGATAACTGACCATTTGAGTGGCTTCCCTTTTCCCTTCCACACTTTCTCTCTTATCTTTTAAATTCACCAATAAAGAGTGAACCTGCAATACCCTGGGCACCCCACCCTCACCCCAATAAAAGCAGAGCCCAGGTCTGAGCTCTCTCCCTCTGTGAGACCTTGCTGTGTGGCCTCAGCAGTTCCGGGTACCCTCCAGGACGGTGAGTAATAAACCTTGTCTTTTCAAAGTCCCCTGATGATTGTTGCTGAAGTGTGTGTTGCAATCATAATAAGAACCACAATGGCTGATACAGCTTCAACTTTGGCTCCAGCTGGGAAATGTCAGTGGGGCTCCCACAAAAAATACAGCCCAGGTGAGTGCCTGCAGGCATCACCATCAACAGGCTGAGACTGACACAAGACGGCTGGTCTCTGGGTTAGCTGGACCGACTGGGAGCTAATATGATGAGCTTTAAAATGTTGTTACTCTTTGAATAGCAAAGCTCTCTGCCAGGGATCGATCCTATGAACATAAACACAATGATGAGGTTGTATGCATAATACTGTTTGTTACAGCTTATTTATAATAGTTAAAAGATGGCCTACAATTACATGATGGTGTATTCATCTCTTGTAATAATAATTCACCATTAGAAACTGTGAAAGTAAAGAAATTTTACTTTCTTTAAGTAACAACGACATTTCCTATTTCCTTATTGTAAAATCAAGGAGAAAATTCCAGGGTTTGTCTGGTAACTTAGTGGCATCATTAAAAACTCTTTAACATCTCCCCTTCCCACATCATTTTGTTGGCTTTTCTTCTTTGGGCTTTCATCTTATGGTGCTAACATGGCTGCTGCTGTTTAGACATCAGTTCAGTTCAGTTCAGTCGCTCAGTTGTGTCTGACTCTTTGCAACCCCATGAACTACAACATGCCAGGCTTCCTTGTCCATCATCAACTCCCAAAGCTTTCTCAAACTCATGTCCATCATGTCGGTGATGCCATCCAACCATCTCATCCTCTGTCATCCCCTTCTCCCCTTGCCTTCAATCTTTCCCAGCATCAGGGTCTTTTCCAATGAGTCAACTCTTCACATGAGGTGGCCAAAGTATTGGAGTTTCACCTTCAGCATCAGTTCTTCCAATGAATATTCAGGACTGATTTCCTTTAGGATGGACTGATTGGATCTCCTTGCAGTCCAAGGGACTCTCAAGAGTCTTCTCGAACACCACAGCTCAAAAGCATCAATTCTTGGTTCTCAACTTTCTTTATAGTCCAACTTTAACATCCATACATGACTACTGGAAAAACCATAGCTTTGACTAGATGGACCTTTGTTGGCAAAGTAATATCTCTGCTTTTTAATAATGTTGTCTAGGTTGGTCATAACTTTTCTTCCAAGGAGTAAGCGTCTTTTTATATCATGGCTGCAGTCACCATCTGCAGTGATTTTGGAGCCCAAAAAAATAAAGTCACTGTTTCCACTGCTTCTCCATCTATTTGCCCTGAAGTGATGTGACCAGATGCCATGATATTAGTTATCTGAATGTTGAGTTTTAAGCCAACTTTTTCACTCTCCTCTTTCACCTTCATCAAGAGGCTCTTTAGTTCTTCACTTTCTGCCATAAAGGTGGTGTCATCTGCATATCTGAGATTGATATTTCTCCCAGCAATCTTGATTCAAGCTTGTGCTTCATCCAGCCCACCATTTCTCATGATGTACTCTGAATAGAAGTTAAATAAGCAGGGTGACCATATACAGCCTTGACATACTCCTTTTCCTATTTGGAACCAGTCTGTTGTTCCATGTACAGTTCTAACTGTTGCTTCCTGACCTGCATACAGATTTCTCAAGAGGCAGGTCAGGTGGTCTGGTATTCCCATCTCTTGAATTTTCCAGAGTTTGCTCTGATCCATACTTTGTTGACAAAGTAACGTCTCTGCTTTTTAATATGCTGTCTAGGTTGGTCATAATTTTCCTTTCAAGGAGTAAGCGTCTTTTAATTTCATGGCTGCAATCACCATCTGCAGTGATTTTGGAGCCCCCCAAAATAAAGCCAAATACTGTTTCCACTGCTTCCCCATCTATTTGCCATGAAGTGATGGGACCAGATGCCATGATCTTAGTTTTCTGAATGTTGAGCTTTAAGCCAACTTTTCACTCTCTTCTTTCACTTTCATCAAGAGGTCAGTCTACTCAAGGCTATGGTTTTTCCAGTGGTCATGTATGGATTTGAGAGTTGGACTATAAAGAAAGCTGAGCACAGAGGAATTGATGCTTTTGAACCGAGGTATTGGAAAAGACTCTTGAGAGTCCCTTGGACTGCAAGGAGATCCAACCAGTCCATCCTAAAGGAGATCAGTCCTGGGTGTTCACTGGACTGATGTTGAAGCTGACCCTCCAGTACTTTGGCCACCTGATGCGAAGAGCTGACTCATCTGAAAAGACCCTCATGTTGGGAAAGACTGAAGGCAGGAGAAGAAGGGGATGACAGAGGATGAGATGGTTGGAGGGCACCACTGACTCAATGGACATGAGTTTGGGTAAACTCCGGGAGTTGGTGATGGACAAGGAGATCTGGCGTGCTGCGGTTCATGGGGTTGCCAAGAATTGGACACGACTGAACGACTGAACTGAACTGAACTGACACAGTCAAAGGCTTTGCTATAGCCAATAAAGCAGAAGTAGTTGTTTTTCTGGAACTCTCTTGCTTTTTTGATGATCCAACAGATGTTGCCAATTTGATCTCTGGTTCCTCTGCCTTTTCTAAATCCAGCTTGAACATCTGGAAGTTCACAGTTCACATACTGTTGAAACCTGGCTTGGAGAATTTTGAGCATTACTTTACGAGCGTGTGAGATGAGTGCAATTGTGCAGTAGTTTGAGCATTCTTTGGTATTGCCTTTCTTTGGGATTGGAATGAAAACTGACCTTTTCCAGTCCTGTGGCCACTGCTGAGTTTTCCAAATGTGCTGGCATATTGAGTGCAGCACTTTTACAGCATCATCTTTTAAATTTAAAATAACTGGAATTCCATCACCTCCACTAGCTTTGCTCATAGTGATGCTTCCTATGGCCCACTTGACTTCACATTCCAGGATGGCTGGCTCTGAATGATCATACCATCGTGATTATCTTTTTTGGAGATCTTGAAGATCTGTTTTGTATAGTTCTTCTGTTCTGTGTATTCTTGCCACCTCTTCTTAATATCTTCTGCTTCTGTTAGGTCCATACCATTTCTGTTCTTTATTATGTCCATCTTTGCATGAAATGTTCCCTTGGTATCTCTGATTTTCTTGAAGAGATCTTTAGTCTTTCCCATTCTATTGTTTTCCTCTATTTCTTTGCACTGATCTCTGAGGAAGGCTTTCTTATCTCTCCTTGCTATTGGAACACTGCATTTACATGTATATCTTTCCTTTTCTCCTTTGCCTTTCACTTCTCTTCTTTTCTCAGCTATTTGTAAGGCCTCCTCAGACAACCATTTTGCCTTTTTGCATTTCTTTTTCTTGAGGATGGTCTTGATCCCTGCCTCCTGTTCAATGTCATGAACCTCCATCCTTGGTTCATCAGGCACTCTGTCTATCAGATCTAAGCCCTTGAATCTATTTCTCACTTCCACTATATAATTGTAAGGGATTTGATTTAGGTCATACCTCAGTGGTCTAGTGGTTTTCCCTACTTTCTTCAATTTAAGTCCGAATTTGGCAATAAGGAGATCATGATCTGAGCCACAGTCAGCTCCCGGTCTTGTTTTTGCTGACTGTATAGAGAGTCTCCATCTTTGGCTGCAAAGAATATAACCAATCTGATTTCAGTGTTGACCATCTGGTGACGTCTATGTGCAGAGTCTTCTCTTGTGTTGCTCAGGCATCAGGTCTTCACAAAAAGTCTCATCCACAGGTATTGGAGGGAGTCTCAGAGAGGCAGAGAAAAAACAGTGTTACTATTGCTTTTAATTTAAGTTTTTAACATAATTTGTGATGCTAACTATAGATTACCCTCAAAAGTAGTAAAAATTGATTTTAAGTATATAGAAAATAGAAAAATATTGTTTCATTTCTGAAAGTTGGGTAGGTAGCATGGCGACTATAAGAATGTGAGGAGTTTTCATCTACATTCTTCCTGTCTTATTGAGGCATAAATGAATTTGAGGCTAATCTAAATACAGTGTCTTTGCCTAAAGGTAGGGAAAGTTCTATTACCCAAACTTAACCACTATTAACTTGGTTTATTTCTTTCAAGTGCAGTTTTCCCTAGGCTTTTGATATTTCAGTTTCTTACTTTTTACCAGGGGAAGGGACATAATTGTAGTCATGATATGGATGTGTCAGGGGAGTGTATGTTCCTTGGTTTTTGTCTCGTCACAACAAAGATTTGGAGTGACGGACATTAAAGCCCCCCTCGGCGTATCACAGCTCTCGAGTCTTGGACAGACAGTATTATAGATCTCAGGTCTCGAGCGGACTGTGTTATAGCTCTTAGACAAATCAGTGTTACAGCTCTATGTTATTTAGAAGTTAGCAGGAAAATCCATCTTCGAGGCGTGAGGGCACATCGACCCAAAGACGTGAAGAGAAGAGTGCCCCAGTGCGCGGGGGAAAGAGGGCGAGCAAACTAGCTTTGGTTCCTCTTTTTATGTGTTTTTCTCCCTGGGCCGCCAGCCAGAAATGTTTGTTTTACCTGAGGTCCTCACTCGGATCCTCGGACCTTCCTTTGTTCTATTTTCGTGGGCTTTTCCCTTTCTTGTCTTTAGTCACAGCCATTTTGGACTCCTTTTCCCTATCCTATCTACCTAACAGATGCAATTTTGTAGTTTTCTTATTTATATTTAACATTACAAGTCTTTTCCAAACCATTCCAGTATTTTTAAGAGCTGCTTAATTTACTCATCCATCAACATAGTGCATTAATATTATCATGCGTTACTGTAGCACATTTGGACTGTTTTTGATTTTTATTTGCTATAAATACACTGCACCAAATATCTATATGCATAAAACTTTTTGACAAATGAGGTGTTTTCCCATAGGATATTTTTTTAGTTGTAGACTTTCTGGGCCAGAAAATAAAGACATTTAGGGCTCCTGATCAATAGAGACACCCTATGTCTAATGTGTGTTCATTTCTATACCCAACTGTTAAACAAGATGATGGCATATTGTGGGGACTGGTGAGTGTTTGATGAATGAGAAGAGTGGATTTCAAAGCTGACTTCATCTACCATGGTCGTGTCTATAGCCCAGACTTCCCCAATTCCATTCTGTCCATCCGAGTCTAGATCAAACACGGCTCAGGCTACTGAAGACTCGATGGCATCAGTAGATATGTCACAATCAAAACACCTGTGAAGAACATTAGAAATGTCTGCTCCGGGGAAAGGCAAAAGGGAATGGTATGATCCATAAAGTTCTGTTCGTGGTAGAAGACCAACTAAGCTTCATCCCTTAGTGACGGCAACTCCTGGCTCCCCAACCTCCTTGTTCGTGAATCGTTTCCTCAGAAGCAGTCCGAGCAACATGACGTCATGGTCCTTTTCACCCAGGATGCGGTTTCCAGTGGGACTTGTGTGCTCGGGGTGCTGTGGCATCACCCGTAGGTGTCACCCTCTGTGATCGGAACAGCTGTAGCAGAGCATCAGATCTGCTCTGTGGGAGGAACTATTAACCTGTAGATCTTTCCATGTCCTTACGGCTCTGACACTAGCATCATCTCACCTCCTGTCACGGGCAAAAAACTTTCCAGCCAATCAGCCCCAACAAATGAGCAACTGGGCTCTTCTTGGATGCCCTGAACCTCTGTGTGACCCCAGGGACCCCAACACGTGCAACTCATAACAAGACACCATGCAGCAACTTCCCCTCTGATCATGCCCAGCCTCCAGCTTCTCATGCTCTAGAGTTGCCTATAAAGGGACAAGGATACAGGATGGACTCCCGAAGGATGGAGGCAGCAGCACTTGCCCCATTCTGTCTTGGCTTTGCCCTCTTCCTGCCCATCATCAATGATTTCCCCAAGCAAGTCCCTACGCTGCCCTAGTCAACCATCTCCTCACCACAAGCCTCAGTTCACGAGTCTTGTCTGTATCACAAGACTCAACTCTCACCCTTTCTTCCTTTTAGAATTGCTTCTTAGTGCTCTGGACAGATGTCTAAACCACATCACTTAAGCCTATGGTTGAGATTCCCCACATGAAAGCAAAAACTTCACAGAAGGTTTCAAAATGCTCCAAGCTATTTCCCAAACTTCCCAAAAACTTGTAGCTCTCCTAGATAAGCAGAATAGGACTAGGACCCACTTTTAGTGGGGAAAATTGAGGTCTAATGCATTCATTCAGTTCAGTTCAGTCACTCAGGCATGTCTGACTCTTTGTGACTCCATGGACTGCAGCAAGCCAGGCTTCCCTGTCCATCACCAACTCCCAAAGCTTGCTCAAACTCTTGTCCATCGAGTTGATGATGCTATCCAACCATCTCAACCTCTGTCGTCCCCTTCTTCTGCCTTCAATCTTTCCCAGCATCAAGGTCTTTTCCAAGGAGTCAGTTCTTTGCATCAGGTGGCCAAAGTATTGGAGTTTCAGCATTCATTAACAAGATGCAAATGCCAGGTCTGATTGGTTCCTAGGATGAGCCAAATGACAGAGCCCCTTGACTCTCCCAAGGGGCTCCACTCTTCGGGTGATGTACAGAAAGTGGCATCTTGCTAGCAAATGTCTCTATGGACCAGATAAGTTCCCCTGAAAGAGACAGAACAAGGGTTCCCTGCTCCAATAGCTATATTCCCTGAAGAGGGAGCCAGAGACTGAGAACAAGACAGGCAGAGATTCAAAACAGTAATTCACGGTCAAGAAGAAATGCTTAATTTACTTGGTTCATTTTGCGCCCTACTCTGCAGCCCTGAGCACTAACATCTCCACCAACTTCTGACCAGCCGCCCCCCAAGAGGGGAGGAAATTGACCTGGCTTTTCTGGGGCTCTTGATTGCCACTTCCTCATGGTTAGGGCAGACACCTCAGTGCCTGCTATTTCTCTTATTTCTATCCAGATTCATCACAAATTTGTTGATGATCATGGTAGTACCCCCAGCCCATGCTCCTACCCTGGTATCATATCAGGATCATTCCTGCTTCCTAGAGACAGGCAAGGCTTATGGAGGAAGACAACCCATGAGACATGGGATGAAAAGCAAATAAGCACAGATAGTAGATTTATTTCTTTCTGTTTTTTTCTCTTCCCAGGATGTTTTCTGCATCTTGCTTTTTAATATTTAATATTAAAAATCAAGTCTGCCATGGGCATAGGGAACAAACATATGGTACCATAGAGGAAAGGGGAATGGGATGAATTGGGAGATTGGGATGGCCATATATACACTACTGTGTATAAAATAGATAACTATTGCAAATCTACTGTTTAGCACAGGGAAATCTACTCGACGCTCTGTGGTGACCTAAATGGGAAGGAAATTCAAAAAGAGGGGACATATGTAAACACATAGGAGATTCACTTTGCTATACAGCAGAAGCTAACACAACATTGTAAAGAAACTATCAGTTCAGTTCAGTCGCTCAGTCGTGTCCAACCCTTTGCAACCCCATGAATTGCAGCACACCTGGCCTCCCTGTCCATCACCAACTCCCAGAGTTCACTCAAACTCATGTCCATCGAGTCACTGATGCCATCCAGCCATCTCATCCTCTGTCGTCCCCTTCTCCTCCTGCCCCCAATCCCTCTGAGCATCAGGGTCTTTTCCAATGAGTTAACTCTTCGCATGAGGTGGCCAAAGTATTGGAGTTTCAGCTTCAGCACCAGTCCTTCCAATGAACACCCAGGATCACTCTCCCATGAAAATTAATGCTAAAAAAATTAAGTCTGTTCTTGTCATTCTGTTTGTTTAAGAGGCTGGCATTAGGATCCTATACATTAGCCTTTATGTCTATCAGTGGATTTATTCTATTATTCCAACATTGTAGAGTATGTAGTTTAGTGTCAATTATTTTGTCATAGATTAGCTACCCCAAAAACACTATCTTTAAAATTTTCCCCATTTATGAGTTCACTTCCATAAGATAGATTCTGAAAAATAGAATTCCTGGTTCAGAGTATAGACATTTTTACATCTGCTTACCCTCATCCAGCATTAAACCCAGACTTTATTATAGGGCTGCAATGATTATTTGGCAAATAGTCCAGTTACTGGAAAGCTAATCCTGACTTTCACCACCCTTGCACCTCCAGGCTTTCCAATTCTGTTCTTTTCATCTAGGAAGTGGTTAAGCTCAGTGTATCCTTCTTGAGGCTCAGTGGAGTTTTTACACGTCACATTTAGGCACTTAGGACAATTGTGGGAGTCTATCAGGGCACCCCACCCCAGTACTTTTGCCTGGAAAATCCCATGGACGGAGGATCCTGGTAGGCTCCAGTCCATGGGGTCGCTAAGAGTCGGACACGACTGAGCGACTTCACTTTCACTTTTCACTTTCATGCATTGGAGAAGGAAATGGCAACCCACTCCAGTATTCTTGCCTGGAGAATCCCAGGGACGGGGGAGCCTGGTTCGCTTCTGTCTATGGGGTCGCACAGAGTCGGACACGACTAAAGTGACTTAGAAGCATCAGGGCACCCTGCTCTATGGAAGAAGGCTGTGATCACTCACTTCAGAGAGAAATCTGTCACATGGAAAGGAAACAGCTAAGGCTGATCCCTGGGTGGTGCCAACTTCTGGTCCCCCATCTGGAGAAACAACTTGCTCATAAGCACCAAGCACATTGGTAACTGAACTATGTGTTATGTGCTCCCTAAGCTCCTCTGGTAATCAAAGGCAGCCCTGGGTGGTGCAACTCACAGGACATGACTACACTTACAATTCCACCATAGACACCTCTGACTTTTATATTCCCACAGCCCAGGGCATCTAGAAAAAGAAGAGAAGTCAGCTCACATCCCAGAAGGAGACAAGCAGAAGTGAGTTCCCAAGCTCCTTCTCAGCTCTGCCCACACTCTTCTGCCTGCCTGTCCAGCATCATGAAGGTCCTCGTGGCTGCTGTCTTTGTCCTCCGCACTGTGGCCCTCTGCTCCTGTGCACGAGGTAAGTCTGCCATCTGCTCTCCATGTCAGTGCTACTCATACTGTAGTCCGAAGTCCAGCCCAAGTGCTGTGGCTTAAGAACCCTCATGTGAAATGAAAGAACATTGAATGGGGTTTCAAAAATGACATGGTTGCTTTTTTCAAGAAGCTTCAAAAGGAGTGTATTGATTTGGGCTGCAGGTTGGAGTTAAGAGAGGTTTTATCCTACTTTTTAGGTGAGAAACTTGAAGTCTAACATGTTTGCTTGTTAGCATGAGGTAGAGGGGGCTTCGTCAGTGGCTCCATGGTAAAGAATCTTGACTGCAATGCAGGAGATCCTTAAGATGCTGGTTTGATCCCTGGGTTGGAAAGACCCCCTGGAGGAGGGCATAGCAATCCACTTCATTAGTTTTGCCTGGAGAATCCCACTGCTGGGCTACAGTCCATGGGGTCACAAAGAGTCAGACACGACAGAAGTGACTTAACAAGCACTTATGCTTTAATTGATCAGGAAAACATTTCCACAAAGGAAGCTGGGAGTAGGGAGTAGACGTTCTAGGGTTTAGTTCCCTGTAGAGAAAGATAGAGACCAAATGAAGAGACAAGTCCAAAGACAAGACCAGGAATATTAATGAGAAACTAGCAAATGAAAGAATCAAATGATTTCCAGTTTCCTTTGCCCACCATGTGTTCCTGACCCTCTGGGGCTTGCCTTTGCTCCTGCGTAACTGTTATTCTTATTCCTGTACAGAAAGTGTTCACACCCCACCCACTTGCTGCTTCACCTACACCTCCGGGAAAATCCCCCGTGGAAATGTGGTTAACTATTTTAAGACCAGCAGCAACTACCCCAAATCTGGTATCATGTAAGTGTCAGTCCTCCTGTTCAACCCTGGGGAGACTCAGGACATGGAGGCGAGGGTGAGGGGTATCCATAGGGGCCAGAGCAGGGAGCAGATCTCAAGAGCCCCAGTTCATGGCAAAGGGTCATCCTGGGAAGGTGCTCAGCACTCTTGGGGCCTTTTGTCCATACAGGACACAGAGAGAGGTCACTGGGCTGTCTCCTGACATGGGATGAGGGCTGCAAGGAGCCAGGGAGGATGTGGCCAGAAGTGGAGGGAAAAGAGGAAAGGAAGGGACAGCAGAAAGGGGTGGCCTGAGGTTATCTCCTCCAATCCCATAGGGATGAAAATGCAGAGGCCACAGGTGGTCAAAACCATCCCTACTCACTCTCTATACTATACGTCTGCCCTCTCCACAGCTTCCTCACTAGAAGGGGCCTATCTGTCTGTGTTGATCCTGCTGACAGCTGGGTCCAGAAATACATCAGGAACCTGAAGAAGAGCCCCTGAGTGGTCCAGAAGGAACCTGTTGAAATGTGGGCAGAGATTGGGTCTCAGGGACCTGAACAAGGGGACTGCAAGCCCAAAAGTTTCCTCTCCCATGAGTCCCTCTCCCCTCCACTCACCACATTCTGGAAACTTTTACTTTTGTTAAACTACTGAAGTGTAAATTGTTTTATTCATCTGATGCTTTCTCTGAGAAATCCTATGATTCCCCTTCATTCCCAAGGCCCTTTCCAGTCAATCACGTGGAGGCTGATGAGTAATGATTTACACTCTGTCTCTGACTAGACCCTGGACCACATCCATCAACAGATGCTTATTGAGTTTTTCTGAGACTTTTCCTCTGTTAAAAATGTCAGAATAGTAAAGATTATTTTTGTTTCTTAAATATATTTTAGACTTCTGGCTTCACTTTTTTCCCCCTTGATAAATCAGTTTCATTGGTTGGAAAGAATAAGAAAGAATGTTTAGAGGCATCTGAGCAGAAAGGGAAGTCAAGAGAATGAGGATAGGTGTCATTTCAACCACACCAGCTTTATACCAGAGAAATACTTCTTGTGGTCCAGAAAAAAAGCAAAGGATTGAAAACAAATGCAAACTAACGTGCAGCAAGGAAATTCATCACTTAAATAACACCAAAGCAAAGCATTCGATCATGTGTATTTAAGCTTTCTTAAGAATAAGGACTAACAGATTTTGAGGACTTACTATGAACCACGGTCTATACTAAGAGATTTACATGCATAGTCTATTCTTCAAAATCACTGTGCTGTGTGTACTCTGAGTATCTCCCTTTGACATATGAGAAAACAGTTTCAGTGAGCTTATCCAAGGTTGTACAGCTTGTAACGCCATGGTCAAACTTGCAGATGAGAGCAAGACCCACACTCTCAACTTAACTAAGAAATTGTCTCTCAGAGTTCCACTTGAAGCAGATTTACCAGGAATGCACAATTCCCTGCCAAGAGACAGACTACCTCAGCGAGCCAGAAGTGAGTTGCTGGTTAAAGAAAGGATAGAAATCCAGAGATAGCCTGGCACTGAGACCTCTTCTAGACTGAGGATGTTGGCAATTCAGAAGAGGTGGCTAAGAAGGTGAGCTGAACCTTTCTCAGCCTTACTGGACTGGTGGAGACCAAAGTCCAGGACTGCCCAAATGAAGGGACCACAAGAAACCATCCTTTGTCTGGGCTGATGCCTTAGAAGGAAAAATAAATGAGAAGGAAACCATCCCTTGAACAAGAAGAGGCCAGCTCCCATCACTTAGGGAGTTTAGAAAATCTCAAACTCATTGAGTATTTTTAAATACGATCTCAGATGCTGATGCCATAAATGCCTGACAAGGAAGCTTGAACTTTTTGGTGAGGAACTGGAGGTTATCGTGAGTATCCTTGCAGATTTGTAAAAGCAACAAATAAATTCCATAACCGAAAAAAGGCAAAAACTGAAATAAAACCTCAGAACAGGTTAAAACCAACAGAAGACATACCAGTAAAGTTCAAACAGATCAAAATGAAGCAAGGGGAAAGAGAAAACTAAAAAATACAAAAGAGAGGATAAGAGCACACAGAGGCTAGAGCAGGGCATCTGTGGTCTGGGTGACTAAAATCTCAAAACAAGAAGAGAAATGGGAATTTGCTGTATGACTCAGGGAACTCAAACAGGAGCTGTGTGACAATCCAGAAAGCAGGGGCGGGGGAAGAGAGGGGGTGTGGCGGGTGCAGATAGAGAGAGAAATGGGAAGGAGGTTCAGGAGGGAGGGGACATGGGTGTAATTATGGCTGACTCTTATTGATGTTTAACAGAAAACAACAAGCTTCTGTAAAGCAATTATCCTTCAATTAAGAAATGAAGTGGCAAAAAAAAATGAGAGGAGAATAAGACAGCAGATCTGAAGAGATAACGGCTAACAATTTTACAAAACAGATGAAAGATATAATTCTGAAGATACAAGGAGGGAGGGCATTATCCCCACTGCTATCAATGGGCCAAGTTTTGTATCAGCCACTCCAACCCTCAGTACTAGCTGGAAAAGGAGAAATACCACTGATGCTGGTCCCTGTCTCACCAGCCAGTCCTGACGGCTTGATGAATAGTGTGTTCTCTGGGACTTCCCGTAGAATATAACGTGGATGGTCTTTCAGCCTCACATGGTACATAGACGCCACCATGCCCACTTCCACGGTCATTTTCATCCCTTCCTTCTCCATCTGTCATGCAATTCAAATATTTTAAGTTCACTCCACATGAGTCATTGATTTCTCCAGGATTCTGGAGCTTTCCTGGCTGCAAAATTGCACAACCTTTGGGATCCTTACCAGAAGGAATAGCCTATGTCCAGAAAGAGTTCTCCTAAGTCAATAAGTTCCCCCTAATCCATTCTTGTGTTCCAGCTTCCTTGATCAAGCACCCTCAAAATCCAGACCCAAGGTACTCTTCCAGCTCAGGCTGGTACATGCGTGCTATATTTTGTTATTCCTTTGGAGTTTAGTCCCTTTCCAGAATATAATTTACTGACATGAGAAGACTATGTAACAAAAAATATATGGAAAATATGAATGGTCCTATATCTATTAAGGAAATAACATCAGTAATTTACATCCTTTACTAAAAAAGAAATAATCTTCATACCTAGTTGGCTTCAAAAGCACATTTGGCTTCAAACATTTATTGACAAGATAATGGAGAAAGAATAATCTTTTTAACAAATGGTGCCAGAAAAACAAGACATCCATAGACCAAAAACAAACAAAATCAAGACATCTTGACCTTCACACCTTACACACAAGAATTAACTCAAAATGGATCATGGACTTAAATATAAAACCACAAAACTTTTAGGGAAAAAAAAATGAGAAAATCTTCTGGACCTAAGACAAAGCAAAAAGTTCTCAGATTTGATATCCAAAACACAACCCATAGAAGGAAAGATCTATAAATTGGACCTCACCGATTTTAAATGTTTGTTCTTCAAAAGACCCTGGGAAGAAGATGAAAAAACAAACTATAGAAAGGGAGAAAAGTTTGCAAACCACATGTTTAACAAAGCACTTATATTTGGAGTATATAAAGAACACTCAAATCTTAACCTTAAACAAACAAATGAACAATCCAATTGGAAAATGGATTAAAGTCATGAACAGACATTCCAGTGAAGGATACATACAGATGGCAAATAAGCAATGATGGTGTGATTGTGTCTTTTTAATCCCTGGGATTCTCTGGCAAGAACACTGGAGTGGGTTGCCATTTCCTTCTCCAGTGCATGAAAGTGAAAAATGAAAGGGAGGTTGTTCAGTCATGTCCGACTCTTAGCGACCCCATGGACTGCAGCCTACCAGGCTCCTCCATCCATGGGATTCTCCAGGCAAGAGTACTGGAGTGGGGTGCCATTGCCTTCTCCGTTAAAGGATAGCAGTCACATTGAATTAGGGCCCATCTTGCAAGTGCGTACATAACTGCTCAGTTGTGTCTGACTCTGCGATCCTATGGACTGTAGCCCACCAGGCTCCTCCATCCATGGGATTTTCCACAAAAGTACTGGAATGGGGTGCCATTGCCTTCTCCAGGCGCAAACTCTAGAAGTCAACAAAAGCAAGAAAATGGATCGTCCCTTGTGTGTGCACGCTAAGTTGCTTCAGCTGTGTCCAATTCTTTGCAACTCTATGGACTGCAGCCTGCCACGCTCCTCTGTCCACGGGGATTCTCCAGGAAAGAATACTGGGTGGACTGCCATTTTCTTCTCCAGGGGATCTTCTCAATACAGGGATCCAACATGTATCCTTCGTGTCTCCTGCATTGGCAGGCAGGTTCTTTACCACTATCGTCACCTGAGAAGCCCCAAATAGCAGAGGAGGGCATCCCTCCAAAAAGGAAGGCAGCTTTGCAGATACCTTGATTTTAACCCAGTGAAACTCATTTCAGACTTCTGACCTCCAGAAATGTAGGAGAATACATTTGAATTGTTTTAAATCACTAAGTTTGGGGTCATTTGTTACAGCAGCAACAAAAAGCTAATACAACTGAATCACTGTGCTGTACACCTGAAACTTACATGATACAGTAAATCAATTCTACTTAAATTTTTTTAATAAATAAAAGTAAAAAAATAAGAAGCTAATACAAATACTTATAGATAAAATGATACTATAGTGGTTTTAAAACATGGCCAAGATTTCTTTGACACTCTTCTCATGCAGAAACAGGGATCTAGGTCCCCTCTCCTTGACTCTGATCAGGCTTGTGACAGCTTTGACCAATAGGTTATGATGCAAGAGATACAATAGGACTTCTGTGACTAAGTCATAAAAAGCCAGACAGCTTCTCCCTTATTCACCTGGAACACTCAAATTTGACCCCTAAGACCGCCATCTAGAAGGGCCATATGTACACAGCTCCAGTGAAATTCCCAGCCCAGGCACCGCACGTGACTGAGGAAGCCATCTTAGAAGTGGATCTTCCAGCCCAGATGGTGAGGGCTATTTCTGACCTGGACCGCTGGTGACATCATCGTTGATATCACATCTGTGTGGTCAGATCAGTTGTGAAAGAACATCAGCACCTTCTGCTCTGTGGGGGAGCAGCAGTTAGCACACACTTCACAGATCTATCTGTCCTGGAAGGAGGCCTGCTGCAATACCAGCTCCTGGCCACCCTCTAACTAGGAAATCATTTCTTCAGAGGAACCTCAAAGAACAAGCAATTTCACCAGAAGTGTTTCCAACCAATGGAGAAACTGAGATATTCATGCAGATACTCTGAACATCCCTCTGTTAACCAAAGGGTGTTGACAGCCCTGGGTTGTGCAACTAATAGCATGACACCAACAGTGTGATTCAAATATTCCCCTCCAGTCTGCCCCAGTTTCCGTCTTTCAATGCCATGAGGTTTTCTCTCTATAAAGAAAAATGGCAATGGCTTGAACCCAAGAAGGAAGTCACTCTTTCCAGAGGGTCCAGGCTATCATATTCTACCAAGTGGTTCAGAAAGGAAGATCAAGGGAGGTTAATTTTACTTTATAGATGAGATAATTGAGACCAAATTCACTGAATAATTGGCAGGAGGCATACTCCACATCTACTTGTTTCTCATTGGGCCAGTTAAGTTCAGATTCATGTTAGTTATCCACGAAAGTCCTGTTGTCTTGGTGACATAAGAGATAGCCCAGGTTTGATCCCTGTTATTTTTAGTGACATCATGGGCTAAATGAAATTCCCTCCCTGCAGAGATGGTAGGCCAGATAAGGCATTTTCCTGTACTGGTTCATTTAGTCCTCAAAATATTACTAAGGATGCAAATGTTATTGCACCCCCAGTTGACAGAGGAGGAAACAAAAGTTCAGAGAGTTTACGTTAACTTCCTTATGGCTGTGCTGCTAGCAATGCTCTGTAGTTAGCAATGTTGGATAAACCTGAGTCCATCCATGTCCTATGCTCTTAACCACCAGATTCCTGTCTCTCAAGGTCTGGTTCCACCTGAAACAGTTTTAACCTGACATTCCCTGTTTCATGATTCCCTGTTTCAGTTGGTTCTCTGTTTGCAGTTGGCCAAGAGATCATCCTTTTGGGTGGTCAAAGGTAAGACGATTCAAGTCCCTCTGTCCACTATGGCAGCTTGGCTTTACACTTGCTTATTAAACAGAAGTCAGAGTATAGGAGAAGTCTCTCTGTTTACCATCCCTCTCCTTTGCCTTTACCCCTACTCAGGTACATTCAGGGCATGTCAGCAAATATACTGTCTATGTTGAATCTACCTAGGTTTTGAGATGACTTTCTCTATCCTTCATGGCACCTCTGATCTCTACAAATATTTCCCTTGGTCTTCTCTCATCTGAATTTATGGGAGCGGTGCAGCAATAACATTCTCTGCCTGGGGCAATGATTCTCTCCCTTCTCTTCAGTCTCTGGCTCCAATAGTCTGGAAGGATGCAGAGAGATACAGGGATAGTCCTGCCATCTCCAGGGGATATTGTCTCTGGAAGGGATATATGGAATTGTCTTTGTGGGAGTGAGACAACAGTTTTATGCAGGATAAATTCCCAACCAACGTCTTATTAAATTACATAGAAAATTTCAGGAAGATGGAGGGCAGGGACACTGCCTAGTCCTGGAAGATAAAGGAGAAGAAGTACTCATAAGGTTACAGTAGAACTCTGCAACTTAGGAAATCACAAATATGGCCCCAATTTTAGGAAAGATATACCCAACTTGTGTAATGGTTAATATTCTTCACATGTCAAAAATTTAGAAAAATAACAAACATATTACATACCTAAGTGTATATAGAACACACAATTTTGCTTTTAAAAGAAATTAAAATTTTTCCTTTTCCTTTTCTTGGTATTTTCCCTTACTACTATTAGTCCATCTAGAGGAGGTTTGATGGCACTGAATATAGCAGGTAGCCAGGGAGCTTGGGGTATAAATGAAGAGCGACCTCCATGCCACATTCTCCCATCTCCAGACAAGGTCATGGCTCCATCCACATCACAACATTTACACTGACTTCGTCAGACATCTCACTATTTTTTCTCTTATGTCCAGAGACTTGTACACAAATGTTTGTACAAGTTTTATTCAAATACCCCCAAGTTTCATTCCAAACAGAACTCAAATATCTTTCGAGTGGTGGATGGATAAACAAACTGTGGTACCGTTATTCTGCTAAAACATGAAACATACATTCTTAAAAATCACTGAAATATGAGAAATTGTGCAATAAAAACCATAGGGCTTCAGGGAAATGGGGTTGGGACACAACACTCAAACACTTCCTCAATGATACACTGGAAAAACTAGGAATTTAATAAAATAATAGCACAACTTTATATATGTGAAATAGTTAACATAAATACTACAGTAAATATGACACTTGGAAAAACACCCAAAGTTTGCTTGTGGGAGTGAGAGTTGGGGGATTGCAGCTTGTAAGTTATTGTGAAGCAGTAGAAGGAGGGTTGTCTAAAATCAGAAACTTGTAATTCGAGCTGTGGATGGGTATGGCTCATAACATATGCAATGAACTGAGGTAGATGGTAGGCATTTGAGCGTGTGTGCACGCGCAGACACATGCTGTAGTAATATATACCTATAAGGCCTGTTCACCTAGTGTTTTTCATGGATAAAATCACATGTAAGCAAATGGAATAACTTGTTTTATGCTCAAATCGTTTCCTAATGTGTCAATCATATTAGAATAAATTCACATTTTCTAAAGAAGTATTACAGCAGAACTGACTATCCATTCACACAGTGGTATACTACTCAGCAACAAAAAGGAGTCAACTACTGATACACTGGAGAAGGCAATGGCACCCCACTCCAGTACTCTTGCCTGGAAAATCCCATGGACGAAGCAGCCTGGAAAGCTGCGGTCCATGGGGTTGCTGAGGGTCCGGACACGACTGAGCGACTTCACTTTCACTTTTCACTTTCAAGCATTGGAGAAGGAAATGTCAACCCACTCCAGTGTTCTTGCCCAGGGGCGGGGGAGCCTGGTGGACTGCCATCTATGGGGTCGCACAGAGTTGGATATGACTGAAGTGACTTAGCAGCAGCAACTGATAGATGCAAAAATATGGATACATGTCAGGAGCATAACATTAAGAATCCAGACTGAAAAGGCTACATATTGAATTATGCCACTAGGATGAAACTATAAGGATAGAAATCTGATCAGTGAACAGTATGAATTAAGAGATAGGAATTTCATCAGAGAAAGTGAAAACCTTTAAAAAGAATCAAAGAGGAATGTTAAAAATGAAAAATAAGATCTTATAAGTGAAGGGTACTTTAGCTAGGCTAACAGCAGACTAGACAGAGCAAAGAACCAGTAAAGTTGAAGATAGATCAATAGAAAATATCTAACTAAGATACCAAAAGTGAAAAAATGTTGAAAATAAGAAGAGTGCATTCAAGATACATAGAAAAATATCAAATAAAGAAATAAATATGTATGTTTGTTGGAGTATCAGAAGGGGTGAGAGAATTAGGAAGCAAAAAAGTCAAAGGCATTAAACTATAGATCCACAAAGCTCAGGAGTCCCAAGCAAGATAAATACAAAAAAGACAACAGCTAAGCCCAATAAAATCAACTTCAGAAAATCCAAATACAATATACATATTCATGTGTACATGGGACATTCACCAAGACACACTATATCTGGGCCAAAAAACAAGTCTAAATAAATATCCAAGAATTAAAATAACACAGAGTATATTCTCTGACCATAGTAGAATCAATTAAATCTGATTGATCTAATTAGAAATCAATAACAATAAAATTGGAGAAGGCAATGGCACCCCACTCCAGTACTCTTGCCTGGAAAATCCCATGGATGGAGGAGCCTGGTAGGCTGTAGTCCATGGGGTCGCTAAGAGTCGGACACGACTGAGTGACTTCCCTTTCACTTTTCACTTTCCTGCATTGGAGAAGGAAATGGCAACCCACTCCAGTGTTTTTTCCTGGAGAATCCCAGGGACAGGGGAGCCTGGTGGGCTTCCGTCTATGGGGTAGCACAGAGTCAGACACGACTGAAGCGACTTAGCAGCAGCAGCAGCAACAATAAAATATATAATAAACACTCAAATATTTGGAAATAAAGAATGCAATTCTAAATTACTCATGGGGCAAAGATAAAAATCACAAGAGAAACAAGAAAATATTTTGAACTGAATGATGATGAAAATACATGATGTAAAAACCTGTCATTTTGAAGCAAAAGCAGACCTACAAAAGAATTTAGAGCTCTTAATATTTCTATTCAAAAACCAGAAAGATATAGAAAAATTAAATAAATCTTTCACCTTAAGAAGCTAGGAAGAACTGAGCAAGATAAGCCCAAAGTAAGTTCATGGAAGAGAAGAATAAGATTTGCAAGCAATGAAGCAGAAATCAGAACAGAGAAAAATCTGTGAAGTCAAAAATTGATCATTTGGAAAAATTAATGAAATTGATAAATCTTGTTGTTTCTTGTACTTTTCTCATTGGGTCCCTCATAAATTTCCCACTAGAGACCAGCAGCTTATCCTTCTATCCTGATGCTAAGTCAGAGCCAGTCCTCCTGACTCTCCATAGGAGGGACATCCTGAAGGACATGGAGTGGGCACAGTCCACAAAGCATAGACAGGTGGGCAAGGAAGCATCCTGGAAAGGACCAGCCCCCTGGGGCCCTGCTAGGTGTGCAGGACACAGGAGAGGTCCCTGGGGAGTTTCTGCCCAGGCCCAGGGCCTACAAGGGGCCAAGGAAGAGCTACCTTTGTGCAAAAGACAAGAACTCAGCCCCCATGAGCAATGAACCAAATGTCTAGGGGATCTTGGGGCTTGAGGAAATATTTCTCACTCTGAAATTAGACTGAATCTGAGCTCCCCAGCACAGAGAGAAACACGGAGTAGAAAGAGAAAGAATCCCACAGATATTCTGCTCCTGAACTGTTTCTCTTTTATGCATTTTTCCCTTTTACCACTGTGTCCTCCATATAAAAGACTGTAAAATCTGTGCCAACCCCAGCAAGGTGTGAATACAGGAATACATCACCAGTTGGAATTAGACCCCTGAGGGTGCTACAATCAGCAGGGAAAGAGCTAGAGACGTGAACAGATTGGCTACAGGGGCCTGAGCCAGGTGAAGGCCCTGCAATCTCATGAGCCACTTCCAGACAGACTCTAGGGCTCAGTTTCCCTGTATGTTGAATTTATGTATGCTATGTTCTGGCTGTAATTCCTTTCCAACTTCAAATTGTATTATTTGCAAAATATGCTGAGAGATCATGGCCTGCTCTCACATCCCCTCACTTGTCCCCTTCAGTCACACAGAGATTTCAGTGCCTGAAATCAGCTGGGTCCAGGGCAGACATTGTAAGAAATTTATCAAACCAGCAATATTTATTGACTACGTGTACCGAGTTGTGGATTCTGGATTTGGAAAGAATAAAGCTGGCCTTCCTTCCATTCTCCTGTGTGTCTCCCTCTGAATTTAACTAAATATTAAATTTGAGAGTATTAATATTAGAGAAGATGTAGAACTACCGATACCCACATGCTGCCGCTGGCACTGTGACCAGGTCCTGTGGTTTTGGAAAATGCTTTTGTCATCCTGTATAGTAAAAGTATATTTACTGTATATTGTCACCATGTTTATTTAACTTATATGCAGAGTACATCATGAGAAATGCTGGACTGGAGGAAACACAAGCTGTAATCAAGATTGCCGGGAGAAATATCAATAACCTCAGACATGCAGATGATACCACCCTTATGGCAGAAAGTGAAGAGGAACTCAAAAGCCTCTTGGTGGAAGTGAAAGTGGAGAGTGAAAAGGTTGGCTTAAAGCTCAACATTCAGAAAACGAAGATCATGGCATCTGGTCCCATCACTACATGGGAAATAGATGGAGAAACAGTGGAAACAGTGTCAGACTTTGTTTTTCTGGGCTCCAAAATCACTGCAGATGGTGACTGCAGCCATGAAATTAAAAGACGCTTACTCCTTGGAAGGAAAGTTATGACCAACCTAGATAGCATATTCAAAAGCAGAGACATCACTTTGCCAACAAAGGTTCGCCTAGTCAAGGCTATGGTCTTTCCTGTGGTCATGTATGGATGTGAGAGTTGGACTGTGAAGAAGGCTGAGCGCCCAAGAATTGATGCTTTTGAACTGTGGTGTTGGAGAAGACTCTTGAGAGTCCCTTGGACTGCAAGAAGATCCAACCAGTCCATTCTGAAGGAGATCAGCCCTGGGATTTCTTTGGAAGGAATGATGCTAAAGCTGAAACTTCGGTATTTTGGCCACCTCATGCGAAGAGTTGACTCACTGGAGAAGACTCTGATGCTGGGAGGGATTGGGGGCAGGAGGAGAAGGGGACGACAGAGGATGAGATGGCTGGATGGCATCACTGACTCGATGGATGTGAGTCTGAGTGACCTCCGGGAGCTGGTGATGGATAGGGAGGCCTGGCATGCTGCAGTTCATGGGGTCGCAAAGAGTCGGACACGACTGAGCGACTGATCTGATCTGATCTGATAGTAAAAGGGTTACCAAAAGAGTATCTGGGGTCCGGCTGCTCACTGCTCAAAAGCCAATAAACAGGCCAGGTGGGTGGAAAGGAAAGCTTACTTTATTTCAGATCCTGGCCACTGCGGGGAGGGAGATGGGGCTAGGCAGACATCTGTCCAAAGGCTGAATCCCCGTCACCGGCAACCCATGGGGCAAAACCTCTTATATTCAGAAGGAGGGGGCTAGATGTAGAAACAGCACAATCAGCTCTGACAGTCGTCTTCAAATTGGTCATCGGTGGTGTAACCAATGTCATCTTGGTTGTTTTAGGTACAGTTAATCTTCAGTTCCAGGGTTGGTTAGTTTCCACCTCTTTGAGGTCAGTTCTCAGAATTGGGGCAGCTTACGTGGTGGGGGTACAGTCTGGTCATCATGTAATTGAAGTCTTCCACGTGGGGTTTCAGTATCCATAAGGTAGCTCACAGGATACGGTTCAAAAGATTAGCTACAGTCCTTGAGAAGGAACTAAAGGTCCTTAACTGTGCTTAGTGACATTATTATTATTTGGTCTCCTTTGACAGTTTCCCTCTGTTTTTGCATTTCTCTTTTCTCTAATTAAACTCATTCTTTGACTCAAGTTTTCCACAAACAAAAGGCAGGCAAAGAACATGGGTCCTACTCCATTTCTCAAAAGTGCGCTTATCCAAGGACCTAGCATACCTGCTCCTAAATACATCCCCCAAATACCCTCGCACATGTACACTGGGGACTATGCACAAGAATACTCACAGCAGCCCTGTTGGCATTAGCGTAAATAAATTAATAAAATCAATTACTAGCAAAAATTTAAATGGGAAAATGAAAAATACATTATGATATATTCACATACTGAAATACCGCCAGAAGTGAAAGAAAATGTACTACAGCTAGATACAGTAATATGGGTGAATTTTCAGAAGCATAATGTTGAGAAAAAAATGCTATGAGAGAATACATATAATGATTCTACTCATATAAAGTTCAAAAATATACAAAACTAAAAATAGATGGTTTAACATTCAAGTATACTTGGTGAAACTGCAATAGGAAAGAATCTTTGTAATTCTCACACAATCACTAAAGGGATATTGCTTGTAAGCTTAAATTATGCACAGTAACCCATCTTTGGCATCCCTGGCTACCATGTCATGATCATCAAGCTAAAATACCTTTGTTTAGCTCATAGGAAACTTCCAGACCATGCCCCACCTGTGAATGGCTGCCAGACAGGAGAAATTAACACATCTCCTCCAGCGTCTGACCAGACCAGTACCTTACTCCCTCCCTTTTTAGTGTAAAAGAAGGCTGAATTCTAACTCAGGAAAAATGGTTCACCAGTCCACAATCTTCTCCTTCTGTGAGTTTTCTGCACAGAGTCACTATTCCTTGCTCCAGCAACTTGTCCCTTGATTAATTGGCCCATTTGGGGCGAGCAGTTCAAGTTTGGACTCAGTAATAAAATCACAGGAAAAGCGAGAGTATAGCATAGACTATGTTTGGAAGAGAGATTGTTTGGAGGAAAAGGCGAAAGGGACAGAACTGCAAAGGGCTACATGGAGTAGTGGGTGCAGGGATGTTTGTTATGCTGTTTTTCTTCATTCTCAATCTTTGTTTTGTGCCTCTGTGTGTGTGTGTGTGTGTGTGTGACTCAGTTGTGTCCTACTATTTGAGATTCCATGGACTATAGCCTGCCAGAGTCCTCTGTCCATGGAATTCTCCAGGCAAGAGTACTGGAGTGGGTAGCCATTCCCTTCTCCAGGGGATCTTCCCAACCCAGGGATCAAACCCACATCTTCTGCATTGCAGGCAGATATCTGGAGCCACCAGGGAAGCCCTATTTAATGCCTGCTGCTGCTGCTGCTAAGTTGCTTCAGTCGTGTCCGACTCTGTGCGACCCCATAGACGGCAGCCCACCAGGCTCCCCTCCTGGGAGCCTGGAGACCAAGTGTTGTGTGTGTCCAATTGTCAATGAAGAAATTGAGAATTTCTTCATTCTCAATCTTTGTTTTGTGCCTGTGTGTGTGTGTGTGTGTGTGTGTGTGTGTGTGTGTGTGTGACTCAGTTGTGTCCTACTATTTGAGATCCCATGGACTATAGCCTGCCAGACTCCTCTGTCCCTGGGACTCTCCAGGCAAGAACATTGGAGTGGGCTGCCATTTCCTTCTCCAATGCATGAAAGTGAAAAGTGAAAGGGAAGTCGCCCAGTCGTGTCCGACTCTTAGCGACCCCATGGACTGCAGCCTACCAGGCTCCTCCGTCCATGGGATTTTCCAGGCAAGAGTGCTGGAGTGGAGTGCCATTGCCTTCTCCGATTTAATGCCTACTCAATGCTAAATAAAAGCAATTATAAAGCCATAACAATCAGGTTATAGAAAAGAGAATTTAGTATGATCCCATTTTTTTGTTTAAAGATACATGTATTTAATATGTATAATGATTGGATATAGAAAAACAACTAGAAAATTGCACATTAAAATATGAATAGCACTAAACAATGAGTTTTTTCTTATAGTTCGATTTTCTTAAAAAGTCTGTAAGAATTATGCACCATTTTTGTTAAAAAATTACTTTCAGTCACATACAGAATTTTATAATGAAATGATATTGCTCACAATATGTCAAAGCCCGGTCTATGAAACTGATATTTTTGGGTATGATCCCAGCTCAGAGAAAGCATTCAGAGACAAAAGAAAAAGATACATTGAAAAGTGATACTGTGTGACCACACAGAATTTCTGTTTAATTCATTTTGCTTAAGTATTTTCTAAGCTCCTTCACAGTACTACGTTTTCAATAATAAATCATGATCAAAGCTTTTTGTTTGTCTCATTTTAAGAAGGATGAGCCAGGGAATTCCCTGGTGGTCCAGTGGTTAGGACTCTGCTCTCTCACTGTGGAGGCCCCAGGTTCAACAGCTGGTTGGGGAACTAAGATCCCACAAGCCGTGCAATATGGCCAAAAAAAAGAAGAAGAATGTGCCAAAAGCCTACTGCTTACGTAAACTTTCAGAGGACTCTATGCGTCTTTCTCATGGCTTAATCTCTGGTGCCTGGAAGCGCTCTACTCACAGGATGCATTCATTAATTATTTATAGAAAAAATGAAAGAGTAAATGAGTGAATTGATGAATAAACAGGTGGAAGGGATAAAGCACAACACTTGGTCTCCAATATTTATTTGTCCCTTCTCTGTCCATTTCCTTCTCTGTCCCTCACAGTTGAAAAGGGCATAATTTCCATGGATGAGAAGAAACTGAAGCCCAAGATGGGTAGGAGATAGTATAGTGTTTCATTCCTTGGCTTGGATGATGTCCTTTCTAGCAGCCCAGACACCTTACAGACTGATCATCTTTGTGGATTCTTAGGAGGCAGGGAGGTTGTAGAATAAGATGAACAAACAGCAACCGAGTTTCCAAAAAAAAGGAAGTGGAAAGAGGGATTCCATGAACTTGAGAGGGGTCATCCCCCTCTGTTAAGGGCAAGAATCTATCCTTTTGCAATTCTTGGTAAGAAATCCTTTGTTGGCACTTTGAAAAGGAAATGTACACTGCAAGTCAGCATGGGTGAAGCCAGGGCAAGTGAGGCTGGACCTACTTCATTTCCTTCTCTGGCAGCAATGAACTGCTGAGGAACCGTGGAATGGAAAAAGCTGTGAGCAAAGGCTCTGGTCTCCAGCATTTAATAAATTTTCTCCAGCTAGGAAAACAGTAAAACTCAGGAAACTAATGTACTGTCTACTGTGGGCTGGCACATTACCCCATGTGCCAGTGCAAAAAACAAAACCTTTAACCCCCCCAAAAGTTACCCAGCCTTAATCCTCCCCAGGCCTCCTGCCTCATTCCAGCCCTTCTTTTCTGAGTAGAGAAGCAGAGTCAGTTATGCAAGAGTAAAGCTTCAGGAGGAGGGTACATGCTGTTTACAAAAGTATGGAAGGCAGATACCTGAGTGTTACCAGGAACTTAGATTCAAGAGCCAAGGACTTGGCACAGGGACACAAGCGATGGTGTGAATGAATCAGCTTCTCCCCTCCTCCTGCCCACGTGTGTCCCTCACCTCCTCTAAATCTGACGCTCTGCTCACCAAGGGACAAAGGCCAGTGTCGGCCACCTGCCCCTCCCTGGTGCACACCCAGGAGCCCACAGTCAGCAGGGAGGACAAAGACAGCCATCAGAGGCATCCACTACATGTCTCTCCATCTCTCTGAACTTAAAAAGAACCGGGAGAGGCCCTGCTCCCCGCTGGGCTCTGGTTTGCTGGGAGAAATCAGGCAGCTCAGACCCTCTCCATCCACCTACAGAGGGGAGACTGAAGTCTCAGGGGGAGGAATCCATGGTCTTCTCTTCCTATTTTCCCTTAAAGCAGCTGACAAGAGCTCTTGTTACATCCACCCACCTGTTCTCCAGGATACAGCTACCTCCAGGGCCCACATGGATGAAATGGAAAGTAAACTTTCGACTGACCAGACACAAAGGACCTGGACAATGGCCCTTACCTCCCTTCTCTTCATTCCCCTACGCATCTGGCTTAATGCCAAACCCCTCAAATGCCCCAAACCCATTCCTCCTCTAGGTCTTGGCCTTGCCGTTCCCACTCCTAGGACACACCTCCCCCAATCTCCCCCGAGCAAGTCTGGCTCATCCTCAGCAAGCCAGCCCCAGCAGAAGTGACATTCCCTCTGAAGAGGCTCCCCTGACTGGCTTAGTAAACAACCTCCACTCAACCCTCGGGTCTATCAGAACACCTTGGTTTATCCTCTTCCTAACTTTTAATTCCATCTCCTACTCCCTGTTTGTCTGATTCTCCACTATAATTGAGCATCTAAAAAGCAGAATCCTTCTTTTCTCGTCTGCCTTAGTATTCTCAGGTTGTAGAAAGTATCTGGCATGCAGAGAAATTCAATAAAGATCAGTTCAGTTCAGGCACTGAGTCGTGTCCAACTCTACAATCCCATGGACTGCAGCACAGCAGTCTTCCCTGTCCATCACCAACTCCCAGAGCTTACTCAGACTCAAGCCCATCGAATCGGTGATGCCATCCAACTCTCTCATCCTCTGTCATTCCCTTCTCCTCCTGCCTTCAATTTTCCCCATCATCAGGGTCCTCTCCAGTGAGTCAGCTCTTCACATCAGGTGGCCAAAGTACTGCAGTTTCAGCTTCAGCATCAATCCTTCCAATGAATATTCAGGACTGATTTCCTTTAGGATGGACTGGTTGGATCTCCTTGCAGTCCAAGGGACTCTCAAGAGTCTTCTCCAACACCATAGTTCAAAAGCATCCATTTTTTAGCACTCAGCTTTCTTTACAGTCCAACTCTCACATCCATACATAACTAGTGGAAAAATCATAGCTTTGACTAGGTGGACCTTTGTTGGCAAAGTAATATCTCTGCTTTTTATGCTGTCTAGGTTGGTCATAACTTTTCTTCCAAGGAGTAAGTGTCTTTTTATTTCATGGCTGCAGTCGCCATCTGCAGTGATTTTGGAGCCCCCCAAAATAAAGTCTCTCACTGTTTCCACTGTTTTTCCATCTATTTGCCATGAAGTGATGGGACCAGATACCATGATCTTCGTTTTCTGAATGTTGAGCTTTAAGCCAACTTTTACACTCTCCTCTTTCACTTTCAACAAGAGGCTCTTTAGTTCCTCTTCCCTTTGTCATAAGGGTGGTGTCATCTGCATATTTGAGGTTATTGATATTTCTCCTGGCAATCTTGATTCAAGCTTGTGCTTCATCCAGCCTGGCATTTCACATTATGTACTCTGCATATAAGTTAAATAAGCAGGGAGACAATATACAGCCTTGACATACTCCTTTCCCAATTTAGAACCAGTCTGTTGTTCCATGTCCAGTTCTAATTGTTGCTTCCTGACCTGCATACAGATTTCTCAAGAGGCAGGTCAGGTGGTCTGGTATTCCCATCTCTTTCAGAATTTTCCAGTTTGTTGTGATCCACACAGTCAAAGGCTTTGACGTAGTCAATAAAGCAGAAGTAGATGTTTTTCTGGAACTCTCTTGCTTTTTCGATGATCCAGTGGATGTTGGCAATTTGATCTCTGGTACCTCTGCCTTTTCTGAATCCATCTTGAACATCTGAAAGTTCACAGTTCACATACTGTTGAAGCCTGGCTTGGAGAACTTTAAACATCATTCTGCTAGTGTGTGAGATGAGTGCAATTGTGTGGTAGTTTGAACATTCTTGAGCATTGTCTTTCTTTGGGATTGGAATGAAAACTGACATTTTCCAGTCCTGTGGCCACTGCTGAGGTTTCCAAATTTGCTGGCATATTGAGTGCAGCACTTTCACAGCATCATCTTTTAGAATTTGAAATAGCTCAACTGGAATTCCATCCCCTATGCTTATTTTGTTTTTAGTGATGCTTCCTAAGGCCCACTTGACTTCACATTCCAGGACAGCTGGCTCTAGATGGTGATCACACCATCGTGCTTATCTGGGTCATGAAGATCTTTTTTGTACAGTTCTTCCGTGTATTCTTGCCACCTCTTCTTAATATCTTCTGCTTCTGTTAGGTCCATACCAATTCTGTCCCTTATTGTGCCCATTTTGCATGAGATGTTCCCTTGGTATATCTAATTTTCTTGAAGAGATCCCTAGTCTTTCCCATTCTGTTGTTTTCCTCTATTTCTTTGCACTGATCACTGAAGAAGGCTTTCTTATCTCTCCTTGCTATTCTTTGAAACTCTGCATTCAGATGCTTATATCTTTCCTTTTCTCCTTTGTCTTTCACATGTTTTCTTTTCTCAGCGATTTGTGAGGCCCACTCGGACAATCATTTTGCCTTTTTGCATTTCTTTTTCTCGAGGATGGTCTTGATCACCGCCTTCTGTACAGTGTCATGAACCTCCATCCATAGTTCTTCAGGCACTCTATCAGATCTAATCCCTTGAATCTATTTGTCACTTCCACTGTATAATCATGAGGGACATGATTTAGGTCATACCTGAATAGTCTAGTGGTTTTCCCTACTTTCTTCAATTTAAGTCTGAATTTGGCAATAAGAAGTTCATGATCTGAGCCACAGTCAGCTCCCAGTCTTGTTTTTGCTGACTGTATACAGCTTCTCCATCTTTGGCTGCAAAGAATATAATCAATGTGATTTCAGCATTGACTATCTAGTGAATGGTCAATCAATGTTAACCATTTATCTGTTTATCTTTAATCTGTAAACATAGATTAAAATTAAATAAAAAATAATTTTTAAAATTAAAATTAAAAATAAGGTTAAAATGTTTAAATCTATTGAATGAGTGAACCTCAGCACTCAGGAAGGTCTCAGTGCAGACACCTAAGGGAGATTTCACTCACTTACATTGTTAGGTTACACACACCTTTCAGAAAGCATGCAAAGCTTTACAAGCTTAATGAAATTTCTCAGAAGTTCCCATAGCTTGTAAGTGGTGGACTCTGGGACCTAAAACAATGCCTCAGACTAGATCCAAAGTTTCTGCTCTTTCCATTAGAACAGTGGGTTAATGTTTTTACCTTTTAGTGGGAAACTTTTTTGGAACAAAAAACTGGAATCCTACTATGTACAACTGATAAAACACAGGTACTTAACACCACGAACTATCACCCCACGTCATTAGTTGGCTACTCTCAAAGATACAGGAAATAACAGTCCCATATCCCAGGAACCCTCTTCAGTTCAGTTCAGTTCACTTCAGTCACTCAGTTGTGTCCAACTCTTTGTGACCCCATGGACTGCAGCACGCCAGGCCTCCCTGTCCATCACCAGCTCTCAGAGTTCACTCAAACTCAGGTCCATTGAGTTGGTAATGCCATACCCATCTCATCCTCTGTCATCCCCTTCTCCTCTCACCTTCAATCTTTCCCAGCATCAGAGTTTTTTCCAGTGAGTCAGCTCTTTGCATAAGGTGGCCAAGGGTTGGAGTTTCAGCTTCAACATCAGTCCTTCCACTGAACATTCAGGACTGATTTCCTTTAGGATTGACTGATTGGATCTCCTTGCAGTCCAAGGGACTCTCAAGAGTCTTCTCCAACACCACAGTTCAAAGGCATCAATTCTTCGGCACTCAGCTTTCTTTATAGTCCAACTCTCACATCCATGCAAGACCACTGGAAAAACCATAACCTTGACTAGACGGACCTTTGTTGGCAAAGTAATGTCTCTGCTTTTGAATATGCTGTCTAGGTTGGTCATGACTTTTCTTCCAAGGAATAAACGTCTTTTAATTTCATGGCTGCAATCACCTTCTGCAGTGATTTTGGAGCCCAAAAAAATAAAGTCTGACACTGTTGCCATTGTTTCCCCATTTATTTGCCATGAAGTGATAGGACCAGATGCCATGATCTTAGTTTTCTGAATGTTGAGCTTTAAGCCAACTTTTTCACTCTCCTCTTTCACTTTCATCAAGAGGCTCTTTAGTTCCTCTTCACTTTCTGTCATAAGGGTGGTGTCATCTGCATATCTGAGGTTATTGATATTTCTCCGGGCAATCTTGATTCTAGCTTGTGCTTCATCCAGCCTGGCATTTCACATGATGTACTCAGCATATAAGTTAAATAAGCAAGGAGACAATAAATAGCCTTGACATATTCCTTTCCCGATTTGGAACCAGTCTGTTGTTTAATGTCCAGTTGTAAATGTTGCTTCCTGACCTGCGTACAGATTTCTCAAGAGGCAGGTCATGTGGTCTGGTATTCCCATCTCTTTCAGAATTTTACAGTTTGTTGTGATCCACACAAAGCGTTGACTATTGGCGTAGTCAATAAAGCAGAAGTAGATGTTTTCCTGGAACTCACTTGCTTTTTCGATGATCCAGCAGCTGTTGGCAATTTGATCTCTGGTTCCTCTGTCTTTTCTAAAACCAGCTTGAACATCTGAAAATTCATGGTTCACATATTGCTGAAGCCTGCCTTGGAGAATTTTGAGCATTACTTTGCTAGTGTGTGAGATGAGTGCAATTGTGCAGTAGTTTGAGCATTCTTTGGCATTGCCTTTCTTAGGGATTGGAATGAAAACTGTGGCCACTGCTGAGTTTTCCAAATTTGCTGGAACCCTCTTACCCAGGCAAACCAGGGTGGTTGGCACCTTCTGTCTTAGTCACTAAACCATCCTGGCATCCTGAGCACGGCCCCTGCAGCACACACTTAGGGTGACAAGACAACAACTGTACTCTGTGGACAACACTGCCCTGCCTCTGGCTCCCCCAGCTCAGTCCAGAAGAAACTGTCCCTCAGTCTTGTCCTGGAGGCCGGCCTGGCTGAGCAGAGAGCCCAGGCCCCTGCCTGGGTAGCTAAGGGTCTGATGAAGCTCCCTGGGCTGGGCAGGGTGCAGGGCCCTTCTGTTCCACGGAGGTGAAGGTTTCTAATCCACCCTGGCTGGTGAGGCCCAGCCATCCCAGGATCCCCCTGGACCCTGCTCCCCCCGCCCAGCCCCCATCAGTCGTGGGTCTTGTGCTTGGGGTGAACTTGCACTCACCCCCACATCCCTCTCTGGTGTCCAGCCAGAGCTGCTGATCCTGAGACAGTCACCCGGCCTCTAAGCTCATGGTCCATCCCTTAGGTCGGGCTCACCGAAGGGGCTTAACCTGGCTCCCAGGGAAGACCAAGAGAAGGGGGCCGTTTCTGACATAGCTCCTGGTCTTCGGGCCTCCCCCATCACCACCCTCAAGACATCAGCCAAATGTGAAAGCCAGGGTCACTCTCTGCCTTCCTCTTTTCTTTGTCTAAATTGACTGAGTTCTCATAATTTACATACGTCATTGATCACAGTTCCAAAGAATCAAAACTGCAAGCTTAAATTTTTGGACCTTGTGACTTCCTGAGCAGCAACTTTTTATAAAGGAGGCTCAGGGCCCAGATTTCAAGGAGCCAGAGAACCCAGGAGTCCTCAGCCCAGCCCTGTTCCTGTTGCTGGTCGGCACCCAGAACCATGAGGGTCAGCCTGGCCGCCCTGGCCTTCCTCCTCACTCTTGCCATCCTGCACTCGGAGGCCAATGAAGGTGAGCTTGCTACTCCCACTGTTCTGAACAAAGAAAACACAGGGGCTGGAGACGGAAGGTGGGGGCAGGCAGGGTGCAGGGCTGCAGTGAGGAGCTGTGGGTTGTCTGGAAAACACGGTCTGGGGTTCCTGCAAAACAGTGTCTTTCCAGAGGGTGTCTCCCCATATCCAGTCGGGGCTCACTTCTGCCTCCCCTGGGGTGGGGAAAACCTGCCTCTGAAAACGGCCTTCCTGGCCTTTGGTCCCCAGCCTCGAGAAGCTGACCCAGAGCCCTCCAGGTGTCTGCTCAGCTGCCTCCAGGCAGGAGCAGAATCTGGGTGAGAGGAACCCACAAAGGATCACACTCTCTTCACGGCTTAGATGGGGGGGTTGACCGTATTTGGATGGTTGCCAGCATTGAAAAACTGGAAACGTTAAAAATCCCTATTGCCCATTTCTTTCACAAATATGGAAGACCAAGCAGACATGAGCCCGAGTTTCTACAAGCTCACCTCCAAATGGGCCTGAGGTGGAGGTGCTGTCCCCTTAGACAGGGGGCGCTGCCCAGGCCTCAGGGTCTCCACTGCCTGCCACACCCAGCTGTGGTCTGCGTGGTCTCGGGGGAATTTGAGCCTGAGACACCCGGGTCAGCTTCCCTCCTCTCCCTGCAAGACCTGTCCAGTGTATACACAGCACAGAGCCGTGTACTGAGCTCTCGGTAAATACCTGTGCTACAGGAAGAGGAGGCAGGGCTAAAGCCCAGTGTCCTGACCCCAGCTCACTGCCCTAACAGTCCTGCTTGCCCCTCTGCAGGGGGCTGGAGCCAGGGGAGACGGCGGCACAGAGGGACCTGGGAGGAGGCTTCCCAGGAAACAACTCTCCTGAGCTGAATTTCTTTTCTTTTTTTTTTTTTTTTAACTTTAATTTTTGTATTGGAGTATAGATGGTTAACAATGGTGTCACAGTTTCAGGTGAACAGGGAAGGAACTCAACCATACATATACACGCATCCATTCTCCCCCAGACTCCTCTCCCATCCAGTGACATTGAGCAGAGTTCCCTGTGCTCTACAATAGGTCAATATTGGTTATCCATTTTAAATATAGCAGTGTGTACATGTCCATCCCAAACTCTCTAACTCTCCCTTCCCCTATCCTTCCCTCCTGGCAACCCCAAGTTCATTCTCTAAGTCTGTGAGTCTCTGTTTTATAAGTTCATTTGTATCATTTATTTTTAGACTCTGAGTATAAGGGATGTCATAGGATATTCCTCCTCTGTGTGACTTACTTCTTAGTATGTTGCTGTTGTTGCTGTTCAGTTGCCCAGTCGTGTCCAGCTCTTTGCGACCCCATGGACTGCAGCACGCCAGGCCTCCCTGTCCCTCACCATCTCCCGGAGTTTACTCAGTATGGCAATCTCTAAATCCATACACGTGGCTGCAAATAGTATCATTTCATTATTTTTAAAGGCTTAGTAATATTCCACCATATATATGTATACATGTGTGTGTATATATGTATACATGTATGTATGTATGTACACATGTATGTATATATGTACCACATCTTCTTTACCCATTCCTCTATCAATAGACATTTAGATTGCTTCCAAGTTTTGGCTATTGTAAACAGTTCTCCTGAGCTGAATTTCAACTGAAATCAGAGACCAAACAATACTCCACACTAGGGCTGTCATCTGACATCTCGCTAGTTCAATGGATGATGGCTGTTTTCCAATTTTGACTGCGAAAGTGCTTTTCACTGCTTTCCAATAATTTCAGTTATTGTCATATGACCTCTCATCTGCAAACAGGATCAGTGATAACTTCTCAAAGGGTGGTTGTAAGGAAGGGAGATGAGCCACATCAGGAACTAAGCCAGTCACCAGGCCTGTAGTAGAGTCTCAGGGCACATCTTCCTGGACTCACAAGGGGGTTGAGTTGAAAGTTGAAAGTTAAGTTGCTCAGTCGTGTCCGACTCTTTGCGACCCCATAGACGGCAGCCCACCAGGCTCCTCTGTCCATTGGATTCTCCAGGCAAGAATACTGGAGTGGGTTGCCATTTCCTTCTCAAGTTACCTCCTGATAAACGCACCGGAAATGGAAAATACCGGAAGTTGAAAATGCATATAATGCACCTAACCTCCTGGACACCACAGCTTAGCCTCACCCATCAGAACTCACCTTAGCCGACAGTCAGGGAACATCATCCAACACAGGCCTATTTTATGATGGAATGCTGTCTAACACAGGTAATGTTTTTGAACACTGTACTGAAAACAACCCACAGAATGGTTGTCTGGGTCCAGACTGGTGGTAAGTGCATCAGTGTTGACCCCAGAGATCCCATGCCTGACCCAGAGTTGCAGCTGCTCTGCACAGCATCTCAAGAGAGGATCTATCCCGTATATTCATAAAAAGCCAACTTTGTGCCACTCGCTCGGGCAACAATGCTGGAATGCACTGGGGGCAGAAGCAGATCATCTCTCCCCGGGAGCCTGGGTCTGGAAGCTGTGCTCTGGTCGCCTGTGACCTTCTGTACCTTGTTTGGTTTTCCTGACCCACAGCTTCCTCGTGTGTTCTCTGGGGATAATAAGGCCTTTATTGCACAAAACAATCATTGGTATAAAAATCAATTTGCATAGTAATTGCCGCAAGGCTATTATTTGCCATTTCAAGGACAAAGGAAAGGGTGGGTGTCCTGCCTGGAGTCACACAGCTTTCAGGAAAAAGAAATCAAGGACAAGTTGGACTTTCCTGCCTCCTAGCCAAGGCCCTGCTCCTCTGAGCCGAGCAAACATCCGCTTCTAGCAGCACCCCCGCCCCTACCTGTGAGAGAGGGTCCTCTCAGATGCAGGCAACAGTCCCGTCCTGCTGTGGCCCACCCTGGACGTCCACTAGCATTTTCATGTGGGAATTCTTCTCAGCATTTCTCAGGACATTATATGTTTTTTCTAAATTCCAAGTCCCAAGAAAACTCAGTTGAGCAATTGGGGAAAACGAGCAAAAGTATTCTAATTCTCTTGATGGAATAAAGCTTAACATTCAACAGAGAGATATCACTGACTTAAAGGAATTTGCTGACATCAGGTATGAAAGCAGGAAACACTGGCACGTGGAGTTAAGGTTAAGATCAGCATGTGCGGGGGTGTGGACTGGAGCACAAACGGGAGATGTGGTCTTGATCCAGCTTCTTGAGACCATTGCCCTGTCACACATGGGAGTTCACAGCTCTGTCTGCTGCTGAGAAATGCTAATAAGTTTGTAAAATTCATACACCTTCACAATCGCTCAGCTGTGTCTGACTCTTTGTGACTCCATGGACTGTAGCCCACAGGCTCCTCTGTCCATTGGGATTCTCCAGGCAAGAATACTAGGGTGGGTTACCATGCCCTCCTCCACAGGATAGTCCCAACCCAGGGACTGAACCTAGGTCTCCTTTACCATCTGAGTCACCAGGGACGGGGAAGGCAATGGCACCCCACCCCAGTACTTTTGCCTGGAAAATCCCATGGACAGAGGACCCTGGTAGGCTCCAGTCCATGGGATCGCTAAGAGTCGGACGCGACTGAGCGACTTCACTTTCACTTTTCACTTTCATGCGTTGGAGAAGGAAATGGCAACCCACTCCAGTATTCTTGCCTGGAGAATCCCAGGGACGGGGGAGCCTGGTGAGCTTCCATCTATGGGGTCGCACAGAGTCGGACACGACTGAAGCGACTTAGCAGCAGTAGCAACAGCCACCAGGGAAGTCCAATCACATAAGAGGACATACAAAGAGAAAATGCATAAATGTCACAGAATACTGGGACATGAAACCAAAAACACGTGCTAACATTTATATAAAATCTAAATTAGCTAAAGCAGGGGACTTCCCCAGTGGTCCAGTGGTTAAGACTGCACACTTTCAATGAAAGGGACACAGGTTTGATCCCGGGTCCAGGAACTAAGATGCCACGTGTTGTGTGGCCAGAATGCAATATCAATTTGAATGGGAAAAACAAATTCAGGAGAAGCAGACCAGATATGTCTATCATTAAAATAGGAAATTAGCTCACATGAAGGAAGCATTTAGTACTCAAACTCCAATTGAAAATGCATTTAGACATTCTTTCAACAGTTGGGCCAATCCAGAATGGAAAAAATGTCCTGTGGAATTACTTGCTACAAAACAAAGGTAAAGACGACAAGCAGTTTGCAATTGATGCTGCCTGTGTTTTAAATTTTTATTTTTGAATGAGAACTTTAAATATTTTAAATAGTTGTTGCAATTTTTTTGGTTTTTAAATGGTTTTCATTGGCCCTTTTTTTGTGTTAATGTTCCCATCTTTTCATGTTTTTTATTATCAACTGTCTTTAGCTGCTAGAGAACATTAAATGTGTTACTGAGTTTATAATCTTGCCACCATACATAGAAACATCCCTTATTGTTACTTTGAATTTATTTTTATAGAAAACCTTTTTTGGGGGGAAAAAAAAACCTTCATAGAAAAATGATTCACTGTTTACTGTGTAGTCACATTATTTTTAAAACATGAGAATAAAGTGTTATATATAAAAAAATCACCTAACAACACTATAAATCAACTATACTTCAAAATAAAATAAAACCTTAAAAATGAAAAAAATTAATATGTAGTACAACCTAAAATGATTTATATCTCATTTTTTTAAAGATGAATATAGAATAATTTATGATCTGAGAATTTCCAGAAATTCTGATTTCTTATTCCTGAATCCTGAGGAAAACTAGAAATTTGAAACACTAGGACCACAGAGTCCCATCCGGGCCCTGGAGAGGGTCTGGGAGAAGAGGTTGGGAGGGGCTGGAGAGGCAGACTGAGGGAGGAAAGGACTTAGAGGGGGACAATCTAAGCGGGGATAGGGGGTGGTTGCGGGGTGGCAAGGGAGCCTCCCTCATGGTCCAGTAGTTAAGACTCTGTGCTGCCAATGCAGGGGCCACTGGTTCTATCCCTGGTCAAGAAACCCAGATCCCACATGCAGTGTGGCTTAGCCAAAAGATTTTTTTAAAGGTGGAGGAAAGAGGAAGAGCAGGCTGTTTCCTGCCAGGTGCTCCCATCTCCTGTCTCCCTCCCCTCCTCAGGGGCTGTGGGGAATGCAGATAGAGGTCTAAGCTTTCTCAGGGAGAAGCTTTCAGCATCTTATAATCCTCTCTATCTTGCAGAACCAGCTGATAACCTGAGTGCCTGCTGTCTCTCCTCGGTAACAAGGAGAATCCCACTCTATTCCGTGAAAAATTATGAAAGGACCAGTGACAAGTGTCCCCAGCCAGGGGTCATGTAAGTACAGCCCCTCAACAATGGGAAGGGTGCAATCTCAAGAACCAGTAGGGCTGGGAGAGGGAAGGGGGCGGGACTCTCCAGGAACAGTGACAAGAGTGGGGTGGGGTGGGGGTGACACAGGAGGCAGCTGCTGGTGGGGGTCGGGGGAGAGGCTGGGGTGGTGGGATGGACTCTTTGCCTGCCTCTCCATTTCTCATCTTCTCCTTCTTGCTCCTCAGCTTCCAGACCAGAAGTGGGCGATCAATCTGTGCCGACCCAGACCAGGCCTGGGTGCAGAAGTACATCAAATACCTGGACCAAAAGTCCAAGGGAGCTGGGAGCAGTGGGACCTTCACAGTCGAGGGACCATGAGAAGAAGCCACAGAGCCACCTCCTCTCCCCAGCCAGCTCCCTCACCCGAGATGGGCCCTGGGCGAGTCCTGGCCCAAATGAAATGCCGTGCTAGCGTTTCCATGCTCCTGCTCTGATGGTCTGCGCTCTCCTGAAGCTTTGCTGTGAAGCTCCGCCTTCTGGGGCCAGAGGAGACTGTGGCCTCCGGACAGTATCTGTTGTCTCCTTGCAGGCGCTCAGGTCTTGAAATAAATCCGTGCTGCAGAAAGGGACTGGTGGCTTAAATTGGTTTTCTCACAGACAGCCTGGTCATTTCTTTGATTTTACAGACACTTCTATGGTATTTACTGCGTATCTGGGGCCTTGTAAACATTTCAATAGGAGTAGATGTAAATAGTGGAATGATGGAGGTGTAGTTAGGACCAGGAGGAGGACCAACAGTGACCCCAGTTCAGGGTCCTTAGACAAGGCGAACAGTGTGAATGCAGACGACCGTGGGGAGACCCTCTGTCTGCATGTGCAGAGCTCAGGTGCACAGCAAACACACCTGGTCACTCCCTCGTCCAAGTGGGCAGAGCGGCTCACCCTTCCTAGAAAGCTCTTCCCCAGGTCTCTGCCATTCAAAACATTTACTTCTCTGTGCCCTCCTCGACCGCCTATAAATAGCGCCCCCTTGTGCTCGCTCATCAGATCAGATCAGATCAGATCAGTCGCTCAGTCGTGTCCGACTCTTTGCGACCCCATGAACCGCAGCACGCCAGGCCTCCCTGTCCATCACCATCTCCCAGAGTTCACTCAAACTCACGTCCATCGAGTCGGTGATGCCATCCAGCCATCTCATCCTCTGTCGTCTCCTTTTCCTCCTGCCTCCAATCCCTCAATCAGATCTGTAGGCAAGAGTACTGGAGTGGGGTGCCATTGCCTTCTCCAATCAGATCTGTGCTCTCCCCCAAATCCATGCTCTGTCCACAATCCATGCACCCCAACGCTGAAGTCCTACAGTCTCTTTAGATGCTGCGTGACCCTTATCCTTGACACCTGGGATAAAAGTGACCTTGGAAATGTGGCCATCCTCACCATCTCCTCAACTAAAGACAGAGGCAGGTACAGGGCAGTGCTCCGTGGGCATGAGGAGGAAAGGGAGGCAGGCAGGAGGCGGAGGCTGATGCCAGTCTGGCCTTGTGTCGCTGGACACAGACTGCAGAAGGGCCTCAGGGACACCAGGCCCAGCACACGCCTTCCAACTCAGTCCTTGGGGAAGGCATGCCATGGCTGTTGGCCTCGACCTTAAACTCCCATGGAAGAAGGATGCTCTTCGACCCCAGAGGTCATAGGTCTCTGTCCATCCGTGAGTTTAGTGGTGGGGAGCGGACGACCACCTACTGTCAGGGGCAAAGTCAGGAAATGAGCACAGTCTGTCCTCAGAGCCCACGGCTGCCCTGGCCAAGGCCATTTCCTCATTGGATGACCCCCTCTTCTTCCAAACTCCAGTCCTCAGCGCCCCTGTGCTCTTGGGCTCACACAAATCCCATTGGAAAACCAGTTCTCTGCACCTCCATCCACACTAAAATGGGATGGAAGCTCAAATCTCAAAGCCAGAGGGACTAGAGTGAGTGAGGAGGTGGGGAGACCTGGGGTCTCCGGGAAAGATGGGCGGGAGTGCAGGGGCGAAGGGCAGGGAGGAGGTGGGCACAGCAGGGGCCACTGACGAGCTCTGCAGAACAGGGTCCACAAGTGGCAAGCCATGGCCGTTCACCCCTGCCGCCAGGCAGGTCGGCTCTCCTCCTGAGTTACGGGGGTGCTCACAAGTGGCAAGCGGGCCCACCCCGGGGGGGCTGAGTTACGGGGGGCTCGGGCCTGCCGGGAGCTGGGTGGATACTGAGCGTCCCCTGAATGTGGAGCTATAACTACCACGGCTGCGCTCCTTCTCTGAGCCCCCCTCCTCAGGAAGGGAACCTCCATCCTCCAAGCTGCTCAAGATGAAAACAGGAAGTCACCCTTGAAACACTCCCTGATCCATCCATCCAATCTATCAACAAATCCTATCAACAAATCCTGTCAACTCTCTCAAAATCTCTCTCAATTCCAGCCACTTTGGCTTTTCCACCAAACAGGAAGTCACCACCCTCAACCAAGCTCTCACCCGCATGACCTCAGGATGTGCCTTAGAAGCAGATGAGAGCTTGGCCAGTTTGCAGAATCCAACCAGGCACCTAGAGTCAAGGCGGAACACGAGGAAGACTGCAGGCATTCAGAAATGAATTATGTGGGAAGAAATTGCTGCAGGGCATCAGCTGTAACCTTAGAAGGAGATGCAAGATTCCATCCACACAGATCACAGAGAATTACAGAAGGATCTAAAGGGCTGGTGGATTGGCTTAAAGTGTCCTTAGTGCCAGAGGGAAGGGTAATGAACGTCCTGAAAGAGCTAAAGACAGGACAAAAGTCTAGCATAGCTGTTAGGAATGTTTGCTACACCCTCAGTGAAGGTGCTGGCTTCTGTCCACACAAGTCACACAGAAGAAGCACTGGAGTGTCTAGTTAGAACCTAGATGACACCAACCGTTTTTTGTTGTGTTGTGTTGTGGTTTTCTTTCTTCTTTTTTTTTTTTTTTCAGCAGTGCTGCACAGCATATGGCCCCCTGCAGTGGGAGCACAGAGTCAACTACTGGACTGCCAGGGAAGTCCCCACAACCAACCCTTTTTAAAAGATGACAATTCTAAGCCTCCTGTTGTCATTTTGGCTATTAAGGTAGAGCTGCGTGTACGCAGTCACAGTGTAGAGATGATCACACTTGAAATGCACAGGCCTGACTCTCAAGTCTCTATTGGCCAATAAGCACTCCCCAATGCTAGGTTAATAGGGACTGGGGGAGATTGCAGCATTGTAGAATGGATACGCCCCTTCCAAATGGGCATGTGTTCCAGTAAATGGCTAAGTGGGAAGAGAGCGTGCAGAATTAAGGACCTACAGTCCAGTCCATGGAAATCGGATTCATTCCCTTTAAGAAACCTGAAACCACAAGGCTTCCTTTGTAGCTCAGGTGGTAAAGAATTTGCCTGCAATGCAGGAGACCCGGGTTTGATTACTGGGTCGAGAAGATTCCCTGGAGAAGGAAATGGCAACCCACTTCAGTATTCTTGCCTGGAGAACCCCCGTGGACAGAGGAGCCTGGCAAGCTACAGTCCATGGGGTCACAAGAGTCCGTCACAACTTAGGGACTAAACCACCACCAATGCTAGGATAGTGATCTGGTGGCAATTACATATTATTAGCCCAGTAATCTCAATTTCATAAGATAATAACTGTAAGTTAAGAGTTACAGAGTTAACCGGTAAGCCTCCGGAAGCTTACAATTAAACATAGATAGTATAGTGTAAATCAGGCCAGGAATATTAATATTCATATGCAAAGATGAGTTTACAGGTTTGTAATGATTGGGATCATCTATATAATTTGGAACTTAGAGCACTTATAATACATTTTAAAATGATTTCTTAAAGTACATAACAGATTATTCATGTGATTCCAGTATTAAATGTGTAATTAAATAATTTATTTGTGCTTGTGATTTTGAGCTGAGAGATAAATATAAGAGAATTTGGCTAAGTTAACAAAGAGCACTGGAGTATTTAACACAACTTGATTTTCCTATAGTCCTAAGTTTAATTTGCTGTTTTTATACGAGTGAAGTGCTTTGGAAGATTCTGAGTGGTAGATTGGGCATGGAGAATACTCTTAAAAATTTAATGTGCCAAGTCGCTTCTGTTGTGTCTGACTCTGTGACACCATGTAGCCCGCCAGGCTCCTCTGTCCATGGGATTTCCCAGGCAAGAATACTGGAGTGGGTTGCCATTCCCTCCTCCAGGGGATCTTCCCAACCCAGGGATCAAACCCAAGTCTCTTACATCTCCTGCATTGGCAGGCAGGTTCTTTACCACTAGCACCAACTGGGAAGCCTAAAATCCAGTATGTTAAATTAATTAAAACAGCTTAAATTATTTACAAAAATTTAATTCACAAAGTTTTAAACAGGACTGATTGTTTAAGACTTGTCTATTCTACTTAATTAAGCATGCATCAAGGACTTAAATTTTGTTAGTTTTATAAATAGGATAAGATGGGTGAGGCACGGGAAGCTATATTTTTAATTTATTGCTCTACTGAATATTCATTTAAAAATCAAAGTAACTGCAATAGCTTCCTACACACAAAACTAGACCTGCAGACATGAAAAAAAACCTCACACCGATCGAAGTCATACTCATCTCTTGCCCTGATGACCAAAATATGCTCTACTCAGTCTCTCCACTTCCATTCTTCCTACATGCCCTCCATGCTCCACTACGGCCACCTGAAAATCATACCATTAAGCCACCATACCTTCCCTTTGTAAACAGAATCAAATCCAAAATCTTGATAAGCATGTCCTGCCAAATGCCCCATAACTGGGACCCTGCCTGTCTCCTGAGGCTCAGCCCGCTCCCTCATCTTGATGCTCCAGCCACACAGACCTTCTTTTGCCACCTCAAACACTCAAACCTCATTTTTTGCCTCAAGGCCTTTGCATATGCTAGTCCCCTTCCCCTAGGGCATCTATTTCACCTACTCTTAGCTAGCCAACTCTCATTTATCCTTTAGGTCTCTGTTAAACATTCTTCTTAGAGTAGCCTTGTGTTAACCTCTAGTATAAGTTTGGTCTCCAGTGACATAGTTTCATAAAAATCCTAGAAATAACCCATTATGGCTCTCATCACAACTTGTAACTCTGTCTTTATTATATGACACTATTTCGTTAATGGCTTTCTTCCTCATAAGACAGTTCCATGAGGCCAAGTAGCATTGAGTAGGTGAATTAGGAGAGGCAAACTCTTTGTTGATGGCCCAGACAGCATCTCCCCAGCCCTGCCTTTGCTGTAAACATGGACTGGAAATTCTGTGGTGGTTCAGTGGTAAGGACTCTGCACTCTTGCTGCCAAGGGCTTGGGGTTCAGTCCCTGGTTGCGGAACTTAGATTGCACAAGCCATGTGGTGAAGCCAAAAATAAAAAAATAAAGTACAATTTTTTAATGGGCTGGATCAGTAGGTTTCTATCAGACTTTCAGGTTAGGGGGTCTCCAACCTATGGTCTTGGAGTTAAATCCAGCTGCTGTCTGTTTGTAAATAAAGTTTTATTGAAATACAGTCATGCTCATTTGTTTTCATGTGGACTTTGACTGCTTTTGATCTACAAACAAGAGCTGGGCAGGTGTGACAGAGACTTTGTGGGGCCCACTCTCCTCTTTCACTTTCATTAAGAGGCTCTTTAGTTCTTCTTCACTTTCCGCCATAAGGATTGTGTCATCTGCATATCTGAGGTTATTGATATTTCTCCCAGCAATCTTGATTCCAGCTTGTGCTTCATACAGCCCAGCATTTCACATGATGTACTCTGCATATAAGTTAAATAAGCAGGGTGACAATATACAGCCTTGATGTACTCCTTTCCCAATTTGGAACCAGTCTGTTGTTCCATGTCCAATTCTAACTGTTGCTTCTTGACCTACATACAGATTTCTCCGGAGGCAGGCCAGGTGGTCTGGTATTCCCATCTCCTTAAGAATTTTCCACAGTTTGTTGTGATCCACAAAGTGGATGCACCCAAAACATGCCTCACGTTTTGTTGTTCCCACCTGTCTGAAAGGGTGAGCTCTAGAATCAGAAGACCTCTGTTTGAATCCCAGCTTTGCCCTCTTTCTAGCTGTGTGAGCAAATTACATCATAGCTCTGCACCTCTGTATCCTCATCTGTAAAGGGGACAACAACTCTACCAATGTCACAGGGCTGTAGTGAGGAAATAATTGTAAATATTTGGCACCCCACTCCAGTACTCTTGCCTGGCAAATCCCATGGATGGAGGAGTCTGGTAGGCTGCAGTTCATGGGGTTGCTGAGAGTCGGACATGACTGAGCGACTTCACTTTCACTTTTCACTTTCATGCATTGGAGAAGGAAATGGCAGCCCACTCCAGTGTTCTTGCCTGGAGAATCCCAGGGACGGGGGAGCCTGGTGGGCTGCCGTCTATGGGGTCACACAGAGTCAGACATGACCAAAGTGACTTAGCATAGCATAGCATAGCATTTTCAAAATAGTAAGTGCTTCCTCTCTTACAACAACTATTACCCCTGTTGGCAGTTACCTTTGAGTAGAATGTTCTTCTGTCTTTCTCTGCATTCTAAAATCGAATACAGTCTCAGTCTAATTTTTGAGACCCAGGCCAAATGCCATCCCTTTCATGAATTTTCCTCTGCATTCTAATCTAATGAGTTCTCTCTTGCTTTCCTCTGAAATCCTCACTGAACACTGAGGTACCACAGCTCTGGACAGCAGGAACTTTCTCAGTTCTCTTCATCTCTATCCCAACTAGAATAAAAGCATCTTTACTAATACTTACAGTAATCCTTCTTAACAAGGATTTGTTTAATTAAAAGAAATAAGCCTAAATCTCCTAAAAAGAAAATCTCTGGTCCAAATAGCATCACTGGTGATGTCTACCAAACACTTAAAGAAGAATTAACACACCAAACTCTTCCAAAAGACAAGAGGAAGAACTACTTTCTAACTCATTCTATGAAGGCAGCATTACCCTGATCTCTGAATGTATTTTTACTATAAAAACTTGTACATGAATAATGTTTATAGCAGCACTATTCTTAATACCCACAGATTATGAAACAACCCAAGTGCCCATCAGGTGATGCATGGATATACAATATGCGATATAGCCATACGGTGGAATATTATTCAGCCATCAAAAGGAATGAAGTACTGATCCATGTTACAGCATGCAAGAACCTTGAAAACTTTATCTTAAATGAAAGGAGTCAGACACAAAAGGCAACATATAGAATGATTCCCTTTACACATGAAACATCCAGAATAGATAAGTCTATAGAGACAGAATGCCAGTTAGAGATTGCCAGGGGCTGGGGGAGGGGGAAAGAGAGTGGGTTGTCACTGAATATTGTAATACCTTTGCATGTGTGTGTGTTTTATTTTTTATCATTTTCTTTTTAATTTAATTTGTTGTGGTCATACATATTGCAACCAAAGAAAGACAATGCCAAAGAATGCTCAAACTACCACACAATTGCACTCATCTCACACATTAGCAAAGTAATGCTCAAAATTCTCCAAGCCAGGCTTCAGCAATATGTGAACCGTGAACTTCCAGATGTTCAAGCTGGTTTTAGCAAAGGCAGAGGAACCAGAGATCAAATTGCCAACATCTGCTGGATCATCGAAAAAGCAAGAGAGTTCCAGAAAAACATCTATTTCTGCTTTATTGACTACATCAAAGCCTTTGATTGTGTGGATCACAATAAACTGTGGAAAATTCTGAAAGAGATGGGAATACCAGACCACCTGACCTGCATCTTGAGAAACCTGTATGCAGGTCAGGAAGCAACAGTCAGAACTGGACATGGAACAGCAGACTGGTTCCAAATAGGAAAAGGAGTATGTCAAGGCTATATATTGTCACCATGTTTATTTAACTTATATGCAGAGTACATCATGAGAAATGCTGGGCTGGAAGAAGCACAAGCTGGAATCAAGATTGCCAGGAGAAATATCAATAACCTCAGATATGCAGATGACACCACCCTTATGGCAGAAAGTGAAGAGGAACTAAAAAGCCTCTTGATGAAAGTGAAAGAAGAGAGTGAAAAAGTTGGTTTAAGGCTTAACATTCAGAAAACTAAGATCATGGCTTCTGGTCCCATCACTTCATGGCAAATAGATAGGGAAACAGTGGAAACAGTAGCAGACTTTATTTTGGGGGGCTCCAAAATTACTGCAGATGGAGACTGCAGCCATGAAATTAAAAGACGCTTACTCCTTAGAAGGAAAGTTATGACCAACCTAGACAGCATATTAAAAAGCAGAGACATTACTTTGTTAACAAAGGTCTGTCTACTCAAGGCTATGGTTTTTCCAGTGGTCATGTATGGATGTGAGAGTTGGACTGTAAAGAAAGCTGAGTGTAAAAAATTGATGCTTTTGAACTGTGGCGTTGGAGAAGACTCTTGAGAGTCCACTGGACTGCAAGGAGATCCAACCAGTCCATCCTAAAGGAGATCAGTCCTGGGTGTTCATTGGAAGGACTAATGTTGAAGCTGAAACTCCAATACTTTGGCCACCTTATGTGAAGAGCTGACTCATAGGAAAGACCCTGATGCTGGGAAAGATTGATGGCAGGAGGAGAAGGGGACGACAGAGGATGAGATGGCTGGATGGTATCACCAACTCAATGGACATGAGTTTGGGTAAACTCTGGGAGTTGGTGATGGACAGGCAGGCCTGGCGTGCTACAGTTCATTGGGTTGCAAAGAGTCAGACACGACTGAGGGACTGAACTAAATCTAAATATTGCAACTATGTGAAACTACTACACGTTGTTGTTTAGTTTCTAAGTTGTGTCCAACTCTTTTGCAACCCAATGCCATGTAGCTTGCAGAATCTTAGCTCCCTGACCACTGACTGAACCCACGTCCCCTGCAGTGGAAGCATGGATTCCTAACCACTGTCCCACCAGGGAATCCCTGTAACACCTTTTAGAGTGATGAAAATCTTCTGGAGCTAGATAGAGGTGATGGGTACACAAACTGTGAATGTACTAAATGCCACTAAATTTCACATTTTAAAATGATTAACGCGGAGAAGGCAATGGCACCCCCACTCCAGTACTCTTGCCTGGAAAATCCCATGGACGGAGGAGCCTGGTAGGCTGCAGTCCATGGGGTCACTAGGAGTCGGACACTTTCACTTTTCACTTTCATGCATTGGAGAAGGAAATGGCAACCCACTCCAGTGTTTCTGCCTGGAGAATCCCAGGGACAGGGGAGCCTGATGGGCTGCCATCTCTGGGGTCGCATAGAGTCGGACACGACTGAAGTGACTTAGCAGCAGCAGCAGCAGCAACTTCTGTAATGAGGTATAGTCACAATACTTTGGTTTCCGGAAAGTTTGTGGTTAAAATGTCATTCTTTGGTCATCTGAAAAGCAGGCAGTTATTTGATCCACAGATCCATAATCCTAAGATAGAAAGCAGTGACTTAGTGTCAGACATGGACTCCAGGGACAGAGCTGGTAGGCGCCTTTGTGGTCCGGGGCTGCCCTGGCGTTCAGTGTTCTGAAGGGCAGCCCCACTGGGGGGCTACACAGAGCTACACAGAAGCTTCATAGCACTGCCACCACACTGTGGACTCTCCACATGGGCTGGGAGCTCCCCTGAAAGTTGAGTAACCTAGTCCAAACGTCTCCCCCAGATATGACTGTGGGTCTCATGTCTGCAAAATGCGGGAGATGAACTCGATAACGGAGTTTCTGTCTTCAGGTTCTGTGATTCTGACAGTCTTGCCTGAGTGGTGAACTAAAATTGTGACCTGAGACCTTTAATGGCATCAAGAAACATGTTGAACAGAAATGAATTCATAAGCTGATTTATGGAAGGGTTTGCCAGTGTACTAACTTGAATTACAGGATATCCCCAGTGACAAAAACTGTATTATTTGCTTTTATTCTGTTTTATGCACAGTCTTCCTCCTATATTTGTTTTCCAAATAAACCAGAATTGTGTTCTGAAGGTCACAGCTCAGCACAGTGGTTTGGCCCTGTTTGATATTTAGATAATAAGTTATTCAGGTATTAATTATAAAGGTTACTAGTACTAAAAAAAATGAAATAAAATAAAATGATTAACGCAATTAATATTGCGTTATGTGAGTTTTACCTCAATAACAACAACAAAAAGCAAAAAGCCTCCTCTTGAATGAGGAACTGTTATTTTGCTTTCAGCAAGCCTGTAAGGATGAGGCAATCTTTATTGTCCAAAGAGGAAATTGTCAGTTAACTTTTACTCATAACAAGTCACCCTAAAATTTAGTAGATTAAAACAAGCGTTAACAAGATACCACTGCACACCTATTAGAATGGTGAAAATCCGGAACAGTACCAGTATCAAATGCTGATAAGGATGTGGAACAACTGAACTTTCCATCCATAGCTGATGGGAATGCAAAATGGGACAGCCACTTGGGAAGAAAATTTATAGATTTCTTACAGGATTAAGTATATTCTTACCATGCAATCCAGTAGTTATGCTTCTTGGTATTTTCCCAAAGGAGCTGAAAACTTATGTCCACCCAAAAACCAGCACACAGATGTTTATAGTAACTTTATTCATAATTTCCAAACTTGGAAGCAACCAAGATGTCCCTCAGTAGGTGAATGGCTAAATAAACTGTTACCTCCAGACAATGGAACATTCAGTGCTAAAGCAAATGAGCTATCAAGCCATGAAAAGACACACAGGAATTTTAAAAGCATATTACATATCTTAAAAGTGTAGTCTCAATAGGCCAGTACTTTTCAAGTCTCTGTTTGTGTGACACATTCTATTATCTCATTTACCAAGAAGCCAATATGAAAATGCCACATACTGCATGATTCCAACTATACGACATTCTGGAAAAGGCAAAACTGTCTCCGGAGAGACAGTAAAAAGATCTGTGGTTGCAGGTCGGGGGTGAGTGGATAGGTGCTAGGGAAGATGAGTAAGCAGAACACAGAGGATTTTTAGGGCAGTGGAAATACTCTGTGTGGTACCATAATGATAGATACATATAATTATACATTTGCCCAAACCTATAGAATGTACAACACCAAGAGTGAACTGTAATGTAAACTATGGTCTTTGGAGACTCACAGAGAATGAACTTAACGATTGCCAGTAGGGAAGGATGTGGGGAAGGGATAGTTAGGGAGTTTGGGATGGACATGTAATCACTGCTATATTTATTTATTATTTTTTAAACATACATCAATATTTTTATACCAAGTATTAGTCCCATCAGCATTACCTGGTATCACCAGATATACAGTATCACCCATATCCTCATCCAAATATATATTTGTCAAATTTGCAATTTTAGCCTATCCTATAGTATCTCACACTTGTAATTTGCATTTTCCTGATGACTATTGACATTTAGCATTTTTATACATATATACCTATAATTCCTATCAATGTTTTTCTTTTCTATAAATAATGTCTTCTTCATAATCTTGGTTATTTCCAATTGGCTTGTGTTTTAATTGTCCAGTTTATCTTGTACTGAATCTGAATAATAGCACTTGCAAGCTGTCAGATCTTCTGAAACTTTGTTTATGCTTTACTTCCTCTGTGCTCTTATTTCAATTTAAATATAATTAAATTTAGCAACATGTGTTTTACAGGCAGTGATATATGTGAATGTGTGTGTCTTGCTTATAAGTCCCAATCACATAAGTTAAAAGTACTTTTATGGTTTCTTATAAGTATAAACACTTATATTTCTTTTAAACATTTGTATTTAGCTCTTTAATCTATCTAGAATATGTTTCAATGAATTAGGAATGTAACTTCATTTTTCTAAAGACATAGCCACATGTCTGATATGTATCAAAAAACTCATCTTTTCCTCACTAGTTTATAACGCTGCTTCTGCCATATGTCAAATGACTCTGTATGCTTTGGTGTCTATTTTGGGGCATTCTATTTGTTCTTTTGGTGTATTTGTCTACGTGAGATAAACAATTTTAATTAATATAGCTTCAACTTGCTATTTAGTTTTGCTCATAAACCACATTATTCATAATACTTTCTTAGATATTTTTAACCCACAAGTACTTCATATTTATTTTAGGATCTCCATTCAAATTACAAATATTTTAAAATGATAGGATTGTATTTGGACTAGCTTTGAATTTATTAATTCAGAGAGAATTGATATCTTAAAATATGTGTACCACATATTTGCATATATTTCCAGTTCTTTTAAGGAAGTTTTCTTTTCTTCATTATTAATTAATAACTTTTTGTGTCTTGTTATATCTGATCTTATATGCCTTACATTCTTGTTAATAATGTAAAAAGCATCTTTTTATTATTTTTATTTTATTTTATTTTACTTTTTAACTTTACAATATTGTATTGGTTTTGCCATATATCAAAATGAATCCGCCACAGGTATACATGTATTCCCCATCCTGAACCCTCCTCCCTCCTCCCTCCCCATACCATCCCTCTGGGTCGTCCCAGTGCACCAACCCCAAGCATCCAGTATCGTGCACTGAACCTGGACTGGCGATTCATTTCATATATGATATTATACATGTTTCAATGCCATTCTCCCAAATCATCCCACCCTCTCCCTCTCCCAGAGTCCAAAAGACTGTTCTATACATCAGTGTCTCTTTTGCTGTCTTGTATACAGGGTTATTGTTACCATCTTTCTAAATTCCATATATATGTGTCAGTATACTGTATTGGTGTTTTTCTTTCTGGCTTACTTCACTCTGTATAGTAGGGTTAAACACATGAAAAGATGCTCAACATCACTCATTATCAGAGAAATGCAAATCAAAACCACTATGAGGTACCATTTCATGCCAGTCAGAATGGCTGTGATCCAAAAGTCTATAAGCAATAAATGCTGGAGAGGGTGTGGAGAAAAGGGAACCCTCTCACTGCTATATTTAAAATGGATAACCAACAAGGACCTCCTGTACAGTACATGGAACTCTGCTCAATGTTATGTGGCAGCTTAGATGGAGGGGGAATTTGGGGGGGAATGAACACATGTATATGTATGGCTGAGTCCCTTCACTGTTCACCTGAAACCATCATAATATTGTTAATTGGCTATACTCCAAAAAAAAAAAAAAAAAAAACTATGGCCTTTGGGTGATTGTGATATGTCAGTGTAGGTTCACTAGTTGTAACAAATGTACTGCTCCGATGAGGGCTATTGAAAATGGGGAGACTGTCTTTGGGGGTAGAGTATATACGGGAAACATCCATCTATACATCCCTTCAGTTTTGCTACGACTGTAAAACTGTTCTTTTAAAAGTCTTAATGAAAACATTTAAAAAATTTTTAAGTACAAGGATTTATTATTTCTCACAAATCTATGGGTTGGATAAGTGGTTCTGCTGGTCTGAGGCAATTCAGCTGGGGTTCAATGGTGGAGGATGATCGCTCACCAGGGACAGCTCTCTACATGGTCACTCAACCTTTGAGAGGTTGTCATGGGCTGGTACACATAAAGGCATAAAAGTTCCTAGCAGAAAACTAACACAAGTCTCAACAGGCCAGCAGTTTTCAAGTCTCTGTTTGCATGATACATTCTATTATCTCATTTACCAAAGTCTCATAGCCAAGACCAGAGTCAGTATGGGACGTGACTTCCCACGTGCATACATACTTGGTGGGGGGGAGATTCTTGAAGCCCTTTTTGTACATAAGCTACCGAAGGGAGGAAGAAGTTAAATATCTGAACCAAGATCTAATCTCTAATAGCCAACTAGGGTTAGGAGAAGTGCTTGGTACAAAAGGGAAGCCTCTCTATTTGACTTGATATCACCAAAGCATATAGGAAATGGTCAGACGGTATCTGAGGAACTCCGTCCATGTTCCCTGGTGGCTCAGACGGTAAAGCATCTGTCTACCATGCAGGAGACCCGGGTTCGATCCCTGGGTTGGGAAGATCCCTTGGAGAAGGAAATGGCAATCCACTCCAGTACTATTGCCTGGAAAATCCCATGGACAGAGGAGCCTGGTAGGCTACAGTCCATGGGGTCGCAAAGAGTCGGACACGACTGAGCGACTTACACGAGTACACGAGTCCATGTGTGACCACAGAATGGTTTCAATTCTACACTATAGAACAGACTTCAGCTATGGAATCTTGAATGGAATATTATTGTTTGGGTTTGCTGTATTTTTCTAAGGAGGGTGGTGGGCCCCATCTTGTAGACATCAAGGAAAACAAGAAGACAAGTGGGTTGGATCTGCTTTTCCTCTTACAACTTAAAAAGAAAGATTTTCCTGTGTGCGACAGTGACATAGATTAAGATCACGCATGTGGAAGAAAAATGCACACATGGATTATTTCCAAACACAGATATTTACAGTAAGGACACAGGGGACGTGGCCACCTGCCTCTGTGGGTCCTGGGTCTCTAACATTCACACGGCCCACAGCAAGAATCCATAAGGAGTCAGGTGTGCCAATATTCAAAACATAAGTGAGTGAACAAATTTAAAAATACACTGAATTGCTTAATATTGCAACCATAGGAAACTACGGCATATTGTCGTTGTTTGGTTGCTAAGTTGTATCCGACTCTTTTCAACCTCGTTGACTGAAGCCTGCCAGACTCCTCTGTCCACGGGATTTCCCAGGCAAGAACACTGGAGTGGGTTGCCATTTCCTACTCCAGGGGATTTTCCTCACCCAGGGATCAAACCCACATCTCCCGCATTGGCAGTCAAATTCTTCACCACTGAGCCACATAAGGAAGCCCAAAACTATTGCATAATAGCCCTAATCCAGGAGTCTATCACTATAGACTGGAGCACAAAAAAGCGGCAAGAAATTGAACACGGAGCGTTTCACGGGAACAACTCTTTGTTTTATAAGAATGTATCGTTTTCACACCATCTGATAGGAAAGATTTTGACAAGTTAGCTGGCTTGTCTTTTCTCTCATCTAAAGTCTTCTGCAGCTCAAATCTTACCTGCAGTCCAAAGTGGTATCTTCCTCCAGTGTTGGCAGTGGTAACCCATCAGCCTCCATGGCTTTTGGTGTGTCTCCTTCCAAAGGCATAGAATGGGAGAGGTGAAAAAGCATTTTCCCTGGAGGCATGAACTGTGTCGCTAGAATGGATTTTTAGTGCTGCAGATCATGCCAAGCCAGACCTGAGGACCACATACCAAGAGACAGAGGTGTTCTCTGTGTTCTCTGATGAATTTATTTAGTGTGTGCTTACTGTATAAAAGCTTCCCTGGTGGCTCAGACGGTAAAGCATCTGCCTGCAGTGCGGGAGACCCGGGTTCGATCCCTGGGTTGGGAAGACCCCCTGGAGAAGGAAATGGCAACCCACTCCAGTACTCGTGCCTGGAAAATTCCATGGACTGAGGAGCCTGGTGGGCTACAGTCCATGGGGTCGCAAAGAGTCAGACACAACTGAGCGACTTCACTTTACTGTATAAAAGGGGCTTCCCAGGTGGCCCTAGAGGTAAAGAACCCACCTGCCAGTGCAGAAGACTTAAGAAATGCAGAGTTCAATTTCTGGGTCGGGAAGATCCCCTAGAGGAGGGTATGGCAACCCACTCCAGTATTCATGCCTGGAGAATCCCATGGACAGAAGAGTCTGGTGGGCTACAGTCCATAGGGTCACAAAGAGTTGTACATGACTGAAGCAACTTAGCACAGCACAGCACACTATGATATGAAGAGTGCTTCAAAGCAAGGGATCCAAGCAGGGTTCCCCACTGTCTGCATCTTAAAGTCTTGGCGCTTTGAAAGTTGGGATGTGCCAGGAGGTGATAACCGATGCCCCAATATGTCAACCTACTGCATGCTTTGTGCAGAGTTGCCTCGAAGGACATGACTTACACAGGCCCTGGATGGAACAGTTTACTCAAGAAGAGACAGAGCAAGATAAGCTTCAACAGTGAGGCTCAGTGCCCCCACACACAACCAGTGTGTGCCATCTTGCAGTTGACTTAGGGCAATGATCTGCATGGTCTGTCTTGGGCTACAAGTGAAGGGCCCTTTCCCTCCCGACCAGGAACAGATAGTAGTGGGGTTGGCCTGTGCCCTATGTCATTACAAGCTTAAGCAAAACAAAGGAGCATACAGCTGAGTCAAAAACAGAGTAAGATAATCCCACCCAAGGCAATAAGCCCAGCACAGCTGTGCAGCACTTTATCTCTGGGGAAAGAAGTGTTCCAGCCCCAAGGCCTCTCTTCTGTGGCTCCAGGGGGTTGAAAGACTGCATAGACTAGAATGCCTTTCCTGATGCAGTGGGCAGCTGGCCTGAGGGAGAACTAGATCACTAACTGGCCTTTGCATGGGACTCAAGGTATTTAACTTGAATTCAAGGTACCTTCCTTACTTCTGTACCTTCCTTACACAGCCATCAGAGGAGGCCAGACACCTAGGATGATTTCATTTGGAAACTAAAGGTACTCTGATGTTGGAGAAGACTGTTAAAAATCCCTTGGACAGCAAGGAGACCAAACCAGTCAATCCTAAAGGAAATCAACCTCCAATACTCATTGGAAGGACTGATGCTGAAACTGAAGCTCCAACACTTTGGCCACCTGATACGAAGAGCCAACACATTGGTAAAGACCCTGATGCTGGGAAAGGCTGAGGGCAGGAGACGAGGGGCAACAGAGGATGAGATGGTTAGATAGCATCATCAACTCAATGGACATGAGTTTGAGCAACCTCCAGGAGATAGTGAAGGACAGGGAAGCCTGGCATGCTGCAGTCCATGGGGTCACAAAGAATCGGACATGACTTAGCAACTAAACAGCACCAAGAAAGGAACAGCAAGCAGTGCAGGGAAAAACCACTTCAGGCCTCTCTCCTGAGAAGGGACCAGTGCATCTGTGCATGGAACACCATCCTGAGATTTTGAGACCTGCCCAGGATACAGACACATAACACATGTAGTGACGAGAAAGGAGTGATGGGGAGTTGAGAGTAATGGCAGACAATTGCTATAGGCCAAGTGCAGGTCTGTGAAAGCAGGTGGGCCATCTTAGCTCAAATATGCTGACACTGTAACAGTACAGGGCAGCTCAGCTTATGCTAGACAAACAGGTTATGCAAGCCTACATCCCGGGATGTGGCAAGACCAGTGTTTACAGGCAGAAGTGACAGGGTAGTTGGTATTTCTGCAAGGGAAGAAGCTGCTGGGTGTGCTAGGCAGTATTGTGAAATAGTTTTAGTAAGCGCTTCATGTAGTAAACATCTCATCTCAAAGGAAGTGCCCGTAACACAGTTTCGGAGTGTAGTAACTGCTAGAAAGCACCAGCTGTTGTTATCATCAGCCCCAGAAGACCCCTGAGGTTGGAGCAGCTTACAAAGAGCACAGCCTGCTCCCTCAACCATGCCAAGCTGAGTAACAAATAGAGCTGATGTGATTCTTCAATGTCAACAATGATGCTAGGTGGCATAGGAGAGGAAAATCCATAAAAGACTCAGGAGGTACACCAAAGCCACTCAATTAAAAATAAACAAATTTTTTAAAAAAGAAACAGCACTATATTGTGAAATCGGACATGTGTCTTCATCGCTTCTTTTTGCTGAACAGATGTGCATTTGGTGCTGCATCAGACACTTCTTATATTACTTCCCACCCATCAGCCCTATCGCTTCCTCTGGCCACCACTACAACAACCAATCTTGTACAGGCCTTGCCCAGCTCCATGGAGGGGCAGTCTGGCAGCATCTCCCCGTTCATAGCCTTCATCTCATCATGCATGCCATTCCTCTCCTGAATCAGGGACTCTCCGATGCTGAGATAGAGAACCTGCAGGAAACCACTTGGTACTCAGGACCGAGATGCTGCAGCCTGGAGGTACTGGACGAGGACTCAGGAGACTCAGAGACTCAAAGACTTGGAAGTCCCTGGGGAGTATCCCCAGCAAAGGTGAAAGTCAGCGTGTACGTGGATAGAATGGCTTGTCCCGTGGAAGTCAGCCAGCCTCTTCCCTCAGCCACAACAGAGCCAGTGCAACAAGCCCTTGGCTGTGGTGGCAAGGATAGAGGTTATGCATGGGCCCAACAGTGTGGGCTCTCTCTCATCAAGGCCCATTTAACTATGACTGCTGCTGAATGCATAACCTTCCAGAAGAGGTAGACATCAAGTCTCACTATGGCACCCGCCTTCAAGGAGAAAACGCAGCCGTACAGTGACATGTTGATTATTTCGGATGTCTGCCAACGGGCAAGGGAGAATAAGCCAACCTTAGCAGGACCGACACTTATTCCCGATGTGGGGCTTTTCACTACCAGCAGTACATTCGCCAGTCCAATGGTCCAAGGACTTAGAGAATGTCTGATCACTCAGTATGGTATGTGCACAAGAGGGCCTCAGGTCAAGGGATCCATCTTACAAATGGTGTGAGTCAGTGAGCATATGGGATCCACTTGGTGTTACCATACACTGAAACAGCTAAGAGAATGGTGGGGGGTTAATAATTTAGCTGAAGCGAAAACAAACTTCAGGGCTGGGACTTCTCCAGAATGCAGTGTATGCATGGAAGCAAAGAATGTTAGATAATGTCATGTCCCCTGTGGCTAAAACACACAGGAATCAAGGGGTTGGCCTCCGTCTTCATATTTCCAGTCATCTATTTGTGATTCCCATCCCTGAAGCTTTAGACTCTGCTGGATTTCCGGGGAGATGGGAGAGGTAGAGATGAACTAGTATGAGTGCACAGTGTGGGTTCTACTGAACCTGAAAGAATGTGTGTATGTGTGTGTGCATGTGCGCACGCGTCCACGCACACGTGCTCAGTCACTCAGTCATGTCCAACTCTTTGCGACCCCACAGACTAATACAACCAGCTTGAAGCAAGCTTTGTGATGGATTAGACATAATAAGGAAGTGGCAACCCGCTCCAGTATTCTTGCCTGGAGAATCCCAGAAACAGAGGAGCCTGGTGGGGTGCTGTCTATGGAGTCGCACAGAGTCGGACACGACTGAAGTGACTTAGCATGCATGCATGCATTGGAGAAGGAAGTGGCAACCCACTCCAGTATTCTTGCCTGGAGAATCCCAGGGACAGAGGAGCCTGGTGGGCTTAAGTCTACGGGGTCGCACAGAGTTAGACACGGCTGATGTGACTTAGCAGCAGCAGCAGCGGACATAATAAAGGCACAAACGCCTTGGAGGAAAGCAAGGGGCAGACTGTACTATGTATTACGTCACACCCTTGCAGCCTCACTCCTTACCTCAGCCACTGCTCAGTCGCTGCTTTTCTTGCTTCATGGAGGTGTTTTACCTTGTAACTCTAGCTTTCCACTGGGCTTCTCTGATTCTGAGGTATGGAATATGTGAAAGAACATAATAGACACTCACAAGCAAACCAGAAGTGTGAATAAATTAATGCTTGTATATACGGAATCACGCGGATATAGAGAATCACGCGGACACGGGCGGGAAGGAGAAGGTGGGACAAACTGGGAGAGTGGCACTGACATATATACATTACCAGGCATAAAATAGACAGCTAGTGGAGAAGGAAATGGCAACTCACTCCAGTACTCTTGCCTTGAAGATCCCATGGACGGAGGAGCTTTGTGCAGGCTACTATCCATGGGGTTGCAAAGAGTTGGGCACGACTGAGCGACTTCACTTTCACTTTCAAACCATAAATGTAATTGGTTTTCCTACCTTTTCATGCCAATTTATTCCATTAAAAATACAATGAAATTTAAAAAATAAATAAAATAGACAGCTAGTGAGAAACTGCTACATAACACGCAGCTCAGCTCGGTGCTCTCTGATTGATGGCCTAGAGAGGTAGGATGTGGCGTGGGAGGGGGGATCCAAAGGGAGGGGATATATGTACATACCTATAGCTGATTACAGCAGAAACTAACAGAATTTTGTAAAGCAAATATACTCCAATAATAAAATAAAATTAATATTTGAAATCCACCCCTGGCCAATGAAGTCTTGCTCTCACCACAGTTTAACACATTGCTGTGTAACAATCCACTTGAAGCTTACTAGTATAAAGTGACAACAGCTGTATTCTACTCACAAATTCTGTGGGTCAGAAATTCACACAGGGCACAACCCTGATGGCTTGTCTCTGCTTCATGATGCCTGGGGCATGCCTGGGAAGACACGAAAAGCAAGAAATGACCCAAAGGGATAGGGAACCATCTACAGCAGGGCTGTCCAGTAAAAATACAATGCAAGTTGCATGCTGTTGTTGTACTCTCTAAGTCATGTCAACTCTTTGAGACCCCATGGACTGTAGCCCACCCCTCCTCTGTCCTGGGGATTTCCCAGGCAAGAATACTGGAGTGGGTTGCTATTTCCTTCTCCAGGGGATCTTCCCACCCAAAGATCAAAGCCACATCTCCTGCACTGGCAAGTGGATTCTTTACTGCTGAACCACCTGGGAAGCTCATGTAGTATTTTATATAGTGTCAAATACACAGGAGAAAAATCAAGACAAGAAATTTGGGCAGAGGGAGGTTATAATTTCAGATAGAGAGTCCCAGAAAGATTAACAAGAAAAACAACATTTGAATGAGGAGTTGAAGGAGGTTAGGGAGAAAGTAAAATTTTCTCCCAGAAAAGTTATTGAAGGGAAGAGTAATGTAGGAAGCAGGAACAGAAATCTCTGAGCCAGCCTGCATAATCAAAGCAAAATGAGTGAGGGGAAGAGTAATAAGGACCTGAAAACAGAGCATATACCTGGACCAGATCACATAGGGGCTGGTAGGCTAGGAGAAGGATTGAGCTTTACACGGGGTTGGGATGCAGGATTAAAAAGCCATCCATGGGTTTTAAATAGGATTGACTTGGCTGATTTATATTTTAACAGGATCACCCAGGCTGCAATGTTGAGAATGAACTGAGAAGGGGCAAGGGCAGAGGAAGGAGACACATTCGGAGGTTTTTGCAAGAATCCTGGTGATAGACAGAGTGGCTTGGACCAGGTGGAGGGAAAGGATGTGGTGAGGAACAATAAGGTTCTGGACACATTTTTGAAAGCAGATTCACCCCAGTATTTTTAATGAATCGGATGTGAAGGTGAAACAAACAGAGGAGTCAAGGGTTAAGATTCTATGTGAGGAGTCACATGACCAGGCTCACATGTTAGAGCACCCTGATAACAGGCTGTCTGTGCCCTTGAATGGGGTGAACTTCCAAGGAAAATATTCTGATGAGAGGATTCAGTGACCCTCCTAGAGGAAGGATCCTTCATAAACTGGCTCCTCCCTTTGCCCATGTCCAGTGGGCAGTTGGAGAAGCCTCATGTCATCCTCGCCCCTTCTTCCTGTTGCCTTCTCAGCCTCCTTCCCTTTATTTAGAAATAGCGTGTTATCTATTATACAATCCAGGAAAGCGTTCTGATCTCTGCCCTGTGACTTCCCTTTCCTCCTCTTTCTATAAATACAAGGGCAGAGCAGAGATCCAGGGAAGTCTGAGAGAGCCCGAGTCCTCAAGCTGGTCCACTGTCTGTGCACCAGGAAGATGAAGACCTCCATAGCTGCCCTGCCCTTCCTCATCCTCGCTGCCCAGGCTGCACTTGGTGAGTTCAGTGAGCCTTCTCCCAGGTGGGCAGGTGGGTGGTAACTTGCAGACCAGGGAGGAGACGCAGAGGGGCACCTTTGTCCCAACGTGGATATAGCTCCCGTTTAAAAGCAGCAGCAGTAGGTACAGACCTCTCCCTGTAGCCGTTGGTCCCCGGGGAAAGCAGCATACAGCTGACTGGTCCCACCTGGGAAAAAAATTCTCTCCCTTTCATGACCAGAATTATCTGGCACTGTCTCTTAGCTGACATAGGAACATTATGGACGAGATCAAGAGAACTGTAGAAAAATCGTAGATCTGTAGAAAGAAGTATAGACTTTCACAGTGTTAGAACTATTATATGCCCTCTAGTGTAAAACTCTCACTTCAGACAGGAAACTGGACAAGTCAGACAAGTGACTCACTCAAGTGTACTTAATCATCTTATTTATTTATGTAACAAATAGATATCTAATATTTCCTATGTGAAAGCAGGCACTGTTCTAAGTGTCTGGTAGATATTAATATATTGGATCCTCCTGACAATGCTGTAGGGCAGACTATCAGAAAACTATATGGATTTACTTATCATTATTATTATTAATTACTCTCTTACAAACAAGAGGTGAGGCATAGGAACCCTGGATAACTTGCTCAAGATCACACAGCCATACGTGGTGGCATTACATTACAAGCTAGTTAGGAAGCTATAATGGGAAGACAACACCCATCTAAGACTTAATTTTTCAAGCCCTACACATATCATATTAAGCATATTGAAGTGTATGCACATGCCTCTTTTAATATAATTCATATGTGACTACATAAGAATGAGCTAAATTTTAGTTATGCTTGCCTAATTATTCTCCGAATTATTCTAGTACAGGTCCACAATCCATTTATCCAAATCTTTGGGGCTAGATGCATTTTGGAATGCAGATTTTTTCAGGTTTTTAAAAAGGCAATGCAGTATGACCCAGAAATTCCATTTCTTCTTGATATAGCCAAAAGAACTGAGAGTAGATACACGAAAGAGATACCTATACAATCTTGCTAATAACAGGTAGTTTTTAATTGCCAAAAGGAGTAAGCAAGCCAAGTGTCCACTGACAAACAAATGGATTGGAAAACAGGGTGTGTGTATATATCTATATATATATATATAGAGAGAGAGAGTATTATTCAGCCTTAAAAAATGAGGGAATTCTGACATGTGCCACGACATAGACAAACATTGAAGACATGATGATAGATGAGAGAAGCCAGTCACAAAAGGACAGATAATATGATTCCACTCCTATGAGGTACTTAAAATAGTCAAATTCAGAGAGAAAGTAGAGCGGCAGTGGCCCAGGATTTAGGGAAGGGGGAAACGGGGAGCTGTTGTGTAATGGGTACAGAGTTTCAGCTTTCAAGATGAAAAAAGTTCCATGGATGGATTGTGGTAAGTTGCACAATATGAGAAGGTACTTAATGCTATTGAACTGTACACTTCGAGATGATTAAAATTGTAAAGTTTATGTTATTTGCATTATGTATGTGCTAACTCTTGGTTATTAGCAACTACAGACTAAACCCAGATTGCTGCCTATAGTTCTTGGTACTTCAGTTGACAGCTCTCAAATGTACAAAATCACCTCCAGTTCATGTCAAGCCATGAATACCTCCATCTTCAAGTCTGCCTGCTAGAGCTTTTGCTTTTCCTGATTGTGATTTTTGTGACATTTGATCTCAGACAATTGTACTTATTGATAACTTGAGGAAAACAAAAATTACCTGAAAAACTGCCTGACCCGCTGCATTGTACACATGCAATCTTTGCAAAGATTGTAAATGACAGTTGTGAATATTCAGTCATGATTATCGTTTCCTATCCATGTTCTGATCACAGGGAGATAGTGAACAAATGATTATATTGGAGACTTTTTAATTTATAAGATCTAATGTAAAACCACTACTTGCAACTTTTTAGATCTGAATGTTGCCTGTTTAATATATTTCTTTAAAAGGGTTTTCTATCTATTGTTAATATCAGTTGGATAACATTATGTCAAGTGGTTTTTTTTTCTGATTGTTAATTTGATGCTAGCTGGAATTCAAGAAATGACACTGACCTTATTCAAATAAAGAAATATTTTAGTATTTTTTTAATTGTAAACTTTGCATTATGTACATTCTATCACATTCTAAAAGAATGTATTTTTAAAAAGGTAACACATACCTGGACATTACTTAACATCCCTGCAAGAGTCTGAGACACACACATTAACCAAACACAGTCATATTTCTGCAGCAAACACATTCACACTAATGGAGTAAATAAAGCCTGTAAATAGCCTCACTTCACTTTGGGTGATGTTGTGTCACCAGATCAGTTATAGAAAAATGTTTACTGTTTCCAGAGCCCTGTCAATTCCAGAAATGTGTAGAGAGCATGGGGCATTGGATCGCATTATGGAACTATTCAACTGATCTACTTGTGTTGGATGTGCAGTTAGCTTTTTGTATTCAAGTCAATAGAATGGTTTCCTGTCTCGAACTTTTTCAAAAGTCCCCTGAAAAGTCTCAGGGCCTTGATAGAGAAAATGGGCTTGGAGACAGATCTGGGCCATTGGTTCAGTATCCTTGCCTCCCTAGCAGGAGATGGGGTTGAGGAATGAGAGAGATGGAGATGTTGAAACGATGTTGCTTCCCAGTAATTCTTCTTCCCTTCTCTACGGTTTCTCTCAAGTAGAAGACATGATGTCACACCTGAAATTTGAACTCTCAAGTCCGAATCAGAATCACCACTCACTGTCTCAAGGAGGTAAAGTTTTGTTATGGCATATATTTAAAAACAGCTAGCAGGTACAGATTGGCTCAAAGACTTCAATCCACCTCGTTTACAGGACCTGAGGGGGGTCCTGAGGGTGGTGAACATCTCCAAGGAAGTTCAGGAGGGGCTGTGTGTCCATAGATGGACTCTTCCAGAGATGGACTCAATTCCACCTGGCTGTCCCAAGAGTTGGCTCACTGTGGGGAGAAGGGAAGGGTGCTCCTGCAGGCCTCAGACCCTCCTTCTTCTGGGAGAAATTCTGCTCTGTAGTGGCCCTGCCTGGATGCCCTCAGACACACAGCTCAACCCTGTGGAGAGCAAAATGTCTCTGGCAAGGAGAGGCCATCACGTGCTGGAAGAGAAGGAACACATCCCTTTCCAGTCCTGAACCTTCAGGACTTCCCTGGTGGTCCAGTGGTTAAGAATCCGCCTGCCAATGCAGGACACACGGGTTGCATCCTTGCTCCGGGAAGATTCCACATGCCTCCTTGCAAGGGAGAGTAGCCCCTGCTCGCTGTAACTGGAGAAAGTCCGTGTGCAGCAATGCAGACCTAGAACAGCCAAAGATAATTTTTTTTAAAGCCCTACACCTTCTCACTCTTCCCAGTAGGTGGGAGGAAAGGGAGAAAGGATGCGGTTTTCATCAGTTTTGTTTGTTTAGTTCCTAAGTTGGGTCCGACTCTTTTGCAACCCCAAGGACTGTAGCCCGTCAGGCTCTTCTGCCCATGGGGTTTCCCAAGCAAGAATACAGGAGCGGCTTGCCGTTTCCTTCTGCAGGTTTTCCTCCCACTCAGTCCTTAAGTGACACTTTCTCTTGTTGCAGGTTTTCACCGGCCCACGGACTGCTGCATGTCTTACACCCCACGAAACATCCGATGTGTGTTTATGAAAAATTATATAGAGACGAGCAGTGCGTGCTCCCAGCCAGCTGTCATGTAAGTGTGCCAAGCTCACTGGCCATCGCTGGGGGCAGAGCGGAGAGGGGAAGGGGAGATACCTGAGGAATGGATGTCCAGCAAAGTCCCACCCTCTGGATCCTGCCAGATCAGCAGAAGCATGTGTCCTCAGTAGGATCCTTCAGGGCACCAGGTATGAGATCAGATCAGATCAGTCACTCAGTCGTGTCCGACTCTCTGCGACCCCATGAACCGCAGCACGCCAGGCCTCCCTGTCCATCACCAACCCCCGGAGGTCACTCAGACTCACATCCATCGAGTCAGTGATGCCATCCAGCCATCTCATCCTCTGTCGTCCCCTTCTCCTCTTGCCCCCAATCCCTCCCAGCATCAGAGTCTTCTCCAATGAGTCAACTCTTCGCATGGTATGAGATGCTCCAGGTGAAAAGGGAAGCTAGGGAAGGAAGGTGAGCGCCGAAGGGAGGCTGCCCAAGGAAACTCTCTGAGTCCCTGAGGGCGTCTCAGCCTGAGGGAGAGTCTCAGAGAGAAGCTGTTCTGAATTCCTGCAGCAGAGAAAGGGAAGAACTGGCTGGGCTGTCGGGGGCCCAAGGGGCAGGGAGGACAGGATCCCCACCCGTATTTGCTGAACCCTCTGCTGTTTGTAATCTTTCCCCCCACCTTCTTCCCAGCTTCGTCACCAAGAAGGGGCAGCGTGTCTGTGCTGATCCTAACAATGAGGGAGTTCAGAAATGCAAGTCGGACCTGAGGCTGGGGTCAGCCGTCGAGGACCTGAGATCGGTATTGCTTGAGCGGGGGCGCCTGGACCGGGCCCCTTCTTCTCCGTCTCTCTTGCCTGACCATCCTCATTGGAGGGCCGTGGCCTGAATTACTTTTTAAAAAAGCAACAGTTACTGTTTGTTCTCATTACAAAAGCAACACATTCATCAAGAGTATCTAATTTGACTTCACTCAAACTTTTAGAGGGAAAAGATTGTGTAGGAATTGCTGAACTTTGGATTCATAGGGCTTTTTTGCAGGGGGGAGGGGGAGTCTGAACAAGACATCATAGTGTAAATTTTTTAAGCTAAAAACATGACATTCAAATACAGACTTAGTATGTGTTTTTAACCCATTAATCACTAAACTGATTCAAAGATCATCTGAGGAACAGAAGTTTATATAGTTATTGGAGATGGCATTCTGAAATGTTTGTTAGAGAAAAACAAATTCAAATCCTAGAGGGCGATAAATCTGTAACTTTGGGGATTATCTTTTCTACTAGACTGCAATCCTTTGGATCTGTGCTTAACAATAAAATTACAAATCAGTCTCAGTCAACAAGCAATTTCATAAATTCTGGGTGTTGGTCAACAGTATATAGACCATCAATCAAATGTACATTTCCCATACAAATTAAGGAATCCTGGGTGAGTCCTTCAGACAGTGCTCCAATATGACATTGAAAGGCCTATACTCATTCTTTTGCCTTAATGCTATGCTTTGGATATTTTTTTTCTTACCAGATATAATTTCCTAAAATATATCTTCTCTAAAGTTAAAGGACATTAGGAAAACACTTAAAACTAAAGTTAATATCAATTTTAGATTCATATCTATTAAAGCATATACATTTCTACTTATAATTAGTAAATCTTAATCAACTCTCGCATAAAATTCAGAAATAAAGGACTGAATTCTAAACAACAACATTTTTTTTTAATTCAAAAAAAGTTTAAGATTTTTTTTTCCAGGCCAAGTTGGCAGAGTAGAAAGGCCCTGAACTCACCTCCTCTCATGAACACACTAAATCACAACTTGGCTAAAAAGTTTGTTCGGGTTTTCCGTAAGATGGTATGGAAAAACCAAAATGAATATTTTGGCCAACCCAATACTTGTAGAACAACTATCAGTGGAAAAAAAGAAACACAAACAGAACCTACCAACAAGAAAATATCTTTTACAATTAAAGATGTTAAAAGAGGAATCACCATAATACAGTGCTGGGGGTGCAGCAGACTCATGGTATGTCAAGTCCCATATTCCCTGGTGGGTTTCCCAGATGGCACTAGTGGTAAGGAATCCACCTGCCCATGCAGGAGAAGCAAGAGACTCAGGTTCAATCCCTGGGTCTGGAATATCCTCTGGAGGAGGAAATGGAAAACCACTCCAGTATTCTTGCCTGGAAAATTCCACCGACAGAGGAGTCTGGCAGGCTACAATCCATGGGGCCACAAAGAGTTGGACACGACTGATCACATACCCACGTTCACCCTCATGGGTGGCCCACAGACTGGAGAATGCTTACATTGCAGAGATTCTCCCACAAGAGTGAGAGGTCTGAGCTTCACTTCAGGCTCCCCAGCCCAGGAGCCCTGCCCTGGGAAGATAAGTCCCCAGAGTATTTGACTTTGAAGGCCAGCAGGGCTTATACTGGGAAAGACTGAGGGCAGGAGGAGAAGGGGGCGACAGAGGATGAGATGGTTGGATGGCATTACTGACTCAATGGACATGAGTTTGAGCAAACTCCAGGAGATAGGGAAGCCCAAGGAAGCCTGGGGTGCTGCAGTCCACAGGCTCGCAAAGAGACACAGCTGAGCAACTCAACAACAGGAGCAACAGGGCTTAATTTTGGCAGTCCCAGAGAACTGGAGGAATAGAAACTTCACTCTTAAAGAGAACACACACAAAGTCTTGCAGCCTGTAGGACTCACAGCAAAAGCAGTATTTGATAGGAGCCTGGGATCAAACCTACCTGCTGATCTTTGAGGGTCTCCCCGAGAGGCAGGAGTTAGCTACAGCTCACCCTGGGGACAGACACTGGCAGCAGCTGTCCTTGGGAACTCTTACTGCCACATAGACACCTTGCTGGTGAGCACCACTGTGGAATCCTTCCTCTAGCTTATTGCCCCCGGATCCAGCCCTGCCTGGTCCAGCAGCTTGTAGGAACCAGTGCTGGACTGTCTCAGTCCAAGCAACTAACTGGGTAGGAACACAGCCTCACCATCAGTAGACAGGCTGCCTTAATACCCCATGGAGCACACAGTTGCCTCTGGACATGACCCAACCCACCCAAAGGCCCAGAATCCATCCACCCACCAGTGGGCAACCCCACGGCTTACAGAACCAACCTGTCCACCAAGAAGCCAGATCCTACTTTGGGACCACCTGGACCTCTGTCCTGAGCACCAGTAGGCTGACACAAGCTTTGGGACAACCTGAACTTGTGCCCAACTGTGTCAGAAACCACTCCACCTCACCAACACTAACGATCTGACACCAACTCTGGGACCCCTGAGCCCTGCAACCAGACTCTAGGACTCAGCTCTCCCTGTCAGTATTCTGGCACTAACGCCAGGAACTGGCTTTACCACCAGTAAGTGGGCCACAGCCCCAAAGTCTTCTAGTCTTGAGTCCACCCACCAGGGAGCCAGAACTAGCCCCAGAGCCCCTGGAGTTCTGCAGTCAGCTGCCTTGTGACCAGGCCCCACTAACCAGCAGCCAACAGCCTCTATACAAGGAAGTGCCTGGTAAATAAACAGATCAGGGTCAACCAAGCCTATCAAACCGCCCACATAGCCCGCCACAACAAAAGGAACCACACAGCCCTCATGGGGGGAATCCCCAGAGCATGCAGCTTGGACGACAAGAGGGGTGTGCAGTGCTGGGATGCACAGGACATCTCCTGTAGAAAGCCATTTCTCCAAGGTTAAGAAATACAACTCACATACCAGATGCATAAAAATATAAACAGCAACTTTGGCAAAATGAGATGCCAGAGGAACATGCCCCAGACGAAGGAACAAGATTAAACCTCAGAAGAACTAGCTGAAGTGGTGAAAAAAAGAAAAAAGAACTAAGTGAACTGAAGATGGGCAATCTACCTGAGAAAAAAGTTCAGGGTAGCAATCATGCATGCACGTGTGCTAAGTTACTCAGTGGCGTCTGACTCTTTGCTACCCTATGGACCGCAGCCTGCCAGGCTCCTCTGTCCATCAGATTTTCCAGGCAAGAATGCTGGAGTGGGTTGCCATGCCCTCCTCCAAGGGATCTTCCCCACCCAGGGATCAAACCCGAGTCTCCTGCATTGGCTGGTAGTTCTTTTTAGCGCTAGCACCGCCTGGGAAGCCCAGTGATCATAACAGTGATTAAAGAACTTGAATCCATTAAAGAATGGATGCACAGAGCGAGAAGTGAGAAGTCTTTAACAAAGAGTTAGAAAGTAAAAAAGAAAACCCCCAAAGAGATGACAGATACAACCAATAAAGTAAAAAATACACTAGACAGAATCAACAGTAGACTAAACGACACAGAGGAATGTGTCAGCCAGTTGGACGGAGGTAACAGAAATAACTGATGCTCAATTTCCTCTCTGGCCCATGGTCCCCTCTGGACTCCCACAGCAGATACCCTTTTTTATTTAGAGAACTGTACTTGCAGCTTCGTCCTGGGTCAAACCCCTGACTATCCAAAAGTGGAGACTGGCAAGGTCCTTACTTGTTTTTGGGCCCAAGATTCTTCTCCCAACACCTCCCAACTGATCTTTGGCTTCCCCGGGGTCCTATTGGAAAAATGTTTCCTCGATGATCTTCTCCATCACCTATGTAAGGATATACGTTTTCAGCCACTTCGCGCATTGCCATCACATTGACAAAGGTCCTTTATATAGAACAGAAATTTCTCACCTTATGGTTAGCTTTCTGTCATCTTTTCTGATCCTTTACTGTTACTATGAGTTTGTTTTATTTAATAGTGAAAACTTTTATATTTGGAATTAGCCAGCTGGATTCGGTTTGCTGCTGCTGCTGCTAAGTTGCTTCAGTCGTGTCCGACTCTGTGCGACCCCAGAGACGGCAGCCCACCAGGCTACCCCGTCCCTGGGATTCTCCAGGCAAGAACACTGGAGTGGCTTGCCATTTCCTTCTCCAATGCATCAAAGTGAAAAGTGAAAGTGAAGTTGCTCAGTCGTGTCCAACCTCAGCGACCCCATGGACTGCAGCCTACCAGGCTCCACGGTCCATCAAATAAATTTAACTCTTGCTACAGCTTCATTTTCTCTTACAGATTAAAAGAGGTCCAGGCAGCCATGCCAAATTAAATTAAATTTTAAACTTTCAACAAAAGAAATCAGCCTTATTTGCCAAGATTCTAGAGGGTAAAACTACATACAATGGGTGGGAATAACATGGGGAAAATGTTTGGTTAGGTTAAAAGAAATAACTTCCTAACAATTAGGGGGAATTCAAAAGTAGAACAGACTCCTCTGTGAGGTAACAAATCTCCATTCATTGAGAACCTATGTGCTGATCAATGTTATATAAAACAACCATTAAGACTCATAGCTCCACTCAAGGTTATTTTCAGTATATGCTGGGGAAAAGAGAGTTTTGTCTTAATGTCCTTCTGAGTTCTCTACCAAGCAATCGCTCTTTAGCTTCCCAAAGACATTTCTGCGAGTACCTAGACTCAACTCACCCCCTAGAACTGGAGGTAGAGTCCTCACAATAGAAGCTATCCCCTCACAATCACGCCAGAGGAGGTATGAGAGGGGCAAACCTTCTTTAAAAAAAAACAACAAAAGTTTTTTTTAGTTTAAGTTGAATGGTTTTATTGAGCATCAGATCAGATCAGTCGCTCAGTCGTGTCCAACTCTTTGCGACCCCATGAACTGCAGCACACCAGGCCTCCCTGTCCATCACCAACTCCTGGAGGTCACTCAGACTCACATCCATCGAGTCAGTGATGCCATCCAGCCATCTCATCCTCTGTCGTCCCCTTCTCCTCCTGCCCCCAATCCCTCCCAGCATCAGAGTCTTCTCCAATGAGTCAACTCTTCGCATGAGCATAACAATATTTAAAAAAAAAAAATTTCCCCTCATTTGTGCTTCTGTACATGCGGTAAAATGTCTTCGAAAGGGATATTCACTGGGAATAAGTTGCTATACTGTAGTACATAACCAGAATGTTTCTCTGCCTTTTTTCTCCATGGTATTGACTTTTTTTATACAACCAAGTCTGTTATCTTGTAGAATAATCTGTATTTTTCTCTTTGTGACTTCATTTAAGATAGTCACTTCTTCAATAATACAAAGACCTAGGAGAAACTCTGAAATTACTTTCCTCGAGGGCTTGATTAAATTCTCAAAAGATTAATTTCTTTCCAGGCTTGGTCTGGTTTAGATGATCCCAATTTTGTTGGCAACAGCCAAAACATCCTAGTCAGGAGCCAGCTTTCTTCTCTCCATCAGGCCTGATCAGGGTGTTGACCTTAGCCACCTCAAAGTCATCGAGCTTCTTCCCAGCCTGATTAATCTGGTGCTTGTTGCCTTGAAAGCCACAGTGAATACTGGTGTGTTTTGGTCTTCTATTTTGTTCTTGGCTGACTCGGATCGAGGGAGAATTTGATGATGTTATTATAGTGGTCGAATTCATTTCTCCTAGGGGCAGTCTTCCAAGGGTATTCGGGCTGCCTCCTGAGCTGCAGTGTTTTGGGCCGCCTTTTTTTTGTGAATCTTAGCCACCGTTTTCGTGGCCGTGGACGCCTTTCAACACTGCTGTCTTGGCCTTCAGAGCCTTTGCTCTGGCTTAAGCTTTAGAAGGAGCAGAGGCTTCCTTCTTCACTTTTGGCACCATCTTTGTGAAAAGCGGAATTTATTTTTAATGTAGTTTTTATTTTCCCACTTATTCTGTCATTTCGATGGAGTTGGGGGAAGCAAAAGAGGCAACACAGATGCTAAGGGTTCTGGCCTGTATTTTGACCCCTGTATGATCTTTCCTATTGCTCTCATTACTTGGGGCGTCCACAGAAGCTTTTGACTTCCCTGTCGAGCATTTTTTTGTTTGTTTGTTTGTTTTCTGTTTTGTTTTGTTGTTTTAGCAGAGAAAGATTTATTGCAAGGCAAGGCAAAGACAAGCTGATTCATGCCCTAAAAAGCCTTGAGCTCCCCAGAGGGCTTTGGCAAAGCATTTTAAAAAGTCAGGTGAGGGTGGGGAGGGTTGCAGGGTATGTGATCAGATTGTGCACAATTCTCTGATTGGCTGATGATAACAGCACAGGATGGTGTCACAAGGGTTAACTTTACCAGGATTTAGGCTTTTGAGCTATGGTGTTGGAGAAGGCTCTTGAAGAGTCCCTTGGGCTGCAAGAAGATCCAACCAGTCAATCCTAAAGGAAATCAGTCCTGAATATTCACTGGAGAGACTGATGCTGAAGCTGAAACTCCAATACTTTGGCCACCTGATGCGAAGAACTGACTCATTGGAAAAGACCCTGACGCTGGGAAAGATTGAAGGCAGGAGGAGAAGGGGACGACAGAGGATGAGATGGTTGGATGGCATCACCAACTCAATGGACATGAGTTTGAGTAGGCTCTGGGAGTTGGTGATGGACAGGGAAGCCTGGTGTGCTGCAGTCCATGGGGTCACAAAGAGGAGGACACAACTGAGCAACTGAATTGAGGCTCCAGGAGGCCTGGGGCTATGAGCTCCTGGTCATCCAGTAGGTAACATCTTCCAACTGATGAGGAGTTTTCACATCCGTAAAACAACTCAGGAAATGTGTCTCAGATACTATTATCTAGGTACTTCAGAGAAGAGCTAAAGCAGAGGATATGGGGGACAAGTCTGTCCTGAGAAGGCCCCAGAGGGTCCTGCTTCCCCCTTTTCTTTGATACTCTTGAGATTTTGTTTCAGAGGCTTGAAAATCTCAAAGAACTATTGGAGTAAAGCAATGCTGGCCCTAAGGGCAATGTGTGTGGTTTTGACTTGCCAACTGAGTAGAGTGAAACGGTGAGCGCAGACCACTTGGGCTGTAGGCCAGGTACCTCCTGATCAAGGCTTTGGTTCACAACAACGGCAGCTGAAAAGAAATGAGGGGTGACATGAGACTTTCCTTCCTGACTGAGCGCCTGGTCAATCACAGATGTTCTCTGAGCTCTTTGAGGAGACAATGCAATGTTATGTAAAGTCAGTTACATGATACTCTCTTTTCACAGTTCCTCAAAAACAACATGTTCTCTACTGTCTCCTTGCTGTCTGTGGTGACTCCGCCAGAAATGTCCCCTGCTCTCAACCCTCCCAGCAAAACTCAATCCATGTAGATGCCACCATAAAATCTTCCCTCACTGTCCCAGTCAGAACACCCCTCTCCCTTTCTCTAGAATCCTGAAACATATTTATCATCACTCAAGCTGACAATGATGAGTGATTGTGCTATGCTTAGTCGCTCAGTTGTTCTGACTCTTTGCGACCCCGTGGACTGGAGTTCACCAGGCTCCTCTGTCCCTGGGATTCTCCAGGCAAGAATCCTGGAGTGGGTTGCCATTTTCTTCTCCGAGGGATCTCCTGGACCCAAGGATCAAACCCGCACTCTTGCATTGGCAGGCGGATTCTTTATTGGTGAGCCACCAGGGAAGCCCTGGAAAAAGTTTAAATGTGGCTCAGTAAGTCTGCCAACCAATTTTTGAATTTTTAAAAGTAAAAATCTTGGGACTACCCTAGTGGTCCCGTGGTTAAGATTTCATGCTCCCAATGCAGGGGGCATGGTTTCCATCCCTGGAGGGGGAACTAAGATCCCACTTACCATGTGATGTGGGGGAAAAAAATAAAATAAAAATCTTACAAGTGCAAAATAGCTAGAAAAATATGTGCTTTAACGCTGTTTAAAAAGAAAAAATCCATACATTTACTATTTCGCTTTTAGAACCATAGACAAGATTTTTAAAGTAATGTAGCTCATACCCTTTTCTCTTAACATGGACCAGGGCTGGGGTAGAGGGCCCACTTGATTATGGATGGTGGGGTTTGTATTTGTCACACACAAATGATGTAGCAAAGAAGTAAACATATTAAGGGCCCCACCTACCCTTTCAGTATTATTCAATTTTTTTAAATCAATGCAAATGTGTTGATTTGAAAAACATTTTTTTTAGCATGTTTTAAAAGCACTCCTGCATACTCACCAGTGGGCCACAGAAGAACCTTTGAGGTCTCTGATTATGTTGCCATCAAAGTCCATTCACCCCACTGTTTTGTAATTTTCATTTCCTTTTTTGAGCTCCCTCTTCAAGCTATGAGGTCAGGGTCACTTCCAGGCTGAGTCCATGATATTATGACAAAGAAGGGATGTGGTCACTAAACCCATTCTCTCTTCCCACTGGGCGCATAGATGATCTATATTTTTCTTACCTCTGCCATTGAGTTGGAGTCAGGTGACTTCATTTTGGCCCCGGAGTGTAAGTGAAAGTAATTTATGCTATTTCCAGAAATGGGCCATGAAAATCTGCCTATCCCCCTCTGCTTCTCCCCATTGGCAGCAAACTTGGAGGCTCCTTTTTCGAAAATCTTCACAAGATAGAAGATGTGAAAAGCATCATCAAGAGGGAAAAGAATTGCAGAAAGAAGAGGCCAAAAACCTCTCAAAAATTAAAAGGCAAAGAAAATGAGTGTTTTCTAAGTAAATTACAAATTAAAATTCTGCTTACTCCTAATTTTTACTGTTCAGCCATTTTTCTTTTTTTAATTTATTTATTTATTTTAATTGGAGGCTAATTACTTTACAATATTGTAGTGGTTTTTGCCATACATTGACATGAATCAGCCATGGATGTACATATGTTCCTCATCCTGAACCCCCCTCCCACCTCCCTCCCCATCACATCCTAGCCATTTTTCTTGACCTTGCTCTCTGATTCCATACATTCCAGAGTGTTCAATGGATTTGTAACTATTAAATAAAAATAGCTGTCATTTATTAAATCATGTAAAAGTGTTAAAATTAAATTTTATTGATTAAAAAAATGAGTGCATAAAAAAGTTTTGCCCAGCACACACACACATACACACACACCCCACTGCTGACCCACAGCAGACTGTGACATGAGCAAGAAATAAACCTTCATTTAATGACTCCCCTGAGATTTATGGGTTGTTTATTATAGCAGTGAGCATATCCAAGCTAATGTAGGTAGGAGCTCAATAACTGCTTGAAAAATAAACACTTGCCTCTAAAGACCCAAGCAACAACTTGGTAGGTAGGCTAGTCTCCACAAAAACAAAGAGAATGTCATTATTTTGTCCCAACTCACATTCTTCCCAGAAACAGCTTGTTTCCTTACATTGTTGCTGACAAAAATTTCTATCACTTGACTCGAGGCATTTAAACAGTGTTATTATAGACAACAATACAAACAAGTTCGAATAAATGACAGTCTTGGCACCCAAGCATGAGAATTCAGCTATTTCCTGTGAGATACACATACTTAGACCAGCTCAATTCATCCTTCTTCTGAAACATATACTTACAGGAATTTCCTTGATGGTCCAGTGGTTAAGAATCTACCCTGCTATGCAGGTGATACAAGTTCGATCCTTGGTTGGATAACTAAGATTCTGCAGAGCAACTGAGCCCACAAACCACAGCTAGAGAGTCCATATGCTGCAAGGAAGGTTCTGCATGCTGCAACTAAGACCCAATGCAGCCAAATAAATATTTTTTTAAGTAAATAAATAAAACTTATAGTTACAGATCATTTGCTATCTGCTAGGCCTGCCCTGCCTCGATGAGCAGAGGAGAAAAGATGGAAATAGCCTTCTAACCACAAAAGCAAGAAGAATGGGGCAAGGGCCCCCCTGGAAGAGTGTGGTCCATCTCACTGGACTGAGAGATGGAAGAGTGGATTGGTCCTGCATCCAAATCATTTCATGATGTGAGTGAGTCTCTGCCCTTCCTGAGTCCCAACTCCTCCTCTGTAAATGGCCCATGTAGACAGATCTAAGGACAGCAGGTACGTAGCACCGAGCTGCCCCTTCACAGAAAGCATATCAGTCACATGATCCACGGACACAGCTTCAGAACAGTTTCTAGCACTGAGCTCCAGACCACTGCTAGTCCAGGAAACCTGCTAGCTGCCTGCTAGAGTCCCTTGGACTGCAAAGAGAGCCAACCAGTCCATCCTAAAGGAAATCAATCCTGAATATTCATTGGAAGGACTGACGCTGAAGCTGAAACTCCAATACCTATGGCCACCTGAAGTGAAGAACTGACTCATTGGAAAAGACCCTAATGCTGGGAAAGATTGAAGGCAGGAGGAGAAGGGGACAACAGAGGATGAGATGGTTGGATGACTCGATGGACATGAGTTTGAGTAGACTCTGGGAGTGGGTGATAGACAGGGAACCCTGGCTTGCTGCAGTCCATGGGGTTGCAAAGAGTCAGACATGACTGAGCAACTGAACTGAACTGAACCCCAAAGAAGGCATCTTCTAGGTTCCCATTAAGCTTCTCTGTCACGAAGTCAGAAACTGGAAGGTCCCAAAGAGATCTACTCCATGAACTCAGAAATGTCTCAGACTAAAGGTTTTTTTTTTTTTTTTTTTTAATCAGAGAAGGCAATGGCAACCCATTCCAGTACTCTTGCCTGGAAAATCCCATCGGCAGAGGAGCCTGGTAGGCTGCAGTCTGTGGGGTCGCTGAGTCGGACACAACTGAGTGACTTCATTTTCACTTTTCACTTTCATGCACTGGAGAAGGAAATGGCAACCCACTCCAGTGTTCTTGCCTGGAGAATCCCAGGGATGGGGGAGCCTGGTGGGCTGCCATCTATGGGGTGGTGCAGAGTCAGACACGACTGAAGTGACTTAGCGGCAGAAGCAGCAGCAGAGGTTTCATAGAGAAGCCAAACCAAGCAGGATGATTTTAGAGACCGCTTGATTGGGACTCCCATGGTTCTTCTCCATAGCATAGTGGTTAAGAACACAGACTTGGAAGACTTCCCTAGTGGTCCAGTGCCTACGACTCCATGCTCCTAATGCAGGGGGCCTAGGTTCCATTCCTTTGTCAGGAAATTAGGTCCCACATGCCACAGCTGAAAATTCCTCATGCCACAGCTAAATATCTCATTTGCCACTATTAAGATCGAAGATCCTGCACGCTGCAACTAAGACTCAGTACAGCCAAATAATTAGATAAATATTTTTTTTTAAAAAGGAACATAGACTTTGGAGCCTGACTACCCAATCAGAGTTTGAAACCTGATTCAACTTATCAACTGTCAGAGCTTGGGCAAGTTATGGATGCTTTTTGTGCCTCAGTTTCCTCAACTGCTAATATAATATAAGCTAATATAATTTAAGCCTTATAATATAAGGCTTGCTGCTGCTACTGCTAAGTCGCTTCAGTCGTGTCCGACTCTGTGCGATCCCATAGACTGAAGCTCACCAGGCTCCCCTGCCCCTGGGATTCTCCAGGCAAGAACACTGGAGTGGGTTGCCATTTCCTTCTCCAATGCAGGAAAGTGAAAAGTGAAAGTGAAGTCGCTCAGTCGTGTCCGACTCTTAGCGACTCCATGGACTGGAGCCTACCAGGCTCCTCCGTCCATGGGATTTTCCAGGCAAAAGTACTGGGGTGGGGTGCCATTGCCTTCCCCAATATAAGGCTTAAAATGCTTAATATTCATGAAGCATTTGGGACAACAGCTAGTGTGTATTAAAGTGTGTGTGTGTGCACCCGAGGTTGCTTCAGTCATGTCCAACTCTTTGCAACCCTATGGACTGTATCATCTGTCCATGGGATTCTCCAGGCAAGAATACTAGAGCAGGTTGCCATATCCTCCTCCAGGGGATGTTTCTAATCCAGGGGTCAAACTCACATCTTTTATGTCTCCTGAATTGGCAAGCGTGTTCTTTACCACTAGCACCACCTGGGAAGCCCTATATTAAAGTATAAAGCTTGTTAAATAAGTTATCTAGTGAGCACCATGGCACTTCTTCACCCCCAGGGGACAATTAAGGAGTGAGGATGAGGTTGGGAGCCAAAGGTTCTACTGAAGAGTTTAAGTAAGGATTTCCAAGACTGGAGACCCTATCCCATTACCCCAAATCCCCTCTGACCTCCAGTCCCCATACAGCCTTGCTATGGGGCCTGGAACCAGAACTAAGTACAGGACACATCCCAGTCTTGAGATCTTGAGCTAAGGCTGAGCCAGTCTCCCCTCCCCACAGGGCTCGTGGTCTTTCTATGACTAAGGAAAGGCTTATGTCAGAGGGTTAAACAGGGCTTCCCAAGTTGCTCAGTGGTAAAGAATCCACCTGCCAATGCAGGAGATGCAGGAGATGTGGGTTCAATCCCTGGGTCAGGAAGATCCCCTGGAGTAGGACATGGCAGCCCACTCCAGTATTCTTGACTGGAAAATCCCATGGACAGAGGAGTGGGCTACAGTCCATGGGGTCATAAAGAGTCAGATACGACTGTGTGACTGAGCATGGGATAAAAAATAAAAAATCATATCTAAAATCTGGCAATAGAAAAGGGTTAAACATATTCCCACTAGGGTGGAGGTCAATTTCCTCTCTGAAATCTTGGCTCTCCAGGCTTCCTTCACTCCACCCTCAGCACATGTGCAGGATGTAAAATCGCTGAGGGATCTACTGCTTCCTACTTCCCTTTGAAATCCTAGTTCCCTTACTGGAAAAAAAAAAAATTGTCCAGATGAACATTTCTCAAAACTTCTGAAGCCCAGGAAGCATCTGAAGCCCCTACCAGGCTACCTCTCCTCCTGCAGCTGCTCCTCCACAGGAGGATGAAGGTCTCCACGGCAGCCATCTCCTTCCTCATCCTCCTCAGCATCACTGTGGCCCTTGGGTTCAAGAATGAATCATCTTCAAGTGAGTGCAACACCTTCCAACCTGGTCCCTGTGGGATGGCAAGCAGGAGCCAGCTTGCTGGGATGTGAAGAGAAAGGGGCTCCAGAAAGGGGTCTAGTGTCTTCTTTTATTACTGAAGTATAGTTGCTGTGGGCTCCCCAGATGGCTCAGTGGTAAAGAATCCTCCTGCCAAGCAGGAGATGAGGGTTTAATTCCTGGATTGGGGAGACCCCCTAGAGGAAGACACGGCAACCCAGTCCAGTATTTTTGCCTGGAGAATCCCATGGACAGAGGAACCTGGCTGGTTACAATCCAGAGGTTGCAAAGAGTCAGATACTATTTAGCAAATAAATAACAACAACACAGTTGCTACACAAGGTTGTATAGACTTCCCAGGTGGTGCCAGAGGCAAAGAATCCCACTGCCATTGCAGGAGATGCAAGAGGCTTGGGTTGGATCCCTGGGTGCGGAAGATCCCCTGGAAGAGGATACGGCAACCCACTCCAGTACTCTTGCCTGGGAAATCCCATGGACAGAGGAGTCTGGTGGGCTACAGTCCATAGGGTCACAAAGAGTCGGACACGACTGAAGTAACTTAGCACGCATGTATACACAGGTTATATTACCTAAGGTGTCTAATATGCTGCTGCTACTGCTAAGTTGCTTCAGTCGTGTCTGACTCTGTGCGACCCCATAGGCGGAAGCCCACCAGGCTCCCCCGTCCCTGGGATTCTCCAGGCAAGAACACTGGAGTGGGTTGCCATTTCCTTCTCCAATGCATGAAAGTGAAAAGTGAAAGTGAAGTCGCTCAGTCGTGTCTGACTCTTAGCGACCCCATGGACTGGAGCCTACCAGGATCCGCTGTCCATGGGATTTTCCAGGCAAAAGTACTGGGGTGGGGTGCCATTGCCTTCCCTGCATATAGTGATTCATAATTTTTAAAGATCATATTCAATTTACGGTTATAAAATACTGACTGTATTCCCTGTCTTGTATAATGTATCCTTGTAGCTTATTTTATACTTAATTGTTCGTACCTCTTAATCCCCTAGCCCAACTTTGCCCCTCCCCCTTCCTTCTCCCTACTGGTAAACACTATTGTTCTCTATATCTGTGAGTCTATTTCTTTTTTGTTCTATTCATTTGTTTATTGTGTTTTTTAGATTCTGCATATAAGGATATGATACTGTGTTTATTTTTCTCTGTCTGACTTTTTTCACTTAGCAGGCTATGTTGCTGGGAAAGTCATTCAGTCGTGTCCTACTCTTTGCAATCCCGTGGACATAGTCCGTGGAATTCTCCAGGCCAGAATGGGCACCCTTTCCCTTCTACAGGGGATCTTCCCAATCCAGGGATCAAACCCAATTCTCCCGCATTGCGGGCAGATTCTTTACCAGCTGAGCTGCAGGGGAAGCCCAAGAATACCGGAGTGGGTAGACTATTCCTTCTCCAGCAGATCTTCCCAGCCCAGGAATTGAACAGGGGTCTTCTGCATTGCAGGCTGATTCTTTACCAACCAAACTATCAGGGAATCACTTAGCATAATGCCCTCCAAGTCCAACCAGGTGGCTGCAAATGGCAATATTTCATTCTTTTTATGGCTGAATAGTATTCCATTGTGTCTGGTGTCCTCACATTGCCCAGGACCAGTCCCCTCCCTGCCAACTCCATGCAGTGAGGCCAGTTTATCTCTTCACTCCCTCCATTCCTCTCTCTTTGCCATTAAACTAAAGACAGGTCCATCCCATTTGGGTTCATTATCCCCCAGGAGACTGGGAAGACATGTTCGGGACCCTCAAGATCACTTTATCCCTTTACCCCCTGAGATTTGGGTCCAGGCTGCTTCCAGGGTCTCCCTACCCCATGAGTGCAGCATCACTTAGGTATGTACTTGAGGGAAAGGAACAGTTGGTGGGGGAGGGTGCTCCTAGGCCACCATTTTTCAGCTTGTTTCTTCGGAAGAGCTGCCTTTACAGGCAACCCAAGCTATTCTTCACTCTGCAATTTTACCTCGTTTCCTTTCTAGAAACTGAGGGGAAACAGAGAAGGCTGTTGAAGTAGAGTTGGACTAAACTGGGTGGAATGGGGACAGTTTGCTTTGGTTATCTGAGGAGTCACTGGGCAGCTCAGAGGATGCAGTGACAGTGGTTCTCAGGGACCAGGGGGTCCCTTACTCCACTCTTTAGGGGGTGAGAGTGCTGCTGGAGATGGCACTGAATAAGCTGACCAGCCCTTCCCTTGCCACCCAAGCACCTCGGTGATCCCGAGGCCATTGCTGTGCACACCCACACTTCTGTCCAGGTTGGTCACATAACATGACGGCCCCAATCACTGCACCCCCTAACTGCAAGGCCCTTGATCTGAAACCCCTCCCCTGCTGCCCCTATAATTCAATCTTGGTGTGACTTTGTTGTCACCAAGAGCACCTCCTACAAGAGCCATGAAATTTCAGAGTCAAAAAATAACTGAAAAATACAGTGATTTTTTTTTAAGTGTTTTAGATCAGGAAAACTTTTCTTCCAGCAAAATCTTACACAGGAGACCCAAAATGTAAAACAGGGGGAAAACGGCAGATGGGGTCTTATACCCGTGATTCAGCTTCCAAGTGCCTCTGCGCCTCCGGGAAGCTATGTGTAAAATGCAGTCAGCCGCCAATGCAGTCAGCCACCTTGTTCACAGATGAGACATGCGAGTGATGGGTGCAGAGCCAGCAGAGGCTGGGTGGGGTTAGATCTGAGTCTTAGCTCCCTGGCCATTGTCCATGGGGCTTGGTGTGGGCATTCTGCCTTCTTGGCAGGGCGTGGGTTCAGTGGGGATCAGGCAGGATGGGGGCACTGGGAGGGACAGGATCTGCATTCCCAATCCTACTGGGACTTTTTCCCCCCTAATATCCCTTCTCCCCAGAGTTGTGTGCTTGCTGAGATCTGGACTTTGCTGCGCTTAAATCCAGAGTTCAAAGTCATCAGCCAGTCCTTTGGGGGTGGGGGTGGCAATTGTCATGGTCTATGTGCAGCTTGGAAAAGAATTTCCAGACACGAGGCAGAATGAGAGGAGAAGAGAGTTTACTAGAGCAGGAGATGCTGTTAGACCAGTGGGCTGGCTCAAGACAGGGACAGTGCCTTTTGTGGGCTGGTAGCCAATTTTTATAGCCTCAAGACAAAGAAACTTCCTGCTAGAAGGGTGGTGTTAGGTGGTTGGTTAGGTTGCTATAGGATGGGTATTTTTGTCTAATGTGGGGTCAGGGAGCTGGCCGGTTTAGAGCAGCGGGGCTCATGACAACATAGCTTTCCTGATGGCTCAGACGGTAAAGAATCTGCCTGCAATGCAGGACACCTGGGTTTGATCCCTGGGTCAAGGAAGATCCCCTGGAGAAGAGAATGGGAAACCCACTCCAGTATTCTGACCTGGAGGATTCCTCGGACAGGGGGAGCCTGGTGGGCTACAGTCCATGGGATGACTTTGGTAAAGGACTTCACGGGGGTGAGAGAAAGGGAGGCAGGGTGATCGGTGATGAAGGAGGAGAGAAAGAGGAGCCCGGGGATTACCTTGAGAGGGAGGCCAGAGGACTGAGCTTTATCTACAGCCCTCTCTCTGAATTCTGGGGTGCTCTCCTTCCTTCCCTCCTGCACCCCCTAGGGTTCCAGAGGCAGTCAGCACCCAGCATCTTTAACAAGCACCCTGATCTCAGTTTCGCTCCCCTCTTTCTCCTCAGGAGGACCTTACCACCCCGCCGAGTGCTGCCTCACCTACGTGAGCCGGCCAGTCCCCCGGCAGCGCATTTCAAGCTATTATGAGACCAGCAGCCAGTGCTCCAAGCCTGGGATCGTGTAGGTGGAACCCACACACTGCCCTGGGGGAGGGGAAGCCTGTAGGGCTGGGAGCACGGTGGGGGATGGTAGGGGGAGAATGCAGGATGGGTGCTCCCCAGAGTGCTCTCAGGTGTGTCCATAGAGAGAAGCAGCACGGGGTGGGGTGGGGGAAGCAGACTTGGGGCTCCGGGGCCGTCGGGGGGGCTCTACTGGGGCCAGAGGAAGCTGGGCCCATGGATGAGGGTGTGGGGGGGGAGGGGAAGGGGAGGCAAGGGACACCTCCTGGGTTGGGCATGGAGACTGGACGGGTCTAAGCAGCCCTGAGGGGCTGGAGGGTGTATCTCAGAAAAGACACTGGCCCTGGGCTGCCTCTAACTAAGGAAGGGGAACCAGTCTGGGCAGGATAAGGAATCTGTGAAGAAGGAAGGACTGGCTCTCGCTTCTTGGCTCCTGGAGCCTTGGTTGGTCATCCTTCTCCCCTCTTGTTCCACAGCTTCATCACCAAGAAGGGCCATTACATCTGTGCCAACCCCCGTGATGGCTGGGTCCGGGACTATATCAAGGAACTGGAGGAGTGACCCAGAAGTAATGGAGAAGGACACAGCTCGGGATTTAAAGAGAGGGGGTTCAACCCCACTCCCCTCCTCCCAGCTCAGCCCCAGCCGCCTCCTGGGAGATGCCCTGACTTGAATTAAAGACCTGTCAGGCCCTTCCCTGCCCTCATTCATTTCTACTAAATTTCCCCGCTGGCAGCGGACTTGAGGACACTGGTGAGCCCAGCCATGCCTGCTCTGGCAGGGCAGCTCAGGGTGCCACCCTCAGCCTCATGCTTCACTCTGCAGAAGTTTGGCCAGAGCCTGGTGAAAAAAAAGGGGGTGGTGGTGGTCAGGTCTGCCACGGAGGTAGAGAGAAACTGAGCAGGGAGTAAGGCACGCTGTATAAAGGCTACCTTGAGACAGTAATGACTACAATAAAAACACATGCTATTTTTGTAGCACCTCCCTAGTCCAAGCACTCTGCTAAAGCAGTCTATGTGCATTCATTTATTTAAGCTTCACAAGGAAAGCTTGATTTTGCAGCTAAATCTTCATAAAGGCCTCTCTATAACAGTCAAGTTCCATAGTCTTTTTTCTGTGCTGGTCCCAAGGCCTTTGTTCCCTGCTGGCTAAGCTAGGAATGATTAATGGACAAATTTTATCCAATTCTTCCCCATCCACATACACTCATCAGGTTGCACTATATTGTTTTATTCATATTTGTGTACTGCACAAGGCAGAGCAAAAACTCTGGCCCACATCAGGTGCTCAGGAAGTGGATGGATGGGTGGATGGATGAATGCATAGATGAATGAATGGATGGTGCATAGATGGATGGGTGGATGGATAGATGCATAGATGGGTGGATGAATAGATCAGTTGGTGGATGGATGGATGGATGGATGGTGGATGAATGAGTGGATGGATGCATAAATGGATGGATGGATGGATGGATAGATGGGTGGATGGATGGATAGTGGATGGGTGGATAGACAGAATGAGAAAGGAACCCAGAGGAAACTTATGCTTCAGCTGACCCCAAAGGCTCTCAGACCCATCTTCCAGGTTCAAGGAGCTCTGCATACACAGAGTAAGAGCACACCCAGTGTAGACACTATCACCACCCTCCATGGTCTCCAGCCCTCCACAAAGACCAAGGGTGTCTGCACAGCAAAGGCACAGCAGGCTTCCTCATACCTCCTCTCCTCCACACACAGAGGTTAAGGGGGTATCTCATATACCTACCCCTCCGCTGCAGTCATGGGGTCGCTAGGAGTCAGACACGACTGAGTGACTTCACTTTCACTTTTCACTTTCATGCATTGGCGAAGGAAATGGCAACCCACTCCAGTGTTCTTGCCTGGAGAATCCCAGGGACGGGGGAGCCTGGTGGGCTGCTGTCTATGGGGTCGCACAGAGTCGGACACGACTGAAGTGACTTAGCAGTAGCAGTAGCTACCCTCATAAAAAGCCACAGCTTTACCACCACTAACTGCCTTGAACCCATCAGGACTAATTGAATTGCCTGCTTTTCCCTATTTTATAAGCAATCTTGCCAAACAGCAAGACCCACAAGGATTTTCGACATCCTTGTTTCCCCACGCCCCGCCCCCCACAACTGCCATCTCCTGAAACACTCCCTCATGCCTCTAGAGGTCACAGTCCATCAAAGAGCAAATCCCCACTTTCATTTCTTCTCTGAAAGCTGCCTTCAGCCTGGAGCAGGGTTCTGAGGCAGTCTGAAAAGAGAAGATACTGAGGGGCAGGTCTGTGGGCCCAGGCTGTTGCTTTGTAGCCCACCAAGCCCCTCTACTGGAGTGGGTTGCCATGCCCTCCTCCAGGGCATCTTCCCGACCCAGGGATTGAACATGCGTCTCCTGCATTGCAGGCGGATTCTTTATCATCGAGCCGCCAGGGAAGCCCGAGGGGGCAGGTCCAGCTTTAGCCAAACAGCCAAGGGCGGAAGCTGGAACTCTGGGACCCAGAAGCAGGTTGTCCGGTTCACCGTGTTGGACGGCCCTCTGCTGGCCATGACTGGCCACGGTGGCAGATTGGATTAACCCACACTGAGGGCACCCAGGCTTCCCAGGTGACTCTAGGGGTAAAGAACTCGCCTGCCAATGCCGAAGACCTAAGAGAAGCTGGTTTGATCCCTGGGTTAGGAAGATCCCCTGGAAGAGGATACAGCAACCCACTCCAGTATTCTTGCCTGGAGAGTCCAAAGGACAGAGGAGCCTGGCGGGCTATAGTCCATGGGGTCGCAAATAGTTGGACATGACCTAAGAGACTTTACCCACACACACAAGGGCACCCAGGAGGGATCAGCTGATTAGACCTGAAACTGGTTCCCAGTCCAAGGTCCAAAGAGGTAAATGAGAGCATCGACAAATGAGACAAACATTTCAGCAAACAGGGACCCAAAGATCTGGCCCTTTAGGAATTGGGGGAAGAGTATTAGTGGCATAATCTGCAACAAGAATGTGTGAGTTCCATCGTGTGTCTTGGACAGGGGGCAAGGGGGACACTCTTTTCCGAGGTCACTAAACCCTACCCTTGCCTCAGTCTGTGCTCTCTCTAACTCTGCTTTCTGTTGGCCTCCCAAAGACTGATCACCTGGGGAAAAGGTCGGTTCAACCTTCCCTCTTCTTTTCCAAAGTAGAGATGGGGGCGGGGAACACGATGAAGCCACACAGATTCTGTTTTCAGGACTGCCTATCTGGCTCCGTGGTAAAGAATCCGCCTGTCAATGGAGGAGACGTAGGCTCAATCCCTGGGTCAAGAAGATCCCCTGGAAGAGGGCATGGCAACCCACTCCAGTATTCTGGCCTGGAGAATCCCACAGACAGAGGAGCCTGGTGGGTTACAGTCCATGGGGCCACAAAGAGTCGAGTTGACTTATGACTAAAGAACATCTGCCTCCGTGAGATTTATTTAGCCTCTCTAAGCCTCAGGGGCCTCATCTGCAAAATGGGAATAAAGTCTCTACTCGCTTCTGTGAAGTTTAAGAAAAATAGGGCCTGAAGGGAGCTGACACCCAACACATGTTCTCCACACCTTCCCTTTCTCTTTTCCTTCATGCAGATGCAAATATTAGCAAATTCAACTGTGCACCAGACCCCACCCTCCACTGCCCTCCCTTTCAGCAAACTGGAAGGGAGGATCATCATCTCTCCTCCTCCACCCACTCTGAAGTGGTCAGAGTCCAGAGAGCTGAGGGCCCCATGTGGGTGACCAGCAAGGAAGGAGACTGTGTCCGCCCAGCCTGTCCCAGAGCCTGACTGCCCACTGAGAGGATGAAGGTCTCCGTGGCTGCCCTCTTTCTCCTCATCCTCACCATCACTTCTGCTGTTCACAGTCAGCCAAGTGAGTCCACCTGCCCCTGGAGGGCGGCACTGAGCCAAGGGAACAGGGTGCGGGCCAGGGTGACGCCAAGAGTGCTCTCAGGCCTTCATCATCAGCCTCAGGCCCCCGCCTGCACCCATGGCTGCTGCACACTGGCCCCTGGAAAGCAGAGCTGAGCTGCGCTCCAGAGCTGCTGGGGCTGGGCAGTTTCAGGAAGCTGGGTCGAGGTCACGTCAGGAGTCCTGAGGACACAGCAGGAATGATCATTTAAGAGGAAGAGCCAAGGAAGGAGCAGAAGGGACAATCACAAACGTATGTGATGAGAAGGAAGGCGAGGCAAGTGGGTGGGAAAAGCCATGCCTGCTCTGGCAGGGCAGGACTGAGGGAGTCAGGGAGGCCAGCGGAGGGAGATTTGGGGCTAAGCCCAGGACGGGGAGTCTGAAGCTAGACACTCTTGCGGGAAGGGTCTGTTGTAGATTTCTGGGACTGCCATGGCAACCAAGAGACGCCCCAGTGGGATCCCCACTTGTGCCATTTGAGAATTTCTGGACCCCTGTCTCCATCTCCCAGCCTAGGGCTAAAAAAGTTTGTAGAAAAGAGAAAAGGGGTTGAAGGAGACTGAAAGGCTTTGGAGCCATGAGACAGACACATGGGCTCTGCCTCTACCAGCGTTTATGAGGGCTGGTGACAGGCAAGGGACCAGAGACTCAGGCCATCTCTCAGTACATACCCGCCTTCAATGGCCCCAGCCCTTCCTTCCTCCCTAAGGCTGCCCATGGCACGTAGTCTGGCTGGATTCTGCCTTTGTGTACATTCGGGGGAGCGAGGATCACGCACACCATGCAATCTGCCCACACACTCTCAGGACGCCCCTGGTCCCTGTAAACGTCGCCTTAAAGAACCAGGGCCTCTGTGGGTAGAGGTGGCTCCTGGGGGTGGGAGGGGGCAATAGTGCCCTTCGGGAAGGTCAGGCGGGAAGAAAAATGGCCCAGCCAAAGCATGGATCAGCCAAATGGTGCCCTGGAGACGTCTCAAGCTGTGCCACCTACTGGACGCAAGTGTCAGGGATTTGCACTCTGCAGGTCTGGGGGCTGGGGAAGGTGACATCCTTGAATGATGAGCAGTCAGGGGAGCTCAAGGGGACACAGCGCTGCCAACCAACCAAGTCTGGCCTCCTGGGAGTGCCAGAGAGAGGGAGAGAGAGCACTTTCCAGGCCAGTAGAGTGGCCATTACTATCACTAGCTCTTTAAAAAAAAAAAAGAAAAGTTTTTATTTTGTATTGTACAGCCATTAACAATGTTGTGATCGTTTCAGGCGGACAGAGAAGGAACTCAGCCGCACTTACACATGTATCCATCCTCCCTACCATCAGCTCTTAATCACAAGCACAGACACTTTCTACACCAGACTCTGAGTTAAGGGTTTTGCAAGCATTTTCTCAACTCACCCTCACCAGGATCCTAGGACATAACTTTTTTTCTTATTACTGATTTATTTTTATTGAAGTATAGTTGATTTACAATGTTGTTAATTCCTGTTATGCAGCAAAGTGATTTGGTTATACATATATATGCGTTCTTTTTTAAATATTGTTTTAATTATGGTGTAGCATAGGATATTTTGTTACTTGCAGAATAACTATTTTACAATGTTGTGTTCGTTCCTGCTGTACAGCGATGTGAATCAGCTGTATGTTTGCATGCATCCTCGCCCTCTTGGGCCTCCCTCCCACCCATCATCCCACTTCTTTAGGTCATCACAGGGCACTGAGCTGAGAGCCCTAGATTATACAGCAGCTTCCCACTAGCTCTCTGTTTTACACGTGGTAGCATATGTATTTCAATGCCACTGTCTCCGGAGAAGGCAATGGCACCCCACTCCAGTACTTTTGCCTGGAAAATCCCACGGATGGAGGAGCCTGGTGGGCTGCAGTCCATGGGGTCACACAGAGTCGGACACGACTGAGCGACTTCACTATCACCTTTCACTTTCATGCATCGGAGAAGGAAGTGGCAACCCACTCCAGTGTTCTTGCCTGGAGAATCCCAGGGACAGGGAAGCCTGATGGGCTGCTGTCTATGGGGTCGCACAGAGTCGGACACAACTGAAGCGACTTAGCAGCAGCAGCAGCAGCCACTGTCTCAATTCATCCCGTCTTCTCCTTCCCCTACTGTGTAGGATGGAGCTTTTTTACCTTCATTTAATGGGTGAAGACATCCAGAGAGGTTAAGAAATTTGCCCATGATTCAAGTCACTTAGTGAAAACTCCAACCCATGCTGTCCGGCCCCAAAACTTAAATACAAGCCTTTTCCCCTTGCCCTGACGTCTCCTGCTCATCCCTGCATCTCAGCCTCCCCCCGACCTCAGCTTCTCTGGTGCCTCTAGGACAGAATGCAGGCTCCCCGACACAGTTCAGAAGGGGTGCAGCCCTCCCCGCCCTCTTTAATATCCTCTTCCTACTTCTTTCCCACCTTGCACTGTGGCTCCTGGAACTGCTCCATCCTTCCAGACATGCTGGGCTACTCCCACCTCAGGCCTCCATATATTTCCTTCTTCCAGATCCCATGACCCCTCTGTCTGCCTAAGTCCTGCTCATCCCTCAGGAATCAGCTCAGACGCCACCTGCCGCGGGACTTCTTCCTCAACCAGCCAGGCTGGGTCAGGTCTCCTCGTTCTGCTCCCATGGCCCCTTGTGTCAAATTCTACTCTATCCCATTGTAGTGCTTATCTGTTCACTTTGCTTTTTCACCCAGACTGGTCTGTAAGGGACACAAGAGTAGTGACTGTATCTTCCGCATGTTCTAACTCCCATAGGGCCTGGCTTGTAATAGCAGCTCAATACATGTTTGCCCAGTCAAGTTCATCAGCAAGTGTGACTCCCCCTGTCCTTTGTAGTTGATGAAGCTCAGTCCAGAGGCTGAAAGATCCACAGAAGATTCATCTTTTTCATGTGTTTGTTACCCATCAAGCTACCATCAATCCCTGCTGACAGATGGCTTTGCCATCAGAAGAACAGACAAAATGCAAGAGATGGGAGATGGAGGTGGGCAGCCACGGGCTCCCTCTCTGCCTTCTAACTCAGCTTTCAATGTCATCCCCTCAGAAATTCCTGAGTCGGTGAACCCCCCACCCACCTGCTGCCTGAAGTATCATGAGAAAGTATTGCCGAGAAAACTGGTGGTGGGGTACAGACAGGCCCTCAACTGTTACCTGCCAGCAATCATGTAAGCACCGTCCTGCAGACATTTACAGGCAGCGGGAAGGGGAGCCCAAGGCTGGATCGGGGTACACAGAACCGAGTCTCCACGCTAGAACAGGGGAGCAGCAGTTAAGGGCCTGGGCCTTGACTCTCACGGGACAGGCCTGGGGTTTGTTCTAGACTTTGCCATTTACAGAGGCACGTGGCTGGTTCATGTGGTCCAAGAAACGGTGGCCATAATGGAACCCGAGCCTGAGAGTCTAGGCTGAGTGGAGAGGGGCTGAAAGAAGAGATGATGAGGTCTAGAGGCCAGAGAGGGGAGTTTTTTGAGGGGACCCAGACGGGGGAGGCCTAGGGAGGTGGTACAGGGCATGAGGCAAGCCCCCAGTGAGCTAGAAGTGGGGGGGCGTGTGGACTGGACCCCTAACTGCTCTGGGGCCCCTGACAGTCTAACTCTGCCCCCACAGCTTCATCACCAAGCGGAAACGAGAGATCTGTACCAACCCCAACAACGACTGGGTCCAAGAGTACATCAAGGATCTCAGACTTTCTCTGAGGCCTTCCAGGAGGTTGGACTAGGTTAACATCACCAGATGGGAGGAAGGTCAAGCCCAGATCCACAACTCGCCGTGGTGGTCAGGCCTCCAATGGAGCCCAAGTTCGATGGGTGGGGGGAGGGGAAGGCTTAATCCTGTGAAAACGCAGGCAGTCTTGTGCTCTGAATGACAAGAGTCACCTTCAGAGAATGAGGCCAGAGATTCAAAAAGTAAAGCATTTCGAATATATTCTCAGTCTCCGGAGGAAATGCCAAGGTTGGGGGGAGGGCAGGGATACATCCTTAACGCTCAGCACAGCACTTCCACATCCTCCTCCTTGTCCTGCCTCAGACCCTCACCTCCCTCCGATGCACCAGCCCGTCCTGAACGATCACGTCCCGCTTCCCAACAGCCAAACCACCTCTGGCTCGCTCTGGCCTTCCACTAATTAAAAGACTCATGGGACTCTTGACTTGTCCTGTCCACCCTTATCCTTTTTCTAGATCTCTTTTTTCTTCTATTATCCTTTTCTTTTAAAACCTAACCTTTTGGGACTTCCCTGGTGGTCCAGTGGCTAGGACTCCGTGCTCCCAGTGCAGGGGGCCCAGGTTCAATCCCTGGTCAGGGGACTAGATCCCACACGTTGCAACTAAAAAACCCCTCATGCCGCAACTAAGACCCAAGGCAGCCAAATAGATAAAAATTAAAAACAAAAAACCTAACCTTTTCTTATGGGAATCGTCAAATGCTAATGATTTTTGTCCCTGTTGCTGAGGCTTTGCTGAATTCCCCAATATTGGGTCTTCCCCAGGGTGATGTGGGTGCAAATGGTGCTGAAACAAAAGAGGAGGTGTCAATCCCTAGGTCCCTCCCACTGCAAGCTTTGTAGGACAGGGAAGGGCATTTGGCTAAACTGGGGTAAAAATCCTGGTCCAAAACTCAACCATTCAGTAAACACAATTTCCTTTATTACCAACTTTGTTTCTAACTCCCTGTCACCTTTCTGCTGGGATGGCAGAAACTTAATCTCAGTTTTTTCAGGGTCTTCACATACTCTCAAGAAATTTCTCCATTTGGGGAACTGGAGCTTTTACTTGGCATCGAGGCCAGAGGTGGGGGGCTTCCCTGGTACGTCAGATGGTAAAGAATCTGCCTGCAATGCAGGAGACCTGGCTTCGATTCCTGGGTTAGGGAAGATCCCCTGGAGAAGGTAATGGCATTCTAAACCAGTATTCTTGCCTGGAGAATTCCATAGACGGAGGAGCCTGGTAGGTGACAGTCCCAGGGATGGCTAAGAGTAGAACATGACTGAGTGACTAACACTTTCACTTTATTTTTTTTCCAGACGTGGATTATTTTTTTTCCCTCCTCCCTACCTCTCTGTCCCCAGCTCAACAATAGGGAGTGGACTCAGACAAAGTCCAACATTCCCCCAAAATGGTGTTGTGAAGGCAAAGCAAAGTCAGGCAAAAGCCCTGACTAAAGCCCTATAGAGAAACCAATTTGGTGAAGTGATCATTGGGAAGACTGGTCTTCCAATGACTTGGATTCTGCTAAACTGACCCAAGCCTGCCCCCCAGTGGTCTCCCAGTGGTACTACATCATCCTGCCTCCCTGCTCCCCGACCCCAACTGAAGCTAACCCCGGACTCCACCCGACCCCAGCTGACCAATCAGACTATCTCTTAGATGAACTTCAGACCTGAGAAACCAGCCCTGGAGCATTGTCCCAAGGGAAGAGGTCTTTGCACTCGTCCGCGGAAGCCCCTGGAGCTGCTCTGTCCCCACTCCATACTTGGAGGTTTGGCTAACCTCAGTTCCATGAGGTGCCTCAGCATTCTTCCCACTACTCCTGGTTGTTTTGTCTGTCTGTTTGAATTCCTAGAGGCACCTCTGCAATAAATTTTTGTTGATTTAGGTCAGTTCTGTTATGTGTGTGTTCACACGTACCCAACATTTTTACTGTATTTAAGAGTACAATAAAGTGGCACATTGTCATGCAACCATCACCACTATCCATCTTCAGAACTTTTCCCTCACCCCAGACTGAAAACTCTCTTCCCGTAAGCAATAATTTCCCCCTCCTTCCTCCTGCCAGCCCTTAGGAACCACTATTCTACTTTCCGTCACTATGAAGGTGATTCCTCTAGGTACCTCTTATAAATGGAATCATATCGTATTTGACCTTTTGTAACTGTCTTATTTCACGTAGCACAATGTTTTTAAAATTTATGCATGTGGTCGGGATTTCATTCCTTGCTAGGCCTGAATGATATTTCATTGTCTGTATCTACCCTGCTTTGTTCATTCATTAATCTGTCCACGGGTATCTGGGTACCCCCTTTTCTTTACACGAGCTCAAGTTAGCAGGTCTTAGCTTCTGTCGTTTGTGCCAAAAGCACTTTAACTGCTGTACTGACCTGTCAGTCACCACACTGGCCAGGCAGGAGCTTGGGGCAGGTAAGGGCCTCAGACTCTGACCCTCCCCTTCGTCCCAGACGGAGGTCAGTGCTCCCTTCTCATCCCTCCAGGCTGTGAGCTCCTACTTCTGGATCCAGGGATTTCTCTCCACAATTCCTGCAATCAAAGCTAACTGTAATCAAACATCCTCCAGGAGCTCACAGCCCAAGGATGACAGAATCACCGACAGATACAACATAGCCAGGCTGGACCTCTGCTTGCCGGAGGCAGAGTGAACACGGAGAGGTAGCAGGGCTTGGATTGATACAGAAGCCAGACCACGATCAGTGTGCACAGCCAAGCAGGAGGTTTCAAAGTCCTTAACCAGCACCAGGGTCAAAATCAGGGAACTCGAGTTCAAAGGCCTGAAGGACAAGCTGAGGCTGAAAACAGGAAGCACAGGCGGGGGCCGGGATTCTAGCAAGCTGGAATGGAAATGTCATCATGTACCTTTTTTTTTAATCTATCAAGAGTTCAGAGTTGAGATGTCAGTCCAAAAATCTAATTGAAAAATCTGTATACAAAGTCACATTCTCATCCCAGCACATAATAATAAAACTTGCCAGAAACTCCCAGTGGTTCAGAACCAAAAGTAACTTATCTCAGGTGCAATCAGCTGTTTTGTTGTTTGGGGGGTTTTTTATTTGTTCTTTACTGGAGTGTAATTGCTTTACAACATCGTGTTAGTTTCTGCTGTACAATGAAGTGAATCAGCTGCACGGATACGTATATCCCCTTCCTCTTTAAACTCCCTCCCACACCGACCCCATCCCACCCTCTAGATCACCACAGAGCACCAAACTGAGCTCCCTGTGTTACACGGGTTTCCACTACCTATCTATTTCATACATGGTCATGCATTTATGTCCAACCTGAACTCCCAGTTCATCCCACCTTCCCTTTCCCCCTCTGTGTCCATCAAAGGGCTTTTCCTAATCTTTTCAAGGTAGATAAATGCCTGGCTTTTAACATAACACGTATGCACACAGAGGCACACACAGGAAAGACCTCCTCATTCTTATCCAACCGTGTCTCCCAACCGTGATCACCCTGATCAATCAAAGTGATTCATCCACATTAATGTATGCCTAGCCAGCTTATGTGACTGTCAGCCTTGTGGAACCAAGGTGACTGGTAGCGGGTGGACAATAAGGCCTGGAATAGCGGGGTTTTCACTCATCTGTCAGAGAAAAGGGTAGAAAGGGGTAAAGGCCACACACAGCAACATGAGGGGACCAGTGGGTGGACAGGAAGGGAAGAAAGGGAGGAAGCAGCCCTGGGCAGTACAAGGCGCATTCTACCTGGCGTCTAGGAGCCTGGCCGGCACATCCCCTCTCGTGGATCCCCTCTCCACACCATCCCCTCTGTGTGCCATGAGAATTTAGACCAGATGACCTGCGGCTAGCTCTGGCTGGCCTGTAAGAAATGCTATTCAGCCTTCGAGGCAACCTCCCGAGGCCAGCCAGAAGGGCAGGCACTTCCTCTCTGTAGGAAGAATGCGTGGGCATGCACCTGTGTGCAAGCAACCGCTGAGAGTCGTCAGCAACCTGAAGGAGGATCTGCAGGACACAGTCAATGTGCTGGTTTAAAAGCTTTGTCTCGGGACTTCCCAGGTGGTCCAGTAGCTAATTCTCCATTCAATGCAGAGGGCCTAGGTTCGACCTTGGTCGGGGTACTAGATCCCACGTGCCACAACTAAGAGTTTGCAGATCGAAATTTTAGATCCCCCAGGCCACAGATACAGGGGGCAGGGGAAGTTAAATTAAAAAAAAATAAAAGCATTGTCTCCACACTCAGGCAAATCCAGGTTCAGATCCTGACTCTAAAAATCATGTTTAGAAAATGTGTCTGCAACCCCAGTGAAGGCAAGAAATGCCCCCAGGACATGGATGTGTGTATGCACGTGTGTGTGTGCGCGCGCACGCGCACGCGCGCACGCGCACGCGCGCGCATATGTGTGAGCCACTTAGTCATGTCCGACTCTTTCGCGACCCCATGGAGCCCACCAGGCTCCTCTGTCCATGGGATTCTCCAGGCAAGGATAGACTGGGGTAAGATTTCAAGGGGAGAGATGAAGTCACTCTGAGTGAGCCAAGAAAAGGGACCATTTGGTCTCTGAAAGCCAGAGGTAGGTCACAGGGCCCGCATCCTTGGACCAGAGACCAAAACCTGTGAAGTAAGTCATCAGGGACTCACAGAAGTCTTGTGGAAGCTTTAATCACCCCTAGATTGGAAAACTGCAGGAGTGGAAAGACTTCCAGGCAGCTCTCAAGATCAGGGATGTGACTTAGTGTCTACTTTAGGTGGGGTGGTGAGGAAAGGCATTACCGAGGAGGTGACGTGCCCCTTGAGAGCTAAATGACGGGCAGGAATCAGCCACACCAGGACATGGGGGAAGGAAACTTTGCAGGCAGGACTTCCGCAGTAGTCCAGCAGTTAACAACCCACCTGCCAATGCAGGGGACATGGGTTCGATCCCTGGTCCAGGAAGATCCCACATGCCTCAGGGCAACTAAGCCGTGCTCAGAAGCAATGAAGAGTAGCCCCGACTCCCTATAACAAGAGAAAGCCCATGTGCAGCAACAAAGACCTAAAGAAAACACAAATAGATAAAACTTTCCAGGCAGAGGGCACAACCAGGGCAAAGTCCTAGGCTGGGGACAGTCCGGCTGGAGCACAGAGGTGAGGAGGAGGCCAGCACGAGCCGTGAGAAAGTCAAAGGCAGGGAGGGTGTGCTTTGTAAGCCAGGGCAAGGAGCGTGCAGTTCATTTCAAGGGAGGTGGAAAGCCATCCAGGACATTTTTAAGCAGCTGAGGGAGAGTATCTGATTGACCTTTGAAGAATCACCTGCACAGACAGGGATTCCTGGGGGCTGAGGGAGACCCCCGCAGCAGTCCTGGCTACAGGGGATGGTGACTTGGACCAAGGAGGAAGTGGTGGTGGCTGAGGAGATTAGGGACATCTCAGCGGACAGAGTTGAAAAGACATACTGAGAAAGATAGGCTTGAGCTGTTGGTGCAATTTATAGAAACGGGGACATCTGGGAAAGAGTAAATTGAGGTGGGGGATCAAGAGTTCTGTTTGGCCTGTGTTTATTTTGAGATGCTGGTTAGGTGTCTTTGAGGAGGTGTTGAGAAGGAAGTGGGCTATGGGAGTCTGAAAGGCCAGGGAATGGTCAAGCTGGAATATATAAAACCCTGGGGCCAGACGGAGTCAGCCGGGAAGAGTGTGGAACAGGTAATGAGTAATGGGCTCGGGGGCGTTCCAACATTTAGATACCAGAGCGGCAGTGACACATAGATGGATTGGAACAGTGGCCAGGGAGATGGCAGGAAAACCCAGAGGGCATGGCAACTTATAAGCCAAGAAAATCATTTAATCAAGAGAAAGTTATCAAATGTGCTCAGTGCTGCCAAGAGATAAAGGAAGAACAGAGAGGGGCTTCCCTGGTGGTCCAGGAGCTAAGACTCCACACTCACAACACAGGCAGCCTGGGTTCGATCCCTGGTCAGGGAACTGGATCCCTCAGACTGCAACTAAGACTCGGCACAGCCCAATAAATATTTTTTAAAAAGAAGAATAGAGAAAAGATCTTTGGAGTTGAAAGGTCATGGGCTTCCTTCGTGGCTCAGAGGGTAAAGAATCTGCCTGCAATGCAGGAGACCTCAGTTTGATCCCTGGGTGGGGAAGATCCCCTGGAGAAGTGGATGGCTACCCACTCCAGTATTCTTGCCTGGAGGATTCCATGGACAGAGGAGCCGGGCGGGCTACAGTCCAGGGGGTCGCAAAGAGTCAGAAACGACTGAGCAACTAACACTTCCACTTTTTTCCTTTTGAAGGTCATCCGTGAGTCAATGAGTCTCAGTGGAAAATAGTGATAGAAGCCCAACCAAAGGGGTCGGGGATTGCGGAAGGGGGGCCCCAGAACACTACAGAGGCAGCTCCAGTAAGAACTTTTCTATGAAGGGAAGCCAAACTCAGGTCAAGGGCCAGAAGGTTCAAGGGAGGATTTTTAAAGATGTGAGCATCTGAAGCAGCTTTATGTGTTGGTGTGTGACGTAGTCAGCCTCTCGGAGATGCATCTTTTCCTTGTTGTGAAATGACTGAAACACAGCGATCACAGGTTACTAGGAGAGTCACACAAGTTAACATGTCAAGAGCACGCAGCGCTAGGCCTGCCTCAGAGCTGGGATTCAGAGCTTGTGAGCTCCCCTCCCTGAGCGAGAAGGCACAAGGCCAGCCAGTTCTCCCTGGTGGGGCGAGAGGACAGCCCTCGATTCCTACATTCCGATTATGACAGAGGAGGAGAAGCTGATGGGTGGAAGGCAACCAGATTGTGAACGGTAGGACTGAGAAATTGCAGGGGCCCCGTTGCGTTCGCCCTAAACACACACTCAGAGCTTCCTCTTCTGCTGGCACTCTTATCAGAAAGGAGCCTTCCGCTCCAGACCCTACAATAGGGGTTTCTCATCTGAACCACAGAACATGAGCAACTTGAGTGGGTATTTGGTCAACTTTCCCAAGAGTGATGCCCAGGAGAGAGGCTCGTCCTTTACCTCCAGTGCAGGTCTTTGAACCCAGCTGAAAGGGCTGCCTAGAGGGCGGGGACCACGGCTTCTAATTTACTCTGCTCCCACTGCGGACCCCCTCACCCCCTGCTCCAGGGGAGGGGCTGGAGGTGTTTACTGTCTATTCATGAAATTCACACTAAGGAGGGGGGCAAGGGGAAGGAAGGGAGTAACACTCGTGTTAAGAAGTCAGCGTGAGAGACGCCTTCTGATTGCCAGTCAGGGGGTCAGAACAAGGATGTGTCACCATGGAGATGGTATTTTAAATAAGGTTCCCAGAGGTTAAGGGTTTGCAGCCACTGAAAAGGGATTCTAGGCTGACTTGATCTTAGGAAAATTGGAGGACAGCGCCACCCAGTGGTTAAAAACCACAGTGACTAGCTGCTGTGACGTATTTTCTTGGGCTCCAAAATCACTCTGGACAGTGACTGCAGCCACGAAATAAAAGACACTTGCTCCTTGGGGAAAAAGCCATGACAAACTTAGCGTATTAAAAAGTAGAGACATCACTTTACCGACAAAGGTCCGTATCACCAAAGCTATGGTTTTTCCAGTAGTCATGTATGGATATAAAAAGTTGGACCATCAAGAAGGCTGAGCACCAAAGAACTAATACTTTTGAATTGTGGTGCTGAAGAGAGTCCCTTGGACTGCAAGGAGATCAAATCACTCAATCCTAAAGGAAATCAACTCTGAATAGTCATTGGAAGAACTGATGCAGAAGCTGAAGCTCCAATACTTTGGTCACCTGATGCAAAGAGCCAACTCATTGGAAAAGACCCTGATGCTGGGAAAGACTGAGGGCAAGAGACGGGGGCAGCAGAGGATGAGATGGTTAGATGGCATCACTGACTCAATGGACATGAGTTTGAGCAAACTCCGGGAGATAGTGAAGAACAGAGAAGCCTGGAGTGCTGCAGTTCATGGGGTCGCAAAGAGTTGGACACAACTTGGCAACTGAAGTACAACAAGCCCTGTGTATTCTTAAAGGGCTATCACACATGGCTGTGTCCAGGAAGACCCACCTGTGCATTAGACCCGCTGCTCAGAGGCCCCTCATGTTGCCCACCTCTTCCAGATTTCTCTCTCCCTTTTACAGGGAGCTGAGGCTTCCAGTTCACCTTGAGGCAGAACAGATAAAAGATCCTGCTCTCAGAGAACTTTCATTTTAGTGGGGAAAAAGTACCCAAATACACACAATGTCAAGCATTGATAAGTTCTGTAAGAATAATAAAGCAGAGCAAAGGTGCTGGTAAGAGGGGCAGAAGACAGCGCCATACTATTCGATAGAAGCCCCACCCCCACCCAAAAGAACAGTTTAACATAAACTTGTCTCCCTAGAGAATATTCTACTTCTAGCCTGGAGGACTGAGTATCTGACATACCCAACAAACTGATCCATCTGCAAATAGATGCTACAAACTCAGAAAATCTTTTTTAAAAAAATACAGTTGTGAGCACGAGAGATTGTATAAAAGAAGGTGGATTTTGGAGGGAAGTTGAAAGTGGGAACAAGCAACAGGCATGCAGTTAGTAACGTTTGTGGCTTTGACCTGAGGTCAGCTGCAGTTGCTACTGGGGATGCCACGGGGCTGGCTAAAACTCTAGTGAGAGAGTCTCTGGTCTTTCTGGTCAGATGAACCAGAGGAAGGAGCCTGAGACAAAAGTGAGGAGAACCTCAGAAAGAAAAGAGTCAGTGAAAGGGAATCCCAAATTCTTTATACAACCTTAGCCCACAGTTTTTAGCCCCGAGGGCATGGCAACCCACTCCAGTATTCTTGCCTGGAAAATCCCCATGGACAAAGGAGGCTGGTGGGCTACAGTCCATGGGGTTGCAAAGAGTCTGACACGACTGAGGTGACTTAGTGTGCACACACCTGGACAGAACTTGCTTGAGGAAACCTGAAAGCTGCTCATAGCTGAAACTTCAAGAACTGAACTAAGATCCTAGCCACCATCCTCTGCAGGCAGGAAGCTCACAGTTTGGTTTTGTTGTTATTGTAGTAGTTATTGTTTTGACGGGAAGATGATTTAAATTTAGTGGGGAGCCCTCGCGTTTGTTTTTTTTTTAAGATCATCTGCATCGGCCATTAAAACGCTTCTGTTTTATATTCAGATCAGATCAGATCAGTCACTCAGTCGTGTTCTACTCTTTGCGACCCCATGAATCGCAGCACGCCAGGCCTCCCTGTCCATCACCAACTCCCAGAGGTCACTCAGAATCACATCCATCGAGTCAGTGATGCCATCCAGCCATTTCATCCTCTGTCGTCCCCTTCTCCTTCTGCCCCCAATCCCTCCCAGCATCAGGGTCTTCTCCAATGAGTCAACTCTTCGCGTGAGGTGGCCTCTGCCATAAAGAGGAAGTTGAGCTGAAGTGAAATAACCTAGGGCCTGTTACACAAAGTGAAGTAAGTTAGAATGTGTGAAAGTCGCTCAGTCATATCCGACGCTTTTCCACCCCATGGACTATACAGTCCACGGAATTCTCCAGGCCAGAGTACTGGAGTGGGTGGCCTTTCCCTTCTCCAAGGGCTCTTCCCAACCCAGGGATTGAACCCAGGTCTCCCGCATTGCAGGCAGATTCTTTACCAGCTGAGCCACCAGGGAAGCCCAAGTTAGAAAAGAGAAAAACAAATATAATATAGTGTGGAATCTAGAAAAATGGTACTGATGAACTTGTTTGCAGGGCATGAATAAAACGCAAACATAGAAAAGACTTGTGGACATAGCCAGGGAAGGGGAGGGTGGGACAAGTTAAGAGAGTAGCATTGAAGCATATACATTACTGTAGGTAAGGCAGATTGCTAACAGGAAGTTTCTGTATAAAACAGGGAGCTCAGCACAGAGCTCCGTGACAACCTAGAGGGCTGGGACGGGGTGGGGCTGTGCGGAGGTTCAAGAGAGAAGGGACATGTGATACTTGTGGCTGGTTCACACTGTTGTATAGCAGAAGCCAACACAACATTCTAAGGCAATTATCCTCCAATTAAAAATGTTTTAAATAATTTCTCAATGCTTCCATTTTAACCTTTGTTTTACTATTTTTATTTTTTCCTCTTTTGTCCCTAATTCTCAGGCTGATACAGAAAATAGGTCTATCTCTTGGATAAAATCAGCATTAGGATGATTTTTGACATTTATATTAAAAATATATTATTACAGATAAAACTGGTTATACACTTTTTTCTGCTGATTTATGTACTTTGAAAATATCATTTTGTTTGATCCAAGACAGTAAAATGCAGAAGTAAAGTTTAACACTATGTCTACTCAAAAAAATGAACAGATCTGGCAGCCGTGGGTCGACACCCCACATAGTGATTGCCCCTCTTTGCATGAGGCGGGCATTCTCCAGCTGGCCTATTTCACTCTTTTATATTACTGCCTGGACTCAATGGGCATTTGAGTTTGTGTGCCGTGTCCCTTGCTTTAATACATCACAACACGTCCACAGCTCATGACTGAAGTTGAGTCTTTAACTCTCTCAAAGAGAGAGCTGTGTCCAGGCAGCACTATTTCTGACTATCCCGACTCTTCTATATCTGCAGAAAAAGCAGAAATGAAAAGTGGAGGGCAAGAAACTCCTGATGACATTGTTTGAGCCTCTGGATCAAGCCAGACCTGAAGCCTGAAGCTGCTTGCACTTTCCAGTTCCATGAACCATTATACTTCCTTTTTGAGTAAGCTCATTTAAGCTAGATTTCTGCCACTTAAGCCAAAAATTAGTACCTCCAAAACTTAGACCAGACGAGCCGCAGAGTGAATGTGGCCCCTCATATTACCGAAAGGACAGAGATGTGGCTGCACTTGGAGCAGACACAAAAGCAGAGGTGGGAAAAGCCACTTCCTCCAAAACTAGTTCTGGAGGGTTAACTTAGAAAGGGAAAAGGTTGTCTAGGAATTGGCAAAGCTGAGGCATTGCTCTGGCAAGTAGTGAGCTAGATTACACTGTAATGGTATAATCTGAGATGCAGTGGGATTGCCTGGGAGAAGAGGAACTTGCAGTCATGATGAGGAGCCTTGCTCTTCACCAGGGTCATGTCCACTTGTCATGTGCCTGTCATCCCCTTAACTGGCACCTCAATTTAGGAGCCAGGAATACTGCTTTCACACGCTAGCACCTTTAGGAAACTAACACACCAGCTGGGGCTGTCCATTCCCACCATCCTGAGAGATGGAAAGTTTTGGAAAAGAGGAAGTGAGAGTATGGGGAATTTCCTGGAGAGCCCAGGCTTGAAGTGGACACTTAAATGAGGGTTTCTAGAAACAGAAAGTCTTCAAGGGGCCTTCTGGCCCGTATCTGCCACAGTCCAGCTCTCATCCTGACCTCTGCAGACAAACTTCTCCCTCTGCAGTGTTGCCTGTAGGGTATCAGTGGGATGTGCCCTGCTCCTCCGTGGGGTCCAGAAACGGGCATCTGCTCAGAAGCTCTCCGATGCCCCCAGAAGGCCATCCCAGCTAAGGCCTCCTGGGGACAGGGGCCTCCCAGATGAAGGTCTGTCCTCCCATCCAGAAGCCACAGCCTGCTTCCCCAGCTCAGTCCAGCAAGCCTTTTCCAAGTCCTTTCTGAATCAATCCAGCTTGCCCTGCTATGCATGAGGCTAGGAACCAAGATGACCTCTGATCTTGGGCATCCTCGCATGAAACCCAGACTCTAGTTGGAGGTTCTCTGCCCTCAGGAGACCCGATTAAACTTGGTGCAACCTGAATGCCACAGTATTGTGGAAGTCCAGACCCCACTCTCAAGATTTCCTTCTATTCCTTTGGCCCGTTTTCTCCCTCTCCAACTGCCCTCCCCAGTGGGGAGTCCCACATAGGTTCAGCAGCAGGTGTTGTCATACTGGATCTTCTCCTTGGCAAAACAGTTGCTCTCCCAGCTCAAGAAAGAAGGCAGAGCCAGAGCCTTCTTGGAAGGAGGAAGGCATAAAGTAGAGACAGCTGAAGAACCAGGAAACGCTGCCCCTTCTACTCCAAAAGTGGCAGAAGAGTAGAAGGCGGGACCTCGGGGTCAACAAGTGGAGAGCAGTTTGTCATACAATTCTCCCTTCAGGCCAGAGGTTGAGGGGAAACCTGAATTCAGAGAAGCTTGTGTGCAGCCTTAATCATTCTGGTGCATCCATGCAATGGGACACACCACCAGCCAACCACTTACAGATGCAATATGAATGGGTTTCACAGACACAATTTGGAGCAAAACAGTCAGACTCGTGAGGGTAAATACTTTTGCCCATTTATGTAAAATTCAAGAACAGTCAAAAGAATCATAGAGGGACTTCCCTGATGATTCAGTGGTTAAAACTTGACCTTCCAATGCACGGGGTGCAGGCCTGATCCCTGGTAGGGGGACCTAAGACCCCACATGTCCCACATCTCTCGAGACCAGAAAACCCAAACAGAAACAATGTTGTAACAAATTCAACAAAGACTTTTTAAAATAATCCACTTCCAAAAAATCTTAAAAAAAAAAAAAAAACAGTCATAGATATCAAATAGTAGTTACTTTTGGGGGATTTACTGCAAAAAAAAAAAAAAAAAATGTGAGGGAGAGAAAGCCTGGTGGTCCAGCGGTTAGGACTCTGCACGTCCACAACAGTGGCCAGGGTTCGATCCCTGTTCAAGGAATTAAGCTTCCACAAGCCCTGTGGCATGGTGAAAAAAGAGAACAAGAGAGAAACTTCTGAGGAGCTGAAAATGTTCTTTATCTGGGTCTGGGTGATGACTACACACGCATATCCATGTGCCAAAATTCATTAAGCTGTAAGATTTACACGCTTAGCTCTATGCAAGCCACAGCTCAATAATTCCTTTTAATTTTTTTATTTCATTCTTTGGCCGTGCTGGGTCTCCATCACCGCTTGGACTTGTCTCTAGCTGTGATGAGCAGGGGCCGCCCTCTAGTTGCAGTGAGCGGGCTTCTCATTGCAGTGGCCTCTCTTGTTTCACAGCACAGGCTAGAGCACGCATGGACTTCAGTAGTTGTACTTCCCAGGCTCTGGGCACAGGCTCAGGAGTTAGGGTGCACAGGCTTAGCTGCTCTGCAGCATGTGGGATCTTCCCGAACCAGGGACCGAACATGTGTCTCCTGTATTGGCAGGCAGATTCCCCACCACTGAGCCACCAGGGAAGCTTCTCAATAATTTTTTTTTAATAAGGAGCTAGGGGAATGGTAAAGCAGAGATAGCAGTTCTGTACTGTCGTCTTGGGAACTGCATATCTACCAGGCACAGGGCAGCTGGGATTGCAGGGGGAGCTGACGTCACCAGACTGTCTGGCTCTACTCTACTGCTTCCTAGCATATTCTATACTGTAATCTACATGGCATTTTTAAATGGGAAACGGGGAATGGGGAGGAGATGGGGAAATGCTCCTGGCTGTAGAGGGGCATGATCCTCTTAAGGACTAACCCAGGCTACCAAACCTACACACGTGCAAATGCAGGACTCATCTCTCTAGGAGTGAACAGTGGGGAAGGGAGCACTGTTGGAAAACAGACTGCCACATTTCACTCCCTGTTAAGATATTTAGGGATATTTTCCTCTTTCTATTCCCTCTTCCCTTCCCTGAGTCAAGCAGCTAGAGTGCACTACACAGCTCCTGCAGCCCTCACAGGGGAGAGTTGATGCAGGACAGAGAGCAAAACTGGGAGTCTCTGGCTGGTGTTCTAAAAGCCTATGCCCTCTGCACAAAGAATAAAAGAAGATTCAAAGTGTATTTCCTTCATGTCTTCACCAGAATTATTAAAGAGAGTGGATTTCTTCCAGGACGAAAAAAAAAAAGAGAGTTCTGCTGAGAGTCTGGGGTTAGTAGGTGCAAACTATTACCTTTAGAATAGATACACAGGGACTTCCCTGGCAGTCCAGTGGTTAAGATTTCCACTGCAGGGGGCGAGTGTTCAGTCCCCTGTCAGGGAACTAAGATCCCACATGCCCTGCGGCACAGCCAAAAAGAATAGAATAGATAGACAGCAAGGTCCTCCTGGATAGCACAGGGAACTGTATCCAATCTCCTGGAATAAACCTTAAAGGAAAAGGGTATTTTTAAAATGTATACATGTGTATAACAGAGTGACTTTGCTGTTCAGCAGAAATTGACACAACATTATAAATCAACTGCACCTCAATTTTAAAAAAAAGAAAGATAACGAAACACTCATTTAGGAAAAAAAAAAAATTCTCTGCTGACCCAGTGGTTAGGATTCTAGGCTTTCATCACAAGGGCCCCCGGTTTGACCCCTGATCAGGGAACTAAGATCCCGTAAGCCATTTGGCATGGCCAAGAAAAGAAAGAGAGAGAGTCTTGGTTTGAGCTGGAGGGAGGCAGGTGCAACCTGGCATCCCAGCACCACTGCTGGGAAGCAGGTGTCAACACAGATAAGAGCATTGTTCACCACCCAGCTCTACAAATATTAGGTCATAACCTGCTGTAGAAGCTGCCCGACAGCACGCTCTGAGGGGAAACGAAGCCCACAACAGGATGTACAGACATTTTCTAATTTTCCTTGTCATGTCTCCTCAGACACATCCGTCACTTAAAAGTGGACATTTAATTTCAAAATACACGGGTTTTTTTAAGTATCGTTTATATTAATTTTCCATTTTGATATTAATTTCTCCATTAAGGCCTTTCCTCTCTGCAATCACCCTCCATGTTTCTTCGGTCTTTTAACTTTATTGAGGCTTTCAAAGGCTAAGTCAAAGATCTCTCTTGGTAAACATCACACTGCTAGTCACAGAGAGCAGATGCACACCAGCACTTGAAAACATGTGGGTTATTTTCAGATGTCTTTTGACATTGATTTCTAACACAATGCCACAGTAATAAGAGAACAGACTCTATGATTTCTGTACCTTCAGGCCATGAAATTTTTGCACCTCATTTTATGTCCCTGTATATGTTCCAGTGTCTCCTGGCTTATAGACTACAGGGACTTGAACAGAATTTGTATCCAGCTATTGTGTGAAAATTGCATAAATCTTAACTATGTGAATTGATTCATAGTGCTTCTCAGGTATACCATATCCTTCTACCTTTCTATATTTTCATTCTATGAACTTTTGAGAGTTTGACATTGAAGTTCCAACTTAAAAAGAAAATCTTAATTTATCTACTTAAAAAATAATTGTAATACATAGTAGAACTATATGTAACCTTGTTATGTATTTTTCAAGTCTGCTGTAAATGCATTATCAAATTTTCATAATTTAAACATAAAAATAAAGAAAGAAATTGTAATATATAGTGGAATTATGTGTAACCCTGCTCTGTATTTTCCAAGCCTCTTGTAAATGTGTTATCATACTTTCATAACTTATAAAGGAAAAAAGAGAAGACCACAAGGTGAGGCACTCTGTGCCTCAGAGAAGCAGACCTCTCAGTTAGCTAGATGTTTATCTCAGGAAGAATTTGAATGAACCCAGATTCTCACCTCTTCCCATATACCGAACGTCACTAACACCATTCACCAGAGATATCTGTTCTCAGTGAGTAGTGGTACTCTTTCACCAAGATGTCTGCCTGATTGCTCATAACCCTCAGCCGATAATCACACATACCCTGGCTTCCCCCCCACTTCTTTAGAGCAACTTTGCAGAGCGGCTGGGAGGCTGGCTCCCAGGCTACAGTCCTCAGCCAGTCCCTGAATGAAACCTGAAGTCACAGCTCACACACTCTGTCTTTTTCTTGAGGCCGACACAGGGGAGACCCCAAAGAAGAAGGGCTATGGAGAACATTCAGACAGATGCCCCAAGTACTGGGGAAGGTCTCTGTGTCCTCAAGTGGACCCCAGACTATGGGGACACCACCACACCCCCTAGTCCGCACTAACCCCAGGGAGGAGGGTTCAGCAGTAACTGGTGGTGACAGGTCACCAATGCCTGGAACACCCCCCCACCCCAAGAAAGGCGACATTAAAACTTCTAGCAACAGGGCAGGATAAAAATACATCTCAGACCAGGTTATAGTGGTAAAGTTCTCTTTCCTATAAACCTGAGTCTGTAACTTAGATTCCAGCCACAGCTCTAGGAGCTTCTGCATTACTTGAATCGGTTTTAATGATCTGAATGTTTTCTGTGTTTGTGTTTTACTTGCATCATTTCCCTTCATTCTTGCATCATTTCCCTTCATTCCTTTCATCCTTGTTACCCTGTGTCTCCAGCATGGAAACCTACAAGGGAGGAGTCCTCTGGAGGTGCTCCCACCCTGGCTTCCCTGAGGCTTTGGTCTGCCCACAGATGCCCTTGACCCTTCATCCTGAGGGTAGACCACAGTGGGACCGCTAGCTGCCTCCCTCCTGGGCTCACAGAGCAGCCTGAGGCTCCAGGGCTGCGTAACTGACAGGGTGCCTCCCCCACCTCCTTTCTTGCCTTATTACAGAGCAGAGTCCCTGCCAGGATCACCATCCCACCCTCACTCCCCAGGGGAGAGAGGGAGAAGGGAGGGGCCCAAGCTCAAGAAACCCCCACTGCCTACCCAGCGCTGACCTCACTCATTCTTGTTTGCTTATATCTCACAATGGCTGGGGAACCGTCCTCCCAATCCTGCCTGGGAGCCTGAAATAGAAATTCTGAGTCATGAGCGTGCCTCCACTTCCCCTTTTCTAGCTGGAGTCCTCCTCAGCTCTTCCTAAGAAGCCTCCGTTCTCAAACCCACGTGTGACCCACAACCCTGTCACAGCCCAGCTCCAAGAAGCAAGGGGTGGGGCAGTAGGAAATGAAAAGGAAAATCACACTCAGAGACCATCTTGTTATGTATCAGGTACCTTATAGTTCAGTTCAGTTCAGTCACTCAGTCGTGTCCAACTCTTTGCAACCCCATGAACCACAGCACACCAGGCCTCCCTGTCCATCACCAACTCCCGGAGTTCACTCAAACTCATGTCCATCGAGTTGGTGATGTCACCCAACCATCTCATCCTCTGTCATCCCCTTCTCCTCCCACCCTCAATATTTCCCAGCATCAGGGTCTTTTCCAATGAGTCAGATCTTTGCATCAGGTGCCCAAAGTATTGGAGTTCCAGCTTCAGCATCAGTCCTTCCAATGAATATTCAGGACTGATTTCCTTTATGATTGACTGCTTTGATATCCTTGTAGTCCAAGAGACTCCCAAGAGTCTTCTCCAACATCACTGTTCAAAAGCATCAATTCTTCTGATGCTCAGCATACTTTATGTCTCTTAATCCTAATATCTACCCTGCAGGGCAGGGATTTTAGCCAAAGGGCATACAAGAAAACGATGGAGAATTCAGAATTCGAGCAACTTGCTCCAACACACCCACCTAGTCAGTGACCAAGCCAAAATTCAAATCTATGCCTGTCTAATGCCATGGCTCCCAAAGGGACGGATCAATGCCTGACCCACCCTCCCTGTGGTCTCTATGAGCCATCATCATAGCATCTACACACCCAGCTCAATGTCCACGCCTACTACCTGAGGAAGGTCCTATGCCCCTGCTGTTTCTCCATCTCCAAGGCCACAACAGAGAAATCTTTCTGGTCCAGCTCATCCTTTTAATCCAGGCCACCACTGGCTGGCCCTCTACAGCAAGCCAAAGGGCATACAAGAAAACCTTGTAAACTCTTCCAAACCTCTGCCTCCCTGCCTCAGGGCCCACCCCCAGCAAGACAGGAATGCTGGGGAATTCATCCTGAAGAGCCCTTGATTAATGATAGACCCACACTGCTGGGCAAATCACTCAGCTTCTCACTCCACACCATGTCCCAGATGTCTCTGGAGGACTTTGAGTCCAAGATGCCCCGTGATGATGGTTTGTTGCTGTTTAGTTGCTCAGGCATGTCCAACTCTGTATGACCCCATGGATGGTAGTCCGCCAGGCTCCTCTGTCCATGGGATTCTCCAGGCAAGAATACTGGAGTGGATTGTCATTTCCTTCTCCAGGGGATCTTCCCAACTCAGGGATCAAATCCATAGTCTCTTGCCTTGGCAGGCAGATTCTTTACTGCTGAGCTACCAGGGAAGCTCATTTACAATGGTAATCTGTTCAGTAAAGAACCCTGCAGGGACATTCTTACTTTTTATGCTCCACTTCTCTGTGTCCCTCCTAGAAATTCCTGGGATCACCTCCCAGGGACATTGCTGTTATTCAGTAGCCAAGTCATGTCCGACTCTTCCAAACCCCATGGACTGCAGCACGCCAGGCTTCCCTGTCCCTCACCACCTCCCAGGGTTTGCCCAAGCCCAGTGAAATACTTGCATTCAAATCCATATTCTGCTTCCGGGGGAGACCAACCTCAGAGACGTGTGTGAGAAAGAAAAGTCAAGGACGACGACTCCTAGGTTGTTGGCCTGAGCAGTAGAGCTTCATCATCTCAGCTTAAGCAGCTACTTATCCTGAGCACCTGCCTTACGCATTCAGCTGGGCCCATGACATGGAACATGCCTGTCAACTATCCCAGCCCCAATGTGTCCTGCACAGGATCAGCCCCACGTTACCAATAAGGAAACAGGCTGGATTAAGTTCTCCCCTTTGACTGGTGGAACTGGCTTTCAAGGAGCTGAGGGAAGTGGCAAGTTCACATTGCTTAGGCCTGGGCCCAAATCCTGGAGTCCTGACGATCCCTAATTACCAGAAGCCAGATCCTCACTCCCAACAGGAAAATTCCCCTTTCCTCACAATAGAAATTCTTTTTTCCTTTTTTATGATAAGCATTTGATGTTTATTCTAGGTATGCACTATGCCTTTTTTTCTCTCTCTCTTCTCATTTTTAATTCTTTTATTGCAGTATAAGTCGCTTCAGTTATGTCCGACTCTGTTCGACCCCAGAGACGGCAGCCCACCAGGCTCCTCCGTCCCTGGGATTCTCCAGGCAAAAACACTGGAGTGGGTTGCCATTTCCTTCTCCAATGCATGAAAGTGAAAAGTGAAAGTGAAGTCGCTCAGTCGTGTCCGACTCTAGCGACCCCATGGACTGCAGCCCACAAGGCTCCTCCATCCATGGGATTTTCCAGGCAAGAGCACTGGAGTGGGGTGCCGTTGCCTTCTCCTTATTGGAGTATAGATGCTTTACAATGCTGAGTCATTTTCTGCTGTACAGCAAAGTGAATCAGCTGGACACATATATTCCCTCCCTCTTAAACCTGCCTCCCAGCACCCCCATCTCACTCCTCCAGGTCATCAGCACCAAGCTGAGCTCCCTGTGTTATACAGCAGCTTCCCACTTGCTATCCATTTCTCACATGGTAGTATGTATATGCTAATCCTAATCTCTCAGTTCATCTCATCCTCTTCCCTCTGTGGCCACATGTCTGTTCTTCTGTTGAGATTCTGAATAGTGCTACCATTCACCTTTTCACTGATGGAAAAAGGGAGGCAAGAGAGAGAAACCAAAATTACCAAGGGTTGGCGAGAATAAACAAGATCATATCAGCTGGTCTGTAGTGAGTGCTTACAATGTGCTAAATCCTATTCAATCCTTTATGTTATCTCAGAGAATCTTGCCAAAGCCGTAGGGGAAGAATTGCTTAAAACTATTCCCTGTTTAACAGAAGGGGAGAAAGGACAAGTTCAACAGAACAGTAAAGAGAAAATCTACCCACCTGACGTCCTGGCGGCCTGGGTCCAGCCCCACTGCCCTGTGATTCAACCTCCTTACTTTCCATTTCTTTCTTTCTTTCTAATTTTTTGACAAAACCATTCCACATCCTACTCTCTGAGCCTTTCCTACTTGGTCCCTGGGAGGAAAATGAAGCCCCATAAAGAGGACTGAAGGGGACTTCCCTGGTAGTCTGATGGCTGAGACTCCACACTCCCAATGCAGGGGGCCCAGATTTAATCCCAGGTCAGGGAACGAGACCCCACACGCCACAGCACAGATCGAGGATTCCGTGTGCCCCAAGTAAGACCTGGCACAGTCAAATAAATAAAGAGTTTTGTTTTGCTTAAAAAGGGGGGGGGGTACTGAAGCTACAAGTCACAGGACAGCTACATGACAGAAAAGGGAGGGTCCCTTATGCTTTCAGACGCACCAGCAGGGCTTTGCAGAGACAGATGCTCTGAGTGTCTGCAGCACTGAGGCCGGAGAGCAGCCTGTGTGTCTGCAACCCCAGAGGGTGGTTTTGTGGCTGGAGAGTGGTGCGCATCTGCGACGGTGGGGTGATCCTTCACCATGCATCACGCGGCAGTGTCAAAAACGGACATGCCACCACTTAGCTACACCCCCAAAGACGGATGTTCTCTTTGTTCTGGGAACTGATCCCACGCTGGAAGACCCATTCCCTCCAAGGATGGACGATGGGAAACCTTCTCCAAGAGGGCCTGGGGATGCAGGAGGCACTGAAGCACCCTCGAGCGAGGCCCTGGCTGGGGGTGGGGGGCGTGGCTCTCACCCTGCGGTTCGGTTACTGCCTGCGGAGGTGTCATCTCATCTCGCTCTGACTCCAGAGACTCGCGGTCCGCTCACGGCGTGGTGGCCAGAGCCCCTGGCCCCTCACTTGCAGCCTCTGCCCCACCATGTGCTCCTGGACCTGAGTCTCAGCGTGTCCTCCCTCCTTTTTAAGCCACCCACCTGGCAGGTTCTGCTCTGGGGTCATCCGGAGCCCCACCAAAATATCCCCAAAACTGGTTCCCCCCTGCATTTCAGCGGCTGCAAGCTGTCAGGAAGCTCAGCCCATCCACATACCCTCGTGAGAACTGAAAGCTGGGGCTGGGTCCTGCCACCTCTCCCCTCCAGCTCCCAGCTTCCACTGAATTCTCTCTCCCTTCACACGCAGGGCCCTCATCTCCCCAGAGTAACCCCTCTGCAAGTTACTGGGTGTGATCAGATGCTTACTGGAAATTTGGCCATATGATAGGTTCTGAATGTAGCACAGAATAATTTGGGTGAGAACCTAAAATTAGATGTTAGGGACTTCCCTGGTGGTCCAGTGGCTAGGACTCTGTGCTTCCAATACAGGGTGTCTGATCCCAGTTCAATCCCTGGTCAGGGAACCAGATTCCATGTGCCACAACTAAGCTGCAGCTTAGAGTTTCATTGCAGCAACTACAGAGCCCATACACTGCAATAAAGACTGAAGAGCCTGCATGCTGGAACTAAGACTCAGCACAGCCAAATCAATTAATTAAAAATAAATAAAAAATAAAAGTAGATATTAGCCATAAAAATCCCTGCTTTAAAAATCCACTGGCCAGAGACTTCTCTGGTAGTCCACCGGTTAAGAATCTGCCTGCCAATATAAGGAACACGTGTTTGACCCCTGGTTCCAGAAGATGTCACATGCCACAGGCAGCTAAATACCAGGGGGCAACTAAGCGCCAACTATTGAAGCCCCCACACCGAAATGAAGAGTGAACTCTGCTCACCGCAACTAGAGAAAGCCCGAGTACAGCAAGAAAGACCCAACACAGCCAAAAATAAATAGATAGATAGATTTTTTTTTTTTTAATCCACTGGCCATTTCCCAACAGAAAAAATTAATCTCTTCCTGGCCTGACTTTCTTCCCAAGACCTGGGGCCTTTGGGCATCTCTCCTCTTCTCCCTCACAACTCCACACCAACTCTCACACTGACCATGAAAAACTCTCAAACCTATTTCTTTCCTTTGCAGGAAAATTAGCCCTCTCTAGACAATAGAGATAGGGTGGGATAAGGCAGGGAGTCTTCCCTTTTTAATCAGATATGCCCATTATGCACCTTTTCCCCAAACCCAAAAGTAATTTCCTCCCTAAGAAGATTTTAGCCCTCATTTTTGACCAATCAGCTCAACTTTAATCAGCTCTCCTGAGACAACATTTCTGTACTGCCTCATACATTTCTGTGAATCCTCACAGTGCAAAGTAGGCAGCATTATTATCCCCATTTCACAGACAAGGAATCTAAGGCTCAGCAAAGTTAAAGAACACAGCCAATGAGTGAATGAACATCCAGGCAAGAACTCAAACCCAGGCAGGCCTTACTCTAAACTCTGTGGCCTCCACCACTGCCCCTCCTTGGAGGAGTGGATGTTTTTGTAGCTGGGAGGAAAACCCCATTTTAAAACAATTCCCAAGTGGCAGGAAAGGCCAGTGTGCTGCAGAGTCACGTGTGGAGCCAGGAGATAATGGGGTCATGCTGGGGTCATGCCAGCCTCACAGAGCAGGTTCCAGCACTCCTGTTTCTTTTTGAGTCAGGCTCTTCCTTGACCAGAGTCACCACAGCGAACACCAGGGCAAGTCCGATCCTGCAAACAGTCACTTTGGGGCCGACCACAGCATCTCCAGACATCGGAGGTACAGTGAGTCAGCTGCAGACTGGAGGCTGTCCCAGACTACCTAATCATCAGGCACCCTTGGCAGGCAGGCACTGTTCCCCCGTGGCTGCCAGGACTCAGTAGCAGTCAGCCCGTTTTACAGATGAGCAGACCATCGAGCAAGATCAAGTTTCAAGTTCAAGTTTCTTGAACTGTCACAGCTTAAGTAGCAGAAGCTGGAATTTGAAACTAAGCTTGTGCAACTGCAAAGCCTGTGCAGTTTCCACTATGCAACACCCTCTCTCGGAGGAGATAGCAATCTGCCCCTCCTTTCCCAGGGTCCAGACATCAGTCTCCTTCTCGGAAAAGGCACAGAAGGCTATGTTTTGGGGGTCAAAGCATGATTCCAAAAACTGACGCAACTGGTGGGACGAGGGGTTGGGTGAGAAACTACAGAAAGGATGAGCCTCTGGGTGAGCCGTCCCACCCCCGTGAGGCCTGGGTCCCTCATTGGACTTAGATATTAAAGAGACTCTAAGACCTAGCCTGAAATGCCAAGGGACTTCTGGGCACTTCCTGCCAGATGAGTCTTTATAAAGTGACAGAACATGTATATGATACTAAATTCTGAAGATACAAAACTAGTATCCCTCTGGTGGGAAGGAATAAATTGAGAGTTTAGGATTGACATATACACGCTATTACATTTACAATAGATAATCAACAAGGATAGGGAACTCCGTCCTATATTCTGTAATAACCTAAATTGCAAAAGATTTTGAAAAAGAACAGATACATGTATCTGTTTAACTGAATCACTTTGTTGAACACATGAAACACAACATCGTTAATCAGCCGTTGTTGTTCAGTCGCTAAGTCATGTCCTTCTCTTTGCTACTGCAGCACACTAGGCTTCCCTGTCCTTCACTCTCTCCTGGAGTTTGCTCAAACTCATGCCCAATGATGCCATCCAACCATCTCATCCTCTGTTGTCCCCTTCTCCTCCTGCCTTCAATCTTTTCCAGCATCAGAGTCTAAGGAGTCAGCTCTTGGCATCAGATGGCCAAAGTATTGGAGCTTCAGCATCAGTCCTTCCAGTGAATATTCAGGGCTGGTTTCCTTTAGAATGCACTAGTTTGATCTTGCAGTCCAAGGGACTCTCAAGAGTCTTCTCCAACACCACAATTCAAAAGCATCAATTCTTAGGCGCTCAGCCTTCTTTATGGTACAACTCTCACATCCATACATGACTGCTGGAAAAACCATTGCTTTGACTATACAGACATTTGTCAGCAAAATGGTACCCCAATATAAAATAAAAATTTTTTAAAGAAAAAAATCAACCTAGTTGGATGAAGGAGTCATGTAAAAAAGGTAATTTAAAGAAACTTAAAATAAATACTATAATAATCTTGAATGGTTATATTGTTTAAAATGATATATGTTGGCGCTTCCCTGGCACTCCAGTGGTTAATACACGGCCCTTCCAATGCTGGGAGCCCAGGTTCAACCTCTGGTCAGGGAGTTAAGAGCCCACATGCTGTGCAATGTGGCCAAAAAGTAAAAAATAATAACAATAATAATAAATTAAAAAAGAATGACTCATGTCAATTTTTCAAAATGTACTTTTGTCCTAAATAAACTCACATTTTTCCTTTGGGCTCTGCCATGCAGTATGTAGGGTCTTAGTTCCCTTACCATGGATTGAACCCCGTGCCCTCAGCATTAAGAGCTTGGAGTCTTAACCACTGGACTGCCAGGGAAGTCCCTAAACTCATGTTTTAAGTGTCTGAAAGATTAAAAAAAAAAAAAAAGCACTACCTCTCTTTCTTTTTTTTTTTTTTTGCAGTTTCTGTTTTATTCTTTTTAATGTTTATTGAAGGACAGTTACTTTACAATGTTGTTAGTTTCTGCTATATAGCAAAGTGAATCAGTTATACATATATCCCCTCTTTTTTTAAGATCTCCTTCCCATTTAGGTCACCAGAGAACACTGAGTAGGGTTTTCTGTGCTATACAACAGGGTCTCATAAATTATCTATTTTATACATAGTAGTGTATATAAATCAATCCCAATCTCCCAATTCATTCCACTCTCTCCTCCCCACCAGGTATTCATAAAGTTTGTTCTCTACATCTTTGTCTCTATTTCTGCTTTGCAAATAAGTTCATCTGTAACATTTTTCTCGGTTCCACATATAAGCAATACTATACGATGTTTGTTTTTCTCTTTCTGATTTACTTCACACTGTATAACAATGAGATGGGAATACCAGACCATCTGATCTGCCTCCTGAGAAATCTGTATGCAGGTCAGGAAGCAACAGCTAGAACTGGACATGGAACAACAGACCAGTTCCAAATAGGAAAAGGAGTACATCAAGGCTGTATATTGTCACCCTGTTTATCCAACCTATATGCAGAGCACATCATGAGAAACGCTAGACTGGAAGAAACACAAGCTGGAATCAAGATTGCTGGAAGAAATACCGATAACCTCAGATATGCAGATGACACCACCCTTATGGCAGAAAGTGAAGAGGAACCAAAAAGCCTCTTGATGAAAGTCAAAGTGGAGAGTAAAAAAGTTGGCTTAAAGCTCAACATTCAGAAAACGAAGATCATGGCATCGGGTCCCATCACTTCATGGGAAATAGACGGGGAAACAGTGGAAACAGTGTCAGACTCCATTTTTCTGGGCTCCAAAATCACCACAGATGGTGACTGCAGCCATGAAATGAAAAGATGCTTACTCCTTGGAAGGAAAGTTATGACCAACCTAGATAGCATATTCAAAAGTAGAGACATTACTTTGCCAACAAAGGTCCATCTAGTCAAGGCTATGGTTTTCCTTAAAAATATGGAACGCTTCACGAATTTGCGTGTCATCCTTGCGCAGGGGCCATGCTAATCTTCTCTGTATCGTTCCAATTTTAGTACATGTGCTGCCGAAGCGAGCACAGCACTACCTCTCTTACCCCTACCCCCAGGCCTCCTTTGCATTGCCCTTTCTGATAGGAAGGGAAGGTAATTAGTACCAGCTTCCCATGAGCCTCCAGAAGAGAATCTGTACATTTACAAGCACAGATGAGTTTTCTTTTTTCACACACATGTAGCACACTTCAAAAGCTACTCTATTTCTTGCCTCTTGTATCTTAGAGATCATTTCATACCTGCACATAAAGAACTACATCATTCTTTTTAGTAGCTGCCTAAAATTCCATTATATGGAAGTACCGGATTAATCAGCCCCTTACATGCTCAGGCCCTTCAGTTCTTTTTGACTTTTTGCAAGCCTGTGGACTGTAGCCCACCAGGCTCTTCTGTCCATGGAATTCTCCAGGCAAGAATACAGGAGTGGATTGCCATGCCCTCTTCCAGGGGATCTTCTCCACCCAGAAATCAAACAAACATCTCTTGCAGCTCCTGCATTGCAGGCAGATTCTTTACCACTGAGTCATAGGGAAAGCCCCAGTCAGTCCCTTCCTGATGAACAGTGAGGCTGTCTGCAGCCTTCACTGTTACAAACCATGACTATCTTGTGTATATTAAGTTTGAGCACGTGTGTGTATGAATATAAGATAAATTCCTAGAAGTAGAATTTCTAGTGCTTATTAAATACAATATGTGCTTTTAAAATTCAAATGGGTTTTGCCAAGCAGCCCTCCAGAGAGGTGGCAGTATGTGTAGACCACCAATAATGAAAAGCAGGCAGAGACTGCTTTCCATATGAGGAATGACTGTTAGCTGCAAGAGACGAGCTGGGGGCAGACGCAGGCCTGTGCCTGGCCAGACATTCATCCTAGGACAAGTGACAAAGATGAGGCAGCGGCGCCAACAGGCAAGCCACCCATTTCACAGATGGCAAAACAGGCAATGGGAATTGACAAGCTTCACCCAGGGTCATGGCCTGGACCCCTGTAAGCATGGGGCAATTTCCAGACAATATCTGTTTCACCTTCTGATCTCAGCTCCAATCTCTTGTGCTGACTTAGCAAAAACTTGGAGAACCAGTTCCTTTCTACTGTGAATTGAAAGTAGCTGAGCCACCCACGTTGTTTAGGGCTTTCTGAGTCACTGTATTCCCCTCTACAAGAAACCAGGACCAACAGCAAAAGAGACACTGATGTATAGAACAGACTTTTGGACTCTGGGACCGGAAGAGGGTGGGATGATTGGGGAGAATAGCATTGAAATATGTATAATATTATAAAAAAAAAAAAAAAGAAACTTATTTTTGCAACTACAAAAAAAAAGAAACCAGGACCTGCTCACACACACACACACACACACACACACACACACACTCACCCAGGGGCTGTTTCTAATCCGCATGGGGCCCACAGAGCCCTGATGATTCACAGCTCCAAGGTAAGTAGCAGTGATTATCCTGGACATTCATCCACCAGCCTAAAGAACCAAATATCTCAACAGACCCTCTCCGGGGTGACCAGCTAGGTGGAGAGCAGTGAGGACTGGGAAGAAGTGAGAGGGACACATGAGCCAGGAGTATTCTCATTAGCCATTCTGGAGACAGAAATAAGAATGGCAAAAATAGTTCTCTGTCTTTGCACTTGGAAAGTACCTCCCACCCACTAACTCACCCCACCTTCATAGAAGTTCCCTGAGTTATACAGGAATTCTTATATTCACAGTCTTATATTCACAGCTTGAGAGATGTTAAAAAGGAACTATGACTTCCCTACTGCTAGAGAGGTAAAGAGACTAGAGGCAGAACCCAGGATTAAGAGGCTTAATCCTGGCCACATCCTGTTGTGCACTTGTGGTGAGAAATCTCCTGCAGTACACGTCCACAAAAACCATGCCTAGAAACATTGCTACAGGCCCTCCAGTGTGTGGATGGACATGAATTCCTCTCTCTGGGTCCTCGTCTTTGTTTCAGCGCCACAGATACATCCTTTGTATATACATCCAAGAAGACTCTTGGGGTATTTCTGACGGATGGGTTTGCACTCTATCTAAGTGCCTGGTATGGCCTCTGGAACATGAAAGTGAAAATGAAGTCGCTCAGTCGTGTCCGACTCTTTGCGACCCAAAGGACTGTAGCCCACCAGGCTCCTCAGTCCATGGAGTTTTCCAAGCAAGAGTACTGGAGTGGGTTGCCATTTCCTTCTCCAGGGGATCTTCCCAGCCCAGGGATCGAGCCCTGGTCTCCCATATTGCAGGCAGATGCTTTACCATCTGAGCCAGCAGTGCTCAATAAAAAATGTGTTTCTTCAGGGGCTTCCCTGGTGATCCAATAAGACTCCACTCTTCCAATGCAGAGGGCACAGGTTCCATCCCTGGTCAGGGAACTAGGATCCTACATGCCACACAGACCAAAAAAAAAAAGGGGGGGGGGTTTAATTATGTTTCTTCTGCTATATTTAAAATAGATAACCAACAAGGACCTACTGCTATAGCACAGGGAACTTGCTTAATGTTTTGTGGCAGCCTGGATGGGAGGGGAGTTTGAGGGAGAAGGGATACATGTGTATGTATGCCTAGTCTCTTCCCTGTTCACCAGAGACTGTTACAACATTATTAATCAGCTATACCCCAATACAAAATAAAAGGTTTTGGCTTTTTTAAGTGTGTTTCTTGGTTGGCCGAAAGGACAGATAGATGAATGTATAGATGGATAGATGAATGGGTGGATGGATAGATGAATGGATAGATGGATAGATGAATGGATAGATGGATAGATGAATGGTGGATGGTTGGGTAGAGTATTGGTTTAATATGTTTCTGTGTTTGTTTTTTAAGTTCCTTGCATGGCATCCATTCTCCCTTCCAAATATCATCTTGATATCCTTTGTGGACTTATTTCTCCTCCAGGGTATACAGTCTCAGTGGTACTGCAAAGCCCAGAGTTCTATCTTCTCCCAGCAAAGAAGCAAGCAAATGACACCAGCTTGGCTGTTTACCCTCCCTCCCCTAGGACTATGAATCTTTAATAGATTGAGATGTGGACAGGAAAAATAGCTAGGGTGTATTTATTTCAACAGTGGTACCCTGATGAGACTGCCCAGTAGTACTGCCCCCCAAATACCCTGGTTTCTCACTTGCCTTTTTTCCAAGTCAGGTTCTCCAATGCTCTATCCATTCTGTGAACTACTCAGCATTGCCCCCAGTACAATAGCCTCCTGCTTAAGTTAGCCAGAGTTGTTTTCTACACTAAGAAACAAAGAATTTTATTTTTCATTATTTTATTTGTTTTTGGCTGTGCTGGATCTTCACTGCCATGAGGGCTTTTTTTTTTCTCTCGTTGCAGCAAGCGGGGGCGACCCTCAAGGTGCAGTGCACAGGCTTCTCATTGAGGCGGCTTCTCTTGTTGTGGAGTACGGGCTCTAGGACGCGCCGGCTTCGATAGTTGCGGCACGTGGGCACAGTAGTTGCGGCGCAAGGGCTTTGATCCCATGCAGAACATGGGATCTTCCTGGAGCAGGGATTGAACCCATGCTTCCTGCCCTGGCAGGTGGATTCTTAACCACTGAGCCACCAGGGAAGCCCCAAAGAATTTTACATGTCACAGACGTAGAAACGAATGGAAAGGTTGGGGGGCGGGGGTGGAGAAATGGAGGGAGTGGAGGAGGGAGTGAAGGGAAAGGACCGAGCAGTACGGCCCACGCAAGGACTTCACGAGCTAAGTGGTAAGGTGAGTCCCTTCCCTTGGACGGGAAGGAAGGAGAGATGGTAAGATAACCCCTCAGCTTTACCTGCAGGAGAAGTGATGTGAATCAGTTTTAGGGGCATTAGGGACACGTACCCCCAACTCTCCTCCAGGATACTACAAATCCTCTAGTTTTATATCTTTTAACCGAGAACGGCCTCAGAAACAATACTGTCAAACCTCAACTTCCTGGATGAGGAAACGGAGGGTCACAGAGGGCAGAGGTCTGCCAACATCTCACAAAGAGGTCTGGAGCTGAACTGGGGCCAGAGCCCAGATCTCCTAAATCCCTGTCCCCCCACCCCTCTTGTCACTGCCCAGAGCTGCCTCTGTCAGGAGTGACTCAGGTACAGAATTTCCAAATCCCATTTTGAGAAAATTCCCCAAGGGGATTTCCTGGCGAATGCCTTGGGAGGCCCTAAGGTCCCTCTCTCTGTAGCCTGAACGCCACTCTGCGGCCGGGGGATGAGTCGGGGGCAGGTTGGAAAAGAAACAGGAGACTGCAGACCCCCAGCACCAGGCATGGCTGCGACAGGCAAGAGGTCAAGGGGCATCTCAGAACCAGCTCTTAAAAGGGGCTAGGATCCAGACCACAGCCACAGAGCCCTGTGAGATTCTGAAACTTGTGCTACTTCCTTTGTCAATCTGTCCATGAAACTCTGAAAACGGGGTCTGTGTGCTGGCCTGCAGGGCCAGCCAGGAAAGAGGAAGTGGGGACCAGGTCTCACCCAGCAGCCAGGCTCAGAGAGTGAGAAATCCAGGGCCTGAGTCTCTGAAATCTGCCACACAGAAGGCAGGAAAGGTCAAGGCAGGCCTGAGTCATTACCATTTTTGTGTGCTTTCAGCCTAATAACGAAATAACACCTGAAATATCTAGCAATGTCTAAAATATCCAGCACAGTGCCGAGCAGCTAGTGGAAAAGCACAGACAATTTCCCTCGCCTGCCCCCATGTCTCCTGATGCTGAGCTGAGATGAACACCTACCCTGAGCAGGGGTAGGGTAGGGGGCCAGGTACCATGAGGGAGGAAACTCTGGAGCCTGACATTTGGGAAAACAGAGAGAAGGCATTGCTTTCTTTATGTGCTGGTGCCAGGATTGGTGATGGGCGGTCAACTGGTCGCCTCCTTTCATCCTCTGAAGCTAAGAGCTAAGTCCCAGGAGCCAGGAGTTTCTGCCCTGTTTCTAGAAAGGAAACCGACGTGTAGACGAGTTAATAACTCAACCAAAGACATACAGAGAGTAAGTGATCTGTTTGATTTCAGCCCCAAGTTTGTCTCCGCCTTTGCCAGGCTTTCTCCTAGGGTCTAGGGACAGTGGAAGGGGGCTCAGAAAGTGAGCACAGAGAAAGGGGAGCCTCCGACAAACACGCAGAGTAAAACAAAGAACAGACTCCCAAGTGTCAGGAGGAGGAGGCCCTGAAATTGCCCCATCCCCCATCCCCAGTAATTTTGGAAGAACTGATCCTTCTGTTCGGGCCTCGATGCCCCACTTCCAGGGCGCCTTGTGGTGGGCTCCTCCAATCCTGCTCCCCCAATCTGCCCTGAAGCGAAAGGGGTGAGCACACCAGCAAACACACTACTTGTGGTCTTCAGCCGCAGTAAACAAGCAGAGCGCACACAGCCCCTGTCCTGTGTGGTGAAGGCTCGAGCGGAGGGGAGGCTGAGAAGCTGCAGCCCTTCGACCTCGCTGTGGTTGAACCCAGAGAACGGGTGTCATGGTCGGTGCCTTGACAGTAAAATGTACTTAGGGGATGGGGAAAGGAAGGGCGGCCCAGAACAGGATGACAGGACCAGCAAACCGCAGCTGGGCCAACAGGCGATACCATGCAGGGCCCCGTGGGCTCCTGAGCACAAGGCTCTCTGTGTCCCCAATTCTTTGATTAATGGCCTTCATTCGGCCTCCATGACTTTCCCTGAGTTCCATTGGGCAATTCAGGCAGTTGTGAATTAGGGAAGGGAGGGGATGAGAGTTAGGGAGAAACAGTCAAGAGCAGCCTTGGGGCAAGGTCTTGGTTCCCCATCAAGGGATACACACAATATCTTTGAGCTGTTTTGCAAATACTGAAACCCTCTGCAGGAAGGAGAAGTATGGCCTGCTGCCCACAAGCCTGGAGACCCCAGACCCGTTGGACCTCAAGGTTGATGATGCTGACTCCTCCTTATCTCACCACCAACCCATCAGAAGAATGTCCAAGAGCTGATCACGCACTCTTTCAACAATTCCTATAAAATTTCTCACTATCTTCCCCAAGTGGTTTTGAAGGCATGAGCCTGCCATGGCCCCATTTGCCTGGAAAAGTGATAAATCGATTCTTTTCTACCTCACGAAAAGCTCTGTCTCGGAGATTCAGAACGGGTATATAGAGAAGCTGAGCTTTCCGCATCAAAGGACAGGACAGGATGGAGCAGGAAAACTCTTAAATAGGGGTTCAGATCCTGCTCCCATCTGTGCAAACTCCTTGCATCAACTGGGAGGCCTCCCCTTCACCTTCACACTGCCGGCCCCTACAGACCTCCACCCTCACCAACTGAGCACCTACCCCAGGGGGGCCCTGCAGACACAGGGGGAGACAGCAGCGCACTGGCTTAAGCGGGAGATATTCACTCGTGTTAACAAGGGTGCAGAAGAAAAACACAATCAGAGTGCAAATCTCCAATTTGTTGCCTTGCTGTTTGGTCGCTCAGTCGTGTCTAACTCTTTTGAGACCCCATGGACTGCAGCCCGCAAGGCTCCTCTGTCCAAGGGGTTTTCCAGGCAAGAATACTGGAGTGGGTTGCCGTTCCCTTTACCAAGGGATCTTCCCAATTCAGGGATGGAACCTGTGTCTCCTGCCTTGGCAGGTGGACTGTTTACCACTGAGTCATCAGGGAAGCTCCCTCTCTAACTTGTGGATGGAGACAAGGCTCATCTGGAGGAAATGACTTTGCTGCCAGCTTCTCTCAGGGCCCCTGACTGGGATTCCTAGAGGATAGAGGGAATTTCCCTGCTCTGGACATTTTTTCTTTTTCGTTTTTTAATATCCACCAGAAAAGCCAGAGCCGCTCCCCACACAGTCACGAGGGCGGGGAACTCCAGGTCAGAGCAAAGCTTCGGAATCCAGAGGAGACGCGGTTTCACTTTCCTTGCCTGCCTTTGGTTTCCTAACATCACAGTGTTAGGTTGGGCAGGCGGCCAGTTTAACTAAAGAAAGAAAAGGAAAAGATTGGGCCAGAAGGGCCGAGGAGGGGCTGTACTCGGCTGGGGGCAGTGTGTGTCTGATGTCCTTCAGGACAGAGAACCAGCTGTCTGAACTCGAGAGGCCCATCAAGGATCCTGCTGGGTCTATGAACCTCTTACATGCAAAATGATGTGTGCGTGTGTCAGGGTCGGTATCCACGTGTTTGTGGAAAGCGTTCACAGCTTTCTTCATAGTCTCAGCATCCATACCTCCCTTCGTCCCTCTGCGGGGCTCCACCTCTCCGCCACCCTCGGCGGCCGCCCTCCTCGTCCCCGCGATCTGGGGAGGCGCCCGTCCCGTCTAGACCAAGGGGCCAGGGTGGAGGGCGCGGTCAGGACGGAAGGAGGGGCTTCTAGAGGGAACGGGGCGCCCCTCGCGGGCCTCCTGGCCTAGGCGAGCCGCGCCTTCCTCTCCATACCTCGGTGAACCTCGCCCGCGGGCTGGTACCGGCAAAGGGGAGGGGCGGGGTGCGAACGAGAGGCCGGGGACATCGGGGACATCGCAGGTCCCCTTGCGGGGGACGGGAGTGGAACACATCTGAGGTAGGGGGTCGACGCATCGGTGCCCGTGTCTTTCCCCATCCCCGGCGCCCGAGATGGGGCGCGGACGCGGCAGATCTCCGGACAAAAAAAAAAAAAAGGATGCTTAAAGAGCTCGATTCCCCCAAAAAGGAAGCAACCAATCTCTCACCCTGACAGATAAAGAAACTTAGTGCCAGAGAAAGTAAGCCGCTTGCTCCAAGCCAGGATTAATAATATAGCTGAGTTTTGAATGTGGGAGGCTACAGCATCTTAATCAAGATGCTGTAAGAAGGTATCAAGAACAACTGAGCATTAATGTATTTATTTGTAATATTTTTATTATTAATTTATTTAGTTGGCTGCTCCAGGTCGTAGTTGTGGCAAGGAGGATCTTTAATTCCAGCCTGCCAACGCTTAGTTGGGGCATGTGGAATCTAGTTCCCTGACCAGGGATGGAACCCAGGCCCCCTCCTTGGAAGTGCAGAGTCTTGGCCACTGCACCACCAGGGAAGCCCCTAAACCAGCATTAATTTAGTATCAGTCATGGCTAAGACATTTGTTGGAATGCAGGGAAAGGATGCAATAAACAAATTGGAAAAAAAAAAATAAAAAGCATAAGACGTTACTGTATCCAGGAAGTGAAAACAAGCGAAGTGAAAAGATGACACCAGAAGGAGTCTGTTTTCCCTTGTTCTGGGTTGGCTCCCCACCCCGCCCCCACCACCCACAAACAGAAGCTCCAGAGGGCAGGCCTTTGACCGGCTCACTCTGTGTCCCAAGAGAGGGTTGCCTGGCTCACAGCAATCGTCAGTGACAATTTGTGGAAGGAGCAGTATTGGCTAAGCACACTGGCAGGACAGGGAGGGCAGAGGCATCTTCATGACGTTTGTACCTCCGCTGGTCCCTAAGCACATCCGCCATCATCACTTCCCCAGACCCTCTCAACCACCGTGTGCCGGGTCAGACGGGCAGGCAGTCCTGGTTTTCAGGAACATAAAATGCTGGGTGAGTCTTAATGATAGTTGCCATTCATTGGACACTCACCCTGCACCAGGTACCAAACTCTTCACAAAGGTGTTTTGATTTCCTCCTGGAATCAGTACCTTTGAGCCACAGATACACTAACTCCATGAGTCCAGACTCTGATTTCGCACAGGAGAAAGGGCAGAAGTGAATTACAATTGGGTTCTTCTCTCTCCTCTGCAACAATCCACTGGAACCACCAAAAGGGAAGAAAATACTCCTGACATGCCCACTGCTATTCCTGCTTAGCAACCAGCCCTGCAAACCACATCCCCGTTTCCATGACCACTTATATACCGACAGGCACACACACACAGCAGAAAGGTTCACTTGGATTTAAAAATGGGGATGAATGTGGTCCATCTGTGGTTCCCACATCTCTGTCCTCAGCTCATGTCCCAACTCAGCAGATTTGGCATCCAGGAAAATACTTTCCTTTCTTCCTGAAAGAGGGAAGCTGCGATCGAGGAAAGGCAACAGAAATGGAGCTCACATGGGAAACAGCCTTAGCAAAGGTTTCAGGATTTCTCCAGAAACAGTGCAGTGTGGTGGAAAGCTAGGAACCCAGGCAAACTTGGGTTCCATGTTGAATTCTACCACTTTAGACTATGTGACCTTAAGCAGGCCATTTAACCTCTCTAAGCCTCACTGACCCCTGCTTAAAATTAGTCTCTGTAATAAAATCAGGCTTCCCTGGTAGCTCAGCGGTAAAGAATCCACCTCCAGTTCAGAAGACACAGGTTCAATCCCTGGGTCGGGAAGGCCCCTGGAGAAGGAAATGGCTTGGCAACTCACTCCAGTATTATTGCCTGGGACATCCCATGGTCAGAGGAGCCTACGGGCTACAGTCCATAGAGTCACAAAACAGGGGCACTCGACTTTAGTGACTAAACTGCTGCAATAAAGTTCACTAATCCATATCAACAGTAGGAGTGGCGGGGGGTGGAGGGGGGATCTGGTTTAAATCAGAAGAACCTACAGTATAGAATATCCTTAAAGGGACTGTCATTTCCTTACTCTCAATAATAATATGATGATAATAGCTAATGACATTAGCTAATGTTATGAAGTACTTAACGGGAATTGTACTAAGACCTTTACAAGCATGAGCACACTGTGGGATCTTAATTGTCTCAACAGCTGTGGGAGGAGCCAGTATTATTATCCCTAATTTATAGACGAGGAAACTGAGACCAGGCAGATGAAGTAACTTGTAGGAAGCTACCTGGCTCATAAAGGAGAAAAACACCAAAGCGCCTGCTTTAAACCACTAGGCCCCACAGCCTCCCATGTGTCTGGGGACTAAGGGGATTCTGTGAAGGGAGCAATTCAAACAGGCAGATCATTTTGTGTAGATGGTTGGATGTTTCTTAAGTGCTTGCAATTTATTTCTTTAAATGACGTGGCCTATGCTTTCCAAAACTGTGTTTTCTATTGCTAACTGATTAATAGGTCAGGAGGTAATAAGAGGATTCTTATAGGTTTAGAACAATAATACTGGCACCTGGAGAGGATGAACAGCTTAACTTAATGTGGGTCCATAGGAAAGGCTTGAGCATGGTCATCAGAAGTACTTGGGTTCATAAACTGGTGCCGTCACTAAAGAGAACACTATCGAGGTTCCTTATAAAACTGAAAATAGAGTTACCATACGATCCAGCAGTTCTACTCCTGGGCATATATCCAGAAAAGATGACAATTCTAATTTGAAAAGATACGTGCACCCCAGTGTTCATAACTGCCCTGTTTACAATAGCCAAGGCAAGGAAGTAACCTAAGTGTCCATGCTGCTGCTGCTGCTGCTAAGTCACTTCAGTCGTGTCCGACTCTGTACGACCCCATAGATGGCAGCCCACCAGGCTCCCCCATCCCTGGAATTCTCCAGGCAAGGACACTGGAGTGGGTTGCCATTTCCTTCTCCAATGCATGAAAGTGAAAAGTGAAAGTGAAGTCTCTCAGTCATGTCCGACTCTATCAACCCCATGGACTGCAGCACACCACGCTCCTCCGTCCATGGGATTCTCCAGGCAAAAGTATCGGAGTGGGGTGCTATTGCCTTCTCCGAAGTGCCCATAGACAGATGGATAAAGATGATGTAGTACATATATGCAATGGAATATTGCTCAGCCGTAAAAGAAGAATGAAATATTGCTCTTCTGCTGCAATATGGATGGACTTAAAGATAATCATACTAAGTGAAGTAAGTCAGATATCTTAGGTTGTCATACTAAGTCAGAGAAAGATAAATATTATGTGATACAAATTATATGTGGAATCTAAAAAAAAATGATCAGATCAGATCAGTCGCTCAGTCGTGTCCGACTCTTTGCGACCCCATGAACCGCAGCACGCCAGGCCTCCCTGTCCATCACCAGCTCCCGGAGGTCACCCAGACTCACACCCATCAAGTCAGTGATGCCATCCAGCCATCTCATCCTCTGTTGTCCCCTTCTCCTCCTGTCCTCAATCCCTCCCAGCATCAGAGTCTTCTCCAATGAGTCAACTCTTCGCATGAGGTGGCCAAAATACTGGAGTTTCAGCTTTAGCATCATTCCTTCTAAAGAAATTCCAGGATTGATCTCCTTCAGAATGGACTGGTTGGATCTTCTTGCAGTCCAAGGGACTCTCAAGAGTCTTCTCCAACACCACAGTTCAAAACCATCAATTCTTCGGCGCTCAGCCTTCTTCACAGTCCAGCTCTCACATCCATACATGACCACAGGAAAGACCATAGCCTTGACTAGGCGAACCTTTGTTGGCAAAGTAATGTCTCTGCTTTTGAATATGCTATCTAGGTTGGTCATAACTTTCCTTCCAAGGAGTAAGCGTCTTTTAATTTCATGGCTGCAGTCACCATCTGCAGTGATTTTGGAGCCCAGAAAAACAAAGTCTGACACTGTTTCCACTGTTTCCCCATCTATTTCCCATGCAGTGATGGGACCAGATGCCATGATCTTCGTTTTCTGAATGTTGAGCTTTAAGCCAACCTTTTCACTCTCCACTTTCACTTTCATCAAGAGGCTTTTTAGCCCCTCTTCACTTTCTGCCATAAGGGTGGTGTCATCTGCATATCTGAGGTTATTGATATTTCTCCCGGAAATCTTGATTCCAACTTGTGTTTCTTCCAGTCCAGCATTTCTCATGATGTACTCTGCATATAAGTTAAATAAACATGGTGACAATATGCAGCCTTGACGTACTCCTTTTCCTATTTGGAACCAGTCTGTTGTTCCATGACCAGTTCTAACTGTTGCTTCCTGACCTGCATACAGATTTCTTAAGAGGCAGATCAGGTGGTCTGGTATTCCCATCTCTTTCAGAATTTTCCATAGTTTATTGTGATCTACACAGTCAAAGGCTTTGGCATAGTCAATAAAGCAGAAATAGATGTTTTTCTGGAACTCTCTTGCTTTTTCCATGATCCAGCGGATGTTGGCAATTTGATCTCTGGTTCCTCTGCCTTTTCTAAAACCAGCTTGAACATCATACAAATGAACTTATTGACAAAACAGGAACAGACTCACAGACAGAAAACAAACTTATGGTTATCAAAGGGAAAGGGCAGAGGTAGGGATAAATTAGGAGTTCAGAATTAGCAGATACACACTACTATATATAAAACAGAGAAACAACAAGACCTGCTGTACAGCACAGGGAACTATGCTCAGTAACTTACAATGGCCTATAATGGAAAAGGATCTGAAAAAGAATATACAACGTGTGTGTGTGCGTGTGTGTGTGTGTGTGCTCAGTCATGTCCGACTTCCTTGCGACCCCATGAACTGTAGCCCACCAGGCTCGTCTGTCCATGAGATTTCTCAGGCAAAAATATTGGAGTGGGTAGTCATTTCCTCCTCCCAACCCAAGGGTCAAACCTGAGTCTTTTACATTCCCTGCATTGGCAGGCAGATTCTTTACCACTGTGCCACCTGAGAAGCCCGTATATATACAGATAGATATAAATTTATCTATACATATACATTTGAATCACTTTGCTGTACACCTAAAATTAACACAATTTGTAAATCAACTATGGTTCATTTTTTACGTCAGTCTGAAAAAAAAAAAGAAATACTTGGGTTCAAGCCCCACTTCCTGCTGTGTGATCTGAGGACCTTAATGGCCTCTTCTGAGGCTTAGTGTTCACTTCTATAAAAGGAGAATAATAACCATCCTGCCTCAAAGTCTTCAAAAGGAAGAAAAGAGACAAGTTCTCCCCATTCTGGGTGATTCAGTCCCCCTCAGTTACATATGTGACAGTAGCTAGCAAGAAACATCCTTAGTATAAGATCATATTTTTTTAAATTACTCTTTTTAGAATGTGTTTGCCTTTGTCGCTGTCAATAGACTCTTTTAGATAACTCAGAAGTCAACTTCAGCCCAGGCCAGACTGTCACTAATTCTGAATTACCCAAATAGGAATTGATGAACAGCAACTGTATCTAATGCTTTCAAACAGAAGGAGGACCTCTAGTCTAATCCAGATCACCACTTGGGTTCAGTTTCGAGGGTGCTCCAACCACGCATCTCATCATGATGAGCAGTACTTCATGGAAGGAGCACTGCAGTGGGAGCCAGGGCACCTAGGCTCCCATCTGGTCGTTCTGCCCCTCCTCCTGCCCCAGGAGAAGCAGCTTCCCGATCTCTGGGAGGACCAGGGAGCGCCCTGGCAGACGAAGCCCAGGCTGTCTGCGGTGGAAGAGATTTTCTGCCACCAAGGCTTGTGCTGGCTCTTCTCGAGGGCCAAGAGGGAAGTGATGAGCTCATTCTGGATGCGAAGGCCATGAGAGAGAGTCTCTCTCTCTCTCTCTCTCTCTCTCTCTCTCTCTCTCTCTCTCTCTCTCCCTCTCTCTCTCTCTCTCTCTCTCACACACACTCATACACACATATGTTTCCGGAGGCTATTTCAGTTTTCTTTTCCGTTTTGTGCAATTTCACTGATGATATCAGCCCCAGTGTGTGGCTGCTATTTGGAAATTCCCCAAGTGGGGGCGCCCCGTCTGCCGGCCTGCCTCCCTATAAAGGGCCTCCTGGCGCCCTGTAAAGGGCCAGCCGGAGCTGCAGAGCCTCAGCACGTGCGCGGATCGCCCCAGCCTCTGCCCACAGCTATCATGAAGGTCTCCGCCGCTGCCCTCGCTGTCCTCCTGACGGCGGCCACCCTCTGCACTCTTGCGGCTGCCTCCCCATGTAAGTCCAAGTCCTGACCGCCACAGTCCCCAGGGCCAGCCCTTAAAGGACTTGCCCGGATCTCGCCCTCTTTTCTTTCCTTTTTATATATTTTTTAAAAATTATTTATTTATTTTTATGTATTTATTTTGGCTGTACTGGGTCTTCATTGCTCTTCTCCAGCTGCAGTAATCAGGGGGCTACTCTCTAGTTGCAGAGCTTTGCATTCCAGTAGCTTCTCTTGTTGTGGAGCGCAGGCTCTAGGGTGCTTGGGCTCAGTACTTGCAGCTCTGGGGCTCTAGAGCACAAACTCAGCAGTCGTGGTGCCCGGGTTTAGTTGCCCCATGGGTATGTGGGATCTTCCAAGACCAGGGGTTGAATATGTGTCTCTTGCATTAGCAGGGAGATTCGTTACTACTAAGGCACCAGGGAAGCCCTCACCCTCTTTTCAACTGCAGCGTTTATACCATCTGTGTGTGTGTGTTTTTATTCTTCCTATGATTTTTATTCTTCCACATTGCTTTACTCAGATGTCCAGTTGTCCAGGATAGATCTCTAAGCCACTGCATGGCAGGGACCCCTCTGATCAATTTGTCTGTGTCCTCAAGGTCTACACCCCAAGCCCTGCAGGTTCTCACCAAGTGTGGACTGGGGTTACTAACAGGCAAAGGCTGCTCGAGCTGACCTGCAAACACCACTAACTCATGTCTCTCAGCACCAGCAGGGTTTCTAAGAAGTTTCTAAGCACTTGACTAAAATCCTCCTGGGACAGTCATACTTTCCCCATTTCATAGATTTAGAGAACAGATAACAAAATATAATTAAATGTCCACTATGGATCAAGTATTGTGCTGATTGCCTTGCATATCTCATCTTACTTAATTTTCGCATCTAATCTTTGAGTAGCTGTCTTTGACAGTCCAGAGAAGTTAAGTAACCTGTTCAGGGTCACACAGCTAGGACGTAAGAAAAGGGTGTTCAAACCCAGTTCTTCCTGGCTCTGAAACACTACTACTCTGTTCAGAAATGGCAACTGACCCTTCCCGGGGGCATCCTGAAATCACAGACCAACAAAAAGTCCTCCTTCTCTCAGTAGCTTCAGTCAGAGGCTCCCACGATGCAGTATGCATCTTCAGGCCCCTCTTTGGTGTCCTGGCTGAGTCATGAAGTCTGAGTTTTAAAAACTCCCCCACAACCCAGCCTAGGTCTCAAAGAAACCAAGTTCTGAATCCACCGAGGATCCTAGGAGGGCAAAAATAAGGGCGGAGGAACTAAGACCAGCCCAGAGGAGACCCAGCCTGCCCTGAGAGCCCAAGGCATGGGGTTGTGGTGTAGAAAGAAGGGGGCCAGCTGGCCTCAAGGGTTAGGTGAGGGAATCCCCACTCTGGCACCGTGTGTCCATGGCTAAGTGTCTTTACCTCTCTGAGCCTCAGTTTCAGCCAAAGGAGGAAAATAGTCTGCTGGAGATAAATCCTGTAAAGCGCCCAGCGCAGTACCCACTGGGCACTGGCAATGGATCCAGGAGTCTCCTTCTTTCCTTCCCCCAGATGCCTCGGACACCACGCCCTGCTGCTTTGCCTACCTCTCCCGCCCGCTGCCCCGCACCCACGTCCAGGAGTATTTCTACACCAGCAGCAAGTGCTCCATGGCAGCAGTCGTGTGAGTCTCAGACCCGTGGAACCCTCGGTGTGGGGGGGTGGGGGAAGGAAAAGTCCCCCCCAGAATCAGTCTCCCCTGGCAGGAGCCCTCAGAGAGGGTGTCGCATCCATTGCCACCCATCATCCAGCTGTTCAAATAGCTGTGTTCTGCCCTCTCTGGATTCAGATTCCCCAGCTATCATGCAACAAGCTAGACAACATGTTCCTGGAGGGGCCCCCCAATTCTGATGGGCTAGGTTAGCTCTCTGATCTCTATGGATGTGACTGTTACTTGAACCTGGTCTGCAACATGCCTGGGTGGAGAAGATTGACTCATATATCCCTTTCCAGAAAAGGAACCCACAGTCCCCCACATCCTGCCCCCAATCAAAGTCACCCACAACCTCAGAGGAACTAGAGAGGGGAGATCAGAGGTCAAGGCCCTAGTTGCAGCGTGTTAAAAAGCAAAAAAAGTTATTGATTGATGAGGAAAAAATAATGGAATGAGATTCTCCTTTAAACGCACAAGCTATGACATTTGGAAAAATTATGATTCTTGCTACCTAGGCAGTTCCTGCTATGTGTCAAATGTCTTATATGCATTAGCTCTACATTTTATCATAGCATCCCTGACGGGTATGAAGAATTCTCTCCGCGTTTCAGAGAGTGAAACTGAGACCCAGAGAGGTTCCGTGACTTGCTCAAGGTTGTGCAGTAAGTGAGTGAGGGAGCCTGTCTCTGGAGCCTCTTCTTTCTACACTAGTAAGATCATTAGCGGTAGTTGCTTATGGAGTTTAAGACGATAGAGACTTAAAGACTGAAAATGGGGCAGTCGTGAAGTTTTCTGTATAATGAGGACTTTGTTGTTGTTGTTTGGTGTTTTTGTTTTTTTTTTTTTAATATTTACTCATTTGTTGGGCTGCACTGGGTCTTAGCTTCTGACCTGCAGGATCCTTTTAGTTGCAGCATGCCAACTCTTAGTTGTGGCAAGTAGGATCTAGTTCCCTAACCAAGGATGGCGCTGGGGCTCCTGCATTGGAAGCATGGAGTCTTACCCACTGGAGCACCCACAATGAAGTTTTTTAATCCAAAAATTCCTGTGGCACTGGCAAAGCTGTAGGATTCAGAGTTGTAGGTATTCAGAGTTGGCCTTTGGTCCTGATGAATTCTTCAAATTATTGCTATACTATATATTTGCTATTTAGTACTACTAATTTTATTTCTGAAAGCAAGTATTTTTCGGACCGAAAAGCAAAACAGAAAAACCTTCTTTGAGCACCTACTATGGACAGGCAGAGAGGGGTAAACCGCCACCCCTGCCCTTCCAGGACTCAGTTAGATGCAGCAATGACCAGGACACCCTACATAAGAACACAAGAGGAAAGAAGGAACACGCAGCACCTCCGGGCACAGCTAAGAGAAGGGACATAGGGCAAGTTTGCGCTGTTTCACTTGGGATCGGACTGAGGGATGGGTGTATTGGGCAGCAGGGATGTTGCCAGAACTCTCTTTAGGTTTTTGTAGAGTCTCCGTGTAGAAAAGCATTGAGGGCCTCAAGGGTCAGCACAAAGAATCAAAAGTGTGAAATGAGCTAGAACAGGGAATGTCTAGACAAGAGGGGTCCAGTGGAGAGGCTGTCTACATGAGTGGTACTGAGGCTGAAGAGGACTTGAAGGAAAGGAGAGGCAGGGGTGAGGAAACTTCCAAGACAGAATCAGCAAGCCTAGGAGGTGATGTGAAGTCGGGAACAAGGAAGAGAGAGGGCTTGAGGGTGACGCTGAGGTTTCAGCCCACACCTGGAGAAGGGTGAAGCGTGGAGCCCCCTAAAGTCCCAAGAGGAGTTGTTTTAAAAGGAAAGGACTGGGACTTCCCTGATGGTCCAGTGGTGAAGACTCTGTGCTTCTGATGTAGGGGGCCTGGGTTCCATCCTTGAGAGGGGAACTAAGATCCCAGGAAGGTGGGATGAATTAGATTAGGTTTGACATAAATATCCATGTGTAAAATAGAGAGCTAGTGGGAACTGCTGTGTAGGCCAGGGAGCTCAGCTCGGTGCTCTATGAGGACCTAGAGGGTGGGATGGTAGGGCGGGGAGAAGTCCAAGAGGGAGGGGATCTGTGTATACATATGATTCACTTGTAAAGCAATTATATTCCAATTGAAAAAGAAAAAGGAAAAGAACGAAGATGCCAGCACTATGAGTCTGTGGAAGTGCCAGCAGGGAGTGTGAGCTGAACGGTTAAGAGCTGAGGAAATGGGGCTGGGGCCGGAGGTGTGACATTGTTTTTAAGGGAGGAGGGGATCTTCTGATGTCAGAGTGGCATTTCAACCATCTCGGCTGCTCCAGCCAGTCTTCCCTGGAACCCCAGCTCTTCCTCTTAGTAGCTGTGTGAGCTCGGGCTCTTCACCTCTCTGAGCCTCAGTTTCTTTGTCTGCAAAGTGGAGGAGAATAGAGGTATTTCCCTCCCTGGATCAAAGTGAGAATAATAAAAAGAAAAATGAAATTAGACTATCTCTTGACACACAGGTAGGTGCCTGGTAGGTGTTAACTAATCATCTTTCTCCCCACAAATGTATTCTTAGATACATAGAAATGAAACTTGATGAGCAAATGCAATTCATCCAGTTACTAACTCTTTCGATAAACATTCATTAGGCACCCACAGTGTGCCACACCCGGGGCCAGAGACTTGAGGGAGCACATGGGAGGAAAGGGCAGCGATGCTGAGGACACTTGCTCTCCAGGAGGAGCAGGTGAAGGTGGAGGGTAGTCGAGCCAAGACAGAGTCCCCACGGAGGCGGGGGCGCCGGGAGAGATGGCCTGGCAAGGGAGGCTGCCGTCCAGTCTCACATTCATCAGGGAGGAGCGGGAGGCCAGGCACCCTCCAGATGGCAGTTTCCCGGCCTTTAATTTCCTGGCCACAAGCCAGCGGGGCCGAGGAGAGAGGACAGTGAGCCGACAGGATTTCCTGCATGACACCTGGCTGGCCCAGAGCAGGGTCTGTGTCAGAAGCTCCCTCACCACCCCAAACAAGAAGACAGCTCAGAACAGCCCTCTGCTCTATTTCTCTTCTCTGCACACCGAGAAAGGGGGAGAAAGAGAAGCGATGGGGCGCTCAGAGCGCAGCTCAGAGAAGGCGAAGCAGCTCCCCTGAGAGCACATGCTCCCCATGACAGAGCAGGAAAAGGGGCCAAGAGATCCTCATCCTCATCAGACAACCCAAGCCTTCACTTTGTCTGAAAAAAATCCCAGAAAGACACAGGAAAGCGTCCTGCAGGAGAAGGCAAAGAGAGAGAGGTGCAGGGAGGCAGGGCGAGGTGGAGAGGAACCTGTGAATGAGCTGGCGGCCCTGCCGCCCCTTCCTGGCACCTCAGTGGAAAAAAACCCACCTGCCAAGCAGCAGATGCAGGTTCCATCCCTGGGTCGGGAAGATCCCCTGGAGGAGGGCATGGCAACCCACTCCAGTATTCTTGCCTGGAGAATCCCATGGACAGAGGAGCCTGGAGGGCTACAGTCCATGGGGTCGCAAAAGAGACACAACGTAGCTACTAAACAGCAATAACTCAAGAAGCACTGCTGGCCAGGCCCGGGGCATCCCCCAGAGAGAACCAAGCTCCCAGCAAACTGGCAGGGCAGGCAGCTGGACGGAGCCCATGGTCCCCAGGCTGCGAGCCCTCCAACTGATACCATCGACACCTGTAGACTGGCCTCCACATCCTGGCTGGTTAATTGCTTTGACAAGCGTTCATATCTCAGGGCCCTCAACCTCTCCAAGCCACCACATCCACTACCAGAATCCCTGGTCTCATGTTGCTCTGATCCACCCTAAAACAGAGCCCCCACAGCACCCCAATAACAACACATATGTGGTATTTTCCAAAACTCATTCACACCCACTTATCTCATCTGAGCTTCAGAGCAATTGTGCAGAGTAGGGATTATTTCTCTTCATATTTTAGAGGTAAATGTAGACTCAGAGGCCCTAAGTGATTTGCCCAAGGTGATCTAACCAGTGAGTGGTGAACTCAAGACTCACTTGAGTCCTTCTTCCATTCACCCACAGACGGGTTCCTTCATGGAGTGGCTACGTGTGGCGGGCGTGTGTTACCTAAAACCACACCGCGCGTTTTTCTGCCACCTCGTCTCCCACTTAGTCAGCCGTGACTCAGTTCTGGAGGGTGCCTCTTTTTCTCTGCGTCTTCAGCAGCCAGCACATGTTCTGAAACAGGAAGTGCTGAGAAAAGGCTAGTGGTTGACCCGCTCAACCCTGGGCGCCTCTAGCCCCGTATTCCCTGAGCTCTCCAGAGTATGTGTGTTTGTAGAGGGGCGTGGGGGTTACAGTGCGCACATAGCTGCTTCTGGCTTGTAGCCCTTTGACCCAACAGAAGAGAAAGCATCCTTTCCTTGAAAGCCACAAACACAATCATGGAGCTCAGAAAATAACCCACCTGGTATTATTTTCTCCTGGCCTCCGTCCCCCTCATCCCCCAAACCTGGCTGTCTCCACACTGACCAAGTCCCCCTCTCTTCTCTCCCGCAGCTTTATCACCAGGAAGAACCGCCAGGTGTGCGCCAACCCAGAGAAGAAGTGGGTGCGAGAGTATATCAATGCTTTGGAGTTGAGCTAGGGTGGAGGACGCCTTGAACCTGAACTTGCGCCAACGCTGCTTCTCCCTCTTGTCCTAAGCAGCTTGGGAGGCTCCCCTGCAGTGCCCTCCTCCCACCCTCTCCGGGGAGGGCACAGATTCCACCCCACGCAGCAGCAGCTGCTGTAAAAGCCCCCCAGGGCTCCTGGGGCTCTGCCCTAGTGCACAGGAGGTCTCTAAGCTCCGAGCTCCAGAGCTCCTGCCCAGCCACCGCTCTACAGTCAGAAAGCATGTCGGCGTCTCTGGAGGGGAAGGAGGGCGGGAGACTGGGCTCCTCTGGTCATGGCCCGTGACCAGGGACCCCCATCTCCGCCCCTCACTGGGGAGGGCTGAACTGGCAAATGTGAACAAATCAGCTTTTCATTAAAATTCTCCAAGCAATTGAAAGCTGACTCTTGGTTTGATTTCCTCTCCAGAACCACCCCCTCCCTTGTGAGCCAAGCCTTGGATCCAGGGCTTGACCCTTTGCGTGTCCAGCCTGGATCTGGGGGCTGTGAGCAGAGCCAGGGGGGCAGGCTCTGTGAGAAGGCATGTGGGCAGGACAGGGCAGATAAAGTATCCAGTGGCTTTTCTATGCTAAGCGAAGACCACAGTCACTATCTCCCAGCCCCGGAGCCCCAGGAGTTTCTGTCCCTCCCTGCCTCACCCCTCCCTGCATCACCCCTCCCTGCTTCCCCAGACCATGGTTGGCCCTTCTGCCTACTCTGCTGGCTTCCACCCAAGCCTACCCGACCCCTTACCTGCAGTGGGTTTCTTTAAGCCCGTGGAATGGGTTTTTATCCCATCCCTCCCAAACACCTCGGTTCTTTCAAATAAAGAGAAGGGGGGATTTTGTGGTTTTCTGCAAGGGTACCAGCACTTTGCAGGTGGGAGTATTCCAACTTTCCCATTGATGTGTTCCTTCCCATGAACCTGTCTTAGCAAAATATATCTTCATAATTAGAGCAGGTGTTAACTGAGTGCTCACTTTGTGCCAGGCACTGCCAGCCCCTTACATCCACCATCCTTCCTCTTCATAACCCTTTGGGACAGGTAGTATCACTAACCCTGTTTATAGTGGGGGAAAACCCTTGGCAGGAGATGGAAATAACTTGCCCAAGGCCCCAAAGCTAAAAAAAAAAAAAAGGGGGGGGGGTGGGAGGGGGTACAATGAACATTTATTTAGACCCACCAGGTCCAAGGTCCAATGCCAAAGCTGATGTTTTTTTCTCCTCCATCTTCAATCTGCAAAATTTCAAACCTACTGAAATTTTCAAGAATATACTTTCCATCTAGATTCAAATATTACTTTATCTATGTGCTTTATCTGTGCATATATGTGCATGTGTGACGCACATGTGTCATACGGATGGTTGGCATACACATTTTTTTCTGAAATAAATGTTGCAGATATCATTTCCCCCTTAACAGTTTGTGTACATCTCCTAGTAACAAGACATTCTACAGAACCGCAGAATGAGTAGCATTTAACACTGGTAAGTTATTTCTCACATACCATCCATGATCAAATCCTCACAACTATTCAGTCATTATTTATAGTCATTATTTTTTCTTAATCCAGGATCCAATTACAAGTACATATTGAATTTAGCTAACATGTCCTTTAACAGACTTTGTCTTTAAGTGCCTTGTTATTTTCGTAGGCATTCAGATTGGATTTTTGTAGAATGTTTTTTAAGAGGGCTTCGTTTGCTTCTCCATAAGGAGATTCAGCTTGAATATTTTCCGCAGAAAGCCACAAGGTGGCGCTGTCTTTCTCAGCGTGGCCCATCAGGGCACGTGATGTCAGTGTACTGGAAGCGATGGCCCAGTCGGCGGACTTAGCGGCCGCGGGTTCTCAGAGCGAGCTGCCCACTGTGTGCCCACTATGCCCACTCTGTGCCGAGCGTTGGGGTGCGGTGTAGCAATCACTGCAAGCAATAAAAGGAATTCTCTCAAATGACACAGAACCTTCAACCAGAAGCAGTGACTCAGCAAGCAGGACTCTACAGCCGGGGGCTGCTGGTTTGGGCTCCTTCAAACCTAAAACAAAAGTAAAACTTTTAGCAAACCGACCACCAGGGAGGTCCTCATATAGTCCTCATATGCAAGCTGATGTACAGCTGATAGACTTTGAGATAAACTCTGTAAGGGATGACATTTCTCCTTATCAATGTTAATTGAGTGTCTAGCCACATTTGCATTTTTATTATTGCTGTTCATATTTTTTTTAATATTTCAAGGGTTTCTTTTACTTTTTAATTTTTGGCAGCACCATACGGCATGTGGGGTCTTAGTTTCCCAATCAGGGATCGAACCTGTGTCCGCTGCAGAGCAAACATTGAGTCTTAACCACCGGACCGTGTTAGGAAAATTTAAATGGAGGGCTTGTTCAGGCTTCAGATTGCTGTCATTTGGGACTTCCCAGCGTTCAAGTCTGTAGGCACGTTTTCAGTCCAAGTTGGTTATGTATATGCTATTACCTTTTTCTGTTGTTTTTATTTTTCTTTTAATGACTATATATTAAAATTAAACCAAACAATTCTCTATTAAATATTGGAATTGCATATTTTGTGTTTGTATCAAGTGGTTTCTGTTAACAAAGCCCTCAAACCTAAAACAAAACTTTTAGCAAAACAAACCACCAGGGAAGTCCTCATATAGTTTTTAAAAACTCACATTTTTTTTCTAAAATGAAATAAAATAAATGTGTTTGTGAACAACAACCCAAAGACTTCTATCTCTTGCTGCCAAATAAGGAGGTATGTGTATGAAGGGATAGTTAGGGAGTTTGGGATGGACATGTACACACTGCTATATTTAAAATGGATAATCAACAAGGACCTCCTGTGTAGCGCAGGGAACTCTGCTCAATGTTGTGTGGCAGCCTGGATGGCAGGGGAGTTTGGGGGAGATGGATACATGTATATGTATGGCTGAGACACTTCACTGTTCACCTGAAACCATCAAACCATTGTTTGTTTTTTAATTATATTTATTTTAATTGGAGGCTCATTACTTTACACTATTGTAGTGGTTTTTGCCATACATGGACATGAATCAGCCACAGGTGTACATGTGTTCCCCATCCTGAACCCCCGTCCCACCTCACTCGCCATCCCATCCCTCAGGGTCGTCCCAGTGCACCAGCCCTGAGCACCCTGTCTCATGCATCAAACCTGGACTGGCGATCTATTTCACATATGATAATATACATGTTTCAATGCTATTCTCTCAAATCATCCCACCCTCGTCTTCTCCCACAGAGTCCAAAAGTCTGTTCTTGACATCTGTGTCTCTTTTGCTCTCTTGCAGATAGGGTCATCATTACCATCTTTCTATATTCCATATATATGCGTTAATATACTATATTGGCACACCATTTTTTGTTAATCAGCTATACCACAAGACAGAATGAAAAGTTTTTGAAATTTAAAAAAAATAAACACTTCAGAGGAGACAAAAAAATTACAAGGGCTACGTGAGCTTGAGGTTTATTAAATGCTTTGACTTTTTTCTAATTTATGCCTCACCACTGCCCCTCGAGCTTGCCAGATAGGCATGGCTTTCCTCCTTTCAGATGAGGAAAGTGAAGCTCCCAGAGGGAAAGCGACTGGCTCAAGCCACAGGCCAGTAGATGCCAGGGCTGGGGCTCCAGAGTAGAACCAGAGTGTTCCATGCACCTAGGTGATCTTTTCACTCAACACTCGGAGGCTTCTAGCTCTAGAAGCCCAGACACCTCACTTGTCCCTCTTGTGCCACGGACGACAGGTTTCCCCGAGCTCTGCCCCAACTCTCACAAGGGAGCAGTCCCTGTAGTCCCTGCCCGCCCCCCAGGAGAAGAGGATGGCCTACCAAAAATCAGTCGACATCTCTGACATCAACAGGGCGATGTTCAACTGCCCATGGCTGGAATATCCAGGAAGGACCAAAGGTGAGATTAGAATGGACAGAAGTGGAGTCGGGGATAGGGACCTGAAAAGGAAAGCTCCCTGGCCCCCACTCCCAGGCAGGAGTCCGGGTGATGTCAGCAAATCTATGGGCAGAGTCAGGGCAGATCCTTGGGTACTTCCAAGGCTCCATACACCCCTCAAGGTAAGTTTCCAAGGCCCTCTAAGGTGGGATGTCTCTGCGACTCCCCAGCTTCTGCTTCCTCATCTGCTCTGCACTCTCACAACGCCAAGGTTTCAAGGTGTTCCTCTTGCCCATTGTTCTTCTTCTCATCTGTCTGGCTACCTCTCCTACTTGCACAGAAGACTCAGCTTGTGGATAATCTCCTCTGGAAACCCTCCCTGCTCCTCCCCACCAGGTTAGGACCCCTCATCAAGACCACCTATACCTTTACCCATCCTCACATTTATTTCCCTTTGTTAATCCCCAGTAAATGGCTCTATCTCACCAGTAGACCAGTGGTTCCGAAAATACGTTCCCAGGATCAGCAGCATCAGTATCTTGTTAGAAATGCAACTTCTCGGGATTTACCTGGTGATCCAGGGGTTGACTCTGTGCCACCAATGCAGAGGGCAGGGGTTCGATCCCTGGTCAGGGAACTAAGATCCCACATGCCACTCAGCATGGCCAAAACAAGCAAACAAAAAAACAAGGTCTCCAGTTTTTTCTAGTGCCACTCAAGTTTGAGAACCACTGACCATTTTTCCATTAGAATCCTTTGGGAAGTTTCTAAAATGCCTAGGTCCCTTCCTCAGACAATCTGATTCAATTAGTCTGACGCAGGACTGGGCCATGTTAAAAAATTCCCTCAAATAATTCTAATACACAGCCAGGGATGAGAACCACTGTGCCAGACCAGTGTGTCTCCAATTTCAACATGCGTAGGAATCTTAAATAAAGATCCTGACTTAGTAGGCCTGAGAGATTCTGCATTTCTGAGAAGCTTCCAGGCTATGGCAATACTGCTATTCCTCAGACCACGACACCAGAAACGTACGAGTCCCTTAAGGACAGGAATTATGGCTTCTTTACCTCCCCGGTGCCTGATATCATGTTCGCTAAATGCTAATGCTCGATAAATGAATGCCCTGAAGGACAACCCTTCAACTCACCCTTGTCCATGCGGTCTCCTTTGCACCACAGAACTCAGAAGAGCCGCAGCTCCTGTCCTACTTCCCTGGTCCTGCCACCAGGTAAGACCCCTGACTTTCGCCACCCTGGGAGCCTTGTTGGAGGAAGAGGGTCAGCAGACCAACCCTTCCCATTAAGGCTAGTTCATAGAACCTTACGGGCTCCCCTGGTGGCTCAGACGGTAAAGAATCCACCTGCCAATGCAGGAGACCTGGGTCTGATCCCTGGGTTGGGAAGATCCCCTGGAGAAGAGCATGGCTACCCCCTCCAGTATTCTTGCCTGGAGAATTCCACAGACAGGGGAGCCTGGCAGGCTACAGTCCACGTGGCGGCAGAGTCGGACACGACTGACTAACACAAATGCATACTTAGAACTCTACTCTCACCCCCGGGGCTGCCACTGACTCTGTGTGACCTTGGACAAGTGGCTTTCCCTCCCTGAACTGCAGGAGTAGCCTCTGTCACAAGCCAAGCTCTGCCCCGCTCCCTTTGTCTAGTGGCTATGAGATAACATCCGTAAGGTTTTGGATGTGCAGGCAGTTGATTAATAATGAGTTATTTTTGAATTTCAGATAAACAATGGATTTTTTTCAACATGAAGGCAATGGCACCCCACCCCAGTACTTTTGCCGGGAAAATCCCATGGACGGAGGAGCCTGGTAGGCTCCAGTCCATGGGGTCGCTAAGAGTCGGACACGACTGAGCGACTTCACTTTGACTTTTCACTTTCATGCATTGGAGAAGGAAATGGCAACCCACTCCAGTGTTCTTGCCTGGAGAATCCCAGGGACAGGGGAGCCTGGTGAGCTTCCGTCTATGGGGTCGCACAGAGTCGGACACGACTGAAGCGACTTAGCAGCAGCAGCAGCAGCATGTCCTAAATATTGCCTTCACTGCCTGGAATCGAAATTCATTGGGACATCCTGGGGTTTTTGTTTGTTTGTTCTTAATTGAAGTAGAGAAGTTTATTTATTTGGCTGCTCTGGGCCTTGGTTGTGGCATGTGGGATCTAGTTCCCTGATCAGGGATTGACCACCACTCCCCACCGCTGGGTCCCTTGCAATGAAAGCTTGGAATCCTAGCCACTGGACCACCAGGGAAGTCTCAATCCTGTTTTTTATTTGCTTGGTCCTTACAAAATCTGACACCCCTACTTATAGTGAGTCAATGTCCCATTTTCTGAAGTCACGACAATCACCCTGTCCCTCTTCCTGGCTGAGAAATGTCCCCTGTGGCTGCTCATTCACACCCGCCTCCAGGCACCAAAGGAAGAGTTTCCCCCAAGTCCGGAGTGCTGGAGGGAGCACCCGAGCAAGCCAAATGCTGTACCTTACTGCTACTACAAGAAGCCTGAGCTCTACACGCACTGGTATACCCTGTATGATCGCCGAAGGGAACGGGAGGCCCAGAAGACACTGCGGAAAATGAGAGATCACCCCAGGTGTGTTTCGGCCCTTCCTGTTCTCCATCCCCTCCCCATCTTCTAGGAAAGGATGGAAAGAGAAGAAAGGGGTGGAGTGGGGCTGGGGGGCTGGGGGTGGGGCAAATCAGCCTGCAGACCCCCGAGGAGACCCTGGGGTAGATGGAAGCTGATCTGAGCTGGGCTGAGGACCAGAGACAGAGGAGAGTCTGTGAAGTAAGGCGGAAGGGAACAAGGGGACCGGGGGTACCTGTGTGATTTCTCCCACAGGTCCCTCAAGGAGGACACCCTCAGCCAAAAGCTCCATCTCCCCATGAGCAAGCTGACTTGCAGGTCTCCGGTGGAATCCAAGCCCTTAGACCCTGCTGGGGAGCCCCTGAAGTGGCAAAGGTTAAAGGTCAGGGGACATGGCAGGGGCCGAGGCAGAATGGGAGACTCTTTCTGAGGATGCCTTTACCTCGGGCTCACACTGTCCTTCCACCCTCAGACCCTGCCAGCAAAATGGAGTTGGGGGAGGAGAGTGGATTGAGTGAGCTCCTTCCACTTTGAAAGAAGCATGGTAGAACTATATTTGTCCCTTTCTTCCCTTCCACTGGCTTCCCTGGATGGGCAGGAACTCACAGAAAGCCTGAAATCTCCCAGGGAGGATGAGCAGCTCTACGCAGCACAGGTGAGAAGTGGCAAGGGTGGAGGGGTGTGGTTACAGGCCAGGTAGGAGTCGGCTGAGCTGGTGAGGAGAAAGATGCTGGAGGTGGAGGACAGGGAGGGAGTGATGTTCCAAGAACAACCTCCAGCAGTGTCCAGAGGGTGGCAGCTCATGGCGGTGGTGTCCAAGCTCTCTTCCTTTTCCTCTCTCCTGTTCCTGCAGGCTCTGGGGTGCCTGGGGGTCAAAGACAAGTTTGTCCTGGACGCACTGTGTCAGGTGGTGAGTCTGGGGCTGCACAGAGTACAGGAGAGGAGGATACAGGGCCTGCGGTCTGCAGAGCCTTGGCACCTGAGCACAGACAGGGCCCACCAGGGTCAAGGACGATGGGTCAGATGCCGGAAGGAGGCAGCCGCCTTGTGCGACATGTTGCCCATCTCATGCCCTTGGCTTCTTTAAAGGGCAGCTTAATCTTAAAGGATGGGGAAGGGGGAATCTGAAGATCCCCTTTGTCTGACAGAGAAGTTGACTTTGGGGGTGGGGGTGGGCTGTGTTCTTACCCATAATCTCATTTAAATCTTCTGATACTAGAACTAGTTAGCAGTAGCTACATTTTTCTAAGGAGAAAACGAAAGCTCTGAGAGGCCAGGTGAACTGCCCTCGGCCTCATGGCTATCAGACACCAGATAGGGAGGTGAACAAAAGTCTTACTCCTAAGTTATGGTCCTTCCATCGCATCACCCTGCCTGCGCCCGTGTTTGAACATAAACAGGTCACTCGGTTTCTTCATCTGTAAAATGAAAAGTTAAGCTGAGCTGATCCTGAAAGCTCCTGATAGTCCACCACCTTAGGGCATGTTCCCACCCCCTACCCCCTTAAATCAGGCCCAAGCCAGTCCGGAGAGAGTGAAGTATGAGGCCTGTCGAGCCCTGGCCATCCTGGGTGAGTGGGTCCTCCCCTGGGTGGGAGTAGGGGCAGGGGAGGAAGCAGGCAGTGTAGCCGCTATGCACCTTTAGGGAAGGACAGAAGGGGGTGGACGGCACCCCCGCTGCAACCCAGTCATTGGCAGGTCTGGGAGTGATCCAAGGGATTGTTGGGCAGAGCGAGGAAGGTGGGGTGAAGGGGGAGAAGAGGTGGGAGGGAGACAGAGAGCAGGCTCTGGGAACTGCTGTCATGCTCAGCCAGCTGCTCTGGTGTCCTGGGGGAACAGCCGACCATGGGACCGAGGTCGTGAGGACTCAGTGGAGTCAGGTGGAGTCTGGCAGAGAGGAGCCGCCCCGGAGGCTCCGCCCTGACCTGAGGCTTCTCCCTGTCCAGGATGCCTGAAAAAGCCTGTGATCCACACTCTCATCAAGCAGTTGAAGGGGCAAAATGAGGGGCAGAAGATGGATACTCTGATAACACTTCGGACAGCTCTGAGTTCCTGGGCTGCTGTCCCCAGAGATCAGGTGACTATGGGGGAAGAGTCAGTCCCCAGGGCAAGGTCGGACAGATCATCAATGGTGCTGGCTGGGGGTTAAGCTGGGGAGAGGGTACCTAGCTCCTAGCTCTGATAAGGGGGGATGATGTCCTTGTGGAGTCCCCTGTGGAATAGGTTGCCTGGACAGAATCATTGGCGTAGCTCCTGAACTGGTCATACCACCTCTGAAAAGCCAGCTTTCAGAGTTGTCATTTGTCCTTCTCTGAAATGGATATAGTAGTTATAGCATCGTTGAGAAGATTAAGTGAGATAATATATGTAAAGCACCTACTTCAATGCCTAGATTACTTTTTTATATATATTTATTTATTTGGCGGTACCAGGTCTTATTTGCGCCATGCAAACTCTTAGTTGTGGCATGTGGGATCTAGTTCCCCATTCAGGGATCGAACCTGGGCCCACTGCCTCGGGAGTGTGGAGTCTTAGCCACTGGTCTCCATGGAAGTCCCAGTGCCTGTGCTCTCTCAGTGACCACGCCTCAGTATTATTATCATCCTTAAAATACCTGTTAAAGGAAAACCTCTGCCCAGAGGGGACAGGGACCAAGAAAGTCTGCTGACACTATTTGAGATTTTTCCCCTTTAGGGTCCTCTTATTTTGACCCCGTCACTGCTCCACATGAAACAAAATTCATTACATCCACTTACTCAACAAACATATATTGAACAGCTATCATGGGCCAGACATCATCCTAGGCCCTTGGGATATGTCAGCAAACCAAAGCAGGCAGACATTCCAGTGGGGTGGGGGCAGGGGGAGGGGAGACACGTGAAAGTGAAAGACACTCAGTCGTGTCCGACTCTTTGCGACCCCATGGACTATACAGTCCATGGAATTCTCTAGGCCAGAATACTGGAGTGGGTAGCCTTTCCCTTCCCTAGGGGATCTTCCCAACCCAGGGATCGAACCTAGGTCTCCCTCCTTGCCGGCAGATTCTTTACCAGCTGAGCCACAGGGGAAGCCCAGGGAGACACGTAATAACCAACAAATTTCATTACGTAGTATGTTAGATATAGTAAGTGGAAGAATTATGTAGAGGGATGAGAGTGATCAGGATGATCAGGAATGAGAGTGATCAGGAATGCTGGGTGTAGATGGAATGAGTTGCGATTTTAAACACGGAGGACAGGGGAGGCCTCACGTGGAAGTCATCGTTTGAGCTCAAGCAAGAAGGTGAGGGGTGAGCCTTGCAGATATCTGAGAGGAGGCATCCCCAGCGAAGGAAGAATCAAGGCAAAGTCCCGAAGGCAGGGGCAGGCTTGGTACGGGCAAGGAACAGCAAGGAGGCCATGGGACAGAAGTGGAGTGGGAGCAGAGAAAGCAGAAGGAAGTGAAGTCGGGTCGGAGGCGCTAAAGGAGACAAGCTCATATGTGGCCTTCTGGATGACTTTACGTACTTGAGCTTTTCTTCTGAGTGGAATAGGTTTTTGAACAAAGCAGTGATATGATCTAACTTATGTTTCAAAAGTTCACTCTGGGAGACTTCCCTGGTGGTCCAGTGGTTAAGACTCTGTGCTCCCAGTGCAGGGGGCCTGGGTTCAATCCCTGGTTGATCCCTGGTCAGGGAATTAAGATCCCTCATGTGGCACAGTGGCAAAAAAAAAAAAAAAGGTTCCCTCTGACTGCTATGTTGAAGAAAAATGGGCAGGGGATGAAAGGCAAAAGTGGAAGCAGAGAGATCAGTTGTGCTCAGTCACTTCAGTCGTGTCCGACTCTCTACGACCCCATGGACCATGGCCCGCCAGGCTCCTCTGTCCATGGGATTATCCAGGCAAGAACACTGGAGTGGGTTGCCATTTCCTTCTCCAGCGATAAAGTATGAAGTGAGTGAAGCGGGTGAAGTGAAGTCACTCAGTCGTGTCCGACTCTTTGCGACCCCATGGACTGCAGCCCACCAGGCTCCTCCGTCCATGGGATTTTCCAGGCAAGAGTACTGGAGCAGGGTGCCATTGCCTTCTCCAGAGAGACCAGTTAGGAGTTAAAGCAATCCTCTTGAGACACGATGGTGGCTTGGACCACAGTGGTTGCAGTGGGGTTGGTAAGCAGTTTTAAGTTCTGAATATGTATATATGTATTAATATTTATTGATTTGTTTTGGCTGTGTCAGGTCTTGGTTGCAGCATGCAGGATCTTGTAGTTGCGGTATGTGGGATCTAGTTCCCTGAACAAGGATCAAACCCAGGCCCCCTTCATTGGGAGTGTGGAGTCTCAGCCACTGGACCACAAGGGAAATCCCCTGCATATATTTTTAAAGTAAAACTCTGACAGGCTAAATGTGAGCTGTGAGAGAAAATGAGGCAACAAGGAGGAAGCCGAGGTTTTTGGCCTAGAAACTGAAAGGATGGAGTTGTCATCAACTAAGAAGGAGAATGCAGAGAAGGCCATGGCAACCCACTCCAATGCTCTTGCCTGGAAAATCCCGTGGACGGAGGAGCCTGGTAGGCTGCAGTCCATGCGGTCGCTAAGAGTCGGACACGACTGATCGACTTCACTTTCACTTTAAGAAGAATGAGTTTCCCTGATAGCTCAGTTGATAAAGAATCCACCTGCAATGCAGGAGACCCCAGTTGGATTCCTGGGTCAGGAAGATCCCCTGGAGACAGGATAGACTACCCACTCCAATATTCTTAGGCTTCCTTTGTGGCTCAGCTGGTAAAGAATCTGCCGGCAGTGCCAGAGACCTGGGTACAGTCAAACCTGAGTTCAGTCCCTGGGTTGGGAAGATCCCCTGGAGAAGGGAAAGGCTACCCACTCCAGTATTCTGGCCTGAAGAAGTCCATGGACTGTATAGTCCATGGGGACAGGACTGAGCAACTTTCACTTCACTTCAAGATGGAGAAAGGTGCACATGGAACAGGCTTGGAGGTAATATCAGAAGTCCAATTTTGGACAAGTTGTGTTTGTGATGTCTTCTGGACATCCAAAGGAAACAACAAATAAGCAGCTGGATATACAACTTGGAGTTCATAAGCCTGAACTAGTGGAAGAGATCTATGAGTTGCCAGCATATAGGTAGCATATCATGTCATCCAACAAGATGAGATCACTAAGAACCAAGAATCGAGGCTTGGGGCACCCCAGTGTTAAGAGGTCAGAGATAAAAGGAAGAACCAGTAAATATTAAGAAGTAGCCAACAGGTAAGAAGACAACCAATAGAATGGTATACTGAAAATCAAGTAAAGAACATTTATCAAGGGAAAGGAGACAAATCAACCATATCAAATAATATAAGGACTGAGAATCCATACAGTGGATTCAACCATGTGGGGATCATTGACTATCTTAACAAGAACTATTCTGGTGGGGCGGTGAAAGTCTGAATGGAGTAGGGTTAACAGAAAATGGGAGGAAAGAAGGGCAAGATGGCAAGAATAGGCAACTGTCCAAGTTTTCCTGGATAGAGCTGTAGTCAGCAGCAGGGGTAAATTCTAGAAAGAGAAAAAATAGCAGCCTGTTTCAACGCTGAGGAGTAACGATCCAGTCGTCAGGAAAATGATCGTTTTGAAGAGGGTGGGAAGAGTTGGGCAGCAATGTTCTTGAGAAGATGAGAAGGGATAAGAGCAAACACCTAAGAGATTGACTTTATTTTTTTTTTAATATTTTTATTTATTTGGCTGCATTAAGTCTTAGTTGTGGCATGTGGGATCTTTAGTTGCATGGGGACTCTTGGTTGCAACATGTGGGATCTAGTTTCCTGACCAGAAACCAAACCTGGGCCCCCTACAATGGGAGTGTGCAATCCTAGCCACCAGACCCCCAGGAAAGTCCCCAAGATTGACTTTTTTTAGATAGATGGTCATGGTCCACAGTAACATGGAAAGGAAGGAATGTGGGTGCAGGTGTTGGACAGAAGTGGTGGTGTCTCTGGAAATTCTTTTCTAGTTGCTTTTATTTTGCTCAGTAAAGTAGGAAGCAAGGTTATCAAGTTAAGAGAATAGAGGAAGAAGTGTTAGAGGGTCCAGAGGAAGGAATATGAATTAGGAAGGTGGGAAAGAGCACTGCCCGGGAAAAGCAGTCTGACCATTAGGTATTATTAAGGGTCTACATAAGGTTTGTGTTCATAAACTTCAAGCAAGATTAGTCACCATAACTTTGATTTCCTCTGGGAAGTGCAGGCATAGAGTTGGTGGAGAGTTTAGTACAATAAAGAGGGGGTAAAGGAGTTCAGGGACCATGGAATTGAAGCTGGGTAAAAAGGAAAGAAACTGAGGAGGAGGGCAGAGCTGCTCAATGAATTGTTGGTTTTCATGCAGTCCAACAACTTTTTTAATAGAGTGAGTTATTAGCATTAAATCTACAAAAAAACATTCACTTTCATTTTTATTTATAAGAAACTGCAAGTAAGGAATATAAAAGTTACAGATAAATGCTTTCATTAAGAAAAGTTTAAAAAATAAAAAAGCAACAGAGATAACACAATATGCTGAAGTGATAGATCTGATCATGTACTTTTATAAACCCTCACAATCCCCCGCATATACATCTATACTTACATAAAAGAACTCATCTTTTATGTAATAGCCAAGTAAAAACTCACAATTCCTGTTTAGAAGAATTCAATTAACAACAGAAAAAAATAAAAGCACTCTGACCACACTATACAAATGTAAGGAACTTCTATAGACAATTTACGATAGAAAAAATACATGAATAACTAACCCACATATATATTCACATACGGGTAATGAAGTAAGTTCAAAGTAAAGCTATTCAATATACTCCTTAAAAAAAATTCATTGGCATATAGTTGCTTTACAATGTTATGTTTTCACTGTACAGCAAAGTGAATCAGTCATTCGTATATATGATTGCTGTTTAGTCAACAAACTTGGACCAAACATGTCCAACTCTTTGGCAGCTCCATGGACTGCAGCCCACCAGGCTCCTCTGTCCATTGGATTTTCCAGGCAAGAATACTGGAGTGGGTTGCCACTTCCCTTTCCAGGGGATCTTCCCAACCCAAGGACCGAACCCATGTCTCCTGCATTGGCAGGCAAGTTCTTCACCACTGGGCCACCAGGGAAGCCCCGTACATACTTTTTTTGGATTTCCTTCCCATTTAGGTCATCACACAGCACTGAGTAGAGTTCCCTGTGCTATACAGTAGGTATAACAATAACTGCTGACATCAGAGGAGAACCAGAAAGACAGGAGGAGAGGGAGTCAGAGAGAAGCTGCTGTAATGGGTAACGATGAAGTCCCTCTGTGGGAATTAACGGCTGACGTAGCGCCAAGGACAAGGTTATGGGAGGAGAGGTGTCAGGGCAATAACCTGTATATTTTTTTCAAATGCCAAGAGCTGAGACAGCAGTGGTATTCAAGAGAGTAACGCCGACCCACCCACAAGAAAAAGTCATAGAGAAGTGAAAAGCTGTGAGCTGGGAGCAAGTAGATGGCAGCAAGAAGGGAAGTGGGTAAACTAAGCTCTTGACAGGAGATTCCTTCTAGGGAAGAGGGAGAAGGGGCTGGAAGCAGTCTTGAATTCCCCTCCTAACAAAGCCTGGCCAGAGACCTAGTCCAACCGGCCCGTCTCCCTCTCAAGAGGACTCAGGTGGAGGATGAAGAGAAGCTGGTGCTGGCGCTGCTGATGCTGATAAAGAAGTCAGGGAACAAGGCGGCGGCAGAGGCGGCCCTGTGCTTGGGGTTCCTGAGGCCCCACAACAACGTGGCCCGGGAGTACTTGCTGCAGTGCCTGTGTCAAGGGCCGAAGACTCAACAGATGAAGGTGTGAGGGATGGGGGCCGGGCTCCCTGGGGAGCCCTGGGGAAACGGTGCAGGCTCTGGACCCTGTCATCCTCATCCCAGAGAAAAGGAGCTTCAGCAGGGAGCACCGCAGGGTCTTCTGTGTGTTTGTGAATATGTATGTGGGTCACGTGGGCATAAGTGGACACAGATCTGTGTATATTCCATTCATTCACGTATGTGCACACACGTGAACTTGCACTGTCACTCATGAGGCCAAGAGGGAGGAGAAAGGACTCTGCCTGTTTCCTATAAGTTCTAGCCCTCAAGTGTGCTTGGCCATCCAGATGCCTCTTGGTCTGGTATACGCTACCCTGCCCTGCCCACCCCCGCCCCCCACAGGCACTCACTGTGCTGGTCAAGATAATGGGTGTGCACTCAGCCACAGTTGTCAGGAGCATCCTGGACCAGCTGTCCTGTTCCAGCATCCTGGAGGTAAGCTCTCAACTGCCTAGTACCTTTCCTGCTCCAGCGCTAGGATGTGCTGGGGGATGAGGAAGGTGGTCTTTCCTTTGTGTCTGCCCTCAGCACCGTTTTGAAGCCACGCAGATGCTCAAGGTCATAGGGCTGGAGTGGATCCAGGCACATGGTCTGGAAGAACTCACATTTGACCTACTCAGGAGGAAGACATATAATGAACCCTTCTTCGTAAGTGAGACCAATGCTCCCAAGCCCAGGCAGCCCAAACCTGTCTCTTCACCTTTCTCTAAAGGACCCCCACCCTGCCTTGGCTCCCACCACACTGCCCCCCAAAGTTCAGTTCAGTTCAGTCACTCAGTTGTGTCCAACTCTTTGCAACCCAATGGACTGCAGCAAGTCAGGCTTCCCTGTCCATCACGAACTCCTGGAACTTGCTCAAATTCGTGTCCATCGAGTCAGTGATGCCATCCACCACCTCATCCTCTATCGTCCCCTTCTCCTCCTGCCTGCAATCTTTCCCAACATTAGGGTCTTTTCCAATGAGTCACTTCTTCGCATCAGGTGGCCAAAGTACTGGAGCTTCAGCATCAGCATCAGTCCTTCCAATGAATATTCAGGACTGACCTCCTTTAGGATGGACTGGTTGGATCTCCTTGCAGTTCAAGGGACTCTCAAGAGTCTTCTCCAACACCACAGTTAAAAAGCATCAATTCTTCGGCACTCAGCTTTCTTTATTGTCCTCTCACATTCATACATGACTACTGGCAAAACCATAGCTTTGACTATGTCAACCTTTGTCAGTGAAGTAATATTTCTGCTTTTTAATATGCTGTCTAGGTTGGTCATAGCTTTTCTTCCAAGGAGCAAGTGTCTTTTGATTTTGTGATTGCAGTCACCATCTGCAGTGATTTTGGCACCCAAGAAAATAAAGTCTTTCACTGTTTGCATTGTTTCCCCATCTATCTTCCATGAACTGATGGGACATGAACTGATGGGATGTCATGATCTTAGTTTTTTGAATGTTGAGTTTTAAGCCAGCTTTTTCACTCTCCTCTTTCACTTTCATCAAGAGGCTCTTCAGTTCCTCTTTGCTTTCTGTCATAAGGGTGGTGTCATCTGCATATCTGAGGTTATTGATATTTCTCCCACCAATCTTGATTCCAGCTTGTGCTTCATCCAGTCCAACATTTTGCATGATGTACTCTGCATATAAATTAAATAAGCAAGGTAACAAAATACAGCCTTGACATACTCCTTTCCCAACTTGGAACCAGTCCGTTGTTTCACGTCTGATTCTAACTGTTGCTTCTTGACCTGAATACAGATTTCTCAGGAGGCAGGTCAGGTAGTCTGGTATTCCCATCTCTTTAAGAATTTTCCACAGTTTATTGTGATCCACACAGTCAAAGGCTTTGGCGTAGTCAGTGAAGCAGAAGTAAGTGTTTTTCTGGAATTCTCTTGATTTTTCTATGATCCAACGGATGTTGGAAATTTGATCTCTGGTTCCTCTGCCTTTTCTAAATCCAGCTTGAACATCTGGAAGTTCTCGGTTCACATACTGTTGAACTTAGCTTGGAGAATTTTCAGCATTACTTTACTAGCATGTGAGATGAGTGCAATTGTGTAGTAGTTTGAACATTCTTTGGCATTGCCTTTCTTTGGGATTCGAATGAACCTTTTCCAGTCCTGTGGCCACTGCTGAGTTTTCCAAATTTGCTGGCATATTGAGTACAGCACTTTAACAGCATCATCTTTTGGGATTTGAAATAGCTCAGCTGGAATTCCATCACCTATACTAACATTGTTTGTAGTGATGCTTCCTAAGGCCCTCTTGACTTCACACTCCATGATGTCTGGCTCCAGATAACACCATCATGGTTCTCTGGGTCGTTCAGATCTTTTTTGTATGACCCTTCTGTGTATGCATGCCCCGCAAAGGGTGCGTCACATTCCCCAGAACACAGCTCCTGTCTCCAAGCCGTCTGGCCTCTGTGCGGGCAGTCCTCTCAGCTTAAAGTGCCCTGTTACTCCTCCCTCCCCTGAAAGGTGGAAAACTGCCTCTGCTTTCAGTCCCACTGGTAAGTAGCTGCTGTCTCCTACTGCCTATTAAAATACGATGGCCCCTTCCAGACCAGCCCAGACAACACCTCCTATGGGAGGCTTTCCAATCACCACCAACAGAATCACCCTGCCTTCCCCGGCTTTTACCTTTCTTAGAGCTTGCTACAAAGCCAGCCACAGCACTGCTAAAGACATTTTTCTACGCTGTGAATCAGATTGCGGCTCACCTCTGCAAAGAACTTCTCAGTTACTCCCCAGGCTCTCAGGAGGGCTTACATAGCCCTTCACCACCCAAGGCCTGCCTGACTCTTTACCCTCACCACACTCGTGCCCAGCTACACACCAGCAGTGCTTAGGAGCAGCCTGTCCTGACTTATACCTGTGGTCCCAGTGTAATTGCTCAGAATGTCCCACTCTGAAGCCTCTGTATGGTCACCTAGCTGAACTGAACCATTTCCTGTTCCCTAACCTCTCTGTGCTCTCTCCTGCCTCCAGGCTTTTCTACCTGCTCTCCCTCTGCCCAGGGAAGTTGGCCCCCAGCCTCTCGGCCTGGTTAACTCCTACTCATGCCTCAGGTTTCAGCTGCAGCATCACTTCCTCCAGGAAGTCTTCCTGGAACTCAGACTGAGCTAGGAGACCCTCCTGTTGTCCCTACATTTAGTTCAGGAGTCTGACTGCCTGTTCACTTGTCTGTTTCCCCCACCAGACCGTGAGCTCCCTGAAGCAAGGACCATACACACAGCACAAAGTAAACTCTCAATGAAGCTTGATGGTCCAGTGGTTAAGACTTCACCTTCCAGTGCAGGGGTTGTGGGTTCAATCCCTGGTCAGGGAGCTAGGATTCCACATGCCTTGCGGCCAAAAAACCAAAACGTGAAACAGAAACAATACTGTAACAAATTCAATAAAGGCTAAAAAATGGTCCACGTTTAAAAAAAAAAAAACAGTGGGAAGCACTTAAGAGCACACCCTTGAGTCCCTGTCCCACCTTAATCTCTCTTCAGGCTATGAGGCAGGCTGTTGCTGAAACTGTGGAAGAGCTCAAGATGAAGCCCATGATGTTGAACTTGGTGGAGGCGTGAGTGGCTCAGGCTGGGAGCTACCGGGGCCAAATCCTAGGCTGTGGGAAGGGGACAGAGGGTCAGTGAGAGCTGAGAACCTACTGCCTGGTCTCAGATCGCACTGCCCAGGCCACTGGCCAAGTCACTCTTTGACCTCTGGGCTTTTCTTCATCTGTAAAAAGGGGCTGGTGATACCTACCACTCAGAGTTGCTATTTAAAGCTCAAGTTAAGATGAGGATGTGGAAGGGATTTGTAAATGGTAACATTCTGGACAAATTTGAGTCCTGATCATCACTCAGAGCCCCTTGGAAAACTGTTGTACCGACCTTTCCCCTCCCAGTCCCTTTCCTGACCCAAGAAACAAGAAGGGGACGTTAATGAAATTAACATCACTCATCAGCTTTATGCCCGAGTCACTCTGGCCTGTAAGAAGCAGCCAGTTTTCCTCCCCTTCCCCTTAACTAGACCACAACACACTCACTTCCTTCTCTTCAGGCAGCTGATGAGCTCAAATGCCATAGCACGCCAGGAAGCAGTCATCTCTCTGGTAAGGCCAGGTCCGCAACTCTGACCAGATGTGTTGATGGCTGGGGGAGTGGGCAGTCCAGGAGAGCTACTGAGGGGAAGAAAGGGCTGCAAAGTGTGGGGAGGGAGTTTGCTGGCTTTTTTTATTTTAGACTTCCCACTGTACCAGGAGTTAAGGGAAAGCGTTTCTGCAGGACTGGAGCTGGGTATGAGAAGGGACAGGTGAAGGGTGTGAGGGGCATTGCTCAGATGTGACAGAAACTATCTTGACTCTTCTGGTGAAAAAAATTGTACCGGAACCCAGGGCAGAGGCAGGCCCTCAAAGGTAAGGAAGCAGCTGGGAAGCCACATCTCCTGTCCAGGGAAAGGGTCATCACGAGGGCACTAGAATGGAACAGAGCATAGACGGGGCATCTTCCTGGGCTGGCTACTGAGGTGCCCTCATCCTGCCTCTGCCAGAGCGTCCTGGGGATCCGCAGCCCACAGGTGTTCCACTTGGTCCTGGACATGCTGGATGTGGAGAAGAACGCGTCTGTGAAGAAGAGTGTAAGGCATCCCTGCTCTCCTCTTCCTCCAGCCTCTCCCACTCTCCTCACACAACATGCCCTCTGACGGAGGGGACGGGAATAAGCCCTTAGATGTTGTCCTTTGACCTCATTCCCTGGGACTCAGAGTGACCTGTGGCCAGAACTCCCCTCCTCGCTCCCAGGGCTGGCCTGAAGGGAGCCAGCCACGGGGCTTGTTTCAATGCAGCTACAAGAAACATTAATTCTTTTGGCCTCCATCGATCCCTGGATCCAAAACAAGCTAAAGAACAAGGTTGTCTTTGTATGTGAGATGCCAAAGACCAGCATGAAGGTGGAGTTCACAAGGTTCCGGAAAGAGCCTGAGAATCCTGAAGAGTCAAATATCCAAGACTTTAAACTTACAGAGCTGAACCCCTTGTTTCTTACAAAGTCCAGTGCCATGTTAGACCGACAGAAAAAGCTAAACCCCCAGAAAGGGTCTGATACCCCTGGCTTCCTACCCTCTTTCTCTATATCCCCCAAACACAAGTCACGGGGGTCCTGGACACAAGGGATCAGAAAACAGCTCCAGATCTTTGCTGAGACCCCCAACTAGGTCATTTGTTTAGGTTGAGTCCCTGCTCTTTCCTTAAGGGTGCTTCTCAGGCTCGCCTGAGAAAATGATCAGTACTTATCTTCCATGAATAAATGAGCATCACTCTACCTACCATGGTGGTCCCTTCATCATGAACTGCACTGAAACACAGATCTCACTCCTGCCTGGGCCTTCCTTGCTCTCAGCCACACGTCTTTTCCATGAGACAAACCTGCTCTAGATGGCCAGCCTGTCTTCCTACATCAAGTCCTTTGTCTGCACCCAGAATGTGATGACAAAGCCAGAGCTGAACGTCTGTCCAGAGGCGGCTGCTGAGGAGGAAAATGGGAGAAAATCCTGGGAGAGCTTGGCTCTTGGGCCATTTCCTCTTACTAACTTGTCCCTCCCCACCCCACACCCCCATTTCCCTATTGGTGGTCAAGGGATAAATTAGGCTTAAGACCAACCATCCTCTCCGCTGTCTCTTCTCTCACACCTGCTTTCCAATTCCCTTAGGGTCATTCCCTCTGACAGACTCTATTTACTCTCTAAGAAGTGCCTTGGTACCTCCCTCATTTTACGAAATGCTTCAGTTTTCCTTGGCCAATAGGACTGGTCACACCAATCCCAACAAGCTATGACCTCCATTAAAAGGAAAAGCCCAGACTCTGGAGTCAGACAAATCTGACATCAAGTCCCAGAGCCCATCACTCACTTGATCTTCGACTGTGGAGAAGTTACTGAACCGTCCTCACCTACAAAATGAAGGGAATGCATACTACTTCTGAGGGCTCTTAGGATTATGTGCGTGTGTGCTAAGTTGCTTCAATCGTGTCCCACTCTTTGCAACCTTATGGACCATACGCTACCAGGCTCCTCTGACCATGGGGATTCCCCAGGCAAAAAATATTGGAATGGGTTGCCATGCCCTCCTCCAGGGGATCTTCCCGACCCGAGGATTGAACCCGCATCTCTCACGTCTCCTGGTGCCGCCTGGGAAGTCAGAATAACACAGAACCTACTGGTGCCTGGTATTCCATAGAAGGCACTCAAGTGGAGATTTCTTTTCTCTATTCCTCTCTTCAGTGTTGCCCTGTGAGCCTGTGACCACCAGAGATTTAAAAAGCTCTGCTACCTTCATTTACACCTCCGATCTTATTGAGCGGTCAATGAGAGGTCAAGTTCTTCCCACTGAGCTGCTGTTGCTGCTAAGTCTCTTCAGTCGTGTCCGATTTGTGCGACCCCATAGAGGGCAGCCCATCAGGCTCCATGGTCCCTGGGATTTTCCAGGCAAGAACACTGGAGCGGGTTGCCATTTCTTTCTCCAATGCATGAAAGTGAAAAGTGAAAGTGAAGTCACTCAGTCGTGTCTGACTCTTAGTGACCCCATGGACTGCAGCCTACCAGGCTCCTCCATCCATGGGATTTTCCAGGCAAGAGTACTGGAGCAGCAAAGGCCAAAGTGAAACAAATGTTCCCTTCTACTGCCCCACATACCAGGTTCTAGAGTAGTCCAGTTATTCTGAATCCAGCATGGTATATGTCACTGAGATTTATCTGCCCACCTGCCCTACCACTTATAAATTCATGCTTTGCTTTACAGAATTTTAAATAAAAACCAAAGGAATAGTACAACTATTCTGGGGTATAAGCAACACTGCCTCTAATAGTGTTGCACAAAGACCAAAGGTGGAAAAATGATCTTTTCCTCTTTTGTCGACTCCACAGTTTTGCACCAGTGAGCATCCTAACCTAAATTTCCCTGGGCCTTAACAGTGGGTACAAGTGAAAAGTGAAAGTGGGCTTCCCTGGTGGCTCAGATGGCAAAGAATCTGCCTGCAATGAAAGAGCCCGGGGTTTGATCCCTGGGTCAGGAAGATCCCCTGAAGAAAGGAATGGCTACCCACTCCAGTATTCTTGCCTGGAGAATTCCATGGACAGAGGAGCCTGGCAGGCTACAGTTTATGAGGTCACGAAGAGTTGGATACAACTGAGCAACTAACATTTTTACACTTTAACAGCCTGTGGGTACAAAATGAGTCCTTAACTGTATACTTTAGGCTCTCCACTCCTGCAAAGTTCTGCCCACAGATCTCCAACCCTTCCTCTTCCACATTTCTGGATCTCTCCGGTTGGGCGGGTCGGGGGGAGTGTCTCATTATTCAGCCAAATACCACAGTCTTTGCTCAGCAGGACCTCCATCCTAATTCCACCAGCCCTCACCAGATTTAAGACAGCATGAGCATAAAGGTCTGCATACAGCGTCTACCATGTGATAGACCATCAACATTCCAGTCTTCCCAGTACTAGAGCTACCTAGACCCAATGTTCTTAGAAACATGCTTAGTCCAAGCTGGGGCAACTGAGGCCTGAACTGCCCACTCTTCTCAACCATCTGGATCTGTTGGGACTGATTTTCGACACCATCCAAAATGTAAGACCCCTCCGTTCTCCTCCCTTTCTAATGGGATCTCTAGATACTCCCACTAATGGGGCGGGGGCGGGGGGGATGGACTTATACTGTCTACCTCTTCAAACATTTCTCACCCATCTCTGTGTTGCAACTGAAATCTGGCTCTTGAACTGGCCTCTTCCTGAAACGGCAGATGTTGCTCCTCCTCCTACATTCCTTCCAATGTCACGATCTCTTGTCATTGTTTCCCTGAGGGTCTTGGCTCAAACTAGCTCTCCCACCCTCTGCCCACTTCCCTATTTCATCTCATTCACTGCCTGAATCTTAGCCTTGCTATCACCATCCCTATGGACAACTGTCTTGACACCTCAGCTCCTTGGTCCTTAAGTTCAGCTACAAAGGCTTTTCCCTTCCAGTTACTCCAGCTACCCATTTCCATGGCCACACTTAGCCCTTGTCACCCCCAGGAATGGCTCCAACTCCAAAATACTCATGAACATCTGTAATACTTTCTGACCCGAATCTCCCATCTATCTATCTCTTTTTATCCCCACTAGCAGTCCTTTGAATCTCATCAGTAACCCTCCCTAAGCTCTTGACTTCCCTACATTGTTAGCCAGCCCCCTCTCACTATAATTTCTACTCAGCCCGGACCCCATCCAGCAACCACTCTCCTCACTAGCCTCATACTTCCACTAGCATCTCTCTCCCTGACTAATAAAACTCCCAACCCTGAATCAAATTGCCTCTGATCCTATAACCAGGTTGCTGATTACAGTGGAGAGAATTCATACATCCATAGACTGGTTCCCCCAAAATACTTGCCTCCTATCTTAACTGAGCCCTTATTGCTCTCTGGCAACTTCATGGGTGCTGAGTGACGATACTTTCCTATTTCCTACAAGTTATTTCAAGCGTTCTCTGTTCTCGTCACATTTCCTACAGTCTCTTCAAACTTTCTATCACCTTACCTTCTCAACTCTCAGTAGACCATTATAATTTCTCTTCAGGGAGGAAAAAAAAAGACTTCAGATGAAAATTACCCAAAATACTTCCCATTTCTGTTATAAGAATCCTTATACACATTAGTTAAGAGCACAGGCACTAAGGCCAGATACTCTAGTTAGTATCTGATCTCTGTAACTTAACTAGAGATGTGATACTGGGTAAGCTGCTTAACCTCTCAGAGCCTCTGTTCCTCAATGTATCCTCTGAAAAGCCCCTTCCGGTAGCAATCAAAATCATTTATACCATTCACCTCTCCTGTGATTTCATATTCAAAAGGAAGTATTTTTCCCTATACCTCTTTGCCTCACAGCATTGTTAGAAGAATTCAATGAGTTAACACACACCAATTTCTTATTAAGTGCTTGGTACATATTAAGCTCCCAACAAATGTTAGTCATCTGTTACTACTTTTATCAGCATCTGCACTTCTTACCTCCGATTACAATGCAAGAGGCACTCTCTTCTGAGGCAAAATCCTCCAGTGTGGCAATTCCTTCAAGGAATTTAAATACCAATTATCCCCACTTCCTTCCAAGCAGTGCATAAACATGATCAATTCCCACCCCTCTTAATAAAGATAAAAACCCATACCCCTGGTCTACATGTCTCTCTGCCCTTCTTACCTCATCCTACTTCTAACCACCCTTCATAATCAAGGTTCTTAAATCATCGTTCACATCACCTGTCTCCATTTCTCTATTATTTATTACCCTTTGGGTTCAATTTTCTACCAAAACCACTTTTGCTAAGGCAGTGATTCTCAAAAGCGGTAATTCCTCCCCACCCCCTGCCCCCACCAGCCAGGGGCATTTGGTAATGTCCAGAGACACATTTGGTTGTGACAACTGAGGACTGCTACTGGTGTCTTGTAAAGGGCAGGGAGGCAGCTAAACACCCTACAAAGTACAGGAGGGCCCCTCACAACAAAGAATTACCCAACCCAAAATGTGAGTAGCACCAAGGTAGAGGAATCCTGTGCAAAGATAATTTACAACTCCATGTTGCTATAAACAACAAATGCTTCCTATAGTGAAAAGTCAAAGTTCAGCTCTTTGCGATCCCATGGACTATATACTCCAGGCCAGAAGTCCATGGAATCCTCCAGGTCAGAATACTGGAGTGGGTAGCCTTTCCCTTCTCCAGGGGATCTTCCCAATCCAGGAATCGAAGCCAGGTATGACTGAACCCAGGTCTCCGGCATCGCAGGCAGATTCTTTTCCCGCTGAGCCACAAGGGAAGCCCAAGAATACTGGATTGGGTAGCCTATCCCTTCTCCAGGGGATCTTCCGGACCCAGGAATCGAATCGGGGTCTCCTGCCTTGCAGGCGGATTCTTTACCAGCCGAGCTATCAGGAAAGCCCCTAGGCTTTATATAGCTTGGCCAACTTGAGCACTTGACATCAGTAGTTTTTCTCATTGAAATCCACTCTTCTCTTGGGTTCCACAGATACCTCACTGATCATTCAGTCTGCTTCCGTATCTTCTATTATCTCTTAGATGTTGGTATTTCTCAAGGTTTCATCATAGGCTCTTCTCTCTAGTCTCCAAAACCATCAGAATCAAATGCGGCTTTTGATTTTTAAATGAGCCAGGCCTCTTAGAGATTCCATTGTTTTGGACTGGAGCCCAGACATCTTTCGCCTTGTAAAAAAGTTTCTAGCTAATTCTAGTGTTCACTGAGAATGGAAAAACCACTACTGTCTTGCTTTATCCATATCCACTTTCATCCCTTTAATTACCATTTATACATTAATGACTCAAATCTGTAATAGACTCATTTAGTCAGTATTTATTGAGTACCTACCTATTCTGTGTCTGACACTGTTCTAGGTAATGGGGTAGAACAGTGATCAAAAGAAGAGGTTCCCTACTCTCCTGGAGCTTACATTCTAATGGAGAAAAATTAACCACAAAAATATTTAATGTAGTGCTAAGTACTATGATGACATTACAAGAGGTGATGTTAGTGTGACTGGAAGAAGTACTGTAGATAGGAAGGCCAGCAAAGACCTTGGAGGGAGGGTGGGATGTGACCCAACATTGTGGTGAAAAGCAGTCAGCCAGATAAGCATGAGGAAAGAGAATCCAAGACAAACCATATACAGAGACACTAAAGCAGAAGCACATTTGGTACCTTTAAGAACTAGGACTGCAGTGGTTAAGGAAGGCTAATATGGATAAGGTGGCAGAGACAAAGGCCAGATCACACAGGGCTTTGTAAGCCAAGGTAAGGAATTTATACCCTACATACAATAGGAGGTCACTGAAAGGACTTTAAAGAGACATGACATATAATACTGTTGGCTACTGTATGAAAAATGGTTTTGAGGTGCAAGACTGTAGGGGGAGGGGGCCTGCTGCTGCTAAGTCGCTTCAGTCGTGTCCGACTGTGTGTGACCCCAGAGACAGCAGCCCACCAGGCTCCCCCGTCCCTGGGATTCTCCAGGCAAGAACACTGGAGTGGGCTGCCACTTCCTTCTCCAACGTGTGAAAGTGAAGTCGCTCAGTCCTGTCCGACTTTTCACGACCCCATGGACTGCAGCCGACCAGGCCCCTCCGTCCATGGGATTTGCCAGGCAAGAGTACTGGAGTGGGTTGTCATTGCCTTCTCCACCCACTACTTCTGACATCCAGCCAAATTTCATCAAATTTCCCCCTTCACTTCTCAAATCTATTACCTCCTCCTTGTCCAGTCACTATCTGAGCTCAGGGCAGTATCATCTCTCACCTGGTGTACCACTCTGTCTCCAGGCCAACCTCTCTACAAGGCAGCCAGAATTTTCCGTTGATGCCACTCAGGTCAGGCCACTCCCCTGCTTAAAATGTTTTAATGATGCCTCCATATGGAGGTAAGGGGAAAACGAAATGCAAGGACCTTATCATGGAGCTGGTTTACCTCTCCATCTTAATTTTTGCATGCCCATTCTTAAATTCCTTCTTCCAATCACAATCATACAGTTTTCAAGTGAATAGCCTGTTCTTCATTCTGTTAACTCTTGATTTATTCATGTCAGTTTTCTGCTGGGAACATCATTTCCTCACCCCAGCCTCTTTACTTTAACCAATTTCCTAGTCTTCTTTCAATACTCATCAAGCCTTCCCAACCCCACCTGACTGGGTTAAGTATCCTTTCAACCAGCCATCAAAGCATCTTCATTTATTCTTACTGTAACCCTTATCAAACTATATACTATCTGTTTGCTTGATGAGCAGTATGTCCAGCATTGATGCAGTGCCTTATCCTTGGTAAGGGTAGGAGAATATTGTAAAGAATGTCAAACAACATGCTCTGTACATTGATATCTTAACCTTGGCTTGTCAAACCCTTACTCTTCCACCTAGTTCTTGTACCTCCATATTCCCAGCATCTATATCAGATCAGATCAGATCAGATCATTCGGTCAGTCGTGTCCGACTCTTTGCAACCCCATGAATCCCAGCACGCCAGGCCTCCCTGTCCATCACCAACTCCCGGAGGTCACTCAGACTCACATCCATCGAGTCAGTGATGCCATCCAGCCATCTCATCCTCTGTCGTCCCCTTCTCCTCCTGCCCCCAATCCCTCCCAGCATCAGAGTCTTCTCCAATGAGTCAACTCTTCGCATGAGGTGGCCAAAATACTGGAGTTTCAGCTTCAGCATCATTCCTTCCAAAGAAATCCCAGGGCTGATCTCCTTCAGAATGGACTGGTTGGATCTCCTTGCAGTCCAAGGGACTCTCAAGAGTCTTCTCCAACACCACAGTTCAAAACCATCAATTCTTCGGCTCTCAGCCTTCTTCACAGTCCAGCTCTCACATCCATACATGACCACAGGAAAGACCATAGCCTTGACTAGGCGAACCTTTGTTGGCAAAGTAATGTCTCTGCTTTTGAATATGCTATCTAGGTTGGTCATAACTTTCCTTCCAAGGAGTAAGCGTCTTTTAATTTCATGGCTGCAGTCACCATCTGCAGTGATTTTGGAGCCCAGAAAAATAAAGTCTGACACTGTTTCCACTGTTTCTCCATCTATTTCCCATGTAGTGATGGGACCAGATGCCATGATCTTCGTTTTCTGAATGTTGAGCTTTAAGCCAACCTTTTCACTCTCCACTTTCACTTTCATCAAGAGGCTTTTTAGTTTCTCTTCACTTTCTGCCATAAGGGTGGTGTCATCTGCATATCTGAAGTTATTGATATTTCTCCCAGCAATCTTGATTCCAATTTGTGTTTCTTCCACTCCAGCGTTTCTCATGATGTACTCTGCATAGAAGCTAAATAAACAGGGTGACAATATACAGCCTTGACGTACTCCTTTTCCTATTTGGAACCAATCTGTTGGTCCATGTCCAGTTCTAACTGTTGCTTCCTGACCTGCATACAGATTTCTCAAGAGGCAGATCAGGTGGTCTGGTATTCCCATCTCTTTCAGAATTTTCCATAGTTTATTGTGATCTACACAGTCAAAGGCTTTGGCATAGTCAATAAAGCAGAAATAGATGTTTTTCTGGAACTCTCTTGCTTTTTCCATGATCCAGCGGATGTTGGCAATTTGATCTCTGGTTCCTCTGCCTTTTCTAAAACCAGCTTGAACATCAGCAAGTTCACGGTTCACATATTGCTGAAGCCTGGCTTGGAGAATTTTGAGCATTACTTTACTAGGGTGTGAGATGAGTGCAATTGTGCGGTAGTTTGAGCATTCTTTGACATTGCCTTTCTTTGGGATTGGGATGAAAACTGACCTTTTCCAATTTTGTGGCCACTGCTGAGTTTTCCAAATTTGCTGGCATATTGAGTGCAGCACTTTTACAGCATCATCTTTCAGGATTTGGAATAGCTCCACTGGAATTCCATCACCTCCACTAGCTTTGTTCGTAGTGATGCTTTCTAAGGCCCAGCATCTAGAACACTCCCCTAAATAAATGATACTCAGCTGTCGACTAACTATATCAAAATCACCTGGTGATCTTAAAGTAAGATTCCCAGCTCTACCTCCCGACATCCCACCAGTTTCTAATCCAGCAGACCTGGGATGAGGCCTAGGAATTTGGAATTTTTACAACCTCCTCGGGTGGTTCACACACACAGTCATGCTTGGAAACTACTATTTTTAATGGTGTAGGAGATCAATATGTATTGTTGGAAGTAACATTTTCATTTCATGAAGTAGAATTCATTTCCTAATTCTTTAGGGTTCAAGTCTGCTGCAACTGCACCCTAAGTGTGATAGAACAATGCACTAATGTACAAAAGTCCACAAAACAAGCATTCTTTATTGCAGTATTACAAAACACTTTCCATTTTGGCAATATTTTACAACGCACTTAGCTTCAAGAGTTGAGAAGGAGAAGGCTGGAACCTAAAGGGGGATATTTCAACTGACATTTCTAAAAGAAAAACTGTCCCCACCCTCCCACCCAAATAAAAATTCAAATGTCATTTAATTTCACTACCCAAGAAGAGGCCACGAGGAAAGCAGCAGGCAGACTCTGGCAATTTCTCTATGGATCTTGTCAGAGACAAAGGAACATTCAAAACAGTCATCAGTATGGTCGGTTGCGCTGATCATTTCTGTAGTCGTTTCTAGGAATGAAAAATAAAGAGCCAGACTAAATTCTAATTTTCTACCAAGAGGGAGCATCAGACCCTTCTTCAGGATGCTGTTGACTAGCATCTGCTTGACAAATTTCTATAAGGCCAACAATATGCCTAGTGTATTTCTCTACTTCTAGAAGGTGCTTACTAAATGTCTAATTTATCAGCTTTAAGACACACAAAGTTCCTAGAAGCTTTGCTGTGACTAATTGTCTTAAAATATTTTTTCATCTAGAAAAAAGACTCTAAACCACTGTGGTATTTCAGGTTGGAAACCTTGCCATTTCAGCACTCTAAAGAGAGTAGATTACTGGAATAAGCAGGCAAACACCTTCATGTAACAATTCTGGATCTGCCACTTACTATGTGATCTTGGAAAAGTTACCTAACATTTCTTATTCCATAAAATGGAAAGTACATCTACCTCTGGGGTTGACAGAGCGACTGGAACTCCAGTATACAAACAGTTTCACACAATTTGCCACACACTAAGAAGTATTCAGTAGATGATCATTACTAATAGGTAACAATTATTCAGTGATTATCATGGCCAGCTGTAATTAATCTAATAGAACTGCACAAAATAGGGCTAAATGCCATTAGCCCTATTTTACAGATGAGAATATGATGCTCCAAAGAGTTAAGTAACTTACTTTAACTCACACAGCTAATAATAAGTGGTGGGGCCAGGATTTCAAAGATAGTCTGTCTCCAAATTCTGTGCTCTTAACTCTATGCTATACTAATTCTAGCTGCCCTATATTGTTTCTGACATAGAGAAGCTTAGTACAGTAATTGAAATTATTTTGCATCACTGGTTACTCAACTCTTTCTGCCTCTACACCTTTTACGTGCATCGCACACTCCCATCAGTACCACCAGTGATTTTTAATCTGGAAAAAGTGTAACAATCTCCAAAGAAACAGCTGCAAGGTAGCACATGTGACTGAAAAGCACACCCCTATAAAAGGTATGCTTGCCCCTCAGATTAAGAATCCCTGATTTACACACAGTTTCAAATCATCTCTCAATCTCGATTATCTTTAGCTGTAAGAATGCACGCACCTATCATACATTATTCAAATATAAAGATCTCAAGAATTTCCAAAACAAAATAAATTTTGGCAATTACTAAGTAGGGAACTAAATGGATCTTCTCCATCCTAACTGGAAGAGTTGACAATGGGAAATTCAAGTCATAAAAAACTGGACAAGAAGAAAATGTGATGAAAGGGGCTTAGATTCTAAAATCTAGAAACATTAGCGAACACATTCTAATACTCACCTTCCTCCCATTTTGCCTCCATAGCCACCTCGGTCTCCTCCATAGCCTCCACCTCGGTCTCCTCCGTAGCCGCCACCACTCCTGTCTCCTCCGTAGCCTCCACTTCGGTCCCCACCGTAGCCTCCACTACCACCACGGTCTCCTCCACCCACCCCCCCCACTTCGGTCTCCTCCATAGCCTCCTCGGTCCCCTCCATAGCCTCCTCGGTCCCCTCCATAGCCTCCTCGGTCTCCACCATAGCCTCCTCGGTCTCCTCCATAGCCTCCACCTCGGTCTCCACCATAGCCGCCACTTCGGTCTCCACCGTAACCGCCGCCACGGTCTCCACCATAGCCGCCACTCCGGTCTCCTCCATAGCCGCCACTTCGGTCTCCTCCATAGTTGCCTCCTCGGTCTCCTCCATAGCCCCCACCACGGTCCCCACCATAGCCACCTCCTCGGTCCCCACCATAGCCACCCCCACTTCTGTCTCCACCATAGCCACCCCCACTTCTGTCTCCTCCGTAGCCACCCCCACTTCTGTCTCCACCATAGCCACCCCCACTTCTATCTGCACCATAGCCGCCTCGGTCTCCACCTCTGCCCCCACGACCTCTGTAGCCCCTCTCTCCACCGTAGCCTCTTCCCCGGAAATCTGCAGGTAGAAATGAAAACCAGTAAGGCCAGCAGAATCATGGAAAGCCTCCTTAATGCTAGTCAGAAGATTAGAAGCAGATGCCGTTAAGGCTGACCCACCTCCTCCTGAGGGACGAGAGTCCTCTGGTCTGGGCTCATTGCACTGATTGCAAGAATTCCTTCGAGCAAAGTTCATATTTCCACATGACCTAAGAAAGAAGGAAAATAAAATGCTCAACAGTTTCCAATGGATTCAGAACCCCCTCCTGCATCTTCCAAATCCAATCCCAACTCCTACATCCACCAAAATAAATGGGATACTTACGGATTAGGGCAAACCCAGTCCCCACTTTTGGGGTCTCCACTTCTCCCCTGAAAGCCTCCACGACCTCTATATCCTCCACGGCCTGGGGTAAGTAAAGAGGGAAGAATCAGTAGCAGATATTAACAAAGCAGAGGAAAAGCATCAGATGAAAAAACTACGTGTTCATCAATAACTGGGCTGCTCCCCCCAAATTAACTTCTTATGCCAGAACTCCATGATCCTTTGATTTGGGATTTTACTTATTCAGTCAACACAGGAAATATGGAAGAAGCTCCAAGGTACATATTATAGTTCAAATAATGCACTAAGAAACTTCATTTCTACAGTACCCTCCTCACTTTGAGAATCTCAGGGATAAAGATTAGGTGAAAGACATATTCCAAATTTAAGAAATTAAGACACAAGAGAAATAAACAAGTTGGCAGCAACTATATCAGGGAACTCACAAACAGGTCAGATTAACTACCAAATTAGGTATCAGTTAAACTGCCTCCTCGGGGAAGGCAATGGCACCCCACCCCAGTACTTTTGCCTGGAAAATCCCATGGACGGAGGATCCTGGTAGGCTCCAGTCCATGGGGTCACTAAGAGTCGGACACGACTGAGCGACTTCACTTTCACTTTTCACTTTCATGCATTGGGGAAGGAAATGGCAACCCACTCCAGTATTCTTGCCTGGAGAATCCCAGGGACGGGGGAGCCTGGTGGGCTTCCGTCTATGGGGTCGCACAGAGTCGGACACGACTGAAGCGACTTAGCAGCAGCAGCAAACTGCCTCCTAATTTCCAACTGAAAACAAACTGCATTATATAGCTTTCCAAAGGGATTTCTAGAACCTTTTTCCATCCTTTCTTAGTTGTTCTAACACTTTATTTACCTAATCTTCTATTCTGTACCTCACTTTAAGACAGAAAATCTAATACTTTGTGTTAATACCCAAGCCTGTGAACAAGAATCTTACCTCGTCGCCCACCTCCACTTCCACCTCCTCTCATGAATTCAGGTCTTCTGGTGGCAAAGGACACTTTAATGATATTGCCGTGGAATTCTTTTCCTAAAAAAAAAAAATGAAAATAGTTTTGAAGAAATACTACTCTACAATTCCACCTCTTAACAAAATATAAAACTGCCTCAGAAATTTTTAATTTCAGAGAAATAACTCACACGTTCTCACAGAAATTCAAACACAGTAGTGTTCAAGAGTCAAGGTAACTGTACTAAAATATGACACAATCTACTGAATAGAACAAATTTGTCACTGGGAGACAGTCATTTCTTAATGAGCAAAAAAAGCTCATGTCTAATCATTTTTACATGAAAGCCAATGAATGTAGTATGCTACCATTTCTTTTTTTAAGGGAATGAGTGTGTGTGTGTGCATGCATGCATATGCACACATATGCCTATTTATACACTGCCTATTGTTGCTTAACTCTCAGTAGGTGAAAAGGTAGAAAGGAAACTCAATTTTTACTATATACTGTTGGTACCATCTGAAGTAGTTGTCTTTAAAAATAATGTGTGCATCTGTGATTATCAGAGATCAGATCAGATCAGTCGCTCAGTCGTGTCCGACTCTTTGCAACCCCATGAACCGCAGCACGCCAGGCCTCCCTGTCCATCACCAGCTGCCAGAGGTCACTCAGACTCACACCCATCGAGTCACTGATGCCATCCAGCCATCTCATCCTCTGTTGTCCCCTTCTCCTCCTGCCCTCAATCCCTCCCAGCATCAGAGTCTTCTCCAATGAGTCAACTCTTCGCATGAGGTAGCCAAAGTACTGGAGTTTCAGCTTAACATCATTCCTTCCAAAGAAATCCCAGGGCTGATCTCCTTCAGAATGGACCGGTTGGATCTCCTTGCAGTCCAAGGGACTCTCAAGAGTCTTCTCCAACACTACAGTTCAAAAGCATCAATTCTTCGGCGCTCAGCCTTCTTCACAGTCCAGCTCTCACATCCATACATGACCACAGGAAAGACCATAGCCTTGACTAGGCGAACCTTTGTTGGCAAAGTAATGTCTCTGCTTTTGAATATGCTATCTAGGTTGGTCATAACTTTCCTTCCAAGGAGTAAGCGTCTTTTAATTTCAGGGCTGCAGTCACCATCTGCAGTGATTTTGGAGCCCAGAAAAATAAAGTCTGACACTGTTTCCACTGTTTCACCATCTATTTCCCATGTAGTGATGGGACCAGATGCCATGATCTTCGTTTTCTGAATGTTGACCTTTAAGCCAACCTTTTCACTCTCCACTTTCACTTTCATCAAGAGGCTTTTTAGCCCCTCTTCACTTTCTGCCATAAGAGTGGTGTCATCTGCATATCTGAGGTTATTGATATTTCTCCCGGCAATCTTGATTCCAACTTCTGTTTCTTCCAGTCCAGCATTGCTCATGATGTACTCTGCATATAAGTTAAATAAACATGGTGACAATATGCAGCCTTGACGTACTCCTTTTCCTATTTGGAACCAGTCTGTTGTTCCATGACCAGTTCTAACTGTTGCTTCCTGACCTGCATACAGATTTCTCAAGAGGCAGATCAGGTGGTCTGGTATTCCCATCTCTTTCAGAATTTTCCATAGTTTATTGTGATCTACACAGTCAAAGGCTTTGGCATAGTCAATAAAGCAGAAATAGATGTTTTTCTGGAACTCTCTTGCTTTTTCGATGATCCAGCGGATGTTGGCAATTTGATCTCTGCTTCCTCTGCCTTTTCTAAAACCAGCTTGAACATCAGGAAGTTCACGCTTCACATATTGCTGAAGCCTGGCTTGGAGAATTTTGAGCATTCTGTGCTCCAAGCCTGGCTTGGAGAATTCTGTGATTATATGCATGTACATATGCACATATTCTGCTGTCCCAGGGCCTTGGAGATAAAAATTGGCCTTTTCACTTTATATATTAAACAAGAGAACAGACATATCAGAAAAAGTTGCCCAAGGATTCATAAAATAGTTATAAATCTAGGAGTCTTAGCCTTCTCAGCAAACTCTAATTGCTGTGACTGGCAAGTTTCCACACTGTCAAATGGTATAGCAAGCTCTTTGACATAGGAAACAAATCATGGATAAATATTTCAAAAGCTCTACAAAGACCTGGTAATTAAGATCTGAATTATGGAGTTTCTATTAAGAGGCTCATTTACCCTATGAGGGAAAGACATAGTAACTGTTTTAACATATTATAAGGTAAATAGTTTTATGAGTCACAGAAACTACGCAACAGAGAATGGAGGGAGGATGGACCTGGCCTTTCAAAGGCGAGAGGGTAAGATCTGCTTAGAGCAAAAGATTTGGAGAAGGCAATGGCACCCTACTCCAGTACTCTTGCCTAGAGAATCCCAGGGACAGGGGAGCCTACTGGGCTGCCGTCTATGGGGTCGCACAGAGTCGGCCATGACTAAAGCGACGTAGCAGTAGCAGTATGTACTGGAAGACACAGGTGCAATAATCTTGGAACTGGAAGAAACCACATGTGCCTATCAATCAGGCACAATTTACTTCTTCAGAGACAGTGCAGCCCAACTGCCTGAATTTGAGCCCTAACTCTACATTTCTTGTGTGATCTTGGAAATTACTTATCTTCTCTGTGCCTGAGTTTCATCATCTGTAAGATGGTAATAAAAGCAATAAAAAAAAAGTAACAGGGTTACTGTGAAGATCTGAGTTAATGCACATAAAGTTCTTAGAACCGTGCCTAGCTCATAAACTACAGTAAGCACGCAGTGCTCTTCTCCTGCACTGGCAGGTGGGTTCTTCACCACTAGTGCCACCTGGGAAGCCCCATTATAAGGTACAACAAAAACAATAAATGATAAGACATCAAGGAAATAAAAGCATGAGACCAAATTATATTTGGAGTAGAATGATAAAACTATTTTTAAAATACATTTTAAAAAGCTGGAAGAAATACCAGTAGTTTTCTCTATATAGACTATGGAAGCTTTACTCCTTTCTTCTACTTTTTAATATTTTCTTATTTTCAGGGGAAAAAAAGTCTTATTGTACAAGTCTTCTACTACATATTAACATTGTATTTGAAGAGAAATTAACCTAAATTTTAAAAGAATATAGTTAACCAGGCCAACCCTTCACATTTCTATGAGGGTGGCCTCAAGCACAAAGGATGACATTAGGAAATATTTTAGATAAACAGTTCATCTCACTTCTAAAGGTCTATAAGCATTCTGGCCTGTATTCTCAATAGGATATCTAAAAAAGTAAATATGAAGATAATCACTGTCTACCAAAACATATTTTGACTTCAAGACCAGATAACATTTATCAAAACCACACACTGAAAGTATATGAATGAGGTATACCATCAAACCAGTCAATGGCTGCCTTAGCTGAAGGAGGGTCATCAAACGATACTGTTGCCTCCCCTTTTGGCTTTCCTGTGTCCTTGTCTGTGTACAGATTTATCATTGGTTTTCCAGTCTTTTTATTTGTCTGAGGAACGAACAAGCTGGTGTTAGTATTTTAAGAAAAAATGATGAACACACAGAAAATTAAAAACTTGTTTTTTAAAGGAATTCACATATCCATACTATAAATACTACCAACTTAACATAAAAGTGAAGTTATCTGTAAGCTCTAAAAAGGAAAATCTAAAATACATTAAGTTAAAAGCATACTATAAAAATATGTCATACTGTTTTATCCATATATAATTTCCTCAAACCCACAAAGAAATAAACATAATGCTTCATATAAACATTTACCTTGTAAAACTAAAAAAAAAAAAAAAACCAGGAAGAACGTTCACCAAGCAAATAAACCACCAATAAGGCGTACACACTGGATTTGGCTGAGAAGGGAGTGGAAGACAAGAATTTTTACTTTTCAAAACTATGATAATTTTTTAAACATATTTAATGTGTTAATTTCTTAAGAAATGTCTGCTCTCCAAGAGGGGGAAAAAAATTTCAAGTAATTTCATAGACACTCAAAAAAACCTGATTTCAGGCAAATGCTATATCTACTAACACTGCTCTAAATGCCGCTTTCTAGTTGAAGATGAAAATTTATTAATGAAACAGTGCACAAGACGCTTAAGTACAATAAAGTTATGAAATAAAGCATTATTATATTGGGCAAATATATAGCAGACATTAAATACCAACATAAAAAGTTGTTAGTAGTAACTTGGGTTTTCATATGTTGGTATTTCAGAATATAAAAATGTTCACACAATTTCATTTGGTTCTCACAATTTTAGGAGGCAGGCAGAGACTATATTTAGAGTACTAAGATTGAAAACCAAAGCTGCAGAAGGCTGCGGAAAGGTAAACACAAGCAAGGAATAAAATCTTTATGCATTTAGCAAATTTAGCAAAGGCCTACAGCCAGGGGTGAACACATGCATCAGGGAATTTTAAGAGACAAGTGATACTGGAGTGTGAGACTTCTTACATTATCTATGTATCCTAACCAGAATATGCTAATAATTATGAGATTTGCAACATAAGCCAACTTCTAACTCACCTTGATGATTCCTATTTGTTTAAAGAACTCCCCTACTTGATCTGTAGACACACCCTCCCCAAGTCCTTGTACAAAGATTGTGTTGTTATCTGAATTATCAGATTCTGAATCTAAAGGAAAAAAATATATATATGATTAATTTTATATACTGCTTAGGTTTAACTATGTCCTGTTTAGTAACCAAAAACAGTAATTTACTGTTCAATATTCAACTATTTCTATGACCAAAAGGAAGAGGGACCAATACAGGAAACCTCTTACGATAAACAAACGAAGTGGTCACAGTAATTGTTTGGTAGGTCAATTCTTGCAACTAAACTTCATGAAAAGTGGCTCAAGTCCACACTCTGAAGATCTTATAAATCTTACTCTTCAAATTCAGATATAGGACTCAAGCTCAGGAAGAGATGAAGAAAGTCAGTATAACGTAGCATTCCTTTCTTTGGAGGGCTTTAATTCTTTCTGGCTAGTCAATACTTTTAAGGCTTTCTGGTAGAAATTTCCCAAATCAGACACTCTGGACTTCCAAGCAAGCCAGCAGAATTGCTCATTTCCCATTCAGTATAATAAGCTTTATATATACCAGAGGGTATAAATAAGAGACAAATGATACTGGAGTGTGGACTTCTTAGGTAATCTACGTACCTTAACCAGAATATGTTAATACTCATGAGATAATTAGGGGCACCTTGACACACACCTTACCTTACTCACATACTTTTGGATTAGTACAACAAAGTAAGAAAGATGTACAAAAATTCAGTCTATCAAGAGATAATTCAGAAATTGACATCCACATAGAGTACTTTAGCATCTTAATAAAAACCAAAGTTCTGATTTCAATATATATTAAAAATTTTTAATTCAAATTTTTAATAATATCTAAATCATAACTTTCAAAAGGCTCCGGGTAGCCATGAACCTCATTTGAAAATAAAAAGGCACATGAAATTAGTGACCTCTGCACAGAATAAGACAATTCTCTCATGTATGATTTCAGGTTTCTTAGGCCCATTAAGCAGACTATTAATCCAAGATATCTTCTTCAACACAGCTATTCTACCTCTAATTCCCCAATGATACGAATCCTCTTGTACCTGATTTATAGTCATTAAATAAATAATGCTAATGAGCAATACAAAATCAAGTGTTTCTTCACAAAAGCAAGAGGAGGGAGTAGGGGAAAGCACAAACAGTGATTTTCCTTAGCAAACTTTCCAAACCCCTTGAATTTTTCTTGCTGGAACATCTTTAAAAGGGAAGCTCCTGGTTCTGGCAATACTATCAACTCAAATCTTCCTCCTGTACTAACTCCTCCAAACACACATATTCTTCCTTTGAAAAAATGGAAAACTAACATTTCCTTAATGGCAAAATCACAAACTATTATAAACCTTACCAGCATCTGGTCTGGGTCCATAATCCCTGTGACCTAAGGGAAAATAAAAGAGAAAGAAAAAGAAAGCTATTTAAGGCGACTCATTAGAAATCATTTAAAACAGTAATAATAACCAAGGCATGAAAAGTCAACACTTTCAAAATCCTTGTAAGTAACCATCACAGATTTACAAAGTAAATATATAAACTAAGTTTTATTAAAAGTTTAAGAAATCAAGATGAATGTCAATATTCCCTTAAGCTTGTCCCAGACGGCACCAGCCACTTAGGCGTTATGCTAGTATCACTTTTGTTAAGCTCTGATTGTGAAGGCTGATTGGAAAACCCTAGTAATTTTAAAACACCATGTCAGCTACCTTTATTTAAAAACGTTATTGACAAAATCCAGTGACGGTCTCATTCATTGGTCACCACAGACTCTCATGCAAATTCACTGTGTAGAAACCCATTGGACTATTTGAGATCAACTTTGTCTTTTTAATATTTTGAGATAAATATGTATATAACTTTTTAAAGCACACAACACACACCAGCCTCAACAGAATAAGAAAGGGCTTAGACTACGTCTGCGGGATATTGGTGGCTTTTAGATTTATATAGCATTTCCACTGAAACATTTTGGGATACTCAGCACTTACCACCAAAATTTTTGAAGCCACCGCGGTCACCACCACTGCAGAGGAAAAATTGAAGAAATGATTTCTTCCTTAAGTCTCTAACGTGCTGAGCCCTGGGCTCAATCTACACTTAACTGTCTCAAGTAGAGTGCCCAGGAGAACAGTAGACCTCTAACTTTCCAGTAAATTTCATTTCATAGACTTCAAAATGTTGTTTTCACCTAAATGTTTTCCCAAGGATCTATTTCCACAAGGGTGCCTTTTCAAGAGCATTACAGAACATATCTAATATACTCTTACTTTAAAATCTTCCCAACCCCAAGCCAAAGGGATACATTCAAATCAACTTAAACTGAAGACACAATAGGAAGAATGCTAAACTAGAGCAAACATTCTTTCCAAGGGGATATTTTTGTTAAATATGAGAAAAAGGAAAAGGACTAGAAGAATATAAAGCAAGGTTAAAATTTTGACAGAATGGGAGAGGAAAAAGCTCGAGCACTATGTTCTACTGTGATATCAAACAGTGGGTTTTATGAGATGAGGGAAAAAGCGAGGTACAAATACACACAAAAGTGAGACTGAATGAAAGCAGTCTTAAAAATTCAAATCATTCAGATACCTAGCAAAATGAGCTAGCAGACAGTATAACTTTAAATTGCCATATGCTAGATCTCATCACAGAACCGCTGAAATCAAGCTACCCCGTGCTCTGCACACCAATCAGGAGACTATGTCAGAGACAGAATGCTACATACTCTACAAGAAATGACTTTAACTGGCAATTTCCACTGCCAGTAAGTCAATGCCTCTTGCATGCATAGCTTTATATAAGAAGTTCTCTTATCAAGGAACTCTTTAAATACTCATACATTAAAAGTTTGTTTCTCTTAACTGAACCATGTAATCTTCTAAGATTCATGTGCTGATACGGACATAAAAATAATCAACAAGTTTTCAGATAGTGATACCTAATTTTCTACTACTACTCATCTTCTACTATAACCCAAGAAACTATTCCAATGTACTGCTGCTAAGTCACTTCAGTCATGTCCAACTCTGTGCGACCCCATAGACGGCAACCCACCAGGACCCCCGTCCCTGGGATTCTCCAAGCAAGAACACTGGAGTGGGTTGCCATTTCCTTCTCCAATGTACTAATGTCCCTTTAATAATAACTCTGCCATCAAGATGGGTTTTCTGAGCCATCCTGAGAAAAATCCTCTGACTAAATGAGAAAGAATTTTTTTGTCTAACTACCTTGATGTTAAAAAAAAAAAAATTCCCTTGCAACTGGTATATAGACACAAGCATCTCAATTTGCTATTAATTTTTATTTGATACCCAGGAAATCTGAAAAGGAGAATAAGCCTATTTCAAGGCTATGCAGACAAAGTGAAGCTCAGGTCTTTCAAGTACATAGTCTCCTGTTGAATATCTAAGACGTCTCTTTCAGAACATTACCCAAGCCCTCCCGTCAACCCATACTTCTAAATGGCCTTTTTATCACTGCTTAACTCTTTAGGGAAAGGAAGCCAGAGTTCTGAGATTAAACTGCTAAAAATCTTATTAGAAACAAGATATCTCAGATTTCTTCAAAGATGATCATATGAGCATTAGAAATGATGAGAAAAGAACTAGTGAAAATATAAAGCCCATATTCCTATGTCAGAACATTAGAACACCCAGGATAAAGTTGTTGTTGTTTTTTTTAAATAGAAAATTTTCACAACCAAGTGCTGGAAGAGATACCACTGAATTATTTTGCTGTCACCTTAACCAAGAATCAAACTGTTCATATCTGGCTGCAATGGGGGGAAAAGACACAATTTCATACATCATCTAGTTCCTGGAATATCTATTCTGGCCAGCAATACAACTTTGAATAAGGAGGAAAAAAAAAAAAAAAAGGACATACTCCCTGTAAAATATAAAGGATATAAAATAAATATCTGAATAGGTTTATAATTTCCTATTCCTCCATATAATAATATTTTAACTTAAGTCATCATTACTAAGCACTTTGAAAATTCAACAGCTGAACACTTCAAACACAGTATATTAAGTAAGTACCAGTCTTCAAATTAAGAGAGTCAAGATATATAGTCTTAACTATCACTAATCAATCTTGAAAACATAGACGAGTCAGTAATTCTCCCTTGGCTTCTGTTTCCTCTTTCACAAAATAAGGGTCTACACCAGGGATCCCCAACCTCCAGGCCACGAACCAGTACCTCCTGTCAGATTAGCGGCAGCATTAGATTAGAAATAAAGTACACAATAAATGTAATGCACTTCAATCATCCCCAAACCATCCCCCTAATCCCCAGTCCATGGAAAAATTGTCTTCCATGAAGTCAGTCCCTGGTACCAAAAAGGTTAGGGATTGCTGGTCTACATCCTTACTATCTGAAAGGTGGTCTACAGAATAGTAACAAAGGTAGAGCCTAGAAGTGTCTCAGAAAAGCAAGCACACCCAGACCTACTGAATCAGAATCTACATTTTAATAAGATCCCCAAGGAGTTCGTATGTATATTACAGTTACTGAAGCACTGGTTAGATAATCGATAATTTTATGTGGGGCTTTCTTTCAATTTCTAATATTTCAACACTTTTCTTTCCTTATTAAGAAAGTTCAATTAACTACAGTTCCTTCCCAGGAAACATTGTATTAAATACAATAAACAAACCTCAAATAGTACCACTACCAAATCAGTTAATGGAAGATAGGCCTTTGGTTACGAATCTTTCTTTCAAATCTACAGTGAAGTTACAAGTCCCTTTTCTATAAACTAAGTTAAGGCCTCGCTAGCAAAGTAAGACATGAAGGCAATTGAACATCTGAGTCAAGGTGTTTGCCACAACAAACTTTTTCTCTTCCCAGAAAAAGCAAAACTGTACACAAAGAATTCCTGAAGAATGTTTTAAAGTAAAGAAGTAGAGACATAATATAATATATAATTATATTATAGAGACATAATATAACCATACTCAAATTTATGACTGAGTGTCCCCTGCATAAGAAAATCAACTGTATATTCTTGACTCAACTATAGAAATGGTTGTCGCAGGTTCAAAATGACAAGAAGCCTACTCAAGGGTAGACTCAGGGTTCCTTCACTGTTACAGCATTACATATTTAGAGAAGACAATCAGATTTAATTTCAGGTGCTTGTCAAGAAAGAAAATGTTCTTCCGCAGAACCTCTATTTCCAAAATTTAATTTTTAAAACTCCAAATATATATATATTCAAGGAACAAGAGAATACAAGAATCTTTATTCTCAGAAAACTCAATACCCAGAGAGAAAAAGCAACTTAGCTAAAAGTTGAAAAAGATTACTTCTTAAAAAAACTATGTTTGATTTTTCATACCAGTAGTCCAAAATGTAGTTTTTTGGATATGAAGACTAACATTCAGTTCAGTTGCTCAGTTGTGTCCAACTCTTTGTGACCCCATGGACTGCAGCACGCCAGACTAATATTAATTCCAAACATAAATGACTCAAGTGGATTTAGATCCCATTTCTCAACAGTAGCTCTATTTGTTAGGTTTTTTTTAAGATCTTTTTGATGTGCACCATTTTAAAAATCTTTATTGAATTTGTTACAATATCGTTTCTGTTTTGTTTTGGTTTCTCAGCCACAAGGCATGTGGGAGCTTTGCTTTGTTCATGATGAACTTGTACCCCCTGCATTGGAAGGAGAAGTCCTAACCACCGAACCACAGGGATGTTTCAGTATTTATGTTCTATTTCCTCCCAGTCCATACAGGTGTGGTAAAAAAGCTTTCCAGATTCAGTACTTATCAACATTTCAGAAGGCCAAGAATCTATCATTCTAGAGCTGCACTGTCCAATACAGCATTTATTAGCCATATGCAGCTGTTTGTTGACCTTCTGAAATATGGAGAACCTAAACTGACATGTACTCTAAATGTAAAATACAAAATGGATTTCAAAGTCTTAGTATGAAAAAGAATGTGCAATATCTCAATTTCCATACTAATAATATATTTTTAATATATGAGAATAAATAAAATTTATTACTAAAATTAACTTCACTTGCTTATTTTTTTAATGTAGCTACTAGAAAATTTTAAATTACATCTGTAGCTCACTGCTGACCCACATTATATTTCTATTGGGCAGCACTGTCTGGACTATCACTAGCACACATGCACATTTCCAAGCAAGCTATTCAAAAACTCCTTTAAGAACATTCAGAATTCAAGATAACTTTTTTAGACTTGAGATGTTAAAGCCTAAAAAACTACTTAATGTGATGACATGCTAATAATGGAAAATGATTATCTAGTTTTAGTAATTTTGCAATGCATTCACTGCAATGATAAAGTTAAAAACACTGGGAAAAATTATGCCTTTAAGCTTCTAGTACACTAGAAGGTCAGTGGCATTTTATGTGGTTGTTGCAAAAATAACTGTGGTTTTACATTGTTGAACTTTGCCATGTGATACTGTAATACACTCAAATAAGTAAATGTGATTATGTTATACATCATTTTAATGCACATTTCTCACTTTTTTTTGCTAATTGCCTTATTGCTGCTAAGTCGCTTCAGTCGTGTCCGACTCTGTGCGACCTCATGGACTGCAGCTTATCAGGCTTCTCCGTCCATGGGATTCTCCAGGCCAAGAACACTGGAGTGGGTTGCCATTTCCTTCTCCAACGCATGAGTTGCCTTATTATTTGCTGTCTATTTTACAATTATTTTAGACTAGGGAAATGATATTAAGCAAAAAGCAAGTTCGGGCAATTTTCTTATTCAAAATGTGTCATAAAGCAGCAGAGACAACTCACGATATCAACAATGCATGTGGCCCAGGAATTGCTAATGAACACATTAGTGCAGAGGTGGTCAAGATGTTTTGCAAAGGAAATGAGAGCCTTGAAGATGAGGAGTGCGTGGCTGGCTATCAGAAGTTGACAATGACCAACTGCGAGGATCATCAAAGCTGATCCTCTTACAAATACATGAGAAGTTGCTGAAGAACTCAACGTTGACCATTCTAAGATTACTAGGCAGTTGAAGCAAACTGGAAAGGTGAAAAAGCTTGATACGTGGATGCCTCATAAGCTGACTGCAAATCAAAATAATCATTTTGAAGTGTCATCATCTCTTACGCAACAACAAACCATTTCTCAATGGAATTGTGAATTGCGACAGTGGCTTTTATACAACTGGTGACAACCAGTTCAGTAGATGGACTGAGAAATAGCTTCAAAGCACTTCCCAGGTCAAACTTGGACCAAAACAGGGCCATGGTCACTATTTGATAGCCTGCTGCCCATTTGATCCACTGCAGCTTTCTGAATCCCAGCAAAACTGTTACATCTGAGAAGTATGCCCAGCAAATTGATTGCACCAAAAACTGCAATGCCTGCAGCTGGCATTGGTCAACAGAAAGGGCCCAACCACAACACACATCACACAACCAATGCTTCAAAAGTTGAATGAATTAGGCAAAAACTTTTGCCTTATTTGCCACATTGTCCTGACCTCCTGCCAATCAACTACCACTTCTTAAGCATCTCGACAATTTTTTTTTGCAGGGAAAATGCTTCCATAACCAGTAGAAGGCAGAAAATGCTTTCCAAGCCTTCATCGGATCAATCTGGAAGCATGGATTTTTATGCTACAGGAATAAACAAACTTATCTGTCATTGGCAAAAATGGTTGATTATAACAGCTTCTACTTTGATTAATAAAGATGTGTTTGAACCTAGTTATAATGATTTAAAATTCAGTTCAAAACCGCAATTACATTTGCACCAACCTAATAGATAACAATTAGAAATTCAATCTTTTTTGCTGCAAGTGCTTTTCCAAAGAAAAACATTGTTTCCTATAGTCTTCACATGTTTTTCTTTGGTAACTGGAAAGCTCACAGATCTCTTTGGTCCCAATTCTTCCTGCAGTCAAGCAACAACCTGAGTCTTAAGAATGTCCCATCCTTTACCACCCATCCCACCTTCACCAGCAAACTGTGCCCCTTCTTGTTTAATTATAAACCTAACTAATGTCAGATATTTTTCCAACAGCCCTGACAGGATATTTTCAATCTTGCTATTTTTAAATAAGATGATTACAAACACAAATGGGAATGTTAATGAAGACTAACAAAAGATGTTTGGGTATTTTGGTACTTAAATGTAAAACCAAGTACAGGAAAGCGAGCCCTGAAACTGGGCCTTTTTTTTTTTTACAATACTTTACTCCTGTAAGTAAGCTAAAAAATCACATCCTGAACAAGACATTGTGACACATGAAAACTATATGAACTTCATATCTCAGTACCCATAAACTAAGTTTTATTGGAACAAAACCATGTTTATTCATTTATATAATGTCTATAGCTGCTCTGGTGCTACAAGAACAGAGCTGAGCAACTGCAACAGAAAACACGTGGCCTGCAAAGCCTAAATTACTTATGTGGCCTTTCACATAAAGTTTGCCAATCCAATATAGAAAGTAAACATAATCAACTACATAAATTTCTTAAAAAGGTCTTTATGTACATTCCATTTCCTAGTGGGGTGGGAAGGGGGAGTAGAGGGGGAGGGAGGGAGTGTATGCATATATATAGACAGCAACTGGGCAAAACCCCTCCTCACCCCCAAATTCTACCCTGACCTGAACCAGACATTTTGACCTAATATATACTGGGCTTGTATATAAGATTTTGTTTGAAGAGCTTCTAAGGTTAAATAAATTTTTTGAAAATAAAAAATTTAGCTCATGATTCAATACCTGGGTCAAAAATTATACTGAAATATGTTGCCAAGGAGTTATCAAAGTGCTTAAAACACCTGGGTTGGTTAAGATATGGATCTTTCCTCCTTTATCAGGAAAGGTCCTTCAACTCTTTGATTCTAAGATAAGTCATCTACCAAAGTTGAAAACATATTTTTAAGGACTTCTCTACTCTCCTCCTTCTAAAAAGTGGGATTCTACTATTCTCAGACAGACATAATTTAACAGGTAATCTATACATATAATTATAACCTCCTTATGAAAAAAATTAAACTTATGATATACTATAAAACATATAGCATCCCAAGGCAGCTAAGTATCTAAAACAGGGGTTCCCAACCTCCAGGATCTAATGCCTCATGATCTTAAGTGGAGCTGATGTAATAATAATAGAAATAAAGTGCACAATAAATGTAAAACACTTGAATCATCCCAAAAGCATCCCCCTCTGATCCCAGTCTGTGGAAAAATTGTCCTCCACAAAACCAGTTCCTGGTGCCAAAGGTTGGGGACCACTGATCTAAAACATATTACCTGGAAAAGCACATAACCTGTTAGTTATCCTGTCTGAGATGCTGTTTGAAGGGTGGAAGCTATGGATAGAGAGTAAGCACTGTATCACTGTACACTGTTCACTTATATCCACATGATGATACACTATCCTCTTTGATAACGAAGAGGCATACAACAGAGTTGCTTTACCTTAATACACTGACTTTGGCTATTAATCAAAACTTTTAATGTTCAAGTCTTAGAAACGTTTTTCAAATATGTTTAGACTTTAGATTTGTTAGATCAAAGCACTGCACACTAAATAGAAAAAGTCAAGTGAGATAGAATTCCTGGCTCAGTTGAAAAAATTAACAGTGATATATGTAACTGATTTTCTCAGGTTACCTCAGGGAACAGATACTCACTCAGTCCCTAAGAAGCAAAAGAGTACTGAGGTATTATTGCCAGTTAACATGCTGCTGACAATTTCAATTCCCAAAGAACACAAATTATCCTTTAAGCCTGTATATTTTATACATGAAATTTGCAATGTACAAATTTCATCTGAGGACAGTGCCAACTATTTTTTCATTCCTGTTTTTAGAGCAAAAGTGCTAAATTTATAGATATACTTGAAACTAATTTTAAAACCAGCTTTCATAACATATACCATAAGTAAATACCAAAACCTGTAAAACTAACAATAAAAAAAAGGAAAGCAGAATTAATAAGTCATTCTTTTTCCACAGCTTAGTCTAGACAAAATACACAATGGTATGTGACATTGTACTAATTATTTCAGTAATTATTTACTTAAAAATAGGAACAAAACAGTTCAGTTACATACAATCTTTCTCTCCTCTGTCAACCTCAATTTATACTCTGCTATTGCTTCCTAATATTTTCCCATCCCAAGGGGATTCAAGATTAAAGAAGAGCCTCTCTATCTTCTAATCTAGAATTCTAAACTTACCTTTTCTATAGACTGAAACACTTGGATTTCCCAGAGTCATCTTTGAAATGAGTTTAGAGTCTATAGCTCTGGCATGAAAAACATTGTTAAGTGGTTTAACCACATTATAATAGGGGACTTTTCTCCACTGGTTTTAATACCACAGAAACTAACTGCTAAGAAAACCTATTTTGAGGTAATTTATGTGACATCTTAACACTGAAAATAAAATTTGAATTTCTGTCCTCTTGTCTAGAACATAATCTCTTTTTTAGGCATCTTAACAAAATTAGATGATGGAATCAAACCAGCTAAAAAAAAAAAAAGAGAGAAATGTAGGCATCTGTACCTAAAAACTTACCTTGATCCTGTCATAGGACCTCTTCCATCCTTGTCATATCCCCCACGCCCTCTACCTCCTCCCTGTGACCCGCCATATCCTCTATTATCTTCTCCATACCTACTCACATCACGACGGTCATCTACAGAAAAGAAAATACAAACATACATGAGTAACTTGAAATTTCTGACAAAGGCTTTCCACAACACAATCCTAAAATGGCTCTTTAAATCACCTGTGACCTTCAGAAAATGGCACCTGTGCACAAAACTCAAATGCAAGTCACCATAACACAATCTGGAATTAAATGTATGAGAATTATACCTGTGTCAAATTCCATTCTACCAAAGTTACACAGCAAAATGGTGACATAGTTAACACATTTTGATGTGATGGTAACATGAAATAGTTTAAGTACATTAGGTACAGAATCCTAGTTAATTAAAAGAACACCCTAATCTGAAAAGCTACTTTTTTTCATGTCAAAAATATCTGAATAAATAAAACACAGATAAGGAATAACCAGATTTTCAAACTGAGAAATAGTAGTGAATATATTCACTGAATAAGGTATTTAGTGAATGAACTTTCTCTTTTAATTAGTTGCTCAGTCATTCATTTAACTAGTCAACAAATAGTTATTAAGCAGGTATAAAAATGAGTAAGGCAGGACCTTTGCCCTTGAAGCATTCATTTTTATGGCTGGTCAGATTCTTAAATACTACAGTAAAGATAAAGTGGTATGATGTTAGAGAAGGTTAATATAGGATCATAATTTTCTCAAATCACACACAGCACCACCACCAAAAAAAAAGAACTGGTGGTGTGAACTTTACTGCTGTGGTACACTGGTTAAGGTTCCATGTTTCCACTGCAGGGGGCAAGGGTTCAATCCCTGGTTAGAAACCTAAGATTCCACATGCCTCATGGTGCAGTCAAAAAATACAAAATTTTCAAATTAAAAACAAAAATGGCAGTAGCAGCACCGTCAACTGATCACTTTATTGAGATAACAGAGGAAATTTTTTAATTAGCCACCAAAAAAAAAACCACATGACCATTTGGAGTCTCCAAGAAGTTCAGAAATATCAGTCTACGAAACTAACTTTGATGGATATGAGAAAGAACATATGTTCAAGGTCACTTCAAATTTTTACAGTTGAAATCTGTAATTTGTATTGGGTCTTTCAAAACAAAGTTTAATATACAAATAATTCTCTGAAGGTTAAAAAAAAATAAGAGTGGCGGATTCATGTTGATGTATGGCAAAACCAATACAATATTGTAAAGTAGTTAGCCTCCAATTAAAATAAATAAATTTATATTTTAAAAAAAAAAAAAAAGAAAATACAACCAAAAAAAAAAAAAAAAAAGAGGTCAGCATATCTTACCTTGTGTGTGGTGGCTGTAATTTTCCCTTTGTGAATGGTAGGACTGCTGGTTTTGATTATAGGAATCATGCTGCTGATCATAATTTGACTGCTCATCGTAAGAGCCTTGATGTTGATCATAGCCTGACTGCTGGTCATATGAATCTTGTTGACCATAGTCTGACTGGTCATATGAAGGTGCTCTTCCACCTTGGCTAAAACAGAGATCAACAGCTTAAGTGACTTTACAGGACTGTTTACTGTAGTTAAGCCGACTGAGTGATTGCTATAAGACCTCAACCACATTTACTACTCCTCTCTGGTGAGAATCATCTAGTTTTTATATCTAGAGAATCTTATCACCAATGGAATGACTTTCAAACAATAATTCTACTATCACTGAAGAGGTGTCACATTATGAGAAAAAGAACACATCTTTGAAAACTATAGAGAAGTAAGAAAATCATATTTAACATTTTAGGGACTACTTTCTTATCTTTAGAATCTTATCATTAGTATACTCTTCTAAGCATATCCAATAGTACAAAATATTGCTACTAGAAACTAGCAATTAAATCATTCAAATTTTTAGTCTGCTGAGTAGAAGGAACTTGCTTTATGATGCCACTTGTGATGCCACTTTTTAACTGAAAAGAAGTCTAACTATCAAAGAAGACTGCTTTATTATCTCTGGCAATTAAAAAAAAAATTCAAAGCAAGTTCTGAGCAATATGGTTATTAATTACCTGCTCTCAGGATGGGAGTGTTCATTGGATTTGAGTTCTAATGTTTTGAGTTACTTTAAAAAAAATAAGCGGGGGGAGTGGGAACAAAAATGGCCTATCTTAATAGTCACATCTTATTCTGCATCAAGTGATCAAAACATCTAATAAAGATCAGTATGTTCCCCAACTCCCTATCCAAAACACATGACAACTATGGTCAGAATCCTAGAATTTCCTTGAGAATGACTGAAACCAAATCTAACATTTCTCTTTGGTCCACGCTTAGATGTCTCATTTCCGAAAATGTATCCTTATAAAAAGATTCTCCTTAAATTTAAAACTAACCAATAGGACTTGGAAGAACCTGCTAACGTAACACACTTTCGGGATAGTATTCCCTATGCCTGTATTCCATTTTCTGCTTTTCAAAGCACTCTCCTATCTATTAAGACTGATAAATGTGATCTCATAAATCTTTTCCTAATTTTTTTCCCCAATGCTTTTAACTGAATTTCACTTATAATAATTTATTTTGAATAATTTCTTTCCTGCAGAGATAAAAAAAATACTAGTGACCTCAATTTCTATCTCACTTTTCAGCTGTGTAACTTGCAACGCTATATAATCTTAACAACTTCTCTTTACTTTTGATAATTACTGGTACTATCTCATAGTGCATTCCCAATTACATTAGGGAATGCAAAAGCATTTCACAAACTGTAAAGCACAGTAAAAAAAAAAAGTTGCTATTATTAAAATTAATAACAAGGACAGGCCCCTCAAATCCAAAAATTATTAAGAAAAAAAGACCTGTAAAATTGCTAATATTCACCTACCTATATTAACAATTAAAACACTTTTTAATGTATCTGAAATATGTGGATAGTTTTTGGCACTTTTTCTTTAATATTTTTGTCCCTGAAAAGGTAAGACATTAAAATAGTTAAAAAATAAAATCGAAATAAAAAGTAAACATTGGTAAGTAAACATAGTCAGCTTTTTTATTTCATCTCAAATATAAAGCAGAGGTCCAAATTGAGGTCCAAATTTTACTTTTTAACATTTAAATCATGTGCATTCATTTAGAGCTGAACTAATTTTATAAGTAACACATGAAAAGAACAAAATATCAACTGACAATTTCCATGAAATCCATACTTCATCAATACTTTTCTGAAAAAACTGTTTAACACCCAAAGTGTTCTTTTCACTTCCCAACACAACCTCAGCACTCTACTGTTTCCTTACCTTCCTGATGATTCCACGTTTTGCTGTCCCTGGTTATTATAAGATTGCTGGCTGTATGAGCTCTGCTTTTGATTCTCATAACCACTGTAGGACTGTGAATAACCTAAAGATTGAATGGATACACATTTAGGAAAGGTTCTGATTTCTTAACTTCTAAAACAGTAAATTTAACAAATCAGTCCAACCTGATTGGCTTTGTCCATAACTGGAGTAGCCGCTATAGTTCTGTCCATATGAAGACTCAGTAGTTTGTCCATAGCCAGAATAGCCCTGAAATTTAGATAAATACAAGTTTCATTGCATATTTAAGATTAAAACTACTTATAAAGAACTCAATTTATATTTAACCTACTTGTGGTGCTTGTCCATAACCTTGGCTGCTTTGATTTCCATAGGAAGAATAACTGTAAAAGAAAGACGTACTACTTGAAAGATATGTGCTAGAATTAAAGTTTAAAGAACTCTATCCTTATTTTCAACTTTCAACTCAAATACAAGCTTCTTTCCTGAAAAACGGTCAACTGGCCTACCTCTTAAGAGTCTAAATTGAAAGGTGACAACCAAAGACTGTCAAAGATATAAATGAAGTCGTTCTGAGACCTCTTGAATGTCAATCACCAGAAGTTTTGCTATGACAATCTCCCACAAAAAAAAAAACTTCACCATACCTAAGACCCAATGCTGCCCAAAATAAAAATAAATAAAAATATGCTTATTGTGCAAAAAAAAAAACACTTTACCACCAGAGATAAAAAATCCCTAAAGAATTATGCTTGGATGGGTGGGAGGCGGGGGATAGAAAGCAATGACTACATGGTAGCAAGACCCATAAATATGTAAAGCGAGAAAAAAGAAAAGACTCTAAGTTAGAGCTTCAATTTAACTGTGCTTTGACAGATTAATTTCTTCCTACCATTTACCTTAACTTGCCTCTAAGACCCTAGAAGAGGCACAGTGTGGCACTAAATGATTTTTAGTGCCTCAGTAAGAGAGGCGTGTACATCTTCAGAGCACTATCACAGAGTCAGAGTGTACTGTGCCCTCCGTGTTACAGCACAGCCTGGCACAGTTTCTGACTGAATGAATACGTGTAGCTTCCTCAGATTTGAACTTTCTTTAATGTTACTGTATATAAGCTTTAACAAGTCAGAAATAAACTTTCTGAATATATGCCAAAGAAAAATAAAACATCTGCCAAATAAGTTATTAGTTTAGAGCTATCAAGTACTAAAAGAATTTAACTTTATAAAATATATTTCATTGAATAAACATTTGTCAGTTGCCTACTACAAGGGTCTATCCTATGAGAATAAAAAAGTCAAATCAGTTTTGTTTTCATAAAACTTAAAACTTGATGACAGATGATATCTGAGATAATCTCCTGAAAATCTCACACTGAGCTACAAAACATTTATAGTACGAGTTGAAGGCTGTATTTCTAGTAAGCAAGAGAATCCTACTACATGTGAATGTATTCACATAAAAACAGACTTTTTATTGTGAGCATGGCAAGGAGCCTTTTAAAAACACTAAACACTTCTATCATAGCATTTCAAGAAAATCCACTCCAGAAACATGTTGGCATATTATATACGTCCAAAAAATGCTTTTTCTAAGAAGCTGTTATAGTTCAACTGCTTAAATCTTTTTAATAATGATTTCTGCTGAAAACTTTCTTAAAGAAAATAATCTTTACAATACCTGTGAGATTTGTTTTAACCTCTAGGGGGCATCTATATTTACTGATTCAAACAGCCTTTTAAAAAAAGAAAAATATTTTATAGCACCTATGTACCTAGGCCAACTCTTTCCCCTCGACAAGCTAATATTTAGCTCTTTAAGACGTCAAGATACCAAATCTCAAGAGGGACACCTGACTAAATATATCTTTTTTCCTCAGCTCTACTCATTCATGGTATTATTGAAATGTGCATATACTTTACCTTTGCGGCTCACCCCCAGACTGACCGTAACTTCCAGAATCTAAAACACATAAAAAGAATGTTTAATCTTATTTAAAAGTAGGCTTCCCTCAAAGGCTGACTTTAGCTCTTACAGATGAAATGTGATAAGAAAATATAAAAAGTAACTACAAAAAGGAAAACTAGAAGTTAAAAATATAGTGCAAGGAAAAATCTGCGTCAAAAGTATTGGCTATCTACAGTAATATCTCTGAAAACAACTACTCTACAAATATGTCCTGATGTCACAAAAACCAAGTAAATAAATGAGAAACAATCAGTGAAAAACCCATCCTTTTAACAAAAACTCAAAAGCTCAAGCTATATTATCTTTATATACAAAAAGACATCTGTTAAAACTAATCAGGATTTAAAAAAGGAAAATACACACTTTAAGAATATGCACCATTTCCTTGGATTGGATTGGACTGCTCTGGCTGTCAGTAGCAACAATAAGATCTCTGAAGACTTGGTAAAAAGCTAAGTCAGCTGTTTAACCCCAACTTTATCAAAGCTTTCAGGGACTTGGCCAATTAGTATATATCCTTTGGGATTCTCCTCAGATTCAAATGAATGACCTAACTTTATTAGTGATGAGTAAGAGAAGAATTGGGGCTTCCCATGTGGCACAGTGGTCAAGAATCCACCTGCCAATACAAGAGTTGCAGGTTTAACCCCTGGAGAACGCAATGGCAACCCACTCCAGTACTCTTCCCTGGAGAATCTCATGGACAGAGGAGCCTGGCAGCTACAGTCCACAGCATCATCACAAGAGTTGGACATGACTTAGCTACTAGCAAAGAGAAGAAGTGGGCTTCCCTGGTGGCTAACCGAGGTGGAAAAAAATTGTGCATCACTGCCCATAATACTCAGATGGCGCTAGTGGTAAAGAGCCTGCCTGCCAACACAAGAGATGTTAAGAGACATTGGTTCAATCCCTGGCTCGGGAAGATCCCCTGGAGGAGGCATGGCAACCCACTCCAGTATTCTTGCCTGGAGAATTCAATGGACAGAGGAGCCTGGTGGGCTGCAGTCCACAGGGCTGTAAAGAGTCGAACATGACTGAAGTGACTTAGCATGCACAATCCTGTATTAATAAAATGACTAGATTTGTAGCTAACAATCAAATAAGAAATATATGAAAAGAATATAGAATCTACCTGGATCATAAAAAGATTAGATGCATCTCAAAGACTAGATGTAACTAAAATACTAGATGCTTCTATCAAATGGCAAAGGAAATTAGTTTCAACCAATTCAGAAACCAAAAAGGATTACAGTGGAAGGAGGGAGTGTAGGAGTGAAACATACAAACCCTGGGGATATAAACCTTTAGGTTAAATTATATCCCAAGGCACTGATGTGGGTTCTCCCAGCAAAAAGGAGAGTCCAAGATCTTATTATACTTTGGCTCAAGTAAGAATTATAGACGTACACAGCACACATGGTATACGACCCTAGTCTATTAAGTATTAGAGCTCTTAACCCAGTCACTTCTGCTCTCTGAAAGTGTAAATATGACTTCTTTAGCTGGCTGACTTTAAAACTCTAGAACATAGAAATAAGCATATTGACCAAGTCTAGCCCTTAGTATACTTGACTGAGAAAGTATAGATGATTAACAGTCAGAGAAAATCAGTTTATAAACTGTAAAACAAAAAATAAATTCTAAGGCATTTCAAACAACTGCTCATTATTAAGTACTTGGCACTTGAGCCTTATATCTGGGGTCATGAATTATTCAAAGTGCTTTTACTTCTAAGTGTACAGGGTTTTGATACTCTGTGGTCCTAATTATATTCCATTGCAGCCAGAAAAAGGTATTTTCTCTATTCTGGGTATTTGTCAGGATTTTGCTTTTCCCCTTGGTAAATACTTTCACTTTCATAAATGCCCCCTATGTGCTTGAAAAGAACTGCATTTTCTAAATGTTCCAACAATTCTGTAAGATGCTTGTTAATTCTATCATTCCTATTCCTACTGTTTCATCTACCTCATCTATTAATTACACAGAGAAGTATGTTTAAACTTAAAATTCCCTGTCTGACTCTGTATTTGTCCATTTCTTCTCTGTTTTTTTTGCTTCTACATTTTGAGGCTATACTGTCAGGCACATAAAGGTACATATTTACAACTTCCTGGTGAATTTCCTTTTAACATTACATGAAGACTATCACTAATAATGTCCAAACTTTCTTTTGACTGGTAACTAAGCAATCTTCCTTTTGGTTGATGTTTGCTTGATTAGTCTTTCTATCTCTATATTTCTTAACAGTTCTCATTCTGACGCTTTAGCGATCTTCCCTGGTGGCTCAGATGGTAAAGAATCTGCCTACAATGCAGGAGCTCGTGGTTGGATCCCTGGGTCGGAAAGATCCCCTGGAGAAGGGAATGCTTACCCACTCCATTATTCTTGCCTGCATAACCCCATGGACATAGGAGCCTGGCCAGCTACAGTCCACAGGGTCGAGTCGGGCATCACTGAGTGACTAACATTTTCACTTTTTGTATCATTTTTGAAAGTATAAATCTAGATCAATTTTTCCCAATGTAAATCATTTCATTTTTCCAATGAAAATCTCTCAATTGATGTTTTCATATTTTCACTACTGTTACTTTTTATTTATTACTACTAGCCTATACTAGACTCTCTACTCACCAGGGTCTTTTTTTTCCCCAACTCCTTAACTTCCTTCTACTGGATTTTCCTCTCTTTCCCCCTCTACTGCTTTAGATGCTCAAATTCTGTTCTTGTAATAAGTTACACCAGCAATAAGTTACCAGTCATTAATTTAAAGATTATGTTCAATTTTAATATACATTTTTGACAAAGTTAAAAATGATCTTCAACCTCCACTAGAATATAAGAATTTTAATGTTATAATACCAATTACAGCCTTCATCTATTATTTTGCTTCCACATTTTTTCCTGTATCATTTGCTTCCACTGTAAAAAACTCCATAAATGTAATCATTTTAATCTTCAAGATTCCATACAGTCAATGCTTTTTATCTACTGCATTTATTTTCTCTGCATTTTTTTGCATCATACCCCTCCCTTCTGGATGTTTTATGCGTTCCTTCAGTAAAGGCCTGAAAGTGGTATTGTCTTTTATTTGGATAAAAAATTCAAGGTCATACATTATTTTTCCTCTAAACTTCAAAGATCACTTCATTATTTAGTGGCTTCTTAAAACTTTTAAGAAATCTTAACCATTTCCCTATTTCTTCCAATAGGTCTGTTACTGGCACTTCATAAATCCGTATCTGGGTATGAACTGACTTTTATGTCTCATGTTTGAGACTACTGCTTCTTGATCCATCAATTTTGGAAAATGCTCAACTATCAATTACCATTTTCTCCTTCTCAAACTCAGATGTATGTCAGAGCTTCCCAATCTACTTTCCATGTTTCTTTTTTTTTTTTTTAACTTTCTGACTGCACTCTATACCATGTGGGATCTTACTCAACAAGGGATCAAACCCACACCCTCGGCACTGGAAGCACCAAGTCTTAACCACTGGACCACCAGGAACAGTCCCTCCCATGTTTCCTGATCTCTCACTCTTTGTTTTAACCTTCTGTATTGAATCCTGGGTAATTATTAAACCCCATCTATTTTCTACCTCCCTAGTTATTTCTTCTGGCTAGGTCTATCTGCGATTCAACTTAGCCACTTTCTCCACCTCTAGAAGTTACACTTGGTTCTTTTTCAAATCTATATAACTTTTTTTCAAGTCTTGGTCTTAGGGCTGATTCCTTTTTAAGTTTTAATAATTTTAAACCTATAATACGCTTGTCCAAACCATCTAATTTGGGGTTCAAATGCCATTTGTCACTCTCATTTTGGTGAGTTGTTTCCCAGAATTCTGCAATGTATTACTGTGAACTGCAAGGTTTTTCCCATAAAATTCCTAGTGACCCACGCTCTCAAATTTCCTCAGAAAAGGTTTTCATTTGTTTCTACTTAAGAACTCCAAGGTTATTACTGCCAGTCTAGAACCAACTTTTACATTAAATTTCTTGGCTTGAGATTTGCTGGACCTCATAAATAGTCTAAATGTACACTGAACTATAAAGCCCAGGTCCCAGGTTACAAATTCTTGGAAAAAGACTCAAGGCCCAGGTTTGTTATCTCCTATGCTGCAATGGCACCCCACTCCAGTACTCTTGCCTGGAAAATCCCATGGACACAGGAGCCTGGTGGGCTGCAGTCTAGGGGGTCGCTAAGAGTTGGACACGACTGAGCGACTTCACTTTCACTCTTCACTTTCATGCATTGGAGAAATGGCAATCCACTCCAGTGTTCTTGCCTTGAGAATCCCAGAGACGGGTGAGCTGCCGTCTATAGGGTTGCACAGCGTCGGACACGACTGAAGCGACTTAGCAGAAGCAGCATGCTGATACAAAGGTTTTTTCCTAGTTTATTCTTTCACTGAAGATACAGTCTTTTAAACATCCAGGTTTTATGCAAGAGTCTCAGTTCCCACTGCTGCTGCCCCCACCAGGCTCCCCCGTCCCTGGGATTCTCCAGGCAAGAACACTGGAGTGGGTTACCATTTCCTTCTCCAATGCAGGAAAGTGAAAAGTGAGAGTGAAGTCACTCAGTCGTGTCCGACTCTTAGCGACCCCATGGACTGCAGCCTACCAGCCTCCTCCATCCATGGGATTTTCCAGGCAAGAGTACTGGAGTGGGGTGCCACTGTCTTCTCCTACAAGGCTCTAAAGGTCTCAATATTTCATCTCCTGTGCTTAGTTACTTGAGCAATAAACTCAAACTCTCTGAATACTGTGACCTACACCCCCCTCTTCAGGGAAACTAGCAAGTTAGCTCTATGCCTACCACGCTGGCTTCTACTTCACTTCTGGCAGCAGAAGCCTGCCCTTTGTTTTATGTTAAGCTCCAGCATTTTTAGTTATTTGTAGACAGAATATTCCCAAGTTATCTTAGTCTGCCATACTGCCAAAAAGTATCTTTGTAGCTTTTATATGTATAAGTGATATCAGATTTGACTTCTAACTTCAAAGGGGTTAGCCAATATTTATCTGAGAGTCTGACTCACAATATTTACAAATTCTGACTTAATTGTTGATTACATACACACTTTTTTACTAGATTTATAAATCTGTCTTGTCAGGCACCTAGAGTGGTTGAGTCAATTTAATAAATTTTTAAGTACAGTTTGGAATGTTTAACGGATTTACATAAACTGAATGTTATTAGTTGTTTAGAAGGGAGCCTGCTGTTAAATTTATTAACTTAAACATTCATCAAGAGTAAGTGAAAAACATCATTCCTATTTTATACCAAGTCAAAAGTATTATTTTTATACACAAATTACAAAATGTACAAATATTATCCAACACTAAGTAGAACTTAATTCTAAATTTAGTTGACTTAATGTAGAAACAAGCAAATTATTCAATAGTTCTTTTTGACATGAAAGTCAATTTCAATATTAAAAACACTCAAATTACAAAACAACAAGGATGTGTACTGTCTTGGTGATTGTGAAGATCAGTAATAATGCATTAACCAGCTCACAAACTATTATGACACAATGAAAATCATGGATTTTGCAAACAGTATACCTCTAAAATTTAATTTTCCATAAAAGCTACCCAGTCCTACAAAAATAAACCACTGTTTTGAACCAATAATCACATTAAAAATAAGACAGGTCAATAGTTCCTAATGAGAACTATATCCACTGAAATGGTAAATTTCTCCATGAAGGTAGGAGAATCTTTTTTAAATCATAGAGAGGTTTCACACCCTCCTTAGTGTGTTTACACGTACTTCTGTGGAACTTTACCGAACTTCATTCCAAATTATGCACCTAATTAAATGTATCCCAACATCTACCTTGGGGTAAGAAATTACTTCTCACTTGAGCAAGAATTAAAGAGATTAATTCTGTGCAATTAATACCCTCTTACATCAGGTAAGAGAATGCAATGGCACCCCACTCCAGTACTCTTGCCTGGAAAATCCCATGGATGGAGGAGCCTGGAAGGCTGCAGTCCATGGGGTCGCTGAGTGTCAGACACGACTGAGCGACTTCACTTTCACTTTTCACTTTCATGCATTGGAGAAGGAAATGGCAACCCACTCCAGTGCTCTTGCCTGGAGAATCCCAGGACGGGGGAGCCTGGTAGGCTGCCGTCTATGTGGTCACACTCGGACACGACTGAAGTGACTTAGCCTAGCCTAGCCTACATCAGGTAAATGCCCCTTTCCCCAAAAGATCAACATTCTGACTTAACATCCATGTTAATCTAAGGAATGTTCATCATTCCCCAGTCCAACTATTCTTGCCAACATGGTCTCCTTTTAGCCCGCTTTCTTTTTGTCACACATTTCCACCCTTCTGCAAAACTGGATTACTTGGAGAAAAGGGATTGGTTTTTTTTTATTATCAACAGGTTCTCCCTTGGGAAAAAAAATGTAAAATACTCTGCCAGCAGTCATTTTCATCCCAATCACATGGCCTTCGGGTACGTGTTCTGCTTTTCCACCTCAACAGTAGTATTTAACTCTTGTGACGGTTTCTAGTAAGTGAAAAGCTGAGTCTGTCTTTCTGTCTTTGCAGCCTGTGATGTACCCAACGACAGAGGACCTTGTGTGGCGCCTAAGAGTGCTAAATCAAGGGCAGATCTGGGTTGGAGGGAGAATAGATATATGTGTATCTATGGCTGGGTCCCTTTGCTGTTCACCTGAAACTACCACAACGTTGCTAGTCGGCTATACGCCAATACAAAACAAAAAGTTTAAAGTCTGAATTAAAAAAAAAAAAAAAAGAGCAGATCCACCTCCCAGACTGTATATTCTGCTTTAGCAGGATCTAAATGGGCTGTCCTGATGAGACCAAGGCCTGTCTCCTCCACACAACGAGTCGGGGGTCTGGGGCGGGGGGGGGCTCCCTGTATAATTTTAAGTGTATCATTTATCATTTGGTGGAAGACTGCGTTTCCTTTCGTTTGTATGCTTCAACGTAAACGCAACAAGCATCTACACGAGCCCATTAATAATAGACAAGGCTCACTTTCAAGCTCGTGAGGAGACAACTTTAGAGGGTCTGAAAAGATGACAGAGGAGGGTGAACGGGAAGCTGAATTAGATGCAAACACCCCCAACTCGAATCCGGGAGGCTACTACATGAATGACGACATGTAGGATTTCGTGTCAGGCAACATCCTTTTAAAAAGGGCTCCTAGAGCATCAAGGCCCGCACCTGATGAATGGGTGAGTCAGGAAGGCCCAGCTCCACTTCACGGATGGGGAAACTGAGGGACGAGACGGCGAGACGACTGGCCTGAGGCCTCGCTGAAAGATCTGAGGCGAAGCGGAGAACCAGAAGCACCGATTCTCTCCGGCTGATGCTCTAATCACGGGCTCCCCCCGCCCCTACGAAGGCGTAGCGGCCTCCGCCCCCACCCCGATTCACACACCCTCCCCCGGGAGCGGCACGTCGCCTCAGGTTCCAAGGGCTGGGTCAAGAGACTGGGGGCTCGAGGCGCTCCCGCCGAGACCTGGAGACGGAGAGCGTTGGGAGCGTGCGTCCCTTCAGTCCAACATGGCGGCGGCCGCGGCCGCCCCCCCACCCCAGCCTCCCTCAGGGCCGGAGGCTTCCCTCGGGGCCCTCCGGTGGGCGGGAAGACGGCCCAACCCCGCCGGGCCCCTTCTCGCCGCTGCCGCTGCTCGCTGAAGAAGTCACCTACCCGACATGACTAACGGCCGCGGCGCGAAGCCCCCACAGCCCGCAGAGAACAAGGTATACGAGCGCCAGGCGGCACGGCGGCCGGAGCTGTACTGAGGGCGGCGCGGCGCGCTGGGCTCGACTGCGGGGCCTCGGCAGCCAATCAGAGGGCAGTGGGCGGTACGACAGCGCCGCGACTCGAGGGGTGACTCCGTGCTAGGACCGCCCTCCGAACTCAGAGGACTTCAGAATCCCTTCCCGTTCCCCCCTCCGTGGACTGTACCATTATTGAGAGGGAATTGAGAGGAAGTACCAACGCCGCGATCTGGACGGGGGCGGAAGCTGAGCCTACCGGGTCCGTTCTGATTACAGTCCTGTTTCTCACTTGACTTGATTTGATAGAATTCGAGGTTAGGAAGTGAAAGCGAAGAGGCCTTATAAACATAGGTTATATGGTTAGAAAAGGCCTTTCGTTCTATCAGATTTCTAATGGTATGCCCTAGTTCAGTAGATTTGGGCTGCGCACTGCTCGAACCACCTGGGGGCGTTGGAAGTTGCTCCCAGACGGGAAGTCCTGACGGACCAAGTCTCTTCCTCGTTAACTACCTTGTCGAGTAACAGACTACGAGGTGATACTGGAACAAACGTCTGCCTTAAAATAACACTCAAGGGACTTTTCTGGCGGTCCAGTGGTTAGGACTCTGCGCTTCCAATACAGGGGGCGCGAGTTTGATGCCTAGTGTGGGAGCTAAAGATCCCATGTGACATGCTGCGAGGCCAAAAGATTGGGGGGAGGGGGCGGGGCGCGGAATTCACACACAAACTGAACCTTGAGGATGTGTCAGGGTGAGGAATCGAGCTTTAGTTTTCAATTCTAGGATAATAACTCATTGTAATTGTCAGGCACCTTGCATCATCTCATTTAATTCTCACAATTGACAAATGAAATACTGTGCCCACCTTACAGACAAGAAGGCAAAATTCACTTGCCTTGAGTCGCACGACTGACAAATAGCCAATGTGGAATTGGGATCCCGGTTACCAGACACCACTGCCCGTGGGTCTGACCATTCTGCCGTACAGGCTAGAGAGGGCTCGAGGGGGCTCGAGCTTTCCAGAGTGAAATGAGGCTGTGAAAGCTCAGAGAGCACACAAGGACACCTTCTCCAAAGGCGACGTGACATCTGAGCCAATCTCCAGATGATGACTAGAAGCCAATCACTTCTCTAGAAGGGAAAAATTGCTTTTCACTAGCTATGAAGCAAATGATTGAATATGTTTGAAGATTACCGGCAAGGGGAGTGTGGTAGGAGATGAAGCCAGAAGAGTAGAGGGCTAAAGAGCTGAAATCTTGTAAAGTTCATTAAAGTTTGCGCTTTATCTTGAAGGCAGTGGGTACCTCCTGCCAGATGATTTTAAAGGAAGATCAGATTTGCATTTTCAGGCTGCAATAGGAAGAATGTATGGAGATGCTGCTGCTAAGTCGCTCCAGTCTTGTCCGACTCTGTGCGACCCCATAGATGGCAGCCCACCAGGCTCCCCCGTCCCTGGGATTCTCCAGGCAAGAACACTGGAGTGGGTTGCCATTTCCTTTTCCAATGCATGAAAGTGAAAAGTGAGAGTGAAGTCACTCAGTCGTGTCCGACTCTTAGCGACCCCATGGACTGCAGCCTACCAGCCTCCTCCATCCATGGGATTTTCCAGGCAAGAGTGCTGGAGTGGGGTGCCATTGCCTTCTCCGATATGGAGATGAGAGGTGCCTAAAAGCAGAGAAACCAATTGGGTGACCAATGGAATAGTTCTGATGAGGGATCATAGTGGCCTGGACTTAGGTTTTAACTGTGGGGATGGAGGTGAGTGAAAAGATCCCTGACATACATGGGTAGTAGAACGGGCAAGATTTGGTGACCAGTTTGAGTGGGGGAAAAAGCGAGAGGTCCTGGGTAAATTCCACACTTAACAGGTGGATAGGTAGTCATTCACTGTGATAGAAAACAGAAGGAGGAGCACATTGGGCTGGAGGTGGAGTGGTATGTTCAGAATTACTCCCTTCAGGGCTCTCTTGCCTTCTGAGATGGCCCACAGTCTGTCTGTGGAATGTGTTTCTTTCTGAATAAATCCACTTCTTTATACAAATATCACTTTCTATCCAAATTCTTTCCCAATGAAGCAAGAACCTCAGATTCACCAGGAAACATATGGACAAAACCAGCTGGGAGAATTCAGAGCTGATTTTCAAGTTCAAGTTCCTCATGCTTATCACCTTGGCCTGTGTTGCCATGACTTCATCTTCTTCATCATTAGGTGACTGAAGGTCATTGGAAGTGGGGCAATGTCACAGTCCAAGTGAATAGTGCCTTTTTCACTGGCATCTATGGCATATGGAACTTGTATGTCTTTGCTCTGATGTTGTTGTATGTGCCATTCCATAAGAACTATAGGAAGACCAGTCCAATGATTCAAGCACTCTCAGGCACTAAAGGGTCATCTGGATTGGGATCACACAAGAGAACAGATGGACAAAAGTCCTTTTGAAATAGTTAGTGCTAGAGACCACTGTGACCATAGACTCTCAAGAAAAATGCTCCCATTACTGTTAATATTTGGATGATAAATTCTTGTTGTAAAAGGGGGGGGGAAGAATTATTGCCTTCAGGTAAGAAAAGGAGGGAAGAGGTCGTCTTTATTCATTATTCTAGCAGTAAATGTGAGCTCAGCTCTGGATATAGAGAGTCACAGAGCTCTATAGACCGGTCCAAATAAGCAAAGTTAAAGGAAAAAAACTTCTTTTCTTTAAAAGACTTTTTTTTAATGTGGACCATTTTCAAAGTATTGAATTGTTACAACATTGTCTCTGTTTTATATTTTGGTTTTTTAGCCATGAGGTATGTGGGATCTTAGCTCCCCAACCAGGGATCGAACCCGCACCCCTTACAACAGAAGGCAAAGTCTTAACCACTGGACCACCAGGGAAGTCCCACGAGTAAAAATTCTTTCATGACTGAAAATGATGTAGCCATTCAGTTTATAGATCGAGGAAGATAACCCAGAGGAGAAGTCAAGGAGGAGAGAATTGGGTTATTGCTGGTGGGGAAAGCAGAGGACAGGACTTCTAGGTTTTTCTTCCTCTTTTCAAATTTTTTTAGAATTGAAGTATTTTAAGATATGGATAGGGCTTCTCTGGTGGCTCAGTGATAAAGAATCCAGCTGCCAATGCAGGAGCCACGGGTTCAATCCCTGGTCCAGGAAGATCCCACATGTCAAGGAGTAACTAAGCCTGTGAGCCACAACTACTGAGCCTGTGCTCTAGAGCTGGGGAGCCACTTCTACTGAGCCCACGTGCCACAACTACTGAAGCCCGAGTGCCCTAGAGCCTGTGCTCTAGAAGAAGAGCCTGTGTTCAAGAAACAAAGAGAAGCCATCGCAATGTGAAACCCACATACCACAACCAGTGAGTAGCCCCTGCAGGCCTCAACTAGAGAAAAGCTCCCCAGCAACAAAGACACAGCACAGCCAAAAATTAATTAAAATTATTTTTAAGTCTAATTTAAGAAAAGAGAGATGGATATACAAAACCTGTTGCTTATCATGGACCCCTTCATTTGTACCACGATTCATGCTTGCTTGCATTCATGCGTTCTTCTCTCAGCTGCCAAATCCTGAGGTCTACTAGGTGTCAGGCCCTAGAAGGCCTAGAGATAGAGAAACAGGAAGCAAGGCAACTCCTGTCCTCCAGGAACTGCTTTCTCAGAAGAAGGACAGCAAAACCTGTGATTCCAATCAACTACTGAACGTCCTAGAATCGGCGGGTGCAGAGGGTGCTCTGAACACAGAGGAAGAGTGCCTAGCCCACATGAAGGGGGAAGGGGTGATGAAAGAAGGCTTCCTGCAAGAGATGCTTCCTAAACTGAGCTTTGAAGAAAAAACAGGAATTAACTGGGGGCTGTATATCAGGAACTGGCAGAAAGGACTATTATTTGCAAACACCAGGGAAAAGCAAAGTTCTGGAGATTCTAAGTGATTCAGTCTGGCTGGTCTGTAAAGTTGCAGGGGTGGGGAATGGTGATAAGTGAAAGAAGTAGGCAGAAGTCACATCTTGAAGATCCTGTGTGCCTTGTGGAGGAGTTTGGATGTTAAATTTAAAACAATGGGGAATTTCTGAGAAATCTAATCAAAGGAGTGACATTTAATTTTTTACATATATATCCATTATCTCATTTAATCTGGACAGCCCTGTGAAATAGACATGCTGTTACACATATTTTGTAGACTGAACACTGAAGCTTGGGAAAGTGAAATTCGTTACCATGTTCACACAGTCAATGAAGAACAGAAGCAGAGCTCATGACCAGGCCTTTGGGTCAAACTCTTCTTCCAGTGTCTGTGGTCAGAGAACTCTGTGAAACAGAGAACTCCTCGCAGCTCCACATTGTTCTGGGGCTTCTTTCCAAGGGTTCTTCTCTAATGCCAACAGACTCAAAATTGACTCCTGTACCCTCCTGCCTTCCAGCCTTTTGCCTGAGGATGATTATCTGCAACAAACTTTAATCCTCACTCTGTGTATCTGCCCGCAGATTCTTCGTGTATTTAGGGGGCTTCTCAAGTGGCACTAGTGGTAAAAAACCTGCCTGTCAATGCAGAAGATATAAGAGATGTTGGTTCGATTCCTGGGTCTGGAAGATCCCCTGGAGGAAGTCATGGCACCCACTTCAGGCACACGACTGAAGCGACTAGCATGCACACTATATTTAGGGAAGACAGCAGGTGCTTTTCACACATCAGCATTTAGCAGAATGTATCTGGGAAGGTCTTAGTACTGGGTCTGTTTCTGCCTAATCCATTCCTTGCGTCCTCATTTGGGGAGTTGAATACTGCAGGCTGGTTTCAATTTCAGAATTTCCTTTAGGTGGTAGCTTCCAGTTAGAATGGTTAGTGAGCATCTAGGTGGGAAATTAGGTAGTAGAAAAAAGGGAGGATCAGAACTTCCCTGGCAGTCCAGTGGCTAAAACTCCTTTCTGAGGGCTCTTTCTCCTCCCTCATCCCCTCCCTTCTCTGTCTGCCTCAGGGGGTTTCTCTCCAGAGACCCAGTTTCCCTCCATGACCCTGGCTTCTAGGCTCCTTCCCTTCATCCCTCCCTTTGGCTGGTAGAGTCTTCTTGCTCTTGGTCGTTTCTAAGTTGCCTCCACCCAGTCTGGCTTCCTATTCGAGCCTTGTAGGACCCTGCAAGGACTGTGATTTTACTCAAGATGAGAAGGGAAGCCAGTAGAGGGAGCCATTTAGCAGAGTGTCAACAGGATCTGACCTGTTTTACCAGGATTACTCTGGCTGCTATCTGGAGAACAGACTAGCGGGCAAGAGAGGAAGCAGGGAGGTTATTACTCCCACCAGAGTAAAAACCAGCCCACAGGGATCCTTTGCCACTTTCAAAATCCTGTGGAACTCAATTGTACCACGTAATTCAAGGCTTGCCTACCTGCTTAGAGGCCAACTTGTTCTGTCCTTAGATTGCATTGTTCATCTCTGAACACCCCCGGCGCCTTGTACAACACCTGAAACAGTAAACACCCCAAAAAATATGTGTGTGTGTATGAGAGAGAGTGAGAGAGGGAGAACTTGTATTGAATGAATAAATAAAAGGCAAAAAAAAAAGTGGCATGGTTTGTCTACAAACTCCCGAATCTCAAAAACCATATCTACCTACAATTAAAATAAATAAATTTATATTTTTAAAAAACACATTGCATAAAATGAACCATGTTAAAAAAAAAAAAAACAAACAAAACCATGTCTAGGACTTTCCTACTTCCCCAAGGAGCACAGAGTAAGTGCTCAGTGAGTATTCGTTGAACCCTCAAGGCCTGCTCTGTGCCAGGTGTGGTCATCACCCACCACCCACCCCTCGGAGGGGTCCCTGGAGCCCCACACCTCCAACCTTCCTAGAGAGCAAAACTCCCTCCCACAAAGATTAGGCTGACACTCCAGAGCAGAGCCTGGAGGTAGGCGTGTTTCTTGTGAGTGACTGGCTGCCCTGTCCTCTGGACAGAGGCAGGCCCTTCCTGTTTGGGGTGGAAAGGAACCAGACACTTTCCTGTTAGCAGGTCTTTTAAGCAAAGCCACAGATGCCAAACAGGTCCTGACCTGGCCTTTCAGGCCAGATGCCTCGAGGTTAGACAGCCTTTATGTGGAAGGGAAGTGGGGCACATGGCCAGATTGGCCAGGCTTTTATTGTGTTCCTGGCAAGTCCCCCGGGCCCTGCTGTGAGTAAAAAACAAACCAGAAGAGTAAACCATGATGAAGGTTAGAGCTGATGGGTCGACTCTGAGCCAGAAAGCATTTGGGAGGAAATGTTCACGTGATTGTCCTGTGGCAGGACGGGCTTGTGCATACCTAGTGGCTATGAGAGCATCTGAGTATGAAACCTGTGTGAAGAACACATGCATGTCCACTATGTCCATACAGCCAACCCTCACCACTTGATAAAATTGAATGGCTATTAATTGTCTAGTTGGGCTTCCCTGGTGGCTCAGACACTAAAGAATCCTCCTGCCACACAGGAGACCTGGGTTCGATCCCTGGGTTGGGAAGACCCCCTGGAGGAGGGCATGGCAACTCACTCCAGTATTCTTGCCTGAAGAATCCCCATGGACAGAGGAGCCTGGCGGGCTACAGTCCATGGGGTTGCAAAGAGTCAGACACAACTGAGCAACTAAGCACAACACAGCACAGAAAAGGCAGGAATTGTTATTGCCCCCCACCCCTTTATTAAATTTTGGCTTTACTGGGTCTTCTTTGCAGCACATTAGATCTCTAGTTGTGATAGCAGCACACAGGCTTAGTTGCCCAGCAACATGTGGGATCTTAGTTCCCTACCCGACCAGAAATCAAACTTGTGTGCCCTGCATTGGAAGGTGGATTCTTAACCACTGGACCACCAGGGAAGTCCCCTATTGTCCCATTTTTAAATGGCAGACACTCAGAGATTGGTTAATTTGCTAAGGTCAACAGAGTGTGAAAAAAGGCAAGATTCAAACCCAGATCTGTGTTGTACAAAATTTCTTGCTTCTTCCAGTCCTTTAGGAGCATGGCATTTGTGCCTATGTACAGGGAATTAGAAAGGCAGGTATACTCTTGAATGTGACCCAGGCTGATGAGACCACATCCATCTGTGTTGTAAAGAGGAAATTTCTCTTCCAGAGAAAGAAGGGGTTGCTAGAAAGTCAGGGCTTCTAAAATTGACTCACAGCTTAAAATGCACAGAGGTCAATAAAGCATCTAAATTATCACAGTTAAAGTCCTCACAACTCTGGGAAATGCATCCTCTTCAGTTCTCCTGAGCTAATCTCACATCCTCATTATTCCTCTGATTATACATGTTATTGTGGGTTTCAGAGATTGATCACTCCATTAGCACTTTTCTCCGGAGCCCAGAATTCCTTCTGATAATATCTGCATTGTGTTCTGCACACTTCCTGGGGAGGAGGAAGGGGCAGAGACAGAGCTGACTGTTGCTCATATTATGAAAAGAGAAACTGAGGCCCAGCGGGGCCTCTTCCGGGTCCACACATCCTGACTGATTCAAGGGGTCCGGATCCGGAAGAGGACTTGATGGCCAGCTGCTGCCTTCTGACAGGGAGGAAGGAATGGCCGGACGGGCCCAGCATGGGTTCCTCAGAAGTCCTGTCTACTCTGGGAGGGCTAGGAGGCACTGTGGACCTGAAATGAGCCCCAGTGCAGGGAGCGGGGAAGTAGCTCTCTTTGAAGAGGAGCAATGGAAAGGACTAGCTGGGTCAGGAACCTGCTCAACCAAGATGGGGAGGGAGGGAATGAGAGAGCCAGAATCTGGGAAAACCTAGAGCGGTTTTCCTCCTTTTTTTTTTTTTTTAAATATTTATTTGGTTGTGTGGATCTTAGTTGTGACACACGGGATCTTCCTGAAGTCACGGGGGATCTTTCATTGTGGTGTCTGGATTCTCTAGTTATGGTGTGCAGGCTCAGTAGTTGAGGTGCAACTGGGCATAGTTGCCATGAAGCATGTGGGATCTTAGTTCCTCCCCTGCTTTGCAAGGCAGATTCTTAACTACTGGACCACGGGGAAAGTTTCCCTGTTTTCCTCTTAAACATTGGATTCTAGTATTTAGTGATCCAGTAGGCCTGGAGTAGGGCTCAGGAATCTGAGTTTTTAACAAGTGTCTCCAGATGATTTAATTCAGGTGTTCAAGAACTCTATTTTAAAAAACCAACATCTACAATCGACTTTAATGTATATACCTAAGTAAGTTTTTTTTGTGTGTGTGGGGGGGCCACTTGGCATGTAAGATCTTAGTTCCCTGACCTGAGATCAAACCATGCCCTTTGAAATGAAACTAACCACTGGACTGCCAGGGAGTTCCCAAGAAATCCATTTTATAAATTTGAACTTGAGGCAGGATAATATAGTGTTTAGGGCCCAAGATCTGGAGCTATACTATCCAGATTTGAACCCTGGCTCCATTGTTAGATTTGTGATTGTGGACAAGTGATATAATCTGTCTGTGTCTCACCTTCCTCATCTGTAAAATAAAGATGCTTGTGTGAGTAGCTATCTCATAAGGAAGCTGAAAAGATACAATAAGATGATTTATGTAAAGCACATAGCACATACATGGTACATGTTAATTTCTCAGCAAGCATGAGCCATTATTATTTGTCCCAAATACTTTTTCCCACCTCCGCCCCCACTCCCACCAGAGGAAGAAATAATGGTATCGGATAAATAAATGGACTTATCCCCAGAGTATTATTTTGGATGTAGGTGATTTTAGTTCATGCTTAGGGATTCCCGCTCCAAAGCCACTCTCCTGCCATCACTCTTCTGATACCCATGCTGTGGATACTGTCTTTCCAATAAACTGCCTTGCCTTTCCCATTTCCCTTTCCCCCTCAGTCTCCCTCTCACATGGCAAACCGCCTGGCTTCACAGCATCCAAAGTGTCCTCAAGATGTATCCTGGAAAGTAAAAATATACAGCAAGTTCATTGTGGAGGTGCACAGGCCCCTGGATTCCTGAAGATCATAGATTTTGGTGCTCTGAGATCTATGAGTAGGCTTCAGAGGCAGATGGGGAACCGAACTTCCTGCTACCCAGGTACTAACCATGGCAACACACTGTCTTTCTGGGAAACAGACATATCCTGCCCAAAGGCATGGTTGAAGCCCAGGGTGGATGTGCGGGTAGGGGTGAGAGGAAGCTTCTGCACAAACTCTTGCAGACATTGCCAAGTCTGATGGCATCTCCAAGTGACCAGAAGCAGAAGTGGAGTGGGGAGAGGTGAGGATGAGATGAAATAATCCAACCAAGGACACCCAAGGGAGAGATTTCCCTGGTGATCCAGTGGCTAAGACTCCATGCTCCCAATGCAGGGGGCCCATGTTCAATCTCTGGTTGGGAGATCTACATGCCACAACTAGAGTTCAAATGCCACATCTAAAGATCCTACATGCCACAACGAAGATAGATCCCACATGCGGCAACTAAGACCTGGCACAGCCAGATAAGTAAAAATATCTTTAAAATTTTTTTTAAAGGACACAAAGGGAAAGCAGAGGAAGTCAACTTCCAAATGCAAAAATGGTGCTAGTGTTAAGGTCTCTGGACCAAGGCTAAGCTGGGATGCAGAGAAAGCAGGGTCAGCTCTCTATGTGGCTGAGCCTGTCTCCTTCCAGACCTTCAGACTCTCTAGAGAACTGCTGCTCCCTGCCTTCCCCTCTCCTGCCAGTGCAGCGGAATGGAGAACCCCAGGGATGTGCTGGAGGAAGGGACGGCAAACATTCTGCCTGGAGAAAGAATTGGCAAACCTGGTGTTAATTCCAGCTTGGCCCTTGGTGTCCTTACCAACTGGTGCTCCTCAGAGCTTCCTACCCCAAAGCAAAGTCACATCTGGTGTATCAAAATCCATCTGTTGGTCAAGGACACCATATGCCATGTCATAATTGCATCCTTCTGACACTGCCTCCCACACACACTCTAGGATTGCCAGATAAAATAGAAGATGCCCAGTTAAATCTGAATTTCAGATAAATGACTAATACTTTTTTAGTATAAGTATGTCCCAAATATTGCATTGACACATCACTGTGGTTTTTTAGTCACTTAGTCCTGTCCAACACTTTTGTGACCCAATGGACTCTAGCCCGCCAAGCTCCTCTGTCCATAGCATTTCCCAGGCAAGAATAATGAAGCAGGTTGCCATTTCCTTCTCCAGGGGCTCTTCCTGACCCACGGATTGAACCCCCATCTCCTGCATTGTAGGCAGTTTCTTTACGGATGAGCCACCAGGGAAGCACTCAAATATCGTATATTAATATATATGTAATCTAGAACAACGGTACTGATGAATCCATTTTCAGGGCAGCAATGAAGATGCAGCCATAGAAAAAAGACTTGCGGACACAGTGGAGGAAGGTGAGGGTGAGATGAACAGAGAGTAGCATGGAAACATATACATTACCATATGTAAAATAGGTAGCCAGTGGGAATTTGCTATATGACTGAGGGAGCTCAAATCGGTGCTCTGTGACAACCCAAAGGAACAGGATGGGATGGGAAGTGGGAGGGTGGTTCAAGAGGGAGGGGACATATATATATACCTATGGCCGATTCGTATTAATGTATGGCAGAAACCAACACAATATTGTAAAGCAATTATTATTTGTATATTTATATTAATTTATATTAAAAATAAATATTTTAAAAAAGAAACAAAAATGACTTGTTAATCTGATACTCAAGCTACCCTTCTAGATTTAACAACCCTTCTAAACTCTGAACCCTTCAGAATCTTCCTCCCCCAGGTTCACCCCAGGACTTTGCCTGAATCCGTTCTCTGTTCTTTCATTAGCAGAGGACATTGGCTTCAGGCTGCCTGCTCTCTGAGGGTAAGACCCAGGGCTTTGTCCACCATCTCCGTTCCAGGTAGATATGCTCCCTACACATGTGCACAAGGGCACCGGCCAAGAGTGAGCAAAGAAATCTACCCTTAACTCTGCCCTGCAGGGCCCTCTCATGGAACTGTGAGCCACTGAAGGGCGCTTTTTTCTTACTGATCGACCCAGAGGAACTCTTGCTTCTAATTGGTTCGCCCAGAATCAGTGCCCCTTCTTCATTGGCTGGTTGGGAGGTGGGCGGGGCCAATTTCCAAATAGTCCGCCCGCAAGAACTCCCGTTTCTAAGTTCGCTGCTGCTGCAGCTGTTGAGTCGGTTCAGTCGTGTCCGACTTTGTGCGACCCCATAGACGGCAGCCCACCAGGCTTCCCGTCCCTGGGATTCTCCAGGCAAGAACACTGGAGTGGGTTGCCATTTCCTCCTCCAATACATGAAAATGAAAAGTGAAAATCGCTCAGTCGTGTCTGACTCTTAGCGACCCCATGGACTGCAGCCTACCAGGCTCCTCCATCCATGGGATTCTCCAGGCAAGAGTACTGGAGTGGGCTGCCATCGCCCTCTCCGTTTCTAAGTCCACTGAAGGAAATTCAAGAATCCTTCCATCCAAGTGTCCTGTTTTTCTAAATTCAAAGTGTTAGTTGCTCAGTCGTGCTCGACTCTGTAACTGCCTGGACCCTGAAAGTGAAAGAGGAGAGTGAAAAAGTTGGCTTAAAGCTCAATATTCAGAAAACGAAGATCATGCCATCTGGTCCCATCACTACATGGGAAATAGATGGGGAAACAGTGGAAACAGTGTCAGACTTTATTTTGGGGGCTCCAAAATCACTGCAGATGGTGATTGCAGCCATGAAATTAAAAGATGCTTACTCTTGGAAGAAAATTATGACCAACCTAGATAGCATATTCAAAAGCAGAGACATTACTTTGCCAACAAAAGTCCGTCTAGTCAAGGCTATGGTTTTTCCAGTGGTCATGTATGGATGTGAGAGTTGGACTGTGAAGAAAGCTGAGCGCCAAAGAACTGGTGCTTTTGAACTGTAGTATTGGAGAAGATTCTTGAGAGTCCCATGGACTGCAAGGAGATCCAACCAGTCCATTCTGAAGGAGATCAGCCCTAGGATTTCTTTGGAAGGAATGATGCTGAAGCTGAAACTCCAGTATTTTGGCCACCTCATGCGAAGAGTTGACTCATTGGAAAAGACTCTGATGCTGGGAGGGATTGGGGGCAGGAGGAGAAGGGGATAACAGAGGATGAGATGGCTGGATGGCATCACTGACTCAATGGACATGAGTCTGAGTGAACTCCGGGAGTTGGTGATGGACAGGGAGGCCTGGCGTGCTGCGATTCATGGGGTCGCAAAGAGTTGGACACGACTGAGCGACTGAACTGAACTGAGCTTGCCAGACTCCTCTGCCCATGAAGTTCTCCAAGCATGAATTTTTACTTGAGTGGGTAGCCATTCCCTTCAGAGGATCTTCTCAACCCAAGGATCAGACCTGAGTCTCCTGCATTGCAAGCAGATTCTTTACCGTCTGAGCCACAGGGGAATTCCCACCACCTCCCACCCACCCCCCACCTCTTTCTAAACTATACAAAAATATCTTGTGTGCTGAGTCCCTAAACCTTAGGATAAGAACACTTGAGTTACATTTGCTTAGATCTTAAGAGATTCCAAATTACCTTTACACACACTAACTCATCTAAACCCCACATCGACCCCCCAGTGGTATCACTGTGCCATTTGCTTTTTCACTTCAGTTCAGTCGCTCGGTCATGTCCGACTCTTTTGCGACCCCATGGGCTTCAACAGGCCAGGCTTCCCTGTCCTTCACCAACTCCCGGGGCTTGCTCAAAATCATGTCCATCCAATCAGTGATGCCATCCAACCATCTCGTCCTCTGTCGTCTCCTTCTCCTCCTGCCTTCAATCTTTCCCAGCATCAGGGTCTTTTCCAGTGAGTCAGTTCTTCACATCAGGTGGCCAAAGTATTGGAGCTTCAGTCCTTCCAATGAATATTCAGGTCTGATTTCCTTTAGGATTGACTGGTTTGATCTCCTTGCAGTCCAAGGGACTCTCAAGAGTGTTCTCCAACACCATAGTTCAAACGCATTAATTCTTCTGCCCTCAGCCTTCTTTATGGTTCAACTCTCACACCCATACATGACTACTGGAAAAATCATAGCTTTGACTAGACTTTTTTCTTTTCAGTTCAGTTCAGTTCAGTTCAGTTCAGTTCAGTCGCTCAGTCGTGTCGGACTCTTTGCGACCTCATGAATCGCAGCATGCCAGGCCTCCCTGTCCATCACCAACTCCCGGAGGTCACTCAGACTCACATCCATCGAGTCAGTGATGCCGTCCAGCCATCTCATCCTCTGTCATCCTCTTCTCCTCCTGCCCCCAATCCTCCCAGCATCAGAGACTTTTCCAATGAGTCAACTCTTCGCATGAGGTGGCCAAAGTACTGGAGTTTACAGGTCAGCAAACTGAACCTGGAAGAGACAGTAACCTGTCCGCAGTCACTAAGTGAAAGTGAAAGTGAAGTCGCTCAGTCGTGTCCGACTCTTTGCGATCCCATGGACTGTAGTCTACCAGGCTCCTCTGTCCATGGGATTTTCCAGGCAAGAGTACTGGAGTGGGTTGCCATTTCCTTCTCCAGGGGATCTTCCTGACCCAGGGATCGAACCCAGGTCTCCTGCATTGCAAGCAGACGCTTTACCCTCTGAGCCACCAGGGAAGCCCAAGGCAGATACTAAAACCAGTTTACTTTAGCTTACTACAAGTTTGACTAAGCTTTTCACGTAAATCATCTCTCAACCCTTACTGCAATTGCGTGGGATATATTCAGCTAGGCACTTTACACATTTTCTCAATCTTCAGGCGACTTTGCAAACTAAATATCATTCACTCTCATCTTACTAAGGAGAAAACGGACCTCTGCAGTCACAAAGTCATAAGCTGCAGCCTCCCATTTATAAAACGTGGACTTCATGATGCCAGGTATGCTCCTCTGTTATCTGCAGGCCTTGTTCTCTCATTAAATGCTCCTTATTATCACATGACGTCGTTATTCTTATTATCTTCATTTACTGGTGAGAAAAAAAAATGTTCAGAGAGGGTGAGTGACTTGACTAAGACTACACAGCAAGCTGGTGGTGGCTGAGGTAGGATTCCCATCTGGAGCTCAAATTCAAGTCTTAAACTCCGGGAGTTGGTGATGGACAGGCAGTCCACGGGGTCACAAAAAGTCGGACACGACTGAGCAACTGAACTGAACTGATCCCAGCCCAGGGCTCCTTCTCTCATACACCAGGGCCTCCGTCCCCGTCGGCCCAGTTGAAACAATCGATGACCCTCGAGTAGGCCTCCCTCTTCCTCGAAGTCTTAGGTAGCCACAACCGCCAGGAGAAGACGTTTCCTCCCCTGCCCTCCGCAGCGAGATCCGGATCCGCGCGGGGCGAGGCCAAGCCGGCTGCGGAAGAGGCGCCTGTTAACACAACAGCGCGTTCCAGGCGGCGAGCCGGGTGGGTGGAGCCTGAGTGCCGGGGTCCCGCCCCATCTCCACCCCCACCCCCCGGCTCGCCTCCAGGTCCGGAGCCCTTGGAGCCGTGGGCAGGCACTACAGGGCTGGACAACCTCGAAGCCGGCTCGCGACGAAGCGCCGCGGAGAAACCTGCCGACGCTCGGATCCGGGACACAGGCGAACCCCTGCGACCTTCCCCTCGGCGCTGGGCCGGCGCAGCGCTGGAGCGTCCGCGGGGGCCCGGGCGCGGCGGACCGACGGCCGGCTACCCCGCGCCGCGTGCCGGGTGCCCCGCGCAGGGGCGGCGGCTACATGGCCGCGCGGGTCGGCCTGCTGCTCCGCGTCCTGCCGCTGCTGCTGTGGGGCGGCCTGGACGCCCAGCGCGTAGGCCGGGAGCTGCTCCGGGAGGCGGAGGTACGCGGTGAGAGCCGGGCGGAGAGGGTCCGCGCGCTGGGGACCGGCCCGAACTTTGCAGTCAGGCCACCCAGCCGTCTCATCTGCGCTGACCGTCGGCGTGACCCTCCCTTGTACTCCGCACCCTTCACACCTGCACGCAAAGAGCAGCATTCTCTTCCCTCCCACCCCATCCCGAGCCCCCAAGCCGGGACTGGAACCACACGGACACGCGGATCCGCACCGGGTTCCCAGGACACGGGGAAGGGTTCAGCGATAAAATGGGATAGACAGGCAAGAACTGAGGGAGAGGGGACTCCTACACCCTAGTTTGGGGCGCAGCCACTGTCCCTCACTGCCTAGGCTGGGGAGACTTAGCAGTTCATTCATCCGATGCCCAGAGCCCTCCCGAGTCAGACGCTCCTGAGACTCCCAGATTGGTGGGGAGAGGGTACCGCTGGCTGACCCCGACACGGGGGAAAAACTCTGGCTTCCTGAGCTGGTGCTGCCGCTGACCAGCTGAGACAGGTGAGCGCCCAAGCTCAGAACTAATTTCCCATCTCTAAAATGGGTAAGAGGAGCACACTCTCTTTTTTTTTTTTTTTCCTTTCTTTGCCCAGCATGTGGGATCTAAGTTCCTCAACTAAAGGTTGAACCTCGGCCCTTGACAGTGAAAGTATGGAGTCCTAACACTGGACCATGGCAGAATTCCCCAAAGTAGCATATTCTTTTTTAAAATAATAATAATTTTTTATTTGCTTGTTATTGGCTGGGTCTTCTTTCCCTGGGTTTTCCTTGCTGAGCCGGGCTTTTCTCTAGTTTTGAGGAGCGGGGGCCACTCTCTAGTTGTCGTGGGCCGGCTTCTCCTCATTGCCTTGGCTTCTCCTGTTGCTGAGCACAGAATCTAGAGAGCGGAGGGGTGCAGAGGGCTCCAGTATTTGCGCGGTTCCCAGGCGCTAGAGCTTGGGCTCAGTAGTTGTGGCGCAGAGGGTTAGGGTTAGGGTTAGTTGCTCCCAGGCATGAGGGATCTTCCTGGATCAGTGATGGAATCCATGTCTCCTGCCTTAGCAGGCAGATTCTTTGCCCCTGAGCCACCAGGGAAGCCCCAAGAGTAGCACACTCTTGAGTTGTTTCTACTGCTACTGCTAAGTCACTTCAGTCGTGTCCGACTCTGTATGACCCCATAGACAGAAGCCCACCAGGCTCCCCCGTCCCTGGGATTCTCCAGGCAAGAACACTGGAGTGGGTTGCCATTTCCTTCTCCAATGCATAAAAGTGAAAAGTGAAAGGGAAGTCGCTCAGTCGTATCTGACTCTTAGTGACCCCATGGACTGCAGCCTAACAGGCTCCTCCATCCATGGGATTTTCCAAGCAAGGGTACGGGAGTGGGGTGCCATTGCCTTGTTTCTAAGGAGCTTTAAACAATGCTTCAGGACTGAACTTGAGAAAGGTGGGTGGGGAGGTGGAAGTGACCCTTAAAGATTTCCCATCTCATTTTTCCTCCCTTGGACTCAACTGCTTGGTGTAGATGGCACAATCGGAACTTTTTGTGAAGTGGGGTGTCTATCGTCTAGATAAAGGTGATTGTAACAATATACCCGCTTCATTTCTTTCTTCCCCATAGAAGCATCTCTGTCTGTGTTTTTATCTCTTCCCTGGATTAGAACTGAAGTCTCTGCTATTTTAAGGAGTAGGGATCCAAGTTAGTTTTAAATGACTGAGCCCAGCACTCTGCCCCGAGACTCTTACTCCTCTAATAGCATCATTCCTACCTGGAAACTGCCAGATACAAGCTTCTCAGTATCCCCACTCCCCTCCCCGAGAAGAGGGAGAATCTCCAAACGTAAGAACCCTGCAGAATGAGGAGGGCCACCTCCGAACCGCCCTGCCTTCCACCAGCTGGCTCCCATCACTGCTCTGAAATATTTGGAAATGGGCACGCATCCACGAGGGTCCTCTCTCCAACTCCTTCACTCTCTTCCCCTTCTAAGCACTGGTTTCTTGCTCCGTGCTCTCTGCTTTTGCACATTCGAGAATCTCTTTGTTTCTCTGACTTTAATGTCTTACAACATCAAGTGCAGAGTCCTTCTGGCCCTAGGAGAAGGCTTCTGTGGACCAAGCCAAGTCTTGTTAAGAGTCCCACCCCACCTCCTCCCAAGTCCAGGTCCCGGGCAATCCTTGGCAGGAGAATAGAGACCGTATCACTGCCACCCATGCCTGTGGTGACCCCAGATGGAGAGAATTTCATCTTGGGGTGTGCTTGGGAAACATAATATCTAGCAGACTGAGTCTCTTTCTGTCTATTTAACATGGTTGAAGGAAGGAGATTTTTTTTGTTACCTCTGAGAACAAGAAATATTTTTAAAAGCATGAAGAACTCTGGAAATGTGCAATAGGTGTGGTCCCTATATGCATAAATATATATGCAAAGTGCATCATGTTGGTATGTCTTTACGTGCTTCTGTATATGATCGATTGCATGGGCTTAAGTGTCAGACAGACCTATGTACAAAAAACCACAGGCAAATTATTGCTAAAGCTGAAACTCCAATACTTTGGCCACCTCATGCGAAGAGTTGACTCATTGGAAAATACTCTGATGCTGGGAGGGATTGAGGGCAGGAGGAGAAGGGGATGACAGAGGATGAGATGGCTGGATGGCATCACTGACTCGATGGACGTGAGTCTGAGTGAACTCCGGGAGTTGGTGATGGACAGAGAGGCTTGGCGTGCTGCGATTCATGGGGTCGCAAAGAGTCAGACACGACTGAGCAACTGAACTGAACTGAACTGAAGCTTCGGTTTTCTTTCCTGTATACTGGGGTTAGTAATGCTTATTCCACAAGATTTTGGTATGGTTTCATGAGATAATGTATGTGAAATGCGTTCTAGGCTCAGCATGGTGCCTAGTATGTAGAAAACAGTCTATCAAAGAAAATTGCTCTCAATGTCATTCTTGTTGGTGTTATCTTAGAAAACTGTGACCCCCCTGGACCATAGCCTGCCAGGCTTCTGTATACTGCTGCTGCTGCTGCTGCTGCTAAGTTGCCTCAGTTGTGTCCGACTCTGTGCGACCCCGCAGACAGAAGCTCACCAAGCTCCCCCGTCCCTGGGATTCTCCAGGCAAGAACACTGGAGTGGGTTGCCATTTCCTTCTCCAATGAATGAAAGTGAAAAGTGAAAATGAAGTCGCTCAGTCGTGTCCGACTCTTAGCGACCCCATGGACTGGAGCCTACCAGGATCCTCCGTCCATGGGATTCCAGGCAAAAGTACTGGGGTGGGGTGCTAGGCTCCTCTATCCAGGCAAGACTACTGGAGTGGGTTGCCATTCCCTTCTCCAGGAGATATTCCTGACCCAGGGATCAAACCCAGATCTCCTGCCCTGCAAGCAGATTCTTTACCATCTGAGCCACCAGGGAAACAGAGCTTCAAATTAAAGTCCTGGTTTGGTGACTAGTTCTCCTAGAGCAGTAACATAAGGCAACTATTTTCAGCATTTGACAACAAGGCTATAATTCCTAAGAGATGGTATTGCTATAGCTATGTTACAGATTACTTCAAATTTCAGTGAAGTAAAAGAACCATTTATTGTGTTCATAGCTACTGTGGATTAGAATTTCAAACAAGGCCCATCAGGGCAGCTTGTCTGTGCTCTGCAGTGTCTGGAGATGGAACCATCTGAAGGCTGCTTACTCACCTGTCTAGCAGTTGCTGCTTGCTGTCAGCCGGGGGCCTCAGTTCCTCTCTGTGTGGGCCTATCCATGTGATCTCTGCCTGTGGGCTAGTTTGGGCTACCTCCAAACATGGTAGTGAGGTCTCCAGGCTGTTGAGAGAGAGAGAAGAGTAAGAGAAGCAGAAGGTGTATGTCTTTGTGACCTAGACTAAGAAGTTGCGTGGCATCAGTTCTTTTTTTTAAAGACTTTATAATTTATTTTGGCTGCGCTGGGTCTTCCTTGCAGTGTGCAAGCTCTGTGTTGCAGTGTGTGGGCTTATCTAGTTGTGGTGCACTAGGGCACCCAGGCTCAGAAGTTGTGACACATGGGCTTTGTTTCGGTATGTGGGATCTTAGTTCTCCGACTGGGGACTGAACCCCAGGCCCCCTGCATTGGGAGCACGCGGTCTTATCCACTGGACCACCAGGGAAGTTCCCATAGCATCACTTCTGCTCTGCTCCGCTGACTGGAGCCCCAAGCCCTGGGTGGAGGGGCTGCTAAGTCACTTCAGCCGTGTCCGACTCTGTGCAACCCCATAGATGGCAGCCAACCAGGCTACCCTGTCCCTGGGATTCTCCAGGCAAGAAACTGGAGTGGGTTGCCATTTCCTTCTCCAATGCATGAAAGTGAAAAGTAAAAGTCGGGAAACTGAAATCCCACAATTGGTGGGAGGGGTGTTGCAGTCACATTGAAAGGAGAGCACGGGAATGGGAGGCATTGTGATCATTTAGGGAAATACAACCATCCACAGACAGGAACCCCCACAAAGTGAGCGCCCTGATCACCCCAGCTCTCTGCGCAGGTTCAGTTCCCTGCCCACAGTGCAGGGATCCAGATCCCAAACAAAGCCCAGCAGTCCTGCTGAGCTCACAGGCAAAGGTCAGAGGTCTGGAGATGGAAGGAGAGGCACAGCGGAAACAAGCTGTGTGATCTTAGGCTTGTCGCTTCCCTTCTCCGCTCTGCAGATTCCTTTTCTGTAAAAGGAGTTACATTTCTTAAGTGACTAACCTTCTTTAACTTTGGTATGCGTGTGCCTCTGCGTGTATGTGTGCGTACGTTTCATATTCCTATGGCCATGTCTATCCATCTGGATGTCTCTGTGTGCATTTTTTTTTTTTTATTTAAAATTTTTGGCTGCACCGGGTCTTCCTTGCTGCATGTAGGCTTTCTGTAGTTTAGGTGATTGGGGGCTGCTCTCTATTTGCAGTGCGAGAGCCTCTCATTGTAGTGGCTTCTCTTGTTCTAGAACACAGGCTCTAGGGCATCCAGGCTTCAGTATTTGTGGGCACAGTCTTAGTTGCCCCGCAGCAGATGGGTTCATCCTTGGCCAGGGATGGAACCCGTGTCTGCTGCACTGGCAGGCAGATTCTTAACCACTGGACCACCAGGCAAGTCCTGTGTATATTCTTGTGCCCTGCATGCATGGCTCTGTGTGTCCCCTGTGTGCACACAAAGAAATAAAATCAGGGGTTTTCCGGAGTGGGCTTTGCCTGGGAGGGGTCTGGCTGCTTACAAAGCTGCATTGTGAATGAGGTCATTGTTGCCCACTTAGGAAAACCAGGGCTGCTTACAGCGTTAGTGAGTAGGAAGCGCCTCCATTGCTGAGTTGCCAGATGGAGAGTTAATGAATGACATCACCACCCCCGCCCCCTCCCATTCCCAGCCAGGCCCTGTCCTGTTCTCGGGCAGCACAGACTGTCCCAAGGGATCTGTCTGTCTACCATACATTGCTTGGACTTTCTTTAGAACAACCAGGCAGTGTGTCCAGGACCTGCCTTCCTTATCTGTGTAGCTACTCCCAGTGCACGGGTGCAACAGGGAGCTGGGTCATTTGTCTCTCAGGGGAGACTTTGGAGCTTCTGTGGAATATCCACCCCCAGATGCACTGTCTGTTTCTCGTACCCTAGAGCCATTCGCCTGACTTCATGTGAGTCAGAAACCCAGAAGCCCGGGTGTGGAAGCCATTCCCAAGAGCTCTGCTCTGTGACTCACACGGTGCACAAGAGGCTCTCAAGGGTCTCAGAGGACCAAGAGTTGATGGAAAAGCAGTTGGAGTCTGACAAAAACAAGGCATCTAGTAAAAGCTGGATGGTGGAAGCAGGGACACAGAAGAGAGAGACTATTGGACAACTCTCCCTAAACACAACCTGCGTTAGTGCGTTCTTTGTTTTAATATTTTTATATTTATTTGGCTCTGCCAGGTCTTAGTTGCAGCATTCAGGATCTTAATTCCTTGTCCAGGGATCGAACCCCGGCCCTCTGCACTGGGAGTGTGGAGTCTTAGCCACTGGACACCAGGGAAGTCCCCAAGTTGGGACATTATTTTATGTCTTAAACTTAACCCCACATCCAGTGAGGACCATGGCTCTGTACAGTCTGGTTATTTGACATTAGAAAAAAGTACAAGATGGGATCTGGCTGGAGAGTGGGCAGCTAATGTTTTCCAACTTCCTTGAGGATGGAAAGTGAAAGCAAGCATGGGGATTACGGTAAGAGGTATCTAGGTTACACCCAGACAGAACTCTGTGAATACTGAACCACGGACAAGGGAAAGGAGGAGTAGAGGAAGGGAGTCAGAAGAGAAGGGGAGGTCTTCACCCAAAATAAAGGAAAGGGGCCCAGCTGGTCCCACTGCCCCGAGGCCTTCAGTAGTTTCCAGAAGTCAGAGCAAAAGCAATGAATTCTGGAAGTAGGTGTTTGTCTTTGTGAAGAAAATACTTGAGTGCTATAGAATACCTGTGGCTTGTCAGATCGCCCCTCTGGATGTCATGGGAGATGTGATCCCAGCCTCTTTCTTGAAAGCCGAAGTTCCCTGCCTAAGCAGCCTCTTCCCTCTGCTCCTACTTGCAGAGGAGACAGAAGGGATCAAGCTAGAAACGGCCCCAGTTTTACCTTTTTTAATCTGAGGGCCATCTCCCAGGGACCAGAGCAGGCTGGACCCTGATCCTTCAGTTTTAAAGCATCTGAGTCACTTGTTTAAATGTGAAATAAGACTTCCTGGGATAGGTTTTCGAGAATTTGGATTCAAGTATGAGACCCTATGGACTTCCCTGGTGGCTCAGCTGGTAAAAATCCGCCTGCAGTGCAGGAGACCTGGGTTCAGTCCCTGGGTTGGAAAGATCCCCTGGAGGAGGGCATGGCAAGCCACTCCAGTATTCTTGCCTGGAGAATCCTCATGGACAGAGGAGCCTGGAGGGCCTATAGTCCAGGGGTTTCAAAGAGTCAGACACGACTGAATGACTAAGGACAACACAGCATATGAGACGCTGTACTCCCTTGAAACTTTTCTCATTTTTAAAATGGGAGTAACAATACCTGTCCTGCCTATGTTCTTGTGAGGTAATTGTGACACTCAAGGAAAGTGAGATGCCCTGAAAACTTTGCAATAGGCAAGAGCTCCCTGTGCTCCTGATGACCAGAAAATATGTGTATTCATGGGACGTGCCAAGAGAGGGCTTGGGCTTCCCAGATAGCTCTAGTGGTAAAGAACCCGCCTGCCGGTGCAGGAGACATAAGAGACACAGGTTTGATCCTTGGGTTGGGAAGATCTGCTGGAGGAGGGCATGGCAACCCCATTCTCCCTGCAGTATTCTTGCCTGGAGAATCCCATGGACACAGGAGCCTGGCAGTCTATAGTGTGTAAGGTCACAGTCAGACACGACTGAAGCGCCTTAGCATGCAGGCCAAGACAGAATGTCAGCTATCACCCCCTGCATCTTGACTTAGCTAATAGGGCTACAGATGTATTGGATGATAAGCAATAATCACACAGAGTCAATATAGAAAGATTAAAATCAAGAGGAAACATAATATGAGAAGGAAAAGATCATAGGTAAAGCAATGCGGTTTCTTCATGAGCTTGCCATTTTGCAATTTTCCAAGTTGTTTCATATTTGCTGCTGCAGTTCTTTTTTAAATTCTTTCTTTGGCTGTACCAGGTCTTAGTTGCCACACATGGGACCTTCGTTGCAGCATGCAGGGTCTTCCGTTGCGGTGCCCAGACTTTTCTCTAGTTGTGCTATTTGGGCTCAGTAGTTGTGGCTCACAGGCTTAGTTGCTCCGTGGCATGTGGGATCTTTGTTCCCTGACCAGGGATCAAACCAGTGGCCCCTGCATTGTCAGCCAGATCTTTAACCAGTGGGCCACCAGAGAAGTCCTTGCAATTCTTTGATATGGAAGATGTCCCGGCTATTCTGTGGACATGAGACTGCGAGCTGGTCCTTCCTCAACTCATCTACCAAAGGTCCCTTCCAGCAATAAAGTTCTGTGTCTGTAAAGGGGAAAATAACATTTTTAATGATGCAACTATCATAAAACCTTCCCAAAGCTTCCTCTTACTGGATTTTCACAATGCTCCTGTGAAAAACATAAGGCAGTATTCCTAACCCCATTTTATATTTTGGGGCACAGAAAGGTTAAGTAACTCTGTCGGACAGTTCACACAGCTAATGAGTTGCAGAAGCAAGACTACAATAATAGAAGGAACTGGCGTATCTCTTAGCTCTAATCCAATCCCCTCACTTTATATCTTTTAATATTTATTTATTTGGCTGCACTGGGTCTTCGTTGCATCATGTGGGATCTAGTTTCCTGACCAGGGATCCAACCCAGGCCCCCTGCTTTGGGAGCATGGAGTCTTAGCCGCTGGACCACCAGGGAAGTCTTGCAACCCCCTCGTTTTATAGAAGAGGAAACTGAGACCAGAGAGGCACAGGACTTGCTTAGGGACACATAGTTCTCTGCAGCACCAAGAATAAAGTTCAAGTGCTCAGTCCTGGGCCCTTGCCTTGCCCGGCTCATGACTCAGAGCTCTGGGATTCATTTGCTACACCTCACTGCTAGTCTTGCCCTGCTCAGAAATGGCCAGAACTTCCCCTTCCTTCAGGCACTGGGTGGGCTGGGCTCTACACACCCTCCCAGGACAAGTCAGGACAGATGAAGGACTCGAACCCCTGGAATTCTGACCCCTCTCAGCTTTCTGGGTCCGGGGAGAACCATTTTCCTTTTTCTCAGACATCACAGCCACTCCCAGGGCTTTACGGAGGCGACTCCCCAGGGAAGCAGCCCCAGCCCTGAGTGAGCGGGTGAGGCAGGCTGGCATAAACTTTGAGACCTGAGAGGGTGAATCATGGAGGCACACAGCCCTCCAGCTTCCTCTTCTTGCAGCTCCAGCCCTGGGCCCCATGGGGGACATGACGAGGGGGAGGACAGGGCAGAGAGAAAACCTGATGCTTGAGCCACGAGGCGGAGAGGAGCCCCAGGGCATGGCCTCCATGAAGGGGGACAGGGGTGATCTCAGGTGCAGCTCAGGGCGCCCCTGAGAGCGCACAGCACAGCCCCCCAAGCCTACGTTTTCTCCTGGTGTATCTTGGCCACGCTGTCACCTGCGTGCATGCGTGCTAAGTCGTTTCAGTTGTGTCTGACTCTTTGTGACCCCATGGACTGTAGCCCGCCAGGCTCCTCTGTCCATGGGATTCTCCAGGCAGGAATACTGGAGTGGGTTGCCATGCCTTCCTCCAGGGCATCTTTCCGAGCCAGGGATGGAAGCTGCTTCTCTTATGTCTCCTGCATTGGCAGGAGGGTTCTTTAGCTCCAACTGGGAAGCCCCTCCGGCCCTGCACCCCTACTCTTTCCCCCAGGCAGAGAGGGGGAGTTTCTCTCAGCTTTGCAGGAGGAAAACTGAGGCAGGGCAAAAGGGGCACGCAGAAGAGGGTGAGGGAGACCTGCAGGAGCAGAGGGCATCTCAGCCCTGCCTCCTCCTCACCCTGAGATGTGGGGCTCCCTCCACTTGACAGAACTTGAGGACACTCAGTATTAAGGGGCCCCTGCCTGTAACGAAAATATTTTAAAATATGTGCATATTGAACACCCCTGGAGGAGGCAATGGCAACCCACTCCAGCAGTCTTGCCTGGAGAATCCCACAGACAGAGGAGCCCAGCGGGCTACGGTCCATGGGGTTGCAAGGAGTGGGACACGACTGAAGCGACTGAGCATGCATGCATACTAAACGTAGAATAACTATAAGGGAGTTCTGAAATCCTGGTAATCCCCATTATAACATTTCAGTGCTTTTATGGAAATATAAAGTGTCAGATTCTTAACATTTCTTTTACTCATTCTTTTGGTGTCTCTTGGCTGGTGTCCTGGATACTTGCTCGCTCTGCCTGCTGGAAATTCAGCTCTGCCTCGGAACCCACAGATTCCCAAAGAGCAGGCAGCCCAGGACTTCCCCTCTGAGAGACCCCTGAAAAAGCCTCCAGCCCCATCCTGCCCTCCACCCACCTTGCCTGCCAGAAGTACCAGGCGCTGGCAGCCCAGCCAGGAAACAGGAGACGCCGCTAGTCCACTTCCCCTCTCTCCTCCCGCTCTGTCCAAGGCTTCATAGTTCCAGAACCGGAGCCAACTCCTTGATAAGGGCCGGGTGGGTTTGGGGGGAGGAACATAGGGAGTGCCACCCTGTTGGCCTGTGACTCAGTCTCTCCCAGGTCACTCACTCAGCAAAACCACTTCTAAGGAAACATTAATTCCTCCCTGGCTTCCTGTAGAAAGCCACTCTTTCCACCCTGCCCAAGGGAGAGGGAAGAGGCATGGAAAAGAACCAGGCACCTACCTGGCTGGAGAGAGGCAAGTCTGAGATGGAGGGCCTAATTAACAGAGGCACAACTGCCTTGTTCAAAGCACTTCCTGTCTCGTAGAGGGGTTGCTTTCCGAAAGTCCCTTGATTTCCCCACTAAGGTCGATCAGGCAGATCAACTGTGTATTGCATGTTCACTATATACCAGACAACCAAGCTAGATGAACAGTACTGTATTTAATCCTTCTGAGAATCTGGTGGGGTTATTTCTGTTCTCACACTGTGGGTGAAGAAATGGAAGCTCAGAGAGGTCCCTGGCCACCCAGCAGAGTCATGGTGGGGAACAGATTCTTGATTCTAAGCCCAGTGGTTATTCTATAATGCCAAACTAGTTTAAGCCATAGTCTTCCAGATTAAGCTCCTGCTGCTAAGTCGCTTCAGTCGTGTCCGACTCTGTGCGACCCCATAGACGGAAGCTCACCAGGCTCCCCATCCCTGGGATTCTCCAGGCAAGAACACTGGAGTGGGTTGCCATTTCCTTCTCCAATGCATGAAAGCGAAAAGTGAAAGTGAAGCCGCTCAGCGACCCCATGGACTGGAGCCTACCAGGCTCCTCCGTCCATGGGATTTTCCAGGCAAAAGTACTGGGGTGGGGTGCCATTGCTCCTAGAGCTCCTTTAATCCAAGGTGCAACCCCAAGTAGTGTACTTATGCAAAGAGACTAGAGAAGGGAATGGCAATCCACTCCGGTATTCTTGCCTGGGAAATCCCATGGACAGAGGAGCCTGGCAGGCTGCAGTCCATGAGGTCACTCAGACACAAATTAGCGACTTAACCACCACCAACATACAAAGAGAGAGAGGGAAATGGTAGTGCTGAAATACCAATAAATTAGCACAGAAAAACAATAAAGTGGACTTGGAAAGAGTTTTTCTAGAACGAGGGTTCCTTGTGGAACAGGGCTGTATTGAGAAGAGGATGTAGAGGTTGCTGCAGATCGAGGTAATGAAATCCACAAAAAGGAGGCAGGATACCTGCAAAGGTTTAGGGGCTGCTTACTTAGTGTGATTTTGTTCCCATCTTGTACCTTTTCCTTGAAGCAACGGCTGTGACTGGAGTTTAAGAAATACAGCAAAGAGAACAAGAAAGACAGAAAATTGTTTCTGGATAGGTAACACAGCAAAGAGGGATAAAATGAAGAGTCGATGTGTCCATATAAGAATTGAGGAGCTGACGTGGCATTTTTTTTTTTTAAAATCCATTGATGGGACTTTATTCCATGAGAAGGGCAAACAGGAAGTCCAGTGCCTCATTCGCCTGAGGGGCTGGACTGGTGATAGGTATGGGCAGTGAGTCACACGCTTCTCTCCACTGGCCCCCAAGAACTATATCCACGGACATTCCTGGTGGTCCAGTGGGTAAGACTCTGTGCTCCAGTGCAGGGGGCCTGGGTTTGAACCCTGGTCAGGGAACTAGATCCCACATGCTGAAACTAAGGGTTCATATACGGCAACTAAAGATCCTGCGTGTTGCAACTGACACCCAGTGCCACCAAATAAATAAACAATAAATTGTTTTAATAAATTAATTAGAAAAAGAACTATATCCAGCTCATCAGTGGTGGCCAGGAACTGAGTCCAGGTTCTGACTCTGATGCCAGGATTCTTTCTCCTATAGCTGATGGTCCCAGTTGGGAATAGGATGAGCCTAGACGTGAAGTCTGTGCCATGGACCCTGGGAGACTGAGGAAGGGGAAAGGATGTTACATTATGGGGAAAGCTGATGTTTGTCTCTCCCCCAGGCATTCCTGGAGAAGTACGGATATCTCAGTGACCAGGGCCCCAGTAGACCTTCCTCCATGCGGTTCAGTAATGCCATCAGGTAAGGCAGAGGGATGTGGAGGACTTGGTGATGCAAAGCTTCGGTCACCTGTGCTTTCTTCCTAGAAGGCTGGTCTCCCACCTGTGCCCAGGAGGTCGTGCTCATGGCTCCCTCCCCTGTGCCCCACTGCCTGCTATCTCCAGGGAAGCTCCCTGCCTTCCCCTGCACCAGCCAGCCTCCTGATGTGGTCCTTTATCTCAATTCCTCCTAACAGGGAGTTCCAGTGGGTGTCCCAGCTGCCCGTCAGTGGGGTGCTGGACCCCGCCACCCTGCGTCAGATGACACGGCCCCGTTGCGGGGTGGCAGATACTGACAGCCAGATGCCTTGGACCAAGAGAGTCAGCGCCCTCTTTGCTGGACGCCAGGCCAAAATGAGGCGTAAGAAACGCTTTGCAAGGCAAGGTGAGTACTGTCAAAATCTAGATGGGTTGGAATTCCCTGGTAGCCAGAAAAGCACTTCTCAACCTCAGACCAGGCTCTGTCAATAACCTCTTTTCCTTAGGGAGGGCAACTGGGACTTCTCAACCCAAAGCTCATGTTTGTGAACACGGACATTTAAACCAGAATGATGCCTACATTGATGAACTTTCATTGTGTAGTATTTTCCAGAGCAAACCACGTCAAGCCCACTTGATTCCTTCATCAATTTGCTATGTATGGCAGTTAAGCCCACTTGATTCCTTCATCAATTTGCTATGTATGGCAGTTAAACCTTCGCCGTTTCCTTTTATATTTGACTAAAGTTGTTTTCATCGAATCGATTCTTTCATAAGAATTGTTCAACAAAGATGTGATTCATCGATCAGTTTTATGTTGGCTGTGGTACTTTTTTTCTTTTTTTACATAGTTATGGAAATACAATTCACACACCATACAATTTACCCACTTAAGGTGAACAATTCAGTGATTTTTAGTATATTCACAGCATTGTGCAACCATTACCACAATCTCATTTCAGAACATTTCCATCATCTCAAGAAGAAACCCCATCCCAACAAGGAAATAGTCTGTAACATTCCCCTGGCTGTTAACAACACTGATCAACCTCCTTTCTGACTCTTCGAATTTGCCTATTTTACACATTTTCACGTCAAAGTTTTTGCGATTGTACTTCTCTTTGTGTAGTTTTGGGATTTTTCTTCCCTTCTTTTTCCTCCTTCACTGTCTCCTTCTTTGTCCAAATCCAGTCTTCCAGGATCAGATGTTACAGATCTAAGATTTATGAAGAAGACTTGGTTCTTGTCAATTCTTCGTCAATAACACGTTTGACAGTGTGTAGTTTTAACGTCTTATCTGTACTAAGTCTAATTTTCTCTGATAAGTTTTTTGCAGTTTTCAAGATTTCTAACAAGATTTTCTAGCAAGATGAGGTTGCTCAGTCAGGTTCTCATCTATTATTAATTTTACTATGAGCACTTAGGGCCATTGCCTCTTTTAATTTGCGTGAACGACTTTGGCTGACAATACCCATTAGGAACAGAACAGAAGGCATGCTGGGTGTTTTTTTGTTATTTCTTAGCTGATTTGTAAGGAAATTGTGGGCCGTCCCCCTCAGCTGTTAGAGGATGGGTGTTTCCAGGTGTTTGCCAATCTGCTTCCACTGTGTCCACACGTGCGGCCCCTCTGGGTGCCCAGTACTGCCTAAACGCATTCCTGGTAGTGGTGGGGGATCCGGACTCTGTGGTCAAGACGTCCTCGGAATCAGCAAGCATGTTCTGCAGGCCCCCCGCCCTCTGGACAGCGGAGGGGAAGGATGAGGCAGAATGGAGGAGCAGTGTGAGCTAGAGCAACATCCCAGGATGGATCTGGGGCTCTGAGTTTAGCTGTGTGACCTGGGCCATGTCACTTGGCTCTGTTTCCTCACCTGAAACATCTGTGAAGGAGAGGCCCTGATTACCAAGGGGAAGGGATTTGTCAGGAGGATACAGTGGAAAATGAGGCCCCAGACAGTCTCAATAGCGACACGCCCAGGCTAGAGCTGGTGTCCCAGAGAATTGAAGCGATGCCTCCTGGGCACTCAGGACAGAACCTGAGCACAGGGATGCTGCCTCCAGGCAAGCATCTCATCTTCTCATGCCCCAAGGGAGGAACTGATGGAGTCCATTTATCACTATCCAATTTGAAGCATTCTTTTTTTTTTTTTTTTTTTAACTTTTTAACTTGTGTTTGAGTATAGCCGATTAACAATGTTATGATAGTTTCAGGTGAACAGAGAAGGGACTCTGCCATACATGCAAAGGGACTCAGACGTACATATACATGTATCCATTCTCCCCCAAACTCCCCTCCCACCCGGGCTGCCACATTACACTAAGCAGAGTTGCCTTTGCTATATACTACATCCTTGTTGGTTATCCATTTTAAATACAGCAGTGTATCCATGAAAGAAAGTGAAAGTCGCTCACTTGTGTCCAACTCTTTGCGACCCCATAGACTATATAGTCCATGGAATTCTCTAGGCCAGAATACTGGAGTGGGTAGCCTTTCCCTTCTCAAGGGGATCTTCCCAACCCAGGGATTGAACCCAGGTCTCCCTCATTGCTGGCGGATTCTTTACCAGCTGAGCCACAAGGGAAGCCCCAGTATGTCCATGTCCATCCCAAACTCCCTAACTATCTCCTCCCCCGATCTTTCTCCCCAGCAAGCATAAATTTGTTGTCTATGTCTGTGAGTCTGTCTGTTTTGTAAGTTCATTTGTATCATTTCTTTTTAGATCTACATATAAGGGATGCCATACGATCAGTCTCCTTCTCTGTCTGACTTCCTTCACTCAGTATGACAATCTCTAGGTCCACACATGTTGCTGAAAATGACATTATTTCATTTTTATTAATGGCTGAATAATAGTCCATCGTATATATGTACCACATCTTCTTTATCCATTCCTCTGTCAATGGACATTTAGGTTGCTTCCATGTCTTGGCTATTGTAAAAAGTCCTGGAGCATTCCTTTTGAACATCAATCCATGTTAAAGCACCTCCTTCCCCATCTCATTGCCTGACACTGTCCCCCTCTGTCCAGACAGCAGAGGCCAGACTAGACGGAGAATTTCCCTCTGGTTCACAACAAGAACCACAGCAACTGGACTTCCTTTACCTCCTCAGTGGGAAGACGTTCCCTAGAATGGAGCTGTGAGCATGGCAGGCAATGAGCGCTTCCTATGCCTTAAGAAAGAAAATGTAATAGTTAATGGACTTCTCTGGTGGCTCAGACAGTAGAGAATCTGCCTGCAATACAAGAGACCCAGGTTGGATCCCTGGGTTGGGACATTACCCTGGAGAAGGAGATGGCAACCCACTCCAGTATTCTTGCCTGGAGAATTCCATGGAGAGAGGAGCCTGGTGGGCCACTGAGCCTTGATGATGTGCCAAGGATGGATCTACATGGATTAACTCATTTTATTCAATAACAACTGTATGAGATGGGTCCCCTTATCACCTTCAGTTTACAGATGGGGAAAATGAGGGACCAAGAGCTTGGGCAAGTCTCCTAGGGCCACACAGTAGCCAAGCCTTCTTGTCATTGGGAGGATTAAGTGATCACCAGCTGTGAAAAACCCCAGAACATGGGTAGGTGCGTAAAAAATGATGTGGGTTTCTAGGCCAGTGACTTTCCATGATGTGGATGAATGCTGTACTGATGAAGCTGGGCTCCAGGGTTGCCAGATAAAACACAGGATGCCCATTTAAATTTGAATTTCAGATGAACAAGTAATTGTTTTGTTTTCACATACTTATACTAAAAAAAAAAGTATTTGCTGTTTATCCAAAGTTCACATGGATCTAGATGTTCCATATTTTCATTTTGCTGAGTCCAGCAACCTCATGCCTACAGGCCTGATTTTCAATGCTCCTGAAACCTCCCAGAGCTGATGCAGGTGAAGGCCCCAGGAGATGTATCTGGGGTATAAAAGGAAGGAGCGGGGATACTGACTGAGCACCCACCACATGCCAGGCAGCTTCGTGTTGCTTTGCTATTTGCTATTTCACTTTTACCAGGAGGTGAATCTTACCAACACCACTTTGCAAGTAAAGAAACTTAGGCTTGGAAAGATTCAAATACTTTGATATTCGAGGTTGTAAGCAGAGGCACTGGGATGCTAACCCATGTTCTCTCCATAATGTCAGTTCCCTGTTGGGAATCAGAACTTCAAGGTCCTCCCAAGCAAGGAGTCTAGCTCTCTGCCCTTCCCCATCTCTTTTTCCCTCCCTCCTCCGTTTTGGATTTTGGGGCAAAAGTGTAGGGGGTGCGATGCCAGCCATGGAAACCAGCCCTGTCTGGGCAGGAATTTGGGATGGGGGTCCAAAGTGGCCAGCCTGCTCAGAGGACACACACCTAGAAGAAGACGGGGGCTGGGGTGGGGGGTAAAGGCTCAGGCTGCTGGCTCGGTGGCTCCTTGCTCCCCTGCCCCTCACCAGCTCTGCTCCTCAGGACAATTGGTCATCTTCTCTCAATTCCCATTTCTGTTTGCCCTCCCTAGCCTCCCCACTTCTTGCCCATGGAGTGAGGGGCTCCCCTCGCTGCAAAAAGGCAGGAGGAGCTGCCTCATGCTTTTCTAGAAGCTTGAAGGTGGCAGGGGAGAGTCTGAGAGCAGCTCACACATAGCAGGGTAGGGAGGAGCCCAACGCCAACCTGTCCGGTGCCCAGTGAGGACTTGTCAAAGAGAAGCATTCCTGGCATAGAGTGAAGCCTCAGGCGGCGCCTCTGGACTCCAGGCCTTCCTCTGCCCCTCCTGGGCCCCCTCCCTTCCTTAGATCCTTCCCTCTTCCCTCCCTGAGGGTTGCTCACTGGCTGGGAGAGGTTGGGTGGCCGCCAGGCCCTACAGGCCCAGGAGGCAGCCTTGCCTTGCATGGAGCTTGGCTCTGGGGTGGGAGAAGGGACAGTCCCTCCCCGCCCACCGTGGGGCGTGGAGGGGTGAAGAGGAGGGAAAGGGCGTTCAGCTCTTCTGCTCTCCCGAGAATTCAGGAGAATTTCAGCTCTTGCAGAGCCCCTGCTGTGACGCAAAGAAGCAATGTTTAGGCAAATTTATAAGCCTTGAGTTCTAGCCAATGTGCCTGCTTATCAGTGTTGGGGCCTGGGCTCAGGGCCAAGCTCCACTACTCACTCATTTTTTTTTTTTCCTAAGAGGTTTTATCTTTATTTTTTTCTGTTTTTGTTTGTTGTTTTTTTGGCCATGCCGTGCCACATTCAGGATCTTAGTTCCCCAACCGGGGATTGAATCTGTGCCCCCTGCGTGGGGAGGGCAGTCTTGATTTCTGGATAAACAGGGAAGTCCCTACTCACTCATTCTGAGTCTCTTCCTCCTGATCTCAGTCTCTGCAAAACAGAGCAGAGAGATGGATAAGGAGATGGCCAAACACCTATGACTTCATGCCTTCTACCTGGTTCAGGCAAGGACAGCCCCAGGACAAGAGGACAGGAGGTCTGTCCCCCCGACCTGGTCCCCCCCCCAAGGAGAGAGGGGGCTGTCCTCCAACACAGTCAGGCCTGCCCTGCTCACTCATCACCCACGCTCCAGGAAGTCTGGTCCATTTGGGACAGATGTGAGTGCTAAGTCGCTTCAGTCGTGTCCGGCTCTTTGCGACTATAGCCCGCCAGGCTCCTCTGTCCATGGGATTTTCCAGGCAAGAGTATTGGAGTGGGTTGCCGTGCCCCTCCTCCAGAGGATCTTCCCGACCTAGGGATCAAATCCACATCTCTTGTGTCTCCTGCATTGGCAGGCAGGTTCTTTACCACTAGTCAGGGACACTGAGACCCAAAAGACAACGTGAGTAAGACAACATGATTGGATTCTCGTGCACTCCCAAGAGTCCTGCCTCTGAGCCATGAGTCTTCCACTTGGGAGTCACAATCTCAGTCCCTGAGCTTGCAGGGCTCAGAAATAGCCCATGAAAAACTCTGGGAGCTGGAACTTCTGAGCAACCTGGTCCTGGGTGCCCGATGAACTGCAGAGGGACTTGGTTGACTGGGGACTCCGGCAAGAGGCTAGAGTCTCCGGCCTCGGGGAGGAACTGCAGTTTGGGGCAAAGGAATAGGAACTCTTCAGTGAGTGGAAATGGAAAAATTTGTCTCGGTCAGTGACAAAACACACCCTTTGTTCTTATTTGTTTTCACCTCACAGCTCTGCAGAGTCCCTGAGGAAGTGAGGGGGAGGGCCGGGGGTCAGAGAAGGACCTCAAATAAATGGGCCTTGTGGTCTCTTGTCAGCGGCAGGCCCGGGGGGCACGGGAAAGGGGAGACAGAAGGAGAGTGAGAGGGGTGGGGCAGAGGAAGGGGGAGAGGGGAGTCGCAGTTGTGGCCCCTATGGCCCCCCTTCCTCCGCCCCCCACGGTAAGGAGGGGCTGGGATCTGCTACCAGCAAGAGGTGCGGCTCAGTTTTCAAGCTTAGTCCAGACACTGGGGAAGGTGACCCCAGAGTCGAGAGTCCTTGGGGTTGGGGACCCTTCCTGAGTCGAGGCTCCACATCCCCCATCACATGGGGACCTTCCCAGGCCAAGCCACTGGACTAGGGACTGTGCAGGATAAGGGTCACTTTGTCAGTCTGAGCACAGTGTCTCCACCAATGGGGGGCTTCCCGGGGCCAAGGCTGTGTCTCCTTCACCACTTCAGGGACTTCCCGGAGGAGGGCCCATCTCCCCATCCAAAGGGCCCACGGGGCCAGCCCTAGGCCCTGCAGCAGCTGTGACTGACGCAGCCTCTCTGGGTGGCAGGCAACAAGTGGTACAAACGGCATCTCTCCTACCGCCTGCTGAATTGGCCCCAGCACCTGCCCGAGTCTGCAGTCCGGGGGGCCGTGCGTGCCGCCTTCCAGCTGTGGAGCAACGTCTCGGCGCTGGAGTTCTGGGAGGCCCCGGCCACAGGCCCCGCTGACATCCGCCTTGCCTTCTTCCAAGGGGACCACAACGACGGGCTGAGCAACGCCTTCGATGGCCCAGGTGCTGACACCGAGCCTCTCTCCTACAGGGCAGGAGGGAAACACCCAACAAGGAGAGGCAGTCTGGAGAGAAGGCAGTGGAGGGTTTGCTCCTCCTTCAGGCTTAGCCAGCCTGCAGCCCCCTCCAGAGAACCCTCAGTCTTCCCACCTGTAGAATGGAACAGTGGTCCCTATTCTCTTAGGTGCCACATGCCTGAAGGGTTGGTCACATGAGGTTCTGCATGGAAAGTGTTTTGCAAACTCTAAGGAGTATTATCTCTACTGGGAGAACCTCCTGGGGTCCTGTCCTCCATACCCTGCCTCTTGTCAGGCCAGTGCCTCTCTCGTTCTCCAGGAGTGGATGTTCTCTCAGACCAAGACTCTAAAAACACCTGGAGGCCACCACAGCTCCACCCCTGCTCTTCCACCACCCACTGTACAGTCACTGATGCAGGGCAAGGGACATTCTGTCCCCTCCATGCCCACCACTTCACACACCCACAGCCCAGACTCTTCTCTTTGGCCCCAAAACTAAAGGCTTACTGCCCTTTAGTTATAATGTAAACTGCCCTCATCCCAGTCTGCCCAGCACTGGCCTTCATGACCTGAATATAGGTTATCTGTGTTATCTCCTCTCGGCTAGGGAGGCAAGGAGACCTCATTAGACCCCTTCAGAACTTAAGCCCTTGTGTGGCCTGGGAACTTGGGCCCCCCACCTCCCCCGCACCCTCCTACTTTCCATCAAGCCCACTCTAAGCAAAATCCACTTCTAAGCCCTGCTCCTGGGACTCAGGGTAGGACTAGGAGAAATCCAGGCTTTACAAGAATCCACAGGTACCACTCACATGTGCTTGCACATAACTCCCTTCACCCACAATATCGCCATGAGATGCTGATAGCCATACCCAGGTGGAGTCTGGTTGCTAAGACAGCACTGGACTGGGAGTCAGCTCTCTGATTTGAAACTGGTGTTCATTTGAGTTTATGTCTTCTCCCTTTGAAACCCGCCCATCTGTCTTCCAGGATCACAGTGAGGGTTACACAGTAAGGACTTACATTGCTCAGAACAACTTGAGGCATGTTCAGAATTAGAAGCAAGTATTCCTCCTACGTTGGCTTACCAGTTGGCACTAGAGGTAAAGAACCCACCTGCCAATCCCGGAGACATAAGAGACGTGGGTTTGATCTCTGGCCAGGAAGATTCCCTGGAGGAGGGCATGGCAACCCACTCCAGTGTTCTTGCCTGGAGAATCCCATGGACACAGGAGCCTGGCGGGCTACAGTCCATAGAGTCACAAAGAATCAGACATGACTTAGCGCTTGCCCGCGCGTGTGCGCGCACACACACACACACACACACACACATTCCTCAAGGCCAGCTCTCCATGCCTCAGGAGGCTCCCTCTAATGGCAACCTCCCAACTTTTGTTGGGAGGCCTACTGGGAGGCCTCCCTTAACTCATTATTGGGAGTCCCTGCTGGCCTGGGTTCCAAGAAGGCCCTGTCAGAAGGACTTTCAATAAGCTTCTAAGCCAGCATCATTGCAGTGCCATTTGCTGACCCTTGGGGAAAGTGAATTCTGAGTGGGTAGGGCTCTAGAAACTACAAAACTGCATCTGGGCCCTGCTATAAGCTTGAGAATGACTGATCCAGCCCATCCCCCTCTGCTCACGCCTATTACAATCAGGGAAGCAGAGACCCACAGAGGGCTCTGGCAGAGGGAAGGCAAGAATAAATGAATGCAAGTTTTTTGTTTTTTTTTTTTTTTTTGGCTGCATTCAGAGGCATGCAGGTTCTTAGTTATCTTAGTTCTCTGACAGGAATCAAATCCTAACCACTGGACTGCCAGGGAATTCCCCTATATATACTTCTTAATAAAGAAGCCTGCAAGGAGATCCAACCAGTCCATTCTAAAGGAGATCGGTCCTGGGTGTTCTTTGGAAAGAATGATGCTAAAGCTGAAACTCTAGTACTTTGGCCACCTCATGCAAAGAGTTGACTCATTGGAAAAGACTCTGATGCTGGGAGGGATTGGGGGCAGGAGGAGAAGGGGACGACAGAGGATGAGATGGCTGGATGGCATCACTGACGCGATGGATGTGAGTCTGAGTGAACTCCGGGAGTTGGTGATGGACAGGGAGGCCTGGCGTGCTGCGATTCATGGGGTCACAAAGAATCGGACACGACTGAGTGACTGAACTGAACTGAACTGATACCTCCCCATAAACACACCCAGCACCCAGCTGAAGAAACAACATTACCAATACCCCAGAAGTCTCATTATGCCCCTTTCTGGGTTAACCACTGATCCCTAATCCTAGATCTCTTCGAAAATAAGCAGTAGTTATTACCCACAGCAGGCTCTAAGTACTACGTGTGACATACACGTGCGCTGTGTGGTGTGCTCAGTCGTGTCTGACCTCATGGACTGCAGCCCTCCAGTCCATGGGGATTCTCCAGGCAAGAATACTGGAGTGTGTTGCTCTGCCCGTCTCCAGGTGATCTCCCCCCACCCCCAGGAATCAACCTGTCTTTTATGTCTCCCGAATTGGCAGGCGGGTACTTTAGCACCACCTGGGAAGCCCTATAGGTTGTGCACATATCCCTTTTTAATCTTCAGAACAGCCCCGCGAAGATCGACTCTCTTAGTCAACATTCTCATTTCTCGAATCTAAAAGCTAAGACACAAAGGCCTTAAGGTATCTGCCCAGGTCACGCAGCTAGGATAAGTCGTTAAAACCAGGACTGCAAGCCAGGCAGTTTGGCCCCATGGTCTTTGCACACCACACTGCCTCCGAGGCGTCCAGACCCACAGCCTAGTCATCTGTTCGTTGCTCCACACTTCCGCCTCTGCCAGACTCAATTAGGAGGGAAATCACCCATCAGAAAAGCTCCCACACCCACGCCAACGGCGTTTGCACGGGGTGGTGGGGGTGCGGGGGCGGGGGGCGGTCGGAGGCGCCGGCTGCCCCTGACCCTCCGTGCCGCCTGCAGGAGGCGCCCTGGCGCACGCCTTCCTGCCCCGCCGCGGGGAAGCGCACTTCGACCGAGACGAGCGCTGGTCCCTGAGCCGCCGGCGCGGCCGCAACCTGTTTGTGGTGCTGGCGCACGAGATCGGCCACACGCTCGGCCTGACCCACTCGGCCGCGCCGCGCGCGCTCATGGCGCCCTACTACAAGAGGCTGGGCCGCGACGCGCTGCTCAACTGGGACGATGTGCTGGCCGTGCAGAGCCTATATGGTGAGACCCTCCGGCGCGCACGCCCCTGCGCCCTTACCCGCCCCCTGTGCCCCTCCCCCCACCCGCCCGGGACCCCCAAGGCTCTTCAAATAGAATTCCCCACTCCTAATCGCAGGAAACTGGCTTCCCCATCACTGGTCCTTTCCGATCTGCAGCTTCAGGCTCGCCTCAAAGAAAAACCTCATCTCCCGCTCTGTTGCTTCCCCACGCCTGGTCTCTAGCATCCCGACCCATTTCTGGGCACAGCTCTCCTCTGCGTTCCAATTGTCTGTTCCTGCCCAACCCCTGGCCGGCCGCGCAGTTCCTCTCATACGCCTCCACCACACCCTCCCCCGTCCCCCCTTCCCCTCATTATTCTTGCTCCCAGCTCCAGTGGCTCTCTTCTAAACTTTCGCCTCCACGAAGTTGTTGCCCATTCTTCCCACCCAACTCCCGGCCCCTCGCCCCTGAGCCTGGGTCTCTGCCTGGCGGTGGACTTAGAATGAACTTCCTGTGCTGTTGCCCGGCGACTTATCTGGACCCAAGGCCTGTCTCGGCTTGTACTCAGGGGCTGCGTCCCAGAGTACGTGGGGGCGGCTCCGTTTCATATCAGACTAGCAGTTGCTCATGGGCACAGCATTTCCTCTGTTAGAATCCTCAATTTTACCTTAAACAAAAAAAAAAAAAAAAGGAGGGGGGAATAATTTAGGCCCTGCTTACCCTCCACAGGGCTGTTTGTTTTAGTGCCTATGAACATGCTTTGTAGCCCAAGAAATCTACACAAACAATAATAGCAGCTGATATTTCATGAGTGCCTATCACGGGCCAGGCACTTAACACACCCAAGAAGTATCTTTTTAACCACAAGTGAAGAGAATGGGGCTCAGAAAAGTTAGATAACTTGTCCAAGGTCACACAGCTAGGAAGGTGCAGACCAGGATTCAGGAACTAAGGCCAAATTCTAAGTTTGTCGGACTCTGCCTCCTTCTCGCAAATGAAGTGCAGTGATGTAATGATCTCTGCCATCATCATCACAGCCCGGGCCCCTGAATTCTGCGCTCCTACTATCTGCATTGTCCAGGACTCAGGAAAGAGGACCCTCTGCCCTTCTTAGTTCCAAACCCCTGTTTGTTTCCTCACTCCAATTTTACCCTTTCACAGACTGTGGGGGTAGGAAAGATGACCTGTGAGTTTGGTGCTATAGTTAACACCAACAACCAAGGATAACGCTTAACCCGCAGCACCCACACCTGCTCTCCTTCCCTGTACCTGTCAGATAATGAAATGAACCAAGGGGGAGGTCTTGAGCTCTCAACACCTCCCCCCAACCAGTGTGTGGTCTTTCCTGCTTCGCTCCTCCTCCTCCCCCTACCAAGGGAAGCCCCAGGGGGCTCAGTGGCCATCCAGCTGCCGGGAAAGCTGTTCACTGACTTTGAGGCCTGGGACCCCCTCAGACTCCAGGGAAGGCGGCCGGAAACCCGAGGTCCTAAATATTGCCATTCTTCCTTTGATGCCATCACTGTAGGTAAGATGGTCCCGCGGGTGCCTCGCTTTCTTCTTTCCTCCCCCCAGCATCTCCAGGGGTCTCCGGTACTGAAGTACAAGGTTGGGAGGGTGGCAATTATAAAATCCAGAAATCCCAAGTCACAAGCATTCCTCAGGGCAGCAAGCCCACGTCAAGCAAAACCCTGCTCCCTCCTGCACTTTCCCTTCTGTCCCAGCTGTGCACAGGGCATCCTCTCTGCTGGGTCCTCTCTCATCAGTTTGGGAAGCTGGGCTCTAGGGAAGCACCTCCCCTGGAAGGAAGGCAGGAGGCTGACGGTCACTCCTCAACTCTCTCTTGGCTCCGGGCAGACGGACAACAGCGCCTGTACGTTTTTCAAGGGAACCAGTTCTGGGAGGTGACAGCTGACGGCAACGTCTCAGAGCCCCGCCCACTGCGGGAAAGGTGGGCGGGGCTGCCCCCCCACATCGAAGCTGCCGCCGTGTCATTGGAGGATGGAGACTTCTACTTCTTCAAAGGTACCAGCCCTGGGGCAGAGGAGAAAATTAAGTCCTAGCGGGGGAGGAATCTACCCATGGTCAAAAGAGGGAAGGAGTCTTGATTGCAATTTGAACCAGCGGCCCCAGGAACTCTCCCAGCATATTCCTCTAGTGATGGATTGGGAGGCACAGGTGCCAAGGTTGTCCCAGGAAAGAGGATGGAAGCGTTTCAGAGAGGAGGGAGGCAGAGGACAGCTCTGAGCTCTGCAATACAGCAGAAGAATGAACCTTCTTTAGAAGCCTAGCTGTGTGAGGCTGGGCCTGTCACTTAACTCATTGTTGTTCAGTCGCCAAGTCATGTCCAACTGTTTGTGACCCCATGGACTGCAGCCCACCAGGCCTCCCTGTCCTTCACTATCCCCCAGAGTTTGCTCAAACTCATGTCCATTGAGTCGGTGATGCCATCTAACCATCTCCTCCTCGTCGTCCCCTTCTCCTGCCCTCAATATTTCCCAGCATCAGGGTCTTTTCTGATGAGTCAGTTCCTTGCATCAGGTGGCCAAAGTATTGGAGCTTCAGTTTCAACATCAGTCCTTCCAATGAATATTCAGGACTGATTTCCTTTGGGATGGACTGGATGGATCCCCTTGCAGTCCAAGGGACTCTCAAGAGTCTTCTCCAGCACCACTCTTGGAGATTGAATTTGTTTAATGGGGAAGAGAATCCCTCAGCCTTGTTGGGAAAGGAGGATTAAAAGGACATAATGTCTGAGGAATGTGCAGTATATGACATGAGAAAATAGAGTTTATTCATTGATTCAACCAATCCTGAGTGCTTTCTGCACACTGGGTTGGAGGTGTTGGGATACAGTAGTGATCGAAACAAAAATCCCCACCCTCACAGAACTGTTGGTAGTAATGGCCTTGGAGAAAGCCCTTGACCTTGCGGGAAGCCCTTACTCACCTGGGAGGGGGCATGCTTCCTGCCAGGGGTCGGGCGGGGCCTTCAGCGCTCCGCGCCCTCTGCTGACACCTGCTGGAAGTTGAGGCCACAGCAGTTCCTCCTCTGGGGTTATCATGAGTACTAACCACCTGGGGCTCCAACTTGATAGGGAGTAGGGGTGTGAGGGGACAGGAATGGGGTACAGAGCCAGAGGGCGAGAGCAACCAGCTCACCCTGGCTCTTCCAACATCCCACAGGGAGTCGATGCTGGAGGTTCCGGGGCCCCAAGCCGGTGTGGGGCTCCCCACAGCTGTGCAGGGCGGGGGGCCTGCCCCGCCACCCCGATGCTGCCTTCTTCTTCCCTCCTCTGCGCCGCCTCGTCCTCTTCAAAGGCAATCGCTACTACGTGCTGGCTCGAGGAGGACTACAGGTGGAGCCCTACTACCCCCGAGGCCTGCGGGACTGGGGCGGTGTCCCGGAGGAGGTCAGTGGCGCCCTGCCCAGGCCCGACGGCTCCATCATCTTCTTCAGAGATGATCACTACTGGCGCCTTGACCAGGCCAAACTCCAGACAACCACCTCTGGCCGCTGGGCCACAGAGCTGCCCTGGATGGGCTGCTGGCACGCCAACTCGGGGGGCACCCTGTTCTGAAGACGCCTACCACCTCTTAGCGAGTGCCTTCATGGCCAATTTATGTCCCCTGCCCCAAGGGCAGACAAGCCTCTGAGCCTCCTTGCAGAAGCCCAGGCAAGAAAGGTGATCTGCGTTTGTTCCCTGGAGGATGTGTTTGTGCTGTCAAGACATTGCATCCAGGATCTCATTTCCCAACCAGGGCTCAAACCCCTTTCCCCCTGCAGGGGAAGGGCAGAGTCTTAACCACTGGACCACCAGGGAAGTCCCGAGACATTGACCATTGTGGGATCAACTCAACGAGAAGCTAAAAAGGGTCCCAGACCCCATGGCCTTTTCCCCAGGGACTCATTCCTCCCCAGGTCTTGGAAATTTTGTCTCTGCCCCAAAGGTGCAGTTCCTGTCCCTGAGGCCACAGCACTGGACAACCAGGAAGGCTGCCAAACTCAGCGGAGAAGTTGGGACACTTTCCCAGACTGTTCCTTCCCCTCAGGACCTCCTGACTTGGTCCCTAGAGAACTGTGTTTTATTTAATCAGAGACCATGCCTGCAGGAAGCTTATATGGTTTGGGTACTAGAGTCTCAAACCTCAGGAGAGTCAGGACCCAGAACAAGGAGACCAGTGCAGACCTGCTGGGCCCTGTTTGTTTTTTTTTTTTTTTGAGGGGGGGTTGGAATAAAGAGGTGCTCCTAGCGAGTGAGCAGGGGAGCAGCTTCCTTGGACCAGTGTCCAGTGAGAGCAGGTGGGCATGGATGCTGGGGAGGGGGCAACCATGTTCTTCTTTTTCCTAGCCGGGCCCAGAGTGATCTGTGCGTGTGTATAGTCGAGATGGGGAGAGGGGACCTGCCGCCCTCTTCAAAAAGCAAAATGTCCTTCGCCCACTCACCCTCCAGGCCAGATGGAGAACCCTGTGTGGCCGCAGGATGACAGGGGCCTCTCTGGAGGTCTGGCTGCTGCAGGCGCTGGGGGCCTCTGCAGACTGGGAGATCACCGGTGCTCACAATGGCCCCGTTGTCCTGGCCACACACGAAGCATTACAGGAGCTCCCGCTGGCCGGCCAAGAATAGCTAGGATTCCTGGAGAAGGACCCAGTTCCCCAGCCTCCCTGTCTTCAGTCTCAGCAGGCTTCTGGGCTAACTCTCTAGTCCTGCGCACTCCACACCTGCCAGGGCCTCTGCGGCACACAAACTGACCGCGGTCAGAGCGGCCTTCCCCCGGAGGGGAGGAAGGTCCGGCCAGCTTCAGCCCTTGGCTCCCAGTGGGCATTCCTGGCGCGGAGCCTGCCTTTTTCTTCTCGGCGCGCAGTGGGGAGAATGGCCTTTGATTGCCCTTGGCTGCAAGGGCTTGGTTCCGCCCGGAGCTGCTGGGAGGAGGCTCTCCGCCTGCCCTTTTCTCTCCGGCTTGAACCCAGAGGAAGGGCAAGGAGGGTTGATCTTTATCACGCTCACCGGGGTACTAGCCCCTCCTCTAGGCACTGACACTTGGATCCGAGGCTTTATTAGAGGATTTGAGGGGAGGGGCAAGTTTCCCCAGAGGGGTTATTTACTTTAGGCGATGCCTCTGCCCACCGGTCCAGAAGGAACCTGAAATACCCAAGAGACAAGTGAGAGGGCTGTGGCAGGGGACGGGAGTCAGGTGGGCGATGGGCACCGCGTGCTGACCAGGGAGGCGCTGTTGCAGGAACGGACCTTCAGGTGATGATGTTGGGCTCCGCACTGATGACATGTGGGGCCGCCCTATCGGGGTTGCGCCTGCTGGTCTGCTCCGAGAGGGGGCACCCCGGAAGGGAGGGTCTGCGGCACGTGATCGACGTCGGGGAAGAGAGGGGAGGGTTGCGGGCAGTTGGGGTGGAGGCGAGTATGAACGGCTACAGAGGCAGGGAGTGGAGGCGGGGGGGCGGGGTTGGTGGCACTCAGGGGCTGCCGTGGGCAGGCCGCGCCTTCCCCAGATCCGGGTGCTCCAGAACGCAATGCGCCACGTAGCTCGGCGAGCTGTGCAAGTTCCTGCACTTCTTGCAGAAAAGGATCTCGCAGCGCGCGCAGCCCCCGCCGCGCGGCTGTTGCCGCCGCGTCTCCAGCACGCACGGTTCCTCGGGAGGGCTCCGCTTCCTGCGGATGAGGAACGGGGCGCTCAGGGTACCGCGCCTCTCGCTCGCGCCGGGCGCCCCGGGCATCCCGTCCCCGCCGCGGGGCGCGCCCCCACCTGTCGGCCGGCGCGGCTAGGCCTCCGAGCAGCGCCAAGGGGCTGAACCAACCCCAGAAACCGCTGTCCACGCGCCGCAGCAGCGCCACCTGCTGGGTGCTAGACTCCTGGCGCAGTGGGTAGTACGACACCGAGCCCCGCTCACGGCCCTCGCCGCCCTCCGCCTCCCCGCCGGCCTTGGCTTCGCCCTCGGCCGCGCTCTCCTCCGGCGGCCTCTCCTCGTCCGACTCCTCGTCCGACTCCGACTCCTCCTCCGCGGCTTCGGCCTCCGCCTCTGCCTCCCTGGCCTGGGGCTCCTCCAGCTCCTTCTTCCACAAGGGGGCCTTAGCGCCTGCACGGGTGTTGGGAGGTGGAGGGAGATGAGTGAAGGGCCCTCCCTGGTACCCTGACTGTGGCGCCTAACCCGATACCCCCCCCAAAGGGCAGGCGCCCGAAGGACGTGCATGAGATGTGCGGGGCCAGCAAGATTCCAAGAGAAGGTTTCCAGAGTGTGCAGGATTTTCTGGGCAAAGAGGGGCCTGATTTCCTAGGTCCCTGAACTTCCCAGCTGAAGAAGGTTGGGGCAAGTATGATCGCTTCTGTCAAGCTCCGTTTCCCCATCTGTAAAATGGAGAGGAAACAGTGCCCATCTCAAGGGTTACTGAAAAGCAGGTATCAGATGGAGTCTCTGTGGAGCGCCTGGCCCAGGGCTGGGACGCGGGGGGCGGGGGGGGGGCGGAGGCAGGGGGAGTGGAGAGCCAGCAACAAGCAGGTGCAATGAGGCTTGAGCCAGGGAATGGTGGTTCATCACCCACTTCCTTCTAATTGGCCCCGGCGTGGGGACTGATGTCTGTGCAGCTGTCAATAATCAGGAAGTGCCCCGATTGGAATTTTAATAGGTGGTTATTTATATTTTGTTTTCTGCATGGAACAGGATTTCCTTCTTCAAAGTGGGCCTTGCCTTAAGAAAGCCCAGGATCACTTGTAGTGGGGTAGGCAGGCAGGAGAGCGCACAGCGCCTCTGCATGATTAGTAAAGGATGCCTCCGATGGGCAGAACAATCCAGAAACGTGGCCGGTATGGGCGGACTAAGTGGAAATACACCCTTACCCCACCCCCCGCCCCCCACCACACACACACACACGCTGGGAAGACCAATTAGGAAAAGGCCTCTATTCATCCTTCCAGGCTTGACCCCAACCTTGCCGGTTGGATTTCACCCACCCCTGATTCCCCTCTTGCTGACGTTCAGGGCACAAACTCCACAATCCCAAGCAGCAGTCCTGGCAGGCAGGAAGTTCCTGGGCTGACCTGAGAATAACCTACCAGGAGGTGTCCACCACTCATTCAGCAGACACAGGCCCAGCCTCACTGTGTGCCCTGAGGTCTGCTGGATCTGGGGAGCTAGACTTGCAAGGGAAAAAAAGGAGGAGGAGGGCAGGGAAGACACAGCTCCTGGGGTTTTCCCTAGAAAGGTCTAGAAAATTTTCCATTGATCCCTGCCCATCTTGTTTAAAGAGGTTGGAAACAAAGGGGAATGATAATAAAGTTAGTGTTCTAGCCCACATGTACTGAATACCAATTGCATGTAGTCACCTGGCTAACCACATCATATGTCCCGCTGCTTCCCGACACTGTCTGATAGGTGATGAGGTGGGTAAGAGAGGGGCCTTTGAATTTCAACCAAGACTTTTGAAAGCTTTCCAAAAAGAAAGTTTTTTTCAGAGATTCTACCAGTTCTTGGTATTGCTATAGGTGGAGAACCAAGATCCACTGTCTTTTTTTTTTTTCTGTCCAAGCCACATGGCTTGTGGGATCTTAGTTCCCAGATCAGGGATCAAACCTGTGCCCCCTGCAGTGGAAGTACAGAGTCCTAACCACCCCAAGTTCCACTGTACTTTTATTTAGGAAAACACATTTAGACTTCTGGCTGTGAAAGGCCAGAGCTAGGGGCACAGCCAGGAAGGACTGCTGGGGACATGTGGGAAGGATGAGGAATTGGAGAGGGAGGGTGGGGCTTTGGGGGCCAGGCTGTGGAGTTTGAGCTCTGTCCTTCAGCAGTTGGGTAGCCTCTGGACATTTTGACACAGGGATCTGCTCAGAGCATCCTTCAGGATGTTTCCTCTGACAGAAGGAGACAGACAGAGACCCACGTAGGAGTCATCACAGTGGTCCAGGCCAGAGAAGACAAAGATCTGAACAGCAGCAGATGAAGATGAGAGAGAAGATGTCAGAAATATTCAGAAAAGAGAGAGGAGAGGGCTTGTATATGGATGGGTAACTGAGAAAACTTCTACTCTGAGGTTGCCATGGTGATGAGCTTGTTGAGCCACCCTGGGGTCGAGAGACCTGTCCTCCAGCCCCACTCACCGTGTTTATCCATTCTCCCCAAAGTCGTGCTGCCCTCTTCCCCCGATCAGGCAGAGGGATGGGACAGAGTTCCCATAGAGCTTGGTCTGGTCTCTAGGGCCTCTGCTGGATTATAAGGGGGCGGGACTAGAATCTCACCTGCCAATAGGATTCCACCCGCAGAATAACTGCCTTTTCTAGAACTTCCATCCCAAACCCTACCTTCTCTCTTGGGAAGGTATTAAAGGAGACAGAGAGTAACTCTGGGGCTTCCCAAGTGGCAATAGTGATAAAGGACCCACCTGCCAATGCAGGCGACATAATGGGTTTGATCCCTGGGTCGGGAAGATCCCCTGGAGGAGGGCATGGCAACCCACTCCAGTATTCTTGCCTGGAAAATCCCATGGACAGGGGAGCCTGGTGGGCTACATACAGTCCATAGGGTCACAAAGAGTCGGACACGACTGAAGAGACTTAGCATGTACACACAGGCACAGAGGGACTTTGGCCCCCCATGGACTGGGGTCAGTTCCCAGCTCCACCACATAAATGTAAACTCTGAGTGTTAGTGAGTTATCTTTCTGACCCTCTGTCACTTTCTCTGTATGTCAGAGCCATGCAGTACCAGACTTTATCTGGCCCACTGAAAACACGTAAACCATTTTGTCTATTGGCATCACTATTTTCTCCCCTTCCCTTTCAGTTCAGTCTCCATCTTTCCTCATCCCTGCTTCCCACCCCGCCCACCTCCAGGTCACTGCCTTAGCTCCAAGGAGCAGAGGACACGGTGTCAAGTTATAGGAAGCAGGGCTCAGGTAAGAGCCAGGGGTAGCTTCTGGATGTTCGGTATGTGTGTGAGAGCTGGGGCTCAGGAAAGGAGTAAAATCGTAGAAACTTGGGGAAACTCCTTCATTGCTTGGCCTGACAGTGGGTGTTTTGGCAGAGTCAATGGTATTCAAGGGGCAAAGGATGCAAACCCAGGTCTGGACAGCCTCCCTCTTATGTGATACAGTTGCTGGAGTCAAGGAGATCCCAGTCTGTTAGGCGAACATGACATGATGCTCCAATCCAGGTCTGAAGTGGGGGCATGGGTCTCTACCTTCTGGCATCTCCCAGTTTGGTGGGATATAGAACAAAGAGGGCAGCCCAACCTCCAAGAATCTTGTGGGGGTAACACTGTGAAGAACTGTAAAGAACCTAAAATTTTACCCTATGTGCAAGCTAGCAAGTTAGCACACTGTATTTTCCTGCTGCTGCTGCTGCTGCTAAGTCACTTCAGTCGTGTCCGACTCTGCGTGACCCCATAGACGTCAGCCCACCAGGCTCTCCTGCCCCTGGGATTCTCCAGGCAAGAAAACTGGAGTGGGTTGCCATTTCCTTCTCCAATGCATGAAAGCGAAAAAGTGAAAGTGAAGTCGCTCAGTTGTGTCCGACTCTTAGCGACCCCATGGACTGCAGCCCACCAGGCTCCTCCATCCATGGGATTTTCCAGGCAAGAGTACTGGAGTGGGGTGCCATTGCCTTCTCAGGTGCTGCCAAAACACATGAGACTCTTGAGTTAGAGATAAAAGACCTCATTACTGATGACACAGCGGCATCGGCATACCTGTGTCGTCTTCTCTTGGCCCACTGTCCCACGGGTGCTAGGTAATACCTGCATATGCAGTGGTTTGCATTGTAAGAGGAACCCTGAGCTTAGGGAACCCTAATTTTTTTTATACTGGGTAGTAACCAAACCTGTTTTTGGCTCTGGAAAAAGACACTGTATCTTCCAAGGTTTTTCACTATATAAACACCTTTGAAACACCTCTGCTTGTAAGACATGCAAAAAATAGGAAAGACCCATGGAGAACACTCTCCTCCCCAAACCTGAATATCCTTACATTTTCTAAAGGAGCTTATAGCCACCTTGATTCTCTTTTTAAAATTTATTATTTATGGCTGCACTGGGTCTTCGTTGCTACGCCCAGGCTTTCTTTAGTTGCAGCAAGTGGAGGGCTACTCTTCCTTGCAGAGCAGGAGCTTCTCGTTGCAGTGACTTCTCTTGTTGCTCTAGGAAGCACAGGCTTCGGTAGTTTGGCATGCTGGCTTAGTTGCCCTGCAGCATGGACAATCTTAGTTCACAGACCAGGGATTGAACTTATGTCCCCTGCATTGGCATTGGCAGAAAGATTCCTAACCACTGGACCACCAGGGAAGCCCCTAGCCACTTTGGTTCTTGATTGGACATTTCAAAAGCTTACTCTGTCCAATTTAAGTGGCTTCACAGAATGGCTGGAAGACTTGACAGGTTCTCTCTTTGGGGCTGGACCCATCTTCCCTAAATTCAAGAAAACTCTATCCATGAATAACACCTAAACAAGATAGGATCCTATTAGCAAGAAAGGAAAAGAAACAGCTCCTCTGTCTCGGGGGTAACCAGCCTCTAGAATGGCTCCCAATGACCCTTGTTGCCTGGTATTCCCTCTGATGTAGCCCCTTCCCATATGAAATAAGGCCGACCTGGGTCATTGGTAAGATGTTGTGGGAACTGACAGGGTGTGACTTTCAAGGCTAAGTAATAAAAGACCCTGTGGCTTCTGTCTTGCTCTGCCTCTCTGGAGAATGCCCACTGCCATGTCACGAGGACACTCAGCCAACCCCACGGAAAGGTCCATCCGTGTACTGAGGAACGCAGACCTCCTGCCAGCTTCAGGTTTATTGTTTCCTCATTCATGAAATGGGTACAACCATCATTATCTTGACACCTTTAGAAGTTAACTGAAAGAAAATTACTTTCCAAAAGGTAAAGCAAAGCCCTACATAGAGACCCTATTTCCCCTCTTCCTCATATTCCACCTGTCATTGCTATTCCTGGGATATACCAAGTATCCACCTGCCTGGAGTGTTTTTGGGTTGTGTGTTTGTCACAGCATAAGGCTTCAGGATCTTAATTCCCCAAGCAGGGATTGAACCCTGGGCCCCTGCAGAGAAAGTGCTGAGTTCCAACCACTGTTCCCCCGCCTGGAGCGTTTGCCCTGGCTGTTCCTTCTGCCAGGGTGCCCTTCCAGCAGACATCTGCAGGGCTTTCTTCCTCACTTCTCTCAGGCCCCTGCTCAAATATCACCATATCAGTGAAGTCTTTCCCAGCCACCTTACAGAAAATCCCCCAGCCCCAACCCATCTCCTGTAGCCCTTCCGTTTTCTCCCTGGTATGTACCACCATCATCTGACTCACTACAGACTCATTTGTTTATCTATCATCCATCACCCACCAGCATGTAAGCAGCCTCCGTGAGAACAGGGGCCACATGAAAAGTGAAAGTGTGAGTGGCTCAGTCTGACTCTTTGAGACCCCACGGACTATAGCCCACCAGGCTCCTCAGTCTCCAGACAAGAATACTGGAATGGGTAGCCGTTCCCTTCTCTAGGGGATCTTCCCGACCCCAGGTCTCCTCCCTTGCAGGCAGATTCTTTACTGTTTGAGCCACAAGGGAAGCCCCTACAGCTACATCCTCATGCACTATAATAGCACACGGCACACAGTAGGTCTGCAGGAAGTATTTGTTGAATGCATGCATCCCTGTGGCCATGGAGGAGGAACCATGATTGACAGCCTGCTCTGGAGGAATCATGTGGGTAGAGTAGGGGATGGAGCCGGTTTTCCAGAGAAGGCGGGGATCATGGCATACAGCCAGAGCTGCTGGGAGAATCAGTGAAGCTGGGACCCTTCAGTCCTGACAGTCGGAGACTTCTCACATCCACGAATCCTCTCTTCCTCATAATGCCCCAGAGAGAGAGATATTATTATTCCCATTTTACAGTTGAGGTAAATGAAGGCATGGAGAAGACAGATAGTATGTGAAGGTCACAAGGGGATTCAGGAAAGAGTCCAAGGCCAGACTCGTGGCTCTGAACTCTATGGCTCTGTCTATTTCACCCCTAAATGGCAGTGCTCACTGAACTCCGAGGGGCATGGCACCCACTGGCCCTGCTCCCCTCCTCCCATTTCCCAAAAGCCTCCTCTGGGGTTGACCAAGTGAGTGATAAGCCAGCCCCAACCTCTTCTTGGCTCCTTGGGCCCCAGGGCAGCCGATGCTGGGAAGGGTTAACAAGGAGTGTTTGTAGCAGCCACTGGTCTCCAAGGAGAGGAAAGCAAAGTGGAGAGGCCGACAGACAGCCAGACTCCGGGCCGGCTGGTGGGGGGTGGGAGGCAGCTAGTGTGGCCTATCCGGCCCTGGAGGGGAGAGGAGTGTCTTCCCCTCCATCTGTCCTGGGAGCCGGCGACCTCTGATCAGACTGGACAGCTGGGGCGTGAGGCCTCTGCAGGGCTAGCAAGTAGGAAAGTTCTGGCAGGGACTGAAGAATGTGTGGAGGGTGGGGGCCCGGCCCGGCCCAGCCCACTGCCGATGGTGGCGGTGGCCAAAGGTGGAGGCGAGTAGCGGGGCTGTCCCAGACTCTCAGAGGGTGAAAGGGGACCCCTGAGTCAGGGGGAACCTGCCAAGATCCCACAGGTGGCAGGAGTGAAGACGCAGCTGTGGCAGAGTGGAGGTGCCCGGCCCAGCCATGCCCCAGCCCCGGGCCGGCAGGAGGAGACCTGGGACCCCGGGGCCTCGGGTGAGCAGCATCCAGCCCTTTAAGTCCAGCGAGCAGTACCTAGAAGCCATGAAGGAGGACCTGGCCGAGTGGCTTCGGGATCTCTACGGAGTGGACATCAGCGCAGCCAACTTCCTGCAGGTGCTGGAGACAGGCCTGTTGTTGTGCCAGCACGCCAACGCCATCACTGAGGCCGCCCTGGCCTTCCTGGCTGAGACACCTGACCAAGCCCAGAGGCTTCCTCTGCCCCGGGCCGGGGTTTGCTATAATGAGGCTGCCCAGCCTCGCACTTTCCAGGCCCGGGACAACATCTCCAACTTCATCCATTGGTGTCGCAAGGAGATGGGCATCCAAGGTAATCCCCCTGTGTTCCCCCACCTCCCAAGACCCTTCTCCTGCCAGGCATCCATCTCCTCTCTGAGGCTCAAGATGTCAGGGGTCCTCCTTCCAGATTTGCCTTGGGCCAGCTCCTCATTCCTTTTCATGCTTCAGTTTCCCCATCTCATAGTAAATCCCCAATAAATCAATGTATTGAATGAATGATTCGAGCACCTGTCTCTTTGGGGTCCGCACAGGGCTGGGCAGTGAGTGCTGAGAGGACTGAGAACCTATCAGAGCTAAAAGAAGTTGTGGCCCAAGAGAGACAGCTGAGAAGCATAAATTACAGCCCAACTGATAGAAACTCAAGTAGAGCTTCTGTGCCAGGGAGATGGGAGGAAACAGTCACCTGATGAGGCCTAGAAAGACCCAAGAGAGGACGGAGATTTGAGCTGAGTCTTTGGGAATAAATAGAAATGTGGGGGGCAGGGAGTTCTAGGCAGAGGGGGCATGAAGAAGGCGTGTGTTTGGGCTGCGGTGGAGTGGGGAGGAGGCAAGTGGACCCCAGCCAGTCTTGCTGGGGCTTGCGGGACTCAGGGAGTGACATATCAGCCTTCCTCATCACCTTGGCCCTGAACCCAGTGGCAGGGATGAACCTGAATGCTCACCACCCTCCAGCCTTTGGCGGTGGGGTTGGGGGTGGTGGGGAGGGGGGTCAGGCCCTGCCCACTAGCTAGTGGCCACAACAGTATGGAGCAGGGTTGCAGCCTTGATAAAGGCTAGTGTTTTATCTGGCACTTACCACAGGCCAGACATTGCCTGCAGTCATAGAGCTATCCCCACCACAACCCCATGAAACAGACAGCATTCCCATTTTACAGAAGAGGAAACTGAGGCTGGGACTAGCCCAGGGTCATACAGCCAGTGGGTGGGAGCGTCAGGATTCCAAGCTGGCAGCCAGACTCTGGAGCCTGTACTCCACCCTGCCAGGTTATGCATGGGCTGGGGGTTGAGTCTGGGGTGCCTGGTGGTTACTGGAAGTGAGAGACCTGGGTGCTTCTTCCTGCTGAACCCATCCTGGCATACAGGGCAGAGAGAAGGGCAGGTGGAACTGGATTCCTTCTCTTGGCTGCGTCCCCTCTTCCTGCCCCCACCTCTCCTATTAGGTGGCCACGTGCTCTGCCCTCAGTACCCGAGCAATTCTGCCCCGACCCCTCTGAGGGGCTGGCCTGAAGCCAACATCCTGAGACGCTAACTCCCATCCCAAGCCTGCTTCCCCCCTCCCCCGGGTCCAGGGTGGCCCCAGGGCTCTCCCACGTGCAGCGCTCTCTCCAGGGAGCTCAGCAGGGGGCTTAGGCTGCCTACCCTCCTCTCACCCCTGCCAGAGGTGCTTATGTTCGAGACGGAGGACTTGGTGCTGCGCAAGAACGTGAAGAACGTGGTGCTGTGCCTGCTGGAGCTGGGCCGCCGGGCCTGGCGCTTCGGCGTCGCGGCGCCCACCCTGGTGCGTCTGGAGGAGGAGATTGAGGAGGAGCTGCGGCTGGAGCGGGCCCTGCCCTCGCCCGACCCCCGCCGCCAGCGCCCCCAGCGCGCCGGCCCTGCCACTCCCGCGACCTGGACCAGCTGGTGAGGACTTGGGCAAGCCCCGGGCCCCGCCCCAGCCAGCCACCCCCTTCCTGAGCTCCAGGCCCCACCCCGACACTCCCCGACCCCGCGGTTTTTAGTTGTAGTCTGTCCACTCTGAGCCACCACTCTCGTCATTTTCACTAGGAATCCAGCACCCTACACCTCTCTTGTTTAAACCCCGTGGGCCGGTGGTTACAAAGGCAGACGCCAGCACCCTCTCTGACGGCTGGGTTCAAGTCTTAGTTCACTGCTTTGCGGCTCTGTGACTTTTGGGCAGATTATTTGCCCTCTCTGTGCCTCGGTTCCCTTTTCTGTACGTGGGGATGTACCTTTCCCATGCCTACCTTCCATGACCGCTGCGGGTCTTAGGTGAGCCAGTGCACTGAAGCGCTCGGCCTGTGTCCCGCACAGTGGGTCCTGGGGTGGGAGTGAACTGGGAGCGACTACCCATTTCCACCACTAAAGAATCGAGCTCAGGGAGGTTTCTTTACCTGCCCAAGGTCTATAGTGCAGGGGAGGCAGTCAGATCCCAAGGTCTGCCTTAACCATCACACTCCTTGGCCCCTGTCGGCTGACCCACGAGAGCGCTGAGCTGTAGGTCACCACTCAAGGTCTTGTTCTCCTTGAGTCATTAAACGCCTTCTCTGCTTGCTTGTCAGTCCCCAGTCCTGACTCTGCAGAGGCCCTTGGAGGTGGGGTCCAGGGACAGGCAGGCGGCCCACTGAGCTTGACCCGGAGTGCAAGGGGCGCTTGGGTCCTTGGGCAGAGGGGAGGGCTGAACCCAGTGCCCGCTGCCCGCAGGTTCAGAGCCTGGTAAGCCACTGCACCTGCCCGATTCAGTTCTCCATGGTCAAGGTGTCGGAGGGGAAGTACCGCGTGGGAGATTCCAACACCCTTATCTTCATCCGGGTAAATTTTGGGAGACGGGGGTGGAGGGAGCCCAGGGGGTCAGCAGGATCCGGAGTCCTGCGGTGGGACTTTATCTAGGCCTGAAGATGAGTAAAGGAGATCACCATCCACCTCTAGCTATCCATTAGAAAGCTTTCCCTCTCTCCCTCTGGAAGTTCCAGAAGATTCCTGGCAAAGTTGGCAAGCATGTCCCCCGCTCCCATTAGGGCAGTTAGAAACAGCCCCCACCCCCATCTACCTCTGCCTCAGCCTAGTTCCGGGGTGGGGGGCGGTCTTCAGGCAGAAGTGGGGGTAAAGGGTACGCCCACTTTTCCACCCACAGGCTTGGTCACAGCAAGGGGCCTGAGATTCGCCCCCACCCCGCCAAGTCTGTACTTCCTGTATGGCCCAGCCACGGGCCTCCACTCACATGCAGCTTCTGAACACGGTTCTGATGCTAGTATGGGTCTTACCTGTGCCCCCTGAGAGCCCCCCACCCATACCTGGCCCCCTCACCAGTAAGAGCCTGTGCCCAGGGGCGTGGCTAAGAATTCTTGCTGGGCCAGGCCGCCCCTGGGGGCAGAGCCAGCTCCCCGGCCCTCGCCCCGCAGCCTGAGCTAAGAGCCCTGTGAAGTAGGTGCGGAAGGACTGTGGTGCCTTGTTTCCTCTGAGGAAGTGGAAGCCTGAAGAGTGGAGCGAGGCCAGGACTCCCGCGAACTCTTTAAACACACACACCACAGAGTAAAGCCAGGGCCCGTTTCTGATACAAATGGGTGCAGGTCTGAACCCCTTCAGGGTGAAGAGAGAGACGAGAGTCCGGGGCCAGACGACCCAATGCTCATGAGGTCCTGTGTCTCTCTGTGGGGCAACCTGCCGTTCGTCAGCTTGGCCTCCACCCTTGACAACGTGTGTGATTTGATGCCAGTCACAGGAGGGTCTTGGGCTGCAACCACACACACGTGTGTGTACATGGATGCGAGCTAGGGCTGAAGGCCCGCAGGCTGGTCCAGGGAGAGGGGACAAGCTCACCCTGCCCTCCACCTCACCCTTGCCCCCTGCAGATCCTCCGGAACCACGTGATGGTGCGTGTGGGGGGCGGCTGGGACACACTTGGTCACTATCTGGACAAACATGACCCCTGCCGGTGCACGTCCCTCTGTGAGTCCCCCTGGGTGCCCCTTCCCTGTGACTCTGGGTTGGGAGGCCAGGAGCAGAGGCGGGAGGTAGGTCTGATCTCCAGGGGCTAGAGGTGTGTGAGGCGATGGAGAACGACACCGTAGAAGGTACTGGTGTGGGCAGCCATAGTGTAGTACCAGTTTACACCACAAGATGACGCCAAAGCCAAACACTCAGAATCAGCATTTGGTCACTGGTGCATGTCAGCTCCGGGAAGGCAATGGCACCCCATCCCAGTACTCTTGCCTGGAAAATTCCATGGACGGAGGAGCCTGGTAGGCTCCAGTCCATGGGGTCGCTAAGAGTTGGACACGATTGAGCAACTTCACTTTCACTTTTCACCTTCATGAAATGGAGAAGGAAATGGCAACCCACTCCAGTATTCTTGCCTGGAGAATCCTAGGGACAGAGGAGCCTAGTGGGCTGCCATCTATGGGGTCGCACAGAGTCGGACATGACTGAAGCGACTTAGCAGCAGCAGCAGCAGCATGTCAGCTGGGTTTAGGTTTGGCTCTGATGGAGGCACCAAGCATGACTTGAAAGAGTCTTTAGTCTTCCCTTAATCTCCATCAGCACCTCAAGACATCCCAAATAAGCATGCAATCTAAGTAAAGGATGTGAACTTGCAATACAAATGCAGCTTTAAGCAAGTCCTCCCACCTGGGCCCTCCAACCAGATTTCATGCCCTAAACTCCTCCCGTGAGGAAATTCTGGTGTTATCACTGTCCCAGTGGGTCCCAGTGTCTTTAATGTGGGGTTCGGGGTGGGGAGCAGCTAGAAGAGGGAACTGTGGACCCCATCAGCAGGAGTTTAACCCTTTCCCCCTCTTCTCTCTCTGGGGGCTATGTTGGTAGCACACAAGACAGGCAGCTTCCTGCAGCCCCCTGCCCACCCTGTGCAGCACGAAGTGAGGGTGCAGGACGGGCCCTCGCAGCCCCAGCCTACGATGACCATCAGCCGCTCCCAGAGCCCACTGCCCCCCGTGGACTGGAAGACATATACCTCTTCAGGTCGAAAGCTGAGGCCCTCTGCCGTCTCCTCCCCCAGACCCCAGCGTGAACAAAGAGCCGGGCCAGGGGTCCACAGAGAGACAGCGCCGTTGCTGAGGTACTGGGGAGGGACAGGGCAGGGTCCTTTCCTGATTTGGAGTCCACATCCCCAGAGGCCACCACAACCCAAGATAAGGGGAACAGGACTCCCAGCAGTGCACCATCCCAGCAGGACCTCAGGTGTTCAGAACCAAAAAAAAGCACCCAGTACCTTTAGGATCATCTAGTTACGTCATACGTCATCCCATTTCACAGATGAGGAGGCTGAGGTCCATAAAGGGAAGAGACTTACCCAAGGCCTGTCTGTCCATTTCATGGTACAGCAGAAATGAAGACCCTCTCCACCCAAAACTGCTGACCTATAGTCATGGGATCTGAAGCAACCTGGGTCCCAGACCAGGCTGCTTTCTACCTGTTCCCCAAGGAATGGGGTGGGGGGAACAGGCTTAAACAGTATCTGCTCTAAGGAAGCATCTCTGGCAGTCATGGGGGACAGAGAGTGTCTACTTCATTCAACATGAAGTCTGACCCTCTGGGAGTTCTGGTTGGGAGAAGACCATCCCTTCCCAGAGCCAGGGGACTAGATTACACGACCCTGCAGTTTATGATTCATCCTTTCAGGTGCCAGGAGAAGTCGCTCACCCAGAGGCAGCTGCCAGCTGGGGACAACCTGCCCAGGCCCCAGTATTCATCCACTCCCAGGGGCCAAGACCCACCGTGTACCTCCTCAGGGAAGAGGGAGGAGAGACAGCCCCCTGAACCCCCCAGGGGGAGGACTCCTACATCTTCGGTTCATGAGAGGACAGACAGCCAGGGAACTCATGCCAGGACCCCCACCCCCCAGAGACTCCGAGCCCCCGAGGCCACTGCCAAAGGGACACCAGCAAGAGGACTGTCTCTCCTGGCTCGTTCTCCCAGCCCAGCCAAGCCCGTGGGCCCCAGGCAACCACCCTGGGGTGAGGTTGAGGGTGCTTCCTCGCAGCTCAGGGAGCCAGCACCTGTCTGCTCTCCATCGCCTGTCAAAGGATCCACCAAGATCCCTGTCCAATTGCCCCCAGCACGCCCCCCAACTCCTGGAAGAGGCTTTGCAGGAACTGCAAGTGGAGGTCCCAGCACAGAACTGGAGAGAGGCCCCCTTCTATTAAGGGCCATCACTGGAGACCTGTCTGGGTCCAGACATGAGCACTGTTCTGTGGAAGAGGGGCAAAAGGACCTGAAGCTGGATGTGGAGGTGACAGCAGAGGCTGGAGGGCCTTGGGGCCTGGGCCCACAGCACCAGGAGGGGAGGTGCACCTCCTTGCCATCAGGCAGAACCAAGGAACAAGGCATCCATCACAGCCTTGAGGAGCTTTCAACCAACATGAAGCTGCTGGGAATGGCGGGTGCCCGCCCCCAGGGCGCTGGGTCTGTAGTCATTCCTCGCAGTGGGGTCTACGTGCCCAGTCTGGGCGGGTGGTGGCCTGACCCTGGGGGTCTTTATGACAAAGTCATCCAAGAGCTGATTCAGGGCCCCCCACCCCTCCTTAAAGTGGACCTGGGAGCCTGGAAGGCAGCCCCTCCAGGCTCCCCTACGCCAGCTGTAACTGCAGGCCCAGGAAGCCTCAAAGGGAAACTGAGAGCCCATGAGAGTGGGCTGAGGACAGTGGCAAACCCCAGTGCCAAGGGCATCAGGACAAAGGTCCAAGGGGGACAGGACTGCTCAGCCCCTACGGTGTCTGCCAGCCCAGAGTCCCTCACACCTTCACCCTCTGACCCCAGTTCCGAGAGAGCCAAGGCATGTCCAGGCAAGGGCAAGAGAACACTCCAGAAGCCCCAGAGAATCCCATCCATCTACAAGCTGAAGCTGAGGCCCAGGATTCGGCCCCGGAGAGATCACAGGCCTGAGAAGCGGCCATCGCGGATCCCTGAGCCACTGACCTACCTGCGCCAGGGTCCAGTCAGGGCACCCCACAAAGGCAGGCTGGTGAGAGCAGCACTGGGCAGTAAGGCAAGGGAGGCAACCCTGGTGGATGGAGCCTCGGCAGGGGAGGAGGAGGACGGAGAGGAGAGGAGAGAGCCAGCCGCCCCACTGGAGAGCGGCTCCCCGCCTTCGGAGGGCCAGGGGCCCTGGCAGCTCGATCCAGTCCCCCTCTCACATGAGGAGGAGTCCTGGGTCTAAGAAGATGCTTTTCCTCCCTGACCCCGAGGAGGGAAGTGAAAAGATGCCCACGCACTCCCAACTGCAGGAACAAAAGGGAAGGTCCCTCCCCTCAATACAGGGGCTTGGTCAGGAGAGGTTAGAAAGCAAATAGAGACTCAATCTGCTCACTTGAGCAGAAAGGCAATCCACGAGTCCAATCCAACTCCAGGATGGTGGGGCTACCCTCTCCCAAAACAGCTCCCCCAGTTCCTGTGCCCTCTTCTCTGGCCAGGCCCACTTCCACAACCCTTATGTTATTAAACATGAGAGGGTCTGCCCCTGCACCCCCAGCTCTTGAGTCCACTCTATGACTGTGGTGATGCAGAAAGGTGTAGCAGCATTTTTCCCATTGGGGGGTGGTGGGGGAGGGAGGAGGGAGCTACGGGGTGAGAGACGCTTCGCCTTTGCAGGTTCAGCCAACTTTGCCAGACAGCCCTTCTTTCCCAAAGCAGCTGTTGCATCAGCACCATGGACAGGGACAAGGTTGCCCCATACAGGCTCCTGTGGGGCTTGGCGCTAGTGGTAAAGAATCCACCTGACAATGCAGGAGACTAAGGGACATAGGTTCAATTCCTGGGTCTGGAAGATCCCTTGGAGCAGGGAATGGCAACCGTGTCCAGTATCCTTGCCTGGAGAAGCCTATGCACAGAATAACCTAGAGGGCTACAGTCAACAGGGTCGCAGAGTCCAACACGACAGAAGCAACTTAACACTTAGCAGGTGTGATTTCAAAACTCTACCCTGGTGGTTGGGAGCCAAGATCATTGAGTCAAGAGGGATGGTTGAGAGCATTCTTTAACACATCTACACCCCTAGACTCCCCTAGAGTTAGCACCTCAGCCCTGAGTGGGAGGAAGACACAAAACTAGAAGCTGGGTCCGAGTCCTATGAAAGTTTTCCCAAGAAAGTGGCAGAGAATGTTATCCTCTGAATGGTTTTGATTAGTTGGAAGGTTCCAAGACAGGGTAGATGGAGAGAGATGAGTTCCAACTGTCCCTTTCCCTTTGTTCTCCTGGTTGACCCGGGCTTTAGGACTGAGGCCACCTCATCACCTGGAGCTCAGAAGGCAGACCCCATAGGGAGCCCTTTCGACCCCATGGCAGGAACTGAGCCGACACTTTGGTACAGAAACGAGGGAAAACACTCCCTGATTTTTAATCTGACTTCCGATCACAGCGCAATGGGCGTCACACACTTCCAGACCCTGTGGTGGGAAACCCTGGGGAGGGAGGGGACAGGGAGGAGGACAGCGACTTAGAATGGGAGCAGAAGGAATCAAAATCAAAGATCTGGGGTGTAGTGGGGGGTGGGAGGGTGGGTAAGAGGGGGCCGGCCAGGCAATACATTTCAACTGCTCCAATGGGGCCAACCAGAGGCCTGGGTCCCTCACCCTCACTTTAGGTGCCCCAGAGCTGGGGGTAATGGCAGCAGGGCAGGTGAAATGCTGCCCTCCCTCACCCATGCCCCTGGTGACTCAGAGGGCAAGGATGTAGGGGAGAAAGGGGGCAGCCCCTCTTTTTTACCCTCCCGGCCACTCCAAGGTGTGGGGGAGGGGAGCCACCTCCTCTGCTTCAGAGGGAGGCTCAGAGACGGAGGGTCACTTGCCCAAAGTCACGCAGCACAGCAGGGACCGGAACCCTGATACTGGATCGCCCCAAGTCAGGGCAGTCACAGTGGAGCTGCGTTAGCCCCAGAGAGCGGAGGGGGCATCACCTGGGGAAGTGGAAGGAAGAATCAAAGCTTCCCTCTCACACTGGATCTGGGTGATAAGTTTGCCACCCATGACCCCGTCCCCAGACTCCTCTCCATCACCACCCTTGGCTACCTGGTGTCCTGGTCTGTATGTCACAGCTCAGCTACCTCGGAGCTAGCTTGTTCTGTCTCTCTCCTAACAAGGGACCTCGTTATCTTCCCACCAGAGCAGGGCTGAGGGCTCAGCCTCAGGACCTTGGCCTGGAGGTAGGGGGGCTCACACCATTTCTCCCGCCCTCCAAGTCCCCCAGTAATCTCCTCAGGCCACACCTAGTGTCTTCATTTCTTTTGTTATTTCTAAGTCGGTACAAAACTGACAGTGATCAGCTCTGGTGACGAGAGGTAGAAACTGGCCAGGCAGCTGGAGAAAACGGGGCGGAGTGGGTCAGGGCATAGTGTCATCAGGTGTCGGGACAAGGGGGCATCAGATCCCAAGGGCCTCCATCTGGGGGTAGGGATGCCGGCATTATCGCCCCCAAGCACGGGAGCAGGGGGATGCATAATTCTTTCTGTGGCTCTGCCCCTTCCCAGATTAATCAGGGTAGTCTGAGATTCAAGGCAGGGAGGGTCTGGGGCAGTCAGCTTGGGGTCAGATGGGGAAATAAGAATCTTCGCTAAAATAACCTGACTGCCCCCTCACCCCGCCCACCACCAGCCCTCCCTCAACATCCCCCATCTGGCAGACCACCCAACCCAGAAGGGAATAGAGGGGCTGGAAGCTGGCATCATGTAAATAAATCTATCATTTGGGGGCATTCCCTCTCCACATTCTGTCAAGAAGAAAAAAAATTTTTTTTTTTTTTTTTAACCCAGGGGGTGAGCTGGCTTTAGGGTCAGGAAGGGGGTGAGGGGCACCCGGCAGGGACGGACCATCGAGTTAAGGCTGGAAGGTAGGTTGTTGTGTCTCTGGGGGGGCTGTTGGGCGGGGAGGTCTCCCTGGAAGGGGGAGAGCTCAGCCTTCTCCCCCTGACGGATCTTAGGACCTCAACCCTCGGACCCCAGTTGTGGTCCGTGGGCCACCCGCATCTCTCTGCCCTGTGCCGGTCAGAAGGCTGGCCTCACCAAGAAGCTGCCAGGATCCGCGACAAGGGGATGGACGAAATGAGAGCCCTGTGAACGAAGCTGGAAGGTGGAGGGTGGGGAACCAACAGACGCGTGGGCGGACAGACAGACACAGGGAAAGACGACGCGGAGCAATGACAAGACACCACACACACTCTCTGGAGAAGACGGGTGTGTGTGTGGGGTGGGGGGGTCCGGCCAAGGCAGCACCACCCCCACCCCCACCCTGCGTGTCCCGCGCGCGCACCGCGATCCCGGAGGGCGGGGCGCCTCTGGGGCCGGGCCGGGAACCGCAGAACTACAGCACTAGAGGCGGCCGTCCCGGGGCAGACAGGCGCGGGAGTGAGGACCGGGCGCAGACGGGGACGCTCCCTCTCGCCGCCCTCGGCCTCTCTCCCCCAACCGGGGGGAGGTGCGTGGCTGCCGGGGCGTCGCAGGCCCCAGCTCGGCCGTCGGAGTTCTCCTCCCGCCCCGCGCCCAGCCGCGTCACATGACGGCGCAGCGGTTGCGGCGCAGCGCGCCCTGGAAGCGCAGGGCGGCGTGCACGTGCTTGCAGCGCGCGCAGCCCACGCTCTTGAGCAGCTCGCTGAAGAGCAGCAGGATGTGCCAGTTGTACTTGGCCGAGCACTCCACGTAGCCGCACTTCCAGGTCTTGCGCACCAGGTGGGACACGTTCCAGCGCGGGATCACGCGTCCGCGCTGCAGGTCCCGCTTGTTGCCCACGATGATGATGGGCGTCTCCGAGGTGCCGATCACCCTGCGGGGCGAGGTGGGAAGCCCGCTCAGCACCCCACCGTCTCTCGTCTCACAACCCCCGGACCTAGGGTAGGGTGGGCTGTGCCTGATCCCTGTTAACTGCTACCATCCCTCTGTTCCAGGCGCGGCGCTATGACTGGCATAAAAAAGATAGGTTATTTGTGTTCACCCCGGGACTTCCCTGGTGGCCCAGTGGTTAAGACTCCCGCTCCCAATGCAGGGGCATGGGTTCGATCCCTGGTGGGGGAAACTTACATCCAGCATGCTGCGGAGCATTCGTAATAATAATGTTCTCCCCATTGTATAGACGAGGAAACAGGCTGGCTTAGTTATGCAGCCCTGGAAGTCTTCCTGGAGCCTCTAATCTTAACTACTGCACTGGACTAGCGAGCCCATGGTAAGGGTCCCAAAAGGGGTTAACAGAAACAGGGACAGCAAAATGGCGTGTGTGTGTGTTTAACTGTGTGTGGGGGGACCAGAGGCACTTGACCTGCCCCCACTCCTGCACCTTTTCACGGGAAGCGGCCGGCACGGGGGCATCCGCTTAAGTGCCAGTGGAGCACATTTCAGCCCCTCACCTCGTCTCTAGGATCTGCTGGCGGATGGTCTTGACGTACTCAAAGCTGTCAAAGCAGCAGATGTCGTAGACCAGGATGTAGGCGTGGACACTCCGGAGTCCCCTGCAGCAGGCGTCTGCCCATTCCTGCAACACCCCCAACCACAGCAAGGTCAGAGCAGCCATGAGGGCTCCCTGTGCCCCCTGCCACCTCCAGCGAAATGCAGCACTCTCAGCTGCCACTGCACCCTAAACCTTCCACACTCACCTGTCTCCAGGAGGCCAGGCCCTGGGGAAGAATCCAAGTCCTCTGTGCTACACCTTCCCCACCTCCAAGCCAGGATAGGTCAGCTCACACTGTCTGACTTCCAGGGCCACCGTCTGTCCCATGCATGCCTGGAGCTGAGTTCTGTCTGGTCCCACTTTGTGCCCCAATCTGTCCATCCAGTCCTTTGTTCGATTACATTTATTAAATGCCTCTAAGAGTTCAGCCTTGAGCTAGTTGTTGGACATGTTGAAATCCTGTCTCCCCAGGCCTCAGTACAGATGCCTCTTCCTCCTCCAAGAACCCTTCCTGCAAGTAAAGGACTATTCTTTTCATCTTCTATGTTCTTAGAACAGCTGCATGATACCTTGGTCAGAGCAACAGCTCTATACCTTCTCCATCCCCAAGTCCCCCATTCTGTTGTGAGCTCCTGAGAGGACCAGAACCCAGCCTTCCTCATTTTTGCATACTTCCTCCCCCTTCCCATCAGAGCCTCACACCTGTAGGTTCTTAGCGGGCTCTTGGATGGCCCGGCCTAGGCTGGAGAACTCTCCATGGTCCTGAACCCCACCTGGACCCAATTCCTGCCTGTAATGCTGCCCTTAAGATTGTTGCCTGAGGTGCCCCTTCTGTTTGCTTCACTCTGCCTTCAAAGTTGAGAAGCAGCAGCCCTGAGGTGAAAAAGGTTGAGACCGGATGCCTATTGGGAGCTGATTCAGACCAGGGCCCCAGGGCAGCTCCAGGGAGATGGAACTTCCTGAACACCAGTAGCAAATTCTCCTGGAAAGGGCTGCAGCTCAAGTTGATCAGGCCCCTGGCAAGGCTGAGTGCACTAAAGGAAAGATTCCTTAAGAGATTAATTAGCCAATTAACCTGCCAGCAGATGAGAACTGCAAGGGCAGCAGAAGGCAGCCAATGTGTGGAAAGGACGGGCTCCTGGAAGGTTGGCGAGGCAGAGACCTCCCAGGACAAAGAGGATGAGGGTTTTCTCTAGGAACCAGAGCCCAGGAAAAGACTAGAGGGAGGCGCAGGCCTATCTCCGGCACCAGCTTATGAGCTGAACTGGGGTAGGGACCAGGCTTGGAGGACTGCAGCACGCTCTACACTGCAGAGAAGGATGAAAAGGGGAGACGCTTGGGCGACAGTGGGGGAGAGTTAAGTCTGACTCCAGACAAGTGCTTCCCAACTCAAAGGCTTAGAAGCTGCTGCAGTGGATTCCTCCAGGGGGATGATGTGGCATCTTTTGTTTGTGCTGAGTTTTAACTTTGGTGCAGGGGGGAGAAGATGCTGAGGACAAATCCGAAACCACAGGAAACCAGTAACTGGCTTCTCAGGCCAGGATAGACTGTAGTCCACTGGACATGGGGACCTCTAGGGGCTTGGGACCCCACGTGTTTGCCATTCCTCCCCCATCCCACTGCAAGGAGTAGTAATCAGTGGGAAGTGGGAGGGGTGGGGAAACAGGCAGAGAGGGAACAGCTCTCTGCTGGGGAGAGGGAACAGCTGCCAGCCTTTGAGGGTGATAGTCCCATGCTCCCCCCAACCTGCTACCTCCTCAAGGGGGCCTTCCAGGCGGCCTCCCACCCACTCCTCTCTGGGGGTCCAAAGAGGCGGAGGAAGAAGCCTCCTGATTGGCTGGGTTGTCCCTTCACCCCTGATTGAAGGGAGCAAGCAAGAAAGCTCAGCCTGCCTTCCAGCTAGCTCCACGCATCATTCCAGATGGTAAAGGGCCATCTTGGGGCTGTGTCAAGACAGAGAAGGAGCTATGGAAACTGAGTCCAGTGCCAAGGACATGGGAGCTGAGAGAGCTACCTGGGTGCCGGCCGTGCATTTGCTGCTCACTCCTTTGGTGGGTTGCACATACCTGCTAACCTCCACTCCCTTCTCTGATAGGAGGAGAGGGACCACAGAAGCAACAGCTGAGGCTCAGGCCCTAGAAACGCCGCCCTCCTAGGCTGGTTCTCATCTGGCATTGGGGTTCAGACAGTTGCCACTGGGATTTCTACTATTTGTTCCTTGGGACATGCCGGATCCTGTCTCAGTCTTTCTTGGCACCATGTCCCTTTCTTGTGCTCCAGGGGTGAAGTCTTAGACATCCTTGAAGAGTCCAAAACTCAGGGTCCACCAGGAAGAAAAAGGCCAATGATCCAACAGAAAGATGGGTGAAGGCATTGATAGTTTTCAGATAAAGGAAAGCAAAGGCCCTTAAACATATGAAGAGATGATGCTCAACTTTGCTCATAATCAGAGATGTAAATAAAAAGTACACTGAGACTCTCCTAGCTCATTTTTCAGACTATCAAAAATACAAAATTGACGATACACTCTCTGGTGGCTTTAGGGAAACAAGTGCTCATGTAACGTCTCTCAAAGGAGCACAAAATATGCACCTTTATATTAGGATGGTCAAAAAGTTTGTTTTGGTTTTTCTATAATACCTTAGGGTTAGGGTTATCTGTTTATTTTAAGGGAAAACGTGGACAAACTTCGGCTAACCCAACATAAGGGGAGGGGAATGTGGCACCTTTCAAACTCCAATTGCATTTATTATTTGACCTAGGAATGTCATTTTTAGAAATCGATTCCACGCGTATACTTTCCTGTGTACACCATGGGGGCTTCCCTAGTGGATCGGACAGTAAAAAATCTGCCTGCAATGCAGGAGACCTGGGTTCAATCCTTGGGTCGGGAAGATCCCCTGGAGAAGGAAATGGCAACCCACTCCAGTATTCTTGCCTGCAGAATTTCATGGACCAAGGGGCCTGGCGGGCTATAGTCCACAGCATTGCAAAGAGTCGGACATGACTGAGTGACTAACACACACGTGTACAACATGACTGCTGCTGCTGCTGCTGAGTCGCTTCAGTCGTGTCCGACTCTGTGCGACCCCATAGACGGCAGCCCACCAGGCTTCCCTATCCCTGGGATTCTCCAGGCAAGAACACTGGAGTGGGTTGCCATTTCCTTCTCCAATGTGTGAAAGTGAAAAGTGAAAGTGAAGTCCCTCAGTTGTGTCCGACTCTTCACGACCCCATGGACTGCAGCCCACCAGGCTCTTCCATCCATGGGATTTTCTAGGCAGGAGTACTGGAGTGGCTTGCCATTGCCTTCTAGCCTATTCACTGTGGCATTGTTTTGAAGCCAAAATTTGGAAACAGCCCATCTGTCCAGCAAGAGGGGATTCCACATATATGTCTCCAATGGAATACAGTGTAAGTAAGTAAGTAAGGTCGCTCAGTCGTGCCCGACACTTTGCGACCCTGTGGACTGTAGCTCACCAGGCTTCTCTGTCCATGGGATTCTCCAGGCAAGAATACTGGAGTGGGTTGCCATTTCCTTCTCCAGGGGAACTTCCCAACCCAGGGATCCAACCAGGTCTCCCACATTGCAGGCAGACGCTTTAACCTCTGAGCCACCAGGGAAGACCCAATACAATATTGTAATCAGCCTCCAATTAAATTAATAAAAAATAACAACACACAACATGAAAAAGTACAGCTAAAAACACTAAGACAAGTGAAAATAAATACTTAAAAAAATTAAAAAAAAAAAGAATGAAGAAGAGATCTCTAAGTACGGGTGTGGAAATATCTCCAGGTTATAATGTCAAGCCAAAAAAAAAAAAAAAAAAAAAAAAAACAAGGTGTAGGATAGTTTTTTTTAAATGCAAGAAGGGGAGTGAAATAAGAATACGTTTTCTTACTTGCATAAAGAAATACTGGAAGTATGAATTAAAAAAACCAATGAGAGTGGCTCTAGAGAGTGGAGCCAGAATCAGGGTGGAGGGCAGCAATGGGGCTGAGATTTCTGAGTATACTTTTTGTTTTTTTAAACATAAAGTTTGGGCTTTGAAATTGCATCTTATACCAATTCCGAAATTGAAATTACAGGACCGGGGCAGAAGCTGAGCTTTCACTCGGACTACTGTTAGCCTCCTTTGGAGGAGAACAAGAACATCTGACCTTGAACCCACTGCCCTGACCACAGTGTTCCCCAGGGGTGAGGCATGGACCAGGCTTTTGCCTTTGGTGCAGACACCCCCAGATCTGGGAGAGATAGGTGTTCCCGAGGTTGGGCCAAGGCCCTCCTGCCTGGAGTTGCTGAGACGATGCCAAGTATCAGCGCCCCCCGCCCCGCCGCCCCTGCCCCATCCAAGAAATTACTGTATTTGCATAGTGACAACTGGCCAAGCCATAGCCCCTGCCTTTGGGGCCTCCTCTATGTTTGTCTTTCCTGGAGAAACTCTGGTCAGGGGCTTTTTCAGTGAGCCAACCCAACCCCCTCTCAAGCCAGACCTAGAGAGAGCGAAGGAGGACCCAGGCCTGCAGGCGGAACCCTGTGAGCCAGGGCCCTGGGGGCATCTGAATCCAACCCCAGCAGGAAAGGCTGGCCCGGGGACCACTTCTGAGCTCAGAGGACAGAGCATCACTTAAGAGAACAGGCCCTTGAGCAAGAGACCTTGTTGGGGGTCTCTGGCCTCTGAGTACACAGCTTTCCCAGGCCCCAGCCTTTTCTTCTATAGATGATGTGGGTCTGAGGCCATGGGAGGCAGAGCCCAGAATATTAATAGGCATCTGGTGCTCTCTGTCTTTCTCTCCACTGCCCCTCACCTGCCGAGATTCCACCCAGTTAAGACATCACCTCCCAGGACCCCCACCTTGCCACACCTGGTGGGATGGATGCCCCCATAAGGGGTGTCTTAGTTCCCCGTGTTCCCTCCAGTCATGACATTCATCAATATAATTGCCTGTTTGTCCTCTCACCAGACTATGAGTTCCTTGAGAGCAAAGTGCTCTCTGTTTTGAGCGCCATTCGACCCCAGTGCCCACCACCGGGCCAGGCACACATTGAAAGTGAAAGTGTTGGTCGCTCAGTCATGTCCGACTCTTTGTGACTCCACTGTAGCTCGTAAGGCTCCTCCATCCGTGGAACTCTCCAGGCAAAAATAACTGGAGTGGGTTGCCATTCCCTTCTCCAGGGGATCTTCCTGACCCAGGGATCAAACCTGGGTCTCCTGCGTTGTAGGCGGATTCTTTACCACCTGAACCACATTCCTCAAATATCTGTTGGATGAACCGGTGCACAAATGAAAAGCTCTTAGCAGAGTGGCGGGTGGTGCAGCGCGGACCTCTGAAAGCTGGCAGCAGGGTCAGCACCCAGCCCCTCCTCCACCCCAGCCCTGCGCCATGCCCCCCTACCTGCAGCGTGTTGACCGGGAAGGCGCTGATGGGTGGGAAGTCTAGGATCTGGAGGTCGTGCACGTGGCCGTTCATGACGACAGCAGGCAGGTAGAGGCGGCGGGCGGTGGTGGGCACGCAGACCTCGCTGAACTCGTTGTACAGGAACTGGCGCACGATGGCACTCTTGCCCACGCCTCGCGCCCCCAGCACGGCCACCCGGTAGGTGGAGACCATGCCTCCCGCCCGGCTCCGCCACCGCGTCCTCGCCGCTGCCTGGGGCTCCCCCGGGCTGCATATTCCAGGGGCTGGGGGCTCAGCCACCGTCAGGACCCATCACCGCTGCCCCCTGCTTGCCCAGGGCCCTCTGCGGACTCCACCTGGCCTGTGGGGACGAGAGGCGGGCTTTGGTGGGCTGGTTTCTCCTGGGACAGATTTTCTGCACTTTTCCACCTTGGGGACCATGCTGGAGCTGTTCCTGCCACTTGGGACATCCCACCCTCCTTTTTCCAGAGCTCCTATCCCATCTATCCAGAACCTCCCCTTCCTCTCTTCTCCATTCTCCCTGCCGTCCATCCCATTAGTGGGAATCGGGTTTCTTGACTTGTGTTATGACCTGACTTTTGGCCGGTCTGACTCCCAAACCCCAGGCAAGGCTGCAGAGGGGAGCAGAAAGAGCACTAGCCTTGTTTCAAGCCCCAGCTTCCCCACGGAGCCCAGGATAAGACGACACCTTGCAGTCTCCTGGTCCTCAGGGGTGAGACTGGGCCAGTGTGTCTCAGTGGACATGCTCCTGCCATTTTCAAAGAGAGAGAATTCTTCACTGAGCAGGACATTTTATGTGCCTAGCTGCCAGGAAGTACTTGCCAGCAGCAGCCTCTCGGGACTATGATGACCCAAAGTGTGTTCCCCGCCATCTGCCACCTTCAACCCCTGCTGAGAACCCCTGGACTAGAGGACGGCTTTGGCTCTGGAGCGTGACACTTGTTGAGCCGTTACTTTAGGTCAGCACGCCCATGTGGTTATCTTTGCTGTGTTGTTCAGTGGCTAAGTCACGTCCGACTTTGCAACCCCATGGACTGCAGCACGCCAGGCTTCCCTGTCCTCTACTATCTCCTGGAGTTTACTCAAATTCATGTCCATTGAATCAGTGATGCTGTCTAACCATCTCATCCTCTGCCACTCCCTTCTCCTTTTGCCTTCATTCCTTCCCAGCATCTGGGTCTTTTCCAGTGTTATCCATAGTCAATACAATATTCCCAGGTGGTAGTTATTCCCACTTCAGAGAGAAGGCTCAGAGGGAGGAAGACATGAGCTAAGGCACACAGCTGAGAAAGGCTTTCTACAATGTACTCCTTTCTACAATGTCGGAGTACTCCCAGCTTCCAAATTTAATGATTCTAGTTGGTGAAGGCCACAGGCCAAGGGCTGGGTCTAATTCTCTGGCAACCTCTGAGCTCAGCGGGGCTGGCACACAGCAGGTGCCCAGGAAAGGGCTGCTATGGGGTTGAACCTTGCCATGGCTTCATTAGCTCCTTGCTTGCTCAGTTTCCAGTGAGTTTAGTGTGGGAATAAATCTCAGCTCTGATGTTTCCTAGCTGCAGGACAGAGGGCAGATGGCCTGTCCAATCTGAGCCATGTTCTGCACACATATAAAGTACGGTCATGAGCCCCTGCTTCTGAAATAATTCAAGTAAACCTCTTAGCCAGGTGCCTTTTTCTGTGGAGGATGGTGACCAGGGAAGCAGGTACATATGCCTGAGACTTCCCGTCTGCTAAATGGGTCCGGGGCAGATGGGTGTGCTGGGCTCTGATAGGGGCCACAGCCTCCAGCACACACGCACGCTTTCTGTCAGGGCGTGCCCTTTCCCCACGTGCTCAGCTCACAGCTAAACATCCCTCAGTCTGGCCTGGCTCAGAGGACCCCATCCATTGGGCATGGATGTGCGCACACAGCAGAGTAAACCAAGGGCAGGATTTGGGGTGAGACCCACCAGCTTTGGATCCCCTGCTCTGCCCCTCACCTACAGTGTGATCTTGGGCAAGAAACTTCACAGGGTGTTGTGAGGTTGAGCGTGCACGGTGCCTGCACAGAGGAGGTGCTCACTAAACAGGGGCGAGGGGCCCTTCATTCATCAAAGGCTTTCCACGATCCCAGGGGGGCCTCCTAGCCATCCCCAATGGGTCACTATGCACTGCTGCTCACATATATGTAAGTGTGTGTGTACAGTGCTCCCCCATTTTATTGAAGGTGAAAACAAAGATTCAGGAATGTGAAGACCAGGTAGCCCATTGAGCTATAAGCAGAGGACCCTCATCTCTTTCCTGCCCCATGCAGTGTCCTTTTCTCAAGAAGGGCTTCTCTACTTCTGTGAGCTCCCAACTTGGGGAAGTCTCAGCCCCTCCTCCCCCTAAACCCCTCCAGGGCCCTGGGCCCCTCAGGCATCCCTGGACCCTGTCAGCTTGGCAGAGAGCCTCAGCTGGGTTAATTACATAACCAGCACAGGCTGGGGAGGGGGGCATCTTAGGGGAAGAAGAGAGGGCAAAGGATGCAAGAAGACTTCCGGCCTCCCCCTGGGTGTGGCAACTTAAGAGGTCTCTAGGCTGTACCCTACCTGCAGATTCTCCTGGACAACATACTCCCATGCCCTGAAATCAACCCTTTCTGGGGGAAGAGCTAGGGAATAAAAGCGGGACAACAGTGCTGGAGCCAAGGAGCGGGGTGCAGAGAGAGGCCCCTGGGTTGGGGACAGCCTCCTGGAGCCCAGCAGGCCCAAGTGTAGTCCTGTCCTGACTCAGACGTGATCGGGGGCCCCCTCCCGCTTCCCAGGCGGGGGTCCTGGGTCTGAGTGTTTATTAATCCAACATCCCCAGCAGCGGGGGGTGGTGGTGGTGGTGGAAGAGGACTGTCTAGAGAAGCAGGGCCCAGGCACCCCTCAGCCTCCCTTCCCAAGGCCTGTGCTCTGCAGTGAGTCTGCAGACGGCGCCCAGGGACAGACACTGGGGCCAAAGCCTGCTTCTGGTTCCCCTCCCGGGGGCCCGGACACCTGAGTCCCAGCCCCAAGCTGTGGGCTTGGGGGTGGGGGTTGCAAGTCCTGTGGACCGAGGCACCACGTCGGCCCGCTGTTGGTGCCCATCACATTCATGTGGGAGTGGGTGGGTGGGTGCGTGGGGGCGTCGGAGGATGCTGGGTTCCCTACGACTTGATTGGTAGGAGCGGAGGGGCGGGGGGAGGCCGGAGCCCTGCCGGCTCTCCGCCTCCAGCACCTTGCAGGCACCCCCCACTCCCCGCACCAGCGCTCACGTGGCCGCCCCGCGCCGCTTCCCTGCCAGCCTGCCGGCCCCCTCCTCCCTCCGCGTCCCTGGCCCCCGTCGGCCCGGCCAGCCCCCCTCCACACCCCCACCGACCCAGCCCGGCCCCAGCCTGCCCGCCTCCCGCCGCTTACCCGGGGCCGTCCTAGCTGCCCCCAGCCCGGGCGGGCCGGCCGGCCGGCGGGGCCGCGCTCCCCCCGGGCTCCGGCGCTGCCCCCTGGCTGGCTCCCCGGCCCGGGGGGAGAAAGATGCGGGCGCCCCCGGATGCCCAGTCGGGGCGGGCGCGGGGCGGCGCGGGGCAGGTGCTGGCCGCCGAGGGGGTAGCAAACCTCCTCCGGCCCCGCTCTCCCTTCGGAGCGCGCCGCCCGCTCGCGCTGGGAGGAGGAGGCGGCAGCGGCGGGCGCGGAGCGGGGGGCGGGGGGCGTGCCCGGCCGGCCTTCCGCTGGGTCCCTGAGCCCGCCGTCTGTACCGGGCCGGCCCGGGACCAATTCTTCCATCCCGGGCCTCGACCTTCACCCCTTCTGACTCTCCCTGAGATGTGTTTAACTCCAACATGGAGGGGCGGAAGAAGGGGACTGGAGAAGCCCTAAAGACTCTTGCTTCCTCTTGCTTCTCTCCATACCCCGCCCCACCCCACCGTCCCACCCCCACCACACACCGCAGGTTTAGGTCTCCTCTAACCCTTCCCTGTTCTGTTCTGGATGGGCGCCCACCGCGTGCTAGAGGGCATCGAGCCTCCTCTCCTCCGCCCCGCAGGATAGTCACCGCCAAGGGTGGTCACTTTCACCCTTCACTGCCTCAGTGTGAGAAGAGCGGAGAGGCCAGCAAAGCAAAGCTCAATCCTCCATGCCCTGAAACGACTGCTCCCCTCTCCTCTCCAGACAGGGAGATGCCAGCGTTTGCCCGCGTCCAGGGCAGAATCGCCTGTATATTTATTCTCAAGAAATCATGGTCAGGGTCATTGATCATGGGGAGCTAACAATTAAGATCAGGTACTGTGTGCCAGACCGTGGACTCCCAGCTTTGCCTGTCTTCCAAGTTGACCCTCCCAATACTACGAGGTAGATTTTGTTTCCTCCGTTTTACAGGTGAGATAGTTGAGGCCGAGAGAGGCTGAGTGGACTGTTCTTACTGAATCAAATGCGGAATCAAAGATTGGGAGTCTGTAGCAGGGCAGCAATGGCACCCCACCCCAGTAGTCCATGGGGTCGCTAAGAGTCGGACACGACTGAGCGACTTCACTTTCACTTTTTACTTTCATGCATTGGAGAAGGAAATGGCAACCCACTCCAGTATTCTTGCCTGGAGAATCCCAGGGACGGGGGAGCCTGGCGGGCTTCCGTCTATGGGGTCGCACAGAGTCGGGCACGACTGAAGTGACTTAGCAGCAGCAGCAGCAGCAGCAGGGCAGCCACTGAGGAACCTGGCCGATGCTCACAGTTTAACCCTGAGACCAGAGGCAGACACAAGGCGCTCATGTGTGCCCTGTGTGCAAAGTCAAGGTCCCGAGGGCAGGGCAGAGGGAACCGGCCAAGCAACGAGAAGAGTGGCGACATTCAAGGAAGGAGCCTTGAAAGAAGTAGAACTGGGGTACCAGAGTGGGGAGGGCATGGACAAGGAAGGCTTCAGATCAGAGAATCTGGGGGCGATTCCAGGGCTTTGAGAAGGGAGTACAGGAACCAGACAGAGGGGGCTGGAAATACAAGAGGAGGCTGAGAGGCTGGTTGACGTGAAGTCACAAAGGCCTTGGTTGCCTGGAGTTTGGATCTAGACCTGTCTGACTGGGGTGCATGGAACAGTTTTGAAGCAGGCCAGCAACCTGGTCAGTGATGCAGGTGCAGGGAGGAGGAGGAAGCTGAGAGAAATCTCTCAAGTGTTTTTACCCTCGGACCCAACATCTCCCACTGTGTGACCTTCTATACTTTCTGGTATGCACGTGGGCCCCAGCTTCTGCCAAGAACCATTTTCCTCCTCCCTGAGGGTTGAGCACCGTCCCTGTTGCTGCCCTTCCCTCTTCTGTCCAGAGCACTTGTAACCACTGTGAACCTCTGTTCAGAGCACAGTGGTTACAAGCCTGGGCTTCAGATCATGCAGATCTAGATTTAGATCCTGGCCCTACCACTTACTCTGTGACTGAAGGCAAATTACTTGACCTCTCTAAACTCTATGCCTTATTTATAAAGTGGAGTTGTCCCCAAGGCACCAATGAGCCTGTGGTGTGTAGAGTCCACAACGCAGTGCCTGGCATGGAGTCTCACTGTGTGACCTTTTGTTTTTCTTTTGTTTTACAGACACAGCCACTAAAAGGGAGGCTGAACAACCCCCTGGGAAAGCATTCTATTCATGCTAGGATGGCTCCTAGGTGCTGGGGTAGGGTTTTGAGAGGGGTCAGGGCAGCAGCTAGAAGCAAATTCAGGGGCAAGAAGAGCACAGACACCCTCCTCCAGTGCCACTTTTGTTCTGGTGACATCAGGTTTCCGGGCCCTACGGGATTGCAATGGGGTCAACCAATACTCTTAATTTGATTAAATCGTCCAGGGCATCACCAGTCCCCCCACCATTTCTGAAAATATTTCATCCTTACTCTGCCCAAGGATCTCAGAATTTGTCTACTCCCCCAAGTCCATTCTAGTTCTGTTTCAGCCCAAGGAAACCTAGAAACAAAAAATCATTCAATGCTCACACACACTTTGCAGCCAGGCTTCTCAGAATTCTCAACTTAGCTCCCCTAGGGGAACACAGAGCCACAGGTTCATTACAGGGCCTCACACTGGCTTGCAGTGATAAGTCATTTAAAACAAAGTATGGATTGCTTTATATGAAAGCTGGAATCAAGATTGCCGGGATATGCAGATGACACCACCCTTATGGCAGAAAGTGAAGAACTAAAGAGCCTCTTGATGAAAGTCAAAGAGGAGAGTGGAAAAGTTAAAGCTCAACATTCAGAAAAAAAAGATCATGGCATCCGGTCCCATCACTTCATGGCAAATAGATGGAGAAACAGTGGAAACAGTACCAGACTTTATTTTGGGGGGCTCCAAAATCACTGCACATGGTGACTACAGCCATGAAATTAAAAGACGTTTACTCCTAGAAAGAAAAGTTATGACCAATCTAGACAGCAATATTAAAAAGCAGAGACATTACTTTGCCAACAAAGGTCCGTCTAGTTAAGGCTATGGTTTTTCCAGTAGTCACGTATGGATGTGAGAGTTGGACTATAAAAAAAGCTGAATGCCGAAGAATTGATGCTTTTGAACTGTGGTGTTGGAGAAGACTCTTGAGAGTTCCTTGGACTGCAAGGAGATCCAACTAGTCCATCCTAAAGGAGATCAGTCCTGAATATTCATTGGAAGGACTGATGCTGAAGCTCAAGCTCCAGCACTTTGGCCACATGATGCGAACAACTGACTCACTGGAAAAGACCCTGATGCTGGGAAAGACTGAGGGCAGGAGGAGAAGGGGACGACAGAGGATGAGATGGTTGGATGGCATCACCGACTCAATGGACCTGAGTTTGAGCAAGCTCAGGGAGTTGGTGATGGACAGGGAAGTCTGGTGTGCTACAGTCCTTGGGGTCGCAAAGAGTCAGACATGATTGAGTGACTAAACAACATATATATAGTTTTTTACTACGCAGGATGCAAGATCTTAGTTCCCTGTCTAGGAATTGAACCAGTGTCCCATGCAGTGGGAGCATGGAGTCTTAATCACTGGATGGCCAAAGAAGTCTCTAAAGCATTATATCTTAAATCCCAACCCATTCAATTAATATAAAATGCAAAATTTGCCTGAATTTAAGATTTGGTTGGTTAAGTCATTTTGGTTCACTGAGTCACTTTGGGCTAAGGATTGTATGCTCCTAGGAGCCTGTTCACTCTTCTATGGTTAGGATTACCTTGGTGAAAAAAACCCGAGGCTCTGTCCATAGTCTGTGGCTCTGGGTCAGCTGAAGACACCTGAGGTGCAAACCTAAGACTCCAAGGGATGGGACGCGTGAACCCACCTACAGCATCTGAAACCCAGAGGACAAAGACCTGAACCTGGGACTCTGCCCTTGCTTCCTCAGAGCCGAGGATCCCGCTGGCTTTCAGAGGCTGTCTGGCCAGATCCTGGGGCCTGTTACAGTTAAGTGGAGAGTGAATGAATCAAGAGAGGGGAACTCACAGGCTAGACTTGCACATTCTCCTCTAACACCTACCCAGTGGGAGAAGGTGGGGAGTGGAGTTCTCTCAGCCCCAGAGTGTTGGGGCAGTCCTGTCTCAAAAGGATACTGGAAATTAAGTCCATCTGGGTCTAAACAATCCCTGAATTAGCCTTCCCTTTGTTGGCAGCATCAAGAACGGCAGGGCAAAAGCTAAATGAGAAACTGAGATAGCAAGTTTGGAGCCAACTCGGAAACTTTTCAAGAAACATCCTTGTTGCTAATAACATGTCTGGGGGCTGATGGGGATTCTAGGATTAGTGTTCAGGAGATAGAAATGGGTAACAACGGGGGAGGTGTGATCTTTCCCAAGTGCCACACCAGGTATTAAAATAAACAGGCTCTCTTGCCTCCTGGAGCTGGGGGTGGCAGGGAAAAGAAATCTGGGTCCAAGCAAAACCAGAAAAAGCATCAATGCCTGGGGTGGGAGGAGGAAGGCTCCAACCCGGAGTCCTCAGCTCTTCTGTGGCCTCAGAAGCGACGCACCTGAGCGCTCAGTGTTTCCTAACTTGGCGATCGGTGGGGGGAGGAGGATCTCGGGCGCTCTCAGGTGGAGGTCTCTCGCCAGTGTGCCCTGCTTCTGGAGACTGAACCGCACTGGGATGTAGGGGCTCAGCAAGGCTGGCCCTTGGCCTGGTGGCTCAGAGGAGTGGGATGAAGGGAAGCTGCAGTGAAGCAATAAAGACAGAGGGAGTCAGATGTGGCTTTACCTCCTCTCACCTGAAAAATGGGGATAACACTCTCAACTCACAGGACAGGCAGGCATCTCGTGCATCAGAGTGCTTTGCCATTTTTCAGCTGCCACAAGAATCCCGTTACTCCAGACAAGGCAGTAGGCAAACAGGTGTCTTTCTCTGGCAGGAGTCTCAACTCTGCACTTGTAGAAACACTTGGGGAATGTTTTGAAATGCAGGTTGTCCCAGGCCCTACCCAACTGGTAAGAATTGTCAGCCTTTCATGAAAGCTCTGGGGTGTGATCAGTGTGCACACAAGAGTTAAGAGCTTCTGCCCTAAGGATTTTCTTGGCCAAAACTGACATTCTTAGCTGGTGAATCCAATCACATCTCAGTAAGGCCTATCCCTCATCTCTGACTCTGAACCTCCACAAAGACCACCCTGACCTCACTTCCCTGCCAGAGTTATTCCAGTTAGAACTCAGGCCAACTGTAGGCAGCACGTGGTGACAGCCCAAGAGTTCCTAGCTGTCAAAAGATAAAAGTTTTCATGGTGTCTGAACATCCACATAGTAGAAGCAGTTACTGTGCGGAGCCCTGTGCACCTTCCCTACACTGTGACTGAGGCTCAAGGCATCTGGGCATGGGACCCCTCAGCCTCGCTCCCCCACGCCAGGCTGTGGGGGACTTCCGAGGCCGTCCACTCATCAGAAGCAGGGCCAGGGCCTCCGGCCTGACCACACCTGGCTCGCGTGTCCCCAGCCACACAAACGCAGGTGATTCGATCTGAACTCCTTGGGAAGCTTGATTGAAAGCAGCATTAATTCTATCCACTTGGGAACATGCAAGCCCCCAGTGCAGATCCGAGACGCTTTTTATAAACGGATCAGTAAAATGTCCTGGGTAAGAGGACAGCGACAAGCAGCTCTGCTGGGCTCTTCTGCCCCTGTGCCTGGCTGCCCCTGGCCCATCCGCTCGGGTCCTGGAGGGGACCTGCCAGGGAAGATGAACTGGCCCCTCTGAGCACTGCCTGCAGCAAGATGCCTGAGTGGTGATGGTGGTGGGGACAGCAGCGGGCGCCGGGGAGACAGGAGCCTCTGAGGCGTGTGATGCTTCCTCAGGCCCATCTCCACATTTCATCTGGCTAAACCCCCGGGGAGGGCTGGGCAGCCAAAAGGCAAGTTCTAATAGCATGGTTATTAATACCCCATCCTTCCCCTGGCCCGCTGTGTTCTGTCCTCGAGTGTCAGTTCTGGGAACAAAGTACACAGTACAAACTTCATTTTGTGTAAATGAGAGTTTATTGACGAAGACAAAGTCAAGCTTCCCCCCACCTCCCACCCTCCCCCAGAACAGATCCCAACAACAAAAGAATTATAAGTTTTCTTAGGGCAACACTTACCCCCCTCCCCCTTCTCTCGCAGTCCCAAGGTTCGCAATGCAGACACACGAAACAGGCTCGGGCGAGGGCAGACACTCAAGGAATCTCTGACCAGCAAGAGTCCTGGGTGTGTGTGCGCTTGCCGTGCCCTTTGTGAGACACTGGGACGTTACAGAGACAGGCTGCAGCGGCGGACAGGGGACTGCAGGGCAACCTCCGCTTGTCCCCAGTTCGGCCAAGCTCGAAATGGGCCCCGAGGGACACTGTGGTGGAGGTGACAGGCTCTGCCTCTTCAGGGGAGGGGTCCTTCTCATGAAGCAGAATCCCTCCCCAGCTGCTCAGGGGCAAACCAGGAGGGAGCCTCTCCAAGGAGCGGAGGGCTGGCAGACCGGCCAGATTAGCTGCAAAGTCCAGCTGTTGCCCGTGACTGCTGGGGAGGCTGAGGAGCTGGTTTCAGGGGCGGAGGGGCGCGTCTCAGTACCACACTGTCTCGTCGTCTGCTTACCCTGCCACAAGCCCTGCCGCCTGGCCCTGCAGTCTGCTTTGAGGTGAGAACACTGCGTTTGCAGCGGGGCGCTTCTTCACTGCTTGCATCGCAGTGACTCCATGAGCAGTATCCCAACCACAGAGCTTCACCCACCTGCTTTTCTATCCCACCTGGCACCCACCCCGACCCACCATCCTGTGACACTTCCTGTTCTTCATGTGCCTGAGGGGTTCCTGTCCCTCACCTCAGGAATTCTTCTCGTGAAGACTGTCAAGGCTTAAGAAACTGCTTAAACTGGGGGACCTGCTCCCCGTAGCTTTCACTACACGGTTGCAGGGTAGTTTCTGCTGTTTTGTAGGGTTCCTCCTCTTGGACTCACTTTCAGGTCCGAGTCCCACATGAGGTCTTGGACCCAGGCGCCTCTGATAAGAGCAGGGGCATCTGAGAAGCAGTCTCAGTCATGGACCTGGAATCCCCAGTGCCGGGCAGCAGCAGTGCCCACAGGTGAAACAGACAACCCTGCTGGACAGACTGGTGTTCCGGGCACAGAGCACTCTTTGATAGCCACACCCAATGTGTCCAGGGGGGCAGGGGTTCTCATGTTTCCTGATCTTTTGAGAGAAGAAAAGGACTTGGCCCTCTGAGGTGATCTCAACCGTCTGGGAGCCTAAGCAACACAAGTGCCGATCGGATCAGAGAGCCGAGGGATGACTGTGTGGCACCAGAAGCTCACTTCCTTCCCACACCCACCCTGCTGGCCTCCAGCACTGAGGGGCCTCCATTTTGGCATCAGGGTTTACCTTCATGTCCCTGGACAGAGACTCTGCTGCCACCGGATGCCAACGAATGGCGCGCCAGAATCTGCATGGAGTGTGAGGAGAGCCATAAGGAAGCAGGCACCGGAAAGGTAAGAGAAAGGCATCGAGGAAACAAAGTCAACGAGAGGGTCCCGCAGTGAGAACTCTGATGGGGATCCGGACACCCAGGCCCCCACTTCTGCTACCGAACAACAGTCCTCAGGGGGTAACATCCTGTTTGTCTTTTATCTTTTTCCTTTTTAGAAAAACAGAGTTGGATGAGTTATTATTTCAAGTAAGTCTGTTTCAACTCTAAAACCAAGATTTTAGATGTGAATTGGACCTGAGAGTAAATTAAATCCAGAGCGGGAGTTGGGGTGGGGGGGGGGGTTTTGATTCCTAAAGTTCTTTCATCAGTGTCATTCTCGGATTCAGCCTCGGGAAAGGACTGTATAAGTAAGTTCTTCTCAGCCTGGGTGCCTCAAGGCCCCATTTCCTACACACTCTAGCACCATTCAAGGAAGACCACCATTCCTAGCTGCAGCGCATCAAAGGAGATGAAAATACAGGGCAGGAGGAATCACAGGAAAAGGAGTTTAGAGAGAAAAGAAAGTGATTAGGAACAAGGCTGCCGTGGGGTGGCAAGAAACTGTGTCTCTTCCCTCCAGGACTGTGCAGTTGTCTTAACACTTCTCTCAGTTACACACTATTCCCTCAATTTCTCATATGTACAAAAATATAAAACAATAAAGTGCAGTTTACGTTTCAATGACACTTTTCCTTGCTTTAATATTTTTTTTGTTGTCTTTTTCTGCTTTTGAAACGAGGTCTCGATTACAAAATATCAAACTACACTCAAAACTGCAGCCACTGTAAGGACAGCATGGAGAAGCCCACAAGTAAGGACAGAGAGTAGCGGGTGGCACGAGGTGGGAAGTGACTGAAGCAGTGGTTACAGACGGTCACAGGAAGCTAAACTATCCAACAGGCAGTGCCCTAACATTAGCACAGGTTAGACTAGTCACTACCTTGGCGGGTAGCCTCGGTGTGTTCAGGTTCAGATTCTACATGGCGATAACAATTTCTTCCAGTTAAAGAGTTCTTGGCCTGCACCGATCACAGGGTGGCTGGAGGGCACCGGACCAGTCTATTAGTTTTTCAAAATGCTGTCGTAGACCTGATAGATGTACTGGGAGACCTCAGGAGCTCTACACTTGAGCGACAGCTGTGCGGAGGAAAAGGAGAAGGAAGATTATTAGCACGGAGGCTGGCATTCACTCAAAAGATATCCACGTACTCAGTTCAAGGAAAGCTCTTTCTGATACAAGGGGAGAAGGGCTTCTATTGTTGAGCAGCCAAACAAAGAGACCCTGCTGATAGGAGGTTCTGTGGGTTTAGAATTTCAATTTAATCAATGTCAAGCTGTGCTGTGTTTCCACCCACATTCTACGTGGGCCTGCAAAGTTAGGAAATAATTCACAGGAAACACTGTAGGGGACAGATGCTTTCCTGCTTTGCTAGGAGTGACAGGGACCATAAGCAAGTGAAAAGGGAAGGGCTAAAATCCTTAACTTGCCGGTCATTTCATCTCTCTGTTCCAGTTTCTGTCTTCACAAGGATGGTTATCTCAATCCCAATTCAGGAGGATGGATAACTAAGTAAAAAGCAGGAGCTACATAGCTCCAAGGAACTAGTCTTCCCTCTATTATATAGAAGAGAGCATACACTGCTAGGGAATGAAGATAAGAACCAACACAGGCTTCCCTTGTAGCTCAGATGGTAAAGAATTTGCCTGCACTGCAGGAGATCTGAGTTTGATCCCTGGGTTGGGAAGCTCCCCTGGAGAAGGAAATGGACAACCCACTCCAGTATCCTTTGCCTGGAAAATCCCATGGACAGAGGAGTCTGGTGGGCTGCAGTCCATGGGGTCGCAAAGAGTCGGACACGACTGAGCGATTAACACTGACTAACACTAAAGAGACATTTACCAAATGTAACTGTACCATTTATGCCAACAGTGTTATCTTTCAGCCTCTGCCTCTTATTCAGGCTGGTCAGATACTTCTCTTACCACTCTACTTGTCTATTACCACCTCTTTGTCTAGTCTAACAATTACCAAATTAAAATATTAAAAAGATTTCAATGCTGAACACTGAGATTTTCACTTTGTGGGTCAACAAGCGCAAAATTTAAACCTAGGTTCGGACTCTCCTGAATTGTACCAGATTAGGCAAATTCACCAGATTCACAATAACGTTAACAAAAGAAGCATATAAACTGCATTAAGAACCAGAAAACTTAATGCCTGTTTTTTGTGTTACTGACATCATCGCTCGTTTATTAAAGTAGATGAACAAAAGTTGTCTTTAATGATACACCATAAGATTTTACATTATCTTACCTCTTTATTGTCTTATTAGAGACTAAACAATTTAACCAAGTTCAAAGAGGTGAGAATATTTTTGGTAAAAATGTCAGGAAGATGACTGGTCAACCCTAAACTTCTTGAGAAAACTCACATCCTCAGAACTGAGTGAGATTTTAAAAATGCAAAACCAAGCCAAACAAAAAGAACATCACAAGAGGCTCTATTTAAAATTTACAGCTTTAATATGTATTCTCTAAGGCATTTCCAGAACTGCTGCTCGACATCCATTAGGAAGACAGTCCTGATACACGTAAAACAAAATGTGTAACTAATTTTAGAATACAAATATAAATAGAAAACATCCCCCTACTTTGGTCCGAGTTGCCGCTATAGGCCCTTCCCTGACTTTGTGCCCCTCCTCCAGCCTCTCCACTGTCAGTGTTGTAGACAGCTCTCATGGGAAAGTATGTGGGTTCAGAAGAGGAGGAGAGGAAGCTAAAACCAGTAAGAACAGCTAAGGGAGTTAACTCCCAGACTAAAGAGGGGGTAGTTCCTCCTCCCTCAAATACAGTTCTCTATTTTTTCACATCTTTGTAGCAGTACTGGAACTTCCAACCAGTTGGAGGTCCACTTTTGGTTCACTAGTGATAAGAGAATGTTGTCTTCCTCAATAAAAGCCCAAGGTGGGCACTGGCACGAGTCTAGATGAAGACAGTTTGAGCTGCTCTTTGGAGGGGGGAAGAGAGGAAGGGAGGGGAGGGGAGGGGAGGGTAAGAAGAGAAGAATCTCTTTCTCTGGACTGTTCTATTACCTCCCTCCTCCAGACACCCCAGCCTCTAACAACAGGTTAAGTTTAAGGTTAAATCCATTCCTTGCTTTCCACCAAGTACAGTTAAGACAAGCTGGAACACATTAAAAAAAATTTTTTTTGGCTAATTCCTAAAGAAAGCAAGAAGGTAATGTACATTAAAAAGAAGCTAAAAAATCTGATTTAGGACTATGGTCTCATTTTATATGGGAAAAGAGGTCTTTCCAGGATTTTAACTTTTCGAAGCACTAACCTACTTATGTGTCACATCTTTAACACCAACCACTGAGGAATGGCACCTACCTAGACTCGCCTCCCTTGCCTAGGTAATAAGCCAAGGACTTAAACATCTACTTCAGGTTTATGGCCTGGAACACATACTTCTTCACCTGGGACAAGTTGTCTTTCCAGGTGAGAAAGAGCTACTTAGAGATTATGAGGACTCTTCCCCCTGGGATAAACAAACCTTCTTAATGACATACAGTAAGGGGATGAAGGAAGTGATTTATCATGTAGTGTACTATTACTCTGGAGAAGGCAGTGGCACCCCACTCCAGTACTCTTGCCTGGAAAATCCCACGGACGGAGGAGCCTGGTAGGCTTCAGTCCATGGGGTCGCTAAGAGTTGGACACGACTGACTTCACTTTCACTTTCACGCACTGGAGAAGGAAATGGCAACCCACTCCAGTGTTCTTGCCTGGAGAATCCCAGGGACGGGGGAGCCTGCTGGGCTGCCGTCTATGGGGTCGCACAGAGTCGGACACGACTGAAGCGACTTAGCAGCAGCAGTACTACTACTTGGTCATCAAAAAAAAAAAACGAACAACAAACACCAAATTATTAATATATGCAATGACTTAAGACAGATGTCAAGGATATTATGCTAAGTGGGGAAAAAAAAGTCTGAAAAGAATAGGAATTGACTTTATAGAACCCTCTCAAAATGAGAGAATTATAGTAATGGGAAACAAACCTAACAGTGATCCCCATGGGTTAGGCGTGGGGCAAGTCTGTAACTATAAAGAGATAGCAAGGAGGAGTTTTTTCATGGTGATAGAACAGTTCTGTTCCTGATCGTGGTGGTGATTATCACAAATGTGATAAGATTTCATAGTACTGTACACTCTTTAACCAAATAAACTAAAAATAATGATGTAAAAACAGGTGAATTTTATTATGGGTGTAAGATGTTCTCAATGAGGAAAATTCAGTGGAAGATATATGGGAACTCTATGTACCATTTTTAAAACTGTATGTGAGTCTTAAATTAGTTCCAAATAAAAAGGTTTTAAACATTTTAAATCAACTATGCAACTACTAAGAGGTCCTTGTCAAAATTCTCACTATCCTTAATGAACACAAAGAAGACAGTTAGGAAATGTTCCGATATCTGAATTCTTAGCACAACTTACCTACCAACAACTTCTGTGATCTTGAGTAAGTTATTAATCATTCTGAACCTTGGTTTCCTTATCTGCAATCTAGGGGTGATCATACTGCTCTAATCTAGCTGAGATGGAATACTGCAGACAATTACATAATGAATGATAAAAAACAAACACACACACACACACACACAAATATACATACTTTGAGAAAAGTTCTAGGGAAGTAAATGGAGTTATTTTACAAGACCTGATTTTACAGTAGAAACCTGTCCCTCCAGAAGAGCAGACAGGGCTTTCCCTTTCCTGGGGAACTCAAGGAAAATGACAGGATAGTTTCTTACAAAAAAAAGACAAAGGACTGGCAGCGGAGGAGGTGGGTGGGAGGAATGTATCGTTTACGGAAGAAGCCTCAAGTTTCTCAGCTCACAAATGCTTGGGCAAAAAAATCTAGTTAGATGGGACGTAGTATCACTCACACACACACACTTGTCCAGCCTTACTTCAAGGGGAAATCAAGAATTTTCAGTTCAGGATGGTACTACTTCCTTGAAGTATGCTAATGAACACACGTTTGCCTTAAAACTAAGGAATGGAGTCACAGACTTTTCTAGGCTAAATGGCCAAAAAGTTCACTCAATCTACTGAATATTATAAAGCTTTATCAGTTATTCAATTATTGAACCTTATTTTTCTCATCACTTTCCTTTCCCCTCATTCAAAACAGTGTACAAAAGCCTTGAACAGAACAGAAGAATATGATATTTCCCCTATCCCAAAGGTTTTCTTATACTTTACAAAATGCAGATGACAAGCAGCATCTTACTGGGAGACAGTATTTTACAACAGTAAACAAATGGCCAGTGCCTAGAGTATTACAGCTATGCTGATTAACAAAGCAACTGGCTCCTCCCCTAAAAATAAGGCCAGGATTTCAATTTTAGTCCAGCGTGGCACTGAGGAAGTTTTCTAAAGTTCCCTTTCAGGCTATAAAAGGTGTGTCCTATTTTGCCTTAATTTTTCAACAAGCATTTAGGACATACAGTATCACTAAAGAGGCTCATATGTATAGGGATTTTGACATCCTTACGTCCAAAAGCAGGAATGAGCTTGAAATGAGCTACGAAAACAATCCTCTTAACGGCCTGTTACAGTACCACATGCACAGATACGCTAGATGAGCATTAACCAACACCGATGAAGCTGCAGGTTCTGTGAGCAGCTCTGTATATACCTGGAGGGGTCTGAGGCACTCCAGCCGCCAGAGGCCCCTTCCTGGTGAATGGGGGCAGAACAAGGTCTTCTAAGAGTGCAACTGGGGACTTTTTTGACTGCCTGTTTTGGATATCTGGGGAGTGCAGCAACTCCACCAGGTCTTTCCTGGCAAATTAAAAAACGCTAAGAAAAAAAATGAAAGGGCTCTCACCTCCCTCCGTGAGCCCATCTCATCCATTCTGAAAAAGGTCTTACCGTGTAATTGGGGTTTCCTGGCTGGATACGTAGCTCGGCCAGAATCCAAATGCCGTTAGTGAGCTTCAGGGATTGGTACAGCATGTCCTGCCCTTCCACATTCCTCTTGGCAATAGTATAAACATTGTTGTTTTGCAACTTGCTGGAAACAGTGTCTAGAAACACAGATTCAATGCAATACCTTCAGTTACAATACCCAACAAGGCTGCCATGAGCCATGTGCGCTCAGTTAGCCCCTGATAAGCACTGTCACATGCATGTGCGCACATTTTAGAAAGCCCTTCTCCCATAAGAGCAAAGTGTGAGGAAGCTCTCCAAGTGCCTATGCACCACATTCCAGGCCAGAAAATGGAAGAAGGTGTGACTAGGCACCAGTATTTGAGAACTACCTGTGGAGATTATGGTGGGTCTAAGCCATTGGTATCCTTAAACTATTACTAGGAGCTAGACAGGTAAAAATGCACTGAAGTGGACAGAGAGAGAAATGGGTGAATGTCTGACTGCCATGTTGGGATTCACTTCTGGAACACTGGTCCCAGATCCATAGAGATACAAAGACTGACAACTGAATCTACAACAATACTTCCCAAGTCACTACTACTCCACCACGAGCCACTCTGGCCTCCCGTGCCAGGATCAGAAAAGCGCCAGTTGCAGAAATCCTGCAAATCAAATTTGTTAACCTTGACGTTTAGGTGTTTGTTTGTTTGTTTGTTTTTAAGCAGGCAAATGATTTCTTAAGCCTCTGGGGACTATCATACCCCAAATTAATAACAAAACAAAGTGCCTCAACAAAAGTTTTTGAGAAAGACTGAAGTTGTGCAAAGATGATTATTCCAAGGCCTGTAACCTCGACTGCCATTGAGGCCTTTGTAGCCATCAACACAGGAGAAGAACAGGTTGGTGTTTGGGATCTTCCTTGTGACTACGTACAGCACAGAGATATGACATTCTAGAATTAAAGGTCATTTCTCTCTCTTTGTTCTCTTACTGCTAACATGAGATGCTGCAGCATCAGAGAAAGAGAAACTGTAAGAACAGAGATGATAAACACCATTTCTTTGTTGATAGTTTATTACATTTGCTTCTAATAAGAATTAAATTACTCAGGAACTAAATTCTCCCCACATAAAAACCAGTCACACTCTATGGGAGAAGGCTGCTGTGATGGATGGTCTTTCTATTCTCCTAGACGGTAAACCCTCTGAGCACAGGGATCCTAGAGTTTTTCATCACTGTGCTTCTCACAGTATCTGGGACACAGTGAGTGCCTGCCATCAATACCTGTGAATAAGCCTCTGACTCAGGTGCTGGAGATGCCAATATGTGCATAATGCCATAGGTGTTAAAAAACATTATTTAAGACATTTCCCCAAAGTAATACAAATGGCCAACAGACACATGAAAAGATGCTCAACATTACTAACAGACAGTGATAATAGATAAATGCAAATCAAAACTAGAATGAGGCACCACCTCACACTAGTCAGAATGGCCATTATTTTAAAAGTCTACAAATAACAAATGCTGGAGAAGATGTGGAGAAAAGAAAACTCTCCTACGCTGTTGGTGAGAATGTAAATTGGTGTAGCCACTATGGAAAACAATATGGAGGTTCCTCAAAAAACTAAAAATAGAATTACCATATGATCCAGCAATCCCACTTCTGGACAAATATCCAGATGAAATTATAATTAAAAATGATACATGCATTCCTATGTCCATAGCAGCACTATCCACAATAGCCAAGATCAGCAAACAACCTAAATGTCCATCTATAGATGAATGGACAAAGAAGATGTGGTACATATACACAATGGAATGACTACTTAGCCATAAGAAAGAACAAAACAATGCTATTTGCTACAACACAGATGGAAGTAGAGATTATCATACTAAGTGAAGTACGTCAGAAAGATAAATACTGTATTATATCGTATGTGACTATGTGTGGGATCTAAAATATGACACAAATGAGCCTATCTATGACACAGAAGCAGATTCACACACAGAGAACAGACCTGTGGTTGCCATGGGCGAGGCGGGCAGGGGGTGAATGGAAGGGGAGTTTTGGGTTAGCCGATGCAAACTATTGTATACAGAACGGGCAGACAACAAGGACCTGCTGTAGAGTACAGTGAGCGATACTCAATATCCTGTGACAAATCATGGTGGAGGAAATGCACAAACGTGTGTGTGTGTGTGTATACACACAACTGAATCACTTTGTTGTGCCACAGAAACTAATATACAATATTTAAATCAACTACACTTCCATTAAAACAAACAGACAAAGACAACTTTCTCTGGGGAGTTCTTTGGTGGTCTAGTGGTTAGGATTTGGAGCTTTCACTGCTGTGGCCCAGGTTCAATCCCTGGTCAGGAAACGGAAATCCCATAAGCTGTTAGGCTGCCCAAAAAAAAAAAAAAATCTGCCAGAAAAACCTCACATCTGTTTGTTTAGTTATTTGAAGTACAGCTGATTTACAAAACTGTGTTTCAGGTGTTCAGCAAAATGATTCTGATACTTACAAATATATATATATATGTGTGTGTGTGTGTGTATATATGTATACTTTTTTATATTCTTTTCCATGATAGTTTATTATAAGATATTGAATATAGGTCCCTGTGCTATACATTAAATCCTTTTTATCTGTTTTATATATAGTAGTATGTATCATGTGTATGGATGTGAGAGTTGGACTATAAAGAAAGCTGAGCACCAAAGAATTGATGCTTTTGAACTGTGGTGTTGGAGAAGACTCTTGAGAGTCCCTTGGAATGCAAGGAGATCCAACCAGTCCATCCTAAAGGAGATCAGTCCTGAATATTCACTGGAAGAGCTGAAGCTGAAACTCCAATAGTGCGGCCACCTGATTCGAAGAGTTGACTCATTTGTAAAGACCCTGATGCTGGGAAAGATTGAAGGCAGGAGGAAAAGGGGACGACAGAGGATGAGACGGTTGGATGGCATCACTGACTAGAGGGACATGAGTTTGAGCAAGCTCTGGGAGTTGGTGATGGACAGGGAAGCCTGGAGTGCTGCAGTCCACAGGGTCGCAAAGAGTTGGACACGACTGAGTGACTGAACTGAACTGACAGATCTGTTAATCCCATATTCCTAATTTATCTCTCCTCCTTCCCTTTTTCCCCTTTGGTAACCATAATTTTGCTTTCTATGTTTGTGAGTGTAAAAAACATCTATTTAGATGTGGTCTAATTTTGGAGGTAATTCTTGCCCTGATGTCTTTCCTCCACATTCAACCCAGCAAGCGCTCAGGGCAGGAGGTACTAAAGCCCATTCATTAAACAACTGCATCAGACTTAGTTATGGCTTAATTTCCCTCCTTTTATTTCCAGTTTCCACTAACACCAAGCAGAGTAGTTGTAACTCAAGAATCAGTTCTCTTTGAGAAGCCAAAACGTTTATCTCAAGGTCGTTACGCACAAGACTGAGGAAGGAGGGAGCCTCAATATACTTTTTCACCACCTTCTGGGGGGGTCAGGCAGTTCTGGCTGTCACCTTGGTTCCCACAATGAAGGGCTCTTGCAGCTCAGACTGAGTTGCTAGGCAACATCACCAGCTGGAGTTTGGCTTACATCTTTTGACAAGACCGTCTTTAACACGAGGAGGATTGCTTTAAGTTGTAAAAGCCATTCCCAAGTTTCAAGGCTCTTGCCCATTTCCAAGGAAACAGAAAATACACACGACAGAATCTTTTGTTGAAGTTCTACTGTACTGCACAGGCACATGTTCTTAACAATATATAGAGCAAGGCCCAGATGCCTACAGATATGTCATGGTTTTAAGTAAGAGGTGACAGGCTAAGTGGTGATAGGCTAAAAAAGAGATGATAGGCTAAGAAATGGAAGCACCCAAACACACATACACACTCACCCACTCCAGAATTAAAATACGTGGCCAACAGCCAGACGGAATAAGCAAGTTGAATGGATGGAACTTTAATGTGTTTGGAAGCATTCCGGTTAGGAGCCTGGCTCTGCTCCTACTGAATGGCTGTTAGCGTGATTTCTATCAGAATACTGCATGGAGGGAAGAGGGTTCTATAACACAACTATGTGTGAGTCAATTTTTCTGGCTGTTTTACATAGCCTGTGAGATCTTAGTTCCCTCACCAGGGACTGAACCTACACCCCTGCACTGGAAGTGTGGAGTCTTAACCACTGGATGGCCAGGGAAGTCCCTGTGAGTCAATTTTTATAAACCTTAGATTGTAGGTTTGAGCTAGAGGGCTTGAAGGTGGTAGGATAACCAGATTCTGCTAAGTGAACTTATTAAGAATGGGAATGGGACTTCTCTGGTGGCAGAGTGGATAAGGATCTGCTTGCCAATGCAGGGAACATGGGTTCGATCCCTGGTCTGGAATGATTCCACATGCTGCAAAATAACTGAGCCTGTGTGCCACAACTACCGAGACCACGCTCTCGACCCTGTGAGCCACAACTACGGAGCCCATGTGCAGCAACTACTGAAGCCCATGCACGTCAGAGTCTGTGCTCCACAAGAGAAGCCACCGCAAGGAGTGACCCATGCAATGCAATGCAGAGTATTTCCTGGTTGCCACAACCAGAGAAAGCCTACACACAGCAATGAAGATGCTGCACAGCCAAATGAGAAAAAACAAAACGATGGCCATGGGAGCCAATGTAAAGAAGCTTCCAAGCCAGACTAGGATATACTTCTTGACAAAATGTCACAGTTCTTTGTGTATGTTTGTTTTTTAAACATATACGAACTCCTGGGGAAATACGATGGAATCTTATAGCTGCGAGACTTGGAGAATGAGAATGTAATGGTAAGACACTGACATCTGCCCTACAGGACGAGTTTTTACTAAAAGACAGTCAAATACGGTTACACATGCATTAAGATGTAGTTTCTTTGGGTTCATTTGTCTCCTACCTCATATCTGGCTTTGGGTCTGAGGCCTAAAATCTTAGAAGATGGGAATGTGGTCTTCCCTCTTTCATCTTCCTACTTTAGCTAAGGTCGCATCTCTTCCAGTAGCCGTAAGAGTGAAGAAGGTACTCAGAGAGCGGGAAGGGGGAACCTGCACATGGGACCCAGCTGTGGGACACAGTCATTAGCAAGTTGCAAACCACTGTGCCTGCTAAAAAGAACATCTCTTTTTAAAAATCATTTGAACAATTAAATTGTATTTAAGTGCTGACTGGCAATGCACTTGTATTTATGAAACGGGGAGAAGCATGACTGAAAAAAGAAACAGAACTCTCCCTCACCCAGTCCCTGTGCCTGAAAAAATAGCTGTCCCTCATTAGAGAGCCTAACGAGAAAATACAGAGGTAACATGTCTCTGAGCTTTTCAAAGCAAAACAAGTACTTAATTTACAAAATAGGTTTGCAGGCCACTTGCCCGAAAGATTCTTTTCTGGATATGGCTGGAGATGCAGCTATTTCTTATGTACTTAAGACAGTGGTCCCAGATATGACCAGTGCCAAAAGCAAGGACACCCATACAATTAGCTGGGTGCCTTTTCTGAACCAGTATTTTCCAGTATTCACACCTCTAGTGACACAGCATAAGCACACTATCATATACACTTTTCTATTAAGAACTGATAAATTATTAAGGCTTAGTATGAGGGTTTCTTTTCTTCTTTCTTCTCTAGAAGAAATGGAAGAGCAGAAGTAAAAGCTCAATGCTAGGCTGGTCAGTACTTTAAGCCTGCGACTTCCTGTAGCCTCAGAGTGTTAGCGCCATCTGTCAAATGTCTACTCTGGCACAGAAAAGCTATTTAAAGGGTTGGTGCTATTGTGATTAGGACAGATCAGCTGGAAAGAAGGTATTTTTAGCTCTCAACCCAGGGTGTTGAATCAGAAGGCACTAAACCTGAAAATGTTCCTGTTAATTGAGCCCTCAGACTGGAAGGAAAAGAAAAGGTTGGGGTAGGTACTCCAGACCTTGGGGTGGAGGCAGAGGAAGAGCTAGAAAGGATTAGCTGCAGAAATGGTCTTGTAAGAGATCAGCAGTGATTCAGTGGGAAATAATGGATGGCCTTGGGCTTCCTGAGAAGAGGACGTGGCTGGGAATTTTCCCTGTGCTCCGTGTGCTGCACCACCACAGAGCAGGGTGCCACTGGAGAACTGATTCGCTGGTATTTGGAGCACCCAAGGCAGGGAGGAACGGGCATGAGGCCACGGCTGAATTGTTCAAAACTGAATTTGTTCTGGGAAACTGTTTCTGTTTACATCAGAAGACATAGCTCCACTGGGAGAAAGGCCAGATACCTTTTCTTTGGCAAGATCACAAATGTACACCAAGGTTCAGAGTCCCCATCTGGAAGCAGGGGGATTTTCTTTATTAATCTGACAGGCCAGACTAAAACCCTCAATCGTCCAAACTTCCATTTTCTTTTTTGAAAAATCATGTCCCCTTCACATGACAGGACAGAGGTCTCAGACCTCTGAGACCAAATCTGCTTTCCCAGGACTCTGGCCTTTCTCTGCTGTCTGTAGGCCAGAGTTTTCCTGATCATATGTGTTCAAGGAACACTGGTTCTCCCTAAGACATTAGCAATAAGCATTTTGTGATTTTAAATTCCATAGGGAAAACATTCAGTTGATACTAAGTTACAGTGGTTTCCTCAGTGCAGGCGGCCTCAGCTTCTAGTGTGCTTATTATGCGCAATGGCAACTTCTAAGACAGGCACATCACACACTGTACTTCCCAATCTTATGACCACAGAACCCTTTTCTGAGGGACAAGTGTTCTCAGGAGTGTAATATATGAAATGACTTGGGACTGACTGCACAAGGGTGACTATAATCCTAGCTATTAGCCACTGTGGGTGCTGCAGCAGAAGTTTCCTGAAAAAGAGGTTAAAAAACGTACAACTGTCCAATCTCCCAACTCGTCAAATGAGGCTTGTGGTAACTAACCAGTGAGCCTAGGAGAGACAGCAAACACTCACCTACGTAGAACATGGCATAAAAAACAGCTCAGTTTAAATATGATTTTTTTTTTTTTTAACTCAGCGAAAATCTGGTTTGGTTTAATAGCTACATAACCAGTCAGGCTGAGAAACCTAGAAGGCATGTGGTATTCGTGAAGAGAATCAACAAACTGTCATGGCAGTGGACATTATAGAAGACTGTCTTCCTCAAACACCTCTCCAAGGGCTAAGGAGAAGTCCTGTAAGAAAAAAATCTGTCTGCAACATAGAGGATGGATGTGTCACAGAGCACACCCACTCCCCGCAAAAAAAAATTTTAGCAAAAAATTCTTAAAGAACAAGTTGAAATGCGAAGCCAGTGAGGAGTTGTTTTTCTGTCTGCCTGCCTCTTTCTCCCAGGGCAACACTCTAACCACAGTGGGAGGGCAGCATGCCGGAAGGAGGAAGTGATGGGGAATGAAGAGAGGCAGCACTGACCAGCATCAGGTCTCACTCTCATTCAAACTCATACAGTCTTATATTAACCTCAAGGAGAGACTGGGACAAAGGCAAAACCCTGAACAGCTTAGGGCTCCCTTCCATGCCTGAGGATGCTTCAGCAAAACAAAGCCTGAGGCACTGCCAGCGGGCACTGTTTCTCCTCTCCGGTTCCCAGACTGAAGTTCTAGTGTAACAGTAAAACTAACTACTAAGGGGGCTATAACTTTTTAATGGTGATTAAGGCGGTCATATCGTCATATGACAGCCAACACAAGGAAAGAAAGAAAAAGGCCACCAATTAGGCTTTAATCAACTATGACATAGTCTTATTTAATAATAAACATAGGATTCCAAACAAGTATCTCAGACAGAGTCACTACTGAAGGGTAATGTAAGAGGACAAAGAGTCCTTTTAATTCTTGGGAGAGCACATATCTTCAAGTGCCACTCAATTACCTGATGCTTAGAATGTTCAAGTAACATGACTGATCCATGTTCAACTACTAGACAATTGGGCATGTGGATCCATTCTAGTTCTTAAATCTGTCAGCTTGTAGCTAATCTAGTGCCTACCATTAAACATCCTAAGTTTTTAACGAGAAGTCTGCAAAGTAATATACCCTTTACTCACTAGAAATAGGTAGCTGTGAAAAAAAGAGATCAGTAAAGAGAAGACAGAATTTTCAACTATCTAACTGAATATACAAAGAAGAAAATGAAAGTTAGAGTTATCACTCACCAGCATTTAAATGACATTCCTTAATCTGAAACTGAAGTTCATTTTCATTGGGAATATCCTTCCATGTTGCAAGGAAGACCTGGCGCTCTGTGGGGGAAGCAGAGGTAAAGGCTGGATGTGCACAGTCTGGCAACAGTCTGACATCTAAGCCCTTGTATCATTTCTCCTTTGGTGTGCTGGCTCCAGCAGTACAGCCAGTGGCAGTCTGAGACGAGCCGATGCTTAGCTATGCACAAGTACTGCGCTCCAGGTTAATTAATCCCTCATGAGTTGCACTAAGATACACTGGGAAAGACTTTACATCTAGGGTTGTTTTGGCTCCACAGTTTTCCTATTTAGGTGACTTTGGGTAAGTCTTGTGATCTTTCTGATCCTTAATTTCATCATATATTATACCTGTTACACTACCCAAATAGTTATTGTAAGAATCAAACCAATAAAATGCCAATACAATTTAATATGTATCAATATAAGCTAGTTTTATTAGCTGGTGGTTTCCTAAGTAAGGGAAGAGAGAAGTATCAACCACCACATGGGGAGTACTAACAATTTATTATAAATTACTGAATTCGTTATCTTGAGACAGTAAGAACTCAGGACAAGGCTAGGTGCTAAAACCTGCACATATTATCTCAAGTCATTACAAAAAACTATTTCTGCTTTGTAAACATGGAAACTGAAACTCAAAAAAATTAAGCATCTCACTATAGTCACAAAGCTAACAAACAGCCAAGCTGAGATTTCAATTCACATCTCCTTGTCACCAAGCCATTTACTGTCTGCTGCGGTGACTGGCTTATTCAGACAGTGGGCATTGTGATTTAAAGACCAACAGCACAGCAAGATCAACTGTGACTCAGGTGAATACATAATTAGCAGTTATCAGAGCTTTAGAATAGCCATCCCCCATTTTTTTAAACCTCAAGATAAACTGAACTTCTGGGGATATGCTCTACCTGATGTTCAGAGGAAGGGCAAAGGTATATTTGGCAGGACAGGAGGACATACTTACCCATTTTGCCATCTTCTACAAAAAGCACGTTGAGTGGGATGAGGCAGCTGAAGTAGAAGACATCAATATTGTTTTTCACAGCCACCTGCCAGGAAAGTAGGAAGGGAAAATTAGGACATCATAAGAAGGTAGGTAGGAGGGAAAGAACAGTTACTATCTAGAAATATACCATCCAATTTCCTTTTTCTTTTAGGCAGTACAGGAAACCCCAAATCAAGACACACCAGTCCATATACTGGAAAGCATGTCCCTACCTACTCCACTATCAGAGCACCATCGATCGACAACCTGCAACTCTGCCTCACTCCAGGAGGGATGAATTCAAGGCAAATATTCTATGCTTGTAATAATTTACTCAGTTATTTTAGTAGTTGCTGTTGCTATCACTAAGTACCTGTATTAACAGGTATTTCCAGTCCTTATTATAACTCATTATATCTTCATTATAACTATCCCAAACAAAGTAGTATCTGGTACTCCCCTCTCATTTTCCTGATGAAGAACTGAAAGATTAAGTAACATTCAGGGCCACACTGTAGGCACACAGAAAAACCAGGATTCAAATGCAAATTTGACTCTACACTTTGATTTTTCTCTTTCCATAGTAACTGGTGTCATAATGCCCTTACCTTTTTTCTGACATGAGTTTTAAAGTGCTTTCTTACTTCCTAAGTCATATGGCTATAAAAGTTTGGGTCAAACACTCGTAAATTTGATGACTCTAAGGAAAAGCCTTTGAGTGAATGAAGAAATGAGTTTTCTTCTCACAACACAAACTTCTGGATGTGCACAGGCTGTGATTCTACCGTGGCCTGCCCAATCCAGAGGAAGCTGTTTATATATATATTTTTAAAGCTACAATATGTATAACACTTGTGTTTAGGGGCAATACTGTTGGTTGCGCCATTCAGAAACACCATTCAGAAAATCTGCCTAAGCTGAGGCAGATAAGAAGCAAATATGTATGAGGGGAAACACAGGAGAAAAACTGCTTGAAACCACGCTTCCCACTGGTTGCTGTCACTGATGACTTTCCTATCTACGCTCTTGGTGCCACAGAAAAATATTTCTCTGGGTGAGTTTTACAGTCAGTAACCATGACTATTTCTCTTTAAAAAAATAAAGGAAGGTAAGAAATGCTTATCTAGCACCACCATTCTCCTCCCACCTTCTTGGGGGCAAGCATGTCTACACTTATCAACTCATCTTCTCCACCTTAAATAGTAACTTTATTTCATCCTCCATAATTTGGTTTGGGTGTATCTACTTGATATCTTTCTACTCCTTCCAAGAAGAATTTATCAAGTTACTTTCCTTGAAACTTGGGCATTGAAACTTTCAGTTACCAACCCCCAGGAGTTTCTAATCTCTATCACAAAATCTGATGCCCAAAATGCTGAGACATCAGGAGTCCCCAAAAACTTGAGTCTGGTGAATGCAACCAGAGTAACTAACCTCAGGAAAGAGGGACCTTAGACACTCTTTGAGATGTACTAGAGCATCACTTCAAAAAGATTATACCAGCTGTAGGTCTCTGGGAAAGATGTATTTTCTAATTCATCTGGTACTCAGCAGTTAAGAGAAGGGGAACTCTTTATTGCAAATAAGGGCACCAGGAACACCCTGAGGGAGTGCCAGGCCCTGAAAAGGGCATTCAGAAGTGCAAACTGGAGGTGGTACAAGTGGGCTCATGTGGGTTATATGTCCTCCAGCAGATAATATTAAAGATTCTTAACCAAAGACTTAGAATCATCTGGAGAGATTTTTCAAAACAGAATCTTCGACTCCATTCTGTATTTAAAAAACAAACAAATAAACCAATTTCTGGGACCTAGCACACCTATTTTTTGAAAAAGTTTCTAAGAAGATTAACCAGACAAGTAATTAATTTAGAACAATGTTACCTAGGAAGTCTGCTTGAGCTTATAAATAGCCTTTGCTTCTCAGGGAATCCTTAAACCAACTGGAGCCCTTTAACCATGGAAAAGATGTGAAAAGCTCTTCTAGGTCAGCAGTGCTAAACCATTCTGCCCTGAGGACCCTTTTGACAAACACATGAAAGTCAGGGACCTTCTTTTTGCAAATAGTACATGCAATGTTTCCACTAAAACTTTAGTGGTTTCAGGAGATCCTAAAGCCTATCCCTGGGTTTCTGCTCTAGATAAATTCTCTGAGAAGCTGGCACACCCAAATTGGGGGCAGCAGACACAGTGGTTCTGAACATGGACTCAGGGACCAGACCAGACCACTTGACCATGCTGCCTGTTCCTTACTAGCTGTGTGACCTGAGGCAGGAGTACTCAGCTCAGTCTCTTGCCTAAAGAACAGAGATAACCACAGCACTGAATGCATGGGCTCGTTATGAGGCAAGTTAGTATTTGCAGAGCACTTAGAACAGTGCCTGACTTACAGTTAAGTACTGTTAACAAATGTTTCCTAAAGAAAAGTTCCCTCTTCTTTGACCATTTTCTGCTGTACACTTTACTCAGAATTTTTCATAATTAAGGATAACCACATTAGACTTACCTGAAATCTTTCACATGCTCAAATGTAGTATTACAACTATGCTAATGAGAGCTATCAGGAGAAATTTTTAAAGAAAGGCTTACTGGGAAACTGTTAGTTTAATGATTCCTCTTTCAACTGAGCTCCTGGTCAAACGTCATCTCCTTATAGGATCAACGCACAGAGCACTCCTTGGAAGAAGTGGTTCGTCTCTATTACATTAGCTCTTCAAAATCTGCATTTTGCTGCTCTCAAACTTTTCCTCTTTTGTAGAGTAAAACATAGCCTGTAGAATGCAGGCTAGAACTGCATTTATTTCAAACGTATATGGTTCCCTTGGATGTGGCCCCTGCCTATGTCTCTAGTCCATTTCCTTAACGTCAAGCATATCAAAATAACTTCCTGCTCTCCAAACACTAATGTTGTTCTTTCTGCTTAATATGTTCTTTTCCTAAAGCTTCTTCTGTCTGGAAAATATCTATTTAATCTGAAGATTTAGTTCAAGCTTGACAAAGACTTCTCAGGAAGGTTCTAACTCCTCTCCATCGCACCCACACCATGCACTTCCACTGTAGCATAAATAAGCATTTATCTATGCCTCACCCACAACACAGCGGTCTCCTGCTCATGCAGGGGCTCTCATCTTCACTCACATCCCAGTGACTCAATAAATACTTTTTCCCTTTGATTAAAGGGAAGAAGTTGACCAAATGGAATGAAACACTGGTTTCTCAACCTTTTTTTTTTTAAACCTCCCTATCACTCATAGGCAAACATACTTTCACCACTCATACAGCTCACTGGGCATAGGGACACACGACAGGGCAAGGGTGGGGCAACAGGATGACATGTGGGCTCACCTGGTTTCAAGTCATTGAACATAGCATCTAGGTGTGGGGGAAGAGTAACACAGATGGTAGACACAACCCAAAGAATACGAGTCTCTAAGAATATGCCAATAACTCTTCAGGAGTCCAGGCCAAAAAAAGAATCAAGGAAAACACAGTATGAAGCCAGTTCAATTTTAACCCAGATGGTGGCTACTCTGAAATAGAACTGAGTAAATCTTATAGTATGATATTGATTGCTTCAGAGGGAGAAAGGGGAGTTCTTTGTTTTCTTATTTCGAAATTCACTATCCCAACAGGTACAGAGCAGAAAGACATAATCCAGACAAGCTGAAGAAGTACCTTCTAAGAGCTTTCACAGTGATGTCTAGCCTGCCTAGGGCAAATCAATGATCACATACATATCCAACTGCCTACTTAGTATCTTTACCTGGATAACTAACAGACACCTCAAAATGAACATGCCCAAAACCAAATTCTTGATCGCCTCTCCTCATCCCTAAATGGAACCTCCTGCTGACTTTCCAAACCCAGTAAACAAAATACTGCAAGGCTTTCTATGGTGTCTCTGCTTCTGCACTCGTTTTCTCTACCTTCAACACCTAACTTCCCAGCCTCTTCTCAACACAGCATCAGAGTGATCTTAAAATGTAGGTCAGTTCATAGATATCTCCGTGTTTGAGCCTCTAATGATTTCCCCAAATTATAACTGCCTATGGTCAGATGCCTGTTACCTCTCTGCTGTCACACGCTGGGACTCTCGCATCAGCCATGGGAGCCAGCTGCTGTGCCTTGCACACACCAGGCATGCGCCTATCTCATAACCTTTTGTTCTTTCTTCTGTCTGAAATTCTCTCCCACCAGAAATCTGCAATGTTTATTCTGGCCTCCTTTAGGTGTTTGCTTTAAGCATTATCTTCTTATGCAGGTCTTCCATGACCAACGTATTTATGAAATCATACCACCCAATCTCCACCTCCAGGACTCCCTAGCTCAGGCTCTGCTTTTTCTCCCATTGCTCTTATCACACATTTTTACTGATTTGTTGGTGCACTGCCTGTCCCTGTGCCACATAACGCACCTCCAGTAAAACGCAAGTTCCACAAGGTAGGGGATTTTTGTCTCTTGTTACTACTCTCTTCTCAGTTCCTGAAACGGTGACTGGCACAGAGTACAGGCTCAGTAAGAATAATGACTGTAAAATACGTGCCTCTAAGTTCCTGACGGCCACTGGGCTTGGACAAGACATGAACCTGGACTAAAGTTTCCAAAAGGACAGTACTTCTTAAGTTTTTCCCAGTGTAATTCCTTTAACAGAGGAAGAAAGAATGGACATATATACTGGGGTGGAGGTAGGAGTAAGGATCAGGATTAGGGGCACAGTAGAAGACTCTTGAGAGTCCCTTGGACTGCAAGGAGATCCAACCGGTCCATTCTGAAGGAGATCAGCCCTGGGATTTCTTTGGAAGGAAATCCAAAGCATCATTGGAAGGAATGATGCTAAAGCTGAAACTCCAGTATTTTGGCCACCTCATGCGAAGAGTTGACTCATTGGAGAAGACTCTGATGCTGGGAGGGATTGGGGGCAGGAGGAGAAGGGGACGACAGAGGATGAGATGGCTGGATGGCATCACTGAGTCGATGGATGTGAGTCTGAGTGACCTCCGAGAGCTGGTGATGGATAGGGAGGCCTGGCGTGCTGCAGTTCATGGGGTCGCAAAGAGTCGGACACGACTGAGCGACTGATCTGATCTGATCTGATGAAGTAGCCCATAAGAACAAAATTTCTTTGAAGTTCTGTGCTATCCCATAATGAATCCAGGTGTTTTAATATGAAATGTGCTTCTTCACTTATCTTTAAACAAAACTGATGCTCCAGAGAATACACGTGCATTCTTCAGCCTCAACAACTTCTTAACAAGGTAGTTTTAAACACTGTGGGTCACGACCAATTGGTGGTTCTTAAAATTTGTTTAGTGGGATGTAACTGGCATAAAAAAATATAATAGAAGAAACTTCCCTAGAGGGCCAGTGGTTAAGACTCATGCTTCCACTTCAGGGGACATGAGTTCGATTCCTGGTCAAAGAAATTCTGCACAGTATGGCCAAGTAAGTAATAGAATAGAAAATGTCATAGTGTACCTCACTAAGAGTAAGTAAGGGCTCCTGAAACTGTTTCAGTTTTATGTACTGTATGTGTGAATATACTATGCAAAAATGTACCTCTTATGTAAGCCACAGCCAAAATCTATAAAAGCCCTAAATACTCACTCACCAAATTATAAAGCAAGCAGTGAGGAACTGGGCTCAGTGAGCTTAGGAACAGGGTGCACACCTCAGTTTCTGCTCTGAGGATGCCTAAAGCAGATCCCAGATGGTACCAAGAACCAAATTACTTAAATCCTGTGTTCCTCTGGTCTGCCATGAGCAACATGGGGACACAACAATATTTACTTGTTTCTCAGGGACATCAATAGGAAGAGCAAAAAGAAGTGATTATGAGGCACTTGGAAAACACAAAAGTGGGCTAGAAATGCTTAATAATAATAATGAGTTTTACAAGTTACTTTCAGTGGCTGCTGAGGAAAGAGCAGCCTGACAGCTTCAGCCTGTAACCAGCAATTAGTTTCTCTCCATAGTATACAAAGCCTGCTGCAGGGGCTGCGGCCCCTTTCTGGTGGCACAGCTGGAGACGAGCAGGCTGAATTAATATTCTAACCTTGTTCCAGTGCGCTCAAAAGTACTATAAAAAGGTACGAGATGAACTCAGTCTGAACTCTGGCAAATGGGGCTTCTATCTACACCTCTCCCCACAGATCACCACAGGAGGCACAGCCACAAGAAAATTCAAGTCAAGCGGTACACAGCTCACCTTTGAGAGTGTATCATCTACTCTTCCGTGACGTCACTTGTGACCTTTCCCAGTCTCTGAGGAATTTTTCCCCCTTTTTCTTCCTCTCTATTTAGCTTTGAGAAAGATTATCTGCAGGCTGGTCGAACCGAGGACCAGGCAGTGACGCCAACCTTCACCAGTTGTCTGAGGAATGATGATTCAGATGTGTTTTAAGCACCAGACTATATAGTAACAGAGCCTAGAGGAATGGCTCTGAGTGACAGGTTTTTAATGACACTGCCTCCAACTGTGTGATATGTCATCTGAGACTCAAGCAGAAGAGGCTCTCCGCTAGCTGCTGGAGTTAAATCCACCTGCAGTGCTGCATTCCCAGTCAATGTGAAAAAATACCTACCATTTTTAGTTTAAATATGGTCTTCTACTTCAAACCCTATTGACCAATAAACTACTGAGACCTCTCAGAGACGTCCTGACAAAACAAGTCTATCTATAGTATTTGACAATGTCTGAATAGAATTAAAAATATAGCAGGAAGAGGCATGCAACTCACCATGTGTGTGTGCTAAGTCACTTCACTTACAATCAACTCTCTGCGACCCTATGGACTGTGGCCCTCCTGGCTCCTCTGCCCCTGGGGATTCTCCAGGCAATAATACTGGAGTACGTTGCCATACCCTTCTCCAGGGGATATTCCCAACCCAGGGATTGAACCTGCCATCTCCTATGTCTCCTGCATTGCAGGTGGCTTCTTTACCACTAGTGCCACCATCCACCACAGAAAATATCAATTTACTTTCCTCCAATGCTAATTACATTTTAACTTGAAGAAGCATCTTTAGTTTACTTCCAAGGTTAAGATTCAACCAAGAATCCTTGATTTTTTTTTTCCTAGTGCACCCAATAGATCAGATGGATTGTATGGCAGTTGAACAGCCCTCAAAGAGTGCCTGTCTGCTGTTTATGATAGATAAAAGTCATACTTGTTTACTTTCACTGTTAAGAGTATGTGGCCAGAAGAGTCCTTTACAGGGAAAATCTGACAGGTCCCACTTGTTCCAATAAAAGCAGTAGTTTCAAAACCCTAATTTCTTGGGCAACAACTTGCACTTCAGCATTTGATATTTCCAAGGCTAACTAATGTCTATCTGTACCTCTTTACAGAATAGAGGCTTTCAGAATAGAAGGGAAAGCTCTGAAGAGACCCCCAGATAATCTCTTAAACTATAAATCTTCTAGTGGTACTCATAAGTACTGGGTTTTAGAATGGGAATTAGAACCTAAGAAACAACCTCTCTTAGCGAGTCTTGTTTTTGAAAGGTGCTACTGCTGCTGCTGCTAAGTCGCTTCAGTCGTGTCCGACTCTGTGTGACCCCACAGATGGCAGCCCACCAGGCTCCTCCGTCCCTGGGATTCTCCAGGCAAGAATACTGGAGTGGGTTGCCATTTCCTTCTTCAATGCACGCATGCTAAGTTGCTTCAGTCATGCTCAACTCTGTGCAACCCCATGGAGAGCAGCCCACCAGGCTCCTCTGTCCACGGGACTCTCAGGCAAGAATACTGGAATGCGTTGCCATTTCCTTCTCCTTTTGAAAGGTGAGGAGAAACCAAAAGCTACTAAAGCTGATGCAGCTCTGCCTCCTCCTGGAGCCCCCATTCTGTCACGTGATCTGCTTAATCTCAGACTCAGAAACCTCCCACATAGTTTACACCATGAACTGGGGTGTAGGCAGATTACATCGCCAGAACACCAAAGAGAAGTTTAAGATGTAAAGAGGTACAGACAGATTAGTTTAGAAGACTCTTGGAATAAACTGGTAAAAACTGGGCTTCCCTGGTGGCTCAGTGGTAAAGAATCCACCTGCCAATGCAGGAGACGGATTCTCCTGCACTCCTGGTTCAGAAAGATCCCACATGCCATGGAGCAACTAAGCCACATCTATTGAATCCAAGCTCTAGAGCCTGGGAACTGCAACTCCTAAGCCCACATGCTGCAGCCACTGAAGCCTGTACGCCCTTGAGTCCGTGCTCTACAATAAGACACCACAATGAAAAGCCCGTGCATGGCAACAGAGTAGCCCCTGCTTGTCACAAGCCCGTGCAAAGCAATGAACACCCAGTACAGCTGAAAATAAATAAATAATTATACTAAAACAAGCCAACAAAAAGCTGTTAAAAACCTCTGATTTAGGCAGGAGTAAATCAGAATGATGGTCTCCAAAAGCTGTATACACTAGAAGAACCCCAAAGCACAGTAGGGTTTGAACTACTGGAATCAAATTCGGTAATTCTCTGCAACTTAAGTTAGACTCTCAAGTACTGCTTAAAAAAAAAAAAAAAAAAGGCATTCCTGTCTCCTTTAAAGCCATTTGGAAAAAAGTAGAAAAGTCACAAATTTTAATCAAAGACTGACTCTGTGGAAGGACTCTTTCAAGAAGCTTCTTTTCGAAGTCCACACAAAGCCACCACTAAAGCCAGCCGAACTACAGAGTCAGATGGAACTCAAAGCCTTCAACTCTCAAGACAGCCTCCAGTGCCAGCATGTGACATCTCATCCATCTCAAAGTGAAATTCAGTTTAGGATTTCCAATCTTTTTACTGCTTACCTCTGAACTGATAAACAACCACACCCATTCCCCAAAAAGCAAATTCTTCTAAAAGCACATGCAGAAAAATCTGGAATTGGGAAGCACTAGACCATTACTTTAAATTTTTTTTTTCCCTTTTAAAGGCAAAAGTTAGACTGTTTTGAGTATTATTTGAAAAGAACTATTTTCTGAAAGCAAAGAATGAACGATGAGATTCATCCATGGGCCAAAGACATCCCTCTTTCCCCTTCCTTTCAAAGTGTGCCTCCTTATCACTTTACTTCCATCAGAATTAGGAAACATATAGGCTTTTTCTGGTCTCCCAGAAAGAGGTTTGCTCAGCTCCATTTCCTGTCAGATATCTGAACGATTCCGCTTTTCCCTGGGGCTCTGAGCACTTACAGAGCATCCTCGAGTTTCCAAAGTTATTCTGAGAATATTACACAAATAATTTGATGGTATTAGGATAATGGTTTAATAGTTGTATGGTGACAATTTTTTTTTATTTTGAAGTGGCACAAAAACATAGGTTAATAACAGAAAAAGTTCCCTAAACGTTATAACAGTCACATGTTCTATTATCCTAGTTATCGCCAGTCTTGGAAATAAGGTCCATTAATGTGCTGTGGTCTTGCCTTTTGAAACATCAATGAACAGAGTAAAGAAAGCAGTAGCTTCTAATGTTTGTCTGCCCACTTGAGAGAAAAATGAATTTGTGATTATAGCCCTCAGATTAAACAAAGACCTGATCCATCCAGGTAAAAAGGTATTAAAGGGGCAAGGCCACTAAGAAACAAGAGGCAGAGAGTGTGTTTAGGAACACCGCTTGCTACGATGAGGAGATGGCCTTGCTAAGTCTGGTTTAAGAACTGGAGGCACCAGATACCTGTAAACACTTTCTTAAATGAGAGCAAAAAGATTCATTCAACAACAAATATTTATTAAACACCCACTGTGTGCAAGGCATTGTTCTAGGCACTGGGGGATAAGTCATGAAGGGAAAAAAAAAAAAAAAAACTAAGACAAAAACTGTTGCCCTTTTGAAGTGTGCGTTCCTGTCGGGAAGCAGTGGGTTGTGGGGTGATGGGTGGGAGGGGGAGAGGCGAAAATCAATTAAGTATAATAAACAGTATTTAAAATGGATAAGTGCTCTGGGGGTGGGGGGAGAATAAGGATAAAGGGGGTCAAGAATACTGGGAGTAGAGTGAGGAGGCCTTATCAGAAAGGTCCTGTTTTACTCAAGGCCTGAAGGAGGCAATGAGTCAAGCAGATGCGGCAGCTGGGAGAAGGAACATCCCACGTGTGGGAAACAGCCAATTTCAAGGCCCTGAGGTGGCAGCATACCGGTCAGTCTGAGGACCCATGAAGATGCCAGTGTGGCCAAGTGGAGTGAGGGGAGCAGTAGCAGATGAAGTCAGTGAGGTAGGGGGCAAGTGGAAGACATGGCTGGATCATACAGGGACTTGGGGACCACTGTTAGGACTTGGGCTTTTCTGCTTGGAAAGAATACCAATGCAAGTTCTTCTACACTAGTGATGTAAACACGTGTCTAACCGGGCACTGGTACAGCAAGAATTAAGCAACCATTACAACTCTGCTAGGACCTGTGGAGAGGGTCACAGGGACCACTGGTCAAGGGAAAATGATGCTAAGATATACTGCATCTGTTCCTGCTCCAGAGAGCTTCCTCATTATTAGTTTTACATCTTAGGCAAAATAAATCAGAAAACTCACAGCAAAGGTAATTTGATCTCTTTTCTGTCAATACAGAACCAACCTGCCATGCTATACTGATCAATTTGGTTACCACCCAGAAACCTTTATCACAAGCTCCAGATGCCCTCCTCCTCCAGCAGTCTTCAACAGAATTACTCTCTACAGTTTCAGATGCCAGAAAGAGCCAACAGTATTTTCAGAGGCCTTTCAGTCTTTCCAACAGTTAAGTTCCCCAAACCCAAGGTCTTACCTTAAACAGGTTCTGCCCAACCTACAGACTCTAACTCTAAAAGCATGATCTCTTTCAGCCTTTATGAACAGCTCTGTGTACCCTGCTATGATGGGCTGATGTGCCCATGATTGCAGCTGTTGCACTACTGAATACTATTTACCATTAAAAGGCATCATGATCTGTTTGCTATGCAGGGCTTATTGTTAAAACTTTAAAATACATTTTGTACATACTGTACTGAACCACAAAATGGTGAAGAAAGGACTAATAAACTATCAGTTAAAGTTATTAGATATTCCACACCCCAGTCTGGTATGTCATGGGACTGAAGGCACAAAAAAAACTCAAGAATAAACTTCAGTAATGAGAGTGAATGAACATTATTTTAAAATCCTGAGATGACACTGATCTAGAATCTAATATAGGTTCTAGAAAGTTAGAAATCAAGAGGGTTCATAGGTGTGCTGTATTATTTACCCAGAGCGTAGACAAAAAGCAGACACAGGTGGCTGTTAGATGACTGGGCACATGGGTAGGCCATTGTGCAGAGATGCTATCTCTGGGTAGTTTTACCAGGGAATCAGGTCATATACAGAAGGGGCAGAAACTATTGTCAGAAACACAGTATGAGCCTTGGAATGAGCTATGGATTTGAGAAGTTTTGTGCTTTCATATTTGGAGTATCTGACTTCCCACTCCTTCAGTGGAATGTTGCCACTAAGCCCAAGACCGAATTCACATACTTTTCAAAAATGATTAAATGATGTTTTCCTTTGTCTCCAATGTAACTCAATCTAACCACATTTACTAGTGTCTCCACATCTGTTTTCCATTAAAATTAGAATAAAACTGACATTTACTTGCAGAACACAAACGTAAGTCCTTCCACAAACTTAGGCTTTCCTGAAGTAGAATAAAAGGGAAAATGAATTCAGACTGGGTATATTTTCATTATAGGTCCACCTGACTGATTTTCAGGCCTTGTGAGCCTTGATTCAGAGAGAAACTTATTGTATAAAACCTGATCTCAATACCATGAAACCTATGTATAACCTCACCCTACAAAACTGTGAATAAAAGAAACTTTTCCAATCTCACTGAACGTGACGCCACAAAGTATTAAGAGAGCTAAACATGAATGAGGGCAAGATATGGCTCTCAAGTGGGCTTCAATCCAGTTTAGGAAAATCCCAGGGTGTTTCCTTTAATTCCAACCTATAATGTACCCCAAGGCTTTGTGTAAAAATTACGTGCCACTACGAGAACATAAGGACTAGAAAGAGGTACCTAGTTTTTATTCAGAATTTGAAGTCCTCTACTGCATAAAGATCTATTTTCCAATCATCTAACTAGAAATACAAAACTAATTCAATTTTTATCAACTCTTGACTAACATGATAAAAAAGATGGTTGAAATTTTAATAGATGAAATCCACAAATCATTTCTATTATCCTGCAGAACTATGTGAAATTTAGTATCATGTGGCCAAGCATGGGCTTCTATTCCTTGGGTAATCATCTCACAGGCTCTTTTTAATGATGACTAGTTCTCAAGCTTGGATGTTTTAAGAACTGAATTCTGGGTTTTAGGAACAACTGTCTCCTACCATTGAAGCCAGATTTATAATTTGCTAGACCATGTCAGCCTATCAGGATACAGGATTTTTATCTACTGCTTACGTGTGGTTATTCAAGCAGGGCAGCTGCTACTGACAAATATATTCGTAGAAGAGAGTACCAGAAGCCAGTAGTTGAGTTCTGGTTATAGAAAGACAAAAGATGTTGTTGTTTAGAGAATCTTGATTATCTTGACATAAGGATAAGGAGGTTCTCTATAGGGCCAACTGAGTGAAAAAGGAACATTTAGTATATTGGAGAAGGCAATGGCACCCCACTCTAGTACTCTTGCCTGGAAAATCCCATGGATAGAGGAGCCTGGTAGGCTGCTCCATGGGGTCACTAAGAGTCGGACACGACTGAGCGACTTCCCTTTCACTTTTCACTTTCATACACTGGAGAAGGAAAAGGCAACCCACTCCAGTGTTCTTGCCTGGAAAAATCCCAGGGACAGGGGAATCTGGTGGGCTTCCGTCTATGGGGTCGCACAGAGTTGGACACGACTGAAGCGACTTAGCAGTATATAAGATACTCTACTTCTCAGATGAGATTAAAGGACACATTTATAGTACTGATGTGACATGAAAAATATATCAAAATTGAAATAGCAATCACGAAAAGCAATTTTCTCTTTTCTCTTTGGTGGTAAAATATTTTCATCTTTCATAACCATTTCCTACAGGTTGTTAACGGAACATTTCAGATTCTGTCCTGTCTACAGGGGTTATTTTCAGCACTGGATCTATCTGTGACCTGGGAATCTCTTATAGTTTTCCTAAGATCCACCACTTCAAGGACTCAGTGTCTGTTCAAGCAGCATGTGGTCCCATAAAAGCAACCAGAGTGCACAGTCCTCAGCTGTGGATCCTGGAAGACCAAAGGAGGCTTTAATACTGAACTTGTTTGGCTTGCACAACAGTCAAGAAAAGTCAGTAAATGCCAAGCTGGTTTGCTTCCTTTGATGGAAGCTGCTTAAAAGGTCTTCCGTTTGGAAGCATTTACCAGTTTTTCTGGTACAATAGCTACAGCTGTAGGCCTTCTGAGTGTGAACGGACATATGTAAGACACGAAATATCAGGGACAGGCACCATCTGCAACTGATTGTCTCATAGGCTGGAACTGCAATGTGGGAGTAGAAAGGGACAGAATTTTCTCAGGGCCATACACTGCCAAAAAACAAAACAACACAACCCCCACCCCTCCAAAAAAAAAACACCCCTTTTGGTTAACAAAGATCTTAAAGACATGAATAAATGGGGTTATAAGATTGTGTCCTTTGCAGCTAGCATCCTTAGCACTTCTTGCCCTAATCATTCAAAGGTTAAATGAATAGGGTTGATGAATACTGCCTTGTTTTATAAGGGACATTCAAATAAAAAACTGAGACATTATTTCTTTTCTGTAATTAATATCCATCCTCTTATCAAACAAAACTTAAGTGGGGTTTAAAGAGGATACAAAGATAGATAATAAAAAACCATATACACTAAAGGATCAATTATTTATCTATAGATTAACCTCTAACCACAAAGAAGTACAGAAGGAAGGAAAGAAGGATTTTTATGAAGGTGTCATGAGACTTTCAGGTAAAGATAGCAGACTTCAAATCACATTTAAATTTTCTTTCTCCTGGAAGAATTCAGCTATAATTAGAAGGAAAAAAGAATTAAGGGTATAAGTTTACAAAGATGGTAAAGAAAAAAACACAGTAGCAACAAAATCTTGGTAACTGTAAAACAAATGCTGTTAGCAATAACACTGCACAATTCTCCAAGTCTTAGGACTGGTAGCACCTCTGGAATTGCATGGAGGGGAAATGATGGAGGGGCCGTGAAAAAAAGAGGATGAAGAAACTGAGCCCAAGACCCCACACCACCCTGAGCTGCCTCAGCCCCTCAATAAAACTAAAAGACTGATTCTTTCAGAGGAGATAAGATAGATAGTACTTTGAAGGGAATGCTAGACATGGCTGACGGGTGGTGGAATAAGGGAATTTACGCATACTGAGTGCTGAGACTCTCCAGTCCTCCTTCCCAGTTTAGCTCCCAGGAGGCTGGTAGAAAGCCTTTAAATTCTAAACAGGAGAGTCAAGGATAATTTTTGGAACAATTAAGCCAGCTCCCAAAAGACAGACATGACAGTACTGACACAGAGGATTCCAGATGCGTTCAGTGATGGGTGGGTGGAGGTCCTACCCTGGGTCTTACGGTTTAGAGGGCCATACTCTGATCTTCCTCTGGCCTCCTCAGACCCCTTCTACACAAGAATCCAAATGGCCAAAGAGACATGCCCAGGTAGAAAACACAGAATTTCCTAGCTAAAAACCCCTAACACTGTTTCCAGGTCCTGTGTGAGATACTTCTACTGGTCACTTTTTCTGAGGGTCAGTAAACATATCCTCAGGCCCAAGGGATGGCCAAAGGGTGGAAGTGGCATAGAAGAAGAGAAGGCTGTGAAACACGGTTCTCCAGTTGTATTCCTGAGTGAACAGAGGTGGAATTTTAGCAAAGAACCAAATGGAAATCCTAGAATTGAAAAGTACAGTATCTGAAATGCAAGTTATACTGGACAGATATACCAGAATATCGCAGCCTATAAAAGAAAAGAGTCTGTATACTTGAAGACAGATCAACAGGAATTACCCATTCTGAAGAACAGAAAGAAAAAACAAAAACAACTGAAAACCAGCCTTAGGGGTTGAGGGGACAATCTGAGGGGACCATCAAGTAGTTACACGTGACAGTGGCGTGTACATACTCAGTCGTGTCTGACTCTTTATAACCCCATGGACTGCAGCCTGTCAGACTCCTTGGTCCATGGAATTTTTCAGGCAAGAAATACTGGAGTGGGTTGCTATTTTCCTTCTCCAGGGGATCCTCTGACCCAGGGATCAAACCCACATCTCTACTGCTCCTGCACAGGCAGGTAGATTCTTTACCACTTGTGCCACCTTAGAAGTGGAATTCTGAAGGAAGGGAAGTAAGATACTGGGACTGAAAAAAAACTGAAGAAATAATTTTAGAAAAAGCACAACACTTCCCTAAATTTAGGAGAAGCTATCAATTTATAGATCCAAGTGCAGTGAACCTGTAGCCAGGTAAATGTAATGAAAATACCAAGGTATATAACAGTCAAGCCACTGAAAACCAAACATAAAAATGAAGGAGCCCAAAGATCAGCACTGCCCAACAGAACTTCCCATAATGACAGAAATGTTCCACTTCTGCACTGACCACTTCAGTAACCACCAGCCATGTGAACATTTGAATGTGGCTAATGCAACTGAGGAAATAAACTTTTTATTTTACTTGATTTTAATTAATTTCCATTTAGATAGCTGCATGTGGCTAAGGGTTTATTTTATTGAACAGGGCAGTTAAGGAGCCTTATGAGATATTAACCCATCATTAATATGTGCACTTTACTGATTCAAACAAACAATAATAAATAAATAAAAACAAAAGTTTAAGACACGGAGATAATCAGAAACTTGAGCACTAACCAGATATCTGATGTTTAAGGAATTCTTGTTAATTTTTAACGTGCACAATAGTTGCTGTGGTTATGTTTGTAAAAAGAAGCCGTTTTAAATATATACACTGAAATATTTACAGAGGAAATGATGGGGCAGGAATATGCTCAGGGAGCAAAGATGAAATGCTACTAACATTGGATTGATTAATTATTGAAGCTGAGGGATGAGCACACAGGGACTCATTACATGACTGCTTACTTTTGTAGTTAAAATTTTTTCACAAAGTTTTTAGAAAATAGAGCAAACAGGAGGACTTCCTTGGTGGTCCAGTGGTTAAGACTCTGTACATCCACTGCAGGGGTGCAGGTTCAATTCCTGCTCAGGGAACTAAGAGCCTGCATGTCACGTGGTTATGGCAAAAAAAAAAAAAAAAAAATAGAGCAGGAGGAGATGGAAAATAGGACAAAAAGCAGAAGATTCATCCAGGAAGGTCAACATTCAAAGAGCAAGACTTCCAATAAGAGAGACAAAGAAAATGAAAGGAGATCTATAAAAAAGCAAAGTTCCCAGAATTGAAGGATACAAGTTTCCACACTGAAAAAGCACAATAAGGACCTAGTGCAGTGGGTGAAAAAAGACACAAACCAAGGCATATCATTGTGAAATTTCAGAAGAGGGAAAAACAGAGGATGGTACAAGCTTTCATTCAGAGAGAACATGGCACAGAAAAGGATCAAGAATCAAAATGACTTCAGACTAGGAGGAAAACTATTTTTCATCTAGAAAGATATACAGAAACCATCATATACGTGTGAAGAAAAAAACATTCTAAAACATGTAAAGTCGCTACCTGTTTAAAACTTTACTCTACACACCTATCTAATACTTTCATCACCTGATGTGAAGAACTGACTTATTGAAAAGACCCTGATGCTGGGAAAGATTGAAGGAGGGAGGACAAGGGAACCACAAAGGATGAGATGGTTGGATGGCATCAACGACGCGTTGGTGATGGACAGGGAGGCCTGGCGTGCTGCAGTCCCAAGGGGTGCCAAAGAGTCGGACCCAACTGCGCGGCTGAACTGAACTGAACTGACCATCTATTTTTAGGAAGCTACAGGAGTATGTTCTTCATCAAAATGAAGGAGTAAATCAAGGAAAGAAAAATACAAGAGGAGACCCAACATACAAGACAGATGAAGAGAATGAATCCTCAGGGCTATGATGAAGGGAGTTCACAGGATGATAGTAACAGGTGTGGAAGAAAATTGTTCCAGACTAAAGCAGTCAAACGGCTCCCAAAGGAGACTTTAAGAGTAAAATCGGTAGGACTATTTTGAAGAGTTTGATCTCACTGGAATTTGGGAATGAAGAACAGTTAACACAAAAAATTAAGCAAATAAATAGAGACGAGTCTTAATGGGTAAATATTTAATTTCTTATAAAAAGTTTTATGGAGAAAAATAATCACACTATATAGTTCGGCTCTGAGGAGTATATATAATCATAGGAACATGAACAATGAATACTAATTAAAGGAAATCCTAAGACAGTTCTATCAGGAAAAATATGAGGACTGGGAATATGTACACAGATAATGGCTATAAGGAGAAGGCAATGGCACCCCACTCCAGTACTCTTGCCTGGAAAATCCCATGGATGGAGGAGCCTGGTAGGTTGCAGTCCATGGGGTCGCACAGAGTTGGACACGACTGAAGCGACTTAGCAGTAGCAGCAATAGCCATAAGTTGCAAGAGAAGGCTGGGAACTCGGTTTTTCTTAGCTAACTCTAGAACTAGTTTACTCTAAACTGATATTCACAGACCTGATAAAAATTAAAACTTGAAAGAAAGGGGTATCAACGTTCTCACGAAAGTTCACAGCTTGGTGAAAAAGGAGGCCAAGCAAATGTGAGAACTCCACAGCATCCATACAAAGACTGGGATGAATATGTTATGTCACAATTCTATTGTACTTCTGAAGACACTGACTTGAAGAAGCAGTCACTTGCCAAGTGTCAAGTTTGAAGGAGTATATTGGGAAAATGTTTCTAAGCAACTAACACAGATGAAATAGATGAAGTGAAAAGGATATCAAAGTCAGAGAAAGCTCTTTTAGACAAAATTCATTTAGACATTTGTTAAGGTTTTTTTTAATTTAAATACATGGGATCAATTCTTTTTTTTTTAAGGAATATAATATGTTAAACTCAAGAGAAGCTCCCGAGGGGGGGGGGGGGCAAGCTAAACTTTGCTTTGTGTTAATATTTATAAGTTGGATTCACAAAGGCTTTTGATAACCAACATTATTAGTACAGTAGATTTTCTAGGTTCAAATTTCTACTAGGTATTTAATGCTCTTTCTAAGGTATAATCTATTTTACATTTTAAGAGAGAACAGTGTCTTTTTTTCAATAATGGTTCAAAAAGACCATAGGTCAGTACGCAGTTTGATGATATTTTTAATGAAAAGTTTTTGTACTAAATGCTACATTACAGTTCTGGAGGCTAGTTTGCTTTGTCTGTCCTATATATAGATATCAAATTAGCCAAAACAGCTAAAACTCGCACTGCTTCCCAAATTTCATTTCCTAAAACTCTTTTTTTCTTTTCTAATTTTATGGTCTGCAGTACTAGAAAAGCACTCATTTTTCCTGCATGAGCTCTTGAATTTAAACATATATATTTATAATGTTTAAATGTCAATCAATCTTTACCTGGCTTTATCTGGATCTTTATGGTTAATATCTGACTCTATTCATACTGGGACAAGAGCAGAACAGAAGCTGAAAACTAAGGTAACACACCATCTTCAGTTAATCATTAGTTTCAACTTCCACTAGCAGACATTAAAAAGAGCTGCTCTCAGGGGGAAAAACTTCATCTGTTTTCAAGTTTTTGCTTATCTTCTCCATTGGGCAATGCCCATTAAATGAGAAAACAGCCATAATTATGACATCCTTCAAAGGAAAGAATCCATGGGAAAGCATGGAGAATCAGTAGTTGACTACAGATGGAAAATTTGTTTTCTCAATGGCACCCCCACCCCAGTACTTTTGCCTGGAGAATCCCATGGACAGAGGAGCCTGGTGGGCTCCAGTCCATGGGGTCGCTGAGAGTTGGACACAACTGAGCGACTTCACTTTCACTTTTCACTTTCATACATTGGAGAAGGAAATGGCAACCCACTCCAGTGTTCTTGCCTGGAGAATCCCAGGGACAGGGGAGCCTGGTGAGCTTCCGTCTATGGGGTCGCACAGAGTCGGACACGACTGAAGCGACTTAGCAGCAGCAGAGAAGTTGAACTGTTTTATTACATTCTGCTTAGATGGAAAAATTATAAGTTTTTTTAATGTCAGGTTTGTGAAAATGAAAAACTTGATAGTTCTAATGCGAGAGAAGGATTTGGACTAAGATTCAACCTCTTTTATGAGGGTTCCTGGGACTTCCCTGGTGGTCTAGTAGTTAAGACTCTGGGCTTCCAATGCAAGAGACACCAGTTCAATCCACGGTTGGGGAACTAAGATCCCACATGCCATGCAGCCAAACAAACAAAAAGATCAACTCATGTGAGGGTTCCCACCTGGGATGTTCATTTTACTGAATGTGAAGTGGAAATGCAAACAGGGAAGTAAACTGACATTTATTCACAGTTCCCTTTTGGTTTTAAGAGGAGGAAATTTGCCCTGATTTCTGTGACCCAAATTCCTTTTCCTACTTCTACAGGAAAGCATTCTCGCACCCATGCTGACTGACCTCAAATATTTGGCTTGAGGATCTGTGAGCCAACAGGAGGTTAGATTTCCATGAAAAGAGAGCAGATGTAAATTTGGGTTAGTTACTTACTTTAGGACTCTATGTTGGAAAAGCCCCTCAACACATTAGTCTTATCATAGCAGCACAGCCAATTCCTTCTGCACAGTAATCCTTGTTCTGCTCTCCTAGACTGAGCCAAGTTATATTGTGACTCACTCATTGTCACTCTATATCATCAAACTCTTTGCTAAAAAAGAAGCAGTCAACTACTGAGGCAGCAAGGCAATCAGTCAACTGGCAAGCAGGCCTGGTGTGCTGGTATTTTACCCATTCTGGAGAACATTAGTTTCAACTCTTAGTAATTTTACTGTTGATGTCTCATCATGAGTACTAGGATCCCACACAGGTATTTCCAAGACACCGAGCAATGGGATCCTACCTGTCTTGACCGCAAAGTGGAAGGTTGCTATTTTTTGTTCATCATTTAAACTGTATTTTATAGTCTCATTCAGACTACTCTCAAGTTCTTGGTAGAAGGGGATGCCCAATCCTCTTAGTTGAGTCTTATGTCAGTCACAGTACATCATTCCCTTTTTTCTTTTTTTGTTAGTTTTTGAGCTCACTTTCAGTAGAGATTTTCTTTTCAGATGGGAGTCCTGATGGCCGTGAAGTTCAAAATTGTTGCAAAAGGGCCATTTTTGCATTTGCTTCTGCCAAGTATCCCAGGCTCTATCAGTTCTCTATCAGTTCCAACTTTACACTAATTTACTGGTTTGGAGAATTCTGTACCTACGCAGTATAAACTCAGGCTCTGGATTTTTCACAAGAGGCCACCAGAGCTCTGGTCAGAGAGAACTTTGTCCCATTACTTGCCTCTGTGGAAATGTGTTTCTAGTTCCCCTTTCACTGAGGGACTTGCCCTTCCAGGGAGTGAGCTTTATGCAAAGCTCAGTTACAGTTCTCCATCTCAGGTCGGCCCAAGGTGGTCTCTTCTGTCCTTGTGAACATTAAAACCCTCAACTTCCAGGCTTGTATCTGTATTTTATCCCTTCAGGTTGCCGTGGCTTCAATTTACGTGCTTACTACTCTACCTTCACATTGCTTAAACCCCAGAAGGCTTATTTCAAAGAGAAATTCAAAGTGATGCAATTGAAATCAAACTCTAAGCTAGGACTTAAGCATTCTAAAAATTCAGTATTTTCAAGATAGAGAGGCTCTTGTAGACATGATAAAGTTCTAAGCTCCTCTAAGTTGATGTTACACTTACCACATGCAAATTATATAGATAACCCAACTATTTATGGCAGTGTGTTCAAAGATGACCTCCACATAGCTTTCCTGAAATCTACTCTTGCTGCTGCAGCTGCTAAGTTGCTTCAGTCGTGTCCAACTCTGTGCAACACCATAGACGGTAGCCCACCAGGCTCCCCCGTCCCTGGGATTCTCCAGGCAAGAACACTGGAGTGGGTTGCCATTTCCTTCTCCAATGCATGAAAGTGAAGAGTGAAAGTGAAGTCGCTCAGTTGTGTCCGACTATTAGTGACCCCATGGACTGCAGCCTACCAGGTTCCTCCGTCCATAGGATTTTCCAGGCAAGAGTACTGGAGTGGGGTGCCATTGCCTTCTCTGGGAAATCTACTCTTACAATGTTCAGATTCCCTTTTATGAAAGTCTTAAGAAAAAAGTTTGTAAATAACACCTTGAAAAGTTTTTGTTTGTTGAGTTAAAAAAAATTAGTAACTTTCTGTGTCAATGTATGACTTTTGTGTGTGTGTGTATGTTTTAACAAAAAATAAGTCTTCTCCACAGACTTATTTCAAACCCTATTCCATGACTAAATGTAATATGAGAGGAGTTGCTTTACATATAAAAATAAAATTGGCAAGGTATCAACCTATACACCCAGAGTGAAGTAAAAGTCTAACCTGCAGGTTGTTCAGAGGCTCCATCTTCATGACAGGGCCCAAGGTGTTGAGGGGCAGGGAGACATCAATGCTCTGGTTTGGCATCAGTGGTGTATGGATGGCCAGAGGAGTGCTAGGGATGACACCAAAGCTAGAAGAGAGGGTGAAGAAATCCTAGATGTTAATTAGGAGGCAGGATTTAGACACATCTTTAGGTTTCAATGGCTTTTTATACAAGGAAACATAATTTTTAACAAAATTAAATGGAAGGAACAGCAGGAGCTAAAGTGCCCAATTCTAATTTGCTGTAACACTGGTTACCACATAACCTCTGTTTTCCATGAAATAGATTAGAGGAAGGAGAAAACATTCAGCAGCAGAGAACTGGTTAGCTAATGCCCTGATTCTAAAGTTTTCTTATGTTTTTCAAGTCACTAGAGGGGCAGGTTTGATAAACATCTCTTTTTTTATACATCTGTCTTTAGATAATCCTTAAGAGAATACCCACCCTGCAAAGTACACTACTACGAAATATACCATGTTCATGGATTGGTAGAATCAATATAGCGAAAATGAGTATACTACCCAAAGCAATTTACAGATTCAATGCAATCCCCATCAAGCTACCAACAGTATTCTTCACAGAGCTAGAACAAATAATTTCTCAATTTGTATGGAAATACAAAAAACCTCGAATAGCCAAAGCTATCTTGAGAAAGAAGAATGGAACTGGAGGCATCAACCTGCCTGACTTCAGGCTCTACTACAAAGCCACAGTCATCAAGACAGTATGGTACTGGCACAAAGACAGAAATATAGATCAATGGAACAAAATAGAAAGCCCAGAGATAAATCCACGCACATATGGACACCTTATCTTTGACAAAGGAGGCAAGAATATACAATGGATTAAAGACAATCTCTTTAACAAGTGGTGCTGGGAAAACTGGTCAAACACTTGTAAAAGAATGAAACTAGAACACTCTGTAACACCATACACAAAAATAAACTCAAAATGGATTAAAGATCTAAATGTAAGACCAGAAACCATAAAACTCCTAGAAGAGAACATAGGCAAAACACTCTCTGACATACATCACAGCAGGATCCTCTATGACCCACCTCCCAGAATATTGGAAATAAAATAAAAAATAAACAAATGGGACCTAATTAAACTTAAAAGCTTCTGCACAACAACAGAAACTATAAGCAAGGTGAAAAGACAGCCTTCAGAATGGGAGAAAGTAATAGCAAATGAAGCAACAAACAACTAATCTCAAAAATATACAAGCAACTCCTATAGCTCAATTCCAGAAAAATAAATGACCCAATCAAAAAATGGGCCAAAGAACTAAATAGACATCTCTCCAAAGAAGACATACAGATGGTTAACAAACACATGAAAAGATGCTCAACATCACTCATTATCAGAGAAATGCAAATCAAAACCACTATGAGGTATCATTTCACGCCAGTCAGAATGGCTGCGATCCAAAAGTCTACAAGCAATAAATGCTGGAGAGGGTGTGGAAAAAAGGGAATCCTCTTACACTGTTGGTGGGAATGCAAACTAGTACAGCCACTATGGAGAACAATGTGGAGATTCATCAAAAAACTGGGAACAGAACTGCCTTATGATCCAGCAATCCCACTGCTGGGCATATACACTGAGAAAACCAGAATTGAAAGAGACATGTGTACCCCAATGTTCATAGCAGCACTGTTTATAATAGCCAGGACTTGGAAGCAACCTAGATGTCCATCAGCAGATGAATGGATAAGAAAGCTGTGGTACATATACACAATGGAATATTACTCAGCCATCAAAAAGAATACATTGGAATCAGTTCTAATGAGGTGGATGGAACTGGAGCCTATTATACAGAGTGAAGTAAGCCAGAAAGAAAAACACAAATACAGTATACTAACACATATATATGGAATTTAGAAAGATGGTAACAATAACCCTGTATACGATACAGCAAAAGAGATACTAATGTACAGGACAGTCTTTTGGACTCTGGGAGAGGGAGAGGGTGGGATGATTTGGGAGAATGGCATTGAAATATGTATAATATCATATTTGAAACGAGTCGCCAGTCCAGGTTTGATGCCTGATACCGGATGCCTGGGGCTGGTGCACTGGGACGACCCAGAGGGATGGTATGGGGAGGGAGGTGGGAGGAGGGTTCAGGATGGGGAACACATGTATACTTGTGGCGGATTTATTTTGATGTATGGCAAAAGCAATACAATATTGTAAAGTTAAGCAAAATAAAATCAAAAACAAAACAAACAAAAACCAAAGTACACTACTACTATTTCACTAGCTTGATAACCTGCCCAGTCAGCCCAGAGGATGATTTACAGTAACTCTCTTTTTTCTTTGTTTACTTACATAAGATACAATCATTGGGAAAAAGCCACTCTAAGTAAAGCAGAACTGAACGACTTAAACATTCAAAACAATAGTCCAAAGGACAAAAGACACGCTGTAGACTCAAACCTGGCCACTTTTGTAGCCTAAGGTAGGCAGTGAGTATCCACCACAGTTAAACTTCTCACAGAAGCTTGCATGGTAATAATATAAGAATAGTAAAGAGCTAGGAAAAGTCTGAGTTTGAAGTCACATAAAAACAAAAATGTATGAAGGAAGACCAAAAGGGAAAAGTCGGGCCACAGGTATAGCAAATGAACAACTTAATGATATAAATTTACATTGAATTTATGCTCTAATTAGCCTCAGGAAGAAAGATGAGATTATAATATAACATAATTAGAGTTTTTTAGGCAGTATCAATTTCAGAACAGCAGGAGAAACATTTTCCTTTTCCTAGATAGACTATACTTTAGAGTCCCAAATGTAATAAATGATTTTGAGTAGACACATCAAATCATTCTGGTATTAACATTTATGGGTCAAAAACTATTCTGCCCTTTTGATCTTGCTCTCATGATTCATCTATGTGGAACACCATAGGGAATCTTTAAAAAAAGGCTACCAGAACTAGTAAGTAAGTTTATTGAAGTTGTAAGATACAAGTTCAATATACAAAAATCAACTGTATTTCTATATACTAGCAACCAAAGACAATGGCACCCCACTCCAGTACTCTTGCCTGGAGAATCCCATGGATGGAGGGGCCTGATGGGCTGCAGTCCATGGAGTCGCTAGGAGTCGGACATGACTGAGCGACTTCACTTTCACTTTCATGCACTGGAGAAGGAAATGGCAACCCACTCCAGTGTTTTTGCCTAGAGAATCCCAGGGACGGGGGAACCTGGTAGGCTGCCGTCTCTGGGGTCGCACAGAGTCGGACATGACTGAAGTGACTTAGCAGCAGCAGCGGCAACCAAAAGTTAAAACATGCTACTTACTGTAACATCAAAACTATGAAACACTTAAATACAACAAAAGATGTGTAAGATCTGTACATGAAAAATTATGAAGTACTGTAGAGGAAAGTTAAAGATGTCCTACATAAATGGAGAGAGATGCTATGCTGATGGATTAGAAGACTCAGTATTATTTGTTGTCAGCTCTTCCTCAAACTGATCTATATATTCCCTGTACCTTCCATCAAAATCCAAGCAGAAGAAAGACCTAGAATTGCCCAAAACAATTTCTGAAAAAGGACACAGTTGGAGGGTTTACACTATATGACTTTAAGATTTACTACAGAAAAAGACTTCACTTTGACTCTTACTTTATACCATACTGGGCTTCCCAGGTGGCGCTAATGGTAAAGAATCCACCTGCCAATTCAAGAGATGAGGAATTCTGGGTCGGGAAGATCCTGTGGAGGAGAGCATGGCAACCTACTCCAGTACTCTTGCCTGGAAAATTCCATAGACAGAGAAGCCTGGTGGGCTACAATCCATGGGGCCGTGAAGAGTTGGACACAACTGGATACTGCACAGTACACCATATTATCTTACCAAAATGATCTCAAAATGAATTATAAAGGGAAACATAAGAGCTTTATTGATTGCCATTTCTATTAGAAAAAAATTTTTAATTGTATTAATAACTGTAGGTCAGGCAAAGATTTGATAAACAGAACACAAAAAGCAAGACTTAAAAAGGAAAAAATTGTAAAATAAACTGTGTTTAAATAAAAAACCTGTTCCTTGGAAAACACTAAGAAAGTAAAAGTAAGCTACAGACTGGGAGAAGATATTTCCAAGGCATATCTGGAAAGTACTCATAGTCAGAAAATAAAAAAAAACTTTACTACTTGATAATAGGACAAACATTTCTTTAAAAAAGAAAAAGGAATGATCTGAGAAGATACTTCAGCAAAGAAGATAAGATTAGTCAACAAGATTATGAAAAAAATGCTCAGTATTGTTAGTTAGTAGAGAGATACTACTATACATCTACAAGAATGGCTAGCACTGGTGAGAAAATGGCAGCTGGAACTTCCACACTTACCATATGACCCAGCAATACCACTGCTAGGCATTTACCCAGAAAAAATGAAAACACAGTTCCGCACAAAGACTTGTACATGAATATTCATAAGCGGTTTAGCCATGAAAGATAAAACTGGAAACAACCCCCACTTCTACCAACTGGTGAAAGGGTAAACAAATCGTGCTACACGCATCACGGGGATACTACTCGACAATAAAGAGACTAGTGAAACACCTCGAAGCATTGTGCTAAGTGAAAGAAATCTAATGCAAAAGACTCCATACTATGTAATTTCATTTACAAAACATTATAGAAAAGGTATGATTATACTGGCAGAGACAGAGCTACAAAGAACAAGAGAAGAGACATCATAGCAAAAACAGTAAGAGACACAGAAGAAAATAAGAAAAAGCAAATAAAATAAAACAAATGAAGAAAAAGGTCACCACTACTCATGAAGCACTCCAGTCAGAAGATCAAATCTAAATCTAATTAAGCCTGTAGACCAATTTACATATACTCAGCAAAATCTAGACTGTGGAAAACTCTACTGATAAAAGATCTAATTTCTTCTACAAATAAATTTCAAGGAAGAAAGAGGAGGAGGTTAAAAGGAAGAGAGAGGAGGTTAAGAGGCTTAAGACACATATCAATTAATTAGTATATATGGGGACCAATGATTGCTCAAACTCCTGCTACTGTTGTAGCTTCCTCCAACTACTATTTGGGGCCCCTGGATCTGATATCCTCAATATGAGGATTAGGAGAATATGTTGCCTCACCAATTTAGGGACAACGCCCCTTGTCAGCTCGGAAGCAGTTATGGAATGAGAACGACGCCCCTTTTCCCTAGGCAACATAATTCTCCTAAAAGAAAAGGGGAGAATAAGAGTCATTTCCTAGGGAGGTTGATAAGGAGTCTAGGGGTCCCCAAGGAGAGAGGGGTCTGGAATTCTCAAGGAGGAAGAAAGGACAAACTTTTTTCTTTCTCCACATTCCTTAGGATTATATAACAATAATGTATCCTGCCTGAGGACAGTCTCTGGATTAAGGACAGTCTCTGGATTAAACCTTCTGTTATCTTAAAACAGTAAATTATGGGACCTCTCTGGTGGCTCAGACGGTAAAACCCAGGGAGACCTGGGTTTGATCCCTGAGTTGGAAGGATCCGCTGGAGAAGGAATTGGCAATTCACTCCAGTACTATTGCCTGGAAAATCCCACGGACAGAGGAGCCTGATAGGCTACAGTCCATGGGGTTGCAAAGAGTCGGACACAACTGAGCGACTTCACTTACGGGAACCAATGGGATCCAGTTCAGAAAAAACAAGCTGTACAACAATAGAGAACTGCAATAAATCTGCTAATGTTAAAGAACTTAATAATATTAATGACATTAAAGAACTTAATAATATTAAAGAATTTTTGAGTTTAATAATGGTGCTGTGGTTATGGGTTAAAAAAAAGGTCATGAGATACATATTCCAATATTTAAAGGTAAGAAAATATTAGGGAGAAAAATAGTACATATAAAAGACAAAGTCAATAAATACATAATTCTCCAAAGAAGAAAATATAAACAATGGAACAGTACAAAAGGTTAAACACATAAACCCTGAAATCTTTCCAGAGATACAGGACTTCAAGGAACACAATGAAAGGGCACACCTTATTCCAGGAAAAACTAACACTGATCAACACAGGGAGTATCCTAGAAAAATTACTGGACTTCAAAACTTTGGACAGTCAAACAAAATGATCAAATTACTTATGCTGATGCTGAGTCGCTTCAGTCGTGTCCAACTCTGTGCGCCCCCATAGACGGCAGCCCACCAGGCTCCTCTGTCCCTGGGATTCTCCAGGCAAGAACACTGGAGTGGGTTGCCATTTCCTTCTCCAATGTATACATACAGGGAAAAACCATGTTGGTAATGAACTTTTCCTCAGGAATATTAAATGACAAACAACTCAAGTAAAACAAAGATCTTGAGTCAAGAATTTTCAAGCATGTAAGTCATGATTTTGACCATGTTAAGAATTCAAAGATTGTTGAGGCCTTGTTGAGGAACCTAACTAGAAGACATACAAGAAATGATCATGGAAATGTAAATAAAAGGACTGGCAGCAAGCACAAACTCAAGAAGAAACAAAGATGAGGATAAAAGTGAAAGAATAAAGTGTAGAAATGACAAAATGACAACTGACAAGAATGAAAGGAAAGGAGACAAGCAGGTGGAAAGCAAAACAAGCTCTCATCTATAACTCTCTGCCCCATTATGGCAGAGAACCCATCGCTAAAAGCAAACTGTCTGCCTCTATGTGATTATTCAGTTAACAGGTAGACTGTCTTCCATATTTTTTAGAGCAACCAAAGTCCATTCATTTTTCTTACCAAAATGTGGGCTCTAGACACACACTGAAAGGGCACACCTTATTCCAAGAAAAACTAACATTGGTCAACACTGGGAATATCCTAGAAAAATCACTGGACTTGGACAGTCAAACAAAAGTTTATACAGTCCATGGAATTCTCCAGGCCAGAATACTGGAGTGGGTAGCCTTTCCCTTCTCCAGGGGATCTTCCTATCCCAGGCATCGAACCCAGGTTTCCCGCATTGCAGGAGGATTATTTACCAGCTGAGCCACCAGGGAAGCCCAAGTTACAAACACTGGGCACACATCTGAGACACACGTTTGTCTGTTTCATCACTCTAGCTTTAGTACCTAGAAATGTCTGGCACTCAGATGCAAAACAATTATTGTTAACTGTATAAACGGATTTCAACTCAAAGTATTTTTTTTTTGTAAACTGTGTTAATAAAGACATACTAGTTCTAGAATCCTTTACGGCAGTCAGTCAGTCCTGGTTTCCTTATTCCATACGGACAACCTTCTCAGCAGAATCCCCTAGGGCCTCCGGAGTTAAAGCTGACCACTGAAGAGATGTACAAGAGCCTTTGCTCAGTCCATACCGAGTGTCTGTCAACACAAGAGCTTTTACCCACTGCTAAATGGAACACTCACTTGTTAGACACAAAGTACACTGCTGCTCAGGATTAAGCTGGGGAACTCAGATTTCTTACCTGTTCTTGTTAAACTGAATTGCGAAGTCTGTCATGTGCTGCAGAGCTTTGTTGGTGAAGTTCATTTCCATATAGATGTGCCCTTGGCGGTGAGTAAATGTTCCTGAAATCTCCAGGCCTTTAGCCTTTACTGCAGGCAGCCAGACCTAAAATACAGCATAAGGCCCAATGAAATCAGACAGGATTCATCTCACTGCTATTTTTGAGTAAATAAAGATGAAATTAAGATTTCACTTTGTTAGGCAGTTAAGGTGCTGAAATAAGCTTCATTTACAGGAGTTTCCCCTTCCTCTTCTGAATTTCCTTTTGAGCATGACATCAAGAGAGGCTGAGACTAGAAAGATATCAACAACACTAACCTAAATCAAAACTCTAAAAAGGTGCACTAAGATGCATGAAAACCAAGTCTGAGCAATGGCACTCTAGAATCCACATGCAATACCAGTGGAAAAGGAGAGGAGAAGGAATACGAAGTAAAATGTTATGTCTTTCCCTCTCTGCTTTGAACTGTGTATCAGTTCAAAGCACTAGACTGATTTTAGTGCTGACAAGCAAGGCAATATTTCTAAACTACAGAACAAAACGTAAACGCTTAACATTTCCAATTTTAAGTCTAATTATAAAATGGTTAATAAGGGTGCTATGGTGCTTCTAGGGGAAGGCAATGGCACCCCACCCCAGTACTTTTGCCTGGAAAATCCCATGGACAGAGGATCCTGGTGGGCTCCAGTCCATGGGGTCGCTAAGAGTCGGACACGACTGAGCGACTTCACTTTTACTTTTCACTTTCATGCATTGGAGAAGGAAATGGCAACCCACTCCAGTATTCTTGCCTGGAGAATCCCAGGGATGGGGGAGCCTGGTGGGCTTCCGTCTATGGGGTCGCACAGAGTCGGACACGACTGAAGCGACTTAGCAGCAGCATGGTGCTTCTTATTGCTAGGTTTGAGGCCACCATTCATCTTCCTCATAAATTCTCTAGAACAAGGGCCCCAACCTTGGACTTATTATCAGTGGGAGTAATGCAAAGTGTTGTGTTACTTACAGCCTTAGGAGCCACATATCCACCAGGTGCCATGCCTATCCCCGTGGAGAGTTCAAACAGGTCATTCAGACCACTGCTGACCACAGCGGGGGTAGGGGAGGGAGCAAAGGTTGCAGGTACTGATGATGGGATGAAGGACTGTCCCACCTGCAGGGAAGAAAAGGGAAGGGGAGCAGGGAGATCAGGAAGAACAGATTAATAGTCCTTAAAGTGCTGCCATCTATTTTAATAGTTATTGGTAAATCAGTAAGAACACACCATAATTACAATATTCTTAGGAGTTTAACTCATATATTCTTTGTCCTTTAAATCATCATGGTTATTTTTTCATCATTGAAAAGATACACACACTCTTTAGACGTTCTATTAAGAGAGTAATCAGCAGGATCAGGAACACAGTAACCCAAGGTTTTTTCTATTTGTTTCCAATTTTAGCTTCCATGATTCTGTGCAAAAGGCCTATAGTATCCCCAGGAAACTCTCCTGGGGGAGATGGATACTCATACTCCCCAATTCTTTTACGAGGAGAGTCTCACTTGGAGTCCAGCTGTCTCTCAAGCTCTTTCTAGATGACAGAAGAGAATAAGGGTATTCTCTCATCAAGATGGGAGGTTTCATTTCCTCTGGCTCTTTACCATCAGGAAGACAAAGAACTCTGTAGACACCAGAGCGCCAATCCCTAAAGACACCCCTACAGCACATGTGGTGTATGGTCCCAAAGATTCCAAGTAACCCTACACTACTATCTACTCTTCTTAACACTGCTATAGAGGTTCTGGTGTACAGGGCTAGAGAGCAGTGGTGGCTGGTCTGAGAAGGTGCGCATAGGAAAGGCATCAAACAGGGGCAGCGCATCCCATGGTGAAAAAAACCGATGGCACTTACTGCCGGACTTCCTCCAATGCCCCCGCCAAGGTCACTGCCAAGCTGAAAGAGAGAAGGAGAGAGAGGAGAGAAAGGTAGAGTTCATTTAGCTAAGTACTAGATGCCCATACAGAATGCGCAAATTGCTCTGCCAAGTTTGCGGGGAACACATGCTATTCAACTTCACTCCCAAAGTCTAAAGAAATTCTAGATTGCAAAGAAATACATCCTAGGGGAGCTAAGTAGGGGACATGATGATGTATGGGAGTTTTGAGAAAACTTGGAAAGAAGATGGAGCTGGGACACCTCAGGGGTGTTTCAGATCCAATCTTTCCACTGGGGTACACAGACACAGACCCAAACAGCATTTAAAGAATTTACATATTCCAAGAAGCTCTATCTCTAGGTAGTAATGTTTTGGATACATCTTAATTTTTAAAAGGAAATTTGAGGGGGAAAAAAAGAAAACAAAAATGAAAATGTGCTTTGAACTACAAAACTTGCTGCCTCACTGAGAAAGTGGGGGCCAAACCAATAGTGAACTGCAATTTCAAGCTCCAAAAATTACAGCTGGAACAAGAGGGATTTTCAATTTAGAACTTTGCTAAGAAAGCAAACAGCTGGGTTAGAAGGATAGCCTACCTGGGGAGGAAGTGGGAAGGCTTGCCATTTTTTCAACTCTCTCACAGCCAGTACAATTAAGGAGAAATGCTGTGATTTCTCTGAAGTAGATTATTTAAAAGGATGTTAGCTACTAAAGAATTAGATTAATGTAATTAGCTTGGTGACAGGAAAATAATTCCACATGGTCTTAGCTCTGCCTCCCACCACCCCCCCACACCCCACCAGGGCTCTGATACAATTCACCCCGAATTTCAGGACAAAAGTATTTAAAAGAACTGAAGCTGAAAACAGCTAGCATGAAGAAACATAAAACACACATATACAAAACTAACGGTGCTGTTGAAAAGGCCAACGCCACTTTTTTTGTGTTACAATTTCACACTGTTGCTTCCCTAGTTCTCACTGTGTATTTAAAATTCATCTCTGAATCACCAAATGCCTTGTCTGCTTTACAAAACAGTTTCCTTTATTATCATTTAGTGATAGAAACTTGGAGAGCTCAATGCTATGGATGTGTTAAAAAAAAAAAACAAACTGTACTATCTTCAGGATTTGAGAGAGAGGATTTATTATCTTCTCAGTGAACAGATACATAAAACTGAGTTGTCAAATCTCAAAAATAATATATATATTGAAAAATAATGGGTCTTATGACATTGTTTCCATCATAGCAGGAAAAAAAAACAAACCCACCCAGACAGGTGCTGCCTAACTGGCACAAATAAGCTTGCTCTGCACTAAGCTACAGAGCACTCCAAACTTCAGAGTCAACACTTCCAAAATCTGGTTTCTGACGACTATGTAATGGTTGGACCTGGGACGAGAAATCACAGGCAGAGACAGATGAAAAGGTCATCACAACCAAGACTGTAACTGGAAACATGACAGCAGACAGAAAGGACATTATACTTCTGCCTTTTCCCTGTTCCTGGAACAGCCCACATCCAGAGCATGAGAGTCCTTTTATTCAAACACACACTTACATAACGTTTGTTGGAGAAAAGGTACAATGGGGAATGTAAAGATGCCAGGTGATGAGGGGAATACACAGACGAACCAGATCCAGGCTTTGCAAACTAGCAGAAAAATAAAACACGAATGCAAAACCATACAGAACATGCTAACACACAAAAAAGCAAAATTCTAGAGAGAAGAGCCTCCTTTTGGCTGAAGGATAATGAAAAGATGCTTGTGAAATTATAGAAGGCAAAAATGGGAGAGGTTATTTCTCAGAATGTACAAAGGTTAAAAAAGTAGGAATAAAAGCATGATCAAGAAGAAAGAGCAGTCTAAGTAGATTGGAGCACAGGGTAGATAGGTGTAAAAAAAGAAAGAAGCCATAGAAAACAAATCTGCAAAAGCAAGCTGCTTATGGGAGGTCTTTAGTTTTCAATTTCTCCTTATGAAACTTGGAGGTTTCTTAGAGTAAGAGTCAAACTTTCTAAGAGTATTAATAACTATCTCAGTTTTGTTCTAATAACTATGGCTTTCAACCTTAAAGACAAAGTGGAATCAACCACCTTTGTGTGTACAGTGTGGGGAGTTGTTGTTCAGCTGCTAAGCCATGTCTGAGTCTTTGTGATCCCATGGGCTGTAGTACATAGAGGGAAGGGGACTTTTAAAACCACTGATGCCCGAGTCTCAGTTCCAGTCATAGTGATTTAATTATTCTGAGGTGTAGCCTGGGCATCAGAATTTTAAAAAGTTGCCCTAATGATTCCAATGTACAGACAAGGTTGAAAACCACTGCCTTAGAGAATTAACTATTATCTGGCGTCAAACAAGAGTTATCAGTTTAGAAATTACTTTGGAGCTATCTTCTGAATTGAAAAGGAAGCTATAACTTGAGCAGAAAGAAAAGCCCTTTCTAAGGAAGGCAATGATGCAGAATGTCTCATTTGTCCCAGTGCTGGTTTTGATCTGGTTTTACGACTTTCTGATGGGCTTACACATTCTTCCCACAGCCATTATCCTCCCTTCTGGGTTATCTCACAACTCAAGTTTGAAAGAGATGGAATTCTTTATGGACCTAGTTGGGACTTGATGGCAAGAAAAAAAACAAAAACCACACTGGAAGAGAAACAGCAATATTATCAAAGATGCTAAATTCAATAAAAGGTAGTGAGAAAAGGCACTCACTGCTGCTGCTGCTGCTAAATCGCTTCAGTCGTATCCGATTCTTGCAACCCCATAGATGGCAGCCCACCAGGCTCCCCGTCCCTGGGATTCTCCAGGCAAGAACACTGGAGTGGGCTGCCATTTCCTTCTCCAATGCATGAAAGTGAAAAGTGAAAGTGAAGTCACTTAATCGTATCCGACTCCTAGCGACCCCATGGACTGCAGCCTACCAGGCCCCTCCATCCATGGGATTTTCCAGGCAAGAGTACTGGAGTGGGTTGCCATTGCCTTCTCCAAGGCACTCACTAGTGGTGTTATTTCCAAAGGGAAAAAAGCCCATTTATAGCCCTTATTTTCTTAGATTTCATTCTTATTATATTTGAGCATTATATGAGTATTATCTTAGCTGGACAGGATCTAAATGTACTCTCTCCCGCCCCCCATGCTGATTGTCAATTTTATTCAAAACCATATAAGAGAAACTGAAAAGCAATTCTGACACTCCTCCATTTATGTCCAGCTGATCAGATACGCCTGAGCTGCAACCCAGACTCAAGATCTCTGATCTGAGAGACAGAGAATGCAAGGGGTATTAGAGACACATAGCCAGAAATAAAAAGGTTCACCTAACTGGGCTATGTCCAGGGAGCACAAGTAAAGGACAACTTCAGTATGCTTTCTAACTAGCAAAACTATAGCTTATTCAGACTTTATTTGGCAGCCTTCCTTTTGACTGAAAAGTTTCTGAGAGGCTATCATCTTCCTCTGAAACTATGACACAGGTGACAGCAGAGTGACAGACAAGAGTAACAGGGGCTGTCAGCAAGGGTAGGAGCCCACTCCCCAGCGAGGGCCTCTCCCGTCTATAGGGACAAGCAGGTTGAGGCAGATATTAATTGAGGGGTAGGAAGGGCGGCTAGAAAGCCAAACTAAACAAAGCAATGTTGTTTCATGTTAGCCTGAACCAGCCACTAATGTTTCAGTTCAGTTGCTGGTATTACCCTGAGTCAGACAAGATTCATCTGTTTGGTAATACTTTCTAATCAGGTCAGGTACAAAATCAATCAAACTGCACTTGTAAAAATTCAGTGATATCTGTTACCCAGTGAGCTAGGGGAGGTAAATGAAAAGTAAGGTATGACTTTAATCTCAAATGCTGTATTATGTTTTAAGTGGTCTTTTGGAGCTATTTCCCATTATTCCCAGGGTTGCCTTAATGAGGCTGCTATTTTCTCCATGAAGGAAGTAATGTAAACTTGCTTCCCTGGTGGTTCAGGCAGTAAAGAATTTGCCTGCAGTGAAGGAGGCCCAGGTTTGATCCCTGGTTTGGGAAGATCCCCTGGAGAAGGGAATGGCCACCCACTCCAGTGTTCTTGCCTGGAGGATTCCATAGACAGAGGAGCTTGGCGAGCTGCGGTCCACAGGGTCTCAAAGAATCAAACATGACTGAGCAACTAATACTTTTTTATAGACCAACTAAATCAGTACACAGCAAGATGAAGAAAGGAGGGGTGACAATTTCAAGAAAATTATGCAAATTAAACAGAATTTTCCTAAAGGTCTGTAGTTGATACCTACGTCTAAAATTTCTGCTAGTGGTAATGCTTCCCCAGCCTCTAATCTAAACCACACTAAATGGCACATTAACAGTAACACTAACATTGGCTACTGCCAAAGAGTGGGGCGCTTCAGCATGTCGGAACTAGTGCTGAGACAGCTCAGTTCATGGTGAACTACATAATAATGTATTGCTTCACTGTTCATTCAGTAATTGAATGCAAAGCAGTGATTTCATGGTGACTTATTTTAATTTATGGGCTAAAGAGATTTCAGCATGGATACATGAGTTCTGCTGCAGAATCTGGTTGAGTCAAAAGTTTGAGAGCCGAGTTTGCGTATCAAAAGGAAATTCCTTCATCCAATGGCAACATGCTTTAATAGCAAAAGTACAAAAAAAGAATTCAAGACTGAGGTTCTGTAAGGCTAACAAGTCTGTCAGACTCTAAGAAAAGTATAAGTCTTGACATGGTCACCAAGTAGACTGAAATTAAAACAAAACACAAAGCCCCATAAATGTTCACAAAGACTGATCGGGGTTAGTCTCCTTGACAAGGTCCATCTGACCAGTAAAGCATACCTGTCTGCTTCTGAAACTGTGGAGCTGTCTGAGAATCTGAAGACATTCTCTTACTTAACTGGTAGAGATCTTAAGCTCACACATTTCTTTGCTCCTTTCTGGAATTATTACCTGTTATGTGATACTTTCCAGAATTGATTTAATTGAAGAGAGTCCAAGAAATGTTTCAGGGCATACAGTTTACCAATAGCTCTGCTAGGCAGGAATCAAAATAGAATGATGTAAAAATAGTACCCAATGATTCCCATCACAAACAAAACTTATACCAAAATCTTACTGGTATCAAAAATATCAATCTGTGTTTTTCCTATCAGTTTTAGATTTTAGTAGGCACACACTATCTCCGAGGTAAAGTATGGTTTTCAGCTGCTAGACTGCAAATTTTAATTTGATTTTTCACAAAGCTATTTAGAAAACCACCATAAAATATAACTAATTGAACCAGTGTTTAAAAGAATCTGTAACTGTGCCAAAGCTATTAGACAAACTCATGATGAGAACAGAACAGACTTGATGTGGAATAGCATAAAGGAATTGAGATTATACAAAATCATCAGAAGACTCCTTAGCTTGAAGGAAAAAAAAAAGTCTTATATCAACAGAAAAAGAGGGTGACGTAATAGATTATTTTCTGAGATGGGACAGGGGACAGAATGTGACGAGAAGTTCCTAGAATGGCCATTACTGGTCTTTTAGGTCAGATATAACTCAATGTTCAATGTAGTATAAGTCCACAGGAGCAGCTCTGTATCTGGTCTCATCTTCCTTTGCAGTAATTATCTGACTATGTACTTGTTCACAACTATATTCCCAATACATAGAATAGAGCCTGACATAGAATAAGCACTCAAATATTTATTGAGTGACTGAATGTTTCACTAACCATATAAGCAGTGCTATATTTCTTGGGGAGATAATTTTGAAATGAATCACTTCATTGGTGAAAATTATCACAAAATGGATAGAAGGCCGACGAAACTGTTTCACTAACTGCCGAGAGCACCGTAATCTCCATCAACACTGCCAAAACATATGAATAGAACCAATTAAGGGAAAAAAATGACCCCATCCCCTCTATTCCCAACCAAAGCCAAAGCTTTTTCTAGAATCTGAATGTATTGTCTGAGTGGTTTTGACTGTCAGTTTTCATCACAAGAATGCCCCATGCATCATTTTATTGCCTTGAAAGCACTTGCTTTATATCACAGCTCACCACCATATAGCCGGAAACACAGGATTTTGTGGCTCTACTTGATAGAACATAAGATTAAGCAATCTTAGTCCTTTTGCTGGAAGACAGATGTGTAAACTTATCCAATTCCTCTTCTCATTAATGAATATTTTTATTGTCTTTCTCAAACTTTCAAGTGCCTCCTAGTGGTAAGCTAGCTCAAATTCACATAGAGGGCACTAGATCCCATAGATGGAGGAGCCTGGTGGGCTACAGTCCATGGGGTCGCTAGGAGTTGGACACGATTGAGCCACTTCACTTTCACACATTGGAGAAGGAAATGGCAACCCACTCCAGTACTCTTGCCTGGAGAATCCCAGGGACGGGGGAGCCTGGTGGGCTGCCGTCTATGGGGTCGCACAGAGTTGGACGTGACTGAAGCGACTTAGGAGCAGCAGCAGCAGAAAGTATATCATGGAAAGGCCTCGGGCAAGCAAGTCTTGTGGTTTATCTTAAAACATTCATACAATTTTACATTCTAAGCCTTAATATGGTGTGTTTATGTTGCTTGCCATACAGTAAAACTTAACACTACAAGAGGAGGAACCAGGTTCATCCTGCAGCTTCAGATGTACCCTATGGTCTGCTGTGTACTCCAGAGATTGTGTACTCTAGTTTGAGAAGGATCAAAGTTAAGTGAGACTGGACTCTATTATGGAAGATGACAATAACAAACTGCAGGAACCACAGGACACTGAAGGTGTGTATAAACTTTAAAGTTTTTAAAAAGTCCTGGGTTCAAATTCCTGACTGAGACTTTCTAGCTATGCGTCCTTCAGTTATCTGTCAAATAAGACCTAATACCAATTACCCTGCAGACTTATATTTTGAGGATTAGAAATTATAAAAGTTCTAGCACAGAGATCAGCACTCGGTATTTGGTAGTTATTCCCCAAACTGCCTGAGACCAGCCTTCACGAAACCTATGTACTGATAAAAGAGACAGTGGTTACAAAAAGCCACTTAAGAATTTACCAGGCAAAACTGGGCTACGATTTACAAAGCTCTCTCCACAACACTTCCAACTCTAAAACTTAAGTTCTTAAATCACAGTAAATCTTTTCCAGAGGAAGAGAGATGAAGATGTAGCATGGATTTCCCATGGGCTAAAGAAACCTCAAAATCATTACTATAATCGTGCATCAGTTAAAATATCTGAAAGATAAAAATCTTTAAGAAACAGGTAGAATGTTCTGAAAAACATACACTGGGGTCTGGAAAAGGCAGTTTCTCCTCTCTCCTACTCTGTTCTAGCTGGGCACACAGCGAGCACATTTCTCTGGTAGGAAAACCCCTGTCAGCATAGAGAAAGGGCATTCTGGATGATGTTTCTTCTCCATTCTTGATATACAATAGCATCATTTTTCTAAACAGAGTAACACACAGCACCTTGGATGAAAAGAAGGCTATAATGTAGCCAAGGTCTTTGCTGACAGTCTGAAAATAATGGAAACAAATAATCAAGATTCAATTATCACTTCAGTGCTCCTTAGAGATATCACACTCACCAGCACATGCTGTATATGTATAACGTATATGCAAGGTTTACACACATGGGTGCCGGGTCATCTCCCATATACACCAAACCAGAAGGGTCTGCACTGTCAGAAAAGCCACACTACCCAGGATGAGCAGTTTCTTAGATTTGGTAGCTGGGGCATCAAAAGACACCCATACAGCTTCTAAAACAAAGAAGCAAAAACCCCAATAACACTGAAACAGTATACTGCACTGCTCTACACATAGAACAGATCAATCTTCTAAGTTTCATTAACTGAAATTCATTCCACATCAAGCAGACAGTTAAGTTTATACTAACAGAAGGAAACTATGTTTTAAGCAAAAGAGAATATGCTAAAGGACAAGGAAAAACTAAGGAGGAAAGTGAAGAGTATATCAGAAATCCATTTTCATTTAAGTCCAGTGATACAGAAACATTTTTAAAAATCTGAAGCTCTGTACACATCAATGATTTTCAAAGGCAAAGTGAAGTGAAAGTTGCTCAGTTGTGTCCGATTCTATGCAACCCCATGGACTATACGGTCCATGGAATTCTCCAGACCAGAATATTGGAGTGGGTAGCCTTTCCCTTCGGGGAAGGCAATGGCACCCCACCCCAGTACTTTTGCCTGGAAAATCCCATGGACGGAGGATCCTGGTAGGCTCCAGTCCATGGGGTCGCTAAGAGTCAGACACGACTGAGCGACTTCACTTTCACTTTTCACTTTCATGCATTGGAGAAGGAAATGGCAACCCACTCCAGTGCTCTTGCCTGGAGAATCCCAGGGACGGGGGAGCCTGGTGGGCTTCCGTCGATGGGGTCGCACAGAGTCGGACACGACTGAAGCGACTTAGCAGTAGCAGCAGCCTTTCCCTTCTCCAGGGGATCTTCCCAACTCAGGGACTGAACCCAGGTCAATAGCACCATCAGCTAATCCACCTGCTATAGCACTGCAGGTGGATTCTTTGCCAGCTGAGCTACCAGGGAAACTCAATGGTTTTCAAAGAACTACCTCTAAAAATAAATAAAAAAAAAAAAACAAACAAAAACAAACAAAAAAACACCCAAGAAAACAAACCAAATAACAACAAAAAAACACCATGTTAAGAATCACTTGGGCGGAATGATGTGCACGTGTGTGTTTTTATAATGTCACAGCTACATACCTACCTCACTCTGGTTTAAGAATAGCAGCTGTTATATGAGTCACTATTATTGATGGACAAAGGCTAGAGCCTTCAGTTAAGTTGTAATAAATACTAATAATGAATGAATGGATTGACAAGTATTTCCTGAATGACAGCTCTAGAAAAGTCACAATTCACCAAATCTCAAAATTCTGTTAAGTGTGATGATGAAAGAGGGGAAATAAGATCTAATGGGAGGTTCACCAAAATATGAAAATGGAAGAATACTACTGTCCTCTAGTGAATTTCAAGTTTTAAGACAGAGGAACAGAAAATGGATAGATAATCTAAAATACAAGACAATTTTCAGTCTCCAATTATGGACCATGAGCGAGGGTAAAAGAACCCTGAGCAAGGGAATGAGCAACTAAATCTAAACTGGTCAAATTCAACCTTTGGCCAATTTCTGATAGGCTGGATTACCTAACAGCAAATCACAGTAAGAAAATGTCCTAGAGTTGGGGGTAAGGTGTGAGGTGGGGAGGGACAGAACAAAGGTAAATTCAGAGAGGACTGTTCTGTAGGAGGTGCCAAGACTCACCAGAATATAATTCTGTGGAAATCACTGTCTTGGCTTAAAGACCAATTTTTAAACTCTCTACCTAACTTCATCTGGAACTTCACTTGGCTCAATATTCTCAATCTTGGCTGCAAAATTAAAATAACCTGGATATTAAAAAAAATAACATCATCGAAGAGAAGAGGACAACAGAGGATGAGATGGTTGGATGGTATCATGACTCAATGGACATGAGTTTGAGCAAGTTCTGGGAGATGCTCAAGGACAGGGAAGCCTGGCGTGCTCCAGTCCATGGGGTGGCAAAGAGTTAAGACACGACTGAACGCCTGAACAACAATAGGGTCCTATCTCTCAGAAATTCTGTTTAATTGTTCTAGAGCTAGGTACAAACACTGCCAGTATATGTATTTTGTAAATACCAATTATGCAGCTAGAGTTGAGAACACAAAGCTTGGAATAAAAGGTAAGTAGCTGCCACGCTTCATTAGCAGCACACCACTGACCTCTATGGGTAAGGTTCTGTTAGAAACCAATGATAAAAGCAAGCAGAAACTTTGCGGAGAGCCCTTCTGAGATGAACACTGACGACGTAACCTGAGTGCTGCCTGCCAGACAACCATGTATTAATAACTCTGATCCAGGCTACATTTTAAATGGGGACCTGGGTCAAATTCTACCATACTCAGCAACATTCTTCTTCCTAGAGAATAAAAGACAGACTTTTAACAAAATAATTTCAAGAGTTTCATGCTCTCCCTCAATGTGAGGCACAGTAGGAGCCATCTTTCCAGGAATGTGTTTAGTGCTGAAGTCAGGAGAAAAAGTCACAGAGGTTTATCAATAGCTATTCCAACACCAAAGCGAAGTGGTTCACAGTGATTACAGATATTCCATGTCTTTACGATGCAAAATGTTGTCTGCAGACATGGGTGTCTGTCAGAAAAGGAGACTCTTAGGTCATACCCCAGACCAACAACAACTGTCTTGTTCAAGATCTCCATCTGATGCATGTACACATTAATTTGAGGAGCACTGTTAAAAGGTAAGGATTCATTCAAGAAACAGCACTATCTATACAGATTAAATAAAAACCCTGAGAACTATTTTTGTCTTTAGATAATTTACGCAAGAACAATAAAAGCTTTTTAAAAATGGCACAGACTACTGCTGCCACAGAAATTCTTATTTCACACAACCAGATTTAGGTCTCTTCCTTGTGATGTTCTCTTAAAAGGAATCTTGGTTCTTTGAGTGAATATATATTTAACTGCAGACAGATCCAAAGCAAAAAGAAGGGCTTTTCCTCCTCATTCTGATTTTTGGGATATATTTGTATCTCAGAATAAGCTGAAGAAACCTGCATGTAAACATTTTCTGGGGCTGTAACACCAAGAATGCCATTTTAAATCTCAAAGTCAGAATAAGCTAAAATTTAGAGTTACAGGAACATTACTGGGCTTACACAGCAACCCCTATATAATATTTAGACATCCAATTATAAAAAGTTTACTCTCTGCCCCAAAGAGAATATCCTTTGCAAAACAAACAAGAAAAAGCCACATGTGACTTAGTCTACTACAATCTAAGTTCTAATCAATTTTCTTCCCGATATAAACTTTACAGAATTCTAACAGATGATTGGATTGGCTGCATAAAATATAAAGAAAAAACTCACTGGTGTTAAGGACCAGCAAGAGCTAAGATAAAAAGAGTTAAGATACCAAGCCAAACGGAAATAATATTCTCTTTCCTTCCATGCTAAAGTAGGTCAAGAAACAACAGGACAGAATCCTGGGCCAGGCATCATTGAAATACAGAGCCTCTTTCTCCCCTCTATCCTTCAAATTTAATTTCTTTGTCTTCTTAGGTTCAATGAGTCCACCATGTTGTAAACTTCTAGAGAAATAAGCAGGGTTGTTAAGGCATAAATGTGAGGATTTAACATTTAACTTGTAGTTCATACGTCAACAGAATACGAAGAGCTGTTTCAATGTTTAGAAGGGATTTCTGGGAGTCTGCATGAATATTTAAATATTCATTTGTCAGTCTCCTGAGTCTAGAAAGGAGGCTATAGCGCAAGGCAGAATATCACATGAGGAAGCCATTCAGTCAACTCTGTTCATTAAAGAGATCTGAATATGAAAAGCAATGCTTATATTCCCAAGAAAGACAAAAGGAATGCTCATTTGTGTCACCATTAGCTACATTCCAGAGCTTGGTCAGTATATAGACCCTGGAAGCAGTGATTTCCATTAGTAAAATGTATCATCCACAGAGATATGATGGTAACCCTATCTCTTTAGACTCTCTGTCAGTCAAAAGTTAATGCACCTGTACTGGCTGGTATAAATCCCACACATAATAACACTGTTCATTAAGTAGAAGAGAAAATGCCAGTGTATGAAGCAGAAAGGAAGGTTGTTTTGTTTATATAATCTCTGAGAACATAATATTTTTGTATCTAAGGCACTGACTTTCAATTTGTAACTGGGAAATAAATCAGTTTCTTGGGCATATAGTCATCAGGTTGACAAACATCTTATTTGCAAGTGTCCTGCTAAAAAAGCTTAATTCTACCACAATTAAGTATCTAATTTGCAGGGAGCCATGTGATAAGACCTCTTATTTCTCTGGCCTGCCTCTCTACCCAGATGGAAGGTCATCCTTAATATTTCTCATGTATCCTGAACAGCAACAGTAAGTAATTGGCACATATTCACAGACACTTTGGACTTTGGAGCCTTTTAGTATTAGAATCCTGGAAGCTAATTAAATTGGAAGTATGACAGTGTGGAGTGGGAGATGTGGATGGAGAAGAGGAAAAAAGAACCAATCAAGAAGTACTTTCCACTGTAAGAAAGATACATTAAAAAAAACCCAACCACAAATGGCTCAAATGTCTGCCTCAGAATCTTTCAGAATTAGATAAGGTATAAGCCAATAAAATACTGAAATAAAAAAAGGCAAAAGCTTGAAAGCCTCAAAGTAGGATGATCACTATGAGATCATTTAAATGATGTTCAGGTCAAAAGGGGAATTACAGTGGCTATCCAGAGTTAAGCAGCAGAAGCAATAATAAGCTCTGGAAAGGCAACTAGGTTGGTTAAACACCAAAAGTTCTATTTAAAGGCAGGACAACAAAATAATCCTGTACACATGCAAACACTCCCCATTGGGTATCATTTAATTCTCTAGAGACACATAATCCTGTCCTTTATTAAAGGACATTGCTCTGCTTGTCATCTAGTTCTAAAAAGGTGGAAGATTTAACGTTCTTCAGCATATCAATAATTAAAAATAACTCCCCAAATTTAAAAACAAAAAGAATTTAAAAGAACTAAAAGAAAGAAGAAAGATGCTTACCAGACTATCTAGGCCTCCTCCCAAAAGATCCACTGCTCCCATCTGCATGGAAGATACCTGTGGCACATTGACTGGGGGACCAAGGTCAAGGTTTAAAAGATCCCCCAGAAGGTCACCCTGGGAGGGAATAACCTGAGGCTGCTCCAGGTTGGTGGCAGTGGTGGTGCCAACAGGGCTGTCACCTGCATCAGTGCTGCAAGGTACAAACAGAAAGAGGGACAGAGAAAAGTCAGTTTTAGCAGAGACTTGGTAACAAGGCAACGAGCCAGTGTCATATGCTCTTATACAATATAACCTCTTCAGTCAATTTTATATTATACTATATATACAACGACCTCATCAATCAATTTTAATTGAGCACCTACTCTATAAGGGAACACTGTAATGAGAACTCTGGAGAAATATCTAAAAAAAATAAAAAGAGAAATATATTTCCTGTCTTCAAATAACGTACACTCGAACAAACCAACCCCAAAACCAATATTGACAAAACAAGTGGAAAGCACATTCACTGTGGAACAGCAGAAATGAGTATTGTGCGTCTGTCTGCACAATGACAGACTACAGATGAGATGCAGGTGGGACTGATTCCCAAAAGCTTCTGAGGATGGTTTTAGGGCTAGATTTTTAAGAATAGCATAGTTATAAGGAACTTCCAGGGAGAGACCTTCCAAAAATGAAGGGATAGTTTGTGCAAAGGCATAGAAATAAACAATGTGACTTTTAGGGCCAGTGAAAAATTATATTGGCAGGAGCAGACACTGTAAGATTTAGAGGAAATGAAGACGAGAAAAATACAACTCTGAAAACAGTTCTGGAGAGTTGATTTTTATATGATAGGCAATGCTGAATCACTTTTATTTGTTTAACAGAACTAAAAATAACATTTAGAGGAACACTATTCTAGCAGCTGTGTGTATAGTGGACTGAAGTTGGGAGAATGGACATGAAGATGAGCTAAGAGTAAATGTTTAAAAAGGGAATAGTGAGTTTTAAGAAAGGACTAGTCCTTTTAACATTTCTTAGAACTCACTATTCCCTTTTTACAGTGTGGTGGCAATAGCAGTTAAATTGATTACTCTTAGCTCATCTTCATGTCCACTCTCCCAACTTCAGTTCACTATACACATACCTGCTACAGTAATGTTCTAGACCTGTTTTCAGAGTTGTATATTCCTCATCTTCACGTCCCCTAAATCTTACCAAGTGAAAAAAAATCTCAAAAGAAAATTTCCAGCTCAGATGGCTTCACTGTGAAGTATTCCAAACATTTATGCAAAAAGTAAAACCAATTTTAGATAAACTTTAATAAAACAGAATACAGAATGGCAATTGAAAAAATCTGAAAGAAGTTCAGTTTTGACTATTAAGGAATTATTCTTAACTTTGGCTTAATAATATATTATGATTTTTTAAAAAACTGCTTATTTTTTAGAGGTACCAATTAAAGTAGTTATGAATGAAGTGATATGAGGTCTGAAATTTAAAATACTCCAGTTCCCTAAAAAAAAAAAAAAAATTGTGGGGGTGATAAATGAAATAAAATTGGCAAAATACTGATGACTGTTGAAGCTGAGTGTTGATTATGTTTTAACATTCTATCTTGTGTGTTTTCTAAGACATAAAATAATTTTTTAATACAAACAAAAAATACTCTGTAAAAATCCCATTAATAAACAAATGCTTTCTCTAAAAACCCTAGGTAGGTTTTTTTTTTAAATTATTTTTTATTGGCGTAAAGTTGCTTTACAATGTTGTTTTAGTTTCTGCTATAGAGGCAAAGTGCATCAGCTGTGTATTTACATATATCCCCTCTTTCTAGTTAGGTTTTGACAATGCTTGAACAAAGAAGAATGAAGAATCAAAGTCAGAGGAAAAAACAAACAAAAACAAAGAAGCAAAAGACTAGTGATGCTCCTTGTAAGAGGAATCTGGAGGGATAACAGGGAAAATTATATGTTGCTTTCAATTCTGTTAAGTTTCAAGAAAGAAAAACAAATAGGGAAGTTCAACAGACAGCTAAAGCCAAGGAATTGGCAGTCAAGAGTTACAGAAGTAAACCTGGGAAGAAATTCATGCACACATTTCCGGTGAAATAAGCAGAGTAACATTGGAGGTGTTGTGGTAAGAATGGGGCGATTAGAGTAAGATGACCAGGACCAAGCTTTGGCTCCACTAATAACTTAGTTGCATGCATTGTCTCGGGCAAGTGACCACCTCTCTGAGACAAAGCTTCCTCACCAATAAAATGATAACAAAACAAAGCACTCTATTTTAGGAAGGATCAAATGGAGTAAGTGAAAGTCACTTAGTCCTGTCCCTGTCCAACTCTTTGCCACCCATGGACTATACAGTCCATGTATTTCTCCAGGCCAGAATATTGGAGTGGGTAGTCTTTCCCTTCTCCAGGGGATCTTCCCAACCCAAGGATCGAAGCCAGGTCTCCTACATTGCAGGTGGATTCTTTACTAGCTGAGCCACCAGGAAAACTCAAGAATACTGGAGTGGGTAGCCTATCCCTTCTCCAGGAGATCTTCCTGACCTAGGAATTGAACCAGGGTTTCTTGCATTGCCGGCAGTTTCTTTACCAGCTGAGCTACCGGGGAAGCTCCAAATGGTATAAACTGTAAAGTTTCGAAATATATCAGTGGTAACCCAGGTGAGCCATTTAAAATCCAAAAAGATGATGCTACTAAAGAATTGCACTCAGTATGTCAGCAAATTTGGAAAACTCAGCTGTGGCCACAGGACTGGAAAAGGTTAGTTTTCATTCCAATCTCAAAGAAGGGCAGTGCCAAAGAATGTTCAAACTATGGCACAATTGCGCTCATTTTGCATGCTAGTAAGGTTATGCTCAAAATCCTTCAAGCTAGCTTTAGCCTCAGTGAAGCAAGAATTTCCAGATGTACAAGCCAGATTTAGAAAAGGCAGAGGAACCAGAGATCAAATTGCCAATATCACTGGATCATAGAGAAAGCAAGGGAATTCTATAAAAATATCTACTTCTGCTTCACTGACTACACGTAAGTCTTTGACTATGTGGAACACATTAAACTGTGGAAGAGTCTTAAGAGAGATGAGAATACCAAACCACCTTACCGGCCTCCTGAGAAACCTGTATGTGGGTCAAGAAGCAACAGTAAGAACTGGACATGGAACAACAAACTGGTTCCAGACTGGGAAAGGAGTATGTCAAGGATGTTTATTGTCAACCTGCTTATTTCACTTATATGCAGAGTACATCATGTGAAATGCTGGGCTGGATGAAGCACAAGCTGGAATCAAGATTGCCAGGAGAAATATCAACAACCTCAGATATGCCAGATGACACCACTCTAATGGCAGAAAGTGAAAAGGAACTAAAGAGCCTCTTGCTTGATGAAGATGAAAGAGCAGGCTTAAAATTCAACATTGAAAAAACTAAGATCATGGCATCTGGTTCCATCACTTCATAGCAAATAGATGGGGATTAAATGGAAACAGTGGCAGATTTTATCTTCTTGGGCTCCAAAATCACTGTGGACTGTGATCCACATGACTGCAGCCATGGAATTAAAAGATGCTTGCTCCTTGGAAGGAAAGCTATGACAAACCTAGACAGTGTATTAAAAAGTAGAGACATCACTTTGACAACAAAGGTCCATATAATCAAAACTATAGCTTTTCCAGTAGTCATGTGTGGATGAGCGAGTTGGACCATAAAGCAGGCTGATCGCTGAAGAACTGATGCTTTCAAACTATGGTGCTGGTGAAGACTCTTGAGAGTCCCTTGGACTGCAAGAAGATCAAACCAGTCAATCCTAAAGGAAATCAACCCTGAATATTCACTGGAAGGATTGTTGCTGAGGCTGAAGCTCTAGTACTTTGGCCACCTGACGCAAAAAGTCAACTCACTGGAAAAGACCCTGATGGTGAGGAAGACTGAGGGCAGGAAGAGAAGGGGGTGACAGAGGATGAGACGGCTGGATGGCACCACTGACTCAATGGACATGAGTCTGAGCAAACTCCAGGAGACAGTGAAGGACAGGGAAACCCAGTGTGCTGCAGTCCACAGGGTCGCAAAGAGTCAGACAAAACAACAAAAGACTTGTTGCGACTGAACAACAAAAGACTTTTTTAGACGTAATACTACTGCACATTTAATAGACTACACTATAGACCAGATGTAACTTTTGTATGCACTCAGAAATAACAACAAAAAAATTTGTGACTCGCTTTATCACAGTGTTCTGGATCCAGAGCCCACAATCTCTATGGTATGCCTGTATATGTTTTTTACCAAATTTTCAACTATAGGAAAATATCTAGCCTCATCTTTTAGAGTCTTAAGCAACCTTCAAACTTTATCCGTTCAGAAAGTTTTTACCACAATTTTCTAAAGGCATAATCTTACCAACCCTGAGATTAGAACTCAAAAAGGTCTTTTATCCATTACATGTGTGTAGTCACTAGAATTCAGATGAAGCCTCCAAGGCAGCAGAACAGGTTTACCAAAAGCATAGCAAAGCTTAAGGAAGACCAACTTCATCTATACAAAGAATCCCTTCTCAATCAAACCAAGTTTACCTGCTTACCTCCCATGATGTATTGGCAAGTGTTTGCGATGGATTCCATGACTTCCTTCCACAAAAGCATTGGGCGGCTTATGGTACACTGAGGCCAAAGAACCAATGTGGCAGATTAGCTCATCCAGTAGAGTTGGCTCAATAAGATCTGTTTCCTCAGAAATCAGTGGCTTTTCAGACAAGACTACTTCTTTAGCTGTGACAGGATCAGTTGAAAGAAGGCGCCAATAAATATAGCCCCGGTCTCGAAGGTCAGGATTATCAGAATCCTAATGAAAAGGCAAACACAAGAAGGTTTAAATGTAATTCTTTTCCATATAGAAACTCAAACTGCTGATTTATTATCAAGGGAATGCTGTAGCAATTTATGCAGGGTTGGTTGTTAGAAGCTATTTAAACTCAGTATGTTGTTAATATACTCATAATTCTGAAATTTCTAATGTTTCAAAGAATTTAAATATAAATTGAGGTTAGTTCTAAGACTCAAATTCAGAAAGGAAGTTGGGAAGAAGAAAATAAAATTTAACCCAAGAAAAATCAATTGCTTCAAATGGCCTTGGGACATAAAAATATTTTTAACTGCTATAAATATTAGCAGAATTATTCATGAAACACATCTTACATATATTTCACCCATACCTTCTTTCTTTATTCAAATATTAAGTATCTCCCATGGAGACACTGGCTAGGCCCTGACAACAGAGACAACACATGGTGCCTGGCTTCAAAGAGCTCAAAGAACATTAATTATTTATTAAAATATGAGAGGCGCTATTATCTAAATAATTTTTAAAAAACTGTTTAAGAGAGTATATAAAACTAAGTGCTTCTAAAAAGGGTGATGAATTTAGTGTCCTCGTTTCTTTGTGTGGTGGTTAAAATAATTTTATACATGATTGTGGCTAAGGAAAATTTATTATCAATGCCACAGCACAATTTAGAAATGAATAATATAAAAATAAGTCTCCCCCAATCACCCAGCCCTCCCCTACCTTAACTCCCCCATCCCCCAAGTACCCATCCATATGATTAGTGCACTATGAGCTCACACACACACATATATTCATTTTACAGAAAGCCAGTTTCATCCTATACTCCTCCTCATGCTGCTTTCCATAATGGCACACACAGCTGTCATTTTTCCACTATATACACTGCACCGCGTCATTATTTACTAGTGTCCCACTGGTGAACATTTAGATTGCTGCCTCTTTCTCCCTCCTTTATACTATTCAGTTTTGTGGTCATTACGAAGTGGCAGTAAATATCCTGTATCTACCTCCGAGAGTCTGTCTATACGGTGGCATTCATCTACCCATGAATTGTTTCAGTGGTATTATGTTATTAAAGGCAACAATCAGCCTCATTTCAATTTCTGTATCTAAAACACACATACAAGTATTTCTTTAAAGTAGGCCAGGGTTTTCCCATGAGTCTGTACATAAGCAGATGAACTGGTTCATAATTTGGCCACTTAAAGCACTTGCCATTCAGCTCAATACCAGAAGTGACCCAGACTGCTTTACATAGATTTTCTTCATCATATGTTTATGAGTGTTTATTTGAGTGTTGAGTGTTTATTTGTACTCAAAATGGATTGCTGGTTAAAAACAAAAAAGTATAAAGAAAACTGAGATACAAGCTAATACAGCATAAAAATGGTAAATTTTATCTCAAGATAATCTTTATCATATTCACAGGTTGCATTATTCTAAAAGAAATGCACATATACATTCTTTACTTATATCAAACTATCTGTAGTATTTGAAATGCCATAAAAAAAAAAAAAATGACAATATCCAAATTAGATGCATTTGTTTTGCTGCATGTTGAAGAAGGAAGTTTGCTCCTGAGGAAGTGTTTATAAATAGCTGACTGAAATCTGCTTAGATTTTCATTTAGAAACAAAACTTAAATATTATAAAACATAAGTTGATTTTTTAAGAGTAGAATACAAGTTTCTCTGAGTATCACATCAGGAAAGCAATCCCCATCCCAGCTTTTATTGATATTTAAACTAAAAGTTTTAATCTGTACACTGTCCCCAAAGCACATAATTTATAATCTGTAGACTATGTTTTTATTACATAATGAAAATGAATACTACACATCACTTAATTGGGAAGTTTGTCTAGTAAGTTGTTAAACGTATTAAATATATAACACAGCTTAATAATATAATCAAAGTAAAATTTTTTTACTTCAAACTATTTTTCTCATATATCAGCTACATATTTAACCAAAAAAAAAAAAAAAAAATCCTGTGGAGATTCACAAAATACATACTTCTATGAAAAAAGCTTGAGTCCCCCCACAAATTCAAAACACCACAATAGGATAATTTCTAGAGATAGAATCAATGGATTAAAGGGGGTACATGCTATAAATCTTAACACTGACTTTACAATTTAGTCCTATGAAAAATGAGAAAACGAGTGCAAGTTTTTCATGACTGGAAGTCAAGAGTGGACAAGTATCTCCACTGTCCAAACTTGATTATCCTGAGGGCTGATCTGATAGGCCTACTATCAGCCGGCCTGCACTGCCTCACTATTCACATGAAGTCACGATAAATCAGGCCCAGTCAAGGCTAATGACAAAAAACCCAGAATCTTTTATGATTTTACAGTGTCATGTGTTTGGCGACTCAGAAAATTGTTTGGGATCTACTGTATTGCTACTCCGATAGGTCCTCGTGAGGATCTCAAGAAAATAATGTATTGCCCAAAATTTGAGAGCTTCCAAAACAATTCTTACCAGGCAAGCCCTAAAACAGTAATTCCTAAAACTATAACATGCATCAACATTTTAACACACCAAGAAAGCCATTTATTCCAGGCTTTCCAGGGCTGATTCCAGGGCTAAATCAGAGTTTCTGATTCATTATGTCAGAAGGGGGGCCCAGGGTTTCTGATTCATTATGTCAGAAGGGGGGTCCAGGAATTTTTATTTTCAACAAGAAGCACAGATGATTTTGATGATGGTGGTCTCTAGCTCACATATAGAAATACCAAGGTGAAGACTTCTTTCCATGTACTAAAAAGGGTAATTACTAAAGTTTGGACACTTCTCTGTGTATTCTTTATATTTCCTTTAAAACCATCAAAGTGAAAAAGAGATCTTATTAAAGGCATGGATTCAAGGGTTGTTCTTTTTTCATAACCAATAGTATTTCTAATTATACCACCATTTTACTTAAAAATAGAAGCACAAAGATTTCACACATACTTTCTTGAATCCTCAGCATAAAGAACAGGATTAAAAGTCTACTATGAAGATACAGGCACAGTGGTAAAGAATCCACCTGCCAATGCAGGAGACACAAGAGACACGGGTTTGATCCCTAGGTCAGGAAGATCCCCTGGAGAAGGAAATGCCAACCCGCTCCAGTATTCTTACCTAGAGAATCCCATGGAGAGAGGTTTCAAATATCTGATATGGGAAAGAAATCAAGTCAGATAAGCCATTCAGAGGGGCAGTTAACTACATACTTGCGCATAAGAGAACCCAAGATTGGTTAGGAATTTTTTACAGGGTCTCCAAGAGAAGAAAATATATGATTAAATAATTACTTTGATAACAAATCCAAACAGGATAGTTTCTCATATACAACCCTTACTATAGGATGATGATACCAGTGTAATTCAGTAAAAACAATTCTAATAAGGGTCAAATCCTTGTTAGATCCCCAGCTCTCTACTAATTTGGCTTGATTCAGTGGTACATTCCAACATCTGTAAGAACACAGGGAATTCTCCCTAACACTTTATCTCAGGTAAATAATAAGAGTGAGTATGAACTCTGACAAGAACCTAAAATATAGCTCTCCCATGCTGCCTGTTAAAATACAAATACAGAGTACTTAAGAGAAAATGGAGATGAAGACAGGGTTCAGAACTTTTGAACACAATGGAATCTAACAAGGACACTCGCTTGATTATGAGACTAGCCTCATCTATTCAGAGATGACTGAAAAGGACCAAAGTGAAAAGTCTTTTTAGAAAACTGTTCTGACTCCATCTTAAACGTGAACGTGAAGTCGCTCAGTCGTGTCTGACTCTTTGCGACCCCATGGACTGTAGCCTACCAGGCTCCTCTGTCCATGGGATTTTCCAGGCAATAGTACTGGAGTGGACTGCCATTTCCTTCTCCAAGGCATCTTCCCAACCCAGGGATCGAACCCGGGTCTCCTGCATCCTAGACAGACGCTTTACCGTCTGAGCCACCAGGGAAATCAGAGATACAAATGCGTGGTCATGGGTCTAGACGAGGAAAGCTAGAATGCTCCATATAGATAATATTAATAACCACTGCCTTGATGATTATGTAACTTATTCTCCTTCAGGCAAAGGAGGATGCATAAAAGTTAAAAACTCTCTGAAGAGCTCTTACAAATAAATCGTAAAACATGTCTCTATTTCCAATGGATATGAATGTTAAGTGGAGTCTCAGCAGTTACGATGATTCTGACTATTCCACACATAGCTAAACACAGTCATCTCTAATTTGGCTGAAGAATGATGTCATACAATATGAGCTGAGACAGTCTCTTACCTTCTGAGTAATTCTAGGTGCTGAGTGACCCAGCACTCTCATCTCTACCTATTCTCTTTCTTTTCTACTTATTGTGGTACGTTTCACAAGGGGCCAAATACTGCTGATGCTTTGAAATGTAGCCCTCAAGGGAGAGTTAAAATTTGAATACAAAGTAAACATTGTAATAAACAGAAATCCTGTGATTCTTAGAAAATGATATTTCTGAGAAAGCTAAGAGACTGTATAAATGTGAATTTATCTGTATTAAGGGAGTTTTCTCAAGTATTACACAGGCATTGTTAATGTCAAGTTTACTATTTTACCATCTAGAATAAACACCAGACATCTTTGGATTTGGTTAATTTATATAAAGCTCTTTCTTTTGCACAAAGCAGAGAGGCTCCAAAGCCTGTAACAAAAGGCAGAAATGAGCTTCAAGGCCCTAAGATGAAGTCAAACACATCACTAATTTAATGGCAGTCACCCTGCAGTGTCTGTAATAAGCCCTACATGATTAAGAAGTGGCAATGTCTATTCAAAATGGCCCCCTGTAGATGACCTATTATACATTAATGTGAAAATGACTTCCTGTGTCCAACCTAACCGCTTTGATTCAAAAGATGACCAATTTTCTGCCCTTAGTACCAAGACATGCCTGATCAGTGATGGACAACCTCCCATCCACTTTTCACAGACAGATGGTGAGCCATGGCCTGCCCTTGGCTCCACATGATCATATGAATGCTTCTTCAGACTAACTGTAATGGGGTCAAGTGAAAGCTTAGAGACTTGGGAAAATAGCATGCTCATTATTTGTTGGAGAAATGAGGAAAACTGAGGTACAAGGGGTGGGACAAGACACCTGCAAAATGACACCTTCGTTTTCTGCGAAATGAATTTTATAATATCCTTTAACTACTGTTGGTCAGTTGAGTTCAGTCGCTCAGTCGTGTCCGACTCTTTGTGACCCCATGAATCACAGCACGCAGCTGCCTGAACTGCAGCCTCCCTGTCCATCACCAACTCCTGGAGTTCACTCAGATTCACGTCCATCGAGTTGGTGATGCCATCTAGCCATCTCATCCTCTGTCGTCCCCTTCTCCTCCTGCCCTCAATCCCTCCCAGCATCAGAGTCTTTTCCAATGAGTCAACTCTTTGCATGAAGTGGCCAAAGTACTGGAGTTTCAGCTTTAGCATCATTCCTTCCAAAGAACACCCAGGACTGATCTCCTTCAGAATGGACTGGTTGGATCTGCTTATAGTCCAAGGGACCCTCAAGAGTCTTCTCCAACACCAGAGTTCAAAAGCATCAATTCTTCGGCGCTCAGCTTTCTTCACAGTCCAACTCTCACATCCATACATGACCACTGGAAAAACCATAGCCTTGACTACACGGACCTTTGTTGGCAAAGTAATGTCTCTGCTTTTCAATATGCTATCACGGTTGGTCATAACTTTTCTTCCAAGGAGTAAGCGTCTTAATTTCATGGTTGCAGTCACCATCTGCAGTGATTTTGGAGCCCCCCAAAATAAAGTCAGACACTGTTTCCACTGTTTCCCCATCTATTTCCCATCAACTATTGGTCAACTGCTCCATTAAAAGATAATCAAGCAGATAATTCTCAATAATGTTTACATGAATCAATAATCGGATAAGAAAATCATCTCAATTTTTAGCTTTAGGCCTTCCTCATGTTTGAGTTCACTGACTGTAAAACATCTGTATTTGAATCAAGTGTCAGAAAGTAGCCTCTGACTCTAGCTGTTTTCTTGGCTGTATTTTTTTCAGAGTTGTGTAGTATATTCTAAAAACAACTTATCTGGTAGTGCTGTCTGCTTTACAGTATTCCATTAAGTATTCAAATGCCTTATCTATCCATCAAAGTTCTTGTCCTTAAAATGGATTCCTGGCGTTTCTAAAATGAAATACTGTCAGAGGGAAAAAAGAACTTTGCGTTTAATAAAGCACATAATGTAGTAAATTATGTGCTTTGATTACTTAACAGATAATGTACTGGCAACTACTCTAGGTTCACATTTGTGGTCTCAATTTAGAACTGGGATTCAAGGATTGTACTAGGTATATACCTCAACTGTACTAATTACAATATTTACCATATCTAATCCTCCAACTGTGCTTGTTTTTGATATGAAATAAAGCTCACCAGAACAAAAAGTAAAACATAAAAATATAAAGAAAGATGACACCTCAGAACTCGGCAAAGTACTATAAAAGAGTTTCAAATTTTGAAATATACAACTGTAAAGAGATGAAAAAGGAAATGGTAAATTGAATATCTGAACAGTCTGCTAAAGTCAGCCTGTTCTCAAATTCAATTAAGAACATCACTGGATCATGATGGATTGATTATCATTATACTAGTCACATCAAAAAAGTAATTACTTCGATTTCTGTGTATCCAGCTTGGGGCCACATTCCTGAAATGAGAACCCTCCCTACGAAGACCAAAAATATTTAATAATTAAGGAAGTAGCTTTAGCACTTTAAAATTACTTTAAGAGAAAGCAACCCATCTAGAAGGCAGAACAATACACACAAGATCTTTGTCAAAGCATCCACAATCTCTACAGGGTACTTCCATTTGAAAGCTGAAATTAAGTCCCTCAGAAGGAAGTACTGTGAGACTCAATGTCACTTTCAGAGAGGCATGTCCTTCATTCACACTAGAGTCTATTCTAAGTTCAATTTTCACGAATTACATTAAAACAGAAGTCAGTCAACTAATTTAAAAGACATACAACCAGTTCTAATTCAGCAGAATATGTAAAAGAAACACTGTTTTGAAATTTTTTAACAGAATCTAAAGACTGTACTCTTTACATTCAAAACCTCCCCAAATGAACATTCTTGGGAGAAGTTTTACAATTTCCAAGAATTAAAAACAAGACAAATCAACTCCATGCTTTTTCCAGATTTCTTACCTGTGTTGCCAAACTCAAGACCTGCTGTACCAGCTCCTGTGTTTCTGACGGTTTCTTGAGAAATAGCTTCACTATGGCAGTGAGCAAAGTGAGTTGCACCTAAACAAATGTAATAGATAAAGTGAAAAGTATCTGCATTATTCCACACCATCAATTCCAAAGTGGTGTTTCCCCAAACATGACTGACTGACTACAAGGCCTTTCTGGTTTTGATTAAGAGACAAAGGTTGAAAACTCCACCAATATCAACAATAGCAGTCAAAGGTTTACATCAACTGAAAACTCACTAGACTCCTATCTCCAAATTGCATTTTTGGCATAAAAAACTGCCTGTTTCTGACTCAGATAATCATCTATATTTCTTAAAGTACATGCTAACATGCTGCTGGCAATAAAACTGGTTCCTGACCAAATTCCTTATTATTTACTTCCACTGAAAGCCACAACTTTTGGGGAATTGGAGAATCATTTATCATACTGAGGCAAGAGCAAAGACCATAGAATTATGCCGGATCACAGTCAATTAAGAGTGGCTTGCTGAAGCATGAAATTACTGTCTTGTATGTATTCTTTGTCAGGGCCTATTAAAATTACTATGATAGAATACATATATGAACTTCAATTTGCAGCGAGTATGAACACCAGAGGGAAAAGGTTTAATAATTTATCTGCTTCTCTGGGCCTTTGACTCAAAGGTCTCTCAAGGTCTCTCAATTTTGGTACAGGACAGATAGAAGGTGGGAAGGAAGATTCTTTTCAAAATGCACATGCCGACCTTCACGCTGACAAAAACTCCAGCTGTAACCGAGCCACAACCATTACTATCAGTAACAGGGAATCATCTTTAGGTGACAGAAAATTATAATTAACTACCGCTCTAAGACAGTAGTTGTCAAAGCATGGTTCTGGAACAGCAGAAGCATCACCACCTTAAACCTTGTAAAAATGAACCATCTCAGGCCTACTGAGTCAGAAATTCTAGTGTGGGTTCCAGCAACCTGTAGCTTTAACAGAGGTTAAATACTAGTGCTTAGGTGCTTCTACTGGAGAAGGCAAAGGCACCCCACTCCAGCACTTCTGCCTGGAAAATCCCACGGACGGAGGAGCCTGGTAGGCTGCAGTCCCTGGGGTCGCTGAGGGTCGGACACGACTGAGCGACTTCACTTTCACTTTTCACTTTCATTCATTGGAGAAGGAAATGGCAACCCACTCCAGTGTTCTTGCCTGGAGAATCCCAGGGACGGGGGAGCCTGGTGGGCTGCTGTCTACGGGGTCACACAGAGTTGGACATGACTGAAGTGACTTAGCAGTAGCAGGTACTTCTACAGCTCATTAAAGTTTGAGAACCACTAGTGTAAGCTAAATAGGCTTGTTCCAACAGATGTCAGCACAACTGAAAAAGCTCACCCCCTTTGAAATGAACACATACACACATATATACACACCACACATATACACACTATATATACTACATACTATATATGCACATATATATATAAGTTCAGACACACAAAACTGCCTAACCTTTACCTTTCCTGAACTACCCCCCAAACATCTATTTCATAAAGTATAGAAGAGAACTTACTTGGGTGCTTTCATCATGAAAACCCTCCAGGAAGCTCTCTAGTAACTCATCAGCATTGTCAATTCTTTCAGCATATTCTCCCACAATCCAAATCATAGCTGCTCGAGCATCTGGCTCATCCAGAGAATCTAAGTTCTCACACAGTGTGGCAATGATACTTTCGTATCTGATGTAACAAAATGGACTATGGTTACTGAGGGCAAAACTGAGAACTGTATTTAACAATGAAGGTCAAAGCAAAACCATGGACAAGGTAGCCACACTTATTCAAGAAATTTAGAAACCCAACCCCTCTTTCCTGAGAGAGTGGTAAAAGCATATCCTTTTTACAAAAATACCATTTCTAGAATTAAGAAATATATATATATAAAACACTTAATAAACCACTACCTTGTTAAAATATTTCTTCTAATTTTGAGTTTATCATTAAACTAACTTAACTGTAAGTCACTTCATTTCATATGATCTTTAAAGATTAGTCAGAAGCCTCAGCACAATCTATCTCTATGATATCCTATGATATCTCTATGATATCCTAAAATGACGTTTAGTATGCTTATATGATCTGCTCTTTTGTTTTTTAAATTGGAGGGTAACTGCATTACAGTGTTGTGATTTCTGCCATACAATGCAAATCTGTCTTAATTATACATATATCTCTTCCCCCTTGAACCTGCTTATTTCACTCTTTCAGATTCTTTAATTGCTTGCCTTCAAAAGCAAATCTGAAAAAGTATATGTTTCAGAAACTAAGAGACCTCAACATGAAAATTTTCTGTGGAGTGAAAATGTAGATTTTGCATACCTTAATGGAAGCAGCTATCATACTTGAGAAAAGGTCTAAAACTCTGATAATTTATCATTACATGTTCTATAATTTTCTAAAAGTACTAGGTAACATACAAAGTGAATAGTGAAGCTGTCACCTTCCTGGATTTTACAATAGGGTGGCCATATTATTCAAACTGAGACATTTCTGAGAGTGAAAAGAGGGCACATTTATTAATTACGCTTGGTAAGAAGCATAAAATGGATTATGCCCAGACATGAGTATCCTATTTAATAGTAACTTCATCACCAAAGAACCTGGTTAACTTTAAAAATATGCCAATCGACAATGCATATTCAGACAGAGCTTCCATTCTTCTAAAAGTGATAAAACAGTAAAAATCCTTGTGCTCAACAACTTACATGTTTCTGATTTTTAATAAAGCATTTAATTATGACCAAATAATTCTTACCTAGCCAATCTCAAAGTGCCTTACTTAAACATTTCCTAAATGATCTGAGGAAGAGGGGCAGAAGTATTTGGACATACTTGTTGGGGTATTTGCGGAAAATGTCCCTGATGACAACAATCGCCTCTTGGACCACATAATTTACTTTGGTTTGGATGAGATCAAGCAACGTACTCACACAGCGCTCTGCAGATTGCTACAATGAAGAACATAATGAGAAGTCAGATTATCTACCCAATAATACAACCTCAACAACAAAAAAAATGGGGGTAGGGGGAGAGAACATCCAGGTACATCAACTAAACTAGATTAAAAGATGAGGCATTTAATCTGATCATACTGTATTAGACACAGGGTTATCTGATGGAGATGTACAGAAGTTCGAGATACACCCCAAATTTTACTCATTACAAAACAATCAGTTCAAGTGAACAAAATCATCTTGGATAGCCAGGATGATAGAAATGAGAAGAAAGCGTAAGTCAAGGCATGAGGAAAGAGTAAGAATGACACAATACACCAAAGTAGGAGGTCTTTATCTGCAGTTCATGAATGAGCAAGACAGAGGGCCTCTTTAAACATCTTGAAATGAAACTGCCAAATTTCATTTGTGCAGACAAGCATATTTCCCAGGAAGAGGGTCCACAGTTTTCATTGCATTTTCAAAGTTATCTGTGACTCAAAAAACTCTAAGGAAAATTTGCCATCTTTTGGGCTATATAACTGAAAGTTTATGGACTTAGATAAATTGCAATTTTCCATAGCCTATGGTTCAGCTATAAAACAGAATTTAATCTATATATTAGTCTTTTATTAATGAAAGGAATATGGAAGAATACAAGTGACAAAACTAATGTATTGAAACAATAAATCATAGTTTTTAAAAGAAGACAGGTAGCAAAAGAGAGATCCTAAAATCCAAGGACTGATTTTTCATGTATTATATACTATGATGGGTACTTCCATTATATGCCTCCTGATAAGATGCAATAGGAAGTACACAGCATCACATAAGAGGAATCCTTACCAAAAGCAATGAGCACAAATATTACCAAACCTCTAGATTTAACTCTCTAAAGGGGATGAAGGAATGAGATAAACATCACTAAAATACAACCAGCCAAATCTAGACTCTGGAAAATTCTACAAGCCTGCTGATCTAGTTTCTTCCTTAAATGGCACCCAAATAAATAAGCAAAGACTTAAGAGACATATTAACCAAATTCAATATGTAGTTCTTTTGAGATTTTGATTTGAACAAGGCAACTGTATTTGGACACAATTATGGAAAATTGAACATGGACTGGATATTTAATGAGATTAAGAATTAGTGTTAGTTGAGTACAATAGGACTTTGTAGAGGACTTATTAAATATATACACTGGACTACTCTAGTAAGACCATATCTGAGATATGCATTAAAATACAACAGTAACCCACTTCCTTGAAAGAGAATGGAGAGGAAGTAGATCAATTGGAAACAGCAATGTATTCATATTTATTAAAGACAGATGGTGGATACATGAGAGCTCATAAATCAATTTTACTTTAGTGCATGCCTAAAAAATTTCAAAACATTCCAAGTAATATAATGAAAGCAAAACTGCATCTTGAGGTTATGTATATAAGGTCATATATATGATGATTCTGTATTCTTCTATATAGTTTTTCCATTTTTGAATTACATCTTAATTCATTTTCAACTAGTAATTCCTGTGCTATTATTACAAGAGCAAAACAGTTGGGAAATTGAAATAAAGAAAAGAAAAAAATTAGAAGTGGTAAACAACAAGGAATGGAAGACAAGAAAGTAGGAAATTTTAAATATATAAGTCATGATAAATTATAAAGCACGTAAGGGCTAAATTATCAAGTTAGACAGTACAAATAAACTGCTCGGCATAGGACTTGATAAAAAGTGAACATTTACTAAGCCTTAGTTTTAATATTATAATAAAGATAAAGGCTATCTCCCAGGATGCATCAACATTCAAAAATATTTAAATCTAGGATAGCAATTTTCAAGCAAATTGTCACCTCACTTATGTTGCTTTAGATAAAATTTTTAAAGCTACCATTAAAGCAGTATGGCAGGTATTTCCTTGGTGGTCCAGCAGTTGAAGAATCTGCTTTCCAATGCAGAGAATGCAGGTTCAATCCCCAGGGGAACTAAGATGCCACATGCCAAAGGGCTACTAAGCCTGCGTGCCGTAACTACTGAGTTTTCAAGTCACAACTAAGATCTGATATAGTAAAAAAAAAAAAAAAGTGGTATGGCAGAGGAACAAAAGTAAATATCCAGTCGCTGTACATAAAAAATAAGTCCAGGGGGAGGAGCTAAGATGGCGGAGGAGTAAGACGGGGAGAATACTTTCTCCTCCACAAATCCATTAAAAGAACATTTGAATGCTGAATAAACTCGATAAAACAACTTCTGAATGCCGGCAGAGGACATCAGGCACTTAGACAGCTCATTGTCTTCAAAACGAGAAAACGAGCCCTGCGGTAACTCCTTTTGCGGAGAACTGGCGCGGACACCAGCATTTGCTATTGGCAAGTGAGGGCTGGGCTAGGAGGAGCGGCGAGGCCTGCATTGCTTTGAGAAAGGATTTGGCCTGGCTATCTCGGGTGCTATCTGAGCGAAATAACCAGACTGTCGGTTATCTACTACATCAAAAGCCAGCCCTAACTTAAGACACCACCAGGACTACCTACGGAACAAAGGGCTGCACAGAGTTGGCCAGCTACAGGCCGTCCCACTCCGGTGACAGGCAGCCAGGGCGAGAGGTGGGCAATTATAGCCCTAGAGAGACACTGTCTAACGGAACTGTGAGTAGGTTTCTGTGCTGACTCACGCTTCTTGGGGCTCTGGATGGTCAACATCTGCCTGAGAAAGTGCACCGGTTGTATACCCAGAAAACTGAGCGGCGGAGAGGCGATAAGTCACAGCACCTGCGCTCGCTGAACATTTCATCACCTGCGCTACTCGGATCTGGGAAGGGCATAAAACGCAGACTCAACCAAGTCTGTGCTTCTGAGGATTATCTGAGTGCCTGAACCTGGCCGGTTTAGATTTGGGTGTTCATCTCCGCCCCCTCTGTAACAAGGCAGAGATCAGATATTGAAAAGACCTGTAAACCGCCTCAATAAAGAGAATTCAACAAACTACCAGAATATAGTAAGGACACTCTAAACTTGGCAATTTTAACAAAATGAAGAGACAAAAGAATACCCAGCAGCTAAAGGAACAGGATAGATGCCCACCAAACCAAACCAAAGAGGAAGAGATAGGGAATCTACCTGATAAAGAATTCCGAATAATGATAGCAAAATTAATTCAAAATCTCGAAATCAAAATAGAATCACAGTTAAAGAGTCTGGAGACAAGGATTGAGAAGATGCAAGAAAGGTTTAACAAGGACCTAGAAGAAATAAAAAAGACTCAACACATAATGAATAATGCGATAAATGAGATCCAAAACACCCTGGAGGCAACAAATAGTAGAATAACAGAGGCAGAAGATAGGATTAGTGAACTAGAAGATAGAATCCTAGAAATAAATGAATTAGATGAGAAAAAAGAAAAACGTATCAAAAGAAAGGAGGACAATTTCAGAAACCTCCAGGATAACATCAAACGCTACAACATTCGAATCATAGGAGTTCCAGAAGAAGAAGATAAAAAGAAAGATCATGAGGAAATACTTGAGGAGATAATAGTTGAAAACTTCCTTAAAATGGAGAAGGAAATAACCACTCAAGTTCAAGAAATCCAGAGAGTCCCTAACAGGATAAACCCAAGGCGAAACACCCCAAGACACATATTAATCAAATTAACAAAGATTAAATATAAAGAACAAATATTAAAAGCAGCAAGGGAAAAACATCAAATAACTCACAAGGGAATTCCCATAAGGATAACAGCTGATCTTTCAATAGAAACTCTCCAAGCCAGGAGGGAATGGCAAGACGTAATTAAAGTGATGAAGGAAAATAACTTACAGCCTAGATTATTGTATCCAGCAAGGATCTCATTCAAATATGAAGGAGAAATCAAAAGCTTCACAGATAAGCAAAAGTTGAGAGAATTTTGCACCACTAAACCATTTCTCCAACAAAAACTTAAGGACATTCTCTAGAGCAATACAATATTAGTGGGAGACCTTAATACCCCACTCATATAATCTGGCTGTAATAGACAAAGTAAAGAGGAAAACATATTTACTTATGAGCCTCAAAAAATTCAGTTCACTCAGGAGAGTTTAAAAAAAAAAAAAAAAGACTTATTTGTTCACTCTGTGGAGCTTTATTGACTATTTTGTGGGTTTGGTACCACTTTGGGTAGTAGGGAGGAAGAGGTGACAAATGTGATCCTGTCCTAAATAATATATTGTGGTAAAGACAGACTTACCAATACAAAATACCAAGATGTGCCTAAAGATGAGGACACCCAAACTGGACTTTTTGTTTCCTGAACTTTTCATTTCGAGAACAAACCTCCTAATATAAGATGAATTCACCATGATTTTTTTTAAAGTGTTCTTTGTGATTAAAAACAGAAAGCCATTGGTTAAGAAATTACATATACTCCTCCCCACCATCACTCCCCTTCTTTCTTCCCATTTCCCTCCCACCCTCATTGATCCTTTCCTTTGTCCATTTTCCCCTGCAAAAAAAAAAAAAAAATAAGTCCAGAAACAAAGGTATTCAGACATATACAATTTGGTATATGATTTTTAAAAAAGGCAACATTCATAGCTGCAAGGAAAGGATCAAATGTTCTGGTGTTTGATCCCCATACTCTTTATCTTTAACCAAACCATTTCCATGAAAGTAGAAAATAATGGTGAATTTTATATAACTTTGAGGTGAACCATAAATTTCTGAGTGTGCCACTGAAGATATTATTGAGAGAAAATGGACAGAACTCACAAGGAACTGCGAACTTCCATGCATCAAGCTGAGGAAAGAAGTGAAGCAAAAGGCAAGGGAAAGAGGGAAAGATACATGCAACTGAAAGCAGGCTTCCAGGGAATAGCGAGGAGAGATAAGAAGGCTTGAATGAACAATGCAAACAGAGGAAAACAAAAGAATGGTTAAGACTAGTGATCTCTTCAAGAAAATTGGAGATTCAGGGGAACTGAAAATTATGTCCACATCATCACCTCTTTGACGGGGAAGGCGATGGCACCCCACCCCAGTACTTTTGCCTGGAAAATCCCATGGACGGAGGATCCTGGTAGGCTCCAGTCCATGGGGTCGCTAAGAGTCGGACACGACTGAGCGACTTCACTTTCATTTTCACTTTCATGCATTGGGGAAGGAAATGGCAACCCACTCCACTGTTCTTGCCTGGAGAATCCCAGGGACGGGGGAGCCTGGTGGGCTTCCTTCTATGGGGTCGCACAGAGTTGGACACGACTGAAGCGACTTAGCAGCAGCAGCAGTAGCACCTCTTTGAGGGAAGAATAGGCAGAGGAGAAAGCACCGTTCTACTTTTAACTTCTATTATTTGATGATTTGATGGAGTAAATACATGTTTTTTGTTTGTATAGGACATAAGTTAGTACCTTATCTTGACCTACACAAATCAAAAATGATTCGCAAGCCCTAGAGCTTGTACTCCACAACAAAAGAAGCCACTGCAACGAGAAGCCCGAGTACTCTAAATATAGAGTGGCTGCAACTAGAGAAAGCCTACACACAGTGACAAAGACCCACTGCAGCCAAAAGTAAAGACAAGGAAGCGAGAAACACCTTAATCTTAGTGACTTCAGATCAGTTCACTTATCACTCAGTCGTGTCTGACTCTTTGCGACCCCATGGACCACAGCACATCAGGCTTCCCTGTCCATCACCAACTCCTGGAGCCTGCTCAAACTCATGTCCATCAAGTAGGTGATGCCATCCAACCATCTCATCCTCTGTCGTCCCCTTCTCCTCCTGCCTTCAATCTTTCCCAACATCAGGGTCTTTTCCAAGGAGTCAGTTCTTCACAACAGGTGGCAAAAGTATTGGAGCTTCAACTTCAGCATCAATCCTTCCAATGAATATTCAGGACTGATTTCCTTTAGGATAGACTGGTTGGATCTCCTTGCAGTCAAAGGGACTCTCAGGAGTCTTCTCCAACACCACAGTTCAAAAGCATCAATTTTTCAGCGCTCAGCTTTCTTTATAGTCCAACTCTCATATCCATACATGACTACTGGAAAAACCATACTTTTGACTAGATGGACAAAGTTTGCAAAGTAATTTCTCTGCTTTTTAGTATGCTGTCTAGATTGATCATTGCTTTTCTTCCAAGGAGCAAGCGTCTTTTAATTTCTTGGCTGCAGTTACCATCTGCAGTGATTCTGGAGCCCAAAAATTAAATCTGTCACTGTTTCCATTGCTTCCCCATCTATCTGCCATGAAGTAATGGGACCAGATCCAATGATCTTAGTTTTCTGAATGTTGAGTTTCAAGCCAACTTTTTGACTTTCCTCTTTCACTTTCAAGAGGCTCTTTAGTGCTTCGCTTTCTGCCATAAAGGTGGTGTCTTAATGACTTAGTGACTTAATCTCTCACAAACAAAATCAAACAAATAAATAAATCTCTCTCAAACAAAATTATTTTATTTGTAAGAAAACGAGGGCCAGTGTTTAGTTCCTCCTTAAAGAAGCAAGGGTATACTGTAAATATATACAGCTATGATTTGTCAATCATACCTCAATAAAACTGGGAGAAGGGTGGGGTATGGAGTAAAATCTATTAAAAAGGCAATTAAACAAAAAAGTATAGACAAAAAGCATTAAAAAAAACAGTACTATGAGATTTCTTTTTCAGTGCTCTTTTACTGACTCAACAATTTATGCTTACCTTTAACCTAAACAACTTAATATGACAAAATTATAGTTTTTTCACCTCAGGCCACTTAAAGCAACAGAGAGACATCTGTACCTACAATCATGATTGAAAAAAAAAAAAAACAAAACACTCCAACTCTTAACAATACCCAAAGTTTACAATAGGCCCTGTTCTCTTAGCTAAGCACCAAACCAAAATTCTTTTTTTGTCATCTGTCATATCCTTGAAACCAGCTACACATGAAAAAATGGTCAGGTGCCCTGAGAGGAAACAGCAGCTCAGTTTGTAAGTTACGAAGAAAGTCTATTACAATTGTGTCGCTGGTTCTTGCCCTTGTCCCACAGATAGGCCAGTTAAAAACAAGCAGTCATGACCTCTCCTGCCCCAGTAACTGTGTCTGGACTAGGCAACTCTCCAACTAATAACTTTCATGATTGAAACAGTTCTAGGAAAAGTTCTCAAGCAAATCCAAGTAACTTGAGATAAGGGAATACTAGCAAAAAGCCAGGATTCTTGAACGTTGATCTTAAGCTTCCAGACGAAGTTCATTCCTCACACACACTCTCATATTCCTACCAGGGCATCTTGAGTCAAAGGAAGAAGAGCCACCAGAAGCTCATCTATTTCAGAAAATGATGGATAACTTTCCTGTTAGTTACAGTAAACAGTACTAACAGCCTCTAAGAATCTAGAGGCTTTAAGAACACTTTCCAGTAATTCCAGGGATTAAAAAAAAAAAAACCTCTTTTAACTTTGGAATGAGACTTTTTAGAGAGCACTGTCAGAGAGGTTAATAAGGCAATGACATTCAGGAAGTGAAAAGCACAAAATGACTCTTCTGCCATCAGAAAAGTTCTGAAAATTGTCTATATTAGTACTTAAGTAGGTGGCTACTGCTCACTGAGAAATGAAAAAGACAAAAGTTAAGTCTGTGAAGTGTGGTGGTAAAAAAAAAAAAAAGACGGAACACACCAAGATCCAATAAACAGGTTTTTCCATTTCTCAGATGGAACAACAGAAGCATGTATATTAAATATCTGAAGCCTCTGAACTGGCAGAACCAGGAGTAGAAACCAGGATGAATTAACTTCTTGTTATAACAACTAGTCTACTAAATGACTTATCAGTGGTAACTATATGAAATAGCACTGACAAAAATAAAAATAAGGAAGGCCAATTAGGAACTTGGCTTTCAGAGACACTTTCACTGACACAGCATGTTTCCTTCTGATCCTATGAAGCACTGGTTGTACTGTACAAATTATTTTAGAACTATCCTTGTGAAATCATATGGTCCAATCTGACTCAAAGCATTGCACACAGTCCAGTAGTAAGAACAAACATGGAACTCTGAATCTACAATATCACTGTGAACAGAAGCCATCATTAATTTCAACAAATTTCTGAGTGAGGAAAAATAAATGGAGAACTGATGAAGCAGAGTAATGTAAGTTGCAATCCTTAATATCTACTGGAAGATTTCAATCAAGCTAGAAAAAATCTGCCCTCTAAGACCACAGAAATACTCTTCCAGAGGACTTAACAAGTAACAATCAACTCTCTGTCCTAAAGCAGAAACTTGGTAGTCAACAGCCCTACCTACACGCACAGAAATCCTGACAACTTTCCTGTTACCGCATTCTTAATGTAAGTGGGCAGCCGTTTACTACATACATGGTATGTGTGTGCTGTCTGACTCTGTGCAACTCTGGACTGTAGCCCACCAGGCTCCTCTGTCCATGGGATTCTCAAGGCAAGACTACTGGAGTTGGCTGCCATGGCCCCCTCCAGGGGATTTTCCCAACTCAGGGATCAAACCTGCGTCTCTTACATCTCCTGCATTGGTAGACTGGTTCTTTACTACTAGCACCACATTATGCATCTTAATTAAAAATCATATATAGACATGCAACCATCACTGTAAAATATTCGAGATAATTAAATTCAAACTATAGAAACAAAACCAAAACTGTAATTCACATCCCCAGAGATTTAAGAAACTAATGCAACCACAAAAAAAGAATGCTAGACAAAGTACTGACAACAAGAAAGAGCAATGAAGGGAGGCTTTATAGAAAAATGGTTGTGCAGAAAATAAGAAAGCAGCCAGTCAGACTGGAACAAGCACTTGAAAGATAGAGGACTGGAAGACAGAAGGGCCTAGAACAAAGGAAAAGTTTTATAAACTTGATATTATGCTTGAAAAACTGGAAGAAGATAGGAGTGCAATGAAGACATAATGAAATTTTTTAAAAAAAAAGGCCATTATAAACTTCAGGGAAAAAACCAAGTCTCTATAAGAAAGAAAATACAATCATTTGTATTGTGTAGTTTCCACTTATTTATAGGCATAATATGCATAGTAAGTTTTCTAAGACTTTAGTTGATAGAACAAGAAATAAAGGTATCTCAACTTACAAAGATAATACAGGAACAAAAACCTCATGATGTAACTACACGGGAGAACAGAAGGGGAGAAACAGGAGTGATGGAGTATATGAACTAATTTATCTCATAGCAGAAAAAGTTAATAGACAATGTCTACAAGTGGCAAATCAATAAATAAAAGCGTAAGAATAATAGAGATATGGAAGTAATTAAAATAACTGTAACTATGAACAGAGTTAAAAACGATTCCCTTAGGAAAGAAAGAGATCAGGGATAGCTGCTTTACATTAAAAATTCCTTAATATTTTAACAATGTGCTTTATTAGTCTGATAAACTTAAAAATATATTTTAAGCAAAGAGTAAAGAGAATACCCAGAATTCTATACTACCAAGGAACACTCACCTCCACCTTGATGGCACACCGCCCAATGGCTCGCACAGCTTTGCGCACAAAGTCAACATCCACCTCTGTGGCATACTCTTTCAGTTCAGCCAGAACCTGTTAAAAATCCATGAAGTGAACAACCATTAAGGATTCTCTGACAATAATTTTCAGGTCTCGGTATTTCTGAAGATCAGCTCTTAAGATCTAAATTACTAGATCTTAACCTGAATCTACTTTAAGTCTGACCTGAGCAATGTTGGCTTGGGATGCCAAACGAATCATGATGTCCAACTTCTCTAGTTTCACATAGATGGGATCATTGTACTTCACAAAGAAAACTTTTATTTCCTGCTTCAAGATTTCAGGCCTGTGATGTACAGAAATACAGGTAAGGAAAGTGAGGTATATATTGATGTATCTTTCTGAGTCTCCTCTCTATCCACACATCCCATTCAGGGAAAAAACCTCAGAATCTTCCTCTACACCCCCTCTAACCAGATCCATTTAGCAGACTATTTTTATGCTTTTTAAGGGGTAAAGTACATACTGCCAAGAAGAATCAGTGGAAGAACAACTTGATCTAAACTATGGCCTGAACCATATTAAACAGATACTAGCTAGCATACTAACAGGTCCTTCAGAAAAGAAACTAAATTATAAAGCAATATCAGGCATTCACTGTATTCATTCACTGTAGAAACACTCTAAAATCAACTGTCAGCCTCCTGACCCTGGGCAAGTTGCTCTACCATACAATATTTTTATTTCTACACATTAAACAAAGCTTAACACAGTCCTTTTAAATACTGATATCATTAAGCTTAATTCAAAATTACAAACACTTTAATCATCAATCATTTTTTTCCCAACCTTTTCTGAACAATTAGGTTGATGTTCCTCAGGGCGACGTATTGCACCTCTGGCTCCCCAGACAGCAAAGTAACAAGTGGAGGGGCCAACTTCTTCAGCAGCATATTGTAGTAGTCAGAGTCCTTGGGTAGCAACTCTAAAAATTTCATTAGGACTTTTACTGCTGAAAGCACCACTGCTGAGTTGGCATGAGATAACCGGGGAGTTACCCGCTCACAGATGCTGAGGGCAGAAAATGAAAATTAGTATCTTAAATTACAATTTCTGTGCTCAATCCAGTCTATAAGGTAATGCTGTCAGAGGTCTCATGGCCCATGTATCAAGAAATTAGAGAATCAGTTAGAAAAGTCAAAACTCCATGCGTAGGTAAATTTGGGATTCAACACTGCAGACGCCTCATTCCCAGCAAACTACAGGCAGAGCAGGGATACGAGAAGATTTTTAGGAAACCAGCAATAGGGATGTTCAAACTGGAAGGAAAATAGCCAATACCCCAAACACTTGAAGCTCACACCATTTACCTTCCTGTTTTATAGTTCTGTCTCCCCATATTATGTAAGGGCTCCCTGCCTCATAGCCCATTTCTCCTCAACCTATAGGAAGTCAAATTAAGCATTCTGAGAGTTATTTCACAATGAAAGATATCAACCAACTGTGGCTGAAGTTTCATTTTAAGATGCAGGAGGAGATGGACTGACAGGGAAAACTACCCAACCTGTTATCTTCAGGATAATAAGGGAATCTTGAAGAGGGTTTTTGGTTATTAACAACAACCAAATCTTGGAGAGGATTTTTGATTTTTTAACAATACCACTGCAATATTTACCCAACCTCATCCTCTTATCCTCCTCCCAGTCACCTATACTTAAATGTCTCATAAAATATAGGGTATTAAATTATCTGTTGAGGGTTCTCCAGACATTAACCTAATTTTGATAGCTCTTGGGCAACATGGTTGGCTAGCTGACTCAGTTAAGGATACGAGATTAAGTGAAGCCGTGTTTTTCTCCCTTCTTCCTACATCTACTCAGCAGACTTCCTGCCCTTCTTTAGGTCTTTATACAAATGCCATCTTCTCAAGGAAGCCTTCCCTAACCACCCAATATTTCTTAGATCTCTCCCTTACTTTATTTTTCTTGTTAGCACTTATCATCATCTGACCTATTATATATTGGATTATATACACATATTACATATATTTCTGCTCTATGCCTCAGAATAGATTTTCCATAAGAGCTATGATTTTAGTCTGTCCAGTGCTGTATTCTCAAGAGCCTAGAACAATGGCTGGCACACAGCATGGGCTCAAAAAAAAACATATGCTGAGTGAGTAAGTGTGAGACATCAATGATCAAGAGAAAATAAAATTGTATGTAAAGTTCCTTCCAGGAGACATTTGTACTTTCAGTGATAGAAAGAAACTATCCGGGTGAGTTCTGGTTAAATCCAGAAGGAACGCTCTCCCAGACAAATGAAGAACATTTATATTATAGCAGCTTGAGCTTCAGCCAGGCAAGGAAGGTTACTTACTACCTATCATAGTTAAAATGAGCCAACAATTCTTCAGAATTACTTTGCCAGAATCACAGTGCCTATATGCACAAAATGCTCAATAAAAATTAATATAACTCCAATTCTGTACACCAAAATGTATGTATGTGTACATGAAATTTAGCAGTCAGTATCTGCTAGCCAAAAAAAACCCCTGCAATACTGAAGTGGTGGAGAGCTAAGCAAAACAATTCAGGTGTGCCTTTCAAATGTTCTCCAAATATGTAATTTCCATACCTAACGGAAGACATCATACGTACTGCAGGCTCCAATCCACTTTCTCTAGTGCTAAATTACAGGTATAAGGCAACTCACTAACCAGTATCAAGCCACATGCTGCTGCTAAGTCGCTTCAGTCGTGTCCGACTCTGTGCGACCCCATAGACGGAAGCTCACCAGGCTCCCCTGTCCCTGGGACTCTCCAGGCAAGAACACTGGAGTGGGTTGCCATTTCCTTCTCCAATGCATGAAAGTGAAAAGTGAAAGTGAAGTCGCTCAGTCGCGTCCGACTCTTAGCGACCCCATGGACTGGAGCCTACCAGGCTCCTCCGTTCATGGGATTTTCCAGGCAAAAGTATTGGGGTGGGGTGCCATTGCCTTCCCCAATCAAGCCACATACTAAGTATCTTAAAGAATGAGAATGGTCACTACAATGAAAGACACTCACAAACCTTTGCCAAGTGGCTAAGAACTGCTGTGTGGGAGATGTGAGAAGGTGATAAGGGCGATTTGTGCAGACTGTTTTAAGTGTGCTGCTCAGAAAAGAAATGACAGATGCACATCTCCTCTTAGTAAGAACTATTTTTGCACGGCTTACTCTACTACCTAAAATGTTCCTAATTAGAGAAAATACCACAGGGATAGCAGTATCTATCCCATAAGTCACTGTTTTCCTTATTCCTAACATAAGGGACCCTTATTCTAATACAGACACACTAGAACTTACTGAACCAGGCAGGACTCCTAGATGCTACCCAGAAAAACAGACTGACCTCTGAGCCTCCCGGTCATCTTTAGGATTGTAATTAGATAAGCAGTCCAGGATGAAAATCTGGCCCCATTCGGTGCACTCATTCAGGGCTGTCAGTAGCTTATTAATGTTCTGTGGATTCAGATCGAGTAAGTTGCTGTTGGGGTGAGATTCACTGATTTCAGATAGTGCTGCTACAGCATTAGCCACCACCTGGGAAAAGAAGCAGATATGACCTTGATTTGTCAAGAACAGGTACAACTATTTCTCTGAATCACTTCATAGATCTTAATTCATAACTGTTCCTGAACATTTTACCTAGTCATATACGAACAGGTAAACTGCTTTCAAAACATGTATTATACCACTAATGATGGTTTATACAGCTTCCTTGTAGTCGGGCAACCCAGAATTAAAACAATTCACATATTAGCAGAGAGTCACTCATGGTTTACTATTAAAACATTAATTCCAGTAGTACTCAAACCATCAATAAAACTAAGACAAATGAACAGCTATAAAAGCCATCGAGTTTAGGGACTTCCCTGGCAGTCCAATGGTTAGAACTCTGCACTTCCAATGCAAGGGGCATGGGTTTAATCCCTGTTGGGGAACTAACATTCTGCATGCCTCGTGGCCAAAAAAAAAAAAAAGGTGTGAATTTTAATTTTGAAACATACATTAGGCAACAGAAAGAAGAATCTAGGCCAAATAATTTTATGGGTGTATGGCAGATAGGGAGGTGATCAGTTCAGTTCAGTTCAGACGCTGTGTCCAACTCTTTGTGACCCCATGGACTGCAGCATGCCAGGCTTCCTTGTCCATCACCAACTCCTGGAGCTTGCTCAAACTCATTTTCATTGAGTCGGTGATGCCATCCAACCATCTCTTCCTCTGTCATTCCCCTGCTCCTCCCGCCTTCAACCTTTCCCAGCCTCAGGGTCTTTTCCAAGGAGTCAGTTCTTCACATCAGGTGGCCAAAGTATTGTAGTTTCAGCTTCAACATCAGTCCCTGCAATGAATATTCTGGACTGATTTCCTTTAAGATTGACTGGTTTGATCTTGCACCAAGAGACTCTCAAGAGTCTTCTCCAACACCACAGTTCAAAAGCATCAATTCTTTGGCGCTCAGCTTTATTCATAGTCCAACTCCCCTTAAGTGTCAGAATAAGAAAGTATGACCTTCAACCCTAGTTCACTGTAACATGATTTGGGAAAGCACATAAACTCTGTGAAGTTCCATTTCCTCAACTAAAAACTAGAGATAATTTAATCCACCTCAGAAATGAGCTTTAGTTTGAGGATAAAATCAGATGACATATAAGTGCTTTCTACAAAGCTTTAAGCACAGTTAAAGTGGTAATGGCATGTGGGATCTTAAGTTTCCCAGCCAGGGATTGAACACACGTCCCTTGCATTGGAAGCAAGGCGTTTAACCACTGGACTGCCAGGGAAGCCCCAAGCTATTGATTTTAACACCCACATCACTTGAGTAGTCTGCAGATTATCCCAGCATTTTACCTAGAAGATTAAATTCTAGAGAACATGATTTTTTAAGTCAAATAATATACTACTGACAGTACCCATTATTATGTAAAGGATAATGATGCCACAAACAGAAATCACCCTCAGCTATAATCTAGTGATCAGGTTAAAAAATTCCAAGATGAAAAAAACCAATGGTTCACTTGGTAAGTATGGCTATGGATATAGTATTTTTTTCTTGTTATTAAGACAAACCATGAAGGATTATCTAGTTCACCTATCACACGGCAGCACGCATGAGGTTCTTTTTTGACAATTTTTGTTTACCAACCACACCATTAAGCAAAGGCTTTCATGAAAATTAAAAAGCATGAAGAGTGAAATAATAATCTCCATCATCCCAGTACTTTACATGCAAGGAAAAGACATATTTTCCCCATATAATAAGCCTGATATACTGGATGACAGGATAAAGGATCAAAATGTCACACTGGAAGACCAAATACTTGTTTTCCTTTCTTGCTGTCAACACATGCCCACTCTTGACCAGTTGGTCCAAAACAAATGTCCTGTCACTGACTTTCTGCCAGTTTCCTTTTCTCGTCAAAAATATTTAAATATAAGGTCTGTTAACAGGAAACGTAAAAGAAAAGGGGAGAATTGGGGGAATTACAAAAAGCAATGGAGAGGAAAGAGAACAGAAGGATACTGAACAGGATGAACAATTTAGAATTCCTCTGCTGTCATCATACATAATTGGAAATTAAACCAAATATAACGCAGCTAATGAAGTGTATGGTCTGGTGGTAAAATAGCCAACTTTCACTTATCACATTAAAATAAGAAAATAAACAGGGAAAACTAAACCTGATTAAAAGATTCAGAGATCAGATTACAGGATTATGTTTAGAAAAGTCTGCACTGGGAAAAGAGGTCATTGCCAAATGGTCACAGAGCCAATGGCTAACCAGAGGAGATGCACCCCAATAACAAAACTCTGATGCTGGGAAAAGACTGACGGAGGGAGGAGGGGAGGAAAGAGGATGAGATGGCTGGATGGCATCACTGACTCAATGGACATGAGTTTGGGTAAACTCCAGAAGTTGGTAATGGACAGAGGCCTGGCGTGTTGCGTTTCATGGGGTCAAAAGAAGTTGGACACGACTGAGCGACTGAACTGAACAAAACTGTACTGCTGTTCCTCTAAATCTCTTCTATTAATACCTTTCCATTTTCATCTCCTAATCTTCACATTCACACTGCTAGACTTTTAGAAACATACTGAGGTGGATCCATAAAGGGTTGCTTAGAGTTCTCCTGGTCAGTAAACCATGCTTCTCTTACACTAATAAAAACTTAAAATGAGCTGCTGCTGCTGCTGCTAAGTCGCTTCAGTCGTGTCCGACTCTGTGCGACCCCACAGACGGCAGCCCACCAGGCTCTCCCATCCCTGGGATTCTCCAGGCAAGAATACTGGAGTGGGTTGCCATTTCCTTCTCCAATGCATGAAAGTGAGCTAGTCACACTGAATCTCAAGGAGGCAAACATTAACTTCAAGACAGTATAGCTGGATTATATAAGACAACTAACTCACTTGTCCTTGCATCTACGCTACAAAGGAACACATCCCATAATATCAAAAAAACCCAAACAAACTGTTTTTAGTTCATCCTACCTCCCAATTACAGTCAATTCTGTCCTTTGGGAGACTGCAACTAAATATTTCACCTCCTATCTTATCTCCATCCCTGTAGACCTAATGTAATATGTATCCTTTATAGACACTAAACAAAAATATAATCACACATGCAAAAGCATGCACACACATGTATGTGTATAAATAAAATCACACTCAATACTAAACAAATCTTTCTCTGCCCTAACTACATACTTCCCTTCAATCTGACAGCTCCATGTGAACCCTTGAAGTCTGCTGAATTCTTTTTAACATTAGCAACTTGTGTTTTGACTTACCTTACACTATACCTAATAGAACTGGACAAAGAAATAAAAGATAGCAATAGCTAAAATGTACTGAACACTTACTATTCCATTTACCCTCACGCAACTCTAATGCAGTTGCTATCAAAATCTACCTATTACAGATAAGGAAACAGGTTTTAAAAATGAATTTATAAAAACTGGAAATAGAACTGCCATACGACCCAGCAATCCCACTGCTGGAAACCAGCAGGAAACCGAGGAAACCAGAATTGAAAGAGACACGTGTACCCCAATGTTCATCACAGCACTGTTTATAATAGCCAGGACATGGAAGAAACCTAGATGTCCCTCAGCAGATGAATGGATAAGAAAGCTGTGGTACATATACACAATGGAGTATTACTCAGCCATTAAAAAGAATACATTTGAATCAGTTCTAATGAGGTGGTTGAAACTGGAGCTAATTATACAGAGTGAAGTAAGCCAGAAAGAAAAACACCAATACAGTATACTAATGCATATATTTAAGAGCGACCTCGCCTGCCCGCGACCGGCGCGCCATTTAAGAGCGACCTCGCCTGCCCGCGACCGGCGCGCCATTTAAGAGCGACCTCGCCTGCCCGCGACCGGCGCGCCATTTAAGAGCGACCTCGCCTGCCCGCGACCGGCGCGTCATTTAAGAGCGCCCCGCCGGCTGCGTCGCGCACTAAGAGCGCCCCGCCGGCTGCGTCGCGCACTAAGAGCGCCCCGCCGGCTGCGTCGCGCACTAAGAGCGCCCCGCCGGCTGCGTCGCGCGCCTAGAGCGTCGCGCACTAAGAGCGCCCCGCCGGCTGCGTCGCGCACTAAGAGCGCCCCGCCGGCTGCGTCGCGCACTAAGAGCGCCCCGCCGGCTGCGTCGCGCACTAAGAGCGCCCCGCCGGCTGCGTCGCGCACTAAGAGCGCCCCGCCGGCTGCGTCGCGCACCAAGAGCGCGGCCGAGAGGAGCTACCCCCACGACCGAGGAAGGACGGCGGTGAGGGCCAGTGCACTAAGCACGGCCGAGAAGAGCTACCCCACGACCGAGGTCAGGAAGGGCGGCGGTGAGGAGAGACCCCCTCGTCCAAGGTAAGGTGCGATGGCTGTGCTTTGCTGGCCGGGAGCAGCCAGGAGCAGCTGGGATGAGATACCCCACGCCCGAGGTAAGAGAAACCCAAGTAAGACAGTAGGTCTTGAAAGAGGGCATCAGACGGCAAATACACTAAAACCATTCTCACAGAAAACTAGTCAATCTAATCACACAAGGACCACACCCTTGTCTAACTCAATGAAATTAAGCCATGCCCGAGGGGCAACTTGGGATGGGCGGGTCATGATGGAGAGATATGACAGGGTGTGGTCCGCTGGAGAAGGGAATGGCAAACCACTTCAGTATTCTTGCCTTGAGAACCCCATGAACAGTATGAAAAGACAAAATGATAGGATACTGAAAGAGAAACTCCCCAGGTCAGTAGGGGCCCAATATGCTACTGGAGATCAGTGGAGAAATAACTCCAGAAAGAATGAAAGGATGGAGCCAAAACAAAAAGAATACCCAGCTGTGGATGTGTCTGGTGATAGAAGCAAAGTCCGATGCTGTAAAGAGCAATACTGCATAGGAACCTGGAATGTCAGGTCCATGAATCAAGGCAAATTGGAAGTGGTCAAACAAGAGATGGCAAGAGTGAATGTCGACATTCTAGGAATTAGCGAACTAAAATGGACTGGAATGGGTGAATTTAACTCGGATGACCATTATATCTACTACTGTGGACAGGAATCCCTCAGAAGAAATGGAGTGGCCATCATGGTCAACAAAAGAGTCCGAAATGCAGTACTTGGATGCAATCTCAAAAACGATAGAATGATCTCTGTTCGTTTCCAAGGCAAACCATTCAATGTCACAGTAATCCAAGTCTATGCCCCAACCAGTAACGCCGAAGAAGCTGAAGTTGAAAGGTTCTATGAAGACCTACAAGACCTTTTAGAACTAACACCCCAAAAAGATGTCCTTTTCATTATAGGGGACTGGAATGCAAAAGTAGGAAGTCAAGAAACACCTGGAGTAACAGGCAAATTTGGCCTTGGAATACGGAATGAAGCAGGGCAAAGACTAATAGAGTTTTGCCAAGAAAATGCACTGGTCATAGCAAATACCCTCTTCCAACAACACAAGAGAAGACTCTATACATGGACATCACCAGATGGTCAACACCGAAATCAGATCGATTATATTCTTTGCAGCCAAAGATGGAGAAGCTCTATACAATCAGCAAAAACAAGACCAGGAGCTGACTGTGGCTCAGACCATGAACTCCTTATTGCCAAATTCAGACTGAAATTGAAGAAAGTAGAGAAAACTACTAGACCATTCAGGTATGACCTAAATCAAATCCCTTATGATTATACAGTGGAAGTGAGAAATAGATTTAAGGGCCTAGATCTGATAGATAGAGTGCCTGATGAACTATGGAATGAGGTTTGTGACATTGTACAGGAGACAGGGATCAAGACCATCCCCATGGAAAAGAAATGCAAAAAAGCAAAATGGCTGTCTGGGGAGGCCTTACAAATAGCTGTGAAAAGAAGAGAAGCGAAAAGCAAAGGAGAAAAGGAAAAATATAGACATCTGAATGCAGAGTTCCAAAGAATAGCAAGAAGAGATAAGAAAGCCTTCTTCAGTGATCAATGCAAAGAAATAGAGGAAAACAACAGAATGGGAAAGACTAGGGATCTCTTCAAGAAAATCAGAGATACCAAAGGAACATTTCATGCAAAGATGGGCACAATAAAGGACAGAGATGGTGTGGATCTAACAGAAGCAGAAGATATCAAGAAGAGGTGGCAAGAATACACAGAAGAACTGTACAAAAAAGAGCTTCAAGACCCAGATAATCATGATGATGTGATCACTGACCTAGAGCCAGACATCTTGGAATGTGAAGTCAAATGGGCCTTAGAAAGCATCACTACAAACAAAGCTAGTGGAGGTGATGGAATTCCAGTGGAGCTATTCCAAATCCTGAATGATGATGCTGTGAAAGTGCTACACTCAATATGCCAGCAAATTTGGAAAACTCAGCAGTGGCCACAAGATTGGAAAAGGTCAGTTTTCATCCCAATCCCAAAGAAAGGCAATGCCAAGGAGTGCTCAAACTACCGAACAATTGCACTCATCTCACACGCTAGTAAAGTAATGCTCAAAATTCTCCAAGCCAGGCTTCAGCAATATGTGAACCGTGAACTTCCTGACGTTCAAGCTGGTTTTAGAAAAGGCAGAGGAACCAGAGATCAAATTGCCAACATCCGCTGGATCATGGAAAAAGCAAGAGAGTTCCAGAAAAACATCTATTTCTGCTTTATTGACTATGCCAAAGCCTTTGACTGTGTGGATCACAATAAACTATGGAAAATCCTGAAAGAGATGGGAATACCAGACCACCTGATCTGCCTCTTAAGAAATCTGTATGCAGGTCAGGAAGCAACAGTTAGAACTGGTCATGGAACAACAGACTGGTTCCAAATAGGAAAAGGAGTACGTCAAGGCTGTATATTGTCACCATGTTTATTTAACTTATATGCAGAGTACATCATGAGAAATGCTGGACTGGAAGAAACACAAGTTGGAATCAAGATTGCCGGGAGAAATATCAATAACCTCAGATATGCAGATGACACCACCCTTATGGCAGAAAGTGAAGAGGGGCTAAAAAGCCTCTTGATGAAAGTGAAAGTGGAGAGTGAAAAGGTTGGCTTAAAGCTCAACATTCAGAAAACGAAGATCATGGCATCTGGTCCCATCACTGCATGGGAAATAGATGGGAAAACAGTGGAAACAGTGTCAGACTTTGTTTTTCTGGGCTCCAAGATCACTGCAGATGGTGACTGCAGCCATGAAATTAAAAGACGCTTACTCCTTGGAAGGAAAGTTATGACCAACCTAGATAGCATATTCAAAAGCAGAGACATTACTTTACCAACAAAGGTTCGCCTAGTCAAGGCTATGGTCTTTCCTGTGGTCATGTATGGATGTGAGAGTTGGACTGTGAAGAAGGCTGAGCGCCGAAGAATTGATGCTTTTGAACTGTGGTGTTGGAGAAGACTCTTGAGAGTCCCTTGGACTGCAAGAAGATCCAACCAGTCCATTCTGAAGGAGATCAATCCTGGAATTTCTTTAGAAGGAATGATGCTAAAGCTGAAACTCCAGTATTTTGGCCACCTCATGCGAAGAGTTGACTCATTGGAGAAGACTCTGATGCTGGGAGGGATTGAGGGCAGGAGGAGAAGGGGACGACAGAGGATGAGATGGCTGGATGGCATCACTGACTCGATGGATGCGAGTCTGAGTGACCTCCGGGAGCTGGTGATGGACAGGGAGGCCTGGCGTGCTGCAGTTCATGGGGTCGCAAAGAGTCGGACACGACTGAGCGACTGATCTGATCTGAATGCATATATATGGAATTTAGAAAGATGGTAACGATAACCCTGTATGCAAGACAGCAAGAGACACAGATGTATAGAACAGTCTTTTGGACTCTGGCGGGGGGGCGGGGTATGATTTGGGAGAATGGCACTGAAACATGTATAATATCATATAAGGAATGAATCGCCAGTCCAGGTTCGATGCAGGATACAGGATGCTTGGGGCTGGTGCACTGGGATGACCCAGAGGGATGGTATGGGGAGGGAGGTGGAAGGGGGGTTCAGGATTGGGAACATGTGTACACCTGTGGTGGATTCATGTTGATGTATGGCAAAACCAATACAATACTGTAAAGTAATTAGCCTCTAATTAAAATAAATAAATTTTTTTTAAAAGTGAATTTATAAATAGAGTTAGAGAAACTCAGTGACTTGCTTAATCAACACAGCCCAAAGAGAGAAAATGCTTGAATATGAACGCATGGCCCATATCTGATGATGGAGATTATTTCACTCTTCATGCTTTTTAATTTTCATGAAAGCCTTTGCTTAATGGTGTGGTTGGTAAACAAAAATTATCAGAAAAGAACCTCATGCAGAAAAGAATCTCTGCCAACTGTATTTATAGAAGTCCCAAGAGGTGTGAAAGAAAAATCAAAGTTGGGAAGGATGATGTAATCAAAACATTATTTCCTGGCAGATTTATACAAGGAGAAAAAGGTATTCTCTTATATATTTCAGAGATAATCACATCCTAGCTGCACTTAACGTCAAGATTTACCATCTGGCTATAAAACCTGATTTATAAGCTACCCCTATCGTATACACAGAAACTGTGAGGGCATAAATTTGACCTCACTTTTTCTTTTTTTTAAAAAGTAGCAAGCTGGAGTGGTAGATATGAATAAAATAAAAATGAACCTGTAGAAAAAAAGAATGCTAGAAGGAAATCTAGATACTCACTGGGAGTGGAGTATCACAGATAGAGGTTTTTTAAGGAAGAAACTCTCACACATTTCCTTGTCCCTTTGAATGATTTCTCTAATTTCACTCACTTTCCTGGTTCCAGAACCCAAGAAAGACACACTTCTCGGTACAGTGACTTCTTCCTGTTAACTAAATTACTATTTAAAAGACTTTCATTCCTAGCAATGACCTTCAAGGTCACATACTCTGAGAATATGCTTCAATTCTCATATTCAATTACAATCCTTTTGGCTGCTGCCCCTTGAAGACTTGAGTTGAAAGCAGTAGAATAGCTAAGCAAATCTATTATAATGAAATATACAGGTGATTTGTATATTTTTATCCTCCTGAAAATCACCAGCAGTTCAAAACCTCACTTTCTTCTTTATGGAGTTGCCTGAAATAACATGTTAAAGCACAGGGCATTTATTCTAAACAGGTTTCAGACATTATCGTCTCCAAGGATATGACTATATGGTACCAGCTAATTTTAGAGCTCATGCTTTAATCCAAAGACACTGTCCAGACTGTCAACTAATAATATGCTGATTATATGACATTCTAATGTTCTGTTTTCCCATCTTCTCCAGAATGAGAAAGTTGAATGAATACACCTACCTAGTAGAGTCAACACATCCTATTACAGCAACAAAGTCTGAATACATAGTAACAAGAAAGATTAAAAAATTAGACTCAATGAAACTCATTACTTACTTGAGTAGCTTAAGATGTGTTCTGATGAAATGTATATAAGCACAAAGCCAAAACACTACAAATAAATGTCTACATATGTACAAGAGGCACTCCTAAGAGTTAAAAGGCAGAGAGTTACTTGGTCCACAGGCCCTAAAATCACACAAACGTATGCTGCAACACGAACAAAACAAGAAGTTCATTATCACACCATTTATCTCCTCCTCTTTTTGAGAATAAGTAATCCTCTGCCAAATTAGAGCCTTGAGATCATTTTAAAAGGGACACTAAAAAATGAACAAGCTGGGATCTTTTAGTACAAACTGAATTACAATATACAACAGATCCAGGTTTCCAGAAGCTGCCAACAAAAACTGCTCAAGTTGTATCTTTAAGAACAATCCTTTTAAGAGTAATTCTGCAGTGGTGTGTTAACTAATATTGTAGATAGACTTAAGCTTCCATTTGTAGATATGCTGCCCTCAGAACCCCCTAAAAAATATTATCTGGCTTTAAATAATGTATACCAAAAAATTTTTTTAAATAAAACTGCCAATGAAATATTAACCTTTCTAAAATCATTAAAAACCAATACCACGATTGCTATACAGTAAGGAAAAGTTTGTTATATTAAGGGCTTACTCTATATCAGATTGACAGTGAAGTGCTTTGCAAGCCCTCTGTCCTTTTTCACAATGATCCTATGATAGAAACACTGTTTATAATCTCCATTTTGTAGATGACGCTACTGAGATGTTTGGGAAGACCATCAAGCTAAGAAATTCAGACCAGGATACAAACCCAAGTCTGAATGATTCCAGAGCCTGAGTTTTAACTCCCATGCTATAATACTGGGAAAGAAAAAAAAATCATTTCACAGTCACAAAGCACTTTTCTGTTTTGAGATACCTTGGTAAACAGTTAGTCAACTCTTATCCAAAGTAATTGGGGAGTGCTTCTGCAGGTAGTAGGCTCTGAGAACTCTAAGGATTCAAAGGAGCCACTTCCAGAGAAGGCAAGAGCTTTGGGACATCTGTGAAATGGCTGTCTCATTTTCATATCATTTCAAATGTCATCTTTAGCAATACAAAACATTTTTCATCACTGTTCTAAGCACTTTACATGTTCTAATTCAATTCTCACAAGTCTGTGAAGTAAATTCTATTATCCTCCTCCTACAAGGGCTGAGTTGTATCTCCCCAAAATTCATATTTGAAGATTTGAAGTCCTAACCTCCAGAAACCTCATGTGACTGTGTTTGGGGATCAGGTCTTTAGAGAGGAAATTAAGTTAAAATGAGGTAATTACAGTGGACCTTAATCCAATATAACTGGCATCATTATAAGAAAAATAAATTTGAATAGACACCTAAGGAGGGAGGATCATATGAAGACAAGGGAGATGCCCATCTCCAGGCCAGGAAGAGAAGCCTCAGGAGAAGAAACTAGGCCTACTGATACCATAACTGGGAGAAAATAAACTTATGCTGTTTAAGCCGAAACAAAAAAAGTGGGTCAACTCTTTATAACAGGGAGTGACTGCAATTTGGTATGCTGAATTGAATGCTGCAATAGCAAAAGGACATCTGTTTTGAAACAGGTGAAATAAAGTTTGCACTTCAGTTTATAATAATGTACCAAAGTTAATTTCTTAGTTTTGACAAAGGTAACATAATTATATTTTAATATTGAGTAAACCTGTGTGAAGACAAGCATATGAGAAGTTTCTGTATGGTTTTTGAAACTTTACGTCTAAAAATCTACCCCAAAAAATGAGATTAAAAAAAAAACCCCTAAGTTAGAAATAATTTCTAAAATAAAAACTGATTATGATTAAAATCTCTAAGGTAAGAATACACATAAAAAGATCTTCACAAAGTTTATCATAAAGGAAAACAAAAATCGTTTCCTTCCTCTGTAAATAAAGACAAAAAAGCACTAAGATCAATCAGTGGGCAGGCACGCTTCTAACTAGGCAGCTGCCTATGATTCCACTTAACTCGACCACATTCATTACTTACCAGGGGCATCCAAAGACTGAACATGTTACCTGCTACATCACTCCTACCCACTGCCTACCACACATGCTGATACTCTCCCACATGCCTGAAATTTGACCAGCTCTGAAACTCCTCCATGGACACTGGGCATGAAGAGCATTATGCATTTCAAATTTCACTTCTGTACAATATGCTAAGTTTACAACTCTATTTATTAATCTATGTCTAGGGATAAAAGAAATAATGTAATTAAAGTACTAAATTGAGGTTATTAATAAACAATTTTACACAGCCCACAAGGACAACAAATATATTCTGACAAAAATCCTTCTCAAATTTACAAAGTGATCTAGAGAGACTTGAGTTTTTCATTATTTACCATCTCAGACTGACAGCAAACCACCACAAACTAAAGGCCTAAATAAAAATGACAATAATTGGAAAGCATGTCATGTTAGGTTTATTCCTCAAGAATAGCTGCTGTTCATAAGAAGGAATGAATCTGAGTCAGTTCTAGTGAAGTGGATCAACCTAGACCCTTATACAGAGGGAAGTAAATCAAAAAGAGAAAAAACAAATATCGTATAATAATGCATATCTATGAAATTCAGAAAAATGGTAATGATGTACCCCTTTGCAGGGTGGGAATAGAGACTCAGACATAGAGATCAGACTCATGGACACAGCAGGGAAAAAGAGGGTGGGACAAACTGACAGAATAGCACTGAAATATGTACATTACCATATGTAAAACAGATAGCGATTGGGAAGCTGCTGTAGCACAAGTGCTCAGCTGGTGCTCTGTGACAACATAAGAGGGGTGGGATGGGGTGGGAGGCAGGAGGGAGGTTCAAGAGGGAGGGGACATGTGTATACCTACGGCTGATTGATGCTGATGTTTGGCAGAAACCAACACAACATTGTAAAGCAATTATCCTCCAATTAAAACTAAATAAAATTTTAAAAATCTCCCCAGAATAGCAGCTACTGTTTATTAAGCATTTACTCTGTTAGGCATTATTTAAATTTTTAAATAAATTATTCCTTCATGTTCAAAATAATCCAGTAAAGTAGGCATTATTACCTGCTTTTATTTTTATTTTTCCAGATGAGGAAAAAGCTCATTTTAAATAACAGGCTCAAGGCCACGCTTCTAGTAAGCAGCCACGCCAGGACACCTAACAGCAAGCACTATGGGCCCTAAATGCTGTGTGCTATTTCCATAACCCAAATTTTCACAACCTTAGCACCACTGACATTTTGGGATGGATAATTCTTGGCTGCAGAAGACTCCTTGTGCACTTCAGGATGTTTAACGTATCCCTGAACCCTACTTACCAGATGACAGTAGCAAGCTTCCCATCAGCTGTGACAACCAAAAGTGTTTCCCGACATGGCCGGACACCCTCAGGGGAGAATACCCCTACCAGTTGAGAACCACTGTCATAACCTCACGTGGCTTCTAACTGCTGGCTAGCACAAGGTTAAAATACATACTTTTTCTAAGAAGAAAAAGTGCTACTTTTCATAAGAGAGCTTTCCAGAATAAGTTTAAATTAAAAAAAGCTGAGGGAAAATAAAAAGGAGCTGGCAGTTTAACTAGAGCCTTTGCTGAAGGCCATACTGGGGCCAAGTTCTGCTAGCATGCTGCTTGTGCAGAAAAACCCTCAACAAATGAAAAACATGATTCTGGGGGTATTGTTGTTTTAACTAATCCAGTAGTTTGTACTCTGACTGAGAGAACAGAGCAATGGAAGAAGGACATTCCCGGGGCAGTTCTCAGAGTGATGACAGAACTGAGAAGGCTTCCAAGACAAGATCAAAGGGGCTAAGGCACGGAGCCAAAGGATTCAGGAGACCTAAATTCACAAACAAAAAGCAAAGCACATGTGGTGGAGCTGTCCAGGGAAGTCTCGGGGAGCAGATTCCAGTGTAAACATTAACAGAAATTGGAATATCTCAAAATGCCTCTGAGAGAGAAAAGAAAAATTGTAGTAAGAAGGGAAAATCCTAATCTGTGGATAAAAAGCCAGAGAAAAGTCACTATCACCCAAAAGTGTATCTTTCTTGCAAATATCAGTTTACAGAGACCAGAACTTTCAAAATTCTGATATGTGTGAAGACATCATGGGAGTTATCCTCCTCTTGCAGCAAAGTGCTTCCTCATTCTAAATACACATTTACTTTCAACAAAATGGACTAATAAAATTGGCCTCTAAAGGTAAGTTTAGCTCTAATTCCTCAGAAAAGGTTTTACCATATGAATCTGTACAGATATCAAAGGGATCAGAACCTTTTAAATTAATATTGTAATGGAAATTCCCTGGAGGTCTAGTGGTTTGGACTCCATGCTCTCACTGCCAAGGGCCAGTGTTCAATTCCTGGTTAGGGAACTAAGTACACGGTGATGGTACAGTGATGCATCAGGGAACTAAGATCCACAAGCAAGACTCCATCCACCAAAAAAGTAATCAGATTTTAACTGACATTTTACCCTCTGATTTCAAAATCATTTCTCCAGATGTTCTGGTGCTTTCACATCTAGGATGCCCTTCTAAAGTGAGCTGTAAGAAAACCACTCAGGTAGAACCAAGAAGCATCAATTCCTTCTGCAAGTGGTTCAGATAGTTGCCGGTGCAGTGCTGCCACCATGTGGGGCAACTTCTGAAAAAGTGGAACAAAATTTTCCCTCAAGAGCAGTAAAACTGGACTCAAACCTATCATGGGAATAAAAGGGTTCAGAGGATTTCCTTATTAGAACAGTCGTCAGATAATTAACGGAGAAGGCAATGGCACTCCAGTCCAGTACTCTTGCCTGGAAAGTCCCATGGATGGAGGAGCCTGGTAGGCTGCAGTCCATGGGGTCGCTAGGAGTCAGACACGACTGAGCGACTTCACTTTCACTTTTCACCTTCATGCACTGGAGAAAGAAATGGCAGCCCACTCCAGTGTTCTTGCCGGGAGAATCCCAGGGACGGGGCAGCCTGGTGGGCTGCCGTCTATGGGGTCGCACAGAGTCGGACACGACTGATGCGACTTAGCAGCAGCAGCAGCAGATAATTAAGGCTTTTATTTGGTCAAAATTTTAACCATTTTCAGAAAACCAAACAGTCCTAAATATCTATGTGCATATATGTATTTAAATTATATCATGTATATACACACCCATGGAGGCAGTAACCACTGATGGGTACTAGGGCTCAGAACCAGGTTAGAATTCTGGCCACAGTACCACTAGCTGAGTGACGCTGGAATTATTCTTTAGCTTCTCCAAGTGAGAGTCCCTTGGACTACAAGGAGATCCAACCAGTCCATCCTAAAGGAGATCAGTCCTGGGTGTTCACTGGTAGGACTGATGTTGAAGCTGAAACTGCAGTACTTTGGCCACCTGATGCAAAGAGCTAACTCATTTGAAAAGACTCTGATGCTGGGAAAGATTGAGGGCAGGAGGAGAAGGGGACGACAGGATGAAATGGTTGGATAGCATCACCGACTCAATGGACATGGGTTTGGGTGGATTCTGGGAGTTGGTGATGGACAGGGAGGCCTGGAGGGCCGTGGTTCATGTGGTCGCAAAGAGTCGGACATGACTGAGCGACTGAACTGCTGCTAAGCTGCTAAGTCACTTCAGTCACGTCCGACTCTGTGCAACTCCATAGACGGCAGCCCACCAGGCTCCCCCATCCCTGGGATTCTCCAGGCAAGAACACTGGAGTGGGTTGCCATTTCCTTCTCCAATGCATGAAAGTAAAAAGTAAAAGTGAAGTCGCTCAGTCATGTCCGACTCTTAGCAACCCCATGGACTGCAGTCCACGAGGCTCCTCCATCCATGGGATTTTCCAGGCAAGAGTACTGGAGTGGGGTGCCATTGCCTTCTCTGGAACTGAACTGAAGTGAAGTATACACATTTGATCTCGATCGTAGAATAACCTCTAATTCAGAATAACTTCTAGTTCAGAAGATAGGAGAACTACTTAAAAAAAAAAAAAAAAACTTAAGTAAAACCACCTATCACTATGCCTGACATAGAATGCACTTTCATCTTTTTAAAATTACTCATTTATTGGCTGCCCTGGGTCTTCTGTTGCTGCACACGAGGGCTGTGAGTGGAGTGGGGGCTACTCTCTAGTTGCAGTGCACGTAGTCATGGTGGCTTCTCTTATTGAGAAGCACAGGCTCTAGGCATGAGGGCTCAGTTGTGGCGCAATGGCTTAGTTGCTCCGCAGCAAATGGGATTTTCTCAGACCAGGTATCCAACTCCTGCATTGCTAGGCAGATTCCCAACCGCTGGACCATCAGGGAAGCCTCTCTTTCTTTCTTAATGGTATTAGGAAGGTCATCATTAGCCTTAGGACCTTCTCAGATGTTTGATTTACTATACCTTCCATTCCACCACTAGATACTGGAATTTATTTCACAATCTTACACTCACTTATTTCTTATCAGCAGCATTTGACCCAACTGATAAAAAGGAGAACCAGCAATACTTCTGGCAAAAAAAACAGGACATACAGTTTAGATGAAAAGTATGGGTTCAAGAACAAAAGCAGGCATGTGAATATATATGTGTTTATCTCTTAGTCCAAGCTTTTCAGTTATTTCCTAAAATAACATGAAGAGCTCAAACAAATGATTTAAATGTTTGCAAAATAAGGCCGAGGAGATCCAACCAGTTCATCGTAAAGGAAATCAGTCCAGAATATTCAGTGGAAGGACTGATGCTGAAGCTGAAACTCCAGTACTTTGGCCAAAGTATTGGCCTGATGCGAAGAACTGACTTATCTGAAAAAACCCTGATGCTGGGAAAGATTGAAGCAGGAGGAGAAGGGAACAGAGGATGAGATGGTTGGAGGGCATCACCGACTCAGTGGACATGAACTCTGGGAGTTGCTGATGGACAGGGAGGCCTGGCGTGCTGCAGTACATGGGATCGCAAAGAGTGGGACACGACTGAGCGACTGAACTGACTGAGAATAAGGCGGGGAGAGAGGTATTCCACTGTCAAGCTTGCGCAGGTAAAGTGGGCACCCGAGAATGAATGCCTCCTTAAATTCTGCCTCCTGGGCACCTTCTTAACAAGACGTCGAAGAAAGGAAATAAGAAAAATTTCTTATTTAGAGGGCAGCACAGTCCAACAATTTAATAATCCCTAATGCTAATACCTGTTCTAGGAAAATCTTTAAGATACAGTAAAACATAAGGCATTCCCAAAACAGTTTCTCACAATTTTATTATGCTATGCTATGCTAAACTAAGTCACTTCAGTCATGTCCGACTCTGTGTGACCCCATAGACGGTAGCCTACCAGGCTCCCCCGTCCCTGGGATTCTCCAGGCAAGAACACTGGAGTGCGTTGCCATTTCCTTCTCCAATGCACGAAAGTGAAAACGCTCAGTCGTGTCCGACTCTTAGCGACCCCATCGACTGCAGCCCACCAGGCTCCTCCATCCATGGGATTTTCCAGGCAAGAGTACTGGAGTGGGGTGCCATTGCCTTCTCCAACAATTTTACTAAGTAGCCTTAAATTTTCTCTAAAAGTTTTCTCAAAGATACTTGTAAAAATCTCCTCAAATCATCTAAATTTGTTGTATAAAAACAGGTTAAGATTATTAAAGGTTATTATTAATTATAGTGACACATTAAATTCAAACAGAGACCCATTCATGTGTGACATCTTTAAGTTACCCATATATAAGTAGGGGGTAGGAGAAGAAAACAGGTAAAACAAACTAGCTTGAATTAATAACTATTGAACCTGGTGATGGTAACTGAGTTCATTTTATTTACTCATTTAGTAACTCTAATTTTGAAGATGTTTGAAAGTTCCTATAATGAAAAGTATAAATAAACAAATGGCATACATATACTATTTGTATATTAGGACTTGGTTTTCAGCTCAGTAGGGTATGAGAAAAGACAATCTTTGGGTCCCATGGAAATCATGCTTCACATAGCTAACCTATGGCTCAATGTCCCAAAGATTTATTTTAAACATGCTTTTTAAAAGAGACTCATTTTAAATACTGCTCTCTCATAAAAAAGTGGAAACACATTACCATTGGATTTGAATCTGCTATGAGATCCCGCAGAGAATCCAGAAATCCCTGATCTTCCACCATCTGGGCATTGATGTCATGGAGTTTTGCCACGCAGACTGCTGCTGTCTTCCGGACGTAAGGATCTTCATCCTTTAAGCACTTGCGGAGGGGCTCACAGAGATACTCTGTAATCTTGTCCACTCGGATGCACCCCATGGTTCTGACTGCCAAGGCTCGAATCAGAGGATTGGGATCTTCACAATCCTACAGACAATAATCATTGACAACTGGACAACTGGTGTACATGGTGTCTAAAACCTAACAGTCTGATTTCTATAAGCCACAAAAGAATATTTAATTAATGTAGGTTTCCAGTTATATTCTACATCAGAACCCACATTTTCCAGTACAAAATTTAGTTGCCTATTCAAAGAGATTAGGCTAGGAATTCATTTAACTGTTTTATATAGACAATGAAGACACGGCCTGTAGGATCTGTTCCAGAGCTGGGCAGAAACTCAGACAGCTGGTGTTACTATCCTCATGGCCGTTAGTGACCTGCCCTAAAAAGAGAAAAGGGCTCTGGGCTTGTATTCTGCCACAGGAAAAAAACAGAAACTGGAAAGATGTGTCCCACCCCACAAGAATCAAGCAAGGAGAAAAGAGGGCTGGATATATCTGGGGCATGCAGCCAAGAAAACAAAGGAGATTCCAGAAGCTGGTCTGGGCTGCCCAGAAGTTCCTTAAGTGAAGCAGCAGAGAGATCTGCTGAAATCCTGATTAACATATATTCTCCTTTCCTAGCAAGTGCCTCCAAATACAGTACAAATATTAACAGAACACTTACCATGAAGGAATACCCCTTAGATTGCCCTGTACTAAAAAATTTCTTTAAACCTTATAAACCTATGCACAAGCTAACTTTAAAAAAATGTAATCTAAATTCTTCCCAATGATATCATACATCTATGAATCACCAGACAGAATGTTATTTTGATTCTGTACATTTTTTAGCTAAACACACACACACAAAAAATTCCATGAGAAGAAAGCATAATGTTCATTTTTTCAAAACAATTTAATAGCAGCTAATTTTAGAAATGCGGTCTGATTTTTGCTTCTAACGTACAGTGAATTCCAGACAGAGGAAAAAAACAAGAAGTAAACAAAACAAAAAAGTCCCAATTTCTAATAGAAACCACCTTATTATTATGTTCATCATATCTAATCATATGAGAAATTTAACTGGATATACAATAGTATTAAGGACTTTCTTTGATGGTCAGTTGATTAAATGATTTTTCATCCTTAGAATGTTTGAAATTTGCTTTAAAATCATCCAGCAGGAGAGGAGGTAGGGGTCAGGAAAGCATGTATGGAGAGTGTAAGTTAGACAAGACTGGTCATAGGCTGGTAACTACTGAATCTACAAGGTGGTATTTAGGAACTTACTACACTATTTCCTCTACTTGAGTATGTTTGAAAATTTCTATAATAACAACAAAAAAAGTTAATCAACTGTTGTAATACTTATTAAAACAAAATTAAAAGGCAGCTTCTATAGTTTCCACTACTTCTGAAACATAAGCATACTTTCTACAAAGATAAATAGATAAGGCCCCACGTTACTGACACTATAATGATATGCCCAACCTTTGTCTGCCATGGAGGGTTAAGAGTGACATTTCACCTGGCTTTCTTCTCCCATCTGGCAAGGATGTACCAGGCCCAGCTGACAGAAGGCTCACCATATGGTCTAAACTGGATGACAAATGCCAGCATACAGAATGCTTAAATCATGAACATTCCTACTCGTCGCCAATACTTCTCTAGAAGCCCTCTTTTGGAACAGAGTTTGCTTATTTGCAATGCTAACCATATCAAGAGACACTTCTTAAAAGGCTTTCTGAGATAGAAGAAACTGTTCTTGAGTCCCTGAGAGAAAGTTACCTTCACAAAGCTGTTGACAGCCATGATGGCCATGTCTGGCTGACTCTTGGCATAGTTCATCAAGTAGAGATACACAAGCTTCTTCAGTTCCAGATTATCCGTCTGCATACAGTTCACTACATCTGGAAAGAGAGAGCTGAGAAGAGAGAAAGGGAAGGTGAACTGATATTGGTGCCAAGATGTTGGATAGAACATAAAGAAAAAGCCTTAAGTAATCTCACCAGTCCAGGTACGATGCCTGATCACGGATGCCTGGGGCTGGTGCACTGGGACGATCCAGAGGGATGGTATGGGGAGGGAGGAGGGAGGACGGTTCAGGATGGGGAACACATGTATACTTGTGGTGGATTCATTTTGATGAATGGCAAAAGCAATACAATATTGTAAAGTTAAGCAAAATAAAATTTAAAAAATAAAAAGTAGTCTAATGAGAGGAGGAATGCAGTGATAATATCACAGAAATGAATTACTAAAGAAAACTACAGTAATGGTCTCAGGAAGATACTGAAAACTAGATTTTTAAAAAATCTTTTACTTTGAAAATTTTTGAAGTGGAGACAGTAGTTTAATAAACCTGATGCATCCATCACCCAACTGTAAATATTGATACATACCTGATCTTGTTTCATATACAACCTCAACCCACTTTCCCTCCCCCAGTCCCTCCCCATCTAATTGCTCTAAACCATTTCTAAACAAATCCTAGATATACATCTTAGTGTATCTCTTTACAAATTTTTTAAAAAATCACTGTGTTACAAAAAAAAGTTAACAGTATTCTTCATACCAATTCTTTGCAGTTTCAAAGACTACAGTTGCTATGCTTTTCAATGTGCATATTCTTCCATCTCTAACCAGTGGGAACTTATTTGGTTGGTGTTCTTATTAAAACAGTTGTCAAATAAGGCCTTTGTTCAAAATTTTAACCGTTTTCAGAAAACAAAACAGTCCTGAACACGTGTGTGTATGCATGTTTACTCTCCCAGTCATGTCCAACTCTTTGGGACTCTATGACTATACCCACCAGTCTCCTCTGTCCATAGGATTCTGCAGGCAACAATACTGGAATGGGTAGCCATTTCCTTCTCCAGGAGATCTTCCCAACCCAGGGACTGAACCTGAATCTTTTGCATCTCCTGCATTGACAGGTGGATTTTTTACCACATGAGCCACCAGGGAAGCCCATGTGTATGCATATACAGATTTAAACTCTATTATATACATACACCCATGAAGGCAGTGACCAGTAATGGGTACTGGGACCCAGAACTAGGTTAGAATCCTGGCTACATTACCACTAGCTGTATGAGTTTGGGATTATTTTTTAGCCCTCTCAGCATACCTTTCTTGATCTCTAACATGGAATAACTTATAATTCAGAATAACCTCTAGTTCACAAGATATGAGAACTATTAAAATAAACAAAACCACTGTTAACTAAAAACATTTATCACCATGCCTGACACAATGCACTTAAATTTGATTCTCCCTTTTCTTAATGACATTAGAAGGTCATCATTAGCCTTAGAACCTTCTCAGATGTTTGTGTTAGAACAACAACATTCCACCACTAGATGCTGGAATTTACTTCTTGCACTCATCCATTTCTTATCAGCAGCGTTTGACTCAACTGATAAAAAGAAAATAAATGTGCTTCATATTAACATAAATATTGTATAAAGTATTAAAATCTATTTTATTTTTTTTAATTAAGATGACATTGTTTTAATTTCTGCAAATCTCTTTAATGTCTAGTTTAAGCAAAAATTGAGTCCCGATCTCAGGGTCATGGGTTCAAGCCCCACGTTGGGTGTGACTTAAGTATAAAGAAGAAAATACATCTTCATACACATATATAAATCGCAAAATGGAGTATTTTAATAGCTTTTTCACATAACTGGGTGTTCTTCTTTGACACATTTAGTCAGTTCAGTTCAGTTGCTCAGTCGTGTCTGACTCTTTGTGACCCCATGAACTGCAGCACACCAGGCCTCCCTGTCCATCACCAACCCCCGGAATCCACCCAAATCCATGTCCATTGAGTCGGTGATGCCATCCAACCATCTCATCCTCTGTCATCCCCTTCTCCTCCTGCCCTCAATCTTTTCCAGCATCAGGGTCTTTTCAAATGAGTCAGCTCTTTGCATCAGGTGGCCAAAGTATTGGAGTTTCAGCTTCAACATCTGTCCTACCGCTGAACATTCCGGACTGATGTCCTTTAGGATGGACTGGTTGGATCTCCTTGCAGTCCAAGGGACTCTCAAGAGTCTTCTCCAACACCACAGTTCAAAAGCATCAATTCTTCTGCACTCAGCTTTCTTTATAGTCCAACTCTCATATCTACACAGGACTAGATGGACCTTTGTTGGCAAAATCATGTCTCTGCTTTGACACATTAAAGTCAGACAAATGATCATTTTTCCTTTTTTTTTAGTTCACAAATCACAGTTTCTTAAAAGTTAGGTGCAGTATGGAATCTGAAATCATATTGCTAAACTTCCTGTACTTGATTGAACTAAAATCCATTCATTTAACATTTATTTTGAATGGATCTTTTACCCACGCATAATTTTATGATATATGCACTGATTATTTGGAAAACATTGGTTCAATGAGTTATGCAGGTCATCTCTAGGTTGTCATATTTCATTTAGTTCAGTTCAGTCGCTCAGTCGTGTCTGACTCTTTGCGACCCCATGAATCGCAGCACACCAGGCCTCCCTGTTCATCAACTTCCAGAGTTTACTCAAACTCACGTCCATCGAGTCAGTGATACCATCTAGCCATCTCATCCTCTGTCGTCCCCTTCTCCTCCTGCCCCTAGTCCCTCCCAGCATCAGGGTCTTTTTCAAAGAGTCAACTCTTCACATGAAGTGGCCGAAGTATTGGAGTTTCAGCTGTAGCATCAGTCCTTCCAATGAACACCCAGGACTGATCTCCTTTAGGACGGACTGTCTGCACCTCCTTGCAGTCCAAGGAGTTCTCCAACACCACAGTTCAAAAGCATCAACTTTCACAATCAGCTTTCTTTGGCGCTCAGCTTTCTTCACAGTCCAACTCTCACATCCATACATGACCACTGGAAAAACCATAGCCTTGACTAGACGGACCTTCGTTGGCAAAATAATGTCTCTGCTTTTTAATATGCTGTCTAGGTTGGTCATAACTTTCCTTCCAAGGAGTAAGCGTCTTTTAATTTCATGGCTGCAATCACCGTCTGCAGTGATTTTTGAGCCCAGAAAAATAAAGTCTAACACTGTTTTCCCATCTATTTCCCATGAAGTGATGAGACCAGATGCCATGATCTTAGTTTTCTGAATGTTGAGCATTAAGCCAACTTTTTCACTCTCCTCTTTCACTTTCATCAAGAGGCCTTTTAGTTCCTCCTCACTTTCTGCCCAGCACCAAATAATCACATTCATTAATTTCACCACCAATCTCATCAGAAAAATCTCTAAGTATTGGAAACTATCAAGCTCATGATGGGAGACACAAGTTTTCCAACACTCTAATTTTTAAAGTCGAAATGTATCTACTGTCAAATTTTCTCCTTTGAAGTGACAGGTTCACTTTGTTCATTTTTTATAAAATGTCTCCCAAATATTAAGCCTGATTAACTATAATTTTGTCTGTCAATCATTCTTTCGTATAGAATGGTATTCCCAAGTCAAACAATTGTGCAAGGGATTTTTTTCAAATCAACTGTCACACTCTGCTATGCAGAAGTACTTTATGCAAATTCCTATTTCATCACACGGAATATTAAAAAGACCTGAACTCAGATTCAAGGTTTACTGAAATAAATTTGTAGTGCTTCATGAAGGGACAGTCCTAAGTGAAACTGCCCTTTTTTCCTGCAAGCACATGGTGGTGAAGGATACAGTGACTACTGTTATGGTCTGGCACACTGCCTTAATTCATAATACGGCACCAGCCGTGCAAATACCAACACACTGAAAAGGGCACATAAGACCTAAGTATTATTACAAGAATAGCTTTGACCTCATGGAATTCATGGAAAGGATTATCAGGAATTCTCAGGAGCCTGCAGACTACCCTTACTTATTTCCAAATGGTCCTGCTAAATTACAGGGAAAAAAGAGGGAGAAAAAAATAGACCATTTGGATTTTGTTACCATTGATTTTCATCTTGAATCCAGCAACTCAATGCAGAGTTGTACAGTGGAAGCACTGGCGTGAGCCAATTAAACTACACATGGGCTTCTGTTCCTCTGTATATTTTTATCATCTTCTAAAACTACCTTAGCAACAGATTTGTGATTGTGCCAGCTCTCAGGAGGTTTTATGCTAGATCTGTATGCAAACGAAATCAAACTGGTTTCACTCTTTTAAAAACACCACACTTGGTCACAGCATTAACATAAAATCAACTACACTTCCTAATGTTTTCAGTGGGACAAACTAATTCTTATACATTCTTATCGTAATAGCCTTAAATGAAAAGCAGTAAAAGCCACTAGAGTAAGAGTCTAAAGTGAGCAAGACAGGAGAGGTCACCCTTACCTAACATCTTTCCCCACAGTCATAGCAGCAATCACTTTCTTCACAGCCTCCTTCCTCTTTTCTTTCTTTTCATTGTTGAGTTCAGCCTTTAATTCAAAGATTTCTCCTAGAAGAGAACAAACAGATGAGGTCCCAGGGTCAGAAAATTAAGACCACAACACTGCAATATGTAAAGTAACACCACAACAGCTAACCAGAGGCAAGGCTGCAACAGAAACAAGATTTTAAAAACAGCAAAGATGTGGTATCTTTCTGCGATGGGGAGAGAATGGCATCTGAGGGATGATCTCCCATCAGAATTTCCAAGTCCTGAGGAAAAAATAAATGTAGGCAGGAAACAAGTTCACAAATCAGTGTTTCCAAACCAGAAGAGACTTTTCATTCACTACTCTCAACTCCACAAAGTGAGGATCCAAGGTCACAGAGCTAGCGAGTAACAGAACTGGCCTTAGAATGGTTTCTCCCAACTTTTTTAACTTAAGAATTTTTCAACATTGTCTACACATTCTTACCTGGGAGGGATCTAAAAATACCAATGCTCAGGCTCCATCCTGAACCAAGTGAATCAGACTTTCAGACAGTAAAACTCTTATCTTCATATTTTTTAAAGTTTCCCCAAGTGATTCTTCTAACTATACAGGGTTGAAAATCACTGCTCTAATCAATACTTAAAGATGTCAATGGGATTTAAAGCCCTATCCTGTTCAATCAAGCTAACAACAGAAATAATCATCCTGAAGCTTCAAGAATGGTACAAATCAGTCATTTCTAAATGTACACTCTTCAACGACTGCTCAAGCTCTGCACTGTGAAATGCCAGGACTGTCACTACTGTTTTAAGGCCTAGGTTCACCCACCTTAAGAAAGCTGGAGCCGAAATAAGAGGATAACAACTCTCAACTGGTTTTAAAAGAAAGAAAATATACTGTAACACTACGAAAAAGAAGCTGACTACTGCCACTTCCACTTCCCATCTGGAGTACTGCCTCATTTTCTTCCACTATTCTTGACGTTCATTTCAACCTCGCTCACCAGTATAGAAATAGTGGGGCCAGCAAACAAAGTGATCTCCTTAAGCCTCTAAATGAGAAGGAGGAAACCAGTAAGAAGCACAGAAGATAAGCACTAAAAAAGCTTGTTATATCAAAATCTACTGCCAACAAAGCAAACAAATTTTGACAAATATCACCCCTTTATTTGACAGTTGCTATAAAAATAGCACAGACAGAAAAGCTGGGCCCTTGAAAGAGTCATCCTCCTCTTCTCCAAGTCCTCTGCTGCCAAATCCAGCTCTCAGGGTTCCCATAATGTACTTCTGGGAAAAGTAAAGAACAAGCAGCAGGGTTTCAGAAAATCTGAATTATGAATAGCAGCAGGAGTTGAAGAATCAAAACAGGATGTAACTGAAATTATTCCAACTCCAATAGCATAAATTTAAAGAGTAGGTTCCATGGCAGTTCTGGTGGGTGTTACAAGAAGTAAAAGGAACACAATCTATCCATTTTTTTAAAATGCGGTATTTACTCAGTCGTGATTCATCTGTAAGTCTCAAACTTGTACAAAAATCCCTGAATTAAAAAAAAGGTTACCAGGACCCATTATAAGAGAAGGTTTGAAGAATCAGGTGAGTTTTAAAATTACATCTTTTTGTATCATTATACACAACATCTGGGCTTCCCTTGTGGCTCAGCTGGTAAAGAATCTGCCTGCAATGTGGGAGACCTGGGTTGGATCCCTGGGTTGGGAAGATCCCCTGGAGAAGGGGAAGGCTACCCACTCCAGTATTCTGGCCTGGAGAATTCCATGCACTGAGGGGTTGCAAAGAGTCAACATGACTGAGTGACTTTCACACAACATCTAGGTCATCAAAGCACACAAAATATTAATAGAAGAAATAAATACATTTCAGAATGATAAGAGAATCAGAAATAAAGCTGAAAATGAATGACTGGGGCTAAAGGATTTTCTAAGGTGGATGGCATCACTGACTCGATGGACGTGAGTCTGGGTGAACTCCGGGAGTTGGTGATGGACAGGGAGGCCTGGCGTGCTATGATTCACCGGGTTCCAAAGAGTCGGACACAACTGAGCGACTGAACTGAACTGAAGCAATATAAACAGAAGAAGCTGGGTGGAGCCGAGGGGCACTAAGTGAGGCAAGGTATCTCATACATACTACCGCTTTATTAAATTCTTATCTTTCCCCCTTCTTTCCCCCCTTCATCAACTCTACCAAGCAGCTAGCAATAGCTCTCAATCTCAGGTAAACACTGGAAAAATCTGGGGAGCTTTTAAAAATCCCATCAAAGTCATATCCCAGACCAAAGAAATAAAGACATGTGCAGGGGAGGACTGGACAACACCTCCTCTCTTTCACTGGGCCATTTCAATGTGTCGGCAGGTTGAAAACTATGGACTAGCAGCTGATGTAATATGCAGTGCTCCATGGTGTTTTCTGTATTACAATGGAAGAGCCTGTTTAGAAGAAAGTGAAGTCGCTCAGTCGAGTCTGACTCTTTGCGACCCCACGGACTGTAGCCCGCCAGGCTCCTCCCTCCATGGGATTCTCCAGGCAAGAGTACTGGAGTGGGTTGCCATTTCCTTCTCCAGGGGATCTTCCCGACCCAGGGATCGAACCCAGGTCTCCTGCGTTCCAGGCAGACGCTTTAACCTCTGAGCCACCAGGTTGCATCCTTGTTTACCCTTAATTAACTCCAAATGACAGAACAAATGACAAATATGCTTGGGCTTTCCAGATAACTTTCTGGTGCTCCAGGCACTGTACCTGCCCTCGCATTTTCTTTTTCTTTTGAAATCATTTTAATCTTACAGAAAATCTGTAAAACTCCCCAGTTTCTAATGTTACACCACATTTGTCTTATTATACTTCTTTATATATTTATAACTTTTTTCTGATTCATTCAACAAACTGTAGACATCACGTCTCTTTAACCCTCAATTGTATCAGTGTAGAATTTCTAAGAACAAGGAATTATATTACATAACCATAATACAATGATGAAAGTCAGGAAATTTAACAGTAATACATTATCTAATCTATATAGATTTAATGATCTTGATAATGTCCTCTATATTAATTTTATCCCTATCCCCCTTGGGCCAGAATCCAATTCAGGATCATGCGTTACATTTACTGTCATGTTTCAGTATCCTTTAATCTGAAACAGCTGGTCAGCTTTTGTCTTTCATTATAATGACATTTTTAAAAAGCATAGGACAGTCATTTTAAAGAACATCTAAGTGCTGCACTCAATATGCCAGCAAATTTGGAAAACTCAGCAGTGGCCACAAGATTGGAAAAGGTCAGTTTTCATCCCAATCCCAAAGAAAGGCAATGCCAAAGAGTGCTCAAACTACCGCACAATTGCACTCATCTCACACGCTAGTAAAGTAATGCTCAAAATTCTCCAAGTCAGGCTTCAGCAACATGTGAACCGTGAACTTCCTGATGTTCAAGCTGGTTTTAGAAAAGGTAGAGGAACCAGAGATCAAATTGCCAACATCCGCTGGATCATCGAAAAAGTCAGAGAGTTCCAGAAAAACATCTATTTCTGCTTTATTGACTATGCCAAAGCCTTTGACTGTGTAGATCACAATAAACTGTGGAAAATTCTGAAAGAGATGGGAATACCAGACCACCTGATCTGGCTCTTGAGAAATCTGTATGCAGGTCAGGAAGCAACAGTTAGAACTGGTCATGGAACAACAGACTGGTTCCAAATAGGAAAAGGAGTACGTCAAGGCTGTATATTGTCACCATGTTTATTTAACTTATATGCAGAGTACATCATGAGAAATGCTGGACTGGAAGAAACACAAGTTGGAATCAAGATTGCTGGGAGAAATATCAATAACCTCAGATATGCAGATGATACCACCCTTATGGCAGAAAGTGAAGAGGGGCTGAGAAGCCTCTTGATGAAAGTGAAAGTGGAGAGTGAAAAGGTTGGCTTAAAGCTCAACATTCAGAAAACGAAGATCATGGCATCTGGTCCCATCACTACATGGGAAATAGATGGAGAAACAGTGGAAACAGTGTCAGACTTTATTTTTCTGGGCTCCAAAATCACTGCAGAAGGTGACTGCAGCCATGAAATTAAAAGACGCTTACTCCTTGGAAGGAAAGTTATGACCAACCTAGATAGCATATTCTAAAGCAGTGACATCACTTTGCCAACAAAGGTTCGCCTAGTCAAGGCTATGGTCTTTCCTGTGGTCATGTATGGATGTGAGAGCTGGACTGTGAAGAAGGCTGAGTGCCGAAGAATTGATGCTTTTGAACTGTGGTGTTGGAGAAGACTCTTTTGAGAGTCCCTTGGACTGCAAGGAGATCCAACCAGTCCATTCTGAAGGAGATCAGGCCTGGGATTTCTTTGGAAGGAATGATGCTAAAGCTGAAACTCCAGTATTTTGGCCACCTCATGCAAAGAGTTGACTCATTGGAGAACACTCTGATGCTCGGAGGGATTGGGGGCAGGAGGAGAAGGGGACGACAGAGGATGAGATGGCTGGATGGCATCACTGACTCGATGGATGTGAGTCTGAGTGACCTCCGGGAGTTGGTGATGGACAGGGAGGCCTGGCGTGCTGCGGTTCATGGGGTCGCAAAGAGTTGGACACGACTGAGCGACTGATCTGATCTGATATTTGTCATGGGTATTTTCTCATAATTTCATTGAGGTTATGCATTTTGGCAGCTGTAATTCATAAATAATGGTATGTGCGTCTCAGTGAATCACATCATTTTTATCTTTTAAAAAAAAGAGGTCATGCAAAACAATGCACGAATGCAAGGATAAAAAAATATCAAGTTTCCATGCACTGTTTTGTATCATCTCTTTTTTGTGGTTAAAATTTTTTTCAATCATATGTATTAATATAGGCACAGAAAAGATTAAGGATACACATTAAGTTCCCATCAGGATCAGGAATAGAGAGGAAGAGAACTTTATTTTTACTTTTATTGCTATATTGCTTTAATAATACTCCTTGTTATAAAATGCTTATTTCCAAGGGAAAAAATGAAAGCATTTGGTACAGCCGCTATGAAAAACGCTGTACGAGTTTCTTAAAAAACTAGAGTTACCATGCTATGCTATGCTATGCTAAGTCACTTCAGTCGTGTCCGACTCTGTGTGACCCCACAGACGGCAGCCCACCAGGCTCCCCCGTCCCTGGGATTCTCCAGGCAAGAACACTGGAGTGGGTTGCCATTTCCTTCTCCAATGCATGAAAGTGAAAAGTGAAAGTGAAGTCGCTCAGTCATGTCCGACTCCTAGCGACCCCATGGACTGCAGCCTACCAGCCTACCAGGCTCCTCTGTCCATGGGATTTTCCAGGCAAGAGTACTGGAGTGGGGTGCCATTGCCTTCTCCGAGAGTTACCATATGATTCAACAATTCCACTCCTGGGCATATATGCAGAGAAAATTCTACTTTGAAAAGATACATGCACCCCAATGGTCACAGCAGTACTATTTACAACAGCCAAGACATGGCAGCAGCCTAAGTGTCCATCGACAGATGAAAGGATAGAGAAGATGGGATTTATAGACACTATGGAATACTACCCAGCCATAAAAAAGAATGAAATACTGCCATTTGCAGCAACACGGATAGACCTAGAGATTACCATAGTAAGTGAAGTTAAATCACACAGAGAAAGACAAATACATGATATCACTTATATGTGGAATCTAAAAAAAAAAAAATGATACAAATGGACTTATTTACAAAACAGAAAACAAACTTATGGTTATCAAAGCAGGGGGGAAGAGTTGGGGGGGGATAAATTAGGACTTGGGATTAGGAGATACACACTACTCTATATTAAATAGACAAACAATAAGGTCCTACTGAGCAGCACAAGGAACTATATTCACTATCTTGTAATAAGCTATAATAGGAAAGAATCTGAAAAAGAACACACACACACACAAACATACAAGACTGAATTACTCTTGCGGTACACCAGAACCAAACGCAACATTGTAAACCAACTACACTTCAATTTTTTTAAAAAAGAGAATAAATGCGCTTCTTCCTCTTTCACCCTCCTCAGACTTATCAATCTTCAGTGGATCAATCTTGGATCTCTTCCTTTCACTAAAACCTTCAAGTCAAAATGATGTGCATTACAGTTGTATCTTTAAAAACCTATACTCTAAAAATCTATTCAATACACCTTTCTGTAGAAGCAGCAGATTCCCAATGAGATGGTCCAAGACATGCATCTCTAAAGAGAGTAGGAGCATTCTACCCGAAGCAATCTTACACCATCACTTTTGAAGAATCTTTAAAAAAGGTTTTATCAAGTTCTCATACTTACCCTTTTTATTTTTTTAATATAAATTTATTTATTTTAATTGGAGGTTAATTACTTTACAATATTGTATTGGTTTTGCCATACATCAACATGAATCCACCACAGGTACACACGTGTTCCCCATCCTGAACCCATACTTACCCTTTTTATTGGTTGTGAAGTACTTGGAGTCAGTCATGGTTTTGGATCTTTAATGTGCACCTAGAGCAAGAGAAAAGAATACCTTTACCTGAATTATTTGGGTCCAACAAGGGATTCAACTAATTTTAAGAACATTTATATATGAGAACATCTAAATTCCACAATGAGTCTCTTCATCCTTACCATCATGGGTGATCCAAAAGGATGCAAGGGTAGTTAAGAATGAACTCTTGTGTCAAAAAGCTAATTGGAGCAAACTCCAAAGGCTTAATGGAAGAGAGTGAAAATCTGAACCTATCATGGCTTTATGATTTTATCCACAATTATCTCCTCAGAGCCTCTAAGACCTAAATCTAGATCTTTCTGTAACTGCATCTCCATTAGCCACTCCAATACTTAAGACAAAGTTTGTGTTGAAAGATCTCCCTATTACTTTCCATTAAAGCAAATCTGACTTACTCCCAGAGTCTTAGAAGCATAGAAAAACTGAAAGAGAAAATAATTGTATCAATCTATTCACCATCACATGTATCAATAAAAGGAATCTCTTTCAGGAAAAAAAAGCAAACTCTAAACCTTAGACTTTAGACACTATTCTTTCATGACAAACATCTAGAGAGGCCTTAAAAATTGTTTTTCATATTTCCAACAATCTACAATTACCCCCAAAAGTATTCCCCCAAAGAAATGATATCAGTTTACACTTAAAAACAATGCAAAGAACTGAGATATCAGTTTAGTCACATTGAGTACAAAAAAGAATCAGAAGTGATATTAAAACTTAAAAGAACGTGAGTGCCAGCTTGAACTTTACCTTTTCCCTTCCAATTTCCAGAACTAATTCAGCTGACATAAGGCTCCACTGGTAAAACAAAACCAGCATGGACTAATCACATTTCTCCCCAAATAACAAAACAGTGTTTTCTGATTTGAGAAATTCTAAAGACTTTGTCCAAAGTACTTGACTTCTTCAAATATGTTAAATCTCTTTTAATAATATTCCTTCTGCACTTAAAAAAAGGTATCTTCTTTTCTACCACCATTATTACTACTACTTATCACCCAATTTACGATAGATGCCACAGTACCTGCTCATTACTTTCAGGTCAAAACAACATCAGTGATAATACATTTGGCAAATTTGAGTGACCACACCTTTACAAACAATGGTACTTATGAATATGAGAGAAAAGACCTAAGCACTAAACAAATCAATGTAATTAAGGAAAAAAGAGCCACAAAATCATGAAGTAGTGACAAGAGCTTGGCTCAACTTTGTTCTCTAAAATGTACTACTTGGGTAATTTAAGAAAAATTAGATTCATTTGCTATCTTTCCAAGCAGCTACTTAATATTTATAATCCTGATCCTTATATACAATAGTGCTTTAGGTTGTAATAGAATTTCACTGAATTTACGGTGTTAAAAGTGAGCTAGAACTCATAAATCATTATAGAAAACAAAAATTTGTTTTCAGCACATGTTACAATTTAAAGTGACTCTGTAACAAAGACTTGCCTTATGTAATCTTTTCATAATGCCTTTCTAGCAAAAATTCAAAGAACGTTATAATCATTTAATCCATTCACAATGTAAACTAAATGTGAAGTGGGCAAACTGAAGAAAGGAGTCCTTCACATAGGAGACTTGGAATAAACCTGAACTTAATATCTAAGAACTTACACATGTCATTGCACTGTGTGCTCAGTCAGTCTGACTCTGAAATCCCATGGACTGTAGCCCTTCAGGCTCCTTTGTTCATGGGATGTTCCCTGCAATAATACTGGAGTGGGCTATTTCCTCCTCAGGGGATCTTGCTGACACAGGGACCGAACCTGTGTCTCCTGCACTGGCAGGTGGATTCTTTACCACATTGAGCCACCTGGAAAGCCCAAGAACTTACATACACAAAGAGGAAAACCAGTATACAGAAATGATTGCTAGAGCCTGACAGGAAGACCATAGCTCAAGGCCATTATGGTCTCTCCAGGATGTGATTATGCCACTCTAAATCCTATGGAGTCATCAAAGCTTAAAACTTGCTCAAGATTTAAAAACAAAAGCTGCTTGGAATTTTTCATTGTTTCTTTGAAAAAGGGCCCCCAAATTGTTTTGTTTCCTAGAGCTCTGACACATTCACACATATTAAATTCCTAACAAATTTTCAGCACACATCTATTACACATTAAATTAACCTAGTCTTAAATTCTGCAATGGCAACCCACTCCAGTACTCTTGCCTGGAAAATCCCATGGATGGAGGAGCCTGGTAGGCTGCAGTCCATGGGTCGCTAAGAGTGGGACACGACTGGGCGACTTCACTTTCACTTTTCACTTTCATGCATTGGAGGGGGAAATGGCAACCCACTTCAGTGTTCTTGCCTGGAGAATCCCAGGGATGGTGGGGCCGGGTGGGCTGCCATCTATGGGATTGCACAGAGTCGGACATGACTGAATCGACTTAGCAGCAGCAGCACACAATTTCATTACCTCCCCTAACAATCTTTATCACTGAGGAAGAGATTTCTGTCCTATTCATTGTGAGCACCAAGTGTTCTTAACTAGGGAATAATGTACCCAACCACAAAACTTCAACGAAGAGGAGAAAGTCAAGTACATAATCTTTAGATATTAAATTAAAAGCCTTGCTTTTAAAGAGAAGGGAGAAACTTACCACTCTCTTCCTTCACTCTGTCCTATACAAGAGTAATGTAATATCCCTTATAGCTACCAGCAGAGAAACATTTTATCATGTTATCATGATAAAATGAACATTTTATCATGCCTTTAGCCAAAGAAACTCAAAAAAAAAAAACCACTAAACAAAAATAAAGAGGCAGACTTGCACAATACTGTAAATGTACTAAATGCCACCAAACTGTTCACTTAAAAATGGTTAATTTTCTGTGAATTTCACCTCAAAAGACACATATGCATATATTTTTAAATGAGACAATCACACGCCAGAGAGGAACATGCTGCTAAGTCACTTTAGTCGTGTCCGACTCTGTGTGACCCCATAGACGGCAGCCCACCAGGCTCACCCATCCCTGGGATTCTCCAGGCAAGAACACTGGAGTGGGTTGCCATTTCCTTCTCTAATGCATAAAAGTGAAAAGTGAAAGTGAAGTCGCTCAGTCGTGTCCGACCCTCAGCGACCCCATGGACTGCAGCCTTCCAGGCTCCTCCACCCATGGGATTTTCCAGGCAGAAGTACTGGAGTGGGGTGCCATTGCCTTCTCCAGAGATGAACATAGATTCTCTAAAACATAGGATGGCGAAAACTGCTGTCTGTTTTAGAAGTGCCCCCCTCACTTCCAAAAAGGCAGCTAATATAAAGATAGAGCTCAAAGAATAAATAAAGTATTTGCTGAAAAGCCTCAAAAATATAGCCTGGATGGGAGCGGAGTCTGGGGGAGAATGGATACATGTATGTGTATGGCTGAGTGGCTCTGCTGATTGAAAGTAATATTGTTAATTGGCTATACTCTAATTAAAAAAAAAAATCAAGTTCTTCTGGTAAGTGGGAGAGAAATTATTCCTCAGGAGAGATTCAGAGCAAAGCAAAGCCAACATGGAATTGGAACCCACTCTACCTTTTTACCAGATCAAACTAGACAAGTCATCCATCGGCTGCTCTACGAGCTTGAGGTATGGCCTCAGAACATTTAGGCTGATAGAGTCAAAAGCACAATTTCTCTAACTTTCCTAGCCCAGAGTGTGATGTCACTGCATTTCAGAAAAGGCCTCTCTGTACAGGATTACACATCTAGATTTAACATAACCTAGTTTCTACTAAACATAGGCTGTGACAATTTTCCCTTCTCAACTATTCCTCCTTCATTCTGGTGTCCCTAAAGAGAATAAGGCCAGAAAAAATTTAATAGGGGTCTTAATTTCAAACAGCTCTCTGGGACATAGCAGCTAATTTAGGGTTGCTGAGGCCACTAAATCCACTCTATTCACGTAAAGTTGGACTTTACACAGCTGGTGCCCATAGGGAAAAAGTGAACAGAATTAACCAAATTATAAAGCGGACACGTCATTCTAGTAATCTTTCATTACAAGCATAAGGATCAGAAGTGCTAATTAGACATTTCAATAACACATCTTCATGTATCATTTATTGCATACAAAATTACAACAGATAACTCATTACAACAGACATACCTATCACTTCCATTTAAAAATGACTACAAAGTACTCTGCTAATATCATACAGTAAGAAAAAAGGTCTTAAGTTTTACATCCAATTCTTAATTGAAATAAACTCTGTAAAACTTACGCCTGGAGGGGGAGAAAGAAGGAAGAAAAGAAAATGTGTCCTTCCTAATTCGTTCCTTGTTCAGCTCGATTCAGAACTGTGCCTAAAATGTAATATTTTAAAACACAGGTAGAAAGCTGAGGGCCGAAGAATTGATGCTTTTGAATTGTGGTGTTGGAGAAGACTCTTGAGAGTCACTTGGACTGCAAGGAGATCCAACCAGTCCATTCTAAAGATCAGTCCTGAATATTCACTGGAAGGACTAATGGTGAAGCTGAAACTCCAATACTTTGGCCACCTGATGCGAAGAGCTGACTCATTTGAAAAGACCCTGATGCTAGGAAAGATTGAAGGCAGGAGGAGAAGGTGACAACAGAGGATGAGATGGCTGGATGGCATCACCGACTCAATGGACATGAGTGTGAGTAAACTCCGGGAGTTGGTGATGGACAGGGAGGCCTGCCATGCTGCAGTCCATGGAGTGGCAAAGAGTCAGACACGATTGAGTGACTGAACTGACTGACTGAAAATACAGGTCTGTTTAAAGAAGGCAAAAAAAAAGATGGAAGAACCAGGTTTTCTTGAGTCTCTTAAGTCACAGAATGTTGTTGTTTAGTGGTTAAGTCGCGTCCTACTGTTTTGCAACTCCATGGACTGAAGCCCGCTAGGTTTCTCTGTCCATGGGATTTCCCAGAAAGGAATACTGGAGTGGACTGCCATTTCCTTCTGCAGGGGATCTTCCCAAGCCAGGGATCAAACCCATGCCTACTGCAAACGAGCCACCAGGGAAGTCCTCACAGAATGTTAGCTTTATACTAATTTTACCACCCAACTTTCAGTGAAGCTATCTGCAGAACACACTCTACTTTCTGCTTCCTTGGGAGTTTAAACTGTCAAATACCTGTAAACAGTTCTCACCTTCCCACCAGGCTTAGTCACCACTGGCAAAGTGTTACACGTTTTCTTGTACAGCTGCATCTCCCTCAGCTGCTGTTTTCTATTATTACTTTGTAAGTGTACCCTGAGGCTAAGCAACCTAAGTATACCAGGAAGGTGATTAATAATTTAAATTGTTCCTCACTGAGACCACTTTCTTGGTCATTCGGTCTTCTCTAAACTTACCACGTTTTTTTTACTTTCTCTTTTCAACCACAATGATTGTTAACAGTGTGTGGCATTTTTAAAACCTTTAAAAGTAAAAAGTTTAATGAAGCAGCCACACTTTATTCACACTGCTTCGTAATGGAGTTAAAAAAAAAACAAAAACACAAAAGTCTGCCCCCAAATAGAAGAGTGCTGTAAAAACTAATTCTTGGGATTAAAAACAAAAAAATGGAATTAACAGGAAGTTCCAGTTTCTTTAACTCTGTCTTAATCCACAGCCTTCCTCAAACCTGACCGTTCCTTCTAAGACCCCGAAGAAAAAATTCCGGGCTAAGGTTTACTCCCAAGAGCTTCCTCCTCTCTCATATCGGGTCAATTCTCTGGGTTTTTCTTCCCTTTCTCCGGTGTCAGAAATTCCTCTTCTTTCCCGAGGTGGTCAAAATTCTACGGCTATGTTCCTCCATTACGAAGCAGAAGGGAGGCGTCTCTTAACCTCAAATGACGGACGACAGCGAGGTTTACCCATGTAGGAGCAAAGCTCTGGGGAACCCCTTTTCCTTTCCTCAGCTGAGCGTGTCCTAGCCTCTCGGAGAACGGCAAACCGGGAAGAAGCAAGGTTCTCTCCTCGGCCTCCGTCAGCCACACCCCTGGCCTCTGACCCTCTTAACCCCCCGACTTCGAACATATCTTTCCTCCAGTGCCCCCCAATTCCCACCCCGAGGATTCCCTCGCCCCGCCCCAGCAGTGGAGTCCTTTTCTCCAACCCTCTTCCTCACAACGGTCACACCCGACGGCTCACTCCATCTTCAACGGTCACGGTCCTCGGATTTCCTTTCCTCCGCCTGTCTCCAACCAAGTCTGCGGATCCCCCATCCCCATCAAAAAGGGACACACCCCAAAGTTAGCCGCCTACAACTCACCGTAGGCAAGGGCGGGGGTGGCAGCAGCGGCCAGAGAGCACGGCCCGAGCGATGTTGTAATGGTTTCCTGCACGTCACGACTCCTCCAGGTCTAAGCCACTGCGCAAAACCCACTCTGCCAGGGACAAAGATGGTGGACAGGAAACTCTTACGTCAGAGAGCCTCGCCGTGTGACGTCATCCAGACGCGCGAGAGAACGAGAAAGGAGGGACTCTGTCGCCTTGGAGACGGAAAAATTTTGCGTGGTGGGGAAGAGATCTGAGATCCTGGGCTTCGTTGGAAATTCATCTGGAAGAATCTAGTAAACAAGCTGACATTCTCTGGATTTGTTTCCTCACACAAGACCTCTTTAAAAACTTACACAGAGTCAGTGAAATGCCTGTTGCTTTCTTTAAAAACGAACAACAAAACCCAGCTAATTCCTTGGGCAGTTAAAATACATGGACAGTGGTAATCCAGCCCAGGGTTATACAAGGGCAGTGAAACTGGAGGAGACTGGTGCAAGGAAAAGAGGTTGACACGGTCTCAAATCTATGTATGAATCCATCTGAATCCGAATCCCTGCCCTGAATGTGACTAGGAAAGTTACTTCTCTCTTCAACTTCAGTCTTCTTACTTGTGAAATAAAGATGATGATAATAACTCTTACCAGTTTATGAAGCTTAAACCGGATTAGGTTGGTAAGAAGCCTAGCATATAATAGGTAAGCTTTGTTAATTGTTTTAGTTGTTAAGTCACAGCCGACTCTTGTGACCTCATGGACTGTAGCCCACCAGGCTCCTCTGTCCATGTGACTTTCTAGGCAAGGATACTGGGGTGGTTTGTCATTTCCTTCTCCAAGGGATCTTCCTCACCTAGGGATTGAACCCGTGTCTATTACATTGGCAGGCGAGTTCTTTACCAATGACCCACCAGGGAAACCTAGGAGTTTGCTTACAGAGAAGTACCTTTCAGAAACCAAGACCTAGAAATCTCTGTATCTTCCCCTTAAAACTAAAACTTCCCACCTAAAACTGCTCTAAGTAAAAATAATAATAAAGTCTTTAATCAAGAAAGAAGAAGAATGTGAAGAGAGCCTAAGGCAGAAGCTGGGAAACCAAAATGCAAAGGGGACTGAGAAGCAAAGAGGTAGAAGGAAAAGAAGGCAGTCATTAATGATTTATAATGTTTTTAGAGTTCTATGAAAGTATCAGATCAGATCAGTCGCTCAGTCGTGTCCGATTCTTTGCGACCCCATGAACCGCAGCACGCCAGGCCTCCCTGTCCATCACCAACTCCCAGAGGTCACTGAGACTCACATCCATCGAGTCAGTGATGCCATCCAGCCATCTCATCCTCTGTCGTCCCCTTCTCCTCCTGCCCCCAATCCCTCCCAGCATCAGAGTCTTCTCCAATGAGTCAACTCTTCACATGAGTTGGCCAAAATACTGGAGTTTCAGCTTTAGCATCATTCCTTCCAAAGAAATCCCAGGGCTGATCTCCTTGCAGTCCAAGGGACTCTCAAGAGTCTTCGGAACTGCATATCAATACTGCATCCCTGAGGCCTACCCCCGCATCCCCCAAATTTGTTGAATGACTAAATGTATGAGTGAGTGGTCAACAATAACAGTTGCTATAGAGAAATGGAGGAGCCAAAAAGTGTCCAAGAATTTAGCAACTCAAAGGTCTTTATGTCATTGCTGAGATCATCCATAGAGACATTGAAGGCAAAAGTCATGCTGCAGAAGTTGGAAGATAAATGGGAGGAAAGGAATGAAAACAGATAACTCCATAAAAAAGTATGCCTGAAAAGAAAAGAGATATAAGATGGTGTTTGAGGGAGGGAGTAGCAAGGATTTATGTTCTATACTCATACATTTTCTTTACACTATCCCTTTAGCATGAGTTCAACTATTTTTCCTACTCATATGACTCCTAAAAAAACTATCTCTAGCCTTGACCTACTACCCAAACTTAACCACCAAATTGCTAACAACACTTTTGAGTAATTCTATATATATGTCAAGTCATAAAAGTATGGGGTAGGGTGGGGAGTTAAAAAAAAAAACCTGGTTCCAGGTACAATTCACATAAGACAGAGTTGTTTGTAAAGAAGGTGGAAAAATCCAGAAAAATCCAGAAAAATCTCTGATTCATACCTCTTCCCCTGTTCAAAAACTTCCAACAGTTTCTCATTTTCCTAATTTGTACAGAACCTGTCCTTCTCCAGTAGTCATGTATGGATGTGACACTTGAACTATAAAGAAAGCTGAGCACTGAAGAATAGTTGCTTTTGAATTGTGGTATTGGAGAAGACGCTTGAGAGTCCCTAGACTGCAAGGGACTGACTGCAGTCAATCCTATGGGAAATTAGTCCTGAACATTCATTGGAAAGACTGATGCTGAAGCTGAAGATTCAGTACTTTGGCCACCTGATGCAAAGAACTAACTCCTTGGAAAAGACGCTGATGCTAGGAAAGATTGAAGGCAGGAGGAGAAGGGAACAGAGGATGAGACGGTTGGATGGCATCACCAACTCGATGGACATGAGTTTGAGCAGGCTCCGGGGGTTGGCGATGGACAGGGAAGCCTGAAGTGCTGCAGTCCATGGAGTCACAGTCGGATATGACCAAGAGACTGAACTGAACAGAACTGTCCTTCTCCCAGTTTTCCCCATTTCTTTGTTCTTTAGTTTCCTAATCTATAAAATGGAAGAAACAGTAATATCCAATCATAATATTATTATAAGGATGACATGAATTAGGCTACATAAGTCACTTAACTATGCCTGCATATAGTATATATGAGGAATATGAGGCAATACATGGCCCTGTTGTTGACCAGGACTTGTTCTGAGTAGTCCATGCTGTGCTTGAGCTCAGTTGTTTTAGTCGTGTCTGACTCTTTTCAACGCTATGGACTGTAGCTCCCCAGGCTCCTCTGTCCTTGGGCTTCTCCAGGCAAGAATACTGAAGTGGGTTGCCACGCCCTTCTCCAGATCTTCCCGACCCAGGGATCAAACTGGGGTCTCCTGCATTGTAGGCAGATTCTTTACCTGGGGTCTCCTGCATTGTAGGCAGATTCTTTACCCATTGAGCTACCTGGGAAGCCACTGGAGTGTGTAAATATTTGCTAAGATTGCAATTATCTCAATGAATCACACTGACAAATATTACTAGCCAGAAACCTGGGCGTCATTCTTGATTTCTCTCTTTCCCTTAACTGCCACATTCATTCCATCTCCAAGTTGTCAATTCTACCTTCAAAAAGTATCTCAACTTTGTTCAGTTCCCTCTGTTCACCTCATTAGTCCAATCCACCATGACCTCTTGCCTGAACTACTGGAAAACTCAACTCTCCTCCAACCATTTTCCATATAGCAGCCAGATGTTTAACTTTTTTTGAAGTATAACAAACATTTCAAAAAGAGCATACATCATAAATGTAAGGCTTGACAAACATACACAAAGTAAAGCTAACTACATAACCATTACAGAGTCATCTTAAAAATATAAACTCTGGTGTATAAATCTTTCAAAAGCTTCCCATTACACTTTGACTAAAATCCAGTCTCCTTCCCATGACTTATGAGTGGTCTGGTTCCTGTCTACCTCTCTAACATTTTATCTTTTTTTCATCTCTCAGCTCCTCTTCATTTCACTCCTTGCTAGGTTTTGCAGCCCTCAAATACTCCAAGTTATTTCCCATCCTAGGGGCTTTATAACTACCACTCCTCCTATTATTCATCTTCCCTAGCTCTATACAGGGTTATGACTGGCTCATAATTTAGCTCTTGTTTTAACTGTAATCTCATAAAAACACTCCCTGATTACTCTCATAAAGGTTCTTCCCTCCCAGCCCCCACTGCCACCCCCTTCCTAGCCCTTTTATTCCATTTTGTAGTGAGTGAGCCAGTGAAGTCACTCAGTTGTGTCCGACTCTCTGCGATCTCATGGCCATAGCCTGCCAGGCTCTTCTGTCCATGGAATTTTCCAGGCAAGAATACCTGAGTGGGTTGCCATTTTCTTCTCCAGGGGCTTCCTGACCCAGGTCTCCTGCATTGCAGGCAGATTCACAATGACTATGACTTTTCCCAAATGTACTCAACCTTTTGACGTCCACCTAATTTTTCAGTGGACTTCTGGTCCTGATATGAGATACAAGGAGATACCAGGTTACATCACTCTCAGATCAGATCAGATCAGATCAGTCGCTCAGTCGTGTCCGACTCTTTGCGACCCCATGAACTGCAGCACGCCAGGCCTCCCTGTCCATCACCAGCTCCCGGAGGTCACTCAGACTCACATCCATCGAGTCAGTGATGCCATCCAGCCATCTCATCCTCTGTCGTCCCCTTCTCCTCCTGCCCCCAATCCCTCCCAGCATCAGAGTCTTCTCCAATGAGTCAACTCTTCGCATGAGGTGGCCAAAATACTGGAGTTTCAGCTTTAGCATCATTCCTTCCAAAGAAATCCCAGGGCTGATCTCCTTCAGAATGGACCGGTTGGATCTCCTTGCAATCCAAGGGACTCTCAAGAGTCTTCTCGAACACCACAGTTCAAAAGCATCAATTCTTCGGCGCTCAGCCTTCTTCACAGTCCAGCTCTCACATCCATACATGACCACAGGAAAGACCATAGCCTTGACTAGGCGAACCTTTGTTGGCAAAGTGATGTCTCTGCTTTTGAATATGCTATCTAGGTTGGTCATAACTTTCCTTCCAAGGAGTAAGCGTCTTTTAATTTCATGGCTGCAGTCACCATCCGCAGTGATTTTGGAGCCCAGAAAAATAAATTCTGACACTGTTTCCACTGTTTCTCCATCTATTTCCCATGTAGTGATGGGACCAGATGCCATGATCTTCGTTTTCTGAATGTTGAGCTTTAAGCCAACCTTTTCACTCTCCACTTTCACTTTCATCAAGAGGCTTTTGAGTTCCTCTGATCACTTTCTGCCATAAGGGTGGTATCATCTGCATATCTGAGGTTATTGATATTTCTCCCAGCAATCTTGATTCCAACTTGTGTTTCTTCCAGTCCAGCATTTCTCATGATGTACTCTGCATATAAGTTAAATAAACATGGTGACAATCTACAGCCTTGATGTACTCCTTTTCCTATTTGGAACCAGTCTGTTGTTCCATGACCAGTTCTAACTGTTGCTTCCTGACCTGCATACAGATTTCTCAAGAGGCAGATCAGGTGGTCTGGTATTCCCATCTCTTTCAGAATTTTCCACAGTTGATTGTGATCTACACAGTCAAAGGCTTTGGCATAGTCAATAAAGCAGAAATAGATGTTTTTCTGGAACTCTCTTGCTTTTTCCATGATCCAGCGGATGTTGGCAATTTGATCTCTGGTTCCTCTGCCTTTTCTAAAACCAGCTTGAACATCAGGATGTTCACGGTTCACATATTGCTGAAGCCTGGCTTGGAGAATTTTGAGCATTACTTTACTAGCGTGTAGAAAGCAACTGGCAGAGAGAAGTTGAGATAAAATGTGAGATTAGAAACAATCTTCCCTTTGGTTACAAAGGCCAATACAGGGCTTCTGTTGGAGCTGGTTTCAACAGCCTCATTTCTCCCAGCTATTATTACCATATGAATCTCATCATATTAACCTATCTGATGGCTCTTAATATCTTTTAACATAAGCACATTTTTTGTGTGTCCTATCTCATTATACCATAAACCTGAGTGGGGTTTGTGATGAGGTGTTTATTATTTATTGGCTGTAATTGACATTGTTATTTGACTGTCCTTTTTTTTCATGTAATAATGTCAGTTTACTTTTGAAATACTCTCAAAGAACTATTAACTGACTAAGAGTGAAACGGAGTGGAGAGGTAATCTTAACCTAAGGTCAATCAATAGGAATCTGAATCATGAGTACAATGACGGAAATGTGTTGAAGCTCATTTATTGCAACATCAATGCCTGGGTGAGACTTTGCTAATTCTTGCTAGAAACATCCAGTCAGATCAGATCAGATCAGTCGCTCAGTCGTGTCCGACTCTTTGCAACCCCATGAACCGCAGCACGCCAGGCCTCCCTGTCCATCACCAGCTCCCGGAGGTCACTCAGACTCGCATCCATCGAGTCAGTGATGCCATCCAGCCATCTCATCCTCTGTCGTCCCCTTCTCCTCCTGCCCTCAATCCCTCCCAGCATCAGAGTCTTCTCCAATGACTCAACTCTTCGCATGAGGTGGCCAAAATACTGGAGTTTCAGCTTTAGCATCATTCCTTCCAAAGAAATTCCAGGATTGATCTCCTTCAGAATGGACTGGTTGGATCTTCTTGCAGTCCAAGGGACTCTCAAGAGTCTTCTCCAACACCACAGTTCAAAAGCATCAATTCTTCGGCGTTCAGCCTTCTTCACAGTCCAGCTCTCACATCCATACATGACCACAGGAAAGACCATAGCCTTGACTAGGCGAATCTTTGTTGGTAAAGTAATGTCTCTGCTTTTGAATATGCTATCTAGGTTGCTCATAACTTTCCTTCCAAGGAGTAAGCGTCTTTTAATTTCATGGCTGCAGTCACCATCTGCAGTGATTTTGGAGCCCAGAAAAACAAAGTCTGACACTGTTTCCACTGTTTCCCCATCTATTTCCCATGCAGTGATGGGACCAGATGCCATGATCTTCGTTTTCTGAATGTTGAGCTTTAAGTAGAACTGTATAATTTCTGTTCCTTCAGAGTTGGCTTTCCTTATTTTGTTAGCTACTGTGCTGCTGCTGCTAAGTCGCTTCAGTCGTGTCTGACTCTGTGCGATCTCATAGACGACACATCACCAGGCTCCCACGTCCCTGGGATTCTTCAGGCAAGAATACTGGAGTGGGTTGCCATTTCCTTCTCCAATGCATGAAAGTGAAAAGTGAAAGTGAAGTCGCTCAGTCGTGTCCCACTCCTAGGGACCCCATGGACTGCAGCCTACTAGGCCCCTCCATCCATGGGATTTTCCAGGCAAGAGTACTGGGGTGGGCTGCCATTGCCTTCTCCGCTATCTCTGCCTATGTCGCTTTAAATCTTTCCCTAAGGCGGCAGATTTAATGCTCAAAATTCTCCAAGCCAGGCTTCAGCAATATGTGAACCGTGAACTTCCTGATGTTCAAGCTGGTTTTAGAAAAGGCAGAGGAACTAGAGATCAAATTGCCAACATCCGCTGGATCATGGAAAAAGCAAGAGAGTTCCAGAAAAACATCTATTTCTGCTTTATTGACTATGCCAAAGCCTTTGATTGTGTAGATCACAATCAACTGTGGAAAATTCTGAAAGAGATGGGAATACCAGACCACCTGATCTGCCTCTTAAGAAATCTGTATGCAGGTCAGGAAGCAACAGTTAGAACTGGACATGGAACAACAGACTGGTTCCAAATAGGAAAAGGAGTACGTCAAGGCTGTATATTGTCACCATGTTTATTTAACTTATATGCAGAGTACATCATGAGAAATGCTGGAGTGGAAGAAACACAAGTTGGAATCAAGATTGCTGGGAGAAATATCAATAACCTCAGATATGCAGATGACACCACCCTTATGGCAGAAAGTGAAGAGGGGCTAAAAACCCTCTTGATGAAAGTGAAAGTGGAGAGTGGAAAGGTTGGCTTAAAGCTCAACATTCAGAAAACGAAGATCATGGCATCTGGTCCCATCACTACATGGGAAATAGATGGAGAAACAGTGGAAACAGTGTCAGACTTTATTTTGGGGGGGCTCCAAAATCACTGCGGATGGTGACTGCAGCCATGAAATTAAAAGACGCTTACTCCTTGGAAGGAAAGTTATGACCAACCTAGATAGCATATTCAAAAGCAGAGACATTACTTTGCCAACAAAGGTTCGCCTAGTCAAGGCTATGGTCTTTCCTGTGGTCATGTATGGATGTGAGAGCTGGACTGTGAAGAAGGCTGAGCGCCGAAGAATTGATGCTTTTGAACTGTCGTGTTGGAAAAGACTCTTGAGAGTCCCTTGGACTGCAAGGAGATCCAACCGGTCCATTCTGAAGGAGATCAGCCCTGGAATTTCTTTGGAAGGAATGATGCTAAAGCTGAAACTCCAGTATTTTGGCCACCTCATGCGAAGAGTTGACTCATTGGAGAAGACTCTGATGCTGGGAGGGATTGGGGGCAGGAGGAGAAGGGGACGACAGAGGATGAGATGGCTGGATGGCATCACTGACTCGATGGATGTGAGTCTGAGTGACCTCCGGGAGCTGGTGATGGACAGGGAGGCCTGGCGTGCTGCAGTTCATGGGGTCGCAAAGAGTCGGACACGACTGAGCGACTGATCTGATCTGATCTGATCTGAAGGCGGCAGATAATAGTGAACCACGACCTCCGCCGCAAGCAAAGTGAGGCTTCCATCTCCACATTCCCTTGGGTCCCTCGCCCCTATCTGGATCGCCCCAGGGAACAAAAGCCTCAGCTGCGGGCCGAGCTCAGGCTCCAGACGTCGATGCAGTGTCCCCAACACCTTGCCAAGAAGACTGCGCAGAGAGAGATCAGAGCTGTGGCTTTCCAACAAGACAGCGAAGCAAACCCAGTTAAGAAAAGTAAAACCAATCAGCAAAAATCTCTCCTCCAGGAGATCGCCTCTAGTGCCTCCTGCACTTTCAGCGGGGACGGAAACGGAAGTCCCGATGATGTCATAGAGTTCTCTAGTTCCGGTTTCCAGGGCCGCATTCCAGGCTAGAGCGCTTCTCCTCCGCCGGCCTTCTCCAAGCTCCAGCGGCTTCTATTTCCGGCTGCGGATTCTGTCATAAAGCGAAGACCTCCTTTCAACCGCGGTGTCGCGGGTCCCTCGCGCCTCGGCCAGAGTCAGCGCGCAAGGACGGTCACGGTGGGGGGACTGCTCAGGCCACAGCTGAGCCAGGCCGCGGAGGGCCGGCCGTACTGGTGCACATCCGATCCCTCAGATCCGCCTGGCTTTTGAACCCTCTTGAGTTAAGAGTCCCTGACTGGCAGCCTCCAGGACTGCCGCTCGACAGGGCAGCGCCCAGCGCCGCGCTGTCTTCCCCGTAGTCACGCTTTGTTCCGTGAGGCGCAGCATTAGTCAAGTCACCCCCTCCTACACACTATTTCTACCCACGTCCGTGTTAACTTCGTTCTTCACCTCCCTTCACTCGAACCCTCCCCCTCACCTTGCCTCCGGAAGAGGTCTTTTTTTTATGCCCAGTTCGAGTAAAATTGAGGGGCTATCCTTTGAGATAAAAGTTACCGTTGAGACTGAGCACCCATCTGGCACCCCCCCCACCAAAAGTTCATGCTTACTAAAAAGCTTGTGGGCAAAGTAAAACCCAGTGCACGCACGAAACTATGGCCGAGCATGGGGCTCACATCACGACTGCCTCTGTTGTGGATGACCAGCCATCCATCTTTGAGGTGGTAGCACAGGAGAGTTTAATGTCAGCAGTGAGACCTGCTCTTCAGCATGTGGTCAAGGTAAGGATTTAATTATCTGGAAAGTTTTAGGGACATCTGGGGTTTAAAAAAAAACCAATAATTTGAATTTGTTGGCCTCGGTTTCGAAATAATCAATTAGTATATAATTCATATTCTATGATTTAACAGTTATGGAGTCTCTCTTCTGTGTAGAGTGTTGTGTGCACTACATACCCAGCCCTTCAGGGAGGTTAAGGTGTAGAAAGAAAAGTGTAGAATTTAGAGGGGAAAAAAGGAAATATAAATAACAAGGCATAGTAGCTGTTGTAATGGAATGAATTTCATTTATTTATTTTGCTGTAGGTTCTTGCAGAATCAAATCCTGCTCACTTTGGCTTCTTTTGGAGGTGGTTTGATGAAATCTTCACCCTGCTAGATCTTCTGCTCCAGCAGCATTATCTGTCGAAAACCAGTGCCTCCTTTTCTGAAAACTTTTATGGCTTAAAGAGGATTGTAATGGGAGACCAACACAAGCTCCAGAGATTGGCCAGTGCTGGTCTCCCAAAGAAGCAGTTTATGAAATCAATTATGTTCCTGGTTCTTCTTCCGTATCTGAAAGTGAAACTGGAGAAGCTGGTTTCTAGCCTGAGAGAAGAGGACGAATATTCCATCCATCCCCCTTCTTCCCGCTGGAAACGATTTTACAGAGCCTTCCTGGCAGCCTACCCATTTGTTAACATGGCCTGGGAAGGCTGGTTTCTGGTACAGCAGCTTCGATACATTCTAGGAAAGGTTCAGCATCACTCACCACTGCTGAGGCTGGCTGGAGTTCGGCTAGGTCGGCTTACAGTTCAGGATATACAAGCTCTGGAGCACAAACCAGCTGAGGCCAGCATGATGCAGCTACCAGCTGGGAGGTAAGGCCTTAACATTTCCCCAAAGTCTTTGATTAATAAATCCTAAAATCTGATCCCAATTTCATAATTCACCTCCCTCAGTCCACTCTGAGGTCATTTCATAAAATCATTGAAAAATTCATGTGCCCATAAAATAAGGATTGCCATCCTGTTAACTTCTTTGCGACCCTGTGGACTGTAGCCCACCAGGCTCCTCAGTCCATGTGATTCTCCAGACAGTACTGGAGTGGGTTGCCATTTCCTTCTCCATTCCTCCTCATATTGCCTACATTTTTGTGCACACTTGCTATGTACCAGGCCCTGTGCTGGTACACAGATGTTTATGTATATCACCTCAATCCTTATCACAACTCAATGAAATAATGCATAAGCACCATTTAACAGTTGAAGAAACTAAGTTCTAATAGTTAAGTACCTTGCCAAGGCCACATAGCTCGAAGGTGGCAGAGCTGAGATTCCAGCCCGATCAATAGAGTTTTAAAGACTGCTCTTACCGTGGTGCTCTCCCCCTGGCATTGGTGCTAGTGGTAAAGAATCTGCCTGCTGCAGGAGATACCAGAGACTAGGGTTCAATTCCTAGGTTGGGAAGATGCTCTGGAGTAGGAAGTAGCAACCCACTCCAGTATTCTTGCCTGGAAGATCCCATGGACAGAGGAGACTGGCGGGCCACAGTCCATGGGATCGCCAAGAGTTGGACAGGACTGAACATGCACTCACATCCCACTTCTAGTTAGTGTTTGTGTTCTCCTAGAAGTGCAAATATATTCCTCAATACTGCTCAGTTGTTTTTTTCCCTGGATATTACTATCCTTCACCCCCCCGCCCCAAAAGGTCTATATAATCAATCTACAAGTTGATTATGTAGTCTGTATAATCTCACTAATTTCTTTCTCAAAACACAAGCTCTAGTCATTAAAAACAAATCTTAGCTTCTATACTCCTAAAATATTATAAGTCAGAAAGAGGGAATTGTTTAAAAGGGACCATTAAGGACATAATTTTCAATCCCCAAGCTAAATCAGATTCCAATGAAAAATACAAGAACTACGTTTCTATTGTCATTCTGTGATTATACCTAAATAGTTTCTCTTTTTGCCTTCTTGTTCTATTCTCCAAACAGCATTGGTGAGAAGATAAAGTCAGCTCTGAAGAAAGCCGTGGGAGGTGTTGCCTTGTCCCTCTCTACTGGCCTTTCAGTGGGTGTATTCTTCCTGCAGTTCCTTGAGTGGTGGTATTCATCGGAAAACCAAGAAACCATCAAGACCCTGACTGCTCTGCCTACTCCACCACCACCTGTACACCTAGACTACAATTCTGATTCTCCCCTGTTACCCAAAATGAAGACTGTGTGCCCACTGTGTCGTAAAAACCGGGTGAATGACACGGTTCTCGCCACCTCTGGCTACGTGTTTTGTTATCGCTGTGTGTTTAATTACGTGAGGAGTCACCAGACTTGTCCTATCACAGGTTATCCAACAGAGGTACAGCATCTCATTAAACTATACTCCCCTGAGAACTGAAAGGGATTAGCACCTTACCTCACAACAAAATGACTGTACTGTAAGGCCACAGGGCTGGTTTTCCACAGGGTAAATAGCATTTTTGATACTTCTCACTCTCAACTAATAACTGTGAACTTCAGACAACCACATGGATTTCTTTAAAAGGATTTACTCGTTGATCTTAACCTTTTAGCTTGATCCCTAGACACCCCTACTTAGAGTTGATTGAGCTGGTTAGTGTGAGAGAATCAGGACTGGCAGGGGATGTGAGGGTCAACAAAGAGGAAGGGATAAAAGAGAATACTTGGCACAAAAGATCTTCTCTCCCCTTTGTTAAAGGACAAGAGGTATAGAAGCTCTCAGGGAAAACCCAAGTTAGACCTCATTAAATGGGCGGTGAATCGGAAACAGGCCTTTTTGGAAAAGAAAGCAATAACCAGCCCCTGTGCATGCTTGTGTGCTCAGTGGCTCAGTCATGTCCGAGTCTTTGAAATCCCATAGACTGTAGCTCAAAAGGCTCCTCTGTCCATGGGACTATCCCGGCAAAAATGCTGGAATGGGTTGCCATTTCCTCCTCTAGGAGAGCTTCCCAACCCAGGACTTGAACCTGCATCTCTTATAGCTCCTGCATTGGCAGGCAGATAGATTCTTTACCACTGATCCACCTGAGAAACCTGCCTCTGAGGAATAGGTTTTATTGGCTTGAAACAGTATGAAATACGGACTTGCTCTTTATAGATGTACTTAGAAACACTTTAGGAAAACATCTGCTGTGACCCACTTGTTAAATAACACCTGCTACAGTTTATCAACTTTTTAAAGTTCCCTTTGTGAACCACACCTGCCTGCCTTGGGAAACTGGTTAAAGGAAAACAGAGATTGAATGTATATACAGAATAGTCTGAAGATCTCAATGTGAAAGCAAAGTTACTAATGAAGAGATGGAGTAAAATACTGACCTAACTGACTGTGTACATAAAGCACCTTTCAATAAGCTCTTTCTGCTTGTTAAGAGTTTGCTAAACTGACATGAATTATTCTAGCTATTACTGAAGTTTCTATGAAACGCTTAAATTTTAAAAATAAATGATTTTGGCAAAGAGCTGTTCCATGTCATGATTATGTGGAAACTGAACAATTCGATGAGGTATTTATTTATTTTTGGCCACATTTCAAGGCTTGTGGGATCTTAGTTCCCTGACCAGGGACCGAACCCAGGCCTTCAGCAGTGAAAGCCTAACCACTGGAGCCCTAAGCACTGGACTGCCAGGGAATTTCCTAGTTGAGGTACTTACAGTAAATTTTCATTTAGACCACTTTGGACTTTTTGAGGCATTTTGTATTATTTTGCTTTTTTTGCTAATCGAATACTTGGAGAGAAATCCTCTATTCCAACAGCAAGAAATTAGTCTTGCATGAAATACCTTATTCTACAGAAACACTTACGTTACCTATGTAGAAAAATGCAAGCCACTGGATTGGCAGGTTGGTGAAAATATACAGGGTTTTTTTTTTTTTTTAATCATTACTAGAAGAGGAAGAATGAAAATGGTTTGTAAGTGCCTCTGCTGAGACAGGTGTTTGCTAATACAACTCATTTTAGCAATTCAAAGCACATTTTCTGACACCACAAAGGTAATAGAAATATTGAAACAATATCCTATAGATTTTAAAATATTTAAATTTTTTAATTTGTTTCAAAGTTAAACCCAAGACATACTGACTTAATAGCTGACATGAATGAGCAACATTTTTCCAGGCTGAACACCTGTTTTCCCTTAGTCTGCCCCAAGAGAGCATGTACATGTTAATTACTTTTATTTTACAATCACTGCTAAACAAGCATTTTAACACAGTAGTAAGTCAATAATGGAACTGAACCAGATTCAGGGATGAAATAATGCAGTCTTCCATGAAGATATCAAAGCAGTATTTTTCACCTCAACCTACAAAGTAAACATGAAAGGATCAGTAATACAAAAGCATATTAAAGAAACACTCTAACATAATAAAGCCAGTATCCAAATAGGCTAGAACATACCAGTGTAGAAAAACCACAACCAGAATCAGCTCAGAGAGAAGATTAAGGTGTCATACCCTGGTCAAAGCCAACACTGAAGCAATGGCAATACCAGGTCAGACTATGCTTCACTCATCATCGCATCATTGCTTTTCACCTCCTTGTATTTCATAAGAGCAGCCCCAAACCCTATTTTCACATCAGAGAAAACTTAGGTTTACCCAAACTTAGGTTTACCCATGGGAAAAAAAAAAAAAAAAAAAGGCTTCTTTGCAGGTACATTTCAAGCATGGGCTTTCAATATTGCATCTTCCACTCTGCACCTTAAGCAACTCTGCTGTACAAAATGTTAACATGAACAAGTTTTGTTTGGGGGTATGTGGGGTTTTTTTTGTTGTTGTTTGTTTTTAAAATACAGAGTACAGAAGCATTTACAGTTCAAAATAATTTCTGGTTTTAGTGAGCTCAAACACCATGCATGACAAAATCTTAGGGATTGTCTGTGAAGGGATTTATAGTCCAGTTCTAAAGGAAAACCTTCAGGAAAGATTTTCTACTAAAAAGCCTTTATAAACTCCAATTCATTTAACATATAAGTTGATTTACAACTCTACTGCCAATAAAGATGAAAAGTATTAACCATAAAAATTTTATACAAGTCTTCTAAAGAATCCAAAACCTGAGGAGGATATGATTTGACAAAGGTCCATAGCAAATTAACAACAGAGTTGGAAGAGAAACAGGTCTGGTTACCAGATTTATATTTTTCCACGACGCTAAATATAAGGTTTAATTTCATTTTTCTCCAGAGGATGGGCAAGATAAAGGAAACAATGCAAAGCCTGAGTAATTCACAACCTGGATAATCAATTTCTGAATGAGAAAGTTGACTACATTTTATTTATTCTAAATGACACCTTCTCGTGGTTTGCAAACAATGTCAACCTCTCCAGCTTTTCAGCAGAGTACTGTCAATATATAAGTAACAATTTTGGACACACAATATGCTTCAGTCGGCCACTTATAAAACTGACAAAAGACGGATGCTGCTGCTACTGCTGCTAAGTCGCCTCAGTCGTGTCCGACTCTGTGCGACCCCATAGACGGAAGCCCACCAGGCACCCTCGTCCCTGGGATTCTCCAGGCAAGAATACCGGAGTGGGTTGCCATCTCCTTCTCCAATGCATGAAAGTGAAAAGTGAAAGTGAAGTCGCTCAGTCGTGTCCGACTCTTAGCGACCCCATGGACTGGAGCCTACCAGGATCCTCCGTCCATGGGATTTTCCAGGCAAAAGTACTGGGGTGGGGTGCCATTGCCGGATACTCCCTAGTTAAAACTGGACAGCTACATATGGCCTGTGTTCTCCATTCAGCAACTAAACTCCACAAAGAGAGGGAAACTACTAAAAACAAAGTGCCTTTTTAGAGGCTTGAGCCTTGATCCCACCAGCCTTTGCAGGAGTACGTGTTACAAAAAAAAACAAACGAGCTAACAGAACTTAAGTAACTCTGTCTCAAAGCAGGAAACTGGTGAGCAGAACTCCAAGTGTGCTCCAGTCACTCACAGTGGGCACACTTTCCTAGTTCTCTTCCTCTGTAAACTTCTGTCTGGCGTGCCTTCCCTGCAATCTGGAGAAAGTCTAATTATAGTTCTAAAGCCTTGTTCAAATGTCACCTCTGTTAAATGAAAGTCGCTCAGTCGTGCCGACTATGTGCGACCTCATGGACTATACAGTCCATGCAATTCTCCAGGAGGGGGCAGTCCTTCCTTTTTCCAGTGGATCATCCTGACCTAGGAATCGAACCGGGGTCTCCTGCATTGCAGGCGATTCTTTAGCAGGTGAGATATTAGGGAAGCCCCCTTCTCGGTTAAGTGATCCCTAACTCCCTCAGTTACCCCCTCCTCTGACTCTCACAGCACTTTTTCAGACCATAGTAGGCGTCACACGCCAAATATTCACTCATTCCCATCGTCCACCTCCTTGTCTCACCCACCAGTCCCATCACACAGAGCTCCTGAAGAACCAGGACTGGATCTCATTGGCCTTTGCAACCATTATACTCAGCAGGGAACCTGGGGCAACAGAAGGCGGCTCAATAAAGCGTTTAATTTAGTCAATGAATGACCCTCCCTACTAAACCCTAAGCTCCAAATTATAAAAGCATCAGCACAATTTATAAAGCTGACTTACCTCCAACATTTCATGCTGGTTTAAGGACGTTCCGCAAGCATCTATAAGCCCTCCTTCCTCCAGCTTCTAACTCAAGGCTTTCTGCATGGAGCCCTACGCAGGACCACCAATGCTTATACGCAGTGGACTCTCAAATGATGATGATGATAATAAGAAAAATAACAATACTACTAACACTACTAATACGTCCAAACCTCACCAACTTCAGGAAAGACTGAAGGAAGCCATTCTTGTGGGCGAAACACAAGTAAGGCCGGAGCCAGGGCGCAAACCAAAGCTGCAGGCAGGGCCTCTGCAGTCCGCTTTCCGAACCTCCCAAAACGTTTACGTCCTACATTCTCACGAGGCCTGACCGGGTCTGCTGAGGCTGACAGCAGCACACCCTGTGCTCTACGGTGCGGGAGGAAGCTACTTGCAGCTCTCCAGACTCCTGCTCCTCGCGGCGGGGCGGGCAGCCCGCGAGAGGAGCAACCAATCACGCGGTGGCCAGTGGATCACGTGGCACCCAGCTTTGAGGCGGGGCTGGTGCGGAGAGCAGCCAATCGGAGCGCGAGGCGAACTTTGGGGATGGAGCCGGCTGCAAGGGCGCAAGCGCATTTGCAGCCGCTCTGTGGCTGGGCGGGTTCTGAAGCCTGAGTTAGAAGTTAGGCGCAGAGTGGTTTCTGCCGGTCCTTCAATTCCTTGATCTCCGACGTTGGAGAGGCTGTTATCTGGAGTGCCTTGTTTCACTAAGGAAAGGCATCTGAGGCAGGGTTGTAGAGTGTGTGTGCCCTAGACTTTTGGGAATGTCGGCTAAAAAAAATGTACAACATGAGAGTTGTGAGTTAAGTTTTATTTGGGGCAAAATGAGGTCTGCAGCCTGGGAGGCAGCATCCCAGATAGCTCTGAGAGACTGTTCCAACGCGGGGAGTGGGTGAAAGACAATATGTAAGGTTTTGGTGAAGGGGGAGTTCAATACCATGAAGCACTCATTTTACAAAAGGCTTTTTGTTAGTCATGAGGATCTGATGTTACCCTGAAGGGATTTAGTGCTTCTCTAGGTATGAGAAGGAAATGGCAATCCACTCCAGTATTCTTGCCTGGAAAATCCCATGGAGAGAGGAGCCTAGTAGGCTACAGTCCACGGGGTTGCAAAGAGTAGGGACACAGACTGAGCTACTTCACTTTCACTTTCACTTTAGGTATGAGGAGATGGAAGGCTTGAGATCATAAAATCTGTTCCTAAAAACATCCAACTATCTAAAGACCTGTCCCACCAGATTCCCTGGAGCACAGAGTGCCTCACTTCACCCTGAACTCCCTCAGGGGTTGTTGAAGGTCAACAGCTATAGCATGGGGTTCACTCTCCGTAGAGGCAGATGGCAAACCCCTTTGTTGTTCAGTCCTTGGCAGTGCTCTTGGTAAGTGCCAATTTGTAGTTGACAGGAAGAACTATCGGTTCAGACAGTGATCCAACAATACAGCACTTGTGCCAAACTCCCACCTGAGAGCTAGAGAGGTTGGGGTGAACTTTGATGAACGTGCCCCTTCTTCCCCACCCAGAGGAAACTCATTGGCTGGTCAGAGGTTTGGGCGCTTCCTAAACAACAAAGAGAGGGCATTAAATATCAAAGAACTGCAAAGGAGTGGGGGGGGGGGGGAACGTCGTGGAAGAGGTGGCCTTTGATCTGGGTCTTGAAAGATGCATGGGATTTGAGAATTGGGAGATTCTGGGAGCAGATAATTTAACTCTCTCTAATTAAATAAGAAAGCATAGGTGAGTGAGTGAGAGTCGCTCAGTTTTGTCTGATTCTTTGCGACCCCGTGGACTGGAGCCCACCAGGCTCCTCTGTCCATGAAATTCTCCAGGCACTAATATTGGAGTGGGTTGCTATTTCCTTCCAAATTTAGGTAAGGTTGAAACGGTGTAATGTTTCTCAAAAGTCAGTAAGTTAGAAACACCAGGAGGAAAGTTAACATAGACGTCCTGAAATATCAAAAACAAAGGACAAAACTGCACAACTCAGTTTTCCGGAATCAGTAAGGTTGAATCTGGAGGTGGAGCCCCCAGGCGTGTATATTTTTAATAAGCATGTTAAGGGAGTGGGCTCCCCAGGTGGCTCAGTGGGTAAAGAATCCGCCTGCAACGCAGGAGACGCAGACAGATGTAAATTCAATCCCCAGGATCCCCAGGTCAGGGAAGATCCTCTGGAGGAGGGCATGGCAACCCACTCCAGTATTCTTGCCTGGGGAATCCCATGGACAGTGGAGCCTGGTGGGTTACAGTCTATAGGGTCCAAAGAGTTGAACACGACTGAAGCGACTGAGCGCATACACACACGCATGCCAGGGGAGATTCTGATTCACACCAAAGTTGAGGACCAGTGTTAGCCTTGATGAAAAGGGGTGGCACGAATTGAAAGACAGGCCAAGGTGGCAGCTTACTGCCTGTGTAGTTGAGACTATTCTGGACAAAGTGGGCAGTGTGAAGATTTCAGAGTCTGAGGAGATAGGTGATTAGATATGAAAACCCATTAGGCAACTACGTTTTTAAATAGATGGAAGGAAGGCAGAGTGAAAGAATGGGAAGCTATTTCAAGTGATGGCAAGTGTCCAGGTGACAGCTAGCAAGAAATGGACAGGTGGCATGTGAAGGGTGGCAGGAGGATAGGGATGGGGAGAAAGACATGAAGAAATAGAAGGAAAGTGTGGAGAAAAATGGAATGCCTTCTTTAGAGACCTATTAAGGATTCTCATTGTACTTTAGGGGCTTCCCTGATACCTCAGTTGGTAAAGAATCCACCTGCAATGCAGGAGACCCCGGTTAGATTCCTGACTCAGGAAGATCCGCTGGAGAAAGGACAGGCTTCCCAATCCAGTATTCTTGGGCTTCCCTTGGGGCTCAGCTGGTAAAGAATCCTCCTGCAATGTGGGAGACCTGGGTTCAATCCCTGAGTTGGGAAGATAACCTGGAGAAGGGAAAGGCTACCCACTCCAGTATTCTGGCCTGGAGAATTCCATGGACTGCATAGTCCACGGGGTCACAAGAAGGTGGACATGACTGAATGACTTTCACTTTCATCACTTTCATTGTACTTTAAAAATAAGAGAGTGTAGACAGTGAAGAGAATGGGCCTTTGCAACTGCTGTTTCCTTTTTCTGGTTTTCCCCTTCCTTCCCCATCACCCTTTCTCAACCTGGTGCACTCTTACTTGCAGGATTAAGCTCATATACCATCTCATTTATGAAATCTTATCTTGTTCTCACAAGCTTAGTCATTTTCACTTGTTAGAACACCCCAAGCACACTGTTCATATGAGTCTAGCTTGCCAGAATGGCACTAGAGTGTTATGGTCATTCGTATGGGTTATAGTATTTGCAAGCATCATAAACTCTCTGTTCCTCAGTTTCTCTATCTGTAAAAGTGGGAATAATGACAGTACCTACCTCATGGAGCTGTTATGAGAATTGAGAACAATGCATAGTACATAAAGTTCTCACCTGGTCTTACCACATATGTTGTATTGCCATGAGTTCTTTAATACATGTTTTCCTCCCCTAGATTGTGAACAGGACACACGTCTTATTCTTGCGAACAGTAAAGGCTGCACGGCAGAATGATAGTGAGTTTTGAAATCAGTTGGACTCCAAGTGTTCAGATCTCAGCTCTGCTACCTACTATGTGTGTAGCCTTGAGCTTTACTTTTCTTAACTCAGTTTTTTCATTTATAAGATGGTGAAAATAATGCATGTCTTACAAGTTATGATGAGGACAATTTGAGATCATCAAAGTTGCAGATCTGGCCCAAAGAAGGCAGTCAGTCACTAAATGGTGCAAATGACAAGTAGCCCCAGAGCACAGTACTATATTTGGAACACAGTAAGTGCTTGATAATTGATTATTAAATGAAAAGCTGACATTCTATGTCAGGCACCATGCTAAACTCTTTATATACATCATCTCACTTCATTCTCACAAGAACTATATGAAGAAGGCACTATTATTACCTCCAGTTTATACAGAAGGAACCTGAGGCTTGGATTGTTTTAACCATAGCTTCAGAGCTAAAAAGTGCTAGAATTGCAATGCCCCTGCAGCTCACACACACACAAAAAGTGGTTGATTGAATGAGAGAATGAATGAAAGACTTACTCAGAGTCAGATGGCGGTGTGGTAAAAACAGCACGGTTGCTGTCGGTCACTGTGTTATCAAGTCTGCTATGCTAGTCAAGTCATACTGACAAATGAATTTAGGGTGAGACGAAGGCTGGTATTCAGCTGTTTGTGCTTTTGAGCTTGAAGGCTGTGCTGTAATTATCTCTGGATAAACTGAAATGCATAGTGAATAAACACATCTTAAATAAATCGGGGGCTCTATCTCTTAGCTAACTGTCAACAGCATGGCCAGATTACTCTCCCAACACCTAGAGAGAATCACTGTCCAAGCTACTGATTTCAAATTGCTTCATATCACGGACATTTGCTTCTAGGTATCAGAGCCAAAATGAGAACTCCTCCCTGTTCTGATAACCTACTATTCATAGCCAGGGGACTTGACTAAGGAACTTTGAAGACGAGAAACTCTCTTTTGCTCATCTTTCACATTATCCTTTCTTCTCCTGATTTGATTCCCAATAGTTCATTAAAGAATAAGAAGGAGAACTTCCCTGGTGGTCCAGTGGTTAAGAATCTGCCTTCCAAAGCATGGGACATGAGTTTGATCTCTGGTCCAGGAAGATTCCCCATGCCATGGGCAACGGAGCCACTGCATCACAAATGAGCCTGAATTCTAGAGCCTGTGCTTCACAAGGCGAGAAGCCCTCACGCCACAGCTAGAGAAAGCCTGCGTGCAGCAACGAAGACCCAGCACAGCAAAAAAAAAAAAAAAAAAGAAGAAGGAAAAAACAATCCAATTCCTAGTTCTTCTGCCCCATAAAATGTCTTTCCTGTTGACTGGGAAGAAAACAGGAAGTACTTAGGTAAATTTCTGATTTTGAAGAATCCAAAGCAATCCAGAATCCTAAATTTGAGAGGCAGTGGAAGGAGTAGGAGCATTTGTATTAACAGACCTGACCACATGCAGGCTCTTCCACTTGAAAAGTGAAAGTGAAGTCGCTCAGTCGTATCTGAATCCATGGACTGTAGCCTGCCAGGCTCCTCTGGCCCTGGGCTTTTCCAGGCAAGAATACTGGAGTGGGCTGTCATTTCCTTCCTTCTCCAGGAGATCTTCCCGACCCAGGGATGGAACTTGGGTCTCCCCCATTGCAGGCAGACTGTTTTCCATCTGAGCCACCAGGGAATCCTGGCCAAGTAATCTCAGTTCCCATGTGGTGTGTGACACTCCCAGCTTGGTCCCTTGTGCCCAAAGGCACATGTCCAGTAAATGACAGTCTTTTTTATCTTTCTAAAAGTAAGTAATATCAGAAGGATTTCAGTGAAGTTGAGAATTAAGGTAGATGGTAGAACTAAAAGTGAGACTTTGGGGATTTCCCTGGCAGTCCAGTGATTAACATGCCAATGCTAATGCTAAGTCACTTCAGTTGTGTCCGACTCTGTGTGACCCCATAGACGGCAGCCCATCAGGCTTCCCCGTCCTTGGGATTCTCCAAGCAAGAACACTGGAGTGGGTTGCCATTTCCTTCTCCAATGCATGAAAGTGAAAAGAGAAAGTAAAGTCGCTCAATCGTGTCTGACTCTTCGCGACCCCATGGACTGCAGCCTACCAGGCTCCTCTGTCCATGGGATTTTCCAGGCAAGAGTACTGGAATGGGGTGCCATTGCCTTCTCCGGTGATTAACATGCTGCACTTCAAATGAAGGGGACACTGGTTTGATTCCTGGTCAAGGAACTAAGATCCTACATGCTGCACAGTGAGGCCTAAAAAAAAAAAAAAAATGAGACTGAGGACTCCCTGGTGGTCCAGTGGTTCCCTGGTTAGGGAATTATGATCAGCACTCAGTGTGGCCAAGAAATTAAAAAATAAAATAAGTGATACTGGATTTGAAAATGACATGAGTGAAAAGGGTTAAAGTTGAAGCTGAGAGCTGACCTTGATGGACAGGGAGGCCTGGCATGCTTCTGTTCATGGGGTCGCAAAGAGCTGGACACAACTGAGCGACTGAACTGAACTGAGCTGATTATTCATCACAGTATCCATTCTGCCTCCTGTCCTGAAAACTCTTTTCTGTACAACAGGTACAAAGGGTCTGCCAGCAAAGCAGAACTTCATAGGAACAGTAACCTTAGTTAATGAAAAGAAATATGAGGGGTATTCAGAAACCTATTTAATAATGTCATTTCATCAAAAACAAGTTGAAGTAGATGGTAGATGCTTGATGGTTTGACTTAGGGGGAAAGAACTGTGTTAGTTTTCTGTGGCTGCTATAACAAATTACCACCATTTTGGTTGTTTAAAACAACAAAAGTTTATTCTCTCACTGCCAGGAGTTTGACAAAAGTGGGCAGAAATCAGGGTATCAGCAGGGGCTGTGCTCCCCTTCCTCAGAAGCTCTAGGGGGCAGTCTATTTGGCTCTTTCCCATGCTTGCTGACACCCCCTCACATGTGGCCACGTCACTCCAGTCTCTGCCTCTGCAGTCTTTTGCCTTCTCTTTTGTACATATCAAATCTCTTTCTGCTGCTGCTCTTATGAGAAGTCTTATCTTCTGGTTTGGATTTAGGGCCCACGTGGATAATCTCCTCATCACAACATCAGTACTTAATCACATCTGTAAAGATCCTTTTTCCTTGTAAGTGAAAGTGAAAGTTGCTCAGTAGTGTCTGACTCTTTGTGACACCATGGACTATATAGTCCATGGAATTCTCCAGGCGAGAATACTGGAATGGGTAGCCTTTCCCTTCTCCAGGGGATCTTCCCAACCCGAACCAGAGTCTCCTGCATTGCAGGCAGATTCTTTACCCACTGAGCTGTCAGGGAAGCCCTTGTAAGTTAACATATATAGGTCTATCCCCATCATCACCATCAATAATTGGTTGCCATCAGTCAGTCCTCTATAAGAAACTTGATTCAGTTTAACCAGCATCCCCAAACGAGATAACTGTCTCTTATCTGTTTTATTTTTTTCATTTAGTTGTTTTGTAAACTATACAAATGATTGACATTTATTGTAGACCATTTAGAAAATACAGAAAATTAAAAAAAAAAAAAAAAAAAGGAAAGGAAAATAAATTTGATAAGTCATCTGTAATCCTCTCACCCAGGATAACCAAACCTTCATCAATGAACATTTTTCTAGAAAGGGTCTTGTGTTTAACAAAGAGGAAGAATAGGAAAAATAGAATATAAGTAAGAACAGAACAAGCAATTTGGAAGGTGATAAAATAGGTTAATATTGTTCATAATGGATATGTACAGGGCAGCTTAATTTAAAATAAATATAGAGCTTTGAAATGAAATTAACTATAACAGAAGATGCTTGTAGGATGTATGGAAAAAGACATTCAGCCTTTTAGAGGTGGGAAGTTTTAGCTTTGGCCCTGCACTTGAAAACCCCTGAATTTTCCCATTACTCCTTCATTTACTCCCAGAGGCCAGACTGTGGCCTGCCAATCTGCCCTGTCATGGACTTTTCTTGACTCCTTATCAGCCTTTCTCAGTGGGTCAATGTTGCGAAGTCTTGGGGAGTCTGGCAGAGTTCCTGCTCCTCCCAGGCTGATATCAGAAGGCAACAGGGGCTGTGAGAGAAGGCAAACATTCAGACCAAATCCTGATGTGGAACTGAAACAGCAAGAGGAAAAGCAAGGGCATCAGGTAAAAAAAACAAAAAATTTTTTTTAATCTCATCCATCTCATCTCAGCTTATGTCTGAGGGTATAAAGAACTTAATAAAATTATAGCTCAGGAGAATCTGGTAAAGGAAGACGAGTGAGAAATCTGGGGACATGTGGAGCAGATAGATGTTCATCTGGAGCTAGACTCTCAGACCACTTTGTATCTATCACGGTTGTTATCAGCATTCAAGTAACATCCGTGAGAGTATAGTTGTTCTAGTTTAAAAGCAAGTAGATTTGTTTTAGTCCCAGCATGTGGAAGTTATAGGAAGACAGATTATAGCTAAAAATAAGCAAGCTATATATAACAGAGCTGTCAGAAAATAGAAGGGGACTAATTGGAGAGACAATGAGTTGTGTTATTGGAGGTGTTCAAGCAGTTACTGGAAAGCAATTTGTTGGGAGTTGTGAATATTATAGAGAGTATTTAAGAACCAGATTGATGGTTAAAATGATCTTTAAAGTCCCTTCCAACACTTCTGTGATTCTATGATATGAATAGAATCTTAGCAGAAATTTCTCTAAGAGTCAGACATTTACATTTGTGTATAGGAGATGGTCACCTATGAAAAAAACAACTCATCAGGTTGATTCTGGTTTGCTTGGAGGAAGTGAGAAAGCAACCAAGAGTAAAGTAATGACAGAGGAGGGGACCCAGCCTGCGGGATGCCTGCTTTCTTTCCCTCTTGGTGGATATAAACAACACCCACATGGCTTCTGCTTAGCAGAGATCACACAGGGGTGGGGGGTGGTGGGGAAAGACTGGGCTCTCTTCTTCTAGAGGAAGAATTTTGGTTTGGGTTAGTAAATATTTTATTTTGCAATTAACAAAAATAAAGGAGGGGACGTTTCTGTAACATCTGCTTCTGGGGTGCTAACTTCAATTTAGGTGGCTGTTTTCTGATCTGGGAAGCAAAAGAAGGTTGACCACAATTTAGTAACTATGTCTCAAAGGCTCATGTCCACTCCCAGGTCTTAGAGGTTCCCACAGGCAGAACTACTAGGAAGCAAGGAAAACTGTTCCTACATCACACTGTACAAGAAATGTACTTTTAGAAGAATGTCTGAAGGGCTTGAAGGATTTCTGCATTTGGTGTCAGTTGGCATTCTTTTGGGAGTAGAACAAAGCGTTTTTAAATGTATAAAATAGCACATAGAGAGTACCAAGTTTTATGTTTGTTTTTATAACTAGATCTTGTACATCACATATAGTCCAAAGCTATACTCTCTTGGTTCTCTATTGTCTTCTTTCCCCTTTGAATTGTAAATAGGAGCATCTTCTGATGGCAACCACTTCTGTAAAATTTGTTTAGCTCTTGTAACAATCCATGCCCTTTATATCTGGGCTCACTGTTGATGCTTCCTGATTTTAAATGAAAAATAGCTAAAATTTTCAACAATACAATTTTTTCCTTTATGGTTGAATATTAAGCATTTAGTTTATGCCCATTCATGCTGGGAAGCCTAAGGTCTTGACAAAGTTGGGAGAAAACAGCGAAATCTGACCTAGAAGGGTGGGATAGGGGGATGGGAAGGAGGCTCAAGAGGGAGGGAATATATGTATACATGTAGCCGATTCATGTGGTTGTACAGCAGAAGCTAACACAACACTGTTATTACACAAAACTCCAGTTAAAAAAAGTGATATCAAAGGTGATTTCCAATACTAAAATCTATGTCCAATAATTTACAGCTTTGAAGAGAAGTTTATAATCTCTGGAATTCACGTTAATATTGAAACAATATTTCTGTCTGAATTATTTATTGGAACCTGTTTCTGTTATTGTTTGTGGTGCAGAAGGGCTGCTGAGATGGCCAGCCTCAGGATGGAGACGGAAATGCTTTATCCCGAGATAACCGTAGATGTGGGCAGAGTCACTTTTGGAGAGGAAAACAGGAAGAGGATGACCAATAACTATTTGAAAAGAACTGAGAATTCTAGAATCATCCAAGCGACATGTGCACTGTTAAATTCTGGAGGGGGTGTGATCAAAGCGGAGATTGAGGATAAAACTTACAGTTACCGATGCCACGGACTGGGACATGATCTGGAAACTTCTTTTCAGAAGCTCTTCCCTTCAGGTTCACAGAAATACCTTGATTACATGCAGCGGGGACACAATCTTATGATTTTTGTGAAGTCATGGTGCCCAGATGTTTTCAGCCTAAGGATCTGCAGCTTGCGCTCCAATTTATATCAGAGAGCTGTGACTTCCACCATCAACTTGAGTGCCCACAGCGCCCTGGAGCTCCTCCGAGAGAAACAGTCTAGAACCCAGAGAGGAAGATCAATGATGCAGGAGCTACATCCTCAGAAGACTCTGGATAGATACATGCAGGAAGAGGAAGACATGAGGATTAGTGCCTCAGAATTTGTTAAAAAGGATAAGCTCATGTATAAGGAGAAACTCAACTTCACTGAGTCCACACACGTTGAGTTTAAAAGGTTCACCACCAAAAAGATCATTCCTCGGACTAAAGAAATGCTGCCTCATTATGTCTCTGCATTTGCCAACACCCACGGGGGATATCTAATTATCGGGGTGGATGATAAGACCAAAGAAGTATTTGGATGTCAGGGAGAAAAAGTGAACCCTGACTTACTAAAAAAAGAAATAGAAAACTGCATAGAAAAATTGCCTACATTCCACTTCTGCTGTGAGAAGCCAAAGGTGAACTTCACTACCAAAATCTTAAATGTATACCAAAGAGATGTCCTGTACGGTCATGTCTGTGTGGTCCACGTGGAGCCCTTCTGCTGTGTAGTATTCACAGAAGCCCCGGATTCCTGGATCATCAGGGACAATTCTGTCACGAGGCTGTCGGCTGAGCAGTGGGTAACCATGATGCTGGATATTCAATCAGGTAAAGCAGAAGAGAAACCATTGTTCAATCAGGAGGCAGAAACTTCTGTCTTCATTTGGTTATTTGTCCAGGTAAAGAATGGGACTTCCCTGGTGGATCAGCCGTAAAGAATCCGCCTGCCAATGCAGGAGATGCAGGTTTGATCCCTGGGTTGGGAAGATCCCCTGGAGAAGGAAATGGCAACCCACTCCAGTATTCTTGCCTGGGAATCCCATGGACAGAGGAGCCTGGCGGGCTACCATCCATGCCATGGGGTGGCAGAAGAGTTGGAAGTAGTGACTAAACAATAAGAAAAAAAAGAACAGAAATCTGCTTTTGCTTACAAATCTCCTATTTAAGGGTGATTTTCTATATTTTTAGTTACAAAGACTCAGAATATGAACTGTGTGAAGTCAAGAAAAGCCTGTATGCCATCAGCCACGAAGTTGTGAAAGTTCCTTTTTTATTTTTCCTTTAAGCTTTTTAACATAACATTCTTTTCTTAAAAGTTAACATGTGGGTAATAGGAAACCAAAAAATACAAGAAGCAAAACCAAAAGTCATTCATAATCACAAGCAGTTTACCATTTGATGTATCCTTTTAGGTCTCATTTTTTATACACTGTAAAGGTCTGCTGAAACAAATTTGCAGGCTGACATTCCTACTCTATAACATTCATTTATAGTCTCTCTAAAGGTGATATTTTAGAGAAATGCTGTTTAAGAATAGCTCTACACTAATTCTTTCAAGGGAAACTTGTTGACAAATTTGAATTGCTTCAGTAAAATTAGGAGCCCATATCTTGAACCACTCTCAGGGCTAGGGGCACCACCAAGTGGAGAAAAACTAAAAACTTATGCAAAAGGAGGTGCTGGGGAAGGGGGTGTGGGAGGAGGACTTTGTGTTTTCACTTCTTTTCAGTTTTGCTAAGCATCAGCCCTGGTGATTTCAGATCAGCCCATAAAAGATTTATAGGCTGAATGAAGTTTATCAGTTTGCTTCCAGGGTCATTTAGTTCCAGATTTTGTAAAAAGAAGCTTGGATCAAGACTTGAGTGATGTTATTGGACTATGCTTTCTCTTATCTTAAATTAGAGTTTCCTTCACAGACACACACACCAAACTAGAGATTCTACCACTTCTTATTCTTCTAAACTTGGCAGGGGTGGGAGGGTGGGACCTTTAACAACTATCACAATATAAAAAAAAATTACTGCGCTTACTTTAAAAAGTTTTTTTAGGCATGCTGGACCTTAGTTCCTATATTGGACCTTTGTTCCCTGGCCAGGGATTGAACCCATATCCCCAGCATTGGAGGCAGAGTCCTAACCACTGGACTACCAGTCCTAACAAGGAAATGCTGTGGTTACTTTTTCTGCCATCCCACCACCACCACTACTAGAAACCTTTTCTCTTTAGGGGTGACCTGGAACCAGAATATTGGAAGGAACTGCAGGGACCACCTGCTCACCCTTACAGGATAGAGAGGAGAAATGACTTGCCTGAGATGAGTCACAGGTGACTTAGAAGGTGCATGGCTCTGCAGGAGTCCCAGACCTCCTTCCTAACACGCATGAACTGTTGACAGCGTAGGCAGAGTGCGGGCAGCCCAGGCATGACACATGTCACGCGTCAACTGCAGGAAGAGCAATAGAAAAGTTCTTTATCATCTAAAATGATGCTTTGTGGGCTTTTTTTTTTTTTTTTAGTTCCTTCCAATTTGGAGGCTGACCACAGCCTTCACCTGATTTCATCAGCTTCATCTCCCCTAAGAAGCCTGTCGTATCTCATCAAAGTCCTAGAATTTAAGGAGGCTCTCCAAAAGCACCTGTTTCCAGGTATTCTTGATTTCAGCTGAGGGGACAATTTATTCCCTAAAATTAAGTTGCCGGTGGGGGGTGGTTGGTAACAATTCATCACAGACTTCCTCCTTGGAGAAGGTCAGATGTGGGCTCAGCAGACACAATGGTCCTGAACTAATACACCTAGTGAACTTTTGTTTTCAGTCATTAAATCCACCCTATACTTCTGTGTACCTTTGGGCTTCCAGTCACAGATAGCTCTTTTTTCCCTCCAAATATGAGAGAATAAATTTGAGAGAACTGCCCCACCTGGCTTTCCAAGGCAAAAGGAAGTGAGCCATGGGGTCACCTGGACGCTTCCAGGCGAGAATCCAGGCAGAGTCTAAGGCAGAGTTTCTCAATCTCGACCCTTTTGACATTTGGATTAGATAATTCTTTTTTTATTATTAATATTTTATTTTTAATCGGAGGATAATTGATTTACAAGATTGTGTTAGTTTCTGCCATATATGAACATGAATCAGCGATAGGTATACACATGTCCCCTCCCTCTTGGACCTCCCTCCCACCTCCACCCCATCCCACCCCTCTAGGTTGTCACAGAGCACTGGGTTTGAGCTCTCTGTGTCCCTCAGAAAATTCCCGCTGGCTCTCTATTTTACATCTGGTTTGAGGGAGGCTGCCCTGAGAATTGGAGAAGGCAATGGCAACCCACTCCAGTATTCTTGCCTGGAAAATCCCATATACGGAGGAGCCTGGTAGGCTGCAGTCCATGGGGTCGCTGGGAGTCGGACACGACTGAGCGACTTCACTTTCACCTTCCACTTTCATGCACTGGAGAAGGAAATGGCAAGCCACTCCATTATTCTTGCCTGGAGAATCCCAGGGACGGGGGAGCCTGGTGGGCTGCCATCTATGAGGTCGCACAGAGTCGGACACGACTGAAACGACTTAGCAGCAGCAGCAGCAGCAGCGGCAGCCCTGAGAATTGTAGGGAAGTTTAGCAGCATTCCTGACCTCTAGCCAGTAGATGGCAGTAGCACCTCTCCAGCTACAAAAAGTCAAAACATTTCTGCTGCTGTTGCTAAGTCGCTTCAGTCGTGTCCGACTCTGTGCGACCCCATAGACGGCAGCCCACCAGGCTCCCCCCGTCCCTGGGATTCTCCAGGCTAGAACACTGGAGTGGGCCGCCATTTCCTTCTCCAATGCATGAAAGTGAAAAGTGAAAGGGAAGTCGCTCAGTCGTGTCCGACTCTTAGTGACCCCATGGACTGCAGCCCACCAGGGTCCTCCGTCCATGGGATTTTCCAAGCAAGAGTACTGGGGTGGGATGCCATTGCCTTCCCCGCAAACCATTTCTAGACAGTCCCAAATACCCTACTGGGGGCAAACTTGCCACAGGTTAAAATCATTGTTCCAAAGGGAAAGTTCTTAGTTTCCCCAAACTATCAGTTTTCTTTCTCCCTCTCTCTCACACACCCTTAACAAGAAGTACCTTCCTAGAGTTACTGGGTCATTTAGGGTTGAGGACAGAGTGCTAGAAGGCTGCTCTGTGAAGACCCCTCCCTGATTGCCCTTCCCTGCATGAGAGCTGTCAGAAACAGGGACTTCACAGCCCTGGCCTGTGAAGAGGAGGTGCTTTATTTGGAGATAAGGAAACTTGTCCTAGCCACAGTTCCATGGCTAGGCTTACTTCAGTATGAGGTCGCAGGAATACTTAAATGTCTTAGAAGTCTTGCTGCTGCTGCTAAGTTGCTTCAGTCGTGTCCAACTCTGTGCGACCCCATAGACGGCAGCCCACCAGGCTCTGCCGTTCCTGGGATTCTCCAGGCAAGAACACTGGAGTGGGCTGCCATTTACTTCTCCAATGCAGGAAAATGAAAAGTGAAAGTGAAGTCACTCAGTCATGTCCAACTCTAGCGACCCCATGGACTGCAGCCCACCAGGCTCCTCCATCCATGGGATTTTCCAGGCAAGAGTACTGGAGTGGCGTGCCATTGCCTTCTCCCCTTCCCAAGTTAATTTGTTTCAAATTCTTGATATTGAGTTTCAACTTCAGGTTTAAGAAACAGGCAATACCTGAGACTTAATTAGTACTTCATGGTGTCAGATCAAAGTGGAACTAACGTGTATTCAAATCATTTCAAATCCAAGCTACATATAGTTTCCTCATAAGTTAACTGTATCAAGGTAGAAAAGAGATGCAAGTGAAAAAGACAAACTTATAATAAACATTATCAAAATATTGGTACAATCTTTCCCAGGCTGCTTCATAATGGTCCTAAAATTACCAGCAAGAAATCAGTACAAGAATAAGGTTTATGACTCATTCAATTCTTAGTAACCTCTATTCCTTAAATTTTCAGTGACACGGGAAAAGATTCAATTTAAACCAGAATCCCTCTGTAAGAAGCTCTTCTCAGATCATAAAGGACTGGAGGAATTAATGAAGACACAGATATATCCGTGTTCTCAGGGGTTTGTGATAGTTTCCAGAAGCTGGGCGAGTGATGTCGGCTTAAGGAAGGAGCAGCATGTCCTGTGTGATGCTCTCCTAATAGCGGTGAATAGCCCCCCGGTACTCTATACAATCTTAACAGACCCCACGTGGACTGGAGGGCTGGTGTATGCCCAGAACACTGCTCGTCAGTTAAAGCAGAAACTGGGAACTATTGGTGGTTACACGGGGAAAGTGTGTGTCATTCCGAGGCTGGTGCACCTGCCCGGCGCAGGGCGCAAACCCAGCGAAATCGCCTTGCGCTATCCCCAACCCTACAGGCTTGTGGACCAGGACGAAATGGAAAAATTGTTGCAGGCACTTATCACGGTCTCGCTGTGCTCTCGATCCCTTCTGAGTGACCAACTGGGCTGTGAATTTTCCAGTTTGCTTGTAGCGGAGCAGTGTGAGCTGCTTTCACAGAGCCTTCAGGAGACACGAGAACTGTTCGTCCACTGCTTTCCAGGAACCAGAAAGACAGCGCTGGCTATAAAGATCATGGAGAAAATTAAGGACTTGTTCCACTGCAAGCCCAAGGAGATCCTCTATGTTTGCGAAAGTGACGCCTTAAAGGATTTTGTGACGTAAGAACTTCACTAACTAAACACAATAAATGCATTTAGTCAGTTTTCAACAGCATTGCACCAGTAATCTGTGTCTTTAGTGTAAGATTGTGCAATGCCTTTGATGCGTACAGGCAAGAGCCCAAACTATGTATACATTTGCAAGTGATCAAGCAGCTGAGCTAGAAAAGAGCGCTTTTCAGTGTTCATGCTTAAACATCTCATTATCAATTAGCCACATAGGCATAACTTTCAATTTATAGAACTAGAAACATTTTTCGCCACAGTCTATGGCCTTAAACTTAAGAAAGGCTGAAACGAATCCATCTTGCTTCACATATGCTTTCTGCTTGATAGTTAATATTTTGATAGGGTGTTTATATGCTTTCATAGGGTATTTCAGTCAATTAGACATTCTACCTAACACGAACTTGATTTTAAATACCGTTTGATTTCATTTATAAAATATTTGTATGTGTTTGACTTGTTCTGATTCAATCATTTTAGAAACCATGCACATTTGCTTCTGATTTAAATTTTTAGCTTTCAATTTAGTAAAAGAAATTGGATGTTATTCAATCCAGCGAATGAGGGCTTTTAGTTTTTGGTTTGATTGACTTATTTATCAAGCTAAGTAAGCTTGATAAATAAGCTTATTTATTTATAAGCACCATTTATGTGCTAGATGCAGTGTACATTTAGTGTCTGAGGAGGAAAATATGTTGAAGACCTTCCCATAAAGCCCAGTAAGAGAGACAAAGAGAAAAATAATCAATGGTAATGTTGTATGATTAGTGTAATAGTGAAGATGTGCTTACACTTAGCTTAGGCTGTAGTTTGGTCAGCAAATACTCTCCAATGAAGGACATCCTGACTTCTTTTTGAAGAAGTCAGTAGGAAAAGTGCATTAATTGGGGGCTCTTTGGGCAAAGGACACAGCAAATAGAAAGACATGGAGATGAATCAGAATGGTAGGTCTGCCTGGAGCAATGAGGAGCTGTGGGTGTGTGACAAATGATGAAGCTGGAAAGGAGGCAGATGCCAGATAATGAAGGATCTTGTAAACTGTGCTGAAGCTATGTTCTTTCTTATGCATTATAGGTAAGTTTTAAGAGAACCCCGGTCAAAAGCCAAGCTAAATTCAACAAATATCGATGAGCACAATGTGAGGGGGATACAGAGATGGCTAAGACTCAGCACTTTTCTTCAAGAAGTCTACACTGTGCAGACTTGAAGAAAAGAACTTGAATAGTTGTGACTCAGGGGTTTGTGATTCTGGACAAAGGGATTAAAGCCCCAGGGACTGCATGTGCAAAATCAGGAAATTTGTAGGGATGGGTGATATGACTTGAATCTAAATTAGAGGAGGCAATAAACAACTTAATTTTTTTAAGTACATATATGCATGTATATCTGCTGCTGCTGCTAAGTCGCTCCAGTTGTGTCCAACTCTGTGCAACCCCATAGACAGCAGCCCACCAGATTTCCCCGCCCCTGGGATTCTCTAGGCAAGAACACTGGAGTGGGTTGCTATTTCCTTCTCCAATGCAGGAAAGTGAAAAGTGAAAGTGAAGTCGCTCAGTCATGCCCAACTCTTAGCGACCCCATGGACTGCAGCCTACCAGGCTCCTCTGTCCATGGATTTTCCAGGCAAGAGTACTGGAGTGGGGTGCCATTGCCTTCTCCGGCATGTATATCTATTTAGATGCTAAAATATACTATAAATGAAAATTGAGCTAAGTAAGTACGATGGTAGCTCCATAGAGGCATAGCCCTGTAGACTTGGTACCCTACCTGACATCCTGACATGTCATGGAACTCAGCAACCTCTCGATGCTTTCCTTAGCAAAATCTAGAGAGGCTTCTGGCATTGTACTAAAAATAAGTGGGGAAGGAGGATTTTCTTTAGAGGGACTTATGCTGCTGCTAAGTCACTTCAGTCGTGTCCGACTCTGTGCGACCCCATAGACGGAAGCTCACCAGGCTACCCCGTCCCTGGGATTCTCCAGGCAAGAACACCGGAGTGGGTTGCCATTTCCTCCTCCAATGCATGAAAGTGAAAAATGAAAGTGAAGTCGCTCAGTCATGTCCGACTCTTAGTGACCCCATGGACTGGAACCTACCAGGCTCCTCTGTCCATGGGATTTTCCAGGCAAAAGTACTGGGGTGGGGTGCCATTGCCTTCCCCGAGAGAGACTTATAGGAGTCCATATTTCTTTTTCATATGAACATTTTGATATGCCTCTAGGTGACTGCTTACCAGCTCTAAAAAAGATAGAAAGTAGAGAAATAGTAACAAGTGTAAATTCATTTTGAGATTTCCCTTAGGTATAAGGAATTTATCTTTAGGGATTGTTAAGCAGTAGAAAGGGACTGGAGTAGAAATAACAAAATCTTCTACCCAAGTTCATTTTAAAAGTCTCACATGCTGATTTAACTTGATAACTCCAAGGATTAGGGTTTGCAATTACGTATTCTGTCAGGTGGGCTTCCTAGGTGGCTCAGTGGTAAAGAATCTGTCTGCTGAGCAGGAGACACGAGTTTGACTCCTGGGTCAGGAATATCCCCTGAAAAAGGAAATGGCAACCCACTCCAGTATTCTTGCCTGGAAATCCCATGGACAGAGGAGCCCAGCAGGCTATAGTCCGTGGGGTCGCAAAAGAGTTGGACGTGACTTAGCAACTGTGCGTGCATGCTAAGTCACTTCAGTCGTGTCCAACTCCATGAGACCCTATGGACTATAACCCACTAGGCTCCTCTGTCCAAAGGATTCCCCAGGCAAGAATACTGGAGGGGATTGCCATGCCCTTCTCCAGGGGATCTTTCCTGACCAAGGCATGGAACCCCCATCTTTTACATCTCCTGTATTGGCAGGCAGGTTCTTCACCACTAGCGCCACCTGGGAAGCCTGACTTAGCGACTAAACGACAACAAATGATATCAGGAACCTTGTAAGAGCATTTTTGTAGTATTCAGGACACTCTGCTTAATCAGTAAATCAGCTTCCAGATGAGAACCAGTCTCTAATGCTAATCCAGAGTCATAAATGCATGGTGTTCCTTTTACTTGTATGCCTGAAGCCCTATTCTCTCCTTCATCCTTATAGCCAGCGAACGACCTGCCGAGCTGTGACCCGGAAAACCTTCATGGGAGGGGAGTTCCCAAAGATCAAGCACATAGTGATGGATGAAACTGAGCATTTCTGCAGTAAATATGGTGACTGGTACATGAAGGCCAAGAGCATCACCCACCCAAAGGTGAGGGGTGCTGGAAGTGAAAACTCACACCACGGGATTCTCTGGCTTTTTCTGGACCCTTTCCAAGTACATCATGGAGATGGCAACGGCCTTCCGCCTCTATCTGCTCAGTTTCCTCGGAAAACAATCACCAACGGGATCCACTGTTCTCTGGAAATAGCCATGCTCATGAAAGAAGAAGTGAAGAGGATCAAGGAAAATCCTCACCCCAGCGTGTCTCCAGACACACTGGCAGCATTCAGGGAAGCTTCGTATGAGGAAGCAATGCGTGCCCAGGCTTTGCCTGGGGTGTGTGAGATAGAGACCAACCTGACCACAGAAGAAATCGCGAGACACGTGGCAGAAAGATGTCACCACCTGTTTCAGTGTGGCTATCTACCCAGGGACATAGCAATTCTGTGCAGGAGAGCGGAGGACAGAGGACGCTATGAGCTTGCACTGCTAAGAGCGATGGAATTATTTGACATCTGCGGACCCACAAAAGTTGTGTTCAGCCAGGCCTCTGGTGTTTTGGACGGTCACATTGTTTTAGACAGTATTCAGCAGTTTTCAGGCCTGGAGAGGAATATTGTGTTTGGGCTCAGTCCGGAGTATGCCCTGTCAGAGGAAGTTCATAAGCTCTGTTTTGCCTCGAAAGCCATCAGACACCTCTACCTGCTTTATGAAAAGAGGGCAACCTTCTGAAAATTATTTCAGACAGTATAGGAAAGGACAGAGAGCAGTCTCCCTGCTCCCCAGCAGGTGGCAGCTTCACCCTTTCATGTGTCACAAGCGAGGACGTCAAGGGTCAGTCAGAATTGCATGGAGCCACAGAACTGTCTCCTGGCACTGGGCCTCCCAGTCTATTTGGGGTGTCACTGGTCTTATCCACTCCTCTCCACCTCTTCCCTGGGACTTATGATGGGTCCCTTGCCTCTGGGTTTTCTAATCCAATCCAGCTTTCATCTTTTCCAGCCACAGAAAAGTGAAAGTGAAGTCTCTCAGTCGTGTCCGACTCTTTGCGACCCCATGGACTGTAGCTTACAAGACGCCTCCATCCATGGAATTTTCCAGGCAAGGGAACTGGAGTGGGTTGCCATTTCTTTCTCCAGGGGATCTTCCCGACCCAGGGATCGAACCCGTTTCTCCCGCATTGCAAGCAAACGCTTTTATCACCTAAGCCACCAGGGAAGCCACCAGTCACAGAGGTGCTCCTCAAACACAGAACTGATTTTGTGACATCCCTGTTAATGTATCTCCAGGGAGTCCCTGAAGTCTTCAAGCCAAACTAATTTTCAGGGCTTCCCAGGATAACACTCTAACTTACACTTCTAACGCATCCTTCGTTTTAAGTCCACTTATTTTGGAGGTGGAGTAGGGTGCCCTCCAAACATAAGTCCAAGAGAAAGTGTGGATATATGCTTTTGGCTATCATTTCAGATAAAGCCCATCAGCTTTCCAAAAGGCAGGAGAACAGATGGGTGGGCTTAGAAAAGTGCTCTTAGCTGCCTCTCTGAACTGCTTGGGTCACCAAGGCAGCCAGTTTGAACTTGTCAGTCGTCAGCTCTCCTTTCCCTGGATTGAATGGAAGAACCTTCCTCTGCCTCCTGTTGCTCCAACTACCTACTTCTGTTTGCCTTTCCTTGGGGGCTTCAGGGTACTTTTAGGTGGGGGAAAAAAATTCCACAATTAATTAGTTTTCTGTTTTCATTTTTTGGGTTTATTTTTGGCTGCATCGGTTCTTAGTTGCGTCATGCGGAATCCTTCACTGCAGCGCAATGGACTCTCTAGTTGTGGCCCACGGGTTCAGTAATTGTGGGGCAAAGACTTAGTTGCCCCAAAGAATGTGGGATCTTAGTTCCCAAACCAGAGATCGAACCCACATATCCTGAAAGGTAGGTTCCTAACTACTGAACCACCTGGGAAGTCCCAGTTAATTCGTTTTTGATGAAGCAAGAGATACCAGTATGTTAACATCTGGAGAATTGAAGGTGTGTGAATTCTCTACAAATAATTTAAAGAGTCAAAAATGCAGGAAGAATTGGGGGATGAAGAGAACAGGGGACTGCTAAATTTTAGTCATAAGCCTCAGAGCCAGTTGACTTTTTGGACTTTAAACTGTTTGCATACATTGTATAATTTTTGATAAAATAATTTATTTTTAAAAAAGAATTAATGGCTTTAAGGATTGCATTTGAGAGTCTTTGTCAGTACTATGCAGAGAGTTCAGTCAAACTTAGAGAAGGCCTAATCCAGGGGTTCTCAACCTTGGCCGCTCTTTATCCCTCTGAGGAGTTTTGAAAAGTATCAGGTACTTCCTTGGTGGTCCAGTGGATAAGACTCAAGTGCTCCCAGTGCAGGGAGGGAGCCCAGGTTTGATCATCCCTGGTCAGGGAACTAGATCCTACTACCTGCTGAAACTAAGAGTTCATAGGCTACAACTTAAGACACTGCATGCCACAAGTGAGACCAGGTGCAGCCAAATAAATAAAAACATAAAAATAAATAAATATTGAAAATAAACCAAACAGTCATCAAGTCAGACATCAGACCAATTACATCAGCATCTCTAGGCATGGGCTTGGACACTTAATAAAAGTTGTCCAAATGCCTCCATTATGCCACCAGGGCTGTGGACTCATGCACTCTTCCTTCTTCTGGTCTATTCTTCCTGTCCCCAAATGTATGGGTGCACTTTTCTCTTTGCATTAGATTGTGAGCCCCCTGAGAGTAAGGATGGCACTTACACATCTTTAGTTCCCCCAAAGTAACTAGTAGAGTGCCTTGAATATGGCAGGTGATCAGTAATTATTTATTGAATGGACTTGCTCCTTTCAGAAAATCAGAATCTACTAGAACAATGCTCTAGTCAATAGAATGAATATCTGATTTTGGAGACTTCAAAGAGGTCAGTGTGGAGAATAATTAACCCTGCCACAGTGAAGAATTTAAGAGAATAAAGGAATTTAAACTGTTTTTAGGCAAAGGTCCATGTTGATGGAAGTTTGTTAGATTTGAGTTTGAGATTAGGAATTGGTGGGGACTAAGAACAAATGGCTAACTTGAACGTACTTAGAAGTCTACATTTTTCTAGAACCCTGAATATAATAGATAAAACAGTTCATTTGGTCAAATAATATGCCTGCTGTGAGAAGCTTCTAAAACTTACTTTAATAAAGAAAAGTAACTAACACACATTGTAAATCAACTATACTCCAATTAAAAAAAAGGTAAGATAATTCTATTATGTAAGTTTGAGAACTGGAGAAATGCAAAATAAAAAGTTCTTATCAATTTGTTATCCAGGCAAAAATTTTTTTCAATTTTGCTTATTTATTTCTATTCTTTGTTGACTTGCAAAAAATATTTTTACATAGTTACTATGAAGTTGGACAGTCAACGTCATATGTGCGTGTGTGTTTTCCATGTAAACTTTTAGTGAGGCACTGTTATAGCTTGTATTATTCATCTCAAGACTTCCTCACTCCCTAGATCTACATCACATGTAGTTCCTGACATTAGGGGTGGAGTGTGTTTTCCACCCCCTTGATGTGGACTTGTCCATAGGACTTATTCGGCCAATGAGACGTTAGTAGTTGTGACAGAGGCTTTACCCATTTCAGCTTTAGGTCTGCTCTCCTGAGCCTCTGCTACCATCTTGTAAAGACGATGTCTTGAGCAGCCCACCAGTCACGGAGGAATGAGCGATGTCAACTCAACTGATCAGCCAAGTTCCACTGATCTGGCCTGGGTCAGCCAAAATCCAGCTGACCTGCAAATGCAGAAGAAATAAAGATTTCCTGTATGACTGAGATTCTAAGTTTGTTTGCTTGGCAGCAGTAGCTGACTAATGCTGGCATTTCCCTGTGTTGTAGCATCATCTTCAAAATGATCATTTTTAATGGTTGTGTGATATCTCAGATTATACAATAATTATCCTCCTAATGATTTGGGTAACTAGCAGTCTTACACTTTAAAATCAAGCCAAGCATATATTCTACTCAGGCATATGACCTTTTCTTTCCTTGGTATATGTATGGATCCCCAGATATGAGGTGACTGGATCAAAAAGACCTCGATAAAAGATTCACTTTATTCATACTGGTTCTGATGGACAGTGCTTAAGTCAAAGTGAAGTGAGAGTGTTATAGTTGCTCAGTCATGTCCAATTCTTTGTGGCCCCATGGACTATAGCCCAACCACATACCTTTGTCCATGGAATTCTCCAGGTGAGAATACTGGAGCGGGTTGCCATTACCTTCGCTAGGGGGTCTTTCTGACCAAGGAATCGAACCCAGGTCTCCTGTATTGCAGGCTGATTCTTTAGCGTCTGAGCCACTGGGGAAGCTGATGAGTGCTTAGAAAATACCCAGATCACTGTATGTAAACACATACAGATCTGTTGCCTTAAACAAGAGAACAAAATGCTGACATCAAATTTTGATAACAAAAGAGGCGTTGGCATCTCAGAAACAGGTGGCTCAGATTATGCTGACTGTATGCAGAGTAAAACCAGGATCCATCACCCTAACCCAGAACCTCAGAGGAAGAATGTAACTTGGAGAATTACAGATAGGAGCATGAATTATGAAACCTTAGGAAATGGCAACCCACTCCAGTGTTCTTGCCTGGAGAATCCCAGGGACGGGGAGCCTGGTGGGCTGCCGTCTATGGGGTTGCACAGAGTCGGATACGACTGAAGCGACTTAGCAGCAGCAACATTATATATAAATAAAAAAAAAATTCTGGTCACTTGAAATTGATGTTGGGTACTATCCCAGAGAAAAGAAAAGACAGGATACTTCTAAACATAATAGGACTCTTTAAAAAAATTTGGGGGGCCATGCTGTGTGGCTTGTGGGATCTTAGTTCCCTGACCAGGATTGCACTCATGTCACCTGCAGTGGTCTCCTACCACTGGAGTTCCAGGAAATTCCAGATAGGAATTTTTTTTTTTTTTTTTTTTTGAAGAGAGACTCTGCCATGGAGAAACCCATGTAAGGAAAGAGGAAGAGTAGAGTGGTAAACTAGATTTCCTATCAAGCTCAGCTGCCCCAGTTTTGCCCAAGGTTTTAAAGAGGTTGAACATCTAATTATCTTCAAGAGGCTTCAATTTGAAATAAGCACAAGATTTACAATAACCATTTGCTACTATTTACTGAGATGTTATTATTGATACAACCAGCTACAATTTGCTAAGGCTCGGCATACATTCTGACAACTCTATGAGGTATATCACATACACATGATTCCAGTTTCATAGATGGTATAACTGAGGCACAGAGAATTTAATTTTCTTAAAAGCACATGTCAAGGTATCCAAGCTGGATAAATAAAGCATTTAAAGAGAATCCTTGATTTATTCATATCAACTCTGAGAGCATAGAAATACTCTGAAGATACTCCCCGGAGGTGAGAATACTCAAGTTTGCTATCAGGATCCTCTGTCAGGCTGTCATCTCTAGAAAGCATTGGCTGCCACTCAAAGTGAAAACAGCTGAGTAGTCTCCACTGTTTCCTATACTCAATATCTGTCAGTTCTCCCACAGCCTCCTGATCATTCTGGAGAAACCTGAATTTCTTTTTCTGCAAAGCTCAGGATCAGACTCAGGTCATATTCCTGACCTGTCCAAGATCAGGGACTCCTAACATGAACTGGCAAATCCCCTCTGAGACTGCTACATCTTGGCTTCTCATACTGCAAACGTGGAGGAGCTTCCTGGTGATTTTATGTAAAATTCCAATCCTTCTTTCAAAGTCCCTTGATCAGGGGGAGGGGGAAGGATATATATATACATGATGTGCTCGCGTGCTCAGTCATGTCCGGCTCTTTGTGACTCCATGGACTGTATCCTGCCAGGCTCCTCTGTCCATAGAAATTTTCAGGCAAGAATACTGGCGTGGGTTGCCACTTCCCCCTCCAGGAGATCTTCCCAACCCAGGGATCAAACCCATGTCTCCTGTGTCTCCTGCATTGGTAGGTGGGTTCTTTTACCACTGCACCACCTGGGAAGCCCCATATATATATCCTGCACATGTGTGTGCGTGCATGCTAAGTCTCTTCAGTTGTGTCTGACTCTGTATGACTCTATGGGTTGTAGCTGCCAGTCTCCTCTGTCCAGGGATTGAACCCATCTCTTTTTTGTCTCCTGCATTGGCAGGAAGGTTCTTTACCTTTAATGCCATCTGGGAAGACCTCTCTAATGACATTACAGAAAGATTGAAAAGCAGAGAATAACAAAAGAAAAGTCATCTCTGTTCCGACTCATATCACACAGTTGCTTTCATTTTTGCTTATTCATTTCCAGTGTTAGTCCATCGGCAGATATATTTCAGCAGAGTTGTAATCATAGTATACACTGCATTTTGCATCCTGTTGGGGTTGGTTGTTCTGGAGGTCTCTTTTACTCCGCAGTCTCCCATTGAGACCTTGTCCACATTTACAGCCTGCTGCTGCTGCTAAGTCGCTTCAGTCGTGTCCGACTCTGTGCAACCCCATAGACGGCAGCCCACCAGGCTTCCTCGTCCCTGGGTTTCTCCAGGCAAGAACACTGGAGTGGGTTGCCATTTCCTTCTGCAATGCATGAAAGTGAAAAGTGAAAGTGAAGTCGCTCAGTCGTGTCTGACTCTAGCGACCCCATGGACTGCAGCTCACCAGGATTCTCCGTCTATGGGATTTTCTAGGCAAAAGTACTGGAGTGGGGGTGCCCTTGCCTTCTCCGCATTTACAGCCTAGTGAGGAGCAATTCTTGGTGTAGCAGAGTCTCTGATGTTCCAGTTGATTCATTGGCCAAACCTGCCTGAATTTACCCCTATAGAGGAAGAAGATGAAGTAAAAAATACAGGAACTGTTGACCAGGACTTCCCTGGATAAGGATCCACCTACCAATGTAGGGGACATGGGTTCAGTCTTGGCCCAGGAAGATTTCTCAGGCCTCAGAGCAACTAAGCCCAAGCACCAGAACGACTGAAGCCTGTGCTAGAGCCTGTGCTCCACAATAAGAGAAGACAGAGCAATGAGAAGCCTGCACACTGCAAGGAAAAGTGGCCCCTACTCACCACAGCTAGAGAAAGCCCAAAGCAAATAAACAAACAAATATTTATTTTTTATTTATAAATAAATGAAAACATCTTATCAAGTAAAGCAAAACGATGACAACAAAAAAGAAGCTCTTTCCCAAACTCCATAAAATACGGAGGTGGGGGTGGAGGGCAGACGTTCTAGGGAACTCAGAACAGAGGAACACAATTAGGACAGAAGCATTCTTCTTCCCTCGTTTCCTCATAGGTCACGGAGAGAAGCCGGCACTGGGGCTTGTGCCTTCCCCAAAGGGTGGCTGTTGGCAGGCATACAACTCAAGAGGTCTGTAAAACAAACCTTTGTTGATCCAAAGATACCTAAACAGTGTTGTCCAAACTTGCCCGCGAGGAATCACCTGGTGTGGTTGTTAAAATTCCAGACCCTAGGCCCCTCTCAGCTCTAGGGAATTTGCAAATCATGTACGGAAACCTGTTGAATGCTGAAATGGGTGGAGACTGTGATTGGATTATAGGAAGAGCACTCACCCACTTCTTAAAGTGCTCTTCAGGAATGACCATTACATCCATCAGACTGAGCTTTGAGGAGGTGCCCATGTACTTGTGTGGGTTTCAGAGCCAAATTCGACAAGGCTCAGGCACTCAAATGTGATTTGGGTATTTTAACTGCTCTTTCTTGTATGAAATGGAAATAACCATTATTATATCCATCTCTCAATGGCGGTTGTAAAGATTAGATACTGTGTTCCATGTGTTTGGTACACAATCTAAGTGTCAACAAGCAGTAGCTATTAAACCACTAGTAAATTCTCAGTGCCTGGCCTATGATCCAGCACTGTTACTTAATCTTTCCAAAGCTTAGTTTCCTCCTAGGAAAGGGAAGTTGAGGAGTGGGAAATATCCCCCCTCTACCTTTCTTGAGTTATTTTAGCTGTAGATTAACACAAGAAAAATTAACAAGACAGGGACTTCCTTGGTGGTCCAGTGGCTAAGACTCTACCCTCCCAAGGCAGGGGCCCCATGTTCAAGCCCAGGTCAGGGAACTAGATCCTTCATGCGGCAACTAAGAGTTCAAATCCTGTGACTAGAGATCCTGTGTGCCGGGACTTCTTTGGTGGATCAGTGGGAAAGAATCTGTCTGTCAATGCAGGGGACAAGGGTTTGAGCCCTGATCCAGGAAGATCCCGCATGCCATGGAACAACCATGCCCATGTGCTACAACTATTGAGCCTGTGCTCTGCAACAAGAGAAGCCGCTGCAATGAGAGGCCTGTACACCGTGACGAGAGCAACCGCCGCTCACCACAACTAGAGAAAAGCCCAGGAAGCAACGAAGACCCAGCTGCTGCTACTGCTGCTAAGTCGCTTCAGTCGTGTCCGACTCTGCGTGACCCCATAGACGTCAGCCCACCAGGCTCTCCTGCCCCTGGTATTCTCCAGGCAAGAAAACTGGAGTGGGTTGCCATTTCCTTCTCCAATGCATGAAAGCGAAAAAGTGAAAGTGAAGTCGCTCAGTCTGTCCGACTCTTAGCGACCCCATGGACTGCAGCCCACCAGGCTCCTCCATCCATGGGATTTTCCAGGCAAGAGTACTGGAGTGGGATGCCATTGCCTTCTCCGGAAGACCCAGCACAGCTGTTAAAAAAATAAAAGATCCTGCAGGCCCAGCTAACACACTGCACAGTTAGATAAATAAATAAATATTTTTTAATTAAAAAAAAACAGGAAAAAATTAATTAATATACACAGAGGTCATAGAAATTCTACCCCTATGCCCTAACCCCACCCAGACCAAGTGACCAAAGCAGTCTGTTCATATAACATTCTTAGATACAGAATTATTTATGAAGATTTAAGAAAGAGGTTTGTACTTGGGGTAGTAGACTTATGAGGGAAGAGAGTGTGTTTATTTGGCTTACTTAGCCTTGAATTCCTTATCTGGTGATAAGAATACTCTCTATACTCCTGGCATAGGGGAATCCTTTCACATGGGTGATTTATTTTCTACTTTTTGGGGGAATGAAGGAGAGGTCAGAGTGTTATTGTTTTAATATCAATCTTTCCCTCACCAGCTCTTTCTGCAGTAATTTAACTCAAAACAATCAGTATACCACTGTCATATGTCATGGGGCAGCCTGCTCCAAGCCTCAACACAGAGGTACTATGAAATGTGGGCACAATGCTAAATCCCCTGTGAAAAGTGTTAGTTGCTCAGTCATGTCTGACTCTTTGTGACCCCATGGACTATAGCCCACCAGACTCCTCTGTTCATGGGATTCTCCAGGCAAGAATACTGGAGTGAGTAGCCATTTCCTCCTCCAGGGGATCTTCCCGACCTAGGGATGGAACCCAAGTCTGCTGCATTGCAGGAGGATTCTTTACCGTCTGAGCCACCTAGCAAGCTCCTATGGCAGCTATTAAGACATCTCCTGGTCATTGCTGAGTTTTTCTCACTGGATACTTCTTAAGTATTTATTTTCATATTTTAATGATGCTTGATGTTTCTGGGGTTGCAGAAACATGTTGGTAGGTTGCATCGGTTTTTTACAATCCGATCATTACCTCCTCTGCCACATGTAGGCAATGTCATGAAGTGATAATGCTCACCATAGTCAACCAGATTTGGTATCAACTGGCTTTGTGTGACAATTTACAACACTAGCAATTTCTAGGACAATTCACCATCAATAGTGAGCCAAGAGATTGTGACAAGAGACAGGAAATATGGGAGTCCAGTAGTTCCTGAACCTTCCAGACCATAGAATTACCTGGGATCTTAAAATTGCTTATTCAACCTATATGCAGAGTACATCATGAGAAATGCTGGACTGGAAGAAGCATAAGCTGGAATAAAGATTGCTGGGAGAAATATCAATAACCTCAGATATGCAGATGACACCACCCTTATGGCAGAAAGTGAAGAGGAACTCAAAAGCCTCTTGATAAAAGTGAGAGAGGAGAGTGAAAAAGTTGGCTAAAAGCTCAACATTCAGAAAACAAAGATTATGGCATCTGGTCCCATCACTTCCTGGGAAATAGATGGGGAAACAGTGGAAACAGTGTCAGACTTTATTTTGGGGGGCTCCAAAATCACTACAGATGGTGCCTGCAGCCATGAAATTAAAAGACGCTTACTCCTTGGAAGGAAAGTTATCACCAACCTAGACAGTATATTGAGAAGCAGAGACATTACTTTGCCAACAAAGGTTTGCCTAGTCATGGCTATGGTTTTCCCAGTGGTCATGTATGGATGTGAGAGTTGGACTGTGAAGAAAGCTGAGTGCCGAAGAATTGATGCTTTTGAACTGTGGTGCTGGAGAAGACTCTTGAGAGTCCCTTGGACTGCAAGGAGATCCAACCAGTCCATCCTAAAGGAGACCAGTCCTGGGTGTTCATTGGAAGGACTGATGCTGAAGCTGAAACTCCAATACTTTGGCCATCTCATTCGAAGAGCTGGCTCATTGGAAAGACTCTGATGCTGGGAGGGATTGGGGGCAGGAGGAGAAGGGGACGACAGAGGATGAGATGGCTGGATGGTATCACTGACTCAGTGGACATGAATTTGGGTGAACTCCAGGAGTTGGTGATGGACAGGGAGGCCTGGCATGCTGCGATTCATGGGGTTGCAAAGAGTCGGACACGACTGAGCAACTGAACTGACTGACTATTTTATTTTCCATGAATCTGCTTTATTTTTTTAATTTCCCCCTCTTTCTTTTTAAAATAAAAAAAAATTATTTTATTTGTAAATTGTTGGAATCTGCATTTAAAAAAAAATGTGCTGAAAGATTCTGATGAGCAGCCAAGATTGGGAACTAATTTTGTTGTAGTGTAGAACCTGATAGCTGAAATTTTTTTTTTCTTTCCTTACTTCAAGGATGACTAGCTTGAATAAACACGTTGCCAGTCAGGTTCTTCTGTTTTTGTGATTTTGGTTGATTTCATTACTGACAGTTTGAAGGGTTGTTAGGCATTTTTTGTTTTTTGTCTTTGGGGGCTGTGCCCAAGCTTGTGGAATTTTAGTTTCCACAGATCAGATCAGATCAGATCAGTCGCTCAGTCGTGTCCGACTCTTTGCGACCCCATGAACTGCAGCACGCCAGGCCTCCCTGTCCATCACCAACTCCCGGAGGTCACTCAGACTCACATCCATCGAGTCAGTGATGCCATCCAACCATTTCATCCTCTGTTGTCCCCTTCTCCTCCTGTCCCCAATCCCTCCCAGCATCAGAGTCTTCTCCAATGAGTCAACTCTTCGCATGAGGTGGCCAAAATACTGGAGTTTCAGCTTTAGCATCATTCCTTCCAAAGAAATTCCAGGGCTGATCTCCTTCAGAATGGACTGGTTGGATCTCCTTGCAGTCCAAGGGACTCTCAAGAGTCTTCTCCAACACCACACTTCAAAAGCATCAATTCTTCGGTGCTCAGCCTTCTTCACAGTCCAGCTCTCACATCCATACATGACCACAGGAAAGACCATAGCCTTGACTAGGCGAACCTTTGTTGGCAAAGTAATGTCTCTGTTTTTCAATATGCTATCTAGGTTGGTCATAACTTTCCTTCCAAGGAGTAAGCGTCTTTTAATTTCATGGTTGCAGTCACCATCTGCAGTGATTTTGGAGCCCAGAAAAATAAAGTCTGACACTGTTTCCACTGTTTCCCCATCTATTTCCCATGTAGTGATGGGACCAGATGCCACTCGTTTTCTGAATGTTGAGCTTTAAGCCAACCTTTTCACTCTCCACTTTCACTTTCATCAAGAGGCTTTTTAGTTCCTCTTCACTTTCTGCCATAAGAGTGGTGTCATCTGCATATCTGAGGTTATTGATATTTCTCCCAGCAATCTTGATTCCAACTTGTGTTTCTTCCAGTCCAGCATTTCTCATGATGTACTCTGCATATAAGTTAAATAAACATGGTGACAATATACAGCCTTGACGTACTCCTTTTCCTGTTTGGAACCAGCCTGTTGTTCCATGACCAGTTCTAACTGTTGCTTCCTGACCTGCATACAGATTTCTCAACCAGGGATTAAATCTGTGTCCTCAGCAGGGAAACTGCCGAGTCCCAGCCACGGGACTGCCCGGGAACTCCCCCTGAGTTTCCGTTTGGTTTTTTTTTTTTTCTCCGCCCCCTATTCTCCCGCGCACTTTAAATTCCGCCCCCATGTTTCAAATTCACCAATCGGGAACCTGCCAAGCCCTAAACCCTCTTCTTCCACCCCCAGAGAGGTTGAATACCAGGCCCATGTGCTCATTTCTACTTCTGATCTCGCTGTGCACCCCGGCCTGTCGTGTGACTTCCAGAATCTGTAAGTAATCACTTTTAAATTTTTTTCGAAGTTTCCTAATGATGATTGCTGAAGAACTACATTGGTTATTGAGATTGAGATGGTTATTTGTTATTGACTGAGATGGTCAGAGAACACTGGCTCATCACATCCTAAACTCAATTCCCTCTAGTGCGCAGCACTTTTTCTGAATATTAGGAGTGATCGCTAAATTCATACTGTAACAATTTTTGCAATCTATAAAGATGGCTACCCAAAAGAAACCAAGAAAAGAATCTGAGGGGACTCAGATTTCCGTAAGCTATGCTGGAGGTTGTAGATAAATGTGGTACGTAGGAGAAACTTAACAAAACTAACAGTATTAGTCAACATAGGAAACCCAGCGATAATTTCAACTGGTTTCAACGGCAGTTGTTGAGCTTATAGAGGCTACTGGAAAAATTAAGTGAGAAAGTCAATGAGGTGTACTGCTTAATTCTCTGTCTGGCTCCAGCACTGTTTTCTATTCCATTAAACATTTCTCAAATAATATAGGCACAGTGTACAAAATAACATTTCCTCCCTCCCTCTCCCTCTTCCTTTCCGATTCCATTCCCTAGGGTGAAATCCTTAATAATAGTTTGATGTGTATCCAACAGATTTTTCTGTAGCATTGCTCTCCTAGATGTTTAAAGTTTCAACACAGAAGTAACGCACTTTTCACTTACTTATTAAAAAGACAAAGTCCTATTGGCTGACAGCCAACAGTCAGTTCACTCTCTTTCTTGAGGTCGGGAAGGCAGCCATAAAGAGTCAAATCCCATCTAATTAGTTTTTTGAGAAATTGAAAACCTAAAAGACAGGAGCACATTTAACTTGGTTTCAGGAAATTGAAACTTTAAAATGGCCGGAACATTAAAATAGTGGAAACATTAAAATAGTGCGAACTTTAAAACGATGGGAACATTCTAGTTTCCTTTTTTAAGAAAATAAAAGCTGGGCATTTCTCCTGGGCTTGCTTTTGTGAAGCTGAGGATCCCTGAACAGGTCAGAACTCAGGTATTTTTCTCTTCAGCATCCCAACCCTGAGACTATCTGGAGAGACTGGAGCTATGCCTGTTCAACAGAAAAGATGGGCTGGAAAAAAGACCAAAGAATGCTAAGATAAAAATCCACTCTGTGGAATCCAAAGCCAGTGCTCTGCGATAACATAGAGGGATGGGAGGGGAGGGCTGGGGGAAGAGGGTATAAGAAGGAGGGGACATACGTGTACCTATGGCTCATTCATGTTGGTGTATGGCAAAAGCCATCACAATATTGTAAAGTAATTGTCATACAATTAAAAAATGTATGTATGTGTTAGTTGCTCCGTTGTGTCCAACTCTTTGTGACCCTATGGACTGTAGCCCACCAGGCTCCTTTGTCCGTGGGATTCTCCAGGCAAGAATACTGGAGTAGGTTGCCATTTCCTTCTCAAAAAAAAAAAAAAAAAAAAAAAAAAAATATATATATATATATATATATATATACATATACATATATAAATAAATTCACCCTGTGGCTAGAGACCCTTTCAGATCTACTTTAGACAAGAGAGACTGTGGTGGACATGTTATGCCCACATTTTTCTTAACTGAAATAGTGAAGAGAACTGGTCCTTTGATGGGACTTACCTTCTCGCTCAGGCCAGGGATATGGGATGCAGGATTCCAGCCAGACACCCTGAGGTCTGAGACAGTGGTGGAGAGGATTGTGGGGTGGACAGATAGCCAACTATCTGGAAGCAAACTCTCAGATAGATCAGGGAGGAGCTAGAGCTTTGGCGGGAAGGGGTGACTGTCAGGATTTAATGTCAGGTACCCAATTGGTTGATCTCTACGAAAAGTGTTTTGTTTTCATAATATATACACACTTTTGTTTTCAGGGAAAACTTAAATACGTTAACCCAGAAGTTCGGACCTCATTGGATTTTCCAGGTTATTTTTTGCAAGTATGTAAAAAGTTTGATTATTTTGTTTACCAACATTTATCAAAAGCACTGGAAAATAACTTGCCCAACTTTAACAACTTGCTTTCTAATCTTTTTGGAGATGAGGAACAAACAAATGTATGGTTATGAATAACTCAGCAAGTGGATGTTTGAAAAATATTTGTCAATCTGTAATAGGAAAAAAGTCACCTGCGACAGTAGGTATATATTTTACTAGACATAGGCAACACCTACAGGCTTTCTGAGTATTTCGTAGAAATCAGTTGCCACACTCATCTTTACACTATAAATATGCTTTTATCACTGCGGTTGTAGGTGACTTCTTAGAATTTATTGATTTAATTTTTGGCTGTGCTGTGAGGGCTTTCTCTAGTTGCAGTGGGCGGGTGCTACTCTTCCTTGCGGTGCTTCTCTGTGGTGGTGGCTTCTCTTTGATGCACAGCATGGACTCTAGGGCACGCAGGCTTCAGGAGTTGTGAAACTGACCGGTGAAACATTTTAGTGGGGGCGCTGAAGAGCTCCCATGCCACACCCTTTTATGTTCTCAGTGCAGAGAAGAGTTTAGGGAGAGCAAAGTGGTACATAAGAAGTGATTTATTAGAATAGGCGCTTTGGAGGCTTAGAAGAGGGCGAGCAAGACATGCCATACCCCAAGAACTTACTGGGCTACAGTTTTATAATCAAAGGAAAAGGGGGGAAGGAGAGAAGACCTTCTCTGTCTTTCTTGAGTAGACGTCGTATTTTTATCATTAGTTCCTTCTCCAGGTTGAGCAGGGGAGTTTTCTTGTCCCTGCACGGTCAAGCTAGGTCTACAAATTCCTGGTTTTTCATGTGTGCAGAGAGAATGTCCTAGAGATCATTCATGTCCTGAATTCACTGGGCAGGATCTGGGTCTCCTGCCACCACTGTTTTATTGTTGGGGGCATGTCCCCTGCTTCTCTTGTATGAGTTCATTGTTAAGCAAGCCTGCTTGGTTTTATGGTTAAACTTACCTGCTCTCTTGAGTAATCATTAACTTATGAGTCTCCCGTATTCTTTTATTTACAATCCCCTGGCACCCCACCCCAGTACTCTTGCCTGGAAAATCCCATGGACGGAGGACCCTGGTGGGCCGCAGTCCATGGGGTCGCTAAGAGTCTGACACGACTGAGCGACTTCACTTTCACTTTTATGCATTGGAGAAGGAAATGGCAACCCACTCCAGTGTTCTTGCCTGGAGAATCCCAGGGACGGGGGAGCCTGGTGGGCTGCCGTCTATGGGGTCACACAGAGTCGGACATGACTGAAGTGACTTAGCAGCAGCAGCAGCAGCAGTGGAATTGACTGGGAGAAGGCAATGGCATCCCACTCCAGTACTGTTGCCTGGAAAATCCCATGGATGGAGGAGCCTGGTAGGCTGCAGTCCATGGGGTTGCTAAGAGTCAGACACGACTAAGCGACTTCACTTTCACTTTCCACTTTCATGCATTGGAGAAGGACATGGCAACCCACTCCAGTGTTCTTGCCTGAAGAATCCCATGGATGGAGAAGCCTGGTAGGCTGCAGTACATGGGGTCGCACAGAGTCGGACACGACTGAAGCGACTTAGCAGCAGCAGCAGCAGCAGTGGAATTGACTATTTAATCACCTATTTTGTCCCTTCATTCTGTCCCTATCTGTTGCAGTGTGGGCTCAGTAGTTGCACCTCCCAGGTTCTAGAACACAGGCTCAGTAGTTTTGGCACATGGGTTTAGTTCTGTGGCACGTGTGAAATTTCTGTATCAGGGATTTAACCTGTGTCTTCTGCACTGGCAGGCAGATTCTTTACCACCGAGCCATGAGGGAAGCCCTAAAATGATTTTTTTAGACCCAAATTAAATAAGGACAAATTACCAGAGACTATGCCTACAGTACTGACATGGAAAGAAATAAGTCAAAGGAGGTAATTGAATCATGAACAGAATGTGGGCTTTATGGTTCTCTGGTTTGAGTCTTGCCCTGTGAAATATAAGATATCATAATGCCTGGGGCAGTCCTGTCTGAGGTTGTGGGTCTCCTCTCTCTAGGGTCTATTTTGTTTTGTGAGTTGCAATTTTCCTCAGCCCTGGGTGCTCACAACCTTCCCCATTCCATTCTTCCCCTTGGGCCCACATGCAGAGGCTCTACTTCCCTTCCTAGACGATCATTTCCAAATCTACACACATGCGCACATGCGTGCACGCGTACTGGAAGAATACGTAGAGTGGTGAGGAGGGGAGGGTGGAAGAGCTGAAACGAAAGTGCTAAAAAAAGAGGATGGCCTGCAGCGGGCTAGCTCTGTTCAGTCCTTTGTTCTGTGAGTGGGCCTGGCGGTGTCTTAGGTTAGGGCTTTTCGCGTGGTAGCTATCCCACAGTCTGGTTTGCTAGCCCGAGTTGGTTCCCTCAGAAAGGAATGCCTTAGGGCATTCAAGCCCATCCTTACTTTAAGCAATGCAGCCCGCGCCTCCCTGCCCAGCCCCCGCTTGCTAGTGGTGGGTGCAGGCGTCTGCGCTGCTTCTCCGCTAGGGGAGTTACCATTGGGCTCGTAATATGTGAGTTTTAATTATTTATTTTTCCTCCCAGTTATGTTGCCCTCTGTGCTTCCAAGGCTCACCACAGACTTGGCAGTGAGAGTGTTTCCTGGTGTTTGGAAACTTCTCTCTTTTAAGACTCCCTTCCTGGGATGGAGCTCCGTCCCTACCTCTTTTGTCTCCTTATTTTTTTTGTCTTTTATATTTTTTCCTACCTCCTTTAGAAGACACTGGGCTGCTTTTCTGGGTGCCTGATGTCCTCTGCCGGCATTCAGTTTTGTGGTATTTACTCAGCGTTTAAATGTTCTTTTGATGAATTTGTGCAGGAGAAAATGGTCTCCCTGTCCTATTCCTCCGCCATCTTAGGACCGCCCCCTGCAACTTGATTTTTTAAACTCTGTATTTTGTTTATGATAGCTATGTCATTGTGTGTGTTTTAGTTTATTCTCTTAAAGTGGTTCACAGCATTCTTTTCAGTAAATATTACCATGTTTTATTTTCTTATTCTATTATTGATAGACAGGCTACTTCCAAAACTTGGTGTTACAAATAGTGCCTAAGAAAAAGACTGTTCTTATCTCCTTACATACATTGTTTACCCATTCATCAGTTGAAAAACATCTTGGTTGCTTCCAAATTTTTGTAATCATGAGCAAAGCTACTATGAACATTCCTGTGCAGGTTTTCGAGGACAGATTTTCAACTTTTTTGGGTATTAGAACCATGAAGTCTTAACCACCACTGAACTTCCATGGAAATCCATGGCTCACCGCAAAATTGAGAGGAAAGTACAGAGATCTCCCATATATCCCTTGCCCCTACACTGGTATTACCTTCCTATCATCAACACCCACCCCCCACCTACCCACCCAGCAACACAGTGGTACATTTGTTACAATTGATGAACTTACATTGAAAGATCATGATCACTCAAAGTCCATAGCTTTATGGTTCACACTTGGTGTACATTCCACGGTTTGGACAAATGTATAATGACATGACATGCAACCACAACTACACTGTTGTACAGAGTATTCCCACTGCCTCAAAAATCCTCTGTTCTCCACCTGTTCCCTTCCCACAACTCCTGACAACCACTGATCTTTTCACTGTCTCCACAGCTTTGCCTTTTCCAGAATGTCATATAGTTAAAATCATACAGTCCTTTCACATTGTCCTCTGTCACTTTGTAATATGCATTTAAATTTCCTTTTTGTCTTTCTGGACTTGATGGCTTATTTCCTTTTAGTGTAGATAATATCCACTGTCTGGGTGTACCACAGTTTGTTTACTCATTCACATGCTGAAGGATGTTGACTGCTTCCAAGTTTGGGAAGTTATGAATAAAGCTGTTAAAAACATCTGTGTGCAGGTTTTTGCATGTTGTTCCCTGTTTTAATCTAGATTGAGATGCAATTTGTCATAAACTCGCAGTGAGTGGCTAGTTTTGGTTTCTATCTATTGGGTTAGGGAGGAAGAAAAACAGTTCAAATAATGGACTTGAGTTTCCATCAAGTACCAGGTCCTTCGATTTATTTCTAAATATCTCTCAACTCTGTTTATTTCTCTTCATGTCCACGGTCACTAGTGGAACGCACCACCATCTTTTCTCATTGGACTATTGAAATAGCATCCCCAAAGTTCTCTTCCACAGCTACTCTAGTCTCTTCCAATTCATTCTCCACACTGAAGCTAGAAGGAACTTTGTTGAAAAAAAAAAAAAAAAAAAAAAAATATATATATATATATATATATACACACACACACACACACATACACACAGTACATCTGATGCTATGCCTTCCTGCTTAAAATCCTCCAATGGCTTCCCATTAACTTCAGGATAAAGTCTGAATCCTTAAAGGGGCCGCCCTGCCAGCCAATGACTCTTGATCACCTGTCCAGCCTCATTTCCTCCCGCTCTGTCCCTCCATCTCAGTGTTTCAGACAGTCCATCCTTTGAACCTGACATATTCCTTCCTACTTCCTTCTGGAAAGTTTTTTTCCGCCCTTCTTCACCTAATTAACTCTTCACCTCATTTACATTCTTCAGATCTTAATTCAAAATATTCCTTTTTCTAGAAAACCTTCTCTGAACACATCCCCCTTCCACTGCCATGCAAGGACAATTGCCATTCTAAGCATCCCCGGCATTCTGGACTGTCACTTATCTAGCAATGAGCTTCCATAAGCAACGAGCATCTTGAGGGCAGGGACCAGGTTTGTTTTGTTCACCACTGTCTACTCTGGATTTAGCACAGTGACTGGAAAATAATAGATGTCCACTAAACAGCTGTTAAGTAAATACAGTATTGCTTATTATTAAGAATTGGGAGCAAGAGAAATGTTTAACGATAGAGAAATGTCCAGTTCATTAATATATGTACTTGATGAAAAGTTTTATTGTCTTTAAAACATATAATTAGAAATATAATGACTTCAAAGGTTTACAGAAGTGTTAATGATAACAGCAGAATGCAAAACTCACCTGATGCTTACAATCTGTTTAAAAAAATCTGTAATATTATTAAGATCATAAGAGACAAATGAAAAATAGGTGAAAGAATTATTGAGTATCATAATGTTGTTCATGAAATATATGACAAAATACTGAATTTTGTAGCAGGCCATAGTTTTTATGTGTCAAACACTTTATACATATCTAATAATGTAGAAATTGTATGATTTTGAAGTTTAAAAAAGCTCACCAGTAAACACAATGGAGCCAGGCACTTAAAATTTTTCCTTGTTATAACTGCCCTGATGCTTTTGTTCTGCTATTGATTTATCTGAGCCCTCAATTTTTAAATCAAACCAATTTTGCTTTTCTGCCTATTTAAGAAGAAATCTACCAAACATTTCCCTTTATTGCTTTTCTTTCAGGTCTTAAAGGGAGAAGAAAATATTAGGAGTTCTCAAGCTTTCTATGCCATATAAAATAATCCAGGCTTACTAGATAATAGAAAGCAGTTGCTGATATGATATCAGTTGCTGATATTAGTAGGCTTCCCACGTGGCTCAGTGGTGACGAATCTGCCTGCCAATGCAGGAGACGCAGGTTCAATTCCCTGAGTTTGGAAGATCCCCTGGAGTAGGACATGGCAACCCACTCCAGTATTCTTGCTGGAAAATTCCATGGACAGAGGAGCCTGGCTGCAGTCTATGGGGTCACAAACAATTGGACACGACTGAGCACACATAAAAACACAATACTTGAGAGCAAATATCCATATGAATAAACATTTGTCCAAATGATTCCAATAGCATTTTGCATAAATAACCTGACAAGAACACCTTAAAGGTTATAAGATATAGAATAAGATATTTAAAAATATAAAATATATCACAAGGAACATATCAGACAAATGAGTAAGATTGTGAATGACCTGGCCTTCCAATAATTTACTGCTCAGAATTCTGTTTCCTTGCCACACCTGTATCAACAACCCTTCTATTTGTTCAGAGCTCTTTTTAAATAATAAAGATGCTAGGAGCTTGGGATTAACATACACACACTACTATATGTAAAGTATAAATTGACAAGGACCTACTGTTTAGCACAGGGAACTCTACTCAATATTCTAGAATACCCTATATGGGAAAAGAATCTGAAAAAGAAAGATATCTGTATATGTATAAGTGAGTCACTTTGCTGTACACCTGAAACTCACACAACATTGTAAATCAACTACACTTCAATAAAATTTAAAATATATAAACAAGATGCTAGTGGTTTATCTAAAAAACAAAAATCAAACAAGCAAAAAGCAAAACAAATAAAAAAATAACTCTCAATCTTGTTCATTAATCAAATAATTGCTTTTTAATTTTCCAACTTTCTTCTGCCTGTCCATCTGTTATTCCTGTTCTTTTGTGACCTGGTTCTTTTTCCCTAAATTCTTTAAATGTTGATGCAAATCATTTTATTTAAATTCTCTCTCTTACCATAACAGACATTTAGGGCTATGGATTTTTCTCCACATACCATTTAAACCACATCATGGTAATTTGATGGACCCTAAACCATAAACCTCCAATAGTCATACTCTTTGTGTCTTTCACAGCAGTTAGTGTGCCCTTGGTGAGTGCCCATTAAATGTTTCCTGTGCTAAAAAAATTAATAAATGAAATATTTCAATGTCATGCTTCAGTATATAATCAAGCAAAAGAAAAAAAATTACTGTCTAGGTTGCAACACAACCCTGAGTCTTAAGAGCTCTCTCCTCACTATGGTACTGTTGAGTTTTGTTGATTTGCTCAATCACTCCCAAATACAAGTTTTTTTGGTATCATAAAGTCTTAGAATCCGTTATCCTTCTTTTTCCCCATTTCTCAGATCCACCCTCTGCTCTGGCCATCTTTGTTTTGTTGGAATGCATAGTCCAAAAGTTCAACTACTTTGTTACTCCAAATTCATATGCCCTGCTGCTGCTGCTAAGTAACTTCAGTCGTGTCCGACTCTGTGCGACCCCATAGACGGCAGCCCACCAGGCTCTGCCGTCCCTGGGATTCTCCAGGCAAGAACACTGGAGTGGGTTGCCATTTCCTTCTCCAGTGCATGAAAGTGAAAAGTGAAAGTGAAGTCGCTCAGTTGTTTGTCCGACACTTTAGCATGGACTGCAGCCTACCAGGCTCCTCCATCCATGGGATTTTCCAGGCAAGAGTACTGGAGTGGGGTACCATTGCCTTAAGATGCCCTACTCTCCTTTAAAAATTTTTGGAGGTAAAAGTTTTCTTTTTTATGTCATGAGTAACTTCAAATTTACAGGAAACAAATAAAGAACAATATAATGAACACCAGTTTGCCCACCACCCAGCTAATGGATGAAATCAATTTTAAAACTTATTTAGACACTTTTTAAATATACACAGAGGTAGAGAGAAGGCGAGAATAGGAGAGTGAATCTCCATTTATCAATCACCCACCTTCAATAATCATTGATTATTTTTTTTTTGCTAATAAGTGGTACTGCTAACCACTCAATTGCCCAAGCGAAAAATCCAGTTACTAAATTTTAATCCTTTCTCCTGATCTCTAGCTGGTCAATACAGAGCCGTGTTAACTTTTATCAATATTTTCTAAATGTCTCTGGGAAATACTCACACTTCTTCATTCTCATGGCCCTACCTACTGTGGCTCACTGCTAAGTCGCTTCAGTCGTGTCCAACTCTGTGCGACCCCATAGACGGAAGCTCACCAGGCTCCCCTGTCCCTGGGATTCTCCAGGCAAGAACACTGGAGTGGGTTGCCATTTCCTTCTCCAATGCATGAAAGCGAAAAGTGAAAGTGAAGCCGCTCAGTCGTGTCCGACTTTTAGCGACCCCATGGACTGGAGCCTACCAGGCTCGTCCGTCCATGGGATTTTCCAGGCAAAAGTACTGGGGTGGGATGCCATTGCCTTCCCCGTGGCTCAGGCTACCATCATCTCTCTCTCTCACTCAGGTTACTGCAAAACCGTTTACTCCTCTCTAATTAGTTCTCCACCTGTAAATAATATGCCCTCTGCTCTTAAAAATTAATCATGCAATAAAATTTACTTTTGGGGTGTGCAGTTCTATGATTTATAGCACATGGATTCATATAATTATAACCACAATCAAGATACAGAACAGTTTCATCACCCCAGCAAACTCCACTGTGTTATCCCTTGTAGTTACTCCTTCCCTCCCCATAACCCTTGGCAACTATGGATCCATTCCTCAGTAATGTGTCTTTTACAATGTCTGTGTGCTCATGTCACTCCCTTCCTCACAAGGCTTTTTGGGCTTTCTACTGTTGTAAGCCCTTTTCTGACTCTCAAGTCTCCTCTCACCACTTCTCATCTCCCATTCTCTGTCATTCTTTTTTTTTTTTTTTTTTTTTTCAGCTCAGTGTAAACTTTAAAAAAGTTTTATTTTATTGAAGTATAGATGCTTCACAAAGTAATTCTGTTATACATACTTTACAGTAAATTAATAAATGCATTTTTGTGTACTATGCAATCTACTGCTTCACCAACATGAGATATGTGTTTTAATGGTTTCAGTTGCAGAATAAACATGGAGAAACATCATTCACATTTGGCGGTAGAATCATCTCACCCAGACTTGGTCATCAATGTAGGAAAAGTAACTCTTGGTGAAAGTAACAGAAAAAAGCTGCAGAAAGTTCAGAGAGAGAAAGAGAAGGTGAAAGTGATCCAGGCTGCATGTGCTTTATTAAACTCAGGAGGAGGAGTGATTCAACTGGAAATGGCAAACAACGATGACAATCTCGTGGAGATGGGACTGGATTTAGAAGAAGCTTTGAGAACACTTATTCTGTTTTCAAATCTGCAAGCTTTCTTCAAGACAAAGCAAGAAGAGAGTTGTTACTACATTTTTGTGAAGTCTTGGAGCAGCGACACTTTGCTTGAAAACATTTGTGTTAAGCCCCGCATTTGTAGCTGGAGTTCTTCGTTATACTGTAGATCCGGCACTTCTGTGTATCAAATGGATTCAGGAAAGGCATTCCACTTCCTGAAAACCAAGAAAACAAATGCAAAAAGCTCAGGGAAAGAACCTTTTGGTGAAATTTTCAAGGTTATACATCCAGACGTCCATGACGTGGATCCTACTTACTGTATCTTTCAAAAAGACCATTTTGAACAGGGTGAAGTCATGCCTTTTCCCGAGTCTCAATTAATAGAGTTTAAACAGTTCGCTACAAAACACATTGAACAATATATGAAAGACACGATTCTAGAGTATATCCCTGCATTTGCAAACACTGACGGAGGCTATCTTGTTATTGGTGTGGATGATAAAAGTAGGAAAGTTCTGGGATGTGCTAAAGAAAATGTTGACCGTGACTCTTTGAAAAAGAAAATAGAAGAAACAATACAAAAATTGTCTTGTGTCCATTTTTGCCAATCTCAATGCCAGATAGATTTCACAGTCAAAATCTTGGATGTGTTAGTCAAAGGAGAGCTATATGGCTATGCTTGTGTAATTGGAGTGAAGCGATTCTGCGGTGCAGTGTTCTCAGGCGTTCCCAGTTCCTGGATGGTGAAGGATAAGGATGTTCGCAGCCTGACAACTGAGGAATGGCTAAGCATGATGATGGATACGGATCCAGGTAAGATGGAAAAAACTCCCTTCCTGTCTTTACTGCCTCTTCAGAAACTCCAGTTAAACATATCTGCCCTGGCTTTGACTTCTCACATCCATTAAACCCTGTGTTTTTTTCATCTTCAAGTATCCTACTTTCCAAACAGGAGAAAATTTGGCTGGGAGATGACAAGTCTGAGTCCAGTGTCTTATAATGGGCAATTTCTCACATCAGATGAAAAGAAAATTTGGAGGGGATGACTGCCTTGCAGTGGTGTATTGGAACTGACTCTTGCTGTTTATTAAGATTTATTAAATTTTCAGGATTGTTGTGAGCCAGTTGTTAAACAGTCATTATTAAAAATCAAGTTATACAAACAAAAATCAAGTTATACAATTCCATAAATTATATTTAAAACAAATGTAGTAAGTAAAAAACCCAATTACTTATAATACTACATTTTAAGATGATGCATGCAAGGTTATTTACATCTATTGTATCTGCACAATGCTGCTACTGCTGCTGCTAAGTTGCTTCAGTCACATAGACGGCAACCCACCAGGCTCCCCTGTCCCTGGGATTCTCCAGGCAAGAACACTGGACTGGGTTGCCATTTCCTTCTCCAGTGCATGAAAGTGAAAAGTGAAAGTGAAGTCACTCAGTCATGTCTGACTCTTAGCGACCCCAGTGACTGCAGCCTACCAGGCTCCTCTGTCCATGGGATTTTCTAGGCAAGAGTACTGGAGTGGACTGCCATTGCCTTCTCCGTCTGCATGATGGAACTACTCTAAAATGATATGTTATGATGCATGTCTCCCTGACTCTCCGTTTAGTGACATAATATCGGTAGCTTAAAATTGTCCATGGTGGGAATATTTACACCACAGAAAAGTGTATTAAAAGAATGTGCTCTGTACCATAGAAGAAATAAAAACAAAATGCTATTGAGATACAGAGTGGACACTTACATTGAATGGAAACACATTCAAACTTCCAGACAACATCTCTCTTATGATGGATTTGGCAACTTTCATATGCGATAAAGGCACTTGTCCACACAGGGTGAATGGGGTGTTATCTTGCTATTATGTCTCAAGTCATGCCTAGAGAGCCATACAAGACACCCACTCATATAAAGTCTTTTTCAGTGGTGAAGAGATGAACTAACATGTCAGAATAACATGAATTTCTTTTCTTTGTTAAGATCTTACACAGCTGTGCAAAGACTTTAAATCTCAACTGAGTCTGTCTAACAGCCCTCCTCAGAGCAGACCAGTGTACTCCAAGAAAGGTCTGGAACATAAGAAGGATCTCCAACAACTCCTATTTCCAGGTAGCAACAATGGTTTGCCTACTTGACACCAGCCAGTTTCTGTGTTAGTAGAAGGGAGATAAATTGTTATGTTATTTAAAGTCCTGAAAGTACACTCTGCGAAGCCTATGTGTACAAGGTAATAATGCTACAAACATATTGATGATAAGTAGCTTAGAAATGAACCCTCACTGACCTCAATCACGTATAGAATCCAGGAACATTATTGCCCTTAAAGACCTTTTGGTCTTGTTCTTAAATAGGAATGATCATCAGTATTTCTGGTTATTTTTAATAGTACAGATACCTGGCTCCACACTCCAGACTTCATAAATTAAAATATCTGAAGATAGAACCTTGTAATGTTCATTTTTGCAAGCTACTCACAGTATTCTGACCCTCATTCATATTGGGAACTTTTGATCTAGTTGAATTAGAGGCACACATTGAACTAAGAGCAAAAAAGCTGCCCTCCTCTGCCATATTTACTAGAGGAGTGCCAGTTATGAATATGAAGATATAAGATATATATCAAGATGGAACACAAAACAAACACAATGAAGATCGGTTACATGTATAAGCATGTTTGGGTTTGCTGCTGCTGCTGCTAAGTCACTTCAGTTGTGTCTGACTCTCTGTGACCTCATAGACGGCTTCCCCGTCCCTGGGATTCTCCACGCAAGAACACTGAAGTGGGTTGCCATTTCCTTCTCCAGTGCATGAAAGGAAAAGTGAAAGTGAGGTTGCTCAGTCGTGTCCAACTCTTAGCGACCCCATGGACTGCAGCCCACCAGGCTCCTCCATCCATGGGATTTTCCAGGCAAGAGTACTGGAGTGGGGTGCCATTGCCTTCTCCGATTAGAACAGCGCAAAATCGTGTTTCAGGACCAAGGATAGCATCTGTTCTCATTCCTCGCTCCCAACATGTTAGGCTTTACCTGCGAGTCCATTGCTGTCCTCTTTCTATACTTCTGGAGAGGAAAAACCACTTGATCAGCTATATGCAGTAAGTTAATGGCTTATCTGGCATTAGATTCCGATACATAAATGTCCTTTTGTTGTTGTTTAGTCTCTAAGTCGTGTCCAAGTTTTTTGCCACCCCACGGACTGTAGCTTGCCAGGCTCCTCTGTCCATGGGATTCTCCAGGCAAGAATACTAGAGTGGGTTGTCATTTCCTTTTCCAGGGAATCTTCCTGACCCAGGGATAGAACCCAAGTCTCTTGCATTGGCTGGCAGATTCTTTACCACTGAGCCACCAGGGAAACGTCCTATGTATGTGGAAATGTCTATCAAGGACCATTAAGTTAATAGATAATGATGTTCCAATTAAGATTTCTTTTTCACCTTACCTAATTGAGCTCTTTGCATTCATTTGCATATCAATTTATATTTTACTAATTGTCCACAATAAACAGTACTAAATCTAAACATAAACATAAGAATTGATAATTATTTTTTAAATTCAATAAATTCTATTTTAGTAAAGCTTATTAACATTTAATAAACTATATCTAAAAACAAAACACTGGGCTTTATGCTCATAGAGTGATAACCTATTATTCTGGTATAAAAAATAAATTTTCCAGGAATCATACCAAACATTTGAAGAACAGACACTATTCAAATTATTCCAGAGTCATATAAAAAAGGAAAATTCCCAGGTTATTTTAAATGGGAGTAACAGTAATTGCAAAACTTGACAGAGATAGAATACAAAAGGAAAACTCAGACTAATCTTCCTTATGAATGAAAATGCAAAGACAGAACTCCAGAAATGAAAGGATGGACAACATTAAGTGACTAATTATTATAATCCATCATTTCTTCATGCAGAAAATTTTATGATTGTCCTCTTATATACTGAAAAAGCATTTGAAAAGCATGAATATACATTTTAATTTTTAGAAGACAATAAAATAGGAACCCATAGATAATTCTTTAATATTATAGTTATATCTATGTATTGATATCTATATCTATCAATATCCCCCAAAGACCATTATGTTAATAGGAAGATATGAGAAGCATTCTATTAAATTTGGGAACAAAACCATCGTGTGCACTACTACAACTTTTGTGCAGTATTAATTAGCGAATGCCATTAAATAAGAGCAAGAAATTAAAGGGATAAAAACTGAAGAACATAGGACCATATTCAAGAGAATCCAATGAAAAACTATTATGAACAATAGAAGAATTCGGATTCAATACCAATAGTTATATTAGTAGCATTATGTGAAGCATGTGTCAAAATCAATATGCAAAAATTCAGTTTCCTAATATAACAAACAACCAAAGAAAATACCCAGTTTTCAATAGCAACAAAAAGTTCAAATATCTAAGATAAGCTGATCTGAGAAAAATTTTTAAATAATATTGAAGGACACAGAAGAAAAATAAAATGGAAAAACATGTTATATTTTTGAAGGGAAGAAAGCTGTCAATTTTCTCTTAAGTTATTTTATAAACTTAGTGAGATATTAATTTAAAAAAAATAAGAGATTAACTTAATCTGGAGATTGACTTAACTTCACTGGAACTTAAAGTTCCAGTGAAAAAATAAGTAAGAAGAGCCAGGAAATAAAAATCTGAAAAAGAAGAGAATAAAGAAGGGCACTCCAGATATGAAATCACAAGGAGTACGTCAAGGCTGTATATTGTCACCCTGTTTATTTAACTTATATGCAGAGTACATCATGAGAAACGCTGGACTGGAAGAAACACAAATTGGAATCAAGATTGCTGGGAGAAATATCAATAACCTCAGATATGCAGATGACACCACCCTTATGGCAGAAAGTGAAGAGGAACTCAAAAGCCTCTTGATGAAAGTGAAAGTGGAGAGTGAAAAATTTGGCTTAAAGCTCAACATTCAGAAAACGAAGATCATGGCATCCGGTCCCATTACTTCATGGGAAATAGATGGGGAAGCAGTGTCAGACTTCATTTTTCTGGGCTCCAAAATCACTACAGATGGTGACTGCAGCCATGAAATTAAAAGATGCTTACTCCTTGGAAGGAAAGTTATGACCAACCTAGATAGCATATTGAAAAGCAGAGACCTTACTTTGCCAACAAAGGTCCGTCTAGTCAAGGCTATGGTTTTTCCAGTGGTCATGTATGGATGTGAGAGTTGGACTGTGAAGAAGGCTGAGCACCGAAGAATTGATGCTTTTGAACTGTGGTGTTGGAGAAGACTCTTCAGAGTCCCTTGGACTGCAAGGAGATCCAACCGGTCCATTCTGAAGGAGATCAGCCCTGGGATTTCTTTGGAAGGAATGATGCTAAAGCTGAAACTCCAGTACTTTGGCCACCTCATGCAAAGAGTTGACTCATTGGAAAAGACCCTGATGCTGGGAGGGATTGGGGGCAGGAGGAGAAGGGGACGACAGAGAATGAGATGGCTGGATGGCATCACTGACTTGATGGACGTGAGTCTGAGTGACCTCCGGGAGTTGGTGATGGACAGGGAGGCCTGGCGTGCTGCAGTTCATGGGGTCGCAAAGAGTCGGACATGACTGAGCGACTGAACTGAACTGAACTGAAGAGAAAGAATAATTTCTCAACCAGCTACAATGAGGACACACTTTATGCTATTTCAGTTATTCCTCACCATTAAAGATGTGCTATTTTTGTAAACATGGATTTCTGTTCGTTTTACAGATGAGGGAACAGTCTTAGGTTAAGAAATTTACCAGGGTCATAAACATAATAAGCACATAGGCTTAGATGAAGTGTGCCAGCCTGTCAAGGCTTCTTTTTCTTCACTGTAATATAATAATATTGGCAAAAGAATGTATATAAAATATGTAATTTATAATAATTAATAAGATTACAATTTAAGTATAAGTATTTAGCAATTTTGATTAATTACAATTAATCATAAAAATGTGACCTTTGCCCTTAAACGTATAATCTTTTCCATCTCTAGTGACACCAGGATGTCTGAAATACACCCCTGAATCTCTCCAGAAGGAACTGTTCTCGCAGAATGAAGGTTTGGAAGAATTAATAAATAGGCAAATAGACCCATCCTCCCAGGGAATTTTAATCCTTTCTACAAGCTGGGCTGTGGACCTGAACTTGGAAGAGAAGCAAGGAGTCATCTGTGATGCTCTGCTCATAGCGCAGAACAGGCCGCCCATTCTCTACACCATCCTCAGGGGGCAAGACGCAGAGGGGCAGTCCTATTGCACTCGCACCGCCTTCACTCTGAAGCAGAAGCTGGTGAACATGGGAGGCTACACTGAAAATCTGTATATCATGACCAAGGTCCTCCACCTGAGTCCCGAGAGCAGTGCACAGTCCTCGGCGAGTTCAGGCTCTGTGATTAATTACCCCAGTTCCTATCACCTTGCAGACACTCAGCAAATGGAAGCTTTGCTGCAGTCCCTTGTGATCGTTTTGCTTGGCTTCCGGTCTCTCTTGAGTGACAAGCTCGGCTGTGAGGTTTTAAATCTGCTCACAGCTAAGCAGTATAAGATCTTCTCAAAAAACCTCCGCAAGACCAAAGAGTTGTTTATCCATGGCTTACCCGGCTCAGGGAAGACGATCATGGCCATAAAGATCATGGAGAAGATCAGGAACACATTTCACTGTGAGACAAATAAAATTCTCTACATTTGTGAGAATAAGCCTTTGAAGAATTTTATCAGGTAAGCAGTTGGATTTTTTTTTTTTTTTTGCCGTACCACATGGCTTAAGGGGATCGAACCCAGGCCCATCTCATCAAAAGGGCCGAGTTCTAATCATGGGATGGCCAGGGAAGTCCCAAGCAGCTGGATCTTATTGTCAGCAAATGAGGTTCTATCTAAATTCACTCCACATTCCTGACAACCTGAATCACCTTGTTTCTTGAGAGTAAGATGGTAAAATGATCTGTGGCAACAATACTGTATTTGTAGGAGTATGATCATTTTCCTCCTTTACTGACTCAAAAGAAAACTGGGATGTGTCTTTTTAATTTTCACAGGGGCAAAAATATCTGCCAGGCAGTGACCCGGAAGACCTTCATGAAATATGACTTTAAACACATTCAACATATCATCATCGATGAAGCTCAGAACTTCCGCACTGAAGATGGGGAGTGGTATACAAAGGCGAAAACCATCACTCAGAGAGATGTGGATTGCCCAAGAATTCTCTGGATCTTTCTGGACTACTTTCAGACCAGCCACATGGAGCGTATCGGCCTCCCTGCTCTCTCAGCCCAGTATCCGAGGGAAGAGCTCACCAGAGTGGTACGCAATGCAGGTCAAATAGCTGGATACCTACAACGTGTATTGCAGAAGATCAGGAAAAATCCTCCGTGTAACATCCCCCATGAGCCTCTGAAGATGTGCCTTAAAGCTGAATGGGCTCAGGATGTTCAGGGAACCTTAAATATTAAGAAGAACTTAACTCTGAATGCAATAATGATGTATGTGGCCAACACCTGCAAGCTTCTCTTTGAAAGGGGCTATTCTCCCAAGGATGTTGCTGTGCTTGTCAGCACCGCAAAAGATGTGGAGAAATACCGGCAGAAGCTCTTGCAAGCAATGAGGAAGAAAAGGATAATGTGTCTCATCAATGAGAGTGACGTGGCGGGTGATCACATGGTGTTGGACAGTGTCCGAAGATTCTCAGGTCTGGAAAGGAGCATTGTGTTTGGGATCCATCCAAGCACCGTGGAGCCGGCTATCTTACACAACATTCTTGTCTGTCTGGCATCCAGAGCGAATCAACAGCTACATATTCTGTGGCAGCGCGACGTTAAAGAAGTATTCCAAACCAAAATGGGATGAGGCGATTTGCTCTGTCAGTATCCATGGGTGGCAACCTGATTGGTATTGGAAGAAACTTGTCTTTTCCACTCATGGGTCAGCTAGAGATTTGGGCAGAATCTGGAACTTCCCTCTCTGGCTCTCTTCTTTCAGGGATTCCTCCCCAAACTCCTTCTGGCAGCTATTGTCCCAAATTCTGCCCCTGATTCTTCCAACCAGAAGGATAGTGGTTTTATGAAGGAGCTTTAATCACTCTGCACAGCACAGACTGTGACCTGCCCTATGGCTAAAAGCCATAAAAACGATACATTCGTCCTGTGGCCATTATTTCTTCTAAGTCTGGACCATTATGGTGTATTTTTTAACAAATCTGTCCAGGATCTATAGTTAATCTGCAGAAGTGTGGCCTGGTTGGCACTACTTGGCCAAATTAGAAGCAGAATTCTTGTTTCCAAAATTCTTGACATTTCTGTATGTTGCATTGATCCATGATTTGGGAGATTCCCAAGATAGTTCAGACAGCAACCGAGTGGGTCTTTTTTTTTTAATTAAGTTTTATTTTGCTTAACTTTACAATATTGTATTGCTTTTGCCATACATCAAGATGGATCCACCACAAGTATACATGTGTTCCCCATCCTGAACCCTCCTCCCTCCTCCCTCCCCATACCATCCCCCTGGGTCCTCCCAGTGCACCAGCCCCAGGCATCTGTTATCAGGCATCGTACCTGGACTGGCGACTCATTTCAGATATGATATTATACATATTTCAATGCTATTCTCCCAGATCATCCCACCCTCTCCCGTTCCCAGAGTCCAAAAGTCTGTTCTATACATCAGTGTCTCTTTTGCTGTCTCGTAAACAGGGTTATTGTTACCATCTTCCTAAATTCCATATATATGTGTTAGTATACTGTATTTGTGTTTTTCTTTCTGGCTTACTTCACTCTGTATAATAGGCTCCAGTTCCATCCACCTCATTAGAACTGATTCAAATGCACTCTTTTTAATGGCTGAGTAATACTCCATTGTGTATATGTACCACGGCTTTCTTATCCATTCATCTGTGGATGGACATCTAGGTTGCTTCCAAGTCCTGGCTATTGTAAACAGTGCTGCTATGAACATTGGGGTACACGTGTCTCTTTCAATTCTGGTTTTCTCAGTGTGTATGCCCAGCAGTGGGATTGCTGGATCATAAGGTAGTTCTATTTCCAGTTTTTTGAGGAATCTCCATACTATTCTCCAAAGTGGCTGTACTAGTTTGCATTCCCACCAACAGTGTAAGAGGGTTCCCTTTTCTCCACACCCTCTCCAGCATTTATTGCTTGTGGACTTTTGGATCGCAGCCATACTGACTGGCGTGAAATGGTACCTCATAGTGGTTTTGATTTGCATTTCTCTGATAATGAGTGATGTTGAGCATCTTTTCATGTGTTTGTTAGCCATCTGTATGTCTTCTTTGGAGAAATGTCTACCTAGTTCTTTGGCCCATTTTTTGATTGGGTCATTTATTTTTCTGGAATTGAGCTGTAGGAGTTGCTTGTATATTTTTGAGATTAGTTGTTTGTCTGTTGCTTCATTTGTTATTATTTTCTCCCATTCTGAAGGCTGTCTTTTCACCTTGCTTATAGTTTCCTTTGTTGTGCAGAAGCTTTTAAGTTTAATTAGGTCCCATTTGTTTATTTTTGATTTTATTTCCAATATTCTGGGAGGTGGGTCATAGAGGATCCTGCTGTGATGTATGTCAGAGAGTGTTTTGCCTATGTTTTCCTCTAGGAATTTTATGGTTTCTGGTCTTACATTTAGCTCTTTAATCCATTTTGAGTTATTTTTGTGTATGGTGTTAGAAAGTGTTCTAGTTTCATTCTTTTACAAGTGTTTGACCAGTTTTCCCAGCACCACTTGTAAAAGAGATTGTCTTTAATCCATTGTATATTCTTGCCTCCTTTGTCAAAGATAAGGTGTCCATATGTGCGTGGATTTATCTCTGGGCTTTCTATTTTGTTCCATTGATCTATATTTCTGTCTTTGTGCCAGTACCATACTGTCTTGATGACTGTGGCTTTGTAGTAGAGCCTGAAGTCAGGCAGGTTGATTCTTCCAGTTCCATTCTTCTTTCTCAAGATATCTTTGGCTATTCGAGGTTTTTTGTATTTCCATACAAATTGAGAAATTATTCGTTCTAGCTCTGTGAAAAATACCGTTGGTAGCTTGATGGGGATTGCATTGAATCTATAAATTGCTTTGGGTAGTATACTCATTTTCACTATATTGATTCTACCGATCCATGAACAAGGTATATTTCTCCATCTATTAGTGTCCTCTTTGATTTCTTTCACCAGTGTTTTATAGTTTTCTATATATAGGTCTTTAGTTTCTTTAGGTAGATATATTCCTAAGTATTTTATTCTTTTCGTTGCAATGGTGAATGGAATTGTTTCCTTAATTTCTCTTTCTATTTTCTCATCATTAGTGTACAGGAATGCAAGGGATTTCTGTGTGTTGATTTTATATCCTGCAACTTTACTATATTCATTGATTAGTTCTAGTAATTTTCTGGTGGAGTCTTTAGGGTTTTCTATGTAGAGGATCATGTCATCTGCAAACAGTGAGAATTTTACTTCTTCTTTTCCATTTTGGATTCCTTTTATTTCTTTTTCTGCTCTGATTGCTGTGGCCAAAACTTCCAAAACTATGTTGAATAGTGATGGTGAAAGTGGGCATTCTTGTCTTGTTCCTGACTTTAGAGGAAATGCTTTCAATTGTTCACCATTGAGGATAATTTTGCTGTGGGTTTGTCATATATATCCTTTATTATGTTGAGGTATGTTCCTTCTATTCCTGCTTTCTGGAGAGTTTTTATCATAAATGGATGTTGAACTTTCTCAAAGGCTTTCTCTGCATCTATTGAGATAATCATATGGTTTTTATTTTTCAATTTGTTAATGTGGTGTATTATGTTGATTGATTTGCGAATATTGAAGAATCCTTGCATTCCTGGGATAAAGCCCACTTAGTCATGGTGTGTGATCTTTTTAATGTGTTGTTGGGTTCTGATTGCTAGAATTTTGTTAAGGATTTTTGCATCTATGTTCATCAGTGATATTGACCTGTAGTTTTCTTTTTTTGTGGCATCTTTGTCAGGTTTTGGTATTAGGGTGATGGTGGCCTCATAGAATGAGTTTGGGAGTTTGCCTTCTTCTGCAATTTTCTGGAACAGTTTGAGTAGGATAGGTGTTAGCTCTTCTCTAAATTTTTGGTAGAATTCAGCTGTGAAGCCGTCTGGACCTGGGCTTTTGTTTGCTGGAAGATTTCTGATTACAGTTTCAATTTCCGTGCTTGTGATGGGTCTGTTAAGATTTTCTATTTCTTCCTGATCCAGTTTTGGAAAGTTGTACTTTTCTAAGAATTTGTCCATTTCTTCCACGTTGTCCATTTTATTGCCATATAATTGCTGATAGTAGTCTCTTATGATCCTTTGTATTTCTGTGTTGTCTGTTGTGATCTCTCCATTTTCATTTCTAATTTTCTTGATTTGATTTTTCTCCCTTTGTTTCTTGATGAGTCTGGCTAATGGTTTGTCAATTTTATTTATCCTTTCAAAGAACCAGCTTTTGGCTTTGTTGATTTTTGCTATGGTCTCTTTTGTTTCTTTTGCATTTATTTCTGCCCTAATTTTTAAGATTTCTTTCCTTCTACTAACCTTGGGGTGCTTCATTTCTTCCTTTTCCAGTTGCTTTAGGTGTAGAGTTGGGTTATTTATTTGGCTTTTTTCTTGTTTCTTGAGGTATGCCTGTATTGCTATGAACTTTCCCCTTAGGACTGCTTTTACAGTGTCCCATAGGTTTTGGGTTGTTGTGTTTTCATTTTCATTCATTTCTATGCAGATTTTGATTTCTTCTGTGATTTGTTGGTTATTCAGGAGCGTGTTGTTCAGCCTCCATATGTTGGAATTTTTAATAGTTTTTCTCCTGTTATTGAGAACTAATCTTACTGCATTGTGGTCAGAAAAGATGCTTGGAATGATTTTAATTTTTCTGAACTTACCAAGGCTAGATTTATGACCCAGGATGTGGTCTATCCTGGAGAAGGTTCTGTGTGCGCTTGAGAAAAAGGTGAAATTCATTGTTTTGGGATGAAATGTTCTATAGATATCAATTAGGTCTAACTGGTCTATTGTATCGTTTAAAGTTTGTGTTTCCTTGTTAATTTTCTGTTTAGTTGATCTATCCATAGGTGTGAGTGGGGTATTAAAGTCTCCCACTATTATTGTGTTATTGTTGATTTCTCCTTTCATACTTGTTAGTATTTGTCTTACATATTGCGGTGCTCCTATGTTGGGTGCATATATACTTATAATTGTTATATCTTCTTCTTGGATTGATCCTTCAATCATTATGTAGTGACCTTCTTTGTCTCTTTTCACAGCCTTTGTTTTAAAGTCTATTTTATCTGATATGAGTATTGCTACTCCTGCTTTCTTTGGGTCTCTATTTGCATGGAATATCTTTTTCCAGCTCTTCACTTTCAGTCTGTATGTGTCCCCTGTTTTGAGGTGGGTCTCTTGTAGACAACATATGTAGGGGTCTTGTTTTTTGTATCCATTCGGCCAGTCTCTGTCTTTTGGTTGGGGCATTCAACCCATTTCCATTTAAGGTAATTATTGACTTTTGAACTGTGGTGTTGGAGAAGACTCTTGAGAGTCCCTTGGACTGCAAGGAGATCCAACCAGTCCATTCTGAAGGAGATCAGCCCTGGAATTTCTTTGGAAGGAATGATGCTAAAGCTGAAACTCCAGTATTTTGGCCACCTCATGTGAAGAGTTGAGTCATTGGAGAAGACTCTGATGCTGGGAGGGATTGAGGGCAGGAGGAGAAGGGGACGACAGAGGATGAGATGGCTGGATGGCATCACTGACTCGATGGATGTGAGTCTGAGTGACCTCCAGGAGTTGGTGATGGACAGGGAGGCCTGGCGTGTTCGGGTTCATGGGGTCGTAAAGAGTCGGACACAACTGAGCGACTGATCTGATCTGATTGATAAGTATAATCCTGTTGCCATTTACTTTATTGTTTTGGGTTCGATTTTATATACCCTTTTTGTGTTTCCTGTCTAGAGAATGTCCTTTAGTATTTGTTGGAGAGCTGGTTTGGTGGTGCTGAATTCTCTCAGCTTTTGCTTGTCTGTGAAGGTTTTGATTTCTCCTTCATATTTGAATGAGATCCTTGCTGGGTACAATAATCTGGGCTGTAGGTTATTTTCTTCCATCACTTTAAGTATGTCTTGCCATTCCCTCCTGGCTTGGAGAGTCTCTATTGAAAGATCAGCTGTTATCCTTATGGGAATTCCCTTGTGTGTTATTTGTTGTTTTTCCCTTGCTGCTTTTAATATTTGTTCTTTGTGTTTGATCTTTGTTAATTTGATTAATATGTGTCTTGGGGTGTTTCGCCTTGGGTTTATCCTGTTTGGGACTCTCTGGGTTTCTTGGACTTGAGTGATTATTTCCTTCCCCATTTTAGGGAAATTTTCAACTATTATCTCCTCTAGTATTTTCTCATGGTCTTTCTTTTTGTCTTCTTCTTCTAGGACTCCTATGATTCGAATGTTGTAATGTTTAATATTGTCCTGGAGGTCTCTGAGATTATCCTCATTTCTTTTAATTCGTTTTTATTTTTTCTCCTCTGCTTCATTTATTTCTACCATTCTACCTTCTAATTCACTAATTCTATCTTCTGCCTCTGTTATTCTACTATTTGTTGCCTCCAGAGTGTTTTGGATCTCATTTATTGCATTATTAATTATATATTGAGTCTTTTTTATTTCTTCTCGGTCCTTTTTAAATCTTTCTTGCATCTTCTCAATGCTTTTCTCCAGGCTATTTATCTGTGATTCCATTTTGATTTCCAGATTTTGGATTAATTTCACTATCATTATTTGGAATTCTTTATCTGGTAGATTCGCTATTTCCTCCTCTTTTGTTTGGTTTGGTGGGCATTTATCCTGTTCCTTTACCTGCTGGGAATTCTTCTGTCTCTTCATCTTGTTTAAATTGCTGAGTTTGGGGTGTCCTTACTGTATTCTGGCCGTTTGTGGAGTTCTCTTTATTGTGGCGTTCCCTCACTGTATGTAGGTTTGTACAGGTGGCTTGTCAAGGTTTCTTGGTTAGAGAAGCTTGTGTCAGTGTTCTGGTGAATGGAGCTGGAATTCTTCTCTCTGGAGTGCAATGGAGTGTCTAATAATGAGTTATGTGATGTCTATGATTTTGGGGTCACTTTGGGTAGCCTGTATATTGGCTTGGTTTCAGTGTAGATTTGGAGGCATTTGATGAGCTCCTGTCAATTAATGTTCTGTGGGATCAGGGTTTGGACTTAAGCCTCCTACTTCCAGTTATTGGTCTTATTTTTACAGTAGTCTCAAAAACTTCTCCTTCTCTACTGCACTCCACAACTGGACCGCTCAGAGATGTTCATGGAGTTATACAGAGAAGAAAAGAGGGCAGAAGGAGACAGAGGTGGTCAGGAGGATAAAAGGAGGGAATGAAAAGGAGAGAAAGAGATCCAGTCAGTAATAGGCACAAACTGATTACATATACCAGAAAGCATAGATTAAAGATCTAGATTAGAGTTTGGAGTTTCTGGAATACAATGTCAAGGAAAAGATGAAGAGATAGAAAGAGGGAGGAAGGAAAAAATAAAAAGAAAAGTCACAAAAGTTATAAAAAAAAATGAATAGGTAAAATTGATAGCAATTACCAATAAGCTAAACTTATGAATCTAGAGCAGAGTTTGGAGTTTCAAAAATACAATGTTAAAGGAAAGAAAAAAAAAAAGACAAAAAAAAAGGAAAAAAAGAAAAAAAAGGGTTGCAAGAGTTATAAAAAATATTCTAAAAGTGGAAATTACAGGAGTACTAGAGGATAAAAAAATTTAAAAAACAAATTTTTTTAAATAAAAAAATTTAAAAAACAAATTTTTTTAAATAAAAAAATATATAAAAAATATATATAAAAAAAAGAAAGAAAGAAAGAATGATGGTAAAAACAGTAACAATATATATAAGACTTTCTCTGTTATTGTTGTGGGTATTGTGGGTTCAGTTCATTTTCGGCTAGTTCCTTGTTCCAGCTTAAATTTCTCAAGATCTATAGGCCCCTTTCTCTGTAGTTGGTACTAACCACGGGGTTTTAATTTATTGTCTGTCTCTTCCACGGCGGTTCCCTCTGTTATAGCGTCTTCTGTTTGCTGGTCTCTTCAGTGTCTGATTTCCACCCTGATACAAAGGGGGCGGTGGTGGACACCCCTTTTTTTTTTTTTTTTTTTTTAGGCTCACTTGTTCAGTCGCGCTGTGGGGAGGGAGGGAATGCTGCAAATATATACCACTGGCGTGTGCTCGCAGTTGACTCAGCCACACTGGGTCTGCCCCTGCTCACGGCATGTGTAGCCTCCCTGCCCACTCTGCTTAGGCTCTCTGTTTCCCCGCCAGAACCATCCGCGACTGGCCCTGGGCTGCTTGCCCCTCCCAGGTCTAAGCCGCTCAAGTTCAGGCACTCGGGTAGTCCTCAGAGGCCTAGGCTCGGTTGGGCCTGCGTTTTGTCCCCTTCACAGGATCCAGCAGCGCAGGTAATGAGGTGTTTAGCAAGCTCGGCTTCTGCGACTTATCGCCTCCCTGCCACTCGTTTTTCTAAGTGTACCACTGGCGCATTTTCTTAGGCGGATGTTAGCCAACCAGAGCCCTAAGAAGTCTTAGTTAGCAAAGAAGCCTGCTTACAGTTTTGTGGAATATTGTCTCTCTGGGGCTGCGATTGCCTCCCTCCGGCTCTGGCTGCCTGTCACCGGTGGGGGACAGACTGCAGCCGGCTACCTCTGTAAAGTCCTTTGTTCTGTGCGTGGGCCTGGTGGTGTCTTGGGTTAGGACTGGCTTTTCGTGTGGTAGGTATCCCACAGTCTGGTTTGCCAGCCCAAATTATTCCGCTCAGGTAGCGCTTGGGATATTCAGGCCAATGCAGCCCGCGAAGGAGCAGCCCTTGAAGAAGCAGCCCGCGAAGCGGTTCTCGAAGAAGCGGCCCGCAGCGCCTCCCTGCCCAGCCCCCGCTTGCTAATGGCGGATGCGGGCGTTTGCGCTGTTTCTCCACTGGGGAAGTTATCGTGGAGCTCGTAGTCTGTGGGTTTTAATTGATTATTTATTTTCCTCCCTGTTACGATGGCCTCCGTGCTTCCCAGATTCGGCACAGACTCAGCAGTGAGAGTATTTCCTGGTGTTTGGAAACTTCTCTTTTTTAAAGACTCCCTTCCCCGGACAGAGGTCCGTCCCTCCCTCTTTTGTCTCTTTTTTGCCTTTTATATTATTTCCTACCTCTTTTAGAAGGCAATGAGTTGCTTTTCTGGGTGTCTGATGTCCTCTGCCGGCATTCCGAAGTTGTTTTGTGGAATTTACTCGGCGTTTAGATGTTCTTTTGATGAATTTGTGGAGGATAAAGTGTTTTCCCCGTCCTATTCCTCCGCCATCTTAGCTCCTCCCGATTCAACCGAGTGGGTCTTAATAATTTTTGGCAGAACAGAGAGCACTGTACAATTATTTAATCTTTTAAAATTGTAAGTTCCATTTTTTTTTTGTCCTCAGAATATCCCAGATCAAGCTTTAATCATAATAGTAAGCACTGATTGTCACTTTACAAAAAAATTATAAGCCAATATAAAACAACACTAAAGCCATTTCTCTTTAAGTGAGAGCATCAGAGACCAAAATCTGCTTCTAAAAGTGCACACAGGTCATTAAGTAAACAGAACTAGGAAAAATACAGTCTTTACAGATCAACTTCTCAACTCCACTTTACTTAATGTTCTATAACATATCAACTTAAAATTTAAATCAAGTATATTCTTGAACTGTAATTTCCCCCTTTACTTTTATATTTTGGTGGGCCAGTCTTATGGACTGAACATTTGTGTCCCTCCAAAATTCATAGGTTGAAGCCCTCATGTTTAGTGTGGATCTATAAGGAAGTCATTACGGTTAAATGAGGTCATAGGAGGGGGTCTTGATCTCCTAAGATTGGAGACCTTATGAGAAGAGACACCCAAGAGCTCTTTCTGTCTCTTTCTCTGTCCACGCACAAACACGAGGTCAAGTGAACACAGAGAGAGATGGTGGCCACTTCCAAGTCAAGAGAAGAGGCTCCAAGATGAAACAACTCCTACTGACACCATGATCTTAGATTCTCAGCATCTAGAACTTTGTGAAATAAATTTCTGTTCTTTAAGCCACCCAGTCTGTGGCATTTTGTTATTACATCCTGAGCAGACTAACATATTCACAAAATTATTCTTCTAACTAAAACACTGATACTTAATAATGTTAGTTGCAAAAAAAAATGGTGTTAGTTGCTCAGTCATGTCCGACTCTTTGCAACCCCATGGACTATAGCTCACCAGGCTCCTCTAACCATGGAATTCTCCAGGCAAGAATACTGGAGTGGGTAGCTATTCCCTTCTCCAGGGGATCTTTCCAACCCAGGGATCGAACCCAGGCCTCCCACATCGCAGGCAAATTCTTCACCATCTAAGCCACCAGGGAAGACCTGCTACTTAATAACGCTAATGCATTTCTTATTTTTCTGTCTATACAAAACATTTGAAAAATGTTTCTGGTCTAAAAAATAACCACAAAATATTTGTACAACTAATGGAAATTTAAAACATTACATGACTAATATTCCACTTATTACCAGTCCTATTCTAGTCCCCTTCTCCTACAGTATAAGTTGTGAATTTTTCTTTCTCTTGTCTGTGCTTGCACATGGAATTCCACCCTCTTGACTTGAAACTGTAGGCTTTTCTAACTTCAACAAAATAAGGAAAAAGTGTTCTTTATTTCTGACAGCATTAAATCAGATACAACACTGCACCAAATTGTTATCCTTGTAAATGCTGTTTCTAATAAAATTGGTTTTGTAAGTTCCCTGGACTTGAGTTGCAATGTCTCTGAAAGTAATTCTTTAAAAATCTAAATCTGGAGCAAAGCTTGACACCATGTCCTGCCCACTGTCCACTGCACACAGTGGGGTATCTCTCCAGAAACTTGCTTCAGACCTGTAAACTCCCCCATCCATTAAATCATTGGTGTCTTTGTTGCTGACTCCAGGCTGTTTCTTCAGTCTTGAAGCTGGGCAGGCACAGGCCTTGTAGGCCTGAGGGTGCAGTCCAGTAACTGGTGGAGCCAACCAAGAAACCAAAGAAACTGCCACTAGTGCCAAGATGTTGAAAACACAGGATGGGGAATGGAAAGGTGCAGGGACTGTCGGGCCTGGAAGTTGCAGTGGTAATCCTGGGGTGTCTGTCTTTGCTGAAGGGGGGCCACCAAGAGATCTGGAGAGCAGTAGCCTCTAATGGCTCTGCTATTGTATCAGAGTGAGCCTTCTGCAATTGGCAAAGCTATCTTTCAAGAAGGATTTGGTATTTCTCTTGTGCCTCTGAGATGTAAATAATCTATCTGGGCTCTCTGGAACTTTAATCTTACATGACCTCTAATGGGAAATAGATGGGGAAACAGTGGAAACAGTGGCAGACTTTATTTTGGGGGCCTCAAAATCACTGCAGATGGTGATTGCAGCCATGAAATTAAAAGACGCTTACTCCTTGGAAGGAAAGTTATGACCAACCTAGATAGCATATTCAAAAGCAGAGACATTACTTTGCCAACAAAGGTCTGTCTAGTCAAGGCTATGGTTTTTCCAGTGGTCATGTATGGATGTGAGAGTTGGACTGTGAAGAAAGCTGAGCACTGAAGAATTGATGCTTTTGAACTGTGGTGTTGGAGAAGACTCTTGAGAGTCCCCTGGACTGCAAGGAGATCCAACCAGTCCATCCTAAAGGAGATCAGTCCTGAGTGTTCATTGGAAGGACTGATGCTGAAGCTGAAACTCCAATACTTTGGCCACCTCATGCGAAGAGTTGACTCATTGGAAGAGACCCTGATGCTGGGAGGGATTGGGGGCAGGTGGAGAAGGGACGACAGAGGATGAGATGGCTGGATGGCATCACCGACTCAATGGACATGAGTTTGGGTAAACTCTGGGAGTTGGTGATGGACAGGGAGGCCTGGCATGCTGCGATTCATGGGGTCTCAAAGAGTCAGACATGACTGAGAGACTGAACTGAACTGAAGGGTAAAGAAAGAAAAAAGTGCTTTTAGGTAAACTCTGTAGAAATTATTGTGTTTGGGAATGTCTATCTGAAATAGTCTCCCTAGATTTTGTTGAAATGAAGTTGAAAGAAGAGAGTTCATGAGTCATTTCGAACAGGGTAAAATGTTGAAATATTAATTGCTGGGCAAGTCTATCTACCTTTGTTTGCTTAGGAGAGGAAGACTAAACATTAAGTTTCCCAATCAGGAAGTGCATGATTACTTGCTTCTTGTTTTTATTTATTTATTTATTTTTTGCCAGAGATTAAGATTCTCAAGCGTTAAGATTATAATCAGTCATAATTCTTGTAACCAAATTTCTTTATCCATCACATTGTGATCAAGTGTTTGTGCCTTTTAAAAAGACTTTTGACATTTGTTACTGCTGTACTCTGATGTTTTAGCAAAAGTGCTTCATCTTCAAGAAGATTTGTAGGAAGGGCCTCTTGACCATTACAGGTCTCTGATAAATTTCATCTTACACTGCTGAACTGATAGCTCAGTTGGTAAAGAATCCACCTGCAATGCAGGAGACCCTGGTTCGGTTCCTGGGTCAGGAAGATCCCCTGGAGAAGGCATAGGCTACTCACTCCAGTATTCTTGGGCCTCCCTTGTGGCTGAGCTGGTAAAGAATCCGCCTGCAATGTGGGAGACCTGGATTCGATCCCTGGGTTGGGAAGATCCCCTGGAGAAGGGAAAGGCTACCCACTCCAGTATTCTGGTCTGGAGAATTCCATGGATTATAGTCCATGGGGTTGCAAACAGTTGGGCACAACTGAGCGACTTTCACAGGATACTGCTGAACTGGATAAGAACTTGAAGAATCCTAATAGAAGACCTGATGGCTTCATAAAAAGTTAACAGAAAGACTGGTTACTGAATGACCTAGTAAATATGGTTATAACATTTATGGGTTTTGTCTGGAATGTTATTGTTTTTGATCTGTGTTTTTCAGATATGAAGAAGCCCTTTTGCTCAAGTTGGCTATGATTTAGAGCCATTTGGTAAACTACACCTGGGGTAGAATTAAAGCATTTTTCGTCTCTACCTGGTCCCTCCAGAAGTTAGAGACCCTTAAGTTCTGAGCAGCCTTCTCAGGGGGGTGATAAAGACTATCTCTGGACATGTGTAGGAATCTTAATGTTTTGGGGACTGAGAGACCCACCAAGTATAGCCTGAGAGCACGTCTTTGGCACGGCTTCACTGGCTTCCAGAGGCCTTTTGGAAATTCCGTCCGAGACTCCCAAGGAGTGCTCCCTCAGTCAGTTTGGAGGAATATCATTGCGTGGTGTTAGGAGAAGGCAATGGCAACCCACTCCAGTACTGTTGCCTGGAAAATCCCATGGGTGGAGGAGCATGGTAGGCTGTCGTCCATGGGGTTGCACAGAGTCGAACATGACTGAAGCGACTTAGCAGCAGCAGCAGCATTGCGTGGTGAGACTCTGAGTGTGGTCAATTGACCAGGCTTATTTTGCAAACAAATTACTTTTGATGATCTGTGTTTGGTGGAATGAGGGTAATTTTAGAGAGAACAATATTCCAGTTCTGTTCATTGAGCTCTGTATTTAGGAAAGTTGTTGTGCTAGCCATACTTTTGCCCTGATGTTCTGGATGGAAAGAAAAAATTATCTAGTGAAATTGTCACAGAGTAAAACTACTCAGGAAGTGTGACACTGTTTGCTTTAAATCTACAACTAAAAGCACATGTAGGTGGACTTCCCTCGGGGTCCAGTGGTTAAGAATCTGTAGGGGACACAGGTTCAATTCCCAGTTTGGAAGATCCCACATGGTGTGTGGAAAACTACGCTCGAGTGCCACAGCCACTGAGCCCCACGTGCCCTAGAGCCCGTGCTTCGCAACAAGAGAAGCCACCGCGATGAGAAGCCCACGCTCAGCAACAGACAGTAGCCCCTGCTCGCCACAACCAGAGAAAGCCGCAGACAACAACCAAGACCCAGCGCAGTCAAAATTTTTTTTCTTTTTTAAAAAGCTATAAAGAAGCACACAAATAAAATAAATACATTTTTAAAAGAAAAACACACATAGGGGTTTCCCTGATGGTGTGTGTGTGTCAGTTGCTCAGTCGTGTCCAGTTCTTTGTGACCCTATGGACTGTAGCCCACGAAGCTCCTCTATCCATTGGGATGCTCCAGGCCAGAATACTGGAGTGGTTTGCCAGGCTGTCCTCCAGGGGATCTTCCTGACCCAGGGATCGAACCTGCATCTCTTACGTCTCCTGCATTGGCAAGTGGGTTCTTAACCCACTAAACCACCTGGGAAGCCCCTGATGGTTCAGTGGTTAAAACTCTGTGCTTCTACTACAGGGGGCTTGAGTCTGATTCCTGATAAGGAAGTTCCACATGCTGCATGGTGTGGCAAAAAAAAAAAAAAAAATTAAAAAGCATATGTATAATACTTGTGTAACAATTGGATAAAATATATGGCCTATAAAGTGTTTCCTCATTAACATAATGTCTGAGCCTGTTCATGAGATCTGATTAATTTTCCCTCAACATGAATGATTAGGTGAATATAAAGGAGGCCTAGGGACACAGTCTGAATCTAGACTAGGAGCCAACACCCCATCGAGGGTTGCATATTTTAATCATCAGTGCTTGCTATTGAAAGATATGCAATTAAAAAGAGAAATGATGGAAGAATCTGCACATATTGAGGAAGTCAGAAGGTTTATACATGGCTGAACTTAAATTTCACTGACCAGAGCAGCCCGACCTGTGGCCCTTCAGACATGCACTGTACATCTGTTTTGGCCACTGAGGAAGGGAATGCACTCAAAGGTCAAGTGGGAGTAGCTGTGGTTCAGACAACCAAATTAAAACTAGGTGGCCTCTGTATACGTAATTTTGGACATGTTCTTGTATTACTGAAAACTTGAGTTTTTTAAAAATTTATTTTAATTGGAGTCTAATTACTTTATAATATTGTAGTGGTTTTTGTCATACATTGACATGAATCAGCCACGGATGTACGTGTGTCCCCCATCCTGAACCCCCCTCCCACATCCCTCCCCATCCCATCCCTCAGGGTCATCCCAGTGCACCGGCCCTGAGCACCCTGTCTTATGTATTGAATCTGGACTGGTGATCTATTTCATATATGATATATACATGATTCAATGCTATTCTCTCAAATCGTCCCACCCTCACCTTCTCCCACAGAGTCCAAAAGTCTGTTTTTTACATCTGTGTCTCTTTTGCTGTCTCACATATAGGGTGATTGTTACCATCTTTCTAAATTCCATATATATGTGTTAATATACTGTATTGGTGTTTTTCTTTCTGGCTTACTTCACTCTGTATGATAGGCTCCAGTTTCACCCACCTCATTAGAATTGTTTCACACGCATTCTTTTAATGGTTGAGTTAATATTCCATTGTGTATATGTACCACAGCTTTCTTATCCATTCATCTGCCAATGGACATCTAGGTTTCTTCCATGTCCTGGCTATTATAAGCAGTGCTGCAATGAACACTGGGGTACATGTGTCTCTTTCAATTCTGGTTTCCTCGGTGTGTATGCCCAGCAGTGGGATTGTGGGTCTAAGTCAGTTCTATTTCCAGTTTTTTAAGGAATCTCCACACTATTCTCTATAGTTGCTGTACAGTTTGCATTCCCATCAACAGTGTAAGAGGGTTCCCTTTTCTCCGCACCCTCTCCAGCATTTATTGTTTGTAGACTTTTTAATAGCAGCCATTCTGACTGGCATGAGATGGTACCTCATTGTGGTTTTGATTTGCATTTCTCTGATAATGAGTGATGTTGAGCATCTTTTCATGTTTTTGTTAGCCATCTGTATGTCTTCTTTGTAGAAATGTCTGTTTAGTTCTTTGGTCCATTTTTTGATTGGGTCATTTATTTTTCTGGAATTGAGCTGTAGGAATTGCTTGTATATTTTTGAGATTGTCAGTTGCTTCTTTTACTATTATTTTCTCCCATTCTGAAGGCTGTCTTTTCACCTTGCTTATAGTTTCCTTCGTTGTGCAAAAGCTTTTAATTAGGTCCCATTTGTTTATTTTTGTTCTTATTTCCATTACTCTGGGGGGTGAGTCATAGAAGATCCTGCTGTGATTTATATCAGAGAGTGTTTTGCCTATGTTTTCCTCTATTTCTGGTCTTACATTTAGATCTTTAATCTATTTTGAGTTTATTTTTGTGTATGGTGTTAGAAAGTGTTCTAGTTTCATTCTTTTACAAGTGGTTGACCAGTTTTCCCAGCACCACTTGTTAAAGAGATTGTCTTTTCTCCATTGTATATTCTTGCCTCCTTTGTCAAAGATAAGGTGTCTATAGGTATGTGGATTTATCTATGGGATTTCTATTTCATTCCATTGATCTATTTTTCTGTCTTTGTGCCAGTACCATACTGTCTTGATGACTGTAGCTTTGCAGTATAGTTTGAAGTCAGGCAGGTTGATTCCTTCAGTTCCATTCTTCTTTCTCAAGATTGCTTTGGCTATTCAAGGCTTTTTGTATTTCCATACAAATTGTGAAGTTATTTGTTCTAGTTCTCTGAAAAATACCATTAGTAGCTTGATAGAGATTGCACTGAATCTATAGATTGCTTTGGGTAGTATACTCATTTTCACTGTATTGATTCTTCCAATCCATGAACATGGTATATAGACGCTTGCTCCTTGGAAGGAAAGCTATGACCAACCTAGATAGCATATTCAAAAGCAGAGACATTACTTTACCAACAAAGGTTCGCCTAGTCAAGGCTATGGTCTTTCCTGTGGTCATGTATGGATGTGAGAGCTGGACTGTGAAGAAGGCTGAGCGCCGAAGAATTGATGCTTTTGAAGTGTGGTGTTGGAGAAGACTCTTGAGAGTCCCTTGGACTGCAAGAAGATCCAACCAGTCCATTCTGAAGGAGATCAATCCTGGAATTTCTTTAGAAGGAATGATGCTAAAGCTGAAACTCCAGTATTTTGGCCACCTCATGCGAAGAGTTGACTCATTGGAGAAGACTCTGATGCTGGGAGGGATTGAGGGCAGGAGGAGAAGGGGACGACAGAGGATGAGATGGCTGGATGGCATTACTGACTCGATGGATGTGAGTCTGAGTGACCTCCGGGAGCTGGTGATGGACAGGGAGGCCTGGCGTGCTGCGGTTCATGGGGTCGCAAAGAGTCGGACACGACTGAGCGACTGATCTGATCTGATCTGATTTGTGTCATCTTTGAAAATCTTTCATCAGTGTTTTATAGTTTTCTATATATGGGTCTTTTGTTTCTTTAGGTAGATTTATTTCTAAATATTTTATTCTTTTCATTGCAAAGGTCAATGGAATTGTTTCCTTAATTTCTCTTTCTGTTCTCTCATTGTTAGTGTATAGGAATGCAAGGGATTTCTGTGTGTTAATTTTATATCCTGCAACTTTACTATATTCATTGATTAGCTCTAAAACTTGAGTTTTCTGAACTATATTCCAGACTGGGACAAAAACCACAGGCAGTTGTGGTATTATCTCTGAAGGATCTCTGAAGGCAGTTATTTCTTGTGTTTTGCTTAATTGTCATGATCCCCTCTGCATTGTGGTGATGTCTCAGATAGGGGGTTTTCTAGCAGCCTGATCCCCATGTGAGAAAAATATGGAACAGAGCCAAGGTGAATCCCCAACAGACCTACAGTGTAAGTGAGAAAATGTTTGTTGTAAGCCACTGAGGTTTGGGAATGGGTTTTTTCCTGCACCATGACCTGGCCTATATTGATGAGTATGTGAAGCATGTCAAATGAAGCAGAGCAACAAAATGGAAGAGGTCTTGGACTTTGATGACCTTCTCAGAGGAATAATGGGCTCCCCTGGTGGCTCAGTGGTAAGAATCTGCATGCCAATGCAGGAGACACAGGCTTGTTCCCTGGATTGGGAAGATCCCTTGAAGAAGGAAATGGCAACCCATGCCAGTATTCTTGCTTGGAGAATCCCATGGACAGAGGAACCTGGTGGGCTACAGTCCATGGGGTTGCAAAAGTCAGACACGACTTAGCAACTGAACAACAACAAGCAACAGAGGAGTAACAAATCATTTTTTACTTCTTTATGAGAAATAGGAGGCAGTATAGCAAAATTGGTAAGAGCGAGGTCTCAGGGGCCAGCTGCCTGGGTTCAAATCCCAGCTCTGCCTCCTTGCTGGGCTTCCCTGGTGGCTTAGGTGGTAAAGAATCTGCCTGCAGTGTGGGAGACCTGGGTTCAATCCCTGGGTCGGGAAGATCCCCTGGAGGAAATGTCAACCCATTCCAATATCCTTGCCTGGAGAATCCCATTCTCAGAAAAGCCTGGTGGGCTACAGCCTGTGAGGTCACAAAGAAGGTCTGACGTAACTGAGCGACTAACACTTTCACTTTCATGAGAAATAAATTTCTAAATTATTTAAGCCATTGTTAATTTGAGGTTTCTGTAAAAGCATCAGAACCAACCTTGGAACCCAAACACATGCCATCCTTACTCTCATCTCCTTGTCCCTCCTACTCATCCTAGGTAGTGAAGAGTCTTTATTCATATATCAACTTACATCAGCTGCACCATGTAGCAGACTCTGCTGTATCCTCTCACACTCTCTTGCAGGTTGAAGTTCTCTGGAAGCAGATGCTGAGCTGCTCTAAACAAGTGCAAGATGTTTACAACAGAGCAAACCCTCTGAAAAGAACAGGAGGAAGTAGACTCAGGTAGAGAAAGACGCTGAATGAGATGTAGCCCTCCAAGAACCTCAGCCATTCTGGCAGGATGCTGTGCAGTGAATTGTGCCCAACGGAGTTGTCCTGCGTTGAGCTGAATGGCTGAGGTTTGATACTGTCCTTAACAATTTTATAGTTGTCAGTTGTGAGCTGAGTCTGGGAGTGGTCTGTGCCTCCAAGCAAGGCAGCTCATTGCAGTTGAGGTGGGCCCTGAAGGAGCTGACATTTAGAGACTGGTCTGCCATCTGCCTTCTTCCAAGTCTGGGTAGGAAGCCTCCTTTGAAGGGGACATGGGTGGTGCACCCCCACATCCACAATACTCCAACTTCCTACAACTTCCTTTTATTCTCTCATGCACAAGTAATGATCTCATTCCCTAAATATAGTTATTTTATTTTTATTGACATCCAAAACATTTTGCATTGGGGTATAGTTGATTCGGAGAAGGCAATGGCACCCCACTCCAGTACTCTTGCCTGGAAAATCCCATGGATGGAGGAGCCTGGTGGGCTGCAGTCCATGGGGTCGCTAAGAGTTGGACACGACTGAGTGACTTCACTTTCACTTCTCACTTTCATGCATTGAGGAAAGAAATGGCACCCCACTCCAGTATTCTTGCCTAAAGAATTCCAGGGACGGGGGAGCCTGGTGGGCTACCGTCTATGGGGTCCACAGAGTCGGACACGACTGAAGCGACTTAGCAGCAGCAGCATAGTTGATTAGCAATGTTGTGATAGTTTCGGGTGAACAGTGAAGGGACTCAGCCACACATAGACATGTATCCATTCTCCCCCAAACCCCACTCCCATTCAATTACATTGAGCAGAGTTCCATGTATTATACAACGGGTCTTTGTTGGTTATCCATTTTAAATATAGCAGTGTGTACATGTCCTTCCCGGAGTCCTTAACTATCCCTTTCCCTCAGCAACCATGAGTTCCTTTTCTAAGTCTGTGAGTCTCTGTTTTGTAAGTAAGTTCATTTGTATCATTGTATCATTTTTTTTTTAGAGTCCACATATCAGGGATGTCATATGATATTTCTCCTTCTCTGTCTGGTTTATTTCACTCAGTATGACACTCTCTAGGTCCATCTGTCCATCCATGTTGCTGCAAATGGCCTTACCCAAATATACTTCTGATCTATTCTGTGGTTCATGGCAGCAACCGCATTTATAGTGTATTTCACGTAGTTCTAAAGACCAGGATACAGTTGCCTTTCTACACTGGAGAATCTATATAACCAAAAATTCTACAACATTTGTTTTTATGCTTTTTTTTTTTCTTCTGCAATCAACACAAGGGAAACGGAGGGAGGCGAAAAATGTTTTGTTCAATTTCTTTTCTTTTTAGCAGGAAAAACCCCACCCATTTGCAATCTGAATGGCCATAAGTTCTCTAGTTATCAGTGACATTGAGATTTTTAAGACCCATCTGATATTGTTTGAGCTCTCATTATGTGTAAATACAGAAAATTTGGTCCTTTCTCTAGTTTCCTTGCATTAAGATTTCTGAGTGCCAGCAATGCTTCCACACTCCACAGATCTCTTCTAGTCCTCTCCTCTCACTTTTTGCTCTGAACTGCTATGTCAAGACCTCTGCTGGTTATCTCCTTGATGGACCGAACAACTCTTGCAAGCTCTGCCCCTTCCATGCTGCTCTGTATCCCAAGAAGAAAAAGATCTCTTCCTCTGTTTCCCAAGTTACATGAAATATCAGACCCCAATTTTAGCAAAACATAGTAAAGACTTGCTTAGAGTGAGAGGGAAAAATTTTAAATTAGATATTAGATAGCACTGTGCCCAGAGTCCTTTGACCACAGGTTATCCTGATGGTTTTTCTCTCCTTATCCTCCTTCTACTGCCATTTTTCCCCCCTGAAATATTTGAGAGTAAGTTGCAGACATAATACTCCTTCCCTCATGGCTCAAACAGTAAAGAATCCACCTGCAAAGTAGGAGACCTGAGTTTGATCACTGGGTCTGGAAGATCCCTTGGAGAAGGGAATGGCAACCCACTCCAGTGTTCTTGCCTGGAGAATTCCATGGACAGAGGAGCCTGGCAGGCTACAGTCCATGGGGTCACAAAGTCAGACACTGAGCGACTAACACTTTCATTTTTCACTAGTACTTTGGTGGTTATTTCTTAAGAATAAGGACATTCACAGTACAATAATCAAAACCAGGAAATTAAAACTGATACACTACTATGACCTAATCTATAGACCTTATTTGAATTTTATGGCAAAAGAAAAAAATCTGGTCTGGGATACAATCTAGGGACACATATTATATTTGTGTTTCTTAATCTCCTTTAATCTGGAATGGTTCTCTAGTTCCCCAGTTCATGGGGTCACAAAGAGTTAGACACAACTGAAGCAACTTAGCACACACACATGCATACACTGGAAAATCCAGAAAAGCTTAGTAACTCTATCGCGGCAAGTTCTAAAATACAAGTTTAAAGAAGAGAGAGTTTGAGCATTACACAAACTACCCACAGCGAGTTTTAAAATACAAGTTTAAAGAAGAGAGAGTTTCAGTATTACACAAACTACCCACAAGAACAGAAGAGGAAACCCTGCCTACATAACTTTATGATGCTAGCATACTTTGTTTTTAAATCCCTTTATTTTGCATATTTCTTCTAGCTATTTCCTGGATTTACATTTTTCTTGTTTTAATTGAGGTATAGTTGGTTTACAATGTTGTGCTAGTTTCTTCTGTACAGCAAATTGATTCAGTTATATATGTATATGTATGCTGTGTTGTGCTTAGTTGCTCGGTTGTGTTGTTTATCTATTTTATATATAGGGATATGAAATTAATCCCCAACTCCTAATTTATCTCTCTCCTACCCATTTCCTCTTTGGACTCTTTGTGACCCCATGGACTGTAGCTCTTCAGGTTCCTCTGTCCATGGGGATTCTCCAGGCAAGAATACTGAAGATGTATATTTTTATATATATATATATTCTTTTTCATATTCTTTTCTATTATATATATATATTGAATATAGTTTCTTGTGCTTATACAGTAGGTCCAGGTTGTTTATCTATTTTAGATATAGAAAGTGAAAGTGAAACTCACTCAGTCGTGTCCCACTCTTTGCGACCCCATGGACTATACAGTCCATGGAATTCTCTAGGCCAGAATACTGGAGTGGGTAGCCTTTCCCTTCTCCAGGGGATCTTCCCAACCCAGGGATTGAACCCAGGTCTCCCTCACTGCGGGTAAATTCTTTGCCAGCTGAGCCACAGGGGAAGCTGAAGAATACTGGAGTGGGTAGCCTATCCCTTCTCCAGTGGATCTTCCCAACCCAGGAATCGAACTGGGGTCTCCTGCATTGCAGGCAGATTACCAACTGAGCTATCAGGGAAGCCCCTTTATATATAGAAGTGTGTAATTAATCTCCAACTCCTAATTTATCCCTCTTCTATCCACCTCCTCTTTGGAAACTGTAACATTGCTTTCTATGTCTATGAGCCTGTTTCTGTTTTGTAGACAAGTTTACATGTATATTAACTTTTTAAATTCTACATATAAGTGATATCATATATTTGTCTTTGTCTGACTTCTTCACTTAATATGATAATCTCTAGGTCCATTCATGTTGCTGCAAATAGCATTATTTCATCCTTTTTAAAAAATGGGTGAGTAGTATTCACATATATATATATATATATATGCCACATTTTCTTTATCCATCCATCTATCAATGGGATACTTAGGTTGCTTCTACCTCTTGGCTGTTGTACATATTGCTGCTATGAACACTGGCTAGCATAATCTTGATAATCAGTTGGACAAGTAAAATCTGAGAGGAAAATTGCAGATCATCATCACTCAATGTCTAGATGAAAAAAAATTCTAAATAAAATTTTAGCAAACCAAATCCAGCAATATCTAAAAATGATAATACATCATGGCCAAGGTGATTTGAATCAGGAATCCATTTATTTTTTTCTTCTAGTTTTACTGAGATATAATTGACACACAGCACTGTATCTAAATGAGGAATTTAATATTCATTTTAGCACTAGAAAATCAATCAGTTTGTAACTTGACAGATTAGAAGATCAAATGAGAAAAATCATATGATCAGCTGAACAGATGAGAAGGCGTCGAATAAATTTTGGATATTCTTTCATGATAAAGCCTCTTAGCAAATTAGAACTATGACCAAACTTTTGGGAAGTGATAAAAAGAGTTTATGAGAAAACACACAGCAAATAGTTTTCATGCCGAGAAACTACTGCTGCTGCTGCTGCTAAGTCGCTTCAGTCGTGTCCGACTCTGTGCGACCCCATAGAAGGAAGCCCACCAGGCTCCCCCGTCCCTGGGATTCTCCAGGCAAGAACAGTGGAGTGGGTTGCCATTTCCTTCCCCAATGCATGAAAGTGAAAAATGAAAGTGAAGTCGCTCAGTCGTGTCCGACTCTTAGCGACCCCATGGACTGGAGCCTACCAGGATCCTCCGTCCATGGGATTTTCCAGGCAAAAGTACTGGGGTGGGGTGCCATCGCCTTCCCCGGAGAAACTACTGAGATATCCCCTTAAGACAGTGAACATAGGAAGAGTGCCTACTATCAACACTTATTCACTGCTTCCCAAGAGATTCTAGCTAATCCAGTTGAGCAGGAAAAATAGAAAATAGGTACTGAAAAGACTATTGTTTTCTGGGTTCTTTTGGTGTTTTAGCCAAGTTGCTTGGCTTGCAGGCTCTTAGTTTCCAAACTAGGGATTGAACCTGGGCCTTAGCAATAAATGAAACCACTGAGTCCTAACCACTGGATCTCCAGGGAATTCCCTGCTGGACGATGTTTTATTTATTTATTTTTGGCTGTACTGGGTCTTTGTTGCTGCATGGACTTTCTCCAGTTGCTGTGAGCAGGGGTTACTCTCTCATCGCAGTGCCGAGGGCTTCTCGTTGCGGTGGCTTCTCTTGTTGTGGAACACGGGCTCCAGAATCCACGGGCTTCAGTAGTTGCGGCTCCAAAATCCACAGGCTTCAGTAGTTGCGGCTCCAAAATCCACAGGCTTCAGTAGTGGCGGCTTGTGGGCTCTGGAATACAGGCTCAGTAGTTGTGGCGTGTGGGCTTAGTTGCGTTGAGGCATGTGGGATATTCCCAGACCAGGGATTGAATCTGTGTCCATTGCATTGCAAGGTGGATACTTTACCACTGAGCCATCAGGGAAGCCTATGTTTTTTAAAAGTGCAGAAAAATCATTAGAATAATAAGGAAGTATGTCAATTTACTGGTTGCAGAAATCTACGCATGCAAAGTAATTGTACTTATATTATCAAACAGATAGAAAAGAATTTTCCATTTATTTTTGACTGTGCTGGGTCTTTGTTGTTGCACACACGTTTTTCTCTAGTTAAGGCAAGTAGGGGGCTACTTTTCACTGGATGCACAGTCTTCTCATTGCGGTGGCTTCTCTAGTTGCAGAGCACGGGGCTCTAGGCAAGCCGGCTCAGTAGTTGCAACTCCCTGACTACAGCGCAGGCTTCGCAGTTGTGGCCCAAAGGCTTAGTTGCTCTGTGGCATGTGGGATCTTCCCAGACCAAGGATTGTCCCCTGCACTGGCAGGTGGATTCTTAGCCACTGTGCCACCAGGGATGTCCCCCAAAATTATTTTTGAAAGATACTATCTAAAACTGCCTCAAAAATTAGGGACATGGGACTATCTGACAAAAGGTGCGAGATCCTTCAGGAAAATTGTATATAACTTTATTGTGAGACATTAAAGAAAATGTAATTAAGTATAGGATATATCATGTATCAGGTCAGGGCTGGACGTCTTTCCCTTCTTGGACTGGGAAGAGCCTTAAAGAGCGTACGGAGAGGAAGTTGGGCGTTATAGATCACAGATGACAGAAACTGTAATCTCATAGAGATGTCATTGTCTCCAAACTGATCTACAGATATTTGCAGCACAAGTCAAAAAAGAAAAAGAAAAAAGTCTGAAAATAGCAAACGTTGGAAAGTGCTTAGAAAACTAGAAAAAGAAGCCTGAGACGAACACACGTACTATTGTTCCTTACTAAGGTGCATAACAAATTATCCCCAAACTCAGTTGCATAAAATAACCATACTCACAGATCCTGAGAGCCTGGAATCCGGACAGGGGATATGTTGTTCCATTCATTTTCAACTGGCCTGAAGGTTGGGGTTGGAATCCTGCGAAGGTTCAGTCTGCGGCTGATGGTAGGAGACGCCACTAATTCGGAGGTTCCTTAGGCATTCCTCCCTCCCTCCCTTCTTCCCTCCCTCTCCTTCTCTCTCTCTCTCTCCCGGTTTTAAAACGCGGCTTTCGAGAGTTTCTAAGTCTGAGGGTTCCGATCACAGGTCTTAGACCCGCTGAGCTGCAGAAACGTCTATTACCATAATTACCATAAAAAAGCGGACCTAAGAAAAGTATCAAGAAAATCGTATACCTTTGAGAGAAGCCAGTGGAGCTGGCTCCGGACCGATCATCCCAGATGATCGGGGAGTGTGTCCGAATCTGCCTCCGGATCTTCGCGCCACCCTCGTTTAGGTGCACAGACGGCTCTTACCCGGTCCCCAGAGGCGATTGGGCTTTAAGTCCAGGGGACAACTGTGCGGCTGGAACGAGGCGAGTACAGCTGGAAAGAGTCCCGAGTAGAAAGCCTGATACCCCTTCGGCTGTGATGAGCCAAATAAAGGACAGTCGAGTAAACGCTCAGGGTGGCTCCGGGCGCGTGGGGGACACTGCCTGACAAGCTGATTGGCTGCCGCGCTAACAGGCGGGAAGGGCCGCTGGCTGATGGGGACGCCGAGCCCGGAAGAAAGCGGACCTCGCGCGTTTCGTTTTCTTTGTTTCTTTAAGTGAGCTTCCTTCTTTTAGCCCTATCGTGCAGAATATCTAATAAAGTACAGATAAGCAGGCACACCACTCAGACAATCACGTGTTTAAAGCCCAGGCGTTGCCCTCACTAAGTTTCGAGGGGCGGAGGCAGCGTCGTCTCCTGGCTGGATGTGCCAGCTCGCCCAGCGTTTACCAGCTCGCCTTTCAAACTGGGGACAACAAGGATCCTGGAAACTTCTGAGCAGCGCACCTGGGTAAGTTTGTCGCCCCTTCCCCGCCCCCGCCCCCACAGTTACCAAACGGGCTTCCTTGGTGGCTCAGTTGGTAAAGAATCCACCTGCAATGCAGGAGACTCCAGTTCGATTTCTAGGTTGGGAAAATCCCCTGAAGCAGGGATAGGCTACCCACTCCAGTATTCTTGAGCTTCCCTTGTGGAGACCTGGGTTCCATCCTTGGGTTGGGAAAGATCCCCTGGAGAAGGGATAGGGTACCTACTCCAGTATTCTTGAGCTTCCCTTATGGAGGCCGGACTTCCCTGGTGGCTCAAAGGGTAAAGCGTCTGCCTACAATCCAAGAGACCTGGGTTCGATTTCCCTGGGTTGGGAAGATCCCCTGGAGAAGGAAATGGCAACCCACTCCAGTACTCTTGCCTGGAAATTCCCATGGACTGAGAAGCCTGGTAGGCTGCAGTCCATGGGGTCGCAAAGAGTCGGATACGACTGAGCGACTTCTCTGTGGAGGCCTGGGTTCGATCCCTGGGTTGGGAAGATCCCCTGGAGAAGGGATAGGCTACCCACTCCAGTATTCTGGCCTAGAAAATTCCATGGACTGTGTAGTCCATGGGGTGGCAAAGAGACAGATATGACTGAGCAACTTTCACTTTCACTACTGCCACTTATTTGAACCTCAGCTTCTTATCCTAAGTCTAATCGAGGAGCCCCCGACCCTTTTTGGCACCTTTCTTTTAGAGAAAGACAATTTTACCACCACGGTGGTGGGGATGGGGGTGGGGTGAGGGAGTGTCATTTTGGCAGTAATTCAAGTGATGAGGAGCAGCACGTCAAACTTCCGCTGGCCAACAGCTCACTTCCTGCTGTGCCCCACCCCACCCCACCCCCGACTCCTGCCCAGGGCCTAACAGACCTCGGACAGGTACCTGGTCTAGTCCACGGGCTACCTGTTACTCTCATTTCTGCCCAGAGCGGCACAACCCCACCCAGCCCACTCCTGGGCAGACCCCAGCCCGCTCCTGGGCAGACCCCGGCCCACTGTTCCCTCCCCTCTGAGTCTTGGCTCCGTGACTCTTGTCTCATTAGCTGCTGAGGCTTCTAAGTCGCTTCAGTCGTGTCCTACTCTGTGCGACACCATAGACAGCAGCCTACGAGGCTCCCCCGTCCCTGGGATTCTCCAGGCAAGAGTACTGGAGTGGGTTGCCATTGCCTTCTCTCTCTCGGTAGCAACATCTACCCAAAACCTACAGATTGTTAAGGACTTGGGATCCAGACACAGGATCTTGAGGTCACGGCTGGACGTCTTCCCCTGCATGGGCCTAGGGAGAGAAAGTTGGGGTCTTAGCAGCAGCATATCACAGGGAGGGAGGAAGGGCAAGGGACACATCAGGCATAAGGGGAGTTAGGGTTCTGTGGGTAAAAATGTGGCTGGCAGTCACTGGTGAACTGTCTTCTAAATCCACAAAGAGAAACCAAGCCCTTAGTGCTTTACCAGAGTTTATAATCTAAAAGGGAGTGGGGGAAAAAAAGCGGGGGGGGAATACAAAGAGCAAATTCTGATCAATTTCCAAATTTGCTGGTTGTCTAAACTCTACAGGTGTTCAGATACACATCAGCTTTATGTGTTTCCTTGAAGACTGAAAGGATATCTAGCTGAGCTGTCTCAGGAGATTTTTAAGCAATGAAACTGTAAAAAAACAATAGAAAGAACTTCTGAACTAAGACTTGACTCCTTTCCTTGTCTATTCTAAAGAGACAAGGAGAGAGCATTCTAAAGTTGAATGCTTTGGGGAATATTATCCTTGCCTACTTCACAGGGTTGCATAGGGAATAAAGCATTGAGTTACTTATTTACATAAATAAAATGAATGTGATAACTATTGGATACAACTTAATAGATAAGCATTATAAAATATAAGTGATCAGAGGTATAGATACTAATTTTTAATGTTCAATACATTAAATTTATACATGTATACATGCATAAATTACATAAGGTACTTGTAAATTTATAAGGACTCTGTAATGAAAAATATGGAAGCTTTGAGGTACTGAGATTCTGAGAAATAATTGTTGTTCAGTAAGTCATGTCCAACTCTTTGCAACTCCATGGATTGCAGCACACCAGGCTTCCCTGTCCTTCAACATCTCCTGGAGCTTGCTCAAACTCACGTCCATTGAGTCCGTGAAGCCATCCAACCATCTCATCCTCTGTCATCCCCTTCTCCTCCTGACTTCAATCTTTCCCAGCACCATGGTCTTTTCTAACGAGTCAACTCTTCACATCACGTGGCCAAAGTATTAGAGCTTTAGTTTCAGTATCAGTCCTTCCAATGAATATTCAGTGTTGATTTCCTTTAGAATGGACTGGTTTGATCTCCTTGCTGTCCAAGGTTTGGAAATAATCTGTGTGTTTATTATTGATTGAATACAAGTGACTAAAAATTTCAAGAGTTCAAATAAAATTAATCTATTTTTCAAAATAAATAAATAAATAAAAGGGAGTGGGGAGAAGAAGAACTACACCCTTTTAAACTAAATGCAAAGTGCTAAAGGAGAAGGCCAAAGAATGCACCATATGCTTGTGGTCTGTGATTTGTGTGTGTGCGTGTATGTGTGTGTATTTGGTACCTTGGTTTTTATTTCTCAGGAGTTAGTTTCTGTCACTTCTGGCCCACCTTTCTGTGCAGTTACCACCAACCTCATTCTGGCATAACTAAGGAGATGTGAAAGTCATCCCATTGCCCATTAAAAATAGCCAACAACTCAGGTTAAATCCCCAATCCAGGTCAGATAGAATTTTCCCCCAAGTCTGAAGTGTGGAAGATTTAAAAAACAACTCACCTGTAAAACTAGATCCAAGGTTCCAGGTGAGGTCAATGATTTTTAGGCTCTTAGGGATTTGATGGGAGAAGGCAATGGCAACCCACTCCAGTACTTTTGCCTGGAAAATCCCATGGATGGAGGAGCCTGGTAGCCTGTAGTCCATGGGGTCGCTAAGAGTCGGACACGACTGAGCGACTTCACTTTCACTTTTCACTTTCATTCATTGGAGAAGGAAATGGCAACCCACTCCAGTGTTCTTGCCTGGAGAATCCCAGGGACGGGGGAGCCTGGTGGGCTGCCGTCTATGGGGTCGCACAGAGTCAGACACGACTGAAGTGACTTAGCAGCAGCAGCAGCAGGGATTTGGTAGGCTTCAGTTCCCAGCACATTTAAGGACTGTGTTCCACCACCTAAAGGCAGTGGTTTTGAACTGTAGAAAGTTCTCCATAGTTACAGAGTTGGACTGGCACGGCCAGGATGTCATGCTCACCCACAAGCCCTGGGTCCTTTCTCTATGTGGTGTCTCAGTTCCAGCTTCCGTGGGTTCCCGGTTGCCCAGCAGGATGAGAAGGCATCGTCCTTAAGCACTTTGGGGGTGAGACAGTACATATGGTGAGTGAGCCAGAAGGATTCACCAGTGGTAGGGCCTGAAGCAGAGGGTGCTAAGGTTGGGAGGAAAGGTGAGAGGACTCTAGATGCAGAAGCTACAAGAAGACTGGGAGGCAGGGACTTCTTGGCAGGGCTTGTATTACAGAAGATACTAGGACTGGGACTCTGTTCTTGGGCATGAGTAGAACTGATTCTCCCTTTGGAATAGAGATGCAGAATCTTTTCTGTCAGGTCAGCAGAAAATGTGGACTTGTGTTTGAGTCAGCCCTCATGTCTAAGAAATACGAAGAAACTGGGTCTAAAGAATACTAGTTGTACTGCAATATTATGGAGAAAGCATAGGATGGCAGGCATACATATCTCTCTCTGCTCTTTTCTTTTTATTAATTTATTTTAATGATTTTATTTAAAATTTTTTATTCTATATTTGAGTATAATTAATTGACAATATTGTGTTAGTTTCAGGTGTACAGCAAAGTGACTCCCTTATACATGTATCTATTCTTTTTCAAATTCTTTTCCCATTTAGGTTATTACAGAATATTGAGCAGAGTTCCCTGTACATACAAATACAGTAGGTCTTTGCTCGTTATCTGTTTATGCAACATTAAGAATTTTATTAACGGTTATAATTATTTTTTTCACTTTTGAGAATGACTTTATTTTTTAATTTAAATTTATTTATTTTAATTGGAGGCTAATTACTTTACAATATTGTATTGGTTTAGCCATACATCAACATGAATCCACCACGGGTGTAGATGTGTTCCCAATCCTGAACCCCTCTCCCACCTCCCTCCCCATACCATCCCTCTGGGTCATCCCAGTGCACCAGCCCCAAGCATCCTGTATCCTGCATTGAACCTGGACTGGCGATTCATTTCTTATATGATACTATACATGTTTCTTAAAGTTGGCTTAAAGCTCAACATTCAGAAAACGAAGATCATGGCATCCAGTCCCATCACTTCATGGGAAATAGATGGGGAAACAGTGGAAACAGTGTCAGACTTTATTTTTCTGGGCTCCAAAATCACTGCAGATGGTGACTGCAGCCGTGAAATTAAAAGACGCTTACTCCTTGAAAGGAAAGTTATGACCAACCTAGATAGCATATTCAAAAGCAGAGACATTACTTTGCCAACAAAGGTTCGTCTAGTCAAGCCTATGGTTTTTCCTGTGGTCATGTATGAATGTGAGAGTTGAACTGTGAAGAAGGCTGAGTGCCGAAGAATTGATGCTTTTGAACTGTGGTATTGGAGAAGACTCTTGAGAGTCCCTTGGACTGCAAGGAGATCCAACCAGTCCATTCTGGAGATCAGCCCTGGGATTTCTTTGGAAGGAATGATGCTAAAGCTGAAACTCCAGTACTTTGGCCACCTCATGCAAAGAGTTGACTCATTGGAGAAGACTCTGATGCTGGGAGGGATTGGGGGCAAAAGGAGAAGGGAACAACAGAGGATGAGATGGCTAGATGACATCACTGACTCGATGGACGTGAGTCTGAGTGAACTCTGGGAGTTGGTGATGGACAGGGAGGCCTGGCATGCTGCAATTCATGGGGTCGCAAAGGGTCAGACACGACTGAGCGACTGATCTGATCTGATCTGATACATGTTTCAATGCCACTCTCCCAAATCATCCCACCCTCTCCACTCTCCCACAGAGTCCAAAAGACTGTTCTATACATCTGTGTCTCTTTTGCTGTCTCGCATACAGGGTTATCGTTACCATCTTTCTAAATTCCATATATATGCGTTAGTATACTGTATTGGTGTTTTCCTTTCTGGCTTACTTCACTCTGTATAATAGGCTCCAGTTTCATCCACCTCATTAGAATTGATTCAAATGTATTCTTTTTAATGGCTAAGTGATATTCTATTGTGTATATGTACCACAGCTTTCTTATCCATTCATCTGCTGATGGACATCTAGGTTGTTTCCATGTCCTGGCTATTATAAACAGTGCTGTGATGAACATTGGGGTACACGTGTCTCTTTCAATTCTGGTTTTCTCAGTGTGTATGCCCAGCAGTGGGATTGCTGGGTCATAAGGCAGTTCTATTTCCAGTTTTTTGAGGAATCTCCACACTGTTCTCCAAAGTGGCTGTACTAGTTTGCATTCCCACCAGCAGTGTAAGAGGGTTCCCTTTTCTCCACACCCTCTCCAGCATTTATTGCTTGTAGACTTTTGGATCACAGCCATTCTGAATGGCGTGAAATGGTACCTCATTGTGGTTTTGATTTGCGTTTCTCTGATAATGAGTGATGTTGAGCATTTTTTCACGTGTTTGTTAGCCATCTGTATGTCTTCTTTGGAGAAATGTCTATTTAGATCTTTGGCCCATTTTTTGATTGGGTTGTTTATTTTTCTGGAACTGAGCTGCAGGAGTTGCTTGTATATTTTTGAGATTTGTTGTTTGTCAGTTGCTTCATTTGTTATTATTTTCTCCCATTCTGAAGGCTATCTTTTCACCTTGTTTATAGTTTCCTTTGTTGTGCAGAAGCTTTTTAATTTTAATTAGGTCCCATTTGTTTATTTTTGCTTTTATTTCCAATATTCTGGGAGGTGGGTCATAGAGGATCCTGCTATGATTTATGTTGGATAATGTTTTGCCTGTGTTCTCCTCTAAGAGTTTTATAGTTTCTGGTCTTACATTTAGATCTTTAATCCATTTTGAGTTTATTTTTATGTATGATGTTAGAAAGTGTTTTAGTTTCATTCTTTTACAAGTGGTTGACCAGTTTTCCCAGCACCACTTGTTAAAGAGATTGTCTTTTCTCCATTGTATATTCTTGCCTCCTTTGTCAAAGATAAGGTGACCATAGGTGCATGGGTTTATCTCTGGGCTTTCTATTTTGTTCCATTGATCTATATTTCTGTCTTTGTGCCAGTACCATACTATCTTGATGACTATGGCTTTGCAGTATAGTTTGAAGTCAGGCAGGTTGATTCCTCCAGTTCCATTCTTCTTTCTCAAAATTGCCTTGGCTATTCAAGGTTTTTTTGTATTTCCATACAAATAGTGAAATTATTTGTTCTAGTTCTGTGAAAAATACCGTTGGTAGCTTGATAGGGATTGCATTGAGTCTATAGATTGCTTTGGGTAGTATCCTCATTTTCACTATATTGATTCTTCTGATCCATGAACATGGTATATTTCTCCATCTATTAGTGTCCTCTTTGATTTCTTTCACCAGTGTTTTATAGTTTTCTATATATAGGTCTTTAGTTTCTTTAGGTAGATATATTCCTAAGTATTTTATTCTTTTCGTTGCAATGGTGAATGGAATTGTTTCCTTAATTTCTCTTTCTATTTTCTCATTATTAGTGTATAGGAATGCAAAGGATTTCTGTGTGTTGATTTTATATCCTGCAACTTTACTATATTCCTTGATTAGCTCTAGTAATTTTCTGGTGGAGTCTTTAGGGTTTTCTATGTAGAGGATCATGTCATCTGCAAACAGCGAGAGTTTTACTTCTTCTTTTCCAATTTGGATTCCTTTTACTTCTTTTTCTGCTCTGATTGCTGTGGCCAAAACTTCCAGAACTATGTTGAATAGTAGTGGTGAAAGTGGACACCCTTGTCTTGTTCCTGACTTTAGGGGAAATGCTTTCAATTTTTCACTATTGAGGATAATGTTTGCTGTAGATTTGTCATATATAGCTTTTATTATGTTGAGGTATGTTCCTTCTATTCCTGCTTTCTGGAGAGTTTTTATCATAAATGGATGTTGAATTTTGTCAAAGGCTTTCTCTGTATCTGTTGAGATAATCATATGGCTTTTATTTTTCAATTTGTTAATGTAGTGAATTACATTGATTGATTTGCAGATATTGAAGAATCCTTGCATTCCTGGGATAAAGCCCACTTGGTCATGGTGTATGATCTTTTTAATGTGCTGTTGGATTCTGATTGCTAGAATTTTGTTAAGGATTTTTGCATCTATGTTCATCAGTGATATTGACCTGTAGTTTTCTTTTTTTGTGGCATCTTTGTCAGGTTTTGGTATTAGGGTGATGGTGGCCTCATAGAATGAGTTTGGAAGTTTACCTTCCTCTGCAATTATCTGGAACAGTTTGAGTAGGATAGGTGTTAGCTCTTCTCTAAATTTTTGGTAGAATTCAGCTGTGAAGCCATCTGGACCTGGGCTTTTGTTTGCTGGAAGATTTCTGATTACAGAAATTTCCTTGCTTGTGATGGGATCTGTTAAGATTTTCTATTTCTTCCTGGTTCAGTTTTGGAAAGTTGTACTTTTCTAAGAATCTGTCCATTTCTTCCACGTTGTCCATTTTATTGCCATATAATTGCTGATAGTAGTCTCTTATGATCCTTTGTATTTCTGTGTTGTCCGTTGTGATCTCTCCATTTTCATTTCTAATTTTATTGATTTGATTTTTCTCCCTTTGTATCTTGATGAGTCTGACTAATGGTTTGTCAATTTTATTTATCCTTTCAAAGAACCAGCTTTTGGCTTTGTTGATTTTTGCTATAGTCTCTTTTGTTTCTTTTGCATTTATTTCTGCCCTAATTTTTAAGATTTCTTTCCTTCTACTCACCCTGGGGTTCTTCATTTCTTCCTTTTCTAGTTGCTTTAGGTGTAGAGTTGGGTTATTTATTTGGCTTTTTTCTTGTTTCTTGAGGTATGCCTGTATTGCTATGAACTTTCCCCTTAGCATTGCTTTTACAGTGTCTCACAGGTTTTGGGTTGTTGTGTTTTCACTTTCATTCATTTTTATGCATATTTTGATTTCTTTTTTATTTCTTCTGTTATTTGTTGGTTATTCAGAAGCGTCTTGTTCAGCCTCCATATGTTGGAACTTTTAATAGTTTTTCTCCTGTAATTGAGATCTAATCTTACTGCATTATGGTCAGAAAAGATGCTTGGAATGATTTCAATTTTTTCGAATTTACCAAGGCTAGATTTATGGCCCAGAATGTGATCTATTCTGGAGAAGGTTCCGTGTGTGCTTGAGAAACAGATGTAATTCATTGTTTTGCGGTGAAATGTCCTATAGATATCAATTAGGTCTAACTGGTCTATTGTATCATTTAAAGTTTGTGTTTCTTTGTTAATTTTCTGTTTAGTTGATCTATCCATAGGTGTGAGTGGGGTATTAAAGTCTCCCACTATTATTGTGTTATTGTTAATTTCCCCTTTCATACTTGTTAGCATTTGTCTTACATATTGCGGTGCTCCTATGTTGGGTGCATATATAATTGTTATATCTTCTTGGATTGATCCTTTGATCATTATGTAGTGTCCTTCTTTGTCTCTTTTCACAGCCTTTGTTTTAAAGTCTATTTTATCTGATATGAGTATTGCTACTCCTGCTTTCTTTGGGTCTCTATTTGTATGGAATATCTTTTTCCAGCCCTTCACTTTCAGTCTGTATGTGTGCCTTGTTTTGAAGTGGGTCTCTTGTATACAACATATATAAGGGTCTTCTTTTTGTATCCATTCAGCCAGTCTTTGTCTTTTGGTTGGGGCATTCAACCCATTTACATTTAAGGTAATTATTGATAACTATGATCAATGCAAAGAAATAGAGGAAAACAACAGAATGGGAAAGACTAGGGGTCTCTTCAAGAAAATCAGAGATACCAAAGGAACATTTCATGCAAAGATGGGCACGATAAAGGACAGAGATGGTGTGGACCTAACAGAAGCAGAAGATATTAAGAAGAGGTGGCAAGAGTACACAGAAGAACTGTACAAAAAAGAGCTTCAAGACCTAGATAATCATGATGATGTGATCACTGACCTAGAGCCAAACATCTTGGAATGTGAAGTCAAATGGGCCTTAGAAAGCATCACTACGAACAAAGCTAGTGGAGGTGATGGAATTCCAGTGGAGCTATTCCAAGTCCTGAATGATGATGCTGTGAAAGTGCTGCACTCAATATGCCAGCAAATTTGGAAAACTCAGCAGTGGCCACAAGATTGGAAAAGGTCAGTTTTCATCCCAATCCCAAAGAAAGGCAATGCCAAGGAGTGCTCAAACTACCGAACAATTGCACTCATCTCACACGCTAGTAAAATAATGCTCAAAATTCTCCAAGCCAGGCTTCAGCAATATGTGAACCGTGAACTTCCTGATGTTCAAGCTGGTTTTAGAAAAGGCAGAGGAACCAGAGATCAAATTGCCAACATCCGCTGGATCATGGAAAAAGCAAGAGAGTTCCAGAAAAACATCTATTTCTGCTTTATTGACTATGCCAAAGCCTTTGACTGTGTGGATCACAATAAACTATGGAAAATTCTGAAAGAGATGGGAATACCAGACCACCTGATCTGCCTCTTAAGAAATCTGTATGCAGGTCAGGAAGCAACAGTTAGAACTGGTCATGGAACAACAGACTGGTTCCAAATAGGAAAAGGAGTACGTCAAGGCTGCATATTGTCACCATGTTTATTTAACTTATATGCAGAGTACATCATGAGAAATGCTGGACTGGAAGAAACACAAGTTGGAATCAAGATTGCTGGGAGAAATATCAATAACCTCAGATATGCAGATGACACCACTCTTATGGCAGAAAGTGAAGAGGGGCTAAAAAGCCTCTTGATGAAAGTGAAAGTGGAGAGTGAAAAGGTTAGCTTAAAGCTCAACATTCAGAAAACGAAGATCATGGCATCTGGTCCCATCACTGCATGGGAAATAGATGGGGAAACAGTGGAAACAGTGTCAGACTTTATTTTTCTGGGCTCCAAAATCACTACAGATGGTGACTGCAGCCCTGAAATTAAAAGACGCTTACTCCTTGGAAGGAAAGTTATGACCAACCTAGATAGCATATTCAAAAGCAGAGACATTACTTTACCAACAAAGGTTCGCCTAGTGAAGGCTATGGTCTTTCCTGTGGTCATGTATGGATGTGAGAGCTGGACTGTGAAGAAGGCTGAGCGCCGAAGAATTGATGCTTTTGAAGTGTGGTGTTGGAGAAGACTCTTGAGAGTCCCTTGGACTTCAAGAAGATCCAACCAGTCTATTCTGAAGGAGATCAATCCTGGAATTGCTTTGGAAGGAATGATGCTAAAGCTGAAACTCCAGTATTTTGGCCACCTCATGCGAAGAGTTGACTCATTGGAGAAGACTCTGATGCTGGGAGGGATTGAGGGCAGGAGGAGAAGGGGACGACAGAGGATGAGATGGCTGGATGGCATCACTGACTCGATGGATGCGAGTCTGAGTGACCTCCGGGAGCTGGTGATGGACAGGGAGGCCTGGCGTGCTGCGGTTCATGGGGTCGCAAAGAGTCGGACACGACTAAGCGACTGATCTGATCTGATGATCCCGTTGTGATTTACTTTATCATTTTGGGTTCAAGTTTATACACCCTTTTTGTGTTTCCTGTCTAGAGAATATCCTTTAGCATTTGTTGGAGAGCTGGTTTGGTGGTGCTGAATTCTCTCAGCTTTTGCTTGTCTGTAAAGCTTTTGATTTCTCCTTCATATTTGAATGAGATCCTTGCTGGGTACAGTATTCTGGGCTGTAGGTTATTTTCTATTCAAGACATGTAGAGCATAAACTCAGTCTGCTCACTGCCTTATGGGTCCCCTCAAATTGAGTGACAATGGCCACCCTCAACTTAAGGATTCCCCAGGTCATGCAGGTTCAAATAGTGCTTGAGTGACAGCTGACGCTGTCCACTGGGGCCTGGTGGAAACATGATCTCTGATGGTGCAGGAGCCCAGAGGGTCTTTCAATCTCTCTGTTCCATGTAGGACCCTCCACTATGCCTTTCTTTCACACCTTATTCACACAAAAAGATCTCCATATAAGTGATTCAGACTACCATGAGGGTGTGACTCTCTCTGAGTCTGTCTGCCCATGCATGTGCCTGTTTATTTTCCTCCTAATAAACACTATATTTTTTCACTAAAAAAATCTTATACCATTCTTCAGGAAACCACTTGACCATATATATTTAGATCTTTAAATATTTCGTCACTGGATCCACTGATTCAACTTTTAGAAATCTCTGTTTCTGTATATACTTCATCTACTTACATAGAGTTTTATAATTTTTACTTATTTATGTACCTAAGACCAAGTGTAACCTCATGTTTTAGAGCCAACCTTTATTTCCACAGATCTAGACACTTTCTTCACTTAACATGATTTTTCCCCTAGGGAAAAATCTTCCATTTCTATCACAGACGAGAAATTGCTGATTTTCTATTCTGGTCTCCATTCCCCATCCTAAAAAGTCTTTACATACGTTTGAACCATATTTGTATACTGAACTGAAGTACTTTGTCAGGAGACTCTTAGACTCACTGCAAAATAGAAGATGTAATTAGCCTATCCAAGCCTAAGTATAACTGATCTATGATCCTAGTATAATTTATTGAACAATTAAAAGTAACTTCAAGGTACTTCCTTAGTGGTCCAGTGGTTAAGACTTCACCTTTCAATGCAGGAGGTGCAGGTTCTATTTCTGGTTGGACAGCTAAGATACAACATGCCTCATGGCCAAAAAAACAAAACAAAACATAAAACAGAAGCAATATTGTAACAAATTCAATAAAGACTTTAAAAATGTTCCACATCCGCCCCCCCCCAAAAAAAATCTTTAAAAAAGCAATTTCCATTCCCAGCTGTATAAAAATAAATAATACTATGCTAATAATATATATAAAGTTATGAAGCAGTTAGTAAGGTTTTTAAAAATAGCTAATCATTATTTTACAAAAATTATTATATATAACATATTATTACACTGGAAAAACAAGATTCAAAACTGTTTGTCAAGTTTAGTATGAACCATTCTATATAAACTCTTCCATTAGAAAAAGCTCATCATGTTAGGTAAAGTGTTAAAAGAACAGAAAAACACCTTACATCTCTAATTTATATTATGTAGCTACTATAACTATACAGCCATGAAATTAAAAGACGCTTACTCCTTGGAAGGAAAGTTATGACCAACCTAGATAGCATATTCAAAAGCAGAGACATTACTTTACCAACAAAGGTTCGCCTAGTCAAGGCTATGGTCTTTCCTGTGGTCATGTATGGATGTGAGAGCTGGACTGTGAAGAAGGCTGAGCGCCGAAGAATTGATGCTTTTGAAGTGTGGTGTTGGAGAAGACTCTTGAGAGTCCCTTGGACTGCAAGAAGATCCAACCAGTCCATTCTGAAGGAGATCAATCCTGGAATTTCTTTAGAAGGAATGATGCTAAAGCTGAAACTCCAGTATTTTGGCCACCTCATGCGAAGAGTTGACTCATTGGAGAAGACTCTGATGCTGGGAGGGATTGAGGGCAGGAGGAGAAGGGGACGACAGAGGATGAGATGGCTGGATGGCATCACTGACTCGATGGATGCGAGTCTGAGTGACCTCCGGGAGCTGGTGATGGATAGGGAGGCCTGGCGTGCTGCGGTTCATGGGGTCGCAAAGAGTCGGACACGACTGAGCGACTGATCTGATCTGATCTGATCTGATAACTATACAAAAAAGATCTTAATGACACAGAAAACCACGATGGTGTGATCACTACCTAGAGCCAGACATCCTGGAATAGAGTCAAGTGGGCCTTTAGGAAGCACCCCTATGAACAAAGTTAGTGGAGGTGATGAAATTCCAGCTGAGCTATTTCAAATACTAAAAGATGATGCTGTTAAAATACTGCACTCAATATGCCAGAAAATTTGGAAAACTCAGCTGTGGCCACAGGACTGGAAAAGGTCAGTTTTCATTTCAATCCCTAAGAAAGGCAATGCCAGAGAATGCTCAAACTACCACACAATTGCACTCATCTCACACACTAGCAACGTAATGCTCAAAATTCTCCCAGTGAGGCTTCAACAGTATGTGAACCAAGAACTTCCAGATGTTCAAGCTGGATTTAGAAAAGGCAGAGGAACCAGAGAAATTGCCAATATCCACTGGATCACAGAAAAAGCAAGAGAGTTCCAGAAGAACATCTACTCCTGCTTTATTGACTATGCCAAAACCTTTGACTGTGTGGATCACAACAAACTGTGGAAAATTCTTCAAGAGTTGGGAATATCAGACCACCACACCTGCCTCCTGAAAAATCTGCACATCAAGAAGCAAAAGTTGGAACCAGACATGAAACAATGAACTGATTCCAAATTGGGAAAGGAGTATGTCAAGGCTGTATATTGTCACCTTGCTTATTTAGCCTATATGCAGAGTACATCATGAGAAACGCTGGGCTGGAAGAAGCACAAGCTGGAATCAAGATTGCTGGGAGAAATATCAATAACCACAGATATGCAGATGACACCACCCTTATGGCAGAAAGTGAAGAGGAACTAAAAAGCCTCTTGATGAAAATGAAAGAGGAGAGTGAAAAAGCTGGCTTAAAACTCAACATTCATAAAACCAATATCTTGGCATCCAGTCTGATCACTTCATGGCAAATGGATGGGGAAACAATGCAAACAGTGACAGACTTTATTTTCTTGGGCTCCAAAATCGCTGCAAATACTGACTGCAGCCATGAAATTAAAAGATGCTTGGTTATTGGAAGAAAAGCTATGACAAACCCAGACAACATATTAAAAAGCAGAGACGTTATTTTATTGACAATGGTCCATATAGTCAAAACTATGGTTTTTTCCAGTAATCATGTATGGATGTTACAGTTGGACCATAAACAAAGCTGAGCACTGAAGAATTGATGTTTATGAACTGTGGTGTTGGAGATGCCTCTTGAGAGTCCCTTGGACTACAAGGAGATCAAACCAGACAATCTTAAAGGAAATAAATCCTGAATATTCATTGGAGGGATGGATGCTGAAGTTGAAACTCCAATAATTTGGCCATCTGATGCGAAGAACTGCCTCATTGGAAAAGACCCTGATGCTGGGAAAGATAGAAGGCAGGAGGAGAAGGGAACAGAGGATGAGATCATTGGATGGCATCACTGACTCAATGGTCATGAGTTTGAGCAAGCTCCAGGAGTTGGTGATGGACAGGGAAGCCTAGCATGCTGCAGTCCATGGGGTCACAAAGAGTCAGACATGACTGAGCAACTGAACTGAACTATAACCTTGACACCAACATCTGTCAACAATAATATGAGAAAGGACAATTTTTGGACAATCTCATTCATGATCATAAATACAAATCTTAAACAAAATATTACAAGTCAGATTCAGTGTTAAGAAATGATAGCAGGAGAAAAGACTTCCCTAAATGTCCAGGGAACTGAGGCTTGGTGTTCCCAATGCAGGGGACCCAGGTTTGATCCTTAATCAGGGAACTAAAATCTCACATGCTGCAACTAAGAGTCTGCATGCCACAGTTGCAAGATCCCACATGCCACAAGGAAGATGCCACATGCTGCAACTTAGATCTGGCATGGCCAAATAAATAGAATAAGTAAATTTTTTTTAAAAAAAGAAATGATTACAGGAATGATGTCAGCAAAAAGGTGGATAAGGAAGCTTTGACTCCCCATGAAAACATAAAAAAAAAAAAAAAAAACAACCAGATGACTAAATAATCTGGGCTCCAAAATCACTGCAGATGATGTTTGCAGCCATGAAATTAAAAGATGCTTACTCCTTGGAAGGAAAATTATGGCCAGCCTAGACAGCATATTAAAAAGCAGAGACATTACTTTGCCAACAAAGGTCCGTCTAGTCAAGGCTATGGTTTTTCCTGTGGTCATGTATGGATGTGAGAGTTGGACTATAAAGAAAGCTGAGTGCAGAAGAATTGATGCTTTTGAACTGTGGTGTTGGAGAAGACTCTTGAGAGTCCCCTGGACTGCAAGGAGATTCAACCAGTCCATCCTAAAGGAGATCAGTCCTGGGTGTTCATTGGAAGGACTAATGCTGAAACTGAAACTCCAATACTTTGGCCACCTGATGTGAAGAGCTGACTCATTGGAAAAGACCCTGATGCTGGGAAAGATTGAAGGCAGGAGGAGAAGGGGATGACAGAGGATGAGATGGTTGGATGGCATCACCAACTCAATGGACATGGGTTTGGGTGGACTCCGGGAGTTGGTGATGGACAGGGAGGCCTGGTGTACTGCAGTTCATGGGGTTGCAAAGAGTCAGACATGACAGAGTGACTGAACTGAACTGAACTGAGCAATAGTAAGTGGTCAAAGGTAGTCAAGTGGATATATCAAGAAAACACAACATTCAAAACTGTAGGGAATTGCGTGACATTTTTGCTTGCCCTTGGTTCAAACTCTCCCTGGCTTGGCAAGATCTTGGTATGGATGAGGTAGCAACTCAGTTCCCACTTCCTTCCTTGACATGGAGGTGCCAGAACAGGCCTTACTTGTGATATTATAACCTGTCTTAAAAACTGCCTGAGGGATGGTGTCCCTATCGCCTCATTCAGACCCCAGGTGGGAAAAAGTGGCAGCCACTCTTTGTGAAGTCTTCAAGGAGATTATAAACATACAGATGTCTAAAATGAAAGATTACAGTTGAAGACATACAATAACCATCTAAAGCCTGGAGAAGGAGCTGGGGTGAGATTTTGGGGAAATCAAGGTATTGCAAAGCGACTGTGTATATGGAGAAATTGAATAAAGCTCAGGTAGGACTTGTGATCAGTAAAAGACCTGAGAATTTTTTAACCTCTCATGGGAGACAGACTCACTATGCTCAGACCATGCTCAGCTAAGCAGTGAAAGACTGCCCTGGCACAGAGGCAGTCTGCAAAGACTGGGAGAGAGGGCTGTTTCTTCAGATATCTGATTTTCAACAAAAACTTGTAAGGCATACAGAGAAACTGGAAAACATGGCCCATGCAAAATAAGAATGTAGAATGGCACAACTTTTCCCTGAAGAAACTCAGATATTAGACATACTAGATGAAGGCTTTAAAACAACTAGATTAAGTATGCTCAAAGAGCTAAAGGGAAAAATGGACAAAGAACTAAATAAATCAGGCAAACAGTATATTCACAAAGTAGGAATATCAACAAAAATAATAGAAATTATAAAAAGAAGACAAATCTGGAGCTGAAAAATACAATAACTGAATTGAAAAAGTAGAGGAATTCAACAGTAGACTTGAGAAGGCATAAAAAAAATTAATGAATTTTAAGACAGGACAATTGAGATTATCCAGGTCGAAAAGCAGAAAGAAAAGAATGAAGAGAACCAAACAAAGCGTTGGGGATTTGTGGGATATTATCACACAGAGCAATAAACATTATGGGAGTCCAGAAGGAGAAGAGAGATTATTTGAAGAAATAATGACTGAAAACTTCCTAAATTTGGTGAAATATGTGAATCTATGAAGAAACTCAATAAACTCCCAAGTAGGATAAACCCAAAGAGATTCACACCAAGACATCTTATGATCAAGCTATCAAAGCCAAACACAAAGTGAATCTTGAAAGTAGCAAGAGAGAAGCAACTTGTCATGTCACGAGGGATCTTCAGTAAGATTAATAGCCAATTTCTCAGCAGAAAACCTTGGAGGCTAGAAGGCAGTGGGATGATATATATTTAAAATGTTAAAAAAAAACACAAAACACTGTCAACTGAAAATTCTATCTCTGGAAAAACTGTCTTTTAAAAATAAAGGAGAAATTAAGATAGTCCCAAACAAAAGCTAGAGGAATTTATTTCCACTATGCTGGCCACAAAGGGAACACTGAAGGGAATTCTTCAAGTTAAAGTGAAAGGATGTCAGACAGTAATTTTAATAACAGTTATTGGTAAAAGAAAATATGTAGACAAATACTACAAAAGTATTATTGTAATTTTGGTTTGTAACTTTTTATTTTCTACAGAATTTAAAGGAAAAATGCATAAGTAATATAAATCTAAGTTATCGGTACATAGTATATAAAGATACAGTTTGTGACATCAGTAACATAAAGTGAGGGAGGGAGGAGTTATAAAGAGGTAGAGTTTCTCTATGTGACTGAAGTCAAATTGGAATGAATTTAAGACAGAGTGTCATCATTTTAAAATGTTATATATAAGGCTCCCAGTGGTGAAGAATTTGCCTGCCAATGCAAGAGACACAGGTTCGATCCCTGATCTGGGAAGATCTCACATGCTGCAGAGCAGCTAAGCCCATGCACCACAACTGCTGAGCCTGTGCTCTGGAGGCTGGGAGCTGCAACTACCGAAGCCTGAGTGCCCTAGGACCCGTGCTCTGCAACAAGAGAAGCCATTGCAATGAGAAGCATGCAGTCTGCAATTAGAGTAGCCCCTGCTCGCCGCAACTAGAGAAATGCCCGCACAGCAATGAAGACCCAGCACAGCCAAAAATAAATAACATTATTAAAAAAATAAACTCTTCATCAAATCCTTTGGGTTTGAGACACATAGTTAAAAAAAAGTCCTGACACCCATTTATGATTAAAAAGCTCTGTGCAAACTAGGGATAGAGGGGAACTTCCTCAAATTGATAAAGAAGACCTGCAAAAAGACCTACAGCTAACATCCTACTTAATGGTGAGAAATTTGAAATTTTCCCACCAAAATTAAGTTGAGGTAAAGATATCCCCTCTCACTACTTTTTTTCAACATTATATTGGATGTCCTTACTAAAATAATAATAATAATAAAAGAAAGAATAAAGGTATACATATTGGGAAGAAAAAATAAAATTCACAGACGACATAATCATTTATGTATAAAATTGAAAGAATAAATAATTAAAACTACTGAAACTATAAACAGTTATAGCAAGTTTTCAGGATACAAGATTAATATACAAACGTCAGTCATTTTCCTATATACTTGCAATGAACAGTGGAATTTCAAATTAAAAACACAATACCACCTACATTCAGATCAGATCAGATCAGTCGCTCAGTCGTGTCCAACCCTTTGCGACCCCATGAATCTCAGCACGCCAGGCCTCCCTGTCCATCACCAACTCCCAGAGTTCACTCAGACTCACGTCCATCAAGTCAGTGATGCCATCCAGCCATCTCATCCTCTGTCGTCCCCTTCTCCTCTTGCCCCCAATCCCTCCCAGCATCAGAGTCTTCTCCAATGAGTCAACTCTTCGCATGAGGTGGCCAAAATACTGGAGTTTCAGCTTTAGCATCAGTCCTTCCAAAGAAATCCCAGGGCTGATCTCCTTTAGAATGGACTGGTTGGATCTCCTCGCAGTCCAAGGGACTCTCAAGAGTCTTCTCCAACACCACACTTCAAAAGCATCAGTTCTTTAGCGCTCAGCCTTCTTCACAGTCCAACTCTCACATCCATACATGACCACAGGAAAGACCATAGCCTTGACTAGACGGACCTTTGTTGGCAAAGTAAGGTCTCTGCTTTTGAATATGCTATCTAGGTTGGTCATAACTTTCCTTTCAAGGAGTAAGCGTCTTTTAATTTCATGGCTGCAGTCACCATCTGCAGTGATTTTGGAGCCCAGAAAAATAAAGTCTGACACTGTTTCCACTGTTTCCCCATCTATTTCCCATGAAGTGATGGGACCGGATGCCATGATCTTCGTTTTCTGAATGTTGAGCTTTAAGCCAACTTTTTCACTCTCCACTTTCACTTTCATCAAGAGGCTTTTGAGTTCCTCTTCACTTTCTGCCATAAGAGTGGTGTCATCTGCATATCTGAGGTTATTGATATTTCTCCCGGCAATCTTGATTCCAGCTTGTGCTTCTTCCAGTCCAGCGTTTCTCATGATGTACTCTGCATATAAGCTAAATAAGCAAGGTGACAATATACAGCCTTGACAAACGCCTTTTCCTATTTGGAACCAGTCTATTGTTCCACGTCCAGTTCTAACTGTTGCTTCCTGACCTGCATACAGATTTCTCAAGAGGCAGATCAGGTGGTCTGGTATTCCCATCTCTCTCAGAATTTTCCACAGTTTATTGTGATCCACACAGTCAAAGGCTTTGGCATAGTCAATAAAGCAGAAATAGATGTTTTTCTGGAACTCTCTTGCTTTTTCGATGATCCAGCGGATGTTGGCAATTTGATCTCTGGTTCCTCTGCCTTTTCTAAAACCAGCCTGAACATCAGGAATTTCACAGTTCTGGACATCACCAGATGGTCAAAACTGAAATTAGATTGATTATATTCTTTGATTATATTCTTTGCAGCCAAAGATGGAGAAGCTCTATACAATCAGCAAAAACAAGACTGTGGCTCAGATCATGAACTCCTTATTGCCAAATTCAGACTTAAATTGAAGAAAGTAGGGAAAACCACTGGACCATTCAGGTATGACCTAAATTAAATCCCCTATGATTATACAGTGGAAGTGAGAAATAGATTTAAGGGCCTAGATCTGATAGATAGAGTGCCTGATGAACTATGGAATGAGGTTCGTGACCTTGTACAGGAGACAGGGATCAAGACCATCCCCAAGAAAAAGAAATGCAAAAAAGCAAAATGGCTGTCTGAAGAGGCCTTACAAATAGCTGTGAAAAGAAGTGAAAAGCAAAGGAGAAAAGGAAAGATATAAACATCTGAATGCAGAGTTCCAAAGAATAGCAAGAAGAGATAAGAGAGCTTTCTTCAGCAATCAATGCAAAGAAATAGAAGAAAACAACAGAATGGGAAAGACTAGAGATCTCTTCAAGAAAATCAGAGATACCAAAGGAACATTTCATGCAAAGATGGGCTTGATAAAGGACAGAAATGGTATGGACCTAACAGAAGCAGAAGATATTAAGAAGAGGTGGCAAGAATACACAGAAGAACTGTACAAAAAAGATCTTCACGACCCAGATAATCACCATGGTGTGATCACTGACCTAGAGTCAGACATCCTGGAATGTGAAGTCAAGTGGGCCTTAGAAAGCATCACTATGAACAAAGCTAGTGGAGGTGATGGAATTCCAGTTGAGCTATTCCAAATCCTGAAAGATGATGCTGTGAAAGTGCTGCACTCAGTATGCCAGCAAATTTGGAAAACTCAGCAGTGGCCACAGGACTGGAAAAGGTCAGTTTTCACTCCTATCCCAAAGAAAGGCAATGCCAAAGAGTGCTCAAACTACCACACAATTGCACTTATCTCACACGCTAGTAAAGTAATGCTCAAAATTCTCCATGCCAGGCTTCAGCAATATGTGAGCCACCTACATTAGCACCACCCAAAATGAAATACTTAGGTATAAATGTTTAAAAATATGGAAAAGATATGTACAGGGAAAAACCACACAACAGTGATGAAAGAAATCAAAGTAGAGCTAAATAGAGATTCCATATCTGTGAATAGGTTTCATATTGTCACAATCTCAGTTCTTCCCAACTTGATCTATAAGATTCAATGCAACCCCAATCAAAATCCCAGCAATTTACTTTGTGGATATCAACAAACTGATTCTACAGTTTATATGGGGAGAAAACCAGAACCTCAAAGAGCCAACACAATATTAAAGGGGAAGAACAAAGTTGGAGGACTGATACTCCCCAACTTCAAGAAAGTACTTTAACGTCAATAAAGCTGCACTGGTTCAGGCAGCATGGTACTGATGAAAGGATATAAAGAGATCAATGAAACAGAATAGAGAACTCAGAAATAGACCTGCATCAATATGGCCAGCTGATCTTTGACAAAAGAGCAAAGGCAATACAATGGAGTAAGCATAGTCTTTTCAACAAATGGTGGTAGAACTACTGAACATCCACATGGGAAATTAAAAAAAAAAAAAGCATGTAGACATGGTAACCATATACACTTCACAAACATTAACTCAAAATGGATCATGGGATGTATTAACAAATGTAGAATTCAAAATGACAAAACACCTAGAAAATAATTTAGGAGAAAACCTCAGTGACCTTTGCTGACAATGACTTTTTAGATACAACACCAAGGGTATGGTCCATGAAGTAAAAAATTGATAAATTGGACTTCATTAACATTAAAAAACTTCTGCTCTGAAAAGAAAATGTCAAGAGAATAAGACAAGGCACAGATTAAGAAAAAATACTTCCAAGAGACATAGTTATTGTATCGTTATCCAAAATATGCAAAGAACTCTTAAAATTCAACAATAAGAAAATAACTCTATTTAAAAAATGAGCTAAAACATCTTAACAAGCGTTCACCAAAGAAGATATACAGATGGCAGATAAGCATATGAAAAGATGACCCACACCATATGTCATCAGGGAAATGCAAATTAAAACAAGATTCTACCACTTATCTATTAGAATGGCTAAAATCTGGAACACAGAGAACACCAAATGTCGGCAAGGATGTGAAATAACAGGAACTCATATTCATTGCCTATGGAAATGTAAAATGGTACAGCTACTTTGGAAGACAGCTTGGCAATTTCTTACAAAATTAAACGTACTTACTGTATAATCCAGCAATTTTGATCCTTGGTATTTTTCCAAAGGAAATTAAATTTTATGTCTCCACAAAAACCTGCACATAGATGATTTAGCAGCCCTATTCATAACTGCCCAAACTGGGAAGCAATTAAGATACCCTTCAGTGCTCAGTCGCTTCAATCGTGTCTGTCTGACTCTTTGTGACCCCATGGACTATAACCCACCAGGCTCCTCTGTCCATGGGATTCTCCAGGCAAGAATCCTGGAGTGGGTTGCCACTCCCTTCTCCAGTAGATGTTCCCGACCAAGGGATTGAACCCATGTCTCTTCATGTCTCCTGCTTTGGCAGGCAGGTTCTTTACCACTAGCACCACCTGGAAAGCATCCTTCAGCAGGTGAATGGATAAATAAACTGTGGTGTATTCAGGCAATGGAATATTATTCAGTGTTAAAAATAAGTTAGCCTGGATGGGAGGGGAGTTTAGGGGAGAACAGATACATGTATGTGTATGGCTGAGTCCCCTTGCTGTTCACCTGAAGCTATCACAACATTGTTAATTGGCCGTACCCCAATACAAAATTAAAAGTTTTTTTTAAAAAAATGAGTTATCAAGCCATGGAAAGACACAGAAGAACCTTAAATGCATATTCTCAAGTGAATGAAGTCAATTGAAAAGACTGTATACAGTACGAGTCCAATTATGCAGCATTACAGGAATGGCAAACCTAAGGCAGTGAAACGATTGGTAGTTGTCAGGGATTGAGGGTTCCGGGGAGGAGAGCAGGCAGAGCACACAGGATTCTGGGGGCAGTGAAGGCGTTCTGTGTGATAGTATAATGATGGATACATATTATTGTACATTTGTCCAAACCCATAGGAAATTCAGCACCAAGAGTGAACCCTAAGGTAAACTATGGGGAAAAAATAAACACAAAGGAAGGCATTAAAATAGGAAATGAGGAAAACATAGGCAGAACACGTTCAACATAAATCACAGCAACATGTTTTTGGATCTGTCTCTTAGGGTTATAGAGATAAAAGGAAAAATAAACAAATGGACTTAACTAAACTTAAAATACTTTGCATAGCAAGATCAGATCAGATCAGTCGCTCAGTCGTGTCCTACTCTTTGCGACCCCATGAACTGCAGCATGCCAGGCCTCCCTGTCCATCACCAGCTCTCGGAGGTCACTCAGATTCACATCCATCGAGTCAGTGATGCCATCCAGCCATCTCATCCTCTGTCGTCCCCTTCTCCTCCTGCCCCCAATCCCTCCCAGCATCACAGTCTTCTCCAAGGAGTCAACTCTTCGCATGAGGTGGCCAAAATACTGGAGTTTCAGCTTTAGCATCATTCCTTCCAAAGAAATCCCAGGGCTGATCTCCTTCAGAATGGACTGGTTGGATCTCCTTGCAGTCCAAGGGACTCTCAAGAGTCTTCTCCAACACCACAGTTCAAAAGCATCAATTCTTCGGCGCTCAGCCTTCTTCACAGTCCAGCTCTCACATCCATACATGACCACAGGAAAGACCATAGCCTTGACTAGATGAACCTTTGTTGGCAAAGTGATGTCTCTGCTTTTGAATATGCTATCTAGGTTGGTCATAACTTTCCTTTCAAGGAGTAAGCGTCTTTTAATTTCATGGCTGCAGTCACCATCTGTAGTGATTTTGGAGCCCAGAAAAACAAAGTCTGACACTGTTTCCACTGTTTCTCCATCTATTTCCCATGTAGTGATGGGACCAGATGCCATGATCTTCGTTTTCTGAATGTTGAGCTTTAAGCCAACCTTTTCACTCTCCACTTTCACTTTCATCAAGAGGCTTTTGAGTTCCTCTTCACTTTCTGCCATAAGGGTGGTATCATCTGCATATCTGAGGTTATTGATATTTCTCCCGGCAATCTTGATTCCAGCTTGTGTTTCTTCCAGTCCAGCATTTCTCATGATGTACTCTGCATATAAGTTAAATAAACATGGTGACAATATACAGCCTTGACGTACTCCTTTTCCTATTTGGAACCAGTCTGTTGTTCCATGACCAGTTCTAACTGTTGCTTCCTGACCTGCATACAGATTTCTCAAGAGGCAGATCAGGTGGTCTGGTATTCCCATCTCTCTCAGAATTTTCCACAGTTTATTGTGATCTACACAGTCAAAGGCTTTGGCATAGTCAATAAAGCAGAAATAGATGTTTTTCTGGAACTCTCTTGCTTTTTCGATGATCCAGTGGATGTTGGCAATTTGATCTCTGGTTCCTCTGCCTTTTCTAAAACCAGCTTGAACATCAGGAAGTTCACGGTTCACATATTGCTGAAGCCTGGCTTGGAGAATTTTGAGCATTACTTTACTAGCGTGTGAGATGAGTGCAATTGTGCGGTAGTTTGAGCACTCTTTGGCATTGCCTTTCTTTGGGACTGGGATGAAAACTGACCTTTTCCAATCTTGTGGCCACTGAATAGCAAAGGAAACCATAAACAAAACGAAAAGACAACCCATAAAATGGGAGAAAATATTTGCAAACAATGTGACTGATGAGGTTTTAATTCTCAAAGTATACAAACAGGTTATATAACCCAAATGTCAAAAAAGCAACCCAATCAAAAAGTAGTCAGGAGACCTAAATAGACATTTATCCAAGATAGATAGTCAATAGGTACATGAAAAGATGCTCAACATTGCTAATTATAAGCTGCTGCTAAGTCACTTCAGTCGTGTCCGACACTGTGCGACCCCATAGAGGGCAGCCCACCAGGATCCTCTGTCCCTGGGATTCTCCAGGCAAGAACACTGGAGTGGGTTGCCATTTCCTTCTCCAATGCATGAAAGTGAAAAGTGAAAGTGAAGTCACTCAGTCGTATCCGACTCTTAGCGACCCCATGGACTGCAGCCTACCAGGCTCCTCCGTCCATGGGATTTTCCAGGCAAAAGTACTGGAGTGGGGTGCCATTGCCTTCTCCAGCTAATTATAAGAGAAAAATGCAAATCAAAACTAAAATGAGGTATCACCTCACACTGGTCAGATCTGACCATCATCAAAAAGTCTACAAACAATAAATGCTGGGGAGAGTATGAAGAAAAAGGAACCCTCATCCACTGATGTTGGGAATGTAAATTAATGCAGCAGCTATGGAGAACACTATCCATATGATCCAGCAATCCCACTCCTGGGCAGTTTTCTAGGGAAAACTAACTCAAAAAGATACATGCACCTCAGTGTTCATAGCAACTCTACCTAAAATAGCCAAGGCATGGAAGCAACCTAAATGTCCATGTCATTGAATGGATAAAGAAGATATGTCATATAAATATATACACATACACACAAAATGGGATACTACTCAGCCATAAAAAGGAATGAAATAATGCCATTTGCAGAAACATGGATGGGCTTAGAAATTATCATACTAAGTGAAGTAAGTCAGAGAAAAACTAATATCATTTAAATGTGGAATCTTAAAAAAAAAAGGATTCAAATGAACTTATTTACAAAACAGACTCACAGACAGAGACAGCAAAGTTATGGTTACCAAAGGGAAAAGGCAGGGGGAGGGATACATTAGGATTAACACATACACACTATAATATGTAAAATAGAGAGCCAACAGGGGCTTACTGTCTAGCACAGGAAACTATTTTCAGTATCTGTTAATATCCCACAATGAAAAAGAATCTGAAAAAGACTAAATTTACACATACACACACACACACACATACATAGGTATGTATAACTGAATTACTTTGTTATACACCTGAAACTATCACATCGTAAATCAACTATACTTCGATTTAAAAAGAAAGGAAGGAAGGAAGTAGAAAAAAAGAAGCAAAAGGATAACTGGAGGAATGTAAGTTAAAGGATCTCATTCAACGCTTCAACAAAATAATCAATAAAGACACAATATATTCCTAAAAAAAAAACAAGAAATGAGGGTCAAAAGAAGATGACATGAAGATGGCTTCATTGGTGAGTTCTACCTGGTTAAATTTAGTGTGTGTGGGGGGATTCTTGCCAATAAAAATAATTTCTCAACTAAAATCAGAACATTAGCACCATTCTGGCTGTCCAGTCTCAATCCTGTGCAGGCAAGACTGTTTCAACCAGTGAGGTGATCCACTTGCCAGGTATCTTAATTTGTTCATGCTGACAAAATGTCATAGACTGGGTGGCTTATAAATGATAGCAGTTTATTTCTTACAGTTATGGAAATTGGTGCAGCAGATTTGGTGTCTGATGAGGGAGGCTTCTTGGTTCTTAAATGACTGTCCTTTCTCTGTCCTTTGACTTGGTGGCTCAGAGGTTAAAGCGTCTGCCTGCAATGCAGAAGACCTGGGTTCGATCCCTGGGTCAGGAAGATCCCCTGGAGAAGGAAATGGCAACCCACTCCAGTATTCTTGCCTGGAGAATCCCATGGACTGAGGAGCCTGGTGGCCTACAGTCCACGGGATCACAAAGAGTTGGACACGACTGAGTGACTTCACTTTCACTTTCTCTGTCCTTACAGGTGTAAGGAGTCAGGCAGCTCTCTGGGGAAACTTTTGTAAGGATACTAATCTTATTTATGAAGATACCACCCTTATGACCTAAACACATCAGACCCCAAACATCATCACACTGGGGATTAGGTTTCAGCATGTGAATTTTAGGGGCACACAAACATTCAATTTATAGTACCAGGCTATTCTCTGGAATCAGGATCCAGTCATGAGGTCCCAGGACGACATGTCAGTGTGAGTCCCAGGGCTCCTTAGGTAGAGGCCATTGAGAACTCCGAAGGGAGGAAAGTTGAACCTGAAACCTTACAGTGTTGTCCAGGCTTGGGCAACCTTCCAGGATGATACTGCTGGCCCTGGCTGGTCCCAGGCACTGGAAGGGCTCAGAAAATTTCATGGAAGACATTCCAGAGCATGAAGAGTGCTCTGCACCCTGGAGGTTCAGAGTCCACTGCAGGAACCAGCCCCAGACCTTTCCTCTTGGTGTTCTGATTAGGAGCCCCCCACCTGATTTCCTGTAGTTTGCAAACAACCACTCTAAACTTCTGGTGGCTTCCCTGGTGACTCAAACAGTAAAGAATCTGCCTGCAATGCGAGAGACCTGGGTGCCATCCCTGGGTTGGGAAGATCCTCCCTGGAGGAAGGCATGGCAACCCACTCCAGTATTCTTGCCTGGAGAATCCCCATGGACAGAAGTTGGGGCCCATGGGGTTGCAAAGAATCGGACACAACTGAGTGACTCAGCACACAGCACAAAGAGTTATTTTCCATGTCCAAAGTTTTAATGTCCAAAGCAGACCCAGAGTTATTTTCAATGTCTCAGTTCTGGCTGCTATAACAAAACTATCTTAGACTGGGTGGCTTATAAACAACAGAAATTTATTTCTCACAGTTCTGGAGGCTGGGAAGTCCAGGATCAAGGTGCCAGTGTGGTCAGGTTCTAGTCTGGTTGAAAAGAGGGTCCTTTTCTGGTTGCAGACTACTGACTTTTCATGACATGGTAGAGAGCAGAGAAGAGAAGCAAGCTGTCTTGAGATTCTTATAAAGGCATTAATTTTATTCATGAGTGCTCGAACTTTATGACCTCATCTGCTCCTAATTACTCCCCAAAGGCCCCACTTTCTAATACCTTCAGAGTGGTAGGGCAGGGTTTCAGCATACGAATTTTGGAGGGACACAAATGTTCAGTCCATACAGTTATTTACATATGATCAAAAGTTTATGGAGACTGAGGTGGTATCTACAACCTACAGCTGAGCCTCCTCAGGATACTGGTCCAGCAATGGATAGGAGTATTCGGACCCTTTATATTCTTTCCCAGTGTAGTGATTCCTACCTGTGATAAACTTTACACTCAGTTGTGTCTAGGCCATATAGCAAAGCTGTAATCCCAATAGGCCTTAAAGGAACAGAGCTAATGGATTATGTATATAGTTATACTAAAGCAGATGTTTTTGTATATGAGAATTTTACCTCATTGAAAATATGTGGCTATGTGATATCTGATAGAAAATGGATAGAAAATAGAAAATCTTGACCCACCTTGCTTAAGATCAATGGCCAAAATTTGTGAATCTGATTCATCCTTGCAGGAAGGAAAAATTACTAAAATGGCATATTGCACCAAGGCAACATTGTTAAGCAATGTTGCTTTAGGACTTAAAAAATAGAAAACAATGGTATATTGCTAGATGTCTTTATATTCCCAATGATAATTTCCTCAAAGGATTCCTCAATAAGATAATTAAGATAATGTTGAAATCATTTTAAAAATTAAAATATATGTAATATATAAAGCTAAAACTTGGTTCACTGAGATCAGAAATATAGATAGGCTCTCCTTAGGGCCTTATTTAAGAAAAGAAGAGAGAAATAACACACACACACATATATATATATATATGGAATTAGGGTATAATGGTATGGGGAGGAGGTGAGAGGGGAGTTCAGGATGGGGAACACGTGTACACCTGTGGAAGATTCATGTCAATGTATGGCAAAACCAATACAATATTGTAAAGTAATTAGCCGTCAATTTAAATAAATTTATATTTAAAAAAAGAAAGGATATAATATAAACAGGTAAAAATGAGATTCAAACAATTAGAAGAGGGTCATATAAAACTATGGTAAAATATTGAAAAATTTTAGAGGAGTAGAAATTATCACCTTAGTTCAAAATATGTTAAAAAAAAAAACATACTTTGTATCCTTACCATGATATTCAGTGGGATATAGGATAAAGCAAAAGAAAGAATTTTGTTGGGTTTGCCTCACAATACAGAATCTGCTATCTCTTCTGTTCAGGTCCTATTTTAAATAGCTGTCTGTTTTACAGAAAAGAATTTCTGCTTGGAAATCGAATGGCTCCTGAGAAAATGACCATCTGTATTGTTTTGGACACTAACTACCCGGAGCTGGTTCTAGATGTGGGAAAAGTCACTTTGGGGGAGAAGAACAGAAAAAAAATGAGAGATTCTCAACTGAGAAAAAAGCAGAATGAAAGCCTCTCAAAATGTGTGATTACTTTGCTGAATTCTGGAGGGGGAATAAGCAAGATTGAAATTGAGAATGAAGATTATAGTTATGAAAAAGATGGAATAGGATTAGATTTGGAACATTCTTTAGCCGATATGGTTCCAATTGTTCATAAATACTTTGACTTTATGAAACAAGGTAAATATTTTCTGATTTTTGTCAAATCGTGGAGCTCCAAAATCCCTGGGATGAAGATTGCCACCTTGAGTTCCAATTTGTACAAAAGAGATATAACCTCTGTAAACGTCATGAATGCTACCGTGGCACTGGAATTCCTCAAAGACAGGGTAGAAACTAGAGAGAGATTTTCTTTAATGTCAAAATCATCTTCAAAGAGGTGCCGAGAAGAAACAGAAGAAAGTAGCACAAAAGCCTTGGCTTCTGCTTTTTTTAATAGAACGCAACTCAGGTATAGAGAAAAACTCACCTTTACTGAATCCACATATGTGGAAATTAAAGACTTCTCAACACAAAAGCTGTTGCAGCGCATTAAAGAGATTCTCCCTCAAAATGTTTCAGCATTTGCAAATACTCGTGGGGGATATTTGTTTATTGGTTTAAGTGAAAAAAAACAAGAAGTAATTGGCTTTAAAGCAGAGAAGAGTGACCTTGACAAGTTAGAAAGAGAAATAGAAAACTGCATCAGCAAGTTGCCTGTCTATCACTTCTGTATGGAGAAGAAGAAGATCAATTATTTATGCAAATTCCTCGAGGTATATGATGAAGAACGTCTTTGTGGATATGTCTGTATGCTCAAAATAGAGCCATTCTGTTGTGCAGTGTTTGCCAAAAGCCAGATTCCTGGCATGTGAAAGACAATCAAGTGATGCAGCTGTCCGTGGAGGAGTGGGTGCAGATAATGATGGATCCTGAACCAGGTGAGGAAGGGGGATTAGAAATAATGGTGCATTTGGCTGCAGCAGGAAGGTTTTTTGTTCTCTGAGATTGGGGGCAAGATCAATAGTCCTCAGATTTCAACACCTAATTGACTAATCTTTGGTAGATACATGCAATAGTTTGCTATCCCTACCTGTTTAGAAGGTAGTTATTCCATACACAAAAGTACATTATCTTCTGGCCATAGCACTACCTGGTGTAATTTTTCTTCCCTATCACGTCTACTCACTTTCAAGGAAAGCCTGTGAATTCCTTCTCCCTTTTCCTTTGGAGCTCAGTTTCAGTAACTGACCATTTCTTTCTCTCAGGAACACTTGCCTCTTTTATGTACTTGCTCTTTCATCTTTCTTTACACTTTCCCTTAAAACCTCTTCCCTCTTCCTCTCTTGTTTCTTCCATTTGTGGACCAACATATAACCCTAAATTGGACTGATAAGAAAAGGATAATGTTGGTATTTTATCTGATTTTTGGAAAAGAAAAGCCTCCAATGAAATTGGACCAACATTAGCAACTTAAAAATCTCTGAAATTGCAAGCTTCATTCTTAGAATCTGCACAAAATTAGACTCTCCTTCACTAGCCCTCATGTCTTCTAATTTTAATTGCTTTTAAAATGAGCCCAGTTATATGGTGATGTATTTGATTACTATTCATGCACTTTCCTATTCATATTCAACATACTATGTTTCAGTAGCCTCAAGGATTAAATTTATAACTTATGTCTGACCTGGGATGGCATCACTGACTTGATGGGTGTGAGTCTGAGTGACCTCCGGGGGTTGGTGATGGACAGGGAGGCCTGGCATGCTGCGGTTCATGGGGTCGCAAAGAGTTGGACACAACTGAGCGACTGATCTGATCTAATCTGATCTGACCTGGGAGTCTATCCACAATCAGTTCAGTTCAGTTCAGTTGCTCAGTCGTGTCCGACTCTTTGTGACCCCATGAACCACAGCACACCAGGCCTCCCTGTCCATCACCAACACCTGGAGTCCACCCAAACCCATGTCCATTGAGTCAATGAAGCCATCCAACCATCTCATCCTCTGTTGTCCCCTTCTCCTCCTGCCTTCAATCTTTCCCAGCATCAGGGTCTTTTCCAATGAGTCAGCTCTTCACATCAGGTGGCCAAAGTATTGGAGTTTCAGCTTCAACATCAGTGCCTCCAATGAACACCCAGGACTGATCTCCTTTAGAAAGGACTGGTTGGATCTCCTATCCACAATATTTCTATTGGGAAAATGGGGTCATTTCTAAGCAGACTTTAGATATACAAAGCATTTAGTTGATATAGTAAGCATTTAGTTGTGACAAATTAAGAAAGTGGTTTTGTTTTTTAAGATTCTCCCAGGTTGTTTGAAGAGATGAACTTTCAACGAAGTATGTTATCACCAATTCCCCATGATTGGTCTGTTGATAAAGGTAAGAATTTAGAAAGTCAGCAGTAGAGATATCACTTTAGAGGTAATTTAATTAGGGTTTCTTTGGACTTGTATGTCTTTTCATATCTCCTCTTCAAATAAGCTCTGTGTTGAAACTTATAATTAAAGCATATTCTGGCATTCAGGGGAATGCTTTTGGTGTTTTTAGCATGGACTATATCAAAATGTAATATTTCAGATTTTCATTAGACTTTTTCTTGGTATAATATGAGCTCTTTTTATTGGAAGTAAGAGAAACCCAAGTCAACTTAGGTTAAACAAAAAGGAAATCCATCATGTCAGTAGGAAGTGTATATTGAGACCAGGCTTCATACACGGCTATATTCCATTATTGAAGAAAGACCAACAATACTCAGAATCTCTGATTTACCTGTTTTTGTTGTTATTGCTTATGGGCAACATGTTTGTTGTTTTCTGCTGTATACACAGTGTTACCTTGAACATTTTTGTTCAGTCTTCCGTCGCATATTTGTGAAAGTTTTTCTAGGGTGCACACCTAGGAGTAGAATTGCTAGGTCAGGAAGTATATGAATATCCAAGCAATAGGATAATGCCAGATTGTTCTCCAGAGTGGATGAGTCGCTTTACTCCCACCAACATGTTAGAAATGGCACATCTTCTCCAGTTGTCAGCTTCTCTTCATCTTTCTTTTCGTCCTCCTTTTTCCCACTCAAATAGGTGTAAAATAGTATCTGTTTATTTACATCTGCATTTCCCTGGTGGTTAATTTGGTTGAGCATCTCTTTGTACTTACTGTCTGTATTTTATTGCCTATGAAATGCGTATTCTGTCGGTTGCCCGTTTTGCTATTAGGCTTTTGTCTTTTTCCTGTTGATATGTAGAAGATTCTAGAATCCAGATCCTCTTCTGATCATACATATTACAGGTTACAGAAATCTTCTCCAAGTTCGTAGCTTTTGTTTTCTCTTTTCTTGAGGCTGCTGCTGCTGCTAAGTTGCTTCAGTCATGCCTGACTCCTTGAGGCATATGATGATTATCATCAGCAGCTTGATACTTTTGCTGATTGTGACTTAATTTAAAATAGTCCAAGTTACTAATATTTAAATTTTCTGTTTCACTGCTCTTTCTGCTTTGTGTATGAGATCCTCTCTAACCAGTAAGTTAGAACCATATTTCCTTTCATTTTCTTCTAAAAGTTTTAGGGTTTTGCACTTTATGTTTAACATTTAAAGCCTCAATCTATCTCAGTAGTGATGTAAGGGTGGTATTTCATTTTATTCCATGTGGATAACCGCATTGTTGGTTTTCATTCACTAAGTCATGTCTAACTGTTTGTGACCTCCCTGGACTATACCCCACCAGGCTGCTCTGTCTGTGGGATTTCCTAGGCAAGAATACTGGAGTGGGTTGCCATTTCCTTCTCTAGGGGGATCTTCCCAACCTAGGGATCAAACCTGTGTTCTCCTGGCTTGGTAGGCAGATTTTTTACCACTGAGCCCCCAGGGAAGCCCAGTAACCACATTACCCAGCTCCAGTTACTGAACAGTTCCGATTTTCACCCACCAGTTTGCCATGCCATGTCCAGCAATATTACTAGGTGTATGTATAGCTTTGTTTCTAGAATCCCTATTATGTTCATTTGGTCAATTTGTCTGTCCTTATACACACTATACTGTCTTAATATTGTGATATTGTTCTAAGTACTTAGCAGGGCAGGCCTCCTTACTATTACTCTTTTTCTTTGAGAGTATCTTGGCAATTTAAATCATTCAATCTATAAAACAAATTTTAGAAGTGTTTAAGTGCCACAAAAAGCCCTTTAAAGATTTTGGTCACAGTTACACTGAATATATAGATTTCAGAAGTGACATAGTGACCTTATTTATATCAATTGGTCTTTGTACAATTGAACATAGGTTTTTAAAATGTTTTGTTGTTGTAATTGATGTTACCTTTTTGTTTGGCTGCACTGCTTAGCTTGTGGGATCTTAGTTCTCTGACCCAGACTGAATTTGTGCCCTCAGGAATGAATGGAGGCCCAAAGTCCTAACCACTGTACCACCAGGGAATTCTCAATGTTTTACTTTAAAAGTTACATTTTTTTCTTATTTGTCGCTAGTGTGTAGAAATGCAACTGATTTTATATGTTGATTTCACACCACCTTGTTAAAATTTATTTCAAATAATTTGTTCATAACATTGCTTTCCTGACCTAAGAAAATATCATTAAGGTCATTATTTTGAATTCCCTGTTGGGTAAATCACTTGGCTCCACTACATTAGGAAAAGGTTTCTGGAGATGAGTTTTGTTCTTTAATTTTGAGCATAATCCCATTTCTTCTCTTTTCTTGACTGTGTTGGTTTCTGCACATTATATAAAGCAGTCGTTTTCACAGACTGACCTCAAATAGGAGATGAACTCACTAAGTAGTTAAGCCAGACATTCTGGGTGCCTCTCAAAGCTTTGTGCTCATTTAAGCTGCTAACACTTTGTTCCTAGTGATCCCCAGAACACTAGAGTAAGCCAAGGCCCACCAGTGCCCTGATTAAGGGAAAGTGGAAGCCAGTGCCTCAAGTTGCAGCCAGAAAAGTTGAGGCACTAGACGTGTGTCCCAATTCTTCCTCTCCTTAGGGAAACGTTGATAGATGGCTTTTATCACCCGATTGCTCTTTTATTTTTCTTTCATTTTACTCGTTTATTTATGGCTGTACTGGGTCTCTGTTGCTACACAAGAGCTTTCTCTAGTTGCTGTGAGCAGGGGCTGCTCTCTAGTTGCAGCGTAGGGCCTTCTCGCTGCAGTGGCTTCTCTGGTTGTGGAGCACAGGCTCTAGGGCACAAGGGCTTCAGTGGTTGTGGCGCACAGGCTCGGTGCAGCAAGGGGCTCCAGCGTGCGTGGGCTCAGCAGTTGTGGCGCACGGGCTTAGTTGCCCTGCGGTATGTGGCATCTTACTAGACACAGTAGGGGAAAGAGAGCGTGGGACAAATTGAGAGACTAGCACTGAGACATATATATTACCGTATGTACAACAGACAGCAAGTAGGAAGTTGCTGTATAACCCACGGAGCTCAACCCAGTGCTCTGTGACAACCCAGAGGGGTGGGATGGGGTGGAGGTGGCAGGGAGGTTCAAGAGGGAGGGGACGTGTGTATACTTATGGCTGACACATGTTGTTGCATGGCAGAAACCAATACAACGATGTAAAGCAATTATCCTCCAATTAAAATAAAAAAGAAAAAAACTACAGAGGCTTTGGAAGATGCTACATTCCTCCAAAGGGGATTATATTTCTTTCTGCAGGTAGATAGAGTACCAGTGATAACCTTGATTCTTTGTTTTAAGATTTGTTTTATGATTTTCTAGAAAGAATATCTTTAAATTTTGCCCTTACCATTACTAGGTCACGGCTCTTCTTGAGTCTTAACTCAAAGTCTGAGGTGTTTACCACGGACCTTCCGCTTTTCAGGGACTTGAATTCTGGTCTAAGTCACCCCACCGTGAGGTTGATAAAACTCAGGTTCAGCTCTTTTTAACCTCCCAGTTGACAATTTCTTCTGGGTTTTCTGCGTCTCACCCTGTATCTGCCAAGTGAGTTGAAGGAACATGTATGTAGAGTTTGGCTGCTTTTCTGCAGTTTTATCTTAGATTTTCCCTCTCGAATTATAGTTCCTCTGGTAGCCCTGAATGCCAGTCTCTTTTTCCTCAGCCTAATAAAACTGGAGATTTATGCTTGGGCTGTATTTACCCATGACATGATATGGAAAATATCCTCAGGCAAAAAGCTGGGATGAATGTGGTTCCACTTCCTGTGCTTCCATCGAATATTGTGACCCTTTAAGTCCTGCTTGTGTTGGTTGCTCTCTGGTTCTTTAAATTTCTGTTTTTATATTTTATACAACTTTTATAGTTGTGTTTGGTGGGAGGGGTTGGTCTGGTACAAGCTACTTTGTCATGGTTGGAATTGGAAGCTTCCTGTGTTTAAAAATTTATTATAATTATTTTCATACCTAGTGCCATCAGAAAAGGTGACATATATTCCAGAAATCCTCTACAAGACACTGTTCTCACAACATGAAGGACTTGCACAGTTGATACGTAAAGAGATGGGCTCTGTTCATCAAGGTACATTGATCTTTTCTAAGAGTTGGTCTTTGGATCTGGACTTGCAAGAGAACCAGAGCGTCATCTGTGATGCACTTCTAATTTCCCAGGACCGTCCACCAGTCTTATACACCTTCCTCAGGGAACTGAATGAGGAACTAAAAGGTTATTCTATACAAACTGCCTTAACTTTAAAGAAGAAACTGGTAGAAATTGGTGGCTACACTGGGAAAGTGTGTGTCATGACAAAGATTTACTGCAGTGAAGAATCTTCTACATTAACTGAAGGCAGTGCAAGACTTCTTCATGATTCAAGCTTATCTGCAATTTACCCTAAGTCCTACACCCTTATAACCAGTCAAACAGCGAATGATTTAAAGAAGGCCCTTTTCATAGTCTTGAAGAGACTTGGAACTTTAAGTGATAAATTTGATTCTGAGATTTTTCAACACCTCTTGAGCAATCAGCATGGATTACTTTTTGAGGAATGATGAAAGGCTGTTTAAATATCGTCCAGTTCAGTTCAGTCACTCAGTTGTGTCCGACTCTTTGCAACCCTGCAGACTGCAGCACGCTGGCTTCCCTGTCCTTTACCATCTCTCGGAGTTTGCACAAACTCATGTCTATCGAGTTGGTGATGCCACTCAATCATCTCATCCTCTGTTGTCCCCTTCTCGTCCTGCCTTCAGTCTTTCCTAGCAGCAGGTTCTTTTCTCATGACTCAATTCTTTGCATCAGGCAGCCAAAGTATTCAGTTTCAGCACCAGTCCTTCCAATGAATATTCAAGACTGATATCCTTTAGGACTGGTTGGATCTCCTTGCAGTCCAAGGGACTCTGAAGAGTCATCTCCAGCACCACATTTCAAAAGCATCAATTCTTCAGCACTCAGCTTTCTTTATAGTCCAATTCTCACATCCATATATGACTACTGGAAAAACTATAGCTTTGACTATATGGACCTTTGTCGGCAAAGCTTTTTAATATGCTGTCTTGGTTTGTCGTAGCTTTTCTTCCAAGGAGCAAGTCTTTTAATCTCATGGTTGCAGTCACCATCTGCAGTGATTTTGGAGCCCAAGAAAATCTTGCGCGAGGCTCATCTGAATCATTAAAAGTAGACCAGGCTACAAAGATGTTTTTCATTATGTCGTCAATGTTGCTCTCAAATAATGTGAAAATATACCTCTAAAAAGCTTTGCAAGGAAAACAACTTGATAGGATCTTGGAAAGTCTAATTTAATTTTCAATTTCTTTCTTTCTAAATGGTTTTCATAGGTGTTACTCAAGACCTTTTGTTGTTGTTTAGTCTCTAAATTGTGCCCAATACTTTTGCCCCATGGACTGTAGCCCACCAGGCTCCTCTGTCTGTGGGATTTCCCAGGCAAGAATCCTGGAATGGGTTGCCATTTATTTCTCCAGGGGATCTTCCCAACCCAGGGATGAAACCTGCATCTCCTGCTTGGAACGCAGATTCTTTACCACTGAGCCCTCTGGGAAGCCCCTTTAAAAGTTATTAGGAAAATTAATTTGTTAATTACTCTGTGCATGGAGTAGTTTATTTACTCTGTGCATAGTTCATGGATAAGTTTTCTTCCACTTTTAAGTTACGGAAACTGAATACTTTTAACAACAACAATGGAAATTTCCAAGACGTACCCAGAAAACCTTTGTAACTTAGAAAAGATTATAATTGATGACATTTACAGTCTTTATAAGGAAATGAAGAATCCAAAATTTTTCCCCCTCCCCACAAAATTCTCTGAATCTTCTTGGACTACTTTTACACTCTTCACTTGGAGAAGTTATGACTTTTCTAATTGCCCAGCTGGCATCCTTAAGAACTCAGCAGAATAGTCGCTTTAACATGTGGAATTGAAGATGATATGGAGAGTCTTCCAGACAAACAAAAGGTAAAGAAGTTCATCACCACTAGACTGCTGGTGCAAGAAATGTGACAGGGACTTAAGCTGAAATGAAAGGGTGCTAATTAGTACAGATGTCTCTGTCTTAAAATGGTTCGACTTAGGATTTCATGACTTTACGATGGTACAGAAGCAATTCGCATTCAGTAGAAACTATACTTCGAATTTTGAATTTTGATCTTTTCCTGAGATAGCCGTATGCAATACAATATTTTTGTATGATGCCGGGCACTGGCAGTGAGCCACAACTCCCGGTCAGCCATGTGATCACAAGGGTAAATAACCAACGCTCTATAGTGTACTGTGTTGCTTCCTGCTTCTGATGTGAAGAAGAGGAAAGCAATTACTCTTGAGATGAAACTCAATTTCCCTTCAGGAAAGTGGCAAGTCAGTAATAGCCATTACGGTGAGTTAGGACTTTTACAATTGATGATCGGATAAGTGAATCGGTGATGCAGTGAAATTGTCAGCATTGGTTAAATCCACTGTCTTTGCGAAGAAATTACCTGGGCTAATCGATGATATGGGAAAATTTCTCCACACTAGAATGGAAGATCAGATATAGAAGCGCACACCACGTGGTCTACTGAGGCAAGTTTTTTCCATACACTTAAAGAGTATGCTGACGATCTTACACATACGCGAATGTTTATACTGAGTAAATGTCCAGTGTTTCGAGTGGTGTTGTTATTTTCATAGTGTGAACATTGGTGGTGAGGCAGCAGGTTGCCGATACCAAAGTGTTTAAGGAAGTGCCGAAGGGTTTAAGGAAGAGCTGCGTAGAATAATTGTGGATAAGAAGTATTTGCCAGAACACGTATGTAATGTTGTTGAAATCAACTTGTTCTGAAAACATATGCCAGAGCATACGTACATTCATCAAAAGTCCAAGACAACGGATTCAAGGCTTCCAAAGACTATATAATGCTCCTTTGGGACAGAAATGTTGTAAGGTTCAAGTTGAAGCCTTTCTTAACCTACCACTTGGAAAACCCTAGAGCACACAGGAATACGAGAAAGCATATAGGTTCAGTTCAATTCAGTTCAGTCGCTCAGTCGTGTCCGACTCTTTGCCACCCCATGGACTGTGGCACACCAGGCTTCCCTGTCCATCACCAACTCCCAGAGCCTGCTCAAAAAAGCATATACTTCCCATTTACTGTTGCCATATCAGGGAAGCCTGGATGATATTAGCATTGTTTGAAAACTGGTTTTTGAACTGTCTTATTCTGCACACAAGAGAATGTTGCAGGCAAAACAAACTGTACAATCAAAACTTGAAATCTTCCTAAAGAATACTGTGCCTACTAAACCATCAGCTACTGTAAATGCCCCAGTGCCTCCTGCTATCCTCAAGCCTCATCGAGAGAGAACTGATGACCCTGTCACTGTGGCATCAATATCATCCCGTGATTAATTTTAGTTCAATGTTTCAAACATTCTTCAGGCCTGCTGTGCTTTCAGCTGTCTGCTTTGATGGTAAATATCCATACAACCATTTTGTTTTTCACTTTCAGTACAGTGATCAATAAATTAAATGATATATTCAACATTTTAATTTAAAAATAAGCTTTGTGTTAAATAAGTTTTGCCTAACTGTAGGCCAGTGTAAGTTTTCTGAGCTGATTTAAGGTAGGCTAGACTGAGCTATGATGTTAAGTAGGTTAGTTGTATTACATGCAGGTTTGACTTAAAATATTTTCAACTTATGATGGGTTTATTGGGACATAAAACCATCACAAGTCGAGGGAGATCTGTAATAGGAAAACATAGGAAAGTATAAATAATAGCCACTCAGTTGTGTCTAACTCTTTGCGACCCCATGGACTGTAGCCTGCCAGGCTCCCCTGTCCATGGGGTTCTCCAGGCAAGAATACTGGAGTGGGTTGCCATTTCCATTCCAAAAGATAAAGGGATAAGAATCTAAGCATTCTACTACAGAAAATCATCAAATCACAAAGCAAGTGAGTGAGAGAAGAAAAAGGAAACAGACAAGCTACAAAACAGCAGGAAATGGCAAAATGGTACTAAATATAAACCTATCAATAATTACTTCCTTTTTAAAATGTTTATGTATATATGTAAATAGTTGATTTACAATATATATGTTTTACTATACAACATAGTGATTCACATTGTTTTGTTTTTTGTTTTGTTTTTCGGCTGTACCACACGGCATATGGGGTCTCAGTTCCAGAACCAAGGATTGAACCTGTGCCCCGTGCAGTGGAAGCACAGATTCTTAAACGCTGAATCACTGGGAAATTCCCAGACGTTTGTTTTTCAAAACCTATCCGGAGGAAGCATGAACGCAGCTCCTCCCTACTACAAATTATGCAGCCGATTTCCCCACGTTTGGGGAAATGGCAGGGGTCAGCACACCTGGAGTGCAATGGATGAGCCTTGCCCTGGGAAAAACCACCTTCGTGATCATGGTATCTCCCCTGCTGGGTAAGTATATGATTCACAATTTTTAAAGGTTATACCTTGTTTATAGTTTTTATAAAATATTGGCTGTATTCTTTGTGTTGTACAATATAATCCCCGGAACCTATTTATTTTATACATAGTAGTCTGTACCTCTTAATCCCCTACTCTATTCTTCCCTTCCCCGACTTCCTTCTCCCCACTGTATCTGTGGGTCTGGTCCTTTTTTGTTACTAGTTTTCATTAGTTTGCTTTATATTTTAGATGCTACATATAAGTAATATCATACAGTATTTGTCTTTCTGTCTGACTTATTTTATCCATGTTGTTGCAAAAGGCAAGTTTCGTTTTTTATGGCTGAGTAGTATTCCATTGTGTATCTATAGCACAACTTCTTTATCCATTCATTGTTGATGGATACTTAGGTTGCTTCTATATTTTGGCAGTTGTAAATAATGGTGCTATGAACATTGGGATTCATATGTCTTTTCAAATTAGTTTTTCATTTTTTGGATATATACCAAGGAATGGCTTCTCTTTTTAGTGATGTGGGAGTTCTCTTTTTAGTCTTTTGAGAAAGCACCTTACTGCTTTTCACATGCTCACCAACATTTTTTATTTGTGTTCTTTTTAATGGTAGCCACTCTGGCAGTATAAGGTGATATCTCATTGTGGTTTTAAATTGCGTTTCTCTAATGATTAACAGTGGAGAAGGCAATGGCACCCCACTCTTGCCTGGAAAATCCCATGGACAGAGGGCCTGGTGGGCTGCAGTCCATGGGGTCGCTAAGAGCTAGACAGGATTGAGCAACTTCACTTTCACTTTTCACTTTCATGCATTGGAGAAGGAAATGGCAACCCACTCCAGTGTTCTTGCCTGGAGAATCCCAGGGACGGGGAAGCCTGGTGGGCTGCTGTCTATGGGGTTGCACAGAGTCGGACACGACTGAAGTGACTTAGCAAGCAAGCAAGCAATGATTAACAGTGTTGAACCTCTTTTTGTGTGCCTCTTGGCCATCTGGTTTGTTTTTTGTGTGTGTGTGAAAAATGTCTATTCACTTCTTCTGCACATTTTTAAATCATGTTGCTTGCTTTTTGATGTTAAGTTGTATAAGGTATCTTAATATTTTGGATAGCAACCCCTTATCAGTCATATCATTTGGAAATACTTTCTCCTATTCAGGAGATTGTCTTTTCATTTTGTCAATGGTTTTCTTTACTATGCAAAAGCTTTTAAGTTTTACGGGGTTCCATTTACTTACTTTTGCTTTTATTTTCTTTGCTTTAGGAGATAGATCCAAAATATATATATATTGCTACAACTTATGTCAAAGAGTATTCTGCCTGTGTTTTCTTCTAGGAGTTTTATGGTTTCCAGTCTTGTGTTTAAGTCTTTAATACATTTTGACATTCTTTTGTAAACGGTGATAATGTTCTGATTTCATTCTTTTATTAATAAATGGAGCTGTCCAGTTTTCCCAGCACCACTTATTGAAGAGATTATCTTTCCCCCATCGTATATTCTTACCTCCTTTATCATAGATTAACTGACAAGTGCTTGGGTTTATTTCTTGGATTTCTATCCTGTTCCGTTAATCCATATCTTAGATACAAAATTAACTCAAAGTGGATTAAAAGCTTTAATGATAGATCTGAAAACATAAAACTCCTAGAAGAAAACATACGTGGTAAGCTGCTTAGCATCTGTCTTGGTGATTTTGTTTTTTTGAATTGACAACAAAAGCACGGATAACAAAAGCAAAAATAAATAAGCAAGATCACATCACACTTAAAACCTTGTGTAAAACAAATCAAATCATCAATACAATTAAAAGGCAACATACCAAATAGAATATATTTGCAAATCATGTGTCTCATAAGGGGTTAAAATCCAAAGTATATAAAGAATTCATTCAACTCAATAACAACAAAATAAAACAATCTAATTTTAAAATGGCACAGAATCTGAATAGACATTTTTATGAAGAAGACATACAGATAATAAAAGGTACATGAAAAAGTGTTTTAACATCACTAATCATTAGGGAAATGAAAATCAAAACCACAATGAGATATCACCTCATACTTGTTAGAATGCTGCTAAGTCGCTTCAGTCGTGTCCGACTCTGTGCAACCCCGTAGACGGCAGCCCATCAGGCTCCCCCATCCTTGGGATTCTCTAGGCAAGAATATTGGAGTGGGTTGCCATTTCCTTCTCCAATGCATGAAAGTGAAAAGTGAAAGCGAAGTCGATCAGTCGTGTCCGACTCTTTGCGACCCCATGGACTGCAGCCCACCAAGCTCCTCTGTCCATGGGATTTTCCAGGCAAGATTACTGAAGTAGGGTGCCATTGCCTTCTCCACTTGTTAGAATGGCTATCATCAAAAAGACAAGAAATAACAAGTCTTAGTGAGGATTGAAGGAAAAGGAACCCTTGTGCACTGTTGGGAATATAAATTAGTGCAACCACTATGGAAAGTAAAGTGGAAGTTCCTCAAAAAAATTAAAAGTAGAATGACCATATGATCCCACAGGTTCACTTCTGGGTGCTTATTCAAAGGGGAAAAAAAAGTACTAACTGAAAGATACATGTACCCCTATGTTTATTGCAGCATTCTTTACAATAGCCAAGATAATGGAAGAAACTTATGTTCCTATATTCTGTATAGCCATTAAACACACACAATGAAACATTATTCAATCATAGAAGAAGAAGGAAATTTTGCCATTTTTGACAATATGGGTGGATTTTTAGGGCATAATGTTAAGTGAAACAAGACAAAGAAAAACAAATATTATGTGATCTCACTTATATGTGGAATATGAAGACAAAAACCAACCAACCAAAAAGGCTCCCAAGCTCATGAATACAAAGAATAGGGGTGGGGATGGGGTTGCAAAATGGAAAAAGTAACTTAAAAAGCACAAAATTCCAACTGTAAAATGAGTAAGTCATGGGATGTTATGTACAGCATGGAGACTATGGTAATGAAAGTGAACGTCGCTCAGTTCTGTCCAGCTCTTTGTGAGCCCATGTCTATGCAGTTCACGGAATTCTCCAGGTCAGAACACTGGAGTGGGTAGTTGTTCCCTTCTCCAGGGGTTCTTCCCAACCCAGGAATTGAACCCAGGTTTCCCACATTGCAGATGGATTCTTTACCAGTTGAATCACCAGGGAAACCCAAGAATACTGAAGTGGGTAGCCTATCCCTTCTCCTTCAGGAATCTTCCCGACTCAGGAATCGAACCGGGGTGTCCTGCACTGCAGGTGGATTCTTTACCAGCTGAGCTACCAGAGATGCCCAACTATGGTAATACTCTATTGTATATTTGAAGGTTGTCAAGAGAATAAATCTTTAAAGTTTTCACAAGGAAAAAAATGTTGTAATAATATATGGTGATAGATGTCAACTAGACTTACTGTCCAGTGGTGATCACTTTGCAATATACAGAAATATCTGATCACTGTGTTGTATACCAGCCACTAATATAATGCTATATGTCAATTATATCTAAATTATAAAAAGTCAACAGAATAAAAAGAAGATACATGTATAACTGAATCACTTTGCTGTACACCTGAAACTAACACAAAATTGTTAATCAACTATGGTCCAACATAAGATGAAAAATTTTTAAAGTCAACAGAATATTTTCTGTTACTACTGTGAAAGTAATGTGCCCTTTTTTATTCATCTTAATATTTTTTTCTTTGTCTTTGATGTTTAACAGTTTGATATGCTGTGCCTATGTATATTTTTGCTTCTATTCATCCTGCTTGGGATTCACAGAATGTCAAGTCTACAGCTTTTTCTGTCTTGTCAGCTTTGGAATTTTTCAAAAGTTATCTCAAAATATTGCTCTTATACTTTCTCACATCTCTCCATATTGTGTAAACATTTGACGTTTTTGTTGTGTACCATATGACTATTTTTTAATCTGAATTTTCACTCTTTTTCTCTGCTGCTGCTGCTGCTAAGTAGCTTCAGTCATGTCTGACTCTGTGCAACCCCAGAGACAGCAGCCCACCAGGCTCCCCGGTCCCTAGGATTCTCCAGGCAAGAACACTGGAGTGGGTTGCCATTTCCTTCTCCAGAAAAATTTTATAAACAACTTTTTCTCTATATATACTTAAATCTAAATATTGATTTTTATCAGCCTTTTATTACTAATACTTATTTTTAATTGCAATGTCTTATTTTTATTACATTTATTTTATCTGGTTATGTAAAATGACTTTCCATTTATAGTAGTGGTATATAAAAAGTTTTATATAAACAAGATGATTTTAAAATATCAAGTTCTTACAGTAAGTACAAAAAAATCTTGAATAATTAACCTTTGAAAATCACTGCAGTAAAGCCAAAACAACAGTAAATGGTTATAATTAAGAGACTGGGCTCTTAAAAAGAAAAGCCTCACCAATATCTATTCTTTTAATTTTTGTTTTCTTTCTTCTGATTTTACAACTAACCCACAATGTGACACGTATGTATATACAAAGTGACACGTATGTACATAAACCTTAAATTGTTTAAGATCTATGTGAGCTGTGTTACTGCATTATGGGGAACAACATTAACGAGTATATTTCATGTCTGTTTCACAGATAACTATTCTACTCTATTTCCAGATGGGCCGATATTTCCACCTGACAGATACACATCTCTTTTTCTCTTAATTACTCCACCAATCCTGAGTGTTATAATTATCATTTGCTGCTGCTGCTGCTAAGTCGCTTCAGTCATGTCCGACTCTGTGCGACCCCAGAGATGGCAGCCCACCAGGCTCCTGGGATTCTCCAGGCAAGAACACTGGAGTGGGTAATCATCATCATGTTCGAATGGGAATTTTTTTCCTCCTTGGAGTGTATTATTTCAAAGTAAATAAATTCAATGGGCCAACGGCAAATACCCTCATTTATTTACTTTGAAATAATACAATCCAGGGAGGAAAAAAATCCTCATTCTAACATGGTATTTTTTGTTTTAGTAACACCTGGGTATATTTCTGATTTGCAGCAAACCCTTAAAAGGAGAAATGGTTCATCTTTACATTCCACTTTTTAAGCAGCAGCACTGTTTCCAAGCTGCCACAGCTGTGACTTGCAATGAGTAAGCTCCATCCCCCGTACGCCTCAGCTTCTAAATATGTGAAGTGACAAAGCTAGATCTAGGTGAGTCTGAGAAACCGCACTGGCCCTCATGAGTAAAAACACTTCTAAATAACCTGGTGCATGCTGCTCCAACTCTACATATCTGGTTTTCCACGTTCTCTTGCAATTTGATATCTTATGGCTTACTACTTCCTCAGACTCAGACTGGAATAGTAATTAAGGGAATTAATTTTAAAGGCCTTGCTTTTTTGGATTATGAATTAATTTTGGAACAAAATGTAAATGAGATTACGTTAGAGCACTTCTTCAAAACCAAATGCTGGGACATGATTATATTTAAAGTCTGCTGCTAAGTCACTTTAGCCGTGTCCGACTCTGGGCGACCCCATAGACGGCAGCCCACCAGGCTCCCCTGTCCCTGGGTTTCTCCAGGCAAGAGCATTGGAGTGGGTCACTATCAGCCTTCTAGTTCACTAATTTTCTCTTTTGCTGTGTCTAATTTCCTGTTAAACCTATCTGTTAATGTCTAATTTCAATTCAATTCTAGAATTCCTACCGGAGTCTATCGATTCTTTGATTATTTTTTTTCTCCCTTTTTTCCTCTCTTTCTTAAGCACATAAATAATAGCTCTTTTCAATCCTTGTCTGGTAATTCCATTATTTGGATTAACTTTGGTCTGTTTCTGTTGTGTGGTTTTTTCTTTCTTGGTCTTCTCCATACAGTCTTGTATTTTGGCATGTCAGGTAATTTTCAGTTAAATCCTAGACATTGTATGAAAAAAGGTATAGAGGATCTGGATGATACTGTCTTCCTCTCAAGAAGATTCATGCTCTCCTTTGCAAGGCCAACAGAGTAACATATGATTATCTTAATCCAGTTAGAGACTTAGCTACTCAAGGAAAGTTTTGACAGTATTTTTAATCTCTGATTTGTATTTGCATATCTCTAATTTGTCTAAAGCAAAGCTGGTTGCCTCAGCTTTAAATTGCCTTCAGACAGATGTTTTACGTAGGATAATGGCCTTTTCTAACTGTTCTCAGTGGAAATGTTGGTTTGCCACATGCTACTCATTACCACATACCACTTTTGTGCACTAATAGCAATATGTCAGAATAAAACTTAAATTTTAGTAGATAACCAATACACTCATTTGATTACATTTTAATGGGAAAAAGCTATAATTTTTATCTGAGCTCAAAACATTTTTATTGTGTCCAATTGCTTGTTGTACATCTTGATATGTCATAGGTACCTAAAAAGTATCCAGATGAAGTCTATGCTTTTCTCTCTTTCTTCCAGGCTTAAGGAGACTAAAGAGATGTAAACATTAAGTTCAGGGCAGAAGAACTGAATATACATTTTTCCAAAGAAGACATGGAAATGGCTATTAGGCATGTGGAAAGATCCTCAACATCACTAATCACTGCATGTGTGCTCAGCCACTTCAGTCATGTCTGACTCTTTGTGACCCTGTGCACTATAGCCCACCAGGCTCCTCCATCCATGGAATTCTCCAGGCAAGAATACTGGAGTGGGTTGCCATGCCCTACTCCAGGGGATCTTCCCAACCCAGGGGTCAAACCTGCATCTCTTACGTCTCCTGCATTGACAGGTGGATTCTTTACCACTAGTGCCACCTGGGAAGCCCCACTAATCATTATAGAATCATTATAGAAATGTAAATTAAAACCACAATGACATATCACCTCATACCTGTCAGAATAGCTATCACCAAAAGTATAGTACAAATAACAAATTTTGACAAGGATGTGGAGAAAAGGGAACCCTCGTGCATTGTTGGTGGGAATGTAAACTAGTGCAGCCGTTATGGAAAACAGTATGGCAGCGTCTCAAAAAAACTATATGTATGTATTGCTGTGTGACTCAGCAATTCCACTCCTGGATTTATATCCAAAGAAAACAAAAACACTAATTCAAAAAGACACGCATCCCGATGTTCATAGCAGCATTATTTGTAACAGCCAAGATACAGAAACAACCTATGTGTCCATCAATAGATGAATGAGTGAAGAAGATGTGGTCCATGTATACACAATGGAACACTACCCAGCCATACAAGAAGAAGGAAATCCTGCCATCTAAACCAACATGAGTGGACCACAGCACGCCAGGTTTTCCCTGTCCTTCACAATCTTCTGGAGTTTGCTCAAACTCGTGACCATTGAGTCGGTGATGCCATCCAACCATCTCATCTTCTGTTGTCCCCTTCTCTTCCTGCCTTCAGTCTTCCCCAGCATCAGGGTCTTCTCCGATGAGTTGGCTCTTCGCATCAGTTGGTCAAAGTATTGGAACTTCAGCTACAGTCCTTCCAATGAATATTCAGAGTTGATTTCCTTTAGGATTGACTGGTTTGATCTCCTTGATCCCCAAGGGACTCGTCAAATATATGTAGAATCTAAGAAATAAACCAAACAAGTGTATAACAAAACAGATACAGATACAGAGAACAAACTAGTGGTTACTAGTGGGGATAAAGAGGGAAGGGGCATGGGATTAAGAGGTACAAACTACTGTGTATGAAATAAATAAGCAACAAGTATATATTATGCAACACAGAGAAATATAGGCGTTATTTTGTAATACCAAATGGAACATAATTTGTAAAAAATTGAATTAACTATGTTGAACATGTGTAACTAAGAAAATATTGTAAATAAACTATATTTTTATTGTAAATAGACTATGCTTTATTTTTTATTGTAAATAAACTATACTTTATTTTCTTTGTATTTTTTTAATTTTATTTTACTTAACTTTACAATATTGTGTTGGTTTTGCCATATATCAAAATGAATCTGCCACAAGTATACATGTGTTCCCCATCCTGAACCCTCCTCCCTCCCCATACCATCCCTCTGGGTCGTCCCAGTGCACAGGCCCAGGCATCCGGTATCAGGCATCGAACCTGGACTGGCGACTCGTTTCAAATATGATATTATACATATTTCAATGCCATTCTCCCAAATCATCCCACCCTCTCCCTCTCCCAGAGTCCAAAAGTCTGTTCTATACATCAGTGTCTCTTTTGCTGTCTCGTATACAGGGTTATTGTTACCATCTTTCTAAATTCCATATATATGCGTTAGTATACTGTATTGGTGTTTTTCTTTCTGGCTTACTTCACTCTGTATAATAGGCTCTAGTTCCATCCACCTCATTAGAACTGATTCAAATGCATTCTTTTTAATGGCTGAGTAATATTCCATTGTGTATATGTACCACAGCTTTCTTATCCATTCGTCTGCTGATGGACATCTAGGTTGCTTCCAAGTCCTGGCTATTATAAACAGTGCTACGATGAACACTGGGGTACACGTGTCTCTTTCAATTCTGGTTTTCTCAGTGTGTATGCCCAGCAGTGGGATTGCTGGATCATAAGGCAGTTCAGCCTTTGACTGTGTAGACCACAGTAAACTGTAGAAAATTCTGAAAGAGATGGGAATACCAGATCATCTGATCTGCCTCTTGAGAAATCTGTATGCAGGTCAGGAAGCAACAGTTAGAACTGGTCATGGAACAACAGATTGGTTCCAAATAGGAAAAGGAGTACGTCAAGGCTGTATATTGTCACCATGTTTATTTAACTTATATGCAGAGTACATCATGAGAAATGCTGGACTGGAAGAAACAGAAGTTGGAATCAAGATTGCCAGGAGAAATATCAATAACCTCAGATATGCAGATGACACCACCCTTATGGCAGAAAGTGAAGAGAAACTAAAAAGCCTCTTGATGAAAGTGAAAGTGGAGAATGAAAAGGTTGGCTTAAAGCTCAACATTCAGAAAACGAAGATCATGGCATCTGGTCCCATCACTGCATGGGAAATAGATGGGGAAACAGTGGAAACAGTGTCAGACTTTGTTTTTCTGGGCTCCAAAATCACTGCAGATGGTGACTGCAGCCATGAAATTAAAAGATGCTTACTCCTTGGAAGGAAAGTTATGACCAACCTAGATAGCATATTCAAAAGCAGAGACATTACTTTGCCAACAAAGGTTCACTTAGTCAAGGCTATGGTCTTTCCTGTGGTCATGTATAGATGTGAGAGTTAGGTTATTTATTTGACTTTTTTCTTGTTTCTTGAGGTATGCCTGTATTGCTATGAACTTTCCCCTTAGCACTGCTTTTACAGTGTCTCACAGGTTTTGGGTTGTTGTGTTTTCATTTTCATTCGTTTCTATGCAGATTTTGATTTCTTTTTTGATTTCTTCTGTGATTTGTTGGTTATTCAGCAGCGTGTTGTTCAGCCTCCATATCTTGGAATTTTTAATAGTTTTTCTTCTGTTATTGAGATCTAATCTTACTGCATTGTGGTCAGAAAAGATAGTTGGAATGATTTCAATTTTTCTGAACTTACCAAGGCTAGATTTATGGCCTAGGATGTGATCTATCCTGGAGAAGTTTCCGTGTGTGCTCGAGAAAAAGGTGAAATTCATTGTTTTGGGATGAAATGTCCTATAGATATCAATTAGGTCTAACTAGTCTATTGTATTGTGTAAAGTTTGTGTTTCCTTGTTAATTTTCTGTTTAGTTGATCTATCCATTGGTGTGAGTGGGGTATTAAAGTCTCCCACTATTATTGTGTTATTGTTAATTTCTCCTTTCATAGTTGTTAGTATCTGTCTTACATATTGCGGTGCTCCTATGTTGGGTGCATATATACTTATAATTGTTATATCTTCTTCTTGGATTGATCCTTCAATCATTATGTAGTGACCTTCTTTGTCTCTTTTCACAGCCTTTGTTTTAAAGTCTATTTTATCTGATATGAGTATTGCTACTCCTGCTTTCTTTTGGTCCCTATTTGCATGGAAAATCTTTTTCCAGCCCTTCACTTTCAGTCTGTATGTGTCCCCTGTTTTGAGGTGGGTCTCTTGTAGACAATATATGTAGAGATCTTGTTTTTGTATCCATTTGGCCAGTCTCTATCTTTTGGTTGGGGAATTCAACCCATTTACATTTAAGGTAATTATTGATAAGTGTGATCCTGTTGCCATTTACTTTATTGTTTGGGGTTCGATTTTATACACCCTTTTGGGTTTCCTGTCTAGAGAATGTCCTTTAGTATTTGTTGGAGAGCTGGTTTGGTGGTGCTGAATTCTCTCAGCTTTTGCTTGTCTGTAAAGCTTTTGATTTCTCCTTCATATTTGAATGAGATCCTTGCTGGGTACAATAATCTGGGCTGTAGGTTATTTTCTTTCATCACTTTAAGTATGTCTTGCCATTCCCTCCTGGCTTGGAGAGTCTCTATTGAAAGATCAGCTGTTATCCTTATGGGAATTCCCTTGTGTGTTATTTGTTGTTTTCCCCTTGCTGCTTTTAATATTTGTTCTTTGTGTTTGATTTTTGTTAATTTGATTAATATGTGTCTTGGAGTATTTCGCCTTGGGTTTATCCTGTTTGGGACTCTCTGGGTTTCTTGGACTTGAGTGATTATTTCCTTCCCCATTTTAGGGAAGTTTTCAACTATTATCTCCTCTAGTATTTTCTCATGGTCTTTCTTTTTGTCTTCTTCTTCTTCTGGGACTCCTATGATTCGAATGTTGTAATGTTTAATATTGTCCTGGAGGTCTCTGAAATTGTCCTCATTTCTTTTAATTTTTTTCTTTTTTCTCCTCTGATTCATTTATTTCTACCATTCTACCTTCTAATTCACTAATCCTATCTTCTGCCTCTGTTATTCTACTATTTGTTGCCTCCAGAGTGTTTTGGATCTCATTTATTGCATTATTCATTATATATTGACTCTTTTTTATTTCTTCTAGGTCCTTGTTAAACCTTTCTTGCATCTTCTCAATCCTTTTCTCCAAGCTATTTATCTGTGATTCCATTTTGATTTCCAGATTTTGGATTAATTTCACTATCATTATTCGGAATTCTATCAGGTAGATTTGCTATTTCTTCCTCTTTTGTTTGGTTTGGTGGGCATTTATCCTGTTCCTTTACCTGCTGGGTATTCTTCTGTCTCTTCATCTTGTTTAAATTGCTGAGTCCGGGTTGTCCTTACTGTATTCTGGCAGTTTGTGGAGTTCTCTTTATTGTGGCATTTCCTCACTGTGTTTGGGTTTGTATAGGTGACTTGTCAAGGTTTCTTGGTTAAGGAAACTTGTGTTGATGTTCTGTGGATGTTCTCTCTGGAGTGCAATGAAGTGTCCAGTAATGAGTTATGACATGTCTATGATTTTGAGGTGACTTTGGGTAGCCTGTATATTGGCACTCAGGGCTGTGTTCTTGTGTTGCTGGAGAATTTGCTTGGTATGTCTTGCCATGGAACTTGTTGGCCCTTGTGTGGTGCTTGGTTTCAGTGTAGGTATGGAGGGATTTGATGAGCTCCTGTCAATTAATGTTCCCTGGAGTCAGGGTTTGGACTTAAGCCTCTTGCTTCGTTATTGGTCTTATTTTTACAGTAGTCTCAAAACTTCTCCTTCTATACAGCACCATTGATAAAACATCTAGGTTAAAGATGAAAAGTTTCTCCACCGTGAGAGTCACCCAGTGAGGTTCACAGCGTTACATGGGGAAGAGAAGAGGGAGGAGGGATTTAGAGGTGACCCGAATGAGATGTGGTGGAATCAATAGAGGGGAGAGCGGGCTAACCAGTAATCACTTCCTTATGTGCACTCTACAACTGGACCGCTCAGAGATGTTCATGGAGTTATACAGAGAAGAGAAGAGGGAGAAAGGAGACAGAGGTGGTCAGGAGGATAAAAGGAGGGAATGAAAAGGAGAGAGACAGATCCAGTCAGTAATCAGTTCCCTAAGTGTTTTCCTTTGTTTGGAACACACAGAAATTCACAGAGTTGGATAGAGTAGAGAGGGGTTAGGGAGGAGACACAGGCGACCTGGTGGAGAAAAAGGAGAGTCGGGAGGTGGAGAGAACAGTCAAGCCAGTAATCTCGCTCCCTATAAAAAGTGGGTACTGAAGATTAGGTTCTTAAAGGTACAAAATTGGTAGCAAATACCTAAAAGCAAAAATTAAAAATCTAGAGTAGAGTTTGAAGTTTCAAAAATACAATGTTAAAGAAAAGAAGAAGGAAAAGAAAGAGAGAAAAAGAAAAAAAAAAAGTCACAAAAGTTATAAAGAAAATATAGGTACAAAATCGGGGAAGGCAATGGCACCCCACCCCAGTACTTTTGCCTGGAAAATCCCATGGACGGAGGATCCTGGTAGGCTCCAGTCCATGGGGTCGCTGGGAGTCAGACACGACTGAGCGACTTCCCTTTCACTTTTCACTTTCATGCATTGGAGAAGGAAATGGCAACCCACTCCGGTGTTCTTGCCTGGAGAATCCCAGGGACAGGGGAGCCTGGTGAGCCTCTGTCTATGGGGTCGCACAGAGTCGGACACGACTGAAGCGACTTAGCAGCAGCAGTAGCAGCAGCATAGGTACAAAATGATAACAAATACCAAAAAGCAAAAGTTAAAAATCTAGAGTAGAGTTTGGAGTTTCAAAAATACAATGTTAAAGAAAAGAAGAAGAAAAAGAAAGATAGAAAAAAAAAAAAAGAAGGAAATAAAACAAAAACAAAACCAAAAACAAAGTCACAAAAATTATAAAGAAGATATAGGTACAAATTGATAACAAATACCAGAAAGCATAAATTAAAGATCTAGATTAGAGTTTGGAATTTCAGGAATACAATGTTAAAGAAAAGATGAAGAGATAGAAAGAGAGAGAGGGAAAAAAGTCACAAAAGTTATTTAAAAAATAGGTACAAAATTGATAACAAATACCAAAAAGCTAAAATTAAAAATCTAGAGTAGAGTTTGGAGTTTCAAAAATACAGTGTTAAAGAAAAGAAAAAAAGAAAAAAAAGGGTCACAAAAGTTATAAAAAATATATATGAAGTTTTTTTTTTTTTTTAAGGGTCTTTTATTTATTTATTTTTACAAAGTAATAGTAGGTTATAAAAGTGAAAATTAAAGGAGTAATAGAGGACTTAAAATTTTTTTTTAATTAAAAAAAGAAAGAAAGAATGATGGTAAAAATAGTAAAAATATATATAGGACATTCTCTGATATTGTTGTGGGTATTGTGGGTTCAGTTCATTTTTGGCTAGTTCCTTGTTCTGGCTTAAATTTCTCAAGATCTATAGGCCCCTTCCTCTGTAGTTGGTACTAACCACGGGGTTTTAGTTTATTGCCTGTGGCTTCCACAGCGGTTCCCTCTGTTATAGCTTCTTCTGTTTGCTGGTCTCTTCAGTGTCTGATTTCCACCATACAAAGGGGGCTGTGGTGGACACCCTTTTTTTTTTTTTTTTTTTTAGGCTCACTTGTTCAGTGCGCTGTGGGGAGGGAGGGACGTTGCAAATAAATAACACTGGCGTGTGCTCGCAGTGCCTCAGCCACACTGGGCCTGCCCCCACTCACAGCACGTGTAGCCTCCCTGCCCACACTGCTCAGGCTCGGCCAGAACCATCCGCGGCCAGCCCTGGGCTGCTTGCCCCTCCCAGGTCTAAGCTGTTCAAGTTCAGGCACTCCGGTAGTCCTCAGAGGCCCAGGCTCAGTTGGGCCTGCGTTTTGCGCCCTTCACAGGTTCCAGCAGCACAGGTGATGAGGTGTTTAGCAAGCACAGCTTCTGCGACTTATCGCCTCCCCGCCGCTCGGTTTTCTAGGTATACAACCGGCGCACCTTCTCAGGCGGATGTTGACCGTCCAGAGTCCCAAGAAGTCTTAGTTAGCAAAGAAGCCTGCTTACAGTTTTGATGATAATGTCTCTCTGGGGCTGTGATTGCCCCCCGTCAGGCTCTGGCTGCCTGTCACTGGAGGGGAACGGTCTGCAGCCGGCTATCTCTGTACAGTCCTTTGTTCCGTGTGCAGGCCTGGCGGTGTCTTATGTTAGGGCTGGCTTTTCGTGCGGTAGATATCCCACAGTCTGGTTTGCCAGCCCAAATTATTTCACTCAGGTAGCACTCAGGATATTCAAGCCAGTCCTTACTCTAAGCGATGCAGCCCGGGCTGCGCCTCCCTGCCCAGCCCCCGCTTGCTAATGACGTATGCAGGCGTTTGCGCTGCTTCTCCGCTAGGGAAGTTATTGTAGGGCTCGTAATCTGTGGGTTTTAATTGTCTATTTATTTTTCCTCCCTGTTATGTTGCCCTCTGTGCTTCCCAGGCTAGGCACAGACTTGGCAGTGAGAATGTTTCCTGGTGTTTGGAAACTTCTCTCTTTTAAGACGCCCTTCCCGGGACAGAGGTCCATCCCTCCCTCTTTTGTCTCTTTTTTGTCTTTTATATTTTTTCCTACCTCCTTTAGAAGGCAATGAGTTGCTTTTCTGGGTGCCTGATGTCCTCTGCTGGCATTCAGAAGTTGTTTTGTGGAATTTACTCAGCGTTTAAATGTTCTTTTGATGAATTTGTGGAGGAGAAATTGTTCTCCCCGTCCTATTCCTCCGCCATCTTAGCTCCTCCCCTATTTTCTTAATTTTTAAAGAATTTTAAAAAATCATCTCCTTTCTTTATTTCATTAGGAGGACCTGCATTTGTATCATTATTTTTTTTTAACCATTGAGGCATTTTATTTGCACGCACATAGTACATCCCTAGAAAAAAGAATCCAAGGATTTTCCCTCCTGTGTGTTTTTGTCTGTTTCTTCATGGTCCATGATGTCAGTTGAGATCGTCAGAACAATGAAGCCAAATCGACAGGATGGGAGCAGATTATTCTGGCACTTTTCTAGCTCTTTGACTTGCACATCAAATCTGGGGCTGATCATTCGCCACTTATTTAGCCTGCCTGTGAGGTTCACAATTTTACCAGCCCTGTGATTATCAATGATTTCAAATTTGTCAATGTAACTACGCTTCATCATCATAGTTAGAAACCTGATGATGACTTTTGGAGCATGGCCTGATTGGAACCTGTCATTTACCTCTCTCCTTTTGCCATTGTTGATCCTGTTGAGAGCATCAACCAGGATGTTCGTGCACTGTTATGGCAGCACTGAAAGATGTCAGGAAGAGCTCTTCTTGCATTTTTAATAGCATGTTCCACCTGCCAATGCAGGAGAGGCAAGAGATGGGGTTCGATCCCTGGGCGGGGAAGATCCCCTGGAGAAGGAGATGGCAACCCGCTCAGTCTTCTTGCTTGTGAAATTCCATGGACAAAGGAGTCTAGCAGTCTACAGTCCATGGGGCTGCAGAGAATTGGACATGACTGAATGACTAAGCACACACACAAAACATCTGCCAGGCAATAACTCAGAAAACCTTCATGAAAAAGTACATTTGAAAAGATGCAACATGTCACGATTGATGAAGCTAAGAATTTCCACATTGACAACAGAGACTACCATGAGAAGAAAAAAACATCACTGAACGGACAAAAATGGCCCAGGAATTTTTTTTTTTTTTAATTTTCTTGGTCCACTTTCTGACTCCTCCCTACTCCTTATCCTTACATTCAGGAATAGAGTGTGCCAGAGTGGTTTGCGATGATATCCAAAAGCAAAGAGCAGTGCAGGAGGTCAGTGAAAATTCTCCACCTAACATCCCTTGTGACTCTCTGGGGGCTTCCTGGGCTTAGGGTGTGGATGGCACTTTAGAGATTAGAGTGCACTGTATTTGGAACATGAGGAGACCCATGTGGCAGAACTATGCTGGGTCTTTTTTAAAAAGAATCACTCCTGCAAGGGTTGACCTTTTAATAAGCACAGCAGACAAAGCTCTTGAAAGAAGTGAGGAAGCAAAGGGTATGGTCCATAACAACAAGGCATCTGAAGGGCTGGATGAACACATCAGGTTGGACAGTGATGTCTGCTCCAAACTTGGGAAGGGAGGTCACGTCTGAGATCACTCTAAGGGAGGTCACTTCTGAGATCACTGCAAGGGAGGTCATATCTGAGATCACTCCAAGGGAGGTCACGTTTGAGATCCTTCTAAAGGTGGCTGAAACAACTGTTGCACAAACTCTTATGCTCTCTCCAGCCTCCAGGATGGAAACACATCTGTATATTCAGAAGGATGATAACTGATTGGAAGGCCTCCTGTCTAAGAAGAAAGTAGGCCTGTGTGTGAAACTAGCTGTTCTAGGTGCTGGGAATCCTGTGGCAGACGCGAACTTGAATACATGAACAAAGGACTATAAAAAATGGTAGAGCAAAATATGGTTGTAAAATGGGCAATTTTTTTTTAAGCCTCACTTTACTCTCCTCCTTCCTGATAATTTTCAGTCATTGGCCCCATGGTCGAAGTCAACCAGAATTCAGGTGATGATATCATCCAGTCAGCCTCTTGGGGTCCAGAACAGGATGGAGAATGGATCCCAGAGGGAAAATGTTCACAACACATCTTCTCACCCTCCCAAGCATCTACTCTTATCCTTCCTGTGGTTGAAGGGTTAATATCCCCAGCATAGTAAATAAAGTTACCATACCATGGTGTCTATTCAGTCAAATATTCATCTGAAACCAAAAATGTCATCACCAATCTTCTCATCAGAAGGGGTGGGGGAGAAAGAAATATCAATTAGCACAAAATCTGGCTGCTGCTGAGCCACTTCTGGAGCTGACCTTAGGCCTTGGGTGGTAATTATAGCAGCCTTCCTTCTCCCATCAACTCCTCCAAGTTCTGCCCACCTCGGTGGGATGGGAGTCTTTAGCTCGTGGGGTTAAACTTTTATTCCTATAGGGTCTTAGTCCTGGAACAGCTCTCATCCCACCCCAATGATTGTTTGCTGACACAGAGAGGTTCCCTCTGGCATTGTCTTGCAGGGTTACCTGAGTCGGGCAGAAGGCAGCAACCATCCATTCTGGTTGAAGGTAGTGCTGTGAGTGGAGGGAAAGCCAGTGAGATAGTGGGTGGCGATGCTATGGGAGTCTGAGTTGCCTGCTTTTATAACTTGTTTTGGTCTTGCAGACCCGCTTGTGTCCAGTCTCATATAGATAAGTTCCATTTTACGATGGAATTCTACTCTGTACCTTCACTGTGTGATTCAGTGGATCAGATGACCCCTAGGATGTGATGGGATGTCAGTTCGCACAGTTACTTGGTGCCCCATGGTCTGAGATTCAATCTCAATAGGACTCTTTGGGAAGCTAGAGACCGAATGCACACGGACAACACTCGCTGGCAGAAGTGAGCATGGTCGTCCTCCAAAACCACAGGAATTGTTATTGCGGCTTGTTAGAGGCTTTCTTCAGAACTCTGTCTTCTACAGAGCCTTCCATTCCCATTGGGTCTGCTGGGTCATCATGTGAAAATCACCAGGCATCCTTGCTTTGGTCTTGCTACAGAGTCCTGCTCTCTGGACAGCCTTACTGGTCGCCAGAATGTAGATTAGAGCTGCATGTCCAAAATTCAGAGAAACCAACCAACCACGAAGCTTTCCTCTTTGTTCAGTTCAGTTCATTTGCTCAGTCATGTCTGACTTCTTGCGACCCCATGGACACACAAGGCCTCCCTGCCCATCACCAACTCCCAGAGCTTGCTCAAACTCATGTCCATCGAGTCAGTGATGCCATCCCACCATCTAGTCTTCTGTCATCACCTTCTCCTACTTTCAATCTTTTCCAGCATTAGAGTCTTTTCCAAAGGGGTAGTTCTTCCCACCAGGTGGCCAAAGTACTGGAGTTTCGGCTTCAGCACCAGTCCTTATGATGAATATTCAGGACTGATTTCCTTTAGGATTGACTGGTTTGATCTCCTTGCAGTCCAAGGGACTCTCAAGACTCTTCAAAAGCACAGTTCAAAAGCATCAATTCTTCGGCACTCAGCTTTCTTTATAGTCCAACTCTCACATCCACATATGACTACTGGAAAGACCATAGCTTTGACTAGATGGACCTTTATTGGCAAAGTAATGTCTCTGCTTTTTAATATGCTGTCTAGGTTGGTCATAGCTTTTCTCCCAAGGAGCAAGCATCTTTTAATCTCATGGCTGCAGTCACCATCTGAAGTGATTTTGGAGCCCAAGAAAATAAAGTCTCTCACTGTTTCTGTTGTTTCCCCATCAATTTGCCATGAAGTGATGGGACCAGGTGACATGATCTTGGTTTTTCTAATGTTTTTCACTCTCCTGTTTCGCTTTCATCAAGAGGCTCTTTAGTTCTTAGCTTTCTGCCATGAGGGTGGTGTCATCTGCGTATCTGAGGTTATAGTTCTCCTAGCAATCTTGATGCCAGCTTGTGCTTCATCCAGCCTGGCATTTTGCATGATGTACTCTGCATATAAGTTAAATGAGCAGGGTGACAATATACAGCCTTAACATACTCCTCTTCCAATTTAGAACCAGTCTGTTGTTCCACGTCCAGTTCTAACTGTTGCTTCTTAACCTGCATACAGATTTCTCATGAGGCAGATAAGGTGGTCTGGTATTCCCATCTCTTTAAGAATTTTCCAGTTTGTTGTGATCCACACAGTCAAAGGCTTTGGCGTAGTCAATAAAGCAGAAGTAGATATTTTTCTGGAACTCTTTTGCTTTTTCTAGTGCCCTCTTTGTAGTGGACACTGAAAAGTCCTGCAGCTCACTTCTTGGTTTTTACCCAAAGAGGTTCAAGACATGTCCACACAGGGACTTCCCTGGTGGTCCTGTTCACTTGGCCTGGAGGGTCGGTCCAAAGCAAAGCTCGAAGTTGACTTTCAGGTTGAACGACTAGAACCTGGAGGCCGTGGTGCAGTGCTGCGGAACAGACACTTTCGGATCTTCTGTGCCCGCTGGTCATCCGTGTCCAGACCCGTGTCCCATTTCAGAAAGCCGGGGCTTGGGAGGCGGCCTTGAGACCCACCCCTGGGTCTGGCCTCCTTGGGGCCGCTACCTGGACCTCACACCTTCTGCCCATTTGAGGAGCCGAAAGGCCCATGAGTTGGAGGAGAGGCCTGTTGTGATCGACCTTTATATTTTCTGGAGCAGAAGTTCAACAGGCAGCAAGAGCAAGTACATATGTTTGGAAAAGGCTCACTGAAACCTTTGAGAGTGAAATTTTAAGTTTAAGATTTTAAAAATCTTTATATTATCTGAATTTGGGGAATTGCTAATTTTTCTTATTCCTTAAGACATGATTTTTACAAGATTTAGTCTAATGCAATATATAATATGTATTTAAAACTACAATCACATTTTAAAAATCCTGCAGTCTTTCCTTAAATGTCAACCTTGACTGTTTTCTTTGACATAGATTAAGGGATTGAGTCTTTGTCTTTTCTCACAAAAGATCAAAGGAGTGTTTTATAAACTGCCTTAAAATCATTACTGTTTTCAAACCATTTAGTTCCTAACATTGTATATTTTATTTAGTGGTTTGGATCTGTGTCTGAAAGGGTTCTGGCGTCCGGAGCAGGCTCTGAAGCCACATTCCTTCTCAAATAGGACTGGAACCCAGCTGCACCTCAGATTAGAATTTGAACCCAGGATCCCTGGTTCAGGAGGGGATTCAAGCCCACTGTCTTTCAGTTAAAACAGCTCATCTGGTGTCAGACTTATTGAAGCTCAGGTTTTATCTCCTCACAGAAAGAAGTCAACATGAGGCAAAGCAGTTGGCAAAGAGTGAGCGTATTAGCATAGGATGCCTGTGACAGATACTAGTGGGCAGGCAAGGGAGTGCAACCCCAAGAATAAAGAGGGCTACATTTTTGTAATCAAGGAAGAGTGAGGAGGGGGGAGAAGACTATCATTTTCTCCTTCTTGAGTAGACATCAAGTCTTGTTACCAAACGTTAGGTCTGTGTGCCTGACACATAGTGAGGCCAAACAATACCAAAACATTAGTTTGGAGCAGAGAGAGGTTTTTTGCAGGGCCATGCAAGGAGATGGGTGGCTCATACCTTAAAATCCCTGAACTCCCAGAAAGCTTTCAGCAAAGCCCTTTTATAGGAAAGGGGAGGGGAGGGGTGCGGTTAGTTGTTGCAAACTTCTCAGTACCAGGTCATGGTCAGATCACAATGTCCCTGTAGACCTCCACCAAAACAAATGTTATTCTCTGTTCTGACAAGAAAGGGCAAGGTCCCAAGACTCAGCTTTCACTTTCCCAGGCCCAGGCCCTGGATAAGATGGGGGATTGCCTGTGCAGGCCAGTTACCCTGCCTGGGAGTATTCATCCAGTACCTGGTCTGGGTCCTTTCACGAGGGCTTGGGCCTGGCTAGTGGGTGGCCCTGGTGAGGGCTCTGGAGCTCTGAAAGATACAGCTCTCACCCTGTCCCTGGGACCCCCAACTCACCTGCCAGTCCTGAGGCTGGAGGGCCTGGCGGGCCCTGGGGAGAAGGCAGTGATTCACCTCTCACCACACTCTCTGCTGCCAGTACCACTGTGAGGCTGACTGCTAGTGGAGTGGGACCTCTGGCTAAGGGTCGAGCACTAACAACTGCATGCCTACCCCGCCTTGTTGCAGGCTTATATAGTTAAGTTCTCCTCGATCCCTGTATGATATAACCAGGACTGTCAGGGTGCTATTCAGATCATATATATTATCAGAAGGGTGGTAACATATTCTAGAATATGGTAATCCATCTCAGGTTTCAGTATGAAGTCCCCTTTCACCTGGGTTCTTTCTCCTTTCATCTATATTCCTGTCTTAGCTACATGCAGAAATGCTGCTCTTCAGCATTTCTGACTTCACGGAACAAGATTCAGACCCCATGTCTGTTGTCTTGTGTTTTAACTGTAAGGTCTTGTGGCTTGAGTGTGCCTAGTGCTTAGATGCCAGAGAAGGCAAGGGCACCCCACTCCAGCACTCTTGCCTGGAAAATCCCATGGACGGAGGAGCCTGGTGGGCTGCAGTCCATGGGGTCACTGGGAGTAGGACACGACTGAGCAACTTCACTTTCACTTTTCACTTTCATGCATTGGAGAAGGAAATGGCAACCCACTCCAGTGTTCTTGCCTGGAGAATCCCAGGGACGGGGGAGCCTGGTGGGCTGCCGTCTGTGGGGTCGCACAGAGTCGGACACGACTGAAGCAACTTAGCAGCAGCAGCAGCAGTGCTTAGATGCACCTGGTAGAGTAGATTGTTGCTAGGTTACTGGACTCTTTTCTTGAGTGGCCATTACCTTAGAACAGTCTCCCAGACCCCCTTAAAATTCCCTCTCTTTCTTTAATCCTCTAGTGGTATTTCAAAACAATTTAATTATCCTACTCTAGACCTATTTCATTTTCATTGCTTAATAATATTCCATCATGCGAGTATACTAACTTATCCATTGTTGTATCAATAGACAATTTGGTTGTTTTCTGTTTTGGACCATTGAGGACAGTTAATCTATGTGTACATGTTGGCATATCTCTAAATATATATTAAAAAAAGTATGACTAGAAGTGAAGGTAAATGAATATACATTTCTAAGAAGACCCTGAAATGGACTTTATTTTTCTGAACTTTTAAAGAAGTTACCATTGATTTTCTTTTGTCTGATTTTATCTCAGGATTTCCTTTTCCAAGGTGCATGCATCTTTGAACATCAAAAGTCATGACTTTTGAAAGGAAAAGTGAGGAAAGAGAGGTTTGATTGTATATTGGTTCAAAAATGGAAGTGGGGCTGTGAGAAGACTTGATCAGGGAACCATAATAAGAATGGGGAGGCAGAGGAAGGTGGCAGTAAATTAGAGAGGACCCATATGCACGTGTGAAAAAGGAATTTCCTGAATAAGTAAGTGTGAATTCATAATCAGAAAGGGAAAGAAGAGACTTGAATGTGAACACTAGAAAGGGTGTGAAGATAACAAACTGTTAAATAAAACAGCCTTCTGCACCAGCATCTAGTAGGTCTGCTAAGCCAGGGCATCCATTTGTGGAATGCAGGATATTCAAGATAGGCAGAGGGAAAGAGGGGCAATGACCCACCTTCTGTGTCTAGAGGAATTAATAAATCGAGCATCTGCAAATCAGAAGGTACCTCTCTTTCCCCAGATGCTAAAACAATAACCTCCCTTTCATCCTTCCCCACCTCCTCCCACCTCAGCAAACATGGAAATCACTGTTGATTTTGTTCCCTGACCTTAGTCTTCTCACCCGATCCATGCTGCCTGTTCTTTGTGGCCAGCTGTCTCACACAGTTGTCCTTCAGCTGCCTGGGCACAAACCCTGCACAGCAGAATCATTCCACCTTGACTGCACAGACACCCATGGAGGGCCCCCTGATCGTGCACTTCAAAGAATGTGATAGCATAGTGCATCTCACACCTCTGGGTTCAGAAATGATGGACTGGCAACTTCCTAATACAGTGATCAATAGAAGCACTCATGGCGGTAAGATCTAGTTTCTTTTTTCACTTCCAGGGACAATGACTTGATGAGTCTTATCGTGCACACCAAAAAATATGTACCCTCCCTCAGCGCTTATAAACGCAGAAACACCTGAGGAGATACTCAGTAAAGCATTGTGACTCCTTTGTTGAGAACATCTTAAATTCAACCCGTGTGGACTTTAAGTAAGGTTGAGCTTTTCCAGGTACTGAAGGTGGTAAGCTCCATCAAATAAAGCAGCAGCTGAAGCCTCTGTGTTACCTTTATTTTGTACATGAACCTGAGCTTTCTATGGATTTAACACCTTGGAACATTTGTAAGAATCTGAATCCTGCCTTTGGGGAATGCCGGTGCTTCCTGAGAATTCATGACAATAGTGGACAGTCTCTGCCTGTGGTTCAAAGAGGGGCACGGGTAGCTAGTCCTGTAACCAAGGCCGCTGATGTTCCATGATTTCACAGAAATCAGAAACACATCTCCCAGGTGCAACTCATCTGAACAGCCTTGTGAAAGTTGAAGGCAGATACAGTCATACTCCATGGCTTTCATAATCGTAGACTTTGTTCTCAGTCTCAGCCTTGGTCACTCCCCTCCAGAATTCGGCAGGCAGATGTTGCATGCATGATGCTTTCTTTCCGCTTTCTTCCTCAGTTGAGGGTTCGTTCCACTCCTGTGCTCATTCCTAGGGGTGACTTTTCCTGCATTTAAAACATACACAGCAAAACTCATTTTCAAATCAGTCTTGAGACTCATCTTCTCAACACTTGTGCTGGTCTTACCCTGAAATGTTCTCCTAAAATACAGGAAGACACACCATTAGAATAGGACAAGCACAAGAAAGCAAATTACTATTTTGAGGCCACTCTTCTGAAGTTGGTTCACTTCGTCTATTCCCACAGAACTTGAGCCCAGATTCATACAAGAATTTAGTGCGCAGGACAGGCGGAGAAGCCAAGTCTGACATGAGCCCATTGTCACCAGAGAAACGGTCAAGAGGTGATTTTTCCGCTGTGATTTTGGTAACAGTTTCTGCAACGTTCTCCTTGGACCTGGAAAGCTTTCAGGGTCAGGGTGTTTCTAGGGTGTGCTGATGCGCATGGGTTTCTTGGTGCTTTGTCTTTCCTCTCTCACTTAGACCTGGGCAATCTCAGATTATTTTATAGCCCAAGTTTTGAAAAGAGCAAATCTGATTGAGTTTGTTTCTTATCTTTGTTGAAATGGAACAAATTCTTTAGATTTCTCTGGTCCAAGCAGTTCCCATCTTGTGAGGGAAAAAAGTATATTATATACTTTAATATATTATATTTTACATAATAAAAATATATATACACACACATTTAGTTTGTTTGGAATTAACAAATTATTGACTGTTTGTTGGGAACAACCAGGTTGGCAGCTTGAGGTGTGTTTCATCATTTCCTAAATGCAATCCAGTTGTCCCAGCAAACAGGACTGGAACCACGGGATATCTACATACAAAAGAAAGGAACTTCAATTCGTAGTCTTTACACCGTTTACTGAAGTGTACTTAAAATGTTTCATAAACCTAAATGTAAAACACCCTGACCCTGAAAGCTTTCCAGGTCCAAGGAGAACGTTGCAGAAACTGTTACTAAAATCACAGCAGAAAAATCACCTCTTGACCGTTTCTCTGGTGGCAATGGGCTCATGTCAGACTTGGCTTCTCCGCCTGTCCTGCGCACTAGGACCTTTAGATTTCAGATTTCCTAAAATCATGTGGAAATAAATGAAGACTGCCCAAATGATAACAGGTAGAGCTCTGTTTCCTCAGAGCTCAGTATATTAAGGCAATCAGCCACCCCCATTTGTTTGTGATGGCAGAAACTCAGAAGCTTTATAGTGAAAAGAGAGTGCTCAGGGATGACCTGATTTGAGGTCATTCTAAGGAAGCTGCATCGTGGCTCAGCTGGTAAAGAGTCTGCCTGCAATGAGGGAGACCTGGGTTTGATCCCTGGGTTGGAAAGATCCCCTGGAGGAGGGAAAGGCTACCTACCCACTCCAGTATTCTGGCAGTCCATGGGGTTGCAAAGAGTCAGACATGACTGAGTGACTTTTACTTAGGGAGGCTGGAAGTGGGCTTACTGGAAGTGGGTTATCTCATGTCACTGGTTTGGAGACCTTATTTAGCTTTGTTTGGTTAGGCCAGAGTTGAAAGTGGTGGAAGTAAGTCTGCAGCTGTTGATCAAGTCCTGACCACTTTTGACTAGTTGCTGCAGGAGTTGTGGTTAGGTTGGGAGGTCAGAGTTGTGAATCAGGTTTGAGTCATAACTAAAGGGTACGATCAGAGGTCTGTTTTGATATATGGTTTGGCCAGTATCCATTTGTATATTCAATCTCTCAACTTCTGAACTTCCGGAGGAAAGCAGAAATTTTACCTTGGGTTCAGCAAACAATTCTTAGAGCTGACACTAAATGCATAATACATAAAAGAAAAAAATTGACTTATTGGACTTTAAAAATGCCTCCTTAACAGTGAAAGACACTCTTAAGAGAATTGAAATATGAGCCCTTGGCCAGAAGAAACTATGTGTAATTGATTATATGATAAAGAACTTGTATCTCAACTTACTCTTGAAAGGCAATAACAGGAAAACAATTTAAAATTGGATAAAAGAGGGAATTCTCTGGCAGTCCAGTGGTTAGGGCTCCACACTGCCACTGCAGGGCGTTTAGGTTTGATCCCTGGTCAGGGAGCTAAAGATCCCACAAGCTGTGTGTTACAGTCAAAAATTAATTAATTAAATATCTTTTTAAAAACTATAATGAGATAACATCATTAGTCATTAGGGAAATACCAATTAAAACTACCCACCCATTGGAATGGGGAAAATGATTTAACCACACCAGGTGTGTGCAAGGGTATGGAGGAAAGGGAACTCTCATATTGTTGTGGCCACACATTCCGGGAAACAAACTCACTCAGAAGGACAAGGCAGATAGTGGAGCGCAGCTTATTACGCTGGCGGGCCCAAGGCAGAGTCTCCTCTTAGCCAAGGACCCCGACCAGTTTTTGTGAAAACCTTATATACCCTAAGTGTACGTGCCCAAACCCTCCTCTCCACATTCCTTGAAACTAGTCTGGACAAGATAAAAAAGAGATACGATCAAAGTTAACCCATGATTCATGTATCATAACCCTAGATAGTAAAACAGTGGACATTTATCAATAGGCCTGTGGTCATACCCTGAGAAGCATAATGGAATTTATGACTCTGTTCTGTTACAGAGATAATTAGCATATTATTTTAGGCGACAGAGAGTCTAGGTAAAAGTCCTGAGGCTTCTTCATGGGGGGAGGGGTGTCTGGTTTTCCAGTTGGTATGTTGTTTCCATAAATACTGGGCATAGAGCTCAAAGTCCACAGTCCAGCCCTAGATGGAGTCCTGCTTTCAAGATGGAGCCTGTTCTGCCTGTTTGCTCCTTCAATAACACTTTTATTTGTAACAGTCATAAACTGGAAAACCCAAATGCCCAACAACAGAAACAAGTTTTAGTTATCCATATGAGGAATTATTGCTCCCTATAAAAAAGGAAAGAACTATTGGTACCCACAACGTGAATGATTCTCAGAATAATTATTCTGAGTGAAAGACTCAGAAAAAAAGGAGTGCGTATTTGATTCCATTGTATAAAAGTCTAGAAAATGCAAATTCTTCTGTAGTGACAGGTAGCAAATCAATTGTTTCTTGCAGATGGTAGCAGAGTATGGAAAAGTAGGAGAGAGAGATTGCAAAAAAGATGGTATGTATGTTCGATATCTTGATTGCAGTGATGGTTTCATATGTCAAAATTTATATAATTTTACATGTTAAATATGTACAGGAGATTTCCCTGGTGGTTCAGTGACTAAGACTCTAAGCTCCCAAAGCAGGCACCCAGGCTCAATCCCTGGTCAGGGAAATAGATCCCACATACTGCAAATAAGAGTTTCCATGCCACAACTATAGATCCCACATGCTGCTACTAAGACCCAGCACAGCCAAATAAATAAATAAACAAATATTTAAATATGTGCAGTTTGTTATTTGTCAAAAATACTCAAATAACTCTATTAAAAACTGCATCCATGAATGATTTTGAGAAAATAAGTAAAAATATTTTATCATACAGGAAGTCCACTGCATACAAAAGATTTCTGTTTCTCAAGTCCAATTTGTAAGTCCAATCAGAGTTGTGGGTTAAGTTTTATTTGGAGGAAAATGAGGACTGCAGCCCAGGAGGCAGCATCTCAGCTCTGAGAGACTGCTCTAAAGCGGCAGTGGGGGAAAGTCCATATACAAGGTTTTGGTGAAAGGGGAGTTCAATACCATGAAGCACTCAATTTACGAAAGGTTTTTTGTTAGTCATGAGGGTCTGATGTCACCATGAAGGGACTTAGTGCTTCTCTAGATATGAGGAGATGCAAGGATTTGGATCATAAAATCTGTTCCTAAAAATATTGACTATCTAAAGACCTGTCTCATCAGGTTCCCTGGCGCACAGAGTGCCTCACTCCACCCTGAACTCTCACAGGGGTTGTTAAAAGTCAACAGCTATAGCGGCATGGGGTTCACTCTGTAGAGGCAGATGGCAAACCCCTTGTCATTGGCAATGCCCTTGGTAAGTGCCAATTTGTAGCTGACAACACATACGACAAACATATGCCAGACATGTGAACCAACTTACACATGCGAATGCACATTTACATCTTTGAAAGTCTGAAACTTGAAGATTTATGTATAGGGGCCTTTGTTGTTCAGTCACCCGGTTGTGTCTGACTCTGCGACCCCATGGACTGTAGCATGCCAGGCCTCCCTGTCCCGCACTGTCTCCTGAAGTTTCCCCAAGTTCATGTCCATTGCATCGGTGATGCCATCCCAATGGATCCAACCAGAAAGTAGGGGCCTTACTGATAGAATTAGTGGTATAGACTCTGAAATTCTGCATACTCCAGATGGAGGCCTTTGCCCCCAGATTCATTTGATAACAATCACCACCCTACTCTATCCTTTGTTTTGTATATTGTAAAGTTACACTGCTCACACCTGCCAAGTCCTTTCTCAGTGGAAATCAAGTGCTTGGTGTAGAAAACTGCAGGCCCATCTACCTACTACTGAAAATTACCTCAACAAAATAGCAGAAAATGCTCTTTCCTCCCTTACAGGTGCATTAAAACAGAAAGTGTTCCATTTCATAAAACTGCTCTTACAGATGTCTTTTCTAGCAAAGGAATCCTTCAAGACACCTGGTCTTCAGAGGCTGTTACTCTGACCTGGGAACTGTGTATTAACCTTGAGAGATACTGTAACTATGAACCATTGTTTACTTAACATCCTGTTGCCAAGAAAAGAATACTGAGATTGGTTTCTGTTTCCTGATAGACATACACACCTTGAGGTTTCATAATCAGGGCACAAGTGGATGATCTTATTTCACTCTTTGTCCACTTGTAAGAATGGCTTAAAATTTGTAATTGCTCATTTTCCTATTTAAACAAAAGACTTGAAGAGTTGTGACATTTAAATGAACACTTTTGACACAGGAAGCTGTCAGGCTTAGTGGCTTATCTTTCCGCTTCTCTGGCCACAAGAACTCTCATCTTTGCCCGTCACAGACTGAAATGGAATCAGTTTCTATTTCCCCAACCAAGGTAGGCGTAGCTTTGCCACATTCCAATACAGGAAGGTCAGGCAAACGTCAGCCACAGACCCATGTCCTTCTAGCAGCTCCACCCTCTGGAGACCCACTGTGGGCCTGGGAACTGGGAGGGGCTACCACAAAAGTCCCTCTGTCAAGCATCTCCTCCCTACCTTACTAGTCCTCAAGAATTTCCTTCTGACAGTCATGTGCAGAAGGAAATGGAATCACTGAAGCCTAGCCTCTGCAAACAGAACACACCAGAGCTCTAGTTAGCCATTTGACGGGGGGAGGCCGGCACAGGGCTTTGAGGGCTATGTGTAATTAACCGGACACTACAAGGCTTGGTTTGGTGAGATTTAGGCCATGATGCCGGGGAAGGCAACGGCACCCCACCCCAGTACTTTTGCCTGGAAAATCCCATGGACAGAGGAGCCTGGTAGGCTCCAGTTCCCCAGTGGTCCAGTGGAAGGCAACCACTGGGCCACCAGGGAAGTCCCCTCAAAAAAACAGGCTCTGAATCCAAAGCAGAAAGTTCAGAAGCTGCACAGGCTAGGGCGGGATAGCCCTAGACACCTGGCTCCAGCTGGCAGAATCCAGCCTTGCTCCAGGGCACACGGATGCCTGCTTCACAGGGCTGAGGCCAAGACCTACTGCCATCGCTGGGACAGGCAGCCTGGATGTCAGCTTCCCTCCTCCTCAGGACCTTAGATTTTTAGATGGAAAACTCTCGTTTTTCACTTTCATGCATTGGAGAAGAAAATGGCAACCCATTCCAGTATTCTTGCCTGGAGAATCCCAGGGACGGGGGAGCCTGGTGGGCTTCCGTCTATGGGGTCGCACAGAGTCGGACACGACTGAAGCGACTTAGCAGCAGCAGCAGGCCATGATGCTGTGTACCACATCCAGAGGGATGGAACACTTGACCACCCATTGCTAGTTTTGAAGACAGAAGGAATCACAAGCTAGGGTGAAAGAGGAAATAGAACAGGCTCGATCTTCTGCCTGGCCTTCCTGTACTGGAAGGTGGCCAAGCTACGCCTACCTTGGTTGGGGAAATAGAAACTGATTCCATTTCAGTCTGTGAGGGGGCAAAGTCTGTGGACTTTGAGCTATATGCCCAGTATCTATGGAAACAACATATCAACTGGAAAACCAGGCCCCAGAAGGAAGAGCCCCAGGGCTCTCCATCACCTAAAAGAATACCCTAATTACACATGTATACCTGTGATGGATTCATTCTGATATATGGCAAAACCAATACAATATTGTAAAGTTAAAAAAATAAAAATAAAACATTAGTTAAAAAAAAAAAAAGAATTAATTATCTGTGTAACTGGATAGAATCATACATTCTATTATGCTTATTGGGGTATGACCAGAGGCCTATTGACAACTGTCCACTGTTAACTACCTCGGCTTAAGGCATACGATCACGGGTTTAAGGCATATGAATCACAGGTTAACTTTGATTGTATCTTTCTTTTCCTTTGTTCAGGCTAGTTTCAGAGAATTTGGGGAGGTGGGCTTGAACATGTACATTTAGGGTATATAAGATTTTCACAAAAACTAATTGGAGTCCTTGGAGAAGGCAATGGCCACCCACTCCAGGACTCTTGCCTGGAAAATCCCATGGACAGAGGAGCCTGGTGGGCTGCAGTCCATAGGGTCGCAAAGAGTCGGACACGACTGAGCGACTTCACTTTCACTTTTCACTTTCATGCACTGGAGAAGGAAATGGCAACCCACTCCAGTGTTCTCGCCTGGAGAATCCCAGGGATGGCAGAGCCTGGTGGGCTGCCATCTATGGGATCGCACAGAGTCGGACACAACTGAAGCAACTTAGCAGCAGCAGCAGTAGCAGAGTTGGAGTCCTTGGCTAAAAGGAGACTCTGCCTTGGGCCCTCTGGTTTAATAAACTGCACTTCACCATGTGCATTGTCCTTCTGAGTGAGTTTGTTTCCCAGAACGTGTGGCTACAACAAGGGAATACTGGCAACCAGAAGCTGGAAGAGCCAGAAGCGTAATCTCCCCTAAAGCCTCCAGAAAGGAGTGCAGTCCTACTGACATCTTGATTTTAGCCAGTGAGACCCATTTTGGACTCCTCATCCCCAGAACCGTATAGTAATAAATTTGAATTGCTTTAAGCCACTAAATTTGTGGTAATTTGATACAGAAGCCATTGGAAGCTAAAATTTTGACATGTTTTCCCGTTCAGCAAAGGATCACAATGATTCCACAATATCTTGTGAGAGAAATAGGACATTTAAAAACAGTTCTCATGATGTGGTCTCAGGAACCAAGACCTTTTCAGAGGAGCCATTAGGTCAAAACTAATTTCGTTTTCATACCAAGACATTATTTACCTCATCAGTCTCATTTTTTCACAAATATACAATGAAGTTTTCCAGGGGTTTTATGATATTTGATATTTAACAGACAGAATACAGAAGCAGATACAAAAATCTAGCTATCTTAAACCAGATTATCAGGGCTTTGCAGAATTATGAAAGAATGTCACTATTCTCACTAAAATTTTTGTTGGAAATATAAGTTTCCATTCAGACATGGGATTAATGTCATTTTTAATAGTATTTTAGAAAGATACTGTCTTTGCTCCCACCTCCCCACCCCTGGTAACCACTATTCTTGTCTCTGTTTTATGAATTTAGCTTTTTAGAGTCCACATATCAGTAATATCTTTGCAGTATTTGTCTACTTCTGTCTGACTCACTTCACCTACCATAATGCCCTGAAGTTTCATCCATATTGTCACAAATAGTAGGATGTCTCAAGGACATATTTTAATGAAATGATGGATCTAGGTAACAGTCACCAGTGCATGCTGTAACTGCAAGGATAGTGCTTCTATACCTTGACTGCCCAGGAAAACTGTCAGAAAATCTCAGTGTGGGGACTTCCCTGGTGGTTCAGGGGCTAAGACTCCACATTTCCAATGCAAGGGACCTGGGTTCAATCCCTGATCAGGGAACTAGATCCTCCAACCAACAGCAAAGATCCCGAGTGCTGCGACTAAGACCCAGCGCAGCCAAATAAATACTAAAAAAAAAAAGTCTCAGTGTGTAGGCTGCACTCCAGACCAAGTAAATAAGAACCTCTGAGTTGACCGTAAAGGTCCCCAGGTGATTTCAAATACGCATCCAAGGCTGAGGACCAACCACTTTACTAGATGAAAAGTTGACGGGGAACTTTATAATAGATGAATCAAAATGACAGCGCCTCAGTCCTCCAACCAATCAGAGGTGATTACGAGGCATCATGTACATTAGCAACTATGTGTTAGGACTTAACCTGGGCCATGACGGGCTCAGCAAGCTATGCGGGGCCTAGAGTTTCAGATTCTTATAGACCTGAGTCATGATCCCAGGAATTAAACCTCCTAGCCAATCAGGAGAGTCCCCGGGGAATTATACCTCGGAGCCAATCAGGAGAGTCCCCATTCGCGCCAAACTTGAGCCAATCCGGATGGGGATGCAGGATTCAAAATTCCCGCGCCCGCGCACAGTTTAGCCAATCATCACCCGCCAGCTACACCCTGGCAGAGACAAAGAACAGCCTGTATAAAAACAGCCATGATTCAGAGTTCAGGGCTCTTGTCAGATTCCACTGCGCTGGATGAGACCTGAGCCCTGGCTCGAGCTAGCAATAAAACCCCTTTCTGCTTTTGCATTGCTGTGGACGTCTTATTCTTTCAGTTTTGGGGACTCGGACCTTTGGCATAACACTGTGCAGCACCGCCTAGGAGGTATTCTGGCAAACAGCCTCCCCCTCAACAGACACACGTATCAGTGAACCGAAGAGTATTCAGTCCTATAGGTCTAATTGCCAGGTTAGGTGAAACAAAGGCATCAAGGAAGAAATTAAACAGCACCACGAGGAGGCAATCAACTGGATCATGAATGTAGGAAATTCAACAGGCAAGTAACTGGAGGGGAAAGGGAGGATTCAAGTTACAGATTAAGAAAGACTTAAGTCATGTGAAGAGTTGCCTCATTGGAAAAGACTCTGATGCTGGGAGGGATTGGGGGCAGGAGGAGAAGGGGACGACAGAGGAAGAGATGGCTGGATGGCATCACCGACTCGATGGACGTGAGTTTGAGTGAACTCCAGGAGTTGGTGATAGACAGGCAGGCCTGGCGTGCTGCAATTCATGGGGTTGCAAAGAGTCGGACACGACTGAGTGACTGAACTGAACTGAACTGAAGTCACCTATCAACTAAATGCAATGTGTGAACCTTATTTGGATTGTGATTTTTTTGAAAAAAAAAAAAAAAAAATAGTAACAAAGCAAAACTTGTGACAGTCTTATCTGGTGAAGATATTTGCTGTCATGTATATAAGTAAAATGATATGCTGCCTAGGATTTGCTTTAAAATAATCTAGAAGACGGGGCTTTCCTGGTAGCTCAGCTGGTAAAGAATTCGCCTGCAATGCAGGAGACCCCAGTTCGATTCCTGGGTGGAGAAGATCCCCTGGAGATGGAATAGGCTACGCACTCCAGTATTCCGGGGCTTCCCTGGTAGATAAGCTGGTAAAGAATTCTCCTGAAATGCAGGAGACCTGGGTTCGATTCCTGGTTGGGAAGATCCCCTGAAGGAGGGCATGGCTGTTGTGCCCGAAGTCCGAGTCCCCAAAACTGAAAGAATAAGACGTCCACAGCAATGCAAAAGCAGAAAGGGGTTTTATTGCTAGCTCGAGCCAGGGCTCAGGTCTCATCCAGCGCAGTGGAATCTGACAAGAGCCCCGAGCTCTGAATCATGGTTGTTTTTATACAGGCTGTTCTTTGTCTCTGCCAGGGTGTAGCTGGCGGGTGATGATTGGCTAAGCTGTGCGCGCGGCGGCAAATTTTGAATCCCGCATTCCTATCCAGATTGGCCCTTGCGCTGCGAATTTTGAATCCGCATTCCTATCCGGATTGGCTCAAGTTTGGCGCGAATGTGGACTCTCCTGATTGGCTCGGAGCGAATTTTGAATCCCGCATTCCTATTCGGATTGGCTCAAGTTTGGCGCGAATGGGGACTCTCCTGATTGGCTCGGAGGTGTAGTTCCTGGAATCATGACTCAGGTCCATAAGAATCTGATACTGTAGGCCCTGTGTAGCTTGCTGAGCCCGTCATGGCCCAGGTTAAGTCCTAACATTCCCCCTTGTCCTTTGATCACACAGAGAAATCTTTTATTTTGGGGCTGCTGCTGCTGCTAAGTCACTTCAGTCGTGTCCAACTCTGTGTGACCCCATAGACGGCAGCCACCAGGCTCCCCCGTCCCTGGGATTCTCCAGGCAAGAACACTGGAGTGGGTTGCCATTTCCTTCTCCAATGCAGGAAAGCGAAAAGTGAAAATGAAGTCATTCAGTCGTGTCCGACTCTCAGCGACCCCATGGACTGCAGCCTACCAGGCTCCTCCATTCATGGGATTTTCCAGACAAGAGTACTGGAGTGGGGTGGCATTGCCATCTCCGTATTTTGGGGCAGGGCCTGATATTGTTGCCTGAGTACAAGTAGTTGGACTGTATTGATGTGCTGTTTTACAAAAGTTACAAGCTTGTTTAGGATACATGGGTCAAAAGTGAGTATTAATAATAGTACTATATGAGGGCCCACCAGGGTGGAAATCAGCTTTGTTAACCACGGAGACTGCTGGAACCAGGACTCAAACCATCCTTGTTGGGCCTCTCGCTCTCTTTTCCATTGGGCCAGCCCTTTTCTCACCTTGGCAATAGATTTTTAACTATCGCAGTGCAGTCTGCATAAAAACATTCTTCTCCCAGAGCCGCACAGAGTCCCCCTTGGTGCAGGAAAATCAGATCTAACCCCCTTCGGTTTTGTAAGACTACCTCGGACAGGGAAGTTAGTGATTTTTCTAGATGACTAATTGATTTTTCTATGCGGGTGATGTCTTCGTCTATAGCTGCCCGCAAAGAAGTAAACCCTTGGCCTTGGAGAGACAAGGCAGCTATCCCTGTTCCTGCTCCAGTGATCCCAAGACTGAGCATGGTTGTTAGTGTGATGGCCGTGATGGGCTCTCTCTTAACTCTTATTTTTTTCTAACTGATTTGCCGTCTCTCCAGCCCAATAATTGTACACGACTTCTTCAGGGTGGTATAAGATTTTGGGCATTACAGCCACCAATACACAAAACTCTCTATTCTGATTAAAAACTGATGCATGTAGACACGGAGTCAGCCCAGTATGTGAACAGATCCACCACCCTCCTGACTCAGGCACAGTCTATTTTGTTTCATTTAGTCTCGTGAGCTCGGCCGTTTGGGCGCACAAGGGGGCCTTTTCAGGTGGTGTTATGCCTAAGCAAAGTCCCTTTCCCCAACTTTTTTCATTGTGGGATCAACCTTATGTTTCCCCCAGTGACATTGAGGTGGATTTATGCTGGTGGACAGGTTGTAAGGAACATTTAAGTCTACTGCTTCATAGACGGGAGGGTGGAGAATATAACAGAGCCAACAGGATTTAGTTGCATTTGGGTTAGAATGATTTAGAGCTGCAAAGGACTTCCCTGGTGGCTCAGACGGTAAAGTGTCTGTCTATGATGCGGGAGACCCAGGTTCGATCCCTGGGTTGGGAAGATCCCTTGGAGAAGGAAATGGCAATCCACTCCAGTACTATTGCCTGGAAAATCCCATGGACAGAGGAGCCTGGTAGGCTACAGTCCATGGGGTCGCAAAGAGTCGGACACGACTGAGCGACTTACACGAGTACACGAGAGCTGCAAAGGCTGCCTTAACTAGATCCCATAATGGGTCTGTCATTTTTACATCGGGGATGGAGGACAAGGGGCCCCGGGGCCGCTGTTTCATTGAGCTGTTTCCCCGGTAGAGAGACGAAGGGCACAGGGCTCATCATTGTAACCCTCTGAATCGGGTATGCCTTAGTCACTTTTTGTGGGCCTGGATTTTCGACCTGATTGGGGCCCACACTTTGGGTCTGAATGGGTTCTATTGTCTGGCTGATAACTAGGATTCCTCAAGGGTAAGGGCCGGGCCACCTGACGTACTGCTGGAAACCCCAAGATAGCCCGGAAACCCAAGACCTTTTTTTCCTTAGCCGACTCCTGATTGAACATTACGTTTACCTGATCAATCTTGTCCCAGGGTGAGTTCCTGACCCTGTCCCAGTCTAAGGGGCCGGGTAGGGGATAGACAAACGAGAAGTTGACCAAGTCCTGGTTTTTCACCTCTCATTTTGTCACCCCATCACAGGAGGTCACACAGTTCCAGGACCAACAGAAATAATGTTGTAGGCCCCCACATGTCTCCCAGTTGTTCTTTATGTGTCCAGGGCATGCCCAGAATCTATAGTCTCTCAGAAATGTTTCTTTCCAACCACTGTCGATCAGTTTCTCCAGGACAAAGTACAGATCCGGCCACCAAGTACTGGGGAGGGTAGTGAATTCCGGTGGTCGAATTGAGTACTTCCCGAGTCAGTCCGTTCTGAAGTGTCCAGGTGATTTTGGCAGGTTGGTGCGGGTTGTGGCTGGCTGTCCCAGGAACATAGAAGAAGACCACCATCAGGAGGATCAAAGCGATTTGTCCGGGACCTGTTGCTGGATGAGCTTCAGTTTTAGAGGATTTGAGAGATGTGGTGTCACCTTCCATTTTCTCCGGGCCATCTCTTGTTCTTCTGGAGTGGCACGGCCCACGTGGTTGTAGTGCACCCAGGGTCCAATGCCGTCGACCTTCAAGGCAGTGCGGGTAGTAAGAAGAACAACATAAGGGCCCTTCTATCTGGGTTCTAATGTTTTGGACTGGTGCTGTCTGACCCACACCCAGTCCCCTGGGCCAATGTCATGTGAAGGGATTGTCTCCTTGTCTTGACCAGAGTCCAGCTGTGCATATGTGCCTTATTCAAAGCTCTTATAGCTTCTTGAAACAGCCGCAACGAAGGAAGCGGCTTGATTTTTTTCTCAAAGATAGGGCATACGGGAGAGGGCCCCCCATAAATGATTTCAAAAGGGGTTAGGTTTAACTTGTAGCGGGTATTACGCGCTCGGAAGAGAGCAAAGGGAAGGAGAGTCACCCAGTCCCCGCCAGTCTCTATAGCCAGTTTTGCCAAAGTTTCTTTTAGGGTCCGATTCATTCTTTCTACCTGTCCTGAGCTCTGGGGATTGTATTCGCATTGCAGTTTCCACTTGGTCCCCAGGGCTGAGGCCAGTCCCCGAACAATTTGACTCACAAAAGCAGGTCCATTATCAGAGCCAATAGTTACCAGCAGCCCAAACCTAGGCACTATCTCCTCTAGGAGCTTTTTAGCCACCATTACTGTTGTTTCTCTCTTAGTGGGGTATGTTTCTACCCACCCAGAGAAAGTATCAACCAGAACTAACAAATAACGGTACCCATACTTGCCTGGCCTTACCTCCGTAAAATCTATCTCCCAGTGTTGTCCCAGCCTCTCTCCCCGGTACCTAATACCCGTATGTTGTCTTTTTCCTGGTCTCATCATCTGGCATGCCCTGCAGGCGCGGACTATGTCCTGTATAGTTGTCTTTTGTCGGGGGAAACCGCAGACGCACTGTCTGTAGAAGTGTTAGAGTCTTTTTTTTCTCTAGATGGGTGGTCCGATGTAGGTGCGTGCAAAGGTGCTGACCTAAGTCAGATGGAAGCAACAGGTTGTCATTCTGGTCCCGATGCCATCTGTCTGCGCTCACAGGACGGTGGGTATTTTCTTGAATCTAATTCAGATCAGAGGAGGAATACTCGGGGGTCGGGGGCAGGGTTCCCATTCTTGGGGGTGGCAATCCCACAGTCAGTATGTGGGCTTTGCAGTCTCCATTGACTGCTTTGCGAGCCGCCACATCGGCGGCATGGTTGCCTCGAGCCTTGACATCCTACCCCTTTGGGTGTCCCGGGATATGTACTATGGACACTGTTCAGGGCCGGTGGACTGCTGCTAGGAGTCTACGGATCTCAGGTAAGTTTTTAACTTCTTTTTCCTCTGTTGTCAGGAACCCCCGCTCTTTATATATTGGGCCTTGAATATGCACCATGCCAAATGCATACCAGCTGTCGGTATAAATGGTGACCCTTTTTTCTTCTGTCCTTTCCAGTGTCTGTATCAAGGCTACTAATTCTGCTTTTTGAGCAGATGTTCCAGGGGGCAGAGCTTCAGCCCAGATGACCCTCCCTGAGTCATCAACAATTGCTGCCCCTGCCCTTCTCTGTCCTTTACAAGACTACTTCTATCTGTAAACCATACTAGTTTACTGTCTTTTAAGGGCATGTCTTTGAGGTCTTTCCGTATGGCCGTCACATCGGTCAATACCTCATTACAATCGTGGACGGGGCCATCTTTCTCCCGGATGGGCAGGAGAGTGGCCGGATTCAGCAAGCAGGACATCTGAAAGTGTATCTGGGGGTATCCAGCAGCAAGGCCTGGTAATGGGTCAAGCGGGCGCTGGAGATCCACTTACCCGGTGGCTGTTTGAGAATCCCTTTAATGGCATGGGGAGTGTAGACCAGGAGCCGCTGTCCATAGGTTAACTTGTCAGCATCATGGACCGGGAGAGCAGTGGCCGCGATGATTTGGAGACAGGGTGGCCACCCAGCTGCCACCGGGTCCAGTCTTTTTGAGAGGTAGGCTACGGGTTGCCTCCAAGGTCCCCATTGTTGTGTCAGGACTCCCTTTTTCACTCCCTGTTTTTCATCTACAAATAGTTGAAAAGGCTTGGACGGGTTAGGGAGAGCAAGGGCTGGGGCTTGTAGCAGAGCCTGCCGGAGTTCTTGAAATTCCTGTCTCATTGGCTCAGTCCAAGTCCAGTTTTTACTCTCTCTACTTTTTTCATATAGTGGCCGGGCCTTTTTGGTGAACCCCAGGATCTAAGGCCTGCAGTATCCAACAGTCTCAAGAAACTCTCTCACCTGGTGGGGAGTTGTTGGCTCGGAGATCTGCAAAATGGTCTCTTTTATGGGCTGTGTCAGCCATCTTCGCCCCTGCTTTATCTTATACCCTAAGTAAGTGACCTCCTGTTTAGCAATTTGGGCTTTTTTTGCACTAGCCCAGTATCCTAATGTCCCCAAGGTCTGTAGGAGGTCGCCTGTCACCTCCAGGCATGCCTCCTTGGTAGTGGCGGCCAGCATAAGGTCATCCACATACTACAACAAGACAACGCTGGGGTGGTCAACCCGGTACTCATGGAGGTCTTTGCCCAGGGCCTCGTTGAACAACGTTGGTGAGTTTTTGAATCCCTGTGGGAGGCGAGTCCAGGTTCGCTGTCCTGTGGTCTGGCCGTCCTCGTTGACCCATTCGAAAGCGAAGATCTCTTAGCTCGGAGGGGCCAGAGGCAAACCGTTTGTTGACTTCACGAAGATCCTGTACCAGCCTAAGTCCATTCCCCCAGGCTTCCTCACAGGTAACAGGGGAGTGTTCCATGGAGATTGACACTTTTTGAGAATCTCTATCCTCAGGAGTCATTGTATATATGGCATGACTCTTCGTCAGGCTTCTAGACTCAGGGGGTACTGTTTTACCCGCACAGGGGTGGCATCTGCTTTTAGTTCAATAATGATGGAGGGTCTCTTTTTGGCTAGCCCTACCCCTGCCGTTTCTGCCCAGGCTAGAGGGTATTTTTGGACCCAGATCAGATCAGATCAGTCGCTCCAAGGTTGCACGATAGGGTCGATGGCTGTGGAAGGCCCCAGCTGGTACAGTCTGTATTCGTCTCTCAGTGCGAGGGACAGAACGTGAATGGGGTGTCCGGCCCCATCTGTGACTGATATCCCTCCGTGGTCGAAGTGGATCTGCACGTTGACCTTGGATAATAGATCCCTTTCTAGCAAGGGTGCTGGGCATTCTGGTATCACTAGAAATGAGTGGGACACTCGTTGGGTCCCTAGGCCTACCTGACGTTTAGTAGTCCAGTATTATCGTTTTGTCCCAGTGGCTCCTTGTACCCAGCTAGTCTTTTTGGACATCGGTCCATCTTTGTGATTGAGGACCGAGTACTGGGCTCCCGTATCCACCATGAAGCCGACCAGTTTCTCCTCCACATGAATAGTTACCCAGGACTCGGGGAGGGGTGCCAGGCCCTGACCCCCCTAATCGCTGTCTTCTCTTGCATATAAGACGTTGGCTCCCGGGGAAGGCGTTTCCTTCCTGGTGGGTCTTCCCCCTAGGTTTCTTTTGGGGCACTCGTTCTTCCAGTGTCTCAGCTCTTTACAATATGTACATTGGTCCTTCGTTAGTACCTGTCTAGCCGGTTTTCATCCATCCTTCAACCTGACATCCCTAGTTCTTTGGGAATCAGGTCCCTGTCCTACCTCCGCAAAGAAAATCTGAGCTAATTTTTTCTGATTCTTGCGGTTTTCCTCGGCCCTAAATTCCTTCTCTTCCCGTCTGATCTGGTCTTTTCTCTCCTCGGGAGTCTCCCTATTGAAAACTCTCTCGTTTGCCCTCACTAGATCTTGTATTGATTGCTCCCCTAGTCTGTCTATTTTCTGCAGCTTTTTCTTAATGTCCGGGGCTGCCTAATTCACAAATGCCAGTATAACTGCCACGCGTGACTCATCGGCCTGTGGGTCCATTGGGGTGTATTGTCTAAAAGCTTTCATTAACCTCTCTAGGAAGGCTGCCCGGCTCTCAGTCGGTTCCTGTCTAACCAAATTTACCTTGGCCAAATTTGTTGGTCGCCTGGCGGCTGCCGGCACACCAACCATAAGAGTCTGGCAGTACACTCGGAGACGCTCCCTACCTTCAGCGCGCTCAAAATCCCAGTGGGGTCGCGTCAGGGGGAATCCCTCATCAATTAGATTAGGCTGCATGGTAGGTCTTCTCTCCACCCCTGGAATATTTTTCCAACAAGATCCGTTCACGCAACTCTGTGGTGAAGAGCACCTGCAGCAGCTGTTGACAATCATCCCAAGTGGGATTATAGGTGAAAAGGATAGATTCTAGGAGATCAATCAGGCCTTGGGGCGTCTCCGAGAATGAAGGGGTTTGGGTCTTCCAGTTATACAGATCATTGGTGGAAAAGGGCCAGTATTGGTATGTTCGTTCCCAGTCCTGGCGGGCCGGCCCCGCCCCGAACGGGGAACGCCTGGACCATTGAGGTGGGGGCCTCCGGGTCGCCCCCGTCTGCCCAACCGAGGACTCCCCTGGTTTTTTCTCAGGTCCCCTGGGCAGGGCCTCCCTCCTGTGTTGGGGCCGAAGGTTCAGTGTCTCTTCGTGCTCCTCCAGAAGAAATCTGTGGTACCTGAGAGGGCAAAGGCGGGTGTACATAGGCGGGTGGGGAGAGATCAGTTTCCAGGTCAATTAGGTTAGGATATAGTGAGGATTCCTGGAATACTGGCTTCACCCGGCCGCCGTGATCTTTATGCTCTTTTTCCTCGGATGTCTCCACGACGAGTACCTGGGGGACTAACGAGATAGGGGATGGGGAAATAAAAGGTTTCAGCCAGGCTGGTGGATTTTCCACCAAATCTTGCCAGACCAAGATGTAGGGTGTTTGATCTGGATGTCCATAAGGGTCAGGAGCAAGCACTTTCTCTTTCACTGCTCAAACGATTGATAGGCTGAAGGTCCCCTCCCGTGGCCAGCCAACATTAAAAGTAGGCCACTCAGAGCAGCAAAAAGTTACCAATTTGTTCCTTTTCACCATCACCGATAGATTCTGTGCTCTAGACTTAAAATCAGAAAAATGGTCAGTCATAAGAGACAACGGAGTAGAAGTCTCTTGTCCCATGATTACAGAATAAAACACAGGAGACAAAACGAACACACACAGAGCAGTGGCAATGCCGGCACACAAAGAGACGCGACAAACAGAAGAGAGACAAACCTCGGCCGAGAACGCAGTACTAGGTGTTCCTGGGCCCCCCTGAACCTTCCTATCCCTCGAGGTTACCTTACCGAAGGGCATCCACTGCCCACCAGATTCGGGATCAGGAGAGAAGCTCTCCTTCCCGCAGAGCCAGCTACCTTCCAGTGCATCTGTTGGGCCTCGGCCTTACGCTGGCTGGAGCTACCAGGTCGCCCCTGACCAGACCTGACACTGGTGTTCGGATTTCTTTTCTCTAAATGAGGAAACCCCTTCTACCAGGAGGGTGTTATTCTTCTCAATTAAAGGGATCCTGGACGAGCCCCCAAATGTTGTGCCCAAAGTCCGAGTCCCTAAAACTGAAAGAATAAAACATCCACAGCAATGCAAAAGCAGAAAGGGGTTTTATTGCTAGCTCGAGCTAGGGCTCAGGTCTCATCCAGTGCAGTGGAATCTGACAAGAGCCCCGAGCTCTGAATTACAGGTCTCCTGGTGGCTCAGACAGTAAAGCATCTGCCCGAAGTGAGGGAGACCGAGGTTCGATCCCTGGGTTGGGAAGATCCCCTGGAGAAGGAAATGGCAATCCACTCCAGTACTCTTGCGTGGAAAATTCCACGACTGAGAAGCCTGGTAGGCTACAGTCCATGGGGTCACAAAGAGTCGGACAGGACTGAGCAACTTCACTTTCACTTTATACAGGCGGGTCTTTGTCTCTGCAACGGTGTAGCTGATTGGCTAAGCTGTGCCCGCGCTTGGCGAATTTTGAATCCCGCATTCCTATCCAGATTGGCTCAAGTTTGGTGCGAATGAGGACTCTTCTGATTGGCTCGGAGGTGTAGTTCCCGGAATCATGACTCAGGTCCATAAGAATCTGAAACTCTAGGCCCCGTGTAGCTTGCTGAGCTCGTCATGGCCCAGGTTAAGTCCTAACATAGCAACCCTTGAAGGGTGAGGAATTCTTAGGTGAACAAAGAGAGCACAGTATCAGAGACACTAAGAACACTCTTCATAGGTTCAGAGATCCCAAACTACATGGAGAGTGGTGAACAGCCTTATGCAGCTGATGCAAAATGCACAGGGGCTGGGGACAGTTTTGTGCCCCCATATTTTCTTTTTTTTTTGACCCCTAGGTCTCTTATTTTTTTTCCTAAAAATTTTTATTAAAGTGTAATTGATTTACAATGTTGTGTTAGTTTCCAGGGTTTCTACCTACTATGTGAAATACAAAAGACATAAAGAACCACTTCCTGTCTTCAGGAATCATGATTTCCTTGAGGAAAGTGTAGCATCATGCAAGTAGAGAAAAAAAATGTAAACGCTGAAGTGAATCCTGTGACAGCGACATCGAGGACTACAATTGCATTTGCTCAGCACCAGGGAGAAGGGGCCTTTTGGCTTAAGATAATGAAGTGTTATGCAAAGAGAGAGAGAGACCTAGATTCAAGTCCTAACTCGGCCTTTTCTTGGTTCTGTGACCGCCAGGAAATCATTTTGACAGCTTTAAGCCTCATCTGGACTCAAAGCCAAGGACTCACGTTCTCGATTTTTTGTTCTATCAGTACCTCAGTTCCAGGTGTGAATTTTTATTTCTGTTATTGTTATGTAACAAAGCACCCTCAAACTTAGTGGATTAAATTAGAACCATTCTGTCTGCTTGGAATTCTGTGAGTTGAGTGGGCCTCAGCTGGGCGGTTCTGCTGCTGCTCTCTGTTGTTGCCCCAAAGTCATGAAGGCACATATTTTAATGGAGGGGGAAAGCGGCCTGGGCTGGAGCATCCAGGACAGAGCTTCGCACTCAGGGTGTCAGTGCCATGGAGGTCTGGGTGGGGGCAGGAAGCAGTGGGAACACTTGTTTGGCTGGGCCTTTTTCTTGCTCCCTGGGGGCTCTGCAGGTAGGTAGCCATCCTTCTTATGTGACAGTTCAGACCTCTCAGGAGCACAAAAGCAGAAGCTGCCAGACTTCTTAAGACTGAGACCCAGACCTGACACAGCATCATTTCTGTCTCATGTTGATTAAAGCCAGTCTTGAACCCAGCCCAGATTCAAGAGGAGGACACTGCCCAGAACCATGAACACATAGCCCACTGGGAGTCACTGGTGTAAACAGATTGCCACACAGTACACATGTTTCCTTTTGAAAGTTTTCAAAAAAGCATGTTTTAAGGCTACCTATAAAAAAGACAAGGTAGCAGTGCTTATGAGTATAGACTTGAGCCAGACTAAGCTGGAGTTCCATGTGGGCAGGACGTGGGCAAGCTAATCTCTCTTTAAGCCCCTTGTGTTGCTCATCTAAAGATGCTTCCTTCATACAGCTGTGGTAGAACTTAAAAGACATAATGGGTCTAAGCCCCTTGCCCACAGTAGGTGATAGCTACAGTGTATTGTTATTAAAGTTGCCATGGTGGTTGTATTATTGTTATTATTAATTACTGAAATATCCTAGACAAGTGACTAATATAGCATATTTCTCATAAACTAAGGAGGAATGTTACTTTCACTATCTTCTTCAATTTCAGTTGACTTTTTAAAAAGTGTTTATTTTGCTCTTTTAATGAATTTTCAGGTCATTCTCTAATTTTAAAGTAGCTGTCATTTTCTATTAGCAAAATAATTGGGAAATCAAATTCTTAGATGAAATCTGAATGATGAAAACTCCCTCTACCTCTCACAAAATCTTGGAAACACACATTTTAGGAGAGATAGTGATGTATCAGTTAATTTCCTGAAAACACACACATACAAACACAGTTCTGTATGAAAGCATTATTTTATACCCATTGTATTTTTTCATGTTTAAGTGCAGAAATGCTTCCAACTATAACATCAATTTATGGATTTTTTTTTAGTGAGAAAAAAATGCCTTTTACTGTTGTATGAGTGAGTTGTCAAGTATATATTCCCAAGAGTGTTGGATGACTTAGTATTAAGGTATAAACATGATGACCTTTGGGCATTTTGAGAGCTCATTTTCCTCATGTTAACTTTAAAAACAGTTGAACCAATTAGATTCAGCAGCAGTGGAAACTTTGTAAACAAATTTTAATACTTTGTTACAACAGAAGGTTTAGTGAAAAATTGATTCAGAATACTATTAACATAGACAGTGTATGTTAAGGGCTTTCTTGGTGGCTCAGATAGTAAAGAATCGCCTGCAGTGCAAGAGGCTGGGTTTAATCCCAGGGTCAGGAAGATCGCCTGAAGAAGGAAATGGCTACCCACTCCAGTATTCTTGCCTGGAAAATTCCTTGGACTTTTGGAGCCTGTGGGCTACAGTCCATGGGGTCACAGTCAGACACGATTGAGCAACTAACACTTTTTGTATATTGCAGTTTCCTTTTTGAGTCCTCCAGTTGGGTATCGTTTGTAGTCTTCTTAAATCTGCTTTGTTACAAACCCTCATAGTTCTTCCCTAGGATGGCTAGGTAGCACTGGGGGCTGATCCACCACACAAGCAGTCCCTTTGTAAGGAAAATTCCTTTGCAAGGGAAAGAAAGACACGCGTTATATAGCAGATAGCATCTTCAGCAAATAAGCAAACTTATTGGTTTATGCTGCTGCTGCTGCTGCTAAGTCGCTTCAGTCGTGTCCGACTCTGTGCGACCCCATAGGCGGAAGCTCACCAGGCTCCCCTGTCCCTGGGATTCTCCAGGCAAGAATACTGGAGTGGGTTGCCATTTTCTTCTCCAATGCAAGAAAGTGAAAAGTGAAAGTGAAGTCACTCAGTCATGTCTGACTCTTAGCGACCCCATGGACTGGAGCCTACCAGGCTCCTCAGTCCATGGAATTTTCCAGGCAAAAGTACTGGGGTGGGCTGCCATTGCCGGAATTCCTTAAAATGGGATCTGTAAGCACTAAACAGTTTGCTGCAGTGGAAAGACTGTGGTCCTTGGAGTCAGACTGTTTCTGGCCCTTGGAAGTGATGGGAAAGTTATTTGACTTCTTTGAGCTTCACTCTCTTCAGCATAGACAATACAGACCTACCTCTCAGAGTCAGGAGATTGAATGAACTATCCATGAACACAGGGGAATGTGGTAGGGACATGTGCATGTTAGTGCTCCTTGTACCTTGAATTAAGACTTAAACTTGAAGAACTTTTAAAAAATAAGCTGAAAATTAAAACTCAGCTAAAATATATAATACATAATGAATGCTCACACACACACACACACAAATACTTCACACTTGTACTTGCAAGTGTGAAGAAATACAGTCAGAAATTCACTTTACAAAGTACTCATTTCAAAAATGAGTTTCAAAAAGCCAAAGCAAATGAACTTGATTCATTGTATAACTGGATTGAAGGTGAGTGAAGCTTTAACTTCTGAACTGCTTCAAGGAGAAGAAAATAATTCCAAGGTAATATCAGATTTGAAAGAACAGTGGTTGAAAGTTGATGAACAAAAAGGACCAGGCTTATAAGGTAGCACAAGTAGCTGAGTTTGAAATAGATTCTCCCTTCCTTGGCCCTCTTTCCTCTGAGCTCACCTGCTTCCTTTTATTCAAAACATGGTCCATTTCATCCCCAGCTGAAAAAAAATGTATGAAATTTTCTCTGAAATGAAAACTGACTTTACCCAACCAGTGACTTCTGCATGTGCTGTACCTGTTACAGATGAAGAACCTACCTCAGAGGATTTTTAGGGCAGTAAAACCATTCTGTCTAATACTGTAATGATGGGTATATGTCATATGTTTGTTGAGACCCACAGACTGTTCAACTACAAGAGTGGACCCTAACGTCATCTGTGGACCTTGAGTGATGCCTATGTGTCTGTGTAGGTTCATGGATTGTAAGAAATGTACCACCGTGGGGCAGAAAATCCATAATGGGAAGAGGTTTATGTGTGCAGTGACAGAACATACTCTGTATTTTCTGCTCAGTTTTGCTATGAATTTAAAACAGCTCTAAAAAGTAAGTGTATTCATTTAAAAATAAATGAGATACAAGTGAGGCACATAATGAAACAAATAAAGATAATGAAACTAACTTTGCATAACAAATGCACTTCCTTTGTGTGCTATAGCTGATAAAGATCCAAAAAAAGCACTCTCTGGCACACTGCTTCACAACAGAACCTCCTCTTGGTGGAGGTGCCAAATGTGTTACAGTCTTCTGATGTGACAACTTCATTCACTCTGGTATCTGTAAGATCTGTCTGAATCACCTGGGGATCTTGTTAGACCTGCAAGTCCTGACTCAGTGGTTTTGGAATTGGGCCCGAGAGTCTACGTTTCTGAAAAGCTCCCAAATGATGCTTGGAGAAGTGTGAAGAGTGCCTTGGGCAAGCATGCATTCTCTTGTGTGTCTGGCCTACTGCCTGTGCTGCGTGCTTCTGCTCCGTGCCCAGAGATTCACCACTGAAGAAGAGTTGTTTTGGACCTTGAATACGTTTCTCTGTCAGTATGATTCTCCTTTCTCTAAGGCTCATTAGTGCTTTGCTTGAGGTTCTAACAGAACTTGTCACATACTTTTGCTATACTTAGCAGTGTATATGTCCTATTCCCCCACCCTACCCCTCTCCACATTACTCATCCTTAACTCTAGATTTCAGTTCAGTTCAGTTCAGATCAGTCGCTCAGTCGTGTCCGACTCTTTGCGACCCCATGAACTGCAGCACGCCAGGCCTCCCTGTCCCTCACCAACTCCCGGAGTTCACCCAGACTCACGTCCATCGAGTCAGTGATGCCATCCAGCCATCTCATCCTCTGTCATCCCCTTCTCTTAGGACACTCTAAAAAATGTTCTCATAGATTCCTGTGCTTTTCACTAATAACCCTTACAAGAACTCTAATTAAATAATTATGTACTTGTTTTCATGGGTGTCTTCCCTACTAAATCAAAAGCTCCATGAGGTCAGGTATATTGTACAGCACTGTATCCCCATCATTGCCACAGTAATGGCCACATAGTAGGTGCTCAATAAATATTTGGTGAATAAATGAATGCATTGTAAGTTTTAAGGAAAGAGAAATTTTGTATTGCTGAAAGAAGACAGCATACAGCCCTGCACATTGTGATGTAGTAAATAGTTGTTGGCTTAACGACAGCAGTCTTAGGAACACTCAGCAACCATCTTCTCATTCAGCAATCTGCTGAATAGCTGCTATATGCCAAACCCGATTCTGTCATCAAAGATCTAACAGTATTCAGAGAGAACATAAATGTAAAACCAATTCATTTGTTCAAGATGCATTTTTCTACCCTTAAGATCCATTGTCTTTGGACCAACGGGCTTCTGAAGCAATGGGTTATGCCTTTATGAAGATCTTTAGGTGAGAAAAAGACATGTTCCAGTCTCCACTTTAAAGTGTCGTGTTATTAACTCAGGGTGGAGGGAAGGTGTGGGGAAGGAAGACTAAAAGCAAAGGGGGGAGGGTCATTGCAGCTTTTGGTTGAGAGGCGGTGATGTAGACTCGACCAGTGGCAGGGGAGAAGAACAGACTCGAGCACATCAGGGAGATACTTAGGAAATAAAATGAACAGGACAGCCACAAAAGCGACACTAGACAAATGGGACTAACATCAAACGTTAAAACTTGTGCATGAAAGGACACCACAATGGAAGGACAGCATACAGACTGGGAGAAAATGTTTGCAAACCACATATCTGATAAGGGGTTAATATCCAGAATATATAGAGAAAGTCTGCAACTTAACAGAAAAAAAAAATATCAGATAACCTGATTCAAAAGTGGTCAAAGGACTTGAATGGACATTTCTCCAGAAGTGATAACAGATGGCCAACAAACGTATGAAAAGATGTTCCATATCACTAATCATCAGAGCAACAGAGAAATGGAAATCAAAACCACAAGGCAGTATTTTCTCACACTCATTAGAAAGATAGCATCAGAAAAAAATAAATAACAAGTGTTGGTGAAGACAAGAAGAAATTGGAACCCTACTGAACTGTTTGTGAGATCGTAAAATGGAACAGTTCAGTTTAGTCGCTCAGTCGTGTCTGACTCTTTGTGACCCCAGGAACCACAGCACGCCAGGCCTCCCTGTCCATCAGCAACTCCTGGAGTTTACCCAAACTCATGTCTATTGAGTCAGTGATGCCATCCAACCGTCTCATCCTCTGTTGTCCCCTTCTCTTCTTGCCCTCAATCTTTCCCAACATCAGGGTCCTTTCAAATGAGTCAGTTCTTCACATCAGGTGGCCAAAGTATTGGAGTTTCAGCTTCATCCATCAGTCCTTCCAATGAACACTCAGGACTGATCTCCCTTAGAATGGACTGGTTGGATCTCCTTGCAGTCCAAGGGACTCTCAAGAGTCTTCTCCAGCACCACAGTTCAAAAGCATCAGTTTTTTGGCACTCAGCTTTCTTTATAGTCCAACTCTTACATCCATATATGACTACTGGAAAAACTATAGCCTTAGCTAGTCAGATCTTTGTTGGCAAAGTTAATGTCTCTGCTTTTCAATATGCTGTCTAGGTTGGTCATAACTTTCTTTCCAAAGAGTAAGCATATTTTAATTTCATGGCTGCAATCACCATCTGCAGTGGTTTTGGAGCCCCCAAAATAAAATCAGCCACTGTTTCCACTGTCTCCCCATCTATTTGCCATGAAGTGATGGGACCGGATGCCATGATCTTAGTTTTCTGAATGTTGAGCTTTAAGCCAACTTTTTCACTCTCCTCTTTCACTTTCATCAAGAGGCTCTTTAGTTCTTCTTCACTTTCTGCCATAAGGGTGGTGTCATCTGCATATCTGAGGTTATTGATATTTCTCCCTGCAATCTTGATTCCAGCTTGTCTTTCCTCCAGCATAGTTTCTCATGATGTAAAATGGTACAGTCCTGTGGAAATCAGTATGCAAGTTCCTCAAAAAGTGAAAACTACCATGGGATCTGGCAATCCCGTTTCTGGGTATATACCCATACGAGTTGAAAACAGGATCTTGAAGAGGTGTTTGCATACTAATGTTCATAGCAGCACCGTGTACAAAAACCAGGAGTTAGAAGTGGACACCCAGATGTCCATCAACAGATGAATGAATAACCAAAATGTGGTAAATATATACAATGGAATACTATTCAGCTTTAGAAAGGAAGAAAATCCCGGCACGTGCTCCAGCATGAGGAACCTTGACATTATGCTAAGGGAAGTAAGCCAGTCATAATATGACAAATGCTGTATGATTCTGCTTACACAACGTACCTGGAGTACTCAAATTCATAGAGACAGAAAGGAGTAGAGTGATTGCCAGGGGCTGGGGAGGAAGGGAGAAATGAGTCACAGTTGCTTAATGGGTAGAGTTTCAGTTCTGCAAAATGAAAAAGCTGTGCTCTATTTGACAACAATCTTGAATATACTTAACACTACTGAATGGTACCCTTTAAGACCAAAACTTTTATGTAGTTTTTTTTTTTTTTTTTAACACAGTTTTAAAAATAAACAGGATACTGTGAGAGTTATATCAGGGAAGCCCAGAGATGTGAGTGTTTCCAGGTGGGGTGTCAAGTGCCTGGTAAGGAGCATAGCAGTATATTAACATTGGTGAGCTGTATAGGGCAAATTGTACAGTATCAGCGACCTTGACAAGGCTGGTTCAGAAGAAGGTAGCTGCTGCTGCTAAGTCGCTTCAGTCGTGTCCGACTCTGTGCGACCCCATAGACGGAAGCTCACCAGGCTCCCCCATCCCTGGGATTCTCCAGGTAAGAACACTGGAGTGGGTTGCCATTTCCTTCTCCAATGCATGAAAGTGAAAAGTGAAAGTGAAGAAGGTAGCAGGTGTCAGGATACCACGGTGGGGTGGGTGGATTCTCAGAGTCTATATGTAAATGAAGACCAAAACTCTCACAATCACATACACTTGTCTAATGGAAACATCCTTTGTGAAAAGTCATATTTGTGACTTGTGTACTAAAGGATGCTTGAAGATTATTTAGAAAAAGTCCCATGAAAACAACAACAGGGAATTCCCTGGTGGTCTACTGGTTGGGACTCCACACTTTCACTGCCAAGAGCCTGGGTTCAGTTTCCTGGTTGGGGAACTAAGATCCCACAAACTGTGCAGCGTGGCCAAATAAAAAAAGTGTAGTGGAACTACTAGGGGGAAAAGAGTCCCATCTGAGACATCTAGCCTTCAAAGCATTAAAGTTTTCCCCCATGTATTGCAACCTTTAGTTTAAACTGATTTTGTGTTAGTTCATTGGTAAAGTAACTGTGTTCAAACTGAAAGCTGTATTTCATGCATAGTGGGTCTTAACTCTTGTTTGTCAGAGGAACCGCAGCAGATTTAATCACCATCTCTTATCCCTTCAGGCTTAAAGAAAAAATAATAATTTGGTGATAGGCAATTTTTTTTCCTAAAAATACTAGAGAATTTGTTTCATCAAAGTATAAACCGAGAAAATTTAAAGACTAAATGGATAGGAGAGACTTTCAAAGCACCTACAGGGAAACTCAGGTGCTGGAAACCTTGCCCTGACCTTGTTACCGCCCAATACTTCTGCAGCAGCTTGATCGAGGAAATAAGGTTATAGCCCCCGGGCAAAGCAAAACAAACAAAAACAGGATGTACATGAAAGGAGAACCCAGCAGCGAGCCCAGAGAGGCCCCAGGTAGGAACCCTGGGGAAAGGGTTCAGGGGACATATGTCCTAAGGATAGAAATTGATGTTAAAAAAAAAAAAAGAAATTGATGTTAATTGATAGTATACTTGATGCATTTGATTTGACAGCACCAACAAAAAGTTTCCCTGTATGAGGCAGAGAATTTGGAGATAAATTAGATAATTATAAAATTAAACAGACAAAAAGTAAGATGATTATAAATTCTGAGCAGAGCAGAAAATTGTACAGGAAATGAAATGTACACACAGGATATCACCTAACACAGCTGTGAAAAGAGTCAAAATTTAAGGTACACACGGAAGATTGTTCCAACCCAGAACGGTGATGAAGGCACATTGGCAGAATATGGGGAGGGGAAGGCAGGAGGGAGCGTAACTAAACTAAATCTTCAGGAAGTAAATAGATAATACCCATTTGAAACCCAAAACTGCACCTGCAGAAAAGTGTATCCTAAAGAAACATCAAAGTGATCACTTCTAGGAGCAGGGAGAGGTATCATAAACCTTCTAGAACTGTTTGACTTTCAATACCAAGGGCTTGGGCAACTTTGATCTTTCAATTTTATAAAAAAATTTTTCCAGTTATCTGGAACGTATTAAGACAATATGTTTGTCTCCTGTTTTGGAACTTTCCCCCCATGTATCCTGGGCCTCTGATACAATCTGTGTTTTGTAGTCCCAGATTCTTGGCACTCCTGTAAATATAAAACACGCAGAATCTACCGTCAAATAATAAAGACCCCATCCTGACCTCTCCCTGCACGTTCAAAGTTTTGAGTTTTGGAGTGTAGCATTCATTTTCTCCAAAGCAACTAGTGAAGCTACAGTGGAAAATTACTGAACTGGGTGGAGAACAAAAATTCAGCAAGATAAGCAGATAATATCTTCCTGTCCCTTAAAGTGAAAGTGAAAGTTGCTCAGTCGTGTCTCTTTGAGACCCCATGGACTGTAGCCTGCCAGGCTCCTCTGTCCATGAAATTCTCCAGGCCAGAATACTGGAGTAGGTAGCTGTTCCCTTCTCCAGGGGATCTTCCCAACTCAGAACCCAGGTCTCCTGCACTGCCGGTGGATTCTTTACCATCTGAGCCACCAGGGAAGACTTCCTATACCTTAGGAGCTGCATAAAGAGCAGATATGACTCAGAAAGCTGTCTTTCTAAATGCTATTATGGCAAAGGAGAAGTGTATAGACTCCTGGAATTCAGAGACAGTTGGTGTCTCCTATGAAAGTAATCACAAAGTGCTAAAAAGTCTGATTGGTTTCTTTTAACTAAATGCCGTACAACGCTGATAATATTTAAACTGACACCTTTTTCCTGGAAGGCATATGCACTTACAAATCTGCTTTTTCAAGCCAGGAGAAGAAGCTCTTTCCTGTCTCCCACATGCATGGAGATAATAAAACTTGTGCTTCTGCTCAGTTTCTTAAGAGTCTGAGAGTTTATGTTTCATTTAAATGAACATTTCTTATCCAGGAAGCGCTGCTGACCGTCCTTACTGGTGTGATACCTGGAACTCGTACACCATCCCCAAGAAACTGGGGGCTGGGTTCCCCGTGTGTGGGCCAGCATGCGCCCTGCACTGCCACCTGCGGGCGATAGCAGAGCTCGTTCGTTCTTTCCCATGGTCTCTATTCTTTTTTTAAGAGCATGTTCACAAAACTTTGTTGTACAGAAAGCAAAAATGGGGTTACAATCAGTTTAACTGGTAACCAAGGATGGCTATATGAGTCATCCACCAATCACAGCTACCCACACCACAACAAGAACCTTACACGAAAACCTGGCAACACTTAGAATTTCATTGGGGTGAAGTCCCCAAGCTTGGTGGTGGATTTTCAAGAGGGACTAAAAGGAAGGAGTCAGAATGTCATGGGAACTATGCTCTTTGGGTGGGTGCGTAGGACAGTACTTTAAAAGAGACAAAACAGCTACCAACTCTGTAGGGGCTTCCCAGGTGGCTCTCCACCTGCCAATGCAGGAGACTAGGGTTCAATCCCTGGGTTGGGAAGATACCCTGGAGAAGGAAATAGCAACCCACTCCAGTATTCTTGCCTGGGAAATCCCATGGACAGAGGAGCCAGGTGGGCTACAGTCGGAAGGGTCACAAAAAGAGTCCGGACGTGACTCAGTGACTAAACGACAACCAACTCTTAGGAGCAGCAATCCAATAATCCTGGAACTATGTCCTAACACTTGCCCTTCCCAGACCCCAGGGAACATCCTCAACCCACCTTTAAGCAACCCCCTTGCTCCCTGACACAGTCTCTGCCCTAGAGATGCATTTTCTAGCCCTAACTCCTACCATGAGTAAATGGGAGAAGAAATCTCCACCTGCCCACCCCATCCAATGCTGGTATCTTCAATGACTTCAAAGACAGTAGCTCACAGGCCGTCATTTGGAACACAGCCCACTGTAAAATGATTTCAGGAGTGTTTCTACCCTTGGTCTTCTAAAGAATCCACCTGCTATACAGGAGACCCCGGTTCGATTCCTGGGTCGGGAAGGGATAGGCTACCCACTCCAGTATTCTTGGGCTTCCCTCGTGGCTCAGCTGATAGAGAATCTGCCTGCAATGTGGGAGACCTGAGTTCAATCCCTGGGTCAGGAAGATCCCCTGGAGAAAGGAAAGGCTACCCACTTCAGTATTCTGGCCTAGAGAATTCCACGGACTGTGTAGTCCATGGGGTTGCATGGAGTCGGACACAACTGAGCGATTTTCACTTTATTTCTCCCCAAGACCCAGAACGCACTTACCTACATTGGATCCCAGAACCTTGGCTAGTGGTGTGGCTGTTTGCACTAAAACTTTTCATAAAACATGAAATCTTTAATGAAAGACTTTATGAACCAGAAGGGAAATCTATTACCCTGATGTTTCAGTGGCTTGGGTTTTGAACTTCAGTTGTAAGGGGAAACCCACAGACCTCAGAACCTCAAAGATGACTGGCAAAGTGGCTTTTCGCAGAACCACACAGAAGAAGGAGGTGACAGGCCCAAGAAGGCTGCAGAGGGAGGTCATGGGAACCTGCACTTCTGGGAAAGTAAACAATACCGTATGGTTCCGGTGTCATTGAGTGCAATCCCAGCTCCAGTTCCTGCTTCTGCTTCTGTGGCCCTGCAGCCACTCTGCCTTGGAACCTCGGTGAATGGACGCTTCTCCATTTCACCACCGCTAGCTCTCCTGCCCAGAACCCTTACATTTCCTAAACACACTGAGGCCAGGTGGCTGCCATTCCTTGAGTGAATTTGCAAATATGAACTGGCTTACTCACCATTCCCCAATTCCCTTGCTGACTTGTTGAAGTACACATCAATCAACTGGGGCACTCTACCTTAAGGAACAGGGAATATTAATCAGATGAAAGGAAGGGAACTAATATCTAGTAGTCACATACTACGCAGTTGCTTGAGAGCAATTCTTCTATGTAATCCTCACAATCAAGAGAAAAACAGTATTCACTTTTTGAAGTGAAAGTCGCTCAATCATGTCCGACTCTTTGCGTGTACAGTCCATGGAATTCTCCAGGCCAGAATACTGGAGTGGGTAGCCATTCCTTTCTCCAGGGGACCTTCCCAACCCAAGGATCGAACCTGGTCTTCCTCATTGCAGAGTCTTTCCCATCTGAGCCACCAGGGAATGAAATAAGATAAAGAAAAGTGCACAAATCATAAGCTTGATGAAAGTGAACCCATCCAGACCAAAAATTAGACGATCTCTTAGAATCCTTCTCCATCACTGTCCACTACCTCTTCCCTACAAGTACTGTAAACAGTATCCTGACTGAATACCATAAGCTAGTTTGCCTGGTTTTGAACCTATTACAAATGGAATCATTCACTATACAGTACATGGTGTTAAGTCCAGCGCCTTTCACGAAATATTATGTAAGCTACCTCCTTACTGCGTGTCAGTCAGTTCAGTTCAGTTGCTCAGTCGTGTCCGACTCTTTGCGACCCCATGAACCGCAGCACGCCAGGCCTCCCTGTCCATCACCAGCTCCTGGAGGTCACTCAGACTCGCATTCATCGAGTCAGTGATGCCATCCAGCCATCTCATCCTCTGTCGTCCCCTTCTCCTCCTGCCCCCAATCCCTCCCAGCATCAGAGTTTTTTCCAATGAGTCAACTCTTCGCATGAGGTGGCCAAAGTACTGGAGTTTCAGCTTTAGCATCATTCCTTCCAAAGAACACTCAGGGCTGATCTCCTTTAGAATGGACTGGTTGGATCTCCTTGCAGTCCAAGGGACTCTCAAGAGTCTTCTCCAACACCACAGTTCAAAAGCATCAATTATTCGGCACTCAGCTTTCTTATTGTGTGTAGCAGTAGTTTATTCACTTAAATTGGGGTGTCATCTTCTCTCGTATGAGGATGGAACAATTTATCCATTTTCTATGGACATTAAGATTATTTCCACTTGGGAGCTGTGATTGTAATTTTCTCTTTTACTGTATACATGCTTTTTAGTGCACATAAATATCTATTTCTGTTGACTGTACTTGAAAGAGTTGCTGGCTCTTTTAGGGGACACTGCCAAATACATTTTCTTAAGCAGTTGTAGTAATTGAAATTCCCACCTGCAGTGTGTAAGAGGTCCAGTGACTCCACATTCTCACCAGCACTTGATTTTGTCAGTGTTTTTAACATTAGCCATTCTGATAAGTCTAGAATGGCATCTCATAGTACTTTCATTTTCCATTTCCCTGATGACTAGTGAGATTGAGCATCTTTTCATATACTTATTGGCCTCTTTTATGACATGCCCGTTCACAAAGTTTGCTCCAATTTTATTCTTCTTCGAGATAGATAGGCATTGCTGTTTCCGACTATTTGCACTTTCATGTACACTTTGTTTGTTTATTTATTTAATTTTCTGGCCATCCATGGGGCATGCAGGATCTCAGTTCCCTCACCAGAGATTGAACTTGTGCCCTCTGCAGTCAAAGCAAGGAGTCTAAACCATTGGCCTGCCAGGGAAGTCCTTCAGATACACTTTAGAAACAACTTTTCAATCTCTGTCCCCCAAAGGCTCAGGTTAGATTAGCATTTAATGAAATCCTTCTGTCAATTTGTAAAGAATTTGCATCTCCAATGGAATGTTGAGTCATCCAGTCCATGAATGTGGTAATATCTCTCACTTACGTAGGTTTTATTTCTCTAAATAATATTTTATAGTTTTCTGTGTAGAGCCCTTCAACATCTTTCACACGATTTATTCCTAGGTATTTGATGTGGTTTATGTTATTGTAAATGGCATCATCTTTTACATTTAAATTTCCCAATCATTACAGGTATACAGAAATACAATTGATTTTTGCAAAACTGACCTTGTATCTAAATTCACTTATTATTTCTGAGTTTATCTGTAGACTTTTCCCATATACATGTACAGACCTGTTGTGTGAATAATTTGAAAGGTTTATTTCTTGATTTTCGGTCTTTATGCTTTTCATTTCCTTTTCTTATTGTACCAGTTTAACCTCCAATATAAAGCCTAATTGAATTAGTAATAGCAAGTATTGTCTCGTTCTTAATCCCAGGTGGATTATTAAATATCATTTGAACTGCAGCTTTTATGTAGATAATCTTTATCAGACTAAAGGAGTCTCCTAATTTTAGTTTACTGAAATTTTTATCATGAGTTGTTTAATTTTATCCAGTGTTTTCCCTGCCTCTATTAAAATACATTTTTTCCCTCATCCTGTTAATGTGCTATATGGAAATGTGATGCATGCTAGACATATCAGAGTCGTCTCTGGGAATTTTGCTGGGTCACTAAGAATGATCCTTTCTCTTCTCTTGCATGATTATGAACTATAACGACTGTGTGGGAATTCCCTGGTGGTCCAGTGGTTAGGACTCTGTGCTTTCACTACCAAGGACCCAGGTTCAAACTCTGGTCAAGGAACTAAGACCCCAAAAGTCACAGGAAAAAAAAAAGAAAAACAACTACGGAAATCTGGAGCTTCTGGGGACTACCTCACCACATGGAAAGAGCTTGCCAGAAATTAAGCCCAACCCAGAGGAAATAAAAGCCAAGATGTGGGGGGTGAGAGACAGAAAAACACCCTCACACAGAAAAAAAAGAACATGGATGACAATATTTGAACCCTAGTTCTAACAATGTCAACTCTTTCCCTGCGTTGACAAAATATATGAACCAATGAATTTTTTTTTTCACTTGAAGTGCTTTGAGTTGATCTTATTTATATTCATCACATCCATCTTGCTTAGAAGATTTCCCCGAGCAAATTGCAAAAGTCACGTCAGACTATTGAACATCAGCTGTATTTCCGTCATAGTTAAGGGAAAGGAATATGCACGGGTCTGGGATGGGCGCTGCCACTGAAACATGCATTTCCAGGCAGCCGTAGTCAAACAGCAGGGGAGACAGGATATAAAAACCAGACAGACCAGCATCCAGGTACACCAGCACTAACCTTTATAGTCACACTACTTTACATATTTAAAGTAGGACCTGTTAGCTCCTACTTCACCACACAATCCATTTAGCCTATTATCCCGGCCTTTGGAATGAGTACAGAAAGAATTATCCAACCTGTCTTCCTAATCACAGATGAAAATTATTCTAGGAATTTCTGGAACTTGACAGATGTTAAGGAGCAAGAGAGCTAATGAAATATGCCAACTTTCCTAGAACAAAAGGGAAGGTGTACAACTCAGGGGACAATCCACAGTCCTTTTACATGGACACCTCATCGTGGCTGCAATGATCCCTAATGGAACTGACACCCCAAGAGTTCTCAGCTCAGAACTCTGCACAGTTACAGGAGCAGCCCCAGTCTCCCTCTGGGCCCCTGTCTAAGACACTGGTTTGATGAAGCCATAATCCATGCATTTGATGAGACATTCCCGAGCTGTCTGAACCACTGCTGCCCGCTTCTCGTCTGGCTCTTGCTTGCCCACCACCGTCAGGATCTCCAGTAGCTCACTCTCCACCAGCTTCTTGGCCAACTCAGCATCAGCCGCCAGCAGGTTGTAGGCAATGACCAGGCCCCGGTGTTGAATTGACAGCCGGTCATGCAAGCAAAGCCGTTGCAGAATCTCCAACCACTGAGTTGTCTGGAGGCAGGGAGGAAGATAAAGACAGATTGGAGGAATCAGTGGGGGGGACAGAGAAAGGATTCTGGACAAGATAAACAGAAGGCATTGGCCAAGTCCAGATTCTGACCTCTGAAAGGGCAAGTGCATATCTGATTATCTCTATGGACTCAGCATGTGCCCAGCTGAGCCTCTTGGAACTAGATGGATGATGCCCATCTCCTTACCAGGGCAGGAGTTGGAGAATTAGAAGAGACGTGAAATAATCCAGTCCTTTTCATTTTGTAAGTGGAGGGATTGAGGTTCAGGGAGAGGAAGTAACTTAGCTACAGTCACACGTCTGGAAAAAGTACAGAATAAACATCTACCCATCCCACTTAATTTTTAAGCATCATGAGAAGCAGAGGGACAGGCCTGCTGCATGCCTGAGTGGAATGGGGATGGAGGGTGCTCAGAAAGGTGGATTCTAACTCTGGGCACATGCATAAAGCCTGCTTCTGCCAACCCATGTGCCCCGAGAAATGCTGCTTTAGGGCAGCAGCCTGTGGTCCCCAGTCTGGAAGCATCCCACCTCTGACCTACTTGGGGATTCTAACTCTGGGCACACGCATAACGCCTGCTTCTGCCAACCCATGTTGGCAGAAAAACACGGTCCCCAGGCTGGAAGCACTCCACCTCTGACCTACTCTGTCAGAATTATCCTGGGGAAAGTTTTTTAACCAGACCTCCAGGTGACCCTTACACACCTTACAGTTTTGAGAAACTTGCCTTATGGAAAGGGCTGAAGGCCAGGGACCAAGCAGGATGAGCTATATCCAGCAAAAAGACCCTCCCCTGGTGCCAGGACAGTATAAGCCTCCATGGAACTTAGAAAACACACACACACATACACACCCCCACCTTGAGCTGGCTATCTAAAAGAGCTTGCCTTTTATTCTTTATATATATATATATATATATATATATATATTTAAATTAGAGGATAATTACTTAACAATTTTGTTATGGCTTTTGACACACAGCAACATGAATTGGTCATAAGTATTCATATGTCCCTTCCCTGTTGAATCCCCCTCCCAACTCCTCCTCCGCTCCACCCCTCTAGGTTGTCACAGAACACCGAAGAGCCTGCCTTTAAAGCAGACTTGCTTTAATACATTTGAATTGAGATGTTTACCTATTTTCACCATCAGTGAATATGATGCCCACAAACCTCAGTTTGGTGAAACAAGGAAAGTTTCATTCTGCACCCCTATATTTGTGGCTATGTCCGTATCACTCTCATTATACCTGCTGGAATGGCCACAGTCCCACAAAGGGTCTGGCCATCACGCGCTCTTAAGAGCATCTAACAGCTTCTTTGCCAAACTGTGAGCTCCTACGGTAGCCCATCCTCATCCCCGCTTCTCTTGAGGACCTTAGGGGCTCCATGGCAGGAGTTAGTGCTGCTATTATTGATATTATTCTTGCGTAATGAGTTATGAGCACCAGCAAAGTGAGTTTGCACATTTAGGGTGTCCACATAAGGAGTGTAGAGGTTGCAGCATGAGCCTTCCCCTCTTGCGTTGGTAGGAGCAGATACCCGGGGGCTGGCCTCCCCCGCAGAGGATCATCCAGGGCAATGTGGTCTGGGGCGGGGCCCCCAGGGCCTGCTCTCACCACTTCAGTCATCTTGAAGCACAGCTTCTTATGTGCTGCTGTCAGCATGGCCAGGGCCCCCGCAGCCGCGTTCTGCAGCTTGTCGTCATCCTCACCACAGAGCAGCACCACCAGCTTCAGCCGGTCGTTGCCATCGGCCAGGAACCTCTCCTGTACCTATGGGAGGCAGGTACGCGGCTCAGAGAAAAAGGCCCCCACCTGCCCAGCCTGGAAAGACGCTTGCTTCCTGGAAGAAAATCTATGACCAACCTAGACAGCATATTAAAAAGCAGAGACATTACTTTGCCCACAAGTGATCTGACTCAAGATCACTCAGAGCTCTGCTTTGAGCAGCACACTCATTGACACCTCCTCCAGGAAGTCTTCTCTGACTAGCTAGATGAAAAGACTACAGACTCCTCCAGTTTACAGGTTACAGAGAATAAGAAATTCCTTACACAGCATTCACTGTCACCTCTGTTTGCATTCAGCTCTCCACCCTTGGGGAAAGGGCAGGTACAGACTCCTGAAGGGTGGATGTTGCCTATAGAGGCCCATCTCTTCCCTTTGGAGAAGACTGGAATGTTTCTCCCACAACAGATGGGCCTTCAAGGTCTGCCATAAAATGCCTTTGCGGTCCCTGAAGGCACAGAGGCTTGGCAAGAGCATCTCTGGGTAGTTGGGTAGTTTACATGGTAGCCAAGAGCTACTGTACCATTTACCAGGTGGGGGATGAGGCTTCCCAAGGCCCCCAGAGCCAGGAGAAGAGCCTCCTGCCCCTCTGCTCTGTAGTAAAACCTGGTTGGTTAAGTTTAAGGGCATTTTTGCTGGGTGATGTGTCCTAGAAGAAAAATGCTAAAAGGAGTCAAAGGTTACAGCTGTTCAGGTTATAAACCTCTACCTGCATCTCCCTGAAGCTGGAGCAGTGGTCCTCAGAGGTAAGAGTCCAGTGATGCTCAGTACAGTCCCCTCACGGGGACAGGTGTGACAGGGAAGCAGCTGCCCCGGAAGAACCACATGCCCACCTCTTGCACTGACTGTGGCCAGGACCTTGCTCTCATCATAGAACATGAAGGGAAGTGATGTGTCACTTCTAGGCCACCATGGCAGAGTGCTAGGGGAGCCTCTCCCCTCGTCTGTCTGCCAATCCCCGTCTGAATGGAGACCACTTCCAAGGGGCAGCAGGGGAGACGGTCCTTTCTTTTTTGGATGGGGGCAGGGTGACAATAGAACAAATCTGCACTCCCAAGCCACTACTTGGAAGAGAGCCTCCTGATCCCAATGTGAGAAAGAAATGATGTGAAATGAATCAAGATTGCTGGGAGAAATATCAATAACCTCAGATGAATGAAGGGACATTCATTCATCAAGTGGTGATGATTTCTCCTAGTACTGGACTGTGAAGCCATTGATGTGTTCTGAATTCATTTTATTTTTACAAATTCTATAATTAACGTGTGACGAACAGTGTTATAATGCATTGCAGTTTCTATGGAAACAGTGACCTGTCATTAAATGTTACCATTTAACATAATCCAAAATTGCTGGCAACTTTTTGCATTTCTTCATTTTTTTATATGTGTGGCGCTTCAACAGCTGCAAATGGTCTAACCTCTCTTGACTTCCAAGAGACCCTGGCCTCGTCTTTTGCTATATTATTTACTAAATAACCTGGGGAAATGGCCTCAAGTTATCTGGGCCCCTGCCCCCAGTCCTGCCCAAGCTTTGGGATCCAAACTTCAGCTAGGGATAACATCACTTTGCGTATTTTCCTTTGTCTCCTCTGGGGCCCCTCAGGGAGAGGAGCTGTCATCTAAGCCCCGCTTTCCATGCCTTGGTCACGCCCGTCCTGAGTCCCCTCACCTCCTTGTTCACCACCATGTTGCACATGCACTCTGTGGCCGCCTGCCGCAGCTGGTCATGGTTCTCAAACATGTAGTTCTCAATGTCTGGCAAGGCCTTCTCCTTAAAGATCTTCTTCCTAGGGTGTGAGGGGTGGAGGAAGAGAGCCTGCTGAGTCCTCTGTAAAGACCATTTGGGGTTTTAGCCCCCAGGGGCCATTCCAACATCCTCAGCCAGCGCCGTTTAGATAGTGGTAATCCCACCTCTGGGCTTCCCTGGTGGTTTAGTGGTAAATAATCTGCCTGCCAGTGCAGGAGACGCAGATTCGATCCCTGGATTGGGAAGAGTCCCTGGAGAAGGAAATGGCAACCCACTCCAGTATTCTTGCCTACGAAATCTCATGAACAGAGCCTTCTGGCAGATTATAGTCCATGAGGTCTCAAAAGAGTTGGACACGACCTGGTGACTAAAACAATACCAACAACAATCCCACCCCCAGGAGGGGTCCCCAGTGACATAGCACAGCATCCTGGCCATAGCAGTGGGATCTCGGATGAACATGTCACCCAGCTGGCGATCCTCCTATATTATTGCTGGAGTATGTCTTTCTCTGTCCTGCTGGAGATGAAACCATGATGTGAGGTCTGGAGTAACCCTCATGTGATCATGGGAAAGAGGAAAAGTCTGTCTGAGAATTAAGACAATACAGACAGAAGAGGGAGAGAGAGGTAGATTCTGGGACAGCTTTGTAACCCCTGCATCAAGCTGCCCCTGAGTCTGGATTATCCTAGATGAGTCATTATGACTCCCAATATCCTGAATCATTAAATTCCCATTATGCTGAGACCAACTGGAGTTGCGTTTTCTGCCACTTAAAGAATTTCAGCACAATTTCACCATCCCCTTGCTTCCAAGGAGGAATACACTTTATCCCACCCCTCATCCACTTGCTATCTCTTTTACTACTTCAGAAGGACATGTCTTTCCAGTCTCCTTTGGCTTTGCACCTTCAACTGCAGTTTTTCCAAGTGCTAACTCACATCCCGCCCACCGCCATTTCTACCCACGGCCTTCCAGCTCACACAGTGAGGTGCGCACACACAGTTCCCAGGACATTTCCGACACTTGACGCGACACCGCTCTCCACCCGTCCCCTCCACGCCCCCACTCACCGGAGCTTGTCACTCCGCCCAGACAGGTTGGTGAGGCCTAAGAGAGCCTCATAGTTCTGGAGGCCATCCCTCTGTGTGTTCAGGAGACTCACGAGGGGCCGCACCACCTCGTACACCTACGCGGAAGGGGTCGAGGTGCCGTCAGATGGAGACCATCTCTGCCAGTCATTTACAGGTGCCTGGCTCTAGAATTTCCAATGCACTTGCCCACCACTGTCTGATTCCACCTCCACAATGATCCTGAGGGGTGGGGTTATTTCCTTTACTTTGCAGCCTTGTTTGTCAGAGCCAGGGCTGGAATCCATGCCCCTCCAACTCATCGCCCTCTTTGTGATGTGGCACCATGCCCCGTCCCAAGCCAGGGGGAGGGTGACAAGGAGACAGGCCCCTGGGAGCAGACTCCTCCCATCACCTCCCCGCCCCTCACCCCCGGCCACCCACCCGCTCCCCGGGGAAGGCGATGTCTGGGTTGGAGACCGCGGCGATCTTCGCTAGGGCGTGGGCTGCCTTCACCTTGCCCACATCTGTGCCCTCCAAAGCCAGGGGAATCAGGGCCTGCAAGAAAAGGGCAGAAGCACTCCTCGGTCACATATACGGAAGCCTCTCTCCCCAGCCTCCCTGTCCAGCCACTGTCCGTTCCATCAGAAGTTCAAGAAGACTCAGCAACAGAGTCAACTCCTGAGCATCACAGAAAACAGTTAAATTCTTAATCATCGATTCACTCCCCCTGGTCCCCAGCACACATGGAGGGCTCTGCAGGCACTCTCCCCAACCCACATACATTCGTTTGGCTTTTGGAAAAACCAGGACGCTGACTTTCTACCTAAGTCACAGCTAATCGTAAGAGCAGCCGTTCACTGAGCACCTCCCATGAGCCAACACTTTTAAGTGTATTTTCTCTAATCCTGTGACATTCTACAATCTGACTGTGTGATGTTTCCCCTTGTTTTACAGACAGGAAACTATGACTCAGAGAGATAAGTAATTTGCCCAAAGTTGTGCAGTTAAAAAAGGACAAGCAAGGACTCAGTGACAAGCCTCCCACAGCAAAGCCCATGGTCTCTATCTGCACTGTTTGCGTCTAGTAGCAAGGAGGATAAATGGGATTCCACAGCAAACCCCAAGACACATCACAGACTCAGGCACAGACAACACAGGTTCCTGAATAACCGTACTCCAAGAGGTCGGGCTGGGGCAGGGGGTGCATGATTCTTGGGCCAGGCAAAGATCATGCACACACACACATACACACAGATTACACACATGCACAGACACACACACATACACACAGAGACATACACACATGTGAGAGAGCTCCTCCCCAGTGGAGCACCCTCTTGGATGACAAGACCCTTATCCCTCTCAATTACCTTACCACCACCTTGAGCCACAATGGTGCCTCGGTCCTTTGGGTTGTCACACAGTGCCAGGAATACCCTGGAGGGCAAGGATACAGGACATGCAGGACGTGAGCACGCCCTTCCCAGGCATCAGCAGGCCAACCAGTGAGACCCAGTAAAACCCTGGGAAGCGCTCTCAGTGTGCACCTGCCCCAGAACTAACCTTGGGAAGATATTGCCATGGACCTGAGTGGCTGGGGAGGAAGAGAGGCCAAAGGCAGCTGCAAAAAGTGGACCCATCCCTACTTAGGGAGATACCAAATGGCTCACTAGGCTTCCCTGGTGGCTCAGATGGTAAAGTGTCTGCCTGCAATGCAGGAGACCCAGGTTTGATCCCAGGGAAGATCCCCTGGAAAACGAAATGGCAAGCCACTCCAGTATTATTGCCAGGAAAATCCCATGGATAAAAGAACCTTTCAAGCTACAGTCCACCACCCAGGAGAAATTCTTCCGCCTGGAGGGACCCTGGAACTCCATGATCTGGCCCTTGCCTTCCTCTCTGGTCTTATCTAGCACCACCCTCCCCAGTGAGCACCTCATGCTCCAGACACATTCCTGGAGAACCGTGACCTCATTCATTCCTTCTCCCTCCATCCTCAGGGTCTTTGCATATGCTATTCCCTCCGCCTGGACCCCTTCCCTGCGCTGCCTGTGAGCAGCTTCTTTCTTTCCTCCAGGGTTCCCTGAGTTGTCACATCTTCCAGGAGGCCTTCCTGGCTGCCCACCTACATACCCTCCCCTCTGGCCAGTGGGCTGCCACTGCTTGTGCTCTGTTTATCCCCATCAAGGCACCCGCTGCGTTGTAACTGTGAACCTGTCTGCCTCCCCATCAGGCTGTACTGAAACTGTGCCTTTCCCCTCTGGCATGTCAGGGTCTGGGAACCAGGTCACCAGAACGGACAGTGACCTCCTTCCTCCCAGTGCAAACTTGCACCTGGAAAGGCCCACCCCGACATGTCACTCTTCTGTGTGGATCCCCTTCAGCCTCCTCTCCAGGCCCCAGTGGCTCCCTCCCTCAATTACTCCCTCGGCCATCTCTGTGTCCCCACCCAGCCTCCTGCCTGCAGGCCCCTCAGACCCCAGCTCCAGGCCACTGCAGCCACACCTGGCCAGCAGCTCTTTGGTCTGATCGGTGAGGATGGCATTGTCTGCTTTCACCATGCAGACCAGCGCCGAGGTGACGCCGGCCTTCAGAAGCCGCTTCACTCGCATATCCACAAAGTCCTTCTTGTCCTGGGGAGATGAAAAGGTGGCAAGGAGATCAACCCTGGAATAAGGAAGATCATCCCAAACACTAGATGACCTGTGTGTTCCTTTTCTTGCAAAAGGCTGGCTTTCCATTAAGCTATGCCTGGAGGCAGAGTGAGAGGGGAGAGAGCAGATAAAACAATGGGTTGGATTTTGCCAGAAACCCAGAGTCAGCCTCAGGGTTTAATAGTAAATGGCAACCCACTTCAATACTGTTGGCTGGAAAATCCCATGGACAGAGGATCCTGGTAGGCTACAGTCCATGGGGTCGCAAAGAGTCGGACTGAGCGACTTCACTTTTCACAGATAATCCTCAGAGTGTCTGAGAAGAGGCTGCTGACAGCTGTGGACAGTCTCTGGTAGCCACATTTGAACTTCACAGTGGCAGAACATGCTAGCTATATGCCCTTGCCTGCATGAAATCCTATGCAGCTTTAAAAAATTACTCAGGGACTTCCCTAGTGGTCCAGTGGCTAAGAGTCCGCCTGCCAATGCAGGGGGCATGAGTTCGATCCCTGGTCCAGGAAGATCCCATATGCTGAAAGGCAGCTAAACCCCTGAACCACAACTTCTGAAGCCCACTGGCCTAGAGCCTGTGCTTTGCAGCAAGAGAAGCCACCGCAATGAGAAATCTGTGCACCACGATGAAGAGCAGCCCCCCGCTCGACACAACTAGAGAAAGCCTTGCACAGCAACAAAGACCCAGTGCAGCCAAAAATAAATATTAATTAATTTTAAAAAATTATTCAGTGGGGCTTCTAGTGGTTAAGACTCCAAGCTTCCACTGCAGGGGGGTTTGGGTTCGATCCCTGCTGAGGAAACTGAGATCCTGCATGCCTATAAACCTGAAGTATTTCCCACCAAACTGGATACAAGATGATAGATACATTCTGATTATAACTTTTTTTTTTTTTAAGCACAGGATAAAAAATGATGCTAAAGCTGAAACTCCAGTACTTTGGCCACCTCATGCGAAGAGTTGACTCATTGGAGAAGACTCTGATGCTGGGAGGGATTGAGGGCAAGAGGAGAAGGGGACGACAGAGGATGAGATGGCTGGATGGCATCACTGACTCGATGGATGTGAGTCTGAGTGACCTCCGGAAGTTGGTGATGGACAGGGAGGCCTGGCGTGCTGTGATTCATGGGGTCGCGAACAGTCGGACACGACTGAGCGACTGATCTGATCTAATCTGAAAAAGCCTCTGGTAGTTAATGCAACACACCAAAATCCAGATATCCCAGAAAGTAAAATTTGCATGAATGTTGAAAACATGAATTATAATGAACTGTCTTGTGTCCATGAAATCAACCACATAAATTGGAAAACATTCATCGTGGCTTCCTTTGGTTTCCCAGACTATAAATTGCTGATTCCCCCTTCACCTCTGTGGAACATTTAAACTAAGAAAAACACAAGTGCCACCTAGTGGGGAAAATTGACCACGATCCTCTTCAATTTATCTGCATGCGTGCGTGCTGTTACCTCCGTCTGCGTCTGACTCTTTGCAACCCTTTGGGCTGTAACCCGCCAGGCTCCTCTGTCCATGGAATTCTCCAGGCAAGAATACTGGAGCGGGCTGTCATCTCATTCTCCAGGGAATCTTTAAGACCCGGGGATCAAACCCGGGTCTCCTGTATTGCAGGTTCTTAACCATCTGCGCCACCAAGCCTGCACTTTACCTGCATCATCTGCCAACTCCTCCCAGACACACACACACACACACACACACACACACACACACACACACACACACACACACACCCCACCCGAATATCACTAACTCTCCGTCCCACCCCTCCGGTGGTCCGGTGGTGGGCAGCCCCCTCCCGCTCTTGGCCGTCCTCATCCCCACCTTGGGGTGCTCCTCGGGCACGTGCTGCTTGGAGAACTTGGCCAGCTGCACCAGCTCGGGAATGACCTCCTTGACATCGTAGCTGTTGGTGCAGTTCACCAGGGTGGTGGCCACCGAGTATAGGATGGTCTTGTCGGGGGTCTGGAGACAGAGGTGGTGGACGATCGTGGTGCGGGAGGGTAGAGACAGGAAACCTGAGAATGAACCACTGCTTCCCAGAGGCTCCCTCGCAGGCAGGCTGGGGGTGGGGGGAGCGTGGCTCCCGAGGCAGAGGAACTGGCCCTGCTCACATGGGGTGGCAGGAATTTCTCATGCCCCTCTCAACAGCACCCAGAGCATGCGTGGACGTCCTCTGAGTGTTCCCATTGCTTTGTGCTCCTTTCAAAAGCCCACTGGGATGGGGTGGGACCTGGACAGCCTCTGATGGAAACGCCCTCCCACATTTCTGCCTTTTGTGGTGAGAAAGAGCCATTGGTGGGGGGCATGGGGTCCAGTGGTAGCCCAACAGAGGAAGAAAGGCATCTGGGAGGGACTGGGAAGGAGGGAAAGTGAAAGTGAAAGTGAAGTCGCTCAGTCGTGTCCGACTCTTTGCGACCCCGTGGACTGTAGCCTATCAGGCTTCTCCATCCATGGGATTCTCCAAGCAAGAATACTGGAGTGGGTTGCCATTTCCTTCTCCAGGGGATCTTCCCAACCCAGGGATCGAACCCAGGTCTCCCGCATTGGAGGCAGACGCTTTAACCTCTGAGCCACCAGGGAAGGAGGGAAGGGGCCAAAAAAAGACCTCTTGGTCCCTGAAGACCTCACTCCTGGAAGGGGTTCCAGGGGAAAAAAACTACAGTCATCTTATTCATCTTCCCACTGCCTGGAAGGCATGAGGAGTTGTGAGTCCATTTCACGGTCAGGGAAGATGAGAACCAGACAGAGGGAAATGACCAACCCAGGTTTACGTGATGAGAAGGGGGTGGAGTCGGGATGAGGAAGGGAGGATGTCCAATTTCCCAGGCTCAGCAGACAGCCTGCGGGCCTGAATCCAGCAGGTCCCAGGGCCAGAGGTCGGGGCCACACTTACCTTGGCCAGCTCGAACATGGCCTGCAGGGCAGGGATGTCCTGAACAAAGTCATCCTTCACATCGGCATCCAGCGTGAGGTAGGCCAGGCCCTCCACTGCCCATTTCCGGGTCCTGGTGTCTATGGATGCATTGCACAGCCACCTGGGGGAGGGGAGGCACTGGGGAAGGGTCCGGGGCTCGGGCAAGAGCGAAGCGATCCAGGGGAGCAGGCAGGTGGGCGGCCTTTCAGGATCTGGCGTCCGCTAGGCCACATCCCTGAGAGGAGGTGGTGGGCTTGGGGAAAAACCCTTACTTGCGACACTGTTTGGCCAGCTTTTCTGTCGAGCCTTCAGCAAACTGCCTGAGAGCGTAATCTGTGCCGCCCGCCGAGCCGAGTTTACAGAGTCCCTGGGGAGGAGGGGAGGATTATAGGATTAGAGACGCCACGATTGGGGACCAGGCCCTGCTCAAACACGTCCCTGAGGCTGGAATATTTTGCCACCTTTCTTTGCCTGGATCAACCTCTCTGCCTCCTACAGAACTCTGGTCAGGTGTCACCTCTCCCAAGATGCCTTCCCTGAGGCTTCCAGGTTAGGGTGGATGCCCACAAAGCTGGAGGCTTTTACTCTACCCCTTGCCCCCTGCCCACTATTTTGTCCCCATAGGTGCTTCGTGTCGTGGCGGGTTGAAAAGTCAGCTAGGATAATAATAGTGTTAGCCGCTCAGTCGTGTCTGACTCTTTGCAACCTCATGAACTGTACCCCACCAGGCTCCTCTGTCCATGGAATTCTCCAGGCAAGAATACTGGAATGTGTAGCCATTCCCTACTCCAGGAGATACTCCCGACCTAGGGATTGAACCTGGGTGTCCTGCCTTGCAGGTAGATTCTTTACCATCTGAACCACTGCTGCTGCTGCTACTGCTGCTAAGTCACTTCAGTCGTGTCCGACTCTGTGCTACCCCATAGATGGCAGCCCACCAGGCTCCGCTGTCCCTGGGATTCTCCAGGCAAGAACACTGGATCACTAGGGAAGCCCAAATACTAACACAACTTAAACCTCAGTGATAAAACTTACGGCATAAAACCTGGCCATAAAATCACTTTGTGGGGGGAAGATTCAGATGTGCAGGTTTTTACCCAGGAAAAACTGGACTCTTGCTTGGTGGGGGAAAAAAAGTCTGTCTTCCATAAGAGAAAACTCACAATGGTAGAAGCTAAAATCAGTTTTTTTTTAAAAAAAAAAACAAAAACAAAAACTGATCCAAACCAAAAAAGAAAAACAGATCAATGACTCAGATCTTCACTGTAATTGTTGACAAGAAAAAGGTCAATGAAAGTGATTTTTATATAATGAAAATGGGAAAAAATGCAATAGGTTTAACTGCGCTATATAGAAACCAAGTAAGGAAACTAACTGAGTTTTTGGAGTCTGCACTGAAAGTACCTGCTGGACAAAGGCTCATCAGCATTTGAGTCATTCAAAGGCGTCAAGCAGGGACTTGTTGGTGAGCCAATGGTTAAGACTCTGCTCCCAGTGCAGGGGGCATTTGATCCCTGTTGGGGGAACTAAGATCCTGCATGAACGTGAAGTCGCTCAGTCGTGTCCGACTCTTTGTGACCCCATGGACTGTAGCCTACCAGGCTCCTCTGCATACCTCATGGTAAAAAAAAAAAAAAAAAATTAAGGAGACAGTCATTATGTAGCCTGGTCTCCCATCCTGAATCCACATTCTCACAGTCTTCTGCTTATCACCCTGCTCTGCAGAGGCCTGCGGGTGGGTCTGGGTGCCTACAGCTTGGTTTCCTCAAAGACAGGGGCCACATCCCATTCATTCTGGCATCCCTGGTGCCTGGTGCAGTGTCTGGTACCCAGCCCACTCACCACCAGTGCGCGGATCTTGATCTTCTCGTTTTTGGTGGTCTTGTAGATCTCCTTGAGCAGAGACACACCGTTGGTGATGATGAAGGTGGCACGGCTGAGCTTGGTGGAGGCGTGGATGAGGGCCTCCACGGCCACCAGCTGGTCCGTCTCACGCTCCGAGCCGCACAGCGCCACCATCATCTCCATCACACCTTTCAGTCCCAGCAGCTGATTGCCCAGGTCAAAGGGGCCCTGCAGGATCCCCGACACCGTCTGGATGGCAATCACGTTCTTGTCCATGTCCTGGGGGTCAAACGTGCCCCTAAAACAGAGGGCCAGTATGGTCAGAGGAGTGGGAGATTTGGGGGCAGACAGATTTGGTTGTGCATCCTAGATCCACAACCCATATGCTGTGTGGTCTAAGGCAAGTCACTGAACCTCTCTGAGCCTCAGCTTTTGATCTGGAAACAGGATAGCACTACTGCTTCTCAGAGTTATGATGAGGCTAGATAACATAACTGATGTGCCAGGCGTTGTGTTCCTCCAGAATCCCACCCAGATGAGGACTGACACTCAGGATGTCTGTTAGGGAGAGATCTCGGGATCAACACCTGTTGGGAAAGGGAAGAAATCGGGACTGGATGGAAGGAGGTGCTGGACTGCAATGCAGTCATGACAAAGCCTCAGCTTGCAAAGAGCTCCAGAGCTGAGAAACCATTCAAAGCTGTTCCAAGTTAGAGTGAGGGATGAACCACTGGATGCTGGCTGCCCTGGGAAGGTGAATAGCTATCCTTAGCTAAACCAAGTCCCCAAAGAGAGGTGACAGGTGAGAGCTGTCAGCCAACAGGCTTCCCAGAAGCTGGGATGTCTGCTGGGACAGGACAGCAGCCACCACAGCACAACAGGGCTACCACGGTGCCTGGCACACCACCTGCCTCCCCAGTGCAGCTGAATCATGACGCCACCTGGCCCAGTCGCTCCCCTGTCTGGTCCTAGTCTTTCCCCCATTGAGTTAGGGGAAAGGGGTTGGAAAGAAGGGCTGGAAGGTTGTGTCTTGCTTTCAAAATCCACTATCATCTACTCTACAGGAAGATCTCTGTCTGGGGACACCCGATCCTTCCGAGATCTGCCCAGGTTCGTTCATTGTGGGGGATCAGGGCTGTCGTGCACAGTGTAAATGCAGAGGGGTATAAGTGAAAGGAGAGCATGGAGCAAGAGTCAGAGACCTGGGCCCCGGTCCCACTTCTGCCTCTGGCTGGGTGAGTTCTGGGGGAGAGGGGCTGGCTTTGGGAGCTCTGAGAGCCCATGCGGCCCAGACAATCCGTGCCCTGTGCTTCATCTTCCTGCTCGGTGCTGGGGAACCCAGAGCCTTTCCTGATTGTGGCCCCTGTGCCACAACTAGAGCTGGTACTCTAGAGCCTGAGCGGCGCAACTACTGAAGCCCTCGCGCCTAGAGCCTGTGCCCCTCAGTGAGAAGCCCAGGCATCACCACTAGAGAGCAGCCCCCACCTGCCCGAACTAGAGAAAGCCCGCACGCAGCACCGAAGACCCAGGAAAGCCATAAACAAATTGTTAAAAAAAAATAATAATGAGTTGAGGTCTGCCCTTTAAACCAATGCCAGCTGGTATCTGAACCTCCATCCAGCCCCTGGCTCCTGACAAAGCACCCCCTGGGGGTGGGAGGTGGCAGCCTCAGGCCCCACTTGTTGAAGGTGGTGACCCATACTCAGTGCCAGGTGACCACAGAGGCAGCATTCACAGGCAAACCTCTATCCAAACTTAACTTGCTGGGAGCTAGTTACTGAAACTCAGTTTGGGCCTTCATGAAAGACTCAAGTTAGCTGCAAACACTGAAGCTGAGGTAGTAAAAGACCACTGAGAACCCCTGAGGAGCCTTAAAAGTGACTCAAAGTCAGGATCAGGAGAAACTATGGGATTAAGCCAACTTAGCTGGGACCCGAATCCAGGACACTGAGAACGTTTTTTACATTTTATAGTAGTTTTATTTATTTTTTTTTTTCATTGTGTTAGAGACCTTCATGTTTCATAAAACCTAAACGTACTCTCTGGCCCTTTACAGGAAAAGTCTGTCAACCTCTGGGATAGAGAAAGGAAAGCAGAGTGAAGGGAGAGTTTCCACCCGCCCAAGACTTCCCTAGTGCTTTTAAAACATGCAGCTTCCTGAGCCACAACCCAGACTACTGAGTCCCAGAAATCTGAACAATTTCCAAGTTTGAGGATTATTGGAGTAAAGGAAAAGAGAAGCCAGCTACCATGAGCAGAGATCCACACGGGGAGGAACCAAGAGCAAGCACCCACATGCCAGCCACATGAGTGCGGCATCCTGGAAGGTCTTCCAGCCCCGGTCCAGCCTTCGGATGAGAGTTGCCCAGGACAACATGTGGCCAATTTGTAAGCCCCAAAGCCAGAACCACCCAGGCGAACCTCTGCCAAATTGCTGTCCTATTGTGAGATAATAAATTAGGTTTCTTGTTTTACGCTGCTGCTAAGTCGCTTCAGTTGTGTCTGACTCTGTGCGACCCCATAGACAGCAGCCCACCAGGCTCCCCTGTCCCTGGGATTCTCCAGGCAAGAATACTGGAGTGGGTTGCCATTTCCTTCTCCAATGCATGAAAGTGAAAAGTGAAAGGGAAGTCGCTCAGTCGTGTCCGACTCTTAGCGACCCCATGGACTGCAGCCCACCAGGCTCCTCCGTCCATGGGATTTTCCAGGCAAGAATACTGGAGTGGGGTGCCATTGCCTTCTCTGGTTTTACGCTGCTAAATTTGACTAATATGGAGCCCGACTGAAATGGAGCAGGACCCTATGGTCCTTCCCCACCATGTATTCAACCTGCCTTTGGTCTGTGGAAAAACTTTAGCTGAACAACAAGTTTGATCAGAGAAGTGGGAAAATGGAGAAACAAAGGAAAACAGTCAAATGAAACCAAATAATAATAGTTTAGTTATTAAGCTAAGTCAAGGGTTTAGTTTCTCCTTTAGTTTCTCAAGGGTCACAGATAATATTCTAAGCCATATTCTGTGAGCTGTCTTAAAGATACTGAAACCCTTGCCAGGTGGAAGAAGTCAATTACATGATGACTGGAGTGTGGCCGTGATAAATGCTGGCACAGTTCTGAGAACTGGCCTCAGAGAAATGGGAACAAACTGGCCCTAAAGACTAACTGGACTGAAAACAAGCAAGATGATGCTGGTCAGACCACTGATGACCCATTTCAAGGTGACTGCCAGAGCTGACTGTGCCGTTTCTGTGTGTAGAACCCCTCCCTCCATCTATGAAAATTCTTGCCCACTGATTGTCAGCAGGGTGGTGGTGGAGTGGGAGGGGAGGTCAGCCTTTGGACAGGAGCCCGCCCTCCCCTCCACCCTAGGGTTGCCGGCCTCTGAAACAAAGCAAGCTTTCCTTCCCACCAGCCTTGCCTCTTTGTTGGCTTTCGAGAGGCCAGCAGCCAGACCCCCGCTGGGTTACACGACCGTCTGGGACACTCACGTGATGTGCTCCTCGCAGATCTTGCGGAAGTGGTCTCGCTCGGGGTCACAGCGCAGGTCGTCATAGAGCTTGTTGATGAGGATGGAGGCCAGCATGCGGGTGTTGTCGGTCATGGGCAGGCAGGATGGCAGATCTGGGACCTGCCCCACCACCTTCAGGATCTTCCTTAGGCCTGCAGGCCAGACGGCAGCAAGTGTAAGATGCCGGACAGGCCCCGTCCTCACAACCGCCCCTCCTCGCCCAGCTCTCTGCAGCACGCAGCTCGTCCAGTGCAAGGGCACTGGGATGCAGCCTAGAGACGCAGGCTCCACACCTCTGCCCCTACCTGAGCCATTCGCCTCCCATCAAGGGCCTCATTTTCACTAGTTGAGCTCAGAGGACTCTACATGGCACCACTGACTCAATGGACATGAGTTTGAGTAGGCTCCAGGAGGTGGTGATGGACAGGGAGGCCTGGTGTGCTGCAGTCCATGTGGTCACACAGTCGGACGCGACTGAGCGACTGAACTGACGGACCAGTGCTAACGTTCTGTGGGTTGATGTATAATCTTCCTCAAATACTCTTTTCTATTCTCTTCTCCCCAGGCTTCAGTTTCTTTTTTTGTAAAATGGGAATGATACTACCTACCTCATAGAGTTTGAGGATTCACCAAGATAATGTACGGAAACATTGGCCTAGTGCTAATCTAGATACATCGTGACACCAAATATTTACTATTTAGTAAATAAGTGGACAAGGAGGCCTGGCGTGCTGCGATTCATGGGGTCGCGAAGAGTCGGACACGACTGAGCGACTGAACTGAACTGAACTGAAAATCAGATATTTACCATTCTGGTTATTATCCCTTCTCCTGTTGAAGAATCTTCAAAGGCTTCCTATTACCCCCCAGGCTAATTCAGCCATTACATATTTGTCAAATAAAAGAATGAATGAGTAAACGAGGTGCTAGCTACCAAAATTAAGGACAACCCTGATGTCAAAAAGCTCACAATACAATAGAGAAGACAGATGTATAAAGATTACAATAAGGTCATCTTACTGTGTGCCAAGAGCTTTCTACATGCTATCTCATTTAATCCTAACACTGACCCTACTGGTGAGTAGAAATTAATATTGTCATTTTTCAGAGCAGAAAACCAAGACATGGAGAAGTCAAGCAACTTGCTCAAGACCACACGGCTGGCAAGTGACGTAGCAGGGACCCTCTCTGATTTCAAAGACCATGATGTTAACTGTGAGGCTCCACTGCCTCGGGGATGATAGCTTGATTTCAGAGCCAGGGTGCAGTGGTGGCTAGGAGCTGATCACACCTAGGGTGGCACAGGTTAAGTGGGGGGGGGGGGGCATTCTAGGTAAACACTGGGAGGCATGATACTCTGGATCAGGGGCGGGGGGCATTAAAAGTGCCTGGCAGTAAATTTTGTGCTGTGTATTTTAGCACACAAACACAAAAGCACTGGCAAGACTGAAGAGTCATTGGAAGGGGCCTGAGGATCCAACCCCACCTCCCAGCCTGGCTCTCCAAAGGCTTCATGAAATGCAACTGCGCCACGTCCCCAACCTCATCCCCTAACTTTCCCTTCAGTCTGCCCTCAACTTGAGCATTTCATTTCTTTTCTGCTAGAACACCCTGGACCTCCCCTTTGTCCCAGAAACTGAACCCAGAAACTCACTTCAGGCTTGACATCCTGGTGACTCCCCTACCCAAGTCCTCCAGCCCAGTTTTCACAACAAACAACTCCCACATTGCAGCTTTTCACCAGATACCTAGATACTTTTAAGTCTACACTGTTTTTTACCTAAATGCTATTCATTTTGGTGCCTAGAATAACAGATACTGCTCCTCACCCACTCTATCCCATAAACCGTGTTGTTGGGCCTAGATCCTAGTGCAGAGAGAAGTATATTGTCAATGCCCTGCCTTTGTGAGATCTGCAGAGAAGACCAGAACTGGAGTGGGGAGGGAGGGGAGTGTTGAGTGGAGGAGGCTTAAGCACTAGAGTAATATGTTCAAGTCTAAGCACATGAACTTTGCTGAGATCTGTGAAAACCAAACAAGACAAGTGCTGTATCGAAAGAGAATAAAGGTCAAGCCGATAAAAGCTGACTTGAACATTTTAGAAAAGGTATGGTCTAAATGTCATGATACCTGTGGGAGAATTTATCACAGCAGATCATAAAGCCATAAGTACGATTCCTGAACAACGGAAACTGGTTCAGGGCATCTCCAGGGGTGACGCCCTAGAGCTGACAAATTTAATGGATGTTTTCTGGAGCACTCTTACTGGTCTTTGTATAAAGTGCACCGATGCCATTTCTCCCTTCTGGAAGGCCTGCATTTTGCCAGCATGAGACTTCAGAAATGTTACTCCCATTGGTGGAGTTTGGTTTGCTTTTTGGCATTTGCCACAGGCAACTCTGCCCAGATGTTTCTGACTGTGTTCTGTGTGCGTTCAGGCTCTGAATTCAGAGCCAGGACCAACGCCTTCACCAGCCCACTGGTGGATCCTAACATGCTAATGTCTTTTCCTAGCTTTTCAGTTGGGAATGAAGACCTCTCCCAGACAAGAGCCACACTCCTTCCACCTTCTGGTTCCCTGGTACCCACTGGAAAGGCTGGCGTGAGCCCCAGACCCTCCCACCTCCTCACCATTATCAACCACATAGATGGTGCGGGAGTTGTCATGAATGGTGAGATCCTTCCTGGGGACATTCTTGTTGAGCAGGTTCAGGGCCTGATCTCTACCCTGGCCAGACACCTTCTTACTGACCAGCATGTCGAGCAGGTGGTTGGTGATCTGCTTCAGGTCCTTCTTGGAGTCTGAGGAAGGAGAGGACAGGGGTGAATGGTGAGGACTAGGGCGTCTGAGGTATATAGGACCAGGGATGACTGGGGCTTCTGGAAGGACTCTGGAAATATCGCATCTACTGCTTCCCAGATCCTGGAATTTCCCGGGAGAGTATCCCGTATCATTCCAAAGAAGGGAGGGAGGATTCTAGACAACACCCCCAAGGATGATCAGAAAGCGGGTGGCAGAGGATGAGATGGTTCAAAGGCATCACCAACTCAATGGACATGAATTTGAGCAAATTCCAGGAGATAGTGAAGGACAGGGAAGCCTGGCAGGCTGCAGTCCATGGGGTCACAAAGGGTCGGACACGATTTAGCAACTGAATAACAACAACATACAAGTTGAATTCCAACTTCATTAAATAGATATTTATATAAATGGATAGGAAAAAAAAAAAGACTGGAAAGGGACTTCCCAGGTGGTACAGTGGATAGGAATTGGCCTGCCAATGCAGCGGACACCGGTTCGATCCAGACATCTTACTGGGAAGGTCTGGGAAGATCCCACATGCTGAGAGCAACCAAGCCCGTGCACCACAATTATTGAGCCCCCGGTCTAGAGCCTGCAACTCCTAAAGCCCGTGTGCCTAGAGCCTGTGCAACGAGGGACGCCACTGCACCGCAACGAAGAGCAGCCCCCATGCACCACACCTAAAGCCCGTGCACAGCAGGGAAGATCCAGCGCAACCAAAAATAAAATTAAGAAGTGAATTAAAGTGAGAAATGTGTTTTTTAAAAAAGAAAAAAGACTGGAAAGTTTCACATGGCGGTGATGATAGAAGTTATCTGGAGGGATGTTTACAGGTTGTTGGGTTTGTTTTTTTTTTTTCATTTTACATATTTCTAAAATTTTCCAAGTTTCTCCAATAAGCTCTGTTACTTTTTAAAATAATTTTATTTACTTATTTTTGGCTGGGCTAGGTGTTCATTGCTTGAGCTCTTCCCTAGTTGTGGTGGATGGGGGCTACTCTGTAGATGACAGGTGCAGGCTTTCCTTTGCAGTGGCTTCTCTCATTGCAGAGCACAGCCTCTAGGGTGCAGAGGCTTCAGCTGATGGGGCTCCCAGGCTCTAGAGCACAGGCTCAATAGTTGCTCCGAGGCGTGTGGGATCTTCCTGGATCAGGGATCAAACCCACGTCTCCTGCACTGGCAGGTGGGATCTTTACCACTGAGCCACCAGTTACTTTTTAAAACTTTTCAAGTTGCAAAACTGAAATTCCCATTAAACAACTCATTTCTTCCTCCTTCCATCCCTGGCAACCATCATGCAACTTTCTGTTTCTATGAGTTTGACTGTTCTAGAAAACACAGGGAATTGCTTGGTGGTCCAGTGGGTAGGACTCTGTGCTTCCACTGCAGGGGGCACGGGTTCAATCCCTAGTCGGGAAACTAAGGTCTGCAGTCAGAAGAAAAATGAAGAAAAGAAAAGAAACCTCATATATGTGGCATATACAGTATTTGTGTTTTTGTGACTGGGTTATTCACGTAACATAGGGTCCTCAAGGTTCATCCATGTTCTAGTCTGTGTCAGCATTTCCTGCCTTTTTAAGGCTGAACAATATTCCATTGTAGAGACAGACACCACCTTTTATTTCTCCATTCATCCATAGAGGGGCACTTGAGTTGCTTCCACGTTTTAGCTCTCGTAAATGTGACTGTGCCTCTGTTACTTTTATAGTCAAAAAATAAATGGAAAAATATAACTGGGCCACCTCCACATACACAAATTCTCAGTTTGAGGTAGTAACTGGCACTTCCTTGCCCCTGCCCACCCCTCGAACCGAAGCTTAAAACCGTCTCCTACCCAGAACCAGGGCCTCTTCCTTCCCCCGATGTTCCTGTTTGTCCTCGCCAGACAGAGTGTCGATGATGGCCTGCAGCAGGTTGCAGACGGCCAGAGACATCTCCTCACTCTCCATCGCCAAGAGGCTGCAAATTCGGTCTATCCGGACTGCGTGGAGGGTCGCTGTGGCCTAGACGCCCCCAGCAGGAAGCACACAGTCAGTTGGCTGCCCCTCCCTTCCAGCTGCTGTGCAGGTTAGGGAGTGGGTGAGGGCTGCCCCATGCAGTCGGGACAGAAGCCCAGGCAGCTTGTGTCCCATGGGGCCTCTGGCCCCGGCAAGCCCCGGACTCAAGCCATGCCCCTTTCCAGAGGGATAGAGCTGCGCCTTCCAGTACTATGGCCTGTGGCCCCAGGGGAGGCACTGAACATGTGTAACGCAGCAAGTTCACACTGAGATGGGCTGTGCATGTAAAACACATACTGGGTTTTGAAGACTTCGTATGAAAAACTGTGAACTGTCACAGCCACTGCATTCAGCTCTTCCTCAGAAACCACTCTCAATAAACTTATCTTTACGTGTGAAAGTGTTAGGCACTCAGTCATGTCTGACCCTGCGACCCCATGGACTATAGCCGGCCAGGCCCTCTGTCTGTGGAATTCTCCAGGCAAGAATACTGGAGTGGGTAGCCATTCCATTTTCCAGGGGATGTTCCCAATTTAGGGATAGAACCCAGTTGCCTGCATTGCAGGTGGATTCCTCACCATCTGAGCCACCAGGGAAGCCCTTATTCTTTGTTTGGTCAGACCCATTCTCAGCTCAAAGAAACAAACCAGAGGATCAGCCTCCGTTGAATCTGGGACCATACAACTGAGGTTGAGGGGGACCGCTTTAGACGTCTATCAGGGTCTATCCACGCCAGCTATGCCCTGCCCACAGATCAACGCCCCGTCCTCAGGTGGGCAGCCCTTTGCTCCACGAGCCCCGCCCCTGCCCTCACCCTAGCTTGGTGGCTACTGCACACGCCCGACAAGGTCCGCACAGCAGCCAGCATCAGCTCAGGCCTCTTCGTGTCCAAAAGCTGCATCAGCAGGGCCACGCCGTTGTTCTGGAAGATCCTCTCGGCCCCCGCTTCCTCACGGCTGAGGACAATGAGGTTGTTGGCAGCCTGAAGGTGCAAAGGAAACAATAAAGGTCAGGAGGGAAGTCTGGCTACTGAGGCCTTGACCATGAGCCAAGTGCAGGGGCTGGGGCAAGGACCGGATCTTCAAAACTTCTTTATATTCTTTTGCCCTATAACCCTGTTCCTGGGAATGTAGCCCAAGAACATAATTCAGACCAAGAAACAAAGTAACTTGCAATGAAGACCAGCTGGATGAAAATATATTGCAGCCATCAAAGACATAAATGAAAAGACTCAGAGGCAACTTGGAAAAAAGCATTGGTTTACAGAAACTGAATTGCAGGTTCACTCTGATGGCACTTTTGGTAAAATAAAACTGTGTGTATCTGCTTGGGGGTAAGGACTTACAAAAGGTAGGAAAGGGACTTCCCTGGTGGGCCAGTGGTGACGACTCCACTTTCCAATCCTTGGGAGGGGAACTAAGATCCCACACTCACCCTAACCCTGGCTGGGGAACTAAGATTGCACACGCCGAGGAGCAACTGAGCCTGTGAGCTGCAACAAAAGACCCCACACACCGCAACAAATTTCCCGTGGGCTGCAACGAAGACCCAACACAACCAAATAAATTTTTTTTAAAGAAAAGGGTAGGGAAATGTTAAATCAATTAATCAAGGAACCCATTAGTCTGAGATGGCTTCAATGCCTAAGCAACTAAGTAAGAAAACCCAAACCACACTTTGCTATACAGCAGAAATTAACACAACCTTGTAAACCAACTATCAGATCAGATCAGTCGCTCAGTCGTGTCCGACTCTTTGCGACCCCATGAACCGCAGCACGCCAGGCCTCCCTGTCCATCACCAGCTCCCGGAGGTCACTCAGACTCGCATCCATCGAGTCAGTGATGCCATCCAGCCATCTCATCCTCTGTCGTCCCCTTCTCCTCCTGCCCTCAATCCCTCCCAGCACCAGAGTCTTCTCCAATGAGTCAACTCTTCGCATGAGGTGGCCAAAATACTGGAGTTTCCGCTTTAGCATCATTCCTTCTAAAGAAATTCCAGGATTGATCTCCTTCAAAATGGACTGGTTGGATCTTCTTGCAGTCCAAGGGACTCTCAAGAGTCTTCTCCAACACCACAGTTCAAAAGCATCAATTCTTCGGCGCTCAGCCTTCTTCACAGTCCAGCTCTCACATCCATACATGACCACAGGAAAGACCATAGCCTTGACTAGGCGAACCTTTGTTGGTAAAGTAATGTCTCTGCTTTATGTCAATTTAAAAACAAAACAACAACTAAATGAAAAAACTCTAACCCTGTATTGTCTCAAGGTTAAGACCCTGAAGGACAACCAATCACAAATAGCTAATGAGCCTTTCCCAAATAATGCCAACTGCTTAAGCCACAGCCTGAGCTTCCCAGGTAACCCTAATGGTAAAGAATCTACCTGCTAAAGCAGGAGACACAAGAGATGTCGGTTCGATCCCTGGGTCAGGAAGAGATCCCCTGGAGAAGGAAATGGTAACCCACTCCAAGTATTCCCCTCTGAAGGAGGAAAAAAGAAACATTTAAAAATGCAGCAAATTTGGTTAAGAAGATGATATTAGGAATAAATATCTTCATAATTCAGAATGATGCTGCAATATTTTGAAATGGAATAAAGCATTATTTTGACGTGTCATTGTTTCTCAGGCCCCAAACTAGGGTGAGGCCAAGTAAGAGACTCACCTTGGGTGCAGATTTTACGGGGTACAAAAAACTTCTGTAATCAAGATAAATGATATTGAATGCAATGTTTTAAAACATCAAAATCCACGCACTGCAAAAAAACAATACACGATGAACAAAATAGCAGAAATACAAAGACAGGATTCAACCCCCATTGTTCTCACTGTTGAGCATGACTCAACATGAGCACCTCCTCCACATGACTCTTTGTGGTTCTCACCCTAAGCCTGGCCCTTCTTAGAGTTCACGCTGTTTCCTAAAGTGCTTAACGTTTGACCCATCTTTGTCTTCTTTCTCCAAGGAGCCGCCCATCGGCACGACTCGGGGCGTTTACCGTCCGGACTCTGGGCCGCAGTCCGCAGAGAAAGCCGTTACCTGCGCGCCCCTAGAGCGCCCTCTTCTGGTTCGCTGCTTGCCCAGCACTTACCTTCTCCAGTTTATCCGCTTCACTGTTTCTGTCCAGGAGAATCTCAAACATCGTCTGAACCCTCGAGTCAGTGGAGAACTGCACACGGAGCTGAGGAGAGAGGAGGCAGTGGGGAAGAAGGCCGGGGGCATCCCCATCAGTTCAGTCAGCTCCACATAAAGGTCATCTCAGGTAATATTAGAGTATGCTCTTGTGGAGAGGAACTAAAAAGCCTCTTGATGAAAGTGAAAGAGGAGAGTGAAAAAGTTGGCTTAAAGCTCAACATTCAGAAAATGAAGATCATGGCATCTGGTCCCCTCACTTCATGGGAAATAGATGGGGAAACAGTGGAAACAGTGTCAGACTTTATTTGTGGGGGCTCCAAAATCACTGCAGATGGTGACTGCAGCCATGAAATTAAAAGACGCCTACTCCTTGAAAGGAAAGTTATGGCCAACCTAGACAGCATATTCAAAAGCAGAGACATTACTTTGCCAACAAAGGTCCATCTAGTCATGGCTATGGTCTTTCCTGTGGTCATGTATGGATGTGAGAGTTGGAGTGTGAAGAAGGCTGAACGCCGAAGAATTGATGCTTTTGAACTGTGGTGCTGGAGAAGACTCTTGAGAGTCCCTTGGACTGCAAGGAGATCCAACCAGTCCATCCTAAAGGAGATCAGTCCTGGGTGTTCATTGGAAGGAATGATGCTAAAGCTGAAACTCCAGTACTTTGGCCACCTCATGCGAAGAGTTGACTCATTGGAGAAGACTCTGATGCTGAGAGGGATTTGTGGCAGGAGGAGAAGGGGATGACAGAGGATGAGATGGCTGGATGGCATCACCGACTCAATGCACATGAGTTTGGGTGAACTCCGGGAGTTGGTGACAGATAGGGAGGCCTGGCATGCTGCAACTCATGGGGTCGCAAAGAGTCGGACACGACTGAGCAACTGAACTGAACTGAACTGATGCTCTTCGTGTCTGCCTCCATCACTCATTCATCCACCCAACAAACATCTGACTGAACTATTACTACGGGTGGGACGCTGGCAGACGCTGGGGATAGAACGGGAGAACAAAATCAAGTCCTTGATCCACAAAGCTTACAATTTAGTTACATTCAAGGTCCCATTTAGTCTTCACAAGTCTTGGAAGATAAAAAGATCACCACCCCAATTTTGCAGCCTCGCTGTTAGACGTTTAAATATGGGCTAAAACAGGAATGTATCTCCAGGGTCAGAGACATGAAGCAGCTTTCAAGTACCTCTTGAAACAGATGTAAACCATTTTTTCCTTCTTTATTCCTTTTTAAACATTCATTAACTCATTCACCTGGCTGTGCCCAGGTCATCGGAGCAGCAGCACACAGGATCTTTAGTTGCAGCACGTGGGATCCAGTTCCCTGACCTGGGATCAAACCCAGGCCCCCTGGATTGGGACCACTGAGTCTTAGTCACTGGACCACCAGGGAAGTCCCTAAACGATTATTTTGGAATGTCTCCATCCCTCACTGTCCCAATCCCAACCCCAACCCCAGTGCTCTGAAGCGTTGTTCTGCTGGGCCACAGTGCCACCTCTTTCCACCCTGAGGTCATTTCCTTTCAGGAAGTCGCTCATTCACCACCCCTTCTCTGGGCACTCATTGGTCTGTATTTTGACAGCCCTTGAGTCTGCACTCTGGACAGTACACTGTGGTCCCTCCATGGGGCTGCCCCAGGCGGCTGCTTCTGTGACCCGGAGCAAGGAGATGCGTGATCAAGTTACCCTTCTGCTCTCACAGTGGGGAAGACGGCGCCCCAAGGCGTCCCTCAGAAAACTGGTAGCTAAGTGAGGACAAAGGGTGCAGGACCCCTTATCTCTGGTCCCAGTCCCCTGAGCCCACTCCATTTTCCTAGGAAAGAGTCCCTGTTCCTGCTGGCTCTCCTGCATCCCCCAGCAACATCCTCCCCCCAGTTCCCAGGTTTCTCATGCTGCCTTTGTCCTCCTAGAAAGAGAGGAAGATCATAGTGAAGACATAATAAGCTGCAATTTTTTTTAAGCCTCCATCTGGAATTGAAAAGACTGGTATGCTAGTCCTGTCTGGCTTGTACCCTTGAACAAGCATCACAGCATCTCTGATCCTCACAGATAGGGACACTGGCTCAGCAGTTCTGTGCCACGTGACCACTCCATCCAAGGGAGTGGAGGTAGGCCAGCCCTGGTGTTCTGCTGCCCTAACTGGTCCCTACTAGGAATGGGGAGAGGTGGCCGAGGCTTGTGGGAAGGGCCACCTTCTGGATCCAGCTCACCTTCTCCTGGATGCTGGTGTTGAGCCTCCGGAGTGTCTCCTGGAAGCTCTGGTTCTGTGGCTCCAGAGTGGCACAGCGCTGCACATCCTTGAAGGCCTGGTCCAGCTTGCCCAGGTGCTCCAGTGCCTGGCATCGCCGGTACAGAGCCTTGATGTCCGAGGAGTTGATATCAATGGCTAGCGAGGGAAGCAGGCAGAGTCTCAGGAGGCTGGGCAGCAGACAACCTTCCTTCCTCCCCCACCGCACCCCCCAACTCCAGGGCTTCCGTCTCTCCCTTGGAGAGTGTGCATCCTTGTAGACCAGTTTCGTGGAAGGCAATTTTTCCACGGACTGGAAGTGGGGTGTGGTTTGGGGATGATTCAAGTGCATTACATTTATTGTGCACTTTATTTCTATTATTATGACATCAGCTCCACCTCAGGTCATCAGGCATTAGATCCCAGAGACTAGAATCCCCTGCAGTAGACCATCTGGTCCTAGGCTCCCCTTAGTTAGGGAGGTGGTAAGAATCACTGTCTCAAGGTCGGAAGGGAGCTTAAGGGTCATCTCATTCAATTTCTGACTCTCCAGTCTCGGCTCCTTGATCCCTGCCAAGTACTAATCCAGTTAGTCCTTGCATACCTCCAGCTGTGGGGAGCACCTTCCATCTCAGGGCAGACAGCTCCTTCAGAAAGCCCTTCTCTCCTCCAACCTGAAATATATCTCCCTGTAACTTTGCCCTTTTGTCTTAAGTCCAGTCCTGGAAACTGAGATGAAATCCAATCCTTCTTCCTTGTGAAAGCCTTTCAGGAATTTGAAAGCAGCTCCCTGTCCCACCTGCGAGTTCCTTTTCTGAGCTAAATATTGCCACTTTTCTGCTCTTCACAGGATGGGTTTCCAGTCCCCTCTCCAGCTAAGTCCTTCCCTTCAGAACTCACTCCAGACTATCTCTGTCTCTCCTTAAAAATTAGCGACCCGATCAAAAGCCGAAGCCCCTTCATTCTGCATATTATAACCCTAAAAATGCAGCCAGAAGTCTTCCCATTTTGATAATGCTCTTAAATCTAAGTTCTCTCAGAACCTGAGGCACTCTGAAAACAGGGTTGATGTGTGTTTATCTCTCCTAGTGTCTCTGGAATAAGCTAATGCCTCCCTTCTTCCCTCAGGAAACCTGGTCCCCACAGAGTGGTTCTGGGGAGCAACCCCTCCCCCAGGAACATATCCTAACCTCCACCAAAGTGCTTGTGTCCTTGCTGTGACAAAAGGATTTCCAGGAGCATCTTTCTGAGAAAAGAAGCGGCCCCAGCATGTTTAATGTGTAAAAATGTGACGTAGGGATGGCTTTCCTGGAGCATCCTTTCACACAAGGATGGTCCATCTGAAGCCCTGCCTACAATGCCCAGGATGGCGTTTATACAATCTGTGAGTGTCAAGAGCCTCTTAGACTAAACAGGGATGCCAATGGGGAGGGAAGGAGGGCAAGATCAGAGCAAGGGAGGGCTCACCTCTTGAGGCATCGGAAGCCGCCTGAACGTAGCTCTCCTGAGAAATGGGGAAGGAGGAAACTTGGTTAATGTGGGCCCAACACAGAGACAGCCAGAGAGGGTCCCTGAGGTGAGGAGACAGGGCTTGCTGGCCGCTGCCAATGTCAGAGGCCAGAGGTTCCTCGCTGAGCGTGGAAAAGTGGACAAGCATCAGGCACACTCAGGCTTGAACTTGGCCCTGCTGCTGACTGAGGAGGGCATGGCTACCCGCTCCACAGTTCTCGCCTGCAGGATTCCATGGACAGAGGAGCCTGGCGGGCTATCATCCGTGGGGTTGCAAAGAGTCAGACATGACTCAAGTGATTTAGCATGTACACACTGCTGCTAACTACCCAGAGCTCTTGGGGAAGTTATTGAGCTCTCCTCTTGAGTCTTGAGCTTCCTATCTCCATATTGTGCAATATGGGCACAAAAGTAGCAGCGACCTTGTGGTCTGTGGTTAAGATGCCGTGAAATAAGCTCTGAAAAGCTCCTTCCTAATGCCAGTCCCCACGAGGCTGCTTCCCATGAGATGAGAACTGTCTCCGTGGATGACTTCCCCATCTCCCAGAGAAGTGGGTCAGGCGATGGGTACCAGAAAGCAGGGGGAGGCGCCCTGCTCCAATCTGAGGGTTCCAGGGGAGAGTGCTGGGAGGACAGGCGTGACTGTCAGGAAGAGGGAGCTGCCCCCTCACCCGCATCCCAGGCCAGCCCTCAGCTCCCCACCCCTCTCCATCCCAGACCGTTTTCAGGCCACAGGCCGCCCGGTTCCGATAGAGCGTGGCCAGCAGGGCCTTATCCTTGGTCAGCTTCAGGGCCTGGCTGTAGCTCTTGGTGGCGGCCTTGTAGTCCTGGAGCTGGAAATGCTGATTCCCCTCCTCCTTCAGCTGCATCGCTTCCGCCTCGGCCATCTGTTGGGATAGGAGAGCTCCCTCCAGACCCGGGGCTGGGCTCCTGCTCTGAGGTCTGGAGCTCCAGGGTCCCCACCTACCAGGATGGAAGGGGACAATGCCCACTCCCTCAACCCTCGCCAATCCACTGCCCAGGAGGACATCCCAGCGTCTGCTAAGAGTGGGGTCCAAGTTGAGAGGGGTCTCAGAGTCTCTGTTCTTAAGGAACTCTGCTCAATATTATGTAACAACCTAAACAGGAAAAGAATTTGAAAAAGAAGGGGTTTCCCTGGGCAGTCTAGTGGCTAAGATTCCATGCTTCCAAAGCAGGGGGCCTGGGTTCCATCTCTGGTCAGGCAGCTAGATCCCACTTGTTGCAAGTAAGACCTGGTGTGGCTAAATAAATAAAAATAAATAAATATTTTTAAAAAAAGAATAGCTATATGTATAACTGAATCACTTGGTACCCCTGAAGCTAATGCAAAATTGTTAACTATACTCTGATTTTTTTTTTTTTTTTTAAAGAAGAGTCCCTCTTCTTCCCTCCATCTCCCTCCCAGCAGGATGGGTAAAGCCACCACACCAAGGGCCTGAATTCTCATTGCAGGCCTTAAAATGCCTGGGTCCCCCCTTCCCCCTTCCCAGTCCCGGGAACAGTCCGGGCCAGCTCACTTTCTCTCAAGGACAATGTTCTCGGTCAGTCCTCCTGGGGTGCAGCTCCTCTGTGTGTGAACCCCAAGCCGGCCAGCCTCAGTCTGCCCCTCCCAGCCCCCACCCAGGAGACTTTATCACCCCAGCCAGTGGCTCCGGACCATATTTGGCCACAGGGGCAGGTGCCCCTGGCGTCTGTCACTGATACTCCGGGACCTCCCCCTCCCCAGACTGGACAGTCATTACCACGTGGAGGTTCCAACGAACCTCTGTCCCCGCATCCCACTCAGGGCCAGTCCTGGGGGCACAAGTGCTCCTAACCCCCCCCCCAAAATGATAGAAAGATCCAGAGGGACGGGAGCCCCCCAGCAGACCCCCTGCTCCCTAGGCACAGCTTGGACGCCCCTTCTCCACCTCCCTCCCAGATAAACAACCTCCTCTCCCCTCCCCCCATCCCTGCTATTTTGGGAGCAGAGTGACAGCTGAGGGGCTGGCAGGCTTGGACATGCAGAGCAGCTGCCCAGGTCCCAGGCCAGCTGGAGACTTCCAGAAACACCCTTCTGGAGGGAGAAGGGAAGAGAAGGGAGGGAGGAAGTTTCCTTTCCCTCTCCCCCTCGTCCACAACTCCCCTGCCCCTTCCACCCATTGAAAACGTCCTTGTTTTTCAAAAAGATCCATGGACTTGCTGTCTCACTTGAGTGGAAGTGTGTGGTTTGTTCCACTCTGCGCATCTTCTGCGGCTCTTCCCTGTCTGCACAGAGGGGCTGGATTTGGTCTCCCTCCCCCCACCACCTCAGGCTAGGAGCTCCCTGAGGATGGGCTCTGTATGTCCCCCACCGGACTGAATCTTCTCCTGAAGATTCCCAGGCAGCCTGAGAATTCCCTGCGATCAAGGACTGTGCCCCCTAACTGACTGGGACTTGCTGAGTCTCCCTCATCAGAGTGCGGGGGTCTTCATGGGAGGAGAACTGTATATTCACTAAAAACTGTGAATCACGGTGTTGCGCACCTGACACTTACACACTATTGTAAATCAACTATACCCTGATGTTGAAATGTTAATTAAATTAAAATTCTTAATTAAAAAAAAAAACAACAACTATGTACTTGCCGCCAGAGAGGGTCTCCCTGGGACAAGAATTGTTTCTCCTTATTCACCTGAGGGTTCCTAAGACAAATTTATGAGGTTTTCCCGCACTTGGATTTAGAATTCTCCCAGCTTTCTGTGTCTCTGAGACTGGGTGGTGAGTGCCCTCCCAGAGGACAAGTACAGCATCTCATGCAGTTTGATTTTCCCTGGCATGGAGCCTGGAAGAATCAGTGTCCAATGTATGTTCTTAAATGAATGAATGAATGAATGCATGAGTTTTTCGTGCTGACGCTTTGCTTCACATCACTACCATTCTGACCCCCTCTCCCATATTGCTTCAAACTGACCTGACCGGAGCTGAGAAAAGACATTGAAGGAAGAAAGTGTAGGTGGGATCACTCACACTAGATTCTGCTCTTAGCTCTGTGACCTTGAAAACACAGCTCTGTGACCTTGGACAAGTCCTCTTGCCCTGTTGGACACAAAGTCCAGCCCTGATAAATGTTCGTTGGCCGAATAAATGAATGAATGGATGGATGGGTGAATTCCCTGCCCTCATGGTGTCACCAACCCTGAACCCCTTTGCGGACAGCTCTCTGTAGCAGTGACGTAATATGTTAAAGGATCCTGCCATTGGTGGAGATTGACTTCAAGTCCAGGGGACTGTGAATTCAAATCCTGGTTCAGTAATTCATTCCACAAGCATTTCTTAAGCATTTGCTATCTGCCAGGATTCCCTTGTAGCTCAGTTGGTAAAGAATCTGCCTACAATGCCGGAGACACGGGCTCAGTTCCTGGGTTGGGAAGATCCCCTGGAGAAGGAAATGGCAACCCACTCCAGTATTCTGGCCTGGAGAATCCCATGGACAGAGGAGCCTGGCAGGCTCCAGTCCATGGGGTTGCAAGAGTCGGACACGACTGAGCGATTAAACCACTATCATGTGCCAGGAACTGTGAATGATTACGGAAGCAGAAAACACTCCTGGGGGTACGGATTTGTATGTTTTGTTCATTCACACACTCCAAGTGTCTGCAACAGTGTAGTATGTAGCGGTTGTCGTCTTAGTCGCTAAGTCACCTCTGACTGTTCTGCGATTCCAGGAACTGTAGCCCACCAGGCGCCTCTGTCCATAGGATTTCCTAGGCAAGAATAGTGGAGTGGGATGTACTAGGTGCTCGATAACATTTGTTGAATGAACGCATGAAAGAATTCCATGCATCTGTGATTTCTGACGAATACCAAACAGTTTTGAAACCTTACAATCAGGAAACATGACATTATTTCAAAGAAAGTTTCCCTGAGGAAATGATTAAATAAATTAACATATGTAGAGCTCCTAGAACAAAGTCTGGCAGAGACCTTTGTTAAATGATTGAATGAATATTTAAGGCAAGACCTGAAGAATGAGGAACTATCAGGCTGCCATTAACAAAGTACCACTGATTGCACAATTGCACTCATCTCATATGCTAGTACGGAGAAGGCAATGGCACCCCACTCCAGTACTCTTGCCTGGAAAATCCCATGGACGGAGGAGCCTGGTACTGGTAGGCTGCAGTCCACGGGGTCGCAAAGAGTGGGACACGACTGAGCGACTTGACTTTCACTTTTCACTTTCATGAATTGGAGAAGGAAATGGCAACCCACTCCAGTGTTCTTGCCTGGAGAATCCCAGGGACGGGGGAGCCTGATGGGCTGTCGTCTATGGGGTCACACAGAGTCAGACACGACTGAAGCGACTTAGCAGCAGCAGCAGCAGCATATGCTAGTACAGTAATGCTCAAAATTCTCCAAGCCAGGCTTCAACAGTACATGAACCATGAACTTCCAGATGTTCAAGCTGGATTTAGTAAAGGCAGAGGAACCAGACAGCAAATTGCCAACATCTGCTGGATCATTGAAAAAGCAAGAGAGTTCCAGAAAAACATCTATTTCTGCTTTATTGACTATGCCAAAGCCTTTGTGCTGATCACAACAAACTGTGGAAAATTCTGAAAGAGATGGGAATACCAGACCATCTGACCTGCCTCTTGAGAAACCTATATGCAGGTCAGGAAGCAACAGTTAGAACTGGACATGGAACAACAGACTGGTTCCAATCGGGAAAGGAGTACGTCAAGGCTGTATATTGTCACCCTGCTTATTTAACTTATATGCAGAGTACATCATGAGAAACGCTGGGCTGGATGAAACACAAGCTGGAATCAAGATTGCTGGGAGAAATATCAATAACCTCAGACATGCAGATGACACCACCCTTATGGCAGAAAGCAAAGAAGAACTAAGCTTCTTGATGAAAGTGAAAGAGGAGAATGAAAAAGTTGACTTAAAACTCAACATTCTGAAAGCTAAGATCATGGCATCCGGTCCCATCACTTCATGGCAAATTGATGGGGAAACAATGGAAACAGTGGCTGACTTTATTTTGGGGGGTTCCAAAATCACTGCAGATGGTGACTGCAATCATGAAATTAAAAGACACTTGCTCTTTGGAAGAAAAGTTATGACCAACCTAGACAGCATATTAAAAAGCAGAGACATTACTTTGCCAACAAAGGTCCATCTAGTCAAAACTATGGTTTTTCCAGTAGTCATGTATGGATGTGAGAGACTACAAAGAAAGCTGAGCACCGAAGAATTGATGCTTTTTACCTGTGGTGTTGGAAAAGATTCTTGAGAGTCTCTGGGACTGCAAGGAGATCAGACCAGTCTATCCTAAAGGAAATCAATCCTGAATATTCATTGGAAGGACTGATGCTGAAGCTGAAGCTCCAATCATTTGGCCACCTGATGGGAAGAACTGACTCATTAGAAAAGACTCTGATTCTGGGAAAGATTGAAGGCAGGAGGAGAAATGGGCAGCAGAGGATGAGATGGTTGGATGGTATCACCGACTCAACAGACATGAGTTTGGGCAGGCTCTGGGAGTTAGTGATGGACAGGGAGGCCTGGTGTGCTGCAATCCATGGGGTTACAAAGAGTCGGACATGACTGAGCGACTGAACTGAACTAAACTGGGCGGCTTAAACAACAAAAACTTCTTTTCTCATAATTCTGGAGGCTAGAAGTCTAAGATCAAGGTGTCATCATGTGGGTTGGTTTCTGGTGAAACTTCACTTCCTGGGTTGTAGACAACCATCTTCTGCTTTGTATTCACACAGTCTCTTCTCTGTGTGAGAGCAAAGAGAGAGACAAGGAGAGAGAGAGCGAGCTCTTGTGTGTCCTCCTCTTAAAAGGACATCAGTCCTATCAGATTAGGATGCCATCTTTATGATCTCACTTAACCTTTATTACTTCCTGTTGGACCATTAAGAAGGCTGAGCACTGAAGAACTGATGCTTTTGAACCATGGTGTTGGAGAAGATTCTTGAGAGTCCCTTGGGCAGTGAGGAGATCAAAGCAGTCAACTCTAAAGGAAATCAACCCTGAATTTTCAATGGAAGGACTGAAGCTGAAGCTGAAGCTCCAATACCTTGGCTATTTGATGCGAAGAGCTGACTCACTGGAAAAGACTGTGATGCTGGGAAAGACTGAGGGCAGATGGAGAAGGGGACAACAGAGGATGAGATGATTGGATGGCATCATCGACTCAATGGACATGAGTTTGAACAAGCTCTGGGAAAGAGTAAAGGACAGGGAGGCCTGGCATGCTGCAGTCCATGGAGTAACAAAGAGTGGACAGACTAAGCAACTGAACAACAGCAATAGGGTCTGTCTCTAAATAGAGTGTCGCTGGGGGTTAGGGCTTCAATTTATGAATTGGAGGTATGTGTGCACAATTCAGTTCATACCAGTTCCAGAAAATTGCATGAGGGAACTAAGGCTGAGTGGACCATTAAAGGAGTCTGATTTTTTCCCACCTGTAATGGGGAGGCTTTGTAGGGTAACAAAGACAGAAAGCAACTGAGCAGAGTTTTGGTTTGAAACATCACCCTGGTTGCCATGTGAAGAGGAGGAAGCAGGGTAAAGACAGGTAGGCAAATGTAGAGACAGTAGGAACCAGTATTGTGGCCAAAATCTCGGCTCTCCGTGCACTGATGCTGAACAGCATATGCAGACAGAATTGTGGAGGAGAAGGAAAGAGCGAATCTATTAGTTTGTCAGGCAAAGGAGGAACACAGTACCAGTACACTAGCATTTCAAGTGCTGTGTCCCCCTGCCCTGGTGAGTGAAAAGTCAAAGTGAAGGTCACTCAGTCGTGTCCAACTCTTCGGGACCCCACGGACTATACAGTTCATGGAATTGTCCAGGCCAGAATGGGTAGCCTTGCCCTTCTCCAGGGGATCATCCCAAACCAGGAATCGAACCTGGGTCTCCTGCATTGCAGGCCAATTCTGGTGAATAGGGAGAGGTTATATAGTCATGCAGGAGTATGTGATAAGGGTCAAGGCAATAATATCTTTCTTTTTCTTTTCCAGCTGTGATGGGTCTTCACTGCTGCGAGTGGGCTTTCTCTATTTGTGGCGAGTGGGGGCTACTCCTTGTTGCGGTACGAGAGCTTCTCATTTTGGTGGCTTCTGCTCTTTGTTGCAGAGCACAGGTTCTAGAGCATAGGCTTCAGTCATTGTGGCACATGGGGTTAGTTGTTCCACGGCATGTGGGATCTTTCCGGATCAGGGATCGAACCCATATCCCCTGCATTGGCAGGCAGATTCTTAACCACTAGACCACCAGGGAAGTCCAGTAACAGTCTTTCCTTCTTTCCTCTGCAAAGTTTCAAAAGGATGGGGCTGCTGACAAGATTAGGGTGTGTGCAGGGTCTAAGGTGGTCTCCTAACTTTGAAGAGCTTCTCTGATCCCTTCAATCTTGACTCAGGTGGTTTCCTGGTTGCTCCTACCTTGATTAGCAACTGTTTGAATCTACTCTTTGGAACTCAGAGAAGGTTGTGGAAGGTGGAGTCTTGCCTACATGAAACGGGGGACAAAAAGGCCTCTGTGCCTGGGAGCCCCAAAGGGCCCTGCTTGGCATCAGTGTGGCAATGGAGATGGTGGGAACAGATTCTAGATAGGGTAATGAGGCAGCCCTGGCAGAGCTTGGGACGCCCTGGATACAGGGGAGGAAGAGAGAGACGGAGGGAAGGGGGAAGGAGGGAGGCAGAGAGAGAGAGAAGCTGACCGAAGATCCTAGGTTTCCAGTAAGAGTTCTTCTGGTCCGTCTCTGCTTCAGTGCCTCATCTGTAATATGGGGTGAAAAGAGTCATGAGGATTAAATGAGTTACATATGTAAAGCACTTAGAACAATGCCTGACATATTGAATTATTGTTATTATTATTATTTGTTGTTATTATTGTTAATAACAATATATATTGTTATTATTATTATTATAGCTGTACACTGTTGAAGACTGCAAGAATTTTTGCTCCTGTACTGACGTATTATTAATTGATTTCAGCCATTTAAAAAAAGAATACTAGGACTTCCCTGGTGGTCCAGTGGTCAAGAATACACCTGCCAATTTACGGTCACGGGTTTGATCCCTGACCTGGGATGATTCCACATGACTTGGAGCTACTAAGTCTAAGCACCACAACTACTGAGCCTGTGCTCCGGAGCCCATGAGCCACCATTAGAAAAGCCACCACAAAGAGAGGTCTGCATAGGGCAATAAGGCCCTCGCTGGCCTTAACTAAAGGAAGCCCATGCGCAGCACCGATTACCCAGAGCAGCCAAAAATAAAAATTAATTAATTATTTTAAAACTTAAAAAAATCCTAATTTCTGCCTTCAATCCCATGGGCTCTGGTTTTATAAGCCATTCCCATTTCCTATCTCTGTGATCTCAAGGAAAATCAACCAGCCAGAGCCTTGAATTACGCATTGGTAAAACTGGAGCTCAGCCCTGGGTGTTCATTGGAAGGACTGATGTTGAAGCTGAAACTCCAATACTTTGGCCACCTGATGCGAAGAGCTGACTCATTTGAAAAGATCCTGATGCTGGGAAAGATTGGGGGCAGGAGGAGAAGGGGACAACAGAGGATGAGATGGTTGGATGGCATCACCGACTCGATGGACATGGCTTTGGGTGGACTCCGGGAGTTGGTGATGGACAGGGAGGCCTGGGGTGCTGCGGTTCATAGGGTCGCAAAGAGTCGGACACGACTGAGCGACTGAACTGAACTGAAAACTGGGGCTAAGAATCGCTGTTCTGAAAAGACAAAAGGTTGTCAGTATCCTGCAAGGCACTGGGAGAAACTGAATGCCGAGGCGGCCACTGGTCCAAGGGTAGGGTGTGGAGGCTGAGCTGAGCCCACGCCCGAGGCCGGAGGCTTGGCAGGGCGCGGCACTTCCCCGCCGCGACACCAGGGGGCGATGAGGCGGGCTGCGGCGCTGCTGAACCATGGCAGCGGCGCTCCATCACGCCGGAGTTACCTCCTCCACGTGGGGACGCAGGATGGCGGCGGCGGCGGTGGTGGGTGTGCGTGACTGCGGGCGGGGCCCGCGCCCGGGCTCTCGCGCCCGCTTTCCCGAGGCCGGAGGGAGGCGGGAGTGGGGGTCCTCTGGTAACCGAGGCGGGGGAGTGACGCCTCCCGCGCTTGTCCGCACAGGACGAGGCGGCGACGCGCGATGTGCAGCGGCTGCTCGTGCAGTTCCAGGATGAGGGCGGGCAGCTGCTGGGCTCGCCGTTCGACGTGCCCGTGGACATCACCCCGGACAAGCTGCAGCTCGTGTGCAACGCTCTGCTGGCCCAGGTGAGCTTCGGGCACGCGGGGGATCGGGAGGCCGAAGGTCTTGGGTACCAGGGCCCCCACCGCTCCGCCGAAGTGCTGACAACCCGGCCTTGCGGTCTACCCTTGGGGAGGGTCGGAAGATGTGATTCGGGTGAGCGATTTACACGCCCACCTTCAGGGACCACCGGCGGAGAGACCGCGCGTTTTGAATACATTGGGCGCATCATCACAGTGATTCCTTGTCGCAGCCCCCCATTGTCTCCCCGTTGTCATTAACTTCCCCATTTTACATTGTTGCATACAATCATTCGATTGTGTGAAAACTGCTGCGCCGTAGGTGGTAGATTTGGAGTTGGAACTCAAACGTCAGACTCAAAACTTCTCTCCTAATCTGCTCAGTCGTGTCCGACTCTTTGCAACCCCATGGACCGCAGCACTCCAGGCCTCCCTCTCCATCACCAACTCCCCGAGTTTACTCAAACTCATGTCCATTGAGTCGGTGATGCCATCCAACCATCTCATCCTCTGTCGTCCCCTTCTCCTCCTGCCCTCAATCTTTCCCAGCATCAGGGTCTTTTCATATGAGTCAGTTCTTCGCATCAGGTGGCCAAAGTATTGGAGTTTCAGCTTCAACATCACTCCTTCCAGTGAATATTCAGGACTGATTTCCTCTAAGCTGCTGCTGCTAAGTCGCTTCAGTCGTGTCCGACTCTGTGCGACTCCATAGACGGCAGCCCACCAGGCTCCCCCATCCCTGGAATTCTCAAGGCAATAACACTGGAGTGGGTTGCCATTTCCTTCTCCAATGCATGAAAGTGAAAAGTGAAAGGGAAGTCGCTCAGTCGTGTCCAACTCTTAGCAATCTCATGGACTGTAGCCCACCAGGCTACTCCATCCATGGGATTTTCCAGGCAAGAGTACTGGAGTGGGGGTGCTATTGCCTTCTCCGCTCTAAGCTGCTGCTGCTGCTAAGTCGCTTCAGTCGTGTCCGACTCTCTGCGACCCCATAGACGGAAGCTCACCAGGCTCCCCTGCCCCTGGGCTGGGATTCTCCAGGCAAGAACACTGGAGTGGGTTGCCATTTCCTTCTCCAATGCAGGAAAGTGAAAAGTGAAAGTGAAGTCGCTCAGTCGTGTCAGACTCTTAGCGACCCCATGGACTGCAGCCTACCAGGCTCCTCCGTCCATGGGATTTTCCAGGCAAAAGTACTGGGGTGGGGTGCCATTGCCTTCCCCGAGCTGCTAGTGTTTATCAAAATGCTGCCCTCTGTTGGAGGTGGGCTTCTCTGGTGGCTCAGTGGTAAAGAATTGGCTTGCAGTGCAGGAGACACTGGTTCGATCCCTGGGTCAGGAAGATCCCCTGGTGAAGGAGATGGCAACCCACTCAAGTATTCTTGCTTGGAGAATTCCAAGAACAGAGGAGCCTGGCGGGCTACAGTCCATGGGGGCCCAAAGAGTCAGACAGGATTTAGCAACTGAACAACAACAACATTGGAGGTGGGGGAAGTTGCTTAAAAATGCAATACCTGGACCCCACCCTACACTTACTGCACTGGACCCAGGGGTGAAGCAGAGAGTCTGCATTTTCAATCAGCTTTTTGGATGCTTCTTATACATTATAGAGCCTGGTGTGGTGGTTTAGAAAATGCCTTAAATGCTATATACTAATTCTAATCCTGGACTTCTGTCTGAAGAACCTGAATTAGTCATTAGCAGTAGGACATTGGGCTAATCACTTGGTTGCTCTGTTTTTTCACTATGATGCAGATAAAGGATTATAAAGTGATTTGTAAATATTCTGGAGTTGATCTTGAAGGACTAAAAAGGTCTTGCTCAATGGGGAATAATGGGGGTGTCCCAAGAAGGGTGGCTAAAAAGAAGGCTTTACCTGCACACAGCTTGCAGAGGGTGGGGAGGGGAGGGTCCCCCGATGGAGGCTGCCCTGCCCGTCCTTTGATAGGGGGGTTCCCTTTGCTGTTGTCCTCCAGGAGGATCCCCTGCCACTGGCTTTCTATGTCCATGATGCTGAGATCGTCTCTTCGCTGGGGAGGACGCTGGAGTCCCAGGCGGTGGAGACAGAGAAGGTCTTGGACATCATTTACCAGCCACAAGCTATCTTCAGGGTTCGCGCTGTGACCCACTGCACCAGCTCCTTGGAGGGTCATAGTGAGGCAGTCATTTCCGTGGCCTTCAGCCCCACAGGAAAGTAAGGAGAGCTGCAGAGTCATGGAAGGGAGTGTGGGTGCAGCTGTTGGCTGGGGTGGGGGGACCCCCAAATTATGCTCAGTGGGGCCTCTGGCTGCCTTTCCTTGACCCAAGCTCTGGGCTCAGGGTGTAAGTGACTCGCCCACTGAAATTTTGTCCCCAAAGGCCAAGGATACCTGCCTTGGAGGAGCCCTTCCTGGACTTGCTCTCTAGAGAGCTGAGCTGCAAGCTCACCTCTGCCCCTTCCTTGCTGTGTGACCTGGGCAAGTCACTTGACCCCTCTGAGTCAGTTCTTCCTCTGAGAAACAGAGTTTATTTGCTTCTCAAAATCCTCTGAGGATAATAAGAAGCTTTAACTGATTATGGCTGTGGCCATTCCTTTCAGGAAGGACAAGGAGAGAAAGTACTTCCTAGAGTCTTCTCCCAGATGGCCTGGGTGTTATAGTTCTCTTTTCAGAAGAGAGAGAAATTTCCACTCCCAAATTCTGTTCCCAGAAGACAATTGAATAGGCCGTGGGAATGTATATGTGCAGTGTTTTGGGTGGGGCCCTACGCAACCCCTGTCCCCAGTGCAGACGTCAAGCCGCCCCTCTTCTTCCCCAGGTACCTGGCCAGTGGCTCCGGAGACACGACAGTTCGCTTCTGGGATCTCAGCACTGAGACGCCACACTTCACATGCCAGGGTCAGTACGCACGCGGTTACCCACAGAGCGGGTGTTGATACAGCAGCAGGCGGGTGATTCGTTCAGCTCTTTAGTTCCTGGGAGGCCCAGAGCACATTCCAGCTTCTTAACATCCAGTTAGCGGCTGCCAGTTCCTAAGTGGAGATTTTACCCTTGAGCCCCACAAGCCACTTACAAACAAGCAGAGCCTGGACCCAAAAGTCAGCATGAGGATGCGGGCAGGGACTGGCTGGCTGGTAGCAAGGAGAACTGGGCTCAAGTCTGGCCTCTGCCACAGTAGTCCTCAAACTTGAACATGCATCAGAATTACTTAGAGGGCTTGTTAAAATACAGATTTCTGGGTCCCACCCCTAGAATTTTTGTCTCCTCCAGTCTGGGATGTGGCCTGAGAATTTGCATTTCAAGTTCCCAGGTGGTACTGATGCTGCTGGCCTGGGAGCCTCACACTAGTGAGGTGACCTTGTGTATAGGCCTTGCTTCCTTTCTAAGCTTGTTTTCTCATCTGGAAAATGGGAGTGATACTTCTCACTTTGCTCCATACTCTAGAACTATCGTGAGAATTATAAGGGCTGACATGTGCAAGAATTTTATATTACGTGGCACGTGAGGAACCATTAGAAAGTGGCGGTGTTATCTGTGCAGCAGCTGCATGGCTCTAGCACTTAGGGAGGATTTGCCATTTGCCTGGGGAGTCTCATCTCTTTGATCGGGATTTGAGCATTCATTTATTTGGCAGCTAGCTATGTGGCAAATAGCACTTTCTGCAGTGTGCCGGGCATTGCTGAGCATTTAGGATAAAGACAGGTGTGTCCCCCCTCTCTCCCCTCCCTGCTTTCCCAGGACATAGACACTGGGTCCTGAGCATATCCTGGTCCCCAGACGGCAAGAAGTTGGCTTCAGGCTGTAAGAATGGCCAGGTAGACGATGGTTGGGGTACTTAGGTGGGGACCCTGGAGTCCCTTCTTGGAAGTATCTCAGAATGAGGTACTGGAGTCTTCGGGGAGGGCTGGCTGGGGGCTATGGGTGGGGGACCCTGGGTGGGGCCAGAGGAAGGTTGGGGAGGGTTATTTGATGAGCTTCTGTCCCGCAGATTCTCCTGTGGGACCCAAGCACCGGGAAGCAGGTGGGCAGGGCGCTCACTGGCCACAGCAAGTGGATCACAGCCCTGAGCTGGGAGCCCCTCCACGTGTAAGTGACACTGACAACTCGGGTGAATGAGGAGCCAGGGGTTCAAAGCTGTACCTCGTCCCTGCTTGGTGCAGAGGAGTCTTAGGGGACAGGGTGGGGACTCTGACTGGCAGTGACAGCGTGGCAGGCGGTGGAGAAGGTCGTCTTCACCCGTGGGTGGGGGTGGTAGGTGCTCATCATGGAGCCTGAGAGCCACCTTGCAGCCACCAGATGGTGGGGTCAGGAAGCCATCCAGACGTTATCTCCAGCCTTCAAGCTGGGCATCGGGAAGCAGCGTGGCAAGACAGGCATTGCCAGCTCAGAAGTGAGGACCTGTCTCTTCCTCCCCAGCAACCCTGAGTGTCGCTACGTGGCCAGCAGCTCCAAGGACGGCAGCGTGCGGGTCTGGGACACGACCGCAGGCCGCTGCGAGCGCATCCTCACCGGGCACACGCAGTCAGTCACCTGTCTCCGGTGGGGAGGGGACGGGCTCCTCTACTCGGCCTCCCAGGACCGCACCATCAAAGTCTGGAGGGCTCATGATGTAAGAGCTGGGAGGGGTCCGGAACCAGCCTGGGGAAATCGCGGGTCAGGGGTGTCAAACCAGTGTTTCCTGAACTTGTTCTGGGAACTGGTCAGGGAGGTGCTTCTGAACAGTGGGTCCTGGGGTCGGTGCCGCGTTATAGCAGAGAGTCCAGGGCCCCTGAGCGTGGTCAGGCTCTGGAATTTCCTGCTTGCAGAAGCCTGTATAGGTTTATCAGGCCTGTTATATCGCAAACTTACTGGACTAGAGCCCTTTTTTCCTAACATTTCTCTTCTGTGAAACATATTTTCAGAAACATTGATCCGGGCCCATGCCCTCATTTCACAAATGAGAGACTTGAACCCAGAGGGTTCGAGATTTGATTCACATCACGATGAGTGATCTGATGGGTGATTTGATTCAGATCACAGTGATTTGATTCGATTCGGATCACAGGGAATAAGGTCCCTGCTTCTGAGTCCTGTGGGCCACCTCCCATCTTCTGGGGCTGACCTGGACATTCACATTCCCAGGGGTGCAGAGTTCTCTGTGAGCGTCTAACCTGTCTCCGTCCACCCTAGGGCGTGCTGTGCCGGACTCTGCAAGGCCACGGCCACTGGGTGAACACCATGGCCCTCAGCACCGACTACGCCCTGCGCACAGGGGCCTTTGAGCCCGCCGAGGCCTCAGTGAACGCCCAAGACCTCCAAGGGTCCTGTGAGTGAGCATAAGGAGGCAGGGAGGAAGGGCTGCTTGAGAAGGAGCTGGCTCTCGGGCTTCACGTGTGAGGGGCCGGCCTCGGCCGGGTCGGGGGGCGCTTGCTGTCCGTGTTGAATTTTCTTATCAGCCTTGTTCCTTCTTTCCTTGGTGCCTGGTCACAGTGCAGGAGTTGAAGGAGACGGCCCTGAGCCGCTACAGCCTCGTGCGGGTGAGTGTCCCCAGCACCCCCAGCTCCATGCGGGGTTTCTCCTCGTCCCCCAAACCCCAAACCCTGCAGAGGCTCAGGCCCCTCTCCCTTCTAGCCCCAGTACAGAATGTAACGTTCCCCCAAAGTTCTTCCTTTACAATTCTAAAATCTTAGTGTGCTGGGGATCATTTTATTTCACTTTTGTTTTTGTTTTTTTTTGCTTATCTATTTATTTGTAATTCTAAGGTGCCTCTGTTTATTTATTTTGGCCTCGGAATTCAGACTCATAGTTCCCCAGCCAGGGATGGACCTCCTGTCCCCTGCATTGGGAACATGGAGTCTTAATCACTGAACACCAGAGAAGTCCCTTTCTTTTTAAAATTTCATTTATTTTCAGTAACACATTCAGGTAGTCTAGGGTTCAAAGAACACACACACAAAAATAGATGGTGGAGAGCCTTTCATCTCTGTGGCTCCTTCTGGAAGCATCCAGCGTTCCCAGTGTCTCGTGTCTCCTTTCCGAGACTTCACATACACGTGTAGGTGCACACTACACACAGTACAGACACACACGTACACAAGCCCACATATAAAACCTGTTCCCCTTTTAAGATACCACTGTGAGGACTTCCCTGGCGGTCCGGTGGTTAAGAGCCCACGATTGAGCAGACAGTGGTGTGTCCGCCCCTGAGGTTGTGTCTCCTCCCTGAGACCGTATGCGCTTCCTTGCCTCCGCAGGGCCGGGGCCCAGAGAGGCTGGTGTCTGGCTCAGATGACTTCACCCTGTTCCTGTGGTCCCCGGCAGAGGACAAGAAGCCCCTGGCACGGATGACGGGGCACCAGGCCCTCATCAACCAGGTGGTCTTCTCCCCAGACTCCCGTATCATCGCCAGCGCCTCCTTCGACAAGTCCATCAAGCTGTGGGATGGCAGGACGGGCAAGTGAGTGGGGGGCGTGGGCCCGGGAGGAGGGGCGCTCCCGCTCCAGAAGGAGCTCAGCTCTGCTGCTTTCTAGCTGTGTGGCTCTGGCAAGCGGTTGGATTTTTTTTTTTTTTTTTTAATTTTTATTTATTTCGTTTTTATTTTTGGCTCTGCTGGATCTTCGTTTCCGCTCGCAGGCTTTCTCTAGTTGCAGTGAGCGGGGGCCACTCTCTAATTTTGGCGTGCAGGCTTCTCATTGCAGTGGCTTCTCCCGTTGTGGAGCGCAAGAGAAGGTTCTAGGTGGGCGGGCGCAGTAGTTGTGGCACGCGGGGTGGGCTTAGCTGCCCTGAGCAGCATGTGGGATCTTCCCAGACCAGGAAAGATGTGAACCCATCCCCTGCGTTGGCAGGCGGATTCCTAACCACTGGAGGACCAGGGGAGTCCCTGGATTTTCTGAGCCTCTGTTTCTTCTTCTGAGTGCGCAGACCCCTTACCTCTCAGCCTTATCACAAGGATTGAACGAGGCGAGGTGTTCAGCACCCTCACTAAGCGGGTGCTGAGAACGGCTAGTTCAGTGTACGCCTAGGGAGAGAAATGGTCTGAAAGCTGCCCAAGGGCCGGGGATGCAGCGGATAGTGTAGGTTTGTGGTCTGTGTTATCTGGCCCTCCTTACAGTGGAGCCCACAGATTGGACGGCGCGTTACCTGTCTGGGAGCTTGATGGAATTGCAGAACCTTGGGCCCCCAGCCCAGAGCTTGGGGATCAGAACCCGCCATTTATGGTCGCCTTTCAGGTCTGAGAAGCAGTGGTGTGAAGAGGCACAGCGCTCTCGCAGTTGATAGGAGGAGAGGTCGAGGCGTGGGTTGGGGAAGGGGCAGGGAAATACTCCTGAGGCCAAAGGGGGACTTGTTTGTCCTTCTCTGTGTATCTCCACACCAAAGCCCTGTGAAATAAGCTGTTTGGTTAATTCACTTACTTGGCTGGGTTGGGTCTTAGTTGCAGCGTGAGGGGTCTTCATTTCTGCATGTGGCCTTCTCTACTTGCAGACGTGGGCTCAGTTGCCCTGTGACATGTGGGATCTTAATTCCCTCACCAGGGATCAAACCCAAGTCGCCTGCATTAGAAGGTGGATTCTCAACCACTGGACCCCCAGGGAAGTCCCCAGCTCCTTTTTAAGACAAGGAAACAGTCTCAGGCCCAACGACTTGCACCAGCAGACACAGTCAGTCTGTCCCCACCAGGTCCCAGTGGCCTGGCCCACTGTTCCTCCACACCACCTGCGGGGGTGGGCAGAGCAGGGCGTGTCGTGCAGACGGGCCAAGAGACTAGGACATTGGAGTCCAAGGCTTGCAAAGTTGAGCAAGCGTGGAGGCCCGCCAAGAAGCATCCTAGAAGCAGTTTTACAAAATCGCCGTGACCAGCAGAGGTTAAATTGGTCCGGGGTGGGGGCCAGGCAGGGAGAGTTTATACAGGTTCCCAGGTAATCCTGACAGGCAGCCACGGTTGAGAACGACTGCTGGGGGCCTCGAGGACCCTTCAGACGTGTCCCGAAATCTCACATCCGTCTTCATCGCCCTCCCCCCGGCCCAGGTACCTGGCCTCCCTGCGCGGCCACGTGGCCGCTGTGTACCAGATCGCGTGGTCGGCCGACAGCCGGCTCCTGGTCAGCGGCAGCAGCGACAGCACGCTGAAGGTGTGGGACGTGAAGGCCCAGAAGCTGTCCACGGACCTGCCGGGCCACGCGGACGAGGTGCGGCCGACCCTCGTGGGCTGAGCAGGGACTGAAGCCTGCCTCCCACCCCAGCCCTGCTCATTGCACCACTGTCCCCCTCCCGTTTAGGTATACGCTGTCGACTGGAGTCCCGATGGCCAGAGAGTGGCCAGTGGTGGGAAGGACAAGTGCCTCCGGATGTGAGTTTGGGGGTGGGATGGGGCGCAGTGGCGGCCGATGTGCTTGGCTCTCCTGCCCTTGCCCTCGTGGTCGTCCCCCGTGGTGGAGAGTTCCATGGGCTCTCCACCTGCCCAGGCTCTCCCCCATCGTGGGCTCCTGGGACTGTGCGGTGCTTTCCTTTCCTGAGCTGGGGTCCCCATCCCATTCCCTGCCCTTGTTCACAGATGGAGGAGATGAGAAGCCCCCGGGTCTCTGGGATCCCCACCTGGACTTAGCTTCTACCCGCTGCCCACTCTGACCGGAGGCTTCACGCTGAGCGATGACCTCAAGAACAAGTGTGGCCTGCTGTCCTCGGTCAGACCCCACGGGGGTCCCTCCGCAGAACAGGTCAAAGGTCGCAGGAGGTCGTCACTGAGCCCAGTCCTTAGCTATCACTCGGTACCTCGCTAGCGTGAGCATGGACAACAAAAGGCTGGGCGATGGCCAGCTGCTGCCTTTTCTAAATGCCATCTCTTTTCAGAGTCAGGCCCCGGATTCTGTGACCAAATAAATAACTTATATTTTGTGTGTTTGGGTTACGGTTCCTGTCCTTGATGCCCAGGGGTCTATGCTGGGTCAGTTTGTGTAGCCCCTCACTCTGGGCTACTCCAGTACCATGCTGAGCAGGAAGCGGCCTTTCGTTTCTTGCCACTGTGCCTATGAGGGAGAGGCTGGGGTGACCCGCTGAGGCCCGTCTCGTAGTAGCCAGAGGAGGCTCTTAAGGCTGTGTTGTCCCTTCTGGCAGCACGAGCCACGTGTAGCTGTTTGCATGAACTAGAATTCAGCCCGGAGAAGGCAATGGCACCCCACTCCAGTACTCTTGCCTGGAGAATCCCATAGACGGAAGAGCCTGGAAGGCTGCAGTCCAAGGGGTCGCTGAGGGTTGGACACCTCTGAGCGACTTCACTTTCACTTTTCACTTTCATGCATTGGAGAAGGAAATGGCAAACCACTCCAGTGTTGCCTGGAGAATCCCAGGGACGGGGGAGCCTAGTGGGCTGCCATCTATGGGGTCTCACAGAGTCAGACACGACTGAAGTGACTTAGCAGTAGCAGCAGCAGAATTCAGCCCGGTTAGAAATGCACTCGCCACAGTAGCTCGAGGCTACATCCTGGTCTAGACAGCACAGAAAGAGGACGCTGTGACCATCACAGGGACTTGTTCCAGCCCTGCTGCTCTGGGGTGCTTTCCCTGACCTCATTCAGTGTCACTGGGCTCTTGGGGTTCAGAGAGGCGGTCCCTGAGGGCTCCCCCTAACAGGCTGTGTGGTGGTGCAGGCTTGGGCAGAAGTGGGGATGGTGTGATAGGGTGGGTGGCTCTCTGCCCCCCAAAGACTCACAGGGTGAAGGGAACCCCCACCAGGATATGCTCAGACCTTGGACCAAGGTCTGGCCCCCACTCACTCTTCTTCCAGGACCAAGTGCCTCTTCCCCAGGTTGAATTCCAGCCATTCTTGTACAGAGCACTGGTGCCACAGCCTTTTTTGACTTCTTGGTCTTCCTCACCCTCCCCTACCCACATCTGTGCTTTTATGATTTTGCACCTTGCCTGGCTCTGGTTCTCGGCTTCCACCTGCCTGGTCTCTGCAGTGGCACTGCGTGCAGGTTGAAGGGAGGCGACAGGCTCTGAGGCCCCACTCTGTGCCACGCTCTCTGCTGGGCTCTCACTTGAGCCTCACAGTGACCCTGCAGCCGTGCCTGGAGGGACCATGCCATGTCCCCAGGGCGGGGTACAGATGTGAAGAATCAAAGAGCCAAATAGGTTTCTAGCCTTCCTTAGTATTCTTTGGACACGTGATGAATGTAATTCACACAGGAGAGGAGGGGGATTCTGTCGTCAACAGCTTGGGAAATGCTGGCTAAAGCCAAGTGACGCAGGTTTCTGTGCTGTCGCCACCCCCCAAACTTTTTTTTTTTTTGGGGCCACGGCACACAGCATGTGGGATCTAGTTCCCTGACCAGGGGTTGAACCCTCACGCCTTGCATTGTAACTGCAGCGTCTTAACCACTGGACCGCCAGGGAAGTCCCACATCCCCGTATTTTTGACGAGGAAATTCAGCCCCAGAAGTGTAAATGGTTTCTCTGAGCCATCAAATCCAGGAAGAGCCGAGGTGAAACAGAAGGGCTTAAACCCTCCCCTCAGAGCTTGGGCACTTTGCCCCATGTCCCCCCAAGCTCAAGTCGGGCTGACCGTGTGCAGGCTGTCACTGCCTCTGTCCAGCATCACTGTTTTTCCCGGCGAGCACTGTAGTCTTTGGGGACCGTCTCTTTCTCTCACGGGGAAAGGGTGATGGCATCTCATGACCCGGTGTCCCCATGACCCACCTGGACTCTTGGTCCTGGCAGAAGCCAGAAGGGTGAGGGGCCGTGGCCCAGCTGAGGCCGTCAGTGGCACGAAGCAGAATCTCAGGGTGCTGGGTGACCTGCAGGTTTTAATGAGGGACCTGGACCAGCCCAGATCTGGGGAAGGAAGTCTAGCAGCTATGGGCAGTGGAGGCTGATCTGGCCTGGCCTGCAGAGGCTCCGGGTGAGTGGAGCTCCCTCTAACCTTGGCCCCAGGCCGGGGACCAGCAGGGTGGTCAGTGGTTCCCTGGCTTGGGGCTGGTGGTATATCTCGTCGTTCTGACTGCTGAGGGCCCTGGGCCGAAGCTGAAGGTGGGTGAGGGGCTTCCTGGGACCCTCCCCCTTAGTAGGGAAAGAGGTGTTCCAGATCTTCGAGCCTGCGCATGTCCTCCAGCCCGAGGGACACGGTCTTCCGTTGAGGCTCCTTGCGCTGCACGGTAATCTGGATGGGGTTGTTCTCGGGGAAGCTGTTCAAGTCAGTGGCCACGGTTGCAAACTGAAAGAAACAAAAGTCCTCAGGACTCCCTGGCAGAGCCGACTCTGACCTCACCTCTTCCACACTGCCACCCCCTAGTCTGTCTGTGCAGGGGTCTCCGCGTGCCCTACCAACCTGCTCGCTGGCATCTGTTTCTCCCGGTTGTGTGCTGTTTCCAAGCTCAGCAGCATCTACTCGGGCCTGCCCTGCCACCCCCAGGCTCTTCCCTGCTTTGTACTCCGTTAGCCTCCTCCCTCTGTCTTTCCCGCAGTGCCCTTGACTTCCCAACCCATCACAATCATTGATAACTAAGTTGAAGAATCCAGAAGCCACTGGCTTTGAGAGACACACATTAGGGATGAATGAACAAGTCAGTTTCCAGGGGGCCCCAAAACGACTTACTCCTTAACCCTCTCCGAGGAGAACAGCCTGGAACTGAGGCTTATCTGCCCAGGGAGAGGGAAAGCCAGCAGGAGGAGAGGTCCTGGGGGTACAGGGGTGTTCCCAACCTCTAGGGTCCCTGACCCTCAGGCCCCTCTTCTCCCAGGGCTCACTTTGTAGGGCTTGCACCATGTCCCCACCCCAGCGGTGTTAGCTGCACGGACGGTGAGGCAGTAACTCGTGTTCGGCTTCAGCTCCATCAGCTTGACGGTGGTGCCCAGGATTTTATTGAAGATCCAGGGGCGGTTCTTCGCCTTGGGCATCTCACCGCTGTTTTTCCTGACCACTTCCTGTAACAGGACCTGGTAGAAACTGACCTGCTGCTTGCCAGGGGCGTAGGTCCAGGAAATCTAGGAGGAGAGAGCCCCCAAGGCTTCCTCAGACCTGGCCTGGCCTGGCCTCCCATTACCACCCTACCAGCCCCTCTGCAATGTGAGTCAGAAGACCCCAATCCCATCCCTCCCCTCCCTGGAGCTGAGGCAGGTGTGTCTGAGGGTGGTAGGCACACCCCACGTTAGATGAGGCCCCACCAGCCCAAAGCCTGAGCCATTCTCCCTGGGCAGCTGCACCAACCTCAGAGGGTACCCTCAACTCCATATTCTATAGACTGTGTGTCCATTGAAAGGGACCTTAGCAATCATCTTGTCCACCTCACTCATTGCAGATGGGGTTACCAGTTCAGAGAGAGGAAGTGTCCAGCCCGTGGCCACACAGCAATTAAGTGCCAGAGTCAAGGTTCAGACCAGTCGCTCCTGAGCCCACTCTGTACTACAGCCATGGCTGCCGAGCCAGACAGAGGATTGCAGAGGGCTTTTCTAACACTGCAGATTCCTGGCCCTGCTGTCACCTGCCTTGTCTCCTGTTGCCAGTTTCTCCTCCATCTAGGCTGCTGCTAAGTCGCTTCAGTCGTGTCCGACTCTCTGTGACCCCATAGACGGCAGCCCACCAGGCTCCCCTGTCCCTGGGATTCTCCAGGCAAGAACACTGGAGTGGGTTGCCATTTCCTTCTCCAATGCAGGAAAGTGAAAAGTGAGAGTGAAGTCGCTCAGTTGTTTCCGACTCTTAGCGATTCCATGGACTGCACCCTACCAGGCTCCTCCATCCATGGGATTTTCCAGGCAAGAGTACTGGAGTGGGTTGCCAGTGCCTTCTCCTCCATCTAGGCTAGTGGTTCTCAAATGTTGGTGTGCATCAGAATACCCCAGAGGACTTGCTAAAACAAGGACCGCTGGCCCCTGTGCCCAGTTGGATTCAGCAGGCCCAAACAGGAGAGTGGGGAAAGCAAGGATTTAAATTTCTAACAAGTTGCCATATGATGCAGATGCTACTGGTGGTCTGGGGACCACACTTTGAGAAACACTGCGCTGGCCTACCAACAATGGTCCTTCCAGATTTATCTTCCAAAGTAAGTGAAGTCACTCAGTCGTGTCCGACTCTTGGCGACCCCATGGACTGTAGCCCACCAGGCTCCTCCATCCATGGGATTTTCCAGGCAAGAGTCCCGGAGTGGAGTGCCATTTCCTTCTCCAGGGGATCTTCCTGTCTCAGGGATTGAACCCGGGTCTCCTGCATTGCAAGCAGACTCTTTACTGTTTGAGCCACCAGATGGTATTTTCCAATATGTAACTCATATCACATCTCTCACCTGATACGAAATTGCACAGAGCTGGTCCTCTTTGCTTACTGAAAATTCCATACAGTAGCTGAACATTCCGAGAAGGCAGTGGCACCCCACCACAGTACTCTTGCCTGGAAAATCCCATGGACGGAGGAGCCTGGTAGGCTGCAGTCCATGGGGTTGCTGGGAGTCGGACACGACTGAGTGACTTCATTTTCACTTTTTACTTTCATGCATTGGAGAACGAAATGGCAACCCACTCCAGTGTTCTTGCCTGGAGAATCCCAGGGACATAGGATCCTGGTGGGCTGCTGTCTATGGAGTCACACAGAGTCGGATACGACTGAGTGACTTCACTTACTTTGGAAGATAAATCTGAAAGGACCATTGTTGGATAGGCCAGCGCGGTAAAGTGTGGTCCCCAGACCACCAGTAGCATCTGCATCATAAGACAACTTAGCAGCAGCAGCAGCAGCCTAATGTTACAGGACCTCTGGAAAATGACCCCCTCCTGCTGTTCCCTTCCTGTATCCAGAACAATGCTGCTCAGCATGTGGGCCATCAGCACCACCTGGGAATGTGTTAGCAATGCAGAGTCTCAGGCCCCACCCCAGACCTACTAAGTCAGAACCTCAAGGAATGAGGAATCTTTTTGGTAACATGATGATCAGATCTGCAGGTGCCAGAAAGTGTGAGCAACTCTGAATTAGGACATGGATGTTTCTTCCCACATGTGAGCCTTTGCTAGCATCAGCCCTGCACAGAGTGCCTTTCCTCATCTCTATATGTTTAAGTCCAACCTCTGTGTCCTAGCTCAAATGTCACTGAATGCCACCAAAGCTTACTCCTGCAGCTGGAAGTAACATTTCTTTCCCTCTGAATCCCCAGTGGCACTTGGTCTGAACTTTTCCTACAGCATTGAACCTTCTCTAGCTTGTGCTGGAGTTCTTTGCAGATACGCCCTCTCTCCTAACCCATGCACTAGAGCTCAGGATACAGGCAGTAGGTATCCCACACGCTCCCCAGTGAGCTCAGCTGGGCATGTGGGGGTGGGGGAAGGGGGGCATCAAGCCTTTGCCAGATGCACCTGGGGGAAACGCACCACAGCTGTGGAGTCGCTGACCGTGTGTTCACATATGAAGGGCGCCTCCGGCACATCCAAGACCACAGAAGACTCCGAGGGTGTCGAGGACGTGTCTGTGTCCACCTCAGGGTTGTCGAGGTCCAGCAGGCCCCCAGGGGCCATCTGGGACTTAGTCTGGGGGCAGAGGGCCATGTGCCCCTTCTCTGTGCTCTTGGCTATCGAGGAGAGGCTGAGTTTGTTCAGCTCACCCTCCAGCATGCCCGCAAAGAAGCTGCTGTTGGGCTGGGTTACGGCCAACTTGATGGGATTCAACAAGGTGGATGACATGGGGGAGATGCTGGTGTCATCGGAGCTGCATTCGGAATCCTCCACCGGCATGTGCTTCCTGGAGGGGGAGGGGAGAGGGGAGACAGATGGAGGCAGCCGCCCCAGCCCCTGCTGCCTGCAGGCTCCCAGTGGCAGGCAGGCCTTGGGCAGGACTTACCAATGCCCTCAACTGCTTTTGAGCCACTCAGGACATTCTTGCTCTGCAGCAGTTCATCACACTCACCAGGACACTCACTAGTGGAAAATGCACATTCCTGGTCCCTGGTCCCCAGCTGGGATGGCACTGGGGAAGCTGCTAAAGTATCTTTCATAAGATCCTCAGATGATTCTGATGCAAGTGTTCTGAGAACCACATTTTTAGAAACACCACTAAAGCTCCAAGTCCTTCCTCCAAGGTAGGGTGCAAACACTCCAGGGAATGACCGTAATGGTCTACTGGGATATGGAAAAATATCTAAAAGTATCTAAAAGAAAAATAATACGTTTTATTAAATATTTATTTACTGTTGTTTAATATGTAATTACTGCATTTATTTAGATTTTTATGAGTTATCAATATGTATTAATATACAGCATATAAAATTAATGGCACAGATAAATATATATTTATTGGGGTGAATGCTCAAAAACTTTTCCTCCATTCTAATTTTTTTATTTTTTAAAAAATGGTTAATGTATGTATTTTCGGCTGTGCTGGGTCTTCATTGCCATGCGGGCTTTCTGTAGTTGCAGAGAGCAGGGGCTACTCTTCTAGTTGCGGTGCTCGGCTTCTCAATCCAGTGGCTTCTCTTGTTGCAGAGCACAGGATCTAGGGCGCGCGTACTTCAGTAGTTGCGGCTCCTGGGCTCTACAGCACAGGCTCATTACTGTGGTGCTTGGGCCTAGCTGCTCCGTGCCATGTGGGATCTTCCAGGACCAGGGAGTGAACCCATGTCTCCTGCATTGGCAGGCAGATTCTTTACCACTAAGCCACCAGGGAAGTCCTCTAATTTTTTTTTTAATTGTGAAATATTTCAGACTCATTCAAGATATCAAGGATAATATGTTCACAGGGACATAATGTACAAAGTGACACGATTTAGGGACTAAACCACCACCACTGCACCGATGCACAGAGTGGTGGCTATAATGAACAATATTGTATTGTACATTTGAAAGTTCCTAAGAGATTCGGTCTTAAAAGCTCTCATCTCACACACACAAGTTTGTAACTGTGTGGTGATGATGTTAACTAAGCTTACTGGGGTAATGATTTCACAATACATACAATTATCAAATGATGTTGCATTCTTTAATGCAACGTTAAATGTCAACCGTGTCTCCATAAAACTGGAAAAAATGATCATATTATATTAAGCTTCCATTTAGCTTCTATCCAACTCAGAACTAAAGCTGTATCAGTGTAGCTAAAGCCCCCTGTGTACTCTGCTCCCCTACCCGTCCCCTGATCCTCTCCCTCAGAGGCAGCCTGAGCAGTAAATTTAAAATTTTGTGTTTATTATTCCCCATGTGTTTTTATAGGTTTGTTAGATAGGTATGCTATTATTTTGCATAATTTAAACTTTATATAAATAAATGGTATCATTCAGTACATATTAATTTGCAATTTGCTGGGTTTTTTTTTACTTAAAACATTGTATTTTTAGATTAATCTGCTCTGCTTCAGTCATTTTAACTGTTGTATGGTGTTCTGTTACATGGGTATTTGTATTGTTACCAATTCTTTGCTGTTACAAAGAAAAACCTTACCCATGTTTCCCCACTCTTTAAAATTTTTTGCTGATGAAGTACAGGATCCAAAAAATTTACTTTCAAATCTTTTTTTTTTTTTTTACCTTGAACTAAGGTAAGAAGGAGGGAACACAGCTCTACCCATCAACAGAAAATTGGATGAAAGGTTTACTGAACATGGCCTCGCCCATCAGAACAGGACCCAGTATCCCCCTCAGTCAGTCTATCCCATCAGGAAGCTTTCATAAGCCTCTTATCCTTTTTCATCAGAGAGCAGACAGACTGAAAACCACCATCACAGAAAACTAACCAATCTAATCCAATCGACCACAGCCTTCTCTAACTCAATGAAACTATAAGCCATGCCATGTAGGGCCATGGTGCAGAGTTCTGACAAAATGTGGTCCACTGGAGAAGGGAATGGCAAACCACTTCAGTATTCCTGCCTTGAGAACCCCATGAACAATATGAAAAGGCAAAAAGATAGGATACTGAAAGATGAACTCCCCAGGTCAGTAGGTGCCCAATATGCTACTGAAGATCAGTGGAGAAATAACTCCAGAAAGAATAAAGGGATGGAGCCAAAGCAAAAACAATACCCAGTTGTGGATGTGACTGGTGATGGAAGCAAGGTCCAATGTTGTAAAGAGCAATATTGCATAGGAACCTGGAATGCTAGGTCCATGAATCAAGGCAAATTGGAAGTGATCAAACAGGAGATGGCAAAAGTGAATGTCAACATTTTAGGAATCAGTGAATTAAAATGGACTGGAATGGGTGAATTTAACTCAGATGACCATTATATCTACTACTGTGGGCAAGAATCCCTTAGAAGAAATAGAGTAGCCATCATAGTCAACAAAAGAGTCCAAAATGCAGTACTTGGATGCAGTCTCAAAAATGACAGAATGATCTCTGTTCATCTCCAAGGCAAACCATTCAATATCACGGTAATCCAATTCTATGCCCCGACCAGTAATACTGAAGAAGCTGAAGTTGAATGGTCCTATGAAGACCTACAAGACCTTTTAGAACTAACACCCCCCAAAAGATGTCCTTTTCATTATAGGGGACTGGAACGCAAAAGTAGGAAGTCAAGAAACACCTGGAGTAACAGGCAAATTGGCCTTGGAGTACAGAATGAAGCAGGGAAAAAGCTAATAGAGTTCTACCAAGAGAATGCACTGGTCATAGCAAACACCCTCTTCCAACAACACAAGAGAAGACTACACATGGACATCATCAGATGGTCAACACCAAAATCAGATTGATTTTATTTTTTGCAGCCTAAGATGGAGAAGCTCTATACAGTCAGCAAAAACAAGACCAGGAGCTGACTGTGGAGCAGATTAGGAACTCCTTATTGCCAAATTCAGTCTTAAATTGAAGAAAGTAGGGAAAACCACTAGACCATTCAGGTATGACCTAAATCAAATCCCTAACGATTATACAGTGGAAGTGAGAAGTAGATTTAAGGGACTAGATCTGATAGAGTGCCTGATGAACTATGGACGGAGGTTCATGACATTGTACAGGAGACAGGGAGCAAGACCATCCCCAAGAAAAAGAAATGCAAAAAGGCAAAATGGCTGCCTGAAGAGGCCTTATAAATAGCTGTGAAAAGAAGAGAAGCGAAAAGCAAAGGAGAAAACGAAGGATATACCCATTTGAATGCAGAGTTCCAAAGAATAGCAAGGAGAGATGAGAAAGCCTTCCTCAATGATCAGTGCAAAGAAATAGAGGAAAACAACAGAATGGGAAAGACTAGGGATCTCTTCAAGAAAATCAGAGATACCAAGGGAACATTTCATGCAAAGTTGGGCTCAATAAAGGACAGAAATGGTATGGACCTAACAGAAGCAGAAGATATTAAGAAGAGGTGGCAAGAATACACAGAAGAACTGTACAAAAAAGATCTTCATGACCCAGATAATCACCATGGTGTGATCACTGATCTAGAGCCAGACATCCTGGAATGTGAAGTCAAGTGGGCCTTAGGAAGCATCACTACAAACAAAGCTAGTGGAGGTGATGGAATTCCAGTTGAGCTATTTCAAATCCTGAAAGATGATGCTGTGAAAGTGCTGCACTCAGTATGCCAGCAAATTTGGGAAACTCAGCAGTGGCCACAAGACTGGAAAAGGTCAGTTTTCATTCCAATCTCAAAGAAAGGCAATGCCAAAGAATGCTCAAACTACCGCACAATTGCACTCATCTCACATGCTAGTAAAGTGATGCTCAAAATTCTCCAAGCCAGGCTTCAGCAATACGTGAACCGTGAACTTCCTGATGTTCAAGCTGATTTTAGAAAAGACAGAAGAACCAGAGATCAAATTGCCAACATCCGCTGGATCATGGAAAAAGCAAGAGAGTTCCAGAAAAACATCTATTTCTGCTTTATTGACTATGCCAAAGCCTTTGACTGTGTGGGTCACAACAAACTGGAAAATTCTTCAAGAGATGGGAATACCAGACCACCTGACCTGCCTCTTGAGAAATCTGTATGCAGGTCAGGAAGCAACAGTTAGAACTGGACATGGAACAACAGACTGGTTCCAAATAGGAAAAGGAGTACGTTGAGGCTGTGTATTGTCACCTTGCTTATTTAACTTATATGCAGAGTACATCAGGAGAAATGCTGGGCTGGAGGAAGCACAAGCTGGAATCAAGATTGCTGGGAGAAATATCAATAACCTCAGATATGCAGATGACATCACCCTTATGGCAGAAAGGGAAGAAGAACTAAAGAGCCTCTTGATGAAGGTAAAAGAGGAGAGTGAAAAAGTTGGCTTAAAGCTCAACATTCAGAAAACAAAGATCATGGCGCCTGGTCCCATCACTTCATGGCAAATAGATGAAGAAACAGTGGAAACAGTGGCAGATTTTATTTTTGGGCTCCAAAATCACTGCAGATGGTGACTGCAGCCATGAAATAAAAAGACGGTTACTCCTTGGAAGAAAAGTTATGACCAACCTAGACAGCATATCAAAAGGCAGAGACATTACTTTGCCAATAAAGTTCCGTCTAGTCAAGGCTATGATTTTTCCACTGGTCATGTATGGATGTGAGAGTTGGACTCTAAAGAAAGCTGAGTGCTGAATAATTGATTCTTTTGAACTGTGGTATTGGAAAAGACTCTTGAGAGTCCCTTGGACTGCAAGGACATCCAACCAGTCCATCCTAAAGGAGATCAGGAGAAACGCTGGGCTGGAGGAAGCACAAGCTGGAATCAAGATTGCTGGGAGAAATATCAATAACCTCAGATATGCAGATGACACCACCTTTATGGCAGAAAGGGAAGAACTAAAGAGCCTCTTGATGAGGGTAAAAGAGGAGAGTGAAAAAGTTGGCTTAAAGTTCAACATTCAGAAAACAAAGATCATGGCGCCTGGTCCCATCACTTCATGGCAAATAGATGAAACAGTGGAAACAGTGGCTGACTGGGTGTTCATTGGAAGGACTGATGTTAAAGCTGAAAGTCCATTACTTTGGCCATGTGATGCAAAGAGCTGACTCATTGGAAAAGACCCTGATGCTGGGAAAGATTGAAGGTGGAAGGAGAAGGGGACGACAGAGGATGAGATGGTTGGATGGCATCATGGACTCAATGGACATGAGTTTGGGTAAACTCTGGGAGTTGATGATGGACAGGGAGGCCTGGCATGCTGCAGTCCATGGGGTTTCAAAGAGTTGGACACGACTGAGCAGCTGAACTGAACTGAACTGAAAGCTTCTTGACAAGCTAGTACATGCATGCATGTAACCCCATGGACTGTAGCCTGCCAGGATGCTCCGTCTATGGGCTTCTCCGGGCAAGAATACTGGATTGGATCACCATGCCCGCTTCAGGGGATCTTCCCAATCCGGAGGTTGAACCTGAGTCTCTTATGTCTTCTGCATTGGGAGCCGGGTTCTTTACCACTAGTGCCACCTGGGAATCCCCAGTATATCCATACACACAGACACATATAACTAAAATGTTTCACAAACTAGTACTAACTGGTTTCCTAAACCTGTACTTAACTCTGTGTGATGTATTCTGGACTTTAAATTCTATTTAGTTCATTTTTGTAATACTAGTCTCCATCAACTAGGATGAGTTCCTGACACATTCATAGGTCACAGCCCTCAGTTGGAAGAGCCCTGTCTAGATAAAGTTGCCATAGGGCCTGTGGACACCGAGCACCTTGACTGAGGTCACCTTGGTAGTCGATGGCAGGGCTAGAACCAGAAGCCGGATCTCCCGGGCCCCATGCTACACAGCTCCTGTCTGCCCCTGGTGCTTTCTGGCTCCCCTCCCTTGCTTCCTTCCCCACCTCCCCTGGCTGCGCTAGCCATATCCAGTGACCCACACATACCCCTAGATCCCTCACACCAGGCCAGCTTCCAGCTTCAAGGTTGATTGATCAAGGCCAAAGTTTTCCTCCCTGAGCCCCAGCCCCATCAACCTCCTCCTGCAAAATCCTGATCAGCCCAAACCTCCTATGCTAGCCCTTGGTGGACACTTGAAATAGATGACTCTCCCTCCGAGGCCCTTCGTAGGCCAAAGAGTCTGGGTATGGATGTCAGTTATACTATAGATTGTCCTGTGGTATGTGCTAAGTGGCTTCAGTCATGTCCATCTCTGTGACTCTAAGGACTATAGCCCGCCAGGCTCCTCTCTCCATAGGACTCTCTGGTCACAAATACTGGAGTGGGTTACCATGTCCTTCTCGAGGGGATCTTCCCGACCCAGAGATTGACCACGAATCTTTCATGTCTTCTGCATTAGCAAGTGGGTTCTTTACCACTGGCACCACTTAGGAAGTCCATAAACTGTCCTTCCTTCAGTTCAGTTCAGTCGCTCAGTCGTGTCCAACTCTTTGCGACCCCATGAACTGCAGCACACCAGGCCTCCCTGTCCATCACCAACTCCTGGAGTTCACTCAAACTCACGTCCATCGAGTCAGTGATGCCATCCAGCCATCTCATCCTCTGTCATCCCCTTCTCCTCCTGCCCCCAGTCCCTCCAGCATCAGAGTCTTTTCCAATGAGTCAACTCTTCAGATCAGATCAGATCAGTCGCTCAGTCGTGTCCGACTCTTTGCGACCCCATGAACTGCAGCACGCCAGGCCTCCCTGTCCATCACCAGCTCTCAGAGGTCACTCAGACTCACATCCATCGAGTCAGTGATGCCATCCAGCCATCTCATCCTCTGTCGTCCCCTTCTCTTCCTGCCCCCAATCCCTCCCAGCATCAGAGTCTTCTCCAATGAGTCAACTCTTCGCATGAGGTGGCCAAAATACTGGAGTTTCAGCTTTAGCATCATTCCTTCCAAAGAAATTCCAGGATTGATCTCCTTCAGAATGGACTGGTTGGATCTCCTTGCAGTCCAAGGGACTCTCAAGAGTCTTCTCCAACACCACAGTTCAAAAGCATCAATTCTTCTGCGCTCAGCCTTCTTCACAGTCCAGCTCTCACATCCATACATGACCACAGGAAAGACCATAGCCTTGACTAGGCGAACCTTTCTTGGCAAAGTAATGTCTCCGCTTTTGAATATGCTATCTAGGTTGGTCATAACTTTCCTTCCAAGGAGTAAGCATCTTTTAATTTCATGGCTGCAGTCACCATCTGCAGTGATTTTGGAGCCCAGAAAAATAAAGTCTGACACTGTTTCCACTGTTTCTCCATCTATTTCCCATGTAGTGATGGGACCAGATGCCATGATCTTCGTTTTCTGAATGTTGAGCTTTAAGCCAACTTTTTCACTCTCCACTTTCACTTTCATCAAGAGGCTTTTGAGTTCCTCTTCACTTTCTGCCATAAGGGTGGTGTCATCTGCATATCTGAGGTTATTGATATTTCTCCCGGCAATCTTGATTCCACCTTGTGTTTCCTCCAGTCCAGCATTTCTCATGATGTACTCTGCATATAAGTTAAATAAACATGGTGACAATATACAGCCTTGACGTACTCCTTTTCCTATTTGGAACCAGTCTGTTGTTCCATGTCCAGTTCTAACTGTTGCTTCCTGACCTCCATACAGATTTCTCAAGAGGCAGATCAGGTGGTCTGGTATTCCCATCTCCTTCAGAATTTTCCACAGTTTATTGTGATCTACACAGTCAAAGGCTTTGGCATAGTCAATAAAGCAGAAATAGATGTTTTTCTGGAACTCTCTTGCTTTTTCCATGATCCAGCGGATGTTGGCAATTTGATCTCTGGTTCCTCTGCCTTTTCTAAAACCAGCTTGAACATCAGGAAGTTCACGGGTCACATATTGCTGAAGCCTGGCTTGGAGAATTTTGAGCATTACTTTACTAGCGTGTGAGATGAGTGCAATTGTGTGGTAGTTTGAGCACTCTTTGGCATTGCCTTTCTTTGGGATTGGGATGAAAACTGACCTTTTCCAATCCTGTGGCCACTGCTGAGTTTTCCAAATGTGCTGGCATATTGAGTGCAGCACTTTCACAGCATCATCTTTCAGGATTTGGAATAGCTCCACTGGAATTCCATCACCTCCACTAGCTTTGTTTGTAGTGATGCTTTCTAAGGCCCACTTGACTTCACATTCCAGGATGTCTGGCTCTAGGTCAGTGATCACACCATCATGATTATCTGGGTCGTGAAGCTCTTTTTTTGTACAGACATGCCACAATAAGAGTCTGCAAGCTGCAATTAAAGACCCCACATGCTGCAACTAAGACCTGGTGCCACCAAATAAATAATTTTTTTAAAAAATAATTTAAAAAGTAATATAGAGATTCCTAAGAGTCTTGACTCTTAAATTATTTTTTTAAAAAATTATTTATTTGGTGGCACCAGGTCTTAGTTGCAGCATGTGGGGTCTTTAATTGCAGCTTGCAGACTCTTATTGTGGCATGTGAGATCTAGTTTCCCAACCAGGGATCACACCCGGGCCCCTCTGCGTTGGGAGTATGGAGTCTTAGCTACTGGAACACCCGGGAAGCCCCACAGAATCTCTATTGAAGATTTACTTGTTGGAAACACCAGTGCTGAAGGGGCAGCCAGGCATTGGGCTATATGCTGGAGAAAAACTCCTTGTGATCGTCACAGCAGCCCTGCTGGATGGTATTGGTCTCATTTTACACATGGGGGACCAAGGGTCCCTGATCTTAATGAACTTGTCTATGGTCATATATCTAAGTGGTAGAACTTGGATTAAAACTTGGTTCCCAGTCTAAGACTTTCTCATACCAGGAAGTTTCCCACTTGCATCCGCCACTTTAGCCATACCTGTTTTCTGACAGGTACCTAAGGAAGTGACCACTGTATCCCCTTTCATGTCATCAGGACCAGCTACATAATTTGTGAGGTCCCTTCTTCAGAAATTATTAAGACCATCAAAACAGTAACATCCGAGCATTAAACTAAACAGGGTCCTTTCAAGTGTCAGTCTGTGTTTAATTGCACAGGTCACATACCCGTGAAACTTCCCGACAGACAGTTCCTTCAGCCCATGTCAACCCACCCCTCTGTCCCTCCACTGGCTAACTCCTTCCCTTCCTCTGAGAGTCACCTCCTCCACGAAGCCTCCCTTAACTTCACCCCCTCCCAAACTATACTAAATTCCGTTTCCTCCAGTTGTCCCTGTCATAGCACAGATCATGCTGTAATAGTCTCAATTCTTGTCCTACAGCCCCTCACCCCCAACCATCACACACACACACACACACACACACACACACACACCCCGGGCTGGGAACTCCTTGAAGTTAGAGACTGCTTTCCAGCTCTGCATTCCCAGAACTTAACCTTGGACCAGGTACCTTGTAGGTGCCCAAAGAGTTTTGTGAAATGAAGTGAAGGAAACCCGTGATCACTGAGGAGGAACACAGACCTCAGTGTGAAGGCAGGCAGGCTCCTGGGGGTTCGAGGGAGGACATAACCAGGCAGGTGAAGGCACCATAGGGAGGATGAGCAAAGGAACCATGGGGAGAGGAGAGGGGCTTCATGGTGGGGACCAGACAGGACAACGAGCACCGCCAACCCTGCTGCTAAGTCGCTTCAGTCGTGTCCGACTTTGTGCGACCCCATAGACAGAAGCTCACCAGGCTCCCCCGTCCCTGGGATTCTCCAGGCAAGAACACTGGAGTGGGTTTCCATTTCCTTCTCCAATGCATGAAAGTGAAGAGAGAAAGTGAAGTCGCTCAGTCATGTCCGACTCTTACCGACCCCATGGACTGGAGCCTACCACGATCCTCCGTCCATGGGATTTTCCAAGCAAAAGTACTGGGGTGGGGTGCCAACCGCCAACCCATCTCCCGCTAATCCCAGAAGGCTTCCTGGAGCTGAAGGCCAGCATGCCTCCAAGAACAGATTTGGGGTCAGGAATCCATAGGCAACCTGCTTACGTGCTCTTCCCTGGGAGTCTCGACTGTCAAGGAAGTGGCACCTCTTCGACACCCTCTTCCCTGCGCCCCCCTCCCCTCTCCCCAACTCCTCCGCCCATCCAGCTCTGGCCTTAGAAAGCAGAAAAGGACCAGACTCATGTCTTACGGTAGATTGATGGCATCCTCCTCTAAGAAGTTCACCAAACTGCCCCTTGAGGAAAGTGGGAGGCCTTTGGTCGTGACGGTCCTGTTCATTGACTTGGGGTTTGGAAAGGGCTTCGACATTTGATCAAGTGCATTCAAGACATTGAGGGTTTCCTTCTTCAGCATGGCCTCCTCCCCATCTCCCACTTTGTAGAATGTCTCTGATGCCATTGAGTTTGTTTGGGACCGCAGCTGGCACCATGCAGGACAACCAAGCTGACACGAAGCAGAGAGAAACTGGAGGCAGCAGACACAGCCTTAGTTGCGGTGGGATGGGGGTGCGATGAGCTGACTTCATAATTATCACAGAGTGTAACAATTAGGGGCTACCCTCCCCCTGACCGGGGGCTGCTGCAGCCCAGGGCCAACATCAGGAGTGGGCAGAGCCCCAGAATAGTCGACGACACCCCTTGGGCTAAGGCTCTGTGGTTACAGCGGCCCTGCTCTTTGAAGATCTCAAAATGCTCACCACCTGTGCCTTCCGATCTGCCCTGGGAAGGAGGAGGTGGATGGTGAGACAGTGGCGCCTGGGCGTGAAGGGAGGCAGGCAGTACTGGATGAACTGGGTCCCTGGGAGCAGGACACCTCGCTGATAGAATTCTGAGACTTCATATCCAGACACTGGAGGCAGCAAACCCCGTGTCCAGCTGTGTGGGCACAAGGAAAGCTGGGATGGCTCATGGGGTTCAGAGCACCCACATACCCAGGTTTTTCTGCTGGAATTCTAAATTCTGTCCCACCTCCACTTCAAGTGTCTTCAGATATTGAGTGACCATGGTGGGTGGTGCAGAGGCATACAGAAATGGGCCAGAGGTTGCTTCTGTTCCCAGGGAAACCATGTCATGGGGAGGAAAACATACACACACCTTTGTGGGGTGAGGAGCCCGGCAGCTGTTGAAACAGCAATGGCTTTGCACCATTGGGTGCAAAAGCTCTTCAGTCCAGCTCTGCCCACAGCTTCAGAGGCTGTGAAGCCTTTGGCAAATGATTTCACCTCCGAGCCTCATTTTGCTCATCTGTAAAACAGGGATAAACATAGCACCTACCTCACTAGATAGAGAAGGAAACGGCAACCCACTCCAGTATTCTTGCCTGGAGAATCCCATGGACAGAAGAGCCCAGTGGGCTCGCAAGTCCATGGGGTCGCAAGAGTCGGGCCCGACTTAGCGACTAAACCACCACCACCACCTCCAACCATCTCACTAGACTGTGCGGAGCTAATCTTGTAAAGTTGTTTTCTTTCTTCCAGAGGATGAGGTCCAGCCAAGGACGTTTAAAATTCGAGTGTATGTGTTTTCTATACACTCGGGGGTTTTTATCGTTGTATACGTAAAAATTCTTTTATTTGGAAACTAGAGAAGCAGATGCCTTCTCTGTGCTCTGCTGCTTTTTAGCAGCCATCATAATCTCGGTAATTATCTGATTTATTTGATTGACTCTTTACTGCCTTCCTTCGCTAACAGGTAGGTCCCTGGGCATAGGGATGGTCGATCTGATCGAACGTTCTGGCCCAGCGTTCAGAACCCACAGCTGCACCAGGTGGGCGTGGCCCAGGAGAAGGCGGAGGCGCAAGCGGGCGCTGAGCCGCTGAGCCGGGCGCGTTGACCTCTGCGCTGGGAGCCTGGCTCCGCGAAGCCTTAGCTATCTCCGCCCCGACCGCCCGGCCCGCGCGTCCGCACCGCGGCCGGCAGGTGGCGCCGCAGGCCGGGTCCTGGTGCCTGGAAGCCGGAAGCAGCGGCACGGCCGGGGCGGGCTCGCGCCCGAGCTCCCGAAGCGTCCGCCTTCTCCGCGCGGTCGCTGCCTCCCGCATTCCTCGCCCGTCCAGAAAGGGGCGCCGGGAGTGGGGTGGGGGACGACTGGAGAGGGCCCCGCGGATGCCCCCAGGACGAGCGGCCCCAGGCCCCCAGGGAACATGGGCGTGCTCCGGGCGGGACTGTGCCCGGGCCTCACCCAGGACATGGTCCAGCTCTTGCAGAGCCGCGGAATCAAGACAGGTGACCGCGGGCGCGCGCCAGTGCGGGCCACACGGCCTGCCCCGGCACACCCGGAGGGGCCCTTCCCCCCCTGCCCCCCTGCCCCCCCCCCCCCCGCGCCCCGGGCGAGCCCGGAAACGTGGGCGTGGGCGAGCCATCGCGCCGGGTCCCACGGCTCCGCCAGTACGCCCGGGCGCGGGAAAGTCAAGTGCGGAATGTCCCGGGCCTCCCTCCCTGTCCATCAACCCCACGTGTTTCGTTTTCAGTGGTGGACCTGGTTTCTGCAGACCTGGAGGAGGTCGCCCAGAAATGTGGCCTGTCTTACAAGGTGAGCTGACTGTGAGCTGTCTCCACGCTCCACAGCTGGGTGTCTCTAAATGCCCATCCCCGAGCAGAGGGGTTCCTAAAGTTTGATAACGGAGGCCTCTGAGACCCTGGGAGGCCCCCTCCTTTGACGGGTCGTTGCCCGACACTTTTGGGCTGCTGCAGCCCTGATCCTGAGCTGCCCCGCCCCTTCCGCAGGCCCTGGTCGCCCTGAGACGGGTGCTGCTGGCTCAGTTCTCAGCTTTCCCCTTCAATGGCGCTGATCTCTACGAGGAACTGAAGACCTCCACGGCCATCCTGTCCACTGGCATTGGGAGGTTTGTGTGTGTACGTGCGGGACAAAGTCCGAGGCAGGGCAACTGCCTCTCGCTGGGTAGATGCTGGAGTCTGGAGCCAGCAGGCTCTTTCAGACAGTGCTGAGGATGGTCAGGACTTCTGAGTTTTCTTACCCTGTAAGAACGTTTCTCATAACTCCTAACTTTGGGGGATGCAGAATTATTGGGGTGGGGGGAACCTGTTCTGCGTGTTTAGTAGGTCGTTTGGCAGCTTCCCTGGCCTCTGCCTGCTAGCACCTCCCCCAGTAGCACTTCCCTTCTCCCCTTGTCTAATAGTCAAAAATATCTCCAGCTGTAACCCCTGGGTGGGTTGGGGGCAAAATGTGCGCTGGTTGAGAACCACTGAAACACAAGATGTCAGTATTTCATTATTATTCAGCAAATCAGAGCAACTCTTCTCTGGCCTTACCTCCCTGTCCAGTTAAGGATGGATGGGAGAAGAGAGTGTGGCAGGACTAGGTTAAGTTACCAGCCATTGACACGTAGTAGGTTATACAATGGAGCACCAAAGAATTGATGCCTTCAAACTATGGTGCTGGAGAAGACCCCTGAAAGTCCCCTGGACAGCAAGATCAAACCAGTCAATCTTAAGGGAAATCGACCCTGAATACTCATTGGAGGGACCCATGCTGAAGCTGAAAGTCCTGTATTTTGGTCATCTGATGCAAACACTTGACTCATTGGAAAGGTCCCTGATTCTGGGAAAGGTTGAGGGCAGAAGGAAAAGAGGGCATCAGAGGATGAGATGGTTGGATGACATCACCGATGCAATGAACATGAACTTGGGCAAACTTCTGGAGACGGTGAAGGACAGGAAGGCCTGGCATGCTGCAGTCCACGGGGTCGCAAAGAGTTGAACACAACTGCACAACCGAAGAACAACAAGGTCACACAGTAGGGTATATAATCTCTTCGTGATCCTGTGAGTTGGTGATTATTAGCCCCACTTGAGTTTAGCACAAGGGGAGCTAGGGGCAGTGGTGGGGCTCCAGCCCTGGGGTACTTGTTCCTGAACGTGGTTCATCCCTTGTACGCTGCGGCAGGAGGGGGCGAGAGCGGCTTCCTTCTGCTGTGTTTGGAGAGAGAAGGAGTTGGAAGAAAACAGGCGGCTTCTGGCCAAGGGAGTCTGACCTCTTCCCTGTCCTGTTTGTGTGGAATTTGATAAAGAACTCTGCCACCACAAAGGTCTTTGGATCGGTTTGGCCCTCACTGTTTCCATAACACGCTTTCTTGGCGGGGTTCACACAGCACAGTGCTTGCTTTCCCTGGGTTGAGGGCTCAGGTCTGTCATCCATCAAGCACTGGCCAGTGTCAAGCGGGGGTACCAGAGATGGGTATGGGTGAGGCCCCCACACTTAAGGAGCCTGGGGTCCACTGGGTAGAGAAGAGCAGGTGGACACGAGAGAGGTGTGAGCATGTGTGCAAGCAGCTAAGGAGGGGGTGACTAACAGGAAGCGAGCCTGGCCTTTGGGAGCTTATAAAACCAGCATATACAGAGAGAGCGGTCAGGCGGCAGACTGGTAGGATGGCAGCCACCATGGGTCACTGCAGAGGAGCTCAGAGAGGTTCAGGACCGCTCTGTGCAGTGAGGATGGGTGGGCCTTCTCTGAGTGCTCACCAGGAAGCAGGCACTGTTACTCCAGGTACATTATTTCATTTATCTTCACTTCATTTATCTTATCTTCACTTTACCTTTTCTTCTTCATTTATCCATCCCCTGATGGCTCAGTGGGTAAAGAATCTGCCTGCAGTGCAGGAGACACCGGAGATGCAGGCTCAATCCCTGGGTCAGGAAGAGCTCCTGGAGAAGAAAATGGCAACCCACTCCAGTATTCTTGCCTGGAAAATCCCACGGACAGAGGAGCCTGGTGGGCTGTAGCCCATGGGGTCACAAAAAGGTGGACACGACTGAGGGGCTAACACTTTGATAACTACAGTGAGCCTGTTGCGATGAAAATCACCATCCTGGGGCCTCGCTGGCAGTCCAGTGGTTAAGACTTCACCTTCCAGTGCAAGGGTCCAGTCCCTGGATGGGAAGCTAAGATCACACATGCCTTGCTGCCAGGAAACTGAAACATAAAGCAGAAGCAACATTGTAGCAAATTCAGTAGAGACTTTAAAAATGGTTCATTCACATCAAAAAATCTTTAAAAAGAAATGAAAGCCATCATCCTGTAGATAAGGAAACTGGGACTCAGGTTAAGAGACTTGCTCAAGATCCCCCAACTAGGGATTTCCCAGGTGGTCCACGGGTTAGGACTCCTGTGCTTCCACTACAGTTTGATTCCTGGTTTAAGATCCCACAAGTGGGGTGGCACAGCCAAAGGGGAAAAAAAAAAAAGATCCTGCAGTGAGTTAAGTGGCAGACCAGGCCCTTGAGGTCACACCTGTCACACTGTTAAGCCTAAGAACTCAGCTCTAAGGCATCTGCCCTGTTGCTCCCTCCAGGCAGGAGGCTGTGTCCTGAAAGTAGAGTTAGAGGCACGGGTGGAGGTGGGCGGGGCAGATGGGGCTGGGGAGGCTGGCAGGAGAGGCCCAGGAGGATACAGCAGGGGAGGGTGTTGTGAGCAGATCTGGGGCGGGCGACAGCAGGAGGCATATTGAAGAAATGCTGTAAGCTTTCCTGCTTTCCTGCTGGGGGGATATAAAAGTGGCGAATCAAAGATGACCCCTAGGTTTCTAGCCTTTGTCACAGTGGTCTTTGGACACCTGATGGGTGTTAACTCTGACACGGGAGGGGAGGGGAGTTCTGTAGTCAACAGCTCATGAAATGCTGCTGCTGCTAAGTCGCTTCAGTCATGTCCGACTCTGTGCGACCCCATAGACGGCAGCCCACCAGGCTCCCCCGTCCCTGGGATTCTCCAGGCAATGAAGCAGGTTTCTCTGTTTTTTTTATCTGCCTATTTTTTTTTTTTTTGGTCACACCACTTAGCATGTGGGATCTTAGTTCCCTAACCAAGGATTGAACCTGAGCTTCCTGCCTTGGAAGCAAGGAGTCTTAACCACTGGGCCACCAGGGAAGACCCTCTGTTGTAGGTCTTCTCATGGCCTGTAGTGCTGGGGCCATCTTTACAAGTGGGAGAGCAGGCAGCGAGCCTCGGAAACAGCTATATTGACCGGGGGAGAAGGGTGGTTCCTTGAAGACCAGAGCTGTGTCTTGTTCATCTCTGCCATCCCCTTCTTTTAGAAAAAGGCCTTTAGGAAATGTGAGACATTCAGGCGATGTTTGAATGAGTGACTGAAAGAATGAACGAAAGCCAGTTTGGGGGAAAGGTGGAGGATAAATTCCTGATAGCACTTGTGTTCAAAACAGGGTTAGGCTCACTTGTACTTCTGTTCCATAAGGCAGGTGGTGGTGGTGGTGGCGGGGGGTCTGTCCATGTCAAGGTGGATTTGTGAATTCCTTATGGAGATCCTCATGGCCAGGAATGCGATTGATTCTTGATTGTAGAGTCCAGACCTGTGGTTTAGCCCAGGCTGCTCATTAGAATCATTTGGGAAGCTTAAATATTCATGCTTGGGTCTTTTTAGAAATTCTTTGAGGGAGGAGGGTTCAGGATGGGAAATACATGTATACTTGTGGTGGATTCATTTTGATGAATGGCAAAAGCAATACAATATTGTAAAGTTAAGCAAAATAAAATTAAAAAAATAAAAAAAGAAATTCTTTGTTTTTTGGCCACGCCATGTAAGGTCTTAGTTCCCTGACCAGATATTGAACCTGTGCCCCCTGCATTGGGAGCACAGAGTCTCAACCACTGGACCACCAGGGAAGTCAACATTCTTGAAATAACATGATAATAATGGAGAAGAGATTAAGCAGTTGCCAGGGGCTGGCTAGGGATTTAGGGGTGAATGTGGTTATAAAAGGGTGGCACAGGGAGCCCTGCAGAGATGGAAATGCTCTGTCTCGATTGCCGTGGTTCTATAAACCCACATGTGGGACGAAACGGCAGAGAACTGTGCACACGGACACACGTGGAAGGAATGGAGCTGCAGCTCTGTGGATGGCACCAGTGTTGTTTTTCCCTGTTGCACTAAGATGTAGAACAAAACATCTTAGAGTAAAAGATGCTACCGTTGGTGAACACCAGCTGAAGGGTACATGGGACCTCACTACATCTGTGTTTTTTTTTTTTTTTTTTGCAACTTCCTGTGAATCTATAATTATTTCAGAGTTTTAAAACGTGACACATTATGGGCAGTGCCATCGAGGAAACCCAGAAGGGGCTGCGATGGAGATTGAGAGGAGAACCATTGCATGGGGCAGCGAAGAGACCTCTGGAGAGAAGTGATTACCCAGAGGTGACCTTTAAGGCGAGAGTGAAAGGATGAAGGGCCAGAGGGGGAACACTTGGCCATGCCGGCTTTCCCCAAAGGAGATTCCACAAGGAGGAGCCTCCTGGCCAGAGATGTCAGAACGTCTCTGGACAGAACAAAGCTTGGAAGGAATGTCTTGCTGTTCCTCTTCCCCTCCTCTCCTCCCTCCCCTCCAATGCCTTCCGTTGATGCTCTTCCCTCCTCTTCTGCCATCAGCCTGGACAACCTGCTAGATGCTGGTCTCTACACTGGAGAAGTGACTGAAATTGTCGGCGCCCCGGGTAGCGGCAAAACCCAGGTACACCTGCAGCCAGCAGCCAGGAGGGTTGGAGGAAGTGGATGCATAGTCCTGGATCTCTGGGGAAGCTTCTGCCAGCATCTTGTGATTTCAGAGCTTAGAAGAGAGAAGATGGGTGGTGAGGAGTGGGACTTGAACTCGCATCTCTGGGCCCATTCGCACCTCTGGGATCTGGATGAGATTTGGTGGGGGGCTCCCATTTTGGACCCTATTTGAGGGCTCAGGTTCACCCAGTGACCCATCTCTACTCAGGTATGTCTGTGTGTGGCAGCAAGCGTGGCCCATAGCCTGCAGCAGAACGTCCTCTACATTGATTCCAACGGAGGGCTCACGGCCTCCCGCATCCTCCAGCTGCTTCAGGCCAGGACCCCGGACGAGGAGGAGCAGGTAAAGGCCAGGAAGGTTGGGTTCCTTGGAGGTTCTGACACCATGCTGCTGCTGCCAAGTTGCTTCAGTCGTGTCCGACTCTGCGCGACCCCATAGATGGCAGCCCACCAGGCTCCCCAGTCCCTGGGCTTCTCCAGGCAAGAACACTGGAGTGGGTTGCCATTTCCTTCTCCAGTGCATGAAAGTGAAAAGTGAAAGTGAAGTCGCTGAGCCTTGTCCAACTCTTAGCGACCCCATGGACTGCGGCCCACCGGGCTCCTCCGTCCATGGGATTTTCCAGGCAAGAGCGCTGGAGTTGGGTGCCATTGCCTTCTCTGTCTGACACCGTAAGACCCTGTTATCTAACACGGCAAGAATTTGGACGGTTGGGGTGACTAGTCATTTCTGGCTTTGAAACTTGCTATTCCACCAATGCTTCCTGTATTGTAAAGCCTCCCCTTTATGATGTCATCCCAGTTGGATGCTACCCACAAGGATCCTTCCTAGAAACCCAACCCCTGGCATCCCCTCTTTCAGGGCAGACACATGCCCAGCCTCTGTGTTTCTCCCCCATATCTTGCCCAGGGCAGGCACACTGGTCACTGCCACTCGTTCCCACAGAGCTCTGACTTGTCTCTGCAGCTCAGCACCCAGGCAGCCAGCGTGTTGGGAACCGGCCCAGCAGACAAAGCCCACTGCCATCTGTACCTGAGTCCTTGTGTCTAAGTGCCTCTTCTCTCTCAACCTCAAAATCCCTCTTCATCTTGCATAACCCCCGGCTCTTCTCCAAGGCCCTCCCTTCTCTCTTGCCCCTTCAGGCAGGAGCTCTCCAGAGGATCCAGGTGGTGCGTGCGTTTGACATCTTCCAGATGCTGGACGTGCTGCAGGACCTGCGAGGCGCTGTGTCTCAGCAGGTGAGCCTGATCTTCTGCCTTCCCTGCTCCCCGCAGCTCACCTATGCTGTCTGCGTGTGGGCAGGTGTGCAATCTGGTGACTCTAGCTGTGCCCGCCATTCCCAGGATGGGATTTCTGGATGCTTAATTCTTTCCTTCCTCAATTCTTTGCCTTCTCGTCCACATGCCCATCTTCCCCACTAAAGAGTAAGCCCCTTCCTTGAGTGCAAGGATCAGTCCTGTTCATCTCTACATTCCAACTGGGTCCATTCAGCTGCAAATTAATAGAGTCTATCCTGACAGACACTTGAACCTTGAGGACGTTTAATTACCTCACATAAGTCTGGAGGTTGGCACACCCATAATATCAGGGCTCTAGGCTGGTGTGCCTGATTCCCTGGCTCTTTCCCCTCATGATTGCAGAGTGGCTGCCATGGCTCTGAGCATCATGTCTTCACACATCCATATCCAGGGCAGTGATAGATGCCTCTTTTCTGTACCTCTTTCTCTGGAACCCACCATTACACTTCCCAGTTCCCTTTATACCTAACTGGTAAAACCTGAGTTATGTTTTTATGTCCTAGTCCAGAGGCTGAGCGCACCTTCCCCGAGGTCAAATTTTCTGTCTAGTGCTTGAAGACATTCAGAGTCCCGCTGACAAGGGAGAGAAGTTAGGAATGGCATTGGCATTGGTACCCCCATATACCTGATGGGTGCTTGAATAGGATATGGTGCACGATTTATAACCTTTACATTTGGGAGAAACCTTAGAGAGACTAGTTTAATTATCTTAAACTTTACCTCTCACCCCAAAGCATATCATGTTCCCATGGGCATACCTAGGGTTGTATGTAACCTAAATCGTTTTAACAAACTTTAGACCGTATAATGGTTGAACGAATACTTGGCATAGGAATCATAGCAGGTTATGCCTCCCCATGTGTTGAGACATGAAGCTGTCCTGACCTAATCCAACCCTCTTGTTGGGATCGAGCAAAGGGGGGGCCAGAGACGTTCAGTGAGTTGCCCACAGTCACTGCATATTTAGGATAAGAACAAAGCTCAGGGACTTCCCTGGTGGTCCAGTGGTTAAGACTCTGCACTTCCATTGCAAGGGGCACAAGTCTGATCCCAGGTTGGGGAACTCAGATCCCACAGACCTCATGGCCAAAAAAAATTTTTTTTTTTTTTTTTTTTTACATTAAGAGCAAAGCTTATAACCCAAACCTCTCAACTCCCAGGTCAAAAGACTTTTTTTTAAAAAAACTGTAGTACTGTTAGATGATATGTATTCTAGTATTGCATAACAAGTTACTGCAGACTATGACTTAAAACAACACGCATTTATTATCTCAATTTCTGTAGGTCAGAAGTCTGGGCACAGCTTGGCCTGGTCCTCTGCTTAGGGTCTCATTAGGCTGTGATGAAGGTGGTAGGTGGGCTGTGCTCTTATCTGTAGGCTCAGGTGGGGAAGAAGCACTTAGAAGTTTATTCAGGTTGTTGGCAGAATTCATTTCCTAGAGGTTTCAGCTTCTTGCTGGCAGCTGGTTGTTGGCAGAGGCCATCTTCAAGTCCTCAAAGCTGCCCACTATTCCTGCTATGTGGTGCTTTCCATAGGCAGTTCACAGCAAGGCCGCTTGCTCTTGCAAGACAGCAAAAATGTGAGAGCAAAATGCAACAGGTTGTCCTGTGTAACAATGTGATCATGGGCTGGCAGTGTGTTCCGTTTGACATGGAATGAAGCCTAATCAAAAGAGTGGCATCTGGGGCTCCCCTGGTGGTCCAGTGCTTAAGACTTTGCCTTCCTGTGCAGGGGGTGTAGGTTCAATCCCTGATCAAGGAGCTAATTTCTCAATGCCTCGGGGCCAAAAAACTAAAACACAAACCAGAAGCAATATTGTAAGAAACTCGATAAAGAGTTTAAAAAGGGTTGACGTCAAAAAAATCTTTTAAAAAACAGAAAAGAAAGAAAAAATTTTCTGATCAGGGACCATAGGATCTGAGCAGGGATTTCTCAAATTTAATTAGAGTATCTGATATCCTGTGATTTCAACTCTCTCCGTCCATCCAAGTCTTCAGTGAAAGTGCAAGTGCAGATTGCTTAGTCGTGTCCGACTTTGCAACCCCATGGACTGTACAGTCGGTGGAATTCTCCAGGCCAGAATACTGGAGTGGGGTAGCCTTTCCCTTCTCCAGGGGATCTTCCCAACCCAGGGATCAAACCCAGGTCTCCTGCACTGCAGGCGGATTCTTTACCAGCTGAGCCACAAGGGAAGCCCAAGTCTTCAGTATAATCTGTTATACATATACATGAGGGTGGAGGGAAAAGGCATTGCTCCAGTTCCATGGTAGAGGGGCAGCTATATTTGGGGTGGGAGAGGTTATTTCCTACCAGTTTTTGATAGAGGAGCAGGTTTGTCTGGTAACGGGCGCCCCCTGGAGGCCAACTGGTTGGTGGCACCTGCTTCCCATCACTGCCCCCACCCCAACCCCCCAGGTCAGCAGTTCTTCCGGGACTCTGAAGGTCGTGGTTGTGGACTCAGTCGCTGCGGTGATCGCCCCACTTCTGGGAGGTCAGCAGAGGGAAGGTGAGTGGTGTGGCAGAGCGCAGGGTGGAGGGTCGTGATCTTGCCTGCTGGCTCTGGAATCCCGTCGTCTGCCAGCCTGGTCCCCGATGCCCCGCTGCCCACCCTCTTGGCTTTTTCTCCTCCAGGCTTGGCCTTGATGATGCAGTTGGCCCGAGAGCTGAAGACCTTGGCCCGGGACCTCAGTGTGGCAGTGCTGGTGAGGAAGTGGGCTTGGTCAGCCATGCTTGCCTTCTCTCTGGTCCCTGGACTTCACCAACTGGGGAGGTGTTCTTTCCAGGTGCTCTTTATTTCCTTAGAACAGCAGCTTCTGAACCCCAGAGTGACCCTTTGGGAAAGGGTCATAGCCCAACTTCTGTGGGTCATACAGAGTTCCAGACTGTGAGGGGATCAGACACATAAATAGCCAGGAGATCAGGCGATGTTATTTTTAATGCTTCTAAAAAATTAATTATTCGGCTGCGCTGGGACTTAGTGGCAGCATGCAGAATCTTTAGTTGCGGCATGCTGGATCTAGTTCCGCAACCAGGGATTGAGCCTGAGCCCCTTGCATTGGGAGCGCACAGTTTTAGCCACTGAACCACCACGGAAGCCCAGGGACAGTCTTGTTTTTCTTTTTACTTTCTTCAAGTCAGATTTATTGAGGTGTAATTCACACAGAGTAACTTCTCTTTGTTTGAGGTTTGATAACAGTCGTATCTGGCGAGATCAAGATACAGAATATTTCAGTCACCCCAGAAAGATCCCCCAGCCCCAGACAACCACTGATTTGGTTCTGTCCCTTTCTATGAAGCTCTTGCCTTTTCCAGAGCTTCATAGAAAGAGATCTTTTTGCTTTTAGAGTAACTTTTTCTGCTTATGGAGTAATTTTTTGAAAGTCTTCATGCTTCTCATAGAAAAAGGTAAAAGATTGTTAAATATAAGTGTCCAGTTTGTAATCAATCTTCACATCCACAGAGGCCATATTAGTTTTTTTTTATATATATATACCTTCATTGAATCTTTTTTTCTCTGCCTATATATATATACTTTTAATCAACTTTCCAACTAAACTGTAATCTTGTTTTTTTTTATTTTTTAAAAAAGGACACCATTTCTCGAATCTTTTAATAGATTCTTGAAGAATGCCACTTTCAGCAGCTGCATATCTGGGGTGGGGGGCTGCGCTGGTCTTTGTTGCTGGGCACGGGCCTTCTCTAGTTGCGGTGAGTGGGGGCTGCTCTTCAATGCATCGTGCAGGCTTTTCACTGAGGTGGCTTCTCTTATTGTGGAGCACGGGCTCTCGAGCACAGGCTCAGTAGTTGTGATGCAGGCATTAGTTGCCCCGCATCATATGGAATCTTTCCAGGGCAGGAATCAAACCCATGTCTTAACCACTGACCACCAGGGAAGTCCTGGCATCATGGTTTAGTGGCAAGAGCTGTGTGCAAGTCAGGAGCCCAGGGTTCTGACTCCAGACTGGTGATAAGTCATGGAGCCTTGGGGAAGTCATTTCCTTGTACCTGGCCTCAGCTTTCCCGTCTGTAAAATGAAGCCATAGGAGCAAATGTCCTCTGTACCAGCATTATGGGTCTATAAGCCTTTGATTCTTTCTGCCGCAGGTGACCAACCACATGACCCGAGACAGGGACAGCGGGCAGCTCAAACCTGCCCTGGGACGCTCCTGGAGCTTTGTGCCCAGCACCCGGCTTCTCCTGGACAGCACCCAAGGCTCAGGATCTCTGGGCAGCCAGCGCGTGGCGTGTCTGACCAAATCCCCCCGTCTGGTGAGCCAGTCTCAGGGGAAAGCCAGGAATCCAGGCCCTTGAGGGTGGCTTCCGTGCCTGCAGATGTCTGTGAATTCCTGAAGGCTGAGACCCTGCAGCCAAAGAAGCTACCCATGTGGGCTGCTCAGCTCAAACACTCACGCTTCCCTCCTGTCTTCTTCCAGCCAACAGGTTGCCAGGAGACGATGGACTTAGGGAGCTTGGGGACCCCAGCGTTCCAGGGAGATCACAAAGGACATCAGGAGCAGAGCCCAGTGTTCCAGGGAGATCACACGTGATGGTGCTGTTGATGGGGGAAGGGACAGGCTGAAAGGCCCCCAACTCACCTGCACAGTAATGCCTGCTGCTCGCTGCCGGCAGCCCCTGGGGCACTAGAGATGCTCTCTTGCTGGGAAGCCATCTCAGCCCTCAGCTCCTCTCTCCGGAAACACAGTGCTACTGGCAAGAGAGGATGCTATTGTGGAAGGACCCAGAAATTCATGCTGGTACCAGGTTTTCTTCCCTTGTTTCTACCACGTGTGTTTCCAGCGGGAGCCGGGTTCATGGACTAGGGCATCTCTGAAGAGGCACTCTGGTGCCTGGATGAATTAACTCTGTACATCACCGTCCTACCCTCCATCCTGACACACTGACTGAGCTTGAGGCCTCTGGCTTGCCTTTGTTTCCCGTCTTCTTTTTGTTTTTCTCTGCCTCTGTTTTTCCATCTGTAAGATGGGGCTCCTTTCCCCCTAACTCTGCCTTTGACTTACTGGGTGGAAGTAATCTTGTAAACGCAACCCGTGTTGTGTGCTCAATTGTGACTGTGTGCTCAATTGCTCAATTGTGTCTGACTCTTTGCACCCCCATGAACTGTAGCCCACCAGGCTCCTCCGTCCTTGGAATTTTCCAGGCAAGAATACTGGAGCAGGTTGCCATTTCCTCCTCCAGGGGATCTTCCCAACCCAGAGATTGAAGCCGTGTCTCTTGGCGTCTCTTGCGTTGGCAGGTGGATTCTTTACCACTAGTGCCAAAACTCTTCCTTATCTAGATCCTGCTCTTAAAAACATTTTAATACAAAAGAATTCACTGAGCTGCAGAGCCATCTGTTTTCCCCAGATGGTGCCTTTACAGTTTCCCTGAGTGAGGACCCAGAGAACCCCTGTTCCTCTTTCTCCCTTGTTGATTTGGTTTCAGACACCTGCATGCATCACCGTGACCAGGTGAGACCGGGAGCTCACTGCAGTCCCAGGGATATAATTTAACAGGAAGGGAAGATGTGACCTGGCCCCGGTGAATCCAGCCGCCTGTTTAATGTGCATGGTGCCCTGTGGGGCCCCTCCACGGTAGAGAGTAAGCCGAGGTGCTGAACCATGGCCTTGCCCATAAACAGGAGAATTTGTACAGTCAGTAGAGCCAGCTGGGAAAATCGATGCTGGCGTAAATAATACACGGCAAATCTAGTCCTTTATGCAGAAATTCATGGCCGGCGGCTCCAAGATGCAATGTAATTACCCCTCTCTTCCTGCCAGCTGTATCACAGTGGATGAAGTAGTCCCCCCACCCCCACCCCACCCCAGTCTGTTACGGGTGCTGTGACCATTACTCTGTGAGCTGTAGCCCTGGCTGGGTGGAGGGGAGGGCAGCAGGGAAGGGGAAATCAAAGGCAGAACAGGATCGGGATTGTTTACTGATCACGTTTTTTTAAAGGAAGGTTGCCTTTCTCATTTTGAGAGCCTGTTGTGTAGTTAATTAGTTGTCTTGGCTGCAGGAAGCGGGGTCAGAGTTAGAGGCAGAAGATATAACGTTTACAGATGATGAGCACAGGAGGGATAAAAGGAAGAGGTCTGGAGGCCTGGGAGCAAGTGGAAACCCAGCCCGAGGGTATCTGCTTGAGTGAGGACAGGCTTGGTGAGCCACGACTGGAGGAACCCTGTCGCTGGCGCTTCCACAGGCTTGGGAGAAATGAGCCTATGGCCTCCTTACTAGAAGCAGTGGGTATGTAATGGCAGCCCTGTGCATACAAGCTAAGTCACCTCAGTTGTGTCCGATTGCTGCTCCATGAACTGTAGCCCACCAGGCTCCCCTGTCCCTGGGATTCTCAAGGCAAGAATACTGGAGTGGGCTGCCATTTCCAAGGGATCTTCCTGACCCGAGGACTGAACTCCTGTCTCTTACATCTCCTGCATTAGCAAGTGGATTCTTTATGACTAGCGCCACCTGGGACGCTCGTGGTAACCATAGTAGCAAACAAAATGTTAAGCTGGGGGTGGCACATCCCTGTCATTTGTACCATTTGGAAATCTTGAACCCACGCAGGCATCAGCAATAGATCAAGCATTCTCTTTTGCTGAGCTCAGAGACCTTTGCAACTTTAGTTTTTCTCCACATGACACCCCAGGCAGCCACCACCAGTCGGTTGAAATTGATGTTCAGGGTGGAGCCTGGTTGCCATCTCTGCCCTGAGCACATCTGCCATGTTACCTGAATGTGGCGTCAGGCGCTTTGTCCCTGACTCAGTACCCTAGAGTTGTAGATTTGAGAGGCCTGTAAAGATCACATGCCCTGGGATTTCCCTGGTGGTCTGCTGGCTGAGAATCAGTCTTCCAATGGAAGGGACGCAGGTTCGATCCCTGGTCGTGGAACTAAGATCCCACATGCTGCATCTAAGACACGAGGCAGCCAAATAAAGACCATATGCCCCATCTTGTCATTTAGCTGAGCAGGAAAGTGAGGTCCAAGAGCAGAAATGACAGTCACAGCGGCAGAACGGGGGCTGGAACCTAGGACTCTCGATTCCTTGGCCAGGATTCTGTGTTCATGTTGCCTTTAGCTTTCAATTGGTACAGTTCTGCCCTCAGTAGGGACTTACTCCAGCCACAGAGCCACCTCCAGGCAGCCTTTCTGGCCACGAGGAAGAGCACTGTTCACTGTTGCTCCAGACTAGCCCATGACATTCCGACAGGACTCTGCCCCTCGCAACTAGCCCTGGGCCTTAGTCGTGGCATGTGGGATCTAGTTCCCTGACCAGAAATCAAAGCCAGGACCTCTGTGTTGGGAGAGCAGAGTCGTAAGCACAGGACTACCAGGGAAGTCCTGTCCACATCTTATTCAGTGCATCTTGGAGCTGAACAAGTACACCTGACCTGCTGCACAGATTTGACTCCTTGAGTAGCCTTTGAATCCTAGCTCTTCCCTGCTTCCCTAGTTTCTGGGTGTAAGAGTCTCAACATAAGCTGGGGGTTTGCAGGAAGACAATAGGTATATGGTGAAAAGTATACAAAGTCAAGGAACAAGATTTACATCTCCTCTAACTTGGTCTTAGCTGTGACACTTACTGTATGCCACTGGATCAATCAGCCTCTTGAAGCCTTAGTTTCATCCACTGGGGAATAGGGGAAAATAATACCTATTGCATAGAATTGCTTTAGGGTCATATAGCTTATGTAAAATGCCACATACTTTCCCAGGCATATCATAGGCCCTCAACTGCATATTACTTGAAAGGCTTAGGATACCTGGGAGAAACTGGCGACAGCTTCCTTCTGTGTAGGCAAGGCCGGCTTCATGGTAGTGTGACCAGTGCAGTTGCACAGAGCCCTGAGCTTAGTTTAAAGCTCTGCTGTCCATCAACAGAGGAATGGCTAAAGAAGATGTTGTACATAGATACAATGGAATATTACTCTGCCATGAAAAGGAACAAAGTCAGATCATTTGCAGAGACATGGATGGACCTAGAGACTGTCATATGGAGTGAAGTAAATCAGAAAAACAAATATTGTATATTAACACACGTTTGGAATCTAGAAAAATGGTACAGGTGATACTTGCCAAGCAGAGACAGATGTATGGATATCGAAGGAGGGAAGAGGGGTGGGAGCAATTGGGAGATTGGAATTGACATATATACACTATTGATACTGTGTATAAATAGATAACTAATGAGAACCTCCTGTATAGCAGAGGGAATGCGACCTGATTCTCTGTGGTGACCTCAATGGGAAGGAAATCCCAAAAGGAGAGGATATATGTATACGTATAGCTCTTCGCTTTGCTATATGGTAGAAACTATCAGTAGACACAACATTGTAAAGCAGCTCTGCGTGTGAGCTAAGTGGCTTCAGCTGTGTCTGACTCTTTGCAACCCCATGGACTGTAGCCCTCCAGGCTCCTCTGTCCATGGGATTCTCCAGGCAAGAATACTGGAGTGGGTTGCCATGCCCTGCTCCAGGGAAAGCAACTATACTCCAATAAAAATTAATTTAAAAAATGCTTTTCTGTTGCCGTTCAGAAATTCTTATTATTATTTGAACAAGGGTCCCACATTTGCACTGTCCCCTGAAAACTCTTACTTATGTAATTTTTGGCTATACTTGGTCTTCATTGCTGGATATGGGCCTTCTCTAGTTGCCACGAGCAGGCACTAGTTTTTAGTGGTGGTGTGCAGGTTTCTCACTGGGGTGGCCTCTCGTGGCGTGTGGGCTCTAGAGGGTGGGCTCAGTGGTTGTGGCACACGGGCTTAGTTGCCCCGTGGTATGTGGGATCTTCCTGGACCAGGGATCAAACCCATGTCCCCTGCGTTGGCAGGTGGATTTTTAACCACTGGACCACCAGGCAAGTCCTGAGTTAAACTCTTGTATCGGGCCTTCATTTTGGCAAACACCCTACCGTTGATTTCTTAGGGAGTAATTCAGTCAGGATAGTTTCCAGTAGAAAAACTGGCATTACCATCCTGTGTCTATCGACCGATAGACTTTAGTATTCCATTCTGGGATAACCTACACAGCATCTCTCAGAAAGCAATACTTTATATTTTACAAAACTTATTGGTTAAGACAAGTTAAGAGGGGGCTGATGAAATGGAATGATGATTTGGGATTTTGGTAGGTTAGTCACTAAGTTCGGGGAAGGCAGAGTCGGACACAACTGAAGCGACTTAGCAGCAGCAGCAGCAGCAGCAGTCACTAAGTTGTGTCTGACTCTTGTGATCCCATGGACTACAGCCCACCAGGCTCCTCTGTCCATGGGATTTTTCAGGCAAGAATCGTGGAGTGGGTTGCCATTTCCTTCTCCATTGGGATTTTGGAGTCAGGGAGAAAATCTAGGTTCAAAACCCTGTTGGAGTCTTCCTGGCTAAATTACCTGGACAGGGTAATGTCTCTGTCTCATTGGTAAAATATATGTTGCAGAGGAATTACATTTTCCTCATTGGTAAAATAAATGTCTCAGGAAATGAAACAGATAATTTATGTAAAGTGCTTGCTGCAGAGTCTGGCACATAGTAGGTGCTCAGTCACCATTAATTCTTCCAGCTCTTGCCAAACATAACAAAAATCAGGGCTCTAGGACTTACAAGCCACTCTGCTACTAATACAAGAAATAATATGATTTATTTTTTCATTGCCGTTTGGGGAAAGGTACGTGCTTCATAAATATGTATCGGAAAGTACTTAGCAAATGAGTAGAAATAATACAAATACGTCAAAGTAAACAGCTCCTATAAATATGTCACTTGGTAGACAAATTAGTGTTTTATTACTGCTAAATACTATTGCTTGCTGAAAAGGATTTCAGATTACTTGCACAACGGGTACATTATGGAGTGCCTCTGTGGAAGGGCACGATAAAGATGAAAAATAATGATGGTGATAATATGAAAGGTGGAGAAAGGAGGTGTGTGGGTAAATGCAGCTCTGAGCCCCTCCTTGCTTTCGTGACATGCATATTAGTTAGCAGCATTTCAATGATTTAGCTGTAATACGGACCAGAGGGCCCAGAAAAAAATGATTTCCATAGGATGTTGTGAATTTTGACTCCCATTATCAGGCCCATCAGTGGCTTAAGTGCACTCCCTTTCGGAACTGTGCACTTAAGCTTAAAAACTAAGCTTACAAAAAGACATCTCTGGGTCTCACCCCATCCTTGTTCTGGACCTATTAACTTTCTATGATAATAATTAACATCAAGAGAAGGAGAGTTTGGGTGGGGAATAGATGTGCCTTAATCACGGGTCACAAAGCCCTTTCAGAAATAAGAGAGGATGGCATCTAAAGAGAAAAGGAGTCAGAAGGGAAAAGAGGAGACAATAAATGCCTTTGTCGGGGGTGGGGGTGGGGGTGGGGTGGAATAAACCCCTGGGGAGAAGCAGAGGGAACGAGGCAGTGCATCAAGGAAAGTGACCGAAATAGCCAGACAGGAAAAAGATGGGCATAGGTAATTCAGGTGCTGGAGGCCGTTAGCAGGCCAGTCTTGCCATGTGTTCCTGGTGGTGGAAAGACCTGGTTTCAAATTCAAGTTTGGCCTTTTCCTAACTGTGTGGCTTTGGGTAAATTTCTTGATAGGAAGATCTTCATTAATAACATGGGAATAGGTACGTGACATGGTACAGGAGACAGGAATCAAGACCATCCCCAAGAAAAAGAAATGCAAAAAAGCAAAATGGCTGTCTGAGGAGACCTTACAAATAGCTGTGAAAAGAAGGGAAGCGAAAAGCAAAGGAGAAAAAGGAAAGATATACGCATCTGAATGCAGACTTCCAAAGAATAGCAAGGAGAGATAAGAAAGCCTTCCTCAGCGATCAATGCAAAGAAATAGAGGAAAAGAACAGAATGGGAAAGACTAGAGATCTCTTCAAGAAAATTAGAGACACCAAGGGAATATTTCATGCAAAGTTGTGCTCAATAAAGGACAGAGATGGTAGGGACCTAACAGAAGCAGAAGATATTAAGAAGAGGTGGCAAGAATACATAGAAGAACTGTACAAAAAAGATCTTCATGACCCAGATAATCATGATGGTGTGATCACTCACCTAGAGCCAGACATCCTGGAATGTGAAGTCAAGTGGGCCTTAGAAAGCATCACTATGAACAAAGCTAGTGGAGGTGATGGAATTCCAGTTGAACTATTTCAAATCCTGAAAGATGACGCTGTGCAAGTGCTGCACTCAGTATGCCAGCACATTTGGAAAACTCAGCAGTGGCCATAGGACTGGAAAAGGTCAGCTTTCATTCCAGTCCCAAAGAAAGGCAGTGCCAAAGAATGCTCAAACTACCACACAATTGCACTCATCTCACATGCTAGTAAAGTAATGCTCAAAATTCTCCAAGCCAGGCTTCAGCAACACGTGAACCATGAATTTCCAGATGTTGAAGCTGATTTTAGAAAAGACAGAAGAACCAGAGATAAAATTGCCAACATCTGCTGGATCATTGAAAAAGCAAAAGAGTTCCAGAAAAACATCAATTTCTGCTTTATTAACTATGCCAAAGCCTTTGACTGTGTGGATCACAACAAACTGTGGAAAATTCTGAAAGAGATGAGAATACCAGACCACCTGACCTGCCTATTGAGAAATCTGTATGCAGGTCAAGAAGCAACAGAACTGGACATGGAACAACAGACTGGTTCCAAATAGGAAAAGGGGTACGTCAAGGCTGTATATCGTCACCCTGCTTATTTAACTTATATGCAGAGTACATCCGGAAAAGGCAATGGCACCCCACTCCAGTACTCTTGCCTGGAAAATCCCATGAATGGAGGAGCCTGGTAGGCTGCAGTCCATGGGGTCGCTGAGAGTCGGACACGACTGAGTGACTTCACTTTCACTTTTCACTTTCCTGCATTGGAGAAGGAAATGGCAACCCACTCCAGTGTTCTTGCCTGGAGAATCCCAGGGATGGGGGAGCCTGGTGGCTGCCATCTGTGGGGTCACACAGAGTTGGACACGACTGAAGTGACTTAGCAGCAGCAGCAGCACAGTACATCAGGAGAAATGCTGGGCTGGAGGAAGCACATGCTGGAATCAAGATTGCTGGGAGAAATATCAATAACCTTAGATATGCAGATGACACCAGCCTTATGGCAGAAAGTGAAGAAGAACTAAAGAGCCTCTTGATGAAAGTGAAAGAGGAGAGTGTAAAAGTTGGCTTAAAGCTCAACATTCAGAAAACTGAGACCATGGCATCTGGTCCCATCACTTCATGGCAAATAGATGGGGAAACAGTGGAAATAGTGGCTGACTTTATTTTTCTGGGCTCCAAGATTGCTGTGATGTTGATTGCAGCCATGAGATTAAAAGATGCTTACTCCTTGGAAGGAAAGTTATGACCAGCCTAGACAGCATATTCAAAAGCAGAGACATTACTTTGTCAACAAAGGTCCATCTAGTCAAGGCTATGGTTTTTCCAGTGGTCACGTATGGACGTGAGATTTGGACTCTAAAGAAAGCTGAGCACTGAAGAATTGATGCTTTTGACCTGTGGTGCTGGAGAAGACTCTTGAGAGTCCCTTGGACTGCAAGGAGATCCAACCTATCCATCCTAAAGGAGATCAGTCCTGGGTGTTCATTGGAAGGACTTATGTTGAAGCTCAAACTCTAATACTTTGGCCACCTGATGTGAAGAGCTGACTCGTTCGAAAAGACTGTGATGCTGGGAAAGATTGAGGACAAGGGGATGACAGAGGATGAGATGGCTGGATGGCATCACTGACTCGATGGACATGGGTTTGGGTAGACTCTGGGAGTTGGTGATGGACAGGGAGGCCTGCTGTGCTGCGGTTCATGGGGTTGCAGAGTCGGACACAACTGAGTGAACTGAACTGACTGACGGACTTCCCTGGTGGTCCAGTGACTAAGACTCTTCACTCCCAGTACAGGGAACTGGGGTTTGATCCTTGGTCAAGAAACTAGATCCCACATGCTGCACAATTATGAGTTTACATGCCACAACTAAGATCCGTCTCGGCCAAATAAATAAATATTGAAAAAAAATAACATGGGAATAATAGTACTCAGTTTGCTGGGTTGTAAAGACTGGAAATAATACTTGTAAAGTGACAGAGTATGCATGTATAAATGATATCTTTACTCCACTTTTCTTTGTGATATTACTTATGTTAAAATACAAACTGTTCAGGACAGCCCTGAGAGGTCTCCATAGGAAACTAAGACATAAGAAAATTAGTCCACCTTGGGTAACAATTCCCCATGCAACTCTAGTGCTTTGTATTAATAATTTACTGTGTGTATGCTCAACTGTTCAGTTGTGCTTTGCGACCCCACAGACTGTAGCCCACCAGGCTCCTCTGTCCACGCGATTATCCAGGCAAGAATACTGGAGTGGGCTGCCATTTCCTTCTCCAGGGGATCTTCCAGACCCAAGAGTGGAACTCACCAACCTGCATTGGCAGGCAAAATTCTCTACCACCAAGCCACCAGGGAAGCCCCCTTATAGTTTGCTAAGCACTTCTGAATATATGTACTGGTTTATTTAATCCTCATACCAACCTGCCTCACACCAGCAGTACCAATTTCTTCAGGGATGAGGGAAGGAAAGTTCAGAAATGTTAAGTACCTGCTGAAGGGTACCCAGCTGATGATGAACGGCTGGAGTGGGTTCCTCCCTACAGAGTCATCTTCATTCTACCAGGGCCTCCCTCTGAGGAGTTTCCTCACTTTCTTAAGGTGAAATTAGCTAACTCTTCACCCTTAGACTGGGAAAAACTTGAGAGGGAGGTGCCATAGAGTGCATGGGACAAACATGGGTTTTGATGTCCTTCAGATCTGGCTTCTAATACCTCCCAACCATGCGACCTTGAATTAGATAATGAACCCCGATGGGCCTGGGTTTCTTTCATTGTAATTTGGGGGAGCCATCACTTGCTGAAAGCCATTGTGGTGAGGAACAATGGGATATGGAAGTGAGGCAACTTTTAAAATTTTCTTTTGAAACGAGTTCTGAGATGTTACAGGGCTTGCTTAGGCTCTCCAAGCTGGACCACGGTTTGGACCCTTCAGCTCCCCGCGCAGAGTGCGGTGACCCCCGTCGACTTGGAAGCAGCAGATGCCCCGACAGCGGAGTAACGTCATACACACGGGCTCAGGATCGTGGGTCGGGGTCGGCCGCCCGCGGCCCGGGGCTCCGCCAGGGGGCGCGAGCGCGCGGAGGCCTCCCTCAGATCTGCCGCGCGCCTCCCGCCTCTCTATGGTGGCTCGGGCGCGGCAGGAGCGGCGGCGGCGCGCTCCCGAGGGGCGGGGCCGCGCCGGGGCGGAGCCTGCGCGAAGGGCGGGGCCTGCGCGAGGGGCGGGAGCGACCGGCCCCGGCGGCTGGGGATGGCTGAGGGGCGGCGGGGGGGCCAACTTCCTGGGGCCGCCCGCGAGGATGTGGCGACCGCCCCCCGGCGCCCCTCAGCCCCGGAGACGCCGCCGCGGCGCAGCCCGCAGCGCCCCTGCCTGAGGCGCCCGCGGCCCGGATCCGGCCCCTCCCCCTCCCCTCCCCTTCCCCTCCCAGGTGCGGGGCTGGGCAGGCGGCCGCGACAGGTGAGGAGGCGGCGGCGCCCGCGCCGGGGTCCGCGGGGCGCCTGGCCTAGGCTGGACTTCTGGGGGAGTTCAGAGTAGGGGAGCGCTGCTCGGCCTCGGGGTCTCGCCAGGCTGTGGTCTTGGGTGGGGGCGGGGGGCGCCTCCTCTGTGCGGGGCGCGGCCTGGGACGCTCGCTGCCCACAGGGAATGAGGGGAAGCCCTCCGTCGCTGAAAAGTCTGCGCATTCAAGGTAGCCCGCACCTGTCCCATTAAAGAGTGCCCCTCACGGAAGCGCTTCACCTGTGGGGGCACTAACGGGAGACGTGTGTTATCATTTATCTCCAAACGCCCTACCCGATCGGCAGGTTCAGTTGGCTTGTGGGGGTGGGGGGAAAGATGCAGCTTTTGAAGCAGAGGAAACTGAGGCAGGTGCGCGCGGCGGCCTGCGTTCAGCAACTAGCCTGACCCTACTTTCCAGGGCAGGAGCCCCGCAGGCTTCTCGGAAAAAGGTGGAGGCTGGAGTTCGGAGGCTCGATGGAGAAGTTTGGGGTATGCTTCTCCCACCCACGTGCCCCCCTCCCCACCTAGGGGCCCCTGGTGGAAGTTGTCTTCTGTTCCCCTGAGGTAACCTGTATGAGGTCGCCAGTGGCCAAGACGGAGAGGAACGGTGGGGCCTCTGCAGCTGGGTTGCCCGCGAGACATTTGACCAGACATGGGGAAGCGTGTTGGACCCGGGGAGCCACAGCCTCGCAGGCTTCTGTCTGCTCAGAGCTTGATGTCAGACTGGCTGAAGATAGAAACAACAGTATACTTTTTCCTTTCTGTTGGCCTGTCATTTGTTCTAGGGGAAAAACTGCTTGTGTAATCAAGGAAGAGTGTACTATGCTCCTCCCCGTCTGCCCCAGGGAAGAGTTACTGTTAGCTCCGACCGAGGGCTTCACCCACAACTGTCACTTTGCCCCCTGGCTAAAGGCCACCAGAACGTAAGGAACAAACATCCCCAGGTGTTATGTGGAGTTTCTTGCCCATCCCGTTTTACAGATGGTTTGGAGGGCAGACACCTCTTGTCACCCCCTGTTGGCTGCAACTGGGTGGGGAGTAGTTGTTTTCCCAGTGACAGTTCAAGATAGTGTGGCCAGGGTTTTCCACTTATGGGAACATTTTTCTAGGAATGGAAGCAGGCAGGGGACACGGTGCTGGCCAAGTTTGTGTATGGAATTCTAGGGTTGGGAGCTAGTTCAGGGGATTTCAGGTTTGACGACTTCTTAATCCTTTTTTCTTGATTGTTTTGCCTCACATTCAAGGAAATACATGATGGCGAGCATTTCTGAAACTCTATAGTGTATTTCCTAATAATTCCGGACTTCAGAGTACAAGTCATAAATTATAGTTTATTTAGAGGTGTTATTTTCTTAAGTTTGCAAATTGGGTATGACAATTACAGTTTGATGTGGCAGGCCTAACTGTAATAACTTGATTGTGCATGAAGAAGGTTTCCATGTAATCTTGGACACGCACACACACATTTTAATGTCTTGTTTAGGAAGATCAGCCCGTTAGAAACTTCCATATTGATCAGGAAGATAGCTGTTATCCTGACTGTTTACCTTAGGGTCAGGGATTGTAAATCTTTGAAATTGACTTAATTTAACCCATTGCTAAAATAACATGCACAAAAAGAGAGCTGTTCTCAAAAAGGTTAGAAATTAATTTGTTTTCAAAATTTTCTCATGACCAAGCCAGTTGATACCACTCTGCTTAGCACTATCATAGCAGTGGAAAAAGCATTTTCAGTGACCAGCATTTAAAAAGACAAAACAAACAGCAGCAATAACAAAGAAAGGGTGCAGTTTCTTCCCTAATTACCTGTCCATTGTGATGTTTAGTACACAAAATGTGTTGTGCCTAGAACTTTCTGAAAACACCCTTGTAAGCCCAAGGAGTGTTAAGGAAACTAATTCCACCTTGATTTTTTATTCTTAGAACCTTTAATAAATACTGCTGTTGTTTTAAAAGATTAGAGACTTTTGTATGAAACTTGTACTGGCTATAGGGTTTATGTTCCGAGAGGAAAGATTTAACCTCTGCACCTTAAAATCTCATAACCTGCAATACAGAACTGAGTTATAATTTAGAGTTTAATGAGAATGCATAGTTTAAATTGCTGTTGCTGAAGCCGTGAGGTGTGAGCTTCTTCATTATTGTTTGGTAGTGGTTACTGGTTATTATTTTTATTTGGTTACTGATTATTGGTAGGTGTGACTTGTGTTTCTGTAAGAAAGATTGTGGCAATCTGAAGGACAGTCTTTGTAGGCAATCACAAATTACCATTCCTTCAATAGGGAGATGGTGTGGTCCTTTTCTTGTTTTGTGAGTTTATATTACTTGGAGTTTTAAACCCCTAAAACCTGTTGGGCTCTTAATAGAGTATCCTATTGTATCTTACATGAAAGCTGTCCTAGATGGGTTGGAATCATTGGCCTTACGTGTTGAAAGACTTTAGCTCTCCCAGTTTCCAGGATTTATCTGCTGTGGTCAGGACAGTGGTTTTATCTAATCCTCGTGATGCCATTCTTAGCTTAAACCCATTATCCTCCTTTATCTTTGTTAAGACTGTCATGAAGTTTCTCTGCTTTCTGTAGTTCAGGGTGACTATTCCACATGTTTGATGCATTTGGGCCCATTAACGTTCAGAATTGGAGCGGTTGAGCATTAAAGAGAATCTATCTGTTTTTAAACATTTTCTTTTTCAAGGCAAGCATAGAAATCTTGAGTTTCCTCTGGGGAAAATCAGCTCTTTAAAAATCTAATAGGAAAACAAAAGCTGTTTTTTCCAGTTTTTTACCAGTACGATTATTCTTAACCTTTTCTTCTATTCTGGTTTTGCCAGTACGGTGACTAGTGAATGATGATCCAGAGGCATGGGAAAACCCAAGATCTCCCAAATCATCAGAAGAAGGTCACATTGTATTGAGTGTAGCTGTAGCCTTTTTAACTAAAAAGTGAGTTTTATTACAAGGAGGTCCCAAAGCCAGCCACTCCTTAAAAGATTCGCTAGCTACATAGCAGTTTTGACACTGAGGGGTTCCTTAAAAATACAGATTTCCCCGCTCCACCTCCCGAAGTGTTTTTTTGTTTTGCATGGATAAGTGATGACCGAGAATCTGTATTTTAAAAGCCACTCTGGGCACCTACTTACAAAAAGCCCCCGTGTGATTCTGATCTGCAACTGGGTTTGGAACCAGTGTTGCATTGCTTTGAAATTCTTTATAAATTGGTAGTCCCTTTAAAAGCGTCATTATGTTATTCAGGATGTTTGATTTGCTAGAATAGTCCATTTCCGAGTCATGACAGATAACAAAGAGCTTTTATAACTTTTATGTAAATTACTTTCCAGAGGGGCCCTGTCTGCCGTATTATCTGTCAGGAGTCATGAGGGAGGGTTGGGAGAGTAGCTTCCTGTATTTCCTGAGTGGACAAATGAATGATAATGTGGAAACCACTGGAGGACTGAACGGGTAGTCAAATCTAGTTCTGATCAGTGTTGCATAGGAGAGTTGCCTGGTCATCCTCTGTATGTAAGATTTTAAAATAAAGCCAGTTTGCCAGATGTTTCATTTCTACATTAACTGAAGCGCTTATTGGACATGATGGATGCTTAATAGGCAATAAAATTTAGTCACAGGTCCTTTGCCGACTTCATGGAAGGAAGAAAAGGTGAAATCCAGAACCGTCTGAATTAAAGCAGAATGGGGCACTAAATATGTCAGGGAATTAAATTTGGGGGAAATGTGACAGTTTAGAAAAGAGACAAACCTGGCTTTGAGCCCCAGCTCCTCCACCTCCTGGCTGGGCTTCTTTCGTTGTTGTTGAGTCCCTAAATTGTGTCTGACTCTTTGTGACCCCATGGACTGCAGCCCGCCAGGCTCCTCTGTCCGTGGGATTTGCCAGGCAGGAATACTAGGGTGGGTTGCTATTTCCTTCTCCAGGGGATCTTCCCAACCCAGGGATCAAACCTTCAGGTGCTTTAGACACGTCACTTAACCTCTGTGGGCTTCCTTTTCTTCATCTGCCAGATGAAAATAATAACCTGGTGGCATTGATCAGTGGATGAAAAGAGAGCAAATCTCTTCTTTGTACATTGTATGAAGCTCAATGAACGTTCTCTTCTCAGAGGATTTTTATTCTGTAGGCTTCAGATATCTTTCGATATCCGGCCTTCCCCCTGTCTCCTTCCAGGAATATCTACTCGGTCAGCTCTTTCAGAAAACGTATGAAAGAGTGAGGACTCAAGAAGGTGAGAATATGGTAAAGAGGAATGAGTCATAGATACTTGAAAAAAATTTTTTTTTCTTAGAACGAGTGGAGTTTAGGCATATATCCAGAATGACTGTCTGTGGGAATAAATTCATGACATTATCCAAATTCTGCCTCCAGTGTCTGGGCTGTAGCCTGGGAGCTCAACTCAGGCTCCCAGGCTTGGGTGGGGTGGGGGGCTTTAAATAGCACCTGACAGCCCTTTCTTTTCTCATCTTCCTCCCACCCCCCCCCCGCCCCCCAGCTCCCTTTTTGGTTTTTTTCTTCTTTCCCTCTCTCCTCCCTTTCCCCCCTTTTAAACTGCCTTTCCTTTCAACTTGCCAGTCATGGCCACAGTAATCACAGATCAGGCCACTGGAACTCTGAGGCTGAAAAAGGTTGCTGGTTGCTAACACCTGTCCACCCAGCTAAATGAATAGGATCTTTTGTGGGCAGGAGGTAAAAAAAAAGCTGATTAGTACAATATTGGCTTAAAGGACCTATTAATGATCTAACATATGTAAATGACCAAGTGATTTTAAGCCATTTTGGAGATTTGTTTCTTATACTCTACGTTCATTTTTTTTATATTGAATTAGGATGTTGGCTAGATTTTTCCATGTGTGAATCTGCTTATTGCCCAGACAGACTAATTTTTGTCATATTGATTGGGAATCATTTATATTCTAAAGAAGTTTCTGCCCTTAAGGGCCTTTTGTTGTTCGGCAGTGTCTAACTTGTGTGTAATACAATTAAAGTTTTGTTCACTGTGCTGCTGACATAATTAATTTCTGCTCCTTATATATTTCTCTTGGCAGCTGGGAAATTAAAATACAGAATTTTGCATAAAACTGCTTTTTTGAGGGGGTGATTTTACTGTGAGTCCAACGGACTTAGGCCCGAGGGTGCAGTTTTGAAGATGTCTTACTCAACATTCCTGTAATAGTCTCTTTTTCTCTCTTAGAATTAATGTATTAAGACCCATAATTGGCTGTTCAAGCATTCAGAAGAGACAATGTTTGGCCTTTACCCCGTGATTCTATTTTTTACTATATCTCTTTTGAGGAAATGTGTGTAATTTTTGAAAACCCCTAAGTATATTACATGAGCGTGTGAACTTTTTCGAAGACTAGAGAATGGAATGGTTTTCTCTGATAAGCTGTATTACTTAATTCTCTCCTTAAATCACCACTCTGTTCTTTTTAGATCATAGCGTGTGCAGACCTGATGTGAAAGTGAAAAGGCTGTGATGCGTTTCACAGAGATGGCTGTAGTCTTCAGGAGCAGGAGTCGCTCTCAAGGAGACTTTACATTTAATTACGCTAATCCGCACTTAATTTCCTACAGCGTTCTTGGAGAGATTCTCACTAGGCTGCTGATTTCATGGAGTTACGACCTATGAAGGTTTTTATCTCGGTTAAGCCTGCTAACTTTTTTTTTTTTTTTTCTGAAGGGAAAGTGACGTTGGTCTGGTAATTTCTCCATTGTCCTCTCCTGTAAAAAGATAAGCAAAATCTTTTGGCTCTCTCAGCCTCTTTCAGCACACATGTGCTGAATTTGAACTTTACAGAATTTTTTTGAGCTGGTGTTACTTGACTTTTAAAAGCTGCCTCTTCTCCGGTGCTACAGATTAAGCCTACATCTCCTAGGTTGACCTTCACATGGTTTTTCTAGAACGGCATGTAAGAACACGGTTTCATTATCTCTGGGTTGTGGAGTGAGTGGTCATGGACAGAGGAGCCTGGCAGGCTACAGTCCATAGGGTCGCAAAGAGACGAACAGGGCTGAGCAACTGAGCATGCATGCAGAGGTCAGGTCTCCTAGGACAACCGTTTGTTTCCACCAGGCCAGTTCTCAGGGTAGGGGAAGCCCACCCCATTTGGACTACTTAGAGCCAGATTGGTTTGCTGAAACATTTTAACTGTCTTGATCCTCTTTGATGAAATACTGCCTAGTCATGCTGAAATTTACAGGAAGTTAGGCCTACTGGAGGCTCTGTTGCCCCCACCCCCACCCCCAGTGGTTAAATGTAATTAGTTAGTAATCAGCACCATTGTTTGTTTGCAACTGCTGGATTATGTTAAAAGACTTTGAAGAAAAGCTTTTTTTAAGGAAATGCAGCAGGCTCCTCTCCCATCCTGGCTTTTCCTTGTTTTCCCCTATTCATTTACTTTGAAAAATCTTTCCAGTCTTAGTCCTGATAAGACATGTGAATCAGTATATTTTATTCAATAAGAAAGCTTCTTGTCCCTCCAGCAATTTCTGTGAATTCCACCTCCCCCTCCCCCCTTTAAAAAAAAAAAACAAAAAACTTTCTTCCTGATTAAGATATCTGCTTGAGAAATAACCAGACCTTATCTTATGTTGTCTTCCAACCTTTTCCTGGGTCTTGAGTCAGTGGTTCCGTAGCCAGTGAATTACACCCCCTCCTGATCATGCTGAATTATTATCTTCAAGGCATGGAAGAAGATCCTCTAGAGGGTGAGCCTTTATTTGAAAATGCTGGATAAAAGGAGTGTTCTGATTTGGGGAAAGAGGGTGGAGTGTTTTCCAGGGCTTTGGAGAGAGCGGGCGCAGCTTTGTTCAGCCAGTTTGAGGAATCCGTAGTCAAGAATGTCTCTCAGGAAGAGGGCAGATTGCCTTGGGAATGATTTTTGCAGACCAGCAGCCGTGATTTGGGCAGTTTGGACTTTGTGGAGGTGCAGAGGAACAGTTAGGGGTTAAAATTTTGTGCTGGGAGCGTGGGGTGGGAATAACTGAGGGACTAGGAGAATTCTTGGGCCTTCTCTCACTTTTGTTTGCCTCTCTCCCTCTTGAGCGTGATTAGATTTAGGTGCCATTCTTGGTCATTTTGTCCTATACCAGTGGAAAAACCTGCATAGTCATCCTGTGTCATATCTGAAGTTTACCTTGGCCAGTGTTTGCTGCAGAGCGGGTGGGGAGGGACTACCCCAGTGCTTCCAGAGGGTTTGACAAGGGCATGGCCACCTTCCCTACCTCCCTCACCATATGGTTGGACCCAGCACTCCAGGTGACTCTGAGTCATCACTCCCACGCCCATTGATCTAGTTCAGTGTTTCCCAGCTGTCTGGACTGGTGACAGAGTTGCAGACTGGCAGCTTGAGGAATAGTGATGTGAACCAGCCAATTAGTGGGGTATTAGACACTTCTGCCGGAGAAGGCAGTGGCACCCCACTACAGTACTCTTGGCTGGAAAATGCCATGGACGGAGGAGTCTGGTAGGCTGCAGTCCATGGGGTCACTAACAGTCAGAGTGACTGAGTGACTTCACTTTCACTTTTCACTTTCATGCCTTGGAGAAGGAAATGGCAACTGACTCCATTGTTCTTGCCTGGAGAATCCCAGGGACGGGGAGCCTGGTGGGCTGCCGTCTATGGGGTTGCACAGAGTTGGACACGACTGAAGTGACTTAGCAGCAGCAGCAGCAAACACTTCAGCTTCATCCCCAGATGCTCATCATCAGATTCCTAAATTTTATTTATCTGAATAAACTTTTCTGTACAGCACATCACCATGTCTCCTGTACTACCAAAACTAATATTAAAAATGAAAATACATTGACATTTACATCTAATTTGGTTTTTGAGATACCAGCTATCCACACCTGCACTGTTATTTGTGGAAACGCTCAGAAATAGCTGCCTGAAATCTCTCTTCTCAGGTTTTCAGAAACAGCACAGACATAAAAATAAGTCACTAGTTTTGTTTGGAAGGGGACTGGTACAAAATTTGAGAGTTCTGAGTATCATGTCAAGAAAGCAGATCTTGATACCATAGCCTGTAAATGTTTCAGATCAGATCACTCGCTCAGTCGTGTCCGACTCTTTGCGACCCCATGAATCGCAGCACACCAGGCCTCCCTGTCCATCACCAACTCCCGGAGGTCACCCAGACTCACATCCATCGAGTCAGTGATGCCATCCAGCCACCTCATCCTCTGTCGTCCCCTTCTCCTCCTGCCCCCAATCCCTCCCAGCATCAGAGTCTTCTCCAGTGAGTCAACTCCTCGCATGAGGTGGCCAAAGTACTGGAGTTTCAGCTTTAGCATCGTTCCTTCCAAAGAAATCCCAGGGCTGATCTCCTTCAGAATGGACTGGTTGGATCTCCTTGCAGTCCAAGGGACTCTCGAGAGTCTTCTCCACCACAGTTCAAAAGCATCAATGTTTATGTGTATCTTAATATACATTTGGTCTTCCCAACCAAACAGCATTTTTTTTCCTCCTAATGGGGAAAAGTTGAAATTTGTTATGTATTACTGATATTATAAAAGCATGTTAAAATATGCTTTCTGTAAGTTTTTTGTTTTTTTAATTTTGACTGTGCTGGGTCTTCATTACCGCATGGGCTTGTCTCTAGTTGCTGTGAGTGGGGGCCAGTGGCTAGCTGGGTTGCAGGGGCTTCTCATTGCAGTGGCCTCTCCTGTTGCAGAGCACAGGCCCTATGGTGCAAAGACTTCAGTAGTTGTGGCACACGGGCTCAATAGTTGTGGCTCACGGGCTTAGTTGCTCCTTGACAGGTGGTATTCTCCTGGATCAGGGATGGAACCCGTGTCTTCTGCATTGGCAGGTGGATTCTTCATTCCTGAGTCACCAGGGAAGTCTGCTTTCTGTAAGTTTTAATATACTGATTTAAAAAATACTTTTTACCTAAAGTAATTTATCAGGGATTACACTCAAATCGTGACCTTTTTAAAAAAATTCTTAGAGGCATTAGATTATTATTGCAGTAGATCAGAGTTTTCGTAAGTGTCAGAGTCTCCTGTTACTTATAAAAACTCCTGTCGGGTCCCTAAAAAATTGCTGTTTCCTGGTTGCTAGCCCACAGCTATAGAATCTGGGAATTTGGGAATGAAGCTGGGGATTGTGATGTAGCTTATCTGCAGCCCACACTTGAAAAAAGTATTGCTGTCAGAAGAAACCACACATTTAAAAAAATGAACCATGTTGAGAAATGCCGATATTGGGGGGCTGCCTTTAAAAATTCTGTGGAGGAGGAATTCAAGGCATAGGGAAGTAAAAAAAAATCTTCAGTTCACCTAGAGTCTCCAAGTCAGTTGGATCTTGCAGACCAGCAATGAGGTCTGTTGAGTCTGAATGGATACCGTTTCCATGTGATTACACCAGGGTGTACCTCCTTATTGGTTTCTCCTCACCTGTGTGTGCATGCCCAGTCATATTTGTCTGACTCTTTGCAACCCCATGGACTGTAGCCCGCCTGGCTCCTCTATCCATGGGATTTCCCAGGCAAGAATACTGGAGTGGGTTGCCCTTTTCTTCTCCAGGGAATCTTCCCAACCCAGCCATCGAACCCGAGTCTCCTGCTTGGCAGGCAGATTCTTTACCACCGCGCCACTCGGAAAGCACATTGATTTCTCTAATTGCCCTTAAATCCGAAGCTGTAGGATACGGCAAGAATGCTCTGATTCCTTCAGAACAATAAATGACACAGTTGGCATTTTTGTAAGTGAAAAGCTAGTGCTTCTGAAACTGTGGTGAAGGACCAGCTTTGTAAAATGCTTATCCAGTCTATTGCCAACTAATATTTTTATAAAGTACAAGAAAAATGAATTACCAGAAAGTCATACACTTGGATGCACAGCAGTGTATGCCCACTATGAATTTTTTATGCTTACCTTACTACAGATCTCCATGGATGATGTGTGACTGCACACTGAATAGCATTGTTCTAGGTAGTTCTGAGGACATCTTAGGAACTTGATGTTGTTCAGTCGCTAAGTCGTGTCTGACTCTTTGAGATCCCATGGTCTGTGGCACACCAGGCCTCCCTGTCCTTCACTATCCCTCAGAGTTTGCTCAGATTCATGTCCAGTGAGTTGGTGATACTGTCTAACCATCTCATCCTCTGTTGCCCCCTTCTCCTTTTGCCTTCAATCTTTCCCAGCATCTGGGTTTTTTCCAATGAGTAGGCTTTTCCCATCAGGTGGCCGAAGTATTGGAGCTTCAGCATCAACCTTTCCAACAAATGTTCAGGGACTTGATAGGCTACCTGTAATTGAAGCAACCAACTAAGAACTCCCTTACCTGGAGAGGGTTCTACCACTTGGTGACTTGCTAGATGAGAAAAGGTAAGGACGCACCTTTTTTTTTTTTCCCTGACTGCAATGACTCTTTGTAGCTGTGCGCAGGCTTTCTCTAGTTGAGGTGAGCTGAGGCTGCTCTCTAGTTTTGGTGTGCAGGCCTCTATTGTTGCAAAGCACAGGCTCTAGGCGAGCAGGCTTCAGTGGTTGTGGCATGCGGGCTTAGTTGCCCCAAGACATGTGGGAATCTTAGTTCCGGGCAGGGATTGAACGCAAATCCCCGACAGTGGTAGGAGGATTCTTAAGCACTGGACCACCTGGGGAGTCCCAGGACTCTTAATGTATTTAAGAATATGTTGATAGACCTTGCGTCTGGTACCAACATCAGGAAGGATATTTACCTCTTTTGACTAAATATTAGAAAAGCATTTCCAACTTTTCTGGCCTATAACTTGACTTACAGTTAATAAAAATGCTTAAAGGTGGGAGACAGAAAATAATGTTTAAGGGTGTGCCGTTTCTTTGAGGCACTTCAGAGTGCTGGTTTTTAGAAATAGGAGCAAGCATGATTAGTTTTTGTGGCCATAATGTAAAAATGAGTGTTGATTTGGAGCAGGGGGCGGAAAAAAAACCCTCTCCATCCATGCGTTTCGTCCTGGTTTAATTGCTTGGTTGGATGAAATGTCAAACTTGATAGATTATTAGAGCTGTTATTTTGGTGGTTAAACAATAATGGAACTGTTTGGATGTTTGCAAGGAACACTGCGCCCTGTGTTTGGACTTTGCTCTGGAGAAAGTTTCAATTGTTCAGAAGCAGTACTAGTTACAAAATGCAGCTTCTGTGGCTCCTAGCACAGCTGTCTAAACCACTAGCTCTACTGGGGCCTTTGGACAAGCATTGTTTAACACTTTGGGAAACAATTTGTGTTTCTGATTCCAGAATGTCTGTGGTTGTTCGTGACTAGTTGGGAGACCTAGAAATGGGAGAATGGTATTACGTGTGTCTAAGTTAAGTCCAGCCTTTTTTTTCCTTTAAGCATCTCTAGAACAAACTCCATCTTTCTCACTGGGGTGGGGATGGGTAGAGGTGGTTATGATGAGACTGTTGATTCCCTGGGCCTTTTCTCTCCTAGTTATTGACATGTTGTTGGGCTGTGTGCCCACCTATGGAGGACTTGGGTCGTTATAACTATACAGTACTTCTCCTTCTGTCTAATTTTACCCTAAGGGTTCTTGTGTTGTAAGTGATGGTGGAGTAAAGGTGGTAGTTCACTTTCAGGAAGAAGCCCAGATGAGCATAGAAAGTAAAATTTTGAGCTTGAGGCTTGTGTCCTTTGAGGCGTATTCCTGCTTCTATACATATGATAACTGGCTGAGAGAATCACAGAGGAAGCATCATTGACATTTTTTCCACCAACCTCACCCTCATGTTTTAGAGACTTTTGTAGCAAAGGCTATTTGTAGTGAGAAGCCTGTCCCATGTGAGGTGCCTACCCGATCTGGTAACCACATCTTTCACAGTTTATTTGTCTAATTGCCATAGTTCTCTGGTGCTTTTGAGTTCAAGCAGGGCACTTTGGGCCGCATGCTGAGCTGAAATTGCGGTGAGAGTTCACTCTGCGTGGGTTGCCTCTGCTGCCTCCTGGCTCTTTGCAGAATCTGACCCTGGGGAAGCTCTTATAAAGCCCCGGGAGGGATGGGGCACAGGCACCACCTGAGATACACTTCAAATGGTTGAGCCAGCAACCAACCCACACTTAAAGAATCTTTTTTTCTTTTTTCTGTCTGGGTCGAAGGGACAGCAGAATAATATGAAATATGCTTGCCTTACAAACGATTTGCCTTCCTTATTTCCCCATAGTGGTTGGATATTTGGACTAGTAATTGCACCTTTATGGTCACGTACGTCCCTTTCCCCCAACATCTCTAAGCCTTGGCAGTAATCTGTGCTCTATCTCTATAATTTTATCCTTTTTGAAATGTATGGAAATGGAATTGTAACAATATGTGGCATTCTGAGATTGGCATTTTTCTCTTAGCATGACGCCCTCCATCCAAGTTGTATTTAGTCATGTTGTATTTAGTTGTATTTAATAATGCTTTTTATTGCTAAATAGCCTAAGTAGTATGGATGGGTCACTATTTTTTTTTTTTTAATTGTAGTATAGTTGGCTTACAATGTTGTTTTCATTTCTGGTGTACAGCAAAGTGATTCAGCTTATATATATATGTGTGTGTGTGTGTGTATATATATATATTCTTTTTCATATTCTTTTCCATTATGGTTCATCACAAGATACTGAATATAGTTCCGTGCACTGTATAGTAGGACCTAGTTTTATCTATTTTACATGTTGTAGTTTGTATCTGCTGATTCCAAACTCCTAATTTATCTCTCCCTCACCCCTTTTCCCCTTTGGTAGCCATAAGTTTGTGTTCTATGCCTTGGATGTATCTCAGTTTTTTATCCATTTACCTATTGTTGGGCATTTGAGTTGTTTCCAGTTTGGGGCTGGTACAGATAAAGCCGTTATGAACATTTGTATACAGGTATTTGTATGGATACAGGTTTTAATTTCTCTGGGTTAAGTGCCCGGGAATGTAATTGCTGAGTCTCAGAGTAAGTATATCTTTAGTCTCTTAAAGAAACTACCAAACTATTTTGCCCAGCACTGTACCATTTTACAGTGTGTCCCACCAGCAGAGTATGAGATCCAGTTTCTCTGCATCCTCGCCAGCAGTTGGTATTGTTCCCATTTTTAAACTTTTTAAAACAAGTAGCGTGTATGGTTTTTAAATTCATCAGATTACTTGTAAAACTGATTGGATTGACAGAGAGCAGAGATTTTTGAGTTATGGTTAGCCCTCCGTGCAGCTGTGTCTCAGGACAGTGGTCAGTGGTCTGTTGACCTGCTTTTTAATCCTCTGCCCTGGTGAAGAATCCACGTGCAATGCCGGAGACCCCAGTTTGCTTCCTGGGTTGGGAAGATCCGCTGGAGAAGGGACAGGCTACCCACTCCAGTATTCTTGGGCTTCCCTGGTGGCTCAGCTGGTAAAGAATCCGTCTGCAGTGTGGGAGACCTGGGTGCAATCCCTGGGTTGGGAAGATTCCTGGAGAAGGGAAAGGCTACCCACTCCAGTATTCTGGCCTGGAGAATTCCATGGACTGTAAAATCCATGGGGTCACAAAGAGTCAGACAGGACTGAGCGACTTTCACTTCCACTTTGGTGTCCTGGAGAGAGGGAAGACTAACCAAGACTAACCTTGGGGGAGGCATGGACCATGAACATGAGACTCACATTCCCCCTTACCTAGCAGGACCTGGCACATCTCTGCATCTGCCTCAGAATAACAAACCAACGAACCAACTGCTGTCCCAACACTGAATTCTGGTTAATTCTTTATAGGTTTACCTCAGTGAATGCAGCCTTAAATATGCTGAAAATTTGGCCCACAATGGCCCTAAGAACTTGTTCAAATTGTTCTGAACAATTTATCCTTCAAATTTCATTGTCTTTGTCCAGTGATCTTAGGTACTTTATTTACTTCATTTCTGATAATGTTAATTAGCTTACGCTGCTCATTTAAGTACTAAAATTGCACAAAAGGGTATGTAGGAAACAGAGAGTAAACCTTTACCCCTCCAAAAAGTAACTACTATTGAGTGACTCTAGACTTTTGAGCTATGTTTTATGTCTCTCTCTATATGTATGTATGTATTCTGTGTGTGTGTTCTCCACCTGCTGCCTGTACTGATCCCCCGCCCCCCGCCATGGATGGTATATTGTGGGCATTTTTCCCTGTGATTCTTTTTTAAATGTTCAAGTGAAGTAAGTGAAGTTGCTCAGTTATATCTGACTCTTTGCGACCCCATGGACTGTAGCCTACCAGCCTCCTCCGTTAATGGAATTCTCCAGGCAAGAGTACTGGAGTGGGGTGCCATTTCCTTCTCCAGGAGATCTTCCCAACCCAGGGATTGAACCTTGGTCTTCCACATTGCAAACAGACGTCTGAGCCACCACAAAACTTTGGGTTCCTTTCTCTAACTCCTTTTGTTCTATTATAAATAAGATGAGAGTGATAACTTTGAAAGACCCAAATAGTGTCTTTTACTCCTTGTTACTTGAGTTTGAATTGAAATAAGTGTGTGGCTTTATTTGCAAGTAAATCCTTAGAATTCTAGGTGTTGGGCTCTGTCTCTCCTGCTGCTACTGCTGCTAAGTCGCTTCAGTTGTGTCCGACTCTGTGCGACCCCACACACGGCAGCCCAACAGGCTCCACACCCCTCCCCACCCCCCCATCCCTGGGATTCTCCAGGCAAGAACACTGGAGTGGGTTGCCATTTCCTTCTCCAATGCAGAAAAGTGAAAGTGAAGTTGCTCAGTCGTGTCCGACTCTTAGTGACCCCATGGACTGCAACCCACCAGTCTCCTCTGTCCATGGGATTCTCCAGGCAAGAGTATTGGAGTGGGGTGCCATTGCCTTCTCCGTCTGTCTCTTCAGTCTGTTGTAAATAATGCAAGTCTGACTTTATGATATGATCTCTTCCAGAGCCTTGAGGGAAGCAAGAACTGTGAGTGCAGTAATCATTAAGAGCGTGTATAGTCCTCTGGGTATTTGTCCACTCTTTGGCTCTTAGTCAGATGGAGTGTTTCCTTAAGTGCTGCTGAAACGCACAACTTGGTTTTCATTTTGAAATCTCTCCTGTCTTCTCTGCCTCTTCCATTACTTTGATTACCTTGATGGGACATTCGGGTTGTGAAGTCTTACCCTTTTTATTTCCATAGCCTACAGAAGCCAGTATGAAGGGTAACTGTAGGTGAACAGGTAATCTTATCTGTATGGCTTAGCAGTCACCCATCAAGATGAATCAGGTGTCAACAAAGGTCCTCTAGACTTAGGAAGCTGAAGGAAGGTAACCTTAGCTGGTGGCATTTTTAGTGGAAACCCGGGTGAACAATTTAGGAAGTTTGACTTACTGGAGGCGGAGCATGAGCAAGGAGAGATAGAATGAGAAGAGGATGGGCAGGGGAAAGAGAGAGAGAGAATGTGTGGATGTGTATTTGGGGAAGAGACGAATCCAGAGCTACAGAGTAAATAAGAAATATGGGGACTTTCCTGGAGGTCCACTGGTTGAGACTTTGCCTTCCAATGCAGGGAGTGGGTGTTGATCCCTGTTCAGGCAGTTAGGATCCCACATGCCTCAGAGCCAAGAAACCAAACCATAACCACAAGCAATATTGTAACAGATTCAATAGAGACTTTGAAAATGGTCCACATCAAGAGAATCCTTTTATTTTTAAATGTTTATTTGTCTGCACTGGGTCTTAGTACTGGTCTGCAGGATCTTCAGTCTCCTTGAGGCATGTAGGGTCTAGTTCCCTGACCAGGGATCAAACCCAGGTGTTAGCCACTAAACCAGCAGGGAAGTTCCCAAAAAATATCTTTAAAAGAGTAAAAAAAGAGTTATGAATTAAGGAAATCTTCAAAGTTGAATTACAGGATCTTTTTTCTGAGAAGGTGGCTCCTGGGGAATAGGACATGAGCTTACCAGTCACTTCATTATGAAGCTATTGGGGTTGCTTAGGTGATGGAGTTTGATGACAGGGGCCTTCTCCCTGCCTTTCTTCTGTATTAGCAGCTCTGCTGCTGCTGCTGCTAAGTCGCTTCAGTCGTGTCCGACTCTGTGCAACCCCATAGACAGAAGCTCACCAGGCTCCCCCGTCCCTGGGATTCTCCAGGCAAGAACACTGGAGTGGGTTGCCATTTCCTTCTCCAATGCATGAAAGGGAAAAGTCAAAGTGAAGTCGCTCAGTCGTGTCCGACTCTTAGCGACCCCATGGACTGGAGCCCACCAGGCTCCTCCATCCATGGGATTTTCCAGGCAAGAGTACTGGGGTGGGGTGCCATTGCCTTCCCCGGTATTAGCAGCTCAGGGGGATAAAAAAATTAAGAAATAGCTTTGTATAGAAAATTACACCCATCCAGTGATGTTCAAGATTTCTGTTGCCAGATTTCTAAAGAGAGCTGTCCAGGATAGCAGTTTGGTCACATCGCAGACTTCTTTCTCCCAGTCTTGTCATCAGGTCGTCAGACTGTGTCCCGTCAGCTTTGGAGTCTTCCTTCCTGTGGTCTTGCTCCTCTTTCAGTTCCCGGTATTTCACTGTGCCTGAGGTAGGCAGCTGTGGTGCCCTTGGTATTGGATACCTTTCTGTCCTTTGAAGTATTATGCCGCAGTGGATAATAAAGTGCCCAGATTACATTATAGAACAGATTGTGGGAGCTGTACCCGCGGGGGCAGGCTTGGCTTGCATCCACACCCTCCTGCAGCTCGCGGGTGGTTTTGCCGCACAGTGCTGTGAAGCGGGTTGAGCCTCGTTCAGTGTCGGGCCCTATATCCAGACACTAAAGTGGCTCTTTAAAAATTAAAGGGACCGACTTCCTGGTCCTTCTGGCCCCAGGATGGAAAGATCCCTGCTGTGGCGACAGCCTCTGACTCCCAGGAGAGGCCATCTTATCCCACAGGGTTGTGCTTCCAAACGTCACAGAAAGCCTGCGATGTCTGATGCTGTGGTGATAAGTTGGCATCTGGGTACTTGCAAGACATATGAGCTCTGTAGCACCCCATGGTTTGAATTTCTGGGCAAAACTACCTCATCAGAAAATTGAAAGCCTCTCCTTTCAACCCGTGCCTTCGGGGAGGTTTTCTCCTTTGTTGTATTTGACTATTCTGTTGAGCCAAGTGAACTTTAATTTTCACAGCTGTAAAAATTCCATTAAGCCTCTTGTATTGCATCCCAGGTGTGAAAACGTCCCTGTCTAACAGGGCTGTGGGTGACGGTGAAAATCCTTAAGAGTAGTGAGGATAATTGCCTCTGGAGGCTTGAAGAAAATACCAGTCCAAAATAAATACAGTTCAGTTGTTATATAGTCTTATTAAAAAAAATATTTATTTTCGCTGTGCTGAGTCTTCGTTGCTGTGCACGGGTTTTCTCTAGTTGTGGCCAGCAGGGCCTGCTCTCTGCTCTCTCGGCATGGTTTTCTCCCTGCAGTGGCTTCTCTTGTTGTAGAGAATGGGCTCTGAATGCACGGGCTCAGTAGTTGGCTCTGAGGCATGTGGAACCTTCCAGGAACAGGGATGGAACACCTGCATTGGCAGGCAGATTATTATCCACTGTACCACCAGGGAAGTCCAGTTGTTATATTCTTGATGGTTCTTGTGGGTGAGGGGACTAATGTCTAAGACCTGCTCTGTGAGACTCCTGTTCAGTTTGGGGGTCTTTGGTGGGGGTGGGGGGTTTGGGGAGGGAGTGGTAACAATACTACCAAAAGAAACACGCTTTATTTTACAGCGCTTAGGGAACAGAACTATGACCTGTCTCTCAAAACATGACCCAAGGGCTGTTTGTATCAGAGTCACTTAGGAAAGGGAGATGCTTACTAAACATTCCCATTCTGGGGCCTCCTTCCACTTCTGCTAATTCAGAGTATCTGAGAGACTGGATTGGGAAGTGATAACTTTTCAGTAAGCACCCCTATTGATTCTCAAGTACCCCTAGAGTTGATTCTTAAGTATCCTAAAGTCCTCTTCGTTTTTCATGCTTAATTTCTGATTTATTAGATGATTGCTATTTGGTTGACATTCATTGTCTTTTTTGAAGAGTAGGTACTCTAATTTAAAGAAAAAAAGGGGGTAAGTTATGAGATTCCTAAACATTCAGGATTAGAATTTGTCAGTGTCTCTAATTATCAACAAAGTAGGAAAGCCACTGGTTCCTGGAAATTTTGGTTTATCAATTCACTGTTTTCTCAATCGGTAAAAGGATGTGGGGGAAAAAATAGAAGGATGTGGACATAAATAAGATTAATTTTGTTGAAAAGAGGAAATGTGCAGGATTACTTAGGATGCCAGAAATGGGGAAGCAGGTGAAAGGGATGCGTGGAGAGGAAAGAGAAGGGGAAAAGATTCAAGTAGTTCGTAAACAGTAAACAATTTAAAACTTTAAACTGGATTTTAAATTTGTTGCTCAGTCGCTCAGTCGTGTCTGACTCTTTGGGACCCCGTGAACCCCAACACACCATGCTCTCCTGTCCTTTGCTGCTGCTACGTCGCTTCAGTCGTGTCTGACTCTGTGGGACCCCATAGACGGCAGCAAGTTTGCTCAAAGTCATGTCCAGTGAGTTGGTGATGCCATCCAACTGTCTCATCTTCTGTCCTCCACTTTTCCTCCTGCCTTCAATCTTTCCCAGCATCAGGGTCTTTTCTAAAGAGTTGGCTCTTCCATCAGGTGGGCAAAGTGTTAGAGCTTCAGCGTTGGTCCTTCCAATGAATATTCAGAGTTGATTTCCTTTAGGATTGACTGGTTTGATCTCCTTGTAGTCCAAGGCACTCTCAAGAGTCTTCTCCAACACCACAGTTCAAAAGCATCAATCTTCGGCAATCAGCTGAGGAATATTTGAATATATGCTTGTTGTAAAAAGAGCATTCAAACATTGATAAAGCTAAAATACCTCCTTGATCTGCTCCCATTTCAGTTCCCACCATATCTTTTTGTATATATTTGGTAACTTTTATGGAGTTGAAAGAGTACAGAATTCTAAGAAATGAGTATTTTAATTTCTTTTGACACCTGCTTGTTTAAAATGTTAAGATCTATTAGAAAAAAAAACCCAAAGGTGGGCTATAAATGACATTACATATTTCTGTTCACGTAAAACAATGGGTATGATGTTTGCAGAGAGTGTGTGTGTGTATATGTACATACACATGCATACATACACACCTGCATATATTAAATATCTCTTATGACTACACATCAGAAGTAAACCTATAGCGCCTTGGGTGATGAATTACTTGTTTGAGTTTTATTTTTTATTTATATATATACTTTTTTTGCTCTGAGTTTTAAGATAGTATATTGAAAGAACTTAAGCACAAAACCACGATTATCTTGCTTATTTCTCACACAGTCTCATATTCTTATTTTTTTTAAGATTTTTTTTTTTTTAATGTGGACCATTTTTTAAAAGTCTTTATTGAATTTGTTACAGTATTGCTTCTGTTTTATGTTTTGTTTCCTTACCATGAAGCTTGTGGGATCTTCACTCCCTGACCAGGGATCGAACCCATGCCCTCTGCACTGAATGGCCAGGGAGGTCCCCCAGTCTCACATTCTTAGAGTTTCCATTTAACCTTACAAAATCTCAAGTGCCTGAAGCTATTAGTTCAAATGTAGCATCTTTTTAAAGCGTCCATCTGTATTTCTCAGCCTTTCCCGATTGAAAGAGGGAACACGGATGGAGTGTGGTTCTGTTTGGGGGGAACTGTTCAGAATACTGTGCAGAATCCCACAGAGGGAAAGGGTAATCTGAAATGGCCCTCCTCACCTGCTGAGCGGTGCTTGTCTTAGCAGAATTAGGAAGTTCCCATGCTTCTGTTGCTCCTCACATCGTTTACATTTATTTCCTGGGCACAGAACCATCTGGACTTTCCCTTCCTCATTTAAAGTTTGCTAATATAGAGTGAGTCAGAAGTGTCTAACAATCCTCTGTCTTTGTTTCCGTATTTGTCTCTACTCTGTGTACCTTGAGAGCTGCTCCATCTTAGGATGTTTGTGACTTATCGTCAACGACAGAAATATGTTTTAAAGTGTGGTCCGTGAGATAATGGCTGTCGACTGCTGTAAAGATGCTTCTGTCATTGGAAAGACTAATTAACACATACCGTAGGAAAACTTCTTTAAACACAGCTATTTTCTGAAAAAAGGAAAACACTGAGGGGGAGGAAATAAAGGAGGGAACATTTTATAAAACCTTCTAAAAGCCCAGCATGGTTATCCTGCTGGAATAATGTAATTAAGGGACATTGAGTTGGATAAATACCATTTTTTTTTTTTAACTAGCTCCATGAAAAGGAATTGAATTAAATAGCATAGTTTTTGAAACCCTAATTCTGACAATCTACATGTACATTTTAATGAGTCCTAACGTTTACCGAAGGACAGACTGGGTTGGCAGCTACATCCAGAGTCTGATGCCTTGAGAGACCTACCTGACGGGATGAACAAGGCTAGGTGTGGTGGCTTTGAGAGTCCATGCTGAGGAATAGCTGATGACTGTGGGAAATTTGGAGCAGGGAACAGAAGGATCTGATGGGAACTCTAGTTTCTTTCTTGTCAAATGAACACACAGGGGAAGCAAGGACTTCATCTTTTGTTTTCTTTGTCTAGCACCACTGCCAGTTCTAGCCTGTCAGGGCAAATTCAATAATAATTAATAGCTGTTGATGAGCCAGTTGTTCTAGAATCAGTTTTTTTTTTTAATAAATGACCAATAAATGAGACTTGCCATAAATTTAAGGATTCTTTTTTCTTTTAGAAGTAAGTGTTAATGTGATTTTCACAGCCTCCTATGGTTCCTTAAACATCTAGTAGGTGTGATGGTGGATAATTTAGCTTTAGCATAGAGAATATGTGGCCGCTGATTAAACAACAATAACAACAACAACCCTCCCGTGTATCTGTGTTAATTAGAGAACATGAGTTGTCTCTGGAATCAAAGAGGTCAAAGAAGGCCTGGTGGGGAAGGAGCAACGAGCCTGGTCAGAACTGACAAAATTCACTCTAATGATTTGACCAGCTAGCCCTGACTGGGCACGTTCCCTCAGTCCTCTGACCCAGATGCTCCAATTTGTAAACGTGAAGTGACTTCCTTATCAGATTCTTGGGGTAATCTGCAGAATTTCAGTAATCTTGCTGTCCTGAGCCCCGAGGCTGTTTTCAGGTGAAATTTCAGAAGGTGACTGGCTACAGGAGCTTCCCTGATGATCAGCAGCCTGGAAATAGGTCCACCTGCCTCCTGATAACTAGCTTTATATTTAAAAAAAGAATCAGTGGGGCACCTCTTCTTTTCTGGGTTGCAGTTGATTGCGGTTGGCTCAGGCTGAGTTGTTTGGGAAATAGTCTTGCCTGGCATGAGTCAGCACTGCCCTGGGTAAACCGCCTGCTCTGTTGCAATCTTGCTTACCAAAGATACGTCCCCAGGCAGCACCATTCACTGCCTGAAAGCCACTGCTGTTGGCTCCCGAGATGATCTCATCTCAACGGGGCTCCAAAGACCTCAGCAGCGGCAGGAACCGGAGGCAGCTGGCTGGCTGCCCTGGCCATGTTTTGAAATAGGCAAAAGCAGGTAACCCCAGACTCTTTTCTCTTGAGTGTCATGAGCCAGACCAAGCTGCAGCAGAAACTGGAGTGAGCCTTAGTCTTCAGATGTGAGGCAACGCCAGATTGATTTGGTTGTCTGAAAGTCAGTCCTTGAGCTCTTTGGAGGGGACCTGAGGGGAAAAGTTTCATTTTGTTTGGGATGTGGTTTTGGACCTAATAAGACCGTTTTTTTATATAACCTCAGAGAAATAAAAAATGTTAGGTTTACAGCTTTATCTGTCTTTTGCTCTGGTATTCTCTGTTCTTTCTGTGTCTTGTAAGAAATAGTTTAGTCACAATAACCCATTGTTAGAGAGGGGCACACACACTTGCTTTTCTGCTTACTGACCGAGACTACTGAATTGTAGAGAACACAATCTTAGCAGGCCGTTTCCGATGTGTTAGGAAGAACCTCCCCTCTTCCCGCACTCTGTTCAGACTGCTGCCCGATTTCCTTCCTGTTGTTCACCTCTCAACTTCATAGAGCTTCAGCCTCATCACTGGGCAGTAATCCATCCGCCCCTTCAAGTTTGCCCCTGCTCCTTGCAGTTAACCCTGTAGGGTCTGTGTTCTCTTTTACTTCAAGCCTTTGCACAAGCAAGCCCTCTCTGAGACAACCTGACCCAGCATAAGCCGGCCGACTGGCTCTAGCCTGGAAATCACTTCTGGGAAGTCTCCTCTTACTCACCAAGACTGGATGAGTGCTCGGGAGAACCCTGTGTTTCCCTCCATCACAGGATATGTTTGAGAAGCAGCACCGATTTTGTTAGAATTATATCCAGTGTGCTTGGCACAGGTTCGGTTCTCAGGAAGGGAAGCATGATCATGAACCTACGCTGAACTTCCTCAGCTCTGATCCTGTTGGCAGTTGTTTGTTACTTTGGCTTCTGTCCCCATCACCCTGTTTCTGTTTTCCTGAAGATTGCAAGGAGACTCTTAATTTCCAGACCCAGTGTCCTGGTCCTGATTTCAGCCTCCATCTCACTTAATCTCTGCCTGCCATTTGGCACTATTGAACCGTTCTTTTTATCCTGCCCCCAGCAACCCTCTTCCTGTGGCTTTGAGGCTCCAGAGCATTATTCCATTTTGTTCTCATTTTCTTTTGGTTAGTCCATAAATGTCGAGATGCTCCAGGGCTTTGTCTTGGGTTTCTTTTCCCTCTTCTCCCGCCCGCTTCCTCTCAAGACCTCAGATAGGTCCATGAATTCAGCTGCCTGTCTTCAGTGTGCCTTACCAGCCCAGCTGTGTCTCCCAAACTTCAGATCCTTACTTCCAACTTGACAAGTATTTTTAAAAAATTTGTTATTTATTTTTAATTGGAGGATAATTGCCTTACAATATTGTGTTGGTTTCTGCCATGTGCCAACATGAATCAGCCATAGGTATACATGCGTCCCCTCCCTCTTGGACCTCCCTCCCATCTCCTACCCCATCCCAACTCTCCAGGTTGTCACGGAGTGCTGGCTTTGAGCTCCCTGTGTCTTACAGCAAATTTCCACTTGCTATCTAATTTTGCATACATAGGTTTCAGTGCTCTTCTCTCAGTTCATCCTACCCTCTCCTTCCCTTCTTGTGTCCACAAATCTGTTCTCTGTCTGCATCTCCACTGCTGCCCTGCAAATAGGTTCATCAGTACCAACTTTCTAGATTCCACATACATGCGTTAATGTACAATATTTGTTTTTTGACTTATTTCACTCTGTATAACAGGCTCTAGGCTCATCCACCTTATTAGTTACTGAGTCAAGTGCGTTCCTTTTTATGACTGAGTAATACCAGCTTGACAAATCTTGCCAGGCTCTGTCCAGCTGGGTCGTTCAAAGTTACCAGGGTCATTCAAAAGCCATTTTAAATTCAACACGTATAGAACAAGTCATTTTCTCCCCTCCCCAGTATCTGTTATCTGCTCATGTTGCTATGTTTGAAGTCTGTTGATTATATGCACCAAACCTTCCTCTTTCATTCTCCTTATGCCTCATGTCTCTAAATATGCTATGTCTATGGTTGCTCAACCCTTTCGATTATATTGGAGTGCTGTTTGATGTATGTCTTTTCTTCATTCCCACTGTACTGCTTTCATTTATCAGAGGTCAAAAACTAGATATTTTGTTTAACCAGCCCTGAAGCTTAAAATTTTGCATGTGAACACTCTTAGGCAGGGCCTGCTCTCTGCCAGGGTTACAGATACTCCCCACTCTTATACAATGAAGATGTCACACTTTACATACTTTGCCTCTAGGAATTTGCTTCTGTAACTTCTGATTCAGAGCCTTATCAGACCTTATGTGCTTTTGTCATGTTACCCTACATCTTCCACTGCTCCAGTACTTCTCATTTCTTGTTGCCAGAGTTGTGTTGCTGCTGCTGCTAAGTCCCTTCAGTCGTGTCTGACTCTGTGCGACCCCATAGACGGCAGCCCAGCAGGCTCCCCCGTCCCTGGGATTCTCCAGGCAAGAACACTGGAGTGGGTTGCCATTTCCTCCTCCAATGCATGAAAGTGAAAAGTGAAAGTGAAGTCGCTCAGTCATGTGCGACTCGTAGCAACCCCTGGGACTGCAGCCTACCAGGGTCCTCCGTCCCTGGGATTTTCAAAGCAAGAGTACTGGAGTGGGATGCCATTGCCTTCTATGAAAGTTGTGTTGCTGCTAAGTCGCTTCAGTCGTGTCCGACTCTTGTGCGATCCCATAGACAGCAGCCCACCCGGCTCCTCTGTCCCTGGGATTCTCCAGGCAAGAACACTGGAGTGGGTTGCCATTTCCTTCTCCAATGCATGAAAGTGAAAAGTGAAAGTGAAGTCGCTCAGTCGTATTGGACTCTCAGCGACCCCATGGACTGGAGCCTACCAGGCTCCTCCGTCCATGGGATTTTCCAGGCAAGAGTACTGGGGTGGGGTGCCATTGCCTTCCCCGAAAGTTGTGTTACTAAAGGCCAGATCTAATCTTTTTATTCTCAGGATGTCAGAATGGCGTTGGGTCTCTGTTTCCTCCTTAGCTGGAGGGGTAAAATCCTTTACAGTTTGACCGTACCCTACCTGTTACTCTTGCTTGTTTTATTTTTAATTTTTTTTTTTATTTTTTTTTATTTTTAATTTTTAAATTTTATTTACTTTTCCTTTTTTTTTTTTTTTACTTTTTGGCTGCACTCTGTAGCATGTGGGATCTTAGTTCCCCAACCAGGGGTTGAACCAATACCCTCTGCATTAGAAGGCAGAGTCTTTGTTAACCACTGGACCACCAGGGAAGTCTTAACTCTTACTTGTTTTATCTTCCTCCCTCTCCTTTTCCCGGCCATTTCTCCTTTCTCCAACCTCACTGACCTTTTAATTTTTCCAGTCCCTGAGATTATACCACGTCCTTTTAGGACACTGCCTTTTCCTAGGGGGTCCCTCCTTCTCTGACAGGCAAAGTTAGTCATCCCCTGGGAGACCTAGTTCATATGTTACACCTTCCCTGACTTCCTCTGGTAGAGTTCTTCCTCATTTGAACTTCTGCAGCAAAGCCTGTCTCTTCTGCTGGGTTGTTGAATTCCTTCACTGAACCTGGTCCTTGACCTGAAGCTTAGCACCATCAGACAGTGGCTGAAGTAGATCCCCAAGGTCAAACCACTAGCTTAAACATCTTTATTAGACTTGGCAGTATTAGAAAATCCATAAGCTCTCTAGTTAGAAAGCGTGGTTTTGGTTCCTGTTTAATGAACTTGAGCCCATAGTGCCTGTTCTTTATATGTCACTTGGAACCCTCAGGTAACCATCCAAAATTAATTTGAAGATTGATAGGACTTCCTGAAACCTAGTTCTAGATCATCACCTAAGTAGTATAGTACCTTACAGAATTATTCCCTTGTGTCATTTTATTTGATACCTATAAGACCCTGTGTTGGGAAGGCTTTATTATGCCTATTTTATCAGTGATTGTAAAGCTACTTCTGACATTGAAGCATATATTCATGTAAGACTCAGAGGGAAAACATGTTTTTACACTGCTGTAAGCACCTGGCCTCTCTCTTTATAGTTAAATACACCTGGGGTTCTACAGAAAAGGTGGTTGTTGTTTAGTTGCTAAGTCATGTCCATATATGTGACTCCAGGGACTGTAGCCTGCCAGGCCCCTCTGTCTAGGTAAGAATACTGGAGTGGGTTGCCGTTTCCTTCTCCAGGGGATCTTCCTGACCTAGGGATTGAACCCGTCTCCTGCATTGGCAGGTGTATTCTTTACCACTGCACCACCAGGGAAGCCCGGACAGAAAAGGTGCCTTTGCTCAATAGGTGAGTGCTGAAGGTCTTATTCTTTTGTAAGGTCACTTTATCTTCAGGGTGGATGGAGGAGGTACCTAGAGCCTGCTTGGCCTTGAAGAGGCCTGGACCATGGTCAGAGACCTTGTTCCAAAGGAATGGTACACCCACTCCAGCCTCCCAGGCTTTTCTGTTGTGCTTCAGATATCTAGAATTTATTAAAATCTACTCAATAGTGGAGTGTCAGACCAGGTTGAGGAGTGAAGGGAGTCATCACAAAATGGGATAAGCTGAGTGTTAAGAACAGAAGGAGTTTCACATTAATTCCAGTAAATGATTATGTTTATTCCCAACTTTTGGGGGACTAACAGGCCATATGTGGGACTGTGGAATTTGATTATAAAAAGAGGAACCATCAGGGGCTGGGACATAACCTCTGGTCTATACTGGCATGTGGGGTCCAGTTTTGGTCCTCCCATACTTAAGAGAGGAATAAAAATAATTAAAAAGTTTTTAAAAAAGTCTTTATTATTATATGTTAAAAAAAAAAAAAAAGATTTTAGCCTAGAGAAGCAAGAGCTGAGGGGTGGCTGATTACCATCTTCAAGTACAAGAATAGTTTTTGCCAGGAGTATTTTGATTAATTGGTCTTCTTGTACTTCAGAGATTTCCGAGGAAATGGGCTTCAATTGAAGGAGGAATGATTTTAATGAATATGAGAAAGAATTTCTTGATCATCAAAGTTGGGAAACCTTTGAATGACTGCTGAAAGAGCGTTGAATTTCTGACTGTCAATTATCCATGACTGTGTAACAGAGCATCCTAAAACTTTTGGTGGCTTCAGATGACATTCTGTTTGTGATTCAGTGCGTTAGTAATTCAGAGGAGGAGGACGTACCGCTTTGCTCCACTGATGTGATCCAGGATGACTTCACTCACGTGTCTGGGCCTTGGTGCTGTTGGCTGCGACATTTTGGTTGTCCTCTGTGAGGTCCCTCTCTCTCACAGCCTCTCATGATTCATTAATCCAGGCTCGGCAGCTTTTACATGTGCTATTTGGCTTCCCAGGGGGCCACAGTGCAGCTGCAAGACCTCTTAAGGTCTAGGCCCATGTTTCATACAGAGACTTCTGCCCCATTTTTTTGGACAAAGTAAGTCACACATGTAGCCCACATCCAAGGGGAGGGGACATGGGCACCACCTCTTACAGGACAGAGTGTCAAAGTCACACTGCAGAAGGGCATGCAGCATGCTTGGGATTATTGTGGTCAGTTTTGGAAACAATTGACCACACTGACCTTAGAGATTTTAAGTGAGATAATTATATCAATACATATTTATTGAGTAGGTAGTTTGGGCGTATACTTTACAAACTTGGCTGCATGTCAGAGTCATCTGGGAGATTTTTATAAGCACAGTCTCCTTAGGTATCACACATGTGACTCAGCATCTCCTGCGGGTGTTCACACATTCTGCATCCTTTCTCTCAGGTATCTGTCAGTAAAATGAGGCTGGGGTGAGGGGAGGGAATAAGACCGATCAAGCAGGTATAGCATATGAAGCAGAACGGCAGGTGGGGACTTCCCTGATGGTCCAGTGGCTAAGACGTCTGGCTCCCAATGCAGGAGCCCTGGTTTCATCCCTGGTCTGGGAACTGGAGCCCACATGCTGCAACTGAAGATCCTACATGCCACGACTAAGACTTAGTGCAGCCACATAAACAGGGAAACGAAGAAGCATGGCAGGTACCTTACAACAGGCCTGCTGGTGTCCTCGTGCTTCTAGGGCTTGGCTGATGACAGCTTTGCCTGGCAACCTCCACCTTCCAGGCTGAAGCCTGTGAATTACGTCTCACTTAGTCAGCAGATCACCAAAGGATTGTTTCTTGATGCCTCACTTATGTTTTCTCCAAGTTCCTTTTCCTTCATAGCACTTTCTCCTTCATAGCAATTCCTAGTTTATAATGAAATATTTGTGTGATTATTTGACTGGTATATAATAGATAAATGTAGGTTTGCTTTGCTTTCCAGTATCTTGACATAGTGTCTGTCTCATAAAAGGTACTCAGTAACTATTTGTTGAATGAATAAGTGGTTGATTGAAAATGTGAATGAATGAAGTGAGATTTGAATTTGGTTTTCATGGGTGATTAGAATTTTGGACAGGTGTAGCAGACGAATGGGAAATTCACATTCCTGAAGCAGAAGTTGTGGGTTATGTTACCCATATAATTTCAGAAGATTGGAGGAACTTATTTGGGAAAGATGAAGGGTTTGGTTTTGAGTGTCCTTGGTGTGCTAGATTTGAGGTCTGGATGTCGAGTAGGCATTTGGAAATTGCTGCTAACACTGAAGGGTGAGATTGAGTCCAGATACTTAGATTTGGAGTTGTCTGACTAAGATGGAGGAATCTGTCCACCAGATACTTAGTTAGCTTCCACTGTGTGCCAGACAGCAGTGTTGTCAGGAGGGTGAGCTGAAGCCTGATGGACGAGGAGATGACTTTGTGAAGCGCTCTGGAGGATGCTCCTGGCAGGAGAGGAGCCATGGTAATACATGAATTTTTTTTTTTTTTTTTTTTGAGGGAGTCAAAATAAAAGGAGACCACCAAGGGTCTAGAGGGAGGTGAACGGGAGTGATGGCGGGTAAAGAGGGGTGTGTGTGTGTGTGTGTGTCAGTCTCTCAATTGTGTCCGACTCTTTGCAGCCCCATGTAGCCTGCTCCTCTGTCCATGGGACTCTCCAGTCAAGAATACTGGAGTGGGCTGCCATTTCCTTCTCCAGGGAATCTTCCCGACCCAGGGATTGAACCCAGTTCTCCCACACTGGAGGCACACTCTGGTTTGAGCCACCAGGGAAGCCCCGACGAGAGTGGGCAGCATGAGGTAAAGTGGGAGAGGCAGGCAGGGCCCAGATCACCTGGGGCCTCTGTAGGCCATATAGGGAGTCTAGGCTTTACAAGAGAGCACGGTGGCTTTCAACCAGGAGAGTAACAGTATTTTATGTTTTATTTATTTTTCCAGAATATATATTTTAAAAGAGAAGTTTACCTTGACTACTGTGTGGAGAATAGAGTGGCAAAGAGGGCGCAAGGTCTTCCCTGGTGGTGCAGTGGTTGAGAATTGGCCTGCCAATGCAGGGGACGAAGGACGCTGACAGGCAACTAAGCCCCCGTGTGGTGACTGAGACTCGACGCAGCCAAAAATAAATGAATAAATAGATATAAAGAAACCAAACAACAACAACTCGAAGGGGTCAGTGAGGAGGAGTTTGCTCTAGTTCTTGAGAAAGATAATGACATGTAAGACAGGGTATGGCCGTGGACACAGGCAGGATGTTTGCAGGATATATTTTAAAAGTAAATCCAATAGCATTCACTAGAGAAGGAAAGCAAGAATGGTTAGTGCAGAGCCCCAGGGGACATTTTGGGGACAAAAGGAGGAACCAGGGAAGGACAGGGAGGAAAATGGGTCTTCAAAGGAGAGCCAGACTATTGTGTTTTCAGTGGGAACCAAAGGGAAGAAGAAGGTAGGCCATTGGTATCTGGGAGGTTGTCGAGGTTTGATGTAGGAAAAAGCCATGCATTTAGTCATCACAAGATCATTGATGACTTTGGAGAAAGGGCTTTTAGCAGAGAGGAGCAGAGTTCATGAACAACTGTGTGATGTGGAGGTGAAGTGGAGCACCATCTGTTCTGGGGGAAGCTGGGGATTGAAGAGGAAGAGAGACCGAACTGAGAGCTCACTTTGTGCAAGCGTGTGTATAGAGAGAAGTGTGTGTGCAGAGGCAGGCTTTCTAACATCTGTGATGGACCAGTATTTACTGGGCATGTATTCTGTGTCGTTCACGGTGCTGGGAGCTATACCAAGTCTATTCTGTGTACCTTTGTCTCAAAACAATTTCCATAGAAGTGTGGTGATCTCCAAGATGAATTTCCAAATTCTTGGGACAGATATAACCTTCCTTTGGAGTATGGGAAGAAATTATTAGAGCTACGTTTTTCTGTATTTTTATCTTACCTTTGAAATTTCTTTTTAGTATTATGCTGTAGATAGAACACTGTTTGTGAAGTGCTGTTGATCAGTTGCTAAGTTGTGTCTGACACTTTGTGACTCCATGGACTGCACCATCTCCTGGAGTTTGCTCAAGCTCATGTCCATTGAGCCGATGATGCCATCCAACCATCTCGTCTTCTGCCACCCACTTCTTTTCCTGCCTTCAGTCTTTTCCAACATCAGGGAAAGATGTCTTCCCAACTCTTTTCCTGTGAATTGGCTCTTTGTATCAGGTGGCCAGAGTATTGGAGCTTCAGCTTCAGCATCAGTCCTTCCAATTAACATTCAGTACTGATTTGCTTTTGGATTCACTGGTTTGATCTCCTCGCAGTCCAAGGGACTCTCAAGAGTCTTCTCCAGCCCCACAATTTGAAAGCATCAATTCTTTGGCAATCAATTGAAAGTAAGAATTGAAAGAATTGAAAACATCAGTTCTTCTTTATGGTCCAACTCTGTTTACATGACTACTAGAGAAACCATAGCTTTGACTATACATACCTTTGTCAGCAAGATGATGTCTTTGCTTTTTAATACGTTCGCTACATTTGTCATAGCTTTCCTTTCAAGTAACAAGAGTCTCTTAATTTCATAGCAGCAGTCACCGTCTGCAGTGATTTTGGAGCCCAAGAAAATAAAGTCTGTCGCTTCCACTTTTTCCTCTTCTATTTGTCATGAAGTGGTGGGACCAGATGCCATGATCTTAATTTTTTTGAAAATTGAGTTTCAAGCTAGCTTTTTCACTCTCCTCTTTCACTCTCATCAAGAAGCTGTTTAGTTCCTCTTTACTTTCTGCCATTAGAGTTGTGTCATCTGCGTATCTGAAGTTGTTGTTATTCTTTCTGGCAATCTTAATTCAAGCCTGTGATTCATCCAGCCTGGCATTTCCCATGATGTACTCTGCATATAAGGTAAATAAACAGTGACAATATACACCATGATGTACTGCTTTCCCAGTTTGGAACCAGTCAGTTATTCAATGTCCGGTTCCTAACTCTTGCTTCTTGACCTGCATACAGATTTCTTAGGAGACAGGTAAGGTGGTCTGGTATTCCCATTTCTTTAAGAATTTTCCACAGTTTGTTGTGATCCACACAAAGGCTTTACCATAGTCTATGAAGCAGAAGTAGATGTTTTTCTGAAATTCCCTTGCTTTCTCTACAATCCAAACAAATGTTAGCAATTTGATCTCTAGTTCCTCTGCCTTTTCTAAACTCAGCTTGTACATCTGAAAGTTCTTGGTTCATGTATTCCTGAAGCCTAGCTTGAAGGCTTTTGAGCATAACATTACTAACACGTGAAATGACCACACTTGTATGGTAGTTTGAACATTCTTTGGCATTGCCCTTTTTTGGGATTGGGATGAAAACTGACCTTGTCCAGTCCTGTGGCCATTGCTGTTTTCCAAATTTGTTGACATATTGAGTGCAGCACTTTTATAGCATCATCTTTTAGGATTTTAAATAGCTCGGCTGGAATTCATTATTTCCAATAGCTTTGTATATAGTAATACTTCCTAAGGCCCACTTGGCTTCACACATCAAGATGTCTGGCTATAGGTGAGTGACCACACCAATGACGCAGACCCACACATCTGAGTCATTAAGAGCTTTTTCGTATAGTTCTTGTCTAATTTGCTGTTAAATATAAATATATTGGAGATGTGCTAAATTTTTTTTTTTTTTTAATCAGTGGTCAGAAATGGTGGATTCTACTGGTCTGGTGATTGAGATGGAAAGGAAAGAAAAGGTAGAGAGAAAGATGGGAAATTAACATGCCAATTAGGCTACACAGTGTTTTAAACCTCTTAAAAACCCTGTGAAGTTATTTCCCCTGTTTTACAGACAGGAAAATGAGGTCTAGAGAAATTAACTTGCCTTAGATCATACAAGTTCAGTGATAGAACTGGAATTTGAAACTGGATCTGTTTTACTTAAAAGCCTTATCACTTCACTTATTCTCCCCGCTCTTTTTCTGCTTACTGCTTTTTCGTATTTTTCCATTTACAGCTGACAGTGATTCTACAAGGAACAGATTAAAATAACTATTCTGCAGTTTGAGGAATCTGAGGCTTCAGATGTACTCCTGACCCCAGTGTTCTCCACTTTACCACCATTGACTCTCCAGTGGATGGGACCCAGCTGAATTGTTTTGGTGAAGTAGATAGAGGAGATTTCTGGTTATCTGACAAAGAAAGAGTGGAAGAGGGCACAGGGGTTGGAAGATTCTTAGACAAAGGAGAAAAGAGTAATGGTTTCCATATTTTGAGCTCTTACTGTGTTGTTAAGGCTTTGGGTTCATTACCTCATTTAGATCCTACATTTTATAGATCTGAAAGGTGAAATTTAGGGAAGCTAAGCACCTCAGCTGAGGTCACACAGGAAGACTTTGAGTTTTGTCTGATTCCAGGTCCCATGTCCTAAATCCTGCATGGCTTTGCTCTTCAGAGAGATGCTATGAGACATCAACTAGAGATGAATAAAGATTTCCAAGCCCAAGGATGGCTTGGTCCCAGTTGTATGAATTTGTTGGAAACCCAGTAAATAAAGTCTTCTGACTTTTCTGTAACATTTGGTAGCTCAGGTGTGGAGAGATTGAGGAAAGGAAGGGGATGAAAGGGGTAGAATAAGAATTCAGTAAATTGGAAGAGGGCCTCAGAATATGGGAATGGCAGATCAAAATGGATCTAAGAAAAGTCGTATTTGAAGTTCATTGTTATGACAAATATTTATCATGGTTCTGTTTGATGCACAGCATTTTGGGATGTGGAGCAAAAGAATGCAGAGATGGATAAGATTGGATAAGATAGGCTCTGTGACCTGTAGAAGGTTAGAGAGGGAGATGGATTAAGTGTTTTGCCACAGTGTGTGATTGGAGGGTGTGTGGGAGGTGGAAGGCAAGGAGAGGTGTGGGAGTGTATTGTCCAGGTTGGCTCCTTGTAGATTGGAGGTGGCATCATGCAGGACTGGCCTGCTGAGCTCCATGTAGCATCTCAGGAAGCCATCTGAGGGTTTTGGTCGTTACAGTTTAGATCTGGTTCTCCTAAATGGATTTCGTTTTGTACCTGGAAATGATCAGGATTTTGGAGACAGGGTTGTGTTCAGACTTGAGTGACTGAGCCCAGAGTGGTGGTGGTGGTTTAGTCGTTAAGTCGTGTCCAACTCTTACAACCCCATGGACTGTAGCCTACAGGCTCCTCCGTCCAGGCCAGAATACTGGAGTGGGTTGCTATGCCCTCCTCCCAATACATTCCCACACAGGAACTGAACCTGGGTCTCCTGCTTTACAGGCAGATTCTTTACCAACTGAGCTTCGAGGAAATGTGGAATGCCAATTTTTATTTTAGAGTGGCTTCCTTTCCTGTTGACTGGATCTTGGATTTGTCTGGGACATTGCTGTTCAATATCAGGAGATCTGAAAACTGATGTTTAATAATAGCAGGCTTGCTTTCATGAGCATGGACTAATGTGATAGGATAGTTGGTAGGAGAGAGCACAGTTACAAAAGAGCCGAGATTCTTGATGGTGCACTGTGTGCTAGGTAGCACCCCAAATGCTTTGCCTGAAGGAGGACATTTAACTCTCCCAGTGATCCTCCTGCAAAGGAGACACAGTTATCCTCAGTTTACAGAGGAAACCCAAGGTTCTGTTCAAACTGGTAAGAGGCTGAACTGAGATTGGAACCAAGGCCCTCTGACTCCAGAAACTCATACCCCTGCTGCTGCTGTTCAGTCGCTAAGTTGTGTCTAACTCTTTGCTACTCCATAGCCTGCAGCACGCCAAGCTTCCCTCTCCTTCACTATCTCCCGGAGTTTGCTCAAATTCATGTCCATTGAGTCGGTGATGCTATCTAACCCATACCCATAACTGCTGCTATATGCTGTTTCCATTAACTTGATGAAAGAACCTTGTCCCACTGCAGAGAGGATGGTGTGTTACCTTACTGCAGTATTTCTCTGCCTTGGTTGGTTCTGAGTCAGTGTGGCCCCTTCTATTTTTTTCTAGGTTCCTTTGTTGACCACACTTTGATGTGACCGCATTCTTGGTTTAAATATATGAATGCCATCATCCAAGCCCTTCTACCCTCCTTTCTTCTTTGCTTTTGATTTGGAAGACATTGCATCTCTTTGGAGGGACTTCAGGTATCGGCACACATTGATTTTGTGATGAGTTTATTATCTTAATTTTACGGGTTAAATTACGGGATTCTTTGAGCTCCAGTCCCCGCTCCCGTCCCTTCACCACTGGGTTTAAGTTCAAATTCTGAGTCTGATTTTGGAATACTCAGTTTGGCTCCAATCCAGCTGTCCAGTTGAGCCCCGGCTCTCTGGATCATTTAGCTATTATTATCACTACCATCTCTCCCTTCATGGCCACTTAACGTCTCTAATCAAATCTAGTTACTCACCGAAACTGTGTGTCCTTGATTTCCTACTTGTGTGCCCTTGTTTCTGTTGTGTTTTCAGCTTGAAATGTCATTCTTCCTATGAAGCCTTGTCTTATTTCTCCCTGGGCGTAATCATTTCCTCCTCCGAGCCTCACGGCGGAGGATTCTTTTATGTCTGCTTTATGGCACAGCACACTTTATGCCGTATATTTCAGTTGTTTGTGTACATGCCTTTCTCTCTCCTGCTAGACCGTAACATCGTTGAGCAGGTCTACTTGGTTGACCTTTGTTTCTCCTCTAGACTCCAGTTCTGTTCCCTGCACATGGTAAGCAGTGGATATCTGTTGGATAAATGGATAAGCAGAATTTCAGATTTAAGAAAAAAGCTCACTGGTGTAGCTTTTTTCCCTCTTGCTTGCTTTTCTTCTTTGCTTTCCTTCTTTCTTTCTTTGCGCTGACTCACTGAACTTGTGTTCGCTACTGCCTTTTCTTACCCAGATTTGCCTCATTCTTTCCCCATTAGCAGTCACTGTGTGGGAGGGAGTACCACATGTTGTTGGTCAGTTTTCTCCATCCTTTGTGGCTCCAGATTCTCTCCAGGAATCCTGTGACCAACGTGGGAACCAAGTGGTGATTACATTCCAATCTTAATGAGAAGACCATGTGTAAAGAAGAGTCTTCAAGGTTTGTTAATATATGGCTTTCAAGTGGAAAACTTTCTGATATCTGTTTCAGGGGAATGGGATAAAAAATCCTTGGGTGCTCAGGAGGTAGATCAAGGTGTATATTCACACTGTGGGGTATGGGATGTTAGAGGATCTTGTTGACCAAGGGAATAATGCAGGAAGCCACAGAATCTTCTGCTGTTATTGATGAATCCCTGCATTTTTTCCACAGCTGGAAGAGACATTAGAGATGAATGTAGCGCAATTGTCCTCTTTTCCAGATGGAAAAGCAGACGCAAAGAAGCTAAATGACTCGTCCTTAAAAACTGGGGTATTCATTGTCCAGCGTTTATTCCCAACGCTGAATGTGGCTTGGGGGAACCACGGGCTCTTTGAAAACAGTGGAAGTTTGGCTTGAAGTGGAGGCTCTGGGTCTCTGAAACTGAAGGCTTCTGCAGTGCTGAAAAGTAAATTGAGGTTGGTAGCAGGTTGGATCAGGGACCAAGTTCACCAGAAGGGTCCTGTTAACTGTTGTGATCACTCGGCGAGGTTCCCTTCTGAGAATCAGCTCACTGGGGACTGTCCGACAGAGAGCTGCTCCTTCGACATTTGAAAAGAAGCCAATGTTTAATAATGAAAACATCTCCAAGTTTTCTTGTTCTTTTTCCCAGCCCTTACATCCTAAGTTTTGTTCCAGGCTTACTTTTCTTATCTCAGCACTATTTGTGTTAAGTTTTTATTGTTTACTCCAAGTCACATGTCAGTATGAAGAAGCCTGGGGAATCCAGGAAGTGTCTGAGAGGCTGATGATGGGTTTGGGGTGCTTTTTAGGTGCATCTTTCACCCGACTCCTAGAACTGTGTATTCTGTTGTCACTAAAATGCTGTCCAGTGAACCAGTGGTTTGGCAGATATGAAAGGTTACCCATTTGTGGCTAGGGAGCAGCCCTGTAAAGCGATCAGACGGCCCAGAACAGGAAGTCAAGTGCAAACAGGATGTGCTTGTCTTTACTGTGACTTGTACGCCTACATTTTGAAGCTTGGTGTGGTTAATAAGTCAAGAGATGAGCTTGGCTCAAGAGTCTCTGTTTCTGCTTTGAAAAGGAGCTAAGGCAACAAGACCTGTACTGCCCTTGCCTTAATAGAGGTGCAGATCTTTTTTTCTGGGGATCAGGTCACTCTTCCAGGCACGTGTGGTTCTTCCTGGCTTACACCATATTGCATCTGTGTTTTACAAAATGAAACCCCTGAACTGACTGCTGATCTGTTACTTTTGATAGATGCAAGATTCATGCTGTATTTGGTTATTTATTTTTTGATAACAATAAGAAATTTTAGCCTCTAAGTCACTTTTTAAATTACAGGTTCCTTTTATTGAATTCCAGGATTTCTAAATCTCCTTTTGAGTGTTTCTTGAGTTAGATAGTTTACAAATAACCGCAGGGTCTTTTTAGTCTTTCAAAATTTCCTTGAGTGTGGAGGCTGGATCTAATTGTAACTGCTGAACTGTTTTACACCTCAGCAAGTTTCTGGAATAATTTGCTTGGGGGTCACTCAGCTGGTAAACAATCTTCGAAACTCCTGTTTTTTGACTCTCCATTCCTCATTGCTTCCCACTGTGGAATCTGCTTTATTCTGTCTCTCTTGGATTCTTTGTGGATTATTAAAAAATGCTTGAGTTATTTTAGAACAGCACCATTCTGGTGAACTAATGAGTTCAGGGCAGGTGAAGCTTTGGGTAATATTATTTTGTGTAACCTGTATCCTTTCCACATTGCAAAGAAGACTGTTCTACTACTTTGCATTGATAATTCCAGGAGCAGATGGATAAAAGTAGCAGCACATCCCAACATCCATGAAAACAGCATATCTTCCTGGTATCGGGATGGATGTCTGTTTTCTTGAATCTGTCAAGGAGTGGTGAACATGAGGCAGTTTGCACTGTGTTGTGGGATATATAGGCAAAGAGTGAAACCTGAAGGCCGCGTAAGCACAGGTTTTCTTCACAAGGAGATAGTATGGAGTGAATACAAGGTTTTCTTTGTGGTCCTAGGTGAACTAGAAATCTCCATTTCTGCTTCTTGGGATAGATACTGGGCATTTCACATCCTGGAGTGAGCAGACAGCATTTCAGAAAGTCGGCATAGTTTTCAGATTGAGATTATATACGTTGAACCACCCAAAGGTCTTAAGGAGTTAGTCTGAATTCGTCCTGCCTTTATCCCGAGTCCCATCTGACTTGAGTGCAGTACACAGTTACAGAGCACCCGGCTGGGGGCACCGGAAGTGTGTGTCTTCCATTCCTCTCTGAATTTGGTTAACTGAGAGGCATTGAGGAGCTAAGGGAGAAAGTGTAAGTTGTCTCTGGGCTTTGGGGAAAATTGATAGATTCATTAGCAATGGGGTTGAATTGGAAGGAATGTAGCAGTGTAGGGCTGCACTTTAGATGGTTTTCCCAGATAGCTCAGTGGTGAGAAATCTGCCTACCAATACAAGGAGATGCAAGAGACGTGGGTTTGATTCCTGGATCAGGAAGATCTCCTGGAGTAGGAAATGGCAACCCATTCCAGTATTCTTGCCTGGGAAATCCCATGGACAGAGGAGCCTGATGGGCTGCAGTCTGTAGGGTTTTGAAGGGTGACTAAGCAGGCTGGCAGGCACTTCTGATAAACCACTTGTGTTGGAGACAGTTCTTCAGGGATTATAAATTAAGAGCTGCTGGGAGGGAACTGGAGTCATTTAGTTCTTAGAGGATCTTTGAAAGACTAGATTAAGCCCTATTAAAGGAATCAGTTTGTTTTTTGAAGTAGGGGATATAGCAGATAAACTGTCACAAGTAACCTTATAAAGAGTTTCTTTAAATTATTTTATTGAGCACCTATTATGTACTAGGGTCCAGTGTAAATGCTTGTTATTTTAGTCCTTTCAGTTACTGTTTCAGTGAAGCAGGTTCTGTTGTTCTTGAGGAAATGAAGGTTTGAAGAAAGTAGCAAGGAATCTAGAGTCTTTGTTCTTTATGCACCCAGTACATTTGGTTACATAAAGTACATCGTTTTGATCCCAGACAGGATCCCTGTCTGGAAGCTATGGCTTTCCCCAGGGCACAGGAGGCTACAAACCCCCTCAACTGGTCCCTCCCTCTGTGAATGTTTTTCAGCTCAATTACCAGTTACTCAGTCCCAGTATCTAGTGAAAACAACTTCTTCAGTCAGAAGGTGCAGAACAGCTTGTCTGGTAAATCTGTCCCCTGCACTGAGAGAACAGGGAGAAGCCGAGTCTTCTTCATCTTGGTGGTCTTCCTCATCAGTTTTGATGGAAAGAAGGATCCTCAGTAATTAAACTGCAGATCCGTTTATTCTGTTTTCAGTGTTGTCAAAGACTTCGCTCTGCACTGCTTTCTTCCCTGATTGACTCGCCCTCAGGGGCAGAGTGCCGGGGGCTGAAATGAAATGCGTAAGTTTCTCCGTTGCACTGTTCAGTCTGTCGTCTCTCCTGAAAGCTGGGCGAAGAAGCAGCCATCTAATCGGTCAGACCCCGAGGGTGCTATTTTGGTGCAGCTCCATTGGTTAGAATTACTTTGCCCTGAACTTCAGAGCAGATGCTGAGGTCCCTCTGCAGATATGTGTCATCCACTAGTTGGAACCAGGGAGTTTCCAGGAACATTTATAACTTGTAGTTATTATGTATGTTTTTCAGTTGTTTACAACAAACAGCACTTCAGAAAAAGAACTCATTTGTTATTGGTGGAAAGTGAAATCCCTCTCCTTCTTCCCTTCTTGTTGTCATTGTAACCCTTTCTCCCCCTTAGACCCTGTGCTGTTCTGGTTCTTACCTGCCTTTTGTCCTGTTTCTGGCCCACCTGGCTCAGGCTGTGCACTCAGTAGCGAAAGGCAGAGGTCTGCTTGGACTGTGTCTGGTCAAAGTCTGTCTCATTTATTTTCTCTGTTATCTTCTTCATGTGCTGTTTTCATCTTTCTGTGTATTCTTTGCCTCTCCATTGCAGCACTGTTTCAGACCACAGCCTCCAGGAGGGCACTGATGCCTTCTTTGCCTTCAGATGCAGGGGCGGGATGGAAGTGAAGAACGTGTCCATCTTCCAGGCTCTCCCTTTCTGGTTTGTTAATGCTGTAATAACTGCCAGTTGTAACATTTTTCTATTACTTTTTGAAGGTCAGTCTGTTCCCGTTCTTTTTTCTTTTTTTCAAGTAATCTTAGCAGACGCCTAAATTATCTTCAGCATATGTGAGGTAGGCATGTTATCACGAGAGCTTTCCTTAAAGGGACTGCTGTGGTTCTATGGGTTGAAAACCCGTCATTTGCTCACCACCCTGGAATTATGATGGTGGAGTTTTCAGGAGTGAACTTTTGTCCCTTCTCCCCAGTTCTGAAAGCCCTGATGCTGTTATCATTAGTCAGACTTCAGCAAATACCTGATGATCACATTTGCCTGGCACTGAGGCTGGAAATAGAGCTATAAAGTGACTCGCTCTTGTTTCCTGTTTCACTTTCTGCTCCCTAACCACGGGAGACGGACACTCTAGAAAGAATCATACAAACCGTCAGCCGGGTGCTTCAACGTGGCGCCGCCGCAACACTCACCCTCTGAGAATGCACTCGCCGTGTCACAGGGGGACTGTGCCTGGTTTTGTCCCTTTGGGATCACTAGCGGCTGGACGAGGGCTGAGCAGATGAATGCGTGACAGTTGTCAGGAGGCATTCAAGACTGTGAGAGCACAGAAGGTTCCCCTGAGGAAGTAAGTGCCGCCGGAGGAGGCGGGTGGGAACAGGGTCACCAGGGCTGAGAGAGGAGCTGGGGGAAGGTTCCTAAGGCCGCAGTAAGCTTGGCGTTTGGGGGACTGAAGGCATAGCGGCATAGCTGGGCCCCAGAGCACCAATGACTGATCTTAAAAGGGAAGATGATAGAGCATTGGTTGTAGTTGGGACAGTTAAGTCAGAAAGCCCTCTGTCCTCCACGGGAACAGCACAGGTGGGCAAGAGTAGAAACTGAAACACATTCCAAATGTCAAGGAAGAGCTTTATCTTCAGGAAGTGGATGTCTGCGTGACGCAGTCGTGCCCAAAGGTGGTGGTGAACAGGAAATGAAGATGACTTTCTGGACGTGTGAATTAAAATTCTGGCTTCCCAGGGAGGGTTTTTCTGTCTGCGGTGCCTCTCACAAGGCCTTCAAGTGTTGAAGGTTGCCTTGGTGCGTAGATTCCCCTTTGGGCATCCCTGGAGGGGGCAGGATTTGGTGTGATGGACTTCTCCCCACCGCCCCCTTGAGAGGCTGTCCATAATCTCCTGGCCGACCGTTAGTTGATGATTCACCTCCCTCTCCTGATGCGCAGGCCCTGGAAGCCCTGGTGCTCCGGGTGGGGAATGTGGATGGTGAGAGCAGCCCCTCACCCTACTTTCTGTAGGACCACAGAGGACTCAGAGAACCTGAACTTACATCCGGTCGCAGTCTATTGGTGCGACCCTGGTCCCTCTCGAGCCCAGTGTTCATTTACAAAATGAGCATTTCAGTTCTGATGTTTTTGGCTGCATTATTGTATTAAATGAGACACTAGATGGAAATACAACAACTCACTTGGCTCATGTTAAGTATTCTGTAGTGTTTTTACCTTTTCCTTAAAAAAAATAAACATTTCTAGGATCATCTGAGGAGGGACTTCAGGACCCTCGCATTTGAATGCCTCCCCCCAGCTTTCCCCTTGCCTGTGCCTCAAATAACAGCACAGGCAATTCTCTCTCCCACCCAAGCTTTTTTCTTTTTTTTTTTTTTTTTTTTGCTGTGTGGTGCTGACATGCAGGATCTTAGTTCCATGACCAGGGATTGAACTTGTGCCTTCAGCAGTGAAAGTGCCGACTCCTAACCACTGGACCACCGGGGAATCCCCACACCGGAAGCTTCAATCATTTTTGTATTGAAGTGTAATGTGGGGATTGGAGGAGAGGGGAGCCGGACCCAGGTGCCTTGGAAGGACGTCTCGGTGTGGATGCAGGCTCCGGAAGTGGTCTGGAGAGAGGCACACACTCGATCCCCATTAGTTCCATGCCTTATTCTAGTGTCCGCCGTGAAAGGCTAATGCTGCTGTCTGCCCATTATGCAAAACTGAAAGCCCAGTAAGGTCTGCTCCTTCCATACTGAGCACCTACTCTGTGTCCAGCCCAGGAGGTTCAGGCGAGTGTATTCATTGCAGTGACATTCCGAGAAGCAGCTTCCTCAGGCTCCTTCCTTTCCTCACTGCTAGGGTTTAAGGTCAGGTCTGACTGAGTCTGGGCTTCCCAGGTGGTCCAGTGGTAAAGAATCTGCCTGCCAATGCGAGAGACGAAGGAGACATAGGTTCAATCCCTGGGTCAAGAAGATACCCTCAGAGAAGGAAATGGCAACCCACTCCAGTATTCTTGCCTGGAAAATGCCATGGACAGAGGAGCCTGGAGGGCCATGGTCCATGGGGGTCGCAAAGAGTTGGACACAAGTGAGCATGCACGTACACACTGACTGAGTCTAAAACCAAAGTAAAACATAGTTGGTAACTTTTTTTCATATATATACTTTTGTTCTTCTATTTTCTAAAAATTCAGCCCGAAAGGAAAATTCTTATCTAGGAAATGCATTTTCCGTTACCCACATCTAAAGCACTGCCTTGGGGGATGGAAGACCCCCATTAGCTTTGGAAATGTTCCAGCCTTGAAGTCTCTCCTGTTCACATCCAGCCCGTATACTACCTCAGCAGAGTTATTGCTCCTGTTCAGGTCTTGGAGTTCTAAAGTTGCACAGCACACTTGTCTCCTCTGTGACTTAGGTGTTCTGAGTTCTTCATTCTGAAATAAACATCTCAGAGATAGTCCCAGTACCACAGAGAACATGCTTCCTCATCCCATCCCCAGCAAGGGAGACCAGTCTGTAGTGTGGTGAACCCCGCAGGCTGCCTGCTTACAAGGGCCACGTCACCCTATTTTGTGCTCATTGTGTTGTCACCAGAATTTTAAATCTTCCCCTTCTGGGACAGACCCCAGTCAGGCAGGTTTCCTGGAAAATTCCACTTGCAACTCCAAGATCCTGTTTTTTTTACATTAAACAGTTTTCGAGGGAATTCAAGTTTCTTTCCACACTAACTTCTTTTTAAAAATTAGCAGTCTTCCAAGCTGAGAGATGATTTTAAACTTTAGGTGAGTTCTCCAGATAATGATTATGTCTTTGTTGTGTGGGTGATGTGATCAGCTGTGTTAGAGGCCCCATCCAGCCTAGTCCCTTGGGCTGTGGGGAACTCGGGCTTTGTGTGACCAGAGCGAATGAGGGACATTGGGATTGCCAGCCAATAATCACCATTGAACAGCGCAGCTGTTGCCATTTTACACTTGTAATAATGTATAGTTTAATGACCATTTATTTTGATTTGCTGTTTGTGGAGCACGCACTGTAGGTTGGTCACTTGGTTATTTCTCATCCCTGTGGTTACTAGCAGGGGAGGTGTTACCCATCTCATACAGGTGAGAAAACGGACTCAGAAAACTTAAGGAGCTTGTCCAAGGCAAGCTATCTTTTTGTTGTTTCTTTTTTAAGAAAAAATACTTATTTTTTGGTTGCACTGGGTCTTCATTGCTACACTCGGGCTTTCTCTAGTTGCGGAGAGCAGGGGCGACTCTCCAGCTGTGTGTTTGGGCTTCTCATCACGGTGGCTTCTCTTACTGAGAAGCACAGGCTAGGCACGTGGGCTTTAATAGTTGTGGTGTACAGGCTTAGTTGCTCTGAGGCCTGTGGAATCTTCATGAACCAGAGATCTAACCCATCTCCCCTGCATTGGCAGGTGGATTCTTATCCAGTGCACCCACCAGGGAAGTCCTGTTTCTTTTTTGCTTTTTAGTTTCTTTACCGCACTGTGCAGCATGTGGGATCTAAGTTCCTCGAGCTGGGATTGAACCCGTGCCCCCTGCAGTGGAAGTGTGGCATATTAACCACTGGACTGCCAGGGAAGTCCCATGAGACTGAAAGTTGATCTGTTGTGTCTGACTCTTTATGACCCCATGGACTATCGGGTCTACAGTCTATGGAATTCTCCAGGCCAGAATACTGGAGTGGGTAGCTGTTCCCTTCTCCAGGGGATCTTCCCAACCCAGGGATAGAACCCAGGTCTCCTGCATTGTGGGTGGATTCTTTACCAGCTGAGCCACCAGGGAAGTCCAGAAGCTACCTTTGTTTTTGATAAAGGACTTTGCTGTAGTCACCTTCTGCTAAGTCACTTCAGTCGTGTCTGACTCTGTGTGACCCCATAGACGGCAGCCCACCAGGCTCCCCCGTCCCTGGGATTCTCCAGGCAAGAACACTGGAGTGGATTGCCATTTCCTTCTCCAATGCATGAAAGTGAAAAGTGAAAGTGAAGTCGCTCAGTCGTGTCCGACTCTTAGTGACCCCATGGACTGCAGCCCAGCAGGCTCCTCCGTCCATGGGATTTTCCAGGCAAGAGTACTGGAGTGGGGTGCCATTGCCTTCTCTGGTAGTCACCTTATGTCAGTATAAATATTGGCAAAATGCTTTGGGCCCTAAGGAGAGATAACTAGTCCTGGTCTCTCAGGCTGTATTGATAAAGCATGGATTATTTCTCCATTTGTTCATTCTGCAAGTTACTTGGGGGCCTGCTATAAAGTAGCCCTGTGCTAGCTGACGGGAGAAGGCAGTGGCACCCCACTCCAGCACTCTTGCCTGGAAAATCCCATGGACGGAGGAGCCTGGTAGGCTGCAGTCCATGGGGTCACTAAGAGTCGGACACGACTGAACGACCTCACTTTCACTTTTCACTTTCTTGCATTGGAGAAGGAAATGGCAACCCACTCCAGTGTTCTTGCCTGGAGAATCCCAGGGACGGGGGAGCCTGGGGGGCTGCCATCTATGGGGTCGCACAGAGTCGGACATGACTGAAGCGACTTAGCAGCAGCAGCAGCAGCTGACGTGGATAGAGATGTGAAGTCAGATGAGGTTCCTGCCTTTGGAGTTTACACTGTAGACAGACAGATGTAATTACAGATTATGATCATTCTTCTGAAAGAAACCGAAAGGGCACCAAGCAAGAGGATGACTGAGGAGGACGCCTCAGTGAGGACGCCTCCAAACAGGTGCCATCTGAGCAGAGACTGAGATTGGGAAGAAGAGTAGCAGCAGCAGGGGAGCAAGTGTGGGGACCCCGGGCAGGAGTGAGCCTGGTGTCCCCGAGGAACCGAAAGGCTTGCCTGTATTGAATTTTATGTAAATAGAATAATTTAACGTGTATTCTTTTGTGCCTGTCTTCTTTCACTCAGCATTGTAAGATTCATCTCCAACCCATTGCATAGAGCAGTAGTGTCATTCTCACCGCTGTCTGAATAGACCTTTATGTCCTTTCTACTATGGATTGATGTTTGGATCTTTTCCAGCCTTGAGGCTCTTACAACAGTACTGCTACAAGCATTCTTGTATACTTCTTTTAAGAAACATGTTTCCGTTGGGTGTATACCTGGAAGTGGAATTGCAAAGCCTTGTGTGTGTAAATATGTGTGTTTCCCAAGGGGTGGTGCCAGTTCACTTTTCTGCCAGCAGTGTTAGAGTTCCAGTCACTCTGTATCCTTGGCAACACTTGCTAGTATCTGTCGTTTCCATTTCAGCCATTCCGGTGGGTGTTCGGTGATAACACTCTGTGGTTGTAATCTGTACGTAAGACAGGGAAGAGTGTTTTGAACTGAGAGGTCCTGGACAGTGCCCGTATGCCAATGCGAAATCTCTGTAGAGGTAGAAACCAGGGTAGAGGGGAATGGGCGGCAGGGCACACAGACTGTGTTTTTTAAGTTTATTTATTTGTGACTGTGCTGGGTCATCACTGTGCGGGCTTTTCTCTGGTTGTGTTGTGCAGGCTTCTCATTGCGATGGCTTCTCGTTGCAGAGCACAGGCTCTAGGGCTTGGGGCCTCAGTAGTGGCGCCTCCTGGGCTCTAGAGCACAGGCTCAGTAGCTCTCGCGCACGGGCTTAGTTGCTTCTTGGCCTGTGGCATCTTCCCAGACCAGGGATCGAACCTCTGTCTCCTGCATTGGCAGGTGGAGGGAGTCTTTACCACTGAGCCACCAGGGAAGCCCTGACTTTTTTTTTTTTTGCAGGGGTGGGGTGGAATTGAGAACACTTTTCTTGTGATTTACAGAATGTGGGCTTTAGGGTCTAAGCAACTTAGGTTCATATTCTGGCTTTACTGCCTTCTGGGTATGACCTTTAGGTAAGCAAGTTACTTATGTTCTCTGAACCTTGGTTTTCTTACCTGAAAATGGGACTAGCTAACCTGCCCTGCCAGACTCTTGTGAGGACCACATTATAACACCAGGAGCTGCCTAACCCAGCTCTGTGTCTGGAGATGAGATGTATTCCTCCAGTGGAGAATGGGGCTTTCTTCTTTACTTCTTAGAAAACGTAATTACTTCTACAGTTACTTCAAAGAGGCATGGCTAAGCCATATTGATAGGTTTTTTGTAGCATTTTCTTTCAAAGTCATTGCGGTTGTATATTAATTGCTTTTTAAGGATGATATACAAGATGAAGCAAAGCCCGTTCTATATTAATGATGCAGAACATGGGGGTACTTTGCTTTCTACACTTAATAGCATAGATGTTTTTGATAATTCTAGCAATACAGTAGTGATAGCAAGCAAACCACCCTCAGAAAATCGGAGATGATTCTGTAAGGCTTGCAACTAGCCATTTTCTCATTTGCTGTGTCTGAAAGTGAAAGTGTTGGTCGCTTAGATGTGTCTGACTCTCTGCGACCCCATTGACTGTAGCCCGCCAGGCTCCTCTGTCCATGGAATTCTCCAGGCAACAATACTGGAGTGGGTTGCCCTTTCCTTCTCTGGGGGATCTTCCTGACCCAGGGATTGAACCCCAGTCTCCTGCATCACAGGTGGATTCTTTACCGTCTGAGCCACCAGGGAAACCATGTCAGAAAAGTATGTATTAAAAAAAATAAAAAATACTTCTTTGAGGATGGGGGCATTTTAATTAGGTTTTTTTCCAAAGGATTTTTACAATGTCTTATATAGTGCGCTTCGGAGAAGGCAATGGCACCCCACTCCAGTACTCTTGCCTGGAAAATCCCATGGACGAAGGAGCCTGGTAGGCTGCATTCCATGCGGTCTCGAAGAGTCGGACATGACTGAACAACTTCACTTTCACTTTTTACTTTTTTCATGCATTGGAGAAGGAAATGGCAACCCACGCCAGTATTCCTACCTGGAGAATCCCAGGGTCAGAGGAGCCTAATGGGCTGCCGTCTATGGAGTCGCACAGAGTCGGACACGACTAAACTGACTTAGCAGCAGCAGCATATAGTGTGTTTGAAAGGGCTTCCTAGTGGTTCAGCGGTAAAGAATCTGCCTGTCAGTTCAGGAGACACGGTTTCAATCCCTGGGTCAGGAAAATCCCCTGGAGGAGGAAATGAAGACCCCCTCCAGTCCGGTTGCCTGGGAAACCCCGTGGACAGAGGAGCCTTGCGGGATACAGTCTGTGGAGTTGCAAAGAGTTGTACACGACCTAGTGACTAAACAATGGTGACAACATACAGTGGGTTCGCTGTAAGTATCTTAATTCCAAGGTGTCACTGTCTGTGTATTGGGGTAAAGCCTGTTTTTGCAGAAGTACCTTGGCTCACAGAGCAGTTGACTAAACTCTGAAGAAACTGGATGAGAACCTTGGGAACCTCAAGTGTAGTGCCTTGGATTTTGGTGGGTTAGCAAGATGGTTTTGAAGTTGCCTTGCAAACTTGGAGATTTTCCTAGGATGCTGACATTCTGACCCTTCTCTCTTCCATGGGAAAGTCCATGGCCACCCCTGATCCCACTTAAAATCATTTGTGTTCGGTGGGGGAGCAAATGGAGAAATGATTGTTTTCAAATTACTTAGGATTCTAGGACTTAACAGGGACAAGTCACATTATCTGCCTTCTCACCTCTAACTGTGGCTGTACTCAGCCTACCTGGAATAGGTCATTTATCTTACCCCTGTTATTAGCACTGTTATTTTCCTGTTCAGCAGGGTTTGGTCTACCAAGCTGACAGAACCCCATATGCCAGCCAGCCACTCTGGCCTCAGACCACAGGAAATGGTGCACTTACTTACTCACCCCAGCCCTACAGCTCCCACCTTTTTATCCTTTAGGCAAATGGGAAGAGGAGAGCCTGGTAGGTTTCAAACAAACTTAGTAAGAGGGCAGTCAGACTCTTTTTGAAAATTAAATTGCCAAGTCCATTTTTTTTTCTGAAGAGGGTGAGGGAAGTTGGGGGAGGAATTTTCAAGCCTTTGGCAAAGATTAGATGGTAATTTTCTTTGCAGATCAGGAGGAACTGTTTGCAGTTCACAGAGGGAAATTGTTCAAAGTTGTCAGTGTAGGGAGAATTCTTTTTGTTTTGTATAGGAGTATAGCCGATTACGGAGAAGGCAATGGCACCCCACTCCAGTACTCTTGCTTGGAAAATCCCATGGATGGAGGAGCCTGGTAGGCTGCAGTCCATGGGGTTACTAAGAGTCAGATATGACTGAGCGACTTCACTTTCACTCTTCAGTTTGATGCATTGGAGAAGGAAATGGCAACCCACTCCAGTGTTCTTGCCTGGAGAATCCCAGGGACGGGAAGCCTGGTGGGCTGCCATCTATGGGTTGCACAGAGTCGGACACGACTGAAGCAACGTAGCAGCAGCAGCAGCCTAGCCGATTAACAGTGTTGTGCTCGTTCCAGGTGAACAGCGAAGGGACTCAGCCAACCACATACATGTATCCACTCAGGGAGAATTCTTTTTTACTATTACGTTTTTGGGGAAAATTCTTTGTACACCCCACAGGTGGTTCCACTTTCTGTCCTTAAGGAACATCATTGGATGCCACATGTGTGTCTCTGTTGAGAGCTGAAGGACGAAACATATTCCCCAGAGAAAAGTGTTTCGTTTGGTAGTATTAAAATGATAAACCTTTGCTTTCCCTTCCTGAAATAACCCTGGTTATAGTTGTTATTTGGGCTTCCCTGATGGCTCAGCGGTGAAGGATCTGCCTGCCAACGCAGGAGTGTGTGAGTGTGCTCAGGCATGTCCAACTCTTTGGTACCCTGGGGACAGCCCACCAGGGTCTTCTGTCTGTGGAATTTTCCAGGCCACAATACTGGAGTGGATTGCCATTTCCTCCTCCAGGGAGTCTTCTTGACCCAGGGATCAAGCCTGCATCTCCTGAGTCTCCTGCATTGGCAAGCGGATTCTTTACCACTAGCGCCACCTGGGATGTAGAAGACGTGGGTTCGATCCCTGGGTCAGGAAGATTCCCCGGAGGAGGAAATGGCAACCCACTCCAGTATTCTTGCCTGGGAAATCCCATGGACAGAGGAGCCTGGCGGAGTCACAGAGTCCACGGGGAGGTGTCCATGCAGAGCAGTCCATGAGGTTGCAGAGTCAGATGAGACTTCGTGAGTAGACAACAACATCATAGTTATTATTTAGGCTTATATGGCTTTCCATTTTGGCACGACTCTTATTAAGAAATGTGTCTTGGTATTTAAATACACGTCACAGAGAGTTGAAGCCTTGTCTGCTAACCTTGGTGAACCTGTTCTGTTAGGCCGGGCAGGCCTCAGTTATTTTTAGCACTGGAGTCTCTTCCCCAGTGACCCCTTGCCCACACATCCACATCCCCAGAATGAGGCCACATTCTCCACCCACATATGGGGCCTGTGGAGTAACCACGGGGCAAATTTCACATCTTCCCACAGAACCAGTTCCTTGTAAGTGCAGCCAAATACTCGGACAGGCTGACAGCTTTTTCCTTCAGAGCTGTTCAGAGGAGGCAGTTGAGATTAGAGCCAAAGTTAAGAGGATGAAAATAGTGCTGAGGAAGACAGGTCCTCTTGACTCCCAGCTAAGGAAGATTCTTAGCTACTGTACCCAGAGAGCTGAGCTGAGCTATATATATCATGCCTGATGGGGCCAGAGTCCCCGGGAGGGGGGCAAGGACCTTGTGGAAATCACTTCTGGTCTCCCTGGGGCCCAGTACCTCTGGTGCTTCCCAAGCACTTGTAAAAGCACAGGAATTGAAACACTACACAGCTGGCCACCTCTCCACTTTTCCCTCCCAATGGTCTGTTACCCAGTGGGGTCTACCCATGATGTGACCAAGTCCTTACCTCTTTCTTTTTTTTTTAATTGATTTTTATTGCAGTATATAGTTGCTTTACAATGTTAGTTTCTGCTGTACAGCAAAGTGAATCAGTTATCCGTATACATGTAAGCCCTCTTTGTCACCACTGAGCATTGAGGAGTTTCCTGTGCTCTACAGTAAGTTCTTGGTTATCTCTTTAATTGTTGTTGTTTGTTCGCTAAGTCTTGTGTGACTCTTTGTGACCCCATGAACTGCATCACACTAGTCTTCCCTGTCCTTCACTGTCTCCCTGAGTTTGCTCAGACTCATGTCCCTCATGTCCATTGAGTCAGTGATGCCATCCAACCATCTCATCTTCTCTTGCCCCCTTCTCCGCTTGCCCTCATTCTTTCCCAGCATCAGAGTCTTTTTCAATGAGTTGGCTCTTTGGCATGAGGTGGCCAAAGTATCTATCTATGCACAGTATCAATAGTGTATATAAGTCTCAGTCTCCAATTTGTCCCACCCTTTTTCTTCTTCTTGTGGTTAAATATTTCATTCTTCATCTCTCTCTGCTAGTGCTGTCAGCTTAGCTTTGAGCCCATCTGTCTTCACCGCTGCTCCAGTCTCTGGGGAAAGAGATGACCTTTCCCCTGCCCCGGGGGAGTCCACCCCCGGGTCTTGGTCACCTTTCTGTCCCTCATGGCCCTTGTTCTCATATTTATTGCCAGCTTCCCTTCCCTTCCTCTATCAGCTCTGAGTCTTTGTGGGGTTTCCTCTGTGGTCTCTGAATATGTCTGCCTTCTCTCTTCCCTTCACTGTCAAAAGTTTCGAGAGAGAATAATTTATCCTTAGAGTCTGGCAACTCCTCACTTGCTTCCCAACCTATGGTTATCCATCAGCTTCTCTCTTCCTAAACAGCTGGGGCATGGAGCACACTCGGTTTCCTAAAATTAGGTCCATCATGTTCCTCTGCATTCTACTCTCTGGGTCATTTGCCAGCGTGGAACATTTCTTTTCGAAATTCCAGACAGTCTTCCAGTTCTCCCACCTCTGAGCATGGTTCCTTCCTTTGCGCTGTTTGGTTCTCTGCTGCTTGCGCATTAGATCACATGTTCCTGAGAGCTCTCCCAGGCCATCCTCTCTTCTGCCCCAGACGGTCTAACCATCTTCCTGCCCCTCTCTGGCTTTCGGTACTTTCCAGTAGGCGAGGATCCCCGGGCCTGTATCTTCAGCGGACGCGATACATCCGCAGGCCCCCACAGGTTCTAAAACTCAACTGAGTCTTAACCTGCCCGTCCTCCCGCAGACGTGCTCATCCTGAGGGCTGTAGCTCAGTCAAGGATTCTACTCTCGCTCCTGCTGTGTCACTCAGCCGGCCTTTCTCCCCACCCCCAGGTCTTCGGTTCATGGCCACATCCTGCTAAGTCTGTCGCAGGTATCTGTCCCTTTCTCTTCTGCCCATATCCTCATATCTTCCTTCCCATCCGCCCCTGACAGATTGGTCCTCCACACTGCTTGCTGCTGTAGTGGCCACTCTAAAATACAGGTAAGATCACAAAGCCTGTGTGGCCTCAACCTTTAATGGTGTCCTGCTACCTATAGGATAAATTCCAGCCTCCTTACCAAGGAATACAAAGTTTTGTGGGTGTGTTTTTTTTTTTTGGCTGCTGTGGGTCTTTACTGCTGCATGTGGACTTTCTCTAGTTGCAGAGATCGGGGGCTACTCTCTAGTTGCGGTGCCCGTGCGGGCTTCTCCTTGTGGTGGCTTCTCTTGTTGCGGAGCAGGGACTCTAGGCATGCAGGCTTCCATAGTTAGGGCTTCTGGGCTCTAGGGCGCAAGTGCAGTAGTCGTGGCACATGGGCCCAGTTGCTCTGTGGCAGTGGGATCATCCCTGACCAGGGATTGAACCTGCATCTCTTGCATTGGCAGGCAAGTTTCTTAACCACTGGGCCACCAGGGAAGTCCTGGAATACAGGGTTTTGAGTGGCTGCGTGTTTACCTGCTGTACTTGCTTCCATCCCTACCCTTACCTTTGACCCAACCGAGCATTTTGTAGTTTCTTTGATGCCCTGGTCCATGCTGTTGGTTTTTTTTAAAAGTCTTTTTGCTCTTGACTTTCTGGCCCATAATACTGTTACTGAGCAGGGTTCTTGGTCTCCTTAATTGAAATTGATCAGAGACCAGACAAGAAATCCAAGCAAGGGTTTATTAGGGCCCCTACTGCAGCAGGGGGCAGTGAGAACAAGCAGCAAGTTACCTTGCCTGCTTGCTAAGGGGCATGTAGAGCTCTTCCTTCAATGGGTGCGGGCAGGGAAGGGTGGCTCCTGGGGCTGGCTGGAGGGATGGCCTGGGTGGTTGCCCGCCCATTGGGTGGCATTGTGTGCAGAGGGCAGGCTCAGTGCCCTGCTTTTGCCCCCAGCTCTTCAGAAGTGGCCTTGTTGTATCTTTGGTCTTTTTGTGTCTTGTTGCCCATAATTTGCCTCAACACATGCACAAGGTTATTTTTAATCCCTTACAGTTTTCTTTGTATTTTGTGGTTTGAGGAGATGTTTATCCTGGTGCAAGCATTGCGACAAAGGGTCCCATGTCCCAGCTTGTCTCAATAGGGTCTGTCTTCCCTGGTCACTCCTCCACCCCAGAGGAAGGAGCTGATCATTGTTCTCATCTTTGTCACCCTTTCCCTGCTCCCCTCACTCCCCCACCCCCCAGCTTCCCAGGTGGCTCAGTGGGTGAAGAATCCACCTGCAATGCAGGAGATACGGGAGATGTGGGTTTGAGTGCTGGGTTGGGAAGATCCCCTGGAGGAGGGCATGGCAACTTACTTGAGTATTTTTGCCTAGAGAACCCCATGGACAGAGGAACCTGGTGGGCTACAGTCCATGGGGTCAGACACTGCTGAAGCGACTGAGCATGCACACACCCCCTTGCACTACACAGATCTCTGTTAAAGCACCCTGAAATTTCAGTGTTTGGTTTTACATTTCTAGTTCCCGTATTAGACATGAACTCCGTGAGGGCAGGTGCTGGATCAAAGCACCGGCCCCTCTAAAGGCTGCAGGCTCAAATGAGCGGAGGTTCTGACAAGTTCAGTGAACCACCCACAGCCTTGTCTCCAGGCTGTTCTGCTACTCCCCTCTCCCTACCTCATTCTGTTAATTGACACATCCTGCTGACTCTGTCAGAAATCTGTCCACATTTGGGACAAGCCTGGAAAGCCAAATGGTGATTGTGGTGAAATCAGTGGGTTTAACTTTTTAAAAAACTATTTATTTTTATGTATTTACTTGGCTGTGCCGGGTCTTAGTTGTGACACACGGGATCCTGAATCTTCATTGCGGCATGGGGGATCTAGTTCCCAGGCCAGGGATGGAACCTGGGCCCCTCTGAGTTGGGAATGTGGAGTCTTAGCTACTGTATGACCAGAGAAGTCCCTCTATGCTATGCTGTGCTAAGTCGCTTCAGTCGTGTCCGACTCTGTGCGACCCCATAGACGGAAGCTCACCAGGCTCCCCCGTCCCTGGTCTCTCTAGGCTTACTTTTTACCTGCTCCTTCCCAGAGAGATTGCAGTGAAAGCATTGTTAAAATGCTAGTGACAATCACTGAGGTTCATTTAGTGCGTTACGGACTGAAGAATGTCCAGACGAGAAAAATGAAGCACAGAAAGGCTGCGACTTGTTGGCAGTAGGTGATAGCCCAAGTCTTCTGGTTCCAGGTTTTATGATCTTTGTATTATTCCACACTGTTTCAGATGTTTCCATCACCATCTTTTTTTGGGATTTTTTTATGTCTTTTTCTTATATTTTTTAAAGAAGTAATTTTATGTATTTATTTGTATTTTTGGCTGTGCTGGGTCTTTACTGCTGAGCGGGCTTTTCTGCAGTTGTGGCGAACAAGGGCTGCTCTCTAGTTGCTATATGGGCTTCTCTCTGCGGGGGCCTCTCTTGTGGACCCCGGGCTCTGGGGTGTGCAGGTTGCAGCAGTTGCAGCTCCCAGGCTCTAGAGCACAGGCTCAATAGTTGTGTTGCACAGGTTTAGTTGCCCTGAGGCGTGTGGGATCTTCCTGGATCTGGGATTGAGTCTGTTTCTCCAGCACTGGCTGATGGACTTTAACCTCTGAGCCATGGGGGGAAGCCCAACAGGTGATTTTTTTTTTTTTTTTGAAGAGTTACAAACTTCCTCTTTCAAAGGGCTAATACTCTGCTGTTGCTTCCAGTCTCTTGCCAACAAATAGCTTGCTTATTTAACTGCTCTTGGCTGCATTATACCATGTGTATTCAAGGCAAGTTAGGTCCCTGTTTTCTGGGAACTGAGAGTCTTGAGACGAGTCACAGTGAGCCAGAGACAGGTGTTTTTGACATGCAGGAAGCAGAATGCATGTGTGGCTAGTTAAGCTTTAAATACTGTGTGCAATTCATTCGTTCAGGAGTCCTGGTTGAGCCGCCCATCTGCCAGGCACTGCGTGACTGTCATGGTCCCTGCTCCCAGGGTCATAGACAGGCAGCCGAGACAGGTGTTAATAGGACATGCCTACAGAAATGAATGCATGTGTTGGAGGCAATGTTAGGAAGCTGGAAAAACTCTGGAGTAATCATGAGGTCGAAGGTCATATCTGCGTGAACCAGGAAGCTCCTTCACTGTGCTTGGCCTTCCTCTTTTCCTCTTAAAAAATAACTAAGGTGGAACCAGTGGCTTCTTAGTTCCTTCCAGTTCACTACGGTCTTTGAACTCCAAGCTAACAAAGGCACTTTCAGTGAGTAAGGAGGCAGAGCTGAAAGTACCATTCTTTTGTGTGAGCTGATTATGAATATGCTACATGTTTCATTCATTATCCCCTTGAGCGTATCCCCTACAAGGTCACCCTGACTGCCTCGGTCTACTGAGAACAGCACATCTTACTTTATCACAGCAGCACTTGGCATTTTAGTGGAACCCCTTGTAGTGTTTAGTCTATTCTGACATTGAGAGAGTGGATCCTCTTTGTTCGGTGATCTCAAAAAGAAAGCATCAACCCCCTTGCCCCTAATTCCTATATTTGATACTTAGAATGGGAATAATAACCCAAAAGTTCTTATGAAGTCCGCAAAGGCGCTGATTCAGCAAGGAAGCCAGTATCTGTGGAGCATCTGCTGTGTGCACAGGACTGATGTGAATAAGTGGTCCCTGCCCTCAAAGAATGGATGGCCTAGGTGTAGAAAGAAGCATAAGTATTACAGGTATTACAGGTGCCGTGGTAGAAGCTGATGTTGAGTCGGAGGTACACATGTAAGAGCTGTCAGCGAGCTCTGCAGGGAGTACCGTAATACAGGGAAGAGAATGTTAGGTTGAGGGTCAGAAGAGCTGGGTTTTCCGAATCTCAGTTCTCTGTAATTAGGTATGACTTTGATTCCTTTGAGCCTGGGTTGCCTCATCTAAGTAAAGGAAATACTGATCCCTTCGCCCCATGTCAGTCTGAGTGTAGAAATGTAGGATGGAGTTCTTTCTGCCTGAGCTCTAGGGGCAAGGTTATGTTCCTGAATGACAGAGCTGTCAGGCCACGTGTAATTGCTAAGACAAAAGATGTTATTTGAAGTAAAGATCTCAGATGAAACCCAAAGAAACATCAGCACCCTTTCAAAGGTAGCAGGTTGGCTCGGCCGCTCTAGCTAGCCTGTCCTGGTGGGCAGCCGTCTGTGCGCGTCCTTTACTGGAAGGGTATCCGGGGGGAAGTGCAGATGTGGCCCCTGAAAGCCTGTCCTCACCTTGCCTCTGGCAGCAGGTGTAGACCTATGTGGCGGTTCACCTGTGCCCGCAGGGGTGGGAACCCAGTTGAGGTGTGTCTTTTTAATTCTGACCTTTCTCCCCTTTCTTCCTTGCATCAGATCTTATCATGTGGGCAAGCTGCTGCAACTGGTTCTGCCTGGATGGACAGCCTGAGGAGGCCCCACCGCCCCAGGGAGCCAGGACACAGGCCTATTCCAACCCTGGGTACAGCTCCTTCCCTTCTCCCACAGGCTCAGAACCAAGCTGCAAGGCCTGTGGGGCCCACTTCGCAAGCATGGCCAGGAAGGTGAGTGTCGACTTCTGGGCCTGCTCAGCCACTGGAGCCATGGGTCCTCGGGCAGGCCTCCCCTCCTTGATGCCTGCCCTTCCCTTTGCCGGTACAGAGCTGGCAACCCAGACCCGACCCGTCCTTTCACACGAGTATTAGAACTAACTAAGCAGGGGACGTCCCTAGTGGTCCAGTGGTGAAGACTGTGCGCTTCCAGTGCAGGGGGCATGGGCTTGATGCCTGGTTTGGGCACTAAGGGCTTCCCTGGCTGGTGGCTCAGCTGGTAAAGAATCCTCCTGCAATGTGGGAGACCTGAGTTCGAGTCCTGGGTTGTGAAGATCCCCTGGAGAAGTGAATAGCTGCCCACTCCAGTATTCTGGCCTGGAGAATTCCATGGACTGTATAGTCCATGGGCTTGCAAAGAGTTAGCACTAAGATCCAAAACGAGTTGGAGCTAAGTTGAGACTTGCAAAGAGTTGGAACTAAGATCCAACATGCTGCAAGGTATGGCTAAACTGCCCGCGCCCCCCCCCCCAAAAAAAAAAAACTAACCAAACAAAAGCAAAGCATCTCAGCAAAGATTTGGACACAGCTAGATCTGAATTCCAGAGAAGGCGATGGCACCCTATTCCAGTACTCTTGCCTGGAAAATCGCATGGACGGAGGAGCCTGGTAGGCTGCAGTCCGTGGGGTCACGAAGAGTTGGACATGACTGAAGCGACTTAGCAGCAGCAGATCTGAATTCAGATAGCAGCTCGGCCACTTCCTATCTGTATGACTTCACCTCTTGAGATTCATTTCCCAACTCTGAAGTGGGGATATCATTAGTTCGGTTCAGTTCAGTTCAGTCGCTCAGTCGTGTCCGACTCTTTGCAACCCCATGAATCACAGCACGCCAGGCCTCCCTGTCCATCACCAACTCCCGGAGTTCACTCAGACTCAGCGTCCATCGAGTCAGTGATGCCATCCAGCCATCTCATCCTCTGTCATCCCCTTCTCCTCCTGCCCCCAATCCCTCCCAGCATCAGAGTCTTTTCCAGTGAGTCAACTCTTCACATGAGGTGGCCAAAATACTGGAGTTTCAGCTTTAGCATCATTCCTTCCAAAGAAATCCCAGGGCTGATCTCCTTCAGAATGGACTGGTTGGATCTCCTTGCAGTCCAAAGGACTCTCAAGAGTCTTCTCCAACACCACAGTTCAAAAGCATCAATTTTTCAGCTCTCAGCTTTCTTCACAGTATAATTCTCGCATCCATACATGACCACTGGAAAAACCATAACCTTGACTAGACGGACCTTTGTTGGCAAAGTAATGTCTCTGCTTTTGAATATGCTATCTAGGTTGGTCATAACTTTGCTTCCAAGGAGTAAGCGTCTTTTAATTTCATGGCTGCAGTAACCATCTGCAGTGATTTTGGAGCCCAAAAAAATAAAGTCTGACACTGTTTCCACTGTTTCCCCATCTATTTCCCATGAAGTGATGGGACCAGATGCCATCATAGTTGTATGTAAATCACATCTCACAGTGTTCTGGGAATAAAGTGAGCTAAGCTGTTCAGGGGGCCCGGCGCGATGCTTGGGGTGCAGCAGGCACTTGCTGTTTCCTTCATTAGCTGCTCTCGTAAAAAGCCTGACTCTAGATGAGCTTGTTCTTTTAATTGAGGGCAGTGTCTGGGACATCTCAGATACATCAGGACCCTGACAAGGTGAAGACTGGAGCTTATTTATTTACTGTAGCCATATTATTTAAAATGCATGATAGCGGTTTCCAGAGTAGTGGGCAGGAAGTGAAATTGCTGGCTGGGCCGATGGTGTGCATGGGTGTGGGCTTCCCCTCTGTCTGGGCAAGCACGCCAGGGGGCTGAAGGTAAGCCCTGACCTGGGAAAAAACTCTACAGAATGAGAAGTGTGCAGCCCAGAAGGTGATGTTCCAGTGATGATAATGGGAAATTTGAGAGGAAGAATACTTTCTAAACCATCTGCTGTGTGCCAGGGACTATTTTAAGTGATTTGTGGAGTTTTGGTTTCATTTAATCCTCGCAATACCTCTATAATGTAGATTTTTTGTTTTGGGTTTCTTTTTGCTGTGCCACATGGCATTTGGGATCTTAATTCCCCGCCTGAGGATTGAATCTGCACTTGCTGCATTGGAAGCGCAGAATCTTAACCATTGGACCCCCAGGGACGCTCTTTGATGTAGGTTTCAGGGGCCCTGACCTCCCACTTTACATATGAGAAACTAAGGCTTAAAGTTTAACAGTAAAAGGAAACTGTATCTGTCAAGTTCCTGATAAATAGCTTCCTAGACATGAAGATACTCATTCTTTCCCCTCCGCGTAGGTAGTGCCCCACAGCTGCATGGTTATTAAAAGGCAGAGCCAGGATTCAAACATATGTCTCTGACTCTCAAGTCCTCCCCGCAAAGACAGTGTGTCAGACTTTCTGCAGCTCACAGTGTTGACCAGCCACCCCTCTGTGCCTGTGAGGTGGTGGAGGATGGGCACTTTACCTCGTAGGTTGCATTTTGCCTGTACCTCACTGCCATGCGGGGAAGGGGAGCACACAGCCAAGCTCTGCTGTGATTTGCTCGCCTACCCCAGTCACTTAGAACTCAGCGGGAGAGGCTGCCAAAGCCAGGCGGCTGTGGCTCCGTGGGCAGCGGTGCCCCTCTTACACGTGGACTGAGGGGTTCAGTCCAAAAATGGAGACTGAGGTAGAGAGCAGGAGGAACTCGGGGCCATGCGGTCTCAGTGCTGCTGCTGAGGGTGGAGACGGTGGGTGGACCGAGCATCGGAGGTGATGGAAGGAGGGCTGTGGGGTCCTGTTCACGTGCCTGACACCAAGCTAGGCATTTCAGATGCGTGGTGTCCCTGCATCCTTACACTACCCTGTAACGTACATGCTACTGTTATGTTTTCCTATTTAACAGATGAAGAAATTGTCCTCCTTATCTAAGCAGTCATTTCAGGGACTCCGTAGCACATCAAGAGTCTGTTGGATGGTCAGAGCATGTGCTGTTTTCATCTCTACATTGTGAGCAACGCTAGGAACACCCAGTAGAAGTGGCAAAGTAACTGGCAAGAAAGGAATAGGGAAAACCCTTGTCTGAATGAAGCAGCATGGGAAATTCCCTGGTGGTGCAGTGGTTAGGACTTTGCACTTTCCCATTCACTCCCTGGTTGGGGAACTAAGATCCTGCAAGCCATGCAGCACAGACCAAAAAAAAAAAAAAAGCAGCAGCATGAATTTGCAGTAGGTTTGACATCCCCCTTACTTTTTTTAAAAGTCAGTTATACTCTGGAGTGGAAATGGAGAGAAAGCACAGATAAGTGGTGGTAACTTGGGAGCTTATCTGAGAGAATAACATTGAAACATACATTACCATATGTAAAACAGGTCACCATTGGGAGTTTGACGCATGACTCAGGGCTGCCAAAGCTGGTGCTTTGTGACAACCTGGAGGGTTGGGATGTAGAAGGGCGGGGGTTCAGGATGGAGAGACAAATGTATGCCTATGGCTGATTCATACTGAGGTAGGGTAAAAACAGTCACAGTATCGTAAAGTAATTATCCTCCAATTTAAAAAAACAAACAAACAAACAAACTTGGGAGAATCAGGAGATCTAGCACGTTTTTGACGTTGGTCAGCCAGAAGAGAGAAAGTGGATGGATGAGGGAACCGGCTCCAGAAGAAAGAGGGGTGGTTGGGTGGGGATGGGAAGGTGCTTTATTTTCTTCATAGCAGTTTTCACCACCTAACATACATGTGTTTGTGGACTGCCTGTCTTCTCAGATGGTACAGAGTAAGGGATTCTGTCGGTTTTGCCCACAAGTTTTTCCCAGTGTCTATCTAGACTGATATAGTAGGTGGGCAATGCAGTTTTTCAAATGAATGAATGGATGACTGGACTGTTGAGAAAAATTTGCAAAAGAGGAAGTAGATCAGAGAGTTTCTACTTTGATCACTCTATGGCTGGCATTTCAAATGCTGAAGAGTTTAACTGAGGGCCTGGTTCTGTCTTAGCAGCGTGCTAGCAGCTAGAGGTCACGCTTTTGTGGAGAGAGGGCCAAGACGTAGGGCGTTCCCCTGGGGAGCTTACTGTCTGGTTAAGGAGGCCCCCATTTACAAAGAACTAACGAGAGTCAGTTGCATAAGTTAAGTATTAGGGCACTGTTGGTAAATGGATCATTTACCAACCATTTACCAACCAATGGTAAATGGATCATTTACCATTTAGCCACCAGGGAGGCTTGTTGACTGGCACAGCGGTGGCCGAGGTAAAAGCACCAGAGCTGGAGCAGATGCAGGATGGACTTGGGAAGAGTGCGTGGCCTGTTCCAGGGTGCAGGGGACTGGGGAGTGAGAGCAGCAGCGTTGGCCTCAGTAGTAAAGGACCAGGGCTTCCACAGTAAGGAGCCTGTAGCCACCAGGCCACAAGAAGGCACTGAAGGGTTCTGAACAAAGCAGCAACCTGGCTGACCCTGTTTCAGGGAGCGGACATGGCTCCACGAGGAGGGTGGTTTGCTGGAGCCGTAGGAGAGGCGCTGAGGCAGCTTTTGCACACCAGCGGGAAGTGCCCAGAGCCTGGTCTGGGGGAGGCCGAGACCGGTCCAGGCAGCTTCTATCTGGTGACCAGCTCTTTGTGCCAGAACCCTGTGCAGGAGTGGTTGTCAACCCATTTTACAGATGAGAAAGAAGAGACTCAGACACAAAAGGCACTTTAGCTACTAAGATACAAGGGCACGCGACTGATGAAGACGGATGAAATGGAGGAGGAGAAGGTCAAACTGAAGAAGGCAGGGTATCAGTCTGACTAAAATAAGGCATGGCCCTGAGTAAAATAAGGAACTCCAGGGACTTCTCTGGTGGCCCAGCAGTTAAGACTATGCGCTTCCCCTGCAGGCAGTTGGTGTGGGTTCGAGCCCAAGTCGGTGAACTAAGATCCTGCAAGCTGCCTAGCGTGGCCAAAATTAAAAAATAAAGTAATTTTTTTTTCTTATTTAGTGAACAATAGATTATTCAGTGTGTGTTAGGCGTTTCCTGGGCTGGAAAGGTAAAGATGAAGAGAGTCATCCCTCCACAGTAGGGAGCTTGAAGGCTGCCAGGGAGATGAGGGCAAAGGCGCAGCTGTGTGGGAAGGCAGGAAGAAAGCTTCTGTACCAAAAGGAAGAACTTGAAAAAAAAATTGTTTATTTTTAGTTGTACTGGTTCTTTGTTGCTGCGATTGGGCTTTCTTTAGTTGCGGTGAGTGGGGGCTACCTACTCTAGTTGTGTTGCTCGGGCTCTTCTTGTTGCGGACCACAGACTCTAGAGTGCAGGCTCAGTAGTTGGCAGCACATGGGCTCAGTAGATGCTTCGCTGCATGTGGAATCTTCCTGGAGCAGGGATCGAACCTGTGTCTCCTGCATTGGCAGGCAGATTCTCAACCTCTGGACCAATAGGCAAGTCCCAAGAAGAGCTTCTGTAGGGGGAAACAAAGTTCCATTTGGAAGGTAAAAGATGGTTATTGGTACAATATTTGCTTGTCACAAGGGGACGAATTAATTTTGTGTAATTCACAGTGAATTCTGTGAATGTTAAGGATGTTTTCTCCTACGAGAGTTTTGCACTTGTAATTTCATGCTTAAGTGGATTGGCATCTTATCTCAAGAGTTTGGCATTTAACAGCTGCAAGCTTTCAAAATGTCTTTTCTTGAAGTGGTTGAATTGAAATGATGACATGGATCCTCCTGTCTCTTTTTCCTTTCTTCATTGTGGTCAGTATTTGCTGAATGCTCACTGGTACAAAGCCCAGTGAGCACTAAGGACTTTATAAGAGAGGATGTGAAAAATATGGAGCCCTGGCTTCCTGGAGCTTCCAGTTTCGGAAATTGCAGGACAGGACTGACTGGAAGCGACATATCCTGTCTGTGCTGGTGATAGCTGCATGCAGCCCTGACCGTTTTGAAGGGGGTTTGGCGCCTAGCCTCTTTAGTTGACCAACTGGAGAAAGGGGAGGATAGGGTGGCCTGGCAGGGAGGTTGTGTTTTTAGACATGGAAGAGATAATCAAGTCTCAGTAGAAAGAGGGGGTGGCTCCTCGGTCTTGGCCCAAGGGGAAGGGAACTAGAGATGACTATTAATGTGTGGGGTGCCTACCTCACGCTGAGGTTCGCCGTACATTAGCTCCTGTAGTACCTGAGTAGTCCTTCGAGGTAGGCTGAGCATCCGACTTTTAGTTTACTTGTTTATTATCTGGGGCTGTGCTGGGTCTTTGCTGCTTCGACGGCTTTTCCCTAGTTGCGGTGCGTGGCTTCTCATGGCAGTGGCTCCTCTTATGGACTACGGGCTCTAGGGCCTGAGGGTTGGTTGTGGTTCCCTGGCTCTAGAGCGCAGGCTCAGTATGTGTAGGCACACAGGCTTAGTGGTTCCGCGGCATGTGGGATCTCCCTGGACCAGGGATCAAACCTGTGTCTCTGGCATTGGCAGGCAGATTCTTGGCCACTAAGCCACCAGGGCAGTCCTGAGCACCCGACTTTGCAGGTGAGCATCTGATGCTCTGGGAAGCTGTCTGTTTTGCACAAGTTCCCCCAGCCGGGACGCAACCAGCCAAGACTTAATCTTAGCATGTCCCTGCTGCCCTTTCCCTCCCAGGAGGAGCTGCCTCTAGGCAGGACGGCAGAAGGAGAGCTGAGAACATCGGCCTGGCCTATGCTAGGGAACGGGGCTGGGGTGGGGGGTAGCAGAGGAAGAGTGGGTTGACAGGGTCCCCCCATGCTCCGGGTGTCTCTGCGGGCACCCGGGCTCCCCTAGGTCGTCTTTCTCACCACCTCGCTACACAGTGTGTGCCATTTGCTGGAATTTATACTTAGGTGTTTCCTTTACTTGTTCTGCCAGCGTTTGTTGACAGCTGCCTTTTCCTTCTCCTTTGTTCTCTCCTGACTCTTCAAACTGGGGTTTTAGCCTCTAGCGAGCACTGGCTTACTGCTTCCTGTCGGGTGTGTTTCAGATGCGGGGACTTCAGAGCCCCTGGGGGGTGCAGAGGAGCTGAGTGGGTTGCTGTCTTTGCTTTCTGATCTGGTATCCAGTACGCTGCACACTGTAGAAGACTGTTGTTTAGATCTGGCTGATGGAGCAACTCGGGGCTGTTCAGTTGTGTCAAGCTAGGTCTTGTCAAAACTGTACTGATGTAAGTAATGTTCCATGTCAGGACCTACAGCTTTATGACATGGAAGCCTTGTAATTTCACTGTATCATCCTAAACACATCTCATCACCCACTAGAAAAGCTTTAGATGTGACCAAACCCCCTAAATACCCCAAAACATATCCTTTCCATTTGAGTGGTGACTGGTCCCAGAACTGTTCTAAAGTGCGTGCAGCCATGTGAACATTGTATTGTGTGGTTATCACTGTGTGGAGAGTGAGGGAGCTTGACATGTGTCCTTCCAAGTGTCAGCAGTCACAGCCTTATGTTCGCTTCCCTTTACTGCTCGAATGACACTTGCTGCTAAGTCGCCAGAGTCAGCCCATCAGGCTCCCCCATCCCTGGGATTCTCCAGGCAAGAACACTGGAGTGGGTTGCCATTTCCTTCTCCAATGCATGAAAGTGAAAAGTGAAAGTGAAGTCGCTCAGTCGTGTCCGACTCTTAGCAACCCCATGGACTGCAGCCCACCAGGCTCCTCCATCCATGGGATTCTCCAGGCAAGAGTACTAGAGTGGGGGTGCTGTTGCCTTCTCCGAATGACACTTAGAAAAGACTAAATATAACCCCTTCCGTTCTGCAGACTTCTCCTTCAGCGACACACCAGAGGGGCTGTGATTTCGACTCTGGGAATCTGAGTCTCCTAGGCATTCTTGTTTGCTTGAACAGCTTTCTGTACTTAGAAAAGAGAGGGCAGAAAGATTTAGGTTAATGCTGAAGTCACCTCAGGATGAAAAGTTGTTAATTTCTCTAAAGGGTTAGTGAGCACCCCTCCAGGACTAGTGGTGGGGGCCCAGGGCTCACCCCTGTGGTGGCGTGTGGCTCGCTTGTGGCCAGGATAGGGCTCATCGGATGTGCCTGTGCTCGCTCAGCCTCTGGGCCGAGGGGCCAGGAGCTGCCTCCTGGGGGCTGAGCATGCCCTCGTGCCGTGTTGTTCACGATCCTGGGAGTAGCTGCTGCCAGGCGGTGCCAGCTCGCCTGCCCGGCCCTCTCGTCAGCCACCTGAGACACCCTGTACTTCCACAGACGAGAGCTCCCCACTCATGTCTGGAGGGCCTCCTGTCGCTGACTAAGTATTTGTCTTGGGTTTGCTCTCAGGCAGCCCCGCGCTCCCAGCACTTGGAGTGGGCCTTCCCAGGGCAGGGTGGGGGCCTGGGCCCTAGTATCTGCAGACGGGGTCCTGGGCCGGGAGCCTGAGAGAGAGAGCCAGGCCTTGACTCAGCATGGCTGGGGGCTGGCGTGGGGCTGAGTCAGTCCCATGGCCTGGTGGAAAGAGCATGAGCATGAGCAGCAAACCCAGACCCCCTCAGGTGTGGATCCCAGACCCACTGCTCCCGGCCTGCCCTTGAGGATCTGCCTTCCTCTCTCCAGGCCGCGGATGCTCTGTCCCGGAAGCAGGGAGGCAGAAAAATACCTGCTTTCAGGGTCGCTTTGAGAACTGAATGATAAGCTAAAGTCCAGCTCTGGCACATAGTAGCCCCTTAGTCATTTAATAACATATTTTTGGAGTAGTAATTCTCAAAGATTATAATTGTACAGTATTGAGAAATATATAACAAAACACAATTATCGAAGGAGAGTTGATCCACAATACTGATTTGAATCTTGACTCTCTCATTGGCTTGTATTTCCTAGAAATAATAATTAAAACACTAAACACTTATGGAAGACTCACATGTCGGATATGCTAAGTGCATTATCTCTTAACTTTACAACAGTCCTATGAAGTAGTTGCTTTCATCACCCCCTACGTTACAGATGAGGAAACTGAGGGCGAGAGAGGCTGTTACAGCCCCAAGGTGACACCACAAGAAACGGGGGAGGGAGACTTCATAAAGACGGGGCTTTTCTTATCTTGAAGCTGTTACTCTCAGTTAGCAGCCTCTGTTTCTCTACCGGTGAGTAGCATGAGTGGCGTGAGCCACCAGTGGAATCCTGCCCGTGGCGCCCTGCCTCTGGCTGCCGGAGACCCGCGTGGGCCCCGCTGCCTCTGCGGGGGCCCCCGCTGCCTCCACCGGGCTCTGACCCTAAACTCTGCCCAGCGGCCCGACCCCTGGGTAGAGGAGGAGCTCGGTGAAAGGCCGAGTCACAGGGGCGGTCGTGCCCAGCCCTTGTCACGCTCTATCTCGTCCTCGCGGTCTGACGTGGTTTCCTCTGCCTCTCTCGCTCTTAAGCAGCTGACCTGCTTGGACTGTAAGAAAAACTTCTGCACCAGCTGTTCGAGCCAAGTGGGGGCCGGGCCCCGCCTCTGCCTTCTCTGCCAGCGCTTCCACGCCACGGCCTTCCGGCGGGAGGAGCTCATGAAGATGAAGGTGAAGGACCTGAGGGACTATCTCAGCCTCCACGACATCTCTACCGACATGTGCCGGGAGAAGGAGGAGCTGGTGTTCCTGGTGCTCGGCCAGCAGCCTGTCATCTCTCAGGAGGGCAGGACTCAGGCGCCCCCCTTGGGCCCCGACTTCCCTGAGCAGCAGGCCTTCCTCTCCCGGCCCCACACCAGCACCATGCCGCCTACCTCACCGGGCCTCTCGTCTGCACCCCCCGGCCAGGCGCAGGGCCGGCAGCAGGTACGGCCAGGGCGGGCTCCGTCTCTCCAGGGCGGGCTCCGGTTCCTCTCCCTCCGCACTGCGGGAGAGGGGCTCAGCGCGCGGGTGACTGGATACCTTTCTGCCTCCCGCTGACGGAGGGCATTTTCTGGACTTCAGACTCATGTTTGGGCTTTTCTTAGAGAAACGGACGCACGGTACTGGGTTTTTGTATTTTTCTGTTTCTTTGTAATAGGTTCCTATCCCAGTTAGGGAGTTTTAAAAAATTGATTGTTCTAGAAACATTTTGAGAAGATTCACTGTTAGGTCTCCACGTTTGGTTCTGATCAAATTACCCTCCTGCTTTCTCACCCCCATGGTCTTCTGGGGCCGACGGGGAACTTGGTTCCTCAGTGATCTTCACAAGGCACCAGGGAGAAAAAGGACCACGTAGGACTTCCCTGGTGGTCCAGCAGTTATGAGTCCGAGCTTCCAGTGCAGGGGGCACAGGTTTGATCCCTGGTTGGGGAAGTTCTGCGTGCCGTGCCGTATGGTGAGGCCAAAAAAAGAGTACGTGAGAGGAGGAGAGAAGGAAAACACTGTGACCGAGACACGGGCACGGCCGCTCCTGCCAGCACTGGCTGGGCTAGGGTGTGCTTGCAGGGCTGTTGAACAGTAGGCGGCCTTATCAGCATCCCAGCAGGGCCTGGGGATGGGAAGACTCAGGGCAGCACATAGACTGAATTATGAACCAGGCACGGAAAGCACAGAATCAAGGATTATGTTGCTTCTACGCTGAGAAAGCCCCTCTGAGGGGGAAGGTAGATGTGGAAACCAGCTGTTGAATTAGAGTGATGTCAGTGGACCTCAGGCTTCCCAGGTGGCTCAGCGGTAAATAATCCACCCACTGGTGCAGGAGACTTGGGTTCTGTCCCTGTGTCAGGAAGATCCCCTGGAGAAAGAAATGGCAACCCACCCCAGTATTCTTTCCTGGAGAATTCCATGGATAGAGGAGCCTGGTGGGCTATAGTCCATAGGGTTGTAAAGAGTCAGACACAACTTAGTGACTAAATAGCATCGTTATTATCACTGAGGAGAGGGTTGAGGGGGGTGAAAGAGGAAAGGATAGGGTGTCAGACAGCAAGACTAGTGTCAAGTTATAAGATAGAAAGCAAATACCCACACACTCGGTGGGGAGCAGGGGAGGACCCAGCACCGGCAAGGCAGGAGGCTTCAGCCAGAGGCCTGGGGTGGGGACGGGGGAAGTGGTCCCCCGCCTCCAGTGGGAGAGGCACTGGACAGAGGATGGGAAGTAGCTGGAAGCTGTGTGTGTAGCCCCAGGGGACCTTGTACAGTTAGGACCAACAGGACGTGGGCAGAGGGCCAGCTCTGCAGACTAGGTGCTCATGGTGGGGAGAGGGAAGGGTTGGGGGAGGAAGCGGCAGCCTCTGGCTCCCAGGTGCTGGGTCTCTAGGAACTATTTTTCCATGCGTTCGTTTATTCAGTGAGCGTGTATTAACCACCTCCGAAGTGCCAGGATTACTGTCATCATTGGGGCGTGCTGACGTCTGGTAGCTATACGTCAGTGCCTCAGTGAGCCTTTTACTCATCTGACTTGGGGAACAGTGGGAAGATTAGGACCTAGAGAGGGCTGACAGAATGTGGTCCACTGGAGAAGGGAATGGCAAACCACTTCAGTATTCTTGCCTTGAGAACCCCATGAACAGTATGAAAAGGCAAATGATAGGATACTGAAAGAGGAGCTCCCCAGGTCAATAGGTGCCTAATATGCTTCTGGAGATCAGTGGAGAAATAACTCCAGAAAGAATGAAGGGATGGAGCCAAAGCAAAAACAATAATACCCAGTTGTGGATATGACTGGTGATAGAAGCAAGGTCCGATGCTGTAAAGAGCAATATTGCATAGGACCTGGAATGTCAGGTCTATGAATCAAGGCAAATTGGAAGTGATCAAACAGGAGATGACAAGAGTGAACGTTGACATTTTAGGAATCAGCGAACTCAAATGGACTGGAATGGGTGAATTTAACTCAGATGACCATTATATCTACTACTGTGGGCAAAAATCCCTTAGAAGAAATGGAGTAGCCATCATGGTCAACAAGAGAGTACTTGGATGCAATCTCAAAAACCACAGAATGATCTCTGTTCGTTTCCAAAGCAAACCATTCCATATCACAGTAATCCAAGTCTATGCCCCAACCAGTAATGCTGAAGAAGCTGAAGTTGAAGAGTTCTATGAAGACCTACAAGACCTTTTAGAACTAACACCCAAAAAAGATGTTCTTTTCATTATAGGGGACTGAAATGCAAAAGTAGGAAGTCAAGAAACACCTGGAGTAACAGGCAAATTTGGCCTTGGAATAGGGAATGAAGCAGAGCAAAGACTAATAGAGTTTTGCCAAGAAAATGCACTGGTCATAGCAAGCACCCTCTTCCAACAACACAAGAGAAGATTCTACACATGGACATCACCAGATGGTCAACACCAAAATCAGATTGATTATATTCTTTGCAGCCACAGATGGAGAAGCTCTATACAGTCTACAAAAACAAGACCAGTGGCTCAGATCATGAACTCCTTATTGCCAAATTCAGACTGAAATTGAAGAAAGTAGGGAAAACCGCTAGACCATTCAGGTATGACCGAAATCAAATCCCTTATGATTATACAGTGGAAATGAGAAATAGATTTAAGGGCCTGGATCTGATAGATAGAGTGCCTGATGAACTATGGAATGAGGTTCGTGACATTGTACAGGAGACAGGGATCAAGACCATCCCCATGGAAAAGAAATGCAAAAAAGCAAAATGGCTGTCTGACGAGGCCTCACAAATAGCAGTGAAAAGAAGAGAAGCAAAAAGCAAAGGAGAAAAGGAAAGATATAAGCATCTAAATGCAGAGTTTCAAAGAATAGCAAGAAGAGATAAGAAACACTTTCTCAGCAACCAGTGCAAAGAAATAGAGGAAAACAACAGAATGGGAAAGACTAGAGATCTCGTCAAGAAAATTAGAGATACCAAGGGAACATTTCATGCAAAGATGGGCTCAATAAAGGACAGAAATGGTATGGACCTAACAGAAGCAGAAGATATTAAGAAGTTGGCAGGAATACATAGAAGAACTGTACAAAAAAGATCTTCACAACCAAGATAATCACGATGGTGTGATCACTCACCTAGAGCCAGACATCCTGGGATGCGAAGTCAAGTGAGCCTTAGAAAGCATCACTACTAACAAAGCTAGTGGAGGTGATGGAATTCCAGTTGAGCTATTTCAAATCCTGGAAGATGATGCTGTGAAAGTGCTGCACTCAATATGCCAGCAAATTTGGAAAACTCAGCAGTGGCCACAGGACTGGAAAAGTTCAGTTTTCATTCCAATCCCAAAGAAAGGCAATGCCTTTCAGAGAATGCTCAAACTACCGCACAGTTGCACTCATCTCACATGCTAGTAAAGTAATGCTCAAAATTCACCAAGCCAGGCTTCAGCAGTATGTGAACCGTGAACTTCCAGACGTTCAAGCTGGTTTTAGAAAAGGCAGAGGAACCAGAGATCAAATTGCCAACATCCGCCAGGTCATGGAAAAAGCAAGAGAGTTCCAGAAAAACATCTATTTCTGCTTTATTGACTATGCCAAAGCCTTTGACTGTGGATCACAATAAACTGTGGAAAATTCTGAAAGAGATGGGAATACCAGACCACCTGACCTGCCTCTTGAGAAACCTATATGCAGGTCAGGAAGCAGCAGTTAGAACTGGACATGGAACAACAGACTGGTTCCAAATAGGACAAGGAGTACGTTGAGGATGTATATTGTCACCCTGCTTGTTTAACTTATATGCAGAGTACATCATGAGAAATGCTGGACTGGAAGAAGCACAAGCTGGAATCAAGATTGCTGGGAGAAATATCAATAACCTCAGATATGCAGATGACACCACCCTTATGGCAGAAAGTGAAGAGGAACTAAAAAGCCTCTTGATGAAGGTAAAAGAGGAGAGTGAAAAAGTTGGCTTAAAGCTCAACATTCAGAAAATGAAGATCGTGGCACGCGGTCCCATCACTTCATGGGAAATAGATGGAGAAACAGTGGAAACAGTGTCAGACTTTTATCTTTTTGGGCTCCAAAATCAGTGCAGATGGTGACTGCAGCCATGAAATTAAAAGACGCTTACTCCTTGGAAGGAAAGTTATGACCAACCTAGACAGCAGTATTGAAAAGCAGAGACATTACTTTGCCAACAACAGTCTGTCTAGTCAAGGCTATGGTTTTCCCAGTGGTCATGTATGGATGTGAGAGTTGGACTGTGAAGAAAGCTGAGTGCCGAAGAATTGATGCTTTTGAACTGTGGTGTTGGAGAAGACTCTTGAAAGTCCCTTGGACTGCAAGGAGATCCAACTAGTCCATTTTGAAGGAGATCAGCCCTGGGATTTCTTTGGAAGGAATGATGCTAAAGCTGAAACTCCAATACTTTGGCCACCTCATGTGAAGAGTTGACTCATTGGAAAAGACCCTGATGCTGGGAGGGATTGGGGGCAGGAAGAGAAGGGGACGACAGAGGATGAGATGGCTGGATGGCATCACTGACTCGATGGACATGAGTTTGAGTGACCTCCGGGAGTTGGTGATGGACAGGCAGGCCTGGCGTGCTGCAGTTCATGGGGTCGCAAAGAGTCGGACATGACTGAGCGACTGAACCGAACTGATCCAGTTTCCACATCCAGTTGGGCACTGACTCTCTGGTCACTTGGGGGAGGTTTGAGCCTTTAACAAGGCAATGAGGTTAGTAATCCAGACCACTTTGGCTCCTGCCAGGATGTGAGGAGGACTGACTGGCAGTGTGACCCCACATCTGAAGGGCTTTGAGCTGCCCAGAGCCGGCATGCACCAGTGTAGTTGTCTTCCGCACAGGATGTGGAGGGCTGCTGTCTCCTGTTCTGGTCCCCGCCTCTGCTGGTACAGGGCCCCTGATTCAGCTCTGACAAGCACTGAGCCATAAAGGCCGCTGTGATCGCAAGCTTCACCTGCAGGACATGCATGCAGCTCCCTCGTCGGCCTGAGCTTGCTTTCTCCCCAGCGCGCTCTGGGGCTTCACTCTCCCTCGGCTCTGCTCTGTCTGCTGGACAGGTTGGACCTCCTGCCATGACTTCCTCCCTTTGCTTGGTCCAAGGTTTTCTCTCTGTTTATGGGGAGCCAGGAGAGTGCTGCGAGGGAATTTTTTTTTTCCCCTGAAAGAACCTTCAGGTGGATTCCTTTCATTAGTCAGAAGTTTGCAGACTGCACACATAGGTCACACCGTGTACCAGAGCTCATTGGGTGCTTCTCCTCTAATGTTTCCAGAAGGCCTTCAGGTCAGCTCTCGTCCCCTGTTCTGGTGAGGCCCACATTTTGCCAGCCAGAAAAACAGGGCAAGCGCAGTTCCTCGTGCAGGGATGCCTGACGATTCTGTAGCTAGCAGCACGCAGGCTGTGTGTCTGCTGGTAGCACTCGCCTCACTAGGGCCCTTTCCTGTGCCTGTAATGCCCTGGTGATAGTTGCTAGTGAAGGAAGCGTGTGGAATAAAGCTAACTGTGGACAGATACTCACTGTAGATTTGGGTTCAGCCAGTGGACACGCTGAAAAGACAGGAGCATACTTTGTAGCACGAGATCGAGTTTCTCTTTTGTGGAAAAGAGAAGACATACAGAAAAGTGTCTACTTAGGAAAAGATTAGGCTCTGAATGGCTTCTTGTAACTCCAAGGTGATACCAGGAGGTCAGTGGGTACCACACTGACGTAAAGCTAAGAGAAAACTGGACGTTGTCTGGGAAGCATCTCTGCCCGCGTGTGCTGTGTACAGGAGCTTATCGTCACTTGGCATTTTTGATGACGGTTGTTATTTCTACTCTTCATTTCTGTGTGGTTGCGTGCCTTTTCTTAATTAGCTCCGTATCATGCATTCTAACCTGAGGTGAGCAGCGGGGGGCAGTGAGTGACTGGTTTCCCAGGTTGTCCCTTTGCTGGTTCTCTGAAGAGTCTAGTGGAAAAGGCCTGTGAGCTTGGACACCTCTTTGCTCTCGGCTCACACCAGACCCTTCGCCTGTTTGAGAGCAGTGGGTGGAGAGGATCTAGGAAGGGATTTGTGGCTTCAATGGTGATGAGATTAGGTGGCTCCCAGTTCTGACTACTCTGGCAAAACCTGAAGGAATACCCAGAGGAAGCCTTTTGAGAGGTTAGAATTCTAAGCCGAATGAATCTTCTTAAGCATAGGCATTAGTCTTATATAGTCTCAGGCTAATAGACTATTTGATGCCTTAAAATAATTTTTGACTGGGTTTCAAGACAGCTCTTAGTAATAGTCTGCCCTACTGGTTGGAGCATATTTCTAGAATTTCTAATGAGAGGAGTGACTAGCCAGAAGAGAGAGGGGTGGGGTAGTAAGGGTCTGGAAACTGATCTCATCTGGGCCTGATGAGGAAGCCGGGGAGATTTCATGTGGCAGAAGCGAAGACATAGTTTGAACAGTTGGGGAGAAAAGAGTTGACACGGGTCTGGGTGCAAAACCAGGGATGGTGGGCGGAAGTTGTAGGGTTGGCATTGTGGCATCAGTGTCAGGGACGGACTTGACGGTGGTCCGGCGGAGGAGCGGCCGTGGGATCTTCCTTCCACTCGGAGTGTGCAAGCTGAGCCGACACTGATGGTGAGTGGCAGTTAATGCCATCCTGGCTAGAGCTGAAATGTACGCATATCGCTTCCCTGCCTGACAGAGTCAGGCTTCTATAATGCTGTTATGCGAGACTCCAGGTTTCCGGGGAGATGGGAATGCATTTGGATATGGCGTGAGCTGGCAAGAGCCCCATGCCGTCCCTGGGACAGCTCTGCGGATGTGACGGCATTTTTCTCTCCCCACAGGCCAATGGCCATGTGTCTCAGGACCAAGAGGAGCCCGTCTACCTGGAGCGCACGGCCAGAGCCCCTGCTGAGGACGAGACCCAGGTGGGCCCTGTGGGTCTGTGCCTCCTCCTTTGTTCTCACTGCTGTTCTCATCAGGACCCTCTGGGCGGTCTCAGAGGGGAAAGGGGAGGAGCAGGCTGTGATAACAGTCCCAAAATACTGCCTGCGGGGGCAGTGTTTAGTGTGAGCGTTCAGGTGAACCTTGGGAGCTGTCCATGTCCCAGTGGAGGCTGCGGAGTGGCACAGCCCGTTGGTTTCCAGTCTGCTGTCTTGCTGAGAGCAGCCGGAGGGTGCCACTGTGCCAGTCTTGTTCTTCTCCTCTGCTTCCAGCACACAGTGGCCATTGTCAGGGAAGGAGGTCAGATAATCAGGAGGAAAGATGAGAGGGAGTTCAGGGCACTGCCCTGGGGCCGCAGAGCTGTGGTCTCCAGTGTGCAGAGAGGATGCTTGCACAGGAAGCGGGCTTTTTCTGTGGGAAGGCAGAACTCTCTCCAGGGGAGAAAAACCCGGACCACGTGCGGTAGTCTGTCGTGCTGCCTTGTCGGGCCCAGAGAGGTGAGCATCGCGCCCGGTGCTGCTCAGCATCAGTCAGTAGAGCAATCGGGATCCAAAACCCCCTGCCTTAGCTGGTGCTGCTCCTCCCGCCCGGCCACTGGGGGTGGGGCTGTGGCCGGCTGGGCCTGAGCACAGCCCTTGGGTCAGGAAGAGACGGAGATCTGTCTTGCAATGCAGAGCCGGGCCCACGTAATCTTCCATGTGCCCCCATTCCTGCTTCCCTTGAGGCCAGTCACCAAAAGCACAGGGTGATGAGTGCTCTGGGGTCCTGGGAGCGAGAGCCGGGGCGGGGGCAGGGGAGCGGAGCCCACCCATCCCATCTTTGCCTTCACAGTCCGTCGACTCAGAGGACAGCTTTGTCCCAGGCCGGAGGGCCTCTCTGTCTGACCTGACTGACCTGGAGGACATTGAAAGTCTCACTGTGCGACAACTCAAGGAGATCCTGGCTCGCAACTTCGTCAACTACAAGGGCTGCTGTGAGAAGTGGGAACTGATGGAGAGGGTGACGCGGCTGTACAAGGACCAGAAGGGACTCCAGCACCTGGGTGAGGGGCCGTGCGGGCAGCAGCGGCACAGAGCTGCAGGGCGCCTGCTGCCGCGCGTTGGTGGCCGTAGCGACGCGCTCCATTTCCACGCTTCAGCTGAGGAAGGGGCCACCCCGCGCATTTGCATCCTCTAATAACAACTGTCCTTTGGAGCTGAGGGCCCGGGTAGGGGTCAGGCATCATGTATATGTATTTAATCCTCAGGGCAGCCTGTGAAATAGGCCTTGTTAGCATCTTCCCTTCACTCGAGAGCCTAGGTTGGCCCTGAGGATTTCGAGGTCTAAGTCCACGGCCTTTCCCGCCGTTTGTCACCACTACCTCTGGCCATGCTCAAACTCTGTACCCAAGCTGCTGGCGCTCTGTGTGTATCCTGCCTGCCCTGGAGCTGTTCATTTTCCAAAGCATTTGCCATGGCATCATTTTTAGTGATGCAGAGTAAAACAAGTTTTGTGGTCAAATGAGTCTGGGGAAGAAAAAAACTTGCTATTATGACTGTGCTGCCGATTTATGGTAAGATGAAGACTGTATCAATCAAGGCAGAGAAGCCCTGCAGGAGAGAGACGAGTGTAGCTGTCTGGAACTCTGCATTTCCTGAAATAACTTCACTCAGTCGCTCCCCAGCTGATTGGGCTCCTGCAGGTCAATGTTGTGCTGACTTGCCTGCTCACAGTGGTTGAAGTCAGATTCAGGTTCTCCTCTCCCAGGAGCTCAGATTCATCAGAGTTAGGGGACATCTGCTTGGTCACCTGATCACAGGCTCTTCCCTTTTGGATTGTCCCCAGAACCTCCCCAAAGGAGAGACAAGGAGATGGCTCCTCTAGGGAGTTGCACCCAGACTCCCTGGCCGACCAGGGCAGACTGTTCCTTCTTTCTTGACTTTAACGCCGGCTTCCGATGCGGTAGGAAAAAAGAACACTGAACTTGTGTAATCTCCGTCCTGCCTGGCAGTTTTGTTCACGGCAAAGCCGTGGAAGCCCTTATTCTAAGACTAGACCAGACATCCCAGCAGGGGTGATGGGTGAGTCTCCCGTGTGTGGAGGGTCTGAGGAGGGTGGCGTGGTTCCCAGCAGGAGAGCAGCCTGATTTCGGAAGTGAACTCAGCCAGGGTGGCTGGAGGCTTTCCTTGTCATCACACATTCAAACGCCTTCTTTCCTTCCCTTTGCAGTGTGCAGCGCTGAAGACCAAAACGGTACGTAGCTGTTCCTGTTTGGCATCGGGCTGAGGCCCTTCACTCTTCTGTCCTTCCTTCCCTTCAGCCCTTACTCCTGTTAGCTGTCTGAGAAATCTGAGCATATCCACATCCTGGCGGGGGATTGATGCTGGGGGGGATGTTCACTGGGAACCAGGGCTCTTCAGCATCTTTAGAAATTCCCATCCCTGTCCTTGTGAAGGGCGGAGTGGCAGGACACCTCGCACAGCCTGATCTGCCGGCCTCTGGTTGTCAGAGCTCAGAAGCCAGCCTCTGTAAAATCTTCGGCAAAGCCAAGGGGTGGCACTTCTGGTGCACTGCCCATAGTCCTGGGGCTCAGGCACCATAGCTTTCACTCCATCTTGGTCTGTGTGGGAGGGTCTCTGTGTACCTTCAGGGAAATCACTTGGGATGTTCATCAGCTTCTGGTACCAACTGAAAAGCAGGGGTGGTGAGCTGAGAGCCTTGTGTGAATAGCGTGCTTCGTGGCACTCAGCTGCCATGTACCAGCCTGTATGTTAAATACCACCCACAGGTCTCTGGGCATCCCCAGAACACACTGCAGGAATCTGACTGCAGAGACAATCACTCTAAAACATGCTAGGCCTTTTTGTGAAAGCCTCAAGGCTTTACAGCCATTTTACTAAGTGACAAATTTGGAGTGTCTTCTGAAAAAGTTTTAAAGTGCTTTTCACTACTCTGAGAACATCCTTTCTTGGGGAAGAGCTCTCACCTTATTGCTCAGAATGGGGCACGGTCTTCGGGCTGATACATTCCTGAGAGTTGAGCATTTGGAGTTCTAGACCCTCACCTGATACCAAAGTTTGGCCATCTACTTGAGGTCTTTCTGATTCCTTGGGAGAATGCTGGCAACTGAGTTAATGAATTTGTTAATCTTGACAGAAGTAATCTGTAATGAAATTCTGTAACTTACTCCAGCTCATCTATAGATTTATGGTTGAGCTATTATATAGCTCATACCTATTATATATATAGGTATTCCTATTTATATATATATAGGTGTTTATATGGTTCAGTTGTTTCCAAACGTTCCCTGTTAGAGCCACCAACTCCTCACAGGAGTAAATAGGTTTCACTGCCTCACAGCTCGCCTACCTCAAGTGTTTCTTGACTTTCTGAATAGTCCAAGGAACAGGTAAAGAAAGTGCAGAAGCAGTGGAGTATGAGAGCTGCCTGTGGGACCGTAGATCAGATCAGATCAGATCAGTCGCTCAGTTGTGTCCTACTCTGCGACCCCATGAACTGCAGCACGCCAGGCCTCCCTGTCCATTACCAGCTCCCGGAGGTCACTCAGACTCAAATCCATCGAGTCAGTGATGCCATCCAGCCATCTCATACTCTGTCCTCCCCTTCTCCTCCTGACCCCAATCCCTCCCCGCATCAGAGTCTTCTCCAATAAGTCAACTCTTCGCATGAGGTGGCCAAAGTACTGGAGTTTCAGCTTTAGCATCATTCCTTCCAAAGAAATCCCAGGGCTGATCTTCAGAATGGACTGGTTGGATCTCCTTGCAGTCCAAGGGACTCTCAAGAGTCTTCTCCAACACCACAGTTCAAAAGCATCCATTCTTCAGTGCTCAGCCTTCTTCACGTGGCTGTTAAAAGACCAGTTCCCTGTTTTTGGCTACCTGATTCAGGCTGCCATTTAAAACATGCTGGGAAGGCTTGGGTTTGGGCACATGAAGGTTTTTCTGTTCCTGCAGCTGACCCCGGATGTAGGTCATGCCCACTGTGTCTTCCCACTCGTGCAAGCCAGTTAGCCTCGTTGAGAACTGTGCGCTGAGCAATTGGTTCTGTCTTCACAGCCCCTGCCCTCAGGCCACTTTCCTAGAAGCCAGCCTACCTGGATTTGAATCTTTGGGCAAGCTATTTAACCCTTTGGTTTCACTTGCCTCACCCATGAAATGAGTAACGAAGAGTACCTACTTCATAGTTTTTGTTGGGGCCTCCCCGGGGGCTCAGTAGTGAAGACTCTGCCTGCCAGTGCAGGAGACGCGGGTTCAGTCCCTGGGTCGGGAAGGTCCCCTGGAGGCTGAAGTGACAACCTGCTCCAGTATTCTTGCCTGGAGAATATACCATTGACAGAGAAACCTGTCGGGCTGTAGTCTGTGGAGTCACAAAGAGTCAGACTAACACGTTCACTTTCACCTCAGGACTGGTTTCAGGAATTCAAGATGACTATCAGCCCTCAGAGCACACAGCAGATACTAAGTATATTATTATCTCAATAGAAATTGATTCCATTTGTTGAATTTAGGAGCCCGTCTTCTAGTGGGGGAGTCAAGGAGCAAACTCACAAATTCTGAAAGCACTGAGGAGCAGTCAGGGGGTGTGGGTGAAGTGTGTGTGGGAAGCAGAGAAGACAGAACCATAGTCTCTGCTGGGCTCTGGCACCACGGCGTCTCCTCCAAGGAAGCCTGGGGAAGCAGGCTGTGGCATGGCCGGGGCCCTGCAATCCTTGGCTTTCTTTATTCAGTTGGGGGTATGTTTAGAGGAGTCTCATGATCCTTCATGAGCCATTGATTACAACTCTGTTGATGCCTAAACTCTTCTCAGCCAGTTTTATATCTTTTTAGCACGTTCTGCCTCAGGGAATATCGAGTCCCTCCATGGCACTCCCTGGCTTTATTACAGCCTCAGTTGTCTAAATGTGACTTCTTTTTAAGCTTTGAGGCCTTTGCCTTATTCTCATGTTCTGGGATGTTTTTGATCTACAAATGCTTGACTATGCAAATCTATAGCCTAACCTATGGAGGTGCAGATTAAACAAGCAGGTGGAGTTAGTTCCTGGGGAGACGTTTCCTTCTCCCTGAGGGAAGTGTGTGGGTATGGGGGGCTGTGCCCCTTACTCTCCTCTCTGCTGTGTGTCTAGGGGGAGCAGTGCCATCCAGCCTGGAGGAGAACCTGTGTCGGATCTGCATGGACTCGCCCATCGACTGTGTTCTGCTGGAGTGCGGCCACATGGTCACCTGTACCAAGTGCGGCAAGCGCATGAACGAGTGCCCCATCTGCCGGCAGTACGTGATCCGGGCCGTGCACGTCTTCCGATCCTGAGGGCCTGTGCCGGCTTCTGCAGTGCCTTATGGGGACAGAACTCCAGGTGTCTGGGCCCATGGTTGGTGGCTTGCAGATGGGCAAGCTAACCAGAAAATGCGCAGTGTTCCCAAGACCAGGGCGAGCAAAGATGCTGTGTCATCTCTGGGCACGCCTGTCTTGCTTCAGAGGTACACCGTGCAGCTGGCCGAGCCCCAGGCCAGTGGAAACTGGTACAGGTTGCACAGGCCAGTCCCTGTTTCGCTGATCTTGGGGTGACGATGGTAACTGATGGAGAGGACTTTCCAGAATTTCGACCGTATCTTCCTCCCTTCCTCTGCAAAACTAAACAGTCTCACTCTTCCTCCTGTAGCCCGCCCACCCCGCTGAGCGGCGTTCCTCGGTTTCACCCACCAGCAGTCCTGGTGGGAACGGCCCTCTTCCTCCCCGGCACACCTGGATTCATTTCTGGTCTCTGTGACTCTCTGTGCTTTAACCGACCTTTGCTAAAGTCTCTTGATACCTTACCTAAAATTCATTTGTTTCTTTAGACCAAAAAAATGGTAGCTTACCAGACCAATAGTGATCCTCCTAGGGACAGAAATTTGCACCAGTAAACTTATTTCTGGTGAGAAACGCAAATGTGATTGGAAAACCTTCAGTCATTAAGAGTTGCTTCCTTAAGCGCTGGGATGGGAAGCTATCCCTCTCCTGAGCTTACCTTGGGAGTCAGCAAAGCATCTGGCTTTCAGACTGCTGGGAGATTCCAGTCTGTGTGAAAGACAGTACGTGGGTCACCTCTGCTTCTCCTCCTGGGGTCTGACTTTGTGCCATCCTCAGTTGATGAGGAAAAGGGAAAGCGTTGGGTGGAAGCAATGGCTCTCTGTTTGGCTTTGACGTCTCCAGCGGACAGCCTTAAATGATTTTCCCCTGAGCAGAGGTCCCTCTTGCCCATGGAGGTTCTAAACATGGTCTCACTTGACGACACAGAGACTTAGGCAAAGGGCCTTATTCTACTCCAGTCAGACAAGCATGTAAGACTGAGCACTCAGAGGTATCAGCCCTCGAGCAGACAGCTGCATGTCTCTGTTCCCCAGGTTGGGAGGGACTCCCAACTCCCATTTCCTTTCTCAGCCTGCTGATTTAGGGGCAGGTCAGGAAGAAGCATTCCCTTGGCTCTTTAGGAAGGGCCGTGCAATGAGTGAGTGGTGTTCTTGAGCCCTTTCAGGGTCTCTTCACCACTGGAAGAGCTCAGGTTTGCTGGAGAAGCTTAGGCAAGCACAAACATACATTCTGTGCACTGCCAGAAGAGCTGTGTGCACTACCATTACCGTTGGATGAGCTATGCAAACCCTCAGACAGCTGAGGGCTTTGGCAGTCACCCCTACCCCCACCCTGTGCAGCTGAGCTCTCTCAGACCAGAAGAACGAATCATGACTTTGGAAAGCAGTGGGAAACCTGTAAGGGCACCTGTTGGTTGGTACAGGATATGCTTAATGCTTTCTCTCCATCAACCACTAAACCACCTACCTTGACATTATATCAAGTCTTAGATAGTTTGATTCTGGGCTACAGCCTTTGTAGGAACTGGGGGAGGGATGGAGATTTCCCTGTAAAGACACCATCTTTCTGCTGGACAGTAAATACTACAGTTTACGGTGCCTACCAGTTTAACAAAGAATTCAGCTACTCCTTAGTTTCACTGTGAAACAGGTCTGCACATAGCAGCTCAGTTACAACCTAGCAATAACTTCAGGGCAGAAGCTGGCTGTTTCCCTGCTTAAAACTTGTTTTCTCTGCTGAGGCCTTACCACTCCCTACCTCCCAGTTTCCCTCTTAGACATGAGTTAACAATATCCTGATGGTTGGTTTGTAACCTCAGTCAGAATCAGAACTGATTTCATTTACTCTTCTAGGAGAACTTGCCTTTAAGTCTTCTAATACCTTTTGGTGAAGGTTTCCATTTAGGAGAAAAGGTGTTAAAACAACCTAACCCTAAGCATACCCCTTTCCCACTTTGTATCTTCTTTATTACTACACCAAATAAAGGCTGGGAATTCTTAAGATCCCATTTGAGTTACTATCTAACCTCGGTAGCAAACTTGATTTTTATCCTTGGATACTCCCTCCTGCCCCTCATGGATCCTTGGTCTTAATTACCATGGAAACATCTAATTCTTCCATTATCCCTTGGCTTTTGCTGATTGTTCTGAGATTTTAGTTGTGACTTGTTTTAAAAGACAGGACAGCTGACTGGTTCATAATACATTGGAATAGCTGGATCCAAACTAGAAAGAATAAGCTGTACAGGAATCAGTGCTCAATGTATATTGTATAAATTTGTTGAAATCTTTTGGACGTGAATGTGTTATTTCAAGTGGCTTATATTAAGATTTTCTCAGACTTACTTGGGTGTTAGACCAAACCCAATTGTGTATTTTTTGTTACAGAGCTCTGCTTTATAATTTTGTAATAAAGTTTCAACATAGATGCCTGTCCGATCTGGTGTGAGGACGCCAGAGGTCTGATAGTTAAGACTGACATGAGTTCACAAGCCACAGGCTAATCCCAGGCTGTATGCACATAGCCCTGCTCTTGTGAGATTGCATTATTTTTGGAGATGCTTGGGTCATGTGGCCTTGGACATGGAAAAGCCTAGAAGAGGATGGGAACTCGGCAGGAAAAAGGACCAAGCCCAAATAGCAGCATCAAGAGAGTTCAGACATGGACAGCGATCTGGTAGAAGCAGACCTTAAAGATGTGGGTGGGAAGGAGTCTGAGGGCAGCCGGGGTGCCCAGGTGTCTTCAGGTGACCCTGGGAGATGGCTGAAGTGGGAACAGCTGTGTTGGCTGGACTGTGGCTCAGAGGTTGGCCTGGCCTCGAGGGGCAGGGTGCCTTGTCTCCCCAGACAAGTCGGTATGCCTGTCAGAGCAGGTACACAGGGGAGGGGACTCCTGAGAGCATAGCCTTTGGGAGAGCTGGACTGTTTTGATCTGCCCTGTGACTGGAGAAGGAAGGAATCTTGCCAAAAGGGCATAGAGGCTCAAGGCTGAGCCACAGCACTCCGTCCTTGTTGTTCTGGGAGGCTGACCCATTCAGCACCCAGGGTGACCTCTTGCCTGCTGCCAACCAGCAAGTAAACAAGGCCTCCAGCACCCTGCTGGGGAGGTTTAAGATGATGTTGCTTATGGTCTGAGAAATACATGGATACAAAATCATACATAATCTCAGCAGCAAAGAGAAACACGGATCAGAAAGACTGGAAGGAAACCAACATGTTGAATGGTGAGCTGAAGGTAACACATCCGGCGAGGTGAGGAGGGGCCGAGCTCATGATTGAAACGACTCCCTCTGCTGCGTGGGTGCACCCCTCTGGAGACCAGCCAAGCCAAAGGCAAAATCCCGAGAGGAGAGCTCTGTCCAGCTGCTTGGCCTAAGGAAGCTGGAGAGGGGGTGAAAATTTATGTAGGTCAGTGCTCAAGAGGAGCAGCAGCTTTTGTCTCCAGAGAGGATAGAATAAAAAGTGTCTTATTCTCCACAGTGAAGCCAGACTGAATGGTGCCCATTCAGAAACCCCACATGTCCTGGCCTAATGTCAGGGTGCCCCCTCCCCGCCCCTTCCTCCTCACACACTGCAAGCAGCAGGTGGGAACCCAGGTCAGACAGGCTGAAGCAACCTTAGCTGATTACCCTGGAGGGCAGGGGGTAGGCAGGTAGGCCCCTGCTTAGCCTCTTACTCAGGTATGCTCCAGAACAACCTCACTTCCAGGGGTCGGACAAGCAGCCTGCCAACTTGTCAATAAGGAAAAACAGGATGGACCCTTAGAACTAGATGGAAGCCAGTTCAGAATCAGATGCTGAGGCGAGGAGCCTGCACTCAGACCAGAGTGCACACGGTAACGCGCAGATGTGAGGCTGTGGTGGTGTCTGGCAGCCCTTCAGGCAGAGGCCAGGGCCACCCTCCCAAGCAGGGTCAGGACCACACACCTGGGCTCTCCCAAACTCCAGGTCACCATGTGCGCAGCTGCCCCTTCAGCTCATTTACTGTTTTCAGCAGCCTTATGGTTTAGGTGCACTTCCGGTCTGTGTGCCTCTAGGGTTATAGCTGTTTAGTTTCAGGGCTTGCTTCAAACCAGCTCTGTCTATACCTGCAATGTCCACGGTGAGCGTCATTAGCCTCACGTGACTTGAAGCTGATGAAGATGTAAGTTTAGCTCCTTGGTTGGGTTACCAGCACGTTTCACATGCTCAGCAGCTGAAGGTGGTTGATTCCCGTCAGCCAGTGGTTTCCAGGACGCTTCTTCCAGTGCCATAGAAAGTTCTACTGAACTGGACTCGTCTTTGCTCAATTGTTTTCTCTTTATTCAAATAAACCCACCTCAAGTGGCACAGGAGCCATTCTCTGTAAGCAGGCTGTGGAGATCTGTCCTCAGGCAGGTTTCTAAAGAGCTTTTTGGTCTTGTTTGCAGGTGGGGTAGGGGTAGCTCCTCCTGAGCCCATGGCCCCAGAGCCCACACCACCTTCCTGTCCTTCCTTCCTGGTCCCCTCCCTTTAAAACAGGACCCACACACTGTTTAATAGGAGAACACGGAGAAGTGAGACATAAAATCCATTTTTTCTTTCAGATGCAATTTCATTCCTGGCAAAAATGGCCAGGCTGAATACAAGTTTTGCCCACTATAAGCATTTCTGAGGATACTCTTTTAAATACAACTTTAAAAGGAGCCTGGAAGTAGAAGGGGAACTTCAACAGCCAGCTTCCCCTCCATTCCTTAATCACTAGAATTATAGGAGGTGCTTGGGGAAGGACACAGATAATTCTGAGAGGGTTCCATTTTTCTTTTTTTTTTAAAAAAGCTTTTCAAAGGAAAAAAAAAAGGTCAAAACCAGCACCCAGATCTGAAAGACCTATGTAAACTGGCAGGAGAACCTGACTTCAGTGGTGGCACACAGCAACTCACTTCAGTCTGGAAGACAGCAGGCGGGGCTGGTGGGCTCTGGAAGATGCATAGCTTGGAGAAGAGAGTGGCCCCCACCCTGGGTTCAACCAGCGCCCGCCTGCCCGCAAGCAGTGCGGCCCGGAGTACACGCAAGGGAGGGGCAGGCGGCAGTCCTAGCAAGGAGCCACCAGCCTCCGTTTCCGGATACACGCCCAAATCCATTCCTCGGAGACCTGCTGGGCCTCGGGGTTCCTGTCCCCACCACCCAGCACGTGTGTGGCTGAGCCCACGTCAAATTCCTGCACCAGGTCCCCATCGAATGCCACAAAGTAGCGTCTGAGGCGGCTGAAGTCTGGCGTGGAGGGCGGCAGGTAGAGCCGCACTCCAGTGAAGATGTCCAGCAGCACCTGCAAACGCACAGCAGTCAGGGCTGGGCTGGGCTGGTTGGCTCTGACCCCGCTCAGGAAGGAGCTGAGAGACAGAGACTAGTGGTCAGGACACAGGGAGAGCGTTTACCGGAGAAAAGGTAATGCCTAAAACCCCCATCCTGGGATTTCTCTGGGTGGTCCGGTGGCGAAGACTGAGCTCCCAGTGCAAGGGGCTCAAGTCTGATCCCTGGTCAGGGAACTAGGTCCCACATGCTACAAGTAAGGACCCCGTGTGCCACAACTAAGATCTGGTGCAGCCAAGTAAAGATAAAAAATCCAAAACCCCCATCCTCCGGTCACTCCAGGTTACGCATGACCGACATGCCTTTCCATCCTTGCTGAGAGGAAAAGGGTGAGGGAACAGGTCCCCACGAGGGACCTGGAACAGGGGAAGCACACGTCTCAAGAACCACCCAAGGACTGGTGGGCAGGGCCTGTGGGGCCCGGAGTAACGCTGCCTGACCCACGGGCAGTCCTGTGCGCGTGCCGAGGGGCTGGGAGCCCTACTCATGACTGATGGGCTCCAGGGCTTCAGGCAGGGGAAAGACGGCAAGGTCCTCTGGGTGCCATGGTGACTGGGTTCAGGGCCTGGGCATCGTGACCTCCATGCTGACTGCCTGGGGGCGGGGGTGGCACAGCCTCCCTGTCGTGACCAGATGCCGACACCTCTATCTGCCTCTGAGCCAGCAGTGCCTCCAGGGTGGAACCGAGTCACTGGCCTCGGTAAGTGCTCAATAGCGGTTGTCAAACCAAACTGACAACAGAGTAGGAGAGGAGAGGAGGAGGCCGGTCACTGAACCAGCACCCGCTCCTGCTCCTCACTGGCTGGCCCTGTTCACAAACTTACACGGCTGCACTCCCACACCCAGGCTGGGCTTTCTCCCCTTTAATGGCAACCAGGATTTGGGACCAGCAGCTGGGCGGGTCCCTGCAGCCTGCTGGCTGCTCTATCTCCTGCCTGTGGGCACAGATCTCCTTCCTCTCCGCTTGCTGGCTGGCCGCCTCTGCAAGGCAACGAGAGGGCACAGGGTGAAGCCAGCGGACTGTGGCCCTGCCTGAAGCCAGGGTGCTGCGGGAGGGTGGGGGGCGGGCAGTCAGCCTGACCACACCTTGCCCATCGCGCAGCGTCCAAGTGCAAAGGGCTAGAAACGCGGGGCGCTCGCCCTCACCTTGGCTTGGCACGGGGTCTCATCAGGAGCCTTCCGTTTCACTCCTGCTCTCACAGGGGAGGGCTTTGCAGCTGGCAGGTTGCCTGCAGGCGAGAGCTCAGGGTGAGAACCAAGAAGAGGGCAGAAGTGGTGATAATGCTCCCTGGAGTCAGGGGAGCTAAGAAAAGGGCAGGCCCCTCTGCTATCAGCACGAGACAGACAAGAAGGGCTGTCCACTGAGCCCTGAGCTCAGAGGCGGCTCATCCCCAGTTCCCATGGGGTCTCGGGGGCTCTGTCTGTCAGGTGTGCAGAGCAAGAGGGTAACCCGCAGATCAGCGGCTAGCCGTCAGATGCACACACAGAAGGAATGCAGCCAACGCCAGCTGCAGTGGGCAGGGATCCCAGGACCTCAGGGCTGGGCGGGGACACGGGGTCCCTGTCCACTCCTCAGTGCCCCAGCCCCTCCCTCCTTACCACCTCTGCTGGTGCAGCTGCCCGGCTTGCCCCCAGCCTTCTTGGCGCTGGCGGGAGGCTGCTTGGGGGAGGCTCTCGGGGCCTTGTGAGGCACAGCCGGCCCTGAGGTGCCCTCGTTCTCCCCGCTGCTGCCCCCTGTGGCGGAGTTCCCCTCGTCCCCGGCCATTATGGCGAAGGCCGCCCGCTCCTTGGACAGTTGGTACAGCTCCTGAGAGGGGGAGAATGTCGCGTTATCTCTCTTTTCCCAGCCTTGGGGCTCAGGCAGTCTCTGTGGTCTGTTTTAGGTGCCCAGGATGAGGAAAATGAGGGGAGAACACACAGCAGGCCAAGGGAGCTGGCTTCCTCAGTGCTTTTCTAGCTCTGGCCGTTTCTGGAGTAATCTGCACAGATCCCAGTTCTCTGGAACTGGGATCCTAGTTCCCCAGTTCTTCTCAGCAACGTGGAGACTGACGCCTGGGGGGCAAATCCTGCCCAGGAGGCTGAGAGACAGGGCCCAGGGCTGCCCAGGGGGCCTGATGCAGGCAGAGCTCTCTCCCGGGGCTGTGCTGCTCCCCCTTTCTAGTAACTGCCCTCCTGGCCCCTCTCAGCATGCTGGAGAAAGGAGAAGGGGAGGACGCAGGAGGTCAGGTGCGCTGGGTGCCAAAGCCGGGAGAGGGGGGAGCAGGACACGTGCAGCCCAGTCGCGGGCACCTTGAGTTGGGGGAGGTTCGTGGCGGACTTCCAGTCCTTATCATCACGGATTCGGGTGCAACGAGGGAATCGGATGGAGATCCCATCAGCTGTGTGAGCCTCAGATTTCGAGAATTCAGCCCCTGTGATCTCCCACACGGCAGCTTTCTGTCAGGAGAAGTCAGGTCATTCACTGGTTAAGTAGAAAACACCTTCCAAATCAGGTAAAAGCAATGCTGATGCTGCTGTTTAGCTGCTAAGTTGTGTCTGACTCTTTGTGACCCCACAGACTGCAGCCCGCCAGGCTCCTCTGTCCATGGGATTCTCCTGACAAGAATACTGGAGTAGGTTGCCATTTCCTCCTCCAGGGGATCTTCCTGATCCAGGGACTGAACCTGTGTCTCCTGTGTGACAGGCAGATTCTTTACCACTGAGCCTCACCTGGAAGCCCAGCTAAAAGCAACAGAGCACAGTTAAAACTGAAACAGCAGTGGGTAACAGTGGGGAGACAAGTTCTAGCCCCACTGCTGATGCTGAGTGGCCTAGGGAGTCGGTTTCTTCCTGGGCCTCAGCTCTCTATCAGTGCAGGAAGGACTGGGCCGGGCCGTGTGTGACTCAAGGAAGGAGAGGCCCTTCCTGCCTAGTGAGGAGGCCCCTCAGTGCTGACTGGTCTTTTCTGTGCCTGTCCCCAGGCTCCCCATCCTGGGGTGGACTGTCATCGATGCTGAGATGATGTCTCTGTGGCAGCAGAGAATGTACAAGCTCATTTTGGGGGCTAGAGGACCCCAGGCCATGGGATAATACCTTTGGGTCCGGAACGATGAAGTCAGGGTAGTAGATCTTATTGATTTTCAGCCAGTTGGGTATCTTGCTGGGATCCTAGAGGAGAAAAGATGCTGTCCTGGGCTGTTGCCAAAACAGGACTTAAATGCGCTCTTAGTTGCAGGCTTGTGAGAAGAGGTGACTTATCACAAAAGGCTGCCCCGCACCCCTGGCATCCTCCCTGCCCAGAGAGGCTGTGGCCTGGACGGCACACAGGCCAGTTTCCACAGGGTAGGTCCTCAGAGGATTTGAGGGCCTAACACTGTGCCTATGTAAGCAGCAGCTCTTTTCTGTGGAGAGAGACAAACAAGACCTACAGCTTCCCTGCCATGCCCCACAACGCTGCTCATCTCAGAAATGATGGCTGGTCCAGGGGCCAGGGCCCCAGGGCCCCCTCACCTTGCTGATCTTCACCATGTCCAGTTCTGTTTGCAGGCGGGCAAGCGTTGCGTCGTCGTGGCCTCCTGCACACTTGGTGACGGTACACCACTTCTGGCTGCTCGGGTCATAGCAGCCCATGAGGAAGATGGACATCATGCCACCTGGGGGGAGGAGGGACTGGGTTGAGGGTGGGGGGCACCCGCTGGCCTTGTGAGAGGCAGCCTGCAGAGGAAGGGGCCCGGGCCTCGGTGTCAGAGCCCTGGAGATTACCTGAATACACACTAGCCGTGTGAGGTTAACCCTTTTGAGTCCCAACTTCAGTGAATTTGGGACAATCACACTGAATGCTGGACTAAAAGGAGTTGAATGGCGTCTGGCACCCAGGAAAAGATGCCACGACTACTAGTTCCTCAGACCCCAGCTTCCCCTCCAGTTAGCAAATGGAGATTTTCCCTGAGAAGAAAGCCACCAGGCCTTGGAGAAACAGTGGCTGGTGTCTTTTTGGGCTGGTGAGCCCAGCGCACTCTTGCCTGACCTCTCCCTGCATGGGTCTGCAGTGCCCCTGTTCCTGCCTGAGGCGGCACGGGCAAGGTCAGGGCCCCTGAGCCGGAGCTCCGGATGTCACGACTGGCTGTGCTAGCACGTCCAGCCAGGAAAAAGGCCTGCCTATGCCTTGAGTCGGAGAAGGCAATGGCACCCCACTCCAGTACTCTTGCCTGGAAAATCCTGTGGACGGAGGAGCCTGGTGGGCTGCAGTCCATGGGGTCGCTAAGAGTCGGGCATAACTGAGCGACTTCACTTTCACTTTTCACTTTCATGCACTGGAGAAGGAAATGGCAACCCACTCCAGTGTTCTTGCCTGGAGAATCCCAGGGACGGGGAAGCCTGGTGGGCTGCCATCTATTGGGGTCACACAGAGTCGGACATGACTGAAGTGACTTAGCTTAGCTTAGCTTATGCCTTGAGTGGTGCCTTTCAAAGAAGCACCATCCCAGGAGTCAGAGGCCAGCCTGACCTTTGCTTCCTTGCCCGTAGAAGGCCCCAAGCACCACCAGGTCAGCTGTGTCGGCCATGGCACCCTCGTTCAAATAGTCTTTCTTCACTTTCAGCCAATGACGCTTTCCAGGCTCATATGTACCCTGAGGGGAAGCAAGCAAGAGAGAGACCACAAATGAGAATGGAGGCTCTGCAAGGGTGGGTTTTTTTACCTGCTCACAAGACACCCTGGATATGTCGCAGTGCCCTCCCACTCCATCAAGGCACTCAGGACACAAACACAAACCCAGCCTTTACATCCAGAATCCTGCAAAGGCTTCCCCCCGCGCCCCAGCACTTCAAACTGCCACAGCCATGTCCTGGCCAGGGCGGAAGAAAGCAAAGGATGTGACCAACTTACCTTCACGTCCTTCAGCACCAGCCCTTCCAGCCCCTCTCGGATCACCCTGTTAATCATGTCCACCAAGTCGGAAGCTTTCTGAGGGAGAGCAGGAGAGACACTGAGACTGATGTGAGAACAGAGAAGGGCTATGGAAGCGAGGCAGAGGTGGTTCTTTCTCACACACTAGCCAAGTGCCTGCTGCAAACACGCTGACTTGAATACAAGGAACAAAAGGGTCAGCAGAGCAGGGACCAACCAGAGCTGCTTCAGTGGTGACTCTGGGCGCCCACCTGGGAAGGCCCTCTCACGCCCTGCCCTGCCAGGTGGGGACTAGCACACGAACACCGGCAGAGCCTGTCTTACTGCGCTTTGCTTTACCACATTTTGCAGATACTGTATTGTCTTTTTTTTTTTTTTAACAAAATGTCAGATAATGGTAAGCATTTTTTAGTAGTATTTTTAGTTAAGATATGTACGTTGTTTTTTTAGACATAATGCTATTACACACCTAATAGACTGGAGTGTTAATGTAACTTTTCTATGCATTGGGAATTCATAAGTTATGTGACTTATTTCCTTGTGATACTGCTTTACTGTGGTGGTCTAGAACCAAACCCACAGTATCTCCAAGGTCTGCTCGTATCCACATCAGCCTCCCTCTTAAGAAAATAATACTCATCCTCCCAACCATGTCTGACCCATGCGGTGTTCTGCTTTGTTTTCAAATCACAAGGACACTGCCGAGGGTGGGATCCTCACTCACTGTGACTTGCTTCATTTCTGAGAACATGATCCGGTTGGGAATTTCCACCATGTTGTCATGAAGAAGCTTCCGCCGCTCACACAGAGGCCTGAGGGGGACAGGAGAGCTGAGGTCAGGCCAGGATGTTCCCCCAGAGTTCTGAGGAGAGGGGACAAGGATGGACTGGTTTCCTGAGAGGTCTGCCATGGCTCCGGGCCCTCGTGCCTATCAGTTCTGCCCGCCCAGGGTGACCAGGGCTCCACTGGGACCAAAGACGGATGGTAGGAGCTGTGGCACAGAGTTACTTCATTGTTATAGGTCCTGTCTCTACCTCCTCAGCCCAGACAGACTGTGTAAACCCTGGTCCCCTTTGAAAAATAACCCTGACTCTCCTTTGCTGCACCCTGTCTTACTCCAGGCCCCAAGTGGGCTGTGCTGGGGTCAGCAGGCGGACAGGCCTCAGGACCTCAAGCCCAAACCCCAGCTCCTACCCTGGCAGTTCTGTCTCCCCCTGCACACTCAGGGCTGGGGGCTGGGGTGGGGGTGGGGGCAGGGATGCCTCTCTAAGGGAGGAGGGGGGCAAATGGTTTCTGGGACTCCAGAGGTCAAGACTGTGAGTTATCCCAAAGGTGGTCCCAACCACACAGCCTGACAATCCCAAGCTTCTGGTTGTCAGCCTCTCCCAAGACTAAAGCCTCTGAACTGAAATTCATCTGCCTTATGCACCTGGCAGCACTTCCGAAGAGATGACGGAAACCCTTCAGTGCTCGTAGTGGGTGTCTCGTCAACAGTCCATTTTGCCGTGGGTGTTGGGGTTTCCTCTGACTTAAGCTTTCAGAGTCGAGATCTAGCCAGCACACTGGCTCTTCCTAACACTGAATGGGGAGCCGGCTGTGCAGTGATTGTGCTCCCTCTCAGCTCCTTCCCGCTGCAGCTCCTGGGCCCGGAGGCACTTGCACCAGCTCCTTGCCCTCTCTCCTTTCCAATCTCAAGCTCCCGCCTCCCTACCCAGGAATCAAAAATAGACTCCTCACCTATCCATCAAGCTGACATCATTGAAGTAGATACAATCAAAAACAAACAGGCAGACATTGGCATCTTGGAAGGCAGCTTTCTGTAAGGGAAAATGAGGTAGCAGGTACATGAGGGACACACAGGAGAAGCAGTCCACTTTCACAGACCCTCTGAAGCATGTGGTACATAACGCATGTTTGTGCTGTGAAGCCCCTGGGCCACAAGGACACTTGGCAGACACGTCCTAAGTGGAGACTGACCCAGTTATAAGCCAGGTGCCACCATAAGCTCTTCTTATGCAAAACACAAAAACAAAACATATCCAAACTTAGGGCTAAAGTCAGTACCAATCCAAAGATGAAGGTAAGCTTGACCCTAAGTTAGCGACAGGGCCCTCTGCGTCTGGACTGAAGGCACACTCATGCACACACTCACTCTTGCTCACTGGGCCTGAGCCAGTACCTTGTGCACTCCTAGAGTCCCAAAGGGCAGTGGTTTGCCTGTCCTGTTGTCGATCAGGAGCACCTCAGAGTCCAAGATCATGCTGTGGCCCCCAGGGAAAGCCTGGGGGATGAAGTCCTTAAAGTGGGCCACCTGGAGGCAGAAGGGTCACTCAGAGGGAGCCAGGACACAGAAAGCTAAAGCTGGGCCCCCGAGGGAACACGGAACACCAACACGTGCCAGCCTAGCTGATGTGCAAAACAGACTTAGGTCTTGGCAGCCGGCCAGACAGGAACAATCAGCTCTGTTTCAGGACCTCAGCCCAGACCCTGGAAGAGGTCAGCTCACATCGGGGTCAGTTTCTATTGGCTGCAGAGAATTTGCAGGAAAAAGGAAAAGACTGAAGGTGAAAATGAGGGGAAGAAGGGAGGCAGACAAACATGGAACAGAGGGAGGGAAGGTGGGCAGGCGGGATTCGTGCAGAACAGACCAGTGGAAAAAGGATGGAAAGAGAGAAATGGACTCCCTTAGGAGCAGTGAGAAAACATGAGGAAGGTCTTCACTAATGCTTGCAAGGAGGTCCTGCTCAGCTCTCAGAAACACTCGAAACTGACGGCCTTGCCTGATTGCCCAGGCAGCCGAGGCTGGGCAAGGGTATGAGTGTCCCCTCCCCCAGGACTCTGAGCAGACAGAAGGGGGAGCAGGGACAGGAGGGCTACCCACACCCCAGTTACCCGAGCCAGCTGTCCCCACTGCTTTCCCCTGGACAACCCCCAAGGGCTCCCAGAGGCCCCGGGAGCTGAGAAGGGCCGAGGGGCGAGGTTCTCAATGCCCCCTGATTAAGGGCAGAAGCCGGGATCTCAGAAGCCCCCATGGGATTGTGTTTACGTCTGAATGTAAGCCTCTGGAGGCACAGAACTTCCGTCCTTTTTTGAAATTTTTCATTAAATGCTGGCTGCCCACTACCTTGGACAGTGCCTGGTGTAAACCCTTGATAGACCTTTGTTGAACAGGGGACTTCCCTGGTAGCCCAGTGGACAAGACTCTGCGCTTCCACTGCAGGGGGCACAGGTTTGCTCCCTGGTGGGGGAACTAAGATACTGCGTGCTGTGTGGCACAGACAAAACATTAAAAAATTAAAAAAAAAAAAAAAAAGTTGAATAAATTAATGACTGACTGCCTAACCGTTCTTTGTACCCGAGCCACGACACAGCTCGGGGGGAGCACACAGGACCTAGAAAGGCAGAGGACAAGCGCGGCAAGTCGTCACCAGCTGACCTCGGTGTCCTGGTGCCACTGCCCCTAGGCTCCACGATGGCTGACCCCCAGCTACACTCTTGGGCTGCTCCTCCTGAGCAGCCCCACATTACTGGAAGATTCCAAAAATGAATAAATCAATTCATTCTTCCACTCAACAAATACAAAACGGATTCTATTTTGCACCAGAGCTGGAATGGCAACGGAACACAGGTTTTGAGATCCTTAGAGATAGGTAGAAGAGTCCCGGCAGAAAGGAAGGGGTCTGTACCTTGTGTGGCAGGACGGGCTTGAGACTGCGGCTGAAGTAGCTGAAGTGGTCCCCCTTCTTATGCACCTGGACTCGCTCCCCGTCATACTTGATCTCAGAGAACATGCCGTTTGGACACTTCTTCATGGCATACTCGATGGACTTGCAGGCCTCAGCCTTGGGGGCAGGGGAGGGGGAGACAAGCCTGGAGACTTAAGGTGCTCTTCCCAGAGAGGTGGCTCGACAGGGACAGCGCGAAGCCTGGGGCCCCTCAGCCAGAGTGCACTCTCAGGGCAGGAGGGAGTGAAAAGGCTGGGCAGCGTCATATTCTGATATATTGTTTTCACTTTATGAATGAGAAAACTGAAATTCACAGAGGTTAAGTGCCCACTTTCTATTACACAGCTAGTGAAGGGCAGGAATGGGATGTGAATCTAGACCCAACTCCAAAGCCTGGGTGGTTAACCAGTAAGCTGTGTAACCTATTGTTGCTGTTTAGTCACTAAGTTATATCTGATTCTTTTGTGACCCCATGGACTGTAGCCCGCCAGGCTCCTCTGCCCATGGTATTTCCCAGGCAAGAATAGCAGAGTAGGTTGCCAATTCCTTCTCCAGGGGATCTTCCTGACCCAGGGATCAAACCTGCGTCTCCTGCATTGAAAGGTGGATTCTTTACCACTGAGCCACCAGGGAAGCCCAGTATAAGTTATGCCAGGCTTCAAATGAGACTGTGGAACAGATTCCAAAAAAATTCTTATAAAAATCAGAAAGTCTACTAATGGAGGTGACTGATCCTGTCCTTCAAGTGGAGATCTCACTATTTTGGTGCTGGCTATCCCAACACAGAACCCTAGACTAGGACTTCAGGAAAACACCACAAGGCTGTTTCATACAAAGCAGTGCACCCCACTGAAACAATACAAAGGCTCTCAGACCAGGCACAGCGGCAGGCGTGGACTGTCCTGTTGCGCAGGAAAACCCATGCCAGAAAGGAAATCCCATTTATCATGAAATAAGCAGAGGCCCAAGGAGAGCTGGTCTTCATTCCTTAAGCTTCTTCTCATTCCAGAAAAAAAAGGAGACCCAAAGTACCCTCTCACAGGAAGGCTGGCTCTGTCATCAACTCTCAGAGCTATTTTGGGGCATGTCACAGAGACTCAGGAGTTACTGCACACATCCACCTGACTTCAGGAAAGATGACAGATACAGGGTAGACACTTCAGACACCATTCACGTAAGAAAACTAAGGATCAAGAGACTAAGGACCTTACCTAAGATTCTACAGCTGGCTGAGGGCAGAGATGGCTCAGTTCTTTCCACTGCTCACACTTTCTCCCCCTCTGCCAGACTCCCCCAGGAGAAACACCCCCTGCCAACTCTACTTTTCCTTCCCCCAAATCTTCCAGCAATCTTTCTTGCAGGGCCTTCACCATCATACCCTCTCAGATCTCACAGGGAAGGGTAGTAACCTCACACTGGAGCAGAAAGCAGGGCAAGAGCAACATCCTTACCAGCATGGGCTGCACTGGGGTCATGAGAGAGGCCTGGACACTCAGAGCTCGTCTCTGGCCTGGCTCCTTCTCCACCTCCTGCTCGTTGCGGAGGACCCGCTCCACCACATCCTGCAGGTTGCGTGAGGCTTTGAAGGCTTCATAGGCATTGGGGTCTAGGGCATCTAACCTGCCGAGGCCAACGGGAGCAAGGAAACAAACACCACTGTTTGTTTGACCTTATTGCTGTTCTTGACCTTATTGCTCTGGATAGCAGCAATATGCTGCAACATAGCATGTCCAACAACAACAGGACATAACCGCTTCCCCATATATTGGGACCCTGGGAAGCAGTTATGTCCTATTGTCTAAAGACTGTCACAGGAGAAAAAGATCTTGGAAAACTCAGCTCTTTTGAGATACCATGCTACCTGGATGCTGCCCTACCAAAGAGGGGACTGGAGTGGGCAAGCAACTCATGCTTATTGAACATATTCCCTATGTTTGACACTAACAACTCTGTGAAAAGGGTACTGTTATCTCCCTTTAACATGAGAAAATGGAGGCTGAGCTAGGTCAACTGACGGGTCCCACAGGAAGGAAGGCAGCAGAATCAGGATTCAAACCCAAATCGGGGCTTCCAAGTCTCTGACACCACCTGACAACATAGGGAGTGGGCAGCTTCTACCATCAGAGGGCCTGGTACGTACACGTGTTTTGCACCTGAGTTCATCTTCAGGTCATGCTTGATCAGCCTGATGATGCACTTAAGGTCATTGGCTGTACACCTAGAGGGATGAGGCACATGCAACTTACAAAACTCTGGACTCCCAAACCTTGCCCCCTAGTGATTCCGTCTCCCCAGGCCCCTCCCCAGTGGGCAGTGTCCCCACCTGGAGGCGATATCCTGCAGGGCCTGTTGCTGCTCATCCTCCCTGGTGAGCTTGGAGAGCCGCAGGAGGAATTCGTCCACCTCCTGGATGGTAAGGAGGCTCTTGGCAGCTGGAGGGAAAGACTTGCTCTGCTCAAAGAAGACTCTGATTGTCTCTGACACGTCACCCTGTCTCCAAAAACCAAAATACCATGCAGCAACCCCAAAGTGGCCATATATAACCCCCAAGCCCTCATGACTACAGGTGAATTAGAGATTTCAATCACCGCTCCTGTCCGAAACTCACAAATATCAACTTCACTGTTTAGAGTATATATCCCACCCACAGCTCCTGGAAAGGGCACCTCCATCCACCACAGGATCTGGCCGCCTGCCTCAGCTGAGAAGTGATGTAAGAACTAATGGCAGGGTCAAGCCAATGTGAGTCCTGTTAGAATCTGAACTACGAGACAGACACAGTCATCAGATTATGGGGGTGTTTGGACAGCAACTTTCTAGGTGTCAAGGCTGGAGTCATTAATAAACCAAAACTGAATGGCAAGCCCAAGTTATAAGGGGAAAAAAAGCTAGGAAAAAACAGCGCCCAGAGGGAATTCCCTGCTAGTGGCTAAGACGCTGAGCTTCCCACGCAGGGGTCACAGGTTCGATCCCTTTTAGGGAACTAGGACCCTATTAATACATGCCACATGGTGAGGCCAAATAAAGGTCTAGAACAAGAACCCTTGGAGAGAGAGTGGGAAGTCTAAGGTCTACCCTCGAAGTCTAGGTCTTTCTCTCAGGCTCAGCATTAATCTAAGTCCAGTCTTCAGAACCTGGTGAAACTAACAGCTGTAGCCTCCCATTCAACTCCTCTCATAATGAAAGCTTGCTCAAGTGGGTTTCAGTTTTTTGAAACAGTATGTGCTCTACCAGGAAAAAAAACAGTGCAGGTGACTGGCTCAGCAGAACCCCACTTGGAATCCACCTACCCTCCCCTTTCTCTGACCTGCTCTAGGTCTCGTGTCATGTCATCTGAGTTGCAGTTAAAAATGCGGCTGAAAAGCTTCACAATCTGCTTATCATTCAAGTTGTAAACACTCTTAATAACACCCGGTAGCAGCAGCTTCACTGTTAGGTACACGTCACCGTGGAAACCATCTGGAGGAGACAGAAGAAAGAAACCTTTCTTGAGACATGGAGCTTAAACAAATAAATACATAAACTCAAAGAACCAAAAGAGCTGTCTGCACTGCTGGCCTCGATGCACAGGCCCTCAGGGGAGGGAGTGCGTTTCACCATGGCAGCAGAGGCCACGGCATTCAGCAGCTGGGGGTCTGTGTGTCTACCTCCCCGTAGCCCCTGGATGAACTCCTGCAGGGCAGAGCCATGACTTTCACTGTCGTGTTCCCAGCAACGGGCACATCACAGATGTTCAACGATCATTTTTTAGATGAATGAAAAGGAACACAGTTGGGAGATTTCTATTCCAAGCTGTGCAAGTGGCTCACAAAACCCAAATCAAACAGGAGAGTGAATTTTCCTTTTGGTCAAATGGGATAGGTTCTTCTGGCCTCCTAGGGAGGGGGCAGAGTAAGGAAGGAAGAAAGATGCTCATGTCTTTGGAACAGATCTAGCTACACAGTGAATTTCAAGACAGCAATATAGCGGAGCATTAAACCAAGCGCGAGGCCTGTGCAACTGTACAGTTCCCGTGCCCATGAAGCTGGCCAGGACTCCGAGCTCTTGAGAGAAGCCCACCCAGGACGCTTGAGGCCCACCTCCTGCTGAGCCTTTCTGAAGGAAGTCCTGGATGATCTGGGTTTTCGTGTTGTAGCTAGGATTTTCAGCCACCATGGCACACAACTTCCGAAACTCACGCAGCAGACAATCCTTGTGTTTTGGGTCACATTTGCTTGAGGACAGGCTTGTCTTAGGGGTCTTAGGGGTAGGGCTGGAGTGGGCTCCCCCAGAGTTGTTGGGCTTGGCTGTTGGAGAGAGAAAAAGGGAGAGATGATTCGTTTTGCCTTGCTCAAAAGGAAGCAAGAGGAACTAATAGGCACTCTGCTGGTTCTCTATGTGTAGCTTCACTTAATCTCCCCAAAGAGCCCTTTGGGAGTAGATATCATTGTACTATTTTGTGGGTGAAAAAACAGAGGTCAAGTGATTTCCTCAAATCTCGCAGCTATTAAGAGTAAATAAAAAACCGCCTCACACTGAAGCAAAGGACCAGCTGATGTGTATTTCTTACATGAGTGCTTACTGAAGAACAAGGGCCATTTTCAAGCCAAAAGTGGTCAGGATGATCTCAGAACAATTGTAAAGCTGAACCCAGAAGAGTTGGAATCAGGAAGGAAAAAGAAATCAAGGGACACCTTAGTTACTCTGAAACTACTGCTACTGCAGATTGTTGGAACTGGAAGAAACCTTAAAGATGATCTAGTTCAACCTCTTCTTATTGGTGAGGAGACCAAGGCCTGAGGAGAGAAGCACTCCCAGTCGCTCGCCACTAGCCCCCTGCCCCTCCCCACCACCCCCATCACCACTTTTTCTTCTTTCTTCTTATAAAAACAAAAGGAGGCTTCCCCTCTTGGCTCAGTGGTAAAGAATCTGCCTGCAATGCAGGAGACTTGCAGGAGACGTGGGTTCAATCCCTGGGTCAGAAGGGACTCCCTGGAGAAGGAAATGGCAACCCGCTCAGTGTTCTTGTCTGGAAATCCCTGTGAACAGAGGAGCCAGGCAGGATACAGTCCATGGGGTCACAAAGAGTTAAGACACGATGGAGCGACTAACAACAACAATTTAAAGTTCTAGATGTGGAACTTCCCTGATGGTCCTGTAGCCGACTCCGTGTTCCCAGTGCAGGGGCCCAGGTGTGATCCCTGGCCAGGGAACTAGATCCCATAGGCTGCAACTAAGACCAACACAGACAAATAAATAAATAAAAGTTTTAAAAAAGGTAGGCAACAAGGAGGACTTTTCTCCAGACACCCCAAACAACTCTCAAGTGATCCTCTGTTACCTCCTTGTGTCCACTTACAAAGTAAATTTCACCCTGAAAGCTTGCAGCAGACAGCCATTATCACGCTGTCTGCTGATGTAAGCGTCTTCTTGCCTGGGGTTTGTAAATTAGAAATCTATCCTCATCTCTGACCAGGCATTTATAGAGGACTTTAAGGGACAAAATCTCCAAAGTGTCACTGTTCAGCAGCTTGGAAGAAATGGAACACCCGCTCCCTGAAATTCCCTCCCGAGAACCAGGCTCTTCCAGAAATATACTGCCCTTACTGTCACCTGAACTCTTCCATATTTCTATCTTTGGCTGACCAAAGGCAAAAACCAAGGAAACCTCAAGAGTTTAAAAATGATAAAAAATCGTAGGGTCAGGCACTGTTTTTGCAACTGTCTCTTCTTTATTCCTTGTCAGACACCGTGGGGTCCACAAGGCAGGTGCTGCCATTCCCACTTCACAGATGACACCACAGAGGCTCAGACCAGGACCCACGTCTTCTGACCTCAAGTCTGGGCTTCTTTTACTCATACAGAGCAATCTCCTCGAACAACTTCTGAGCTTCTGAGTTTTGACTTTATTTTCTTTAGCTGAGGCAGTGACAAGAATGTCTCCAAATAAAACAGGTAACAACTTGGAGGGTAAAAAAGCACAGGTATTGAAGTTAAACAGACTTCAGTCAGTGTAACCATTAGAAACTCCATAATGATGTTGAGCATTGGTTTTCTCATTCATAAAATGGGCCTAATAAAAGTATTCCCCAACATTAAATGAAGAACAAATGGAACCACACATGCAAAAGCCCCAGCCCAACGCTGTCTGCTACACAAGGACATGCAGGACATCTCGCTTCTCTACTTTCATCTCCAATTTGGGCAAGTGGAGGGATGCAATTTCTCACGATTCTTCCATTATCAAAAAGCAAAGAAGTGGGACTTCTCTGGTGGTCCAGTGGCTAAGACTCTATGCTCCCAATGCAGGGGGCTGAGGTTTGATCCCTGGTCAGGGAACTGGATCCCACAAGCTACAACTAAGGGTTCAAATGCCAAAACTAAAGATGCTGCATTCCGCAGCAAAGAAGAACGATCCTGTGTGCCACAGCTAAGACCTGGCACAGCCAAATAAGTAAATAAATGTTAAAAAACCCAAAAAACCCCAAACAAGGAAGTAAATGGCAGGTTGTAATAATGTCTGATTCAAGTAAACTACTTCAAGGGGAAAAAGTCTTAAAAGAACAAACATCTTTTTGCTGCAACAGAGATTAAAATATACAAAGAAATGCTATACATGTGGGGTGCTGAGAATTAGCTGGCCATTACCTCTCTGCTCAGATGAAAGCAAATTACAGTTGACTCTTGAACAATATGGGTTTGAACTGCATGGGTCCACTTACACGCAGAGTTTTTCAATAGCAAATAAGTACTATACAATCCGCAATTGATTGAATCCAGGGATGCAGAACTGAGGGTATGGTGGAACCATGCAGAAAGTGGAACCTCGGATAAAGAATTTCAACTGCGCAGGGGATTTGGAGCCCCTAACGCCTGTGATGTTTAATAGTCAACTGTATTAAGCAGGCTAGATGGCACAGAATGGTCACTCTTAACCAGAGTACCAAATTTTGGTCTCCCAGGATACCTAATTAAAAGGACTACAACAGCTCACACAGCCCTAACCTATCTTACCTGAAAAGCCAGAAAACTTCCGGGGATTGGAATTGGTGACAAATGAGGCACCTTTCACTGGAGATGCTACCTGGCCAGTGGCTGTCAACTTAGCCTGGACAACAGCTTTCTTCTTTGGTGTGCTTGTTGCCTTGGAAGATAGATCTGTAGGACCCCAAAAAGAAGGGAAAATATCTTTCAGTGAAATATCCCTGAGAAAGCTTTCAAAGACTCTATCAGTTGCTCTTACAGCCTGGCTAGGTAAGTTACTACCATGGTATTAATTGAAAGGTGACTGCTGGCTGGCTGGTCTTCTTGACTGGAAGTGGTAGGTATTAGGGTTTTGGGGAGAGGGTGTTCTAGGGACAGAAGACCCAGTTATTCTTTACTTTTATTAGTAACTTAAATATTCATCAATACTCTCCACCCCTATCTCACATATAACCTTCAGATTATTCAGAGGAAGTCAGAAATCATGTGTCAACAGACAAAATGTGAGGACCTCAGCTTATGGAATTAGCCCCAATTTAAAGATAAACAAGAAAGTAAAATGAAGTTGGATAAACAGAGCACGTGCAGGAAAACTTGCAGCTGCTGAGTTATTTGAGCTGTGTGACAGTTTAACTCTCCCTCGTATTTTTCTTCCTCTGAATGAGCTGGGTCCGGAAGTCATAAAGGGTAAAGCCAATGGCTAAGGCTGGGCAGGGCAGGAGGGAAGCTGGAAAAAAAAATGTATTAGTTTTCTCCCTGAAGTCACTTTCCTCTCAAAGAAAAAGGACAGAGGTCCATTTTAGTTCCCCTATACTGACTAGAACTAAACTGAATTGAAGACATGAATATTACAAAGACACTGAAGGTCAGAAAAGACTAATTGGATTTATCAGTGTCAGATTTCTAAAATATGCATACATTTGAATACACATGTATGTGCACACATATGTTTTTGTGTATATACAAACATGTATTTTCCAGTTCTGTCTGCTGAAAGGGCCCAGAAGCAAGGCTATCTCATGGTATCCAGGGCACAGAGCATCAACATTTTTGTCTCTAATGCCATTTCCCCGACTAACAGGAACAAGGACTCTTCAGAGAAACGGCTGATTTCACGGCTGAGATAGGTAGTCCTAAGAGTGAGCATACTGTTAGGCCAGAAAGCAAGGGAATACTTTACAACAATTTTTAAAAAGTGATCTGGACATCAAGGACAAAAACTAGCTCAAAGGGGTTCCCAACTGACCAAATATGGGACAATTTAGCACCAAACTGATGAAGTACAGGACAATGATAAGCCACCAGGAAAAAGCAGTAATCTGAGTCCATAGAGAAAATAAGTTGAGAGAGAAAAGGGAGTAGTGTAGGTACTCTTTTCTTCAAAAATGTCAATGTCATAAAAGAAAACAAAGACCTCAGAGATGTTCCAGATTAAAGGAGGCCAGACTTGACAACTCAGTGCAATACCTGATCTTGTATCAAGATTCCATACTGAAGGGAGAGAAAAGTTATAAATTATCTGATCAACTGACAAAACTAGAATACAGACAGTAGATTAAAGTATTATATCAAAGATAAATTTACTGGTTGATAGCTGTATTACAGTCACGATATCCTATTCTTAAGATATACACACTGAAGTATTTAAAGGCAAAGGACCATGATACATGCCCAAATGGTTCTGGGGTGGGGGGGGGTGGGGGGTGAGTCACCTGTGTGGAAGGACAGAGTAACAAAGAGAGTGAAAGAGTGAGCACAAACAAGAACACAAATGATAAAGCAGAGAGCAAAATGTTAACAGGTAAATCTGAGGGAATTCCCTGGAGGTCCAGGGGCTAGGACTCTGTACTCTTGCTGCTGAGGATGTGGGTTCAATCCCTGGTCCCGGAACTAAAATCCCACAAGCCTCACAGTGCAGCCAGAAGAAAAAAAAAAAAAGGTGAACAGGAGCATTCTTTGTACTATGTACTATTTTTATTCTTGCAAAATTCCTGAGTTTGAAGTTATATCTGAACAATAAACTTAAAGATAGGAAGAAAGAAATTGGGCTCTACTCTCATCTCGTTGCCTCTCAGAGCCAGTAAGATGAGAAAGCAGTATTCTCCAGCCCACCTGCAATGTGCTGACTTATCTGCTCTTTCTCGTTCTCTTCCAGCTCTTCCCAGCCTTCCAGCTCGGTGAGGTCCTCAATTTTTTTTGTGGTGGCCCGGGCCCGCTCCAGTTTCTCAAACATGCATTTAATGTGGTACCACTCTTTCATATCGCCCCCTGACTCTGAAAAGGGATTGGGCACCACTTTGCCGATTCTGCATACGCCCTTGACAATCTTTTCCTTGCATTTTTTGCAGCCAGCTGTGCCACGCTTGGCGTAGTCCACACAGAAGCGTTGCTCTGCCATCTCACAGGGGCCACTGCAGAGTCCCACATGCGACCCTGGCAAGAAAACAAGGCAGGTGGCACGTGGTCTTAGGTTGCTTTCCTGGAAGGACGAAACAGGCTTTCTTCTCTGGAGGAGGTGGTGTCCACGAAAAACTGTCTCTGACCACCGGCCAAAGTGTCTTATGTCAGGCCAGTGATGTTCTCGGAATAGGCACAGTTCTTTTTTCCTGAGTGCACGGAGAGTTGGTGGGAAGAGGATCTTAAAAGCCAAAGTCATACAGCTGCATGGAAGGGGACAGGCAGAAAAGTGAGTTACAGAGGAGCTAGGCTTCTAATTTCCTCAAAGGCTGACATCCTAATACAATAATCCATGCTGATCAACCAAACATTTCCTAAAGTATGAAGGATTTTTTTTTTTTTTTGGTGCTGTCTGATCCCTGACCAGAAATTGTACTTGTGCCCCCTGCAGTGGAAGCCCTGAGTCTTAACCACAGGACCACCAGGGAAGACCAGGTATGAAAGATTTATTGCCTACAGGATGAACAATTCCGGTACAGGAAAATTCAGTCTGCAACAGGATGTTCAATTACCTAATTGAACATTTAGATATTATTTAATGTATATCTAGTAAATCACAATCAAGAAAATTCAAGTAACATAAAACCCTTTCTCAGGCCACCAGCAAACCCTAAGCCTTAAAATGGATGTTGACCCTTTAGCATTCAGTTCAGTTCAGTTGCTCAGTCATGTCCCTTTAGCATAAGATTCTATAAAGTTTCTTTTTAATCATCAAGAAAAATTACATTGGGAGTTTCCTGGTAGCCTAATGGTTAGGACTCAGTCCTTTTTTTTACTGCCATGGCCAGGGTTCAAACCCTGGAGGAGGAACTGAGATCTCGAAAGCCAAGTGGTGTAGCTTAAAAAAAAAAAAAGACATTATTTTCAGGAAGTCTTTAATGTGAAATATAAAATATCTGTTATCCTCAGAAAATAATTAAGCCACTATATAGATTTGGGATTTAATCAGAAGCCCTATCTTGAGAGGCAATTAAATGGAGCCTAAAACCCAACCCCCTGGTTTCAAATCCTAGCTCACTGGCCATAAAACCATGGTAATTTCCTTAATCTCTCAGTTCCTCAATTTCCTCAACTGTAAAATGTGGATAATAATAGTACCTAACTCAGAGAGTTGTCATTCTAAGAATAAAACCCTTATACAGTCAATGAAGCGATTATCCTTTAAGCAAAGGTTCCCTGCGTGCAATTAGCCGGGTTGTAATTCAGCAACTTCAATCTGGAAATGCTGAAGTAACTGGACGGCAAGAATCAAAGGAACTGCTCAATCAATTCACATGGAAACAAGGACCATATCCACATAGCATACTCCACTTTCTTTTATCCTTATTTTCTAAAGTATCTTCCCAGTTTCAACTTTCAACAGACTGGGAGTTATTTTCCACCTGCACCCGGCTTTGTCCCCAAATTGCTCGCGGGTGATAATGAAAATCAGGCTTTACTTGCTGAAGTGAAACGTGATGCAGAGAACAGCAGGTAACTGGGAATCAGAGACGCGAGCACAAGTGTGACCGTGCAGTTCTGGGTCTATGTTATCTTTTGAGAATTTCCCTTAACTTCCCCGAGTCCGCTTCCTTATTACTAAGACAGGGAAGATATCTACCTCAAGGGAAGGGGGAAAATGACACTGGGTCCGTGGATGGGCGAATGGGAGTGGGGGGTAGGGCTCCGAACTCCCTTGCAAATGTATACAAAAGGTGCGCATTCAGCCTTGTAAGTTTTGGGGGGAGAAACGGTCAACGTTTTCATGAAACTTTACAAAGGGCTCTGTAACCCCTAGATGCTGAACCACAGAGTATGTGAAAGTAGAGCAGGCTCTTAAGAGGCGCTCAAGGAAAAAAAAAAAAAAAATTAGGTTCCACCACCTTCCTGCAAAGCGATTTATGAAAAGCCGCCCCCAGGACTCCAGGAGCCGGGGGGGAGGGCACCTAGCAGCGCCCTCCCCTCCGCAGGGTCTGGGAGGCGCTGGGTCACCAGGAGGCACGGAGCCGTTTGGGAAACCCCCACAGGCCCCCCGCGGCGGCCACTCAGCATTTCCTCAAAGGGAGCCGAGAAGGGAAACCGTTGAGGCCCGAACGCAGCCGGGCCGGGAAGTGAGAGCCCCGCGGCCGCTGCTCCCGGAGGGGCCTCCCCCTTTCGGGAGGGGGCACCGGCTATCCGCCGGGGCCCCAAGGAGGGCGGGAGGCGGCGAGGCCCTCGATGCGAGCCGGAGGGGCGGCCAGAGCACAGCCCCGAGCTGGGCTGAAGGGGACGCGACGGGATGAGAAAGGCTCCCGAGCTCCGCCCGCAGCGCACCGACTCGGGCGGCGGCTGGGCTGACCCGGCCAGAGGAGCCCCGGGGAGGCGCCCTGCCTCCCCGGCGTGGGGCCGCGGGGGTCCCGGGAGCCAACCCCCGCGGGCTCCCGGGGGGCCGCCACGTCACGGAGGGTGTGCCCCGGGGCTCTGCGAGCCGGCGGGCGGGGGAGGAGACCAGGGGGCTGGCTCCCGGGCCGAGCCGAGCCCCGCACTCCGGCCGCCCCCTTTCCCGCAGGTCGGCTCCGCCGCGCCGCCTCCTCACCTGCCTTCCGGGCTCCGGCGCCACCTCAGGCCTCGGACGAGGCGCCCTCATGCCGCGCGCAGCCACGACGGTTGTAGTACCTGTCTCTTTAAATCCGGGTCCTCGAGCTGGCTGCAGCACGCAGGCGCAGAGGCCCAGGTCCCGCCCTCCCGCCGCCGCGCCATGCGTCCCCGCCCCTTGCCTGCCACGTGGGGAGGTGGCCTGGGTGCTCAGAGAGAGGCCCAGGGCTTAGGTGTTGGTCCTTGGGGTTGGTTCGCGAAGTGCTGCTGCGGCTGGAGAAAGCAGAGGTGCCGGGCTGTGGCGGCGCCTTCAGGCGCATCCTGTTCTCAACTTCTGGGAATTTACCGCACCCCCTGCCAATTTACCCCATTGGCTCTTAATGTTAGAGATTCAGATTCAGTTCAGTTCAGTCGCTCAGTCGTGTCCGACTCTTTGCGACCCCATGAATCGCAGCACGCCAGGCCTCCCTGTCCATCACCAGCTCCCGGAGTTCACTCAGACACACGTCCATCGAGTCAGTGATGCCATCCAGCTATCTCATCCTCTGTCGTCCCCTTCTCCTGCCCCCAATCCCTCCCAGCTTCAGGGTCTTTTCCATTGAGTCAACTCTTCGCATGAGGTGGCCAAAGTACTGGAGTACTTATGTTAGAGATTATCTAGTCTTTAAAGTTACTGGGTGAGAGACTATATTGTAATGAGCTTGGAGAAAGCGATGATTTATTCTGTTTTTCTGTATTTTCTCTGTCTTGTGTCCCGCAAAGTGCCTAGCACATGGTAAGTATTTGGTAAATATTGAATTGAAAAGGGGCACTGGATAGATACAGATACAGTATTAAGGAGTCATGGGTACAGTAAACCCTTGATGATGGGTTGTTTAAGTGTATTTATTTTAAACCTCAGGTTAGCTTTTTTTTTTTTAAGTCAACTTTTTGAGAGATTGGAACGGCTGTTTTTACAAAAGGATAGCAGACTCAGAGGAGGTGAGAGAACTTGTTCACGGTCTAGAAAAGGTAGAGCAACTGGGCATTGTTAGGTAAGCAAAGGTCAGACCCTGAGGAAAATTCTGTGCTCTGTAAAAAAGATCCTGTAATTAAGACTCCCGGCTTCTACAGCAGAGGGCGCAGGTTGGGTCCCTGGTGGAGAACTATGATCCCGCATGCCCTGGAGTGCAGCCAAAAAATTTTATAAAAAGATCATGCCCTTTGTTATGTAGAGGATGGAGAGCCATTAAGGGCCTTAGGAAGCAGTGAGGGAATTAGTCAACCAGTGCTGGCTTGGGCAGAACATGAAAATGGAATGACACAGAGATCAGCGTGGCACCATACAAGGGTGCATCACTGACTCAGTGGACGTAAGCTTGATCAAATTCTGGGAGGTGGTGAAGGACAGGGAAGCCAGGTGTGTTACAGTTCATGGGGTTGCAAAGAGTTGAAAGACTTAGTGACTGAACAATACAAGGATCCCATAAAAATTCATGAAGAGGGTCACGTTTTTAAGGAAAGTTTTCTGTTTTTGTTTTTTTATTGTATCTATATCAAACCATGGAGAAGGAAATGGCAACCCACTCCAGTATTCTTAATTAATTCCCATGGACAGAGAAGCCTGGTGGGCTACAGTTCATGGGGGTCCCTAAAGAGTTGGACATGACTTAGCGGCTAAACAACAACAACATATCAAACCAGTATGCTGTATACTTTAGACTTACACAGTGACATGTGTCAGTTACTTCACAGTAAAACTGGGGAGAAAAAAAGGTGCTTGTAGTGACCCATGTGAGAGATGAAAGTTAAGTGCCCTGGACAAGCTCAGTTAGTTGGGATGGATGCATTGTTTGATAAGCATTTAAATTTTAAATTATCTTCCAGGTAAAGTGCTCATGTGTCTGAAGATGTAATATAGATGACTTGAATGAACAGATAGATAATGGTGCCATTAACTGAGATAGAATATGAGAGAGCAAGAGGTATTTTGAGTAAGAGGATGAATTTTGTTTTGGTTGTATTGTTTGGTTGGTTGAGGCCAGCCATGAGGTCACTGTTTGAAGTGGGCAAAGTCTTGTGTATGGCAGCATGAACAGGTCTGGGGCTGGAAGGTCACTGGAGGTTCAAGTCCAACTCTGAAGGTTGAGCGATCCGGAACATAGTGTCACTGCATTTACTACAATGTTTTGAAATTCCACTAGACTGCGTTTTGACTTTTTCCCTGTCCCTATGCTCTTAGATCCCTGGAGAAGGGAATGGCAACCCACTCCAGTATTCTTGCCTGGAGAATCCCATGGATGGAGGAGCTTGGTGGGCTACAGTCCACGGGTCTCAGAGTCGGACACGACTGGGCGACCTCACTTTCACCTTCTATGCTCTTAGATGCTGTCATCACTCTTGAGCTCTTGAAATGTGGCCAGTCCTTTTTGAGATGTGCTGGGCAGGGGGAGGGATAAATTAGGAGTTTGGGATTAATGTATCCACAGTATATATAAGATAGATAAACAAGAAAGATCTGCTGTATAGCACAGGGAACTATACCCAATGTCTTGTAATGGAAAAGAATCTGAGAAAATACATATCTATAACTGAGTCACTTTGCTATACACCTGAAACTAACAAAACACATAAATCAATTGCACTTCAATTAAAATAAAATCCATGGGGAGTTCCCTGGCAGTCCAGTGGCTTAGGACTTGGCACTTTTACTGCTGTGCCTGGGTTCAATTCCTGGTCAGGGAACTAAGATTCTGCAAGCAGCGTGGCAAAAAAAAAAAAAAAAAATCCAAGATGTGCTGTAAGTGTAAAACACACAGTAATTTTTGAAGATGTATTATCAAAAAAAGACTGTAAGATACATTGTTAATTACATGTGGAAATGATATTTTCGATGTGTTGGGTCCAATAAGAATATATTATTCACATTAATTTTAATGGCTTAGTTTTTTGAAAATGCAGTGAGGAGAGAATATAAAACTGCAAGAGAGGGGGACTTCCTTGTCAGTCCAGTGGTTAAGACTACACACTTCCAATGCAGGGGGCACAGGTTGGATCCCTAGCTGGGGAACTAAGATGTCATGAGGTGGCCGAAAACAAATTCCAAGTGGCCCCAGCACCACTTCTGTGGTGCTATCCAACAGAACACCACCCCAGACTTCACAAACCTGTTTGTGAAGGGTGACATCGGTGCCTTATGCATCTTTTTATCCTCAGTGCCAGAACAGTAGCTGGTGCATAGTAGGCACTGTGCAAGTGTTTATAAGTACATGAATGAAACCTGTGAGTGAATGAGTCTGAGAGTAATAAACCTCCCTCAGGAGGATGTTCATTATGTTGTATCTTTGACGATGTTGGATGTAAATGTGCAAAAAGACTTAGGCTCTAAATGTTCTGCTTGCACTTCCCTGGTGGTCCAGTGGTTAAGAATCTGCCTGCCAGTGCAGGAGGCATGGGTTCCATCCCTGGTCCGGGAAGATCCCATATGCCTCAGGGCAACTAAGGCCAGATTACGCAATTACTGAGCTTGAGCTTTAGAGCCCGGGAGAAGACAATGGTACCCCACTCCAGTACTCTTGCCTGGAAAATCCCATGGACAGAGGAGCCTGGTGGGCTGCAGTCCATGGGGTCACTAAGAGTTGGACACGGCTGAAGCGACTTAGCAGCAGCAGCAGCCACAGAAGAGGTTTGGAGCCCATGCTGTGGCAACAGGAAAAGCCATCACAATGAGAATCCCATGCACTGCAACTAGAGAGCAGCCTCCTCTCACTGCAGCTAGGGAAAGCCCCCTGGCAGCAATGTAGACCCAGCACAGCCAAAACTAAATATGTGCATGTTAAAAAAATAAATATTAAGCTTGATTAGAGCTCCAAGGAACCCCTTAATGATCTTTGACTCAGATGCCAGATACAGTTGAATGAGGTGTGAAAGCTGGCAGTTGCCTGACCTTGTAGAAGTGGGAGCTGCCACCAAGGAGAAGGAGGTGATGTGTGATGGGAATAGTGGGACTTTGGAGTCATACAGACTTAGGTTTGAATTATGTTCCACTGCTGGCTGTGTATAACTTTCATTTATTTTAACTTCTCAGGGGCTCAGTTTTCGTGGTGAAATGGGGATAAAACTATCTCTTAGGATTGTGTGTGGCAATTAAACGAGATGACATGTATTAACTAGCAAACTGTTTGGCACTTGGAGGTATTTCAGAAAATATGCATTCCCCCCAACTCCCCAGCCTGGATACATTCATGGCGCTGCAGAGTTTACTCATTCAGTTAGTCATCAGTCTGTCAAGTATTGATTGAGTGCCCACTCTGGCTTAGACACTATTCCAAGAACGGGAATGTAGCACTGAAACAAAGCAGACAAAAATCTCTGCCCTCCTGGAGCTAACTGGTTAGTGTGGGAGATAGATAGTAAACGGTAAGGAAAAGGCACGTTCATATTCGCTTGTAGCTCAGCAGTAAAGATGCTGGAGACCTGGGTTCGATTCCTGGGTCAGGAAGATCCCCTGGAGAAGGAAATGGCAACCCACTCCAGTATTCTTGCCTGGAGAATCCCATGGACAGAGTACCCTGGCAGGCTGGGGTCACAAGAGTCGGACACGATGATGGGTGTTATGAACAAAAAGAAAGAAGAGATGGACAGGAGGTGTCAGGCAGGGCAGGATAGGGATTGCACATTTATTATTACTACTCTTTTTCTTTTTTTTTGGCTGCACTGTGTGTGCCGGCGTGTTGGACTTTTTATAATTTTAGCAGTATTTTTTAATTCAATAATTATTAAATTTTCATTAATTAATATTATAAGTTATTACATTTTGATTTATAATATTATTAATATTGTAAATTGGGCTTCCCTAGTGGCTCAGCTGGTAAAACATCCACCTGCAATGCAGGAGATCCCAGTTTGATTCCTGGGTTTGGCTGTGCAGTGCATAGGCTTGTGGGACTTTTTATTTTTGAAATTATTATTAATTTCAACAATATATTATTATTCAATAATTATTAAATTATCATTATTGTGTTTAATTAATAAGCAGTTATTAATATTATATGCCCAGCTTTGTGGGTATGCTTTGCTGCTCATGGGCTTTGTCTAACTGTGGAGAGTGGGGGCTTCTCATTGTGGTGGCTTCTCTTACTGTAGAGCACAGGCTCTAGAGGGTGGGCTCGGTACTTGTGGTGCATGGGTTTAGTTGCCCTACAGCATATGGAATCTTCCCAGACCAGGGATTGAACTCGTGTCTCCTGTGTTGGTAGGCAGATTCTTAACCACTGGACCAACAGGGAGGTATGGCTTGTGGTATTTTCATTCTCCAACCTTAGGGCCTCAGAGATCAAACTAAGGCCCTCAGCAATGAAAGCACAGAGTCCTAACCACTAGACTGCCAGGGAATTCCTGCAGGTGGCAGTTTCAAATACAGTGTTTCAGATACAGCAAACTGTTCGGCGCTTGGAGGTATTTCAGAAGATGTACATTCCCCCTGACTCCCCAGCCTGGATACACTCATGGGACTGCAGAGTTTTAACCTGGAAAGCCTTGCCAACGAAGTGACAGTCGGCTATGCCGGAAGAAATGAAGGAGGGAGCCAGGCGGAGAGGGAGTAGCAAGTAAAGGCCCAGGGCCGGCTTGTGCGAGACTCTCCTGTTGAGAGATCACAGGGAGATGGGTGTGTCTAGAGCAGCTAGAGTAAAGACTGAAAAGTACTGGAGATGAGATCAGCAGGAGATCTGAAGACAGACCCTGGCCTGTAAACCACTGTAAAGTGAAGTCGCTCCGTCGTGTCCGACTCTTTGTGACCCATGGACTGTAGCCCACCAAGCTCTTCTGACCATGGGATTCTCCAGGTAAGAATACGGGAGTGGGTTGCAGTTTCCTGCTCCAGGGGCTCTTCCTGACTCAGGGATCTAACCCAGGTCTCCCACATTGCAGGCAGATGCTTTAACCTCTGCGCCAGTAAAGAAGCTGTTTTATTGCAGATGAAATGGGAGACTAGTGGGTAACATTGAGCAGGGAAGTAACATGATCTGATTAGGTTTTAACAACGTTGCTGTCACTCTGCCTGCTGTGTCGAGAAACTGGAAAATGAGTTAGTTGATGACTGTGAAAGGGAGAAATGGGAGCAGCTTGGGTGGTAACAGTGAAAGCAGTGATAACCTAGGCTCGTGGACCCATATGGGATCTGTGGATAGGCTCAGGGGTGTCCTTGAACCCCTTGCAGTTTTATATAAATATTTGTGCGTAGTGCATTTTTGGAGGGAGAACTTCTACTGGAGTCTCAAAGCAGTTCCATGATCCAAATCAAGAAGGACTTTGGGGGAATTCCCCGGAGGTCCAGTGATTAGGACTCTGCCTTCACTGCTGAGAGTGTGGGTTCAATACCTGGTGGGGGAAGTAGGATCCTGCACGCTATGCAGCATGTCAAAGAAAAAGAAGAAGGACTTTGGTAGCAAATATGTAGGATTGTTGTTGTTGTTTGGTTGCTAAGTCAAGTCTGACTTTGCAACCCCATGGACTGTAGCCCGCCAGGCTCCTCTCTCCCTGGGATTTCCCAGGCAAGAATACTGGGGTGGGTTGCTGTGCCCTCCTCCAGGGAATCTTCTCGACCTAGGGATCAAACCTACATCTCCTGCATTGTGGGTGGATTCTTCACCTCTGAGCCCCATGGGAAGCCCCGATATGCAGGATGCTTGCTGGTGATTCAAAATCCCATGCTTAAGTCCTTCCCTGAGACCTTGATCCTAAATCTTCCAGGGCAGTGATCCTGTTTGAGAATCTCTTAGAGCTTCTGCCATCCCCTTTAGGACTGTAGCATCCCTGACCTCTGGTTTTCACCCATCAGGATTGTTCAGAAGGAAGAAGAAAAAAAAAAGTCAGGGAACTGTGTAGACTGTGTTCTTTTTTATGCCACCCACTGTGGAAGCTTGGAAGCCATAGGCAGTAATAGGGAAAAGACTTCACACCTGCCTAGAGACAGCGTGGGGGGACTCGTGAAGCTAGTTTGCACTCTGTGGATTCCCTTTTTAATAAGCTCTGGTCTATGAATCACATAAATCTCAGCACTGAGAGCTGATTTTACGGTTTGGTTTGCTTAATAGTCACACAATTAAAATAAGTTGTAAAAAACGGTGGTGGTGTTTGCCAGGATAAATATTTAAAAGGGAACAGCTGTGGAAAGATGTAATAATTCATATCGGCCCATGGCTCTTCATTCTCAATACAGACTGTGGAGGTTATTTCATTTTATTTTTTTTGGCCACACTATGGGGCACTCAGGATCTTAGTTCCCTGACCAGGGAGGAATCAAAGCTGTGCCCCTGCGGTGGAAGCACAGAGTCTTAACCACTGGGGCCACCAGGGAAGTGTCTGGAGGTTGGTTCTTAACCAGAGGGCTTTTTTTCCTCCCCCTTTTCCTTTGAACATCTTTGTGGTGCAGCTGCCAGGTTGAAGTCAGACAGCTGAGGGGCATCAAGTGTGCCTTTGGCGGAAGTTGATCCATTGCACAGAGTCGGGGCTTCTAGGCAGGACTGGGGTCACAGATATAGAACAAGGAACACTCAAAGTTACTACCATCCTCCTTGAACTTTTGGTTGGGTTTTCTAGTATGAAGTCATGAGGGTTATGTTTTTTAAGAGGTAAATTAACATTTTTCAAGGGGAAAATTGATTTTACCAAGAGAGACTACTTGGGAAGTAAGTTCTCCTCCGCTGGACTGTGGGCTGGTCGATGAGCACAGATGACCGCTGGTTTTCCGGGGCTGATGTGCAGCAGAGGCAGAAGTCTGGGTTCCTTCCTCGCATCATTTCCTTTATACCAGGAGAGCCCCAGGCCCTCTTCTCTTCTTTTCTGGAAGGTTCCCCCCGAGCTCTCCTACCAAAGCCTTCTGACCAAGCAGCCTGCTATGCTTTGTAAGATTGTAAAGGAAAAAGCTCTCTTGTTTACATTTACTTTATACACAATACTCTCTGAGTACTACTGAACTCTGACACCAGACGTGTGGGTTTTGCAAATGTCAAGCAATCCTGTGACACCAGTTCAGTGTTCTGAAATTTACTGTTTTTGTTTGTTTTTTGTTTTTGGCTGAGTCCCAAAACATGTGAGATTCTACTTCTCCGACCAGGGGTCCAACCTAAACCCATGCCCTCTGCAGTGGAAGCCCAGCGTCCTAACAACTGGACTGCCAGGGAATTCCCAGTGTTCTGTAACTTAGTTCTGATGCTCTCTACCTGGAGCTAGAGTCACGCCTCACATTTAAGGGCTCAGTTACTTGAGACTGCCCCATCCCACCACGTGGGTGCCAGTCACAAATCCAGATTGTTACCTGTGCTTCTGACTGTCTATAGATCAGAATTTCCCAAGACCGCATCCTTGGGGTTTGATTAATTTGCTAGGGCAGCTGACAGAACTCAGGAAAGCAAATTACTTACTAGATCCCCAGTTTATTATGAAAGGATGTAGCTTAGGAACAGCCAGACAAAAGAGATGTACAGGGCAAAGTATGTAGGAAGGGGTGGAGAGCTTTTATGCCCTCTCTGAGCATACAATCCTCCCAACACCTCCCTCCCAGCACCTATGTTCCCCAGCCCAGAAGCTGTCTAATGCCATACTTGGGTTTTGATGGAGGCTTCATCATATAGGCATGATCGGTTAAATCAGGGGCCATTAGAGAAGGCAATGGCACCCCACTCCAGTACTCTTGCCTGGAAAATCCCATGGACGGAGGAGCCTGATAGGCTGCAGTCCATGGGGTCACTAAGAGTCCGACACGACTGAGTGACTTCACTTTGACTTTTCACTTTCATGCATTGGAGGAGGAAATGGCAACCCACTCCAGTGTTCTTGCCTGGAGAATCCCAGGGATGGGGGAGCCTGGTGGGCTGCTGTCTATGGGGTCGCACAGAGTCGGACACGACTGAAGCGACTTAGTAGCAGTAGCATTGGTGATTGAACGTAGTCTCCCATCCCCTCCCCTCCCTGGAGGTCAGGTGGCAAGACTGAAAATTCTAACCCTCTAATCAGGGTCGGCTTCCCATGTAAACGACATCTATTCTTGTTGTTCAGTCACTAAGTCATGTCCGACTCTGCAACCCCATGGACTACAGTGTGCCAGGCTTCCCTGTCCTTCACTATCTCCCAGAGTTTGCTCAAATTTTTTCCAGTGCATTCTTTTCCAATCCATTCTTGAGGGCCACATTAATATAAACTCAGGTGTGGTTGAAAGGGACTTTATATATAAAACAAATGACACCATTGTCACTCTTCTCTCTCTAATCACTTGAAATACCAAGGGTTTTAGGAACTCTGTGCCACAAATGGTGATGAAGGCCAACATACGTATTTCTTATTATAAATCACAATATCACAATAATAAATGCGAGACTGTCCTCAGGGAGTACTCAGACTCAGAGAGAGTAAAGCCCAGTACCCAGGGAGAGTAAAAGGAAGGCTGGGGGAGGAAACTGACTAGGTATTAATAGATACCACATAACTAATGTGGAGAAGGAAATAGCAACCCACTTCAGTATTCTTGCCTAGAGAATCCCATGGACAGAGGAACTTGGAGGGCTCCAGTCCATAGGGTCGCACAGAGGCACAGAGTCGGACACGAGCGCAGTGACTTAGCACACACGCATGCTGGTGAGTGGGAGTAATCTGACCCTAGACTTTTGATCAAAGTCCTGCTGGATAGCTTTCTTTTTTTTTTTTTTGTTTAATTTTTTTAAGTATAATTGATTTATAATGTTGCACTAGTGTCTACTGTACAACAGTGAATCAGTTATATATATACATGTATTTAATCTTTTTTTGGATTATTTTCTTGTATAGGTCATTACAGAGTACTGAGAAGAGTTTCCTGTGCTCTACAGTAGGTCATTATTGGTTATCTGTTTCATATATAGTAGTGTGTATATCCGGAGAAGGCAATGGCACCCCACTCCAGTACTCTTGCCTGGAAAATCCCATGGACGGAGGATCCTGGTAGGCTGCAGTCCATGGGGTCGCTGAGGGTCGGACACAACTAAGCGACTTCACTTTTACTTTTCACTTTCATGCATTGGAGAAGGAAATGGCAACCCACTCCAGTGTTCTTGCCTGGAGAATCCCAGGGACGGGGGAGCCTGGTGGGCTGCGGTCTGTGGTGTGTATATGTCAATACCGTTGTCCCAATTTATCTCTCCTCCTGCATCCCCCCTGGTAACTGTAAGTTTATTTTTTAACCTGTGACTCTATTTCTGTTTTGTAAACAATTTCATTTGTATCATTTTTTCTAGATTCCACATGTAACTGCTGGATTTCTTACACTGTTTGCAATACAGCCAGGCTGCAGTTTTCCTGATGGTAAGGGCCATGTCTTAAATTTATTTACTTTAAAAATTTTATTTCTTACTTTATTTACTTTTGGCTGTGGTGGGTCTTTGTTGCTGTGACTGGACTTTCTCTAGCTGTGGTACGCGGGGGCTACTCTGTCCTTGTAGTGCTCGGGCTTCTCATCACTGTGGCTTCTCTTGTTGTGGAACTTGGGCTCGAGGCTTGGGCTTCAGAAGTTGCATTGCTCGGGCTTAGTTGCTCCGTGGCATCTGGAGTCTTCCCAAACCAGGGATCAAATCCGTTTACCCGGCATTGGCAGGCAGATTCGTAACCACTGGACCACAAGGCAAGTCCAAGGACCATGTCTTCGATTATTTATTCAACTAACATTATTTGCATGTAGGTATGAAAAACATTTACATGCGTTTAGCTCAATTAATCTTCTCCATAATCCCAGAAGATGGAAACTGTTATTCTCTGTGTTTTGTAGTTGAGGAAAGTAAGGGTGAAGTAACTTAAAAATAATTTAAAAGTAGTGGACCTCGGGCCTGGTGTATCTGTTGTTTCCCACTTGGAATGTCTGGGAACTGAAGTCATCCTTCTTGCTCTGATCAGAGACCACTAAGGAGTACAATTTATTGCTGGTGAAAGGGGAGGTGGGTAAAGCAGGGCGATGTGGAGAGAATGTGACAACAAACTTCAAAATATTTGACTTTCCAGGACTTCCCTGGTGGTCCAGTGGTTAAAGGGGACTTGGGTTCAATCCCTGGTCAGGCAACCAAGATCCCACATGCTGTGGGGCAACTAAGCCCTTGCTCTGCAGCAAAGAGCCTGCAAAGCAAAAAAAGAATAAAAAAAGAGAAAAATTTTGGCTTCCCAGCCCAACCAAGGTGTCTGAACAGCACCAGGTTCCCTTAACCTTGACTGTAAACTTTCCAAATCTTAACTTGCTATTTGCAGCTATCCTCTCCCATTTCCCATGTTTTATTATTAAATAGAGAACACTGGACTGGGAATCAAGTTACACCTACACTTACTTTAGCAATTAACTTGCTGAGTTACCTTAGACAAACAATTAGACATTTAAAATGGAGGTGAAAATAGTTCTTTTCTCCAGGGGGTGTTGAGACTGGAAGAAAAGTGGGCTTCCCAGGTGGTGCTAGTGGTAGCCTGCCAATGCAGACATAAGAGACGGGTTCAGTCCCTTGACTGGAACGATCCCCTGGAGGAAGGAATGGCCACCCACTCCTGTGTTCTTGCCTGGAGAATCCCATGGATGAAGGAGCCTGGAGGTCCATGGGGAGTCCATGGGGTTGCAAAGAGTTGGACACGACTGAAGTGACTTAGCATGGTGTGAAGGTTGTTAAGTAAATAAATCTCTCACTATGCAAATACAAGGTAATATTTAATAATTTGTTGTTGTCATTTAGTTGCTAAGTTGTGTCTGACTCTTTGGCGACCCCATGGACTGTAGCCTGCCAGGTTCCTCTGTCCATAGAATTCTCCAGGCAAGAATACTGGAGTGGGTTGCCATTTCCTACTTCAGGGGATCTTCCTGAGTCAGGGATCGAACCCATTATCTCCTGCAGTGGCAGGCATTGGCAGGCAGATTTTTTTTTTTTTTTACCGCTGAGCCACCAGGGAAATGATGCAGGGTTGAATTCCTTTACTTCTGAGCATCAGTTTTCCATCTGTAAGATGAAGATACTGTATACCTTACAGGGTTGTTGGGAGGGTTAGAAATAGTGTATGTTAAGCCCAATGCCAAACACATGGTTGGAATCTAGGAAATGGTAACTATTATTAATAATAACCTGACAACCTGGTTTGATACTCTCTTATCGCCACATTTGGCAGAACAACAAACAAACAGTACTTACACACACAAAAAGCAACAACCACCACCATCCACTACCCAACCAGTATGGTCTGCTGAACTCCCCTAAAGGTGACCACTGGCTCCCCAGAGTGCTTGAAGCCCACCAAAGGCTGTGGCAAACTGGAGGTGCAGCCAGATGGAACTCTGTTCCTCCTCTGAGGCTGGGAGTGCTTGCAATGTAGGATGATGGCTTGGTGCAAAGACTCATTGGGAAATAGCTTTGACTGCCAAGTGGCAGGGGTGAGCCAAACGAGATGATAGCAGGGAAGGAGCTGAGAGCAGCTGGGAGACGATGGTCTTAACTCTGCTACCGAATCACTTTATTCCTCCTTTTCTCCACTTGAGAGGCCTCCAGGCCATCAGGCCTGCCCACCCACTCCCGCTGACTTACGGACATCCTTCTTCCCTCTTAGCTTGTTTGGTGCCAGGAAGACTTTGTTTTAGTTGCTAAATGCAGAGATGGCACATTATACTATCGGGGCTATGGTGTATACATTTCTTGTGGTGCTGCTCTCAGTATACATAAGGGCTTTCATATGTCTGAGAAAGGAGATGCAGGACAGATTTTGCTTTTTTTTTTTTAATCTTTTTACCATGCCACGTGACTTGTGGGATCTTAGTTCCTTGACCAGGGATTGAACCCTGGCCCTCACCAGTGAGAGTGCAGAGTCTTAATCACTGGACCACCAGGGGATTCCCTATGAGGCAGATTTCTTTCTTTCTTTGTCAAGCATTTATTTGGCCGTGCCGGGTCTTAGCTGTGGCACGTGTGATCTTTAGTTCCAGCTTACAGACTTAGTTGCAGCCTGTGGGATCTAGTTCCCTGACCGAGGATCAAACCCTGGTGCCCTGCACTGGGAGCGTGGAGTCTTAGCCACTAGACTACCAGGGAAGTCCCAAAGCAGATTTCTTATCCCTTTGTTTAAGTACTGAACTGACTTCTGTTTGGGTTCCGATGTCCATGAGTCAGTTTGCTCTTTTGACCACTTTTCCAAGCCACTTCCTGCCTTATGGGTATTATTTACTCTACAGATATTTATTGACCCTTATTATGTGCCTGGCATTATTTTAGGTTGTGAATAAGACAGATGAGCTCCCTGGCCTTGTGGGGTTTGCATTCCGGTGAGGAGACATAAAATTTATGTATCAATAAACAAGCTAATTTAAGATAGTGGTAGCAACCCACTCCAGTATTCTTGCCTGGAGGATCCCATGGAGAGAGGAGCCTGACAGGCTACAGTCCATAGGGTCACAAAGAGTCAGACATGACTGAAGCGACTGAGCATGCAAGTTTACTGAATTCCTAGGGAAAATGTGATAAAATGACAGGAGGTGGGGGGTGGGATGGCTGTTTACATCATTTGAGAAAGGGACATTAGGACTGGGAACTAAATGATAAGAGGACTGCCATGCTATTTGAGATAGGTCCTGAGCAGAGGGCCTGACATGGCATGTTTGAGGAAGAGAAGGTTAGCTGCTGAACCCAGGGACACAGAGAATAAGAGGGGAGCGTGAAGCACATGAAGTGAGAAAGTAGTTCACAAAGTGGGGGTCCCCTGGATCATATTTAGCTCACATGCTGTTTTTGAGATTTCACTAAAACAAAAATGATCCTGACTTGCAATTTCTCTTGGAAAAAAAAACAAAACAGAACTTGGCCATGCCAGGCCTCTATTCTTGAATAACATTTGATTTCAACACAGAGCAGTTATATGCTCACTTGTCCGCTCCCAACCTCCTTTAATGAGGCTCAAGGTCAGCAGTAGGTCAAGTAGTAAATATTTGAATTAGGAACTTCAGAGCTACTAATTGGACTGTAAAGAAAGCTGAGTACCAAAGAATTGATGCTTTTAGACTGTGAAGTTGGAGAAGACTCTTGAGAGTCCCTTGGACAGCAAGGAGATCCAGCCAGTCCATCCTAAAGGAAATCAGTCCTGAATATTCATTGGAAGGACTGATACTGAAGCTGAAACTCCAATAACTTTGACCACCTGATGCAAAGAACTGACTCACTGGGAAAGATCCTGATGCTGGGAAAGGTTAAAGGCGGGAGGAGAAGAGGATGACAGAGGATGAGATGGTTGGATGGCATCACTGACTCAATGGACACGAGTTTGAGCAAGCTCTGGGAGTTGGTGATGGACAGGGAGGCCTGGCGTGCTGCAGCCCATGGGGTCAAAAAGAGTTGGACAAGACTGAGCTACTGAACTGAACTGAACTGAACTGAACTTGTGGCTGGAAAGGGCCTAGATTCTTTTTTCCCCCCTAAGTGTGATGGAAGCATGTAATGAAGGGTTTTAAGTGACAGAGTGACTTGATCTATCTCACTCTACTTTGTAGATAACAGATTGTGGCCGGGAGGGGGACAGCCAACAATTAATGCAAGGCTGTTGGTGGTGGTTAGGACCACTGGAGACAGAAAGAAGTAGATTCTGGGCATATTTTAGAGGTAGAGTTGCCAGGACTTAACTAATGCATTAGATTTGGATAAGAAAAGGTAATGAAGGATGCATCCCAGGAGAAAAGTCAAGCCTGGGGATATAAATTGGGAGTCATCAGTATATGGGTGATACTCTATTTTTTTAAATTTGAAGTGTAAGTTGGTTTATAATGTGCTAGTTTCTGCTTTTCAGGAAAGTGAATCAGTTATACATGGACATATATCCACTCTCTTTAAGATTCTGTTCCCGTAAGGTCATTACAGAGTGTTGAATAGAGTCCCCTGTGCTATACAGTAGCTCCTTACTATCTATTTTATATTTAGTGGTGTGTATGTATCACTCCGGAGGAGGCAATGGCACCCTACTCCAGTACTCTTGCCTGGAAAATCCCATGGACAAAGGAGCCTGGTAGGCTGCAGTCCATGGGGTCGCTGAGGGTCGGACATGACTGAGTGACTTCACTTTCATGCATTGGAGAAGGAAATGGCAACCCACTCCTGTGTTCTTGCCTGGAGAATCCCAGGGACGGGGGAGCCTGGTGGGCTGCCGTCTATGGGGTCACACAGAGTCGGACACAACTGAAGTGACTTAGCAGCAGCAGCAGTATGTGCCACTCCCAGTCTCCCAATTTATCCCTCTTTCTCTTTCCCCCTGGTAACCATAAGTTTGTTTTCTATATCTGGCACTCTGTTCTGTTTCATAAATAAGTTCATTTGTATCTTTTTTTTTTTTTTTAGATTCTACCTATAAGCAATATCATGCATTTATCTTTCTCTGACTTAATTTGCTTGGTATGATAGTCTCTAGGTCCGTACATGTTGTTGCAATATGGATGAAATTTAAACACATGAGGGACTTCCCTGGTGGTACAGTGGATAAGAATCCACCTGCCAGTGTAGGGGACATGGGTTCGATCGCTGGTCCGGGAAGATTCTACATGCTGTGGAGCAAATAAGCCCACGTGCACCACAACTACTGAAGCCAGTGTGGCCTAGAGCCTGTGTTCCCCAGCAAGAGGAGCCACCCCAATGACAAGCCCACCACCACAACAATGAGTAGTCCCAGCACAGCAAAGGAGACCCAGTGCAACCAAAAATGAATAAATAATTTAAAAAACCCAACCAAAACAAACCCGTGGGAATGAATGAGGTCACTGAGGGAGGAAATGTAGATAGGAAATAAAATGCAGAGTTAGAGGAATTTTGTTTTCCTGTTCAAATTTAAAGTACCTAAATTCCTGGTATCATGTAGGCTACTAGAATCTCAACATTGAAAAAGCAATCTAAGGTCATCTATCTGGCCACCATTCCTACCCACATATGTATTTACTCAACCCCCCTACAAAATGTTCCACCAAGTTGGTGCATCATTGTCAAGAAGCATACTATTTCCATTAAGACCTTCCATTCATTAGAAAGTGGCTTTTCCTCCTGTCAAACTTTTACATAGGTGAATATATATATGTATCTCCAAAAGGGGACAGTGTTGAGAGTAAAAGAACGTACTAATCATAATTATACCAAGACACCTGGGACTTTCCTGGACAAATCTTGTAACAATACCTTAGCCATCTCTGTCTCTAGATTGGCATCTGGATGACTTTGGAGCAAGTGAGTGAGTGTTGCTCAGTTGTGTCTGACTCTTTGCGTCCCCATGGACTATAGCCTGCCAGGCTTCTCTGTCCATGGAATTCTCCAGGCAAGAATACTGGAGTGGTTTGCCATTTCCTTTTCCAGGGGATCTTCCCGACCCAGGGATCAAACAGAGGTCTCCTGTACTGCAGGCAGATTCTTTACCATCGGAGCCACCAGGGAAGCCTACTTTTAAGAGACATTTCTAAGTATAAAGACAGGTCAACTTAAAAAGTATCAGCAGATACATGCTTGACTTTATCTTATAATCTATAGCTAATACATTAAAATATGTAATGAACCCATACACCGTTTCTATAGAAAGTCCCCACGTGTACACAGTTATATCCATGTATGTCCATGGAATTCTCCAGGCAAGAATACTAGAGTGGGTTGCCATTTCCTTCTCCAGGGCATCTTCCCAACCCAGAGATCAAACCTGCATTCTCTGCATTGGCAGGTGGCTTTACTACTGAGCCACCAGGAAAGCCCAAAAGAGGGAATTAAGGGGCATTAAACTATTAGCCTAAGATCAAGTTAGCATCACTTAAATTAGCATAACTCCAGTTAGCAAATAGTAGCATGGAGAAGGGAATGGCAAACCACTTCAGTATTCTTGCCTTGAGAACCCCATGAACAGTATGAAAAGGCAAAATGATAGGATACTGAAAGAGAAACTCCCCAGGTCAGTAGGGGCCCAATATGCTACTGGAGATCAGTGGAGAAATAACTCCAGAATGAAGGGATGGAGCCAAAGCAAAAAGAATACCCAGCTGTGGATGTGTCTGGTGATAGAGGCAAAGTCCGATGCTGTAAAGAGCAATATTGCATAGGAACCTGGAATGTCAGGTCCATGAATCAAGGCAAATTGGAAGTGGTCAAACAAGAGATGGCAAGAGTGAATGTCGACATTCTAGGAATTAGCAAACTAAAATGGACTGGAATGGGTGAATTTAACTCAGATGACCATTATATCTACTACTGCAGGCAGGAATCCCTCAGAAGAAACGGAGTGGCCATCATGGTCAACAAAAGAGTCCGAAGTGCAGTCCTTGGATGCAATCTCAAAAACGACAGAATGATCTCCATTCATTTCCAAGGCAAACCATTCAATGTCACAGTAATCCAAGTCTATGCCCCAACCAGTAACACTGAAGAAGCTGAAGTTGAACGGTTCTATGAAGACCTACAAGGCCTTTTAGAACTAACACCCAAAAAAGATGTCCTTTTCATTATAGGGGACTGGAATGCAAAAGTAGGAAGTCAAGAAACACCTGGAGTAACAGGCAAATTTGGCCTTGGAATACGGAATGAAGCAGGGCAAAGACTAATAGAGTTTTGCCAAGAAAATGCACTGGTCATAGCAAATACCCTCTTCCAACAACATAAGAGAAGACTCTATACATGGACATCACCAGATGGTCAACACCGAAATCAGATCGATTATATTCTTTGCAGCCAAAGATGGAGAAGCTCTATACAATCAGCAAAAACAAGACCAGGAGCTGACTGTGGCTCAGACCGTGAACTCCTTATTGCCAAATTCAGACTGAAATTGAAGAAAGTAGAGAAAACCACTAGACCACTCAGGTATGACCTAAATCAAATCCCTTATGATTATACAGTGGAAGTGAGAAATAGATTTAAGGGCCTAGATCTGATAGATAGAGTGCCTGATGAACTATGGGATGAGGTTCGTGACATTGTACAGGAGACAGGGATCAAGACCATCCCCATGGAAAAGAAATGCAAAAAAGCAAAATGGCTGTCTGGGGAGGCCTTACAAATAGCTGTGAAAAGAAGAGAAGCGAAAAGCAAAGGAGAAAAAGAAAGATATAAACATCTGAATGCAGAGTTCCAAAGAATAGCAAGAAGAGATAAGAAAGCCTTCCTCAGCAATCAATGCAAAGAAATAGAGGAAAACAATAGAATGGGAAAGACTAGGGATCTCTTTAAGAACATCAGAGATACCAAAGGAATATTTCATGCAAAGATGGTCTCGATAAAGGACAGAAATGGTATGGACCTAACAGAAGCAGAAGATATTAAGAAGAGGTGGCAAGAATACACAGAAGAACTGTACAAAAAAGAGCTTCATGACCCAGATAATCATGATGGTGTGATCACTGACCTAGAGCCAGACATCCTGGAATGTGAAGTCAAGTGGGCCTTAGAAAGCATCACTATGAACAAAGCTAGTGGAGGTGATGGAATTCCAGTGGAGCTATTCCAAATCCTGAAAGATGATGCTGTGAAAGTGCTGCACTCAATATGCCAGCAAATTTGGAAAACTCAGCAGTGGCCACAAGATTGGAAAAGGTCAGTTTTCATCCCAATCCCAAAGAAAGCAATGCCAAAGAATGCTCAAACTACCGCACAATTGCACTCACCTCACACACTAGTAAAGTAATGCTCAAAATGCTCAAAATTCTCCAAGCCAGGCTTCAGCAATATGTGAACCGTGAACTTCCTGATGTTCAAGCTGGTTTTAGAAAAGGCAGAGGAACCAGAGATCAAATTGCCAACATCCGCTGGATCATGGAAAAAGCAAGAGAGTTCCAGAAAAACATCTATTTCTGCTTTATTGACTATGCCAAAGCCTTTGACTGTGTAGATCACAATAAACTGTGGAAAATTCTGAGAGAGATGGGAATGCCAGACCACCTGATCTGCCTCTTGAGAAATCTGTATGCAGGTCAGGAAGCAACAGTTAGAACTGGACATGGAACAACAGACTGGTTTCAAATAGGAAAAGGAGTACGTCAAGGCTGTATATTGTCACCCTATTTATTTAACTTATATGCAGAGTACATCATGAGAAATGCTGGACTGGAAGAAACACAAGTTGGAATCAAAATTGCTGGGAGAAATATCAATAACCTCAGATATGCAGATGACACCACCCTTATGGCAGAAAGTGAAGAGGAACTCAAAAGCCTCTTGATGAAAGTGAAAGTGGAGAGTGAAAAGGTTGGCTTAAAGCTCAACATTCAGAAAACGAAGATCATGGCATCTGGTCCCATCACTACATGGGAAATAGATGGAGAAACAGTGGAAACAGTGTCAGACTTTATTTTTCTGGGCTCCAAAATCACTGCAGATGGTGACTGCAGCCATGAAATTAAAAAACACTTACTCCTTGGAAGGAAAGTTATGACCAACCTAGATAGCATATTCAAAAGCAGAGACATTACGTTGCCAACAAAGGTTCGCCTAGTCAAGGCTATGGTCTTTCCTGTGGTCATGTATGGATGTGAGAGTTGGACTGTGAAGAAGGCTGAGCACCGAAGAATTGATGCTTTTGAACTGTGGTGTTGGAGAAGACTCTTGAGAGTCCCTTGGACTGCAAGGAGATCCAACCAGTCCATTCTGAAGGAGATCAGCCCTGCGATTTCTTTGGAAGGAATGATGCTAAAGCTGAAACTCCAGTATTTTGGCCACCTCATGCGAAGAGTTGACTCATTGGAGAAGACTCTGATGCTGGGAGGGATTGGGGGCAGGAGGAGAAGGGGATGACAGAGGATGAGATGGCTGGATGGCATCACTGACTCGATGGATGTGAGTCTCAGTGACCTCCGGGAGTTGGTGATGGACAGGGAGGCCTGGCGTGCTGCGGTTCGTGGGGTCGCAAAGAGTCAGACACGACTGAGCGACTGATCTGATCTGATCTGATCTGAGCATGGAGCAGGGTTAGACTAGATACTACTAGTAGAAATACTTTCATTGTTTTATTTATAAATTTCAGTTTATAAACCCCTTTCACATGCATGTGTCATTAGACTCTTGACTACACTCTGCCAGGTATCATCATCATTTTCTGGTACAGCAAAGTAAGTTTCAGAGAGGCCACTTGCCCAAGATCACTAGATGTTAAAAAGTAGAGGGTGCGGGTAACTCTTTTCAGTATCCTGTGGTAGATCATAATGGAACAGAATATGAGAATAAATATATATATAACTGAACCACTTTGCTGTACAGTAGAAAGTAACACAATATTGTAAATCCACTATAGTTCAATAAAAGAAAAAGTAGAGTGGGAACTTGAACTTGTCTTTTGTTTTCTCTTGACAGGTCCTGTGTTCTTTCCCTTACTCCATATGAATCTACTGAGTGTTACATTAAAAGTTTTAGGCCTTAATTATACTTTTTCGCACAGTTTTAATTCTGTAGCATCTAATTTTGTTCCCTAGTGTGTAAAAAGTAGTCATTACCTATCATTAAATGAGATATATGTGAAAGTATTTTATAAATTGTAAGGCACTGGACAAATAAACATTTGAAGCCTAGTTTGGAGATTGGCATTTTTTTCTCTCCCTCCAAGTTGGGGGAAATATATTCAGTTTATAAGTGAAATGGGTGAGAGGTATACAAAGTAGTTACATTGATTCTAACACAGGCATACCTCGTTTTATTGCACTTTGTAGTACTGCTTTTGTTTTTACAAATTGAGAGTTTGTGGCAACTTTGCATTGAACTAGTCTATTGGTGCCATTTTTCCAATAGCATTTGCTCACTTTGTGTCCCTGTGTCACATTTTGATAATTCCCACAGTATTTCAAACTTTTTCCGTATTGTATTTGTTCAGTTCAGTCGCTCAGTCGTGTCCGACTCTTTGTGACACCATGAACCGCAGCACGCCAGGCCTCCCTGTCCATCACCAACTCCAGAGTTCACCCAAACTCATGTCCATTGAGTCGGTGATGCCATCCAACCATCTCATCCTCTGTCATCCCCTTCTCCTCCCACCTTCAGTCTTTCCCAGTATCAGGGTCTTTTCAAATGAGTCAGCTCTTCGCATCAGGTGGCCAAAGTATTGGAGTTTCAGCTTCAGCATCAGTCCTTCTAATGAACACCCAGGACTGATCTCCTTTAGGATGGACTGGTTGGATCTCCCTGCCATCCAAGGGACTTTCAAGAGTCTTCTCCAACACCTAGTTCAAAAGCATCAATTCTTGGACACTCAGCTTTCTTTATAGTCCAACTCTCACATCCATACATGACCATTGCTCTGGTCATCTATAATCAGTGATCTTTGAGGTTACTACTGTGGTCACTGAAGGCTCAGATGATGGTTAGCATATTCTACAAGTATTTTTAAATTAAGATAAGTATCAATACTTTTTTTCAAGACAATGCTATTATGCACTTGATAGACTATTTTTTTATGTATTGGGAAGTCAAAAAATTTGTGTGACTTGCTTTATTGTTTATCATGGTGGTCTTGAATGAAACTTGCACCATCTTTTAGGTATGTCTGTAAATGTTGGATGCATTAGTGTGTGTGCCCACATGTGCATGCTCAGTTGTGTCCATCTCTTTTGTGACCCCATGGACTGTAGCCTGCCCGGCTTCTCTCTCCATAGGATTTTCCAGGCAGGAATACTGGAGTGGGTTGCCATATCCTCCTCCAGGGAATCTTCCTGACCTAGGGATTGAAATGTCTCTTGTATCTCTTGCATTGACAGGTGAATTCTTTACCATTGCGCCAACTGGGAAGCCCTGGCTCCATTACGGGAAAAGTGAAAGTGAAGTCGCTCAGTCATGTCCAACTCTTTGCGACCCCATGGACTGTAGCCCACCAGGCTCCTCCATCCATGGGATTCTCCAGGCAAGAGTACTGGAGTGGGGTGCCACTGCCTTCTCCAGGGGATCTTCCCGACCCAGGGATCGAACCCAGGTCTCCCGCATTGTAGATAGATACTTTACCATCTGAGCCACCAGGGAAGTCTTTTGGGGGGGGGGGGGGTGTTTCTAAAAAGACAACATGACAAGAAGACATCTCTGGGACCAATTCTTAGAATTTGGGAACATGGTTGGTATTCGCGGTCTAATGCAAAACCTGTTTTACATAGCTCTAAGAGGTATAACGGAGAAGGCAATGGCACCCCACTCCAGTACTCTTGCCTGGAAAATCCCATGGACGGAGGAGCCTGGTAGGCTGCAGTCCATGGGGTCGCTAAGAGTCAGACATGACTGAGCGACTTCATTTTCTCTTTTCACTTTCATGCATTGGAGAAGGAAATGGCAACCCACTCCAGTGTTCTTGCCTGGAGAATCCCAGGGACGGGGAAGCCTGGTGGGGTGCCATCTATGGGGTCACACAGAGTCGGACACAACTGAAGTGACTTAGCATAGCATAAGAGGTATAAAGAAGTTCTCCAAGGCATGGAGGATCAAGAAAGATTCAACAACTCCTGTTGCTGTCTACATCAATCTCAGATTCAACAAGAATTCACTGGCTTTTGACCAAGGACCCATTACTCATGCTCTGAGTTTTGAGAGCTTTTGGGTCCTCCTAAAAACCCAGTGGGGGGTTTATATGCTTGGCACTCCTTAAGCTCTTCTCTAACCATTACAGTAAAGGACTCAATAACCTCAAGGCTGCTCAACTGTTAACTTAGTGAAAGTGCCAACTCCTTGGAGAATGGCGTTCAAGGCCCTCCTTGGTTTGTAACCTACTTTTGCAATTGCCACTCCCACTGTTGTCAGGAATAAACACGGTTCCAGTTAAATTAAGCTGCTCACTACCTCCTGAGGATGTTCTGTTTTCCATTTGGATACCTTTATTTTTTTGGCTGTTTGGTACAAAATGTGGGATCTTTGTTCCCTGATCAGGGATCCAGCCCATGCCCCATGTGAAAGCTAATTTCACATTCTTTCTACTTTTTCCATGTAGGTACTAGAAAATTTAATATATGTATGTGGCTTGCATTATATATATGTGTGTATGCTCAGATGCTGTTGTATATGACTTTGAGACGCCAGGACTGCAGCCTGCCAGCTCCTCAGTCTGTGGAATTCTCCAGGCAAGAATACTGGAGTGAGTTGCCATTTCCTGCTCCATATTTACCTGACCTGGGGATCGAACCCATGTATCCTGCACTGCATGTGGATTCTTTACTGCTGAGCCACTTATTTTTAATTAAGAATACGTTTTTTTAAAAGATTTTTTTTGACGTGGACCATTTTTAAAGTCTTTATTGAATTTGTTACAAGATTGCTTGTTTTATGTTTTGGTTTATTGTCTGCAAGGCATGTGGGGGTCTTAGCTCCTTGAGCAGGGATCAAACATGCACCCCCTGTATTGGAAGACCAAGTCTTAACCCCTGGACCACCAGGGAAGTAAGTCCCTTGAATTACAGTTTTAATATACAGTGCTCCTCTAGATCATTAGCCTACTCTCTTAGGTCCGTGTAAAAGTGAGCCTACCCTTCAAGCCCACCTTGTACTTTCTTACATCCTGAAATAATATGATAAATAATAAAAAAAAAATTCTAAGTCTGGGTTCATATATTCGATGCAGACATACCCTTTACATTATCAAACTGGTTACTGTCAGATCAGCTGGACAGATCAGGAAAGCAAAGCCTTTCTGCCAACGGCCATAGGACAATTGAAATGCTCTGAAAGTGTTAAGATAACTTCTTACAGGCACCCATACTAGAAAAACTCCAAACCCTTGAATTCCATCTATATTTCTATTGTTCTTCACTTGTAGTCACTAAGATGTTAGCTCTTCCTGTGAAATTCTTTAATTCTATTACCTTTCTTTCAGTACATACCTAGTTAGTCTTAGTTGCTTTGCTTTTAAAGTCTAGTTTCCCAGCTTCCTGCCCCCTACCCATGTTCATTCCATTATATATACTGCAACTAAAATAATCTTCCATATTTTTTGCAGATATAACTCTTGGCTCAAGAACTTTCTTTTTGCCCAGTGTCTGTGGGAAGAATTCTTTTGTTCAACATTCAAGGCTTTTTCATACCTTAAACCTGGACCTAAAACCTGGCCTTCAGGGAAATCAGATTGAGCTTATGTAAATAAATCACTTAGAACTCTGCCTGGCTTATATTCTAAGAAAGTCTTAGCTATTACCTCCTTCCTACAACTGATAGAACCTGTTAACTCTGAACCCTAATTTACCACAATGTTTAACAATAAAATCTAAGATTAGGTGTAATATAAATAAAAGATAGTATTTCTTTTATGCAACAGACAGTAAACTTGTGGAATGTGTCATTTAAAGAAAAAATAAAGCCTGGGAAAATGTAAATGTGTTCTGGATTTAGCACAATGGCTCCCAAGTTTTAGCCTTATTAGAATAATGGGAAGCTTGCTTTTTTTTTGGCCAAGCCTCACAGCTTTCTGGGATCTTAGTTTCCTGACCAGGGTACCAGAGATTGAACTCACGACCGTTGCAGTGGAAGTACAGACCCCTGACCACTGGACCATCTGGGAATTCTCACAGAAGAATCTGGGAAGCTTTCAAAACTAACACAGGTGTCTGAGCCCCACTCTAGCTTTACTGAATCTCTTCAATGGTAGGGGCACATGAATTTTTAAAAAGCTTCACACGTGATTCATGTACACTTTTAAAAAAACTTTGCATGAAATTTTCATGTGCATCTACAATCAAGAATTACTGGTTTAATACAGAAACTCTGGATTAAGGAAGTTGGTTATGCGTGGCATGTATTTTTCACTATGTTCTCCTGGAACATAGTTTTATAAAAGAGAGAACTAATTAGCTCTGAATAATTTATGTGTTCATGAGCAGTGTTCTTAAAAACAAAAACAACAAAATAACCTTGAATTTGATTTAGGGCATTGGAAAAGAACAAGTCATATATACCGCAAACGTCCCACTTGGTTTTCATTTAAAAGCTTGTCTGTTAGTCTGACTTCTATTAATTTATAAATTTCAAACCAGAATTCTTAAGTAAATATATATTTAGTATGTACAACATATACAGTTTTTACAACCCAAACTTTAGCTATATAAGTGTGTGAAAAAAAAACTGGCATTTAAGTATGTAATACTTCAAAAACACCTCTACCTCAAAAATATTTTACACTAATTTTCCAAAGTGGTCTCTTCGCAGACTCATTGTATCTCAACAATCCAGTTAAGTTACAAAATCTCTAGGCATGGAGTAAAGGGTACTGTACTGAGAGACAGCACTTTCTACACAACAGTACAAAATCGTGGGTCTCTGAAACCCTATAACAAAGCTCCCTTCACTCTCCAATCCTGAGACAACAAATCCTGTAGTTCCCCCTCGTCATCGCTGTCAACATTCTCCTCTTCCTTTTTCTGCAGTTCTTTTATGGTCAGAACCTCTTTAAGCTTATTTTTTATTTCATCCTGGCGATTCCGCAGCTTTTCCACTCGACGATAACACTCTATCTGCTCATCGATCTCCCCAATCTGCCGGTCCAACCGTCCCTCCTCATCCTCTTCGGCAACTATGGCTTCGGAAATGGTGTTGACCTGTCTCATAGCTTTTTGAAATTCGTCCCATTCTTTGTCCATCTGGTCCTTTGGGGCATCGACCTTTCGTACCCTCGCGTCTATCTCAGGGTCGTCAAAAAACCCTTCCGGTAATGCTTCCGCAGTGTTTTCTCTCCTTTCCACTACTTTTTCATGTATTTCTGCTTTCTCAATTGACCCGGAATGAGGGATTAAAGGGGCCTTGGGAGGATTTGTATCCGAGAAATTGCTTGGCAGCCTGCTACCAGTTGCCTCCCGCGAAGAGGAAAGTGAGTGTTCCTTGCTCTGTGAATTGGCCGGCTGCTTACAGGCATCCCCCTTCTTCCCTTCTCCTCCTCCTCCTCCCTTCTCCTCCTCCTCGTCCTCCTCGTCATCATAATCAGGGAGTAAACCGAGTCCCGAAGCCTTACCGACGGTCGCCCTAGTGGACTCCTTTCCGGCTTTGTCAAAGTTGGTGGGCAAAGCGGACGTGGAGGGCTGTACCTGAGGAACCAGGGAGGCCTTCGCTCTTTTGGCATCTTGGCTCTCAGAGTCCGGCGCCTTCCTCTTGGTGGACTGAGGCACTGCGCTGGCGGACGGGCCCTGGGCTGCTTCCTTCGCGCCTTTCAGCTCGGCCACTTTCTCTCGGTGCTGCTTTCCCAGGACGTGAGTCTGCCACAGGAGCTCGCTCTTAACCGGAGTGTTACACAGGGCACAACTCAGCTGCCCCAAGCGGTTGTACTTTGCGAAAGGAGATTCTATCCGTTTCCGGTTGGTGCTCAGACGCTGTTTCTCCTTCATCAACCGCCGCAGTTCGTCCTGATTCACCACTCGCTTCCCCGCGGCAGGCCGAGCTGAGGCGGACGACGCCATCTTTCCGATCCGACCGGAGGCGAGCCTGGCTTCCGTCCCGGCGACGCCTGATGACGTGCTTCCTGTCCGTACGCGGATTGGCCGAGGCTGCGGGACGTGAGCGCTCGCGCCCAGATTTCCTTCAGTAACGTATATTCCTTCAGAAACAAGCGATTTTTACCTGTAGGGTCGCTTCTCCGACATTCTGTTCATGGCTGCGATAAAGGCCATAAACTCCAAGGCTGAGGTGGCACGGGCCCAGGCGGCCTTGGCCGTCAATATATGCGCCGCCCGAGGGCTGCAGGATGTGTTGCGGACCAACTTGGGTCCCAAGGGCACCATGAAAATGTGAGACGGCCGTTGGAGCGGCGGTTAGGGCGTCGGGGTTTGTTGGGCATCGGGGCGCCCTGTGAGGCAGAGGTTCCGTAGAGTTTGGAGCGATGTGGACGCATTTGTGGGCCTGCTTTCCCTCGTTTTCATTCCTGCCCTGAGTTCCTCTCCTGCCTGGTCGAGGAGGAGGAATGCTCCCCGAAGAAAGGGCTCACGAGTGAAGCGGCGACCCCCCCCCCCCCAACTTCTTGTTTAGGTTCATATGCAATTAAAAGTTAATTAAGTGTCTCGAATGAAACATAAGTTATCTAGCTGTCTTGCCTTTAAAGAGTTTGGGTTTTGTTTGGCAGTGTGCTGTAGTGTAGAGGGCTCGGGCTCGAGTCTGCCAGGCTTGCGTTCAAATCCAAGTTCTTTAGATTTTTAGTCCTTAGGCAAGTTGAACGCTCTGTGCATACGGTTCGTCATATCTATTCATCCTTTAGCATGTATTTAGGACCATTTGCTTTAGAAGAGAGTGGGAATGGGACAGAGACTTCCCTGGCTGTCTTCTGGTTCAGACTCCCGGCTTCCACTGCAGGGGCAGCGGTTAGATCCCTGGTGGGGGAACGAAAAGATCCCTCATGCCGCGTGGTGTGACCAAGAAAAAAAGAGTGAGGGAAAGAGACTAGTGAGGGCAATGATGAAGTGTAAGAGGAGAGATACAGTCTCAGAAGAATGAGCAGGGTAATTAATATTAACAGTAAAAGAGGGCACTAATTATGTCTAGTTGGGATCCTGGGAATACAGAGATGACCAATATACAGTTTCTGTTCTTAAGGAGTTCTGGTGGAGATGAATGTGCTAATGGTTATATATATATATATGTATATATGTATATATAGCATATATTGTACTGAGGAAAGGGATTGTCTGATGACAGAAGGGAGAAAGGAAAGCTTCTTAAATGATAGAATTTTTCCTCAATCTTGAAAGAGGATTAGAGTTCACCAGTTAGAGAAGGGAGTAAAGGCCTTCTAGGTAGAATAACTTCAGGACCAAGAAAGCCCAACGGTATATATCCAACAGAAACTAAACCAAACATGATTTATTAAGGGAACCACACGATTTTCCCACAAGATCTCACTTGGTAGAAGAAGTAGAAAAGAACAGACATTCCCCAAATTGGGAAAGGTAAACCATGTCATTGTTAAATAGCTTGGATTTTACCTGGAAGGTATTGGAGAACATGAAAATCATGGAATTTTTTTTTTTCAGGAAACTTATCGAATCACATTGTCTTTTAGAAAGATAAGTGCAGTGTGGAGGGTAGATTCCAATTCAGAAATATCAGGATGCTAAGTAGTCCAGATTAGAGATGATGATGACTGGAAATAACAGGAGAGGGTAGATTCAATAGACCTTTAGATTGTAGGGTTGACAGAACTTGATCTTATAAACATGAAAGATGAAGGAAAAAATAGTTCAGTGAATGAATGTAACATTTCACAAAAATAAGAAACCTGCAGGAAATTCACAAATACGTGGTTTGTAGACTTCCAGGTACTCTTCCAAGTACCAAACCACTGTTCATAACTCATTGACTGCATCTATTCTTAGACTTGTAAATCCTCCTTTGGAAATGAAATCACCATTGCAGTCCATCTGGAGAGAAGTGATATTGTGGGTTGCAAATGGTGGTAATTACTGTGGTATCCCCCATGATATAATGGAAGTTTTCCACACTCAGTTACTTAAAGATAGTGGAGTGGCAAATACTGGAAGTATCTTGTTTGGCTCTTGCCATATGAGGTTAATAACTACTGTTTTCTGAACAGGCTTGTTTCTGGTGCAGGAGATGTCAAACTCACCAAAGATGGCAATGTGCTGCTCCATGAGATGGTGAGCTGATGCTGCTGACTTAATAAACCTTGATAAGTCATAACTGAGGACATAGTACAATTTGTATATCTTTAAACCAAGGCCATAAGCTAAATGCTGCTGTCATGAGATATGTTTGTTGGATTAAACCTTAGGGGAAAAAAAAAAGTCTATTGACTTTTAAAATCTTACACATAATAGCTTAGGGATACTTCCAAATTAGTTACATTTTTTAAAGGCACTGCAGTATGTTCTTTGCAATCATGGGGGAAAAAATTCCTTGCAATTTTAGTAAATATATTCATCTTCAAGATTGAAGGATTTAATCTTATTTTGGAAATGTCATTGCATTCTGAAGCAGAGATGCTTTTATAAAGTGTTCAAACCTCATTAGTTCTCAGTTTTTAACTTTTGGTTTTGACATGTATTATGTATGATAATACAGAACTTGTGAACTAATAGAATGAAGCTTATTTAATTTCTTAATTTTACTTTTGACCCTTATGTTATCTTGTTTGTGGTAGACTCTTTCTTTCTCTCCTTCTCTCTCTTTTGTAATCTGCTTACTTTTTTCAGCAAATTCAACACCCAACAGCTTCCTTGATAGCAAAAGTAGCAACAGCCCAGGATGACATTATAGGAGATGGTACCACTTCAAATGTTCTAATCATTGGAGAGTTACTAAAACAAGCTGATCTTTACATTTCTGAGGTATTAGAATTTCATAGAATGCACATTCATGTGGTATTTTATTTTTGGATAGGAAGTTATTTATTTTTTGTTAGTAAAATGATTTAATTTTAGACTGCAATAATTAATTTTTATCAAGATATTTTTGGACAGTTATAAATGGAAATAACAATGAATCTTTTTGCCAAAATAATGTCTTTTTATTGAAATGATATACCTAACCTTAATCCTAAAAAATATTTGAGATACATAAAAGTTAAAAAATTAGCCATGTACCCATGACTAATGGCCTAAGAAAGAAAATACCACTGATAAAGCTGAAACCAAATTATGGACCTTTTACAAAAATAACTAGAGGAAAATTATTGAAGCTTATCCACATTGTGAATTTACCTACATTTCTAATTTTAGTTTCCTTTGTAAACAGTCTACTGTAGCCAGACTCCTTCGTTCACTGGCCTGTGAAATAATTACATACATTTCTACCTCCATGCCTTTGTTCAATTTGTATTGTTTTCTTTGCATTATTTATCTGTCTTTTCTAATTAAGTAGTTGAATTTCTGCTCTTTCAAGGACCATTTTAGCAAAGCGTAATCTGGTCAAAGTGCCCAAAGGATCACTTCTTTCTTTGTGTTTCATTTAGTATTGGGAATTGTCTATTAATTCAGTGCATGCAACTTATCTTAGGATGCTTTTGGCTGTAAGCAGTAGAAACTTGACTAAAAGTCACTTAAACAATAAAAAATTTTCTCCAATAGCAAAAAATAGAGCAATAAAACAGGCTTCTAGGGTTCATTGATTAAAAATTTACCAAGTCATCAATTGCCCAGGTCCTTTCTGTCTCTTAGCTCTTGCACTTATGCTGCTGTTTCATCATGGGCTTATTTCCATCCTGAATGAAAGACTGTCAGAAGAGATCAGGCTCCCTGCTTCCCTTACTAATCCTCAGCAGGAGAGGACAAGAGAAAACAATTCAGTCAGTCATGGACTAAAAGTCCTTCCTTTATATGACTGGGCCAACATTGGTCTTATGTCCATCCTAAACCAATGACAGTTTTTGGGAAACTGACCTAATCTAAAGGTAATCAGGAAGAACTCTCTGCAGAAAAGAGGCCTGGGCTGAATCTTTAGGATAAGAAGGAGTGAGCCTGATCAAAGAGTGACAGGTGAGGAGAATGACATTCCAGGCAGAAGGGACAGCATGAGCAGAGCACAGAAAAGAGAAACAGCTGGTGTGTGTGCACAGTTGCAAGCAGTTTGGCGTTGGTGGAGTTTAAAGTGATGCAGACAGTAGTGAATAGGCACTTAATATTAACCAAGAAGAATATTCATATTAATATATTAATGAGTTAATTAATGCTCAGATGGGCATTTCAGATGGGACAGTTTAAGAGAGTCAAGACTGATGTTCTTCCTAGTAGTCCGGGTGAGAAGTTGTCAGGTCCTAGGCTGAAGAAATGTTTTGAAGATGGTTAGTAACACAGGCTCTGTCATCAGGTCTTGTGGGTTTAAATCCTGAATCTGGCTCTTACTAGGTTGGTGATCTAAGCCTTTAAGCCTAAATTTCCTCATCTGTGAAACAGGAATAATATCAGCACCCACTTCATAGTGTTGCTGCTGCTGCTGCTGTGTCACTTTAGTCGTGTCCGACTCTGTGCGACCCCATAGACTGCAGCCCACCAGGCTCCGCCATCCCTGGGATTCTCCAGGCAAGAACACTGGAGTGGGTTGCCATTTCCCTCTACAATGCATGAAAGTGAAAAGTGAAAGTGAAGTTGCTCAGTCATGTCCGACTCCTAGCGACCCCATGGACTGCAGCCTACCAGGCTCCTCCATCCATGGGATTTTCTAGGCAAAAGTACTGGAGTGGGGTGCCATTGCCTTCTCCTCATAGTGTTGAGGGGACTGAAATAATACATGTAAAGTCCTTAGAACAGTGCCTGGTACAAATGCTCAATAAATGTCAATTTTTGAAGTTACTGTGGGACTGATGTAAATGAATGGAGGATGGGAATAAATTAGAAGTAGTTCCAGCCTTCAATAAGTTTATATATTACTTTCCAGAATAAGCAACAGTGTTTTTTTTTAAAAAATTTTGTTATAATGTCAGACCTATAGAAAATTTGCAAGAATACTCCAAAGGGTAACATTTCTCTCTTGTTCATAAATATATGTATATGTTATATATATATATGTATATGTACCATATATACCATATATTTATATAGTAATATACATATTTTTTCTAATGGTATAAGAATAAGTTCCAGACATGGTGATCTAAATATTTCGATGCATCTTTATTAAAATCATGGAATTCTCATATATAACCACAGTATAGTGATCAAAATAGGACATTAATTTAAACACACTGCTACAGTACTATCATCTGATCTGCAGGTTTTGTTCAAATTTCATCACTTATCCCAATGCTGTCCTTTATAGCAGAAGAAAATTTAGGCTCATGCATCATATTCAGTTGTCATATCCCTTTAGTCTTCTTTAAGCTGGAATAGTTCCTAAGCCATCTGTTGTGTTTCATGACATTGCTGACATAGCTACTTTTAGAGTATAGGCTGTTTTTTTGTTTTTTTTTTTTTAAGAAAGTCCCTCAGTTTGGATTTGTCTGTTTCCTCATGATCAGATTCAGGTTATGAACTTTCAGCAGAAATGCCATGGAAGTGCTGTTGAGGTCTTAATGCAGTTTATCAAGAGGCACATAGTGTGTGTTTGTTCCATTCTATGATGTTAACTTTGAACATTTCACGAAGGTGCTGCCTATCTGTCATTTTTCTCCAAACTGTGCTGGTTCTTTTCCTCTGCATTACAAGGAGTCTTGTGCTCATTTAGAAGAGTACTACACAACAATGTGTTATAGTTTTCAAAAATAAGAATAACTTTTGTAGTTTTTTGTACTGTCATAAAATGTAAACAATTTTTCTGTAAGTTTGAGGTTGTTTTAAATATGAAGCACTGAAAGAGTACTTTTATAAATTATATACCTACACTTATATTTAGTGGCACTCATGTGGGTAATTACTTTTTTTTGGACAATCCTATTAATAGGAACGGGGAAGGCAATGGCACCCCACCCCAGTACTTTTGCCTGGAAAATTCCATGGACAGAGGAGCCTGGTAGGCTCCAGTCCATGGGGTCGCTAAGAGTCGGACACGACTGAGCGACTTCACTTTCACTTTTCACTTTCCTGCATTGGAGAAGGAAATGGCAACCCACTCCAGTGTTCTTGCCTGGAGAATCCCAGGGACAGGGGAGCCTGGTGAGCTTCCGTCTATGGAGTCGCACAGAGTCGGACACGACTGAAGCGACTTAGCAGTAGCAGCATTAATAGGAAAGGATCGTTACTTTTACATTGTATAACTTACTTTATAATTTTATGTTGTTGTGTTAGGGCCTGCACCCTAGAATAATAGCTGAAGGCTTTGAAATTGCAAAAATAAAGGCACTTGAAGTTTTGGAACAAGTTAAAATTAAAAAAGAGATGAAAAGAGAAATCCTTTTAGATGTGGCTAGAACATCTCTACAAACTAAGGTTCATCCTCAACTGGCTGATGTGTTAACAGAGGTATGTAGTTAAACTTCTGCAGAATGAGTACAGACTAACACATGGTGACACTTTTCTTTTTCTTATAAGCAACTATTCGTGTGTGCTTGTGTGTGTCTGTGTGTGTGTGTGCCTGTGTGTGTGTGTGTGTGCATGCATGTGCATGCATGCATGTGTGCATGCTCAGTTGTGTCCTGCTCTTTGCAACACCATGGACTCTTTGCTTCTCTGCCCATGGAGTTTTCCAGGCAAGAATATTGGAGTGGGTTGCCATTTCCTTCTCCACGGGATCTTCCCAACCTGGGGATGGAACCTGCATCTCTTATGTCTCCTGCATTGGTAGGTAGATTCTTTACCACTGTGCCACCTGGGAAGCCCCCAATCATGTGGTCATGTGGTCCTTTTGAACATACAATAAAATATATGACATGTGGTCCTTTTGAACATAGAATAAAATATAGAAGACAGACATTTATTTATAGGCTTACTTATAGAATAGATTTGACTGGTCAGAACAGTATGTGTAATTTTTCAAAAGTGTCATATTAAACCTTTTGTTGAAAAAGTTGGGCTTGGCTGCCTATGGATCACCCCCTCTGGACACCATTGGAGTTATATACTGGTCTCCTAAAACTAGAGGTCCATATTTATTATGTGAGGTTGGGCTCATAGTTTTGACAGTGTACCTTGTAATTGAGATTATCACTTTAATGAACCTGAGGGAGTTGATAGATAATATTCAAATCTGGGAAATGTATACATGTTTACTTATAAAGGTAGAATATATAAATATAATATCAGGACAAGGTTGGGGATTCTGGGAAGGTTTTTTTTTTTTATCAGATAACCTATAGTTTGATGATGTCATCATTGTTCCTCCACTTTACTGTTTTTGAAACTTGAGTATGTTAATGTGTCAGGAAAGAAGAGATCATAAGACATTGACATATATATCAGAATTGTATCTTACTAATTTACTTTGGGAATTAGAAACTTAACTGAGCTGAATTTACTTTGAGAAATACAAATACCAAATGGACTGAAACACCTGAGTTCTTTCTACTCAGTTCTTCAGTTCAGTCGCTCAGTCGTGTCCGACTCTTTGCAACCCCATGCACTGCAGCACGATAGGCTTCTCTGTCCATCACCAATTCCTGAAGCTTACTCAGACTTATGTCCATTGAGCGAGTGATGCCATCCAACCATCTCATCCTGTCGTCCCCTTCTCCTCCCACTTTCAATCTTTCCCAGCCTTAGGGTCTTTTCCGATGTGTCAATTCTTTGCATCAGGTGGCCAAAGTATTGGAGTTTCAGCATCAGTCCTTCCAATGAATATTCAGGACTGATTTCCTTTAGGATGGTCTGGTTGGATCTCCTTGCAGTCCAAGGGACTCTCAAGAGTCTTTTCCAACTCCACAGTTCAAAGGCATCTCAGCTTTCTTCACAGTCCAACTCTTGCATCCATACATGACCACTGGAAAAACCATAGCCTTGACTAGACGGACCTTTGTTGGCAAAGTAATCTCTCTGCTTTTTAATATGCTGTCTAGGTTGGTCATAGCTTTTCATCCAAGGAGCAAGTGTCTTTTAATTTCATGGCTGTAGTCACCATCTGCAGTGATTTTGGAGCCCCCAAAATAAAGTCTGACACTGTTTCCACTGTTTCCCTATCTATTTGCCATGAAGTGAGGGGCTAGATTCCATGATCTTAGTTTTCTGAATGTTGAGTTTTAAGCCAACTTTTTCACTTTCCTCAAGATAATTTTTAGTTCTTCACTTTTCTGCCATAAGGGTGGTGTCATCTGCATATCTGAGATTATTGATATTCCTCTCGGCAATTTTGATTCCAGCTTGCGCTTCATCCAGCCTGGCATTTTGCATGATGTACTTTGCGTATAAGTTAAATAAGCAAGATGACAATATACAACCTTGACATTCTCCTTTCCTGATTTGGAGCCAGTCTGTTGTTCCATGTCCAGTTCTAACTGTTGCTTCTTGACCTGCATACAGATTTCTCAGGAGGCGGGTCACGTGGTCTGGTATTCCCATCTCTTGAAGAATTTTCCAGTTTGTTGTGATCCACACAAAGGCTTTGGCGTAGTCAATAAAGCAGAAGTAGATGTTTTTCTGGAGCTTTCTTGCTTTTTTGATGATCCAGCAGATGTTGGCAACTTGATCTCTGGTTCCTGTGCCTTTTCTAAATCCAGCTTCAACATCTGAAAGTTCATGGTTCATGTATTGCTGAAGCCTGGATTGGAGAATTTTGAGCATTACTTTGCTAGCGTGATGAGATGAGTGCAACTATGTGGTAGTTTGAACATTCTTTGGCATTGCCTTTCTTTGGGATTGGAATGAAAACTGGCCTTTTCTCATCCTGTGGCCACTGCTGAGTTTTCCAAATTTGCTGGCATATTGAGTGCAGCACTTTGACAGTATCATCTTTTAGGATTTGAAAAAAAGTCAACTGGAATTCCATCCCCTCCACTAGCTTTGTTCATAGTGATGCTTCCTAAGGCCCACTTGACTTTGCATTCCAGGATGTCTGGCTCTAGGTGAGTGATCACACCATCGTGGTTATCTGGGTCATGAAGATCTTTTTTGTACAGTTCTTCTGTGTATTCTTGCCATCTCTTCTTAATATCTTCTGCTTCTGTTAGATCCATATCATTTCTGTTCTTTATTGTGCCCATCTTTGCGTGAAATGTCTCCATGGTATCTCTTAATTTTCTTGAAGAGATCTCTAGTCTTTCCCATTCTGTTGTTTTCCTCTATTTCTTTGCATTGATTGCTGAGGAAGGCTTTCTTATCTCTCCTTTGTATTCCTTGGAACTCTGCATTCAAACAGGTATATCTTTCCTTTTCTCCTTTGCCTTTTGCTTCTCTTCTTTTCTCAGCTATTTGTAAAGGTCCTCAGACAACCATTTTGCCTTATTGCATTTGTTCTTCTTGGGGATGGTCTTTATCACTGCCTCCTATACAGTGTCACAAACCTCTGCCCATAGTTCTTCAGGCACCTTGTCTATCAGATCTAATCTCTTGAATCTATTTGTCACTTCCGCTGTATAATTGTAAGGGATTAGATTTAGGTCATACCTGAATGATCTAGTGGTTTTCCCTACTTTCTTCAATTTAAGTCTGAATTTGGCAATAAGGAGTTCCTAATCTGAGCCATAGTCAGCTCCCAGTCTTGTTTTTGCTGACTGTATAGAGCTTCTCCATCTTTGGCTGCCAAGAATCTGAATCTGATTTCAGTATTGACCCTCTGATGATGTCCATGTGTAGAGTCTTCTCTTGTGTTATTGGAAGAGGGTGTTTGCTATGACCAGTGAGTTCTCTTGGCAAAACCCTGTCCGCCTTTGCCCTGTCTCATTTTGTACTCCAAGGGCAAATTTGCCTGTTACTCCAGGTAGCTCTTGACATGCTGCTTTTGCATTGCAGTCCCCTATAATGAAAAGGACATCTTTTTTGGGTGTTAGTTCTAGAACATCTTGTAGGTCTTCATAGAACCATTCAGCTTCTTCGGCATTACTGGTTGGGGCATAGACTTGGATTACTGTGATATTGAATGGTTTGCCTGGAAGCGAACAGAGATCATCCTGTTGTTTTTGAGATTGCATCCAAGTACTGCATTTTGGACTCTCTTGTTGACGATGAGGGCTACTCCCTTTCTTCTAAGTCTTCCCCACAGTAGTAGATATAATGGTCATCTGAGTTAAATTCACCCATTCCAGTTCATTTTAGTTTGCTCATTCCTAAAATATTGATGTTCCCTCTTGCCATGTCCTGTTTGACCAGTTCCAATTTGCTTTGATTCATGGAGCTAACATTCCCGGTTCCTATTGCAATATCATTCTTTACAGCATCAGACTTTAATTCCATCGCCAGTCACATTCACAACTGAGTATTGTTTTCACTTTGGCTCTGTCTCTTCATTCTTTCTGGAGTTATTTCTCCACTAATCTCCAGTAGCATATTGGACACCTATCTGTCTGGGGAGTTCATCTTTCAGTGTCATACCTTTTTGCTTTTTCATACTGTTCATGGGGTTCTCAAGGCAAGAATACTGAAGTGATTTGCCATTCCCTTCTCCAGTAGACCACGTTTTGTCAGAACTCTCCACCATGACCCATCCGTCTTGGGTGGCCCTACATGGCATGGCTCATAGTTTCTTTGAGTTAGACAAGGCTGTGGTCCATGTGATCAGTTTGGTTAGTTTTCTGTGATTGTGGTTTTCATTCTGTCTGCCCTCTGATGGAGAAGGGTAAGAGGCTTGTGGAAGCTTCTTGGTGGAAGCGACCTACTGAGCGGGAAACTGGAACTTGTTCTTATGGGATGGGTGGGGCTGTGCTCAGTAAATCTTTAATCCAGTGTTCTTTTGATGGGCAGGGCTGTGTTCCCTCCCTGTTGCTTACCAATAAGAAAATTAGGGAAATCAAACTAAGAAATTAAGGCATTTTCTTGCTAAGCAGAGTCTATATAAAGACTGCTATATTTTCTGCTGTTAGAGTACATATCGGAGAAGGCGATGGCACCCCACTCCAGTACTCTTGCCTGGAAAATCCCATGGACTGAGGAGCCTGGTAGGCTGCAGTCCATGGGGTCGCTAAGAGTTGGACACGACTGAGCGACTTCACTTTCACTTTTCACTTTCCTGCATTGGAGAAGGAAATGGCAACCCACTCCAGTGTTCTTGCCTGGAGAATCCCAAGGAATGGGGAGCCTGGTGGGCTGCCGTCTATGGGGTCGCACAGAGTCGGACACGACTGAAGTGACTTAGCAGCAGCAGCAGAATACATATATCACATGGCCCAGAATCTTCCAGCTATCTAATTAGGGCCCCCATTCTCTTTTAGAGCTATCAGATCAGATCAGATCAGATCAGTCGCTCAGTCGTGTCCGACTCTTTGCGACCCCATGAACCGCAGCACGCCAGGCCTCCCTGTCCATCACCAGCTCCCGGAGGTCACTCAGACTTGCATCCATCGAGTCAGTGATGCCATCCAGCCATCTCATCCTCTGTCGTCCCCTTCTCCTCCTGCCCTCAATCCCTCCCAGCATCAGAGTCTTCTCCAATGAGTCAACTCTTCGCATGAGGTGGCCAAAATACTGGAGTTTCAGCTTTAGCATCATTCGTTCTAAAGAAATTCCAGGATTGATCTCCTTCAGAATGGACTGGTTGGATCTTCTTGCAGTCCAAGGGACTCTCAAGAGTCTTCTCCAACACCACAGTTCAAAAGCATCAATTCTTCGGCGCTCAGCCTTCTTCACAGTCCAGCTCTCACATCCATACATGACCACAGGAAAGACCATAGCCTTGACTAGGCGAACCTTTGTTGGTAAAGTAATGTCTCTGCTTTTGAATATGCTATCTAGGTTGGTCATAACTTTCCTTCCAAGGAGTAAGCGTCTTTTAATTTCATGGCTGCAGTCACCATCTGCAGTGATTTTGGAGCCCAGAAAAACAAAGTCTGACACTGTTTCCACTGTTTCCCCATCTATTTCCCATGCAGTGATGGGACCAGATGCCATGATCTTCGTTTTCTGAATGTTGAGCTTTAAGCCAACCTTTTCACTCTCCACTTTCACTTTCATCAAGAGGCTTTTTAGCCCCTCTTCACTTTCTGCCATAAGGGTGGTGTTATCTGCATATCTGAGGTTATTGATATTTCTCCCGGCAATCTTGATTCCAACTTCTGTTTCTTCCAGTCCAGCATTTCTCATGATGTACTCTGCATATAAGTTAAATAAACATGGTGACAATATGCAGCCTTGACGTACTCCTTTTCCTATTTGGAACCAGTCTGTTGTTCCATGACCAGTTCTAACTGTTGCTTCCTGACCTGCATACAGATTTCTTAAGAGGCAGATCAGGTGATCTGGTATTCCCATCTCTTTCAGAATTTTCCATAGTTTATTGTGATCCACACAGCTATAGAAACACTATATCCTCTCACTTTCCAGTGGTTTATCATTATTTAGAGCTATAGAAACACTATATCCTCTCACTTTCCAGTGGTTTATCATTATTCCCCATTAGGCATCAAACCCCTAAATCATATTCCCTCAGTAAACTTTTCCAAGATACAGATTTTTTTCCTTTATTTATATTTTAGGATGGTTATACTACAGCACTTAATTTCTGTAGTCATTTTCATTTTACTTTTTGAGTTAAGCTATAGGCTGTGTTGTGTTTTGCTTCTCAAATTTCATATCCCTGGGGATATTTGGCAGACTAAATGAGACATATCTTTCTGGGGTGTCAATTTACTTTACAATTTTGAGGAAAAGCATTATTTTCACATTAAAACAAATATGCAAAACAATGCTGTAAATCAACTATACTCCAGTAAAAATTAAAAACAAAAAACAAATGTATATATTGTGGCATGACATTGAAAAATTTCACGGTTAAACAGAAGACTTAAAAATTTCATGTTGTTAGAGCAAGCAAATTTGACCTCTTTCCTTAGATTACATTTCCTTCTTTTCCATTAAGGTGTCCTTTGGTGGAAAAGCCTGAGTAGTGTTGGTATAGTAGGCTTGGCAGTTAAAGACACCTCTGATTTCTAGTCCTGACTCCACTACTGCCTGTTAGACTTTGTTTTAAAACCATAATTCTTAGTCTTCTCTGTTAAATGAAGGGTTTGGACCTGATAATCTCTGAAGTTCATGTAGGCTCTAAAACATCCATTGGCCTTGGTTATCATTAGTGTCCCTTTGAAAGTGGCAGTTTTTTGTCTTGCCCTGTGTTTTGGAGCCCGAAGCACTTTATCTGCTTAGTCTAGTGATCAATTACTAGGGCCAGTGGTTTCTTTCAGTAGGCCAAATAGTTTACTGTTCTAATTCATTTCTCTTTCAGGCTGTTGTGGATTCTGTTTTGGCAATTAGGAGACCGAATTATCCTATCGATCTCTTCATGGTAGAAATCATGGAGATGAAGCATAAATCAGAAACAGATACAAAGTAAGTGACATAAACTTTGACAGTGTATAGAGTCTAGAATTGGAGAAGGCAATGGCAACCCACTCCAGTACTCTTGCCTGGGAAATCCCATGGATGGAGGAACCTGGTGGGCTATAGTCCATGGGGTCGCAAAGAGTCGGACACGACTGAGCAACTTCACTTTCACTTTTCACTTTCCTGCACTGGAGAAGGAAATGGCAACCCACTCCAGTGGGCTTGCCTGGAGAATCCCAGGGATGGGAGCCTGGTGGGCCGCTGTCTATGGGGTCACACAGAGTTGGACACGACTGACGTGACTTAGCAGCAGTAGCAGCAGCAGAGTCTAGAATACTTGATTATCTGCAGATATTCTGTCATTAATTTCATTAGTTACTTTTATTCAACATCTTTCTATTTGTTTAGCATATATTAATTGGATACTTACCAGCAACCATTCACTTGTTTTAGGTGCTAGGAATGAAGAGTAAACAAAACAGTTTGTTTAAGAATCTTACATTTCCAATTGAAAGAGGTAGTGAGCACATTATGCTAATAAGTGCTGTAAAGAGGCTAGAGCAGTTGTGTGTGTGAGCATGTGTGTGATTTTAGGATAGTCAAGGAAGAACATTGTGATAAGAAAGTAAACTAAATAGCTAAAGCGGTCTTTGAAGAAATTAGGGTGATAGCCGTGTGAACATCTGGAAAAAGAGTGCTCTAAGCAGAGGGAATAACAGTGGAAAACGTCCCAAGGTAGGTGTGTTTTGAGGTGTTCTAGCGTGCCTGGGTCATAGGAAGAGAAAAAAAGGTGAAGAGGTCAGAGAGGTAAGACGGTCAACATTGTCTGAGTATGTATGTAGTATGTACTCAGAGTAAATAACACCTTGTTGATTTTGGACTTAACTCATTTTAAACATTTTATTATGAAATAGTCTAAACACATACAAAAGTAGAATAGAATAGTGAATGAACTCCCACATATCTGTCACTCATCTTTATCAATTTTCAATATATGGTTCATCTTATTTTTACCTTATATGCCCCCTTCCCTTTCTTTTTGTACTATTTCCTTTCTTTTGCCCCAAATTTGGATTATTTTGAAGCCAATTCAGATGTTGTATTTTATCTGTAAGTACTTTATTTTCAATATATATGTGGGTGTCTTTACATATTTATAGAAGTTCTGTTTGGTTTGTCCTTTAGTCTGCCTTCTCATTTTATATGGTTTCCTGTTCCCTGCAGATCTTTTCAAACTTACTTTTCACTTCTTTAAACATATAGCTCACATTTAATATTACAATATTTAAGGTTTTGTCTTTTCTATGTCTGTTGTTTACTGTATTTTGTTGGTCCTCACTCATTGTGCTTTGTTTCCAGTGTGTGCCATTGATTGTATTGAGAAAAGTATTTGTAGAAATAATTTGAGACCTAGGCTGAAGCTGCCTTTGTACAAAGAGGATTTGAGTTTTCTGCTCCAAGAAGCCCAGAGACTGCTTTAAACTAAAGCCGCAGCTTGAGGTTTTTATTGAATATCCAGTTGTTGCAAACTCTAACTACAAGTTCACATGAGGGCTGCTGGTTTGTACCCTAAGTATGTAGCCTTTGAAGTTCACTTAATGTGAAAAGGGTCTTCTACGATACTCTTTACTTTGGATAGTCCTTGAGCTTTTAATTCTTTCTCCCTCTCATTATAAGATCAAAGTTCAGATATGCTTGGATTCTGAGATGACTTTAGGGTGAGTACCTGCAGTTTTCTGGTTACCCTCTGGAATTTCTATTTTGTTTTCAGTTTTGAAAAGAAAACTTTTGTGGCTCTGTACTGTTTTGTGGCTCTCCAGTGTTTTTAAGGGTTGTTGTTGTTTTTAATCCAGCATTTTTAGTTGTTTTTGGTAGTAAAATAGGTCCAAATTACGATTGCTGAGGGCAAGAAGTTCTTGGTTTCTGTTTGAGAAGAATCTCAGTGGTTGTTCTGTGGCAACGACACTGTGGAGCAGGGAATGTAGTGCAAAGGCAGAGGCAGGAGATCTGTTAGGAATCTGCTGTAATACAGGGGAGAGATGAAAAAAGGTTTGCATCAGCGTACACTTAGAAAGAAGGAGCCCTGGGATTTGTTGATGGTTCCACACAGAATGTGACAGAAGCAGAGGATTCAAGGATGTCTCTTGGGTTCTGAATGAGTAGCTGGAAAAGCAGAGATGCCATTTCTTGGGAAGGAGCAGGTGTGAGGCAATAAATCAAGAGCTTAGTTTGGGGACTGTTACGTTTTAGGTGCCTATTAGATATCCATGTGGAGATGCTGAGTAGGGATTTGGAGGGAGGTGTCAGGAATTCAGGATAGAGGTCTGGACTGAAAATATATATTTGGGAGTCATTGGTGTATGGATGACTGAAAGCTCTGAGAGTTAATTAGATCATCTGGAAAGTGATAAAGATAGAGAAAAGAGGAAGTTTAAAGATTGAGCCCTGAAAACTGCAGTGTTTAGAAACTGAGAAGATGAGGGGGACTGAACAAAGGAGAATGAAAAAGAGTGCTCAGTGAGAAAGGAAGAAAGCCAGGAAAGAGCAGTATTCCAGGAGCCAAGAGAATAAAGTGTTTCAAGAAGGAGCGAATAACCTGCTGTTGACAGTTTGAGCAAGTCACGAACTAATTGGCCATTCGATTTGGAGAATGTTTACGGGGTGAGTGTGAGAGTCAGATTGAAGGTGGACTCAAGAGAGAATGGTTAGAAAAGAAGTGAGTGTGCAAATAACGACAACTCAGAGGAGTTAGCTCTAACGGGGAGCAGAGAAGTGGGACAGTAGCTCGAACGGAACATGGGAATGTGGTCGAAGGGGAATCATTGTTTGTTTTAAAGATGAGAATTACCCTGATGAGGATGCTCGTGGAGGCAGGAACAGCTGATGGGTGGGAAGAGGGGACAGTTGCAGGAGCTGAGAGGGGAAATGGAATTCAGTCCACAGGTTGGGGGTTCGACCTTAGAGAGGAGGGAGCATGGGCAGTTCATTTCTGTTCATAGGTGCTTGAGGTTCAAGTGCTGGTAGAGGTCGTGATGGGACAGAGTGTTTATTTTCTCAAGCAAAGTCATTTGCTGAGGTGAGAAGCAGTGGAAGAGTGAAGGAGACTTGAAGAGTGAAGGATACTGAACATGTAGTTTCTTTCTTTCTTCCTAAATAAAATGTCTTCACATTCAGTTAGGAATTGGAGTAATAGTTAGAAGAAAATTTTGTAAACTTCCCTATAATTATGTTCAACTATTTAAAAAATCACTTCTTTACATTAATGAATAACAAATATTGGTTATAAAAGATTCATAAGTAGAAATGCATTTCCTAGTTGGGTGTAAATGAATTTTTGAAAGTTATAGAAATATTTGCTCTTGAAAGGTCATTTGGAAAACAGGAAAAAAGCCCCCCGCTCCCCCCTCGCCCCCGCCAATTATCTCTGTTCCTACCACCCAAGCATGCTGCTGCTGCTGCTAAGTCGCTTCAGTCCTGTCCAACTCTTCGCGACCCCATGGACTGTAGTCCACCAGGCTCCGCCGCCCATGGGATTTTCCAGGCAAGAGTACTGGAGTGGGGTGCCATTGCCTTCTCCGCCACCCAAGCATAATCCTACTCTTAGTTTTTTTCTGTTTTTCCTTTTCAATGCCAAGAAGCTTATTAAGAATAATCATACTTTATAGGTAATTTGTCATTCTCTGCTTATAAATATAGCTGCCCTTGTAAATATTTTTTCCATGTTATTACATAGTTTTCATGACTAGCCCATAGTTAAGTCCTTGTCTGCTGAACAATGTCCTATTGTTGGACATTTAGGTTAACAGTTTTTAGTTGTTCCATATAATTAGTTTGAACAAATGTTCCTTAGAAACTCATTGTGTGTCTCCCTTTCATTACTTGATCAGCTGTGTCACATGTTTGAGGCACATGTGACACAGAATTATTAAAGAATAATTCTGGATTGACTTTTCATTGTCACTTCACAGTCACACAGTGTTAAAATAGGTTCTGTTTTCTAATTTTATTAATTATGTGTTGGGCTTAAAGCTGGTATAAGGCAATAGTGTGTAGCAATTGCTATGGCAGTTCTGTTACCACTTTAAGAGTATAATTTTAATTTTATAATAAATTTAGAGTGTATATTAAAAATAAGAAACAGTGCATATTTTTACTAGGTTGATCAAAGGGTTAGTTCTGGATCATGGCACCCGCCATCCAGATATGAAGAAACGAGTAGATGATGCATTTATCCTTACCTGTAATGTATCGCTAGAATATGAAAAAACGTAAGTGTCCCAGTTACTCTTTGTATCCTTTGAAATTGTTTTTTTCTAAAACTGTTTTTTAGCCCCTATTTTTACATGCCAAATGTTTACTATAAACCCTTTCTACCTTCCTGTTTTTCCCTGCCTTACCTTTACTAGCTTGTCTTTATTAATCTTCTAGTGAGGTGAGCTCTGGTTTCTTTTATAAGACTGCAGAAGAGAAAGAGAAATTGGTAAAAGCAGAAAGAAAATTTATTGAAGACAGAGTACAAAAAATAATAGACTTGAAAGACAAAGTCTGTGCTCAGTCTAATAAAGGATTTGTTGTCATTAATCAAAAGGTGAGAAAAAAGTTTAGATTTTTAACTGTTTGTAAATGTTCCTCAGTGTTTTGCCAAATGTGGTTTGTGGGCCCCATGTTAGGGCGTATTTGTGAGGTCAAAACTATTTTCATAATAATAATAATAATTACCTTTTACATTGTGTTGATATCTGCAAAGATGATGCAAAGGAGCGACAGGTAAAACTGCTGGCACCTTAGAACACATCATAGCAGCAGCACCAAACTGAACTAGTCATCCTGTTCTTTATTGCCACATCACCCCGCATACAAAAAGGCCGGTTTCATTTAGGAATGTTTTGATGAAATGGGAAAACTTAATAATTTTATCAAATTTTGATCCTTGAAATTGCACCTTTTTAATTAAAATCCTTTTTAATTGAAGTATAGTTGGTTTACAACATTGTATTAATTTCAGGTGTATGGCATAATAGGCTTCCCTGATAGCTCAGATGGTAAAGAACCTGCCTGATTTTTGCAGATTATACTCCATTATAGTTTATTATAAGATAATAGGTACATCCCTGTGCTATACAGTATATCCTTGTTGGTATATATAAAAGATAAAAAATATAAAAGATAGAAGGCTTATCTATTTTTTAAAAACTTAAAAGAATTATTTTTATTTTTGGCTGTGCTGGGTCTTCGTTGGGCTTTTTGTTTTAGTTGCAGTGCACAGGTTTCTCACTGGTGGCTTCTCCTGTTGTGGAGCATGGGCTCTAGAGCACAGGCTCAGTAGTTGTGGCACACAGGCTTAGATGCTCTGTGGCATATAGGAGTTAGCCCATGGCCTATGGAATCTTCCTGGATCAGAGGTCGAACTCATGTTTCCTGCATTGGCAGGCAGATTCTTTACTGCTGAACCACTGGGGAAAGCTTATCTGTTTTATGTATAGTAGCTTGTATATGTCCATCCCATACCCTGATTTGTTTCTCTCTGCTCTCTTCCCTTTGGTAACTACAGGTTTGTTTTCTATATCTGTGAATCTGTTTCTATTTTGCACATACATTCATTTGTATTACTTTTTAGATTCCACATATAAGTGATATCATATAGTGTTTGTCTTTCTCTAACTTATTTCACTGAACGTAATATTCTTTTGATCCATCCATGTTGCTACAGATGGCAGTATTTCATTCTTTTTTATGGCTCAGTAATATTTCATTGCATATGTATACCACAATTTTATCCATTCATCTGTTGATGGGCATTTGGGTTGCCACCGTGTCTTGGCAATTTGTAAATAGTGCTGCTGTGAACATTGGGGTGCATGTATTTTTTTGAATTAGTGTTTCTGGAAATATACCCAGAAGTGGACGTATCCTTTTATAATTCTGTGTCACAAAATTTGAGGGATGGACAAAATACTTCTGCTACATATGAAAATAAGGATCTTGAAGCTCTTGTGTAATTGAGTTACAAGCTAACATAGTCACTTTTTCATGGAATGCCATTTTTACTTGAAAGAATGACTGACAGGATGGTTATTTAGACATGGGTATTTGGTAGGTTCGGAGAAGGCAATGGCACCCCACTCCAGTAGTCTTGCCTGGAAAATCCCACAGACGGAGGAGCCTGGTAGGCTGCAGTCCATGGGGTCGCTAAGAGTCAGACATGACTGAGAGACTTCACTTTCTCTTTTCACTTTCATGCATTGGAGAAGGAAATGGCAATCTACTCCAGTGTTCTTGCCTGGAGAATCCCAGGGACGGGGAAGCCTGGTGGGCTGCCGTCTATGGGGTCACACAGAGTCGGACACGGCTGAAGTGACTTAACATAACATAACATTTGGTAGGTTTTTCTCAAAAATGACTGAAACAGTCTTGCCACTTCAAGGAAACAATAGACAGTACATATTGGCAATAATAACATTTCAGCTTTCAAACAAAAGTTAGAATTTTGGAAAATTTGTGTCTCACTTTGAACTTGACAGTTTTCCAGTACTTGAAAGACTCTTCTGATAATATTAGTGATGACACTGATAATATTAGTGATGACATTAGCAAATGTGATATTTTTGATGTTGTATAACCATGAAAATTCTTAAAGAGATGGGAACACCAGACCACCTTACCTGTCTCCTGAGAAACCTGTATGTGATTCAGGAAGTGACATTTAGAACCTTACATGGAACAGACTGGTTCAGATTTGGGGAGTACGACATGGCTGTGTAATAGCACCCTGTTTATTTAACTTATATGCAGAGTACATCATGCAAAATACCAGGCTGGATGAATCACCAGCTGGAATCAATATTTCCAGGAGAAATATCAACAACCTCAGATATACAGATGATATCTCTTTAATGGCAGAAAATGAAGAGGACATAAAGACCTTTTGACGAGGGTGAAAGAGGAGAGTGAAAAAGCTGGCTTAAAACTCAACATTCAAAAAACTAAGATCATGACATCCAGTTCCATCACTTCATGACAAATAGATGGGGAAACAATGGAAGCAGTGACAGATTTTATTTTCTTGGACTCCAAAATTACTGTGGATGGTGACTGCAGCCATGAAATTAAAAGATGCTTGCTCCTTGAAAGGAAAGCTCTGACCAACCTAGAAAGCATCTTGAAAAGTAGAGACATCACTTTGCTAACAAATGTCCATGTAGTCAAAACTATGGCTTTTCCAATAGTTATGTATGGATGTGAGAGTTGGACCATGAAGAAGACTGAAGCCCAAAAATTGATGCCTTTGAACTGTGGTGCTAGAGAAGACTCTTGAGAGGCTTCTAGTGACTGACCTGAACTGAATGATTTTATTTTAAAGGAATTAATAAATATTGCAAAAATGTCAATTTTAACTTTCGTCAGTTAAGTTCAGTCGCTCACTCATGTCCGACTGTTTGCAACCCCATGGACTGCAGCAACATAGGCTTCTTTGTCCATCACCAACTCCTGAAGCTTACTCAGACTTATGTTCATCGAGTAAGTGATGCCATCCAACCATCTCATCCTGCTGTCCCCTTCCCCTCCCACCTTCAATCTTTCCCAGCATCAGGGTCTTTTCCAATGAGTCAGTTCTTCACATAAGGTGGCCAAAATATTGGAGTTTCAGCTTTAGCATCAGTACTTTCAATGAATATTCAGGACTGATCTCCTTTAGAATTGACTGGTTGGATCTCCTTGCATTCCAAGGGACTCTCAAGAGACTTCTCTAACGCCACAGTTTGAAGGCATCAAGTCTTCGGTGCTCAGCTTTCTTTATAGTCCAACTCTCACATCCATACATGACTACTGGAAAAACCATAGCCTTGACTAGACGGACCTTTGTTGGCAAAGTAATCTCTCTGCTTTTTAATATGCTGTCTAGGTTGGTTATACCTTTTCTTCCAAGGAGCAGCGTCTTTTAATTTCATGGCTGTAGTCACCATCCACAGTGATTTTGGAGCCCCCCCCCCCCAAAATAAACTGTTACCATTGTTTCCCCTTAGTTTTCTGAATGTTGAGTTTTAAGCCAACTTTTTCACTCTCTTCTTTCACTTTCATCAAGAGGCTCTTTAGTTCTTCTTCACTCTCTTCCATAAAGGTGGTGTCATCTGCATATCTGAGGTTATTGATATTCCTCCTGGCAGTCTTGATTCCAGCTTGTGCTTCATCCAGCCTGGCATTTCGCATGATGTACTCTGCATATAAGTTAAATAAGCAGGATGACACTATACAACCTTGACACACTCCTTTCCCGATTTGGAACCAGTCTGTTGTTCCATGTCCAGTTCTAACTGTTGCTTCTTAACCTGCATACAGATTTCTCAATAGGCAGGTCAGGTGGTCTGGTATTCCCATCTCTTGAAGAATTTTCCAGTTTGTTGTGATCCACACAAAGGCTTTGGCGTAGTCAATAAAGCAGAAGGAGATGTTTCTCTGGAGCTCTCTTGCTTTTTTGATGATCTAGCAGATGTTGGCAATTTGATCTCTGGTTCCTCTGCCTTTTCTAAATCCAGCTTGAACATCTGGAAGTTCATGGTTCATGTATTGCTGAAGCCTGGCTTGGAGAATTTTGAGCATTCCTTTGCTAGCGTGTGAGATGAGTGCAACTGTGTGGTAGTTTGAACATTCTTTGGCATTGCCTTTCTTTGGGATTGGAATGAAAACTGACCTTTTCCAGTCCTGTGGCCACTGCTGAGTTTTCCAGATTTGCTGGCATATTGAGTGCAGCACTTTCACAGCATCATCTTTTAGGATTTGAAAAAAGTCAACTGGAATTCCATCCCCTCCACTAGCTTTGTTCGTTGTGATGCTTCCTAAGGCCCACTTGACTTTTCATTCCAGGATGTCTGGCTCTAAGTGAGTGATCACACCATCATGGTTATCTGGGTCATGAAGATCTTTTTTGTATAGTTCTGTGTATTCTTGCCACCTCTTCTTAATATCTTCTGTTTCTGTTAGATCCGTATCATTTCTGTTCTTTATTGTGCCCATCTTTGCATGAAATGTCCCCTCGGTATCACTAATTTTCTTGAAGAGATCTCTAGTCTTTCCCATTCTATTGTTTTCCTCTGTTTCTTTGCATTGATTGCTGAGGAAGGCTTTCTTATCTCTCCTTGCTGTTCCTTGGAACTCTGCATTCAAACAGGTATATCTTTCCTTTTCTCCTTTACTTTTCGGTTCTCTTCGTTTTTCAGCTATTTGTAAGACCTCCTTAGACAACCATTTTGCCTTTTTGCATTTGTTTTTCTTGGGGATGGTCTTAATCAGTGCCTCCTGTACAATATCATGAACCTCTGCCCATAGTTCTTCAGGCACCTTGTCTATCAGATGTAATCTCTTGAATCTATTTGTCACTTCCACTGTATAATTTTAAGGGATTTGATTTAGGCCATACCTGAATGGTCCTAGTGGTTTTCCCTACTTTCTTCAATTTCAGTCTGAATGTGGTAATAAGGAGTTCATGATCTGAGCCACAGTCAGCTCCCGATCTTGTTTTGCTGACTGTATAGAGCTTCTCCATCTTTGGCTGCAAAGAATATAATCAGTCTGATTTCAGTGTTGACCCTCTGGTGATGTCCATGTGTAGAGTCTTCTCTTGTGTTGTTGGAAGAGGGTGTTTGCTATGACCAGTGAGTTCTCTTGGCAAAACCCTGTCCGCCTTTGCCCTGCTTCAGTTTGTACTCCAAGGACAAATTTGTCTGTTCGTCCAGGTGTTTCTTGACTTCCTACTTTTGCATTGCAGTCCCCTATAATGAAAAGGACATCTTTTTTGGGTGTTAGTTCTAGAATGTCTTGTAGATCTCCACAGAACCATTCAACTTCAGCTTCTTCAGCATTACTGGTCAGGGCATATTGAATTGAATATGATATTGAATGGTTTGCCTTGGAAATGAAAAGAGATCATCCTGTTGTTTTTGAGACTGCATCCAAGTACTGCATTTCGGACTCTTCTGTTAACTATGAGGGCTACTCCATTCCCTCAATGGGATTCTTGCCCACAGTAGTAGATATCATGGTCATCTGAGTTACATTCACTCATTTCAGTCCATTTTAGTTCATTGATTCCTAAAATGTCAATGTTCCCTCTTGCCATCTCCTGTTTGAGTACTTCTAATTTACCTTGATTCATGGACCTAACATTCCAGGTTCCTATGCAACACTGCTCTTTACAGCATCAGATTTTACTTCCATCACCATTCAGATCCACAGCTGGGTGTTGTTTTTGCTTTGGCTCCGTCATTTCATTCTTTCTCAAGTTTTTTTCTCCACTGATCTCCAGTAGCCTATTGGACACCTACCGACCCGGAGAGTTCATCTTTCAGTGTCTTATCTTTTTGCCTTTTCATACTGTTCATGCAGTTCTTAAGGCAAGAATACTGAAGTGGTTTGCCAGTCCCTTCTCCAGTGGACCACGTTTTGTCAGAACTCTCCACTATGACCCATCCATCTTGGGTGGCCCTACATGGCATGGCTCATAGTTTCATTGAGTTAGACAAGGCTGTGGTCCATGTGATCAGTTTGGTTAGTTTTCTGTGATTGTGATTTTCATTCTGTCTGGACTCTGATGGAAAAGGATGGAAGCTTCCTGATGGGAGAGACTGAGGGGAAACTGGGTCTTGTTCTGATGGGTGAGGCCATGTTCAGCAAATCTTAAATCCAATTTCTATTGATGGGCGGGGCTGTGTTCCCTCCCTGAGGCCAAACTATGGTGGAGGTAATAAAGATAATGGTAATGAAGGTTACAGAAGCAGTAGATATTAAGAAGAGATGGCAAGAATATACAGAACTATACAAAAAAGATCTTCAAGACCCAGATAATCACGATGGTGTGATCACTGACCTAGAGCCAGACATCCTGGAATGTGAAGTCAAGTGGGCCTTAGAAAGCATCACTACGAACAAAGCTAGTGGAGGTGATGGAATTCCAGTTGAGCTATTCCAAATCCTGAAAGATGATGCTGTGAAAGTGCTGCACTCAATATGCCAGCAAATTTGGAAAACTCAGCAGTGGCCACAGGACTGGAAAAGGTCAGTTTTCATTCCAATCCCAAAGAAAGGCAATGCCAAAGAATGCAACTACCGCACAACTGCATTCATCTCACACGCTAGTAAAGTAATGCTTAAAATTCTCCAAGCCAGGCTTCAGCAATATGTGAACCGTGAACTTCCTGATGTTCAAGCTGGTTTTAGAAAAGGCAGAGGAACCAGAGATCAAATTGCCAACATCCGCTGGATCATGGAAGAAGCAAGAGAGTTCCAGAAAAACATCTATTTCTGCTTTATTGACTATGCCAAAGCCTTTGACTGTGTGGATCACAATAAACTGTGGAAAATTCTGAAAGAGATGGGAATACCAGACCACCTGATCTGCCTCTTGAGAACTTTGTATGCAGGTCAGGAAGCAGCAGTTAGAACTGGACATGGAACAACAGACTAGTTCCAAATAGGAAAAGGAGTTTGTCAAGACTGTATATTGTCACCCTGGTCATTTAACTTCTATGAAGAGTACATCATGAGAAACGCTGGACTGGTCGAAATACAAGTTGGAATCAAGATTGACGGGAGAAATATCAATAACTTCAGATATGCAGATGACACCATCCTTATGGCAGAAATTGAAGAGGAACTAAAAAGCCTCTTGATGAAGGTGAAAGTGGAGAGTGAAAAAGTTGGCTTAAAGCTCAACATTCAGAAAAGGAAGATCATGGCATCCGGTCCCATCACTTCATGGGAAATAGATGAGGAAACAGAGGAAACAGTGTCAGACTTTATTTTTCTGGGCTCCAAAATCACTGCAGATGGTGACTGCAGCCATGAAATTAAAAGACGCTTACTCCTTGGAAGGAAAGTTATGACCAGCCTAGACAGCATATTCAAAAGCAGAGATATTACTTTGCCAACAAAGGTCTGTCTAGTCAAGGCTATGGTTTTTCCTGTGGTCATGTATGGATGTGAGAGTTGGACTGTGAAGAAAGCTGAGTGCCGAAGAATTGATGATTTTGAACTGTGGTGTTGGAGAAGACTCTTGAGAGTCCCTTGGACTGCAAGGAGATCCAACCAGTCCATTCTGAAGGAGATCAGCCCTGGGATTTCTTTGGAAGGAATGATGCTAAAGCTGAAACTCCAGTTCTTTGGCCACCTCATGTGAAGAGTTGACTCATTGGAGAAGACTCTGATGCTGGGAGGGATTGGGGGCAGGAGGAGAAGGGGACGACGGAGGATGAGATGGCTGGATGGCATCACTGACTCGATGGATGTGAGTCTGAGTGACCTCCGGGAGTTGGTGATGACAGGGAGGCCTGGCGTGCTGCGATTGATAGGGTCTCAAAGAGTCGGACAGGACTGAGTGACTGATCTGATCTGATCTGATCTGAATGAAGGTAAATCTCCTTCAAAAGATCTGGTGGAGGCTCTGCTGCACTCTCTGCCCCCGACCCTGCAGTAGACCACCACCAACCCATCCCTCTGCTGGTGACTCCTGGACACTTAGGGGCAAGTCTGAGTTAGTCTCTTGTGGGGTCACTGCTCCTTTCTCCTGGGTCCTGGTGCACACAAGGTTTTGTTTGTGCCCTCCTAGAGTCTTTATCCCCAGTCTTGTGTAAGTTCTGGCAGCTCTATGGTGGGGTTAATGGCAATCTCTTCCAGGAGGGCTTATGCAATACCCAGGTCTGCTACACTCAGAGCCCCTGCCCCTGCGGCAGGCCACTGCTGACCTGTACCCCTGCAGGAGACACTCAAAGGCAGGTTCAGTCTCTGTGGGGTCTCCTGGTATGCACAGAGGTTTTATTTGAGCCCTCATAGCATCTCTGGTGGGTATGGGGTTTGATTCTAAATGTGATTTCGCCCCTCCTACCATCTTGCTGGGGCTTTTCCTTTGCCCTTGGATGTGGGCTATCTTCTTGGTGGGATCCCACATTCTACTGTTGATGGCTGTTCACTAGCGAGTTGTAATTTTGGGTTTCTCACAGGAGAAGATGAGTGCACATCCTTCTACTCCACCATCTTTTTTCCCCTTTTTCTCCCATATTATAATTTTAACTTATAATATGATAAGTATTATAGATACAGATCACATTAACGAAAGCTCTTTGGGTTCTTAGTAATTCTTAAGATCGTGAAGCAGTGTTGAGACCAAAAAGTTTGAGAACTGTTGGCTTAAAACATGCTTATAACTTTTATGCTAATTTGATTGTAGGGAATTGATCCATTTTCCTTAGATGCTCTTGCAAAACATGGCATTTTAGCTCTTCGTAGAGCAAAAAGAAGAAACATGGAAAGGTAAGCTTGCTGATAATTATGTATCTTAAGTTTTTTTATAGATTAAATCGAAACTATCCTGTGTGTATTCCTTTTAGCTTTTATGTCAATGTTGTTGAACAAAAAGTAACATTCAGTTCAGTTCAGTTCAGTCGCTCAGGCATGTCTGACTCTTTTTCACCCCATGGACGGCAGTACACCAGGCCTCCCTGTCCATCACCAACTCCTGGAGTTTACCCAAACTCATGTCCATTGAGTCGGTGATGCCATCCAACCATCAAATAGTAGCATACACATTTCAAATTTTGTTCATAGTTTCAGTAAATAATGGAAGTGTTAAAAATCAAGATTGTTAATACATCTCAACTTTTTCTCATGAGATCCTCAGAAGGTTTTCATCTTCTTAAAGCAGATTTGAAAATAATGCAATATAATGACAATGCAGTCTTCTGTGTTAGATTATCTTTTTCACTTTGAACAAATTAGTCTGTATATTTTTCATAACCAAAGCTATGATGTCATATATGTAATTTCAGACTCTCTCTTGCTTGTGGTGGAGTGGCTGTGAATTCTGTTGAAGACCTCAGTGTAGATTGCTTGGGACATGCTGGTCTTGTATATGAGTACACATTAGTGAGTATTTCTGTGGCCAGTGGTTATAATGTAAACAGCAAACTTTAAAAAAAAAACTAAACTTTTAAATTCACATTTTATGTTATGAGAATCCACAGGATAGATATTACAGTTTATCTTTCTAAATGTTTGTTAATAGTTCAAATATAACTTAACTGCTTTAACACATATTTGGTTAATGCTATGTGATGTGCTCAGTTGCTTCAGTTGTATCCGACTCATTGTGACCCTGTGGACTTCAGCCCCCCAGGCTCCAATGTCCATGGGATTTTCCAGAAATACTGGAGTGGGTTGCCACACCTTCCCTCCAGGGGATCGTCCCAACCCAGGGATTGGACCCATGTTTCCTGCGACTCTTGCATCGCAGGCAGATTCTTTACCTGCTGAGCCATCAAGGAAGCCCACATTTAGTTATACGTAATAAAAAAAATTCATATAAAGTTTGGATTCTGATAGTATCAGCTAGGTCTTGATTTCATAATGGCTTTACATATTAAAGTTATATCTCCCTGTATTACCCTTTAGGGTGAGGAAAAGTACACTTTTATTGAGGACTGCATTAACCCTCGCTCTGTCACCTTGTTGGTTAAGGGACCAAATAAGCATACTCTCACACAAATCAAGGATGCTGTAAGGGATGGACTTCGTGCCATCAAAAATGCCATCGAAGATGGTAAGCTCTTTTTTGTGATACATACGAACCTCGCATAATAATCTATTATGGGATGCATAGTATTTTAAAAGATATGAATGATTCAGTTCAGTTCAGTTCAGTCACTCAGTCGTGTCCGACTCTTTGCGACCCCATGAATTGCAGCGCTCCAGGCCTCCCTGTCCATTAGCAACCCCCGGAGTTCACTCAGACTCATGTCCATCGAGTCAGTGATGCCATCCAGCCATCTCATCCTCTGTCATCCCCTTCTCCTCCTGCCCCCAATCCCTCCCAGCATCAGAGTCTTTTCCAATGAGTCAACTCTTCACATGAGGTGGCCAAAGTACTGGAGTTTCAGCTTTAACATCATTCCTTCCAAAGAACACCAAGGACTGATCTCCTTCAGAATGGACTGGTTGGATCTCCTTGCAGTCCAAGGGACTCTCAAGAGTCTTCTCCAACACCACAGTTCTAAAGCATCAATTCTTCGGCACTCAGCCTTCTTCACAGTCCAACTCTCATATCCATACATGACCACTGGGAAAACCATAGCCTTGACTAGACAGAACTTTGTTGGCAAAGTAATGTCTCTGCTTTTGAATTCTCTTATTTCATTTCGGACTGTTTATAGTGAAGTTTTCTCCTTCAGGATAGTCTTTTCTATAGTTCATTTAATTTAAAAAATATTTTTGACTGTGCTGGGTCTTTGTCTAGTTGTATCAAGCAGGGGCTACTCTTCACTGCGGTGCGCGGGGCTTCTCATTGTGTTGGCCTCTGCTCTTGTGGAACACAGGCTGTAGGCGCACAGGTTCAGTAGTTGTGGCACATGGACCCTAGAGCTTGCAGGCTTCAGTAGTTGTGGCTCAGCAGTTGCGGCTCACAGGCTCTAGAGCACGGACTCAGTGGCATATGGGTTTAGTTGCTTGAAGCATGTGGAATCTTTCTGGGCCAGGGTTGGAACCCATGTCCCCTGCATTGGCAGACAGATTCTTACCCATTGGACCACCAGGGATGTACTGAAATATTCTTAATAGTATGCTGCCTTTTAAATTAACTTCTATTTATTAAATGAAAAAAACTGATTTAATATTGTAGTATCATTTTTTATTTTTAGAAATTTACTTTTAAGACCATGAAAATGCTTTTACAGCTTAGGACCCATTCCATTTCCTCAGTGCAGTATAATTTTAAGAAAGATTAGGAAAGAATATTTATTGATAATTTATTACCAGCTTCCTTCTAAAAGGAGTTAGGGTTAGATATTCAACAACATACTGTGTAAATGAGAATAGTAAACACATTATGAAAAAATGCTCAACATCATTATTCATTAGGGAAATGAAAATCAAGACCACCAAGAGATACAGTTTCATGGTGATTAGGATGGCAGTAATCAAAAACCTGGACAATAATGAACATTGATGAAAATGTGGAGAAATTGGAACCTTTATATTTTGCTGGTGGAAACTGTTGGAAAACAGGCAGTTCCTCAAAGATTAAATGTAGAGTTACTCTATGACCAGCACCTCAGCTCTTAGGTGTGCATACAAGTGAGGTAAAAATGTATGTGCACACCACAAATACACATGAATGTTCATAGTAGCCAGCCAGTGGAAACAATCCAAATATCCATTAGCTGATGAATAGATAAATAAAATGTGGTGTCTGTACAATGGAGTATTATAAAGGAATAAATACTGATATATGCTACAATATTGATGACCTTGAAAACATTCTATAATGTAAAAGAATCTAAGCACAAAAGTCTGTGTGTTATATGATTCCAGAAAAGGCAAAGCCATAAAAAGTAGATTAGTAGTTGTGATTGTCAGGGGCTGGGCTAAGAGGAAATAGGGAATGATTGCTAGTGGGTACAGGGTATTTTTAGGACAGTACTTTGGGATTAGCATGGTGATGGCTGTGCAGTCATGTGAATGTACTGGAAACTACTGGGAAGTACACTGTGTTTTTGGCTGCAGCGCGGAATCTGGGATTCCCTAACCAGGGACTGGGCCCACGCCCCCTGTGGGGGAAGTGTAGAGTCCTAACCACTGCACCAGTGTGAAAGGCTGAATTTTATGGTGTGTGAATTGTATCTCAAAAAATAGAGTAACTCTATAAACAATACATCAGATTTGTCTGATAAGCAAAAACATAAATGTGAAATAATGGTAAAACAGAAGCTGAGGTGGAAAATTAGAACTTAGGAAAGTAGAATATAGATATAGCAAACATTATAGTCACTGTAATATTTAATCTGCCAGAACATAGAGATACAATCAGCTATATAGTTTTCATTATTGAAAAGGAGAAATTACAGCAGTTCCTAAATTGAAAAAATATGGGAGTTGGTATGAGAGCCTACTTCTTATAGTCACTTTTGATGAAAGCTAGTAGTATTTTTTAAAAAAGATAAACATATGATTCATTATGAAGGCTTTGGTATTTCAACCTGGTTCTTATGCTTTAGAATACAAAGAAAAATGGATTATTTAAAAAAATCACTTCAACCTCTTAGTTTTTTAAGAAATAATTTATCTAGGTAATTGACATATTATGAACTACACATGTTTAAAGTATACAGCCATTAAACAGTCCCCTCAGTCAAGATAATGAATTTATCACCCCTAAAAGTTACCTCATTGCCCCTTGGTCATCCTTCCTTCCTCCTCTCCCTGTGTCACCCTGCCCGTAGGCAACCTCCTGGGTACGACAGGGCGTCAGCTTTCTGTTGCTATAGATTAGTTTGCATTTTTTAGAATCTTGTATGAATGGAATAATACACTATGTATTCTTTTTTTTTTTGTTTGGCTTCTTTTACTCAACATAATTATTGTAAATTCAGTTCAGTTCAGTTGCTCAGTTGTGTCCGACTCTTTGCGACCCCATGAACTGCAGCACGCCAGGCCTCCCTGTCCGTCACCAACTCCCTGAGGTCACTCAGACTCATATCCATCGAGTCAGTGATGCCATCCAGCCATCTCATCCTCTGTCGTCCCCTTCTCCTCCTGCCCCCAATCCCTCCCAGCATCAGAATCTTCTCCAATGAGTCAATTCTTCGCATGAGGGGGCCAAAGTACTGGAGTTTCAGCTTTAGCATCATTCCTTCCAAAGAAATCCCATGGCTGATTTCCTTTAGAATGGACCGGTTGGATCTCCTTACAGTCCAAGGGACTCTCAAGAGTCTTCTCCAACACCACAGTTCAAAAGCATCAATTCTTCGGCGCTCAGCCTTCTTCACAGTCCAACTCTCACATCCATACATGACCACAGGAAAAACCATAGCCTTGACTAGACAGACCTTTGTTGGCAAAGTAATGTCTCTGCTATTGAATATGCTGTCTAGGTTGGACATAACTTTCCTTCTAAAGAGTAAGCGTCTTTTAATTTCATGACTGCAGTCACCATCTGCAGTGATTTTGGAGCCCAGAAAAATAAAGTCTGACACTGTTTCCACTGTTTCTCCATCTGTTGATCAGAGTTCATTCATTATATTGCTAGATAGTATTCCATTATATGAATATACTACAGTTTATTTCATCAGATTCACCTATTGATGAACATTTGGTTGTTTACAGTTCTTGGCTATAGCAAATAAAGTTGTTACGAACATTTGTGTACAAGTCTTTGTATGGACATATGCTTTCATTTGCCCTGGGTAAATGGCTAGGAAAGCAATGCTATGTTTAACTTTTTAGAAAATGCTCAACTGTTTTGTCATGTACTGTTTTGCATTCCTGTTGGTTGTTCTGCATCCTTACCAATAGTACTGGGTATGGTCAGTCATGTTAACTTTAGCCATTCTAAAATTTAAAAAACCAAACTGTAATTTTAATTTGCATTTTCTTAATGATCATTGATGTTAAGCATCTTTTCATGTACTTACTTGCTATCCATATCTTTGGTGAAGTTTCTGTTCAAATCTTTTGCCCTTTTAAAAATTGGGTTCTTTGTTTTCTTATTGTTGAGCTCGAGAGTTCTTTGTATATTCTGGATACAAATACCTTTTCGGATATATGATCTGTAAATGTTTTCTGCTATTCTGTAGTTTGTTCTGTTATTCTCTTAACAGTGTATTTCAAAGAAGAATTCTTAATTTTGATGACGTATAATTTATCAATTTTTCTTTCATGGATTATGCTTTTGGGTGATATCTAAAAAATCTTTATCTACCCAAGGTTGCAAAATTTTTCTTTTATGACTGTCAGTCTTAAGTTTGTGCAGTCTCTACCACCATCTATTACAGGACATCTTTCATCTTGCAAAGCGGAAACTCTGTACCCGTGAAGCAATAACTTTCCATTCTCTTCTTCCCCAAGTCCCTGGAGACCACCATTCTACATCCTGTCTTTATGAATCTGACTGTTCTATGCACTTCATATGAATGGAATCATACAGTATTTGTCCTCTTATCAATGGCTATTTCACTGAGTATAATGTCTTCAGGGCTCATCCATGTTATATTAATAGCGTGTTTCAAAATTTCCTTCCCTTTAAGGCTAAATAATATTCCATTGTAGATATATACCATGTTTTATTTGTCCATGCTTTGTTTTTTATCTTGGCCACAGCTTGTGACTTGAGAGATCTTAGTTCCCCAACAGGGATTGAACCTGTAACCGAAGTCCTAACCACTGGACTGCCAGGGAATTCCCTATCCCCTCATTTGCATTGGCAGGGAAACTCTTCACCACTGAGCCACCAGGGAAGCCCTGGAGTTTTCTTCATGGGAAGATTTTAACCACAAATTCAGTCTCTTTTATAGATACAGGACTATTCAGGTTGTCTGTATTTCTTGAGGGAGCTTTAGTACTTTGTGTCTTTCAAGAAATTTGTCCACTTTATCTAAGTTAAGATCATACTGCCATGAACTAAATCTGATTTGCTGCCTATTTTTGGTAGATAAAGTTACATTGGAACATGTTGCTGCTGCTGTCATGTGAGTCGTGTCCGACTCTGTGTGACCCCATAGACAACAGCCCACCAGGCTCCGTCCCTGGGATTCTCCAGGCAAGAACACTGGAGTGGGTTGCCATTTCCTTCTCCAATGCATGAAAGTGAAAGGTGAAAGTAAAGTCGCTCAGTCATGTCCGACCCTCAGCGACCCCATGGACTGTAGCCCACCAACCTCCTCAGTCCGTGGGATTTTCCAGGCAGTACTGGAGTGGAGTGCCATTGCCTTCTCCGGTATTGGAACATAGATGCCCCGTTTGTTTATGTATTATCTGTGACTTTGTGCCATGCCAGCAGAATCGAATAGTTGCAGAAGAGATGGCATGGCCTACAGAGCCTAAAATATTACCTGGCCTTTTGCAGAAAGTTTGCTAACCCCTGATCTTTGTTTTCAAATGTACTGGCATTAAGTTGTTTGTAATATTACTTTATTATCCCTTTAATATCTGTAGAATCTGTAGTGACAGATTTATACACTATTCTCATTTCATTTCATGGATCATTTTTATTTCATTGATTTCCACTTTGATCTTTACTATTTTCCTTCTTCTGCTTACATTAGTTTTCATTTGTTCTTCATTGGTTTGAGACCTTTGTGCTTTTCTAAAATGGGTCTTTAGTGATGTAAATTTCTCTTCAGTTACTGCTTTAGTAACTTCCCACACATATTGGTATGTTGTATTTTTACAGGAGAATGGGATCTGGGAAGTTTTCAAAGCTACTGGTAATGTTCTGTTTCTTAAACTGGGTGGTAGGTACATGGGTACATTTATTTGTATATTTATTCTTTATATCTTATACATGTAAATACTCTTTTATGTTATTCAGTATTTAACAAGGAGCTTTTAGAAGTGTGAATGGGAGGTGAGGCTGTAATTACCTTGTGGGTAGATAATTCTCTTGAGCAGTTATGTTGTACAATGAAGCAGAGAAAAGGGGTTGTAATTAAAAAATGATGTAGGATAAAAGGAGAGATTCTCTTTGTGTTGTTTATTTTAAACATGGATGATTCCAAAGCAAGTTTACTAATTCAAAGAAGAGTAAATAAACTTTATAAAACCATACCAGCAGGTGTAAGAGCTATATCCTCAATTGAAAATTGATATGTTTAACCAGAGCTTTTGCCTTAGAATAATAACACCTAATTTTTTTCTCAAACAGTCGGACACAACTGAGCGACTGATCTGATCTGATCTGATCTAAATACTTCCTTGAGTTCTGAAAATTTCATACCAAAAACTATAGCCAGTTTATGTTGGTCTAGCATTTTTTTCAAATCAAATGCTGTTATTAGTTGTCTGCAACAATAAATTTTAAGTAACTACATTTTAAGTGTAGTCATAAAGGAGAAGGATGAAGGTATGTCTGCTCTTATAAACAATGAAATAAGCTGTTTGTAGCCAGCTGTTACCTATTTCAGTCCAGTCACTCAGTCGTGTCCGACTCTTTGCAACACCATGGACTGCAGCATGCCAGGCCTCCCTGTCCATCACCAACTCCTGGAGATTATTCAGACTCATATCCTTTGAGTCGATGATGCCATTTAACCATCTCATCCTCTGTCGTCCCCTTCTCCTCTTGCCTTCAATCTTTCCCAGCATCAGGGTCTTTTCAAATGAGTCAGTTCTTTGCATCAGGTGGCCAAAGTAGTGGAGCTTCAGCTTCAGCATCAGTCCTTCCAATGCATATTCAGGACTGACTTCCTTTAGGATTGACTGATTGAATCTCCTTGCAGTCCCAGGGACTCTCAAGAGTCTTCTCCGACACCATAGTTCAAAAGCATCAAGTCTTTGGTGCTCAGTTTTCTTTATAGTCCAACTCTCACATCCATACTTGACTACTGGAAAAACCATAGCTTTGACTAGACAGAGCTTTGTTGGCAAAGTAATGTCTCTGCTTTTTAATATGCTGTCTAGGTTGGTCATAAATTTTCTTCCAAGGAGTAAGTGTCTTTTAATTTCATGGCTGTAGTCACTATCTGCAGTGATTTTGGAGACCCAAAAAATAAAGTCAGCCACTGTTTCCACTGTTTCCCCATCTATTTCCCATGAAGTGATGGGACCAGATGCCATGATTTTAGTTTTCTAAGTGTTGAGTTTTAAGCCAACTTTTTCACTCTCCTCTTTCACTTTCATCAAGAGGCTCTTTAGTTCTTCATCACTTTCTGCCACAAGAGTGGTGTCATCTGCCTATCTGAGGTTACTGATATTTCTCCTGGCAGTCTTGATTCCAGCTTGTGTTCATCCAGCCTGGCATTTCTCATGGTGTACTCTGCATATAAGTTAAATAAACAAGGTGACAATATACAGCCTTGACGTACTCCTTTCCCAATTTGGAACCAGTCTGTTGTTCCATGTCCAGTTCTAACTGTTGCTTCCTGGCCTGCATACAGATTTCTTAGGAGGCAGGTCAGGTGGTCTGGTATTCCCATCTCTTGAAGAATTTTCCACAGTTTGTTGTGATCCACACAGTCAAAGGCTTTGGCATAGCACATCTGTACTCTGCTTAATTATTTAATGATGTATAACTTTAGGATGTTTCTTAAGACATCTGAGTAATCACTGTGCTGTGTGACTTGCTCTCTGTATTTAAATACATTTTAGATGCAGGCAAGATAATACAACATGAATATCTAGTTGCATTTTCCTCTGTTTCTTCTGTGTGATATGTCTTGCCAATCATTTTTTCCCCCAATAGGTTGTGTTGTTCCAGGAGCAGGTGCTGTTGAAGTGGCAATAGCTGAAGCTCTAGTTACATACAAGCACACGATACAAGGAAGAGCTCGTCTTGGAGTCCAAGCTTTTGCTGATGCTTTACTCATTATCCCTAAGGTACAACTATCCTAATGGCCAAAGAACATAAGATGTCTAATTAAATTGCCCATATTAGCTATCACAGTAGAGTAGAAAGACAGGTGTTTACTTGTATTTCCCCACATAGTTTTAGCTGAAGCAGGGAAGTTTTTAGTATAACAGCCCTGAATACTTGCAGGAGTTTCATGAAATGACTAAATTACTACTTTGCTTCCATCTCTGAGCTCCAAAATTTGAAGTTAACTCCAAAAATTTCTTTCAAAAATACTGCATGATTAATCATAATGAAGAAGTTTAGAATGTAAAATTTAATTAGATTTTGAGTAGATCTTTATTTTGTTGGTGGTATCCAAAGTACGAGCACTTTAAATTATGGGAAGTGAGAACTTTTGGCTGTTTAGCACTTCCAAATACAGTACTAGAAAAGGAGAGAAACCAGTTTTTTTTTTTTTTTTTTCCTATGTATCAACAGAAGGATGGAAAACTACCATTTTTTCCCCCTTTCCCTTAATCTGTTTGTGAATCATTTGGAAACATAGAAAACTATTTCAAATATACTATTAGCATGACTTAAAACATCTTACTAAAATACTAGCAAAATCTCTTTGATAACTGCTTTAAAATTATTCATAATTTGTTGAATTTTTGTGAATTAGATATCCATAGTTTTCTTTCTCTGAAGAGGCAAAGTCAGTAGTAGTTGCTCTACATTGGTAAATTTGAGTATAAATTACGTGGTACCTTTCTACTCACCTGCTGTTGGTTTAGGACCACTTGGAAATGAACTTGGCTTGCAGTGCAGGTATCTCCATCTCTGTTGCTAGAAGTCATGACTCCTCATGTGAACAAAAGGCACAGATATGTTACAAATAAGCAGACTTCCTTTAGCAAATGCTCAGGAAAAACCAGAAAACTTGTGGCTAGAGGGACCAAGCAAACAACAATACCTTTGTACTTCTTTTCATTAAAAAAAAATCTTTTGCAAGGAGTTGTTATGGAGACGGACCCTTCAAGGGCCCTTGTCTAATACTGGGAAATGAAGTGTCCGCGGAGACACATGTACTGACAAAGCAAAAGACTATATTGGGAAGGAGTGATCAAGCAGAAAGCAGAGTATGGGAACCCAGGAGAACTGCTCTTCCTCTTGACTCAGTCTAAGGTCTCTGGTGCTGGGGTTAGTTGCCAGGTTGTCTGCGGCCAGTCATCTTGCTTGTGCTCCTATTTGGTCCAGCCCAGGGCCCTTTACTGGTGGATGTACACATGTCTCAGTCAAGATGGATTCTAGCCCGAGAGTTTCTGGGAGGTTGTCAGGACATATGGTGGGCTGGTGTGGTCCCTCTTTTTGCCCCTCCCAGAGTCTTCTGATTGGTCTTGGAGGCACCTTGTCAGTTGCTTGTTCTCTGTCAGGTCCTCCTGTTGTGAAACAACTTATGCGAGTGGTTATTTTTATGCCTGGCCAGGGTGGGTGGTTTAGTCCTTAATAGAGGGAAATTAATTTAGCAGGCTGGGGTTGGGGAAACTCTAATGTCTTCAGAATTTAGTGTGATGTACATAGGGGAAATGTTGAAGTGAATATAATAACTAGGTACACAAAATAATTAAATTTACATTAAGAATGAAATTCTTCAAAACATGATGATTACTACATTATGGGTGTGTTTTCACAAGACTGGAAAGCAGTGCCTTATTTTTTATCTGATATTCTAATATATATGAAGACATTCTATCCATATATTTATTATTATTTTTATTCGTACAGGTTCTTGCTCAGAATTCTGGTTATGACCTGCAGGAAACACTAGTAAAAGTTCAGTCTGAGCATTCAGATTCAAAACAACCTGTTGGCATAGATTTGAACACAGGTAAGACAGTGAGGAAATGTCAGAAGGAAATGGCAACCCACTCCATTGTTCTTGCCTGGAGAATCCCAGGGACGGGGGAGCCTGGTGGGCTGCCATCTATGGGGTCACACAGAGTTGGACACGACTGAAGTGACTTAGCAGTAGCAGTAGCAAGACAGTGAGGAAAACTTATGCTTCATAAAAAAGAGGTTATACTACAGTGACCCAGAATTTATAGTAAGGGGGGATGTGGAGGTTTGGATGACTTTTGTATATTTAAAAAAATTATATTTATTTATTTATTTTTGACTGTACTAGATCTTCATTGCTGCGACAGCTTTTTTTTCCCCTCTAGTTGTGAAGAGCAGGGGCTGTTCGCTTTTGGTGGTGCCTGGTCTTCTCATTGTAGTGGCTTCTCTTGTTGCAGAGCACAGGCCCTAGGGCTTTCAGTCTTCAGTAGTTGCGGCTTCCAGGCTTGAGACCACAAACTCAATAGTTATGGCTCACAAGCTTAGCTGCTCTGAGGCATGTGGGATCTTCCTGGATGCAGGGAACCCGTGTCTCTTGCATTGGCAGGCAGATTCTTTACCACTGAGCCCCAGGGAAGCCCTGACTTTTATATTTAAAGAATGGGTGCCTTTAGTTTACTTTTGAACTTCTTAAACACAGATATTCATTTATTTAAGCAATAGTTATTGAGTGCTTGTTATTTGACCAGGGATTCACACAGAAGTGAGAAATAGATTTAAGGGCCTAGATCTGATAGAGTGCCTGATGAACTATGGAATGAGGTTCGTGACATTGTAAAGGAGACAGGGATCAAGACCATCCCCATGGAAAAGAAATGCAAAAAAAGCAAAATGGCTGTCTGGGGAGGCCTTGCAAATAGCTGTGAAAAGAAGAGAAGCGAAAAGCAAAGGAGAAAAGGAAAGATATAAACATCTGAATGCAGAGTTCCAAAGAATAGCAAGAAGAGATAAGAAAGCCTTCTTCAGCAATCAATGCAAAGAAATAGAGGGAAACAACAGAATGGGAAAGACTAAGGATCTATTCAAGAAAATCAGAGATACCAAAGGAACATTTCATGCAAAAATGGGCTCGATAAGGGACGGAAATGGTGTGGACCTAACAGAAGCAGAAGATATTAAGAAGAGGTGGCAAGAATACACAGAAGAACTGTACAAAAAAGAGCTTCACGACCCAGATAATCATGATGGTGTGATCACTGACCTAGAGCCAGACATCCTGGAATGTGAAGTCAAGTGGGCCTTAGAAAGCATCACTACAAACAAAGCTAGTGGAGGTGATGGAATTCCAGTGGAGCTATTCCAAGTCCTGAATGATGATGCTGTGAAAGTGCTGCACTCAATATGCCAGCAAATTTGGAAAACTCAGCAGTGGCCACAAGATTGGAAAAGGTCAGTTTTCATCCCAATCCCAAAGAAAGGCAATGCCAAAGAGTGCTCAAACTACCGCACAATTGCACTCATCTCACACGCTAGTAAAGTAATGCTCAAAATTCTCCAAGCCAGGCTTCAGCAATATGTGAACCGTGAACTTCCTGATGTTCAAGCTGGTTTTAGAAAAGGCAGAGGAACCAGAGATCAAATTGCCAACATCCGCTGGATCATGGAAAAAGCAAGAGAGTTCCAGAAAAACATCGATTTCTGCTTTATTGACTATGCCAAAGCCTTTGACTGTGTGGATCACAGTAAACTGTGGAAAATTCTGAAAGAGATGGGAATACCAGACCACCTGATCTGCCTCTTGAGAAATCTGTATGCAGGTCAGGAAGCAACAGTTAGAACTGGTCATAGAACAACAGACTGGTTCCAAATAGGAAAAGGAGTACGTCAAGGCTGTATATTGTCACCCTATTTATTTAACTTATATGCAGAGTACATCATGAGAAATGCTGGACTGGAAGAAACACAAGCTGGAATCAAGATTGCCGGGAGAAATATCAATAACCTCAGATATGCAGATGATACCACCCTTATGGCAGAAAGTGAAGAGGAACTCAAAAGCCTCTTGATGAAAGTGAAAGTGGAGAGTGAAAAGGTTGGCTTAAAGCTCAACATTCAGAAAACGAAGATCATGGTATCTGGTCCCATCACTACATGGGAAATAGATGGAGAAACAGTGGAAACAGTGTCAGACTTTATTTTTCTGGGCTCCAAAATCACTGCAGATGGTGACTGCAGCCATGAAATTAAAAGACGCTTACTCCTTGGCAGGAAAGTTATGACCAACCTAGATAGCATATTCAAAAGCAGAGATATCACTTTGCCAACAAAGGTTCGCCTAGTCAAGGCTATGGTCTTTCCTGTGGTCATGTATGGATGTGAGAGCTGGACTGTGAAGAAGGCTGAGCACCGAAGAATTGATGCTTTTGAACTGTGGTGTTGGAGAAGACTCTTGAGAGTCCCTGGGACTGCAAGGAGATCAGCCCTGGGATTTCTTTGGAAGGAATGATGCTAAAGCTGAAACTCCAGTATTTTGGCCACGTCATGCGAAGAGCTGACTCATTGGAGAAGACTCTGATGCTGGGAGGGATTGGGGGCAGGAGGAGAAGGGGACGACAGAGGATGAGATGGCTGGATGGCATCACTGACTTGATGGGTGTGAGTCTGAGTGACCTCTGGGAGTTGGTGATGGACAGGGAGGCCTGGTGTGCTGCGGTTCATGGGGTCTTAAAGAGTCGGACAGGACTGAGCAACTGATCTGATCTGATCTGATTACACAGAACAAAATAGAAAAAAGTCCCTGCCCTTGTGAGCTTATGTTGCAGCAGGAAAAGATAGGTGGTAAATGATAACCTTAATAAGTAAGTATCTTTAACATTTTTAAAGACAATAAATTATATGACAAAAATAAAGGAACAGTATAAGGATGATTGTGAATGCTAGAACAGGAACATGGGGAGGGTGTTTTAATTTAAAGAGAGTGATCAGAGTAGCCTTAGTGAGAATGCCTATTGAACAAAGTCAAAGAAAATTAGGAAATTAGCTATGTGGGAACTAAGGAAGGAATGTCCTAGGCAGAGGGAATAGCTGGTGGGAAAGCCAGGGTCTGGTGTTTTTTGAGGAGGAGATGGGAGATGAGCGAGGTGATAGAAGGTCAGATCACAGGAGGATGTGTGGACCAGTGTGCGGAGTCTGACTTTCTGTGGTGGAACAGGGAGCAATTTTGAGCAGAGGTGTGACATGGTCTGAATGTATTTAAAAGGATCACTCTTGCTATTCTGTAGTGAGGAGTCAACTGAACAACTGAAAGGAATTACCATTGGCGTTGACTGCTTTGGAGAAGACTGTGTAGAGCAGGCTGTGGCTAGAGGTCAGCGTTGAGTTCTGACAAGGCTGTTTGAGGTATCTGGTGACTTTAAAATAGACAGTTGGATGTACAAGTTTGAAGCTCAGGAAGGTGGCCCAGATTGGAGATGAAAACTTGGGAGTCATCAGAGTGTGTGTGTGTATGTATTTAACATTAGATCTTTTGTTTAATTTGGGTCTTAGTTGCACCACGTGAGATCTTGCATTGCGGCACTTGGTCTTAGTTGCTCCGTGGCATGTGGGATCTTAGTTCTTTGACCAGAGATCAGATCCCTGTCACCTGCAAGGCAGATTCCTATCCACTGGACCACCAGGGAAGTCCCAGAGTGTATGTGTTTTAAATCCAGTAGATTGGCTGAGATCACCTAGGGAGTGAGTATAGAGAGAGAAGAAAAGAATCTAGGACTGAGCCTTTGGGTACTCCAACTAAGAGCTCAGGAGGAAGAGGAAGAACCAGCAAAACAGACAGTAAAGGAGCCACTAGTGCAGAGGAGAAAAACCAGGCAAGTGTGGTATCCTGAAAGACAGTGAAGAAAGAACAGTGAGGAGGCTGCAGTCAGCTGTGCTAAGTGCTGCTGATAGATGAGGCCTGAGACTTGACCTTTGGATTCGACACCATGGAGGCCACTGGTGACCTTGACAATAGTAGTTTTGGTGGTGTATGAGATATTGTTAGAATATGTAGTCAATATTAACAGAATACGTCCAGACTGTAGTATTGAAATTGTTTTTGTTTTGCAGGTGAGCCAATGGTAGCAGCAGAGGCAGGCGTGTGGGATAATTATTGCGTGAAAAAACAACTTCTTCACTCTTGGTAAGTTTGTATTAATAAGAGAAAGACTTTTAGGGACATAATTGTTAACATAAAGATTTTTCTATTATTTTTGCAAGCTACAGTGGAAAATGGTGAAAAGGCATGGTATCCAGTTATTAAAACTAGCTTCTGTCGTTTTCCAGTCCCTTTTACATTTTAGTTCTAACTGTGTAAGTTATAGGAAATGTTAATATTTCTGTTTATTTGAGAGAAAGGAAGGAAGGAAGTTTACTGAAATAGTACCACATGCATAGTGGGAAAAAAATCAAATGATGTGCTAAAAATGAGCTCAGTTTTGCTGGAATATAAAATTAGGCTTCTACTTTATCAGCAAAGGAGATGGAATTATAATACAAGAGTCTTTATTGATAATGTCTTTGTCTTATCTCACACCAACATCATTGCAGAACAAAGTGCCTTTAGTAGCTAGAGATTTCTGGGGGGAAAGATAAGAGTGGCTTGGTGAGCTTTACTCTCCCTGTCGTCTTTTCCCTCAGCACTGTGATTGCCACCAACATTCTCCTGGTTGATGAAATTATGCGAGCTGGTATGTCTTCTCTCAAAGGGTGACTGAGTCCAAAATCAACTCTTCTAGAAGCTGAGACTTAGCACATCTTACATCCAATTCCCATTATGGAGCCTGAGCCATTCTTAATTTTTACACAATAAATGCAGTTTATATTTGTTGGTCTTAGAAGTCTCAAAAATATTTCATCAAGATATGAAGAACATAAGAAATATTTTCACAGGAAAGAAATATTGACAAAAATAGTTTTCCCTTAGAAGTTCTAACTCCCTACCCTTTATTGTATGTATGATATTTTGATATAACAAGAAAAACATATTTGGTCTTTATCCCTGGTTCCTGGCACAAGATCTGCTAAAACCTTTGTAATTTCCTGAGTAATGGGGGTGATAGGAACATTTTTTATTATAATATTTAGTCTTGGTTCCTGGTTCCTAAGATCTTCTAAGACCCTTGAAATCTCTGGAATTCATGAATGCTTTTTGTGTGCTAATGAGGTGAGTCTGGATGGGCCTCTAGATAGCTTCAGGCTGGGGGCTGGTTACCAGAAGAACCAACCATGTGATCAGAGGGTTAGGACTTTAAGCCTCATTACCCTGAGAGGGAAGGGAAAGGGGCTAGAGATTGAGTTACTAATCAATTATACCTACATGATGAAGGTTCTATAGACTAATCCCTAAACTGTGGGGTTTGGAGAGCTTCATAAAGAGCTTTTGGAGAGGCTGGTGAAAATATCCATGTGCTGGAAGGGTGGTGCACCCCAACTCCGTGAAGACCAAGCTGCTGTACTCAGGATGCTTATGGACTACGCCATATATACCTCTGCATCTGGCTGTTTTATATTCTTTATAATATCCTTTGTAATAACCTGGTAAGTGTAAGCGTTTCCCTGAGTTTTGTGAGCTGCCATAGCAAATTATCAACCCTGTGATGGAGGGGATTTATGGGAACAGAAGTTGGACAGAGGTGTGAGTAACATGTGGACCCACTGCTTGTTGATTGGTGTCTGAGGTAGGGGGTGATATTGTGGAACTGAGCCCTTAACCTGTGGAGTCTCTGCCAAGTCTTGGTAGTTAGTGTCAGAATTGATTTGTAGGACACTCAGTTGTGTCTGGAGAGCTAGAGAATTAGTTGGTGTGGGAAAACCCCCACACATTTGGTTTTAAATGTTGTGAGTAGAGGAAACAATTTTCCTTTAATATGCTATTGCAGTTTCCATAAAATATAATCTATTCTGATTCTTGCACCTTTTGGGCAACTTTTAATGAAGAAAATATGGAGCACAGGTTTTAGAGCACTCAAGTCAGTTTCCAATTTGTCAGAGAGTCTCAGAGAAAAATGTTTTGTTCTCTCAAAATTCTTCCAGTAACTGCCTGCTGCCACTCTTTCCGCTAATAAATATGACATCACTTTGTGAGTATCGCTTTGCCTTACTGATCCCTGAAAGTTTATTCTAAGTATAGTTTTATTAGATTTTACCTTGCTCTTTGGTGTGTATGACCAGCAACTTACACCACTGTTCTATTAATAGCTCTGGTAGCTCTGACTGGATAATTAGATAGAACAAGTCTCATCTGGAAAGGTTGGGATTCTTGGCACCAACGCTGGGAAATTTTTTTTTTTGGCTTTGAATATAGCTATTCTATATCAGTATTATTGCAATCTCTTTCTTATTCAAAATACTAGAATTAATATATCGTAGTTTTTATTATTTTGGTTAATGTCTATCCATGGATGCAAGTTGATGAGATTAAAATATGGCAGGTGCATTAATGGAACGTTGGCCTATTACTGCATGTAGGGCAAAGTTCATTTAACCATTCGATGCCTTACTTCAAAGCATGTAGTCCTGTACTCTGTTTTTCTCTCCTACTTAATGTGTTGTCAGTATCTTTCCAAGTTAATAGCTACACTTTTGAAATGTATATGTTCATTCATCCATTCACTTCATTTTTAGCTGTTTCGGAGTATTCCAGTGTATGTCTGTACTATAATGTATTTATACATCAATGGACCTTTTGATTATTTCTGATTTTACATCAGGGCTTCCCTGGTGGCTCAGAGGTAAAGAATCCTGCCTGCAATGAAGGAGACAAATGTTCTATCCCTGGGTCCTGAAGATTCCCTGGAGGAGGAAATGGCAACCCCCTCCAGTATTCTTGCCTGACAAATCCCATGGATTGAGGGGCCTGGTGGTCTACAGTCCATAGGGTTGCAAAAGAGTTGGACACGACTTAGTGACTAAGCAACAGCAGCAATTTTACATCATTTAAACATCATAGCATTGAATTTTTATGTACATGTCTTCTTGGACACACATGTGAGAGTGTTTGTAGAGATTATACCTAGAAATGGAGCTGGGGTTTAGAGCTCTTCGTCTTTATATTTACTAAGTGGCTATACCAGTTTACATTCTCCTCTGTTCCATGTCCCTACAACCTTGCCAAGTCTTGGTATTTTTAAACTTCAAATTTTTGCCAATCTGAAGAATATAAAATTATATCCCCTTGTAACAGCAATTGCCTTGATTACTAGTGAAATTGAACATATTTTCATGAATATTTTGACCATTTTCAGTTCTATAATGTTATCTATTCATATTGTTGCCCATTTTATTTTTTTGGATTTGTTTTTCTGGAATTAGATTATCTATCTATATTTCACAATATTTTCTCCCAGATTGAAACTTTTTCACTTTTGAAAAGTATACAAAAGAATTTGGTACACATACCAAATATACTGAAATTTATCATTTTTTCTTTTTAGTTTATATTTTTTGTGCTTCTACAAAAAATTCTTTACTGCTTCTTAATGTTTTCTTACATTTCATCAGTTTTAAAAGTTTAATCACATTTAGGCTTTTAATTCATCTGGAATTTATTTTTGTATTCTATGGTGTATGTTATGGATCCATTTCTTCCCCCACCCCCCCACCCATATTGTTAACCAAGTGTTCTTATACCTGCTGATTTGTGAGTATATACCAGTGTCCTTATAAGTTGAATAAGCAGGATGACAATATACAGCCTTGACATACTCCTTTTCCTATTTAGAACCAGTCTGTTGTTCCATGTCCATTTCTAACTGTTGCTTCCTGACCTGCATACAGATTTCTCAAGAGGCAGGTCAGATGGTCTGGTATTCCCATCTCTTTCAGGCTGAGCGCTGAAGAATTGATGCTTTTGAACTGTGGTGTTGGAGAAGACTCTTGAGAGTCCCTTGGACTGCAAGGAGATCCAACCAGTCCATTCTGAAGGAGATCAGCCCTGGGATTTCTTTGGAAGGAATGATGCTAAAGCTGAAACTCCAGTACTTTGGCCACCTCATACAAAGAGTTGACTCATTGGAAAAGACTCTGATACTGGGAGGGATTGGGGGCAGGAGGAGAAGGGGATGACAGAGGATGAGATGGCTGGATGGCATCACTGACTCGATGGACGTGAGTCTGAGTGAACTCCGGGAGTTGGTAATGGACAGGGAGGCCTGGCGTGCTGCGATTCATGGGGTTGCAAAGAGTTGGACACGACTGAGCGACTGAACTGAACTGAACTGAACCAGTGTCCTTTGCATTCCATTTGACTGAATTATCTTTATTTGGGTTTTTGTTTCTCATTTAAATATTTTGTTCCATTGGTCTAGTAATTTTTATTTTATCAATACCACGTTGTTTTACTTCTTAAAACTTTATAAAAAGTCTTGATGTGTGGTAGGGTGAGTTTACCAATCCCTTCTTTATTTTCTTCAAAATTGTTTTGGCTATTCCTAGATAGAGGAGAGTGAAAAAGTTGGCTTAAAGCTCAACATTCAGAAAACGAAGATCATGGCATCCGGTCCCATCACTTCATGGGAAATAGATGGGGAAACAGTGGAAACAGTGTCAGACTTTATTTTGGGGGGCTCTAAAATCACTGCAGATGGTGACTGCAGCCATGAAATTAGAAGACGCTTACTCCTTGGAAGAAAAGTTATGACCAACCTAGACAGCATATTAAAAAGCAGAGACGTGACTTTGCCAACAAAGAAGGTCCGTCTAGTCAAGGCTATGGTTTTTCCAGTGGTCATGTATGGATGTGAGAGCTGGACTGTGAAGAAAACTGAGCGCCGAAGAATTGATGCTTTTGAACTGTGGTGTTGGAGAAGACTCTTGAGAGTCCCTTGGACTGCGAGGAGATCCAACCAGTCCATTCTGAAGGAGATCAGCCCTGGGATTTCTTTGGAAGGAATGATGCTGAAGCTGAAACTCCAGTACTTTGACCACCTCATGTGAAGAGTTGACTCATTGGAAAAGACTCTGATGCTGGGAGGGATTGGGGGCAGGAGGAGAAGGGGATGACAGAGGATGAGATGGCTGGATGGCATCACTGACTAGATGGATGTTAGACTGAGTGAACTCCGGGAGTTGGTGATGGACAGGGAGGCCTGGCGTGCTGCAATTCATGGGGTTGTGAAGAGTTGGACACGACTGAGCGACTGAACTGAACTGAACTGAACTGATATCTGTTTTCCCTCTTTTAGGATCAGCTTTTTATATGTTGTATGTTTTGATTAGAATTTTATAATTTCAGTGACTTTATAGTTTATCAGATCAGATCAGTCGCTCAGTCGTGTCCGACTCTGCGACCCCATGAACCGCAGCACGCCAGGCCTCCCTGTCCATCACCAGCTCCCGGAGGTCACCCAGACTCGCATCCATCGAGTCAGTGACGCCATCCAGCCATCTCATCCTCCGTCGTCCCCTTCTCCTCCTGCCCTCAATCCCTCCCAGCATCAGAGTCTTCTCCAATGAGTCAACTCTTCGCATGAGGTGGCCAAAATACTGGAGTTTCAGCTTTAGCATCATTCCTTCTAAAGAAATTCCAGGATTGATCTCCTTCAGAATGGACTGGTTGGATCTTCTTGCAGTCCAAGGGACTCTCAAGAGTCTTCTCCAACACCACAGTTGAAAAGCATCAATTCTTCGGCGCTCAGCCTTCTTCACAGTCCAGCTCTCACATCCATACATGACCACAGGAAAGACCATAGCCTTGACTAGGCGAACCTTTGTTGGTGAAGTAATGTCTCTGCTTTTGAATATGCTATCTAGGTTGGTCATAACTTTCCTTCCAAGGAGTAAGCGTCTTTTAATTTCATGGCTGCAGTCACCATCTGCAGTGATTTTGGAGCCCAGAAAAATAAAGTCTGACACTGTTTCCACTGTTTCCCCATCTATTTCCCATGCAGTGATGGGACCAGATGCCATGATCTTTGTTTTCTGAATGTTGAGCTTTAAGCCAACCTTTTCACTCTCCACTTTCACTTTCATCAAGAGGCTTTTTAGCCCCTCTTCACTTTCTGCCATAAGAGTGGTGTCATCTGCATATCTGAGGTTATTGATATTTCTCCCGGCAATCTTGATTCCAACTTCTGTTTCTTCCAGTCCAGCATTTCTCATGATGTACTCTGCATATAAGTTAAATAAACATGGTGACAATATGCAGCCTTGACGTACTCCTTTTCCTATTTGGAACCAGTCTGTTGTTCCATGACCAGTTCTAACTGTTGCTTCCTGACCTGCATACAGATTTCTTAAGAGGCAGATCAGGTGGTCTGGTATTCCCATCTCTTTCAGAATTGTCCATAGTTTATTGTGATCCACACAGTCAAAGGCTTTGGCATAGTCAATAAAGCAGAAATAGATGTTTTTCTGGAACTCTCTTGTTTTTTCCATGATCCAGCGGATGTTGGCAATTTGATCTCTGGTTCCTCTGCCTTTTCTAAAACCAGCTTGAACATCAGGAAGTTCACGGTTCACATATTGCTGAAGCCTGGCTTGGAGAATTTTGAGCATTACTTTACTAGTGTGTGAGATGAGTGCAATTGTTCGGTAGTTTGATCAGATAGAAATATATGTATTCTTCCCATTCATTCATAAATATTTTATATCACTTTGTATCTTACTAATGGCTTCATTTTTTTTTTAATTTTAGTAAATGCTTTCATGAAGCTCTAAGTGTTTCCTATAAAAATGCATTACATCTCTGGGTAAATTTATTCCTATGTATTTTTAAAAGCTATTATAAATACCATCTTTTATAAAAATTATATTTTTAATTGTACATGGCTATACTATGGGCCTTCTGTGGGATTTAATATATTGGCTTTTGTATTTCATAACCTTGCTGAACTGTCTTATTAGTGCAATGATTTGCCTGTAGTTTATTTTGGATTACCTGGGTTGATCATAACAGGTTAGTTCTTTTTTCTTTTCACTTCTTGTATTATCTCTACTATTTTCCTGTTTTATTGAGCTGCCTAAGACCTTTGTATAATATTGAATAGAGGCAATGATGGCAATTATGTTTATCCTGTTCTTGCATTTAAAGGGGATGTTTCTAGCATTTTACTGTTTTTTGTTCGTTTTGTTTTTGCTGTGAAATCTTGGCAGGTAGTCAGCTGTGTAAAGTTAAGACTATTTGTATTTCTGTTTTGATAAGAGGTTTTTTAAAAACGTTGTGATTGTTGAGTTTTATCGAATGATTTTCTTCATGCTTTGAGTTGTTTTCTTTAATAAGTTTTTTTTTTTTTTTGATAGATAAGTGATTTATTAGGACACTTGGAAGGCTTACAAGTGGGCAGGTGAGAAATGCCACACCCCGGGAACTCACTGGGCTACAGTTTTATAATCAAAGGAAAAGTGGGGAGAGGGAGAAGAACTTCTTTGTCTTTCTTGAATAGATGTCTTGCTACCATCATCAGTTCCTCCTCCAGGTTGAGCAGGGAAGTTTTTTTGTTCCTACATTGTCAAACTAGGTCCACAAATCACTGCTTTTCATGTGTCCAGAGAGCATGTCCTAGGGATCATGAACTTATTGAGCTCACAAGGCAGGATGTGTGGATCTCATGGCACCATTGTTTTATTGTTTTGGGGCATGCCCCGTGCTTCTGTTGCATGGTTTTGTTGCTAAGCAAGCCTGCTTGTTTAATAAGTTTCCTAATGTTAAACTATTCTTGTATTCCTGCTACTAAGTCACTTCAGTCGTGTCCGACTCTGTGTAACCCCTAGATGGCAGCCCACCAGGCTCCGCCGTCCTTGGGATTCTCCAGGCAAGAACACTGGAGTGGGTTGCCATTTCCTTCTCCAATGCAAGAAAGTGAAAAGTGAAAGTGAAGTTGCTCAGTCGTGTCTGACTCTTAGCGACCCCATGGACTGCAGCCTACCAGGCTCCTCTGCCCATAGGATTTTCCAGGCAAGAGTACTGGAGTGGGGTGCCATTGCCTTCTCCGTTGTATTCCTGAGATAAATCCTTTTTGATTGTGATGTTTGATCATGTTTGTTGATTCTAAGATGCAGACTTTTTACATTTTAACATTTCTGTAATTAGAACATGTTTTACAGTCAGTGGCATCTTCTAATTACTCTTGCTTGAACTTGGTTACCAGTTCAGTTCAGTTGGTCAGTTGTATCCGACTCTGCGACCCTATGAAGTGCAGCACGCCAGGCCTGCCTGTCCATCACTAACTCCCGGAGCTTGCTCAAACTCATGTCTATTGAGCTGGTGATACTTTGAGTAGTTTTAGTTAACAACCATTTGAGGAAGGAATAGGAGTTTTAATTGTTGCCTGAAAACTTTCTGTTGTTAACTTCTGGTAAAGAAAATTTCAGCAGGAAAACTTTGTGAATATGAATCAGGGGCTTAGAAGAAAATGCAGAAACTATTTTATGAAATATTACATACCACCCACTCTTGATGGGAAGAATAAATATGAAAGCCTTTGAGTTGAAAAGTGATTTAGAAGAGTTGGACTCCACTATGAAGATCTTAACGTTATTTACTTTGCTTATATTTTCCTCATTATGAATGTATAAGAGTGATAGATAATAAAAGTAAGTGTAAATAAGTCTAAAAAACTCTTTCAGTGAGTATAAAATGTGGGTGATAAGAAAGCATTATGTTATGGTTGAAGTGACAGAATTTTTCTTCCTTAGTATAAAAGTAATGGTATATCTTACAATCAGTGACATTTCTGATGTGGTGAAATATAGTATTAACGTTTTATATATTGCTGGACTTGATACTAATATTTATTTAGGTTTTTGTATATATTCATAAGTAAGATTGGTCTATAATTTTCCTTGCTCACTATCCTTGTCCAATTTTGTTAGCAGTGACATACTAGCCTCATAAAATGAGATGGAGAATTATTCTTCTTTCTCTTTTCTTTGAAACAGTCTGAGTCAGTAAGATGGAGGGTTATCTCTTTCTTGACAGCTTGGTCTTAGCCCAGTAGTTTTTTAAATGGGAGGGATAGATTTTTGACTCTTGATAAAATTTTCTTCATTGCTTTAGGTCTTGAGCTTTATATTTCCTTTTGAGTCTGTTTTCATAATTTATATTTTAAAGGAAATCTTCTATAAAATGATGCTTTTACCCTTTGTGTATTACTCTAGAGATGCTGTCCCTTTTTGGTATGCTGGGCTGGTGGGTTGGGGTTGAGAGAGGGTAAGATTTTTCTAGTGTCTGTTTACTTTCTTTGTTTTTATTTATTTAAAAAAAATTAATTGAAGTGTAGTTGATTTTTAAAAATTGTTTATTTTAATTGAAGTACTTTGTTTTGAGACCAATGTCTGAAAAAACAGCCTGTAGCTAGATTTTTATTATTTTAATCAGTTCAGTCTGACATTTCTTTTAACTGGCAAGTTTAGTTAATATTTTATGATTACTGATGTACTGAATTTACTTCTACCATACAATTTTAATACTTTCTGTTTGTCATTTTTAATACTTTTTCTCCTTTACTACCTTCTATTGGATTGATCACATTTTTAAATTTAGTTTATTAATCCTTCTTTTCCCTCTGCTAGTTTGGAAATGATATATCTTATTTATTACTTTAAAAATTTTAACTTGTTAATATAGTTAATAACTCTGCTCCCCCAACAATATAAAATCTTTACAACATTTTAAATATAATCATCCCCTCTTGTTTACCATGTGTTCTTATTCAATATTGTAGTTCCATTTTGTCTTTTTTTTTTTTAATAAAAAAAATTGTATTTACTTAGAAGCATTCAGAATGTCAACAAAACAGCTGCAACTTTTTTTCTTTTTCTTTTTTTTGCAATTACAGAGTGGTATTCAGTTAACAGAACAACAATTATTCGTATAAGCTGCATCAGAGACAACTGAAGATGAAAAAACTACCATCCCCATATATAACTAATTTGTGCTGTGCACCAACAAGAACCTGCTTTAAATTTCCATGCCAATTTACAACCCCCATACTGTACCAGGCAAGGTTAGTGGCTATTGAAAATACCACCAGGACAGGGCTATCTAAAGACACATTCGGTAGTGTGTTAACTATACAAAAAAAGACACTGTACAGTTTAAAAACAAATCTTACACAGCCTTACATTTCAATTTTTTTTTTCTTTAAAAGGAGTGAGTTGTGTACAGGGGGGTTAAATGCTTTATAGACAAGAAAAAAAAAAAAAACTGCGCTAGAACCAACTTATTCATCATCATCATCTTCTTCTTCCTCCTCATCCTCTTCATCTTCTTCCTCCTCCTCATCCTCTTCATCTTCCTCATCTTCCTCCTCTTCCTTCTTTTTCTTGCTCTTTTCAGCCTTGACAACTCCCTTTTTTGCTGCATCAGGCTTCCCTTTAGCTCGGTATGCGGCAATATCCTTTTCATACTTTTCCTTCAGCTTAGAAGCCTTCTTCTCATAAGGCTGCTTGTCATCCGCAGCAGTGTTATTCCACATCTCTCCCAGTTTCTTTGCAACATCACCAATGGACAGGCCAGGATGTTCGCCTTTGATTTTTGAACGATACTCAGAACAAAACAAGAAAAAGGCCGAAGGAGGCCTCTTGGGTGCATTGGGATCCTTGAACTTCTTTTTTGTTTCTCCTTTAGGAGGGATATAAGTTTTCATTTGTCTTTCATAATGGGCCTTGTCCGCCTTTGCCATGTCTTCAAATTTTCCTTTCTCTTTAGCAGACATGGTCTTCCACCTCTCTGAGCACTTCTTAGAAAACTCTGAGAAGTTGACGGAAGCATCCGGGTGCTTCTTCTTGTGCTCCTCCCCGCAAGTTTGCACAAAGAATGCATATGATGACATTTTGCCTCTCGGCTTCTTAGGATCTCCTTTGCCCATGTTTAATTATTTTTCCTCCGCGAGGCACAGAGTCGCCCAGTGCCCGTCCGGCTCTCACTTGCCCTGGCACTGTATCTATGGAGCTCAATGTACTGCCTCATTTTGTCTTTTAAATCCCCTGAATTAGTCATAATAATAATAATTATTGTTTTATACAGCAATCGGGGAAGGCAATGGCACCCCACCCCAGTACTCTTGCCTGGAAAATCCCATGGATGGAGGAGCCTGGTAGGCTCCAGTCCATGGGGTCGCTAAGAGTCGGACACGACTGAGCGACTTCACTTTGACTTTTCACTTTCATGCATTGGAGAAGGAAATGGCAACCCACTCCAGTATTCTTGCCTGGAGAATCCCAGGGACAAAGGAGCCTAGTGGGCTGCTGTCTATGGGATTGCACAGAGTCGGACACGACTGAAGTGACTTAGCAGTATACAGCAATAAAACAGTTTCTGTTTGTATTTTCCATTTGTTTTCAATTCATTTCTTTGTTTACCATTCTTCCTTGCAACTGTACTCTTCCAGCGGGGTTCACTTTCTTTCTTTCTGATGTATATCCTAGTCTTAGTGCAAATCTGCTAGTAATACTCTCAGTGTTTCTTCCCTCTAAAGGTCTTAATTGCCTTCAGCTACTGAGTAGTCATTTATGTGTTTGACTTTGTGGGTCTTGGCTGAGGCATGTAGGGCTTCTTTCTAGTTGCAGTCTGCAGGCTTCTCGTTGTGGTGTCTTCTTTGTTGCTGAGCACAGGCTCTAGGCTCACAGGCTTCAGCAGTGGCAGCACCAGGGCTCAGTAGCTGTCACTCGGGCTTTACGCGTGGGCTCAGTAGTTGTGGCGCATGGGCTTAGCTGCTCCATGGTAGGTGGAATCTTCCCAGACCAGGGATCGAAACTGTCCCCTGTATCGGCAGGTGGATTCTTCTCCACTGCACCATGAGGGAAGTCCAGCTTCTACCTTTTGATTATTGTGAATAATGCTTCTATAAACATGTGTATGTAAGTATCTGTGTCCTTATTTTCATCTTTTGATGTATACCTAGAAGTGAAAATTTTAGATAATTTGATAATCTGTTTAATTTTTTGAGGAACTACCATATATTTTCCTTTTTTAAAACATTATTAATTGAAGTAGAGTTGATTTTTTTAAAAAACAGTCTACAGCAGTTTTAATTTTTCTACATCCTCCCCAACACTTACCATTTCTTGTTTGATTTTGAAAAATAATAACCATCCTAATGAGTATGAAGTCCTCCCAGGTGGCACTAGTGGTAAAGACTCCGCCTGTGAATGCAGGAGGTAAAAGAGATGTGGGTTTGATCCCTGAGTTGAGAAGATCGCTTGGAGGAGGAAAATGGCAACCCACTCCAGTATTCTTGCTTGAAAAATTCCATAGGCAAGAGGAGCCTGGAGGGCTGTAGTCCATGGGCTCGCAAAGAGTCGAATGTGACTGAGCGACTGAGCACACACGATGAGTATGAAGTGGTCTCTCATAATAAGCCATGTAGCTTTAAATGTGCTGCATTTTATATGGCATTTTTCTGTGTCTGTGAATTGAGGGTGAGGTGGAAGGTTGTCCACATTGGCTAAATCTGCTTTGTGTTACAACTGCCAGGCCTAGCTATTTTTAATGCAGATTGTTTAACTAATTTTCTCTTTTGGAGAGTAGCCAACTTTTGAGTACATAAAAAATTCATAACACTTCCATTAAAAATAAAAAAGACTTATCCTGAGTTTTTTTCATAAATCTCTTACTTTCACTTAAAGAATCATGAGCCAAGCACTGTTATCCCCCTGCCTGCCATTCTCCCACTAACAGTTTGTTTCCTACCTATATATTTTTTTACTGTCCTTTCCATGACAGTACTGTTTCTTTGAGATCACTTTATTGGTGCCATCACTATTGCTTTATGTTTCGATCCTGTCTGATAGTCATACATTACTGCCCTCCCACAATACCACTGTCATCCCAGGGTTTTGGCTCTTGAACATAATTCAGTTTAATATCGCCAAGTATTAAGGCCTTGTAACAATCCATTCACTCTTCCTTTACAGCTGCCCATATAATTGTCAACGAGATCTAGGGGAACAAGGGTATAATCATTAGGGACATCCCCAGTGATTCTGTAAATAGCCATTGCTTTCCTTATCCTATTCTAGATTGAGGTCTTTAAGTTTATCAACCTGGAAACCAAGTGTCTGATGAATTAGATGTAATCTTCAATCACATTTTACCTGGTCATATGTTTAGGCCGTATAGGAAAGGGACCGAGATAAACTGGAAGATCAGTGTTGTTGTGTTTTAAAAATCACTGATTTAGTGCTTTAGTGAAAAACAAACATATGCTCCTAAGCTATTTATACAGGTTGCCCTGCAACATGAACTTGATTGTGGATTCTTAACTATGCCGCTCTTTAGTTATTTCATGAATATTTGCCTTTCTTTAAAAAGGAGACTCTGGGACCTGAATTGGAGCCTTTGCTGCTGCTGCTGCTGCTAAGTCGCTTCAGTCGTGTCCGACTCTGTGCGACCCCTAAGACGGCAGCCCATCAGGCTCCCTCGTCCCTGGGATTCTCCAGGCAAGAACACTGGAGTGGGTTGCCATTTCCTTCTCCAACGCGTGAAAGTGAAAAGTCAAAGTGAAGTCGCTCAGTCGTGCCCGACTCTTAGCGACCCCATGGACTGTAGCCTACCAGGCTCCTCCATCCATGGGATTTTCCAGGCAAGAGTACTGGAGTGGGGTGCCATTGCCTTCTCCACTGGAGCCTTTACTTTGGGGCATTTTGTTAGAGGACAGAGAGGGAAGGGAAGTACCAGGGTGCTGGTATTTTCCTAGAGCCCACAGATGGTCAGAATTGTTTTCTCATGACCTGACTTGCCACCTTCTCCATGCTCAGCAGAGTCCTTGACAGTACAGAACTGAGCTGATGACAAATCACAATCAACAGTGACCGCAGTCTCATTCCTTCTGGGACTTTCTCAGCATTTCTCAGTTGCTTAGTCCAAGAGTCAGCTGGCATAGCCCTGTGTCTACTCATTGCGTGGGCCAGGATGGAGCCAAGTGTCTTGTTGGACAAATAGCCTGTGGGCCTGAACCTGGCTCCTCTCCATACCTTGGAGATAAATCTTGATGTGAGGTTGAGGAACAGGTTTGGGCCATATGCTTGCCTGGCAGGTGCTTCACAAAAGCTCAGGATGTATAAAGTAAGGCTTTAAAAGCAGTGAGCTTCAGAGGATGTTTCCCATTGCTCCTTCTGTCTCCCTGGAGCTGCGTACAAGAGCCGGTTTGCTCTGCTGTATGTTGGTGACAGTGCTGTTGACGTCTGGGAGGCACTGTTTATTGTGTTGTTATTCTATCTACTGTGGAATGTTTCACATTCTTGGCACCTGGGCACTAAGGGCTGGTATACCTCCATTCTTTGTGACAGCCAAGAATGCCCCTGCATTTCCAGAGGTCCTCTGAAAGATGGTCCCACTGAAGGAAGCTTGAACTGTCTATGATCCACTCACTTGTATGTCATTGCTTATATGCTTTGTCTTCACTAAACTTCAGCCTCAATTAGTGCTTTTGACCTCACCCCGAGTCCCAGTCAGAGGATGTGAAGGGCTATCCTGTGGGGAGGACAGTGTTGGAAACCCCAGGTCATGGTGGTGTCTTTGTGAAGTGGGGTTGTGCTGGCAGTTAAGTATGCTGGCTTGGGAGACAGAGTGCCTGGGATCTTACTCCATCTCTGCTACCTATCCGCTGTGTGACCTGGGGCCAGTTTGCTAACCTCAGTTTTTCCATCTTTAAAAGGGGGATAATATTGTTCCTATCTGACAGGACTGTTGCGGGGATAAGTTTGTGCAAATTGCTTCACAGACTGTTCGATTCATACTTTGTGCTTAACAACTGCTTAGCCATTATTATTTTTTTTATGACCATCAATAATATGCATCAGAGAAGGGTTAGAGGTACAGTTTGTGACACACATAGAGTGAAATTCGACTAGTGCAGGATAATCCTGCAAGTGTCTGGCTGTAGCCAGTAGAACTCGGTAAGTGTTCAGCATCGCTTTGTCTGTAGGAGCAGGATCACGCTGCCTGGAGGTGGGTTGGATGCCTGACAACACGCCAAAGGCGGTGGCAAATGAGTGTTTACTTTCCAGTTTTCCCTTGGGCACACTGAATCTCTACCCCAGACTTTGACTGATGAAACTTGGGCAGCTCTGGGCAAGGGGGTAGGAGACTAATATTGCTGAAAGACCACAGGCCTGTAGATCCATTTTCCCTTACAGTGCTGGGTATTTCTCCCCAAACACTGTACAACATGAACTGAGAGGCCTTTTTCTGTCAATCCAGATGGAATGTTCCAGAGACACAGGCTTGAACTTTCCACTTTCATGTGGGTAAGCTGAAGGAGTGTGAATTCATGGCACCAAGAATGTTATGATACTCAACCCTCCTGACCTCCTGTGGCTAAAATTCCAACATTAGCATTGAATTCTTTTGTATTAAGCATCTGCTTTCTGGGTTTTGGTTATAAATACGAATGTGCAGACAAGAGTTAACACGGCGGGCCTGACGCCTGTCCTGTGAAGTTGGCATCTGGTACCTTGGATTTGAGGAGTATCTCACTGCCCTAACCGATAAGAGAGGCTCACTGTGCCTTGACTGGCAGCAAGACGGCTTAACATTTGCTTTCCTCTGGGAATCTGGAGTTGGGGTACGTGTCAGGCACCAGGTGCCCATATGGCCAGACTCTAGTAAAAACCCTGGATACCAGGTCCCTAATGAGCTTTCCTGGTTGGCAACATTTCACAGGTGTTGTCACAGTTTCTTGCTGGGAGAATTAAGAGTGTTCTGTCTGACTCCACTGAGAGGGTCCTTGAAAACTTGCACTTGGCTTCCTCTGGACTTAATCCCATATGCCTTTTCCTTTGCTGATGTTGCTTTGTATCCTGTTTCTGTAATAAATTATATCTGTGAGTATGACTGTGCTGAGCCCTTTGAATTTTCCTAGTGAATCATTGAATCTGGGTGGGGATGGTCTTGGGGATCTCCAACACAGCAATATTCCCGATATCTAAGAAAACTGCAGAAGAATATCTGAGCAAAAGTCCTCAATAAAATATTAGCAAGCCAAATCCAACATCACATAAAAAAGATTATACACTGTGACTAACTGGGGTTTATCCTAGGCATGAAAAGTTGTTTTGATATCCTCAAATCAATGAATATAACACTCCATATTAGGATAAGGACAAAACCCACAGTCACCTCAACATGCACACAAAAAATCATTTACAAAATTCATGATATGATTCAGTAAACTTAGAGTGGAAGGGAAGTTCCTTAACCTGATAAAAGGCACCTGTTAAAAAAACCCACAGGAAACAACATAGTTAATGGTGAAAGCATGAATGCTTTCCACCTAAGATCAGGAACAATGCTAAGCAAGGATGTCCGCTCTCACCTCATTGATTCATATCACTAAGGATTAGCTAGTGCACGTAGACAAGAAAAGGAAATAAAAGGCATCCAGATTGCAAAGGAAGAAGTAGAACTATGTTTATTCACAGACACCATTATCTGGCATCTAGAAAATTCTAAGGAGTTAATATATACAAATTGTAACTTAAGAGTAGAGCACATTGTCAAGTCTGCACAAGAATGAGTTTAGGGGACTTTTTCCCAGGAGTCCTGCAAAGGCCTGGCGACTTGGGTCTTGGAGGCAGATGAGATGTTACATGAAAGATAAGAAATCTGTCCTCTGTCCAGTATAGAGTTAATTGATCTACTAGAGTGCAAAAATGGGGAGGAAGACAGTCTGCTTTGATGGGCATCCTTAAGACCAGAGCAGGGGATGTAGGAGTTGTTGGCTGTTTAGAACTCTACTGTGGACTTCCTTGGCAGTCTGGTGGTTAAGAATTCACCTGCCAACGCAGGTGACGGGTTTGATCCCTGGTTTGGGGAGATTCCACATGCCACAGAGCAACTAAGCCTGTGTAGCACACCTGTCAAGTCCATGCTCTGCAACAAAAGAAGCCCCTGCAGTGAGAAGCCCCTGCACCACAACTGGAGAGTAGCCCCAACTCTCCGCAACTAGAGAAAAACCCGTGTAAAGCAAAGAAGAACCAACACAACCGAATAAATAAAAAAACTTCTCTACTGTATTGCTTGTGCCTTCTCATAAATTAGAGTGAACAGGCTCTTACCAAAGGGATGGGAGAATTGTGACTTTTGGAACCACGCAAATTCAAATTTGAAAGCTGCTGCTTTCCCTTGCTTAGCTGTGGGATTTGGAGCAAACTGCCAGCTTCAGTTTCCATATGGGATGATGGTAATGACTACTGTATCTGTTAAGACATGCCCTTGACTTCCAGCAACTGGAATAAGTAACTTTAGCCATGTAGATGTTTATGTCTTGAAAACAGGGAGCTCAGGGCTTGAATAGTGGTTCCTTAGTATCCTCTACATGTTCATTGGTAGGACTTGTTCCTTGGTAGGATTCTAAGGGTGTTCATTGGTTGGACTGATGTTGAAGCTAAAACTCCAATACTTTGGCCACGTGATGCGAAGACCTGACTCATTTGAAAAGACCTTGAAGCTGGGAAAGATTGAGCGCAGGAGGAGAAGGGGACAGCAGAGGATGAGATGGTTGGATGGCATCACTGACTCAATGGACATGGGTTTGGGTGGACTCTGGGAGTTGGTGATGGACAGGGAGGCCTGGTGTGCTGTGATTCATCGGGTTGCGACTGAACTGAATTGAATATCCTCTGGGATCCAGGCCCCTAATCTTTTTTGCTCCACAATTGTGTGCATGTGATTTCCATGTTTAAAGTTGCCTTTATGATCTGTGATGTCTGTCGGGACTTCAGCCATCATAACCAGTTCGGAACAGGAAACAGAAGAAAAAGGAGAAAGGGAGCAAAGAGCCCACCTCATGAGTCTGTCATTGTTTTGTGAAGCCTTTCCAGAATTTCCCCCCGTGACTTCCTGTTTGTTAGCCACAGCTTAGTCTTATGGCCACACCTAGTTGGAATAAAACTTTGAAATGTCGTGTTTAGTGAGGCACATGGGCACTCTAGAGAAGACCAGGGTTCTCATGATGAGAGGTGGGGAAGCATGAATGACTCTGGGTAGGCAAACTGGTCCCAGCCACACCTTCCCCTGCTGAGCTGATGGAGGGCTCAGTGATGTCACCCCTGAAAGTACCAACCACAGAGACGAGCTCATGAGTGTTCTTTCCTTCCCTCTCCCTGGCTCTAGAATGCTTTAGCCAGGAGTAAGATGAATGTCCTTTATTCATAGAGAGGGGCTGAGTATAGAGTGTAGGAGACAGGGTCATTAACTAAGGGATCCTCCCAAAGTCATTGTCTTTCCCACGACTGAATGCTTGGTCCAGTGCCTGCCGCTTTATAATGTCGGTAAATGCTTTTTGGATGAATGAAAGAGTGTGGGATTTGGAGTCAGGCAAACCTTGTATTTGAATTTTGGCTTTAGCACTTCCTGGTTAAGATTACTTAACCTCTTGAGTCTTAGTGTCCTTATCTATAAATTGGGGAGGATGATAGTACCTACTTCATAGTCATTTTGGATCAAGTAGGAAAGCACTTTGTTAAATTCCCAAGCACTGAATGGGTAGCCTCACCATTGACTTTTATGGGGAGGAAATAGTATGAGAGGCAAAATCTGTCCCCTGAGGTTCCCTCCTCCTCGCTCAGCCTGCTTCTCTTCACGCCATCTTTGTTCTGTTTCTGCCGAGCTAGTAAGTGTGGACTCTGAAGCCAGCTTGCCTGGGTTGAGTCTTGGCTCTCTCACTTGACAGGTTGACTCTCAGTGAACTGCTCTGTGCCTCAGTTTCCTCATCTATAAAATGGGAATCATAAAATATCATTTAATTGGATTGTTTGGAAGGCGAAAAGACTGAAGTTTTAAGAAGAGAGTGCCTGGCACATGGTGTTAGCTGCTATTATTATTTGGCATTCTGTTTCTCTCAGCCTACTTTGTCTACTTTTTTAAAAAATGTTTTTTATTTTTTTCCCTTCCCCATTGAAATTCACACCCCCTGTCTCTCATGAATGATGAAGCACCTCTTCCTCAGTCCTTGCAGCCATCCAGTCAGCTCCCCCTCACTGTTCCGCTTCTCTTTGGTGATGCCCCAGTGGATGACAAATAGTTTGCCACCTCCTTGTCCTCACAGAATCTTAAGCAGCTGCAGAACATGAGCTTGGGAGTGGGAGGGCTTTGCTGTGGCCGGCCTGGGAGGAAGACTCCTGCCAAGGAGGGGCTCCTGTATCCCCTGCCCCCGCCCACCGTCACAGTGACCTCAGAGGCCATACATCGCACAGCCCCACCTGCCTCTCCTGCCACCTCTCACACCCTCCCCAACCCCTCCACTTCTTCCCAGCCACACTGGCCTCCTTCCTGCTCCTCCTGTCAGGCTTGTTTCCGTCTTAGGGACCTGGCTTTTTCTCAGCCCAGAACACTCCTCCCCCAGACCCTTGCCTAGCTGCTCCCTCACTTAATTTAATTACACTTCCCTTTTTAAAGAAGTACCCTGCCTTGGACTTCTCTGGTGGCTTGGTGTTCAAGAATCCATCTGCCAATGCAGAAGACACCCTCTTCCCTGGTCTGGGAAGATCCCACATGCTGCAGAGCATCTAAGCCTGTGCAGCACAGCTATTGAGCCCGTGCTCTGGAGCCTGGAAGCCACAACTACTGAGCCCACCTGCTGCAGCTACCAAAGCCTCCATGCCCTAGAGCCTGTGCTCTGAAACAAGAGAAGCCACAGCAATGAGAAGTCCGCATACTGCAACGGAGAGTAGCCCCCGCTTGCTGCCACTAGAGAAAAGCTCGAGCAGCCACAAAGACCCAGCACAGCCAAAAAAAAAAAAAAAAAAACATTAAAAAAAATTGCCTCATTCAAACAGTTGACTCATTGGAAAAGACTCTGATGCTGGGAGGGATTGGGGGCAGGAGGAGAAGGGAACAACAGAGGATGAGATGGCTGGATGGCATCACCGACTCAATGGATATGAGTTTGGGTGAACTCTGGGAGTTGGTGAAGGACAAGGAGGGCTGGCGTGCTCCAATTCATGGGGTCGCAAAGAGTCGGACCAGACTGAGTGACTGAACTGAACTGACTCCTTCCCTCCAGAGATTTAAATAAAATGCTGATTTGTCCATTGTTCACCTCCCTTGCACCGGAATGGAAGATGCTTTCTGTCCCCAGCTGAATCTTCAGTGCTTAGAACAGTCCTTGCCTCAGAATAGGGGCTCCAGCAATCTTTGTTAATCTAGTGGTAGCTAGTTAATGCTGACCTAGGCATACTTTATGTGGCTGTTTTCCCATTTGTTGAACCCAAGAGGCATCTGAGGTAGATTAGGGGGTGGTGAGTTATCGCCTGGTGGGGCTTCTGTAGCAAGGCTTGGGGTGCTGTTTGGGGATCTTGTATTGGCTGAGCCCCCTACTTTCTCCGCTTCTGGCCCCAGATCATCTTTTCTCATAATTAAAGATAGTTACAGTCAGTTTGCTTTATTGACTATGCCAAAGCCTTTGACTGTGTGGATTACAATAAACTGTGGAAAATTCTGAAAGAGATGGGAATGAATACTAGACCACCTGACCTGCCTCTTGAGAAATTTGTATGCAGGTCAGGAAGCAACAGTTAGAACTGGACATGGAACAACAGACTGGTTCCAAATAGGAAAAGGAGTACGTCAAGGCTGTATATTGTTACCCTGCTTATTTAACTTACATGCAGAGTACATCATGAGAAACGCTGGGCTGGAAGAAGCACAAGCTGGAATCAAGATTGCCGGGAGAAATATCAATAACCTCAGATATGCAGATGACACCACCCTTATGCAGAAAGTGAAGGGGAACTAAAAAGCCTCTTGATGAAGGTGAAAGAGAGAGTGAAAAAGTTGGCTTAAAACTCAACATTCAGAAAATGAAGATCATGGCATCTGGTCCCATCACTTCATGGGAAATAGATGGAGAAACAGTGGAAACAGTGTCAGACTTTATTTTTCTGGGCTCCAAAATCACTGCAGATGGTGACTGCAGCCATGAAATTAAAAGACGCTTACTCCTTGGAAAGAAAGTTATGACCAACCTAGATAGCATATTCAAGAGCAGAGACATTACTTTGCCAACAAAGGTCCACCTAGTCAAGGCTATGGTTTTTCCTGTGGTCATGTATGGATGTGAGAGTTGAATGTGAAGAAAGCTGAGCGCCGAAGAATTGATGCTTTTGAACTGTGGTGTTGGAGAAGACTCTTGATAGTCCTGTGGACTTCAAGGAGATCCAACCAGTCCATTCTGAAGGAGATCAGCCCTAGGATTTCTTTGGAAGGAATGATGCTAAAGCTGAAACTCCAGTACTTTGGCCACTTCATGTGAAGAGTTGACTCATTGGAAAAGACCCTGATGCTGGGAGGAATTGGGGGCAGGAAGAGAAGGGGACGACAGAGGATGAGATGGCTGGATGGCATCACTGACTCGATGGACATGAGTCTGAGTGACCTCTGGGAGTTGGTGATGGACAGGGAGACCTGGCATGCTGTGATTCATGGGGTCAAGAGTTGGACACGACTGAGTGACTGAACTGAACCGAACTGAACAGTCAGTTTGCAAAGCAACTTCATATACCACGTCTCCTTAATTTTCCACAATGATCATACTTAGGGAGGCAGAGTGCACCTTATCATAAGGTTGACTTTTGTATCAGAGTTGACTGTGGGTAAAACTGGCTGCTGTGTAACACTTGGAGGAAGTCGGGCCTCAGCCTTGGTGACCAGGCCACATCTTTTTTTTTTTTCCAGACCACCTCTTGGCAGGAGAGATTTGGTAGGTGTTCAAGCCTTGGGGGTGGAACAGTTTGGGTTTTATGATTCTTTCAGTCCTGTAGGTTTATGATTCTCCAATCCTTATCTTCCCCATGAGAATATTAAGGCTCAGAGACATTAAAAGACTTGCTCAAGATGTAGATCTGGGGAAAGGGGGTGTTCAGATGAGAGGGACGTAAAATATCCTGAAGCAAGGTGTGCAGAGGCCCTTCATGTCCTTCTGGTTTTCACAGAGCTGCTTGCCCTTCCGTGTGCCTGCCTTACCTGTGTGCTGGTGTGGGGGCCAGAGAACCTGAGGTGCAAGGCTTTCTTATCCCCAGGGCTGGCGTGGTGCTGCATGCTGGGCTGGCCGTGGGACTAAGGGCAGGGCTCCCGTCTCCAACCTGGACAGCACTCCCTGGCTCAGAGTCTGCCCCGGCCAGCTCCGCTCCACCCCTCTCCAGCCTCTACATTTTGCGGCAGGCTATTAAGGGTCCCCATCTGCACATCTCTCATTAATTAAAAATGTTACAAACCATCTGTTGGAGAGGAAGCCTCTGAGAGGGGCTGCCTGCCTGAGGCAGCATTCTCTCGCACCTCTCAACTTTAATTGAAAACTTATTTTTAGAATCAAACCCAGGCCCATAAACCCTTCTTGCTGCTGGTGGCAGTGATGATGGAGGGGGTGGGGCCACGGAGAACCCTTAGGTGCCAGAGGCTCTGTCTGGAGTCAGGGACTCTGGTGTCGGGCAAAATTTGGGCCAGCCTTTCAGAGAGGATGAAGACACAGAGGCTGTGGTACACAGCAGGAGAGAGGAGCAAAGCTGAAAGCTAGAGGGAAACAAGGGCAGAAATGTAGTGGAAGCCCAGTTTAGAGGAATACCCCTTGAGCAACAGCCTGGAGGCCCAAGTTGTCTCCTAACTACCCTGACTGGGTGTGGGCCAGGTCCACTTCCCCAAGTCAGTCACATCCCCTGGCTGGGATATGGAGTCGGGATGGGTCCTTGATTCCTGCAGTGGGGTGGCTTAGAGATGGGGATACACTGGATGATCCAGTCCCCCCCACTTGGGACCACCCACAGGGAGTGGGGCAGAGCCCCGTTCTTCATCCTTGCTCTGACTCTGCTTCCTTCTATCCTGGGTCCATTTCCCCCTTGTCCCTACCCTACTTGTCTCCTTGGGAATATTTTAAAAGCTTTGTGGTCACAGTCACTCATGAGATGGGGACAGGGGTGGTAGAGATTTCAGCCAAGACCTGGCCCCCTGGGAACTCTGCCCCCTGGCTGGAGTTCTTGGAAATGGGCAGGGCCGCTCCCTGGCAACTGAATAATCCTTCTCCCCCATCCCCATGCAACAGGCCCTTGGGTTCACAAGAGGCATTCTTTTCAATTACTCCCTGTTCAAGACAGAACAGGAATTATCATCATCTGCGTTTCCCCCATATCCTAGAGAAGAAGACTCTAGAAATAGCAAGTGACTTGTCCAAGGTCACGTAACAGTTACAGCCAGAGCTGGTTCCAGAAACCAAGCCCGTGGCGCCAAGGCCACTTCTCTTTCTGCCCCATCTCACTGCCTCTTCTGGTCTTCTCCCTCCTCCGGGTCTTGGAACAGAGGGGATGCTGGAGCCGGGGCCAGTGTGGTCTGAACCTAAGGCCAAACTGGTCCAGTCCACAGTGAGCACAGCTTGGCTTTGGTTTCCCTGAGGGTAACCATGCCAGCCTAAAGCAGCTAACTCCTATCTGTGTCCCGAGTGCCTACTGCAGAGCCTCGTGTGGTTCTAGTTATGTGTACTGAATGAAGAGGTGAGGGAATGAATGGATGAGGAAAGAGAAGGAGGGAAGGAAGTTCGTCCTCTCCGAGAACAAAGCCACTCTGACAGCTTCTTGGACTCAGAGCTGTTCAAACTGGGAGAAACCGTTGGTGAGCCTAGACGAGCTCAACCTGCTCATTTTAAAGACGAGGCTCAGATACAGAGTGGCAGGCTCGAGGACACAAGTCCACCGCAGCAGAGCCAGCCTGGAACCCGGGTCCCCTGACGCCAACTCTTTCCCCTTGCCCTGGGCAGGGATCAAGGACAGGAGGATCTGAGCCGCTTAGAATCGGCTTGTCAAGTCACGCCAGCCTCTCTCCACCTAATCTCCCCAAATCAATTTGCGAAACTTCCATTAATGCTGTCAGGAAATCTGCAAGCTGTTTCCAGCCAGGGCACCGCCGTAACTGCTGGCATAACAGCTACCTGGAGGGAGACAGACATTAACGGCATAATTAAAGATTAGCGTGGCCTTGGGCAGTTCAACAAAATTTACCTTTCTCTGCAGCCAGTGGCTGGCGGAACTTTGACGGTGGAAGAGCCTTGCAGCCACTAAAGGGCTAGGCCAAGTGGCTTTGCATCCCTCCTATTAACTCTGCTTGACCACAGGAGGTGGGGTTCTCTAGGGATGGGGACAGTAGAGCAGCAACTTGTTTTGCCAGGTAGGATGAGGCTGATCCAAAGCTTTCATAGTACTGTAGAGCCAGGCTTCTCTAACTGGGTGGGCAGCTACATCCCCAGGACAGCCTGTGAATACAAGGTCTCATTCAGAAAGATTGAGGTAGAGCCCGAGACACTGAATTTTTAACAGTCTCTCAGGTGATGCCCAGGAGGCTGGTTCTTGGAACACACAGTGAGAAGCAGAGCTGTGGAAGGAAGCCCAGAGCTGAGGACAGGAGCTGAAACTCAGGCAGTAATGAACGTAGGATGAAGAGGCCAGCTACCAGGCTGTCTAATGGTGTTTCTGAGCCAGCCCCGAGACAGGTGTCTTTTCTTACACAGGAACTTGCGGCACAGGGATCAAGACAAATGGCTCTGAAATTTCAACTGTCCCAGTTCAGAATCCTGGCTCCCACATTCTCTGCCTGGAGATGGAGATAATGATAGTACCTACTTTATAGCGCTGTCGTAAGGACTAAATGAGATCATTCATTTAAAGCATTAGCTCTGAGCATGTAGGAAGCACTCTGTATCAGCGTGAGATTTCTTTCAATCCTCAAAGACAGTTTGTATGCACAGAAAAAAATATCCAGAAGATATTTTGGTGTTTTTTTTAAATTTATTTTTAACTGAAGGATAATTGCTTTACAGTATTCTGTTGGTTTCTGCTGTACTTTGGGTTTTAAAAGGATTATTTAATTTATTAAAGTTATAACTTTCATAAAAATTAATTCTTCCTTAAGTTTTGAGATTTAGCTTATAAATTTTCTTTTTTTTTTTTCCTAAGGGGCTTTAGGATGATGTTTGTTTCATTTACCAACCTATTCAAACACCTTCACATATGTAAAATGCTATTTGAGAAATTTAAGTAGTATGCTTTATTATCTGACTCATAAACCTTCCCAAGTAATTTTAAGTAATTCTTATAAATCCAAGAGAATATGAAATTATCTTAAATGTTCCAAGACTGTATATGAGTTTGATGATTTGTTTTCAACTTAAAATCACATATCTAACTCAATTTTTACAATTTAGCATCAAAGGCTGGCTTGCTACTCAAATAAGCCAAATTCTCCAACCTTACAAATACTGAAGATACCAATATGCACAGACTCTTCACTTCAGCTTCTAAAAATATTCATCCTGTGGCACTGAATCTTTCAAACTTTTCTGTATTTGAGAATGAAAGATCTTTACACAATAAGGAGATAATTATGCTTTTGCAAGTAGTTTTGGGGGTCACCTTCTCAGGTGGTTGAGGTTATATAATAGAGTTATTGACCACAATGCTGGCTGGATTCTTATCAGTGGCATTGATGGACCCTACTAAGATCCAGTCTAAATGTTCTGTCAGGGATGTTACGAATTAATAAAGGTGGTTGGGCCTTCCCTAATGGTCCAGTGGCTAACACTCGTCACTCCCAATGCTGGTGGCCTGTGTTCGAGCCCTGGTCAGGGAACTAGATCCCACATGCCACAACAAAGATTGAAGTTCCTGTGTATCCCAACTAAGACCCAGCGCAGCCAAATGAATAATTAAAAAAAAAAAAAAGAGGGAAGGAGGTGGTCATGTACTCCATGCCCCAGGCAGGTGTTGAGTCCCTTCAGTGTTCAGTTCTTCAGTCTGCTGCCGAAATGGGCAACCCCTTTATGGGCTACCTCCACAAGTAATCAGACTTGGCATCTGTTGGCCTTTGAGATATTGAAATCTCCTATCTCCAGGCTCCAGAAACCCTTGACCTTGAGGAGATTCTGCAGTTCTATTTTTATGATTTCTATTTCTTAGGGTCGTACTTCCCTTGATGTTAAAATGGCATCCCTCAGAGTTCTGGTTTTCTCTTGTGGTCTGGTTTAACATTGTGGTGACACCTGCCAGAATCATGCTCTGATAAATCAGTGTTAGCACTAAATTATTATCATTGACACTAATCGTCTTAAAAATGAGGATGAGGGCCTCTCTGCAGAGCCCTGGGACATTCAAGAGGAAGCTGCAGAGTGACCCTCAGGCTGCTTGGGTCCTGATGACCTCTATTCCTTTTCTGAACATTTATGGTGAAAAAGAATGAGTGACTCAGGAGTCAGGTCAGAGACCTTGGGCAGGTAGCTTCACTTCTCTGGGACTCAGTTTCCTCCTCTGCACAGTGGGGGTTGTAGTATTTCCTTTGATGGTGTTGTCAGGGGAGCCAATGAGATGGACAGATTATCACCCAGTACATTGTAAGTGCTACAGAAAGTCATATCCTTGTTCCTTGTCCTTCAGTCCATTTTCAAAATAGCAACTGATTCTATGTAGTATATATATATATAGAAAGAGAGAGAGAGAGAGAGAGAGAGAGAACGAGCCATAATTACAAGGCAACAGCAAGTCCAAGCCACCAGACAAGACATCTTTCTATAAAAAACACACGAACCATACCCACTGTCACACTGACTGCCAGGATGAGACTGTCATCTTGGGGGCAGGGGCTCTCTCCGCCCAGACCTGGTGTGTGTGGATTGGCCTGGGGACGTAGCTGACCAGTTTTGGGGAGGCCATGGATATTTGTCCACATCCCTCCTTAACTCTACCTGGACCCCATTCTATTCTTGCTGCCTCCCTGGCAGTGTCCTTCTCCTGGGAAGCAAACTGGCATCTCTAGGGTTATAGAAACAGCACTGATCTTAGAGTCATATAAACCTGAGCTGGAATTTCAGTTCTGTTACTGACTGACTATGGAGACCAGGCAAGCCATTTCTCCTCTTTTTTCTCTCCAGAATGGGTGTGATAGAATAACCCCTGCTTTATAGGGATGGCATGAGGTCAAATGAGATGATGAATGGAATAGCACTTTGCTAGCTGTAAAGCCCAGTACCTGTTTTACCACTGAAGTATTAGAATGCCATTAAATTTAAAACATTTTTATTAAATGTCTTTATTTATTTATCTGCTGCATCGTGTCTTAGTTGCAAAATCTTATGCTGTGGTCAGATCAGATCAGATCAGTCGCTCAGTCGTGTCCGACTCTTTGCGACCCCATGAACTGCAGCACGCCAGGCCTCCCTATCCATCACCAGCTCTCGGAGGTCACTCAGACTTAGATTCATCGAGTCAGTGATGCCATCCAGCCATCTCATCCTCTGTCGTCCCCTTCTCCTCCTGCCCTCAATCCCTCCCAGCATCAGAGTCTTCTCCAATGAGTCAACTCTTCGCATGAGGTGGCCAAAATACTGGAGTTTCAGCTTTAGCATCATTCCTTCCAAAGAAATCCCAGGGCTGATTTTCAGAATGGACTGGTTGGATCTCCTTGCAGTCCAAGGGACTCTCAAGAGTCTTCTCCAACACCACAGTTCAAAAGCATCAATTCTTCAGCGCTCAGCCTTCTTCACAGTCCAGCTCTCACATCCATACATGACCACAGGAAAGACCATAGCCTTGACTAGGCGAACCTTTGTTGGCAAAGTGATGTCTCTGCTTTTGAATATGCTATCTAGGTTGGTCATAACTTTCCTTCCAAGGAGTAAGCGTCTTTTAATTTCATGGCTGCAGTCACCATCTGCAGTGATTCTGGAGCCCAGAAAAATAAAGTCTGACACTGTTTCCACTGTTTCTCCATCTATTTCCCATGTAGTGATGGGACCAGATGCCATGATCTTCGTTTTCTGAATGTTGAGCTTTAAGCCAACCTTTTCACTCTCCACTTTCACTTTCATCAAGAGGCTTTTGAGTTCCTCTTCACTTTCTGCCATAAGGGTGGTATCATCTGCATATCTGAGGTTATTGATATTTCTCCTGGCAATCTTGATTCCAGCTTGTGTTTCTTCCAGTCCAGCATTTCTCATGATGTACTCTGCATATAAGTTAAATAAACATGGTGACAATATACAGCCTTGACATACTCCTTTTCCTATTTGGAACCAGTCTGTTGTTCCATGACCAGTTCTAACTGTTGCTTCCTGACCTGCATACAGATTTCTCAAGAGGCAGATCAGGTGGTCTGGTATTCCCATCTCTTTCAGAATTTTCCACAGTTTATTGTGATCTACACAGTCAAAGGCTTTGGCATAGTCAATAAAGCAGAAATCGATGTTTTTCTGGAACTCTCTTGCTTTTTCCATGATCCAGCGGATGTTGGCAATTTGATCTCTGGTTCCTCTGCCTTTTCTAAAACCAGCTTGAACATCAGGAAGTTCACGGTTCACATATTGCTGAAGCCTGGCTTGGAGAATTTTGAGCATTACTTTACTAGTGTGTGAGATGAGTGCAATTGTTCGGTAGTTTGAGCATTCTTTGGCATTGCCTTTCTTTGGGATTGGGATGAAAACTGACCTTTTCCAATCTTGTGGCCACTGCTGAGTTTTCCAAATTTGCTGGCATATTGAGTGCAGCACTTTCACAGCATCATCTTTCAGGATTTGGAATAGCTCCACTGGAATTCCATCACCTCCACTAGCTTTGTTCATAGTGATGCTTTCTAAGGCCCACTTGACTTCACATTCCAGGATGTCTGGCTCTAGGTCAGTGATCACACCATCATGATTATCTGGGTCGTGAAGCTCTTTTTTGTACAGTTCTTCTGTGTATTCTTGCCACCTCTTCTTAATATCTTCTGCTTCCGTTAGGTCCATACCATTTCTGTCCTTTATCGAGCCCATTTTTGCATGAAATGTTCCTTTGGTATCTCTGATTTTCTTGAATAGATCCTTAGTCTTTCCCATTCTGTTGTTTCCCTCTATTTCTTTGCATTGATCGCTGAAGAAGGCTTTCTTATCTCTTCTTGCTATTCTTTGGAACTCTGCATTCAGATGTTTATATCTTTCCTTTTCTCCTTTGCTTTTCGCTTCTCTTCTTTTCACAGCTATTTGCAAGGCCTCCCCAGACAGCCATTTTGCTTTTTTGCATTTCTTTTCCATGGGGATGGTCTTGATCCCTGTCTCCTGTACAATGTCACGAACCTCATTCCATAGTTCATCAGGCACTCTATCTATCAGATCTAGGCCCTTAAATCTATTTCTCACTTCCACTGTATAATCATAAGGGATTTGATTTAGGTCATACCTGAATGGTCTAGTGGTTTTCCCTACTTTCTTCAATTTCAGTCTGAATTTGGCAATAAGGAGTTCATGGTCCGAGCCACAGTCAGCTCCTGGTCTTGTTTTTGCTGATTGTATAAAGCTTCTCCATCTTTGGCTGCAAAGAATATAATCGATCTGATTTCGGTGTTGACCATCTGGTGATGTCCATGTATAGAGTCTTCTCTTGTGTTGTTGGAAGAGGGTATTTGCTATGACCAGTGCATTTTCTTGGCAAAACTCTATTAGTCTTTGCCCTGCTTCATTCCGTATTCCAAGGCCAAATTTGCCTGTTACTCCAGGTGTTTCTTGACTTCCTACTTTTGCATTCCAGTCCCCTATAATGAAAAGGACATCTTTTTTGGGTGTTAGTTCTAAAAGGTCTTGTAGGTCTTCATAGAACCGTTCAACTTCAGCTTCTTCAGTGTTACTGGTTGGGGCATAGACTTGGATTACTGTGACATTGAATGGTTTGCCTTGGAAACGAACAGAGATCATTCTGTCGTTTTTGAGATTGCATCCAAGTACTGCATTTCGGACTCTTTTGTTGACCATGATGGCCACTCCATTTCTTCTGAGGGATTCCTGCCCACAGTAGTCTGAGTTAAATTCACCCATTCCAGTCCATTTTAGTTCGCTGATTCCTAGAATGTCAACATTCACTCTTGCCATCTCTTGTTTGACCACTTCCAATTTGCCTTGATTCATGGACCTGACATCCCAGGTTCCTATGCAATATTGTTCTTTACAGCATCGGACTTTACTTCTATCACCAGACACATCTACAGCTGGGTATTCTTTCTGCTTTGGTTCCATCCCTTCATTCTTTCTGGAGTTATTTCTCCACTGATCTCCAGTAGCATATTGGGCCCCTACTGACCTGGGGAGTTTCTCTTTCAGTATCCTATCATTTTGCCTTTTCATACTGTTCATGGGGTTCTCAAGGCAAGAATACTGAAGTGGTTTGCTATTCCCTTCTCCAGCGGACCACACCCTGTCAGATCTCTCCACCATGACCCGCCCATCCTGGGTTGCCCCACGGGCATGGCTTAATTTCACTGAGTTAGACAAGGCTGTGGTCCTGGTGTGATTAGATTGACTAGTTTTCTGTGAGTATGGTTTCAGTGTATTTGCCCTCTGATGCCCTCTTGCAAGACCTACCGTCTTACTTGGGTTTCTCTTACCTTGGGTGTGGGGGATCTCTCCCCGGCTGCTCCAGCAAAGCACAGCCATCGCACCTTACCTTGGATGAGGGGTCTCTTCTCACCGCCGCGCTTCCTGACCTTGGGGGAGGGGTATCTCCTGTGGTACATGTGGTACATGTACCCTAATTGTGGCACGGTGGCTCAGAAGTTGTGAGATCTTAGATCCTTGACGAGGGATCAAACCTGCATCCTCTTCCATTGGCGGGTGGGTTCTTAATCACTGGACCCCCAGGGAAGTCCTGAAAATGCCATTATTAAAGTGACGTTTTCCCTTCCCAGGCCACCAGCCTGGTGAATTTCTAAGAGGCTGCACGAATGCCTCATTCACTGCAAAACCTCCCATAGCCAGAGGGAAGCCTCCCCATGTCCTTGCTCCCTCAAAGCCTAGAACTTTTCCCTATCAGAGTTCACGGAATTCTGTAATCTATTGGGTTGCCTAATAGATTTGGGTGTTTGGGTGTTTCCATAACATCTTATGGGAAAAGCTGAACAAACTTTTTAGCCAGCCCAGTCGTTGGTGGCTTATAGATCAGTGAATCTATAATCCCTTACATGGTGAATCCTGGACCATGTGTTTCTCTTTCCTGTCTGTCCAACATACACCAGGGCCTGCCTCAGTGGGTTCCAGTGGAGTGGAAGAATTGATGACTGCAGCAGAGTGAGCTGCATCCTGAGCCCCTGAGATTTTCCTTTTGAGCCTTTTTCCCTGCTCCGTCTTTCCCTGGATTCTACCTGCCCCTTCCCACCTTCTCCCTCCCTCCTCATTATGTGCATAGAACCAGATGTGTAGCTCCTTTTTCCTGCCTGAAGAATTAAATGCTGTGATGAGCAATGTGTTTTCTTATTGTTTTAGGAAGCCAAGCAGGGTGGGGGTGAGGGAGGAAGAAATTGAATCAGAGACAACAATTTATCTTGTGCAGAATGGACTATGAAGATTCCGGGAAGCCGTGCTCTTACACTGTACCATCCCCCACCCCACCCCCCCCCATGCTGACCCCTCCTTTATTGGGAAGGCAATTAGCAGGACAGCGGGCAGCTACGGGTGTGTGTGTGTGTGTGTGTGTATGAAGGAATGGGGCCCCATGGCCTCAAGTGGAATTCTGGTTCTGCTCAGGGCCCTCTTGCCATCGTGGGAGCATGTGGAGGACTGCATCTCACCCTGCCTGCCAGCACAGCGTTTGCCTGGGCTTCCTCGGCATTGAGGCGCTACGGAGAGATGCAGTAGGAAGGGGTGAGGGTGAGCCGGTTCTGCTGTTGCTGGCTGTGCCGCCTTGAGACCGTTTCTTTCTGAAGACAGAGATGAGGACGGAAATGGGAGTCTCACATAGGTTGGATGGGCCCCATGACCTGGCCCATGCCTCCTAAGCTCCAAACCCATTTCCCTCCCCCACTTGGCCTTGCAGCAAGGCATACAGAATGTTAGCTCCCCAACCAGGGATCAAACTCACACCCCCTGCAGTGAAAGCATGGAGTCCAACCCCTGGACAACCAAGGAAGTCTTCCAACCCCCATTTTGTTGTGCTGAGAGAGGTCCTGCCTCTGGGGCTGATTCACAGTGACAGATATACAGAAGAAGCAGGTGCACCTGAGCCAAGGTGCTACTCTGGTTTAAGCAGAGAAATACAATGAAATGCCTACCTGGGCAAGGCTGGTGCAGTACAGACGCAGGTCCACTGTGGGCTGTCACTTATCTGTTGTGTGAGTATCCCCAAGTGACAGCCTCCGTTTCCTTTTCCATAAAACAGGAAGAGTAAGTAAGCCTTACTGAGCACCAGAGAATTGATAGTTTTGAACTGTGGTGTTGGAGAAGATTCTTGAGAGTGCCTTGGAGAGCAAGGAGTCAATCCTAAAGGAAATCAGCTCTGAATGCTCATTGGAAGGACTAAAGCTGAAGCTAAAGCTCCAATACTTTGGCCACCTGATGTCAAAGAGTGGACTCATTGGAGAAGACCCTGAGGCTGAGAAAGATTGAGGGCAAGCGGAGAAGGGGTGACAGAGGATGAGATGCTAGGATGGCATCACTGACTCGATGGACGTGAGTTTGAGCAAGCTCCAGGAGATGGCGAAGGACAGGGAATCCTGGCATGCTGCAGTCTGTGGGGTTGCAGATCAGATCAGATCAGATCAGTTGCTCAGTCGTGTCTGACTCTTTGCGACCCCATGAATAGCAGCACGCCAGGCCTCCCTGTCCATCACCAACTCCCAGAGCTCACTGAGACTCACATGCATCGAGTCAGTGATGCCATCCAGCCATCTCATCCTCTGTCGTCCCCTTCTCCTCCTGCCCTCAATCCCTCCCAGCATCAGAGTCTTCTCCAATAAGTCAACTCTTCTCATGAGGTGGCCAAAGTACTGGGGTTTCAGCTTTAGCATCATTCCTTCCAAAGAAATCCCAGGGCTGATCTCCTTCACAATGGACTGGTTGGATCTCCTTGCAGTCCAAGGGACTCTCAAGAGGGGTTGCAGAGTCAGATACAATTTAGTGACTGAACAAGAGTAACAATAAACCTACCAGATGGACCAGTATGAGGAATAATGAACTATTGTATGTTAAGTGCTTAGCTCTGTATGGCATTTAGAAAACACACCACAAGATGTTAGCTGTTAGGGGGACTTCCCTGGTGGTCTAGTGGCTAAGACTCGGCACTCCTAATACAGGGGACCTGTTCAGGGAACTAGATCCCACATGCGCAAATAAAGATCCTGTATGCTGCAATGAAGATCGAGGACCCTGTGTGTGCAACTAAGACCTGGTGCACCAAATAAATAAATAAACGTCTAAAAAATGTTAGCTGTTACTGTCACTATTAGTTGGCCTCAATTAAGCAGGGCTTTCACCCATCACTGGGGTAGACTTTCCAAGAAAGGAGGAATGGTTCAGGTTGCTTAGCCAAAATGCTTTCTCCCAGGATGAGAGCAGGGATAGGCATTGTCAGGATTTGCTTCTGGGAAAGCCATTTTTCTTGTTTATATTGCGGACAAGGCTTCTGTAATTGTTGCTGTTGTTTGAGTCGCCAAGTCGTGTCCGACTCTTGGCGACCCTATGAACTGTAGCCTGCCAGGCTCCTCTGTCCATGGGATTCTCCAGGCAAGAATACTGAAGTAGGTTGCCATTTCCTTCTCCAGGAGATCTTCCTGACCCAGGAATTGAACCCTCGTCTCCTGCACTGATTGACTGGCAGATTCCTTACCACTGAGTCACCGGGAAGCTTCTCTAATACAAAGGGTGTAATACAAAGGCTGGGTTTCTACTTACTCAGCTACAGTTGGAATCTAACTTTGCTGTCCCGAGATTCCTCCTTAAAGGAAGATAATGAGTGATTGTCAAACGCCTCACTCCTACCAAGAGAGCCAGTCTCTAGTTTGGGTTCCACTAGTAACAACATTAATTATAATAGTGATATGAACAGTAATATTTGCTGAGCACTCACTACACCCGGGGTGACTCTTTGAGGGGCTTTTTGTGCATATTTGAGAACAATCTCTGAGGCAGTTTCCATTGTTATCCCCATTCTACAGATGAGGAAACTGAGGCCCAGAGAGGTTAAGTAATTTTGCCCATTGTCTCACATTTGGTTAATTATTCCCACTGGTGTGGATTTATTATACAATGATACCCTTGTACGTAAGTCATTCTGCACACGCGGAATGAAATCTGTAGGATGGATTTCTAGAAGTGGAAGTGCTGAATCAAATTTTGCCAAATTGTCTTCCATATACGTTGTGTCAATTCACACAAGCCAAGTGTGAGACTTCCTATTTCTCACAAAGACTTAACAAACTTTAAAATGAAAAAATTTTTCTTGCTTTATTAAAGTATAATCGACAGTTTTTAAAAAACGGCAGATGAAAAGCCATGGACATCCTGCTCCAGGTTTTGTGTTTCCTTGTTAATGAGGTTGAGGATCTTATCATATGTCTGGGAGCTATTTTTGTCCTTTTCTATGAATTGTCTTATCATACTCTTTACCCATTTTTAAAAACTAGGTCTTTTGGCATTTTCTCATTCATTTCTAGTTCTTTAAGAAATTAGCACTTTTCTCCCACCCAAGTACTAACCAGGCCAGACCCTGCTTAGCTTCTAAGGTCAGACGAGATCGGGAGTGTTCAGGGTGGTATGGCCATAGACAGGCCATTTCTGAAATATGTTTTAAAGTGTATTTTCCTTGATCTTATCATTTGTCTTTTAATTTTGTTTATAATTTTTTTCATGTAAAAACAAGCCATTTTATGTAGTTGAATTCATTCATCTTTTCTTTTTTGGTTTCTGGGTTTTGTGTCCTACTTATAATGGTGTTTTGCCCACTTGAAGATTCTTTGTTTTAGCACATTTATGGTTTCATTGTTTATGTTTAAATCCGAGATCCATCTGGAATTTATTTTGGTGTGTGGAGTGAGGTAAAGATCTAAGTTAAAAAAAAAAAAAATTTCCCAGATGGCTAGTTCCTCAAATACAAAAATAACAGAAGTCCTTCATATTTGAACTCCAACCCAAATAAATCAGAGGCTGTGATTTGTTTCGATTCTCACAGATCATAGGATCCACCATAATTCTGGGTCTTCCTTTTTTTTTTTTAATAATTAATTAGGCTGCCTCGGTCTTGGTTGTGGCACCTTTGTGTTCTGTGGGATTTTTTGTTGTGGTGCTCAAGCTCTCCAGTTGTGGCTCTTAGACTCTGCAGTTGCAGCATTTAAGCTTAGTTGCCCCATAGCATGTGGGATCTTAGTTCCCCAACCAGAGATCGAACCTACATGCCCTGTAATGAAGGTGGATTTCTGACCACTGAACCACCAGGAAGTCCCAATCCTGGGTCTTCCTGACCATCGAGAGGCTGTAGTAATGTAACATGTCCCCCAGGTGATCTCCCGGGACCCAGTGAAGGCTCAGGAACTTGCTACAGGAATTGCCCTGGGGGCAGGCAAATGATGACCCGGATAAAACATCCCTAGAACCTAACTTGGTCAACACTTACTGAGTGCTGAGGGTCAGGCAGTGTTTTAGGTGTGTTACAGGTATTTGCTCATTTAATCCCGGTAACACTGCTAGGAACTAGTATTATTATTATTCCCATGTTACAGACTTGAAGTTTGGAGAGAAGTGACTTGCCTGGAGTCCCCCTGTAGAGGGGCATCCCTGAATCTCTGCTGCCTCTCTTCCAGTGTGAGCAGTGGTAGCCCCCAAGAGACTGAGCCCATGGTTTCCCAACCCTGGGTGGTGGGTGAGCCATGGAGACCCTGGTTCTCCTGCAGGTGCACATTGGAACCTCCTGGGACCTGGGAAGAGTTACCATGTGAAAAAGCAAATTCAGCCCTATGATCTTTGGAAATGAATCTCTTCTTTGGAAAACAGAATTTTGTTTTGGAAAACAAGCAAACCCCCAAACCCTTTATTGTTTTTCATGATACTGATCCCAGAAAGGGTATGAGATTTTAATGTTTGGAGAAGGAAATGGCAACCCACTCCATTATTCTTGCCTGGAGAATCCCATGGATGGAGGAGCTTGGTGGGCTACAGTCCACAGGTTGCAAGGAGTTGGACACGACTGAGTGACTTCACTTTCACTAAACAAGGGCATACACTGAAAAAAGTATTTTAAGAAACACTGGACCAAACCATTTTGCAGAAAAGAAAAATTAAGATTGTAAGAGGCACCCAAGGTCATGGGTTGTGGTTGGGAAGAATGTCAGCTTTGAAGTCAGGGAGGTGAGAGGTTCAATGGCATGCTATGCTATGCTAAGTCACTTCAGTCATGTCCAACTCTGTGTGACCCCTAGACGGCAGCCCACTAGGCTCCCCTGTCCCTGAGATTCTCCAGGCAAGAACACTGGAGTGGGTTGCCATTTCCTCCTCCAATGCATGAAAGTGAAAAGAGAAAGTGAAGTCGCTCAGTCATGTCCGACTCTTTGCGACCCCATGGACTGCAGCCTACCAGGCTCCTCCATCCGTGGGATTTTCCAGGCAAGAGTACTGGAGTGGGGTGCCATTGCCTTCTCCGTCAATGGCATATATACAGTGAAATATTATTCAGTTCAGTTATTACTCAGCCATAAAAATAAATGAAATTGGGTCATTTGTAGAGATGTGTATGGACCTAGAGGCTGTCAAAAGAAGTGAAGTAAGTCAGAAAGAGAAAAACAAATATGTATTAACACATGTGGAATCTAAAAAAATGGTATAGCTGATCTTATTTGCAAAGCACAAGTAGAGACACAAATGTAGAGATCGTTTAAACATATGGATACCAAAAAGGAATGTGGAGTGGGATGAATTAAGAGACTGGGATTAATATGTACACACTATTGATACTATGTGTGAAATAGACAATTAAAGAGAACCTACTGTGTAGCACAGGGGACCCTACTCAGTGCTCTATGGTGAGCTAAACGGGAAGGAAATCCAAAAAAGGGCAGTATGTATACGTATAGCTGATTCATTTTGCTGTACAGTAGAAACTACTGTAGTTTCTACTTCAGAGAAAGCAATGGCACCCCACTCCAGTACTCTTGCCTGGAAAATCCCATGGATGGAGGAGCCTGGTAGGCTGCAGTCCATGGGGTCGCAAAGAGTCGGATATGACTGCGCGACTTCACTTTCACTTTTCACTTTCATGCATTGGAGAAGGAAATGGCAACCCACTCCAGTGTTCTTGCCTGGAGAACCCCAGGGACGGGGGTGCCTGGTGGGCTGCTGTCTATGGGGTAGCACAGAGTCGGACACGACTGAAGTGACTTAGCAGCAGCAGCAGCAGAAACTAACAATATTGTAAAGCAACTATACGCCAATAAAAATTAATTTTAAAATGTTCTGCTAACCGCATGGCTTTGGGCCAGTCCCATGGCCCCTCTTAGGAGAGCTCTCATCTGTAAAACGGGAAGAAAGTTCAATCAGCTCTCAGGGTGGAGGGAAGCGAGGAGTAATTGAGATTTCGTAATTCCAGTGGGTGGTCCACCTGTCCATGCATGCTGGGCTCTGTTATGTTGTTACCGTTTATTGGAGGCAGAGCTTTAACAAACAAGTCCATCTCAGGCTCATTGACAGCTGCTCTGTGTGACCTTGGCTGAACAAGTGTGGGGGATCGAACCTTGGGGGCCCTGTCCCGGGGTTCTCTCCTCTGCCTTCTGCCCTAGCTCTGACCCTTCCCCTCTGCGGCCCACTTACCCCTAGAGTGAAGATGCAGGGTGAGCCCCCCTGCAGGGGTGGAGGGAGAGGGGGCGCTGTGCCCATGAGAAGCTGGTCAGTGGGGGTGGGGAGCCTGCCTTGGAACTGGTCAGGAGCTGCAGCTGCTGGTTGGAAGTACAGACTGCAGCAAATTTGTCATCTCTGGAGAGACATTGTGTTTGGCAATTGCCATGCTTTTCGCGCTTTGATGCTCCCGTCTGTTTAAGGGGAGGGGAGAAGGTGTGGAGAGAATCTAACTGGGCTTGGGTGAGAGGGGGATAGAGGCTGGAAGGTGAGCAGGAGAAACAACCGAGGGGCTCTGGTGGCCATGATTTTTATTTTTAATGTTTATTTTTATTTATTTGGCTGTACTCGGTCTTAGTGGCCAGAAGAGCTTCGGAAGACCCAGCCCGAATGTGGGATCTTCAGTCTTTAGTTGTGGCCTGCGGATTCTTACTTGCAGCACGTGGGATCTAGTTCCCTGACCAGGGATCAATCCTGGGCCCCCTGCATTAGGAGCTCGGTGTCTTAGCCACGGGACCACCAGGGCAGTCCCCAGCCGTGATGGTTTGAAAAGGCTCTTTGCTGGTCCTGGTGGCAGGATGGGTGGGTCTGGGCTCTGGGGCTGGCATCATTTGTGTGGGCCATCCTCCACTCTGGTCGTGGTTGGGGAGCAGCCTGGGCTCACCGCCGCCTGTCAATGTCCCTTGGTGGTTCTTGTCCACAGGTGGGGGCTTGGGCCCATGATGTAATAAAATAATGCATCCGGCTGGACAGGCCTTCAGTCCAGTGGTTAACATTCAATTGGTAGATAAGAATAGTTAACAACAACAACAAAAAAATAGTTAACAAAGTGCTTTGATAATAGCACTTACTCTGTACCCAGTCCTACTCTAAGGCCTTAGGTCTATTAACTCATTAATTCTCACAGCAACGCTATGTTGTTGCTCCATTGCTAAGCTGTGTCCGACTCTGTGACCCATGGGCTGTAGCCTGCCAGGCTTCTCTATCCATGGGATTTCCCAGGCGAGAATATTGGAGTGGGCTGTCATTTCCTTATCCACAGCAACTCTATCAGGAGGCTACTATTATTTTTGTTTTTGAATTTTTGTCTGTGCTGGGTCTTCATAGCTGTGCCTGCTCTTCTCTAGTTGTGGTGAGCAGGATGTACTCCCTCACTGTGGCTTCTCCTGTTGCAGAGCATGGGCTCTAGGGAGCGTGGGCTTCAGTAGTGGTGACACACGGGCTCAGTAGCTGTGGCTCCCAGGCTCCAGAGCACAGGATTAGCAGTTGCAGCGCATGGACATATTTGCTCCACGGCGTGTGGGATTTTTCCAGATCAGGGACTGACCCATTTCTGCTGCATTGGAAGGCAGATTCTTATCCATTGAGCCACCAGGCAAGTCCCTGAGAAGAGTACTGTTATTTCCCTCATTTTATAGATGGGAAACCTGAGACCCAGAGAGGTTAAGAGACTGGCCCAGGGTCACGCAGAAAAGCGGTGGCAGGAGCTCATCGTGTCTCTTGACTCTTGTCCTGGATTTACTGCTGACTGTTATCTGTGAGGTCAGTCCAGCCCAGACCCTCCAAGACCAGGTGTGGGGGCAGGTAACCAGAGTGTTCTAAATCAAGTATTGCTGGGGTCCACCTGGGGTTTCCTGGAGCACAAGAGATTTTTGGAGCAGTTAGAATGATCTGAGAGGTTTACCCAGGTTGGTGTAATGGGCACCCCTGTGTAGGCAACAGCTGGGCAGCTGGAGTGGGATTATTAAGTAAAGAGGACTTGGGTAGTTTAGCAATCTGGGAGGTTTATCTGAGGAAGAAGGGGAAGAGACATCAGTGAGCAGAGCATTAGCACGTGGGTTCATTTGTTCATTCATGCATGCATCTATGAATCCATTAATCCATCCATCCATCCATGCGTGCATCCATCCATTCAACATTTCTGAAGCTTCTGCATAGCAGGCCCTGTGCTGGGGATATAACAATGAACAAGACCCAGTTCTGGCCTTGGAGTTGATTGTAGTCTTTGTAAGACAAGCTTGTAATAAAGTCAGTTATAGTGTTTTGTGATAAGGCTGTTGATAGGTGGAGGTGTCAGGGGACCCGGGAGCTCAGAGGAAGGGCATCTAGCCCAGGCTGGAGGGTAGAGGGATGGTTAAGAGAGTTGACTTGTGACCTGAGGTCTGATAAAAAGTAGGAGTTCCTCCAGTTGGCACACTAGAATTCCTAGGCAAGGTTTAAAAAATGCTAATGTCCAGGCCCTGCTCAGACCTATGGAGTCAGAATCTCCCTGGTGATTCTAATGTGCAGCCAACAGTGAGATCTGATGAATTACAGGAAGAAGGGAGGAGCTGATGGGGAAGGAGGTAACAGGGTGAGCCTGGGATGGCATGAAGGTGGGGGGAGGGAGGTGTGTTCAGGGGGGTGTAAAGCAGTGGAAAGAGGATGGATGCAGGGAGGGTTGAGGCTGCAGATGAGGGGAGCAGGTGCCCACCCCACACCCAGGTCCTGGGCAGGAAGCCTCCATGCCGCCAGCCCACCCCATGCCCTGCACCCATCCTGAGGGGGCTAGCTGCCTGGGTGAGGGGCAGACACTCAGCTAATAACTTCTGTTTCCATCTCCGCCTCTCCAGAGAGCCAGCAGCCATCCCGCCTGCCATGTGCAGAATTTACCTCTAGGAATGGTGCTGCTACTGCTAAGTCACTTCAGTCGTTTCCGACTCTCTGCGACCCCATAGACGGCAGCCCACCAGGCTCCCCTGTCCCTGGGATTCTCCAGGCAAGAGCACTGGAGTAGGTTGCCATTTCCTTCTCCAATGCATGAAAGTGAAAGGTGAAAGTGAAGTTGCTCAGTCATGTCCGACTCTTAGCGACGCCATGGACTGCAGCCTACCAGGCTCCTCCATCCATGGGATTTTCCAGGCAAGAGTACTGGAGTAGGGTGCCATTGCCTTCTCCAAGGAATGGTGCTGGATCAGTAATAAAGAGCCCTGGCCTCTCAGAGGCAGCTCAGGACTGCTGGGAGGACAAGGAGGTCTCCTGGGGTGGATGGTTATTGCTTGTTAGAGACCCTGGGACTTGGGGAATCCCTTGGAGGGGCCCAGTGACTCACCATGGCGGCCCAGAGCCCAGGGCTGGTGGGAAGTGGACACCACCATCCCTTGAGAGGAGAGGAGGGCACTTAGCCCTGAACTTCCAGGGCCTTGAGGTCAGACAGATCTGAGTTCCAACCCCAGGGCTGCTGCCCATGTGCTCTTTGACCAAAGGGGAAGGGACCTCGCCCCTCGAGGCCTCGGCTGTTCTTAGGGTGAAGTGAGGTCCCAAGTCCCGACCTTGAAGGGGTTTGTGGATAGAGACTCTGTGTGTGTGTGTGTGTGTGTGAATTGTTTGGCACACAGTATAAGCTCAACACATTCTTCCTCTTCTTTTCCCTCTTCCACTCTGGCTTTCCCCAAAACTCTGATCCCAGACATGAAATAGCTCTGGGTTTTCACAGCTGTACCTTCTGAAGCAAAAGCTCAGGTGGCTGTGGGTCCTCTTCTTTGTCCTTTCTCAGGGTGGGGTTAGGGGCCTCGTCCTGGGCCCTGATCCTGACTATCCCAGGCTGGCGGCCCCTCCCTTCCACGTGGGACACCCAGATAGTCATCCCTTATCCAGAGCCTAGCACCTTGGCCATCGTCCCTTCCTGCAGTCCTCCTGGCCCTGGGAAGTGGGCCTGGATTTGCAGGTGAGGGCAGCTTGTGCCGAGAGGAGAAGGGCGAGGGGATGTTATGGAGGGCACTGCTGGGCAGAAGACTCTCAGCAGTGTGGGAAACATTCTGGAGAGAGGCTTGCTGCTCGGTGACCAGCAGGGGCCGGGGGAGAGGGGAGGAGAACAGCCTCTCCCCTGTGCCTTTGACTGTTCGCTTCTGGGTGAATCCCTGTCCCCTCTCAGGTCCTGTCCTCTTCCTGCTCTCCCGCTTCCCTCTCTCTCTCCGTCTAGTGCCATCAAAAGCAGAGGTGTGTAGGCATGTGACCAAGCCCCAGGTTGCTGGCTTGAAGTTTTTCTCTTTTTCTCTTTTCTGAATATCCGCAGTATGTGTTGTGTGTGTATATGTTTGAGTGGGCATGTTTGTGCACTTTGGGTGTGTATGCACCTGTGTATGTGTGACAATAAGAAGACAGCTTACAGAGGGGTGGCCATGGCAACTGCTTCCCCATATTGTATGCTCATCGGGTACCAGGCACTTGCTACATCCTTATCCCAAACTCCTCTTCTGTTATCTCCCAGAGTCCTCACAGCCATCCTGGGAAGTAAGCAATTATGTTCTCATTTAAAGATGACAAACAGAGGCTCAGAGTTCTTGAGGGGATTTGTCTCAACCAGGAAGTAGAAGAGCCAGGATTTGAACTCAGGTCTGTGGTGCACTCTAGCACCGAGAGACGTTCGGTAGAGACAGGGCTCCTCAGCTCAGTGAAGCCGTTCCTAGCCTCAGGAGAGAAGCAGGTACTAGGGCAAGGCCCTGGCCCAGGACTCAGTAGGTCTGAGGTCCTCTTCAAGTTTCACTGATGACTCCTTGTCCTAACCTGTGAGTGGTCCTGTTGAGTTGATGCCACGGCTCACTCCTTAGAAGCGGTTGGATCTCCAGCCATGACCTGACTCCTGTAGGTCTGGGGACTCAGAAGGATCCTCCTTAGCCCAAAGGCAGGCCAGCTCTGGAGGCTCCCCAGGACAGAGCCCTGAACAGAGCCAGGCAGAAGCTCACCCCTCCTGTCCTCCTGATGGTTCCTGGGCTCAGAGAGACGTAGATGTAAGGGTCTCAGAGCTGGAGGTTGGGCGTGAGCGCAGCACTGTGTGTGGGTCCATCTGAGATGCAGCCAGGGTGCTGACTTGTCCACACTGACTCTGGGGGAACCGGTGGTGACATCGCTGGTCCACAGGCTCATCTTGCTTCTGCCCTGATGAGGGCTCAGGGGTTCTGACCCTGGAATCCCAGGGCCCTGAAACATGATGCGTGCTGTGCTAAGTCATTTCAGTCGTGTCTAACTCTTTGTAACTGTAGCCCACCAATGTCCTCTGTCCATGGGATTCTCCAGGCAGGAATACTGGAGTGGGTTGCCGTGCCCTTCTCCAGAGGATCTTCCTGACCCAGGGATGGCAGCCCTGTCTCTCATGTCTCCTGCATTGGCAGGCGGGTTCTTAACCACTAGTGCCACCCGGGTGGTGGATGGGACTATTCAGATGAGGGAAACTTGAAATTGGAAGCGCCATTGGGAAACCCCTCTGCTGCCTTCAGCGTGTCAACCCGCAGTGTCAGGGTTCCCTGCTCTGCTGAAAGATAGATTGATGGCATCTGGTTACCAGTAATCCTGATTCAGCATAGACCTACTGTGTGCCAGGGGCTCTTACATGTGCTGCCTTACTTAAGTGGAATTCCAGCCTTGTGGTGGGCATTGTTAATCCCTGCTCTACAGATGACGGTAAAAAGGTAAGTAATTTTCTAAAATATTTATTTATTTGGCTGCACCAGGCATTAATTGTGGCATGTGGGATCTTTAGTTACAGCATGTGAACTCTTAGTTATGGCGTGTGGGATCTATTTCACTGACCTGGGGTTGAACTGTGATGCCCAGCATTGGGAGCTCAGAGTCTTAGCTGCTGGACCACCAGGGAAGTCCTGAGGGTAAGTACTTTCCCCAAGAACACTGAATTAGTTGGCTGAGATGGTTTGGAGCCCAGTTGAGCCATCTCCAGAAGACCTTGTTCTTGGATGTGTGTGGGGCACTGAGCGTGTCCCCAGCTTTGCATGGAAACCTTCCAACATGCTACCGTGTTGAAATCCTTTCAAACACCAAATAAGGCAGGCATTATTCCTCCTCCCTAACAGATGAAGAAACTGACTCAGAGAAGTGGTAGAGCTGGGGTTGGGCCCAGGTCATGCCAGGAAGAAACGGCCACATGCAGTCCTATCCTGCTAAGGGCTGGGCTCACACCAGCTTCTATGAGCTGCTTAGCAGTGGTTCCTGTCGGTGTGGGCAGGTGCTCCTTGCCAATTAGGCAAAAGAGCAGTGAGGATAGTTTCTTTATGCAAATGGAGCTTTGAGCCGAAGGCAGCGGAGAGATTCGTCTTAAGGAGATGCTCTGCTTTCCCCTTTGCTACCCTTGGACTGAAGATTTCTCCTGGTGTTCTCCCCACCCCACTGGCTCTCTTCCAAAACTTGCTATGTCCCCTTCTCCAGTTCAGGCAGCCCTAGGGGTGTAACGCTGTGCCCATTCACTCATCTCCCCTCCCCTGACCAACTAGGACCAGAGCATTCAGACCCGGGCTTCAGTTACAGCAGGAAAGATTCTGGGTAGATCCCAGGAAGCACTTACAGACAATTAGGGGTGGTGGGATGGTGCCCATAGGATGGGAGCTTTAGGGACAGTGAAAAGGGATGGGGTTAGAGGGTGGCTAATGACCTCTGACCCTGCACAGGGTTGGGGGGAGTAGGGTTTTGACTCAGGGGTTATATGCAGGACTTGGAACCCCTCCACTCATACCCGCCTCCCCCCACCCCCCAGCTCTGAACCTGCTCCTAATAACCTTTAAACAGATTTCTCCCAGCCTCCGGGTCCCAGGGACAATCCAACAAAGAGATTCTGACAGATCCCCGCCCTACCCCCTTGCATACAAAGAGATTTCAGAGTGAAGCAACCTCCTCCCCTGACTGCCTGTTGGGGGCAGCCTTACCCCACAGACCCTCTGTAGAGCCTGGAGGAGCCTAGCTGCTCTCAGGGTTAGGTTGGGGAGAGGAGGGGGCAATCACGGCTGAGGGCAGCCAGAGCACAGTTGAGTGTGTGGGTGGGGGCACCTGGGATGCTGAGGGCCAAGCTGGCTCCAGGGGAGGCCTTCACTGCATTCCAAAGCTCTCCATTGCCAGGCTGTGGCCATACCAGGCCCCACTGTGCAGGGCCCTGATGTGTGCCCTGGAGACATGGTTTGGATGTGGCCGTGGGAAAGGAGGTAGGAGTCGGGCCAGTTGGCCACGTGGGCAGGGAGAGATGGGAGCCCTGTGGCAGGGTGTGTAAGGCAGGGCGTGGTCCATGTCCAGCCTCTGGTCACCTCTCTGCCTGTCCCCCAGGCACCCAGACGTGCAGGGGGTGCAGGGTCTTTGGGCTCAGGAAGACACAGCTGGGATGGGCTGGAAGTAACCGAGAAGGGACACGAGAGGACCCTGTTCAAGTCCTTACCAACCAAGAGACCTTGGGTTTTCTTGCCTTCCATCTCCTGGTGCACCCACGAGACTGGGACACCTGCTCCCACCCCTACTCACCACTGCCTGGGCTGCTGAATTGAGGGAGAGGTGAGGAAAGTGCTTGACACACAGCAGGCGCTTGCCCAGGAGCAGCTCCCTCTGGCCATCTTGTCCAGACAGGCTGTCTCCCTGACCTCCTTTCTCCCCCCTCAGACCATAGCTCTAGAGAGGCAGTGTGGTCTCGTGGTCAGAGCAGAGCCTGGCGCCAGACCGTCCTCCTCCACAAGTGGGCACAGCCGCACACTGCCTAGGGAGCCTCCGGGAACTCATTTAACCTTCCCGGGTCTCACTTTTCCCATCTGTAAAATGGGACAATTGTTCCCACTTCAGAGGGCTGCTCTGAGGATAGGAGAAGTTAATATGCACGAGGGACTGAGAATAGTGCCTGCTCCACGTGAGCCCTCTGTGACAATGAACTGTCACAGACCCATGCGTCTGCATGACCCTCAGGTTCTTGCAAAGTTTTCACCCAAACGTGCTGCTTGAACTTCGCACAGCAGTGTTGACTGGGGGGAAAAAAACACAATGTGAGAGTTGCAAGTTAAGTTTTATTTGGGACAATATGAGGACTGCAGCCCGGGAGACAGCACCTCAGCCAGCTCTGAGAGACTGCTCTGAGGACAGTATGTATGTGATTTTGGTAAAGGTGAAATACCTGCAATTAAGCACGTATTTTTTTTCGCCAAACTTATTTATTTAAAAAAAATTTATTTATTTTTAGTTGAAGGATAATTGCTTTACAGTATTGTTGCTGCTACTGCTGCTGCTGCTAAGTCGCTTCAGTCATGTCCGACTCTGTAAATATCAACATGAATCAGCAATAGGTCTACATACATCTGGGGCTTCCCAGGTAGCTCAGTTGGTAAAGAATCTGCCTGCAAGGTGGGTTGGGACGATCCCTGGGTCGGGAAGATCCCCTGGAGGAGGGTATGGTAATCCATTCCAGTATTCTTGCCTGGAGAATCCCATGGACAGAGGAGCCTGGCAGGCTATAGACCATGGGGATGCAAAGAGTCAGACATGACTGAGCGGCTAAACACAGCACGGCATGCTTATGTCCCCTCCCTCTAGACCACCCCCCACCTCCCTCCCTACCCCACCCCTCTAGGTTGTTACAGAGCTCTGGTTTGAGTCCTCTGAGTCACACAGCAGATTCCCATTCTGATCAGTTCAGTCACTCAGTCGTGTCCGACTCTTTGCGACCCCACGGACTGCAGCACGCCAGGCCTCTCTGTCCATCACCAGCTCTCGGAGTTTACTCAAACTCATGTCCATTGAGTCGGTGATGCCATCCAGCCATCTCATCCTCTGTCATCCCCTTCTCCTCCCGCCTTCAATCTTTCCCAGCATCAGGGTCTTTTCAAATGAGTCAGCTCTTCGCATCAGGAGGCCAAAGTATAGGAGTTTCAGCTTCAGCATCAGGCCTTCCAATGAATACCCAGGACTGATCTCCTTTAGGATGGACTGGTTGGATCTCCTTGCAGTCCAAGGGACTCTCAAGTGTCTTCTCCAACACCACAGTTCAAAAGCATCAATTCTTTGGCGCTCAGCTTTCTTCACAGTGCAGCTCTCTATTTCACACATCAGATCAGATCAGATCAGATCAGTCGCTCAGTCGTGTCCGACTCTTTGCGACCCCATGAACCGCAGCACGCCAGGCCTCCCTGTCCATCACAAGCTCCCGGAGGTCACTCAGACTCGCATCCATCGAGTCAGTGATGCCATCCAGCCATCTCATCCTCTGTCGTCCCCTTCTCCTCCTGCCCTCAATCCCTCCCAGCATCAGAGTCTTCTCCAATGAGTCAACTCTTCGCATGAGGTGGCCAAAATACTGGAGTTTCAGCTTTAGCATCATTCCTTCCAAAGAAATTCCAGGATTGATCTCCTTCAGAATGGACTGGTTGGATCTTCTTGCAGTCCAAGGGACTCTCAAGAGTCTTCTCCAACACCACAGTTCAAAAGCATCAATTCTTCGGCGCTCAGCCTTCTTCACAGTCCAGCTCTCACATCCATACATGACCACAGGAAAGACCATAGCCTTGACTAGGCGAACCTTTGTTGGTAAAGTAATGTCTCTGCTTTTGAATATGCTATCTAGGTTGGTCATAACTTTCCTTCCAAGGAGTAAGCGTCTTTTAATTTCATGGCTATTTCACACATGGTAGTGTATAACTCTCTCCGTTCGTCCTACCCGCTCCTTCCCCCGCCCCTGCCTGTGTCCATAAGTCCGTCCTATATGTCTGTGTTTCCATAGGTGCCCTGTAAATAGGTTCATCAGTACCATCTTTCTAGATTCCATATATATGCATTAATATATGATATTTGTTTTTCTTTGACTTACTTCATTCTGTATAATAGGCTCTAGGTTCATCCCCCTCAATAGAACGGACTCAAATGCATCCCTTTTTATGGCTGAATAATATTCCATTGTATATATGTATCAGAGTTTCTTTATCCATTCTTCTGATGACGGACATCTAGGTTGCTTCCATGTCCTATTTAGCTGTTGTAAATAGAAACATGTATTTTTTTGCACAAAGTTTCTGCTGGTCTCACGAAGCTTCTGCTAGTCACAAGAAACAGTCATCACCACGAAGGATTTTAGTGCTTTTCTACATGAAGAAATATAAGAATTGCGCTCATAAAATCAGCTCCTGAGAATATCTAGGTGTCTGAGGACCCGCCCTGCCTGTTTTCCCAGAGAACAGAGTGCCTCGTTTCTGCTCTCCACCTTGAACTCCTTCAAGAGCTGTTGAAAATCAGCAGTTGCAACAGCACATGATTTAATCCTTGTAGAGGCAGATGGCAGGCACCCGTGGCAAGTGCCAGCTTGTGGCTATCAGGGCTCCCTCATCGTCATAAATCTGACGGCCGCATCTGAGACAGCTCTGCCAGGAGTCCCACCCGTTTTACAGGTGAGCGCATAGAAACTCAGAAGATGAAATGATTTTCTTGTTATCACACTCTTTTCTAAATTTATTTTTTATCTTTTGGCTGTACCACACAGCATGGGGGATCTTAGTCCCCCAACCAGCGAATGAACACATGTCCCCTGCATTGGAAACTCAGAGTCTTAACCACTGTACTGCCATGGAAGTCCCACCATCTCCTTCTTTTAAAAGCGACTTTGAAGTTCTTTTAAGTGTTGTGGCCCTGAGCCCCCACCAATTCACCTCCAGCTTGGAACCTCCCCCACCGGCTGTGCAGTCCTGGAGTCTTAGGGCCCGTGAGGATGACTCCTCTCCCTCTGGGTTGTCCAGGGGTGGGATTATCAAGGCCTGGGGGTTTGGTGCAACAAGGCAGGCAGGTTCAGGAAGAGAACAGAGGCCTGAGTGGGTGGAGCCGAGGGAGGCAGGGCCAGGTTCGCCTGTGGGGCCCAGTCAGGACTTTCAGCCGCCTCTGAGGCCTGGCCTTCCCTGTAATTACCGTTTGCAGGCGGTTGGGTGCCAGGGGTAAGGCTTTCATCTGACAGGTGAGGCTTGCCTCCTGGAGCTGCAGCATTGACTCTGCAGTTGACCAGGGTGTTTTACCTTTGATGGATCCCCTGGCAGTCTGAGTCCCGGCTCACGGGGCAGGTGTGGCACTGTCCGTCTCGGCCGAGCCTCTGGTCCTTTCAGTCACGGACTCACACGGACCTCAGACCCAAACCGCAAGGGGGACACTGCGCAGTGGAGGTGGGTGTGAATGCCCAGGGTGGGCGGGCGACTCCAAGGGCAGACCTGAGTTGAGTATCAGCTCTGCCACTGAGCTGTCTCACCTCGGTCAGCTTAATTAACCTCTCTGATCTTCCATTTCCCCATCTGAAAATGGGCCTAATGGTATCCATGTGACTTAGTTATTATGGCGAGTAAATAGGATAATGGGTGTGAAGTGCTTAGTGAAGCGCCCAGCACCCTTGTAAGTGCCCAGTTAAATGCTGTCCTTACTCACCGTCTGTGAATGTGGTGCTGAGTGCCCGCACAGTGCCTGCCTCTCAGTGGAGTGTGCCCTTGTCCCTGTTGCAGTGCTAGATCTAAAAGGCTTGAGGACCACCCCTCCTGAGGGCTCCCACCCCAGGGAAAGGGATAACTGACCTGAGTGCCTGCTGTGTGCTGGCCCCGTGTGTGCCAGCAAGACCCTGCCCTGCGGTCAAGGAGCTCGGGCCCCTGATGGGGATGGCAAAAGGAGGTGCATTGTGGAGGACACTGAGGTGGGTTAAAATGAACCTCGGGTGATGGTGGGCGGCTGCACAGATGGGTGAAAGTGAGGAATGAAAGTGTTAGCCGCTCAGGCATGTCCGACTCTTTGAGGCCCCGAGGACTGTAGCCCTCCAGGCTCCTCTGTCCATGGGATTCTCCAGGCGAGAATACTGGAGTGGGTGGCCATCTCCTCCTCCAGGGGATCTTCCTGACCCAGGGATCAAACCAGGCTCTCCTGCATTGCAGGTGGATTCTTTACTGCCTGAGCCACCAGGGAAGCCCACAAGTGGATGAAACTATCTACATTTTTACTATACTTTTTTTTTTTCTTTTTGGCTGTACAGCACAGCCTGTGGAGTCTCCATTCCCCGACCAGGGACTGAATGTGCACCCCCTGCAGTGGAAGTGCAGAAGTCTTAACCACTGGACTGCCAGGGAAGTCCTGTAGTGCGCACTGAAGCGCAGAAAGAATTAGGGGCAGGGAGGGTGGAGTGGGTCCCCTGAAAACAATACAGCATGTACAAAGGCCTGGACCTAGGGAGTTTAGGCAGCCGCTCCGCTCTTCCAAGAGCCTCAGAGAGCCTCCAGCCCCAGCAGAGGGACACATTCCAGATGGCAGACGTGGAGCTGGGCAAGCTGCTCGGGAAAGGCTCCTTCTCTCGCAAGGGGCAGTGGGAGGCCAGGTTTGACAGACTGGCGACAGGATCAGGGAGCTCGGGAGGTGGCCCTGCTGCCTGGCCTAAGGAGGCTTATTTATTTATTAAAAATTTACTTGGAACTGCGCTGGGTTTTCACTGCTGCACGCAGGTCTTCTCTAGTTTTGGTGAGCGGGGGCTACTTTTTTGCCATGTGTTTCTCACTGCAGTGGTTTCTCTTGTTGCAGAGTACAGGCTCTAGGGCTCGCCAGCTTCAGTAGGTGCAGCATGAGGCCTCAGTAGTTGTGGCCATAGGCTTAGTTGCTGCCCACATAGGCAGGCAGATTCTTCTTCACTTGATCACCAGGGAGGTCCCATAAGGAGGCTAATTTATACGAAACAGAAGTAGGAGGGTGAGGCCAGGCGTGGGAAGCAGGACCAGTCTGTGCTCTTGCTCTCCTGTGCTGGGTCACAGGGCAAGGGTTTGAGGGTGTACCCAGCCTCTCACTTCCAGTGGGGTCCCAGGATGAGGGTGCAGGATGCTGAAGAGACTCGCTCATCCAGGTGGCAGAGAGGCACCTGCCAACCTAAGCCCGGGAGAATGGCGTTGAGGGAGTAAAGGACCGGCTCATCAAGCTTGAAGGGCTTCTTGATTAGTCTTACGAGAGGCCTTCATCTCCATGTGTCTCTCCTCACCAAGATTTCCCGGGGAAGGAAGGGAAGAGGGGTGCAGCCATCCAGAGAATCTTCCCGAGTCCTCATGCCTGCAGCGTTTGCCTGGGCCCCGCTTGCCTCTTGTCTCACCTGGAAGAGAGACCCCAGGAGCAGAGCTGTGGAGAGAGGAAAGATAGTGGTGGGGTGCCTGCCTGCCAACTGAAGACACTGGATGCCCATGTAGTAGGGACACTGGGTTGGCAAAAGCCTGAGGACAGCCTGCCATACACTTTCTAGCTTTGCCACATGCCAGCTGGGTGGTAAGCATAAACTGTAAGCCTCCGAGCCTCAGTGCTGGTGTCTACAGAGAGAGGCACTACTGCTTACCATCAGCAGTTATTCTGAGGATGGAATAAAATCCAGAGTAGGGATCTGGCACAGGCCAGACAGATCCAGTCTTCAGCTTTGACATGCACTGGCCTAGAGGACATCTAGGAGAAGTGTCAGGTGAGGGGTTGGCCTTGGTGAGGTCTGTGAGCACGGGGGTGGGTTACTAACTGAGGCCATCCATCAGCTTTAGGGTACATGCATCTGTTGTAAATCCATAAAATAGAGTCAATAATAGTACTTACAAAGTTGTATGAAGACTAAATGAATTATAAGTCACAGTGTTTGGTTCTGATTTTGTTATTGCTATTAGTTAGCTTTCCTTATGGCTCATCTGGTAAATAATCTGTCTGGAATGCGGGAGACCTGGGTTTGATCCCTGGGTTGGGAAGATCCCCTGGAGAAGGGAAAGGCTATCCACTTCTGTATCCTGGCCTGGAGAATCCCATGGACTGTATAGTCCATGGGGTTGCAGAGTCAGACACGACTGAGTGACTTTCACTTTCATTAGTTAGCTATTGAGGCAAGCTCTCAAGTTCAAGGATTTGGTTGCAGATATCAGAACAGGGGCCTAGAATGGGACTTGGCCTCAAGAAAGAGGCAGAAGACCACAGAAATCTGGGTCCCAGTGAAGGCTGGGACCTCCAGGTCATGCCCAGGCCTGGATGAGTTGTCAGATCTGGGGTGTGTGTGTACGGGGCTACCCTGTGGCTCACTGTCACCACCCCCTTCGTCAGAAGTCTACATTTCCTTTTCTCCTTGGGTGCCAGCCAGAAGGGCCACATTAAAGTCCCCACACCCGGGACACCTACTTCCCAGGAAGCTTTCCACTGGACTCCCACATGGCCATGCTCAGCAAGGAGCAGGCCGAGCTCTGTGGACAGAGGTGATGTCCAAGAAGGGGACCTTTCATCCTCCTAAGAGCTTCCCACTAGAGGATACTCCTTTCTTCACTGGAGGGGCTGTGTTAGGAGAGGCTGTGGGGGCTGCCAGCCAGGACTGGGGAGTGAGCCAGCAGCCTCCAGAATGGCCTAGGCTCTGATCTAGCTGGCACGTGTGATAATAACCCTTCTTACCCCAAGCATCTATTTGCATCCATAGATTCATGGAAGAGTAAGAGTTGGGGTGGAGTGAGGGGACCCAAACCTTTAACTGTTCACAACTGAGGTTATACATTCAGAGTTGTGTCTGCTGGACCAATGGAAGGGGCAGTGGAAGCCAGGATGCTGGGGAACAGAGGGGTCCCCAAGAGAATTCATCACAAGGGGCTGAAGAGTTCTGGTGTTGAGGGCTGGCTGCTATAGCATGCCTGAGGTTTGGAGGGACAGTGGTTCTGGACACAGGCGTGTGGCTGGTCATCAACCCCTAGAACCCATTGACATCGGGAGCCTAAGTGTTCCCAGAGGGAAAAAGCTGTGTGTTGACTGAAAGAATCATTTCATTTAGTCTCTAACCCTTTGCGAATCAAGCAACACTGAGCTGGGACTCCCTGCTTGTGTGCATGCGTTGCTCAATCGCTTCGGTCGTGTCCGATTCTTTGCAACCTTGTGGACTGTAGCCCACCAGGCTCCTCTGAATTCCAGGCAAGAATTCAGGAGTGGGTGCCATGCCCTCCTCCAGGGGATCTTCCCAAACCGGGAATCAAACCCAAGTCTCTTATGTCTCCTGCATTGGAAGGCAGGAAGTTCCTGGGAACACTGGGACGTTCCCTCCTACCTGAATCTGAACATAATGCCAATCAAAGGTAAGTTCTTCTCACCCTGAAGGAGAATGCTGAGTACTTAGCATAGTACCAGCTTCAAACTAAGTGCTCCAGGGACTTCGTGGTGGTTCAGTGGTTAAGAGTTTGCCTTCCAATGCAGGGGATGTGAGTTCAATCCCTGGTTGAGGAACTAAGATCCCACATGCTGCAGGGCAACTAAGCCTGAGCCCCACAACTAGGGAGCCCATGGGCTGCAATGAAGACCCAGAGCAGCAAAAAAAAAAAAAAAAAAGTAGGTTCTCCACAATACTTGGTTAAAGTAATAAGATACCATACCCCTCCCCCTAACCTCATTTATTGGAGGGTTTTGTCATAGCAAAGTTGGAAAGCAATCAAGGGAATGAAAACACAGACCTATTCATGGGTGAGCTACCCGCCAGGGCTCCCAGGTGCAGGGAGGGGGTTTGCAAAGGATTGAATCCCTGTTGGCAGACAGGTTCTTGGAACTAGCAATATTTGGGTGTTGTTAGTGCCATTCGACCCACTCCAGTGTTCTTGCCTGGAGAATCCTGGGGACGGGGGAGCCTGGTGGGCTGCCGTCTCTGGGGTTGCAGAGTCGGACACAACTGAAGCGACTTAGCAGCAGCAGCAGTGCCATTCGGTGGAGAAGGCAATGGCACCCCACTTCAGTACTCTTGCCTGGAAAATCCCATGGATGGAAGAGTCTAGTAGGCTACAGTCTATGGGGTTGCTCAGAGTCGGATGCGACTGAGTGACTTCACTTTCACTCTTCACTTTCATGCATTGGAGAAGGAAATGGCAACTCACTCCAGTGTTCTTGCCTGGAGAATCCCAGGGACAGGGGTGCCTGGTGGGCTGCTGTCTATGGGGTCGCACAGAGTCGGACACGACTGAAGCGACTTAGCAGCAGTAGCAGCAGCAGCAGTGCCACTCATACCCACAGGCTGGTGTAGAAAGGGCTCTCTCAGTGTTTTCTGATGAAGAGTGGTGTGCCAACTGGTGAGATGAGATCCAAGTGACAGCAATGAAAATCATTTGTCCACACTGCTAAAGCATCACACGTTCGCAGCTCAAGGGCTCTTCACATTTCTGTTCTCTTTCCCGCCGGGCTTCCTGATGCACTGAGCCAATCGTATTCATGTGGCTCCTGATGTCCGGGCCAGGGTCCCCTAGTGAGGAAGGATCAGGGAGCCTGCCAGCATCTGGAGTATGGGGATTGTCTCTGAGGAGACTTGACAGTCCAGATGGGTCACAAGGTGTTAAGTAATTGACCCTCCTTTCCCATCGTCTGGTTCCCAGTCCCCTCATGGTCTTCCCCCTCTCCTCCTCAGCAGTGTAAGATCAAAGACTGTCAATTATCCATTCACACTTGAGTGGAGCACACTTCAGCCCGGGCTGCTGGGCATCTCGGTCTCAGAGTTGCCAAGGGTGAAAACCCACATTTTCGGGACCAGCAGCTCTGTGCAGTCCCAGCCCTGAGATCTGGAGCCAGCCCTGCCTGAGCCCTGGCCTTCCCACCTCTCTGATTTCCTCCCTGACTTTGCCTTGTCCACATTTCCCTGCCCCACTTTATCCCTGAGGAAGCACATTTGTTGCTGTGGTTTAGTCACTAAATCGTGTCCAACTGTTTTGTGACCCCATGGACTGTAGCCTTCCAGGCTCCTCTGCCATGGGATTTCCCAGGCAAGAATACTGGAGTGGGTTGAGATTTCCTTCTCTAGGGGATGTTCCTGACCCCCAGGATCCAACTTGTGTCTCCTGCATTAGCAGATGGATTCTTTACCACTGAGCCATCTGGGAAGCCCAGTATCAATGTTACCACCTCCTAGCCAGGTGGGCATGGCTGTGGGCTCCAGGGACTCCCAGGCTATCCCTTTGGGTGGGAGCAGGGAGCCTGTGTGTTTAGAGAAGTGCCTAAGATATGCCAAACACCGGACCAGTAGCCCTGTTAACAATCACTACAGCAAATATTTGTTGGATGTGCCCCACGTGTCAGACATTCCTTTTAGCATTTTTTATGTCACATCCCTATTGTGCCTGAAGCTTCCCTGATGGCTCAGACTGTAAAGAGTCTGCCTGCAATGTGGGAGACCCAGGTTCGATCCCTGGGTCGAGAAGATCCCCTGGAGAAGGAAATGGCAACCTACTCCAGTATTATTGCCTGGATGGAGGAGCCTGTAGGCTACAGTCCATGGGGTCACAAAGAGTAGGGCAGGACTGAGCAGCTTCACTTTCACTTTCCTGTTATGCCCACAGCAACCCTGGGGGAGAGGTACTGTTTCTACTCTGATTTTACACATGAGGAGACTGAAGCACACGGAGGTCAAATGACTTGCCGAAGGCCATACAACTTGCAAGTAGCCAAGCTGAGATTTGAGTCCAAGGATCTGATACCAGGGTTTGTACAGTGCGCCATTATGTTAAAGCATTTTTTTGTTGTTGTTGTTGTTTGTTTGTTTAACTGTGTGGGCTTTTCATTGCAGTTCTTGGGCTCTAGAGCACAGGCTCAGTAGATATGGCACATGAGCTTGATTTCCTACCGGCATATGGGATCTCAGTTCCCCAACCAGGGACTGAACCTGAGTGCCCTGCATTGGAAAGTGGATTCTTAACCACTGGACCACCAGGGAAGGCCCCATTTATCCTGACATTGACCTCATGTACAGATGGGGAAGCCAAGGTCTTGAGAAGATAGGTGACTCATTCTAGGCCAAGTAGCTAGTGAGTGGCTGAGTCAAGCTTTGAATCCGAGATATTCTAATTCAGAATCTACATTCTCTGTACCTCCCTGCCTGAGACTGGCGGGTCAGCTGTCAGCTGACATTCTAGACACCCTGATGAAGGGAAGGATGGAAGAGACGCACTTGCAGACCCAAGGAGACTCAGTCTGGGTGCTGGGTGGGGGCGGGGCAGCAGGGAGCCCTGGATGAGAGATCTAGGGTCTGGAATTTCCTGAGCGTGACTTTCAGCACGCACGCCTGTGATACGGATTCTGTGTAATGCCACCCTCGTTCAGAGATTCAGAAGAACAGACAAAGGAGAAAAACATAAGCGCTTCTCTGAGCTGTTGCTTACCAATGAGATTCTCTCACCGAATAGCAGAATTATCATAACACACAGCACCCACATGTGGCTGATTAACTTTGTTGTAAGTTTCGTTTGATTACACCAGGAAGGTCTGTCCCTGACTCCACTCGCAGCTGTATGGCTGCTTGCTTATAACCGAAAAATAGAAGTAGAGGGACCAGTAGGGTCTGGGAACATCAGATAATGGGGTTGGTGCTCTAAGAGCACCTTCATCAACGAAGCCATTTGTGCGGCCCCATCCAGCACGCTGAGCCACTGTGTACATCATCTTAATGGAGCATCACAGCAACCTGGCGCTTTCTTCCCATGGAGCAGTGGTCAGTAGCTTCTGGCTATTCACAGAGGGTGGGGAGGAAGGGGGAGAGGATGGCGACAGTGTTTGGTTTACATAAAAACCATGAATGTGTGGATCAGAGGGTGTGTGTTTCATTTTTAAGACAAATTAAAAAACCCAATCTTATGCCTGAACCTGAAAAGTACTAATCTTATTTATGGCCTTTTTTTTTTTTTTTTTTTGAGTGCTTGCTATATGCTGGGCACTGTGCCATGCATTTACTCTACAGAGCAACCTTATCAAGCAGGGAAAAACAGTAACCTCATTGTACAGGTAAGGAAAGTGAGGCTGGGCCAGGTGAAGGGAGCTGCCCTACTGGTGCAGCCAGTGAGGGAAGGAGCTAGGATGTGCAGTCAGGCCATCTGGTGCCGGAGCCGCCGCCCCCTTTCTCGCAGGGTTGTTCTGCAGGGACCCTGATTTCCCCTGTGTGGTGGGCAGTGGGAATGAAAGGTCCTCTGGAAGGAGGGTCCTCTGACCCTTTATCCTGCCCTTTCCTCTTCTCTAAGATTTCCTGGGACTCCCCTGGTGGTCCAGTGGTTAAGAATCCACCTTCCAATATCGGAGACACGGATTCGATCCCTGCGAACTAATATCCTATGTGCCGAGGAGCAACTAGAGAGCCTGCAGCTGCACCTAAGACCCAACCCAGCCAAATAAGTAAATACATAAAATAAAATAACGTTTCCTGATCCATCTCACAGGCTGATTGTGGGTGAGGGGGTGTGTGTAACTCCTTGTTAGCTGGGAAGCACTGTTACCTGTTCGTGGCTAGGAGTAGTGGTGAGCCAGGCAGAGGGGGAAATATTTTCAAGAAGAGACAAGCCTGGACAAGAGGGCACAGGTGGCCTGAGACGTGTGGCCCAGGTGTTCAGCCTTGGCATATGCTTTTCCCTTGGCTGGGAATGCCCCCTCCCTGCTCTTCTCATGACTGGGTCTTTTGAAACTTTCGGCTGTCAGCTTAAATGTCATCTTCTCAGAGAGACCTTCTCCCTTCCTACCCATGCTAGACCTGCCTGAGCCCCTACCTTGGCCAGACCTGGGGGCTTCCCCTGGCTCCTCCACTTCATCCCAAAGCTCCCTACAAGATCCAGCTCTGCCTGTGTATGAATTATTCAGGTAGAGGCCGAGGGCTCATTATGGGGACAAATATTCCAGCAAAAGTCATCTGACTGGAGCAGAGAGAGTAGGGTGGCATTTATTGTCAGGAAGCGATTTCCCAAGGTAATTAAATGCTCACACTGTGTGTGTATGTGTGTGTTGGGAAGATGTATTTTATCCCTGTGCCCCTTCCAGGGTCCTAAATCTAGTGTGTGTCACATCTTGGTCTAAATAGCACCACCCTTCTCCTGACTTGGGGGAGGAGGGGTGGTGTCGATTCATGTTTTTGATTAAAAAAGAGAAGAATCAGAGTCTCAGCGAGGTTTCCTGAGAGATGGCGGGAGCGGCAGGGTCGAGGAGAGCTGATTATGTAGATATGTTTTAGCTCTCAGCTGGGGATGGATGGCTTCCATAAACCCACCGGGGGGCTCAGAGCCCTGCTGTGTTTGCTGACTCCAATGCAGCTGGAGCCATTTCTCAAGTTCATGGAGCAAGGGGATGAGCAGGTGCACAGGAGGAGGGGCTACCTGTCAGGTGGGGGGCCCTGTGGGGTGGGGAAGAGTTGTGAGAAGGGCCCTTTTGCTTCTGGAACACATATTCAGCCTCTGTGCCCACAGATGCCTACCTCTGGGCGACACTCTGGTGGACAGATTCTAACCTGGCCTCTGCTTTAGACATGCTCCGTAGCCCTGAGCTGGTCCTCTTGTCCTTCTGCATTTGGATTTTCAGGCTGCAAAGCTAGGTGAAGCTTTGGAGGTAGGTGGTGGTGATGGTTGTACAACAATGTGAGTGTACTTAATACCACTGAACTGTACACTTAAAAATGGTTAAAGTGGAAAATTTTTATTATGTATATTTTAACACAAAAATTCTAAAAGAAAAATCAGGGGAATCTGTAGTTTTCTTCTGGTCTTAGTGTTTTTTTGATTAATGATCTTGGATTCCAAGAAATGCCAGGGGATATATCTTTATTCCAAGAACAGGCTGTGTGACCTCTGCTAAGTCCATTTCCCCCTATGATTCCACCTCCTTTGGTGGGGCAGAATGGCTTTTCCAGACCTGGCCAATGGCTCCCCCTCACTCTTTTCTGTAAGTTTCTTGCCTCGTCCCTGATGCTTGTCCCCTCTCCAGAGCCTGCACACATCTGTAACTTTGGTTCCCCCACCATCACTTATCTGAGCCTCTAGTGGCTTCTAGAAGCTGAGTGGGACCTCTGTTTGGCTGTTAGCTGAGCCATTGAAAATTTCATGGATAATTTAGGAACACAAATCATACAAGAGGTTGGAAGCTCTGGATTTATGAAGAAAAATGAGTCAAACTTGACGATTTATGAGCAGCTCAGAATAGCAGCATGGTGGGAGGAGGGGAAAGCTGGAGTACTGGTCTGAAGGGCTGGGGGTACAGCTGCAGGAGGCAGAGGTGCCAGTAGGGTTGGAGAGAGCATAGGGAGCCTGAACCTTAGCACCCAGACTGCTAGTTTTGTGAGAACTTTTCTGTGCCCTGGACAAATGGAGCAAATGGTGTTCAGTGAGGGGGCAGGACTGATCAGGCATCGGAGGGAGGGGCCGGCCCATAAATCCTAACTGGGTCTCCCTGTGGCCTGGCCTTGTCTGGGTACCCCAGAGAAGGGAGATGAAGGCAAGTGGGGGCGGGGCGCATTCTCCAGCCTTGGGGGCAGTGCACTAGACCAGAATTGAGAGGCTTATCTGGTCTTCCAAGGGAACAGAGAAGGAGAGAGAGATGCCTCCTCTTATCCCACAGGCTTCATTTTGAGGTCCCAGGTGGGACCTCAGGTGAAGGTGATGAGATACTACATATAAATCCAATCCCAGCATCCCAGAGAGACATCCCAAATGCCACTGCAAGGTCAAAGCCCCAGAAATTTTGTGGGTCCCAGTAGAGGTGGGGTGCACGAGAATCTGACTTTGCTCCCAGGGCTGACCACTAGTGTCTTTTCCCCGCCACGTCCCAGCTTGGCTCCACCTTGTGTCCCATCTCCTCCACTTCGGATGGACTCCAAGGATTGAATTCAGAGGCACATGATCTAATAAAAATGGCTGTGTCTGAGGATCAGGGATGGAGAGAGTAGGGATGAGCCCCAAGTAGACATTGCTTGTCTGGGCATCATGGAAAAATTTCACATCACCCCTTAAGGCTCATCCAGTTTCCTCATCTGGAAAGTGGGAATGGCATTCCTTTCCAACAGCCCCTCTTATATACTTACTCATACAACTCCTAAACTTAAATAAAATTATGGATGAATATGTGCTTGTAATCCTCTAAGATATTATGTCAAGGTGGTAGATTCTTTTATTAATTTTCTATGGATATCAACCTCAATCACCTCTCCTTCCTGGACTTTAGATTCCTCAAGTCTGTGAAGAGATTAGACTGAGCCAACTCTCAGTCCCTTCCAATGTGAACGGCATCTAATGCTATGGATATCTTGGTATCTCAGTTCCTAATCAACACCTTCCTCACTGAGGGTAGGGATTTTAGGGTCCGGATCTTGGAGGAGGCAGGACTTTGTTCAAAAAGACAACTTAATAAAATGACTTTTAGGTAGGGGGCCTTGTGGCTTTCTCTTAATCTCTTCCAGGGCCCTATTGAAGATAGGACTAGATGTGTGCATTCTTGGGACATAGATGGGTGAGGCTGTCTCTTAGAATGTATCAGAAAGGTTTCCCCAGAACTCAGGTTGTACACTACAGAACATTCCCATTTTAAGAACCGAAGCAATAGAATGTGAAGGGGCTTAAAGACTGCTAAGTTAAGGGTGAAGATACACTGTTGACTTGGGAGTCATTATTTAGAGCCAACAAAGAGTTACTGAGTCATACTATGTACAACATGCTGTTCTAGGCACTTTCGTATTCATTTTTTTTTTTCATTTGGTTTCACAGTAATTATGGGAGGAAAGCAATGCTATTGTCATTTGGTAGATGAGAAAACAGAAGCTCAGAGAAGTACAGGAGCACAGGAGCTGTCCAAGCTCACATGGCTGGGAGTGGTGGAGCTGGGACTCAAACCCAGGTCTATCTGACCACAGAGTCAGAGCTTCCTCTGAAAAGTGACTTCTTATTCCAGGCTTGCTTGAAAGAAGTTATTTATTTATTCATATACTTTTGGTTGTGTTGGGTCTTAGTTGCAGCATGCACGCTCTTTGTTGTGGCCTGCCTGCTCAGGAGTTGTGGCTCGAGGAGTTAGTTGCCCTGTGGCACATGGGATCTTAGTTCCCCTACTAGGGATTAAACCCGTATCCCCTGCATTGGAAAGCAGATACTTAACCACTGGATTATCAGGGAAGTCCCCTTTGTTTTACCAGTGCATTTAGGTGGTTTTCAAATATCTTATCCAGATTTAATCGTTGCTATGTGTGGGAGGGTAAGTCAGAAAGGAGCCACCTGACCATCATGGGAAGTATTGTTCTACTTTTGAGCACCTGTTTCCTCTAATAGCTCTTACTAGACAGGGTCTGTTCTTAAAGCTATACCAGGCCTGGCAGTCTGGGAATCTAGTATTTAACTTATCAGATCAGATAAGATCAGTCGCTCAGTCGTGTCTGACTCTTTGTGACCCCATGAATCGCAGCACGCCAGGCCTCCCTGTCCATCACCAACTCCCGGAGTTCACTGAGACTCACTTCCATCGAGTCAGTGATGCCACCCAGCCATCTCATCCTCTGTCGTCCCCTTCTCCTCTTGCCCCCAATCCCTCCCAGCATCTGAGTCTAGTAGGTATTTTGGAGAAGGCAATGGCACCCCACTCCAGTACTCTTGCCTGGAAAATCCCATGGACGGAGGAGCCTGGTAGGCTGCAGTCCATGGGGTCACTACGAGTCAGACGCGACTGAACGACTTCCCTTTCATGGTTCACTTTCATGCATTGGAGAAGGAAATGGCAACCCACTCCAGTGTTCTTGCCTGGAGAATCCCAGGGACGAGGGAGCCTGGTGGGCTGCCGTCTATGGGGTCACACAGAGTTGGACAAGACTGAAGCGACTTAGCAGCAGTAGGTATTTACACTAAGACAAGAATGTATTGTCACTGGTTTTGGAAATGTGCACCCGTGTTCACGACAACCTTCCGGGTGGCTTTGCCTCAAGTGCTTCTTTCCCTCAGTACCACCTTCCTTGGCAAGGATCACTTCCAGACTACAAAGGGCATCCAACCTCAGGGTTCCCTTCCAGGTGCTGTCAGGTGGGGAGGTGGAGGGCCAGGCTCTGTCCTTCTCAAAAGCACACTCTTGGCAAAGTCTCCATTAGGAGGCGAAGAGGGGTCAGGAGGGAGAAGGAGCCAGATTCTCCTACTCACCAATGCTATCCAAGTCTATACCTCTTTAGACTCTGCCTTAGGGAGTTTGTCAGATGGCCACCACCTGTCCAGGTTCCTCCAGATACTTTTAGGGGCTGCAGGTGTGTGCCAAGGACTGGAGAAAATTGGCTCTTCCCCTAGTTCCTTTTCTCTTTTGTTGGTGGTATCAGAGAGGCCAGAGCCTGATGGCAAAATCCATGTGTTTATAGAAATGTTGCTTCTTTGTAGAGGGGTTGTTTTTCTCTCCTTTTCTTCTTAAAAACAAAAACAAAAAACAAAAAAACTAAACTAAAAAACCTTGTGTGTTTAGACATGAAGCCAAAAAGAGAAATGTCCCTTTGATGGCTGGGAATTATTGTTTTAAAGGCTTTATTTAAGCCGCTCTTAACAAAACTCAAACATCTGGCTTGCGGCGCCTGTGTGCCAACTTTCAGCTTGCACGGAATGCGGGAAGATGGCAGGCACCCAGGCTGGAGGGAAAGAAGGCGAAGCCCTCTGTGGTCTGCCTGGCTGCCGTGCTGGTTGTGGCTGCCGTGGCCACTGCCTGTACTGCGCCTCCTCTGTGGGCCAGGGGCAGGGGACGGAAACCACCTTCTTGAGTGTGTCTTCACGTTTGAATCATTTAGCTAAGGGAGATGCACCTATGCTCAGCTTTCAGGGTTTAAAATCTAAGAATCAGGACCAGCCTCAAAGAAGCAGGGCTGGCAGGAAAGGGAAGGAGGGTTGTATTTATCTATCACATATTCGGTGCCGGGGATTTCATATCCATTGTCAGGTTCAGTTCTTGTAGCAAATTCGTGAGGTTGATGTCCTTTCATTCCAGATAAGAAAACTGAAGTTATAACTCGCTGAAGTTGACTCCACTGGAAAGTGTCAGAGTCCAGAGTTGATCTCAAGGCTGGTGCCTCTAGAGTCTAGGTTTCAGCCATTGTCTCTGGCTGCTTCTCACATAAGCCCTAAAGCCTGGCTTCTCAGAGCAACATGCTGTCTTCCTCTTCTAACGAGCTCGGGGCTGTTCTCTGACCGTCACGGGAGAATAGGGAGGGGCTTCTCACTGTAAGTGACTTTTCTGGTGATGCAAAGCAACATACACTGTTCCAGGTAGGAATTCTGGCTTTGCCCACCAAGAGCTGTGTGATGTTGAGTAAGTTACCAAACTTCTCTGAGCCTGAGATGTCTCAGGTGGGGATGACTAACCATTGAAAGGATCCCAACCAGAAATGCATGTAAAAGCCCATGGCTCTGGGCCTGATGCAGACGAAGTGCTTAGCAGGTGCTAGTCTCGCTTCTCCTTCTCTCCAGCTGTGAGAGGTCCTGAGCCAGAGGTCAGAGAGTCCTAGGAAAGCAAGGGAGGTTGGCATAGGAGGCACTTGGAGGGACTCCAGCTTTGTGCAATGCTTGGTCAGAGGGGGCCAGTGTCCAGTTTAGTCAGGGGGCTGGGTGAAAGGGTGAGAGGCTCCATGGGAGGCTGCCTGCGTGGGTCTCTTACCTGGTGGGCCTTAGAGCCTGGAGGTCCTCCTGCTGGAAAGGTCCCTCCATAACCTCATCAGGTTCCAGCTTTCACACTTTATAGGCAGGGAGATTGAGACCAGAGAAGAAAGGACCTTGGCCAAGGCTCTTGAGCAGAGAGGAGGCAGAACTGGCGCTTGGCCTCGGTTCTTCAGCTGCGGAGCCAGAGCCGGGTCAATGAGGATGAGTGGAGGATGGCGCGGCCTGAAGGCCCCAGGGCTATCGCCCCTCAGGAGCTGGATGGCTCCTGGGACCCTGTGGCTCTTACCCGAAGCCAGTAGGGGTGGAACGATAAAGAATGCCAGTGTGCCTCCTGCTGACGCACCGCCCAGCTGACTGTGAGCATCCGTTTGCCAGCGCTCTGATCACTGTGTGGGCGGAAACTGCCCATTCGTATTTCACACCCAGGGTCTCGGCACAGCCAGGCAATTAGGATGCCCACGAGCAGAATCTCCTGCAGCTGCCTCTGAATGTACTCGGGAAAGTGTTCTCTTTTCTTGAGCCTCAGTGCTTCCAGCTGTAAGATGGAGGCAAAGGACTTGCCCTGGAGGATAGGAGCAATGGACGAATTCCTAAATGATGCTTCAGAGGCCCTGGTAGTTAAATCAGATAGATATAGAGCAACCCTGTCATGAGTTGCGCATTTGATCTTCTTCTCCTCACTTTCCGAGCCCTTCCCTTCCCCCTTTTTCTGTCTTCCTCTTTCCTTTCATGACATTTGAGCGTCAGAGAAGCCTGGGATAGTGGCAGAAGCCTGGACTGGGCGGTGGGACTGGGCAATGGAATTATATAAGAAAGGGGGGAGTTTATTTGGAGAATTTCTTGGCACTCCCAGGAACTGGGGGAGGCATAAGAAAGAATAAAAATAAAGTACAGTAAAGAAAAAAGTGGCCATCAGATCAGAGCCAAGCCCCAGGAGAGCTGGAGGAGGGGAGTCTAAGGGGAAGTTGGGTTTTCAGGTATTAAAAGCCAGGCTGAGTTTGAAGAGACCCCAGCTGGGGACAGGGAATTCTGTGTCCTTTTCCATCGAAACCCCACCTCGGAGTCCTATCATCCAGGATTACCTCCAAGGAACCCAGGGAACCAGACAGAGGCTGCTCTGGCTCCTGCTGGCCAGGACCCACTCTGGACCCTGTGGGGTCTGTGTCCCAAGTCGGGGAGGGGACCTGCTCTGCTGACACTTGACAGGAGGTATTTGTGTGTGGTCTGTGCTTACTACTTGGTTGCTCAGTCGGGTCCAACTCTCTGTGAGCCCGTGGACTGTACCTCCCCAGGCTCCTCTGTCCATGGGGATTCTCCAGGCAAGAATACTGGAGTGGGTTGCCATGCCCTCCTCCAGGGGATTTTTGTGGTCTAAATCTGCAAAAAAAAAAAAAAAAAAAAAAAAAAAATCCAAATGTTTTGGCACCAGAGACCAATTTTGTGGAAAACAATTTTTCCATGGACCAGGTTCAGGAAGATGGTTTCAGGATGATTCAAGCGCATTACATTTACTGTGTACTTTATTTCTATGATTACTACATCAGCTCCACCTCAGATCATCAGGCATTGGATCCCGGAAGTTGGGGACCCCTGGCCTAGATCCCAAGGCAGCATGTCCCAGTGTGGCTGCCCATGGGATCCTCTAGCACTTGGTCCGCTCTGTTCTTGGCACCCTGTTCCCACTGGTGAATTGATCGGGGGAATCCTTTCTTCCTGAGAACTGCAGTGTCTCAAAGACAAGGACTCTGTCACGTTCACTGGGGTATCCCTAAGCCACTAACCTACCTGTGGCTGATCAAAATCAAGGCTGAGGTGGTGTGGAAAAGCTGAGAAAATAAAGAGGTTCAAGTCGGTCAAGTCTGAGTTCGAATTCACGTTCTGGCACCTTTGAGCTGCGTGTCCATCAAAGGTCAGATTCCCCTAGTAGCGTGTTCTGCAACCTAAGTCTGTGTGGGAGGTTTCTCAGGGTGTGTTCTCAGGGAGAGTACTGTAAGGGAGTGAGGGCAGCAGAGTGGAGCAGAGGGGGAAACTGAATCACGGTGCCATTCTAACAGAGGCCTCAGCTGCTGCCGGGGGAAGTCCTGGGGCTGGAGTGGCCCCTGAGGGTGAGCCCAGATTGAGAGGGAGGAGCCAGATCTCTGTACCCTCATTGTCCAGTCATTGGATATGGGCTCCCAGGGAAGGGGTTGGAGGCTCTGACATGGTAGCTTTAGGCTGAGGGCAATGCCTGGAGCAGGACCAACTGTGAACCTCAATTGTTACCAGTGTTGGCCTCTGGGGGAGTGGCATCTCAGTCCTGGAGGGACAGCATGGATCGCAGTGACCTCGAGTAAGCTGCTTAGCCTAACTGAGCCTCAGTTTCTACAATCGTGAGACGGAGGCCATGAATTTATCTGTCCAGCACCTCTTTCCGGTGCTGGGAAATGTGGCAGCAAACAAGACAAATGTAAATGCAGGAGCTTACGTTCTAGCTGGAAAGAGAGAGGACTAGAGTCAGAGGGGGCTAGGTTGTACGGACTCCTTAAAGTTTCATGAAGGAAACCTAAGGCAGAAAGAAGACAGACTGCTGAGTTGAGGCGTTCTCTACTTTATACATGGAAGGCAGAGCAGGAACCTGGAGGGAATGGAGGGTGCCATGACACCATCTAGGTCAAGGTTTCTCAACCTTGACACTACTGATGTTTCAGATGGGATAATTCTTTTTTTTTTAAATAATATTTTTATATTAAAAATTTATTCATTTTTGGCTGCCTTGGGTCTTTGTTTTGGTGAGAGGGGGCTGCTCTTCGTTGTGGTGTGCAGGCTTCTCATTCTCTTGTTGCAGAGCACGGGTTCTAGAGGGTGGATTGAGAAGTTGTGGCAAATAGGCTTAGTCGTCCCTAGGCAAGTGGGATCTTCCTGGACCAGGGATCAAACCTGTGTCCCCGGCATTGGCAGGCGGGTTCTTAACCACTGGACCACCAGGGAAGTTGTTGGATGGAATAACCCTTTGTTGTGGGGGACTGTCCTGTGCATCGCTGGATGTTTAGCAGCATCTGTGGCCTCTACCCACCAGATGTCAGTAGCATCCTCTATCCAGCGGTAACAGCTGAAAATGTCTCCAGACTGTATCCTTTGGGAAGTCCCCTGCTTGAGGACTACTGGTCTACAAGAAGAGATTTCTAGGCATGGGGGATGATAAATGCAAAGGCCCAGAGCTGAGAATGTGCTTGGGACATCCATGAAACAGCGAGGAGACCAGTGTGACTGGAGTGGAGTGGGCTGGAGGGAGATAGGGGGCAGAGGGATGGAGAGATGGCAGCTCATGTAGGACCTTGTAGGCCAATGTCAGGATCTAGGCTTTGACTCGAAGTGAGAAGGAAGCGCTTGGAGGGTTTTGCACAGAGAAATGATATGATCTGGCTTATGATTAAAGTGAATTCCTCTGACTGCTCCTTCACAGTGGTGATGGAAGATTAAAGATGAGGTTTCTGACATGCCACGGGGGCTCAATACATGAGCCTGTCATCCTCAAGAACAGGTGAGGTGCACCCTTGGTGTGCATTTGATGTCATTGTGCACTGTGGCTACCATCCCATCCCAGCTATATATTGAATAGATACGTGTTTGTGACTCAGGCCTAGATGAGGACCCAAGAATGTTAAGAGCTAGAAGGGACTTTCAGGTGAGCAGAACCTACACCAGTGATTTGAGAGAAAAATACTGAGCTTTGAGAGGCGATGTGACCTGGACACAGTCACCCCTGCGTCAGTGGCAGTGCTAGGGTTAAGGTCTGTAAAGCGGCTCTTTGGGAAGGGAAGTCTTTGATGGTGACCTACTTTGCGCTGCCTTGTATGAGTGTTTTTTTTTTTTTTTTAATTAAAAAGAGAGATAAAATTCAAAGACAAGAAAGAAAGTGCTCAAGGCTGGATGGGCTTTTGCACAAATAAACGATTTGACTGGAAAATTAGTCGTAAAATAATAATAGTCAAAAGATGGAAGCCAGGAAGCCAGATCGCCAAATCAGCATCACAGTAGATCCTTTCTGAAGCTGTGGAGCTGCCATGCTGTTTCTGCAAAAGGAGCAGACGGGATGGTTACTGTGAGACCCACTTACAGCCAACTTTGTGTTCTGGGGCTTGAGTGATATTTTTCTGATGAGTGAGTCCCATTCTTAGATGGGAAACAAAGCAGAGGCAACCTTGAGTTTGACCCCATTGGACTAATGATGTTCACTCTGGTGTAGACAGAGCGTGGACACTCGGACCCAGGGATCTGGGCTCTATTAGATCACCACTGTCTGGTTTTGTCACTGTGGTCGAGTTATGAAACATTCTGATGCTTCCATTTCTTCATCTCTTAACCAGGGTCAGTAGTTCCTCCATTTCACCAGAGTGATCTAAAGAGAAAAACACTTCACCTTCCAGTTTCTCAGCCCAGTGCTTTGCCTTAAATGAGTGCCTGATACACATGTGTTGAAAGAAAGTATTTATAGGGAAAAATGAGTTGATGCATGGGAAACATTGAATTGGAGCATAAAGGATTTTTTAAGACTCTCTTAATATTGTTGGGAGAACTCCTGGTCTCTGGTGAGTTGATGGGTTGATTGAGAGGTTTCTTTTGTGCATCCACCTGCCACAGGCCACACTGTATGGAAATTTTCCAAGTGGGAGAGTTTCTCTTCTGTGCCCTGTGGGACTTGCCGAGAGGTGGGTGGTTCAGGGGTCTGCATGTGGGGCAGGGTAGCATATTTCATTGCCAGGGCTTGATACTGGGGCCACTTCTGACTCCTGTGGGGAGGGGGTAGGAGTAAGCATCTTCCTGGGGCTTGGAGACCTGCACCAGTTCCGGCAGGACCACAGGAGACTCAGCACCTGCTCACAATGACTTCCTTGGGCCCTCAAAGGAAGTTTTGGAGCCTGTAGACCTGGGATAGAATCTTGGCTCTGTTTTGGGGCAAGGTGCTAAACATCTGTCTCGGTGGTTTTTTTTTTTTTTTCATGTGTAAAGTGGGATTATTATAAGAAATGAAATAAAAAGTAGACAAATTAGACTTCATAAAAATTAAAAACGTTTGTAGATACTATCAAGAAACTGAAAAGACAGGCTACAGAATGGGAGGAAGTATTTTCAAATCATATATCTGATAAAGAACTTGTATTTAGAATATATAAAGAACTCTTGCTGCTGCTTCTTGGTCGCTTCAGTCGTGTCCGACTCTGTGCAACTCTATGGACTGTAGCCTGCTGGGCTCCTTTGTCCATGGGATTCTCCAGGCAGGAATACTGGAGTGGGTTGCCATGCTCTCCTCCAGGGGATCTTCCCAACCCAGGGATTGAACCCAGGTCTCCTGCATTACAGGCAGATTCTCTACTGCTGAGCCACCAGGGAAGCCCAAAGAACACTTACAACTTAAAAATAAAAAGAGGCAAATGACCCAGTTAAAATGGGCAAAGGATCTGAATAGACATTTCTCCAAAGAAGATGTGCAAGTGGTCACAAGTGCATGAAAAGATGCTCAACATCATGAACCATTAGGGAAGTGCCAATCAAAACCACAATGATAAACCACTTTATAATAGTCGGATGACCATAATTGTAAAAGACAGATGGTAACAAGTGTTAGTGAGGATGTGAAGGAATCGGAATACTCATACACTGATAGAATGTAAAGTGATACAGCCACGGTGGAAAAAGTTTGGGAGTTCCTTAAAAAGTTGAACATGAGTTATCTGTTTTACGTATCTATGATTCTGCAATTTCACTCTCCTGTACACACGAGAAATGAAAATGTGTCCACACAAAAATTTATACACAGATTTTCATAGCAGCATTATTCTTCTTTCATTTCAGTTCAGTCACTCAGTCATGTCCGATTCTTTGTGACCCCATAGACTGCAGCACGCCAGGCTTCCCTGTCGATCACCAACTCCCAGAGTTTACTCATCTCACGTCCACTGAGCCGGTGATGCCATCCAACCATCTCATCCTCTGTCGTCCCCTTCTCCTCTCACCTTCAATCTTTCCCAGCATCAGGGTCTTTTCAAATGAGTCAGTTCTTTGCATCAGGTGGCCAAAGTATTGGAGTTTGAGCTTCAACATCAGTCCTTCCAATGAACACTAGGACTGATTTCCTTTAGGGTGGACTGGTTGGATGTCCTTGCAGTCCAAGGGACTCTCAAGAGTCTTCTCCAAAACCATAGTTCTAAAGCATCAATTCTTTGGTGCTCAGCTTTCTTTATAGTTCAACTCTCACATCCATACAAGATGACTGGAAAAACCATAGTCTTGACTAGACAGACCTTTGTTTGCAAAGTAATGTCTCTGCTTTTTAATATGCTATCTAAAAGGCTGATCATAACTTTTCTTCCAAGGAGTAAGCATCTTTTTATTTCATGGTTGCAGACACTATCTGCAGTGATTTTGGAGCCCCAAAATATAAAGTCTGCCACTGTTTCTACTGTTTATCCATCTATTTGCCATGAAGTGATAGGACCAGATCCATGATCTTTGTTTTCTGAATGTTGAGCTTTAAGCCAACTTTTTCACTCTCCTCTTTCACTTTCATCAAGAGGCTTTTTAGTTCTTCTTCACTTTCTGCCATAAGGGTAGTGTCATCTGCATATCTGAAGTTATTGATATTTCTCCTGGCAATCTTGATTCCAGCTTGTGCTTCTTCCAGCCCAACGTTTCAAACTCATGATGTACTCTGCATGTAAGTTAAATAAGTACGGTGACAATATACAGCCTTGACATACTCCTTTTCATATTTGGAACCAGTCTGTTGTTCCATGTCCAGTTCTAACTGTTGCTTCCTGACCTGCATACAGATTTCTCAAGAGGCAAGTCAGGTCGTCTGGTATGCCCATGTCTTTCAGAATTTTCCACAGTTTGTTGTGATCCACACAGTCAAAGACTTTGGCATAGTCAATCAAGCAGAAATAGATGTTTTCCTGGAACTCTCTTGCTTTTTCCATGATCCAGCGGATGTTGGCAATTTGATGCATGGTTCTTCTGCTTTTTCTAAAACCATATTGAACATCTGGAAGTTCATGGTTCATGTATTGCTTAAGCCTGGCTTGGAGAATTTTGAGCATTACTTTAGTAGCATGTGAGATGAGTGCAGTTGTGCGGGAGTTTGAACATTCTTTGGTATTGACTTTCTTAGGGATTGGAATGAAAATTGACCTTTTCCAGTCCTGTGGCCACTGCTGAGTTTTCCAAATTTGCTGGCATATTGAATGCAGCACTTTCACAGCATTATCTTTTAGGATTTGAAGTAGCTCAACTGGAATTCCATCACCTCCACTAACTTTGTTCATAGTGATGCTTCCTAAGGCCCACTTGACTTTACATTCCAGGATGTCTGGCTCTAGGTGAGTGATCACACCATCGTGATTATCTGGGTTCCCAGATTATGCTACTTGTTTTATTATTAACTTTATATAGGAGGGACTTACTGGTGGTGCAGTGGTAGGACTCAGTGCTTCTACTCTGGGGAGCACGGGTTGTATCCCTGGTTGGAGAACTAAGATCCTGCGAGCTGCACATTGGGGCAAGAAAAAGAAAAAAAAAAATCAGAACATTATATAGGAGCTAAGGGACTGAGTAGCTAGCACAGTTCCTAACTCAGAGCTGGAGGCCGCCATGTTCGTGCCCGTCCCATTCTTTGTATAGAAAACCTGAGAGGTGCAGAGAAGCTCTCACTGAACCCAGGTCTCTGGTCAGCTCATGCCTCTGGATCTTTCCTGCTCCTGGTGGGAGACCTCCCCTGGCAAGTAGCCAGGGGAAAGATTGGTTCAGGGCCTATTGTTGTTGTTTCATTGCTCATCTGTGTCTGACTCTTTGTGACCCAATGGGCTGTAGCCCACCAGGCTTCTCCGTCCATGGGATTCCCCAGGCCCCATTAAGGGTTAGTAAAACCACAGGCCTTCATGTTTCTCTGGAGAAACTCAAAGGAACATCTGTGGGCTAGAGCCCAGTCTGCCAACCTGTCCCCATTTTGCATCTCCTGTCCCCCTTCCTCACTCAGGTGGAAACTCAGCAATTTTTCTTTTTCTGGGATTACCCAGTAAGGAGCGGAATTATTATTTTTATTAATGGGGCCCCCTGAGCGTTTTCAATTTGAATCTTTCCCTGTAGCCTGAATCTCCCCACCCCAATTTTCTCTTTGTAGTGCAGATTAGCGACTTGGAAGGATATTTTACATTATTTTGCTCCCAGGAGGGATGGGGAAGACAGGGCTGGGTTGGGGGTTGTGGTGGCAGGCTTTGATACCGCAGTGGTAGTTTTAGTGGTTTTAATTCTACCCCCCACCTCTGGTCCAGGACAGAATTGTCATTCGTCCTCCTTCTCCTCCAGCCTGTCTCTGCTCTGCCCCGTCCTTGGGTTCCAAACCGAAGTGGGTGTGGGTGTAGTGAGAGGGAGTTGTGGGGTGGAGGGGAAATGCACCACTTGGGTTCCTTCATTTCCCCAGCCTGAGGTCTAGTATAGACGGGGAGCTTCAGGGTCCTGCTTTCACCCAGGACACATGTGCATGAGAGAGAGAGACTGTGTCTAGTGGATGCTGGTTGTTCTCTGCGGTAACTGCAGCCACAAATGAGCTGCCTCACCTGAGGTCTCACCTCTCCCTGGGGTGGTCTGCCCTCAACAACTGCTCACTGTTGGGAGGGTGGTACAAGAGCTCAGCTCCTTCCTTAGGCAGAAGGAAAACTGTGAAGGGGCTGTCTCAGCCCCATAACTCGCTGTGGGATCTGCTGAGACCTTTGCTGTGACTGTATCACAGTTGAGTCCCTCCTGCTTCCTCTACTCCTGAGATGGACACAAGCAGCCTCTGACATCCAGGAGCTGGCCCCGCACTTACACCCAGGCCCGTTAGATGTAAACCTTCTCACAGAATGCTGGACGAGACCACTCATGACCATAACCACAGGAGGCACAAAATAAGACCACTCTGTAATCTCATCTGAGCAGAACATGACCACTGTCCAAACTACAAAAATACCAAACATCCTCCTATACTGACTAATGTGAATGATGCTGCTTCTTTACCAACCATGGCTGTAGCCTCACTTTGGTCTCCCTCTTTCTAGATTAGATTATTAAGACATCTGATCACAGAACATAATCATAGATGCATATGAAGCATTGAAGAACTCTTGCTTCCTAATAGCCAATTCAGAGCAAAATTGAACCGTCCCCTAAATCATCAAACATGCGTCCAATACCTGTAACTTGTCTTTAGCATCCCCTTACTGAGATGCCTTGGGGCTTCCCAGGTGGCGCTAGTGGTAAAGAACTGGCCTGCCAAAAATGCAGGAGACATAAGAGAGGCAGGTTCGATCCCTGGGTCGGGAAGATCCCCTGGAGAAGGGCATGGCGACCCAGCCTAGTGTCCTTGCCTAGAGAATCCCATGGACAGAGGAGCCTGGTGGGTTACAGTCCATAGGGTCGCAAAGAGTTGGATATGACTGAAGTAACTAAGCACACACACACGCCACCCTGAGTAGGCTTCGTTCAACAACTGACAATGAGGCGGGGAGGATAAAACCCCTGCCCCTCTCCTCAAAGTGGGGTGACCAGAAGACCCTTCCAACTCCAGAACTGTCTTTGGAAATCAAGTGAAGCCTCTGATGCAAGTGCACTGCAACTCGCCTCCTCACCTGCCCGTTTCTGCTGCCTTCACCCTCTCCTCAGGGTTGATCCTGGGGGCACTCCCATGTATTTCTTGTGTGTAAATTCCTGTTTCATTTTCCCAGAGAGCCCAATATTAGACAAGAAAGAGAATGAGAAGAAAGAAGATGTGAAAAGCAGGAGTAGTGGAGGAAAGGGGACGGACCTTCTGAAGATGTGGGTCCCTCTCTGGAACTCCAATGAGGGCCAGATGTTTCAGCCCTCATTTCAGTGCAGAAGGCTCTGCAGAGGGGGAGAACGACCTGCTAAGGGATATAAAAGGGCAGCTCTCCTGTACCAACTAAAAGTGGAACAGTAACAATGGGAAAACAAGAGAGAGTAGTTGGAAATGAAAAATACTAATGTAGAGATAAAATTCAATACAAGTATTGAAAGGTAAAGTTGAAGAAAGTAAAAAAGGAAAGGAAAATAAGAGAAGAGATCAAGAGGAGCAATTCAGAGCTAACGTCTGAGTGATAGTGCTCCACCCAGAGGGGTGAAAATTATCAAGAAATAACGCAAGATAATTTCCTAAAGCTGGAAGACTTGAATCTACATATTGAAAGAACCTGCGAATACTAGACCAGTTGGATAGCCATACGAAAAAAAAAAAAAAGAACTTTAATCCTGACCATATACCATCTACAAAAATTAATTCAGGAGGAATCGTAGACCTAAATGTGAAAAATAAAATGCTATAGTTCCTAGGGGGAAAAAAATAAAACCCTCAGAAGAATAGCTTCATATCTTTGGGATGGGCAAAGATTTCTCAGATAGAATACAAAACCCACTAACTATAAAAGAAAAATCACAAAATTTAGGCCCTATTAAAATTAAGACCTTTTCTTCAGTAGAGATGATACTGAGTGAAAAAGACAAGCCAAAGACTTGGAGAAGTATTTGTAGTACCTATACCCAACACAGAAGGTACCTCTATAGCATATATAAAAATCCTACAAACTCATACAGTAAGAAACTGTAAGAATGAGCAAAAGATTTACAAAATAAGTCAATAAAATAAAACATCAATAAAAGAAGCACAAAATGGTCAATAAATATACTTATAGCTGCTCAATATTATTAGTCATCTGGAAATGCTAACTAAAACCACAATGAAATACTATTATACTCCGCTACCTGTATGGCAAAAATGAAAGGTCTGAAGGTCCTGGTGAGAATGAGGAGCGACTGGGACTCTCAGTCATTGCTGCTGATAGTTTACATTTGTACAAACTCTTTGAAAAGCTGTTTGGCAGCACCTACAAAAATTAAATTGTATGACTACCCAGTGATCCAACAATTCTACTTCTAAATGTAGACTGAAGGGATGTGAATACTTATTTCCACTAAAAAACATACACAATAACGTCACAGAAACATTGTTTATACTGGCTCAAAACTGGGGATAATTCAAAGGTCTATTGCCATTTCTATAAAATGTGGCATATGTACAATGGAATATTATGATCAGTGAAAAAGAATCAATAAACTCTACATGGAACACCATGGATGAATGTCAGAGACATATTGTTAAGCAAAATAAGCCAGGCATAGAAGGATACATACTGTAAAATTTATTCATATGAAACTGACAAAGCTAGTCCATGGCAATAGGAGGAGAGAATAGGGGCTACTTTTGGAAACCTGTCAGACAGGAGAAGGCATGAATGAACTCCTTAGGAACTGGAAATGTTTGTACTTTGATATATATTTCTGTAGTTTACAATATGTAAGTTACAAAACTACATGTAAATTCCAACTTAAAAAGCGATCCATTGAGTCCTCAAAACAATAAAAGAAAAAAGTCCACACTAATTTTGCAAATCACTGTGAGTCAGAAGAACAAGAGGAGAAAGAAATATTCTAGAGATTTCCAAGAGGGGAATCAGGTCCCTTACAAAGCAACGAGAATCAGGCTAGCATCAAACTCTCATTAGCAACACCGGATACCTTTACTGGAAAGGAAAAAAAAAAAAAAGATTTTCAATCTAGGATTTCTGTATCCAGCCAACACAATTGTGCAAATTATAAGGACTCATTCAATTTATCTCCTGTGAATCCTTTTTAAGGATGCAACTTGAGGATGCATTACAATAAATGAAGGAGTAATCCAGGAGGAGAGGAAGACTGGGAAGGCAAGAAGCCATAGATAGAATTCAGAAGAGCAAGGATAAATTCCAGGGTAAGAGCTGTGCACAGGCCTGGAGAGCAACCAGTCCAGACTGAAGCAAGAGGACCAAGAGTCCCAGCAGGCGGGGCGGTGGTGGTCTCCTATGACAAGGGGCACCAGATAGAACACGCATTATTAAGACTTCTAAAAGAACTGGGAATGTAATAAAGACAAGTAGGACAAAAGAATAAAGAAAGGCAACTTGAAACTCAAAATACACACACACACGCACACACACACACATACACACACAGAGTTGTACCTGAAAGAGAACTGTAATTATATATGGTACACTACTTAGCTCTGCAGTGAATTGTCTTTACTTAGGCATAATAATGTGCCTAGTGATTTTCAAATTTTTTAAAAAATATTTCTTTAGTTGACTGTGCCAAGTTTTAGTTGTGGCACGTGATATCTTTGTAGTGGCATGAGAGGCCTTTAGTTGTGGCATGAGAATTCTCAGCTGTGGCATGTGGGATCTAGTTCCCTGACGAGGGACTGAACCCAGGCTCCTTGCATTGAGAGTGCAGTTTTATCTGCTGGACCACCAGGGAAGTCCCTCCATTCTTAGAGTTAATCTGAAAGGCTTCATCTGGTTATGTGTTTAGTTGCTCAGTCGTGTCCAACTCTTTGTGACCCCTTGAACTGTAACCCACCAGGCTCCTCTGTCCGTGGGATTTCTAAGGCAAGAATACTGGAGTGGGTTGCTATTTCTTCCTTCCAAGGGCTCTTCCTGACCCAGGGGCTGAACCTGCGTCTCCTGCGTCTCCTGCATCGCACGCAGATTCTTTACCTGCTGAGCCATCAGAGAAGCTCCAATCCGGTTATAGAATAAGTGTAAATATTGTCAACTTTACCAATATAAAAGTAAAAGTATGGATGACAGAAGTTAGGTATACGTGGGAGAAGTGAGGTGAAGGGAAGGGTATAGGAGTATCGATACCCTATTTTTACAAAGTGCAGATTCTCTTTTGCAAAGTGCAACTCTAGAGGGTAGAAGATCACAGAGGTAGCCAATGGAAGAACTAAAAATAGAGACATGACGGGAGAGGGTGGAGGCGGTGCAAGACAGATAAATCCTCGTCTGTTACAGTAGGAAGTCAATAGATTGTGTCTAAAATTGATGCATCAAGAAATATCAGCAGAAGCATATTATTTAGAAAAATGAAGATAAATATAAGAAGAGACATTTTAAAAAGTTAGACATGGCTGCCTTGGGGGAACAGATCTGGAAGTAGGAAGCAGTTTAGCAGGATGCTGTATTTAACCTTGTGCATATAGTATTTGGAATAAAACAGTTTGGGGAGGTATTTTTTGTTTTGTGCTGAGGAAGATAGACATGGGTCAGATGAAGGAGGAGATTATAAAAAAGCTTTCCTCTTTTTCTAAGGATCATCAAGGTATCAAGGGAGCTTGTGACAGCCCCCACCTGGAAAAGGACTTGAAGGTATGCTTTGACATCTGGGAACTGAACACATTCAGTTTTTATAGGAGCAGGGATTTGGGGACTTGGAAATGTCACTAATTTTCTTGCCAAGGCTTCTCTGTGATAAACTTCATCCCCCCTTCTTTCCCCTCAAAAATACAATTTTCAATAAATAGCAAGCTCATAAATTACATGGGGCACCACGACTCCTAATGAAACAGTGACAAATGTGATATCTTCATGGGATCAGGAGAAATAACAAAGGGGAGCAGTGGGAGGGGACTGGAGCCCCCAGAGCTTGTGAGATTTTATTAAAAATCCTTTAAGTTTCCTGCAACCCATTAAAGCAATTCTCTTGCAAAATAATTAAACATCATTCAGAGACGTCGCTGCCTTATTAGGATGCCGATCCTCAGCTTCTACAGGTAAAGGGTGGACTTCGAGCCTGCCCAAGAAACGTGGAAAACAGGCTGGCCTGGGTCCTCACCTTGGCTCACCTGCTAGATAACTATATGTCCTGGCTGGGGGGTGGGTGCGTCGGTGGGGGTCCCTGCTATCACCTGGGCCCCAGTCTCTATTTGTAAAAATGGGAGAGTTGGACAGGATCTGTGCTCCAAATCTGTCTGGGATGGTAGACAGATTGTTCTCCCTGCACAAAATCCGTGGCCACACATACAATTTGGTAAATAATTTCAGAGGGCTCATGGCTCCCTGTTGCCCATCTGTGATCCTCTGAAGTCATTTCAGCTCGGGTACTCCGGGATTCTATTCTTTTCCTTCTCTGTGGCTTACAGCCTATAGCAACTGGCTGTAGTTTTTGTAGACAGTTGTTCTAACAGCATGAAGCAGAGCTCTTCAAGGAAGTCCTTGCTCTCCACAGGTGTCGCCTTTCACGCAGCACTGGCTGGTGGTATGTGCAAGCTCCCCTGACTTGCAGACATCTGACTTGTGGATGTCCTGTATGATCAGCCAGCTGGCCAGTGCTGGACTCAGCACTGGTTCCCTTCAGATCTTCTTAGAGGAGACCAGCTCTCTGGGCCTCCAAATCCCTGAGCTTCCAGCCTGCCTCCTGAAGCTGTGATGTGAACGGGAGCTCTGTGTGGCTCACTCTCAAGGATCCTAGTCCAACATCTGCAGCCTCTGCACTTATTCTATGCCCCGGATTCTCCCTGTTACACTGCTGCTGGAATCCAGTGAAGTAAATGATTTCCTCTACTTCATTAGCAAATCCTCCCTCCCCTGCCCAGATTGGGAGGGTCCATGTTCCTTGTCCACTTCTCTGCCCTGTGTCTAGGTCTACTTATTCCCTTGGGTGTGCCTGGCTGCTCATCAGCCTGACTTGTCTCTCCTGGCCTCTCAGTCTATCAACAGCACTTAGAAGAGTTAATAACCACCGTTTCTTGAGCACCTGCTATATGCTTGATGCTGATCACAGCACCCTCATCCTTAAGGTTGTAGAGGAGGAAACTGAGACTCAAGAGAGGTTAAGAAATGTGGCCGAGGACACACGACTGGCAAAGGCTATGGTAGGTAGACTTATAAGACAGTCTTCAGCGATCTTTACTTCCTGGTATTCACACCCTTGTGTAATTCTCTCTGCTTTAGAGTGGGCTGGACCAAGTGACTTGATTCTAATAAAGAGAACATGGCAAGGACTTCCCTGGTAGTCCGGTGGTTGGGAGTCCACCTGCCAATGCAGGGGACATGGATCTGATCCCTGGTCCGGGAGGATTCCACATGCCACAGAGCAACTGAGCACCACAGCTACTGAAGCCCACACACCTAGAGCCCCTGCTCCACAGCAAGAGAAGCCACCCCAATGAGAAACCCGTGTGCTGCAACAGAGAGTGCCGCCCCCCAACCCCACCGCAACTTGAGAAAGCCTACACATGGTAGCGAAGACTCAGTTAGGTCAAAAAGAGAGAGAGATTGCAGCCATTCTGACTGACGTGAAATGGTATCTCATAGTGGTTTTGATTTGCATTTCTCTGATAATGAGTGATGTTGAACATCTTTTCATGTGTTTGTTAGCCATCTGTATGTCTTCTTTGAAGAAATGTCTATTTAGTTCTTTGGCCCATTTTTTGATTGGGTCATTTATTTTTCTGGAATTGTGCTGTAGGAGTTGCTTGTATATTTTTGAGATTAGTTGTTTGTTTGTTGCTTCATTTGTTATTATTTTCTCCCATTCTGAAGGCTGTCTTTTCACCTTGCTTATAGTTTCTTTTGTTGTGAAGAAGCTTTTAAGTTTAATTAGGTCCCGTTTGTTTATTTTTGATTTTATTTCCAATATTCTGGGAGGTGGGTCATAGAGGATCCTGCTGTGATGTATGTCGGAGAGTGTTTTGCCTATGTTCTCCTCTAGGAGTTTTATAGTTTCTGGTCTTACATTTAGATCTTTAATCCATTTTGAGTTTATTTTTGTGTATGGTATTAGAAAGTGCTCTAGTTTCATTCTTTTACAAGTGTTTGACCAGTTTTCCCAGCACCACTTGTTAAAGAGATTGTCTTTAATCCATTGTATATTCTTGCCTCCTTTGTCAAAGATAATGTGTCCATATGTGCGTGGATTTATCTCTGGGCTTTCTATTTTGTTCCATTGATCTATATTTCTGTCTTTGTGCCAGTACCATACTGTCTTGATGACTGTGGCTTTGTAGTAGAGACTGAAGTCAGGCAGGTTGATTCCTCCAGTTCCATTCTTCTTTCTCAAGATAGCTTTGGCTATTTGAGGTTTTTTGTATTTCCATACAAACTGTGAAATTATTTGTTCTAGCTCTGTGAAGAATACCATTGGTAGCTTGATAGGGATTGCATTGAATCTATAAATTGCTTTGGGTAGTATACTCATTTTCACTATATTGATTCTGCCAACCCATGAACATGGTATATTTCTCCATCTATTAGTGTCCTCTTTGATTTCTTTCACCAGTGTTTTATAGTTGCCAGTCCAGGTTCGATGCACGATACTGGATGCTTGGGGCTGGTGCACTGGGACGACCCAGAGGGATGGTATGGGGAGGGAGGAGGGAAGAGGGTTCAGGATGGGGAACACATGTATACCTGTGGCAGATTCATTTTGATATGTGGCAAAACCAATACAATATTGTAAAGTTAAATAAAATAAAATAAAATAAAATAAAAAAACATACAGAGGATGTAAATAAGCAGTTAATGACCAAAGGGAAGTCCAAATGGCCATTGAACATATCTGAAATATTCTGCTTCATTAAAAATCAAAGTAAAATAAAACACGCACAAAAAAAAGAGAGAGAGAGAGAATATATGGCAAGAGTAATAGGCTGTCACTTTTATGATTTGCTTACCAAAGTTTGTGACTTCCTTCTTGCTCACTATTGTTGTTGTTTAGTTGCTAAGTTGTGTCCAACTCTTTGCGACCTCATGGACTGTAGCCCACTTGGCTCCTCTGTCCATGGGATTTCCCAGCCAGAAATACTGGAGTGGGTCACCATTTCCTTCTCCAGGGGATGTTCCCAACCCAGCGATCAAACCCGCATTTGATTTCCTGCATTGTCAGGTGGGTTTTTTTATGCCAAGCCACCAGGCAAGTTGCTTTTCTTGCTAGCAAACTCTATTTTTTGTCTTCTGGCTTGTACACTCTAATGAAGCAAGATGCCAGGTGGAAGAGGCCCATGAAGCGAGGAACGGAGGCCCTCAGTGCAATAGCCTGCGAGAAACTCAGCCATGCGAGGAGCTTGAAAGTAAATTCTTCCCCAGTTCAAACCATCAGATAAGACTATAGGCTCTGGTGGTGGTTTAGTTGCTATGTAATGTCTGACTTTTGTAAACCCATGGACCATAGCCTACTGGGCTCCTTTGTCTGTGGGATTCTCCAGGCAAGAATACTGGAGTGGGTTGTCATTTTCTTCCCAAGGGGATCTTCCTGACCCAGGAATTGAAACCGGGTCTCCTGCATTGTAGACAGACTCTTTACCGACTGAGCTATGACCGAAGCCCCGGACTGACACCTTAACTGGAGCCTGTGGGAAACCATGGCTTGTAGAGGATCCAGATAATCTGGACCCAGACTCCTGACTTGCACAAAATGTGAGACAATGAATATGTACTGTTTCAAGCTCTTAAGTTTTGGAGTACTTATTGCACAGCCCAATAGATAACATAATGGCCAGGCTAGGATGTGAAGCCAGGTCTGTTTGGTACTGACATTCTGCATCGATGCTGCTATGCCAGGCTGCCATTCTTGACCTCTGCTCTTAAGCCGTGGTGTGGAGGAGCTATGGTGATTGGCGGGCCCTGTAGCACCTCAGCTTCCAGCTCCAGGGCTCACGTACGCAGTGGGAAATCCAAGGGACAGCTACATAACTCAGCCTGGAGGCTACAGCTATGGTGAGTGAGAGAACCCTGGATCAGAAACCAGGAGAACCACTTCTCATCCCGGCTTTATTCGAATAAGGCTGATGGCTCTCCAGGCCTCCATTTCTCTGTGTGTCAGTGGGCTTGTTGGATGAGAGCACGTTCATTCCCACCGGTTCTTCTGAGTTCAAGTCGGATCCTGTGGCTGCAGGAGGCCCTTCCCCGCAGCCCGCGCCCTGGGATGGGTGTGACCTCACCTGAGAGGCTTGAGGCTTGGACAGAGATTGTGGGAAGCTGCCCTGCCTGCTTTTGGGGAGGGGCGGTTGTGACTGGGGGCTTCCCTGCTGGCCCAGTGGTAAAGAACACCTTGCCAGTGCAGGAGATGCATGATCCTTGGGTCTGGAAGATTCCCTGGAGAAGGAAATGGCAACCCACTCCAGTATTCTTGACTGGAAAATGGACAGAGGAGCCTGGTGGGCTACAATCCATGGGATCATGAAAGAGTTGGATACAACTTAGTGACTCAATAATAACAGGTTGTGACTTGAGCCCCTGGTGGGGTCCTGCCTCGACCCCTGAAATTCCTATCTAACCACCATTTCCTGGGGGTCTTTCAGTGACCTTTGGATGGGGGGACGTCCACTGGAGTGAAGACGTTGTTCCCAGGGCAAAGGGCAGTGGCAGTGGGACTGTAAGTGTGTGTGGAGAAGGGTACTAACGCACTGCGCTTCAATAGGGAGCATTTATTACATGCGGGGGGCTGTGATGCATGCGATCCCACCCTCCCTCTGTCTTATTCCATTTCCCTGGCCCCGGTGAGATTTATGCAGCTGCACTTACAGTCCTGAGAGGCTGAAACAGAAAAGTTATTCAACTTCTTTCTTCCTCTTCTTTCCTTGCCCTTTTCCATTTCTAGACAGGAGCAGGGGTGAGAGGAAGTTTTTACCACCTCCTGTAAATTATGACTGTGGATACTCACACAGCCTTCTCTACTGTCTTTGAACTGCATATAGTCCCTGGGGTTCAGAGATCTCCTTTACTGCTCTGAGGAGACAGAAAAGCGGAGGACTTATGAGGACCCTTTCGAGGCTCAGAGGCAGACCATTCTGCTTGAAACTTGGCTCTACCACTTACTAGCTGTGTGACCTCAGGCCAATTTCTTAACCTCTCTGATCTCAGTCCTATAACATGTGGGACTATAGTACCTTATCCCACAGAGCTATTGTCAGTACTGAACATGCCAGAGCGCATAAAGGGCTCAGCCTGGCGCTGGCACACAGTAGGCAGGCAATAGATGCTAGTGATGATGACTACTCATCCTCTCAGCCCTGAGAGGTGAGCGGCCTTAAGTCTGCTGGTGTCACACTCTGCTTCTTCCAGGAGCTGCCTCTCTGTCAAGTTCTGCTGCTCTTCTGAAGGTGGCACTTTGGTCCTAACTCAGTCTTGTTTTCCTGTCACTGCTTGAATGGGTCCTTTGGTCTTTCCTTGGAGGCAGCAGAGGTGGGAGGATAAGGATGAAGTGGAGAGAGAAGAGACTACAGTGCTGGAGCCGAAAGGCACGAGGTCTGACTTCTGAAGCCCATCTTTGCAGATCTCTTTATAATTTAACGGTAGTTTTCACTTAAATCACATCCTTTCCCCCCTCACTTATAGAATGGGAGTTATCAACATATGTAAAGTTTTTTCATTTGTAAAAGGATATATATGCACATATATACATATGTGACTGTGCCAGGTCTTAATTGTGGCATGTGAACTCTTAACTGTGGGATCTAGTTCCCCGGCCAGGGATTGATTGAACCGGGGCACTCTGCAATGGGAGAACACAGTCATAGCCTTCACACATAGCCCAACATGTGTAAAGTTCTATTCCTGACAGAAGAGAAAACCTAAGACTCAGAGAGGCAGAGCTGGTTGCCCAGGATGACACAGCTAGGAAGAAGTAGAGCTGAATTTGAATCCTGATGTGTGGACCCCTATCTCAGCCCTTTACCATTTCCCCAGGGCTTCAGGCGACTCTAGGTGAGTCCCCCTCTGTTCTCTTGCCTGGAAATGAGGTGCTGGGCCTAGATCGTTCCTGAGACCCCTTCCAGCCTGGGCTTCTTGTTCCCAGGTGGAGTCTAGGTCTGTCTGGTCCTCAGATAGGAGGAGCAAACTTCTCAAACTCTCTGGCTCAGTTGCTGATGGAAAATTTCTGCCTCAGCTTCGCTGTGCCTTTGGAGTTTTGGGCCCTGGAAGCTGAGTGTCGTACTTAATTATTCAGAAACCCATATATCCTCCGTAAGCAAGAAATCTTCTTCGACAGGCAAGAAATGCCACAAATTGTTTACTGCTCTTTGCTTCAAATTTAGAGTGGGAAGCAGGTGTTGGGAGGCGTCTCTGGCTGCTGGAGGCAAATTTCTGTTCACTTGCCTCATTTGGGTATAAACGCTCTTATCTTATCCAGCTGTGTTAGGGGCAGGGTGGCCCATGTGTTGGGTCAGGGGAGGTGGTCCCACTGAAACAAGACAACTCAGATTGGGACTTGAATTCTTTCAATTGCAATCACACACCTGGTCTCAGGACTTAAGCTCTGGTTCTTGATGTCTCATCATAGAAAGACTTGTACCCCTGTACGAGGAGGGACTGCAAGGAGATCCAACCAGTCCATTCTAAAGGAGATCAGCCCTAGGATTTCTTTGGAAGGACTGATGCTGAAGCTGAAACTCCAGTACTTTGGCCAGCTCATGCGAAGAGTTGACTCATTGGAAAAGACTCTGATGCTGGGAGGGATTGGGGGCAGGAGGAGAAGGGGATGACAGAGGATGAGATGGCTGGATGGCATCACTGACTCAATGGACGTGAGTCTGAGTGAACTCCGGGAGTTGGTGATGGACAGGGAGGCCTGGCGTGCTGCGATTCATGGGGTCGCAAAGAGTCGGACACAACTGAGTGACTGAACTGAACTGAACTGAAGAGGAGGGAAGAGAGCAGGGTGCAACTTCTGAAAGAATATCACAGCCCAAGGAAAGATTGAAGGCAGGAGGAGAAGGGGACAACAAAGGATGAGATGGTTGGATGGCATCACTGACGCAATGGACATGAGTTTGAGCAAGCTCTAGGAGTTGGTGAAGGACAGGGAAGCCTGGTGTGCTACAGTCCATGGAATCACAAAGAGTCAGACATGACTTAGCAACTGAACTGAACTGAAGGACATGACATAAACTGATTAGAGCCAAATAGGTCCAAGATGGTAGACAAGTCGACTTCCACTAGACCTTGAACCTCAGTAGACACTCACTGTAACACATCAGCAAGCTAAATGGCACACCCACAGGTGCCATGACAGTTCCAAGCTAACCATCAAAGACCAAAAAGTGGGTTGTGGCCCAATTTCTGGAAATCCCCACCCGCCCCCCCCAAAATAGTTGGAATAATACTCCCACTCACTAGCCTGTGAAATTACCCAGCTCATAAAAGCTAACCATACCACATCTCAAGGCCACACTCTGTGGAGTGTTTCTCTCTAAATAAATCCACTTCTTTACCTATTACTTTGTCTCTCACTGAGTTCTTTCTGCAACGAGACATCAAAAACCTGAGCTTTGTTAGGTCCTGAAACCAGGTGTGTGATCTCAGTTGGAAGACCATAGGTTTGGCTGGGTTCAAGTCCTGGCACAAGGATTTAAGTCCCAATCTGAGGTGGACAGTTTTACTCCCTTCCCTCCTGTTTCACCAAGACCCAGGTCCCCACTCTCCCCATATATCTACTGAGGAGCTTTTAGAAATCTGTCATCTCCTTGGAGCTTCAGCTTTCTCATCAAAAAGTAGGTTCATGTACACTCTGCCCTGTAAGGACAGCGAGGTTGTGAAGATCACCCAGGGCCTGAGGGAATTCCTGAATTTGTGGAGTTTTAGAATATTGGTGATAGGATTCATCTGGTCCCTCTTCTGACCTGGGGCTGGGCAGGGTGTGGAGGGTAGAAAGCTGCAGGAGAATGGACAGAAATGCTCGTTTCAGAAGTTTTTTGAGAGTCAGGATGCTCAGGCACCCCTTCTATAAGTCCTAAGATTTCTTCTTGCTTGGGCTCTTGGGGACATTCCACATCATCTTTGAATGGGGTCTTGGTGTCATGTTGCTTTTGACTCTCCAGGTCAGGCAGACAGTGAGGAGAAAAACAAGCGCTTGCTAGGTGTTGGTCACTGAGCTGAGGACTTTGCCTGAGTTAGCTATTCTCTTTCAGCTACTTTGTGCAGCATAAATGATTTCATCCACTTTACAGACTCAAAAAACCAGAGGCTTAGCAAAATTATCACTTGCACTGGGTTACATAGTGGAGCAAGGATGTGATCTGAGAGACATGTATCCCCTAGTGACCTTTCCTATCAAATCAGGGAGCTCTGTTAGGAAAGTCAGCTTTCCAGGTGGAAAATAACTTGAAAGGCATCCCAGAGCCCTGGCTCTCTGCACTGATACCGTGCAATCAGAGCCAACTGTTGGTCCCCGGCCCGTCATCCTTGTTTCAGTTCCCTGTCTCCATGCTTGGACACCCACCAGGTCATTGGTCTTAAGTCAGAACTCCAAGAGGAGGGAAGAGCTCCCCTGGTGGTCATGGTGTGTGGGCATCTCACAGCCTCTCACCATCACTGATACATCTATGGTCCCTCCTTGTCCTTGCACCGGACCAGCGGCCACATGCTGCCCTGGTCCAAAGAATTTCCCAAGCTGGGATCATGGCACCACTCTGGATGGGTTCAATAACTTAGTCACTTAGACATGCATTTGACCTACACATAAGTTCAGTTCAGTCACTCAGTCGTGTCCGACTCTTTGTGACCCTATGAATCGCAGCATGCCAGGCCTCCCTGTCCATCACCAACTCCCAGAGTTTACCCAAACTCATGTCCATCAAGTTGGTAATGCCATTCAGCCATCTCATTCTCTGTCGTCCCCTTCTCCTCCTGCCCCCAATCCCTCCCAGCATCAGAGTCTTTTTCAATGAGTCAACTCTTCCCATGAGGGGGCCAAAGTATTGAAGTTTCAGCTTCAGCATCAGTCCTTACAATGAACACCCAGGACTGATCTCCTTTAGGATGAACTGGTTGGATCTCTTTGCAGTCCAAGGGACTCTCAAGAGTCTTCTCCAACACCACAGTTCAAAAGCATCAATTCTTTGGCTCTCAACTTTCTTCACAGTCCAACTCTCACATCCATACATGAACATATGAAAAACCATAGCCTTGACTAGACAGACCTTTGTTGGCAAAGTAATGTCTCTGCTGTCTAGGTTGGTCATAACTTTCCTTCCAAGAAGTAAGCACCTTTTAATTTCATGGCTGCAGCCACCATCTGCAGTGATTTTGGAGCCCAGAAAAATAAAGTCTGCCACTGTTTCCACTGTTTCCCCATCTATTTCCCAGGAAGTTATGGGACCAGATGCCATGATCTTCATTTTCTGAATGTTGAGCTTTAAGCCAACTTTTTCACTCTCCACTTTCACTTTCATCAAGAGGCTTTTTAGTTCTTCTTCACTTTCTGCCATAAGGATGGTGTCATCTGCATATCTGAGGTTATTGATATTTCTCCCTGCAATCTTGATTCCAGCTTGTGTTTCCTCCAGCCCAGCATTTCTCATGATGTACTCTGCATATAAGTTAAATAAGCAGGGTGACAATATACAACCTTGACGTACTCCTTTTCCTATTTGGAACCAGCCTGTTCCATGTCCAGTGCTAACTGTTGCTTCCTGACCTGCATATAGGTTTCTCAAGAGGCAGGTCAGGTAGTCTGGTATTCCCATCTCTCTCAAAATTTTCCACAGTTTATTGTGATCCACACAGTCAAAGGCTTTGGCATAGTCAATAAAGCAGAAATAGATGTCTTTCTGGAACTCCCTTGCTTTTTCCATGATCCAGTGGATGTTGGCAATTTGATGTCTGGTTCCTCTGCCTTTCCTAAAACCATATTGAACATCTGGAAGTTCATGGTTCATGAATTGCTGAAGCCTGGCTTGGAGAATTTTGAACATTACTTTACTAGTGTGTGAGATGAGTGCAATTGTGTGGTAGTTTGAGCATTCTTTGGCATTGCCTTTCTTTGGGATTGGAATGAAAACTGACCTTGTCCAGTCCTGTGGCCACTGCTAAGTTTTCCAAATTTTCTGGCATATTGAGTGCAGCATGTTCACAGCATCATCCTTCAGGATTTGAAATAGCTCAACTGGAATTCCATCACCTCCACTAGCTTTGTTTGTAGTGATGCTTTCTAAGGCCCACTTGACTTCACATTCCAGAATGTCTGGCTCTAAGTGAGTGATCATACCATTGTGATTATCTGGGTCATGAAGCTCTTTTTTGTACAGTTCTTCTGTGTATTCTTGCCACCTCTTCTTAATATCTTCTGCTTCTGTTAGGTCCATACCATTTCTGTCCTTTATCGAGCCCATCTTTGCATGAAATATTCCCTTGGTATCTCTAATTTTCTTGACGAGATCTCTAGTGTTTCCCATTCTGTTGTTTTCCTCTATTTCTTTGCACTGATTTCTGAGGAAGGCTTTCTTATCTCTCCTTGCTATTCTTTGGAACTCTGCATTCAGATGCTTATATCTTTCCTTTTCTCCTTTGCTTTTGCTTCTCTCCTTTTCACAGCTATTTGTAAGCCCTCCTCAGACAGCCATTTTGCTTTTTACATTTCTTTTCCATGGGGATGGTCTTGATCCCTGTCTCCTGTACAATGTCCTGTACATAGTTCATCAGGCACTCTATCAGATCTAGTCCCTTAAATATATTTCTCACTTCCACTGTATAATCATAGTAAGCTTGATTGAGTCAGGCTCTAGGCTCAGTTCTGAGCAGAGGTGTGTGTGTGTGTGCATGTGTGTGTGTTACACACATACACTAAGACATGACTGAGACTCAGTCTCTCAAAGAGGCAGTCACACACTGGAGGCTGGGGTAGTAGCCTGAACTGGACAGAGCAAAGGGGAGTGATCAGTTCTTCAGTAGGTGTGGTGCAGAGGGGCTACTAGAGAAGCTAGCTCCCCTCACTGTAAAGCATGCCTGGGAGGATTTACTTAAAATGCAGCAAAGTTCACTGAGAAACCTATCTGAGGGTCAAAAAGCAACAGTTAGAACAGGACATGGAGCAACTGACTGGTTCAAAATTGGGAAAGGAGTATGACAAGGCTATATATTGTCACCCTGCTTATTTAACTTATATGCAGAGTACATCATGCAAAATACGAGGCTGGATGAATCACAAGCTGGAATCAAGATTGCCAGGAGAAATATCAACAACCTTAGATATGCAGATAATACCACTCTAATAGCAGAAAGTAAAGAGGAACTAAAGAACCTCCTGATGAGGTTGAAAGAGGAGAGTGAAAAAGTTGGCTTGAAACTCAATATTAAAAAAAATTAAGATCATGACATCCAGTCCCATCACTTCTGGCAAACAAAAGGGGAAAAAGTTGAAGCAGTGATAAGATTTTTTTGGGCTACAAAATCAGTAAGGACAGTGACTGCAGCTATGAAATTAAGTTTGCTCCTTAGAAGAAAAGCTATGGCAAACTTAGACAGCATATTAAAAAGTAGAGACATCACTTTGTTGACAAAGATCTATATAGTCAAAGCTATGGTTTTTCCAGTAGTCATGTATGGATGTAAGAGTTGGACCATAAAGAAAGCTGAGCACCAAAGAATTGATGCTTTCACATTGTGGTGCTGGAGAAGACACTTGAGAGTCCCTTGGACTGCAAAGAGATGAAACCAGTCAATCCTAAAGGAAATCAGTCCTGAATATTCAGTGGAAGGACTAATGCTGAACCTCCAATATTTTGGCCACCTGATGTGAAGAGCCAACCCACTGGAAAAGACCCTGGGAAAGACTGAGGGCAAGAGAAGGAGCCGGCAGAGGATGAGATGGTTAGATAGCATCATTGACTCAGTGGACATGAATTTCAGCAAATGCCAGGAGATAGTGGAGGACGGAGCAGCCTGTCATGCTGCCATTAATGGGATTGCAAAGAGCCAGATACAACTTAGTAACTGAGCAACAACAAAACTCACTGAGTGCCTGATGGGCACCACATCCTGCCTTAGGCACTGAGCGAGGATTCAAAGATAGTTCAGACTCTGTCATTGCCTTCATGTGGTCAAGAACCGCCCCCCCCCCCCCCCACCTTCCCTCTCTCCCCCTACCTACTGGACTGTCCAACCAACTCTTTGCTATGTGGACTAAGGTGGAATGTGCCTATTGTCTGGGGCTGGGGCATATGTTAGGTGGTGTAAGACCAAGCCCGGGAGAACAGTTAGGTGACTCCTGTGCTTGTCCAGGCAAACAGGGACAGCAGTCCAGGTTAGGGTCTGAGCAGAGAGGTGCTGCTGCTGGTGCTCTGCCCATGGCCCCTTGCACCCACTATTTTCGTGCACGGGGACCCAGTGGCTGCCAACTGCCAGCATGCAACCTGGGACTCTGCCCCAGGGCTTTCTCTGGCTCCTGGAATCTGCTTAGCCAACTCAGCAGGGGCAGTGAACACACGTCTCTAATTACACAGAGAAGTCTGGTAGATACAAACAGCTCCTTGCTCACAGGGTGGGGTTATCCTGAGGTGTGCTCCACCTTGTTCCCAGAGCCCCCTAGTCATCTTCTGTGCTAACCTGCTCATAGCACATTCTGTATTGGCTATTTTCCTCCCCCTTATCTCAGCTCCATCTTCCTGCCGGTACTTCCTGGGCTTGCCTCCTACATAAATGTCTTGTCCTCAGATCCTTATTCTAGGATCTGCTTCAGGGGAGCTTGACCTAAGACCTGTGGCCATGGAGACAGTGGGACTTGTAGTCAGACAGGTCACAGCATGACCCTGGGCAAGACGCTCAGCCCTCTGAGTGTCAGTGCCCTCCCCTGAGAGCTGGGGGTGTGATAGTGCCATGAGCGGTTTTGAGAATGAAATGATCCAGTGCTCTTGACCCATGGGCGATGCAGAATAAATGGCAGCTAGTATGATTACTATTGTGAGAAACTGGAAAACAAGCTAGATGCCCAGTTTTTAGCATAGTTGCAGTGGGATGGAAAGGGGGCAGGGGAAGGGGAGGGAGATCAGAAACTCTTGAGATAGGTCAGAATCAGATGTGAGAGTGGAGCAGCAGGGGGGCTGCTTGGGCTGTTGTTTCAGGCCCCCTGGCCTCTGGGGGTAGTTTGGCTCCAGGAGGGAGGTGCTTGATTTCCCAGCAATGGTGGTGAGGCTGGTGAGGGCGCTGTGGTGCCTCACTGGCTGGTAATCCCTAAGGAATTTCCCCGTTCCAGGGTTCTGGTCCCCTGGGTACCCCTGCAGTGGACCAGAACCCCAAAGCCCAGTCATGGAGCCTCATCTAAGGTCTTTCACCCCACCCCCTTTTGTGCCCAACTTCACTGGAAAGTATTTATTACACGTCAATGTGATAAATGAAAAGTCATATTTTACTGTGAATTATCCCCAGCCCATTCGAAGCACAGATCTATAGCCTGGAGAGTTATTAAGTGCTTACCACGGAATGCTATAAAATCCTCATCATTTTCCCAATGGCCTCTCCCACCAGGGAACAAGGAGGGGAGGGGACTGGGGAGAGAAGGGAGAGAAGGGGCAGCTGCCTCAGTGGTGGGAGGGGTTCAAGGAAGGATGGCCAGGGCCCATTGGATTGCTCTGCTCAGGGAAGGCACCCTGGGCTGGGATCCTGAGGTTCCCGGCTTCCTGTTTGGCTGTGACCTTGGGTAAGATTCTGAGACACCTCAGTTTCCTGGTCTGTAGATAGTGGCCATGAGCAGCAGTGGTTTTGGAAGTTGTAAACCACACACTGGGCTTCCCAGATGGTGCTAGTGGTAAAGAACCCGCCTGCCAATGCAGGAGACGTTCGAGATGTGGGTTCAATCCCATGGTAGGGAAGATCCCCTGGAGGAGGGCATGGCAGTCCCCTCCAGCAGTCTTGCCTGGAGAATCCCATGGACAGAGGAGCTTGGTGGGCTACTAGTCCATAGGGTTGAAAAGAGCTGGACTCAACTGAAGTGACTTAGCACGCACACACACAAGCCACAAGTTACATTTGATAATGGCTGATATCATAAAGTTTAGTACTGTAATGAAATAAGGCCTATGACAAAGTGAATCTGCCTCACATTTCATGGTGCTGCTGAATTAATTGTACGCTGCGGAGAGGCCATATAGTTTAGTTTTGTTCTCTGATGGGGAGCCCCCATGTATCAACCAGGATCGTAGCAGAAACAGATGGCATACTCACATTAGGATAATGTTTTAATAAAGGAAGGTTTTAATAAACGTGCAATTTACAAAGGTCAGGCAGGGCATAGGGAAGCCACGGGGGCAGTGCAGCCCCTCAGGGCTGTCTATGCCCCTCCTTGGGCGGCAACATGGGGAGAAGGGAGTGCAATCCAGAAGCTAAAGGCAGCCTGTGTGTGGTGCAGAGTGCTCCGCCGGGGGGGCTGAGACCTTCTGTCTCAAGGTCCTGAGGCCCAGCGTGGCCCTGTAGGGAAGGCGTGTGGGGAGCAAGGACCTCTCCCCTCTCCTGTGTCCTGCCACGGCTCCCATTGGCCAGACTGAATAAACCAGATGAATTCTTCCGTGCTAGAAGAGGATCAGCTGCTTGAGATGGCAAATGACGGGGGCCTTCAAAGTATGTTTGAGACAACTTCAGTTCTCCTTACATTCTGGATGAAAGTCAAGGCAAAATATCCTGAGATCGCCACAAAAGCACCGAAAAGACTCCTTCCATTTCCCATGTCCTATCTTTGTGAAGAAGGGTTTCCTACAACCAAAATGAGGTGACCGAGAAGACTGGACATAAGAGACACATTTCAGTGTCACTGTCTCTCATCCCCTCCCAGATGGAACCATCCAGTTGCGGGAAAACGAGTTCAGGGCTCCCACTGATTCTGCACTGTGGTGAGTGGTATACTTATTTCATTATAAAACACAGTGTAATAGCAACAGAAATGAAGTGTGCAAGAAATGAAATGCCCTTGAATCATCCAGAAACCAGGCAGAGGGAGTCAGGCTGGGATGGAGTCCACACTGGGCCGAGGGCAGGGTGAGGATGAGAGGGGATCTTGGGGGGTGAGCAGAAGAGACCCAGCCAGGCCCTCACTGCGGACAGCCTCTGCTGGGTATTTCAGGGCAGGGGCCTCCTGGCCTCTCTGAGCGACGGGCCCCACTGCTGGGCCGCCCTAATTAACTGGGGGGGTTCTTCCTTCCAGCAAACTCAAGTCAGCCTCTCTATCAGTCCTCCCCATCTAACAACCAATGCAGTGGTTATTCTATCTGGCTGCCTGTGAGTGGTAAACAGGGTGGCTACATTAGTATCCGTTCACTTTGCATGACCTATCACATGTTCATAGCTTTTTTGCTTTGCTGATTCTCCTGAATCCACAACCAATAATGGTGCTGATGTTTCCTCTTATTCCGGGCCACACTAAAGGCTCTCAGGGGTCCGTGCTTTCACCTCAGTGCACTTGCCGCAAGACTAATGTTAGGATGAGGCTGATATTTCAATTTGCAAAGTTCCCTGTGACCTTGTGAACTCCCCTTCCCTTTACACTGCGCATATGTTCTTTCCTCCTGGCCCTGAACGTGAAGAACATATGCACAAGGCAGACCAGACCACCCCTCTGACTGAAGCAGGGGCGGGGCGCCAGGCGTGCAGTCTGCCCCTGACCCTGCGCGGATGAGGCCATTGTGGATGGGGGTGGGCAGGTTTCTTTCTCCTGGAACCTTCTTTCTGGCCACTGCTGCTTAAAACCCCATTTTCACAGACTCAGACGATGTCAGGAATGAGAGGCACTGCAGAGGTCTGACTGTCTTTCCGATGTATAACTCTTGAGAGCAGTCAAGGATGGTGGCCTGATTTCTCTTTGAATACCTCCAGGGACAGGAAGCTCACTACCTTTAAAGATAACCTATGGGTGTTTTTGGAACAACAGACTGGTTCCAAATAGGAAAAGGAGTACGTCAAGGCTGTATATTGTCACCCTGCTTATTTAACTTCTATGCAGAGTACATCCTGAGAAATGCTGGGCTGGAAGAAGCACAAGCTGGAATCAAGATTGCCAGGAGAAATATCAATAACCTCAGATATGCAGATGACACCACCCTTATGCAGAAAGTGAAGAGGAACTAAAAAGCCTCTTGATGAAAGTGAAAGTGGAGAGTGAAAAAGTTGGCTTAAAGCTCAACATTCAGAAAACTAAGATCATGGCATCCAGTCCCGTCACTTCATGGGAAATGGATGGGGAAACAGTGGAAACAGTGTCAGACTTTGTTTTTTTGGACTCCAAAATCACTGCAGATGGTACTGCAGCCATGAAATGAAAAGACGCTTACTCCTTGAAAGGAAAGTTATGACCAACCTAGACAGCATATTAAAAAGCAGAGACATTACTTTGCCGACAAAGGTCCATCTAGTCAAGGCTATGGTTTTTCCAGTGGTCATGTATGGATGTGAGAGTTGGACTGTGAAGAAAGCTGAGCGCTGAAGAATTGATGCTTTTGAACTGTGGTGTTGGAGAAGACTCTTGAGAGTCCCTTGGACTGCAAGGAGATCCCACCAGTCCATTCTGAAGGAGATCAGCCATGGGATTTCTTTGGAAGGAATGATGCTGAAGCTGAAACTCCAGTACTTTGGCCCCCTCATGTGAAGAGTTGACTCATTGGAAAAGACTCAGATGCTGGGAGGGATTGGGGGCAGGAGGAGAAGGGGACGACAGGGGATGAGATGGCTGGATGGCATCACTGACTCGATGGACTTTGAGTCTGAGTGAACTCTGAGAGCTGGTGATGGACAGGGAGGCCTGGCGTGCTGTGATTCATGGGGTTGCGAAGAGTCGGACACGACTGAGCGACTGAACTGAACTGAACTGATGGGAGTCCCAGCTGTTTTTAGGGTTTTACTGCCAGGTGGAACTAGTGGTAAAGAATCCACCTGCCATAAGTGATGCGGGTTCGATCCCTGGGGTGGGAAGATTCCCCGGAGGAGGAAATGGCAACCCACCCCAGTGTTCTTGCCTAGAGAACCCCACAGACAGAGGAGCCTGGAGGGCTGCAGTCCATGGGGTCGCACAGAGTCAGACATGACTGAAAGGACTTAGCATGCACACACGCTAATATCAGGGGGGACCGAAGGGGGTAAAGAGAGTAGCAGACACGTGATGCGGGATGTCACTACAGTGGCTTCTGCTCAGTCTTTCCTATCTTGCTCTCAGAGAAGAGCTGAGAAGGCTCACCCTCCATTCCCTCCCCAGCCTGGAGCTCATTAAAGTTCCCGTCAGATCAAGTGCTTCCCAGGGCTTCCCTCCCTGGCGAATCCTGCCCTTTTGGTCACCTGAACTAACCTTCCAGGCTGTCTCTGCCATCACCCTGGGCCCCTGTTCCACTCCAGGTGCCCTTCTGTCTCTAAGGCTCGGCTATCTCTCAAAACTAGCTTTGTTGTTGTTGTTCAGGTGCTCACTTGTGTTCGACTCTTTGCGACCCCATGGACTGCAGAACGCCAGGCTCCCCTGTCTTTCGCCATCTCCCAGACCTTGCTCAAACTCATGTCCATTGAGTTGGCGATGCCATCCGACCATCTCATTCTTTGTCGTCCCCTGCTCCTCCAAAAGGCTAAATTAGCTTAGCCGTCCAAACTTGCATCGGGACCCCCAGCTGACCCACCTGCTCCACTCTGTCCTCTATCAGAAGGCTGTGGGCTTCCAGACTGGACCCTTCACTTCCAGGTGCTGGGAAGACCTCTGGGCTCTGAGGAGACTGGGAGGCAGAAGATGGAGGAGGCTGGGCCCCATGAGCTAGTCCTCTTAATAAGTCCTTTGAGGACTTCCCTCGGAGTCCAGTGGTTAAAACTTTGCACTTCTACTGCAGGGGGCACAGGTTTGATCCTTGGTCAGGGAACTAAGGTCCCGCATGCCACAAGGCATGGCCAAAAAAAAAAAAAAAAAGCTAAAAAGTCCGTTGTCCTGTCGAGGAAACATGGTCTTCCTCCCCACCCGACCCTACCCCATCCCCACCTCATCCCCATCCTGGTGAAGCCCTGCCATCCTCTCCCACCACCGCACCTAGGTGGCTGGCCCATTTCTTCTCCTGCCTACACCACCCTGCCAAAATCCTCAATGTGTTTACTGCACTAAAAAAACAAACTTAAAAAATTACACTGATAATGTGTGCTATTGTAGAAGAATTAGAAAATATAGGTACATGTAAAGAAGATAAAAGTCATCCACAATCTACTGCCCAGAGATAACCACTGTTGAAGTTTTGGATGTATATCCTTCCAGACTTGTATAAAGATATTTTTCTTCCTACAAGAACAGCATCGTACCATACATATTATTTTGCAACCTGCCTTTTCACTTGAAATATACGTGAACATTCTTCCCACGTCAATAAATATCCTCTCCAGCACTGTGGTTTATGTCTGCACAGTGTTCCGAGTGTGCGCGGGTCACCACTGGGGATTTAATTCTCAGAGTGCTGGGGCGACGGCCTTCCTCTCCCCAGCGTGTGCCACGCGCCCTCCTCCCTAATCTGCTGGCAACTGCCCCGCTGCCCTCTGGCTTCCCCTTTGCCCCATTTCCAGGAGCTTGGCCAAGACTTGGTTTGGGAAGCCTTCTTCTTCCTTCCTCGTCCCTCTCATGCGGCCCCCCATCCTTCTTGCCTCCTCTATCAACACTGCTGTTCAGGCGGCTGGCCTGGGTTCTGCTGCTCTCCTGGGGCTGTGCTTGGTGGTTCTGACAGAGAGTAGGGGCCAAGTGCTATTGGAACTTCCAGTTAATAGAATTTCTTTATTTTATTTTAAATTTATTTATTTATTTTTTAGAAGGATAATTGCTTTACAGTATTGTGTTGGTTTCTGCCAAAACCAACAACAGTCAGTCACAGGGACACATATGTCCCCTCCTTCTTGACCCTCCCTGCCACCTCCCTCCCATCCTACACCTCTAGTTTGTCACAGAGCCCCGGTTTGAGTTTCCTGAGTTATACAGCAATTTCCCATTGACTAGTCAACAGAATTTCCTATTTCCACTTCCTTAAGTATTTGCATGTTCAAATTGTCCCTGTTTTTCAAAGGCTCAGATCAGAAGCCACCTCCTTCAGGAAGCCTTCTCTCTCCTAATACCCAGAATATTTTGTCTTTACTCTTATCTGGGCTCTGCTACTTACTAGTGGTGTGACCTTGGGCAATTTGCTGAACCTCTCTGAGTCTCAGTTTCTTCATCTGTAAAATGGGGATAATTCTAGCATCTCTGTCATAGGGGTTGCCTGGTAGACAGTAGGTGGTCCATCACTGCTATCTGTTAGTGTTATTACAAATCTTAGCTTCTTTACTAGACTGCAAGCTCCCTGAGAGCAGAGCCTGTGTCTTTCTCAGTTATCTCCTGGTCTCAGCTGTGCTCTCCATCCCCAGGACCTAACGCAGGGCCTAGAACCTACATAGTGTCCATTGTTTGTCGCACGAATGAGTACAAACTCAAATCCTGGTGTTCAGACAAGAAAACCAAGGCTCATAGAAGGGCTCTGATTTACCAGGGTCATACAGCAAGTTGGTGGGGAAGCCAAGTGCCTTCTGGGCTACTGCCTCGCTCACTGAATCTTCTCTGCCTGGCTGGCCTCTGTACTGGCCGATCCGATCTTCTTTTAACAGCAGTTAAAATTCAGAGGTCTCACCCTGCCTCTGAACAGATCCATCTGAGGATCACTTGACAGCAATGGATCCTCTTTCCAGAAAAGTGCAAGTATGTCCAGAGATGTGGCAGGTGCTTTCGGACTTCTCCACGTCCCCTCGTTAGAACCCTTGAGTTAGAATGTGTAGTCACGTTGTTCCCCCTGAGTCCTAAAGCAGGATGATCGACTTGCCAAAGGGAGAGAGCTGGGGAGGCATGCTTTCTGTCCTTAGGAGGGCCTGGACAGATTGGGGAGACGTGTCCTGTCCTGAAGGAGCTCTTGGTCTGGTGGGGAGGCAATGAGCACTCTCTGTGAGTTCCTGGGCCGTTTATGGAAAGAAGAGAGTAAACAATTACAGAATGACCGGGCTGAGAAAGGGCCCAAGTTAAAAGGCTGGGCAGTAGATGAGCATAATCTGTTTTTTTTTTTTTTTTTTTAAAATATGTATTTATTTGGCTGCATTGGGTCTTAGTTGCAGCATGTAGGTCTTTGTGGCAGCGTGAAGGCTTCCTAGTTGTGGCAGGTGGGCTTAGTTGCCCTGTAAACACGTGGGGTCTTAGTTCCTGGACTAGGGAGCAAACCTGTGTCCCCTGCATTGAAAGGTGAATTCTGACCCATTAGACCACCAGGGAAGTCCTGATGAGCATAATCTGGGAAGACTTCCTGGAAAAGGGGTTGAGGCTGATTCAAAGCGAGATAAGAGGTAGGAAAGTCAAAGGGAGGTGGCAGGGTGTATGTGTCTGTGGGTGTGCACAGCCAGGAGTGGGTGCAAAACCAAATCCAGCCAAGTTGCCAAAGAGGACGAGATGCACCCACACATCTGCCCTGATTTACAGGGTTCACCTTTAGGAACATCTGGTTGTTTTCTCCCCTGACAAAGGAAAACAGTTTCAAACATAAATCCCAGAACGGCTTGGATGGGTTTTTTCCCACCCCCCTTTTCCCTGATTGCAGGGCCTGAGGGGGTAGGAAACGTGTTGTCTCATGTTTATCACAGCCAAGCAGAGCTCAGGGTGGCAGGCCTGACAGCTTGGTCATGTGGAGGTGATATACGGAGGTTTGGGAGAGGGCCCTGGAGAGGAAACTTGGCATTCGTCCTTCAAACACAAAGTCACACTATTTATTTATTTATTTGCTGCACAAGGAAAGCTTGCTCACCGCTCACTGCACTGTCTGGGCGTGAAGCTTGAGCACAGGGAAGGGGCAGGCTAGGGGCCGGCTTGCCTCTCACCTGGGCATCTCCAGGAAAAAGAAGAAGAGGAAGCCAGTGGCCCCTCTGTGGGTTAGGCCTTGGGGCTGAGCAGGCTGCTGACCCTGTTTTTTGCTGTCCTGTTTATTTTTTCTCCCCAGGACTGTTCTGTTGCTTTAAGATTCTTCTGACTGTGGAATTCTGTGCTGCTGTAGGCTCATGATCGATGCTATGGTCTTTGATTTAGGATTGGGGCAATCCAGAATGATTTCCTAACTCAAGAACTTTGAGGTTTTTTGCTGTTTTTTTTTTTTTTTTTTTTAATGAAGCACAAGTTCTGTAGGATCCCTTCACCCTATAGAGATGAGAAACGAGCCATTTCTTTCCCACATCCTGGAGTCCCCTCCAGGAGAAGGCAAAGGGAAACCTGAGGGAAAGATCTGTGGCTAAGAAGGGGGAAAACCCAACTGGACTTCATTCTGCTTCACTGTCCTTCTTGAGAGAGTAAAACCCATACCCAGACACTTTCTTTTCAGTTTTGAAATTCAGATTCATGGCGTGAGTCTTCCGTCACTGGACCCATTTTTTTCCCCCCTCTTTGTAACTCATCAAGTGAAAACTGAGAATGTCTGATCTCTCATTCTCTACCCTGGTTCCCATGGCTGGGATTGCTTATAGATTTCTGGTGCACTAAAGTTGTTTTTAAGTTCCCTACTTGAAAGGTTATGGGGAGCCTGGTGAGGGGGCCTTGGGAGGATCACTCATCCTATCGTTGAGCCCGCCTCACTGTGAGAAAGTCCACTCCTTCTTGCTATTGTTGCTGTTGTTTAGTGACTCAGTTGTGTCTAACTTTTTTGGGACCCCATGGATTGTTGCCCGCTAGGCTCCTCTGTCCATGAGATTTCCCAGGCAAGAATACTGGAGCAGGTTGCCATTTCCTCCTCCAGGGGATCTTGCTATACATAGTACACCTCTTTTTCTATGAGTACTGTGAATCAGTTACTTCCTAAATCCTTTATTAAAAAGCCCATCATTTGAATCTTTTTGGGAAAATAACTGTATGAGGTGAGAGGCCAGGTTTAGTTATGGTAACAGTAGCCTGTAAATCTTTAAAAAATTTTTTTCTTTATTTTTGGCTGTGCTCAGTTGCGGCTTCTTATTGCTATGGCTTCTCTTGTTGCAGAGCGTCGGCAATAGGGCATGGGGCTCAGTAGTTGTGGCACATGGACTTAGCTGCCCTGCAGCATGTGGAATTATCCTGGACCAGGAATTGAATCCGTGTTCCTGGTGGCTCAGACAATAAAGCGTCTGCCTCCAATGTGGGCAACCTGGTTCAATCCCTGGGTTGGGGAGATCCCCTGGAGAGGGAAATGGCAACCCACTCCAGTACTTTAGCCTGGAAAATCCCTTGGATGGAGGATCCTGGTAGGCTACAGTCCATGGGGTTGCAAAGAGTTGGACATGACTGAACGACTTCACTTTCTTTCCCTTGCATTGGCAGGTGGATTCTTAACCACTGGACCATCAAGGAAGTCCCACCTTCAAATCTTTAACGCCATAACACTATGAAGGTTCACTTCTTACCTCTGCTGCAAAGTCCATTGGCTGTCTCCCCCAAGGGGCAACTTGGCAATCTGTGCTGCTCCCCTCTCAGCTCAATTCCTCATCTCCCCTCAAAGCTTCATGACTGCAGCACGAGAAGAGGCTGTGGGGCAACCATGAGCCAGCTCTTTGCTTTGCTCTGGAAGTGACACAGGTTACCTCTGCTCACAGCCCTGGGCTAGAACCGGTTATGTGGCCTCATCTAACTGCAAGAAACTTGGGAATGTTCCCTGAGTACCACTGTCTCTGCCAATCTCCTCTCATATTTCTCAGGCTGCCTGTGTTGCCCTCAGGGGACTGGGCAGAACTCCCAATCTAAAGAGAACCTGCCATGGAATAATCAAAGTACAGGAAGGTGGGTGGGAGCTAGAAGGACCCTAAAGAGCCTCCACTTCCTCATTTTATAGATGAATAAAGTGCAGCCCAGAGCTGTTCAGAGGCCAAGCCATGGTTGCACAGCAAGCTAGCGGCAGGGCTGGCTCCAGTCAGGGTCCCCAGGGCCAATTTGTTCAGCACTCCTCTCTCTACCCCATCTCAGGCCTGGTCGAAAGGGGCAGCTTGGGAGGGCAGTTGGAGGCCTGAGAGCTCCCTGGGGCTGTGCGGCTCGGGGTCCTAGGGCTCAGTTCTGGCCGGCCTCCACCGTCTGACTCCATTCATCTGGGCGGGGTGGCCAATTAGTCAGCGTGCTCCATTATGCTGCCTTAACAACCACTTTAGATGCAGCGGTCGTGTGGCAGCCGCAATGGACGGCGGCCGTTGTAATTAGCAGAGAATATGGGGAAAGACAAATGGGAGGCTTTTCTAGTCAAGCAAACCTCAGAATTGGAATAACGCTGCTAATTGTGCGTCCTGTGCTTCTTAACGTGACTTCAGTTAGTATTGCTAAACAACGCACCCCCTCTGAGGGTTTCTCTTTGGGGGCTAAGAATAAGGATGAAAGGAGTGAGCCCTCGTTTACTGATGCCCTACTATGTCCGCTACTGTAAGTCACGATTCTGACCTCTTTATGTGTGTTGACTCATTTTTTAAAAATTTATTTTATTTTTAAAAATTTATTTTTAATTGAAGGATAATCGCTTTACAGAATTGTGTTGGTTTCTGCCAAACATCAACATGAATCATTTTTTTTAAAGCTCTCATCTTTCAAAATTGAAAAAAAAATTATGTATTTATTTTTATTTTGGCTGCTCTGGGTCTTCATTCTGGTATGCACGCTTTTCGCTGTGGTGCTCAGGCGGGCTTCTCTAGCTATGGTGCATGGAATTCTCTCTAGCTATGGTGTGTGGGCCCCAGAGCGTGCAGACTCAGTAACTGCTGTACTCGGGCTTGGCTGCCCCAGGGCACGCGGGGTCTTAGTTCCCTGGCCAGAAACCAAACTCATGTCCCTGGCACTGGAAGGCGGATTCTTAACCACTGGACCACTAGGGAAGTCCCTCTGTCAATTCATTTGGTTCTCGCAGGAGACTGGGGCACCGGCCAGCGGGGATTTTGGTGCGAGGTCCTGTGGCAGTAACGGAGGAAGCGGTCAGTGCGCTTAACCCCTGTGCTCTGAAAACAAAACTGGGTCTTCCTGAAAGGCGATGGCTTTGTTTCTGGCATCCTGGGCATCCCAGGAGAACAAAGAGAATTCCTGGGCTCCAGGAACTTGGATTTGAAAACATTACATCTTCATTTCCCCTAACATTTAACTGCAGTTGGGTATGTTACTATGATGCAATCGAGTATAATATTATTTATTATGAATGTAGGCAACGAATCACAGCAGAATTAGTAGGACTGGGGCTTTGTCACCAATAGAAATCATAGGCGCTTTCTCATCATATCATAGTTGTTCGCATATCTTGAAAAACAATTTTTTGCTCAGCCCTACTTCCTGCCACTAGGTCTTGTCATTGAATGCATTGATAAAGAGCCTCATTTATTACTAGGAGCTCACACTTATTTTTAAAAATCTTTGGAAAGTAAGAACTGTTTTTGCTGTAATTGGTTCCCTTTGCAGTTCTATGTACTTTGTTTTATGCTTTTAAAGGCAAGATACCATGGACTTTACCAGACTGCCAGAGGTGGCCACAGCACAAAGAAGGCCATGGACCCCTCCGAGAGGGTCTCCGTGAGTCCCCTTCACTTGCTGCAGAATTCACTTCACTGAAGTGAGTGAGACCCTGGTGGACTCTTTTCCCATCACGTGTGGAGCTACTGGCAATTCTGAGAATGTGCCAAGTGCTTTATTTTCCACACCTTTGTTCCCTTTGCCTGATCTGTGGCACCCCCATCCCATCACCGGCCTCCTGGGATTTATTCAAGATGCATCTCCCTCTGGGGAGGCCTCCCTAGTCCTGGCCTCCTTTGCTTCCCCAGACCAGAGTAAGCTTCAGGATAGGATTTATCACGTTGCTGCTACTGCTAAGTCACTTCAGTTATGTCCGACTCTGCGTGACCCCATAAACGTCAGCCCACCAGGCTCTCCTGCCCCTGGGATTCTCCAGGCAAGAAAACTGGAGTGGGTTGCCATTTCCTTCTCCAATGCATGAAAGCGAAAAAGTGAAAGTGAAGTCGCTCAGTCGTGTCCGACTCTTAGCGACCCCATGGACTGCAGCCCACCAGGCTCCTCCATCCATGGGATTTTCCAGGCAAGAGTACTGGAGTGGGGTGCCATTGCCTTTATCACGTTAGATTGACTTAAAAAAACTAACTATGATGAGCCGTTTGAAGAGGCAGGCTTTTGGAACCACGGGGTGCTGGCGAAAAGCTTGGCTCTGGGATCCATTTTATCTGCTTAGGTTCCTCCTCTGGATGAAGATGTGGCTCTGTTAAGAGTCTAGAGTGTCTGTTATTTTCTGAAATAAGAGCACAAAGATGGTCAGGGTCTAGGGTCTGGCTGGTGCCATAGCTCCCTGGGCCGGAAAGCTCAGTGATGTGGCTGGAATGGAATGGCCCTGCCTCCGTAAAGAAGGTCTCTGGGGGACTTCCCTCCTGGTACAGTGGTTGGGAATCTGTCCCCCAATGCATGTGGGTTTGATCCCTGATCAGGGAATTAAGATCCCACATGCTGTGGGTCACCTAAACCCCCATGCTGCATTTAGAGAGGCCCTTCTGCTGCAACTAGGAAAGCGTGTGTGCTCTAGAGACCTCAGGCTCCAAAGCAAGAGAAGCCCACACACTGTGATGAGAAGCCTGTGTACTGCAACCAACACCCAGTGCAGCCAAAATAGAGGGGGTTGGGGGAAGGTCTCTAGTAGCTGTGCGACCTTGGGGACCTCAAGGGTCAAGGTCTTACAGGGAGCTGAGGCAACTGCTTCTATTCTGGGCAGCAGTTCATGTTCCTCGTAATAATGTGGATGTTGATGACCCTTTCCTGCCGAGAACAACGCTTGCTCCAGTCGGGGCAGGCTGTCTCCCCAGCGTGTTGCCTGGAAGAATGCATTTAATTCTTCTAAGGCCCCTGGAGGGCTTCCCAGGTAACGCTAGTGGAAAAGAACCCGCCTGCCAAGGAAGGAGTTGTCAGTTAGATCCCTGGGTCGGGAAGATCCCCTGGAGGAGGACATGGCAAACCGCTCCAGTATCCTTGCCTGGAGAATCCCTTGGACAGAGGAGCCTGGGGGCTACAGTCCATAGCATCACAGAGAATCAGACAGGACTGAAGTGACTGAGCACACAAGCATGCACGCACACCCCTAGAGGCAGCACTGTTATCTTGATTGTGCATATGGGGAAACAGAGGCACAGAGAGGCTCAAGAGCCTCGGCCAAGATCACTCAGTGGTGGAGCCAGGAGTAGAATCCTGGAGCTCTGATGCCACAGCCAGAACTCTCAACACCAGACCTGTCGCCTCATGTGCAAAACACACCCTCCAGAAGGCCCTGTATAATTCAGAAAGCTGCATAATTTAAGACAAATCCTGACAGAGGTTGGTAGGTGTTCCTGTTCATCTGCTAAAGTGGCGTTGCCGCGTGGCGAGCGTGCAAATGTAGTTTACAATTCACTGCCAGCTTCAACGTCCTTCATGCTTACAAAAAATGTTTGGGATACACATTATTTCAAATTTTGCATATAAAGTGAGACTTTATTAATCTCTTTATATCATGGGGTCAAATTTATATAATGCCAAACCTCATAAAACATGAGGACACTCGGCGGAGGAACTTGGATTCTAATCTGTCAGGGGAGGCTGGACTGTGGGGGGCTCCAGGGTAGGTGTGTCCATATTCACCCCTGTCTCCACGGTGCCTGGCACCCAGCCGGCGCTCAGCAGAGGGCTGTTGGATGAACACGGTCTGGTTCAAAGCAATGAAGTTCTGTTGATTATGATTTATTTTTTGGAGAGGAGCTACCTTTGTGGTTGTAGTTATTTTTTTTTTTTTAAGAAAAATGTTTTTTTAATTGGCCATGATGAGCATGGCATGTGGGATCTTAGTTCCCCAAGCAGGGATCGAACCTTCACCCCCTGTACTGGGAGTGTAACGTCTTAACCACTGGACTGCCAGAGAAGTCCCTATACTGCTTTTTTCTTTTTTTAGTTAGGTCTTCTTTAATTTCTCTGAACCCCATACTTCTTAATCGTTCATCCTGGATTTACCGCCTTCTTTTTCTTCCTTACAAATGGGGAAAGACGTCAATAACTATAATAATCATGAAAAGGAGTGGGGACAGGGAAAAACAAAAGGATGAGCTATAGGGCACTTGTGCCATCCCAAAGAACGGTTCTGTGTGCTCAGGGCATGGGCGTGGCTTATGTATCAGCCAGGTTATCTGCAGCAATGGAAACTCTGGAAACTAACAAAATGGGAATGTAAATTTCACAGGGCCTCCCTGGACTCTAAAGAGGTGCACAGGCTAGTCTCGGGGACAGCGGGAACCCAGGAGCACCCATGGAGCAAGAAGAGGACAGACAGCTGCCCCCTGCAGGCCACCCCAGTCAGGATGCTCCCCCACCCTTGCCCCCAGCACACATAGCCGGGGGCTGCCCAACAGGGAGATTAAGCTAAGGGGAAGGGGGTGTGGGTGCTGCTGTGCAAAGGAGACATGTGTCCACCACTCACATCATCAAATAATCAGCCTGGAGGAGACCATGAGGGTCACCTAACTCCTCCTGGTGTCACCGCTGAGGGACTTGAGGCCTTGGCCTCACTTCCGGTTAGTGACCGAACCAGGACCTCAGCCTCCACTCCCGGGTGCTCTGCCCAGAGAAGGGGCAGAAATGTTTTAACACCACAAAGGGCCTTCAAAGCACCATCAGTATTTATCACGATAGATCAAAGGCCCTCCTGCAAATATGTCTCAGTGGGGTTTCCCTCTGTCTCATCCCGGTTCTCTTTTAATCTAGAGAATGTAGTGTTTGGGGTGGCCCTAAGGTCCTGGGTTAGACTTCTGATCAACCTTTGGGGTGGCGGATGGATGGCACTGTCACAGCTGGGTGGGGTTGGGGGTTGTGGCTGGGGGGATACAGCCACAGGGGCCTCTAGCCAAGGCCATCACTGCCAGCTTTCCAGGTGAGCCAGAATTAAGATGAGAGGGAAGCCCCAATGGGAAAAATAAGAAGAGGAGGCATCTCAAAAATGTATAAATCCTGCCTTGGTGTGGCAAGGGCTTTGGGGGACAAATCCTGACAGAGGTTGGTAGGTGTTCCGGTTCATCTGCTAAAGCGGCGTTGCCGTGTGGTGAGTGTGCAAACTTAGTTCACAATTCACTGCCAGCTTCAACATCCTTCATGTTTAAAAAAATGTTTGGGATACACATTATTTCAAATTTTGCTTATGAAGTGAGACTTTATTAATCTCTTTATATCGTGGTGTCACATTCACATAATGCAAAAATCCTCATAAAACCCAAGGACACCGGGCTGAGGAACTTGGATTCTAATCTGTCAAGGGAGGCTGGGCTGTGGAAAGCTCTAGGGAAGGCGTGTCCGTATGCATGCATGTCCCCATATGGATACATGAATCCAAGATAACTTTTACCTCCAGAAGCATAGAGCCACTGCTTGCTCGCCAATTCACTGGGCTGTATCCTGGGTGGGGATGGGCGAAGGAGAGGGAAACATCCACCGCGTGCCAGCCCTCTTATTTAGGTGGTTGTTGTTCACCCGCTAAGTTGCGTCCTACTCTTTGCAACCCAGTGGTCTGCAGCCTGCCAGGCTCCCCTGTCCTTCACTGTCTCCCGCAGTTTGCTCACATTCAGGTCCATTGAGTCAGTGGTGCTATCTAACCATCTCATCCTCTGCAGGCCCCTTCTCCTTTTACCTTCAGTCTTTCCCAGCACCAGGGTCTTTTCCAGTGAGTCAGCTCTTTGCATTGGGTGGCCAAAGTACTGGGGCTTTAGCTTCAGCATCAGTCCTTCTAATGAATATTCAGAGTTGATTTCCTTTAGGATTGACTGGTTTGATCTCCTTGTAGTCCAAGACGCTCTCAAGAGTCTTCTCCAGCACCAAAGTTTGAAAACATCAATTCTTTGGCGCTCAGCCTTCTTTATGGTCCAACTCTCACATCCATATGTGACTACTGGAAAAACCATAGTTTTGACTATACAGAACTTTGTTGGTAATCCCATTTAATCCAATATTTGTTCCAGTCTCCTGAGTCAGCTAAGATGATGCCACATTACAGGCGAAGAAGCCAAGGCTCAGGCAGCTTAGGTGAACTGTGAAGCTCCCAGCTGAGAAAAAGTGGAACTCAGGGCTGGCCCAGTGACCCCAGCTCAGCTGGTCCTCAAGCAGGTATATGCACAAGTCAGGGTTCTCCAGAGAAATGGAACCAATAGGATGGAGATATATTTTATTATGTATAGTAAGTGAATAAATAAATAATATGCTTATTTATGTTGAGGAATTGGCTTATGCAGTTATGGAGGCTGAGGTCTGGAGTTGGCAAGATGGAGACAGGAGAGCTGTTGGTGCAGTTGAAGACCAAGTTCAAAAGCCTGAGACCCAGGAGAACTGATGGTGTGAGTTCTAGTCTGAGAGCTTCCAGGCTTGAAACCCACAAAAGAGCTAATATTCTGAGTCTGAAGGTGGGAAAAACCAATGTCACAGCTCGAGTAGTCAGGCAGGAGGAGTTCCGGCTTACTCAGTCTTTCTGTTCTATTCAGCTCGTTAACTGATTGGATGGGCTTCCCCAATGGCTCAGAGGGTAAAGAATCCACCTGCAATGCAGGAGACACAGGAGATGCAGGTTTGATCCCTGGGTCAGGAAGATCCCCTGGAGGAGGAAATGGTAACCCACTCCAGTACTCTTGCCTGGGAAATCCCATGGACAGAGGAGCCTGGCAAGGCTCCTACAGTCCTTGGAGTCACAAAGAGTCAGACAGTGTGAGCGACTAAGCACAAGCACAGCGGATTGGGTGAGACCCACACGCGTTAGGGAGTGTGTGTGAGTTGCTCACTCAGAGTCTGACTCTGCAACCACATGGACTGTAGCCCTCCAGACCTTGTCCTCTTGACCATGGGATTCTCCAGGCAAGAATACTGGAATGGGTAGCCACCTTCTCCAGGGGTTCTACATGACCCACGGATTGAAGCCAGGTCTCTTGCATTGCAGGTAGATTCTTTACAGTCTGAGCCCCTGGGGGAGCCCCCACATTAGGGAGGGCTGTCTACTTTATTCAGTCTACTAATTCAAAAGTTAATCTCATTCAGTAACACTCTCACAGACACACCCAGAGTAACCCTGGATGAAATGTCTGAAAGCGCTATGGCCCAGTCAAGTTGACTTACAAAATTAACGATAACAGTGGGGCTCCAGGGGAAGTTAGGGGAAGAGGGCTTCAGTTCAGTTATCTCGCTCAGTCATGTCTGACTCTTTGTGACCCCATGGACTGCAGCACGCCAGGCTTCCCTGTCCATCACCAACTCCTGGAATTTATTCAAACTCATGTCCATTGAGTCGGTGATGCCATCCAACCATCTCATTCTCTGTCATTCCCTTCTCCTACTGCCTTCAATCTTTCCCAGCATCAGGGTCTTTTCCAATGAGTTGGTTCTCTGCATCAGGTGGCCAAAGTATTGGAGTTTCACCCTCAACATCAGTCCTTCCAATGAACACCCAGGACTGATTTCTTTTAGCATGGACTGGTTGGATCTCCTTGCAGTCCCAGGGACTCTAAAGAGTCTTCTCCAACACCGCAGTTCAAAAGCATCAATTCTTCAGTGCTCAGCTTTCTTTATAGTCCAACTCTCACATCCATACATGACTACTGGAAAAACCATAGCTTTGACTAGATGGACCTTTGTCGGCAAAGTAATATCTTTGCTTTTTAATATGCTGTCTAGGTTGGTAATAACTTTTCTTCCAAGGAGCAAGTGTCTTTTAATTTCATGGCTGCAATCACCATCTGCAGTGATTTTGGAGCCCCCATAAGTAAAGTCTCTCACTGTTTCCGTTGTTTCCACTTCTATTTGCCATGAAGTGATGGGACTGGATGCCATGATCTTAGTTTTCTGAATGTTGAGTTTTAAGCCAACTTTTTCATTCTCCTCTTTTACTTTCATCAAGAGGTTCTTCAGTTCCTCTTTGCTTTTTGTCATAAGGGTAGTGTCATCTGCATATCTGAAGTTATTGATATATCTCCTGGCAGTCTTGACTCCAGCTTGTGCTTCATCCAGCCTGGCATTTTGCACATTCTTTGGGATTGAAATGAAAACTGACTTTTTCTAGTCCTGTGGCCACTGCCGAGTTTTCCAAATTTGCTGGTGTATTGAGTGCAGCACTTTCACAGCATCATCTTTTAAGATTTGAAATAGCTCCATTGAAATTCCATCACCTCTACTAGCTTTATTCATAGTGATGCTTCCTAAGGCCCACTTGACTTTACATTCCAGGATGTCTGGCTCTAGGTGAGGGATCACACCATTGTGATTAACTGAGTCATGAAGATCTTTTTTGTACAGTTCTTCTGTGTATTCTTGCCACCTCTTCTTAATATCTTCTGCTTCTGTCAGGTCCATACCATTTCTGTCCTTTATTGTGCCCATCTTTGCATGAAATATTCCCTTGGTATCTCTCATTTTCTTGAAGAGATCTCTAGTCTTTCCCATTCTATTGTTTTCTTCTATTTCTTTGCACTGATCACTGAAGAAGGCTTTCTCTCTCCTTGCTATTCTTTGGAACTCTGCATTCAAATGGGTATACCTTTCCTTTTCTCCTTTACCTTTAGCTTCTCTTCTTTTCTCAGCTATTTGTTAGGCACCCTCAGACAACCATTTTGCCCTTTTGCATTTCTTTTTCTTGGAGATGGTCTTGATCATTGCCTCCTGTACAATGTCATGAGCCTCCATCCATAGTTCTTCAGGCACTCTGTCTATCAGATCTAATCCCTTATATCTGTTTGTCACTTACACTGTAAGGGATTTGATTTAGGTCATATATGAATGGTCTAGCGGTTTCCCCTACTTTCCTCAATTTAAGTCTGAATTTTGCAAGAAGAGGTCTTCAGTTCAGTTCAGTCACTCAGTCGTGTCAAACTCTTTGCGACCCTGTGAATCGCAGCACGCCAGGCCTCCCTGTCCATCACCGACTCCTGGAGGTCACTCAGACTCGCATCCATCGAGTCAGTGATGCCATCCAGCCATCTCATCCTCTGTCGTCCCCTTCTCCTCCTGCCCCCAATCCCTCCCAGCATCAGAGTCTTCTCCAATGAGTCAACTCTTCACATGAGGTGGCCAAAGTACTGGAGTTTCAGCTTTAGCATCATTCCTTCCAAAGAAATCCCAGGGCTGATCTAGATTAAGACTCTCAAGAGTCTTCTCCAACACCACAGTTCAAAAGCATCAATTCTTCGGTGCTCAGCCTTCTTCACAGTCCAGCTCTCACATCCATACATGACCACAGGAAAGACCATAGCCTTGACTAGGCGAACCTTTGTTGGCAAAGTGATGTCTCTGCTTTTGAATATGCTATCTAGGTTGGTCATAACTTTCCTTCCAAGGAGTAAGCGTCTTTTAATTTCATGGCTACAGTCACCATCTGCAGTGATTTTGGAGCCCCCAAAAATAAAGTCTGACACTGTTTCCACTGTTTCTCCATTTATTTCCCATGTAGTGATGGGACCAGATGCCATGATCTTCATTTTCTGAATGTTGAGCTTTAAGCCAGCCTTTTCACTCTCCACTTTCACTTTCATCAAGAGGCTTTTTAGTTCCTCTTCACTTTCTGCCATAAGGGTGGTGTCATCCGCATATGTGAGCTTATTGATATTTCTCCTGGCAATCTTGATTCCAACTTGTGTTTCTTCCAGTCCAGCATTTCTCATGATGTATTCTGCATATAAGTTAAATAAACATGGTGACAATATACAGCCTTGACGTACTCCTTTTCCTATTTGGAACCAGTCTGTTGTTCCATGTCCAGTGCTAACTGTTGCTTCCTGACCTGCATACAGATTTCTCAAGAGGCAGGTCAGGTGGTCTGGTATTCCCATCTCTTTCAGAATTTTCCACAGTTTATTGTGATCCACACAGTCAAAGGCTTTGGCATAGTCAATAAAGCAGAAGTAGATGTTTTTCTGGAACTCCCTTGCTTTTTCCATGATCCAGTGGATGTTGGCAATTTGATGTCTGGTTCCTCTGCCTTTTCTAAAACCAGCTTGAACATCAGGATGTTCACGGTTCACATATTGCTGAAGCCTGGCTTGGAGAATTTTGAGCATTACTTTACTAACATTACTTTACTACCAGAAGAGGTCTTAGACCCCATTAAATTACATCTCTGCAGAGAACTTATTTTGGGGGAGTGAGTCAGTGAGAGAGAAGGGGGCACAACCTTTTTCTCTCCCCTTGTGGAGAAGGACACTTACCCATTCCCAATGCACAGATAAGCCAGCCTCATAGGTGGAAGCCAGAGAAACCCCATTGAGTATTAATTCCCAATAGGCGCCTGTCTGGGGCTGAGTTCTTACAGCCAGAAATATAAGCCAAGGCTCTTGAAAAGGAGTCAGCTGGGGACCCATCATTTCTTCTCCTGGGGCTGCACCAAGCCTGCAGCCCTTGTTTCCATCACCTGGCAGTGTTGTCATAGGCTCGATGTCGGACTCGGAGCTGAGTCAGAAACTGGTTTCTGGGAAAAGAGACTGCAGGATTCCTTTATGCCTTCTCTCCTCTTCCTCAGTAAGAACCCGTTACGTGGCCACCTGGAACAAAGACTACATTTCCCAGGTTCCCTTGCAGCAAGGTATGGCCATGTGACCAAGATCTAGCCAAAGGAATGTACGATTCTAGTAAGTGTACAGAAAAGGAGGGGTGGCGTCTGGTCACCCTATTCGTTTCATGTGGGCTGCGGTGCAGAGGTAGTGACTAGCTGTGGGGCAGCCACGGTGGACCATGAGGTGGACTTAGGAGAGAGGCTGTGCAGCAATGAGGCAGATGGAGCTTGAGTTCCTGACACTGAAGGCACCTCAGCAACCCTGGATCCCTACCTGGAAAGTTACAGCTAAAGCCAGTCCTGCTTCTGCAGCTCCTCCTGTGCTGTGTGACCGGGGCAGCGGCTCAGCCTCTCTGAGCCTCTGCTGGCTGTTGAAGGTGATAGCTGCCCATGGTGGGACCTCCCACGCAAGAGATCAGGGGTGGGTAGGATAATAAGGAGATTTCAGCTCTAAGGAGACAGAACACAGGGAGGCCTGGGGTCTTGGTCCTTGTTGTAGGGAGGACTCATCACTAGTTGTTTGGGACGAAGTTGGTTCAGTGAAAGGAGACACAGCTAGGTAAGAGTCAGCTCTTGGGCAAGCTGGTTTCTCTGAACCTCAGTGTTCTCATCTGTAAAATGGGGACATGATACCTCCTTCACAGATTGTTTGAGAATCAGAGACATTTATAAAGGGCCTGTGTGATGAGGGTGTCTGTGAGCGATAGCTGGAATTTCTATCATGGGTTTGGGGGTCCAGAGACCTAGATTATTGTGTGTGCCTTTGTGATCAAGGGCAAATCATGGAACTTTCCAGACTTCCATGGACTCAGTTGTAAACTGAGGAGAGGTTCTTTCCGGTCTTGATATTCACACCAGTCTTCCTTGCTCTCATTTTACAGATCATAAAACCGAAGCTTATGTGGCAGAGTGAGCTAGCTGTGTTCCCCCTCCACTGAGTGGGGAATTGGTTGCTCCCACAGGCTTGCATTTCCTAGACTGTTTCTCCCTGATGGGATGTGACTTGTGTGCCACTCCTGGGCCAAGGCGGTTAAGGCATCCAGCCTTTCTCTCCCACTTGCTGGCCACACGTCCAGGCCCAGGGCGACCTTGGCAGCTGCCTGTTGAGGACCGCACAGCTTGCCGATGATTGTGGGGAGCACTGTGCACTCACACGGTTAGTGCTGCTTTGGACTTTATTGAACAAGGAGAGCACTTCCCTGAGATTTCAGGTTTACCTGTTGTGGCAGCTAGTGTTAGCTTTTTTTTTTTTTTTTGCTGTGCCACTTGGCATGTGGGATCCTAGTTCCCCAAACAGATATTGAACCTGGGCCCCTGCACTGGAAGTGCAGACTCTTAACCACTGGACGGCCAAGGAAGTCCCCAGTGAGTGTTATAACGAATACACCCAAGAGGTACAACGACTTGCCCAGAATCTATGCATCCTCTCCTATTCTCGATGGCATCCCATGTGACAGTCTCATCTTCTCAGTTAGTTTGCCGAGTCCTCTAGAGTCAGGACAATGGCTCACGGTCCTGCAGGCTTGTGACACCCAGCACCGGTTGCCTCTCATCCACTCCTTGTGGATGACCTGCAGGAACCAGCACCTGCTAATAAAGATGTGTTGACTTGAACTGAGCCTTGATTTGAACAGGGCACCCGCCTGTCTCCTACCAGGCTGAGAACTGACCCCACACATCAGCTCTTCCGTATCCCTAGTGTCCTTGGGGTGTAAGCTCCCCAACACAATAGGCAAGGGAGCAGTGGAGCTAAACTCTTGAAAGAGGGAAGGCTGAGTAGGGCAAGAGCCAAGGGCAAGTGGCTTCCCAGGCGGCTCAGTGGTAAAGAATCAGCCTGCAATGCAGGAGATCTCGGTTCAATCCCTGGGTCAGGAAAACTCCCCAGAGGAGCAGATGGCAACCCAGTCCAGTATTCTTGCCTGAAAAATTCCATGGACAGAGGAGCCTGGCAGGCTGCAGCCCAGGGAGTAGCAAAGAGTCAGACATGACTGAGCGATTGAGCATGCGTACATGCAAGGGCAGGCAAGCCTGGGAAAGGCATCTGTGAATCAGGGGCAATGATACTTTGTGGAATAGAGGCTGGAGGTATACACTGCAACTAGAGCCTTGATCTGAGTTCAGCTCTGCCCCCAACTTGCGTGTGACCCCTCAGAAGGCCAAGGTCGCTGGAGCCTTGGTGATGGGAACAGAGATGGGAAGCCAGGCTCATCTGCTGCAGCCACGGATGGGCTCTTTCTGGAAACACTGCTGCTTCTCTCTCTTCTCTGGAAGCCTGGGTATCTCTGATTAGGATGCTAATGGAGGGAGGGGGCCGAGGAAATTAGGGAGCTGTGGAGCAGGAGAAACACCCGGGGACCAGGGAGCCAGTGGCTAATTAAAGGCTCCATGTCAAAGAGGAATGCCAAGTAGGTAATTTCCATGCCATTTGAATAATGGGAAAACGTTTACCATTTCTCAAGTTTGCTTGTTGAAAAGAGCGAGGGGAAAAAGAAAGGAGAGGGAGCAGATGATGGCTGGAGGGGCCTCCACATGCTGCTGGGGAAGATGGGGGCTGCATGGGGAGCAGAATTGCTCCAGGGAGGGCAGGGCAGAACACAGAGGAGGGCAAGTTTCTGTGTTCCTCCCGCAAGGTCCTGCAAAGCTACTTACTTGGGCTCGGAAGCTCCGGGAGAGGGCAGTCAGGCAGAGCGGTGGTGATGTCTTAGAAGAGGGAAGCAAAGCCCTCCTTATGGGTTTATCGCACTTCACAGTTTATGTCCTGTGTCCCAGGGGATCACCCTGACAGGCTGGGAAGTGAACGGGGAAGGGGAGAATGATTATTCCTATTTTAGGGGTGAATAACTGAGCCCCAGAGAATGAGGGTGAATTGCTCAAGGACACATTTGTTTATTTATTCATTCGTTAATTCAACAAAACAGTTTATTGGGGAAAGACAGCATGCCAAGCCCAGAGCCCTGTGATGAAGGCTTGTGGATGAGAAAGGCAGAGCCCTGCTCTCAGAGAGAGAGAGAGATGGAGAGGTGAACCGTACATTACTAGGTGCTGTGGGTTCCAGGGGCAGGCTCAAGAGTGAGCCCACCGGCCTGAGACAGTTGGGTGCTTCCCAGAGGACCAGCCATTATGCTGAGGTTTCAGGCGAGAGTCTGCCAGGTGACTAACGAGAAGAACTCCCTGCTCCATATGAGGGAGCAGCATAGGCTAGGATGTGGGGTCTCTGGAGGGCTCTTCTTATCCAGGGAACAGTGAGAGGCCCAGCGTGAGAGGACAGTAGGGATTGCGGGGCCCGATGCGGCAGGGCTGGGAGATGGGGCTGGAGGGCTTGGTGGGAGAGGCTGGAGACAGTGGCCAGGACCGAGGGTGTGGAGGGGCCTCACACCCCGTGAAGATGCATGGTCTTGATCTTTAGGCCGTGGGGCCTTCGGCACCCTCGGGATCAGGCCGTGGCTGAGGAGGCGCTGGTGGGACACAGATCATTCGATGGTCACAACTGCTGCTAGAAATCACCGGTACTCTTTGCTGAAAACCAGCCCTCACCACCCAGACTCCCATCTCAGGACCCTGAACTCCTTCAAGTCCTGGGGGGCTGAATAGAAAGCCAAGCTGTGGAGTGGGGAGGGGGTTCCCTGCTGCTCTGGCCTGTTCCTTCTCGGGTCAGTTATCCATCCATATATGACAATTATCCTAAAACTCAGTGGTGGGCTTCCCCTGGTGGACCGGTGGTTAAGAATTGCAGCAGAAGTGGTTGTCCTTGCACTAATGCAAGGGACGCTGGTTTGATCCCTGGTCCGGGAAGATCCCACACGCCTCGAAGCAACTTAGCCCGTGTGCCACGACGACTGAGCCAACGCTCTAGAGCCCGGGAGCCCCAGCTTCTAAAGCCTGCGTGCCTAGAGCCCGTGCTCCACAGCAAGAGAAGCCACGGGAATGAGAAGCCTGTGCCTTGCAATGAAGAGTAGCCCTGCTCACTGCAACTAGAGTCTGCATGCAGCAGCAGAGACCCAGTGCAACCAGAAATAAATAAGTAAATCTTAGGGGGAAAAACAAACAATCACTGCGACTTAAAAAACAAACATTTATTGTCTCTCAGTTTGTCTGGGTTAGATATTTGGGAACAGCTTAGCTGAGACTCAGCTTCTGGTCCTGGGTTTGTTTTAGTTAAGATCCTGGCCTGGGGCTGCAGCCATCTGAGGGCTTGATGGGCTGCAGTGCCTACCTGCAGAGGCCCTGTTGCCAGAGGGCTCGTTCACGGGCCTGGCCAGTTCACGCTGGCATGGCCGGGAGGCCTCGGCTCCTCAGCACACGGACTTCTTGGAGAAGCAGGGCTGCTGGAGTATCCTCAGAGCATGGTGGCTGGCTGGACGTGGCCGCGTCTTCAATGGCCCAGCTTTGAAGTCACAGCAGGTCATTTTGTCACATCTACTTTGTCACATAACCTGGGAGGGGACTGCATGAGGGAGTGAGTCTCAGGAGGCGAGGATTCACTGGGCTCCGTCTCGGAGGCCGCATGCCACACCACCCTCCAGGGAAAAGCCCAGAGCAGTCAGTCCTGTGGCAGGACTAAGAAAGCTGGGCTTCCCTGGAGAAGGCGGGCAGGGCCTTCCCAGGCTGTCGGGACGGGGCAGGTCTCAGTAGGCCCTGTGTCCACCCTACTATGTGGCCCTGAGCAGCCTCCCACGTTCCCCGGGCCTCTGACGGCCTCGTCTCTGTGATGGGGGATGAATTTGCTGGGCTTTGTAGGGCTGGGAAAGCAGCGGATCCAATTTCTGAAGGATGGATGATGACTGCAGACTGTGGAGCCGCCCTCCCCCTTCTCATCCTAATCCCGTTTCTTCACACAGTCAGATAATCAGTTTTCCCAATAGTCTTTGCAGCCATCAGTTTGCATAACTACCCAAATAAGCACCATTCTTTCTCTAAGCTAACTCTCGGCTCTTAATCTCCAACTGGTTTCTGTGCGGTTAAAGCAGTGTGGGGCTTCCCTTTCCTCCCCACAGGGTCACCGGCCTCCCTGGATGGTTTGGGGCCAAGGCAAGGTCCTATATCAGCTCTGTTCACCTCCCTGACATTACCCTGAGCTCTGGGTGACCTCAGGACAGGCAAGCTCTCCTCTCGTTTCTTTCTCATGTTCCCTTTGGTGATGGGTGAGGGCTTGGTGGGGAGGGGATCAGGATGTCAGAGCCATAAGGGACCTTGGGGACATTTTACAGGTAAAACTCAGAGAGGGCCAGTGAGAACCCAAGATCACACAGCAACACTGGGCTAAGAACAACTTCTCTGAATTTCTATGCAGAACTATTTCTGTTCTCACTGCTGGACACACCCAGGAGGTACTCTGACTGGTTATTCCAGATGGGCCCTGGGCCAACGTGGCTTTTGCGACCCCATCTCCGAGATAGGCAAGGCAGGAGCCGGGGTGGCATGGAGCAAGAGAGCTGTCAGAGTGGACCAGCTAGACCCACGCTTCATCGGCACCCTGGAGGTGGGTGTTTACAGGAGAAGAATAAGCAGTGGACTAAACCTTCAAAGACAACAGGGCAGGAAATGATCAGAAAGCTGGTGGAGCACAACCTAGATGCCATGCACCTGGGGGCCTGTGAGGACCTTGAAGTTTGGCTGAAATCCGAGAGGTTCCTGTGAGGTTGAGGGATGGGCACCCAGAGGGCAGGACTCAGATGGACCCAGCCAGGAGGGGACCGAGAGGCATGGAGCTTCTCAGGGGGCCGCCAGCTGCCTCTCCCTCCCCTGTTGCTGCCTTCCCCTGTGCTCTCGGCAGAGTGGGGGCCCGGCTCTCTCTGGCCTGGACCACACATCTGCCCTGCAGCCTCTAGCTGATGCTTCCTGAGGTCCTGGAGGGTGGCCTTGCTGAGGCTTCCTATCGTCCCTTGACTTCCCTCGCAGTCCAGGACAAGTCCACTTCTGGTCAGTTGACTCCGTGATCTCTAAGTCTTCATTTCTGATCATTCCTCTCCCCTAACATTGTCTTTCATTGTGAGCTCAAAAAGGCAAACTCATTTCCATCTTGACTTGAGTAAACCTTAATCTCAAAAAAAAAAAAAAAATCTTCTAGTATTAGGAAAATATCATCCCAGACGCCCAAGAGTAAGAGGCTTCTGAATTATTCAAAGACTAAATTTCTCTCTTCCCAGACTCGAAGCTCCCCAAGGGCAGGGCGGCGTCTGTTTCGATGGATGGCGAGACGAGGGCAGGAAGTCAAGTGTGTTGAGGGCCTGTTTCTGCCAGGCATTGCACCTCTCTGTGTGTAGCTGAATGTTCCCGGTGTGGGAGAATTTCATAACCAAGGAGTCTGAAGGCCAAGAGAGGGGAGGCACTTGCCTCGGGTCACACAGCCAGAATGTGGCAGAGATGGGCTTGGGTCATGCCAACGTCTTAGTGCTTTTCCTATACTGTGTTCAAAGTGGAGTCCTGTTCCCCACCCCAGGCTCTGCAGTTATTGCTCTTGCCAAGATCCTCAAGGAGTTGGTGAGAAGTAGGGCCTCTAAGGCAGCCAGATTTGTCACCTGCAGGTGGCTGGGTTAAAGATTCTCTTTAACTAACACTAATTGGGGAGCAAGAACTCTGACATCTTTATTGCCTGTCTTGGTTGCTTGGCCCGACAAAAGGGCTTTGTCTTTGTTGGCTCAATGACAGCATCTTGTCACACCCTTCCTCCCTCCTTCAGCCTGCCTCCTTTTTAGGGCTTCTATGAAGTAGGGCTCCCATTATTCTCTGTTGCCATTTCATGCAGAGCCACAGACAAGAGACCAGCCACCAATTAACTTGAGCAAGTGGTTTAACCTCTCTGGGTCTCAATTTCTCCACCTGCAGAGTGGGGGTAAAAGTTGGATGAGATGGTTGCTAAGTTTTTGTGATGACTTCTTCCCACCTTGGCAATTGGTATTTGGAAAGTTGAGGTCAGGGCCACTTTTGGACTCATGCTGCAGAGACAGGGGATCTCTCCAAGCAGAGGCAAGTTTATCCAGTCATAGGCTTCCCTGGTGGCTCAGCCAGTAAAGAATCTGCCTGCAATGCAGGACACCCGGGTTCGATCTCTGGGTTGGGCAGACCCCCTGGAGAAGGAAATGGCAACCCACTCCAGTATTATTGCCTGGGAAATCCCATGGACAGAGGAGCCTGGTGGGCTACAGTCCATGGGGTCTCAAGAGTCAGATATGACTTACTGACTAAACCACCATCACATTAATGTTAGTGAGAGATGCCATTTGCATATAATTTGCACTTTCCTTTATTGTCAAAATGCTCTGACATCCCCACCCTGACTTCTTCCTTCCTCTCCCACTCCCTTCCACCAGCTGCCTTCTATTTCCCTGCCCCCTCACCCTATGTCAACCCTGACCCTGTTTGCTGGGCTGCCTTGCTCCAGAAGGATGACTGAGTTGGCTGAGCTGCGGTCCATGCCGGCCTTTGCAGTTTGACTCAGCCAGCCTGGTAGTATCCATGACATGCTCCGAGTTGTGTGGTGTGACTGTTCTATTCAACTCAGAGAGGCTGAGCAAGATGTCCCAAGTTCCAGAGTGAAGCGGCAGAGTCAGCATTCAACCCCCATCTGCCTGACTCTAGAACTGTGCTCTCCTCACTGCCCTGGGCTGTCCGCCTGTTTGGGAATGTGAGACAGGTCAAGAGAAATGGCCTGGGTAGAGATGATGATGGTGGTGATGAAAATAATATTAAGACCTCACCTCAGAGTATGGTCCACGGCCCAGGAGTGTGAGCATCACTGGGAGCTTGTTAGAAATCAGGCCATGCTGCAGTCCTACTGAGTCAGGATCTGCAGTTGATCAGGATCCCCCGGGGACTGTGAGCACACTTGAGGCAGAGAAGCATTGCTCTAGAAATCTGCCTACCCCATTGGCCTCCAGGTTCCAGAACTTCTCGGTGCTTCTGGAGGGGATACTACAGCCAGAAGAGCCCTGAGACATCTTTAAGGCTGGTTGTTTTGTGAATGGTGTGCTTTGGAGCACTGGCTCTTAGCAGTGTCTCTGAGGCTCCTCTGGTTCAGGCAGGGCTCCAGCTGCCTTGCTCGCTTAAACACCTTCCATTGAATTAGGTTTATAAGCTTGTCATGGAGTGTAATTTCACTGGAGTGGGGTGAGATTATTAGGGTCTGTTGACTAAAATATTAAAAAAAAAAAAAAACAACGCACAATTGCACTTATCTCACATGCTAGTAAAGTAAAGCTCAAAATTGTCCAAGCCAGGCTTCAACCGTGAACTTCCAGATGTTCAAGTTGGATTTAGAAAAGGCAGAGGAACCAGACATCAAATTGCCAACATCCATTGGATCATCGAAAAAGCAAGAGAGCTCCAGAAAAACATCTACTTCTGCTTACTGACTAGGCCAAAGCCTTTGAGTGTGTGGACTACAATAAACTCTGGAAAATTCTGAAAGAGATAGAAATACCAGACCACCTGACCTGCCTCTTGAGAAATCTGTATGCAGGCCAGGAAGCAACAGTTAGAACTGGACATGGAACAACAGACTGGTTCCAAATTGGGAAAGGAGTACGTCAAGGTTGTATATTGTCACCCTGCTTATTTATATGCAGAATACATCATGAGAAATGCCAGGCTGGATGAAGCACAAGCTGGAATTAAGATTGCCAGGAGAAATACCAATAACCTCAGATATGCAGATGACACCACCCTCATGGCAGAAAGTGATGAAGAACTAAAGAGTCTCTTGATGAAAGTGAAAGATGAGAGTGAAAAAGTTGGCTTAAAACTCAACATTCAGAAAACTAAGATCATGGAATCCGGTCCCATCACTTCATGGCAAATAGATGGGGAAACAGTGGAAATAGTGGCAGACTTTATATTTTTGGGCTCCAAAATCACTGCAGATGGTGACTGCAGCCATGAAATTAAAAGAGGCTTGCTCCTTGGAAAAAAAGTTATGACCAACCTAGACAGCATATTAAAAAGCAGAGACATTACTTTGCCATCAAAAGTCCATCTAGTCAAAGCTATGGTTTTTTCCAGTAGTCATTTATGGATGTAGGAGTCGGACTATAAAGAAAGCTGAGTGCTGAAGAATTGATGCTTTTGAACTGCGGTGTTGGAGAAGACTCTTGAGAGTCCCTTGGACAGCAAGGAGATCCAACCGGTCCATCCTAAAGGAAATCAGTCCTGAATATTCATTGGAAGCACTGAAGCTGAAACTCCAATACTTTGGCCACCTGATGTGAAGAACTGACTCATTTGAAAAGACCCGGATGCTGGGAAAGATTGAAAGCAGGAGGAGAAGGGGATGACAGAGGATGAGATGGTTGGATGGCATCACTGACTCAATGGACATGAGTTTGAGTAAACTCTGGGAGTTGGTGATGGACAGGGAAGCCTGGCGTGCTGCAGTCCACGGGGTTGCAAATAGTAGGGCAGAACTTAGTGACAGAACTTACAGCTGTTTAACAGTGTTGTGATAGTTTCAGGTGGACAGCAAAGGGACTCAGCCATATATACATATATAGTATCCATCTGCCCTCAACTCCCCTCCCATCCAGGCTGCCACATAGCATTGAGCAGGACCTGCTATACAGCAGGTCCTTGTTGGTTATTCATGTTAACTACAGCAGTATGTCCATGTCGATCTCAAACTCCCCAACTATCCCTTCCCCCCGTCCTTCCCTCTGGCAACCATAAGTTTGCTCTCTGTGAGTCTTAAACATGCATTATTCTATCATTCTGTTTCACAAGTGAGAAACTGATACTCAGAGAGATGCAGGGACCTGCCCCAAATCACACAGAATCTGGGACCAGAATCCAGCTCTATCACTTAGGAGTGTTTTTGACTGCAAGGAGCAGCAAAGTTGACTAACAGAGGCTGATGCAAGTAAAGAATTTGTTTCTTGCAACAAGGAGCTCACGTATAGACTGCTGAGGACTGTACCATGGTCCAGAATCTTCCTGTTTTCCATTTTACCCTCTGTGGACACTCCCTTACATGCCCCCCCCACCTGCCTTCATCCCCCAGGCTGGGGCTTTTATTTTCACGGCACAAGATGGCTGCTACTGCTCCATACATTACATCCATGTTCCCGGTGGGAAGAAGAGGGGAGGATGAATGGGTAGAGGACATTCTAGTTAGTTTTGTCTTTGAATGAATCAGGGAAGGATGCCTTTCTCTGAGCCTTCTGCCTATTGGTTTAGGCCAGAACCAGGTTACACGGCTGCCCCTAACTGGAAGATAGGGAGGAGAGAGAGTGGGGAATGGGTTTGGGTTAAAACATCTGATGGTGAATTTCTCCCTACATAGTGATCCTATCCTGGTATCCAGAGATTCTTCAGGGTCCCAGAATTGCAGCTTTTAAGGTGGAGTGGAATGTATTTGAATTAGAGAGACACCTGCTCAAACCTTGGGGCTTAAATCTCCCGCCATCATAATGGTCCTTTATGTGGCCCATTTGGTTTGGGGGCAAGAGTTTTGCTCAACAAAGACCTACATACTTGGGGGCTCGGGGACAGAGGAGTTGGATTAGAACAAAACCCGTAAGGGCTAATTCTAATTCTCTGACTATCTTCACTGCTCACAGCCCCTAATGAAAACATGTGTAAGAAACCCGCAGGGTTAATTTTGCTGAAAAAAAATTCCAATAAAGCTCCATTAGATTTTTGCGTTAAATTAATGTAATGGATGCTTAAAAGCCATGCTAATTAGGCTTTGTTATTAACAGGAATGTCAGGTGGATGGGATCTGGCCGGGAGCTGACATTTTTTTTTTTTTGGGGGGGGGCCACCTATGGGAGATGAATTTGTCAGTGGTCTGAAGGTATCACACCATCTGGCCTTAGCAACCCAGCTCCCACTCACTGGGGAATGTCTTTAGTCATTTAAATTCATTTACCCGGGACTGGAATATTCTCTTCACCAAGATGACAGATGACAAACTCCATTTTCTGTTGGTTTTTATTTTTTGACATTTCCAAATTTCCATCCTAATTTTCTGCTGGGAACATAGCTCTGATAGGTCACTCCCTTGCTTATAAGAGGCTTCCCTTGTGGCTCAGCGGGTAAAGAATCTGCCTATAATGCGGGAGACCTGGGTTCCATCCCTGGGTTGGGGAAGATCCCCTGGAGAAGGAAATGGGTACCCACTCCAGTATTCTGGCCTGGAGAATTCCATGGACCTGTATAGTCCATGGGGTTGCAAAGAGTCAGACACGAACTGAGCGACTTTCACTTTCACTTTGCTCGTAAACCTTTGATATCTCCCTATGGCCTAGCAGATAAGTCTGGAGACCCTGACGTGGTATGCAAAGCCTTTGGGGATTCAGCCCTAATTAACCTTTCTGGGCACCACATTCCTCTCTTTGTGTATGGAGGGCTGGCTTCTCCCTGAACTGGGCCTTTCCAATTCCCCTTGACTTTGGCTTCAACCCCCACACCCTGTCATCTCAGCTGTCCAACAACTTATGTTATTTCGTCCATCTCACAGACGGGGAAACTGACCCTCAGGCTGTCAGACCCTTGACCACTCAGACTCCCTTTCATAAAGCACGAGGCATGCGTTGGGTGCTCAGAAAATTCCCACCTCCCACTTTTCTCCCTTTGTATCAACTTAGGCCAGGTAGGACATCTTTGGTGTGGCTACTTGTCCTGTACCAGGGCTTGGGACTTGGAATTTCCAAATGCCACAAAGGGAGACTTCTCTGGTGGTCCAGTGGTAAAGAATCCACTTTCCAACGTAGGAAATGTAGGTTCGATTCCTGGTCAGGGAACTACAATCCCCGATGTCATGGGGAAGAGCCAAGGCAGCAAAAACAAAAAAAAACCCACAAAAAAACAAAACCAAAAATAAACACCACATGGCATTTGGGAAGCGTCTCTGTTTGAGAAAGGGAAAATGTACAAAGCAGGATGAACCAGAGAAGGGCGGGGCTGGGCCCCGCGTTCCCCATCATCCTAGGCCGTCTGGGCCTGACCATGTGTGGGCACTGGAGGGGGTTTGCACGCTGCAGGGAGACGTTGACCCCCTGACCCCAGGCTCATCTACCTGTTTGTAGGGGAGAGAACCTAGACTACTTGGCTCCAGACAGTCTGGACGTGAGCGCCTGCAGCAGGAAGGAGTTGGTTGTGAAACAGCTGCCCGGCACATGGGGCCTTGGGGCCTGTGGGAAGTTGCAGGTCAGAGGTGGGCTGGGGGAGCGCCAGCCCCTCAGGAAGCTGAGCCTCAGTGAGTCACCCGTGTTCCCGGGGGACCAGGGTCACTTTCCATCTGTCCCATTCCTGCATCACTGTGTATGTCTGCTCCCAACAATCAAGCACCTACACCTCTCCTCCAGGGGCACCGGCCTTTCCAAATGTGAACTAGGACAGGAGAGAGGTCATTGAAACCTCTTCTTTCTTCTTCCTTTGGGCTCTGTCACATCTCTGTCTAATCCACAGGGTTGGCCCCTCCCCCAGGACGTGAGTTAGATTTTTTTTTTTTCTCTTTGAGGTCACCACCTGACAGGCCCCCAGGGTTGAGGTGAATTCCATGGCATCTACATTGCCTGACTGACCTAAGATGGGAGGGAACAGGCCTCCCCCTCCTTTATACAATGGCAAGCTCTCCAAGGCTGAGCCTGCCAGCAGCATTGCCTGAAATGCAAGTCTGCAGTGACCATCAGGAGGTGGCCCAGCTCCGGTGCAATGTCATCAGGGATAGGAGGACAGAGAGCCGGGCCTTCGCTTGCTGGCTCCAGTATAGTCCCCCCACCCTGCACCCCCCACTCCCTGTAACTCCTCTTTCTTAACGAAGGCCATGTGGGCTCGTGGAATTTGCCTCTGAGCCTTTGTGTGTGACAGGTGGCACCCAGATGGGACCCACCTTGCCTGACATCCTTCTCCCCGAACTTTCTTTCAATGCCTGGGTAACCTCTCTGCCTCACCAATCCTGTCCAGATGGCAGGAAGGAAGTTCTGGCAAAGGTGTGTGAACCCAGTTGCCCAGGGTCTAAAAGAACTGAAGAGTGTGTGTAGGGGAGGCGGGGAAGGGAAGGGAGGGAGGCAGAGAGCGTGCTGGGAGCCTTGAAGCAGGGGAATGAATGGCCAGCCTGTGCAGGGATGGAGGGGAAGGAGAGGCTTGGAGCCCCAGGATATGCCCTGTCCAGCCTAGCCCGGGCCATCGTACCACACTTCAGTGCTGGCACTGAGCCCCGGTGGGCACAGTTCTGAGCACCCTCTCAGCAAGTGTGGCCTGTGGGTTCAGCCCACTGTCTGGGGTCACTCGGGTCTCTATTCCTTAGTGCATAACTCATGGTTTGTGAGGTCATCGAACAGGAAGCGTAGGTAACAAGAATGAAGGAGACGGCACCATGGGGAATGCAGGGAAACCTTGGCCTTTCTGGCCTGGGATGTGGGAGAGAGCACCGAAGGCCAAAGGGTCTCCAGAGGGATGTGCCTGCTGCTGCTGCTGCTGCTGCTAAGTCACTTCAGTCGTGTCCGACTCTGTGCAACCCCATAGACGGCAGCCCACCAGGCTCCCCCGTCCCTGGGATTCTCTAGGCAAGAACACTGGAGTGGGTTGCATTTCCTTCTCCAGTGCATGAAAGTGAAAAGTGAAGTCGCTCAGTCCTGTCAGACCCTCAGCGACCCCATGGACTGCAACCTACCAGGCTCCTCCGTCCATGGGATTTTCCAGGCAACAGTACTGGAGTGGGGTGCCATTGCCTTCTCTGAGGGATGTGCCTACTCTGAATTAATTAGAGTCTAGGCCGCTGAGGAGATGAACGCTTCCCCAGGCTCTTCCTGGCGGCCCGCACAGGAGGAGGCAACAGGGATTTGGAAAGAGATGAGGAAGGAGGACTGTGCTTACTGCCTAGACCACAGGGGATAAGACTCTTCACGTGGCCAACGGGATAGGAATTTTAAAGTTTCTATCCATTGTCTTCCCAACAGCCCTCTCTCTACCCTACTTCTTTCTTGCTATCAGAATTCAGATACTAGCAGCCATGTTTTTCAGGGGAGTCTGGGATCCTTCCTGCCCCAGGAGTGAATCCTGATTATTCTAAGCAAAATGTGATAGGCTCGTTTCCTTTGCTGGCGATTGCTCATGCACAGGCGTGTTGTGCAATTCTGGACAGTGACAACTAAGGGGAGACAGGGTGCCTTTTGTGAAAAGCTTTCCAAGATCTGAAAAACTGACTTGCTAGAAGAAGCTACCTACCACCTTCGGTTGTTGTTTGGTGAGGATGTGATGGCTGGAGCTCTGGCAGCCACATTGAGATCACAAGGGAAAGGCAACTAGAAAGAGAAAAAGAACCTGGGTATTAACCAAACTTGGAATTGCCTTACTTCTGGCCTTCTGTTATAAGAAATAACGAACTCTTCATTTTTAAAATCACTCAATAAATTTTCTATTGATTGTTGCTGAAAGCAGCCAAACTTATCAAATTTCTGAAGTCGGGATGAAATGATTCAAATTGTCTGCCATGAGTCACTTCTTGGGGGCAATTAAAGGGTCTCCGAACTCACTGGGACCTATTTTTTCCAGAACTGCCCCCTTTCCCTTTGGGTAAAAGTTATTGAAGCATCTGGGTTTGGGGTTCAGAAGAACTGGGATCAAATTGTACACTTTTATGTGTGCACTTTATGACTTTATGTTAATTATTTAAACCAGGCATTGGCAAACTGTTTCTGTAAAGGGCCAGAGAGTAATTGTTTTAGACTTGATGGACCACATGGTCACTGTTGCCACTATTCAGCTCTGTTGTTTGTTTGAAAGCAAACCGTGGATAACATACAAGTAAATGAGCATGGCTGTGTTCCAATAAAACTTTATTTACAAAAAACAAGTGGCAGGTCACATCTGGCCTACAGGCCAATAAATCAACCTTGGGTCAAACTCTGAGTCTCAGGTTCCTCATGAGAAAATGAGGCTAATAGTTCTTTCATCTTGGGGCAAATCTAAGCATCACAAGAGTTGACTTTTAATTTACATGTGGGCCCTCTTTCTTCCGAGAACCAAAAGTCCTGGTGTTCAGGCATGGAGAAGTGCTTGACTCTACTACCTGCTAAAGCTGTGTGACTCTGGGAAAGTCACCTAACTTCTCTGAGCACCACGTTTCCCCTCTTAAAGTGGGGATGCTAAAACCTACTTCACACAAGGAGGCAAGGATGAAGTGAATACTGTGTGTGAGGTGCTGCACAGACTGGATGTCAGGAAGGAGCAAAGCCTCCGTTTTCTGGCCCATCTCAACCCACCTGTGTCTTGACAGTGGGTAAATCTTGGTTTCCTCCTTCACTTCCTATGGGCCCTGGAGACCTGGGGAGACAGCCAACCCCCCTAACCCCTGTCGTGCACTCTCTCCACCCCGCTCTTCCCTCCCCCAGGGCCCTCCCCACCACACCGGCTTCCCCATTTAACAGAAGGAGTAATTAACAATGTTAATTCTAATCTCATTTGCTAATGAAGGCAGTCTAATTGCACCATAATTGGCAGCAGCAGCAGCAGCAGAAACACACAAAATAAACCCTGCGTGTGTAATTCGGTTTAACTTCTTTATAATTACCTTGTAGGCTGGGACCTGGTGGTTGGGGGTGGGGTGGGAGGTTGAGGAGTTAGGAGGGAGGGAGGCAAGACCTGAGGATGGGAGAAAGGGTGAGTGAGCCTTTCCCTGTCCCATATTTGATTATCCCCAGGCCTCAGAGATGAACCTCCTCCCCCTCCCTTCACATTTCCACCTTTGGGCCGTCTTGGTCGACCTATTCTATAGGTTGGGTTGCACATCTTTTTTAGTACATCTTCCAAAAATGCCTCCATGAGTCTGGAGTTCAGCACATCTTTCCATCCTCAGCTCACAGCCTTGACTGCATTTTCCAGCCCAGCAGAACAGTCCTGCTTATGCGCAGGCAGGGCCCTCCTGGTTTGGAATGCCAGCCCCACCCCATTTCATCCCCCTGGAGAAAACCCCTCCCCTTAAGGCCCTGTGGGTGCAGAGGTGGGACGCCTTCCCTGACCCCCAGAGCCTGACGTGCACTCCTTTTCCAGATCACCTGACACAGACCTGCCTTGCACCACACATCCCAGTGTTTCACACGCGCCTGTTTTCTGTTGATGTGCTTCCCCTGTTACCAGATTGTTCCTTTGTTTAAGTACACTAGGTGCCTGGTGCAGAATAAACACTTGATTCTATTTCGGTAGAATGCTTAAATGAGAGGTAGGTGACCTTGGAGAAGGTTCTGGAAGCATGTGTCCAGGAATGTTAAAGAGACTGGTCTCTGGTCCTGGTCTCTAGCTAACTTGCTGTGTGACCCAAGGCACCTCTGTACAGTGAGAGGCTCACATTCCATCATCTTCTGTTTTCTGCCTGTTTTCAATGTCCAGGACTTTTTGAATTTTCATGGTTGAAATTCTTTCTCCCCTCCAAAATGAATGAATGAATAAATAAAGGCAGCTAGCACGGTAACATCAATTCTGGGCTATCTTTTCCCCTAGAAGTGAGGTTCCCACTAAAACTTCTTATGCTGTCTTCTCCTTCTTCACCAGATAACCTCACTCTGATGTTGATGATTCTGAATAAATAAGTAAACATCTTCTCTGAACCCTGATATAATGTCTCCCACTTCTCATTCGAGTAAGCCATGTCTTAATCGCTTCCCCTGCCCAGTTCTGGAGACAAATGAGCGTCCAGGGTATTTGCTCTGCTTATATATACAGCCATTTCCATAGCAACCAGCTGTGCTTTAGGGTGAGCCGCAAACTGCTTTCGGTTAAGGGGTGGTAGGTGAAGAAATTTAGCATCTTATGGGCTTAAGAAAGCACTTTAGAAGAAGCGTGCTTCTCCTAAGCCTGGAGTCCCTACACGCTGCTCTCCGGATGTCCATCACCTGGGCCCTTGGCTTCATATTTTCTCTGTAGACATTCCTTGTGGAGCCCTCCAGGCTTCTCCTTAAACACTCACTTGCGTAGCTGCAATCCTGGCTTTTCTCTACCGCTACCTCGAAACCTCCACGCTTCTCTTCTGTCTGTGTTATCACGTTTCCTGGATCCCGCACCTTGGTTTATAGTTTTATTTTGGTGGTGCCTGGGAGATAAAATTTCAGAGACAGCTTAGGAGAAATTTAATGCCAGGCAGCTTCCTGATCTTTCGTATGTGACCAGATTTTTTTTTTCCTTTCCTCTCTGGTGGCTTTAATATCTTTTCTTCATCCTTGGAGTTCTGAAATTTGCCCACGAAGCACCTTGGTATCAGGGGACCCATTAATCTGGAAACTGATATCCTTCAGTGCTAAAACATTTGCTCATATTACTTCTGTGATAATTGTCTTACTTCGATTTCTTTCTCTTTCTGGATCACTTATTAATTACATTGTTGGACCTCCTGGACTGATTGAATTTTTTTAAATCATTTTCACTTAAAAAAAATTCTCATTCCTTTTGTTCTACTTTCTAGGAGATTTCCTCAGTGTTATCCTCCAACACCAACGTGGAATTTTCTTTCTTTCTCTAATTCCCAGAATTCTTTTTTTTTTCCCCCTGGATGTTCTTTAAAAATGTTTTTTTTTTTTTTTTAAATAGGAGCCTGTTCTTTTTTCACAGATGCAGTATCTTCTCTTATTTCTCCAAGGATAATCATAGGTTTTGAGATATCCTGCTTGTTCCTAAATTGCTTCTGTTTTATCTTAGCCCCTTTCCCCCAGATTTTTTTTTTTTTTTTTTTGGCCTTCATATTTTGTATTGGATGCTCTGGCTGCCTGTAAACTGTGTGCCTGGGCTTGCATGCGTGTGTGTGGGCTCAGTCACAAAACAGTGTCTGACTCTTTGCGACCCTGTGGACCGTAGCCCATCAGGCTCCTCTGTCCATGGGATTCTCCAGGCAAGAATACTAGAGTGGGTTGCCATTTCCTTCTCTAGGGGATCTTCCCGACCCAGGGATAAAACCCAGGTCTCCTGAATCTCCTATACTGGCAGGCGGATTCTTTACTGAGCCTGCTGGGAAGCCACATACATGGCTGGTGAGAGGCAAAAGGGCGGAGGTGGCTAAAGGGTGCAGGTGTTTGGGGACACGAGCTCTCAGTCTGGCCTTGGTCTGCACTGCTTTATCCATTAGAGAGGAATCCTTTGAGCTTCGGCTTGGTGGTAGAAGCTGGGCTGCCAGTGTTCAGGAAATTGAGTGGGGGGAGAAGGTGAGTAGAACTTTACTTGATACCTCTGTCTTCCATCAGCACCTTGCTCACAGTGAGGGTCTGTGTTCTGGAGTTTAGAGCTGTCCAGACCCATCGTTCTTCTCTCTTATGCTGGGGGCGGGGGAGGCGGGTAGGGATGGTGTCTGGGTGGTCTGATGACTTCATATGCAGGCATTCAGCCAATGCTTCCAGTTTTAGCCTGACTGGAACCCCATTTTTAAATCTGATGTCTTTATTGAATTTGTTACAATATTGTTTCTGTTTTAGGTTTGTTTTTTCTTTTTTTCTTTTTTTTGCCATGAAGCATTTGGGATCTTAGCTACCTGACTAGGGATCAAACCAGTACCAGCAAAGTCATAATCGCCTGACAAGGGAAGTCCAGAACCCCACTTTCAGAAGCAGCTGTGTCCCTAGTACCGGAGGCTTTCTGGGCTTCTGCACCAGGAGGCAGCCAGGCCCTGGGATTCTCCCACTGCCCACTGAGGTTTCAGGCTTCTCGGGCCTTGAGAGTCAGTCCATACTCACCCATCGGCTCCTCCACCTCACCAATTTCACTGCCTCCTCTCCTGTTCGTCTTGTTTATGTCTTAACAAAATCCCTTAGTCATTTCAGTGCCTGGTTGGGAGGAAGGGAGGTGAAGGGTGACCTCCCCATGTGTGCAGAGCATTTCAGAGGGTACAGAACCCGTCCACACCCATCCTTTCACTTTATCTCTTCAAGAGCCCGCTGGGCTGGGCAGGGAGGGAGGTTTTCTCTGCCACATGTAACCAGAACTCCCAACATGATTCCTTAAGCAGCGTTTAAACAAAAGTGAACAAGTGTTGGAAGGAGAAGTGAGAGGTGGTTTCACTGCCATCGCCCCGGCTTCCCCATGCTCCCCACGTGGAATTTAATGAGAAGTGAAATGCCATTGGCAACACGGGCCTGGTGGGAAGAGGAATTTGGAATCAGGGCAGCTAGAAACAGTCTGGGTCCAGGGCACCTGAAGTAAAATTGCTTTGATGTAGTAACTGATGATGTGAAAATTAAAAGTTGAAAATCAAAGGCAGAGACTGATGGTGGTGGGAGGCACTGAGGGAGGCCTTTGGGACTCCTCTCTCTCCTTAACTCCTGTTTTTCTTTTCAAGCCTAACGTTTCTGCTTGTTGGCATGAATTTGCATGTGTGTGTGTGTGCCTGCCCATATATGTATTTAGATGCATCTGTGTACGTGCATTTGTGCACCCAGGCATGTGAGCACACCTCTGTGTGCATGCATGTGTACATGCACCCATGTGTGTGCATATGTGTCTGTGCCTGTGTCTGTGGGTGTGTTGGGCAGGAGTGACAGTCTGTGAACTTCAACTTGGCAAAGCGAAAGAGCAAAAGATGTAGAACTGGATTCAAGGACACCCACATTCGTTGCATCTCAGACACTGTCTTGCTTTCTCTGAGTCTCTATTCTCTTACCTGTAAAACGAGGTTTGTGATGTCAAAGCTGGATGCCATATTTTTTTAAAAATTTATATTTGGCTGCACTGGGTCTTCCTTGCTGTGCACAGGCTTTTTGCTAGTTGCAGCGAGTGGGGGCTGCTCTCTAGCTGTGGAGCTCGGGCTCCTCATTGCAGTGGCTTCTCTTGTGGCGGAGCACGGGCTCTGGGGCGGTTGGGCTTCAGTAGCCGTGGCTCCTGGGCTCTAGAGCCCAGGCTCAGTACTTGCGGTGCACAGCTGAGCGGCCCCATGGTGTGTGTGGTCTTCCTGGACCTCCCATGTTCCCTGCACTAGCAGGCGGATTCTTAACCACTGGACCACCAGGGGAGTCCTGGGATACCACCACATTTGGGGGGAGGGGTTGTGAGAGTTCTTGGAGTGTCAAGGATCATGCAAATGTCATCCATTCATTCATTTATCCGCTCATTCACCTGAGACATTCACCTTATTGGGCATTGCCTAACAGGTGCCCTGTTCTGAGGAATACACTTTCTCTCAGAGGAAACAAAACCAGACACCTAGATACTCTGTGCAGAGAGCCTGGAGGGGCACTCAGCAGGCACTGGCCCCGGAGAGGAGGAGGAGGCCCCTTAGAGATAAAGGTGGCAAGGAGGGCGTGTGAGGAATTGATACTGAGCAGACAAACGGAGGTAGGAGGCCTGCGTTAGACCCCCTCAGGACAGAAGGACAGAGCACAAGATGTGGATGTGAGAGTGGGATCGATTTGTTGATTGAGTGGGAAGTCAGTCTCAAAGCACTAGACACCATGACGCTCTGGTTCATGACCAGCCCTCCCACTGGAGAGGGAGGCTCTGGGGAGGTTCTGGGGAAGTGTTCACTCCAATATTCATCCATGTGTTCACTCTCTAATCTAACAAGCATTGTTGAAGCTCCCAGAGCTTCTCTGGTGGCTCAGATGGTAAAAAAGCTGCTTGCAGTGCGGGAGACCCAGGTTCGATCCCTCTGGAGAAGGGAATGGCAACTCACTCCGGTGTTCTTGCCTGGAGAATCCCATGGACAAAGGAACCTGGTGGGTTACAGTCCATGGGACCACAGAGAGTTGGACATGACTGAGTGACTAACAACCACCCCCCACCCCCAAAACACACACACACACATTCCCACTCTGCTGGTCCAGTTGTGGGCTCTGGAGATGCAGCAGCAGTTCCACCTGCTGGAGCCCAAAGGCACATGCGGGGGTCCTGGTAGCAGCCTCACCCCCAGGCACACCCTCCAACTAGGGCTGGCCATGGGGGTTCTCCCAGAACAATGTCATTGTAGAATTTTACGCTGTTTTTTTCCCCTTCCAGAGGAACATCTGCCAATGACTTTTATGATGCTGAATAAAAAGACTTTTTTTTTCCCCTTTAGATATTTTTATTTCACCTTTAAAGGATATACAGTAAGGGTGAGAACATCACGATGAAATCTCTGCAGTAAATAACTCTTGGATCCCTTTCTCATGCCAGCAGAAGGACAAAAGGACGAGGCAAGCTGGAGAGGGCCGCCTTGCTTTCCTTGTCCTCGCGGCTAAATGACCAGCAGCTGGGGACAGTCTGCCCCCACTGCTCTGGAGAGGGGTGGCAGGCCCTCCCTGTGTCCTCTGGGGCCCTGTGTGACCCTCGACTTGGTCTAAGTGTCCTTGGTCACCTACTGTGTGTGCCACGCTGTGCTAAGCACTTCACATTGGCTTTAGCACGGCGGGAGGGCTATGTGGTCAGGACTCTGCTTGACTTTGGCTCCTGCCTCTGCCACCTGCAAACTGCGCGTGAGACCTTGGCCAAGTTCTCTGACCCCTTTGTGCCTCAGTCTCCTCATCCGCAAAATGGGAATAACAACAGTGCTGACCCACTGGCTTCCCTGGCGGCTCAGATGGCGAAGCGTCTGCCTGCAGTGCAGGAGACCCGGGTTCAATCGCTGGGTCGGGAAGATATCCTGGAGAAGGAAATGGCAACCCACTCCAGTACTGTTGCCTGGAAAATCCCATAGGCAGAGGAGCCTGGTAGGCTGCAGTCCATGGGGTCGCAAAGAGTTGGACACGACTGAGCGCCTTCACTTTCCTTTCCTGACCCACTAGAGTCATTGGGATGAATAAACTCACGCAGGGAAGGCACAGAGAAGAGGGTCTGAGATATTGGAAAGTGTCACTAAAACTTGGCTCTTATTATAATTTCGTCTTTGCGTCAGCTGAGCTGGCCTGGCTGTACCTGTCTTCTCGCTCAGGTGAAGGGTATCTAGCCTCTGGTGTGAGGCGATGAGGAAGGAGAAGTTGAGTGGCCTGCCCGGGGTCACCGGTGGGAGAGCAGGGGTCAGTGGCACTGAGGGAGAAGTTCTCTCCTATAAAAACCAGCCTCCAGGAGGCTTGTGCCATCCCTGAAAATCCCCTCCAGAGGAATCATTCTGAGACTTTGCTCTTGCGGCTGGAAGGCAGAGCAGAAGGTGGCGGGTGCCATCCCCAAGGCCAGAGATGCCACAGCGTGGAGCCAGGGTCTGCACTCAGCCGTCTCCACTGACTCCTGATTCCGGCTTCATCTCCTTTGTGGGGAAGCTTTCGAGCATGGATCCATCTCTTTGGGACCCTCAGGAGTCTGTCCCTTGCCCCAAGTCTAGGAGGGGAGGGCTTCCTGGTCGTAACTAGTGGAGGGTCAAACCCTTGATGCTGGGCTGCCGCACGTGCTGTTGGTGGCAGAAGTGGGGAGGTGGCTAGGGTTGTGATGATGGGTCCAGGATGACACCCGCTCGCGGGCTCTGCTGGACTGAGAGACGCCAACCGCGACCGTTTTTAATGAAGCTGTCAGCTGGGCCACCGGGGCACAGGGAGCAGACTGGGCAGAAAATTATCAGTTTAAACAGACAATGAGTCAAAGGCTTGGGTGGAGTGAGGGCCTGGGGGACAGCAGGGCAGCATTAGAGAAATCTGGAGAGCAGACCATGGCACACACAGGCTCAGCTCGATGGTCCACACCGCACCCCGCCCCCTGCAGGGGCTTCCCTGTGGCACTCGGGCCACGGCTCTGTGCCAGGAACTGAGCTACTGCGGGGAATCAGACAGGAGACACATCCCTGCTATCAAGAAGTTCAGTCTGAAGACAGAGGAGGACATTTAAGTTAGATCAATTACACCATCATCTGAAATTGGCTGTGAGAAAAGCAGATAAGCAGGCCAGTTCTGGAACTTGATGGCCTGAGTTTCAATCTTGACTCAACCCCCTCCTAGCTTTAGGATCCTGTGTGGGTTACTTACCCTCTCATTGCCTCAGTTTTCCCAGCTGTAAAATGGGCTGGACCATAGCAGAATTATGATGATTATTGTTGTATAACAAACTCCCCAAACTCGGTGACATGAAACAGCCACCATTTTATTACGTGTCAACAGGTACTGTGGGTGGGGTACAGTGGGGATGACCTCTCTCTGCTCCACAGTCTGGTGCCTCTGCTGGACGACTTGAATGTCTAGGGGTGACCAAGCGGCTGGGGCTGGAATCATGTGTCACTCTCCCGTGACTCGAAGGCACAGCTTGGACCAGAGACCAGAGCCGCTAGTGGCCTGTGTGTGGGTCCTGGCCTTCTCATGGCGTGGTGGGCTTGGAAAAGGGAGCATTGTGAGAGAGGGAACATCTGGAAAGCAAGAGACCAAGGTGTAAGCTGCTGATCTTATATCACTTGGTCTGTAAAGTCACATCACATCACTGTGCTGCACTGAGGTGGTCACAACCTACTCAGGCTTAAGGAGAGGGGACAGTTTTTAAAAAGATTATTCTGCTCATAGCATTGGATAATTAAATGAGGCACGTGGTGGGTCTAGGACAATGTCTGTAAGCCCTCAATTGATGTGAAGTGTCCTTATAATTAGTGCTGCTGCAGGGAGGAGGTGGTAAAGGAGGAGGGTTTTGAAGGATGAATAGGAGTTTGCTACATACCACCTAGGGCTTCCCTGGTGGCTCAGTTGGTAAAGAATCCACCTGCAATGCAGGAGACCCAGGTACGATCCCTGGGTGGGGAAGATCCCCTGGAGAAGGAAATGGCAACCCACTCCAGTATTCTTGCCCGGAAAATCTCATGGACAGAGGAGCCTGGCAGGCTACAGTCCATGGGAGTCACATGAGGCAGATATTGACTTAGTGACTAAATCACCACCAACTAGGGAACACAATTCAGGTAGAGGAAAGAGCTTAGACCAAATCAAGGGAGGCTTGAAACAATGGTGTCTTCAGGGAAATTCTGGGAATCCGGTGCGGTTGCAGCATTGAGGGAAAGGAAGAGCATGGCTAAGGTCATGCTGGAGGGCTGGCACGGTGACAGGGGCCAAAGCAGCATCCTGCGGGCCCAGGCAGAGGCCCTGTCAGTTTCAAAAGCATGGCGTGAGGACGGAAGTGGCCTCCTCCCCAAGAGAGCGTGCTGCCCGCGCAGCCACTCGTCCTGGCTCTGCTGCTTTCTAGCTGAGTGGTCCTGGGGATTCCCTTCCTGGGGCTTGGCTTCCCGTCTTTGTGCAGAGAAAGTGTCTTGTGAATCTATGATTTGTTGGGTGGCCACATTACATGTAACAGCAGAGTGAGAGGATTTGGGGCTGGAGACTAACAGCTAGCAGACTAAGCAAGCGGGCTGAGAGGTGGGCCCTGGAGCAAGCATCTCAGAGCCACCAGCTCTATGACCTTGCGGGGGTCACTTGCTCTCCCTATACCTCTGCAAGTGCGGATCCGAGAAGAGAGTGCACTCCAAGTGCAGAGCACATAGCGTGGCGCTCACACAAACCCTCCAAGAGTGTTAGTCATTAGCATCTGTCAGGAGCCCACCAAGCACCGGGTATCTTATTTACATAAAAATTTCAGCTCATCAAATCATCCCAACAAGCCCAAGAGGCGATGTGGCAGAGGCCAGACCACGGGCTCTCAAGACCCTGTTTCCTTTCCCTCCTGGACACACAATCTGCCCTGCAGTGGGGCCGGGCAGCCTCAACCAGCCTGTTGGAGTGTGCCTAACGTCACGCATGCTGCCTCTTCCAGGATGGCCCCTCAGACCCTTTCTGGGAGGCTTCGTGTGTTCTCTTTTTCTTCTGCTGGTTAGCTGTGGAGGCATGGGAAGCAGTGGTTCTCAAGTTGGGTAATTTTGTTCCCCTCTCCCTGGGGACATTTGACAATAGTCAGAGACATTTCTCGGAGAAGGCAATGGCACCCCACTCCAGTACTTTTGCCTGGAAAATCCTATGGACGGAGAAGCCTGGTAGGCTGCAGTCCATAGGGTCACTAAGAGTCAGATACAACTGAGTGACTTGACTTTCACTTTTCACTTTCATGCATTGGAGAAGGAAATGGCAACCCCCTCCAGTGTTCTTGCCTGGAGAATCCCAGGGACGGAGGAGCCTGGTGGGCTGCTGTCTATGGGGTCACACAGAGTTGGACACGACTGAAGTGACTTAGCAGCAGCAGAGACATTTCTGGTTGTCACAACTTGGGGGCATGCTCCTGGTGTCTAGTGGATAGAGGCCAAGGATGCTGACAAAGAAGCACAGTACAGCCCCTGCAACAAAGAATTAGCCATCCCAAATGTCAGTGGTGCAAAAACCCTGGTCTGGAGAGTCCCGGAGCCCTGAGATAATCTGAAGAGCCTGTGTCCTTAAATGACTGTGTGGAGTGCAACTCTCCTTGCCCTCAAAGTATTACTATTAGACTAGAAGTAAAATATATGTCTTTAAAACACCTGAGATTTGGGGGATTCTTTTTTGGAACAATTGGCCTGCCTTGCTATGGTTATGCCCATTTCATTGATGAGGCAACTGAGGCACAAGGTCACAGAACCTGTAACGGGCAAAGTGTGGGTTTGAGCCAGGGTTTGCCTGGCTGTAATACCTGTGTTTGCCTTAGAATCAGGGCAGCGTCTTTTCCGCTCTCAGCTCTAAGGAGAAGCCTTGTCATCACTTCTGTCCCCTCTCCCTGCTTCCCTCAGGGGATTTTTAGGAAGCAGCAGCTGCAGAACAAGTCATCAACTTGCTGCCAGGACTCTCCTGCTCTGAGGCCTCCTGCTGTTGGGGGAAGCAGGCTCCCCAGAACCAGCTGATGGTGTCCCTCCTGGCCCCTTCTCCAGGCAGCCCAAGTTGGTTATCTGTGACAGCCCTTTAAAAAGAGCTGTGCTGCCCGCGCAGCCACTCGTCCTGGCTCTGCTGCTTTCTAGCTGAGTGGTCCTGGGGATTCCCTTCCTGGGGCTTGGCTTCCCGTCTTTGTGCAGGTACCTACCTTCCTCTGCAAAGAGCCCCTCTCATCACACTCTGCTCTCCTAAGCCAGCCCCCACCAGCTGCAGGTTTGAATTTCCGGGCAGGTGTCTGGAGGCATCTCGGCTCCGTGTTAATTTCCTGGCTTGGCTTCCTGAAAGGGAGAGGGCTCAGAGGTGACTGCCTGGTGCGATGAGGAGATAGCCCTGTTGGCTCTGGCTTCCTGCCTGTCTGCAGGGGCACTGGTGCCCATCAGCCCGTTGGAGGAAGCTGTTCTTACAGGGCCACCCCACAGGGGGAGTTGGGGTGGGGGCTGCAGGTGGGCTGTGGAGCCTCATGGGGGGAAAGCCTGTGTTCAAGCCTCTAAGAACTGTGTGTCTAAATGTGTCTGATATCTTTACCTTTGCCTGTGACTTTAAGAGGGCTTCCCAGGTGGCTCAGTGGTAAAAAAAAAAAATCTGCCTGCCAAGCAAGAGACATGGGTTTGATCCCTGGGTTGGGAAGATTCCTGGGAAGAGGAAATGGCAGCCACTCCAGTATTCTTGCCAGGAAAATTCCATGGACAGAGTAGCCTAGTGGGCTACAATCCATGGGATGGTCAAGAGTCAGACGCTACTAAGCATCTAAGCATGAATGCATGGCTTCAAGAGTTGTAGGAGCTGCTAACAGGTCATTTGATATGGAGGACTTTCCTGTGTCTGCAGAGGTTAGAAATCTTTCAACACATTTCAGGGATGGAGCCCCTCCCTTATTTATGCAACTTACAGCGATGAACTCAAGCCTGTACCAGGGCTCCGGTGGGTGGGAAGCCTTTCCTCCAGTCTGCTCCACATACCTCTTGTTGCAGGCTGGGCCCGGGGTCTCTATTTTGTGAAAATAGATGACCTCTATTTTTCGCCTCCCTGATGTAAGCCCTTCAGGTACCTGAAAATAGAAACTGAGTGCCTCTCTGAAAATCCTTCCCGGATTCTCTTTTGAGACCAAGCAAGCCCACCTCCCCTAATGTTTTTCCCACAGATGAGGAGGGCCACTGGGAAAACAGTAGGAAAAAAACACGTCTCCAAGTTTCCTTTCCTTATTTTAGGTTCTCCTCTTCTCCTTTAAAAGTCCCTGTGAACACAGAAAAAGCACAGGCTTTGGGGTGTGTTTTCCAACTCATGGGTGGTCATTTATGAGCTGGGCAACTTCAGCCAAGGGACTTAACCTCTCTGAGCGAAGTTCAGTTCTGTGCTTTGCAATGAGCAAGTCACAGAGCAAATGCTCAGTAGGTGGCTGTCTCCCACCCACTCTGGGGATCAGGCATTCCTGCTTACACCCCACCTCTCTCCTACTTCCTTTCTGGCCCTTGGCTGCTGCCACAAATCTGATCTGCTGGGTGCCAGGTGGGCATCGACCAAGAGGGTGGGAAAATTAACTAGTTCCCACAGAGGGATCCCAGGTACCAACTGCAGGGCAGGTGAACACAGCAGAGGGCTTTCCCCATTGCCCCTGCCCTGGAATCTGCTTTCCACTCCCTGGTCATCAAGCCACTCTCTTAGCCCCTCTGCTGTGGATTTCTGTCGGTCCTGACATCTCCTCTGTTGAAACGCTGACCACAGCCACTTTCGTCAGAAGGTGATATGCTTTGGGATCACTTGACTCCCCTACAGTCAGAAGCTCCCTCCTGGTTTTTTAGAATCTTAGAGGGTTGTTGTGGCCATAATCAGACGGGGAACCAGACTCAGAGTGGGGCTGTGGTCTGCCCACAGCCTCCACCAACGTGGAAGCGTCCTGCCTCTGGTCCGGGACCGTCTCCACCATGTTAGTTAGAAGTGGAGCCCAACTGTGAATCTCACTCCTTGGGAGGCAGGAGATGCAAAGGTCCCCAAACAGAGCTGGGGCATAAGGGTGCTGTCTAAAGTGCTGCCGCTCTCTTTCCCTGCAGGAGAAGGGGGCCCGCCCAGGCTTCTCTGAGCAAAGGAGCCCTCAGGAGGATGGTTTTCCTGAGGCTGGGGAGGCATTAAGTTTTTGTATCTGTGAGCAGCCTTTCAGATTGGCTGCTGCCACCTCTGTCAGTTACATAAATCCTCATGGGGACAAGAAGCAATTAGGACAGAAGAGAGACAGAAGAGGGAGAGAGAGAGAGAGGAGAGATTCAGGGGGAGACGGAAAGAAAGCCAGAGAAAGAGAGGGAGTGATGGTAGGACACAGAGACGCACAGACAGAGAGCAAGACAGACGGAGACGCAACAGAGATTCAGAGGAGAGAAGGCGGGGGAGGAGACAAGGAAAGCGAGGGTGAGGCAGAGAGCATGCAGAGAGGAGCAGAGTGAGTCAGAGAGGGTGAGAGACGCTGGAAGTGACAGAGATGGAGGAGGAGAGAGCAGAGACGGACAGACAGACACACGAAGCACATGCATGGAGACACGAAGGGAAGCTGAGTTAGAGGAATCGAATTGAGTGAGAAAAGAAAAAGAAACACAAGGATAGATATAAAGCAAGCAGGGGGATCCAGAGAGATGACTTTTCTTTCTGCAAAATGTAGAATATTTTTTGTTGTTGTTGCTTGAATCTTAGTTCCCTGGCCAGAGATTGAACCCAGGCCCTTGGCAGTGAAAATGCCGAGTCCTAACCACTGGACCGCCAGGAGAGTCTCAAAATGTAGAGTTTTAATCTGGTTTGGGGATGAAAGGGAAGATGGGGCTATTTGTTCTCTGAATCTTGAAATAATCGACTTGGGTGGGGGGAGAGTTTAAGGATCAGAAGAAATTGCATAGAAGTCTACATTTTCACACACACTGGAGCTGTGAAAAGCCCCATGAGGCAGGATGGGCGGGAACCATCGTCGCTCAAATTCTCATGATAGAAAAGCAGAGGGTTAGTGATTCCCTGGGACCCCAGGCACCGAGAGAGGCCTCACTCAAGAGCTCGCTCACGGCCCTGGTGATCTCGACAGTACTGGGGAGGGCTCAGCCCAGAAGCCAGAGGCTGTTCTGCATTCTGCCCTGGGGTTGGGGCTGGGGGCTGCCATCACAGTGAATGCCTAACTCATGCCAGCCTTGCATAGCAGAGGTGCCTGTGGCTGGCGCTCGCCTCCTCCCTTGTGTGAGTGAGCTCTAACTGTGGGTGGTTTTGAGCATGGAGTGCTCAGAATGAATTGGGTGCCTCACCTCTTCCTAAAATACCAGCCACGATTTGATATCTGCCTTTTAAAAAAATTAATTAATTTATTTTAATCAGAGGCTAATTACTTTACAATATTGTAGTGGTTTTTGCCATACACTGACATGAATCTGCCATGGGTGTACATGTGTCCCCCATCCTGAACCCCCCTCCCACCTCACTCCTCATTCCATCCCTCTGGGTTGTCCCAGTGCACTGGCTTTGAGTGCCCTGTTTTATGCATCAAACCTGGACTGGCGATCTATTGCACATATGGTAATATACATATTTCAATGCTATTCTCTCAAATCATCCCACCCTTGCCTTCTCCCACAGAGTCCAAGAGTCTGTTCTTAATATCTGTGTCTCTTTTGCTGTCTTGCATATAGGGTCATCGTTACCATCTTTCTAAATTCCATATATATTCATTAATATATTGTTTTGGTGTTTTTCTTTCTGACTTACTTCACTATGTACAATAGGCTCCAGTTTCATCCACCTCATTAGAACTGATTCAAATGCATTCTTTTTAATGACTGAGTAATATTTCAGGAATCAGCGAACTAAAATGGACTGGAATGGGTGAATTTAACTCAGATGACCATTATATCTACTACTGCAGGCAGGAATCCCTTAGAAGAAATGGAGTAGCCATCATGGTCAACAAAAGAGTCCGAAATGCAGTACTTGGATGCAATCTCACAAGTGACAGAATGATCTCTGTTCGTTTCCAAGGCAAACCATTCAATATCACAGTAATCCAAGTCTTTATTTTTTTGGGCTCCAAAATCACTGCAGATGGTGACTGCAGCCATGAAATTAAAAGACACTTACTGCTTGGAAGAAAAGTTATGACCAACCTAGATAGCATATTCAAAAGCAGAGACATTACTTTGCCAACAAAGGTCTGTCTAGTCAAGGCTATGGTTTTTCCAGTCATGTATTGATGTGAAAATTGGACTGTGAAGAAAGCTGAGCGCCGAAGAATTGATGCTTTTGAATTGTGGTGTTGGAGAAGACTCTTGAGAGTCCCTTGGACTACAAGGAGATCCAACCAGTCCATTCTAAAGGAGATCAGCTCTGGGTGTTCTTTGGAAGGAATGATGCTAAAGCTGAAACTCCAGTACTTTGGCCACCTCATGTGAAGAGTTGACTCATTGGAAAAGACTCTGATGCTGGGAGGGATTGGGGGCAGGAGGAGAAGGGGACAACAGAGGATGAGATGGCTGGATGGCATCACCGACTCGATGGACGTGAGTTTGAGTGAACTCTGGGAGATGGTGATGAACAGGGAGGCCTGGCATGCTGCGATTCATGGGGTCGCAAAGAGTCGGACATAACTGAGCGACTGAACTGAACTGAACTGAATCCAAGTCTATGCCCCAATCAGTAACGCTGAAGAAGCTGAAGTTGAACGGTTCTATGAAGACCCAATCCCAAAGAAAGGCAATGCCAAAGAGTGCTCAAACTACCGCACAATTGCACTCATCTCACACGCTAGTAAAGTAATGCTGAAAATTCTCCAAGCCAGGCTTCAGCAGTATGTGAACCGTGAACTTCCTGATGTTCAAGCTGGATTTAGAAAAGGCAGAGGAACCAGAGATCAAATTGCCAACATCTGCTGGGTCATCGAAAAAGCAAGAGAGTTCCAGAAAAACATCTATTTCTGCTTTATTGACTATGCCAAAGCCTTTGACTGTGTAGATCACAATAAACTGTGGAAAATTCTGAGAGAGATGGGAATACCAGACCACCTGATCTGCCTCTTGAGAAATCTGTATGCAGGTCAGGAAGCAACAGTTAGAACTGGTCATGGAACAGCAGACTGGTTCCAAATAGGAAAAGGAGTACATCAAGGTTGTATATTGTCACCATGTTTATTTAACTTATATGCAGAGTACATCATGAGAAATGCTGGACTGGAAGAAACACAAGCTGGAATCAAGATTGCTGGAAGAAATATCAATAACCTCAGATAGGCAGATGATACCACCCTTATGGCAGAAAGTGAAGAGGAAATAAAAAGCCTCTTGATGAAAGTGAAAGTGGAGAGTGAAAAGGTTGGCTTAAAGCTTAACATTCAGAAAACGAAGATCATGGCATCTGGTCCCATCACTACATGGGAAATAGATGGAGAAACAGTGGAAACAGTGTCAGACTTTATTTTTCTGGGCTCCAAAATCACTGCAGATGGTGACTGCAGCCATGAAATTAAAAGATGCTTACTCCTTGGAAGGAAAGTTATGACCAACCTAGATAGCATATTCAAAAGCAGAGACATCACCTTGCCGACAAAGGTTCGCCTAGTCAAGGCTATGGTCTTTCCTGTGGTCATGTATGGATGTGAGAGCTGGACTGTGAAGAAGGCTGAGTGCCGAAGAATTGATGCTTTTGAACTGTGGTGTTGGAGAAGACTCTTGAGAGTCCCTTGGACTGCAAGGAGATCCAACCGGTCCATTCTGAAGGAGATCAGCCCTGGGATTTCTTTGGAAGGAATGATGCTAAAGCTGAAACTCCAGTATTTTGGCCACTTCATGCGAAGAGTTGACTCATTGGAGAAGACTCTGATGCTGGGAGGGATTGGGGGCAGGAGGAGAAGGGGACTACAGAGGATGAGATGGCTGGATGGCATCACTGACTCGATGGATGTGAGTCTGAGTGACCTCCGAGAGCTGGTGATGGATAGGGAGGCCTGGCGTGCTGCAGTTCATGGGGTCGCAAAGAGTCGGACACGACTGAGCGACTGATCTGATCTGATGAAGACCAACAAGACCTTTTAGAACTAACCCCCCGAAAAGATGTCCTTTTCATTATAGGGGACTGGAATGCAAAAGTAGGAAGTCAATAAACACCTGAAGTAACAGGCAAATTTGGCCTTGGAATATGGAATGAAGCAGGGCAAGGCTAATAGAGTTTTGCCAAGAGAACACACTGGTCATAGCAAACACCCTCTTCCAACAACATAAGAGAAGACTCTACACATGGACATCACCAGATGGTCAACACCAAAATCAGACTGATTATATTCTTTGCAGCCAAAGATGGAGAAGCTCTATACAGTCAGCAAAAACAAGACCAGGAGCCGACTGTGGCTCAGATCATGAACTCCTTATTGCCAAATTCAGACTGAAATTGAACAAAGCAGGGAAAACCACTAGACCATTCAGGTATGACCTAAATCCAATCCCTTATGATTATACAGTGGAAATGAGAGATAGATTTAAGGGACTAGATCTGATAGACAGAATGCCTGATGAACATGGATGGAGGTTCGTGACATTTTACAGGAGACAGGGATCAAGACCATCCCCCAGAAAAAGAAATGTAAAAAAAGCAAAATGGCTGTCTAGGGAGGCCTTACAAATAACTGTGAAAAGAAGAGAAGTGAAAAGCAAAGGAGAAAAGGAAAAATATACCCATTTGAATGTAGAGTTCCAAAGATAGCAAGGAGAGACAAGAAAGCCTTCCTCAGCGATCAATGCAAAGAAATAGAGGAAAACAACAGAATGGGAAAGACTAGAGATCTCTTCAAGAAAATTAGAGATACCAAGGGAACATTTCATGCAAAGATGGGGTCCATAAAGGACAGAAATGGTATGGACCTGACAGAAGCAGAAGATATTAAAAAGAGGTGTCAAGAGCACACAGAAGAACTGTACAAAAAAGATCTTCACGACCCAGATAATCATGATGGTGTGGTCACTCACGTAGAGCCAGACATCCTGGAATGTGAAGTCAAGTGGGCCTTAGGAAGCATCACTGTGAACAAAGCTAGTGGAGGTGATGGAATTCCAGTTGAGCTATTTCAAATCTTAAAAGATGATGCTGTGAAAGTGCTGCACTCAATATGTCAGCTAATTTGGAAAACTCAACAGTGGCCAAAGGACTGGAAAAGGTCAGTTTTCATTCCAATCCCAAAGAAAGGCAATGCCAAAAAATGCTCAAACTACCGCACAATTGCACTCATCTCAAATGCTAGTAAAGTAATGCTCAAAATTCTCTGGGAGTTGGTGATATGTTCAGGAATACGTGAACCGTGAACTTCCAGATGTTCAATATGGTTTTAGAAAAAGCAGAGGAACCAGAGATCAAATTGCCAACATCCGCTGGATCATGGAAAAAGCAAGAGAGTTCCAGAAAAACATCTATTTCTGCTTTATTGACTATGCCAAAGCCTTTGACTGTGTGGATCACAAGAAACTGTGGAAAATTCTGAAAGAGATGGGAATACCAGACCACCTGACCTGCCTCTTGAGAAACCTGTATGCAGGTCAGGAAGCAACAGTTAGCACTGGACATGGAACAACAGACTGGTTCCAAATAGGAAAAGGAGTATGTCAAGGTTGTATATTGTCACCCTGCTTATTTAACTTATATGCAGAGTACATCATGAGAAACTCTGGGCTGGAAGAAGCACAAGCTGGAATCAAGATTGATGGGAGAAATATCAATAACCTCAGATATGCAGATGACACCACCCTTATGGCAGAAAGTGAAGAAGAACTAAAAAGCCTCTTGATGAAAGTGAAAGAGGAGAGTGAAAACGTTGGCTTAAAGCTTAACATTCAGAAAACTAAGATCATGGAATCTGGTCCCATCACTTCATGGCAAATAGATGGGGAAACAGAAACAGTGGCAGACTTTATTTTTCTGGGCTCCAAAATCACAGCAGATGGTGACTGCAGCCATGAAATTAAAAGATGCTTACTCCTTGGAAGGAAAGTTATGACCAACCTAGACAGCAGAGACATTACTTTGCCAACAAAGGTCCATCTAGTCAAAGCTATGGTTTTTCCAGTGGTCATATATGGATGTGAGAGTTGGACTATAAAGAAAGCTCAGAGCTGAAGAATTGATGCTTTTGAACTGTGATGTTGGATAAGACTCTTGAGAGTCCCTTCGACTGTAAGGAGATCCAACCAGTCCATTCTGAAGGAGATTAGCCCTGGGTGTTCATGGGAAGGACTGATTTTGAAGCTGAAACTCTTAATACTTTTGTCACCTGATGTGAGGAGCTGACTCATTTGAAAAGACCCTTATGCTGGGAAAAATTGAGGGTAGGAGCAGGGAATTTCAGAGGATGAGATGGTTGGATGGCATCACTGACTCAATGGACATGAGTTTGAGTGAACTCTGGGAGTTGGTGATAGACAGGGAGGCCTGGCGTGCTGTGGTTCATGGAGTCACAAAGAGTTGGACATGTCTGAGCGACTGAACTAAACTGAACTGAATATTCCATTCTGCATATGTACCACAACTTTCTTATCCATTCATCTGCCAATGGACATCTAGGTTGCTTCCACCTCCTAGCTATTTATTGTAAACAGTGCTGTGATGATACCTGCCTTTGTCTAAGATAACACAAGCTTCCCTGATGGCCCGTCAGGTAAGGGGAAGAGACAATCCAGGAGACACACGAGATGCAGGTTCTATCCCTGGGTGGGGACGATCCCCTAGAGAAGAAAATGGCCATCCACTCCAGTATTCTTGCCTGGAGAATATCCCATGGACAGAGAATCTCATGGACAGAGAAGCCTGGCAGGTTACAGTCTGTGGGGTTGCACAGAGTCAGACTCCTCTGAGCACAGGGCTCATGATGAGGCACAGCTGACTGTGTGTGTCTGTCCTCTTCATCAGACCACGTGCTCAAGCACTGAAAGACTATAAGGACTGTCTGAGATGAGACATTTAGGACCTCAGGGACTGAGAAGAGGAAACTTCCCTCCTTTTTCCCTCAGCCCTGCCAACGTCTCTCTCTTTTTTAAAAATGCATGCGTGCTAGGTTGCTTCAGTCCTGTCTGACTCTTTGCAACACTACAGACAGTCCCACCAGGGTCCTCTGTCCATGGGATTCTGCAGGCAAGAATACCAGAATGGATTGCCATACCTTCCTCCAGGGGATCTTCCCGACCCAGGGATCGAACCCAGGTCTCTTATATCTCCTGTATTGGCAGGCGGGCTCTTTATCACTTGCGCCCACCTGGGAAGCCCACCTGGCAGGTGACATCTGAGTAAAGATCTGAAAGGGGGAGGGGCGTGTGAATACCTTGCATGTGTAAAGGCCCTGAGGTGGGAGCAGGCCTGGCAGGGGTGAGGAATAGTGAGGGTGCCGTGTGGCTGGAGCAGGAAGGATGCAGGGGAGAGTGGTAGGCGATGAGGCAGAGGGACTGGGAGAAGCAGAGCAGGTGGGGCCTGGCGGGCCTCAGTTGTGACTTCTGCTTTTACCCAGAGTGAGAGGGAGGCATCGGAGGGTTTAGAATGGAGCAGTGCCCAGACCTGACTTCAGTTTTCATGGATGCCCTGATGGCTGGGTTGAGCCCTGTGTGAGGAGGGTGAGTTCCCAGATGAAAAGGCGTGGTTCCTGCTCTCAGAGCATGCTGTACTCAGCAGAAGGGGTGGGAGTCACGGGGACAGCTGACCTTCACCTCCACGCTGTGCACCCCAGAGGGAAGAAAGCCCAAATCTGCAAACCCAGCTTCTGAATTAGACAGAGGAGGGGAGGGCAAGACAAGCAATTCTGTCAAGTATATATTAGATGCTGATGCTGTTCAGACCAATGCCATTTAATTTAAACCATCACACCAGCTTATGAGGTATTTTTCCCTTTTTCTAGGCAAGGCCCCTGAGGCTTAGGTACTTAAGGAGCTTTGAGTAAGCTTTCATAGAAATGCGGGGGACTCTAGATCCAGACAGAGTGGGTCTACCTGGAAAGGCCTGACAAGTGCCTCCTCCCTCATCCCCACACCTGAGGAGCCCCAGGGCCCTTGATTCCTCCTAAGTGTTGTGGTTCCCATCATTCCTCTCTGTAGAGGCTCCCTTTAATCCTTGAGTGAGTGAGTCGCGCTTTTTTCTACCTCAGAGGCATCTACAGGCTGTCCCTCTAAGAACACGCCTCTCCAATCCCCTTCTGTAGGCAAACCCCCTCACCTCTCAGGTCTCAGATACCAAGCTGCTTTCTTGGGGTGGGGTGGGGGGGACACCTCCCCTGATCCCTGGATGAGGTCAGCCTCCTGATCACTGTGTCTTATTTAGAAACTCAAGATGCTTCTGTTAGTGCTTGTCCTGGGGCAAAGCCGGGAAAAGGAGAAGGCAGGAGAGATGCTTGATGGAGGAAGTAGGGTGGGAGGCGTCGGGAGTCGGGAAGGGTCCCAGATGGGCGGCTCCTGCAAGATGGGGAAGACTAGGGCCAAGGACAGATGGCCGGCCAGGGGGCAGGCGCTGGGAGGACGCTGTGCCCCGGACTCAAAACAGTAGTGTCTCTTGTTCCCTTCTCATCCTCCTTCTCTGCCTCCAGGAGTAGGGCAGGGGAGGAAGCCAGAGATGTGGGGCCCTGAGAAAGTGAGGAGTTTATTCCCAAGAGCACAGCGGGTGGGGGCTGGCTTCGGGCAGGAAACCCTAGCACCCATCTCCCAGCTGGACCGTCTCCTTGTCAAGCCCTTTCTCGCAGGCAGCGCCCAGCCCTGAGGACCCCTCTTTCCCCTCCCCTGCTCATACCCTTCCCAGCAGCTGGAGAGAAGGAAGGACCTGCCCAGGCTGGGGTCTGAACCCTGCTGCCTCTCTGCTATGAAGGCAAGAGGATCGGGCAGCTCCCTCCGCTCATTCCCCTCTGCTTTCACTCTCCCATCGGTCCCCAGAGCTCCCAGCTCTCCTGGGGGCCTGGCGGGCCTGTCTCATCTGGCAGATGAGGCTGAGGGCTGCTGGGGCCTGGTGGGGCGGTCGCTGCTGGAGACGGCGCGTGACAGTGACAGTGAGTGACTTCCAAGCAGCTGGTGATGCCCTTCCTTCTCCCCTGGGGAATCTCACCTTCAAAGCAGACTTGGAAATGGAACGTGACCCCAGCGCCCGGCTCAAGAGAAAGAAGACCTCAGGCCAAATGAAATCATGGAGCAGGCTTGAAAGAAGTCAAATTCCCTTTCCTTCCCTTTCTACTTCACTCTGAGTCTCCTGGGTTCAGTGTGTGGGGCACTCTAAGTTTTGAAGGCATATGCTTGGTCTCACTTAATCCTAGAAGATGAAGGTGTCTGGGGGACCAGGGGAGGGAGACAGTGGTTGTAGGTAACGAGGACGTTCAGTGTTGGTGAAAGATGGTGTTTTTCTGGTTTGGTCTCAGGCACTTTGGTTTTACTTTCCTTTTACTGGGAGAAGATCTGGTCATCCTTATTATTTCTGTTTCTTCATTCTCCACCTGAGATCGTTCCAGTCGGTGCTGGCTGCTTTATAGCAAGCACGAGAGTGGCAAAGTAGAAAGGACACAGGCTAGGAGCTGGGAGACTGGACTTTGCCTTGAAAAGCTGTGCGATCTTACGTCCTCACTTGTCCTCTCGGGTCCCTGCATTTGTAGGGCCAGGTTTGATCAAAAGACCTCAGGCCCCTGGGTGGATAGTGGCAGATGGATGTGGCCAGATCCTCTGGAAGGTAATTCTGGATTTTGGGGAAGGTGAGACCTCTGGCTACTCCCAGGCCCTGCGTGTCTGCTGTCTTCTCTGGGTGGGGAGCTCCAGGCTGCTTTCCCCCCGTCTGGCTCATCTTCCCAGCCTGGGCATCCTCAATGAGGTCTTGACCCCTCCATCCGTTTCTCACTGCCTGATGGGAATTTCCCTCTGATGCAGTGATGGCCTCCATGAATCTCAGCTCCTCAGCTGGGACCCCTTCATTTAGCAGATGCGAGGCTGCTCATCCTTGTCTGTCTCTTCCTGACCCCCTGGCAGGGGATACGTGTGGGAACTGATGGGAATGTCAGATTTGAAGAAGGATGCTTCTGTCCTAGACTGGGATGTCCCTGCTCTGTGGTGGGGAGATGGGCTCCCCTGGGGGAAGCAGGATGGGAGGGACACAGTCTGTTGTTTATTCCTTCTGGGTGGGTGATAGGACGGAGCACTGGGGGCCGAAGCTAGGGCACCAGTACTGGCTTAGTTTCTACTTCACTCTGAGCATCTCTCTCTCTGGGCTTCAGTCTCTCCATCTGTAAAATGAGACGGTTGGATGACTTCAACTGTTCTCAAATGACTGTTCTTGGGTAGCTGCATCAGAGTCAGCTGGCTGGTTCTTAAAAGTGCGGAGGACAGGTGCCCCCTGGAGACCTACAGCATCCAAACCTCTGGTCAAGGGCCTGAGAATTGTATTTTAGTAAATTCTACCGGCTGATTCTGACTCATGTGAAGTCTGACCATGGCTGGAGCAGACGAGCCCAAGGGTCTCTGGCAGGTACCCCAGCCCATCTCCTTCATGCCTTGGCGTGTGAGTGAGTGCTTGGGGTCATGTGTGTGTGTTATGTTGGGTGAAGTCCTGTAGGAGGATCTAGGGAGGTTCTTCTCTCCCTTACAAAAATGTCATTGGGACTTCCCTGGTGGTCCAATGGTTAAGAATCCACTTTTGCGATGCAGGGGATGCAGATTCGATCCCTGGTTGGGGAACTAAGATCCCACATGCCACAGAATAACTAAACAATAGAAAGTCCATGTGCCTCAATTAAAGATCCTACATGCTGCAACCAAGACTCAATGCAGCCTACATATATATACACACTGTCAGAGCTCTTTATTTTCTTTAATCAGAAAAATAAGCCCCACATTTTGAGGAGGAAGACGCTAGAGGGGTGCTTTCCTCCTAGCTCAGTTGGTAAATAATCTGCCTGCAAAGCAGGAAACCCTGGTTCTATCACTGGGTTGGGAATGTCCCCTAGAGAAGGGAAATGCTACCCACTCTGGTATTCTGGCCTGGAGAAGGACTATAAGTCCATGAGGTTGCAAGGAGTTGGGCACAACTGAGCGACTTTTACTTTCTTTCAGACCCTAGGGGGAAACCAGATGCCTCACCTAGAGAAGAAATTATCCAGAAGGCAACAGTCACTCCTTCTGGTGACGCTGAGGGAGTGGGAGAGGCCTTGCTCTGTGCGACCCTGGAGGCAGATCCAGGTCTACGGGTGAACGCTGGAGGAAGGAAGTGCTTCCTCACAGGCAGGGCTCTGCAGGCTGCCTTTGGTGGTGGTGGTGAGCCCCTCATCAGCAGGGAAAGCATGGGTTGATGGGGTGTGTGCTCCCCTGGGGAAAGTGAGGTGGAAGAGCCTCAAGCAGCTGGTGGATTTGAAGGCATTTATGAAGGCTGCTTTCAGGTCAGAACTGCTAGGACCCCATAAAAGTCAGGCAGCTTTGCTTGCCCAGGATTTAAAGCAATGTGTGCGCACGTGCGCTCACACATGTACAAACAGCCACTTGTGTGTGCAAACCTCCTATGTCCAGGCATACACGAGCGTGCGTTTGCCTGCATGACATACAGGCCTTTTCACAGGCAGTGAGTGCACGTGGGCACACGGCAGGGACATGTGTGTCAACGCACATGGACGGGCTGTGGTTCACACACCGAATCCTTCTTGCTCAGTCTCTTCCCTCTGGCTGTCTGTGTGCCCACCGCCCCCACCACACCCCCAGGGCCCGGGGCCTCCCTGTGCAGCTTTCAGGCTGGTCTCCAGCATCAGAGCCTTGTTTAATCTCCATTAGCTCTCTTATTTCCGGCACCAAATTAAAAGTGTGACCAAAAGTTAATTATTCTAATTCAATTTGGCCCTCATGCGGCGCCCATGATGATGGGAGGCCGTGGTGGAGATGGGCTGGGCGTGGGCAGGAGAGGAGACCTCAGGATTGCATACAGCTTAATGATTCTTTCAGGAAAACACCTTTTCTCTCTGTTTCCCAGTCACTCCCCCAGACCCAGCCTCCAGATCTCCTAGAAATCTCAGGGTGCTTTTGGGAGCTTGGCTTTGGGAAATAGTTGAGATAGCAGGCCAGAGTAGAGGTTGGAAGGATGTGTGTGTGTGTCTGCATGCACACACATGCACACGTGTGGAAGCTGATGAACACAGCTCAGATTCTCACATCAAGAAGCCTCTGGAGAGCCGAGCCGGAGCTTCTTTCTCGTGAGGTTATGCTACCAAGGTCCCTGCTGAGCCTTCCCCCTCGGTAGAAACCAAGAGAGATGAAGATTTTTGCCTTTGCTGGACACTTGGGTGCAGCTGGCCCTCCTCTCCTCCAGCTCAAATTGCTTTCCAGGTCAGTCTCCTCCTCCTGTCTGCACTCACTGTGCAGCCTAGTCTATTCATTCCCCACTCCTCTCTCCTACTCAGGAAGGTAGCTTTCCCTAGCAACCAGGTTGGGACTTCCCTGGTGGTCCAGTGGTTAAGAACCCACACTTCCACTGCAGGGGGCATGGGTTTGATCCCTGGTCAGGGAACTAAGGTCCCGCATGCTGCAGGGTTTGGCCAAAACAACAATAACAATCACACACACACACACACACACACACACAATCCCCCACCAACCCCCCCCCAAACCCCCTTCCACAAACTCAGAGTCTTGTCCCCACATTTGGTCATGGAGTCCTTGTTGGGAGCTGGGGCTGAAATGAACAGGAGTGAGTCTGAAGAAGAATTAGAATTTTGCCCTGAGGACTTTCTGTATCATTCAAGAATCAAGCCTGAGCCTTTGTAAGATCCAGGACTGATGGAGGAGGCAGCATCTTAGTGGAAAACGATAGATCGACAATCACAGACTCCAAGGTCTTGAAGACAGCCTCAAAGTATGAAGCTGATGTCAAGCTGCTAGCATTCCTGCCTATTTGCACAGGCCCTGGGATTGCAGGTCACTACCTCCCAAGGTCGCCCTCTGCCCACACCTTCCTGTGTGTTGAGCTTGGATCTGCATCCCTGTAACTTTCCTCCCATAGGTCCTATAGCTGCTCTCCGGGGTCATACAGGAGACCCTAGACAGTCATAAAGTGTGTGTGCCTCAGTCGCTCAGTCATGTCCGACTTTTTATGACCCCATTGACCCGTCAGGCTCCTCTGTCCATGCAATTCTCCAGATAAGAATGCTGGATTTGAGGATAATCTATAATGTCCTCCACTGGACCTTCCTCCTCTCCAGGGCAGCAGTTCTGCAGCCCTCCCCTCGTGGTGGGGTTGCGAGTCCATATGTAGAGGTCAGACCCACCAAGCGCAAATCCCAGTGGCTTCCCTCACAGGACAGGAGTTGACTTCTTTCTCGTGTAACTAACTGTCCAGCGCAGGCTTTCAGCCTTCAGGGCTGTAATTCCACGTCCCCTTTCCTGGCATCTTAGGTTCTGCCCTCCCATAGGACCGTCAAGTTCTCATCCTTAGCCGGTGAGTGGGTCATGTCTGGGTGATGCACATCACTCTTGCCCACACTCGATTGGCCAGAACTCAGTCACGTAACTGCCCCCGACCGCAAGGGAGGCTGGGAAATACGGTCTGGTTGCGAGTCCAACAGGAGACGGGAAATGCTTTGGTGAACTAGCTGGTTTGGCCCCTACCATACCATCCTTAGCTCACCCTCCTACAAACCTACTCCAGCTTGCCCAGGCCCCTCTTAAGTGTGACACTTAGACATTAAAAAGGAAAAGAAAAAAAAAAAAAAATGGAGTAGCTGTAACCTGACCAGGTAGCACGACAGCTTATGGTTTCCGTAGCATCTTGAATGTTCTAAATGATGACGCACTGGAACCAGCTCAGGCTGACTCCTGAAAGCCAGTTCAGCACATTTCTTCCCAGCTCTGTTCTCAGTGACGCCGCACTGGTAGTTGGAAATGGTCCATGATGGGACTGTTGAAAATCTAGGAAATGGGCACATGTCACAATGAAAGGCTCCCTCTTCCCTCAGCCTGGCAGTCAGCACCCAGCCCTCTGGCTTTGCCTCTCGTGCTGCAGGTGCCTCACTAAATCCCTACAGGTAGACTTTGTTATTTCCAGTGTATAGTTTATGGAACTGAGGTCCTGAGGCTGGCCCTCGCGGCAGAGCTTGCACACTAGAAAGCTGGGATCCTGATTTCGAAGCTCCGCTTTGAAGTCTGCACAGAGAGGGACAGACACTGACTACTCTGTTCTGGACACATACACTTCTTTCATTTTTCTGCCTAAATAAGGTCATTTTATACTGACAACCCATTTTCTTTTTAAAATGTATTTATTTTTGGCTGTGCTGGGTCTTCATTGCTGCTTGGGCTTTATTCTAGTCATAGCGAGCTGGGGCTTGGGCTCTAGGGTGCATGGGTTTCAATAGTTGGGGCACCCAGCCTTAGTTGCTCTGAGGCACGTGTGATCCTCCTGGACCAGGGATAAAACCTGTGTGTCCTGCACTGGCAGATGAATTCTTTACACGGAGCCACCAGGGAAGCCCCAGTTCTTCCTGATTCCTTCAGCTGGTTGTTTTGCTCATAAGAGGTGACCCCAGTCTCAGCTGCTGGCCTTGTGGACGGGGCGCCATGCCACCTCCCTTGGACTGGCCACTCCTCACACCAGCTCTCAGTCTTTGTTCCAGGAAGCATCTGGCACACAGTGGGGATTACAGAAACTGGATCTAGTGGGCCCTGTCCTGGCAGGGCCTCCAGTCTATGAGGGAGAACAGACCTTTACTTGACATATCTGCAGTCTGATGGAAGGGGTAAAGTCTTGCGGGGGAGGTGCCCCAATCTAGAGAGGGATAAAAGGCCCCCACTCACAGAGGCCCCAATCTGAAGACAAGAGTGGCTTCTGTCCTTTGGGAGCTCACAGTTCTGTGATTAAGTTCTTCCCCGTAAGGACCTCCTAATCCGACCAGGAAGGACTTAGATCCAGTGCCCTCGTCACTGTGTGTCGGTCCTGTGGGGGAGGGCTGGCTGGGAGTCAGGGGAGAGGAAGTTGTTGGTTGGCAGGGGTTGCTGATGGTATGCTCTGCCCCAGCAGCCAAGAGCTACTGGGTATGTACATCCCACCATAATATCTTCTCCTCTGAGAGCCCAAGGACTCGGGGACAAGTCAGAGGAAGTAGATGCTCCACAAAAGGGATGCCCAATGCTTTGGGGGGGACGCCCTTCTGTCCCCTGGAGTCTGAGCCTTCATTCTTCTGGCTCTGGAGTGCACGTCCTGGATGCAGGGCCAGGAAGGGAGTGGACCGGGATGCCAGCAAGAGGGGTGCTGGGCCTTTGGACACTGCCCACTGGCACCCTGTGCTCTGGCATAGCAGGTGCTGGGGTGTAAGCACTAGGAGCACTCATCTATAGCATGCACTAGAGGAAAAGCTAGGAAAGTGGGTTTTGTTCTTGATCCAATTAGGGTAAATACCAGGTAAGGTGGGTTGGTGCGTCTGGTACTCACTGGCTCATCCAGCCATTCAACTGGGCGTTCTGACTCAGCTGTATCACTTGAGTGAAGCAATAGGCAGCCTGTGGGGCTAATGGATGAATCAGGAAGGAGAGTGAGTGGTGCCTGGCAGGGGAGACTCTCTGGCATGAATGAGAGGTGGCCTGACTTTGTCGTTCACTAGATGACCCTACCCTGGCCTGCTCACTGGGCAGCCGGTTTCTAGATCCCAACCAACAGGATGGAATTTGGCGGAGTTTTTCAAAGCCCTTGACAGTTGGGCTGGGTTTATGTTTTCTGATAATCCTTTTTCCTTATATGCTTTCTCTTCGCACTCTTCCTTCTTTTCTTTCTCTTCTCCATTCACTAGGAGTTATAAAAATGGCAAGGAATGGAGAGGACGAAATGCCAGCAAAGGATTTAGCATTATTGTTGTTCAGTCACTAAGTCGTGTCTGACCCTTTGTGACCCCGTGGACTGCAGCACGTCAGGCTTCCCTGTCCTTCACTATGTCCCAGAGTTTTCTTATATTCATGTCTGTTGAGTCAGTGATGCCATCCAACCATCTCATCCTCTGTCACTCCCCTCTCCTCCTGCCCTCAATCTTTCCCAACTTCAGAATCATTTTCAGTATGTTGGCTTTTCACATCAGGTGGCCAAAGTATAAGTCAAAAAGAGAAGGCAAGGCGAATGGACCACCCTTGCTGGAGGAGGGTGGCAGAGACTGTGCCGATTCTACTGTTGTATCTCCAGTACCCAGCACAGTGCCCAGCATGGAGTAGGTGTTCAGTAAATCCATGCTGAGGGAATGAATGGCGTTGGCCCACAGTCAACTGAAGGTAGCTGAGGGATAGAATGGCGAGATCCGACATTTATCAAGTACCCTTGGAGGAAAGGATTTGGAGTTGGGACTCCTTGCCCTGGAGGAGCTCACCGTCCAGTTGGAGAGCGAATTCCCTCGTGCGTGAAGAATTGTAACACAACTTATTTGAGAAATAGCACAGACTTGCTAAGGGACTCCATAGTAAGGAGTGTATTGTCGTGGGATTAATTAGAAGATTCTTGAAGAAAGTTGGGCTCTGATTTGGACTGATGGAGGGGAACTGGGAGGGCATTCTTGGTAAGAGGAGCAGCCAGAGCCGGGAGCGATAAGTGTCTGTTGGAAGGGGGAATGTAGGAGACTCACTCATCACATTTAATAAGATCCTAGAACTCAAAAGAGCCTTCAGGTTTCTTTCGTATCAGCAATCTGAGGCTCAGAAGGGGTAAATAAGAAGCCCAAGTTCACACAGCATATGCTCAGGGTAACCTTCTGGTTATCAGTCCAGTGCTCTGTCCTCTGTACCATTCCATGAGCTCCCCTTGCAGGCCGAGCATAGAGCACAGATATGACAAATATAACCATGACGTGTCAGCGAAGCAGAAAGAACCTATAAACTTTTGTTCACGTTCTGGCCTTTGCATCATTCAAAATGTCTTGCATCTTAACTTCCTTGTGGAAGCACTAGAAAGATGTAAGGCATCCTGGGATGGTGTGTGTGTGTGTGTGTGTGTGTGTGTGTGATGGACTGATGGCTTGGCTGGATGCAGAGTTCTGACTGTTTGCTACTGGTAACCCTGGGCACCTGTCTGGCTTTGACCTTGACCGTGGAAGTTGGTAGTGAGCCCAGGGTAGGATCACCTGCTCCCACTCTGGCATATAGGAACTTGGCTGGAGCTCTTTATTTGACCCACCAAACTTTTCTTCTTTTGTGGTTCAAGTCGTCCCTGTCATGGCTTTGGGGAGAGTTTTGCTTTTCCTTCACCTGATTCCCTGCTGGCCCCAGACTTTGCAGTGTGTACACCAAGTTTCTCGGGGCTGATTCTGGCTTTGTTTCTGGGACTTCTGCTGTTTAAAAAGAAAAAGAACAAAGCTGTTCTTTTACTTCCAGGGAGTGAGTGTAATTTGCCAGTATCTCCAAAAAGATAGTGCTGTGCAGAGTGGTAAGGAATAGACTAGGGAAAGTGAAGGTGTTAGTTGTTCAGTTGTATCCGACTCTTTGTGACACTGTGGATGTAAATTCATCAAGCTCCTCTGTCCGTAGAATTCTCCAGGCAAGAATACTGGGGAGGTTTGCCATTTCTTTCTCCAGGGGATCTTCCCAACCCAAGAATCAAACCTGGCTCTCCTGCATGGCAGGCAGACTACAGGGGCACTGCTAACTTCCCCTGATAGTGTAGGAAAAATACCAGTGTCTGATCCTGCCACTAACTGTTGGTGTGACCCCCTTCTCTGAGCCTCAGTTTCATCCCTGTGAATGTGAGAGAATTAAACTAGTTATCCCTAAGGTGCATTTGATTTTAGCCATCTAGAATTCCATATTTATGTCTCAATTTGTCCCTTGGTCAGAGATATTTATTGAAAACTCCTTTTGTACACATACCTGCCTCTCCCTTCTCCCCACTGCTCTACCCAAAATGACTCAAAGCACAGTTGCAAAGAAGAGTATCTCATTGCACATTTCATTACATAAGCAACAGAGGGACTGTTAGCATTAGCCTCAGCATCTTGGTTAAGGTCATGGGCTCTGGAGGAGGACCTCTCTGGTTGGAATTCTAGCTCTACCACTTACTAGCTGTGTAACCTTGGGCTCATTCCGTAGTCTGCCTGGACCTCAGTTTCCTCACTGTACTGGGTGTTGAGTACGTGAGGTAGTCTAGGTAAGATGCCCAGCACCCATCTTGACACATAGGAAGCTCTCAATGAACGTTAGCAATTATTGTAATTATGATGACTGCTTTGCTGTATATCTCAGCACTCTCCTGCCTAAAATTCTTTATCTCCACCCCCTCTGTTGCCATAACTACCATCCTGACCACATAGTATAGCTCATAGAGTTCCTTTTGACATGGGTCCTGACTGCACCTTAAAAAAAATTTATTTGTTTATTTTTGGCTTTGCTGGGTCTTCCTTGCTGCTTGAAGGCCTTCTCTAGTTGCTGCGAGTGGGGGCTACTCTCTAACTGCGATGCTCGGGCTTCTCATTGTCATGACTTTTGTCGCAGAGCATGGGCTCTAGGGCACCAAGGCTCAGTAGATGAGGGTTTTGTCACCCCACAGCATGTGGAATCTTCCTGGACCAGGGATTGAACCCGTGTCCCCTGCATTGGCATGTGGGTTCTTAACCATTGGACCACCAGGGAAGTCTCAAACTGCATTTTGAGTTCTCCATCCCTCCTTCTTCCAAAAACCATGAAACATTTACTTTCCTAGGAATACTCAACTGCTTAACAATTCTCTGAAATGAGGAAACTGATTCACTCTCAGAAGTCTTTGTACAACAAATATCTTTGCCAGGAATGTCTGCCTTTATCTTAATGTCACAACCTGACTCCAATGCTCCCTTATCTGTGACGACTTCTCTAACCTTTCAAGCAGGGACAAGCACTTTCTTTGGGGGAAACCATGTACCTGGAACACACGAACACTGATGGATTCTTTGAAACAAAGAGTATTCACTTTACTAATCTTCCATCTTTCCTGTGAGTCCCCTGAGAGTGGAGATTTCAGTTTTATTTCCATCCCTGTTGTCTAACACTTTACTTGAGCTAACTCTGCTTCCAACCAAACCATTTATCCATCCTGCACAGAACATAGACTTGATGCTCAATAATATTCTCTGAGCTGCATGTGAAACACTGAAAGTGGATGTTGGGTATGTCAAATGCAAGGGCCAGGCTGAATGGTCCTGAGGGTGGGAATACAGGGATGATCTGAGAAGGTTTACTGAAAAGGTGAGTCTTGAGCTGGTTTTGGAAGCTGGCTCAAGATCTCCTTCATGGGAACAGGTACCTCTGGGGACCTGGTACCAGGTGTCTCAGGCCCCACTTAGGACCAAAGAGTTATCTGCTCACCTAATCTCCACTCCCAGTCTAGGCTCCACCACCACCTCTTTGCTCAAGCCTGTTACCTGGGCATCACCTAGAGTTCTTTTCTCTTACCCCATATATGCTCCCACAGACACCAAGCCATAGATTTAACCTCAGAAGTATCTACAATTCATTCACTTCTCTCATTCATTCATTTCTACCGTACCACTCCAGGCCAAGCTATCCTTTGCCTGGATTCTTGCAATAACTTTCTAACTGATGTGTCTGCATTCACTCTACAGCCCTATGTCAGTTAGAATTTATAGTGTAAGAGAGACTTAAAATTATATGGAAAAGTCTTCAGGTGAGCAGTTCAGAGCTAGATAGTGGTGGCTTTGCTCCATGGCATTTTGCTCCATGGCATTATCAGGTACTGAAGCTCCTTTTTATTTCAGTGCTCTACTGATTTCACGTTGCCACCTCACAGACCAAAATGGCTGCCACAGCTCCAGCTATTACATCTGCAATCCAGCCAGCAAGGAGGAGGACATTCCCTTTAAGGACGCTTCCTAGACAGTATACCCACCATTTCCATTCCTATCCCATTGGCCAAAACTGAGTCACGTGGCCACACCCAGATGCAAGAGAGACTTGGGCCCCAGTCACATGACTGTTGACAAACCAGAGGCCCTGAGGAAGATGAGTGGTGGTATTGGGGACAGTTAGTGGCTTTTTACCACAGAGCTCTACAATAAATTCATCATCATTTCATTCCCTTGCTTAAAACCCTTACATGGTGTTCACATTCTCTCAGGGTGAAATTCAAAATCTTAACACAGCCTGTGAGAGTCTTCCTGAATCAGAGATTATCCCTTCTGTCTCAAGTCCTTTCCCCTCAAATCCTTTAGAAAACATCTTTCTCTCTGTCAGGCTTTTGCACATGCTGTTCCTGTTGTCAGAAGCATTATTTGTTGCAGATGCTTATTATTATTACTTCATGTCATACCCCTTCAGCCCAGCTGGTTTCAGTGTAGCTGTCCTGGACTGGTCCAGTGAAGTGAAGTCACTCAGTCGTGTCCGACTCTGCTTCCCCGTGGACTGTAGCCTGCCAGGCTCCTCTCTCCATGGGATTTCCCAGGCAAGAATACTGGAATGGGTTGCCACTTCCTTCTCCAGAGGATCTTCCCCACCCAGGGATTGAAATTGGGTCTCCGACATTGTAGGCAGATGCTTTATCATCTGAGACACCGGGGAAGTCGGATTCTTCCATGTATCCCTTTATTGCCCCATCTCAAACATGGGCTGCATTCCCTTCCTGTTTTTCTGATACTGGCCTCTCTCTGAACCTAAGGAAATCACTGAGCCTCCACGCAGGCACAGCCTGGAATGGAGAGGAAGGGCAGTTTGCATCAGTGGGGCACTGGTAGGGGCCAGGAGTCAGTGAACTCAGTCCCCACCTCGAGCCTAGAGAAACAGTTCTAAAGTATATTCTGCATGGTCTTCTATACCATGGGAGGATCCCAGCAGGTTGGAGCCTCAGTTGTTTACATTGAAATTAGCTCAAACAAGTACCTTTGTTGTTTTCCCTCTTTCCGTCTTGTCTCACTGTCCCTACTTCTTACTCTGGTTTCTAGGAATCATCTTGCAAGTAAACAGCAGTCACTCGGTCGTCTCTGACTCTTTGCTTCCCCATGGACAGTAGTCCTCCAGGCGCCTCTGTCCATGGGATTTTCCTGGAAAGAAGACTGGAGTGGGTTGCTGTGCCCTGCTCCAGAGGATCTTCCTGAGCCAGGGATTGAATCTGTGTCTCCTGCATTGCAGGTGGATTCTTTACTGCTAAGCCACTGGGGAAGCCCCTCCTCTGCCCGCAAATAAACTACCTGTACCTAATACCTTGTCTCAAGTTCTGCTTTTAGGGGAATTCCAAGCCTGACAGTTGATACTAGAAGGGGCCTAGAGAATACATCTTCTGCATGAGATTCTGGAACACCCCTTACCACTGCGGGGGGCTAGTAGGGGTGTAATGACTTCTGATGTACTGAAGGGCCTCAGTTCCCGAGACTCTCACTGAGTGGACTGGGCAAGGCTCAGTTAGAGGGCAGAAATGCCAGAACCCAGGCCTGGGAGTTAATGATAAGGGAGCAGGACTGCAAAGGAGCCTGAATGTGCAATCTCTGCAGGACTCCTCGGCTCAAGTCAGGTCTGAAAGAGGAGTGGGACCCGGAGGATGAGACGAAGATGTTCAGTGATGCATCTGAGGACACGGAACTCCCAGCTTCTCTGAACCTTCTTGACTGAGAGCCGCAGTCCCCTCCCCCTTGTTGGAGTGGATCTGCATCTCCTTTTGCCTGAAGGCAACTGCTTGGAAGGTGATTCTTGTCCAACCTCAAGATCTACCTTCTGCCTCCACCCAGATCAATAACTGAAGATGGATCTTAGCCTAGCTCAAGGGAAGACACATAGCTCCTCTTATGGAAGGAAATAGCTTGTTCACTGAAAGAGCTGCAGGAGGATCCAGCTGATACACAAGAATAGAAACTGGGAAATCTGTATGGAAGTGGAATTTGAGGGTAAGACTTGGAGTGGGTGGAATATATGCTGGAAACAGATTTATTGACATGGGGACACTCTCCCATGACTCAGGATTTAATGTTCTGGCAAGGCCTCCTGGAGCCAGTCCTAGCATGCTACTGCAAAAGCCCCCTGAGGATGTCAGAATGGCCTTGGCAGAGCACTGAGGATGGGGTCAGAAGACTCAGAGACGTGGCTGTGTTAGAATGGATTTATCACATGAAACCAAGAAACCCACCACCTAAATCCATGTACCATGGGAGGGCCAAACACCATTTTTAAAATAATAATTCTTAAATTTTTTGGCCACACCGTGTGGCATGCAGGATCTTTGTTTCCCAACCGGAAATCGAGCCTGTGCGTCCTGCAGAGGAAGCATTGTCTTAACCACTGGATCGCCAGGGAAGTCCGAGGACACTCACCATTAAATCCATCAGGAATATATGAGTGAGGGGGTTTCCAGCATCACTGAGCAGGCGGCTGTCCTCTGAAGGCTAGAGCTAACAGTAGCGGGTGTAGCCGCGGAACTGAGTTCCCTTGTGTCAGTAGGGACAAGAAGGTTCTGGACTAGCTGAGGTCTGCATGTGGACATAATTATCATAGAGAGAACCAAGATGAGAGTGGCCACTAGGGTGCCTCAAAACTCAGGGAACTGTGCTGATTGGCAATATACCATGCTGTTCCTACGGACGAGGTAGATAGTGGCCAAGTAGGGAATTCTATGACTTGTACAAAGGGGAGAAAAAAAACACAACTGATGGTTGATATTAGCCACTGCAATAGAAAATCATGATTTCTCACCCACTTTCCAGTTCTGAGCTGGTTCTTAAACCCAGAGCCCACAGCTGATGGAAAGACCAAGTCCTCTAGAGGGAGAACTTGTGTTGCCTCCACAGCATAAACAATAAATATTTCCTTAATCTTCTCCTAAAGGGACCCATGACCAAAGAAAGAGGAATAGCTAGACCTTTTGAGGGCTATTGGATGCAAGGTCTGAACTATCACTGATGTTAGGGAGCCTATAACACCTTCAAAGTCCCCCAGTTTAGACTCGGGGTATGTGAAAGCCAGCTGATAAAAGCAGTCCTGACTGTTCACTTTACAGAACCTCTAATTGGCTCATAGACTCTTCGTGCAGACATTTCTCTACCCTTGTGTGCATTATGGGGATGGATGTACTTAGATATTGGTGGAACACTGACATTGGTGCCCTCACTACGGAGTAAGAGTTTTTATGGTAAGACAGCCAGATGGAATCTTTCTGGAACACATCCCACCCCCACCCCCGCACCTGGCCTGTAACCAAGACAGAAAGTCAAAAGCTAGGCAGTTGGAATTGCAGAGATTAGTGCCACCCTCAAAGATCTAAGGGACTTCCCTGGTGGCTCAGATGGTAAAGAATTAGCCTGCAATACAGGAGACTCAGGTTTGATCCCTCGGTAGGGAAGATACCCTGGAAAAGGGAATGGCAACCCACTCCAGTATTCTTGCCTGGAGAATTCTGTGGACAGAGGAGCCTGGTGGGCTACAGTCCATGGGATCACAGAGTCGGACACGACAGCAAATAAATACGAAAAGATCTAAAACACGACCTAGAGGGGGTGGGATGAGGGGGGTGGTCAAGAGGAAGCTCAGAAAGGAGGGAATCTATGTATACTTACAGCTCATTCATGGTGTACAGCAGAACCTAACACAACATTGTAAAGCAATTATCCTCCAATTAAAAATAAATGATAATACAAAAGAAAGGGTTGTGGTCTCCACTGTATCCCTGTTCAGTTCACCCGCTTGGCCTCCTCATTCGGTTTATTGTTCCTATTTTCAATACTTCTGTTAGTATCGCAATTTGAGGGGTTAAAGTGTGCCTGATTTATCAGCTTGGGATCCCACAAATACATCATCTCAGACCGGGAGACTCATTTCATGGTGAAGGGTCAGCATGGTTCTGAGACAAGTAACGTACTACTATATAACACACCGTTCGGAAGCAGCTGGTCTGACTAAATACTGGAATAGTCTATTAGAGGTTTGGGAAAGGTGCCAGTTTGTGAAAGACACTTTGTAGGGTTGCGGTACTGCCTTCCAGGATACGGTATATGTATTGACCCAACAGCTGGTATATGGTGCTGTGTTTCCCAAAGCTAGGATACAAGTGTCTGGAAAACAAGGGGTGGACGTAGACTCGGGTCCACTCGCCATCATTTCTGAGCTTCCTCGGTGGCTCCATGGTAAAGAATCTGGCTGCCATGCAGAAGATGAGGGTTCGATCCTCAGGTTGAGAAGATCCCCTGAAGAAGGAAATGGCTACCTACTACAGTATTCTTGCCTGGGAAATTCTGTCGACAGAGGAGCCTGGTGGGCTACACAGTTCATGGGGTCGCACAAGAGTCAGACATGACTTAGCGACTAAATTACAACAGCTGCTGCTGCTGCTAGGTCACTTCAGTCGTGTCCGACTCTGTGCGACCCCATAGATAGCAGCCCAGCAGGCTCCCTTGTCCCTGGGATTCTCCAGGCAAGAACACTGGAGTGAATTGCCATTTCCTTCTCCAATGCATGAAAGTGAAAAGTGAAAGTGAAGTCGCTCAGTCGTGTCTGACTCTTAGCGACCCCATGGACTGCAGCCTTCCAGGCTCCTCCGCCCGTGGGATTTTCCAGGCAAGAGTACTGAGTGTGTTGCCATTGCCTTCTCTGAAACGACAACAGCAAGAATCATCATTTCTAGTGATGTTCATGGAGAATGTGTGCTTTCTGTTGCCACAACTCTAGGTTTAGTGCAGGAAAGGTACTGGTTCTAACCAGCAGATACTGCAGGACTCCACTCTGGGCGACACTGTGAGCCAGGCCGGTCACGTTGGGTTCTTCATGTCAGTCGAATAGCAAGCAAAGAGAGAATGGGGGTAACTGACCACGATTTCCACAAAGAGCAGGGGTTAGCACTGCCCAGTGAGAGAAAGGAGGACTCAGTCTGGAGCTCAGGGATTCACTGGGACAGGCAGGATGTTTCCATGCCTGATGGTGCTACTGAATGGGCAGCTGCAGCAACACTGCCTGAGGAAGGTAAGCAAAGCAAAGGCTCACCCTTCTCGAGGAGAAAGCCACCGACCCAGGCCAGCCGAAGGACTGACTGAAGGTGAAGGAAAAGCGGTATCAGTGGTAAAGGATATAATTTGTGAATATCGGTTGTAGCCTCAGGACCTATTTGGCAGTTGGTATCATACCTTGACCCACTAGCTGTCCTGCCTGAAAAATTTTACTTAAATCACTCCAGGATTCTTGCCTGGAGGATCCCCATGGACAGAGGAGCCTGGTGGGCTGCAGTCCATGAGGTCGCAAAGAGTTGGACAGGAGTGAGCGGCTAAGTACAAATGGTCTCTGGGCTTCCCTCGTGGCTCAGATGGTAAAGAATCCACCTGCAATGTGGGAGACCTGGGCTCGATCCTTGGGTGGGAAAGATTCCCTGGAGAGGGCACAGCAACCCACTGCAGTATTCCTACCTGAAGAATCGCCATGGACAGAGGAGCCTGGCAGGTGAGAGTCCAACTAAGCACAAAATGAGCAGATCTGAGCACTGCAAGGGTGGACTGTAGCGGACCCTTTCTGTGCCCCCTGCCTCATTCCCTTAGCTGGCCTGATTTCAGGGCAGCTCCAGTGAACAAATCTGAGCCTGTCGCCAACATCCTATCTCAAGCATACACAGGAGCGTCTCTCTGCTTTTCTGACTCAGGGCTTTTCCTAAAGCCAGAGGTGTGCTCAACTCACACATGTGCAGCGTGGGAAGTGCGGGAAATGAATCCCTCTGGGGACCACCCTCAAACAATGGGGACAGGAGTCAGGTGATTGCTCCAGCCTCCTTCCTTCAAAAGGATAGTTCTGAGGTTCATTCTGCATAGTTATTCAGACAGCCCTGAGTTTTCTGTAGAAATAACTAGGTCAACAATCTCCTCTTGATTGGTTTTCTCTCTTTGCCCGCCTCACACGCCCTACTCCCCTGCTCTACTTCCCTGAGATTATCTCCCAGACATAATACCTGCTCACAGGACCTTGTTTCAGGCTCTGTTTTGAGAGGAAGCCAAGCTAAGATATTGATTTCCCCCTTTAAGCTTGTTAATCCTATTCAGATTTTTCATCTGTATCATCTCCTCCCCAATTCTTCCCTGACCACCAGGTCCAGGTAAGGGACCTCTCTTGTTATGGCTACACTCCCAACACCAAATAGTGTGCCTTGTCTATAAAAGGCTCTCAGCAAATATTTGTTGAACAAATGGCTCCCCCAGTGGACTCTTCCCAGCGGGAGAAGAGTCACTGGAGACAATTGTGAGCCTTGCCACCCTCTGATGCGATGCTGCAATCTCCGAAGACGCCAGTGCTGGCTCCCTCCGTGGGACAGAAGTCCATTATCTGCTCGTATCAGACTCTAATACACCTCAGCGAGGGGCCTGGGTAACCAGGCTGGATAAGTGCTGCACGGAACACCACCTCCCACCCCCCTCCGCTCCCCCTCCCCCCGCCAGCCACATTAAGTGAGTAAGTAATGAGAATGGCTAGAAATTGAATTTTATGAAAAAGTAATCTGCAGCTTAGAGAACAAGCAGGGAGGAAAGGGGAGGGATTTGATGAGATGGGGTGGGGGATGATTTTAAGGGCTATCAGAGGGAATGAAGGAACATGGGAACTGACAGGGAGAGTCAGGTGGGAGAGTCATTCAATTAGGGAGGCTGAGATGGTGGTGGGATTTTGTCCCCTTCTGTTCTCTTTTTCTTTTTTTTTCCCCCTCCATCCTTTCCATTTCACCTGTGGGTATTTTGTCTCTGTTTGTGGGGTAGGGTGGAGGGGGACTAAGACAGATATAGCAGCAGGGGGGTGAGCAAAAGACACTCAGACCACAGAATAAATTACCCCGCCTGCGACTCAGAGAATATTGGCATCAGGAAGGAACAAGGAGGGGCGGTGTGAGGCTGGAGGAGATGAGGGGATGGATGAGGACCTGAAGGGCTAGCGTGGCCACGACCCATTTCATCCCATTTTGACCTCCTTGATGGCCTCCCTGGTAGTCACGGGCCAGTCGTGATGGGTGAGCCTCACTGTTGTATGAGTCAAAGTAGGGAGTCTGGATACACGTTACAAAGGAGAGCATGCTGGTCACGGGTCCAATGATGTGTGACCCCCTCACTGGCTGTGTCTATGAGCGGTCACTTTACATCCCAAGGGCAACTTCACAGGTTCCCATTTTCAAGATGAGTTGAGTGAGCCCCATAGGGATTAGGTGAATTCCCTGGGACTCACAGCTGGTGAGATAACGGATCCACTCTATGAAGTTGCCTGGATATAGGACAGAAACTGTGATGACCAAAGTCTGTGATGACCAATGTGTCTGCTTGTGATTCAAAGGTGGCAGGGCTTCTTTGGTGGCCCAGCAGTAAAGAATCTGCCTGCCAAAGCAGAGGACGCAGGTTTGATCCCTGGTCTGGGACAGTCCCACAGGCTGCAGGTAACTAAGTCTGGGGGCCACAATTACCGAGCCTGTGTTCTAGAGCCCGTGCTCTGCAACAAGAGAAGCTACTGACATGAAAAGCCCACGCACAACCCCAAACAAACAAATAAATGATAAAAAGAAGGCGATGCATTTAGGAACATGATTTGGACAGGGCAGACCTGTGCCCTTGGGGCATTGCCCACAGTGAGCCAGCCATCCTCACACACCTGTACATACCTCAGCTGCCTCCCCGCAGTTGCCCTACTTTTGTGGGTTCTCATGAGCCCCCCTCCTCCCCAGGCCCCCTCTCTGGGCTTCAAGCTTCTCACTCACACACCCACATGCCCCTGCTCCCCACCACCATTTGCAAACAGCTAAGTGGAGCTCAGCTTGAGCTTGATGCTTGGTGATGATGAGTTTCCCAGCAGGGGAAGGGTTTGCTTTGCAGAGACAAATACCAAACCAGCCACATTAAATCTTTCTGCTCATCCACACTCAGAGATGCAAGGAGGCCCAGACAGCAGTCTTCGGGAAAGCAGCAATGGGGTAGAGTCAGAGCAAACAGAAACCCCAGGGGGTTAAATGGAGCAATAGAGATGGTGGAGCAGGGCTGATGGGATAATGGAGGTGGCTATGTGCGTGGCCATTAACAGGCAGATGAAATGACAGACCACGGAGGGAAGAGGAGGCTGGATTGAGAAGCAGAGGAGTTGGGTTCCAGCCCTGGGTCTGCCCCAATCACGGGATGATTTTAGCTTCAGAATCTTCACTCAACTTTTTTTTTATTGTGAAGGGGAGGATTGGATTACTTTTAACTTCAGCTAAACTGGAGTTTAACTAGCCAACAGAGTCATGAGCCTACTGGAGGAAAGAGACTATATTTTAGCGCAGTTCCTGCAGACAAAAGGGGCTCTGTGATCTATTCACTCAACAACTGTGTAACCAAGCCTTATGCTAAAGGGTGGATATGTAGAGGTGAGTAAAACTCATCTGAACCCTGCCCCCTAGGTCTCCTATGCCAGTGGGGAAGGAGACATAAGTCATTACAGGCACAATTGTTGCTATGAAGGGAAAGGAATGAGGTGCTGGGAGGTGGCACTGTATGGAGATTTCATCTGGATTCTAAGTTTGGGGCAGTCCTTCTGGAGAAAGTGATGTTGAAGCTGAGATCTGAAGAGTGAGGTGCCATAGAGCCTGGGAGCCGTAACTACTGAGCCCAAGTGCTGTAACTACTGAAGCCCTCGTGCCCTCGAGCTGGTGCTCCCCAACAAGAGACGCCACTGCCAGGAGAAGCCCTCATGCCCTCGAGCTGGTGCTCCCCAGTAAGAGAGGCCACTGCAAGGAGAAGCCCTCATGCCCTCGAGCTGGTGCTCCCCAACAAGAGAAGCCACTGCAAGGAGAAGCCCTCATGCCCTCGAGCTGGTGCTCCCCAGTAAGAGAGGCCACTGCAAGGAGAAGCCCTCATGCCCTCGAGCTGGTGCTCCCCAACAAGAGAAGCCACTGCAAGGAGAAGCCCTCATGCCCTCGAGCTGGTGCTCCCCAACAAGAGAAGCCACTGCAAGGAGAAGCCCTCATGCCCTCGAGCTGGTGCTCCCCAGTAAGAGAGGCCACTGCAAGGAGAAGCCCTCATGCCCTCGAGCTGGTGCTCCCCAACAAGAGAAGCCACTGCAAGGAGAAGACCTCATGCCCTCGAGCTGGTGCTCCCCAACAAGAGAAGCCACTGCAAGGAGAAGCCCTCATGCCCTCGAGCTGGTGCTCCCCAACAAGAGAAGCCACTGCAAGGAGAAGACCTCATGCCCTCGAGCTGGTGCTCCCCAACAAGAGAAGCCACTGCAAGGAGAAGCCCTCATGCCCTCGAGCTGGTGCTCCCCAACAAGAGAAGCCACTGCAAGGAGAAGCCCTCATGCCCTCGAGCTGGTGCTCCCCAACAAGAGAAGCCACTGCAAGGAGAAGACCTCATGCCCTCGAGCTGGTGCTCCCCAACAAGAGAAGCCACTGCAAGGAGAAGCCCTCATGCCCTCGAGCTGGTGCTCCCCAGTAAGAGAGGCCACTGCAAGGAGAAGACCTCATGCCCTCGAGCTGGTGCTCCCCAACAAGAGAAGCCACTGCAAGGAGAAGCCCTCATGCCCTTGAGCTGGTGTTCCCCAGTAAGAGATGCCACTGCAAGGAGAAGCCCTCATGCCCTAGAGCTGGTGCTCCCCAGTAAGAGAAGCCACTGCAAAGAGAAGTCCATGCACCGCAACTAGAGAGTAGTCCCTGATCGCTGCAACTAGAGAAAAACCCTTGTAGCAATGAAGACCCAGCACAGCCAAAAATAATAAATAAAATACTAATTAAAAATAAGAATACCGGAGTGGGTTGCCATTCTCTTCTCCAGGGGATCATCCTGACCCAGGGATCAAAATCAGGTCTCCCCCATTGCAGGCAGCTTCTTTACCATCTGAGCCACCGGGGAAGCCCTGTTGTGTAAGTATTGCCAAACAATTGAATTAAAGCCTCCCCCCTCCCCCATCTTGTGAACCATAAAAAAACACATCGGTGCGGCCAGTGGGCCTCCAGTTTGCAAACTCTCCCCTCATCTGATAGATGGGTAACTGGGTCTAGAGAAAGCAGGCACGTTGCCCAGGGAATTAGGGGACACACCTTACCAGGGGCTAGAATTCACACCCTCTAACTGGGAGTGTTCAGGGTGTACTAGACCCAGTTATATACAGATGTATTCAGAAGGCATGGACCTGGCTGAGCTCATGGTCTAGGAGGAGCAGGCCCAGCCTCCCTCCTCACTCCCGCCCAGACACAGTGTGACAGCTGTTAGAGGCTGGCTCTAAAAAGCTCAGGAGAGGCACCCCAGAGCTCTCTGGCACAAAAATACCCACAGGGTGGAGCTATTCAAAGAGCTTTCTGGTTTCCTGCAGGCCCTAACAGGCCACAGGCTTTCTGGTGCTCAGGACCCCAGCCTCTGAGGGGAGTCTGTGGGGACAGGGGGTCCTGAGGACCAGCACCACTCTTCACTGGATCCCTGGATGTGGGAGCACAGGCGGGGGCTCCCCAGATTGCCTGGCAGAGGCACGGCCGCACCCACAATTTACGGCCTACTCTCTGTTGCCTAATTGTGCCATCAGCGTTCGCTGTCGCAGGGCTAGGTTGAGGATGGATGGGAGTTGTTATGGGCCTAATGGCCGCGGGAAAGCATGGTGTTTACAGTGTTAAATAACCAGGCCCACCCAGGCTTGGGGGCCACCCTGCAGGATAAGAGCTCCATGCATCTAGGCTGTTGTTTTTTAAAGATTTATTTGTTAATTTTAATTTTTTTTGGCTGTGCTCGGTCTTGGTTCCTGCATGTGGGTTTTCTCTAGTTGCCACGAGCAGGGGCTACTCTTCATTGCGTTGCGAGGATGTGCCATTGTGGTGGCTTCTCTTATTGCGGAGCACGGGCTGTAGGCGCGAGGGCTTCAGAAGCACAGGCTCAGCAGATGTGGCACACTGGCTTAGTTGCTCTGTGGCATGGGAGATCTTCCCGGACCAGGGATTGAACCCATGTGCCCTGCATTGGCAGGCAAACTCTTAACCCCTAGATTACCAGGGAAGCTCTAGGCTGGGTTTTGAGAGTGGCTTGGGAAGGGACTCCCCATGAACCCTCTGTCTGCTACATTTCCTCTCCAATGTGGGCAACAGACCTTTGTGCTGGAAGCATGGGTCGGGAGCTGGTCCTTTCCTTCGCCTCTCCCTGGGTCTCTGAGCCAGATGGAAGCTCCCAAAGGTCAGAGTCTGTGCCCTAACCAACAGACTGTTGCTCCCAAGGCGAGGGCTTGTCTCCCACAGGACTGGGAGACTCCCACTGGGTTAGGCTGTATACTTGTCATCCTACTGGGAGCATACTCAGGATAAAACTCTATCTCTCTCATCAGACTTGGGGCTGCCTCTTAATGACATATCTTCCTCCAGCAGCCTGTGATTTCTCTAAGAGTATGTGCTCTGTCTCCCCACCAGAGTTCCTGGGCTTGAGGACTCCCTTCTTTGGTTCTTTACCTCCTTGAGCCTCAGCTTCCTCATCTGTAAAATGGAATCCCAATGCTCTTAGTTTCTTTCTTTTTTTTTTCTTTTGTGGGAGGAAAATGCGATCCAGCCTTGCTCTTCACAGCACGGTCTGCACACAAGCAGCACTGGCATCACTTGGGAGCATGTCAGAAATGCAGAATCTCGGGCCTCAGCTCAGACCTAAAGAACCAGGATGTGATTTTAACAAAATCCCAGGTGACTGGTTGTGCACACTGAAGTTTGAGAGAAGCTGATTTACAAAGCCCGAAGATAATCGGAGAGCCTCAATGCTTTTTGTTTCTCCCTCACCCTCGTTTTTGGTGTCAGTGCAGAGGTGTTGTAGCCTGCATGGGTGGGTAGAGACAGGGACCAATCCCAGGGGCTAGTATTCAGTAGGCACTCAACAAATACTCGTTGAATCCAGGAAGGGGTCATTGCATCTGAGTTCTTTTGCAACCCCTCTGTTCGCTGGACTTTGCCATGTCTCCCTTTCTCTCCAGATTTCCCCCCATCATGCCAGCCCCAGGGTGGATGGGTTAACATCTAGGAGCCAGAAAAACTTCCATGTCACACTAGACAGTGCCTGCTCAGGCCACATCACTTGGGGATTTGGTAGAGAAGGGGGTAGTGGACAGGCATCATGCTGCTTCCAGAAAAGGGACTCCACGCTCCTGAACACAGCGTCAATCTGCTTTGTGGGGACACTCAGGCCAGGTACCCATCTGCACCCTGTGTGGACTTGCTGAGCAACCCAGGGTAAGTGATTCTCCCTCTCTGGGGAAAAAGAGGGTAGCCCCTCTGAAATGCGTGGGCTCAGAGGGCGTGCCTCCTGACCTCACACCCTACTTGAGTCCCATCTGCAGGGCCCCCGAGGAGGGAAGGCCAGCCTATGCCTGAGTGTTCCCAGGGCACGGAGTGAGTTCTCTCCCTCACGGGGCAGCCTCTCCACCTGTGGACCATGTGCCAGAATTACAGCCTCGCTGTATTTCACTTCGATTTGACTCGACAACCACAATCAAGGCAGAGGCTCTGAGAAGATAAGACATCGTCCCTACTTTCAGGCAGTATTCGGGGGAGATGGGGTGAGTGAGACCCCTCTAACTCAGGGCAGAATGTGATTACCGATTTAATAAAGAGGTCCATGATCTGGAAAGGACAAAGAGACCATTATTGTAGGTGTGGAGGACTCAGGGACATTGCATGCAGAGGTGGGTATTTGAATTGGGCTGTGAAGACTGGGTAGGATTTCAGTGGATGTATTGTCCTTCTTGGATGTCCCTTGAGTCCACTGGTCCTCACCGTGCTCACTGCCCCACCTTGGTTCCAGCCTCAGCCCTTCTCGTGTGGACCAAGGGCCCCCGAACACTTGCCACCACCCTGTCAATTCTGTCACCCATCTAGCCATCCCTTGCTCATGCCAGGGCGAGTGTTTGCTCACACTCACCAGTGGCCGTGCTGCACTCCCCTTGGCACAGTGAGACCCTGAGGTTCTGTGTCTCACTATGACTCTATTCCTCACAATCCAGCAACCGCAGACTGCTCCTAGTTCCCCACGTGGGCGTTTTCCTTATGGCTGAACCACAGCACATGCTAATTCCTTTGCTGCAAACAACCTTCTCCCAGCTACTTATCCACCTGCTGAACTTCTCTTTATCTTCCGGGAGCCAACCCCATGCTTCAGGAGTCCTTTGGAGCTCTTTCTCTACCATCGCACCCACCACGTTACATTTTAATTACTTGTCAGTGAGACAGTCTTCCTTTGTTACACCAGGCAGGAGCTTGTTAATTTCATCCTAGTCCATGTTTTAACAGTAGTGCCAACAGTGGACACTTGATGCATGCGGAATGACCAGATAATGAAGTTACTAAATGGTACTTAGTAACACAGTCTGAGCATAGGCGTAGAGAGGGGACACCCTGGGCTACAATGGGAGGAGACCTAGGAGGTGGGCTACATACAGTGAGGGGAGGCTGCGAACTTCTGGGTCATCATCCTACCTGCTGGGGAGGGAATTCTAGGCCCTGGGTCCTGGGCTGGGAGCTGGGGGTGGCAGGGAGAAGCCTCCCCAGGATCTGCCAGGCTGTTTAGATTTTGCCTTCCTCATTGAGACTTGTCCCCAGAGATGAAGGGGTGGAGGGATGACTTAGGGGCAGCAGCTCTCAGATGTGTCCTTATCCAGCACAGGGCGCCCGCCAGCTGCCCGTATATCAGGGGCGTGTCATCTTGTTGCTCGCTGGAAAAGGAAGTGCAGGAGATAATTGTGCCTCCTCGGGAAGAAATATGGGCGGGGGCAGCAGCATCTTTCTTTCAGCTTTGGGAGAGAGCAGAGATGTCTACTCAGCATCCTTCGCCAGACTGGGGTGGGGTGGGGAAGAGTGTTTAACCCTTTTCCCTTAAATGCTCTCTGCAAAGTCAGTTTCCAAAGGCGAATAACGCTCAAGCAGTTTGGAATCCTTCAAAGAGGCTGGTTGGGGCTAAGAGGAGAGATAGAGGATCCATAGAGGTTCAAGGGGGCAGTGGGCAACTTGGGAACAAATATCAGTGTAAAGAATAGTCATGGTGTCCGTGTTAGTCTTTCATGTCTATCCCAGTGTCTTTCTAGACTCTCCAGTTTCACAGTCCGAGGTATCTCCGGGCACCTCTTCCTCTTTCACCTAGGGGGAATCTGACCCCTGGTCCAAGGCCGGAGGCTGGCTCAGCAAGTACAGGAAGGCCTCTTTCTCTGGACCAGACAGCCGTCCCTCTCCATCACTCGATTAGCTTGATTTCCAAACGAGCTTAATCATGCCATCCTCCTTCATGGCCCCAATCTGCAATTTCCACTAATTAATGATTGCAAATTGCTGAGTAACGAACCACTTGATGGTGCAGCTATTATTAATGGCTGGGAGTGGACCTAGATTGGAGTTTGAGGGAGAGGGGGCATTAGCCTTGTGTTGAGAGAAATGTATGCTGGGGACAGGGCTGGCTGCCTGCCGGGAGGGTAGAGTGAAGGCGTGATGACTCTGGCTCCTAGCTGCCCGTCATCAGCTTGGGTGACAGGAAGGCTTGAAGTTAAATGACACAACCCTGGTGGTGGTCCTGGGATCCTAGATGCCACCAGTGAGGAAGGTGGTGGTATAATCTCTAGAAATGGCAGATTGGGAGACCGCCTAGAGCATGGCCAGCTGGAACTGTGGAGTGACACAGCGAGACAGCTGGCGATGGCTGGGGGAACAAAGCTGGGCCACCAGCACATGCTGGGAACAGATTTCAGGTGCTCAGAGCTGGCCCAGCCGTGCAGAAACACCCACAAAGCAGCTGGGCTCCAAGGCAGCCTGCATTGTGGGCTTCACTGAGACGTGCCTGTGGGCCCACTGGCGGACAAGGGAATGGCCTAGTTTATTCTGCCTGGGAGAAGCTTGCAAGCCTTATGAAGAAAGCATTATCTAAGTAGGAACTCTGAGGCTGAGAAACACCTAACTCGTGGTGAATGAGGGAAGGACGCTTCAGGAGGAGCTTCAACAGAGCAAAAAACGCGAGCGTGCTGCGGCGGCAGTGAGAGGTCCAGCAGTGCTGGCGGGTGGGATGGGGGCGGGGTGGGTTTGTGAGAGCTCTGGAGCATGAGCTGGTAGCAACCAGCTTGGAGCCTGGGCTTCCCTGGTGGCTCACATGGTAAAGAATCTACCTGCCATGCTGGAGACCTGGGTTCCGTATCTGCGTTGGGAAGATCCCCTGGAGGAGGGCATGGCAGCTCACTCCAGTATTCTTGCCTGGAGAATCCTCGTGGACAGAGGAGCCTGGAGGGCTGCAGTCCATGGGGTTGCAAGGAGTCGAACACGACTCAGCGACTAAGCACAGCCTGGAGCCTGGGGTCGTGGTCAAGAGTGTAGGCTCGAGTCAGACTCATCCAGGTTTGAATCCTGACTCTGCCACTTCGGGACTGTGCTCTGGGCATGTGGCTTAGCTTTCTCTGAGCCTCATGTCCTCATCTGTAAACTCATTACTCACGTTACAATAAAAATTGCTCTGAGTAGCAAATAAATGAATACAGATAAAGTGCTTAGAGTGGTGCCTCCTGCCAATGCAGAGGACGCAGGTATAACCCTTGGTTTAGGAAGATTTCACTTGCTGAGGGGCAATCAAACGTCTGCACCACAGTTACTGAAGCTGGTGAGCCTAGAGCCCCGGCTCCACAACAACAGAAACCTGTGCATTACAGTGAAGAGTAGCCCCGTTTACCGCAACTAGAGAAAGCCCACTTGCAGCAAGGAATACCCAGTGCCTCCAACAATAAAAAGAAAAGAAAAGTGCCTGTCATGGAGAAGGTACCCTATGGATGTTAGCCATCAGTGTTACAAGTGCTCTGTGGCACCCAAGCATGACTTTCTGAGGGGGAAAGATGTGATCAGAGGAACCAGGGACAGCATGTGAAGGGCATCCAGAGATGGGATATTTGGGATTTTCTCAATGATTGGGAGCTACTTCCGGTGTTGATGAGGAGGGGCCTGGGATGGTAAATATCTTTGAATACACAGGACATCCCAACCAATGAAGAACTGCTTTCCCAAGCATGCCCGTGGTACCTCCATGGGAAACGCAGCTCGGATGTCTAGGTGTGGCTCTGGGTGCACTTGGCTTGGAGAGGATGGAGGTCAGCTTCAGCCCATAGTGCACCACATGCCATGAGCTGCGCAGGCTGTCTAGCCACACAGACTTGCCCCTGTCACCCTGTCTTCCTTCTTTCCTTCCTCCCGCTGTCTTTCCTTTCCTTTCCTTCTTCCTTTCTTCTTTCTTTTCCCAATACTGTCAAATTCCAGGGATAAAATGGTACACAGGTCAGTATCTCAGGGAGCTTACAGTCTAGAGGGAGAGCCAGATCGAAGGGCGGTGATGGAAAGTGCAGGGCGGGAAAAATTTAAAGGGCATCTAACCGAGGTCTGGGCTCTGAGTTAAGACATTCGGGCTGCAAGGAGCAGAGACGTTCACTTGAGTTTCCTCAACAAATGGAACATATTTGTAAAGCTACAATAGCAAGGTTGACGGGAAGGAATCCTGTGAGTGTTCAAGAGTCATAGTCACTGGATCTGGGAAAAACTCAGGGTCCAGGGATCTGGTTTCCTTGTTCCCCTCGCAGAATCGAGTGTTGCTTGGCTCCTCTGCTGAGCGTATGAATGTGGCTCAGTTGTGTCCCATATGGAGGCTTCTCTCTGGGTCTGCTTCTGCTATCAACAGCTTCCTTCCTTTCTCAACATCTGCATGCCTCACAGTTTCTACTTACTCATAACTTTTAAGTCACTCCTGCTCTCTGGCAGCCTCATGGCCTGACGAACTTTGTGTGTATTTTCCAACTCAAATTCTGCAAGAAGAGCCTAACTGGCCACGTTCAGCCCTTTAAGCGGGGGCCTTCCCGGGCTGGCCTCCTCTGAAGAGAGCCCTTGCTTGGTTTTCCAGTGGCCCGTGACCTGACTATGTGGCATCTGCTTGACTCAGCGCAATGAGCTTCATCGCCTTGCCCAAGATAGGGGGGCTTTGTTTTAGACCCACGCCCTTCCTCCCGAAGCAGCCCAGTGGGATCCTACAACCACACACCTGGCGCTGAGTGCCTTTCTCTCTTTCCAAGAATGATGCTGAGCCAGACAGTGAGCATGAAGAGGCAAATTCAGACAACCACATAAAGAGCCCCCCTTCCAAACTTCCATTTCCCTACAACGTAGCCAATTCCTGCTCTCTGGTCCTGAAATTCTGGATTATTCTGGCCATGTTTAGCCATAATTCAACTGGCACAAAAGCCTGCAGAAATGGGACATGTCACAAATTTCCAAGTACCCTGTTTATCCCTGGTGGGGCTCTCTCCTTCCCTGATATGTGACATGGCAGAAAATACAGCCTTTGGGGTCAAGAAGCGGCTCCATCCTTTATCAGAATGGAGTCAGGTCGGCTCCTTGAGGCTCAGGTTCTCCATCTGTAAAAGGAAGATACCAGTATGGCCATCCAAGGTTACTCCTGGGGGACTGGCTCTTGGAGTTACTATTATTCCCTTCTCGGCTTAAAGCCAGGGGTCCTCCTCGGTTCGACATGGAGGCGATGGCAGTGGAGGTGGCGATGTAACCAGAAGCCCTCTGGATACTATGACCCTCCCAGGCTCACAGCCCTGAATTTCGAAATGATCAAGGAAGCGAAGGGGGCTGAAGGGCAAGGAAGTTGCTGCTAAGTCGCTTCAGTCCGAATCTTGGTGAGCCCATGGCCTATATAGCCCTCCAGGCTCCTCTGTCCATGGGATTCTCTGGGCGAGAATACTGGAGGGGGTTGCCACACCCTCCTCCAGGAAGGGTATGCACTTATCTCTCCTTCGCTGCTTCCCTTATATTTCCCCCTGCTCTTCTGTGTTTCTCACTCAGCTCATCCAAAGGCCTGTCACCCCCCTCTGCACCACCCCCCAATTCCGCTGCAAATGCGATGCTTGCTCTGCTCTGCTCTGCTCTGCAGCCTGCCTATCTCTGCACACCAGCTTCTGCACGGGATTTTCCTCATGCCTCCTGGGCCTGGAACCAGCTACGCTTCTGATTTCCCCCAAAAGCACTCCCATGGAGCTGCGTACTCACTGTCTCCTTCCCATCACTTTCTCCTCATCTCTCTGGGGCTTTTCTCTACTTCTCTCACCTTTGGGTCCATTTCTATTAGGACTCATGGCCAAGGTGCCTCCATGGATCCAATTTTCACCTCTGTTAAAGTCTCCAGGAGATGTGTGGACAGTGAAGAACTTCCCTGACATCTCATGTCTCCAAAGCAGTTTGTTAACCATCCTTCTGAAAGGAAGGCAGATGCTGATTCGTACACATGTCTGCAGGGTTGCTGGGGGTGGGGGTGAGGAGAGGGCAGCAAGGAAGCAGAACTCAGTGGGAGTTAGGACTCTGGTGGATCCGAAGGCAGTATTGTTCTCCCATAGTTAATTCTCCCCCATTGCTATTGGATAACTCAAAAATCTTTAAGAAAAATTTTGATGCTAAACAACTCTCGGGGAAAAGAACCCAGCCCAGGTGAACGCTAAGCCAATTTTATCTCTCCTCATCTCCTCCAGCCTCTGTTAATACACACTCTTGTTTTGCCTGGTGGTAGCCAGCCTGAGAAGACATCTCCTTTTTCTGCTTAACGGTATTTTACGTGAAGGTTGTTTTGTATCCACTTAGTGTACAGGGCTGTCATTTTTAATAACCACGGCACATTAATACGACCACCGTTTGTTTACTGCTATTGTTGGGCATTTGGATGGTGGCCAAATTTTCAATCTTGCAAATAGCGTTGCCATGAACATCTTTGTCAAACTCCCTTTTTTCCTTCCCTTTATATTATTTCCCAAGGGTTGATCCCACAGGAGAATTACCAGGTCAGAGGACATGAACACACTGCAGATTGCTTTTCCTGAGAACCGACTTGAGCTGTGGCTCTGCCACCAACATGTGCAGGAATGGGGCCATGTGTGTCGGGGGGGACCAGGGCTTCTGTTTCTGGGGACTAGGGTCAGCTGACCCTAGTCACATTCGCTCTGTGACCTTGGGTAAGTCAGTTCCCCTCACTGGACCTACATTTTCTTCTCTGTAGAAGGAAGGGGTTGGGCAGGATGATGTTGGGGAGAACACCAGACCACTCAACTGTGGCTTGATTTGATTGGTGGATGCCGAGGGCTCAGCCTCACTGGGTTTGAGATCCTTTTCTCACCTGTGAGGACAATGTGCGGATGACTTCCTGTTGGTATTTCAGATGGATGGTCTTGTGAGTATATGTGTTTGGGGTGGGGGCTGGTGCTGGGAAGGTCAGCCGGGACCCCACGTGGTGATTGTCTGAAGCAACCAGCTATTTAGCGGTACTAGCTGTTTACATATTGGAGAAGGAAATGGCAACCCACTCCAGTGTTCTTGCCTGGAGAATCCCAGGGATTCATCAGGGGAGCCTGGTGGGCTGCCGTCTATGGGGTTGCACAGAGTTGGACACGACTGAAGTGGTTTAGCAGCAGCAGCAGCAGCTGTTTACATTGGCATCCAGGGTTGACATCCGTGCTAGACTGGTCATTGTTACCGGTGTTCAGTCATGTCTGATTCTTTGCAACCCCATGGACTGCAACACACCAGACTTCCCTATCCTCCACCAACTCCTGGAGTTTGCTCAAACTCATGTCCATTGAGTCGATGATGCCATCCAGCCATCTCATCCTCTGTCGCCCTCTTCTCCTCCTGCCCTCAATCTTTCCCATCATCAAGGTCTTTTCCAATGAGTTGATTCTTTGCATCAGGTGGCCAAAGTATTGGAGCTTCAGCTTCAGCATCAGTCCTTTCCATGAATATTGTTTTGAATGTCATTCCTGAACATACAGGAAATGTTTGAGAGACAGAGGTGGGTTTGAATCCAAACTTGACACTTATTGGCTTTGTGGGATTTGAGCAGATGACTTGACATCTTGGAACTTCAGATTCTTCACCTATAAAACAAGAATAAAGATACCCACTGTATAAGGTTGTACCAGAGAGTTAATGAGATAATGCATGAAAACCAGTATGACAGTGACTGGCTGGCTGGAGCTCTCAATATTTATAATATTTCCCAAGGACCGGTGTCCTCCTCAGTCTGGTGTGATGCTTCTCAAGCAGGATGTCCACAACCCAAGTTGTTGCTGCCTTCTCTCCTCTAGCAAGGATAAACTGGGTGGGGTCCTGCCAGATGCCTGGGAAGGGCCTTATGATCCTCAAGGTGGAGCCCAATCCTGGCCATCTCTGGATTCTGTTCACCATGGGCTCCGAGCAGGGCTGACCACGGGCACCCTCCTGCCAATGCCCCTTCCCTCTGTGCTCACTGACCCCTCGTGGACCCTCTGGGCTCTGGTGGCAGCTGGTAGAGTCAGAGACCAGCAGGCCAGCCAGCATAAAGGCAGCCTGTGCCAGATTCTCTCATCTCCAACTTCAATCCCAGCCTTTGATCTGCGTTCCCTCCACACCTCCTCAGAGTTCCTGAAGCCTTTCCTGAAACCTCCAACTGTAAGAGCTGGGATCCTTTGGAAGGCTCTGAGCCAAAGGAGTACGTCAAGGCTGTATATTGTCACCCTGTTTATTTAACTTCTATGCAGAGTACATCATGAGCAACGATGGGCTGGAAGAAGCACAAGCTGGAATCAAGATTGCCAGGAGAAATATCAATAACCTCAGATATGCAGATGACACCATCCTTAGGCAGAAAGTGAAGAGGAACTAAAAAGCCTCTTGATGAAAATGAAAGGGGAGAGTAAAAAAGTGAAAAAGAGTGAAAGAGCTTAAAGCTCAACATTCAGAAAACTAAGATCAAGTCATCTGGTCCCATCAATTCATGGGAAATAGATGGGGAAACAGTGTCAGATTTTACTTTTTGGGGCTCCAAAATCACTGCAGGTGGTGACTGCAGCCATGAAATTAAAAGATGCTTACTCCTTGGAAGGAAAGTTATGACCAACATAGATAGCATATTAAAAAGCAGAGATATTACTTTGCCAACAAAGGTCCGTCTAGTCAAGGCTATGGTTTTTCCAGTGGTCATGTATGGATGTGAGAGTTGGACTGTGAAGAAAGCTGAGCACCGAAGAATTGATGCTTTTGAACTCTGGTGCTGGAGAAAACTCTTGTGAGACCCTTGGACTGCAAGGAGGTCCAACCAGTCCATCCTAAAGGAGACCAGTCCTGGGTGTTCATTGGAAGGACTGATGCTGAAGCTGCAACTCCAATACTTGAGCCATCTCATACGAAGAGTTGACTCATTGGAAAAGACCCTGATGCTGGGAGGGATTGGGTACAGGAGGAGAAGGGGACGACAGAGGATGAGATGGCTGGATGGCATCACCGACTCGATGCACATGATTTTGAGTGAACTCCGGGAGTTGGTGATGGACAGGGAAGCTTGGTGTGCTGCAATTCATGGGGTCGCAAAGAGTCGGGTACTACTAAGCGACTGAACTGAACTGAACTGAACTAAACTGAGCCCACCATCAGAGCCAAGCCCCTGCCACTGTGACCTGTCCCTCCCTCCTGCCTTGGCCATGGGCCCACAGCCAGCTCTGCTGGGCTTAGCCGCTGAGGCTTTCCCCTGCATTCATCACGGAAGGCAGATTTTCCCAGAATGCTTGCCCGCCAGCACTGCTCTCCCTCCCTGCCCCTGCCAGGGGATTGTCTGCCTGGGGAGAGAAACTGGTGGTAGAGCCTTCTGGGGGTGGCCCACCAACTTGGAGAAGAAGCTGGGTCCCTGGGGCCAAGAAGCTTTCAGGCCCACGGGTTTGACAAGGGTGATGGCCTCACTCTGGACGGTAAACCATGGGAGGGGTTGGGGGAGGTGAGTGAGGAGGAGCAGGGGGACTTTTGGGTCTGGGGGCCGCAGAGGGTTTTATCAACCTCTTGGTGAGTTTCAAAAGCATGGGCAGCCCCCTCCCATGCTGTTTTGATGCCCAGACAAGGGGACACACACCAGGAACTGTGCTAAGTCCACGGATGGGTACCAAGGGGGCCACCAAAGGTATTGTGCCCGTCCTTCCTATTCAGGGACAGGCCATGAGGTCTTAGGGCTGAGGGCAGGAGGGACCGGACCATCCGGAGGGCCCAATGCAGACACCCACTCCCCACCTGCCAGGCTCCCTCGTGAGATGGGCAGACCCCATGGTGGGTGGCAGCCACAGAAGAGAACAGCAGGGCTTTTTCTCAATCTCCCCTGAAGTCTAAGCCTTCCCAATCAATCTCTTGGCACATGCTTCCTCCTTCTGGAATGGGGAGAACGTAGAAGAAGCATTCGCCCCAGTTCTGCCTTGTCCTCTCCACCCTCCTTGTTGGATTACGGCGGGCAGGAGCTCTGTGGAAAGGCAGCCGAGCTGCCCAGCTGCCACAGCCTTGTGTCCTTCATGGTTTAGTCTGTCCATCTGTAACACGGGGATAGGAAGACACCTGGGTGCTTGGCTCTCCCTGGGACAATGCGGTCTTCGCTTCTGCAGTCGGGCTGGCTGTTACTGTTGGGAGAGGAGGGAGCAGAGCCCCTTCACCCAGAGACCCGGTTTTTTTTTCTGACAGTGAGCCCAAGGCTGTAGGCTCCCATTCCTAAAAAAACGTCTTCCCAAGTCATGGAGACAATGCAATTAGCAGCCTCTTTGTTCAGGGTGTTAATTAACTTGTTTCTTCTGAACACACCTTCTTCCAGGTACAGCCCATCATCTCTGGGGTGCTGGCAGGGGGAAGGCAATTAGATCCTCGTTACTGTGCAATTAATTATGGCTTGAAAACTGCTCGAGGAGGCTGGGAGGAATTCCTTGACAGCGTCAGCCCCAGGAAAAGGCCTGGTTTAGGAGTAGGACTGAGCTGAGCCTAGATTGGAGGACAGGAGAAATGGCTGTGGAACCCAGTTCAGGGCATTGCAGAAAGGCAGATCTGGGCACCTCCTTTCCCTGCTCTAGAACTTTCACTGGCTTGCTGGTCCCTATTGAGTCAAGATTAAGGAGAAGGCAATGGCACCCCACTCCAGTACTCTTGCCTGGAAAATCCATGGATGAAGGAGCCTGGTAGGCTGCAGTCCATGGGGTCGCTAAGAGTCGGACATGACTGAGCGACTTCCCTTTCTCTTTTCCCTTTCATGCATTGGAGAAGGAAATGGCAACCCACTCCAGTGTTCTTGCCTGGAGAATCCCAGGGACGGGGGAGCCTGGAGGGCTGCCGTGTATGGGGTCACACAGAGTCGGACACGACTGAAGTGACTTAGCATAGCATTGAGTCAAGATTAAACTCTCTACTTGACTATTCAAGGCCATCTATTATCTGGGCTACTTCACCTTCATCATTGCAAATACCTGTTCCTCCCTGGAGACTTTTCCTGAGAGCAAGAGGGTCTTAGAGAGAGTAAGGGGACTGCCCTGGTGGTCCAGTGTTTAAGAATCTGCCTGCAATGCTGGCGACATGAGTTCAATCCCTTGTCTGGGAAGATTCCATACGCTGTGGGGCAAGTAAGCCTATGTACCATAACTACTGAAGCCTATGTACCCTAGACCCCATGCTCTGCAACAAGAGAAGCCACCACAGTGAGAAGCCCATGCTCTGCAACTAGAGAATAGCTCCAGCTTGCTGCAACTAGAGAAAGCCTGGGTGTAGAAAGGAAGACCCAGCAAAGCCAAAAATAAATGTTGTTTAGTAGCTAAGTTGTGACTGACTCCATGGACTGTAGCATGCCAGGCTTCCCTGTTCCTCACCATCTCCCAGAGTTTGCAGAAGTTCTTGTCCATTGAGTCAGTGATGCTATCCAACCATCTCATCCTCTGTCATCCCCTTCTCCTCCCTTAAATCTTTCCCAGCATCAGGGTCTTTTCCAGTGAGTCAGCTCTTCGCATCAGGTGGCCAAAGTGTTGGAACTTCAGCTTCGGCATCAGTCCTTCCAATGAATATTCAGGGTCGATCTCCTTTAGGATTGACTAGTTTGATCTCCTTGCAGTCCAAGAGACTTTCAAGAGTCTTCTCTAGCACCACAGTTCGAAAGCATCAATTCCTTAGTGGTCTACCTTTTTTATGGTCCAGCTCTATTTATTTAATAAATAAATATTTTAAGAAAAGAAAGAAAGAGAGAGTAAGAGTTTTGGATTCAGATAAACTTGGACTCGACTAACTAACCTCCTAGAGCTTCAGTCGCTCCCCTCCCTGCCCCCAGTGCAAGGAAAGCCCCCAAGCCTGCCTTATAGACAATGTGTGTCAAGCGCCCGGCCTGGGTGAGTCTCCTTTGCACCCACTCCATGCTCAAGTCGTGGTCATCAGCTAGCCTTTGCCTCTGTGATAATGAGCATGCCTCACACAGGGTCTGCTGTTTTCAAACTAGTTCCCATCCTAGGTCCTTCTGTGTCCTTTACCTCGATCCTCGGAGGTGGCCAGTGGGACCCTGGACTCAACCTCAGAGATGGTGGTGGTGGTTCCCAGGTGGTTCTGTGGGGGCAGTACTGCCCTCATAGGGCATTTTGGACCACAGCCCTACAGTGAGGGCTCCCTGGCATCTAGCGGACAGGATCGAAGATTCCAGACATCATGTATGTGAAACACCTGTGTATACTTGCTGACAATACAACTTAACTTGGTGTTACTTATGTTTCTGCTATTTGGGGGCCTGAGTTTATTTATTTATAAATGTGTTATATGTATATGTGTGTGTGTGCGCAGAAATATACAACATTTGCCAGGAAGGCAGCCACCAAGAAAGTGGAAGGAAGATTGGATTTTGTTTTGATGAGTGCTCTACTGAGAACCACTGGCCAGTTGGAAAACTACACAGTGAACAGCTATGCTGGTCCTGGTGTTAGAGTCCCGAAAAGAGCCGCTGACCTGCCAGCGTTTGTCGCTTTGTCCTCATGATGTGCTCAGCTGCGAGAGCGAGGCCGCTTCAGGCATCTTCGTGGCTGGTCGTGCACAAGCACTCATACACAGCAACGTGTATTGTTTCATTATAATCTTTCCCCTCATTTATTCTTTGTTTAGATGACAAATAGGTCATATTCTCTGAGTTTCATTTCAAGAGGGCATTTCAAACTGTTTGTTACAGACAGCAATGCTGATAAACGCGAGACTAGCCCAGCTGGAAGAACCCCTGGTCGGGCCCCTCCCTGTGTGGTCAGTATGGGGAGCTCGGGGGCAGTCATGGGGCTGCTGGGGGCCAGGCTGTTGTTTCAGATGCCCACCCCCTGCACCCGCACTGCTCTGCGTGTGGGTCTGTGTGTATGTACACGTGACTGCCACCTGGGGGCTTTCTGGAGTGTGTGTTCCAAGGTGAGCCAGGTGGCCCCTCCTCCTGACGGCAGGAACATGAAGATGCCTGCCCGGCCCTGTGGCACACCTGCTTCTGGGGGTACCTGGGTGAGCCAGGCTGCCAGCTGCTCCTACTCACGGCCTCAGTCTTTCAAACAAGAGGGAAGCGTGTGTGCAGCTTCAGGGGCGCCGGCCTCCCAGCCTTGCTGGGTGCGATCTGAGAGGGACAGCCATTCCAGCTTTATGGAAAGCCTCCCGCCCCACCTGCTCCCGCCAGCCACCCGTCCCCTGGCCACCCGGCCCACGCCCCCATTCCTGTCACACCCCTCCAGTCCCCAGCTCCTCTCTGGATGAGCCCTTTAGCCAGAAGAGGCATCATCAGAGCTTGGGTTTAAGCTGAGCCGAGCAGGAGCAGCCCTGCCTCCACCGCGTCCGGCCCTGGGTGCCTCCCTTCCCTCCATCCTGCTTTTCCCTATCTGCACAGTCTAGGTGTTCCTCTCTACCTCACGCTTCTCCAGGCTACAGCATTGGTTCCCAATCTCAAGTCTTCCTCCCACGTCCTTCTCCCTTCTCTTGGGCTCCCTGCAGAGCATGGAGTGAATTAATTTGAGTGAATAAAGGGCTTCCGGAGGCATATTGCTTCTTCCCCCCACCCCAGGCCAGCCCCTACCCTGCCACTCCATCTCCCGGGCTGTGCTTGCCTCCTAATATGGGAAGCTAAGTCCCAGCATGGCAGTGCCCACCTCTGGGTGTGCAGGGCTCTCATCATCCCACAGCTGATTAGCTGCTGGCTCCAGGTGATGGCTTTAAGGGGGTGTGGGTGGGGCTGGCCACCTCGCTGCTTATCCGTTTTTTGGTCTCCAAACAGTGAAGAGTCTGTCTTGGGATTTGGGAGGACAGGGCACTGGGGCTGTGCTGGGAAATGCTAGGAATATTAGTGGCCTTCTTCTCCTCCGCCTTCTCACTTCTTCTTATGTGTTCCTGTGTGTGTGCATAGGTCTGTGTGTGTGTGTGTGTTTAGGGACAGGCTAAACTAGGTCTCCTTGGAAGGAAAGTTATGACCAACCTAGAGAGCATATTAAAAAGCAGAGACATTACTTTGCCAACAAAGGTCTGTCTAGTCAAAGCTATGGTTTTTCCAGTAGTCAAGTATGGATGTGAGAGTTGGACTAGGAAGAAAGCTGAGTGCCCAAGAATTGGTGTTTTGAACTGTGGTGTTGGAGAAGACTCTTGAGAGTCCCTTGGACTGCAAGGAGATCCAACTAGTCCGTCCTAAAGTAAATCAGTCCTGAATATTCATTGGAAAGACTGATGCTGAAGCTGAAACTCCAATACTTTGGCCACCTGATATGAAGAACTGACTCATTTGAAATGACCCTGATGCTAGGAAAGATTGAAGGTGGGAGAAGAAGGGGATGACAGAGGATGAGATGGTCGGATGGCATCACCGACTCAATGGACTTGAGTTTGGGTAAACTCTGGGAGTTGGCAATGGACAGGAAGTCCTGGTGTGCTGTAGTCCATGGGGTCGCAAAGAGTCGGACACGACTGAGCGACTGAGCTGAACTGAAACTAGGGTGGGCAAACTAGCCTGATGTGCTGTGTCCTTGGGTGTGGCCAGAGGTGCTCCTGAGTGTTCTCATCTGTAACTGGGTGCCATGATGTTGGGATGGGAGGGATTTACCCAACTGCCCGTGGATGAAGAACTCGAGCTCCTTCTCAGGCCTGGGCCTACACTCGTTTGGAGCCCTGTCTCGTGGCCCGTCATTTGGGTTGGACCAGCCGAGGCAGGAGGGTCTCCTCCTATGCCTGGGGCTCCTGGGCCTGAGTCTGTCAGTTATGGGGCCTTCCAGACTGTAACCTGGTGGCCTTGTCCTAATCAGCGCATCTCTCCTCACCCAGCCCCTTCCTCTTCAAGTAGTGGGGCGCCCTGCTCTGCTGTTGTGGGGCCTGGGGCTGGTAGTCTGGGAGTGATGGAGCGGTTTGGGGTGACTGATCACAGCTGGCTTACCTGAGGCAGGTGCTCTTGGCTGCTGGGTGCTGCTGCCCTAATCCTGTTCATAGATGGCTCCAGAGATGAGCTCCATTTTCAGTGGACCACTGGCCTTCCAGGTTTAGTGAAACACACTTCTCCCTGTGTTTCCCATCTGAAATAGCCTCTCTTGTTCACTTCTCAGAGGCAACAGGAGAGAATTCCAGGGGGAGGCCCTTCCTGCTTTCTGAACTGAAAGGCTAGGGGAGTCTTTCATTTAACTAAATAGGGCCAATACAGAAGGATGTGTGTGCACGCTGCTGTGTCCTATGCTAAGTCGCTCAGTCGTGTTCGATTCTTTTTCGACCCCATGGACTGAACCCCCCCTGCACCCACTGCCCTCACTCAGGCTCCTCTACTCATGGGATTCTCCAGGCAAGAATACTGGAGTGGGTTGCCACACCCTCCTCCAGGGGATCTTCCTGACCCAAGGATCAAACCTGTGTCTCTTATGTCTCCTGTATTGGCAGGTGGCTCCTTTACCACTAGTGCTACCTGGGAAGCCCCATATTAAAGGGCACTTACTTGTAAAAAATTATCTATGGTTGAAATTCCAATTTAACTGGGCATCCTGCGTTTTCTTTCCTAAACCTGGAAGGCCACATGGTTCCTGAAAATGGGGCAAACTAGAGTGAGGTGCTTTGCCCTTGGGTGCAGCTGGCTGTGCTCCTGAGCGTTCTCATGTGTAACTGGGTACCGTGAGGACAAAGCGGGAGGGTGAGGAAGACCAGGAGTTTCAAGGCTTGATCTGACAGCCTCCCAGCCTCCTCTTCTGCTCCTTGTGTATCCCATGAGCTCTGAGAAGGTCTGGGCTGACGAGGTCTTTAGGAGTCACATAGCTTTCCAAGCCCCAGTTGATCTCCATTCCTGGAAGGATGGCTTCCCCAAGCTGGGTTCAGGTGTCTGAGTGGTTGATAAGTGGTGAGGTGACTGCAGGGCTCCGCTGGAAAGGGAAGGGTGGATCCGGTCCACTGTCTCCATTGCGCTGAGGAGGGCACAGAGGCAAGGCCGCTCCATGAGTTATGGCTTCCAAGCCAGACTGGACCTTGTGTCCCCAAGGTGAACCATAGAGAGAGGTCCCATGAAGAACTGAGTATGGGAGGGCCTGCTTGTTTTAACAGGAGTTCTTTGTGCCATCCACGCCCTTCTGCTGGCATTAGAGCCAGATGGCGCCACTGGTGGTGTGGAAAGACGAGGTCTGGGTCTGTGAGGCTAGAGCTGTGCAAAAGTGCAAACCCTTCCACATCTCCCCCTCCCCAGCCTGGATCTGCTGCATGTGGGAGCCCCTCCCTCACTGTCTTGTGACTAGCTCCCACCACAAGGTCTTGTCTATATCATTGCCCCCTGCTTTCTTCCCGGGCCTCTCATCTTTAAATCCTGGACAGGGCATGTCAGAGCTCAACTGTGCATCCCCAGTGACTAGTACATTGCACATAGGTGCTCAATAAGCAGCTGCGGGATAGATGCATGGATGGATGAAAGGACACCAGAGTTAGTGTTGGGAGACTTGGATTCAGGCTTTGGCTTGACCCCTACATGGCTGTGTGGCTTAGGACAAGTCACTTAGCCTTTATGGGCCTCTGTTGTCTACTCCATAAAGCTGTTAACAGATGGAATGAGATAACAAAGACGACTTATTCCCTTATTAATGGAGTCTCTTTGGCCCTAAATCCTAAGGATGTTTTCTGTCTTTTACCTAACTGCGTGTAACCACAGGAGAACTTGTGGCCACAATTTGTTTGTGCCTTTGTTTTTCTGGGCTCCAAAATCACTGCAGATGGTGACTGCAGCCATGAAATTAAAAGACGCTTACTCCTTGGAAGGAAAGTTATGACCAACCTAGATAGCATATTCAAAAGCAGAGACATTACTTTACCAACAAAGGTTCGCCTAGTCAAGGCTATGGTCTTTCCTGTGGTCATGTATGGATGTGAGAGCTGGACTGTGAAGAAGGCTGAGCGCCGAAGAATTGATGCTTTTGAACTGTGGTGTTGGAGAAGACTCTTGAGAGTCCCTTGGACTGCAAGAAGATCCAACCAGTCCATTTTGAAGGAGATCAATCCTGGAATTTCTTTAGAAGGAATGATGCTAAAGCTGAAACTCCAGTATTTTGGCCACCTCATGCGAAGAGTTGACTCATTGGAGAAGACTCTGATGCTGGGAGGGATTGAGGGCAGGAGGAGAAGGGGACGACAGAGGATGAGATGGCTGGATGGCATCACTGACTCGATGGATGCGAGTCTGAGTGACCTCCGGGAGCTGGTGATGGACAGGGAGGCCTGGCGTGCTGCGGTTCATGGGGTCGCAAAGAGTCGGACACGACTGAGCGACTGATCTGATCTGTCTTCTAAAAAGCGCAGGGTCCAGAGAGTCTTCCACAGTCCACGTTGACCACCCATCTACTGAAGTTCCCCATCGGTACCTCCAGCCCTGCCTTCTCTCCTAAGCTTTTAAAGCCTGTCCATCCTTTACCCGAAATTCAAGACGACAGAATCCAAACTCTACATCCTTTCTTCAAGCTTGCTCTATCTTCCTTCTTCTCAATGAATGGCCCCATCACTCACCCTGTAGCCCTGTCAGGAACCCAGGGGTCAAATTTTCCTCTCAGTCTCCATCACACACAGTCACCAAGTCCCATTGACTTCACTTCCTCATCTTTTCTCCAATTGGGCCATGGCCTCTGCTCCATCCCCCAGACCCTGGCCATGGCCTCTTGTCTGTGGCATTAACTCCTCTGGCCTCATTCTGGAAGGTACATCTGATTCCATCGCTTCCTTGTTTAGAATCCTTCAGTGTCTCCCTGTGTTTGCCGGGATCACGTCCAAACCCATTCACTGAGACTTACGTACAACCCAGTATGTTCTGGCTCCTGCCTACCTCTCCAGCCTCTGCTTTCAGCATCTTCACCCACTGCAGACTCCTGACCCCACTGTTCTGGATGAACTGTCTGCCATCTCAGGGATTTGCTGTTCACTTTCCCACCCCTGGACCTTTGCACAAGCTGCTCCCTGACTCTCCTTGGCTGGCCTATATTCAAACTTCAGGTCTCTGATTTCTAGAAGCTTTCCTTGACTTCCTGAAGCCTGTACTCTCAAGACTTGATCAGGTGCTCCTTCTGTGCAAGTCAACAATGTCATGCTCTTATGATTTTTTCATGTCTTGTTACCAACACTCGCAACAGTGTCATCACTTCCCATGTGTCTTTTTTAAAAATTAATTTTTATTGGAGTATAGTTGCTTTACAATGTTAATTTCTATTGTGCAGTACAGTGAATCAGCTATGTGTATACATATGTATGTGTGTGTGTGCTCAGTCATATTTGACTCTTTGTGACCCCATGTGCGGGGAGCAAGCTCTGCCCATGGCAAAAGTCATGAGGAAGGAGGCTCGGCATACACAAATATGGGATTGAGCCTCATGAGCCCCCTGGAAATTCTCAAACATCTACCCCCAAAACCAGAGTCTGCCTACTTTCTGCTTTGTGCTCTCACCTATACCTCTGACTTTACGGGGGGCTGTCCCCCACTACCTCTCTCTAAAAAAGAGTTAACTTACAGCTCCAGTTAATAAAGTTCCTGGGTGTGACAGTGTTTCAACCTACAAACTCTTTTGGAAATCCTCTAGCCTGCCTGAGTAGGTTTTTCCAGCCACATGTGATTGTTCAGAGCCTCCCAACTGTGAGAGGCATGCGATGTTCTAAACTGTCTAAATACAGATTCCTTTGAGCAGTTAAAAGATTGATTAGAAATTGTATTGGTGAAGGGTTTTTCACTTGTTGGGCCAATGTTTGCTGCTAAGTCTCCATATCCCTTACCTACTGTGTCCTTGGCAGTGTATTGATTGATATAATTGGTGTATAGAAATGTAAGTAGTGGCCTCAATGTTTGTAACCTTTGACCCTTGAGTTAATTCTTTTCTTGATTGAGCCCACCTCACCTTTGCCCTATAGGAATGCAACTTTATCTAATGCTTTTTGGAGGCTGGTGCCTGACTTTAGAATAATCACCTTTAGAGAAAAATAAGTTTTCTGAAGAAAGGGTCTTAAAATGTTAACAGGCCTCCGGGCCAGAAGATGATGCAAATCACCTAAACTTTTGCATATGATAAGTTTGCAGGAAGAAAGCCTGGCTTACTGCTTGACTCTACCCCCTTCCCCCATTATCCTCTATGCATAACTTAAGGTATAACAACTACTTTGGAAAATAAAGTGCGGGCCTTGTTCACCAAAACTTGGTCTCCCCATGTCGCTCTTTCTCTTACCTTCTGGCTGAATTATTCAGCTTCTTTTCTCCACTGAATTTCCTCACTGAGCTATCCTTATTTAACCACTCTTTACATCCTTAATTAACGCTTAATTAAGCAATTGTTTCCTGATCCTCGCCAACGCCGTCCTTGCTTCAAATTCCTTGGATCCACTGGGGCTGGACCCTGGCACCCATGGACTGTAGCCTGCCAGGCAGCTCTGTCCATGGAATTTTCCAGGTAAGAATACTGGGGTGGGTCGCCATTAACTCTTCCATGGGATCTCCCCAACCCAGGGATTGAATCTGTGTTTCTTGTGTCTCCCACGTTGGCAGGCAGATTCTTTACCACTAGTGCCACCTGGGAGGCTCCATACATATACATGTATCTCCTCTTTTTTGGATTTCCTTTCCATCTAGGTCACCACAGAGCACTGAGTAGGGTTCCCTGTGCTATACAGTAGGTTCCCATTAGTTACCTGTTTTACACACAGTATCAATAGTGTATATATGTCAATCCTAATCTCCCGGTTTATCCCACCCACACCCCCCGCCCCACGTCCTGTGTGTCCTTCCCAAGCTGTGGGTTCCTGGAAGAGATGTTGCCTGATTCATCTTTGTGTCCTCAGCGTCTGTGAGACACGAGGTAGTCAGAGACAGTAGAGCAGAGGGCATAGGAATCCAGACTTCAGCTGAGCCCCATCCGATACACATCTGTAGGTGGCCATTGAGCGCGTGCAGTGTTGAGCGTCCACACTGAGAAGTGCTGTGAGTCTGAAATACACACTGGGTCTCAGAAGCTTGAAAACAAGACTGAAACAACATCTCACTAACACTTTTTTATATTGGTTATATGTTGGTACAATAGTTTTTTGGATATATTGGGTTAAGTAAAATATCTTATTAAAATTAATCTCACCTATTTATTTTTACTCTTAAAGTAGGATATTTAGAAAATATAAAACTATACACACGACTCCCTTTACATTTCTCTTGACAGCTTGCCTTGAACTAGACACCTAGATTCAGATACCCACTCCATTACTCCTTGGCCATACAACCTTTGGCAAGATGCTCAGTTGCTCTGTGCCTCAGTTTTCCCACCTGTAAAATGAGGGCAGTATTAGAATCCTCTGCATTTAAGGTTGTTATGACTATTAAATGAGTTAGCTTGTGCTTTGCAGCTAGGAGGGTCACTCTTTCTGCCCCCTTCTGATGTCTGTGTCAGAAATTTTCTCTCTTTTATACTTCAATAAAACTTTATTACACAAATGCTCTGAGTGATCAAGCCTCTTCACTGTCCCAGGATTGAATACTTCTGCTTCGGAGGCCAAGAATCCTGGTGTCTTTTGTGGTTCAGCAGCAACCTTTCATCTTGGGGGCTTGTCCGGGTTTCTTTAGCACAAGGTAAGGATGCTTGGAGCTCTAGTTCTTGGTTCTCCTAGCAAACGTGTTTTCTGCTGTACTTTACTAACTCTACAGTGTGCCTGTGTGAATGAATGACACTCCCTGAGTGAAGCAAGTGAGGAGCCCTGCTCTGCAGGTCCGCGGTGACCTCACATGGCTTATGGCAGAAACCCTGTCAGGGATTTATACCGACCTGCCAATGGACTTCCCTGGTGGCTCAGACGGTAAAGCGTCTGCCTACAATATGGTAAGAGCAGGGTTCAATCCCTGGGTTGGGAAGATCTCTTGGAGAAGGAAATGGCAACCCACTCCAGTAGTCTTGCCTGGAAAAGCCCGTGGACGGAGGAGCCTGGTAGGCTACAGTCCATGGGGTCCCAAAGACTTGGACATGACTGAGCGACTTCACTTTCACTCACTTTCACTTTGCAGCTAGGAAGCCTAGTATAAATATTAACTGTCATTCTGATTAGTTACTCAATTAATATTTGTTGAAGAAAGCATTGAATTTCTGAATCCTAACCTCCTTACCTCACCCCATCCCTGCAGCTATGGCTTATCTGTCGTTCAACATTTATTCGACAAACATTTATTGAGAAGCCGCAATGAGTCAGGCATGGTGATCGACACTGCAGGCGAGGAGGAACATTTAATCAATTAATTAATTCAGCGAATCTTTGTGGAGCGTATCTTTTGTGCCAGATGCCAGCTGGGCCTTGGGATACACAGAGGCTGAATGTGGCCGTCTGGGGTCCTCGGGCACACGGGGGAGACAGATCTTAGCGAGGTCATGACTCACTGTGGGCTGCGCGATGGGATGGTGGATGCGCAGGGTGATGGAGGTGACGGGGCTGGATGGGTGTCACGAGAAGCTTCCTGGAGGGGGTGGCTGATGCATGAGCAGGGTCGGCCAGGCAGAGGGAGGCCACGCCTGGGAGAGAAGAGACATTTCCTCCATCATCCATCAGACGCCAAGCAGAGAGAAAGCAGGGTCACAAAACTTAACCTGAGACGGGCAGCCACATCAATATCAGTCGAGGCGGCTGTTTGTTCCTAAGTGGACCAGCCAGCTGGTTGATTGAATTTTTCACTCATCATTAGAAGGTGGAACCAAATCTAGAAAACACAGCTCTAGCCAGGAGCCTCGGCATCCTTGGGCTTGAATTTGGGCCCCCAGATGGCCACACCCCTCCAGCACCACCCCACCCGCTCCATCCCTTGCCCCCAAACACTAGAGCCAGGCTCCTCAGCCGTTTAGTGCACAGGTGGTAAGTTAAAAGCAGTTTAGTGATAATTCCACCTCCACACTGAAGACTTCCAGAGACTGTTAATGAATTTAAATGCTGGGGATTTTCTCTCATGCCTCATTGCATATGCTTGTTACATTAAGATGCTAATGAGGGATCTGTTGGATGGAGGTGCTGGAGCTGGACCAGGGACCAGGCTCAGTGGCCTGGGTGGGGTTGCAGGCTGGTCAGGAGGTTCTCTCATTTCTCATCGGTGCTTAATCAGTGAACTCTCCATGCAGGTTAACCGGCCTCGTCTTCCCTGGGGACTGAGACTCAGTCAGCCGGCGCTGGGTCGGCTGGCTCCCAGAAGCCTCTTCAAATCAGAAGGCTAATGGACGCAGACCTTATTATGCAAACAGGGAGGTCATTCTAGGGGTTCCTTGAGGCTCCACCGAGGGGTTCTGGTTTCCTTGGGGACTGAGCAAGAGCTTCTCAGGTGGTACTAGTGGTAAAGAACCCGCCTGCTAAATGCAGGAGACATGAGACATGGGTTTGATCCCTGGGTCAGGAAGATCCCCTGGAGGAGGGCGTGGCAACCTACTCCAGTATTCTTGGCTGGAGAATCCCATGGACAGAGGAGCCTGGTGGGCTGCAGTCCATAGGGTCACAAAGAATCGGACACGACTGAAACGACTTAGCATGCACGCACCAGGGAAAGGCTCAGAACATGTACCCACGTTCTCAGGAGGCTTCCATCCTGAAGGGAAGCACTGACTGTCATCTGTCCCATCACGGGATGGAGGATGGAGGATGGAGGAAGGAATAAAGGAGGGAGGGGGAGACGGGGGACCGAGGCAGGGGGTGCAGGAGGATGGGAGGATTGAGAGAGAGACGGTTACCCTGGCGCTGCGGGGCAGAGGTACTTCGAGGCTGGGGGCTAGCCAGGCCGACACTTGGCACTGCCCTTGGGGACAGCATGAGAGGCCCACAGTCCCCGTTGGGGTGGGAAGCAGGAATTGGGAGTGGTGTCTCCTCCTTTTCACAGAACCCAAAAGGGCAGGCGAGAAAGAGGCGAGAGACCCAGGGGGATGCAGAGCCGTGACGCGGCGGAGCAGGCCGACTTCCGGGCGCCATCTTGCCTCTGCCCCTCGCAGACTGTGTGACCTGACGCCATAGGTGTCTCAAGGACTCAGTTTCCCCATTTGTAAACAGCCCCCGCCTAATTTCAGTTTTAGTGGCCAATCATACCTCAATAAAGCTGAAAGACCTGTAGGAAAGATGAAGGACGAAATGAGACCGTGCAGGTTCGATGTCCTGAGTGCGGAAGCACTTAACTGTCTCAGAATGATTCCTCTTCCTGGCCAACATGGCCGACGTCCTCTCTAACGGGTCTGCAGGTTCTGCTTCCCGAGAAGAGGTTGGGAGGGAGGGACGCAGAGAGTCGGGGCCCTGCCAGGAGGTGCTGTGTGCAAGGCAGAGGCGGCGGCCTCCTCCCGCCCTGCCCGCTCCCCGCCCCCCCTCCCCGGAAACCACTTCCTTCGGCTTCCTGCAAATCCACTGACAATTTTGTAAATTTGCTTAAGGATTAAATTAATAAGCTGCTCTTCCTTGGCTCCCGCAGCTGTACAAACCGGCGCTCCTGCGCCCTGGGAACTGCCTTCTGAGGCGGCGTCTGGAGGAGGAGAAGCCATTTCCCAGTTTACGTCCTCCTCTGGGGGCCCCCAGGATTGACCCCCGTCCCTCCTTGTGCGTATACGCTGCCCGCCCAGCACTGGCGTCTGCAAGTGTGACAGACGGCGGGGTACCCTCTTGCCCTGTGACCCTTTCTAAAAAAAAATTTTTTTTTTTACTGGACTCCAGTTGATTCACAATTTTGTGTTAGTTTCTGCTGTAGAGCACAGTGACTCAGTTATACACATACAAACATCTACTCTTTTTTTTAAAGATTCTTTCCCTATATAGGCCATTATAGAATATTCAATAGAGTTCCTTGTGCCATGCAGTGCAAAAGTGAAAGTGTTAATCCCTCAGTCCTGTCTGACTCTTTGTGACCCCATGGACTGTAGCCAGCTAGGCATGTCTGTCCGTGGAATTCTCCAGGCAAGAATACTGGAGTGGGTAGCCACTCCCTTTTCCAGATCTTCCCAACCCAGGGATCGAACCTATCTTCCCACATTGCAGGCAGATTCTAGGTTCTTCAGTTCAGTTCAGTTCATTCGCTCAGTCGTGTCCGACTCTCTGTGACCCCATGAATTGCAGCACGCCAGGCCTCCCTGTCCATCACCAACTCCAGGAGTTTACTCAAACTCATGTCCATTGAGTCTAGGTTCTTATTAGTTATCTATTCTATATATAGTTGTGTATGTATGTCAATTCCCATGTCCCAATTTATCTCTGCCTCCCCTTACCCTCTGGTAACCATAAGTTTGTTTTCTTCATTGTATGAGCCTTTGTGAGTCCCTATCTGTGTGTTTGTCTTCCTCGCTCAGACTGGGTTCTTGACCTCAGAACTCTGCCTCCCCCATCAGACTGGGAGTTCCTCCAGGTGGGGTCTGTGTCTCCCCTGTCAGATTGCACTTCTCAAATGGGAGCTTCCACACCTCCCAACAGGTAGGTTTGGGTCCCAGGACCCCTGCCCACCTGTCAGGCTTTTCTGAATGGGGAGAGATGAGGAGGGAGAAGAAGGTGAGCTGGCAGGGCTCCTAGGCCACCTCATTCTGGAAATTCTAGACAGGAGGATCGTGGGGGTTGAATGTGTGTTCTATCCACACTGCCCTTCCTCCATGTTTAGGGCTGACCACTCCCAGGGGAACACAGGGTGACATCACGGGTGGAATGGGGTGTGGGAGGGCTCCCCAGGATGGACATATGCCTCCCACAACCTCAAGACGGCCCCCGTGTGCCACCTCCAGCCCCGAGTACGTGCTTGGGGGGCGGAGGCGTTCATGGCCTCAGTGGCCCACCTCTCTGGTACCACCAGGGCCTGGGCTGCCTCAGGTCCTCAGTCTCCTGTCTCCCTTACCCGATACCAAGCCTTTCCCAGCCCAGGTGGGGGTCCTCCTGGGTTGCTGAGCTCTGGGAGCTGGGGCTAGAGTGGAAGGCACCAGCAGTCGGGGATGGAGAAGGAGACCCTCCTCCTCTCTGCCCCCGCCCCAGGCTGAGGCCATGGCTGTGCATCCCCCGGGACCCTTCCATCTCTCCTGTCTCTGCCTTCCGCTCCTTCTCCTCTTGCCACCGCATGAGCCCCCTGTGGAGTAATTGGAGCTGGAGAAATGCCTGCATCCATCCTGCGGCGGCTATGCTCTGAGCCTTTGATTAAGGGTCAGCGGGTTAAATGGTTGCCATTCAGCATGCAGGTGGGCCTGGGGGCTGCCTGACTCCTCTCCTCCCCCCAACCTCTCCTCCCCTAGCTCTGCTGGGAGAACAGCAATGAGATGAGACTGTCTGGAGGCAGGGAAGAGAGTAAGTGGGGCCCAGAGTTGGTCTATGACTTACCAAACCTCTCTTGCCCCAACCCTGTTTCTGTACACTAGGGACACCCGAGCTAGGGCACCCTAGCCACTCCCAGGAATCCTCAAGCTTCAGGAGACTCACAGGAACCAGAGCTAAACCATTCTGTAGAAGTTCTCATGGTGAGCATGCAGGCTGTGCTTACATGCTTCCAGGGATGGGGAGCTCACTCCCTATCCGCCCAGCCCTTTTGTTCCAGTGTGGGACATTTCTATTAAAAGTTCTTTCTTATATCAAACTGGAATCTCTCTTTTGATAACAATTCCTTCCTGGCCTTTTTTTTTGGCCTTTGAAGACATGCAGACTAAGGCACGTCTCTTTTTTGTAACTGGCCTTCCAGTATTTTAAGGCAGAAATGTTTGCTCTCTCTGGAGAGTGTCCTCTCTTTGCTGTCCACACATCTTACCTGGCCTGTTGCCCTCCTTTAGATACTTCCATTGGCTTTGGAGTCAAAAGCCCTTGGTCCCTGCTCTGCCATGTAGCAACGTGGTGCTCTTGGGCATAGCAGTTTATGTCTCTGAGACTCAGTCTTCAGATCTATAAAATGGGAACAGATTGAGTGAGAATGGGTATAGAGTGTCTAGCTAGTGCCTGCCACAGAGCAGGTCTGCAAGACTCCAGGATTCCTTCCTCTCCTTTATCGAGGAAGTCTCCTTCTCCCGATCCCTGGCCTTCCTTAGAAGGCTGGTCCAGCCCCTCTTATGCCCCTGTCCCATGAGTCTTCTCTCCGTCTCTCCTCTCCCATCTGTCGGCAAGGGAGGCACCCCTGTGCTGGGGTGAAAAATGGCCCTGGTATTGAGTTTTTCCTGCCATTGAACTCCCTTCTGCCGCTGCAGCGGGGTGTCTGTTTTCTCTGGCCGAGGCCTCCTGGAGAGAATTCTCTGAGAACTGCCGGCTGTCTCTGTCTCCCATCCTCTGTTCCTTTTCTGCCCCAGGAGTCCCCGGCCACCACCCAGGGTTCGGCTGGCACAGGGCACACTGTAGGGGCCCTATTTCAAGACTTTGTGCTTTCAGCGGAGGTTTTAATTATCCCTGGAGACACTTCTGAATTACAGACCCCCACGGGCGTGCACGCACTGTTTATGTTCTGCCTTCGGTAATTGTATCTTTGGTGAACTATGCAGTCTTGTGGAAAAATACAAGTCTGGCGGTGGAACGAGAGATGCTGAGAAGGTCTCGGCTGCCTCCCAGCCTGTGTGTCCCATGAGCTACCCACCCAAGTCTGCCCCAGCGGCTAGGGTGGGACGGGGTGCTTTAGTTTGGTTTCCAAAACACTTTCTCACGAGGCTTCCATCTTCTGCTGTCATTGTGGAACTCACTCCCTAAAAAAGCAGACCCACGTGGAAGATTGCTTAATGATCACACCCTTCCTGTCCTGGCCGCACACCGTTCACTGCAACTCCCATCCATACGAGTCTGTTTCCCCAAACCTGGGTGGCCTAAATTGCCATGACCTACAGGACGCAAGGCAAAGGGTGTTTGTGATTTGGGGCCTCGGGAGATTTGCAGCCTTCTCCTTTGCTGTCTGGGGGTACTGTCCCATGGGGTCATGCATGGAAGTCAGTCCAGCTACTGCAGGATGGGAAGTCACAAGGGGAAGTATGGAGTCTCCCTGGTCAAGGGCCAGTACCACCTGCCTGATACGTGGATGAGGCCATTTTGGACCCTCCAGCTGAATGTAGCTGAGAGGTTCAGCCATCCCTCACAGGAACCACACACCCATCCACAGAATCAGGAGAAATAAGAAATCGTTGCTGTTACCAGCCATTTGGGGGTGATTTGTAATGTAGCTGTAGTACTTGAAATGGAGTCTACAAGTGCTGAAATGGAGTCTGGTGCAAGTGCTGTGTTTGTGGGGGTGATGGTGGGAAGCCTTGGGAAGTAAGGAAGTGAGACGGGGTGGGGATGAACCAGGCAGGGTGTGTTCATGCAGGGTGGCAGCGCTCAGACTCACGAGGACCCTCTGAGACACTGTGCCCAGTGTCCCCCGGATCCACCCCATAGAACAGGGAGGAAGGTGGGGGTTATCCCCAGACGTGGTAGGGTGGTAGGTTTACTCCCTGGCACCTTGAGGCTTCCCTGTGCATGGGCTGGCACCCCCTGGGGACAGAGAACTCCCACAGGCTGTGGCTTAGGGAAGAAGTTGGCCTGCCCATCTGGAGGTGGCCTCTGGGCCTGGCTGAGGGGATGTGGGTGGGCTGTGACCCCAGCTACTGGAGCAATAAGTCTTTACTGAGCATCCTTCATTTCCCCAGCTTCTTCTGGGCTCTGGGAGCATACTGACGGACGGGACAAGTTCATCCACCCTCTGGTGGTTCATAGTCTGGAGAGAGAGAGAGACAAACAAATGAGAATATGTATACTTCTCCTCTGTCTGACTTATTTCACTCAGAATGACAGTCTCTAGGTCCACATGATCTCCCTTAGACATAGACTCTAAAAAGAAATGGTACAGATGAACTTATTCACCAAACAGGAAAAGACTCACAGACTTAAGAGAATGAACTTATGGTAGTTGGTGGGAGGGATGAGGGGAAGGGAGAGTTAGGGAGTTTGGGATGGACATGTACACACTACTATATTTGAAATAGATAACCACAGGGACCTAGTGTATAGCACATGGAACTCAGCTCAGTGTTATGTGGCAGCCTGGTTGGGAGGGGAGTTTGGGGGAGAGTGAATACATGGATCTGTATGGCTGAATTGCTGAACTGCTCTGCACCTATCATGATATTGAAACTATCATGATATTGAAAATTTTTAAAAATTGAGACTGAATGAGAATAGAAAATCTCCACGGGAACAGTGCTGTCCCTTAGGGAGAGGTTTGGGAATAAATGGGGGCAATTTGATGGTCATAGTTACTATAGAGGGTGTTGCTGTTGCTGGCATTGGTGGGAAGGGCCAGGGATTCCTCAACTCTTACAAACCACACGGGATAGTCCTGCGCAACCAAGAGTCATCCCACGTCTTGCATGGCTTTCAGATATCCTGGTTGACATTTAAGTGGGTGAAAACCCGTTTATAATTACTTGAGTCTGGAACCTAACTCCTTTTTATATATAAACAGAAAGCGTTTGTGTCACAGATTTAATACACTCTGAATTTCCAGGAATACAACTACTGTGTAAATTGAAGGAAGATTGTATTTTGTTCTGTTGGAAACATTACCCGGAGTTATTCATCAGTTTTGGAAAATCACATTTCCGACGGCAACGCTCTTTGTGGTATTTGAGTCCCAGACACAACCCGCGAGCGTCAGGCAGCCTTTGAGGTTGCGGCCCTCGCGCTGATTCGGCGTGTGGGTTCGAGTTCTGACTTCTTCATTCTTGAGTAGTTGAACCTGAGCATTTACATACTGAAATATGTATTTTATTAGGAATGTTCTTTATTTTACTTTTATATTATAGTTAAGGCATTATGTTGATATATTTTCAAACGATGTGTCTAGGTAGGTTATACAGTCTGTGAATTTCATTTCAGGATTGTAAGAGAGCCATTGTGAGCTGTTTGTTATAAAAATGGGGAATCTGATAAGGCTGAGAACGAAAGGAGCATTTCAAGCTCACAGCACTGCAAACGTGGGGCTTTGGAAAACGGAAGGAGGGGAGTGGGCTCCTGGGGAGGCCAAGGATGGGGGAAGACTTCACTAGGAAGGTGATATGTCAGCAGGCCCCAAAAGATGAACCCACAGAGCTCCCAGTTCTGAAGGGTGGACGAGCAAGGACTCAGTGAGCTCTCAGTACATGTCGGTTGCATGAATGAACACTTATGTTGTTTCACAAATGAACAAATTGTAGATTGAAAATTGGAGATGTCAACCAAGCTTGGCTCTGAAGTCACTGAGCAATCACGTGTTCACATAGCGAAGGTTTTGGTGCCCCTGCTCCATATCAAGGGCGTATGAGCCCCGCCAGTCAACAGCTATTTACTGAGCATCTACAAGGTGTCAATACTGGGGCCATAAGGGAGGATAAGACAAAGCTTCTCATTGTGGAGGAGACAGAAAATCAACATGGAAATCGGGATTTCTCAGCCTTAACACTACTGACGTTTTGGGCTAGAAATCTCTTTGTTGAGGGGAAGCTGCCCTGTGCGTTTTAGGGTGTTTATAGCAGGAAACGGGGAAGAGTTTCCTCTGTCATCATTGCCATTGCCACTACTTCTGATTACATGACCCCTCCACATGCCAAGCACTGCTCTTTACACGTGTTGACACCTTTTATCCTCTCAACCACCCTGTAAGGCGATGTGATTCTTTCCTTCATTTTCCAAATGGGGAAACTGAGACCCAGAGAAAACAGCATGAGCAAGGTTCTCGAGCTTGGCGTGGTTTATGGGCTGAATGATGGTCAGCGTGGCTGGAGCAGAATAAACACGGGGGACAGTGGTAGGAAGGCACTGGGGCTAGGAGACAGGGTATATGGGGCCTTGAAGGCTGTGGGCACCATGGTGGGGAGCTGCATCCCTGCTCCTCTGTGGCTAGGAAAGTGGGCGATTGAGCGCTCTCAGCTGAGCCCTTTTCTAGGTATTGTGGTCAGTGGAAGAGAGCTGTCTGGTCCAATCAGGGAAGTGTCCTGGGTCTGGGGAAGCCATCCCACAGCCAGGACAGGCTGGTGCAGGCGGCAAGGCTTGACTGCCTGCCTGGGATGTCTTGGAAGGACCAACCTACTCCATAGCTCCTGTGGGATTGGCTGAGGCCTCTGTTACAACCATATCCAAGAGTTTGGGGGGCACTTGTGGAGGGATGGCTGGAGGGCTGATCCATGGAATCCAGGGCTGTTAAGGGGGACAGCATCAAGGGTGATGGATCTGAGAAAGTGGAATGGGCCTCAGTGAGGTCAGCGCTGCTAGGATGGGGGTACCACGATGGGTGAGTTGGAAGGAGAGGGGTGATGGGCCAGGGTGTTTTCAGAGATATTTACAATCAAGATTTCAACGGAGGTGAAGACATAATGATGCAGGGTCTAGAGAATGAGCACATGGCAGGATAGAGGAAGGAGATCACAAAGAATCGAGAGGCCAGTATACTGACAGAACCATCTTCCCGGAGGCTGACGAGTGACCGGAGTTTGAGGGAGAAGGCTGTGAGGTGAGTGCTCAGCTCATCAGCGAGTGAGGTCTCTTGCTGTTGCTGTTCAAGATATCCTTGTTGTGTTTTTCAGTCGTTACACCACTCTAACGGCAGAAAGCAAAGAGGAACTAAAGAGCCTCTTGATGAAGGTGAAAGAGAAGAATGAAAAAACTGTCTTAAAACTCAACATTCAGAAAACAAAGATCATGGCATCCGGTCCCATCACTTCTTGGCAAATAGATGGGAAACAAAAGGTAATTGCGACAGACTTCATTTTCTCAGGCTCCAAAATCACTGTGGACAGTGACTGCAGCCATGAAATTAAAGGATGCTGGCTCCTTGGAAAAATAGCTATGGCAAACCTAGACGGCGTATTAAAAAGCAGAGACATCACTTTGCCCACAAAGGTCTGTCTAGTCAAAGCTGTGGTTTTTCCAGTAGTCATGTACAGATGTGAGAGTTAGACTATAAAGAAGGCTGAGTGCTGAGGAATTGATGCTTTCGAGCTGTGATGTTGGAGAAGACGCTTGAGAGTCGACGACTGCAACCGGCGGGGAGCAGGCGGTAGGGATCTGATGCCGAGCCCTTCAAAGATGTTAGAGGAAGATGCCAGGGAAATTGCTGGCAAGTGAAACTGACGAGCAAGGAGTGTGGAAAAAAAAATAGATGCTGTTTGAAAGGGCTGTAGGAGAACCTGTGTTCTCAGAGGGGAACCAGTCCTCAAGCAAGAAGGGGAGGAAACCTTCAGAGAAAGTCGAGGAATGGGTGCATTTGCCAATGACCAATGGGGGTCTGGCTTCCCTGAGAGCTCAGTTGGTAAAGAATCCACCTGCAATGCAGGAGACCCTGCTTTGGTTCCTGGGTCGGGAAGATCTGCTGGAGAAGGGATAGGCTACCCACTCTAGTATTCTTGGGCTTCCCTGTGGCTCAGCTGGTAAAGAATCCGCCTGCAATGCGGGAGACCTGGCTTCGATCCCTGGGTTGGGAAGATGCCCTGGAGAAGGGAAAGGCTAACCTCTCCAGTATTCTGGCCTGGAGAATGCCATGGACTGTAGAGTTCATGGAGTCACAAAGAGTTGGACATGGCTGAGTGACTTTCACATCCATGTCTACATCAGTGGGGATCCAGGGGGGTGGGAGTGTGGGAAGTGGTGGGAGATAGGGCCCAGCTAGGGGGTGTGCAGGACAATACTGGGCTAAGCCCTGGGGACAAAGTGTGGGGGTGTGGGAGGCCTGATCCAGCTGGGAACAGACTGCATGAGCAGGGGATGATGGGTAGGTGGGAAAGGAGGCGGGGTGGGACCTATGGTGGGGTTGGTCCTGGAGGCCCAGGAGTCTGGGAATCTGGGGGATGGGCAGAGGCCTCCTGGGGTTGGGGGCAGCCTGTTAGGCTGGTTTAGGGAGGCTTGTGGGAGGAGTTCTTGGAGGGCTGCGGCAGCTGGGAGTCACATTTCTTTTTTCTCTGCCTGAAACTGGGTTTTCTCCAGGAACTCTGATAACCCTGCAGCCCTATAGTGGGGAGGTGCGTGGCCTTTCGCTCGCTTGCTACCTACTGACCTGGGGCGGGGTCTGTCTCTTCCTGGCTTGAGGGTTTCAGGCTCCCCCCTGGAAAGGGCTGACCTGCAAGGTGCTCAACAGAGAAGAGCTGGCCTCCCCGGGCAGCGGACTGTGTGTCCAGCACTGATTCGTGAGATAGAAAGTGGGTCCCTGCTGCATGGTTTGCTCGTTGGTCTGCAGGTGACGGGAGTCATGAGAGATGAAACGATAATCACCTGGTCAGATTGCATTCTAGAAGGTTCACCTCAACAGTGTATGCAGGTGAGGGAAGGGACGCAGTAGAGGAAGGTCCCTTCCCTTCCTCCAGATCTGACTCCAGCGCTAGGAGGCTTTCGGCTCCGCCCAGTGGGTGCTCCTTGCTCCATGCGGGTGGGGGCCAGTGAAGGGGGCCCTCTCCTTGCTGAGCGGCTTTGTGGCTTCCAACCTAGAGGCTCCCTCCCAGCAGCCCCTGCCCCCCAGGGAGGGCTTGGGAGGCAGGCGGTGGGCCATTGCTGTCCTCTTCAACACTCTTGGAATCCTGGGGCTCCGGCTCTGGTTTTGAGATGAAAGAGAAATGGGGAGGATTTCTGGGGAGCAGGTCTGAGTCAGTCCCTGGAGTCCAGAGCCAGGCTTGCTGGAGGCCCTTCTATCCAGGCTCCAAGCCTTCCTAGTGTCCCTTAACCCCCAGGGCGGGAGCCACTTTGACTGATTGTATTTCTCTTCTGCACAGACAGAGGCCTCTGGGTGCACACGACTTTGCTTGGATCTGACAGAGGTCGGGTGGGATGCTCCCCAGTGGTAGACCTCCCAGATGATCAGTTCCTCCATGACCCCAAGCTCTCCCTGCTTGCATGGCTGGAGGGTAAGAGCCAGGCGACAGAGCTTCTCCCTCTGACCCTGGACTTAGGGATCGCTCTGTCCTCCAATCCACTTCCTACTCAGAATGGAGGGCCGGGTGAGTGCAGGGAAGGCGTGGCACCCTGGCCCGGGTCTTAATCTCAGTTCCGCTGTCAGTCTTGTCGACGCCGTGCACATCTGTCCCAGGCAGGAGTCATGTCACCAATGTCCGTTGCTGGGTGCCTCACTGCAGTGCCAGGAGGGGAAAGTTGCTCAGTCGTGTCCGACTCTTTTCAAGACTCCTCTCTGTTTGTGGAATTCTCCAGGCAAGAACACTGGAGTGGAGAGCCATTCCCTTCTCCTTGGGGATCTTTTTAACCCAGGGATCAAACCCAGTCTCCTGCATTACAGGCAGAGTCTTTACCAGCTGAGCCACCAGGGAAGCCCAGAAGGTGGGCTTTATTTGTGCCCACTTCACAGATAAGGAGCCTTGGGGCACAGAGGGGTGAACTGAGTTTTCCGAGGCCACATAAGTAGTAAGTGAAATTAGTAAGTCTGTTGGATAACAGACTCTTTTGGCTCCAAATCCAGTGCTGTCTCTGCTACCTGCGGCCTTGGTACCCCCATCTGATTGATGGAGGAGTCTGGACTATTAAGCAAGAAATTTCCTCCCTGGTCTAGGTTTTAGGGTATCTCAGGGAAGTGACAGGTTTTGGAGCAGGGCTTGTCACGGGAGAATGGAGTGGGGGGCACGAAGGAGTGGGAGATGCTTTTGAGTCGGGTCCCCCATGCTCACATTCAACTCTTGCCGTGTATTTCAGATGAGTTTATTTCTCCTGTCTCAGAGGCCCCTGACAAGTTCCAAAGAGACTGTTCAACCTGTAACTTTAAACTTAGTCCTACAACCAGACCTCACCATCTGCAGCATGTTATGAATTAATTAAAAATGAACCTGTAATTATCTTGTTAATAGAGCGATCATATTAAATACATTGTAATTTTTGTGTTAAAGCTTTAAATTGTTAAATGTGAAGTTGTAATATATACCATACCTTTTGTAAGCTGAATTTGGCACAGTTTCATTGTTTGAACACACTGGGAACCTCACATAATGGAGTGGCTTCTGAGGGGCCCCAAGTCATAGAATCTTTCCCAGAGCCCAGTCAAAACAGTGGCCTGAGAAGGAGGCAGGCTCTGTATTTATTTCCCAGCTTTCTCTTTAATTATTTTTTTTTCCTTGTAAAGTGCTGCGTATTATCCAAGCTTGAAGTCCACAAGCGGTCTAAAAGCCTGCAAACTCAAAGCCGAAGACAATCAGAAAGCAGGACAGATGCCGTGACTTCTCACATTTTCTTAGGGAGTCTTAGGCAGGGCTCAGAGGTCAGTGTGGTGGGGACATGTGGTCAGTCAGTGGGACACCTGGACATGAAGGGCTGGAGAGTCAATGCATGTAAGTGTGTGGGGGCACCCATGTGGGAATGGGCTGGAAATGGGGAAGAGGTGGGGATGATCACCATGTACCCAGGTCAGCACCCAGGGCAGTCGGGGAGGGCTTCCTGGAGGAAGTGGCATTCTTTTTCCAAGCTGATCCAAAATCTAGCACAGAGCTGAAGTCCCTCCTTTATTCTCCTCTCCTCAGCCATAGGGCAACCATCTTCCATCTCATCTTCCTCTGGAGGGTGTTTTACCCCAGGAAGAACTGAGTTAGCCCTGCTCCCACCCTCTCCTAGCTCCTATCCCCTGAGACACAGATAGCCTCGTGAAAAAATAAGCTTCATTTGAAGGCCAGAACCCTGGACTAACAGAGCTGTTAGGGACCTAAGCAACCACCTTGCCACAGTCCCTCTGCCCCCATTATACAGATGAGGAAAACTGAGACTCAGAGTAGATCCATGACTATCTGCTATGTTCCCCATGCTCCATTTACTTAGTATCTTGGAGCAGTTGGTAGGGAGAGTACAGGATGGGTGGGATGGAGGGCATGAAGTGGGGACATCCACATTTTCTTGGCATTCTAGGACCTCCAGTAGTAACGATTGTGGAGTGCTGACTGTTACACAGCACCCACACCCCCAAATCTGTTTCTTGTGCTCCATTGTGCTGCAGACCAGCTCTCAGGAAAATTGAAACAGTGCTGAGAGAGTGGACATGACCTCAAGGAGCATCTTCACTCCACTCACCACTGTCCTTACCTCCCAGCCCCACTTTATTTTCAGAGGAGAAAACTGGGATCAGAGAGGGGCAGAGACAGCAAGTCCCAGGGGCCCTAGTTTGCACTCGGTGACTTCGCTCTTTCTGTCTTTCCCCACTGGCACTGTCCCAGCTCCTTCTGCCCAGCTGCCTCCCAGCCTCTGCCTCCCTGTCCACACACCTGCTTGGCCTCCCGTCTACTCCCATCAATTCCTCTCCTTTCTGTCTTTTTTTTTTTTTTGGCTGTGCTAGGTCTTTGTTGCTGCTCCTGGACTTTCTCTAGTTGCCACACCCAGGTTTCTCATTGCGGTGGCTTCTCTAGTTGCAGAGCACAGGATCTAGGGCCTGAAGCCTTCAATAGTTGCAGCTCAGGGGCTCTAGAGAGCAGGTTCAGTAGTTGTGGCTCATGAACTTTGTTGCCCTCAGCAGGTGGAATCTTCCCGGACCAGGGATTGAACCCATGTCCCCTGCATGAGCAGGCAGAATCTTCATCACTGAGCCACAAGGGAAGTCCCTCTCTGTCTTTTGAGCACAAAAAGTGTCTCCCTAGGTGCCAGCCAAGCCGCAGGGACCATGATAAGATCCACTATATGGCATTTGACAGTTTAGGGATTCTGGTGGCTCAGACGGTAAAGAGTCTGCCTGCAATGTGGGAAGCCAGGGTTCAATTCCTGGGTCCGGAAGATTTCCTGGAGAGGGAAATGGCAACCCACTCCAGTATTCTTGCCTGGAAAATCCCATGGATGGAGGAGCCTGGTAGGCTACAGCCCATACGGTCACAAAGAGTCAGAGCAATGAGCGACTTCACTCAGAGCCTGTAGCCATATTCTCAACTAGCTTTTTATAACCATGCAGTTGGCTCAGATGGTAAAGAATCTGCCTACAATGCAGGGGACCAGGGTGTGATCCCTTGGTCAGAAAGATCCCCTGAAGAAGGAAATGGCAACCCACTTCTGTATTCTTGCCTGGAGAATTTCACGGACAGAGGAGCCTGGCAGGCTACAGTCCATGGGGTTGCAGAGTTGGACATGACTGAGCAACCAATACACACTGTAGCCATGTTCTCAGCTAGCTTTTTATAACCATGCTGTATGTCAAGTACTGTCACTGTCTCCACTTAACCAACCAGAACGTAGGGGCAGCATTAATCCTGCTCAAAACTTAGAGCAGTTTTGGAACTGGAGGAGGTGTAGGGCCCTGGCTGCAGAGCTGAAAGACCTGGGTTTGAGTCCAGGCTGTGCCATGTCCTGGCTGTGCAGGGACTAGTCTCTTCCCTCCCCAGAGACTTAACCTGTACAGGAGAGATAGTTACTGTTGTTCCCATGGGGTTAAATGAGTTGATTCATTTCTAGTGCACAGGAGGACCTGACAAAGAGAAAATTGCAGTAATATTCACTCTCATCAATACGACGATTCTGAGGACTCCTCTGCCTGCCCTCCTGCCTGTATGGTATTTTCTATTCCTGGCAGGGGAGGGATTCATTTGCATCGGTTCTCCCCCTCCAATCCCTGTTTTGCGCAAACGTGAGAGGGGCAGTGGGAGGTGACCAGCCACCCCCTTATGCTTCATGTTGGACCAGCAACTGCCCCTGACTGCGTGAACTGGAGGAAGTCACGTTCTCTGAGTCTCGGCTTTTTCATCTGTGAACTGGGGAGAGAGCTCACAGTGCTGCTAATGAGAATGGGTGCACAACTTTGTTGTTGTTGATCCATCGCCAACTTGTGTCTGATTCTTTGCAACCCCGTGGACTGCAGCACACCAGGTCTCTCCCCCCTCACCATCTCCCAGAGACTGCCCAAGTTCATGTCCATTGAATTGGTGATGTCATCCAACCGTCTCATCCTCTGTCATCCCTGTCTCCTCCTGCCCTCAATCTTTCCCAACAGCAGGGTCTTTTTCAATGAGTCGGCTCTTCCCATCAGGTGGTCAAAGTATTGAAGCTTCAGCTTCAGCTTCAATCCTTCCAATGAGTATTTAGGGTTGATTGCCTTTAGGATTGACGGGTTTGATCACCTTGCTGTCTCAGGGACTCTCAAGAGTCTTCTCCAGCACCACAGTTTGAAAGCATCATTTTTTCAGTGCACTGTCTTCTTGAGGGTCCTACTTTCACATCCGTACATCCCCATCAATAATATCTGCAGTGTGATAACTGACTGGCAGGTGAGTGATGTGTCTGAAAGGGAAGGAGTGGTCCCCACTGGAGGGCTGCCTGGAGGCAGGAGATCCCAGCTCCCAGGCCCCACGTGAGCTTAGACACCATTGGTCGCTGGGCCAGGCCCCACATCAAGGAAGCACTGGGCTTCTCCCTGTGTTGGTCCCTGGCTCAGCTGAGGTCATAGCCCCAGGAGTGGCTGCTATCCGTGCCCCAAACTGGCAGGGCTGGTGGGGAACACATACAGAGGAGTCTTAAATCACGGCCCCGCTAACTGGGTTTTAAGTATCATTTGCTTCTATTAATAAGTACTCCTGTTTTTCAGAAGGCGGAGGGATGCCGATGGTGCATGGCGAGCAGTTCATCATGTTTAAACCTTCCCTGCCCTCCCCTGTGCCTTCCCCCCTCGCTCATCCCTCCCTCCCTCCTCCTCCACCTAATGTCCTGCAGCTGTGGAAACCCTGGCTCAGTTGAGGGCTGTGTACAGGCTAGGGACTGAGCTGGGGGAGCTGGAAAAAGGGTCAGGAAGCTTCCTCTGGAGGCACTGGAAGAAGCTTCTTTGCCTCTCTACCTCCCTCCACAGCTTCTTTCACTCATTCATTCACCTCTTCATTCTTTCACTCTCGTCCATCCATAGCCGCCTCCCCCCACCTCCATCATTCCTTCCGCATTCATCACACACCCGCTAGATGTCAGGCTGGGATCTGGCTCCTGGGATGCCATCAGACAGTCAAGTGCCCTTGCTGTCCGTTCAAGGTCCTAGTGACCTGCCCGGCAACTCTGGGAGCCAGGCAGTCCAGGTCCAAGCCCAAATCTGAGCTCTTTCTCCCACAGCCACCCCTTCCCTGACCATTCTGCCTCCACAATGTCATTGGGGTCATCTGCTGTCCCTCCCTGTTTCCTCCCCTGGCCTACTTCAGGCCTCACTGTCTTTCTGATGGCCTCCTCCTAACTGGCTTCTCCCTCCTCATTTGTCTTGGATATTAATGTCCCTGTCTGGCAGGGTCACTGTCCTACTCAAAATGCCCCAGTGAGTCCCCATTTTTGGCTAAATGAAGCCCACACTTCTCATCCTGGCGTGCAAGGCCAGTGACTTGTTGCCTCTACTGACTTCTCGGTCTTGTCTTTTCCATTCACGCATACTATGGAAATAGGTCCATTTCCTCCTGGCCAGCCATACCCCTGGACTTCCCATCTCAAGGTGTTCACTTACACATTGCTCTCTGCTTGTGGTGCCCACCATGTGCTGACCATACTGTGTCCACATGGACAGATCTTACCTATATTAAGGTCCTGTTTCAGTGCTCTTTGCCCCATCACGCTTTCCTGGACCTTTCCCTCCCCAAGCTGCAGTCACCTCTCCTTCCCCTGGGCTGCAGAGCACATCACCTGAACATCTATTAGGACCCTCACACTCTGCAGCATGGAATTTATAGACATGTCTTGGAGTTCCTTGAGGTGAGCAGCGTGGTTTGCTGTCTCTGCATCCCTAGAGTCCTTGCACAGAACCATACGTGTGCCTGGTCCTTCATCATCTCCCAGTGCTCTTTCACTGGCTCGAGATGCTCCTCTCCTGGAAAAGTGACCTCAGAGACTGGACTTAGAGGCAGTGCAGCAGGCGACTAGTGGCACTCGCTCTGGGCAGACAGAACTAGGCCAACTCCACTGACCAGTTTGGTGACATTGGGTAATTTACTTCTCCAACCAGTTTCCCCATCTGTGTGAGGGCAGATATTGATAGCAGGTGATGTCACTGGGTTATTGATAATATGGAATTAAATATATAGGGGCCCCTAATCACAGCATCTATCACTCTGGATAAAAGACCACTCCTGGTTACTGGATCTAGCTCCATCATTACCAGCTGTGTGGTTTCAGGAAATGAATTCACTTTCGCTGGACTTGACTTTCTCATCTATAAAATGTGGACAATCCTTCCTGGCTTGGCTGGGGATGTTACTGAGAAGATTAGATGAGATAATAGATGTTTTGTGAGTTGATGGTTGTGAATGGAAGAAACCCAGCTTTATTGTTTAATGAAAACACAGGAATTTCATTTTTCCACATAACCCCGTCATAGGAGAACCAGTGGACCTGAGCAACCTCTTTTCAACTCTCATCTCTGTCTTTCTGTGCATATAACTTCACCCTTGTCAGTGAGAAAAGCTGGTGCTGGGCCACCCACCCTCTGACCTCATGAGTGAAGAGGAAAGAGTCCCTTCCACTCCCCCAGAGAAAAATCCTGGGAAAGGCTCTGATTGGACCAGCCTGGTCACATGACCATCAGCATAGCAGGAAAAGGAAGGAAAACTCAGCGGAATTGGAGTGGAGGGGTGCAGTTCTCTAAGTGAAGGAGAAGCCGTTACTAGATAAAGGGGACAGAGTATTGGGCAGACAAATGGAATGGATGTCCCCCGCAACTGTGAAAGCAGTTCATCCATCCAAGGCACGTTAATTGAGCACTTTCTGTGTATCTTGGCTCATACGGTAAAGAATCTGCCTGCAATGCAGAGGACCCAGGTTTGATTCCTGGGTTGGGAAGATCCCCTGGAGGAGGACATGGCAACCCACTCCAGTATTCTTGTCTGGGAAATCCCATGGACAGAGGACCCTGGTGGGCTACAGTTGCAGGGTCAGAGACAACTGAGTGACTACACACACTCTGCCAATCTAAGGTGGCATTATTTCTATTCTTACTAACATGACTGACAGTGTTTGTGAGGCTGGGAGTCAGGGGAGATGGGAAAGAAGGAAGTGGAGATCAGGACGGGAGATCACAGAGACCAGGAAATACAGCGACCGTTCCGTTGGTGACAGGTTATGTTGTGTACTTTTGCATGTCATCTTGGCAATATTCAAAGGAGGAAATATAATCTGCATTTTAGATTTGAAAAAAGGGAACCTTGGAGAGGAAAATATGACACCCAGAGGTTCACATGACTAGAATGCTGGGATTTGAACCCAGGTCTGTCCAGCTGGTTTGAATGCTTTCTGCTCCATCCCATGGAGTGGCAGGGGGTGGCCAGTCAGCCCTTGCCTTAGAAGCCAGTCTTTCTTCCTTACTTCATTCTATGAAGCAGAGTGTGCCTAGGAAGGGGCTGCGGCTGGCAACTGGGAGGCTCAGGCGTGGAATGAGGAAGTGGCTGAAAGAGAAGATAATTCAGGAGGCAGGACTGAAAGGGACAGAGCCTTGCAGGGGTGTGTGTGAGGAGCCTGTGTCCCCCTCCCTCTCCTGTCTCACCCTTTCTCTTCTTCAACCCAACTCCAAGTGACAGATTTATTAGTTTTAATTAACAGCCCCAATGCTGGGAAAACATCCAAATTCCAGCTCTTGGCATTGCTGGGTTTTCACGGTAAGGGGAGTGAGGGGGTGATGCCAGGAATAGTAATGAGTGGGGGTGGGACAGCTGGGGAGGTGCCCCCCTTGCCTGGGCCTGCTTGGGCACCACCCCCCACTGCCCACCCCCACCCCTCTTCATCTGGCTCCAGCTTGACCCGGCCTTGCTGGAACGAAAGCTGGGTTGGCCTTGGGGAAAGCGGGGAGGCCCAGCCCAGCCTGGGGTCATGGGGTTGGGAGCACTTGGCTCTGGTCTCACCTCCCTGGCTGTGTGACCTTGGCTAAGCCACTTGACTTCTCTGGGATTACTGTGGAATTCATCTGTAAAATGAAGAGGATGATTTCAAAGCCCTCTAGGGGGCTATAGCTTATGATTCTAAATTTCTTCCAGATCTTCTAACTGCGCGCTTTCCCATTCCTCCTTCAGGGAGACCCCTTAGATTCCTCTACTGGACTCTGCTGTCCTAGGGAGGTCTTCCGGTTTGGAATCCCACTTCCAGCCCAGGTCCAGTGCTGTCTCTTGGAGTCCCGAGCACTCCTTTTTTGAGGTCTGTCAATCTTGGGTTTGACCTTGGCTCCATCAGTCCTGACTGGGTTGAGGGTCTCAGGCAAGAATGAGCTTCTTTTTCCTCATTGCATGTTAGGGATAGCAGTGGGTTTCCAGGTGTGCGTGCGTGGGTGGGGGTAGACATGGTGGAGATGTAGAGAGATAAAGAAATCAGTCCTGAATATTTATCGGAAGGACTGATGCTAAAGCTCCAATACTTTGGCCCCCTGATGCAAAGAACTAACTCTTTGGAAAAGACCCTGATGCTGGGAAAGACTGAAGACAGGAGGAGAAGGGGACGACAGGATGAGATGGTAGGATGGCATCACTGACTCAGTGGACATGAGTTTAAGCAAGCTCCAGGAGTTGACGATGGACAGGGAAGCCTGGCGTGCTGCAGTCCATGGGGTCGCAAAGAGTCAGACATGGCTGAGCGACTGAAGTGAACTGACTGAACGCCAGTGCGATGCCTCTGCGCTGGTCGTCATGGATCCCTCCATGACCACGCAAGGCTGGGAGCCACCCACGGGTGCTTTCCTTTTGGGGTCTGCTTGGAGCAAAGCGCAGAGGAAGGGGCTGCTGTAATTGGTGATGACTAGTAGCCGCTGGAGTAGGAAACCTGGGTCCCCAGCAGAGGCTGGTTTGTAGGGGGGCTCTTTACATCCCCATTTGACCCTTCCCCTGCCGTGTAAGCTCCTTATCCTCGAGTTGGGGCTCTTTCACACTGTGCTGAGATCGTGCAAAATTATTCAACTAAAATCGTTCAGCTGGAAAGGCAACTGAGCAATCACGGTTTACTGCTGAGAAGCCCTGACCTTAACCTAGGCTGGGAAGCAGGAGCCCAGCGGGACTGACAAGCTGGCTGGTTTCAGTCTTAGGACCCCCAGCACGCGCGGTCAGCAGTGAGTCCCGGAGTCCAGTCAATCTGCGCCCCTCTCCTCGGCATCAGGCCTTGCAGGTGACTTCAGCCAGGGCCCCCACTTTGCCGGCTGGAGTGGCTGGTACTAGCAAAGGAGTTTGGAGCTGACCGCCATTGCTCTTGGGCTTGGAGAAGCATTTTCCCTTCTGCGTCTGGAGGGTAATGGGGAAGGGAGATAGAGGAGGAAGTGAGGGTCAAGGGCAGGAGAGCAGGAAGGGGGAGGGGAGTAGGGGTGCATGGAGAGAGCCAGGAACGAAAGCAGCACCCTATCAGGGTGTGTCCAGGTTCCTTCTGACCCCTGCTCCGCACCCCTGCACGCACACGCTCATCCAGCGGAAATTGTTGCTGTTGAGTTAGGATTCTCAACTGCTGTGGCTGAATGGCTTCAATCCTCTATTTTCAGATGAAGAAACTGAGGCCTCCAGAGGGGCAGGAAACTGGAAACATGCCTCTTGCCCTCCAGCTGAGCGTCTTCATTCTCTTAAATTCCTAGATGAGTGAGCTTAGTACAGAACAGGAGAGGAAAAAAAAAAAAAAAGCAAACACTCCCATCAGGGTCAGGATGTGGTTCCCCTGAGCGGGAAGTGAGAAGACACCTGTGAGGACGGAGACTTCTGGCAAAGTCCTAGGTCCTGGGTCCGGGAGGTGGTTTCCTGGGTGTTCACTTTAGATAACTCATTAAGCTCTACAGGTATGGATTATTCACTTTAGGGTATTTGTGTTATGTTTCACAATAAAAAAGGTTTAAAAACCCTAATAAATCTTGCTGAAATCAATTACACATACAAAAGAAAGTTAAAGAGGCCTCAGGGGGCCTGAGGTGGTCTCCATCCACGTTTCCAGGCCTGGCAGGTGCTCTGTGCTGCAGCTGCCTCCCCAGGGAGATGGGTACTGACATCCCCACCCCTCCCCCTGCAGGGAAGTGAGCCTGGGGTTGTGGAGGGCAGAGCATCCCCTAAGGGCCTCTATTCTGTCCCAGGAGGGTGATGGGCTTCTGGATTAAGGTTAGGGTGAGGATTCTGTGACGATGTGGTTGTAAACGCTGTCTCTGGCCTCACCTTCAAGGCCATGTCCAGTCTGTGAACTGTTGTTGCTGTTCAGTGGCTAAAGCCGTGTCTGACGCTGTGATGCTATGACCTGAAGCACACCAGGCTTCCCTGTCCTTCACTGTCTCCCTGAGTTTGCTCAAACGCATGTCTACTGAATCAGTGACACCATCCAACCATCTCATCCTCTGTTGCCTCCTTCTCCTCTTGCCCTCAATCTTTCCCAGCATCAGGGTCTTTTCCAAAGAGTTGATTTTTCGCATCAGGTAGCCAAAGTATTAGAGCTTCAGCTTCGGCACCAGTCCTTCCAATGAAGGACTATGAACTGACCCCACTTCTAAACTTCAGGGCAGTGGTTACTGGCAGTCAGGTAGCCAGGGTCCCCTCTGAGTTCTACTTTCCTTTTCTATAAAATGGGCGAATTGAGGGGAAGCAAAACATATCTTTGGGGGTAGTTTCCTAAGACACCGAGATTCTCTTCTCCAAGGAGACGTGTGGCACCCAAAGGCTCAGGGAGGTCATCTGATCTTCCCAAGGTCGCACGGCATTTAGTTCCTGTTCCCAGTACTTCCCAGGTGGCGCTAGTGGTAAAGAACCTGCCTGCCAACGCAGGAGACATGAGATTCGGGTTGGATCCCTGGGTGAGGAAGAGCCCCTGGAGGAGGAAATGGCAACCCATTCCAGTATTTGTGCCTGGAGAATCCCATGGATGGAGGAGCCTGGTTACTCCAGCCCATGGGGTCGAAAAGAGCTGGACATGACTGAAGCGACAAGCATGCCCGTGATGCCTCTCACATAGGAATACCTCCTCCATCCTCCCCTCCCCCTCTCTTGCCCTCAGCCTGAACCCTGGCAGGGCAAACGTCCAAGCTCTGCTTGAGAAACTGCACTCTTCTCGGCTGTCCCTGGTGATACAGGGCTGGCCCTGAGCACTTGTGACTTTTAAGTTTCCTGAGATTTAAGGCCTGGCTGGCTGGTGGCCTCCACCTCCCCAGGCTGTGGGCGGGAGGGGTGGGTATGATTCATCTCTTCTTTCCTGGTGCTTAATAAGAACACGGCTATAAATGTAACTGGGCCGTTTACGAGCGCTGCTGGTGGGCCGGCTCCGGAAGTCAGCCTCGCAGTTGGTTCCCGGCCCTCTCAGAGCCCACCTGGTCCAGCCTGGGTGACTCTCCCTGCAGAAGCAAAAGGGGGTTCTCTCCCCAGGCCCCCCACCCTGGGAACCTGGAAGCCTCGTGCAGCAGGGGTGGGAGAGATGGGGCAGGATAGGGATATTATTATTTCAATTATTGTTATTAATTCATTCAGTGTTTGCTAGGCACCTACCCTATGTCCATTATGCATGACGCTAGGGGCTGGGGACACGGTGACAGGTCATTTCCAGTCCCAGCCCGAAGGAGCTGGCTGGCTGTGTCTGGCAGAGACTCACGAGAGGGCAGCTAGTGACAACTCTTTCGAGAAACAGCCATCAGCTGGGCCCTGAGCGTTGTGTGGGGCCCTCACCTGCTGTGCGACAGTGGGGCCGGAAAGATTTCCTGCAGGAGATGATGAGCTGAGATGAAGGTGAAGGTGTTGCTGTTTAGTTGTTCAGTTGTATCTGAGTCTTTGTGACCCCGGGGACTACAGCCCTCCAGGCTCCTCTGTCCACAGGATTTCCTAGAATACTGGAGTGGGTTGCCGTTTCCTCCTCCAGAGGGTCTTCCCCACCCAGGAATAGAACCCGAGTCTCCTGAATCGGTAGGCGGATTCTTTACTGCTGAGCCACCTGGGAAGTCTGGAGGTGCGGGGAGGGGTGTCCAGCGCACGTGGGGAGACAGGTGTTCCAGGCAGAGCCAGCACGTTTAGAGGATGAAAGTTTAGGGACAATCGGAGAAGGGGCATCAGTGAACCTGGAGCTTGGTTGTCCTTGGGAAGGGAGGTCGTTGATCGGGAGGCCGTGAGGGCAGGGTCACACCTGGGAACCTGGGCTGTATCCTAGGACCATCGCGGCCCCGAAAGAGTTGTGGGAAAGGATAGGGATTGGGAGAGGTTCAAACAAGGGTCCCAGAGAGGTCCCTCGATACCAGATATAGTCACCTCCTGCTCCCCATCGGAGGGTGTCACCCTCTTTTTTGCTTATAATCTTCCAAGCTCTGCTTACAACAAGCCCCGTGTCCTCATGTGGTCCACGGGGCTGAGGGAGACCTGGTCCTGCTTGCTTGTTCTTCTCCATCAGGCTGGGTGATGGTTGCTTGAACCCCGGAGCCTGCCCCCACCGTAGAGGCTTTGTCTTTGCCAGTCCTCTGCCCCTCTTTGCTCAGGAATCTGTTTAGAGATCATCTTTTCAAAAATCCGCCCCCCCCCAACCCTCCTTCTGGAACCCTCCACTCTGCTTTCTTTTTCTCCAAAACACAGAGACAGGAATGCCCTCTGGCTCTGATCACAGCACAGACCTGGCCTGTGCCCCACCTTTGAATGTTTACGGATTGAGTGATGGATGGTGGTCAGGCCAAGGCCGGGGCAAAGAGGTCTCCACGGAGGTTGTCAGCCTCTCTGGGGGTGGCCAGGCCTCAGGAGGCTCCTCCTCCCTGATGGGTTCTGGCAGAGGTGAGTTCTGCAATGATGTCCTCTCCTTGCCCGCATGCATGGGTGCACATGCACACACACACACACACACACACACACACACGCCTCCTTGCCTCCACACACACTGTAAAAACTGCTTTACTGCTTTGCCTTGTTTGATCTTCACAACTCCCCTCTTTTCATGTGGGTAAAGTGAAGATGATGCTCTTCTTAGAGCTATCTTGAGGATTAAATGAGTTAATATTTGCAAAACGCTTAGATCAGTGGCTGGAAGGCAGTAAACCCTCCAATATCTGCTTTTGGTTATTTTTATGGCCCTGGAGGGATGAAATAACTCATCCAAGGTCACACAGCTAAGGTGTGGCAATGGGAGCAGCTTGTACCCCGGTCTCCTGACTCTTCAGCCAGTGGCCTTTCCACTTCACCTCCTTGCTGCTCCCCGGAAGTCCCTTCCCTTTCCCTGCCCCTCATCCCTGGCAATCGGTTGTGGCTACGCTTGTCTCAAGCTGGACATCACTGAGGGCTTGGCCAATCCACAGAGGATCCCCCCATCAAACACACCGCAGGAACTGAAGGAGGGAGTGCTAAGTCCCCAGCCCCGATTCTGTAAAGCCTGGCAACTGAGTAAACCCACAGAGGATGGGGAGAGAGGTAATGAGTCAAATCCTTAGGTCTCTGTTTTGAATATGACGACTGACTGCTCCCTGCCCACCCAGCAGGCAGACCTGGGAGCCAGTCCACTCCACTGCCCCACTGACCACCCTCCACTCCTCCCAGTTCCTGCCCTCTGCCAGGTTTCCTCCCAGGCTCACTCCAATTCACCAAGGGGCAGCTTGAGGTCTAGTGAGGACCCCTTGCTGGGGGCCACCTAGTCAGCTGGCAGGCGAAGCAGTGAGTTCCCCAGCTGGCTGTGCTGATATCTGGCTGTTCAACCTTGAACAAGTTTCCGAACCTCTCTGAGCCCCATTTTCTTCATCTGAAAAATAGGAAGAATAATTTCCACCACACCAGCTTCTTTAGTGTCATCTTTTGAAGCTAGAATGAGACGACTGGCGTCAATCACCTGCACAGGGCCTGGCACTAATAGATGCTATGTGTGTGAGAGTTCCCTCTCTTTCTGCTTTTCTCACAAATCCAAAAGAGACAGGTGAGTTGGGGGGTGGGGTGTAAAGCAAAACAAAGCAAAAAGGCCACTGAAAGAGCCAGCCTCTGGGAGCCCCTCCTTCAGCGCAGCTGCAGGTCCAGGCCATGCTATCACTGAGTAACCAATTTTGCAGGGGGAAAAAAAAAATCAAAGGATAGCTACAAATGAAAACCAAACAGAGCAAAACCAATACTCATTTATCTAGAACTAGTTTGCTGTCAGATGAAGGGCCAGTCTCTCTGCCTGAGGACCTGTCGATTCCAACTGCACAGAAAGAAGACAGGCAAGGGATGCACTGTCTTCCTGAGCCTCAGGCAGTGGAGGAGAGGAAGAGAAGGTGTGGGATTCAGCCAAAGAAGCAAGACCAGAGACCCCCTCCCCACCAGCCTGGATGGTAGAGGTTTGGGCAGCACCTGGTGGTCACCGTGTGATCTTCCCTCGTGGGTCTGGGGAGCTTTGTTCAGTTTGCAAAGACATTTCTGATTCTGCCCAAAGGCCCAGGAAGGTCCAGAGAAGCAGACCTTCTGGTTGAGGTGTGAATCCCAGGGCGGGGCTGCCATGAACTGTTGCGTAGGTTGTACACACCACAAAGACTCCTAGCCAAGAGAGCAAGTGGGAGCTGAAATGTTAACATGTTTTACCAGAGAAAGAGGTGCCTTTGTCTTTGGATGAGGCTGGGAAGCTTCTTACACTGGGACTGAGACTGTTTGGATTCAGGAGGGTATGGGGAGGGAGCGAAAAGCTTCTTCAAATCAGCCCAGGGGCCTGGATGTTTTAAGAACTTGTCATATTGCATTCTCATCTGTTTCTCTTACTAGAACTGTGAGTTCCTCCAGGGCAAAGCAATGTCCTCATTTCTTGGAATTGTCCACATTTATCCCAGAAATGGGCTCTTGGTAATTGTTGAATGAATGAATGAATCTGCAATGGACAAGAGGGAAGGAATAGGGAGAGATGAGGGAGCGTGCAGGAGGAGGAAGTGCTGAGAAGGAGAGAAGAGGGGGAAAGGGTAATGAAGAACTAGGGAAAACTAGTTGATGAGTAAAAAGGAGATCCCACAGAAAGGCAGGGCCAGGCTTGAGGGATGGAGAGTGAGGCTGAGAAGATTCAAAGGGGCAGGGGTGGAGACTGAGGCGCCTAGAAGCCTTAGAGGCCTGGGGTGGTAGGAAGTTTGGGGTTTGAGGTCCCTGCCTCTGATCCTGAGGTCACTGCCTGAGCTCCTGATGAGTCTCATTTATCAGCAAGCCTAGGATATTGTTCGCAATCCTGATCTAGGCCAATCCTGATCTAGGCCACGAGCTCTCAGTAACTCTCTTCATGGGTTATTGATGAAGAAACAGGTGACAGAGGTGCTGTATCCTGGGGCATCATTCTTAGCAATGCTACCTGTGCTGTTTCTGCTTTTAAAGCAGCTGAAAACTTGGTACCTGAAGCCCTGGGGGGCCCTGGTCTGATAGGGTGATGTGGGCTACCCTTCTTATCTCTTGGAGTCAAGACATTTTATAACCAGCTCTGGGCTCTTTGCTGGGTCTCATGAGGCTTCCTGGAAAAGGTCAGTTTTCATTCCACTTCCAAAGAAAGGCAATGCCAAAGAATGCCCAAACTACTGCACAATTGCACTCATCTCACATGCTAGTAAAGTAATGCTCAAAATTCTCCAAGCTAGGCTTCAACAGTACGTGAGTCATGAACTTCCAGATGTTCAAGCTGGTTTTAGAAAAGGCAGAGGAACCAGAGATCAAATTGCCAACATCCGTTGGAACATCAAAAAAGCAGGAGAGTTCAGAAAAACATCTATTTCTGCTTTATTGACTATGCCAAAGCCTTTGACTGTGTGGATCACAATAAACTGTGGAAAATTCTGAAGGAGGTGGGAATACCAGACCACCTGACCTGCCTCTTGAGAAACCTATATGCAGGTCAGGAAGCAACAGTTAGAACTGGACATGGAAAGATTGGTTCTAAATAGGAAAAGGAGTACGTCAAGGCTGTATGTTGTCACCCTGATGATTTAACTTCTATGCAGAGTACATTATGAGAAACACTGGGCTGGATGAAGCACAAGCTAGACTCAAGATTGCTGGGAGAAATATCAATAACCTCAGATATGCAGATAACACCACCCTTATGGCAGAAAATGAAGAAGAACTAAAGAGCCTCTTGATGAAAGTGAAAGAGGATAGTGAAAAAGTTGGCTTAAAGCTCAACATTCAGAAAACGAAGATCATGGCATCCGGTCCCATCACTTCATGGGAAATAAATGGGGAAACAGTGACAGATTTTATTTTTCAGGGCTCCAAAATCACTGCAGATGGTGACTGCAGCCATGAAATTAAAACACGCTTACTCCTTGGAAGGAAAGTTATGACCAACCTAGACAGCATATTAAAAAGCAAAGACATTACTTTGCCAACAAAGCTCCAGCTAGTCAAGGCTATGGTTTTTCCAGTAGTCATGTATGGATGTGAGAGTTGGACTGTGAAGAAAGCTGAGAGCCGAAGAATTGATGCTTTTGAACTGTGGTGTTGGAGAAGACTCTTGAGAATCCCTTGGACTGCAAGGAGATCTAACCAGTCCACCCTAAAGGAAATCAGTCTTGAATATTCATTGGAAAGACTGATGCTGAAACTCCAATACTTTGGCCACTTGATGCAAAGAACTGACTCATTGGAAAAAACCCTGATGCTGAGAAAGATTGAAGGCAGGAGGAGAAGGGGACGACAGAGGATCAGATGGTTGGATGGCATCACCGACTCAATTGACATAAGTCTGAGTAAACTCTGGGAGTTATTGATGGACAGGGAAGCCTGGAGTGCTGCAGTCCATGGGGTCACAAAGAGTTGGACACGACTGAGCCACTGAACTGAACTGATGGGGCTTCCTATTGGGCCAGATTGGAACCAGGGTGTGTGGTTATGTTCATGCTTTTGGCCCAGGCTGCCCAGGGTGGGGATGGGGGGTAGGGATTCTGGCTCTGCCAGTCACTTACTGAGTGACCATGAAGAAGTTATTTATAATATATATGATTTAATTCCTAGAGCAACCACAAAAAAGCTATAAAAAGAGATATTGTAAAATGTATAATGGATAAATTTAAATGAAATACAAAAAATATTTACCTAACCTAAAATATGTCAGAAAAGGAGGAAATAGAGAAACAAGTAACAAAAGAATAGAGGGATTAAATGAAAGGGATAAAACGGCAGATCTAAATCCAAACATGTTAGTAATTATATTAAATGTAAATTGTCTCTGTTGCTGTTGTTTGGTTGCTAAGTCACGCCCAACTCTTTTGCAACACCATGGACCCATCAAGCTTCTCTGTCCATGGGATTCTCCAGGAAAGAACACTGGAGTGGGTTGCCATGCCCTCCTCCAGGGGATCTTCCCAACCCAGGGATTGAACTCACATCTCCTGCACTGCAGGTGGATTCTTTACCCATGAGCCACCTGGGAAGCCACATGTTATCTACAAGACACATCAAATATATTGATATAAATAGGTTAAAAGTAAAAAGGATGGAAAAATACATACTATGCATACATTAAAAAAAAAAAAGCTGGGTGGCTCTGTTAATACAAGATGAAGTAGACTTCAGAGCAAAGAAAATTAATAGGGATAAAGTGGGTTTTTGCACAATGATAAAATAATTAATTCACAAAGAAGACAAAAAATCTAATGTGTATTCACTTAACATGAGAGAAAAAATTGACAGAATTAGAAGGAGAAATAGACAAACCCATAATTAAAACTGGAAATATTAACACTCCTTTTTCAGGTTTTGAAAGAACTAATGGACAAAAAAATCAGCAAAAATGAACAACATGATCAATCAACTGAATGTAATAGTTATTTGCAGAACAACCCAAGTAAAGTAGACTGTACATTCTTTTCAGGTGCATAGAACATTCACTAAGATAGGCAGTATGCTGGGTCATAAAACAAATATTAATAACATTAAATGGAAATTATGCAAAACATATTCTCTTACCATAATGAAATTAAACTAGATATCAATAATGAAAAGATAACAGGAAAATCTCCAGATACTTTGAATAAACAGCATACATCTAAATCATCCATGAGTCAAATAAGAAGCCTCAAGAGAAATTAGAAAATATTTTGAAATGAATGAAAATGAAATCACAACATATCGAAATTTGTGGCATGTAGTAAAGCAATAGTAAGAGGAAAATTTGTAGCATTAAGCAAATATATCGGGAAGGAAGAAAGATTTTAAATCTATAATGTTAGGTTCTTTCTTAAGAAACTAAAAAGGGAAGAGCAAATTGCTTCTAACAATATATAAAAAGAATAATACACTATGACTAAGTAGAGTTTATTACATGAATGCCAAGCTGGTTAGATATTTGAAAATCCCTAAATAACAATCACTGTATTAACATTCTAAAGGAAAAAACCCACATGATCACATTCAGATCAGATCAGATCAGCCGCTCAGTCGTGTCCGACTCTTTGCGACCCCATGAACTGCACCACGCCAGGCCTCCCTGTCCATCACCAACTCCCGGAATTCACTCAGACTCACATCCATCGAGTCAGTGATGCCATCCAGCCATCTCATACTCTGTCGTCCCCTTCTCCTCCTGCCCCCAATCCCTCCCAGCATCAAAGTTTTTGCCAGTGAGTCAACTCTTAGCATTAGATGGCCAAAGTACTGGAGTTTCAGCTTTAGCATCATTCCTTCCAAAGAAATCCCAGGGCTGATCTCCTTTAGAATGGACTGGTGGGATCTCCTTGCAGTCCAAGGGACTCTCAAGAGTCTTCTCCAACACCACGGTTCAAAAGCATCAATTCTTTGGCGCTCAGCCTTCTTCACAGTCCAGCTCTCACATCCATACATGACCACAGGAAAGACCATAGCCTTGACTAGGCAGATCTTTGTTGGCAAAGTAATGTCTCTGCTTTTGAATATGCAAAAAACACATTTAACAAGATAAAATATTGATTTATGATACAAACTCTCAGGAAAATAAGAATATAAAGGAACTTCCTCAACCTGATAAAGGATATCTATAAAAACCTACAACTAACATCATATTTGATGGGGAAATTAGACTGTTTTCTCTAAGATCAGCAACAAGTCAAGAATGTCCACTCAGCACTGGAAGTTCTAGCCAATGCATTCAGGAAAGAAAAATAAATAAAGCCATGAAGATTGAAAAGTAATAAATAGAACTGTCTCTATTCAAGGACCAAATGTTTGTCTATGTAGAAAGTTCCAAGTACCTACAAAACAAAAAGTCCTACAACTAAGGATACAAAATAAACACAGAAAATCAATCATATTTCTAAAATTGAGCAACAAATGCTTGGACACCAAAATTTAAAAACACCATCATTCATGATAATAGTTCCAAAAATATTGAAATGCTGATGCATAAATGTAACAAAATATGTAGAAGTTTAGCTGCTGAAAACTACAAAATGCTGATGAAAGAAATCAAACAGGGCCTAAATAAATGGACAGACATATAATATGGATGTATTAGAAGATTAAAATTAATAAAAGAAAATATAAAACTAATTTTCTCCAAATATATCTATTGATTTAATGCAATTTCAATGAAAATCCAGTCGGTTTTTTTGTAAATATAAATGAGCTGATTTTAAAATTTATATGGAAAAGCAAAGGAAGTATTGATAGAATGACAAAATAATTCTAAAAGAAGAATAAAGTTGAAGGACTCACAGTACCCAATTTTAAGACTTACTATAAAGCTTATACAGTAATCAAGGCAGTGTGGTAATGGCAAAAAAAGACATATATGCAAAGAAAAAAAGCATAGATCAATAGAACAGCATAGAAGGTCCAGAAACAGACCTATACAAATAAAATCATTTGACAAAAATGTGAAGGCAATTCAATGGAGACAGGATAATTTTTTTCCCCTGCAATAAATGGTATTGGAATAATTGGGTATTCATAGGTATAAAGTGAAGCTCACTCTAAGCTTCATATCTTGTAGAAAAATTCAATCAAAATGGAGCATAGATCTAAATGTAAAATATAAACTATAAGATCTTTAGAAGAAATAAAGGAGAAAACTTAAGTGATTTTGGGCTAGGCAAAGAATTCTTTGATATGACACCAAAAGCGTTGTCTGTAAAATAAAAATTTGATAAATCAGAATTCATTAACACGAAAAATTCTTGCTAAGTGAAAGACACTTTTAAGACAAAATATTCGACTTAGAGAAAATATTTTCAACTCATATATCTGATGAAGGGTTTGTAATATATGTATATTTCAAAGTTCAATAACAAAACCCCCAAAATTTGGACTTCCCTGGAGGTCCAGGGATAAAGACTCTGTGTTTAACCAGGTAAGGGTTTGATCCCTGGTTGAGGAATAAAGATTTCTTCCACATGCCATGCAGCCAAAAGATAAAAGCAAAAAACAAACAAAAAAACCAAACAACTTGGTTCAAAAATGGGCAAAGGAGAGAGAATATATAGAGGGCAAGCAACTGCATGAAAAGATGTTAGACATCACTAACCAGTATAGAATTACAAATTAAGACCACAATGAGATACTATTTTCTATCTTCTAAAGTGCAGGCGGCTGCGACGGGTGCGCTAAGCGCGGCCGAGAGGAGCTACCCTGCATCCAAGGTCAGGGGCGGCGACAAGAGGAGTTACCCCGTGTCCAAGGTCAGGGGTGGCAGCCGGAAAGGAGCTACCCCACACCCCAAGCCCGAGGCCAGGGGCGGCGGCCAGGAGGAGCCACCCCACACCCAAGGCTAGGGCGGTGGCTGGGAGGACCAACCCCACGTCCAAGGAGCCGTGGCTGCAGGGGCGCAGGAGGGTCTAGAGGAGCTATATCATGTTGAAGGTCAGGAAGGGTGGCGGTGAGGAGATATCCCTCCTCCAAGGTAAGGAGCAATGGCTGCACTGTGCTGGAGCAGCTGTGAAGAGATACCCCGTGCCCAAGGTAAGAGAAACCCAAGTAAGGCAGTAGGTGTTGCAAGAGGGCATCAGAGGGCAGACACACTGAAACCATACTCACAGAAAACTAGTCAATCTAATCACACTAGGACCACAGCCTTGTCTAACTCAATGAAACTAAGCCATGCCCATGGGGCAACCCAAGATGGGTGGGTCACGGTGGAGAGATCTGAGAGGATGTGGTCCACTGGAGAAGGGAATGGCAAACCACTTCAGTATTCTTGCCTTGAGAACCCCATGCTGCTAAGTTACTTCAGTCATGTCCGACTCTGTGTGACCCCATAGATGGCAGCCCACCAAAGCTCCCCCGTCCCTGGGATTCTTCAAGCAAGAACACTGGATTGGGTTGCCATTTCCTTCTTCAATGCATGAAAGTGGAAAGTGAAAGTGAAGTCGCTCAGTCGTGTCCGACTCTTTGCGATGCCATGGACTGCAGCCCACCAGGCTCCTCCACCCATGGGATTTTCCAGGCAAGAGTCCTGGAGTGGGGTGCCATTGCCTTCTCCATGAGAACCCCATAAACAGTATGAAAAGGCAAAATGATGGGATACTGAAAGAGAAACTCCCCAGGTCAGTAGGTGCCCAATATGCTACTGGAGATCAGTGGAGAAATAACTCCAGAAAGAATGAAGGGATGGAGCCAAAGCAAAAAGAATACCCAGCTGTGGATGTGACTGGTGATAGAAGCAAGGTCCGATGCTATAAAGAGCAATATTGCATAAGAACCTGGAATGTCAGGTCCAGGAATCAAGGCAAATTGGAAGTGGTCAAACAAGAGATGGCAAGAGTGAATGTCGACATTCTAGGAATCAGCGAACTGAAATGGACTGGAATGGGTGAATTTAACTGAGATGACCATTATATCTACTACTGCGGGCAGGAATCCCTCAGAAGAAATGTAGTGACCATCATGGTCAACAAAAGAGTCTGAAATGCGGTACGTGGATGCAATCTCAAAAACCAAAGAATGATCTCTGTTCGTTTCCAAGGCAAACCATTCAATATTACAGTAATCCAAGTCTATGCCCCAACCAGTAATGCTGAAGAAGCTGAACAGTTCTATGAAGACCTACAAGACCTTTTAGAACTAACACCCAAAAAAGATGTCCTTTTCATTATAGGGGACTGGAATGCAAAAGTAGGAAGTCAAGAAACACCTGGAGTAACAGGCAAATTTGGCCTTGGAATACGGAATGAAGCAGGGCAAAGACTAATAGAGTTTTGCCAAGAAAATGCACTGGTCATAACACCCTCTTCCAACAACACAAGAGAAGACTCTATACATGGACATCACCAGATGGTCAACACCGAAATCAGATCGATTATATTCTTTGCAGCCAAAGATGGAGAAGCTCTATACAGTCAGCAAAAACAAGACCAGGAGGTGACTGTGGCTCAGACCATGAACTCCTTATTGCCAAATTCAGATTTAATTGAAGAAAGTAGGGAAAACCACTAGATCATTCAGGTATGACCTAAATCAAATCCCTTATGATTATACAGTGGAAGTGAAAAATAGATTTAAGGGCCTAGATCTGATAGAGTGCCTGATGAACTATGGAATGAGGTTCGTGACATTGTACAGGACACAGGGATCAAGACCATCCCCATGGAAAAGAAATGCAAAAAAGCAAAATGGCTGTCTGGGGAGGCCTTACAAATAGCTGTGAAAAGAAGAGAAGCGAAAAGCAAAGGAGAAAAGGAAAGATATAAGCATCTGAATGCAGAGTTCCAAAGAATAGCAAGAACAGATAAGAAAGCCTTCTTCAGCAATCAATGCAAAGAAATAGAGGAAAACAACAGAATGGGAAAGACTAGGAGCTCTTCAAGAAAATCAGAGATACCAAAGGAACATTTCATGCAAAGATGGGCTCGATAAAGGACAGAAATGGTATGGACCTAACAGAAGCAGAAGATATTAAGAAGAGGTGCCAAGAATACACAGAAGAACTGTACAAAAAAGATCTTCAGGACCCAGATAATCACGATGGTGTGATCACTGACCTAGAGCCAGACATCCTGGAATGTGAAGTCAAGTGGGCCTTAGAAAGCATCACTACAAAGCTAGTGGAGGTGATGGAATTCCAGTTGAGCTATTCCAAATCCCGAAAGATGATGCTGTGGAAGTGCTGCACTCAATATGCCAGCAAATTTGGAAAACTCAGCAGTGGCCATAGGACTGGAAAAGGTCAGTTTTCATTCCAATCCCAAAGAAAGGCAATGCCAAAGAATGCTCAAACTACCGCACAATTGCACTCATCTCACATGCTAGTAAAGTAATGCTCAAAATTCTCCAAGCTAGGCTTCAGCAATATGTGAACTGTGAACTTCCAGATGTTCAAGCTGGTTTTAGAAAAGGCAGAGGAACCAGAGGTCAAATTGCCAACATCCGCTGGATCATCAAAAAACCAAGAGAGTTCCAGAAAAACATCTATTTCTGCTTTATTGACTACGCCAAAGCCTTTGACTGTGTGGATCATAATAAACTGTGGAAAATTCTGAAAGAGATGGGAATACGAGACCACCTGATCTGCCTCTTGAGAAATTTGTATGCAGGTCAGGAAGCAACAGTTAGCACTGGACATGGAACAACAGACTGGTTCCAAATAGGAAAAGGAGTATGTCAAGACTGTATATTGTCACCATGTTTATTTAACTTCTATGCAGAGTACATCATGAGAAACGCTGGACTGGAAGAAACACAAGTTGGAATCAAGATTGCAGGGAGAAATATCAATAACCTCAGATATGCAGATGACACCACCCTTATGGCAGAAAGTGAAGAGGAACTAAAAGCCTCCTGATGAAAGTGAAAGAGGAGAGTGAAAAAGTTGGCTTAAAGCTCAACATTCAGAAAACGAAGATCATGGCATCTGGTCCCATCACTTCATGGGAAATAGATGGGGAAACAGTGGAAACAGTGTCAGACTTTATTTTTCTGGGCTCCAAAATCACTGCAGATGGTGACTGCAGCCATGAAATTAAAAGATGCTTACTCCTTGGAAGGCAAGTTATGACCAACCTAGATAGCATATTCAAAAGCAGAGACATTACTTTGCCAACAAAGGTCCGTCTAGTCAAGGCTATGGTTTTTCCTGTGGTCATGTATGGATGTGAGAGTTGGACTGTGAAGAAGGCTGAGTGCGGAAGAATTGATGCTTTTGAAGTGTGGTGTTGGAGAAGACTCTTGAGAGTCCCTTGGACTGCAAGGAGATCCCACCAGTCCATTCTGAAGGAGATCAGCCCTGGGATTTCTTTGGAAGGAATGATGCTAAAGCTGAAACTCCAGTACTTTGGCCACCTCATACAAAGAGTTGACTCATTGGAGAAGACTCTGATGCTGGGAGGGATTGGGGGCAAGAGGAGAAGTGGATGACAGAGGATGAGATGGCTGGATGGCATCACTGACTCGACGGACATGAGTCTGGGTGAATTCTGGGAATTGGTGATGGACAGGGAGGCCTGGTGTGCTGCGATTCATGGGGTCGCAAAGAGTCGGACACGACTGAGCGACTGATCTGATCTGATCTGATTAGATAGGTAACAGAATGGCTAATGCTTCCCCAGTGGCTCACCGGTAAAGAACCTGCCTGAAATACAAGAGACATAGGAGATGCAGATTCGATCCCTGAGTCAGGAAGATCCCCTGGAGAAGGGCATTGCAACCCACTCCAGTATTCTTGCCTGGAGAATCCCATGGACAGAGGAGCCTGGTGGGCTACTGTCTATGGGGCCTCAAAGAGTCGGACATAGATGAAGCAGCTGATCACAGCACAGCACAGCACAGCACAGCACAGCACAGCAATAGAATGGCTAAAGGAAAAAATACTGATAAAAGTAAGCGCTGGTGAAGAAAGGTAGAAACTGAAATTCTCATCATTGCTGGTGTGAATGCAAATGGTACAGTCTTTCTAGAAAACACTTTGGTAGTTTCCTTATTAAACATACACATCATCCAACCCGGGTCATGGTGGAGAGATATGACAGGGTGTGGTCCGCTGGAGAAGGGAATGGCAAACCACTTCAGTATTCTTGCCTTGAGAACCCCATGAACAGTATGAAAAGACAAAATGATAGGATACTGAAAGAGAAACTCGCCAGGTCAGTAGGGGCCCAATATGCTACTAGAGATCAGCGGAGAAATAACTCCAGAAAGAATGAAAGGATGGAGCCAAAACAAAAAGAATACCCAGCTGTGGATGTGTCTGGTGATAGAAGCAAAGTCCGATGCTGTAAAGAGCAATACTGCATAGGAACCTGGAATGTCAGGTCCATGAATCAAGGCAAATTGGAAGTGGTCAAACAAGAGATGGCAAGAGTGAATGTTGACATTCTAGGAATTAGCGAACTAAAATGGACTGGAATGGGTGAATTTAACTCGGATGACCATTATATCTACTACTGTGGGCAGGAATCCCTCAGAAGAAATGGAGTGGCCATCATGGTCAACAAAAGAGTCCGAAATGCAGTACTTGGATGCAATCTCAAAAATGACAGAATGATCTCTGTTCGTTTCCAAGGCAAACCATTCAATGTCACAGTAATCCAAATCTATGCGCCAACCAGTAATGCCGAAGAAGCTGAAGTTGAACGGTTCTATGAAGACCTACAAGACCTTTTAGAACTAACACCCAAAAAAGATGTCCTTTTCATTATAGGGGACTGGAATGCAAAAGTAGGAAGTCAAGAAACACCTGGAGTAACAGGCAAATTTGGCCTTGGAATACGGAATGAAGCAGGGCAAAGACTAATAGAGTTTTGCCAAGAAAATGCACTGGTCATAGCAAATACCCTCTTCCAACAACACAAGAGAAGACTCTATACATGGACATCACCAGATGGTCAACACCGAAATCAGATCGATTATATTCTTTGCAGCCAAAGATGGAGAAGCTCTATACAATCAGCAAAAACAAGACCAGGAGCTGACTGTGGCTCGGACCATGAACTCCTTCTTGCCAAATTCAGACTGAAATTGAAGAAAGTAGGGAAAATTACTAGACCATTCAGGTATGACCTAAATCAAATCCCTTATGATTATACAGTGGAAGTGAGAAATAGATTTAAGGGCCTAGATCTGATAGATAGAGTGCCTGATGAACTATGGAATGAGGTTCGTGACATTGTACAGGAGACAGGGATCAAGACCATCCCCATGGAAAAGAAATGCAAAAAAGCAAAATGGCTGTCTGGGGAGGCCTTACAAATAGCTGTGAAAAGAAGAGAAGCGAAAAGCAAAGGAGAAAAGGAAAGATATAAACATCTAAATGCAGAGTTCCAAAGAATAGCAAGAAGAGATAAGAAAACCTTCTTCAGTGATCAATGCAAAGAAATAGAGGAAAACAACAGAATGGGAAAGACTAGGGATCTCTTCAAGAAAATCAGAGATACCAAAGGAACATTTCATGCAAAGATGGGCACGATAAAGGACAGAGATGGTGTGGACCTAACAGAAGCAGAAGATATTAAGAAGAGGTGGCAAGAATACACAGAAGAACTGTATAAAAAAGAGCTTCAAGACCTAGATAATCATGATGATGTGATCACTGACCTAGAGCCAGACATCTTGGAATGTGAAGTCAAATGGGCCTTAGAAAGCATCACTACGAACAAAGCTAGTGGAGGTGATGGAATTCCAGTGGAGCTATTCCAAGTCCTGAATGATGATGCTGTGAAAGTGCTACACTCAATATGCCAGCAAATTTGGAAAACTCAGCAGTGGCCACAAGATTGGAAAAGGTCAGTTTTCATCCCAATCCCAAAGAAAGGCAATGCCAAGGAGTGCTCAAACTACCGAACAATTGCACTCATATCACACGCTAGTAAAGTAATGCTCAAAATTCTCCAAGCCAGGCTTCAGCAATATGTGAACCGTGAACTTCCTGATGTTCAAGCTGGTTTTAGAAAAGGCAGAGGAACCAGAGATCAAATTGCCAACATCCGCTGGATCATGGAAAAAGCAAGAGAGTTCCAGAAAAACATCTATTTCTGCTTTATTGACTATGCCAAAGCCTTTGACTGTGTGGATCACAATAAACTATGGAAAATTCTGAAAGAGATGGGAATACCAGACCACCTGATCTGCCTCTTAAGAAATCTGTATGCAGGTCAGGAAGCAACAGTTAGAACTGGTCATGGAACAACAGACTGGTTCCAAATAGGAAAAGGAGTACGTCAAGGCTGCATATTGTCACCATGTTTATTTAACTTCTATGCAGAGTACATCATGAGAAGTGCTGGACTGGAAGAAATACAAGTTGGAATCAAGATTGCCGGGAGAAATATCAATAACCTCAGATATGCAGATGACACCACTCTTATGGCAGAAAGTGAAGAGGGGCTAAAAAGCCTCTTGATGAAAGTGAAAGTGGAGAGTGAAAAGGTTGGCTTAAAGCTCAACATTCAGAAAACAAAGATCATGACATCTGGTCCCATCACTGCATGGGAAATAGATGGGGAAACAGTGGAAACAGTGTCAGACTTTGTTTTTCTGGGCTCCAAAATCACTGCAGATGGTGACTGCAGCCATGAAATTAAAAGACGCTTGCTCCTTGGAAGGCAAGTTATGACCAACCTAGATAGCATATTCAAAAGCAGAGACATCACTTTACCAACAAAGGTTCGCCTAGTCAAGGCTATGGTCTTTCCTGTGGTCATGTATGGATGTGAGAGCTGGACTGTGAAGAAGGCTGAGCGCCGAAGAATTGATGCTTTTGAACTGTGGTGTTGGAGAAGACTCTTGAGAGTCCCTTGGACTGCAAGAAGATCCAACCAGTCCATTCTGAAGGAGATCAGTCCTGGAATTTCTTTGGAAGGTATGATGCTAAAGCTGAAACTCCAGTATTTTGGCCACCTCATGCGAAGAGTTGACTCGTTGGAGAAGACTCTGATGCTGGGAGGGATTGAGGGCAGGAGGAGAAGGGGACGACAGAGGATGAGATGGCTGGATGGCATCACTGACTCGATGGATGTGAGTCTGAGTGACCTCCGGGAGCTGGTGATGGACAGGGAGGCCTGGCGTGCTGCGGTTCATGGGGTCGCAAAGAGTCGGACACGACTGAGCGACTGATCTGATCTGATCTGATCATCCAACCCAGTATTCCCACTCCTAGGCGTTTACCCTAGAGCAATGAGAACTTGCATTCACACAAAAGCTTGCATTTGAATGTGAATAGCCACTCTATTCTGGAGAAGGACACGCCAGTCCACTTCAGTATTCTTGCCTAGAGAATCCTGTGGACAGAGGAGCCTGGTGGGCATGGGGTCCGCACAGAGTTGGACACAACTGAAGCGACTTAGCGTGCATACATGCATGCACTGGAGAGGAAATGACAACCTGCTCCAGTGTTCTTGCCTGGAGAATCCCAGGGATGGAGGAGCCTGGTGGGCTGCTGTCTGTGGGGTCACACAGAGTTGGACTAAGAAGTTGGACTAAGTTGCTAAGAAGCAACTTAGCAGCAGCAGCAGCAACTCTATTCATAGTCGCCCCAAACTGGAAACAACCCCATTGTCCTTTGGGGGATGAATAAATGTAGTACATCCATACAATGAGATACGCCTCAGCAACAAGAGCTATCGAGACATATAACACTTTACACGAGTCTTGAAGGCATTATGCTGAGTAAAAAAAAAAAAAAACACTAGTCTTACAAGGTCACATATTGTGCGATTCTATTTATATGGCATTCTGGAAAGGGCAAAACTATAGTGATAGAGAACAGATTAGTGGTTGCCAAGGGAGAGGAGTGGGAAAAAAAGGGGCAACGTGAGGATTTTCTGGGGTGATGGAATTGCTCTGTAGCGGTGGGAACATGAATCTATACATGTGTTAAAATTCAAAGAACTATAATAATCAAGCAAAAGCTAATTTTATTCTATGTTAATGATATTAAAAAGAGAGAGAGGAAGGAAAAAAAAGAGCTAAAAGGGTAGCCACACTGCCCTGGCAGGCCAGCGTGCAGAGGCTCCAGGGATGGGAGACATGGAGTCGTAGAGTCATGAAATCACAGGCCCAGCGCCCCTCCCCAAACAGGAGGTCCTATACCAGAGCCAAGCTGTGGAGGTACTAGGTTTTATGGTCATAAGGGAAACAGCTTCCTTTCTGATTACCACTTCTCATTTTCACCATCCATCTGGTCCAGCTCGGGGGTCCCAGGAAATCCAACATTATCTGATTTTACACTTTAAAAATATTCATTAAAAATATCATGGACATTTGTTTCCTCCATCTCAACTTCCTCTCAGGGAAACTTCTCCTGCTGTTCCAGCCACTATATCTTGCGTTAGAAACCAGTGTGACATTTTAAAAAAACTTTTAATTTAATATTGGAATAAAGCTGGTAAACAATTCTGCTATTTGGTGGACAGCAAAGGGACTCAGCCATACACACACATGGATCCATTCTCCCCCAGACTCCCCTCCCATCCAGGCTGCCACATAACGTTGAGCAGACTTCCCTGTGTTATGTCCCTGTTGGTTATCCATTTTATTATTGTTTAAAAATGTATTTGTTTATTTTTGGGTGTTCTGGGTCTTTGTTGCTGCATGGGGGCTTTCTCTAGTTGCAGGGAGTGGGGGCTACACTCTGGTTGCAGTGGGCTTCTCATTGCGGTGGCTACTCTTGTGGAGCACTGGCTCTCGGGCTTGCAGGTTTAGCTGCCTCGCCGTAGGTGGAATCTTCCAAGACTAGGGACCAAACCTGTGTGCCCTGCACCGGCAGGTGGACTCTTAACCACTGGACCACCCGGGAAGTCCTGGTTTTTCATTTTAAATATAGCAGAGTGTACATGTTGATCCCAGACTCCCTGTCCCTTCGGGGTGACACGTTGATGCTTCCTTATTTGTCCAGTCTCTGGAAGTCAATTACAAGTCCCTTCATCAATGTTGACTCTCCATTGCCATCTTCCCTCATTCAGGCCACAGTCCCTGCCTTCCTTGCTCTGGACTACGGTCACAGCCTCTCACTGCCCTCCCATCCCTTCTCTACACTGTAGCCAGGATCCTCTTTCTGAAGCATCAATTCCTCACCTTCCTGCTTAGAGACGCATGGGTCCTGCAGGGGACGCGCAGCTTCCCTATCCTGGCCTCGGGGGTGGGAGGGGGTGGTCTTGTCCCCTTTTAACCTCAGTTTCATTTCAGGCTCTGCAGCCAATGCCTCCTTCTGCTAGGACTTTGAGTCTCACACATTCTTTTCCTGCACTGTTCCCTTTGCTTGGATTTCCATCCCCTTTATTTGGCTTCCCTGGTGGCTCAGATGGTAAAGAATCTGCTTGCAATGCAGGATACATGGGTTTGATCCCTGGGTTGAGAAGATCCCTTGGAGAAGGGAATGGCTACCCACTCCAGTATTCTTGCCTGGAGAATTCCATGGACAGGGGAGCCTGGTGGGCTACACTCCATGGGATTGCAAAGAATCATACACAACTGAGCAACTAACATTTTCAGTTGGTTAGGTCTACTCTTTTTATTTTTTGTTGATTTATTTTTGGCTTGTGGGACCTTACTTCCCCAACCAGGGATTGAACCTGCACCCTCTGCATTGGAAGTTTGAAGTCTTAAACACTGGGCCACCAGGGAAGTCCCTCGAACTCTTTTTTCAGTCCCATCTGGTATATTTTTTCCTCCTTGGGGTTTTCCTTGACCTTCTCCTACCAAGGAGAGCCCAGAAAGTGCCTGACACTAAGCTTTGGGTGGCCAAGGCATCCATTTCACAAGACATCCATCATGAATAAACCCAGTGCCAGCTTATGATACAGCTACTAACAAAACAATCAAGTAAGGAATTAAATTTGCCCCACCCAGGAAAGGCTTTTGTTCAGAAAGCCCTGGGTAACCTAGGTAATGGACTGCTTGACTGGCCTTGCTTCTCCCTTCCCACACCCCAGCTCCTGATCTTATGCTTTAAGTTACCCATAAAGAGCAACCCAGAAAACTCTAGATACCTCACACTTGGACCCTAATAAAGACAGAGCTCCAGGTCTGTACTCTCTCTTTCTCCACAGTATGGACCGCTGGTGTGCTACACACCTTCCAAGATCAGTGACTGATACCTCTCCAAAGTTCCCTGATGGTTTTTACTGAAGTGAGTGTCCTGGATGACAATGAGAACCACAAGTGCTGGTTCAGCCACAAAGTTGGCCCTGTGGGGTTAAGTGTCTGTGGGGCTTTCAAGGAATAAAATGGACCAAGTGGGTGCCTCAGGCATTCCTAGCTAATAGCATTTCCATCCATGGGCTGGAACTATCAACACACTACCTCTATCAGGGGCCCCTGGACCCTCTGTGCCTGCCTCCTTTACCTCATTTTTAGAGGGAATCCCCTGGAGGAGGGCATGGCAACCCACTCCAGTATTCTTGCTGAAGAATCTCAAGGACAGAGGAGCCTGGCAGGCCATGATCCATAGGGTTGTAGAGTCAGACATGACTGATGCGGCTTAGCACACACGCACGAAGCTGTCTGTTAACATCTGAAGATGCTTTGGGAGAGGAGTCTGGTCTGGTCTCCCATTCTTCCCACAGCACACGCCGTGGCAGTACATGTTTATTGACTGAATGAGTAGTATCAGGTTCCTTTCTATGTTAATATTGGGAAGAGGTGAGTCTCAGGTGAGCTTCCACTGCATCCATGCGAATACAAACACACACCCTCCAGAATTTGCCAGGCTCTGCCCAGTGACTGATGACTCAGCATCTACATGGGAGGTGGGGAGAACATACCCACGCCCCTTCCCCACTGCAAAGCATCCATGGCTGTGTAGGAAGATCCGGCTTGGGACAGAAGCCTAGAATGTGAGTGCTGGCTCACCCACCTTGACCTGGCAGAAGGCACCGCCTCTCTCTAGACCTATTTTCTATCTTTCTAATCGGATGACTGGAACTTACCTGGCCTGAGTCTCAGATGGCCTGGGACAGCAGGTCTGAAAGCTGAGTGGGAACTTTCAGCCTGGATCAGTGTGATGACCCAGACGGTAGGCTCCGAGTGGAAAATTTGTCAGTGATTAACTAGCCACTCAAAATGCTCAGCCCAAACCGGACCAGATGAAGGAATGTTTGTGGGATGGCTCAGTGTCCTCCCCTTTTCTCTCAGCCTCTCTTAATTGCAGAGTGGGCAGCTGCCGTCTCCCCCTCTCCCTCACCCGAGTTTTGTTCAAACCCCTAATTTGTCAGTCAAAGAAGCAACAAAGCATTAGCAACGGGTGGAACGTGCCAGGTTGAAATGTGGCTTTCTTTCAGCCTGGGGCCTGCGTGGGGAGGCATGTGGAGTCATTGCTCTGCCCGAGGACCTAGAGAGGGGGGCAGGCCCTTCCCCTGCACCCCTTCCTTTTGCACCCAGGCGCAGGCTTCAGAACAGAGGTCAGCAGCCCCGTGGTGCGCAGTGGGCTAATGCTTTTCTCTGATGGTTGCCATTAATAAAACATCACATCAAATCGGAGCTCGGAGGGGATAATTGGAGCTATTTATCATGTCTGTGGCCAGAGAGGGGATTGGCTCATGGGCACAGAGGCTGGTGACCAGGCACTAAGGGGTGAGCCTAGAATCTGGGGGAGCCTGGGGGATGGTCCCCTGGGAAGAGGCGGGGTGATCTAGATTTGAAGCCTCTGGCCCTCCTACCTGCCCCCGAGGTTTTAAGGACGCTCTGCTTGGTCCAACCTACCTGGTGGCTCAGTGGCTGTGACAATACAAATCTTGCAATGCCGGAGACCGAGGTTCTGTCCCTGGGTAGGGATGATCCCCTGAAGAAGGAAATGGCTACCTACTCCAGGATTCTCGCCTGGGAAATACCATGAACAAGGGAGCCTGTCGGGCTACAGTCCATGGGATCTCAAAGAGCAACTAATGCTTTCACCTTTGGTCTAAATGGAGGCTCCGAGGCCAGACTCTATTTCCAGATAGGAGATGTTGGAATCCTGGCTCTCCCACTTACTACCTGGGTAAGCTCTCTAAATTTCTGAGGCTTAATTTCCTTATCAGTAAAATGGAAATAATACTAATAGTTAACCTCCAGGGCCTTTGTGAAGATTATCTGAGCAGGGATGTCCCTGGCAGACCAGTGGTGAACACTTTACCTTCCAATGCACGGGGGTGGGAGTTCGATCCCTGGTAAGGGAGCTAGGATCCCACATGCCTCATGGCCAAAAAACCAAAATATAAAACAGAAGCAATACTGTAACAAACTCAATAAATAAGACTTTATTTATTTATTTAATATACTTAAAAAATATAAATTTATTTATTTTAATTGGAGGCTAATTACTTTACAATATTGTATTGGTTTTGCCATACATCAACATGAATCTGCCATGGGTGTACGGATGTTCCCCATGTTGAACCCCCCTCCCACCCTCCCTCCCTGTACCATTCTTCTGGGTCATCCCATTGCACCAGTCCCAAGCATCCTGTATCATTCAATGAACCTGGACTGGCAATTCGTTTCATATATGATAATTTACGTTTCAATGCCATTCTCCCAAATCATCCCACCCTCGCCCTCTCCCACAGAGTCCAAAAGACTGTTCTATACATCTGCGTTTCTTTTGCTGTCTCACATACAGGGTTATCGTTACCATCTTTCTAAATTCCATATATATGCATTAGTATACGTGAACCGTGAACTTCCTAATGTTCAAGCTGGTTTTAGAAAAGGCAGAGGAACCAGAGATCAAATTGCCAACATCCGCTGGATCATGGAAAAAGCAAGAGAGTTCCAGAAAAACATCTATTTCTGCTTTATTGACTATGCCAAAGCCTTTGACTGTGTGGATCACAATAAACTGTGGAAAATTCTGAGAGAGATGGGAATGCCAGACCACCTGATCTGCCTCTTGAGAAACTTGTATGCAGGTCAGAAAGCAACAGTTAGAACTGGACATGGAACAACAAACTGGTTCCAAATAGGAAAAGGACTATGTCAAGGCTGTATGTTGTCACCCTGATGATTTAATTTATATGCAGAGTACATCATGAGAAATGCTGGACTGGAAGAAACACAAGTTGGAATCAAGATTGCCAGGAGAAATATCAATAACCTCAGATATGCAGATGACACCACTCTTATGGCAGAAAGTGAAGAGGAACTCAAAAGCCTCTTGATGAAAGTGAAAGTGGAGAGTGAAAAAGTTGGCTTAAAGCTCAACATTCAGAAAACGAAGATCATGGCATCCAGTCCCATCACTTCATGGGAAATAGATGGAGAAACAGTGGAAACAGTGTCAGACTTTATTTTTCTGGGCTCCAAAATCTGGGCTGCAGATGGTGATTGCACCCATGAAATTAAAAGACGCTTGCTCCTTGGAAGGAAAGTTATGACCAACCTAGATAGCATATTCAAAAGCAGAGACATTACTTTACCAACAAAGGTTCGTCTGGTCAAGGCTATGGTCTTTCCTGTGGTCATGTATGGATGTGAGAGTTGGACTGTGAAGAAGGCTGAGCGCCGAAGAATTGATGCTTTTGAACTGTGGTGTTGGAGAAGACTCTTGAGAGTCCCTTGGACTGCAAGGAGATCCAACCAGTCCATTCTGAAGGAGATCAGCCCTGGGATTTCTTTAGAAGGAATGATGCTAAAGTTGAAACTCCAATACTTTGGCCACCTCATACGAAGAGTTGACTCATTGGAGAAGACTCTGATGCTGGGAGGGATTGAGGGCAAGAGGAGAAGGGATGACAGAGGATGAGATGGCTGGATGGAATCACTGACTCGATGGGCATGAGTCTGGGTGACCTCCGGGAGTTGGTGATGGACAGGGAGGCCTGGCATGCTGGGATTCATGGGGTCGCAAAGAGTTGGACACGACTGAGCAACTGATCTGATCTGATACTGTATTGGTGTTTTTCTTTCTGGCTTACTTCACTCTGTATAACAGGCTCCAGTTTCATCCATCTCATTAGAACTGAGTCAAATGTATTCTTTTTAATGGCTGAGTAATGTGAAGAGTTGACTCATTGGAAAAGACTGATGCTGGGAGGGATTGGGGGCAGGAGGAAAAGGGGGACGACAGAGGATGAGATGGCTGGATGGCATCACTAACTTAATGGACATGAGTCTGAGTGAACTCCAGGAGTTGGTGATGGACAGGGAGGCCTGGCATGCTGCGATTCATGGGGTCGCAGAGATTTGGACACGACTGAGCGATTGAACTGAACTGAACTGAACTAATACTCCATTGTGTCTATGGACCACAGCTTTCTTATCCATTCATCTGCTGATGGACATCTAGGTTGCTTCCATGTCCTGGCTATTGTAAATAGTGCTGCGATGAACATTGGGGTACACGTGTCTCTTTCAGTTCTGATTTCCTTAGTGTGTATGTCCAGTAGTGGGATTGCTGGGTCATAAGGCAGTTCTATTTCCAGTTTTTTAAAGAATCTCCAAACTGTTCTCCATAGTGGCTGTACTAGTTTGCATTCCCATCAACAGTGTAAGAGGGTTCCCTTTTCTCCACACCCTCTCCAGCATTTATTGCTTGTAGACTTTTGGATAGCAGCCATTCCAACTGGCATGAAATGGTACTTCATTGTGCTTTTGATTTGCATATCTCTGATAATGAGTGATGTGGAGAATCTTTTCATGTGTTTGTTAGCCATCTGTATGTCTTCTTTGGAGAAATGTCTGTTTAGAAAGGGTCTTTCCTTGGTGGCTCAGAAGGTAAAGAATCTGCCTGCAATGTGAGAGACTCAGATTCGATCCCTGGGTTGGGAAGATCCCCTGGAGGAGGGCATGGCAACCCATTCCAGTACTCTTGCCTGGAGAATCCCATGGACAGAACAGGCTGGTGGATACAATCCATGGGGTCACAAAGAGTTAGACACGACTGAGTAGGTAACACTTTCATTTTTCAGTTTCCACATTAAAAAAAAGAAGTTACCTGAGCTAACACATTTAAAGTGCTTTGCAGTTACCTGGCACACAGGAAAGACTCAGGAAAATCAGTTGTTATTTTTGTTAGTTTGGCTGGTTGAAGGGAGGGTGGGACAGTTGATCTGTGCCCCCACTCCCAAGTTGAAGGATCACAGTTACAGAATGAGAAAGGCACCTGCTTCATTCTCAAGCAGACCATCTGGGCACTTTCCAACCCTGACCACTCACCTCTGTCCTTACCATGAGACGGTGGACAGGTCACACCACCCCATGGACCCTATTTCCTACCTGCAAGATGGGCTACTCACAGTGCCTTCATTAGAGCTACTATTTAAGGGTCAAGGGTGAAAGTTCAGTGACAGTTTCTAGCACAGTACTTATCACATGGTGGGACTCAATATATCCTAGGGTTCCCCCTGTCTCTCTTAGAAGAAAGGTGCCTCTGACGTTAGGCAAAAGATGGACTCTGTCCAGGTATGAACAGGGAAGAAAGATCAGCTGGACTCACAAGGTGAATCTGACTCAGATTCAGCTGGATCTGGGGACTCAAATGATACCACCCATAGTAGCTTGCATTCCTGTCCCTAAATCTTAACCCTCTTTCTGTCCACACCCTTGGTAATGGGACTCTGCAGTTCTTTCCACTTAATGGACAGAATAGACTTCAGTTCCTTTGGATTCTGGGCTGGGCCATGTGACTTATTTTGGCCAATGGAACGAGGCAGAAGTGACAGTTCTGACTTCAGTCTTGAAGAGGTGGAATGTTTCTCCTTGCTGTCTTGCACTTTTGCCATTCTTGGGACAAGAACTAACTAGGTGGCTGGCCCATGCGGTAGGAAAGCCACGTAAACCACATGCCACCCAGCTGCCACCGTCTGTAACAGCGTGGCCTCCCTGAGCCTGCCTCCAGTCAGCCGAACAGCAATTGACTTGTACCCTATAGAATTCCTACAAGATTCCACAGTCTCCTACAGAACTCCACAAGGTAAGTATGATCAGCCTATTTTATTTTACTTTTTTAGAGTTACAAAAGAAAAGATTTGTTTTTGGTTATGCTGGGTCTTCATTGCTGTGCGTGGGCTTTCTCTGCTTGTGGCGAGCAGGGGTTACTCTTTGTTGTGGTGTGTGGGCTTCTCCTTGCCGTGGCTTCTCTTGCTTCAGCGCACAGGCTCTAGGCACGTGGGCTTCAGTAGTTGTGGTCCCCGAGGCATGTGGGATCTTCCCGCACCAGAGACTGAACCCCTGACCCTGCATTGGCAGGTGGATTATCAACCACTAGACGACCAGGGAGGCCCTTTTTAGAGATTTTTAAAAATTTATTTAAGTTTTTAATTAATATTATTTATTTTGGGCTGTGTTGGGTCTTCCTTGCTGTGCACAGGCTTCTCACCGCTATGGCTTCTCTTGTGGAGCATGGGCTCCAGGCACGTGGGCTTCAGCAGTTGCGGCTTGTGGGCTCGAGAGTTGAGGCACATCAGCTTAGTTGCCCCAGGGCATGTGGAATCTTCCCACATCAGGGATCGAGCCTGTGTCCCCTGCATTGGCAGCCAGATGCTTAACCACTGGACCACCAGGGAAGTCCCTCATCCCATTTTATAGTTGAAGAACTGAAGTTTAGAGATGAAATGTCTTTCTGACCCTAGAACCTGCATTTTGGACCACAGGCCCAGAAGACTGCCTGGAGAGCATGTCCGCAACACATGGAAGCCTGTCTCCTTCCAGACCTTTCCTACTCTGTCCACGGTCCTTAAGAAAAGTGGTGGATGGCACACAGCCACTGGTTAATAAATGCTTCCTAAGAAGGACTGATGTTGAAGCTGAAACTCCAATACTTTGGCCACCTGATGCAAAGAACTGACTCATATGAAAAGACCCTGATGCTGGGAAAGATTGAAGGCAGGAGGAGAAGGGGACGGCAGAGGATGAGATGGTTAGATGGCATCACCGACTCAATGGACATGAGTGTGAGTAAACTCCGGGAGTTGGTGATGGACAAGGGAAGCCTGGCATGCTGCAGTCCGTGGGGTCACAAAGAGTTGGACATGACTGAGCGACTGAAGTGAAGTGAACCAATTTCTTGCCTTGTCTGGTAGCCTGTAACCTGTGTAGGTGGAGACCTCCCAGGACTCACACTAGTGTCAGGCACACTGGAGGTCACAACCTTATGGGAGGAAGATCTCAGGGTGGGCAGTGGCTGTAGAGTCAGCAGCCCCTCACTCTTTCTCCTCTGAATCTCGTCTTCCCCTTAGTGACTTTGGCCCATCCCTGTACTCTTGGTCCCACAGCTAGAAGCATAGGCACTGCCACTCCCCCTTCACCCTCCAGGCCCCGGTCACTTGGCCTTTCTCATGCTTCCCTCAGAAAGCCAAGCTTCTCCCCTCTTCTGGGTCTTCCCCTGAGCTGTTCCCTCTGCCTGGAAGTCCTTCTCACACCTCAGATCTTCACAGGACCAACTCCTTGAAAGTCTCAGCTCCCCTGCTGCCTTCTCTCAATGCTCCTCCCTGATCATGCTGCCAAAATCGCTCACCTCTCCTGTCCCCCCATCACTTCATTGTCTCCATAATGCGATTACTGCCAGGCATCATCGTGCTTATTTGCTCATTTGCCAGTCTTCCCACTGTTCTATCCCCAGCATCTAGGACAGTGCTGAGCCCTCAGTTTTAGGTGCTCAATGAATAACAGTTGATGCAACTTCCCTGGTGGTCCAGTGGCTAAGACTCCATGCTCCCAGTGCAGGGGGCCCGGGTTTGATCCCTGATCAGGGAACGAGATCCCACGTGCCGCAACTAAGATGGAAGATCCTGTGTGCCACAACAAAGACAAAAAAAAAAAAAGAAAAACAAGCCCAAAAAACAGTTGAGAGAAGAAATGGATGAAGGATGCTTTATGGTGAGGGGCAATAGGAAGTGGGGGTGGGGCAGGCCTTCTTTTGGGGAGCTCCATGTCTTGATGGAGTTTTGGCCATTGATTGTCAAGGCTGTTCACCTTCAGGGGTGCTAAGAAGCAGGTGGGCTGGTGTGGACACAGCCGATAAGAAATGTGGCCGGAACAAGGGAGCCTGATCAGGCCCCCCACACCAGGGAGATCCCAGGAAAAACTGTTCATTTTGCAGGAAGCTTCTCTGTGAGACTCCCCTGGTACCCACCATTCTCCCAGGGCTCCTTGGCTCCTAAGGGGGAGCCAGGCTGGGCCGGACTGGCTGATTTCCACTTTATTATATTATGATGACTTCCCCCCTCCCCAGAATGATTAGGCCTTAATAAATAACATTTCTCTCTGATATTGTGTCATCATTAATTCTGCTTAGCTCTCCTCGGAGAAAATTTTGTGGAAACATTCTCAGTGCTGCTATTTAAAGCTAAATTAATTCGGCTGATTATTTCTGTCCAAGTAGATTTGTGCCCAGGCGGCCCTGGCCAGCACTGGAGGGAAGTAGGGTAGATTCTCAGGCCCCTCCCTCGAGGCCTTGAACAGAGTCCCTTCTGGCCCCTTGCTTGGCAGAGCTAAAGCTGAAGTCCTCCCTGGTCGGGGAGGATGGAGCAAAGGGGCCTGGACCCTGGGTATGGGGTGGGTACAAGTCCTCCCAGCCTCCCCTAAAGCAAAGGTGATATTGGGAGGACCCTTCAGCTCTTCAGGGCTTCCCTGGTGGCTCTGTTGGTAAAGAATCCACCTGCAATGCAGGAGACCTGGGTCTGATCCCTGGGTCAGGAAGATCCCCTGGAGGAGGAAATGGCAACCAACTCCAGATTCTTGCCTGGGAAAACCCATGGCCAGAGGAGCCTGACGGGCTACAGCCCTTGGGGTTGCAAGAGTCAGACATGACTGAGCGACTAAGCCACCAGACCACCTTCAGCTCTTCTTCGCGTCCCTCCACTCACAAAGGCACTCACAGGTGCAGCGTCCTTGTTGTTGTCATTGTTTAGTTGCTAAAGACGTGTTTGCCTCTTTTGTGATCTCCTGGACCCGCCAGGCTCCTCTGTCCATGAGATTTCTCAAGCAAGAATACTGGAGCGGGGTGCCATTTCTTTCTCCAGGGTTTCTTCCCGACCCAGGGATTGAACCCACATCTGTTGCATGGGTAGGCTGATTCTTTACCACCGAGCCACCAAGAATGCCAGGAGCATCCTTAGGGAAGTCACAGAGGTGATGCTGGGCTTCGTAGGAGAAGATGTACCAGGCTGGGGTCCTACATAATGAAGATGGATTCAGTGTAACCCCCTTGGCTTCTATGTACCAATTCTGGGATCTATTTTTAAAAATCAGGATTCTGAACCTCTCTGGAGGCCTTTATGCAGCCACAGTGGGTTCTATGGTGCAATAAGTTTGGCAAGCAGGGGTCAGGCCGACAGCAGGGTCCTGAGCCCCAGAGCAGATGTCCAGGTCAACCATCCTGCCGTAACGATGCCCAGTTCTCTCTAATGGGGCAGGGCTGCGAAGAGCCCAGCAGGTTTCTCTGTAACAAAGCAGGATTCTGCAAATGTGGATTTCTACAAAATTTCCGACGGGTCAGCACAACCGAGCATGTTTCTAAAGAAAACGGCAGGAGTCTGTGTAGCCAGGCAAGTTTCTGTATAACCAACCAGGGTGATGGAGATTAGAAGTGGTCCTTGGATATCAGTATTAGAATCTGTTTGTGGAAAAGCCAGGAGCCGAGTTCTGTGAAGCTGCGTGGGGTTCTATAGAACCAGGTGGAATTCTGTTCCACCAGGATCAGGCAGGCATCCGGGTCCATGAAGAGGGCTGTGTAACAAGCACAGGGGTTTCAGATAATGGCAAGTTTATGTCTTTGGAGGTCTGAAAGCAGACTTCTGTCTGGCAAAGAGGGGCTCTGTATAAAGGGCTGAGATCTGGATAAAGTAGGGCTCCTCTGCCAGGTCACAATCCTGAATCACAAAACAGACCTGTCTGTGTGTTCTCTGTGCAGTGTGGGGTCCTGGGTGACAGAACAAGGCACACACGCCTCGGGTGACCTGACTGCAAGGGGACTGACAGTGTGATTATTTGACATTTTTAGTGCCTGGGTTGGGAAGCTGGTCTGGCCGGTAAAGGAGGGGCCTCCTTGAACCTAGGAAGGGGATTCTCATTTTGGAGAGTCAAAAGGAATGACATTTCCGTTGCTCCTGCCTTCCACCGTGCTGAAGTCTCCCCAACCACAGGGCCTTTGCTTATACTGTCTTCTCTGCTCGTTCCCCCTCTGCCCCGTTTCCCACCTCTGATTTACTGGTAAGCTCCCCCTACACAGTCTAGATCTCCATTTCAACATCATCGAGTGCTGGAGGCTTGCCCTGCCCCTCCTCACATCCTCCCTATTGGCTTAGATCACATCCGACTCTTTTCCTTCTCTGTACGTATCACATCACGTGCTTACGTATTTGAGTGAGTGTCTGTCTCCTTTCCAAAGGTTTCGGCCAGCCCTGTGCCTAGACCTGGGCTTCATCTCCTTAGAGAGTATGCATGCATGCTAAGTCAGTTCAGTTGTGTCCGGCTTTTTGAGACCCCATGGACTGTAGCCTGCCAGGCTCACGCTGTCCATGGGATTCTCCAGGCAAGAATACTGGGGTGAGTTGCCATGCCCTCCTCCAGGGGATCTTTCTGACCCCCGACCCAGGGATCAAACCCACGTCTCTTATGTCTCCTGCATTGGCAGGCGGGTTCTTTACCACTAGCACCACCTGGGAAGCCCTCATCGCCTTAGAGAGGTGGTCCCCAAGTCTCCACCTCCAGCCCCCAAGTCTCCCCTGCATGGAGGTCATGCACACCTCTCAACTCTGTGGGTCCCAGATCGGGCTCCTCACCTCCCCTCATCTGCCCATCATGCCCTGTAGCCAGCTTTATCATCAGTCTTCTCATCTTCCAAAAAAGACCTCTTGAGGTTGTCACACACTTCTCCATCTTCATCACACTCCCCACTAACCCAGACTTCTCATCCTTGATGTCCCACCAGTCCTTTCTTACCTGCACCCTCAGGTTTCATCAGAGACATGTGCTTGCACGCGGCTTTGCACATCACTTTACTTGTGTGCAAAAACCTGTCTCCTTGTGCTTTTTACACTTCTCACAGTCAAGGTGCGGTGACAGCTGTGGTGACTCGGGAAAAATAAGTCTTACTTCACCTGGGATACTTCTTCTGTTGCTGTACCGCAAGCCTCAGACAAGAGCGGCTTGAACAAGATCAAACCTTCTTTCTTTCTTTCATCTCATGTTTATAGGCTGGATCTCTCAGTGTTGGGGATCCCTTCTATCTGACCATTCCACCTTCCTCCGGGTGCTGCCCTCCTTGGCGCGGGCAAGATGACACACCAGCATGGCCACTGGATCTGCCTTCCAGCCAGTTGGAAGGGAGTAGGGAGCAGTGGAGCTGGAGGGCCCCCAGTCACCTTCCCCAAGGGCACAGCCACTTCTCGCACGTGTGGACTGAGCTGCAAGGGAGGCTGGGAAATGGAGTTGATCCTGGAGGGCCGTGAGCCCAGCTAAAACCCCAAGTTCCATCCATCACTCAGGGATGAGGGAGAGACAACCAGCTATCCCTTCTGCACAGATTTAAAGAACTAAAGTAACAGACCCTGAAACAGGCATTTACGAGCCCCTGGAGGCACGTGCTCTCATTTGAGCCTTGTGGCAACGTTACAGGCAGCTGCCATCACCTCCTCTTTTCAGAGGGGAAAACCAGGGTGAGGAGGGGGGGTGTTGAATGATTCATTCAAGATCACGAAGCTAAAAGTGACAAGATGGGGTCCACAGAGATGGCCCTTAAGGTTAGAACCCAGGACTTTCCCATCACATCCCTCAGAGGGGATATCCCAAGGAGGGAAGGGCATTGTCAGTTTTCTTCATGGCTCTATTCTCAGCGCTTCCAACAGGAGGGACCGAATTATTAATATTTCTGGAATGAGTGAATTTCTGTGTGTTTTTTTTTCTGTTGGCACCTCAACCTAAGAGGAGGGACTTCCATTTTTTCTTGCCCTGTGGGAATGTGCCAATGGGATCTCCATTTCTTTACTTATTCCCTCCCAGTGGGGGTGCCCACCACTGCAATTTTGATTTCCTTGGTGAATCTGGTTTTCAAGGGTGAGAGCTCGGCCAAAACGAATTCTTGCTGTGTTGTCCCCCGGCTCTCAGACTGTGTCTGCCTCTCCCTGGAAGTTGGAGGCTGAGTAACCCAGAGGGAGGCTGTGCCTCTCTGATCGGTTTCCTCCTGGATGTAATGTTAATAGCTAACATTCATCCGTCCTGTACCATGCACTCCTTGTTCTTAGTGTAGTGTTAGTTGCTCAGGCGTGTCTGATCTTTGCAACTCCGTGGAGCCCAGCATGCTCCTCTGTCCATGGGATTCTCCAGGCAAGAATACTGGAGTGAGTTGTCATTTCTTTCTCCAAGGGATCTTCCCAACCCAGGGATCGAACCCGGGCCTCCTGCATTGCAGACAGTTTCTTTACCGTCTGAGCCACAAGGGAAGCCCTGTTCTAGATTCTTTAAATGTACCACCTTTCTTTCTCAAACTGTCCTTTGATTCAGGCACCTTTGTTAGCTCTATTTTGCAGACTGCATTGCAGACAGTTTCTTTACCGTCTGAGCCACAAGGGAAGCCCTGTTCTAGATTCTTTAAATGTACCACCTTTCTTTCTCAAACTGTCCTTTGATTCAGGCACCTTTGTTAGCTCTATTTTGCAGACAAGAAAATTGAGGCACAGAGAGGTTAAATAACCTGCCCAAGATCACACAGCAAATGATGAGGCAGGGATAAAGCCCAAGCATGCACCTGTGACTGAGACACTGTAACTTTGTACAATTTTTTATGCTTTTATTTGTTTAGTTTTGGCTGCACTGGGTGTTTGCTGCTTTGCTCGGGCTTTCCCTTGTTGTGCTGAGTGGGGGCTACTCTTCGTTGCGGCGCCCAGGCTCCTCGTTGTGCTGACTTCTCTTGTTCCTGAGCACAGCCTCTGGGTGTGACGGCTCAGCAGTCATGGCATACGGGCTGAGTTGCTCTTCAGCATGTGGACTCGCCCCAGACCAGGGGTTGAACCCATGTCCTCCGCACTGGCAGGTGGATTACTAGCTACTGCACCACCAGAGAAGTCCAACTTTGTGCAGTTGACAAGATCTGATTGTAGCTCTGTATTTTGACTCATTGCAAAGCCCATTTTGTCTGATAGGAAGACTGAGGCTCAGACAGCTAGGGATGCTCCCCTATGGCCCAGTTTGCAGCCCAGCCTCTCCAGGGCTCCAGGCAGTCTCTAAATGGTGGAGGTTTGAAGGGGACTCTATCCCTGAGGTCCTCTGGCTCAGAAGGCAGGGCTCACATCCTTCCAGAGGTGATTCCTTGCTTTCCAGGGGGATCCACCCCCAGGGCGGGCCTCCTTTCCTTCCAGATGTTGCAGCTGTGTGTGTGTGTGTTGGGCGGGTAGGGTAGGGCAGTGAATGGTGGGTGTTGAATGGTGGAAGAAGGCTGTTTATTTACAATGTGACAATCTTGATGTATTTGCCAGGGGGAAAAACACCCTAGCAGCACACAATTAAATTAAAAGACCGGCGGTTGTGGGCGAAGCTCGTCTACAGCTGACTTAGAACCAAATGGATCGGAGAAAAACAACATAAATTGCAGAGGCTCCGGTTCCTTAGCCAGGCAAGTCGCCCTGCAGCTCTTGGATGGTGTTCGGCAGTGGGGCAGGGCGGGGCGGGGGGGAGGAAATGAAGCCTGCCCAGGTGAACACCCTGGTTAGGACCAGCTTAGGGTGGGTGATGGGGTGCTGGAGGGAGCTCTATGTGTATTGGCTTTCGGGCTGTGATAGGCCTCCCTGGAGCATTGTGGAGGCTCCTCTGTGTTCTTACTGAACTTCTCCATCTCCTCCCTGCTGTCTAGGAGGGTGACTATAATTGTGAGCTTCTTCTGTCTCCCTCCTCTCTTCAGCCAGTTACTAACCAGGCCCTGTGGGTTTGGCTCTAGTACCTCTGTCCTCTCCATACCTTACCTTCTCCCCTCTGCTCACTGGAACGCCCATCCTGTATCTTGTCTGAAACATGGCAGCAGCCTCTCCCTGGCCTCCCTGCCTCCGAGTTTGCCCAATTAGACCTGTTCCACAATCAGCTTTAACTCACCTTCCTGTACTGATCCCAGGTTCCTTGCTATATCGTTCAAAACCCTTGTATTCATCAGGCTTCTGTTACGATGATGCTGTATAACAAACAGTCCCCCAAACCTCAATGGCTTACAACCACAAACCTTTGTTTTTCTCTCTCCAGAGTCTTCAGGTTGTCTTAAGCTGCTCTTAAGCTGCAGGCTGGATTCAGGTCTGTGACTTATGGCTCTTGTCCTGGGACTAGCAACTACCCAAGCCAAGCTCTTTCCATGCCAGATGGCAGAAGCACAAGTGCCAAGCTGACCCTCATAACGAGATTAAAGTCTCTGCGCATAGCAAGTCCACTAACATTTCATCAGCCAAAGCAAGTTGCGTGGCTAAGCCCAATGGTGGCAGAGAAATATACTCTGCTTCCTCTAATAGGAGCAGGCGAGCTCCATGACAAAAGGAAAAGATATGTAATTCTATTACAAGGAGGAATTGAAGAACTGGGGATAATAAAGCAATTTGCCACAGTCCTTTACAATTGTGGGTCTTGAAGTTATAGGCCCTGGACTATAACAGGGCCTATATCATCACCATCACTTGCACCCCACCCACCCCAGACCTACTGAATCAGAAACTCTGGGGGTGAGGCAGGCTCTAGTTTGAGAGCCACAGGTTGTTCAACCAGGCTGCCCCTCTCTTTATCTCTCAGTGCCACAAACTACGTCCCTTCCTGGAGCCTGTATTTTCTCTTCCTGCCAGAATGCTCCTCCCCACCTCCCTGCTCCACTTGGCAAATTCGTGTTTATTTTTCCAGGCTGGAGCCACACGGCCCCACCTCCCAGAAGCCTCTCCACCCCACCCCCATCCAGGCAGACTCAATCTTTCCCTCCTCTGCATTTCCTCAGGATTCGTGCAGGCACACTCAATCTGTAGGCCCTAGATTGTGTGACACCTAGGTGTTTGGGACAGGGGATTCCCCCGGGAGCGGGGGCAGGACTGTGTCTTATTGCCCATTTCCCCCCCAGCACATTGCCCATGCCTGGCACGTGGTTAGCTCTCGATAATGTTTGCTGATTTTGTTGCTGATTTTCAGGGACTGTTGCCAGGCTGAGCGGACACTACTATTTCTGCTTTCAGAATCCAGCCTTCCCGGAATGTTCGGTGGGGAAGATAGATGGAGGGGTAGTGGGTGAGAGTGGGGCAGGGTAGCCCAGGCTGGGAACTGCTCAGACTCAAAGTGTGAGTGGGGGAGAGGTTCTGGGTCCCTGGATTGGGCCGGAAGCAGATGAGAAGAACATCTGGTGCTCAGACGCCCGGCAGCTGTCCTTGCTACAAGCTGGTAAAGGCTCATCCAGGGTCTCTGCAGGGCTGAGGAAGTTCTGACTGTTAGATTGTGTACCAGATATTAGACAAGTGGACCGACCATCAGCCTGGGTGATCATGGGCAGAGCTATCGCCCCCATCAGAGTAGGAGTGCGTCTGAGTCAGGTCTACATCTCCTCTGTCAGGCTGGGGCTCCTGGGAAGCATAAATTGTGTCTGCCCCTTCAGACCAGGGGAAACCTGCTTCTCCAGTTGGGCTGTGTCTTTCCCAGCAAACTGAAGGCTCTGGTGCCAGGACTGGGTCTTTCCTACTGGCCTTGGGCACCCCTGGGATGGGGCAGGGCTTCTGTCATTTTCAGTCCTTGGGTAGATGTCCCTTTGCTCCAGAGAAAGAAGCAAAGCATCCTCAATTTTCCTTCCTTCCTCTGCGACGGTCTTAGTTGTAGCCTGTGAGATCTTTGATTTTCATTGTGGCATGCAGGATCTTTAGTTGCAGCATGTGGGATCTAGTTCCCTGGCCAGGGATCAAACCCAGATCTCCTGCACTGGGAGCGTGGAGTCTTAGCCCCTGGACCACCAGGGAAGTCCCTCAATTCACTTTCTATGGATGAGCTCCTCATAAGGATTCCTCTGCCTTCAACCCTGACGTGTCTCTGGAGGAGCTTTTTCCTCCCTTCCCGAAACACCCTGAAAATGAGTAGTCAACCCAAGGAGGAAGAGATTTCAGTACTCACACCGAGGGAGGAGCTGGGGGATGGGGGCCAGGGAGGAGGGCAGGTGCAGTAGGCCAAGGAGAGCCTTGGACTTCCCTTCCGGCCTGACAGGTACACTTCTAGGGAAATTGAATATGTACATTTCAGCTTCATTTGCAGTTAACGCATTTGGTTAGCAGCGGGCAGGAGGCTTTTGATGTTTGCGTCTTGGTGCCCAAACCTTTTTAAGCCTCTTTTCTTTGAAGCCAGGGAGACTTGTGTTTCTGCCAAGGAGTAGACAGACTTGCGTATCCTCAGTCTTTGGAGACCTGGCTCCTTAAGGGCCCTGGGAGGCTGGGGACCCTAGTTTTTCATTCAGGACTTAGTATGTGAAAACTTTTGGAAAACTGCCTTTGATAGAAGGGGATGGGGAGAAACCTGGTAGATTTCAGAATGAAACTCACCAGGCTCATCTTTCTAAGAAGCCAGGCAAGGGGGCTGCCTTCCTCCAAAGGTTCTGGAGTGGCTTTTGTGGACTTCCCTGGTGGTCCAGTGGCTAAGACTCTGCATTCCCAGTGCAGGAGGCCCGGGTTTGATCCCTGGTCAGGGAACTAGGTCCCACACGCTGCAACTAAGAGTTCACATGCCTCAGCTAGAGGTCCGGCGTGCTGCAGTGAAGATCAAAGATCCCTCCTGCTGCAACCAAGACCCGGCACAGCGAAACAGACAGACAAATGGAAGGATGGCTTTTGCTTCCCCAGGATTTCATCAACCTCCCTATCTCCCCACCCATGTCTAAAGTCATCCTTTAAAGTGGTGGGATTATTCGTAATGTGGGCAATTGATGATTTCTCAGTCTCATGGAAAGTATGAATAAAGCGCCTTCAGAAGCCTGGCTGTTTTCACTGATTTGGAATCCTCTGCAGAGTAACAATCTTGCTGTGCAAAGGCAGCCCGAGTTGAAGAGCTTCCTTTTGGAAGATTTGTACCCTGGAGCCCTCTGTATAGAACATTTGCAGGAGACATAGGAAAATACCTTGGGCCGTTCTTTCCAGGCCCGCTGCCTCTGCCCCCAGCCCTCAATCTCATCCTATCCTTTCCCCAACTCCTCTTGAGCCTCTGGAAGGAGGAGTACCACTTCTGTCCCTGACCTGTGGGAAGGGGGTCTGGTGGGCATTGGGCAGCAGCTACTCTCATTCCTCTGATTGGAGCACTGGGGTCTTCATGGGAGGGGGAGGTGCGGGCCTCTCGCCCTGCTCACTGGCCGGGCCTATGGACACTGGCATTCAGAAGGGCCCTCTGAGGGCTGGATGGCTTTTGGAGCTTCAGCAAGGTCTGGGGCATCTCTGTGCACTGCTCCCCAGATCAGACATCTTCATGACAAGAGGGGGTACAGCTCTAAGAGGCTCCAACCCAGTTTGGTGCTTCGAGCTCTGGGTGGGGGTGGAGTCAGCCTAGTGAAGATCCCCTAGTGAAGATCTGAGGATGGAAGGAAGCAGCATTTCCATGGAAATGGGACCCTCGTGGTGGTGGGAGACCCACTGTGGGTCTGGCAGAGGCCCCTTCTGATGGAGAAGGCATGGCTCTTCATGGGGGAGGAGAGGGTATCTTGGCTATACCCTGGTGTCACAGACAGGAGCAACTGGCGACCTGGGCCTGAGAGCTGCGGGGTAGCCCCCCTCTTCATTGCTTCACGGTGACTCGAGTGGGCAGGGCAAGCGGAAGAAGGGGCCACCTGGCTCTTCGGGGGTCTGAGCAACAGACGAACACAATCGGCAGGATGTCTTGGGTTTGAACCATGAGTTGATAGAGTCCCCAGTCAGACTTCCCTGACAGTCCAGGGGTTAAGACTGTGCTTCCAATGCAAGGGGCGCAGGTTTGATCTCTGGTCGGGAAACTAAGACCCCGCACATGCTGCACAGCATGGCCAGAAAAAAGAAAAAAGTTTCTCCAGTCGAGCGCCTTTGCCCCAGGGACTGGCACCCTGCATGGTCGTGGCAGAACCAGGATTGGAACTTGGGTCCCCTTTCTCTTGGGTTAGTGTCTTAGCCCTTCCCATGACAGGTTGAACTTGACGAAGAACTTCTTGCCTCTGATTGTTGTCACAAACACAGAGGAAGCTTGGAGTTGGCCTGGGGAGAGCTCTCCGGCTGCTCACTCGCCAAGGGCAGCCTGAGAGTTCCAGCTGAGCCCAGGCCTCCAGCCCGAGGACCCACCGGGTCTCAGTGGAGGTTTCCTGTGATTGAAAGGGCAGCCTGGGAACAGCAGGCCTCAGTGGAGAACCGAGGTCACGGTAGGAGGGGGCACCTGGTCCCAGCCCCCTGCTTAAGAATAGACATGGAGTCATTATCCAGCAAACAACCCTCCTCCTCCTGGAAGATGCGATTCCCCTCCGGTGCCTTCAGTCACCTCCCCTGAACGGGAACGGAAATTTGCAGCGGGCGTCAAACCCACGCAGGTGGGAGCTGACAGCACTGCCTCCCAGCCTGCCCCCGCCACTGCTCCCTGCGGAGCCTCTTTCCAGGTGCTCAGAGGCACCTGGGTTGGGGAGGGGGCTGCGCTTCATCCTCACCAACTCTGACCTGGATGGGGGAGAAGGCGGGGGCTCCAAGAGATGGGGAGGGTGTTGGGGTCCCCATCCTGGGCACTTTGGACCCTGGCCGCGCCACTCGCTCACCCTGAGATCTGAGCCTCAGGGTCGAACAGGACAGTGATGCTCTCATTTAACACAGGTGTGCGTGAGATGGCCTGTGCAATGCTTGGCCCCCGCTAAGCTCTTTGTCACGGTGATGAACCTCCTCTGTCCCTGGAAGGCCATCTTCTCCATATGCTGTATCATCTCACCCCCTGCAAACCCTGAGAAATAATTACCCACTGGACTAAGGCAGCATTAATCCAGTCATTCCTGCATCCTCAATATCCACCGGTTGGTGCTGGCTCAAAGGCCCAGGCTTCTCAAATGGTACCCCCTTCCCAAGACTGTGGGGAGAGGCTCTCTCACAAGGGGAGGGTGGCAGGGAGTGAGTCTTCTTGTCTCAGCTCCCCTCCTCCCATGGGCTGGTGGGCTTGGTTATGTCCCTGCTCCACTCTGCACCCCAACTTCTCCACCTGCCAAATGCAGGGAAGGTTGGTTGAGAGGATCCCAAATGGTCATCTTAGAGGCAAAACCAGTGGACTCTTTGAGTCATTCATAGGGGATCCCTGCAGTGACAGAGCAGAGGAATCCTTGACTCCCAAAGGTCAGGAAGGAGGGATCCAGGAAGTGATGGAGGTTGACTGCAGCTGGAGCCCACCTCTGTGGGCTTAATCTACTGGGTAATTGCCAGAAGGCCATGTGCCCCTCCCCATCAGGTGTGGTCCACGTGGCTGCGGGCACATCCTTCAGGGGACATTCAGCTCGAGTCTCCCACTCAATGCAATGCCACAGGAAAAAACACAGCTCAGGGGCCAGGGAGATCTGGCTTTAAATCCCGATTCTGCTACTTCCAGGCTGTGTAGCTTTGGACAAGTCTCTTCTCTTCTGCAGGGCTCATTTGCAATCTATATAGTGGGGCCAAAAGTGCCTTCCTCGCAGGGCTTTTTAAAGACTAAACACAGCCCCAGGTGTGGACAGAACCCCCTCCTCCTGCAGGCACTGCTGCTTCTCAGTGGGGGTTAATCCCCTCCTTTCTCCTTGGCCACTACCGCTTAGAGCCTGCACCCCGATCTCCAGGTGGCGGGGGTATGGGATGGCCACTTGGGTGGGGGTCACACTGTACCCATCTCCCCAGGCCCCATGCCCTCCCGCCCTGACCCTCTGACTCAGTGCCCCAGCCACCAGTACATGCCTGTCACGGTGCCCTTTCCAAGCAAACCCCGATGGTCAGATTCGGTGAAAAAGTCCTTTTGGGAAATCTCCATTTCTTGGTAGATGTTTATGCGGGGACACAATGAATGAGGCATCGACAGGGAGCCGAGTTCCAGGAAGCAGGCTGAGGAAGCGGGGGCTGTAGCTGCAGAACTGCTCAAGGAGAAGGACTGCAGATGGGTGGGGCTGCTTCAGGATGCCTGGTCCACCCCAGCTCCCCCTCCACTGTGGGGGTGACAGGTGAGGAGGACAAACCAGGCTTCAGAGCCAGGCTGCGCCGGCATAAATCCCAGCTCTGCTCCTCACGAGCTGTGTGGCCTTAGCAACTGAAGTGAAGCTCTCTGAACCTCAGTGTCCTCACTTGCAAGGTGGGGACCGCCACAGTCCTCTTGTTAGGGGAAGCACACTGACCAAAACCGCCCACCCTGGCCAGGCACCATAGTAACCATTTGCATGAGTTGTTTTATGACAGGAGATCCTGGTAAGGAATACGAAACTAATAAGCCACCACCAACCGGAAGAATTCAGGCAAGGTCGAAAGGGGACACCGCGTGTCCATCCACTTTCCAGAATCCCTCTCGCTAGCATCATCTTGGCTGAGCGATGCGTGCGCCACCAGGAAAGACTATGAATTAGAATGATTGGCCAAAGATAACCCAGAAACTAATCCCATCACCATAAAACCCGAGACTGCGAGCCACATGGCAGAGAAGTTCTCCTGGGTTCTCTTACCCTACTGCTCTCCACCCGGGTGCCCTTTCCCAATAAAATCTCTTGCTTTGTCAGCTCATGTGTCTCCTTGGACAATTCATTTCTGAGTGTCAGACAAGAGCCCAGTTTCGGGCCCTGGAAGGGGTCCCCCTTCCTGCAACACTCTGAGTGCACGGAGGTGCTGCTAACGAGGCAATGTGTGTGAATACTCCTAGCAGAGAGCCTGATTGACTGTGAGGGCTTAATAAATACTTGCTGATTCTATTGTGATGTATTTGTTGAACTCCAATTAAAGGCAGTTTACTGTGTTTGATGCTGAGAACTCAACAAGGAATAAGATCCAGTTCTTCCTCTTTAGAACCTCACGGTCTGTGAGCGGGGCCTCCCCTCCTTCCTCTTCCTCCTTCCCTTCCTGCTTCCCTGGGAGGCTGCAGGTGGGGCTGGGGAAGACCTGAAGAAACAAACTCAGGAGGGCTCAGGCTGGTGGCTGTTTAAAAGAGGATCTTCCCAGTTCCAGGGTTTTTAAGCTGGTGGTCCCCGGGTCCCTGATCTCCCGTCCTTGCCCTCTCTTCTCAGTTGAGTGCTGCCTCTTTCTAGGGCTGTGTACCAAACCCCTTCTGTCCTGAGCCCAGTTGAAAATGGGTGAAATTCTGGGTTCATGGGGAACCTGAATCTCACTCCCAGCACCTCTTGCCCCATTCCTTTCTGCCATCCTGAACCCTCACTTTATTCCCTCAACTGAGCAGAACTCAGGGTCAGGCTAAAAGATAAAAGATTTTTAAAAACAGGAGCAGGTCGGGCTGCCCAGGCAGTCTGAGTCAGGTTGGAGCTGAGATTGCACAGCACCTGGGGCGGTGGGCACTGCCCGGCCAGTCCTCTGGAAGGCTGGGGGAGGGGGCCGGCCGGCAGAATGACCCGGAGCCCCTCGCAGCCTTGAGCAAGTGGGTCCTCACTGGCCCTCTGCTTTGTTATCTGCAAAGCTTGGGGAGGGTGATCTTACTGGGCTCCCACTGGCTGAAACCTTTGCACCCCCATTTCCTGTTCACAGCAGTTCCAGCTCCACCAAACAGCTGAGTTCTCCTGGCTCTGAAGAAAGGGTCTGGGGAAACTGGGGTGACTCCCTCATACAGGGGTGCTAGGGTCTCTGTCTCCAAGAGCCAGAGAACAGGGTCTCCAAGGCTCCTGCATACCTGAGCCCTGACCTGAAATCCGGGGTGTGAGTGTGCTGCCGTGTACCTCGATTTTCTTGGAATAGAAAGATGAGATGGCTTTGTGATGTGGGCGCTGCCCACCGTCCTGGCATTCTCTTGGGAGACACAGCGCTTGTTCCGGTGGCCTGTGTTGCTTGGACTGTCTGGGAGGCTCCCTATGGGAAAGGCCGTGAGAGCTACCAGGAGACCCAGGAGGAGCTGACCAAGTGCTCCAGGCACTACGCTCGGCCGGTTCTTCTAGCCACATCCTGGTCCCCGTGGGATGAGGGCTGCAGGGGGAAGCCGGCAGGGCCACGAGCCCCCAATGGTGCCCTGGGAAGAGGGCAGATCTGCTGGCCCTTCCTCTCTTTCTGTGACCCAGGGACCCTCCTGACACCCCTCTGCCTTCACCCTCACCCTCTCCAGGCGTCCTTCTGCCCCTGTCTGCTAGAGACTCTCCGGGGCTCTCCTTGTCCTCAGAATGACATTCAAACCCTCACACGACATTTGAGGCGGTTCACCATCCTCCCCCTGCCCATCTTTCCAGCCTTGGTCTCTCTGGTCCCCCTTTCCCAGTCCCCCACTCCAACCGCACCACCATTCCGCAAATGTAACTTGCTGCTTCCTTCTTGCCTCTGTACCTTCGCATAAGCTGTTCCTGCCTGCAATGCCTTTTCTCCCTGGCCAGTGTCTCATTCAAACTTCGGCTCCGGTGTTACTGACTCAGGAAAAGCTCCACCGCCACCCCCCCTGCTCCCGCTGCCCCCAGGCTGCTTTGGCTTCTATCCAGCACGGGTCACAGTGTCACATTGTCCCTTCATGGGTTTCCACAACTCCTTAGTCTGTGAGGCCCACAAAGGGAGAATTACTATTTTTTATTAAATCTTTTGTTACCAGGGCCAAGAACAAAGCTTGGCAGAGTGTAAATGTCAACAAATAATTGTTGAGGGTCGATGGAAGGTGCAAGCTGTCTGAACTCCACTAGGATGGAGAGGAATTAGTAAGTAGCATGCTTATTGAGTGTTTAGGGGCTTCCCTGGTGGCTCAGATGGTAAAGAATCTGCCTGCAAGGCAGGAGACCCAGGTTCAATCCCTGGGTCAGGAAGATGCCCCCAGAGAAGGGAATGGCAATCCACTTCAGTGTTCTTGCCTAGACAATTCCATGGACAGAGGAGCCTGGTGGGCTACAGTCCATGGGGCCGCAAAGAGTCGAACACAACTGAAAGATTAATACTTTCATTTTCACTCCATTGAGTGCTTAATGTATGCCAGGCACTTTAATAACAAGAGTGGACATGTATGGTGTTTCTACTCTACAGAGTAGACATAGCTATTCCTCACAAGAACAAAGAGAGGCAGGTTCTTCTATTAGCCCTCTTTTGCACAGATGAAGAAACTGAGGCACAGGGAGAACCCAACATTTTTGAAAGTTTATTTTCCAGGTGAAGTTGTCTACTCCAGAGCCCAAACTTTTTTTTTTTTTTTTTTTAATTAATTAAGTAATTTGTCTGTGCCGGGTCTTAGCTGCAGCATATGGAATCTACTTCTTTGACCGGGGATCAAACCCAGGTCCCCTGCATGGGGAACACAGAGTCTTTAGCCACTGGGCCACCAGGGAGGTCCCTCCAGAGCCCAAACTCTTAACCTGGCTATCGGCTACCCTTCTCCAGAGTAGCAACTACAAGACCCATAGTGGTCCTGACGAATCTCTGTCATTGTCTCTTTAGGTAGCGAGCAAGGAGATGCTGGCTGGATTCCCCACTCCTGATGGAGGGCCATCTCTCTTGCCTGGTTCTCCTCTCTTTACTTCCCCCTAAGAAAGAGGGGAAGGGGCTGTCTCTGGTCGGACCCCGCCCATTCTCAGCGCTGTTTCCAGGCAACCTGTTTCCTGGGCAGTGCCCCCTGCTGCAATTGTGTTGCCATGGTGACTGCAGTGGGTACAGGTGCATCAAGATGGTGAAGGAAACAGCTGTACTTAACTGGCCCTGAGTCCCCCTCTAAGAGAGCCAGGGGTGTGCAGACAGGTCCCCTGACATGCAGCACTCACTGGGCATGAAGACAGGGTTATACCTCTGGTCGGAGAGTGGGGCAGAGACTGGGAAAGAGTAGGAGGGCAGGAGCAGGGCCCAGAGTCCAACTCACTTGAGAGTAAAACACTCCCCTTGAAATTTCTGGCTTCAGAATCCACAGCGTGGGAGCATTAGCTGCTAACCTTTGGCTGCTTCTTTTTAGAGCAACAAGGAATTGGGAATTTTGTATTCTTCAAGGGAGGCGTCATATTTTCTTTTCCTTTTTAATGTGAAAAATGTATTAAAAATACATGCTGCAAGAAAAATCACCTCCATCCCACTATGGAAAATTGCACAAAATAAAATTGCTCCCCTCATCATTAAGTTTTATCACTCAGAACTTTCACAAACTATGAAGAAAAAAAGAAAAAAGAAAGAAAAAGGGTGTGCTCAGTCATGTCTGTCTCTTTATGATCCCATGGTCCGCAGCCTGCTAGGCTCATCTGTCCATGGAATTTTCCAGGCAAGAATACTGGAGTGGGGAGCCATTTCCTACTCCAGGAGATCTTCCCGGCCCAGGGATTGAACTTGTGTCTCTTGTGTCTCCTGCATTGGCAGGTGGATTCTTTACCACTGAGCCACTTGGGAAATCCTACAAACTATTGAACCACTTACGAAATCTCCTCACTGATTTTTCTATGCTTATATAGATCTGTCTCTGTATATTCATACATGTAACAATATATTGTATTAAATTGGAATCATACTCTACAAATTAGTTTATGTCTTGCTTTTTAAAAAATGAATATTTGTAGCAACAAATGGGCTACAGCCTATTGATTTATTTAGTTTTGGCTGTGCTGTGTCTTTGTTATTTCATGCGGGCTTTCTCTAGTTGCTAGGGGTAGGGACTACTCTCCTGGGTCAGGAAGATCCGCTGGAGAAGGGATAGTCTGCTGCTGCTGCTAAGTCACTTCAGTCGTGTCCGACTCTGCGTGACCCCATAGACGTCAACCCACCAGGCTCTCCTGTCCCTGGGATTCTCCAGGCAAGAAAACTGGAGTGGGTTGCCATTTCCTTCTCCAATGCATGAAAGTGAAAAAGTGAAAGTGAAGTCGCTCAGTCGTGTCCGACTCTTAGCGACCCCATGGACTGCAGCCCACCAGGCTCCTCCATCCATGGGATTTTCCAGGCAAGAGTACTGGAGTGGGGTGCCATTGCCTTCTCCGAGGGATAGTCTACCCACTCGGTTATTCTTGGGCTTCCCTTGTGGCTCAGCTGGTAAAGAATCCACCTGCAATGCAGGAGACCAGGGTTAGATCCCTGGGTTGGGAGGATCCCCTGGGGAAGGGAAAGGCTGCCCACTCCGGTATTCTGGCCTGGAGAATTCCATGGACAGTGTGGTCCTTGGGGTTGCAAGGAGTTGGACATGACTAAGCGACTTTCACTTTCCACACATGGGCTTCTCATCGTGGGGGCCTCTCAGAATCTTCGCAGACCAGGGATCAAACCCATGTCCCCTGCACTGGCGATCAGATTTTTAACCACTGTACCACCAGGTAAGCCCCTACATCTTGCTTTTTAAACTCTGAGATATACACTGGAGATTTTCCATATCAGTAAGTATTGATCTATCTTATGTTGCTGAGAAGGGCAGAAGAAGAGGAGGCCTGAAGCGGGGGCAATCTTGAGAGGCTCTGCGGTGAGTGTGTGTGTGTGTGTGTGTCAGGGGGGAATCTCACCGACTTGCCTGAGAGGGGCAGGGAGGTGGTTACAAGCAAGACAGGAAAGCGGCACTTATCACTGCCATGCACGAGGTATGTTACTCCCATCATCTCTCATAGGATCTGCAAAGGAGGACTGATCCCCCCCATGTGTATCACAAATGCAGAAGGGAGGCCCCAGCTCCCAATGCCAGGACGTGGAGTGACTTGATCCCAGACTGGCATCCTGCAAGCCTGTTGGGTTTCCCCTCCTCTGTCCAGTCCCTGGCATGCAGGACGTGGGAACCCCCTCATCCTTTCTCCAGCCACAAACCCCTCTTCCTTTGTCCTCTCCATGGCAGTCGGAGCCAGGTGGAGCTCTGCCCTCCACCGAGCACTTTGGAATTCATAAAAATGGTAATTTATTGAACAAGCCTGCAGAGAAGGGAAGTAATGAAAACCATAATATAAATTACGAGGCCATTGGTGTTATACGGTTGGAGCTAATGCTGTTAGTCCCCAGAAGGATGCAGAGAGCCTCCCCTGACTCCACCCTCTTTGGCTGAGTGTCTGCTCTGGGAGCCCCAAGGAGTGAGAGGTCAGCTGAGTTAAGCTGAGGATCCCTGGGAGGGTGTGTGCCCACCCTAAGCCTCAGTTTCCTCATCAGTGCAGTGGAGTAAGAATAGCACCTGCCATACCCCGGGGTGCTCATCCAAGGACAGGGACTACACATGTCGGGCTGGACCTCTATTAGGGTGATTAACACAGCTGTATTTCCTCAACTGGAAGACGCCCCCGTTATCCTTCTAACATTTTCATTTTGCCATCATCAAGCATCCTACCGTAATGGATTAATAACATTATATAGTAACACAGGTCTCCTTTTGCTTCTGAAAAGCTGTTAACTTGGATTTCACTTAAAATCAATAGCACCTTAGGAGTGAAGAAGCCTCACATTATTATTGTTGTTATTTATTATCACTGGATGCTGCTACCTACTCCTCACCATAAAAAGGAAAAGAACTCCTGGAAAAGGGAGGAGAAGGAGGCTGTGGGGACTCACACCGCGTGACCCTGAGTGTGTGATTTATTGTCTAGAGTGGCCAATGGTCTATTTTTTTTTTTTTTTTTTTCCAAGATGGAGGCTGTGGGGCTCCATCAGTGATAAAGTGGGAAAGTCCTCGCAAATACCAGGCTGGTTGGTCATCTTGCTGTCATCTCTGGGCTCTGACCCATTTCCCTCATCCATGGAGGGTAACAGCCACAAGGAGGGCCTGCTGATTTGTCAGAGTCAGGCAGCTTCCTTCCATCAAGGGTCCCTTTGATGAGAGTCCTGGTACAGCCATGAAATCTCAACCCGAACAACCCAAAGGGTAGGGACCATTCGCATAAACCCCAGGCTTCTGCAGGCAGCTTGTCCTCTTGTTTTCCAACATGGACAAAGGAACTGGCCAGGATCCTTCCTTGTATTTGTGGGGTTTCCTTCTCCCCTCCAGGAGGCAAAAATCACATCTCAAGTTGCAGATCCAAAAGACAAGGCCCAGAGAAGGAGCTATTCTTTCCTGCAGAAGGCCCTGCCCTGGCCTTCCACTCTCTGGGAAGTGCAGGTAAAGATGGGGGTGGGGGGTGGTACCAGAGGAGACCTGGGGCTGCTCTCTGCTAATGGTCCTCCAAGTGGTCAGCTGGGACTTAAGCCCTTCTTTGACCTTTTCCTGTGTGACCTTGGGCCAATCACATACCCTCTCTGGGTCTTAAGTTTTCACATTTGTAAAATGAAGAATTTGGGTTAATAAAGTGGTTTTTAAACCTGTCTACAGATCTGAACTACTAAAAGTGGTGGCTAAATACAGATCCCTGGGCCCCACCCCAGCCGGACTTAGCATCTCTGGGAGATGGCTTAGGAATCTCTGTGTCAAACCAGCTTCCCACAAGTGCAGGGCTTGGCTTCAGAACAAGGGAGGTTTTGTCTCCGTTAAGTGACCTTTAGCTAGGTGACCTTGGGCAAGGCACTACTCAATCTCTCTGGATTTTAGTCTCCTCATCTATAAAAAACGGGGTACTCATTTCCTGGAAGGGCCAGTGAGAGGATTAAATCAATGATCACTGCAGAAAAACTCCCGTTTTCCTCCTTCTCCAACCGCACATCTCAAATGTCAGCCTGGTCCAGTCTTGGCCCTCCCTGTTTCCAACATCTCTGTCTCTAGAATCTGCAGAGTGAGTGACAGAAGCAGGGTGGGCGGGGCAGGGGCTTGCCGAGGAGGAGGTGGGGGAGGAGGAGGCAAGCAGGACAGAGAGGAGGAGGTGGAGGTGGAGAAGGAGGGTCCTCTAGGGACTGAAATTTATCCCTCCATTCTGGAATGTGCCTGTTAATCAACTTAATGGGCCTCAGGCTGAACAAGGGCCTTAGGAGGTAGAAAACGGAGAGACGACTACGGAGGCTGTGAGTGCAGCACGTGGGCAGGGTCCTGGTAGAGCTGGGCTGACCGGGAGGCCTGAGGAGGGTCCTTGTGGAAGCGTGGGTGCTGACTGATGGTCGAGAGTGTCATCATTTCCCTCCTAACCCCGTCTCCAGGCCACAGCCTGGCCCCTCTGGGATTTGGGAGGGGAAGTGAATTCCTCGAGGGAATTGGGAGCACCTGGCCATTAGCATCTGCTTTCTGACCCCTGACACAGCTTAGCAGCCTCTGAAATCCAGAGTGCTGGGCTGGAGGGAAGTCAGGGAAGCCCTCATAAGTGGGTCAAGGATCATGGTCACAGAGGTGGCCCTCAGTGGTGACTCTCAGACACCATCAATCACTGGGGGCTCCAGGAATCTCCTGGCAGACAGCCACATCGATTCTCAGCCTCGATTACTGGTGCCAGCTCCCTGAGCAGAGATGCTGCTGGCCTCCAGGGCACTAAGATGGGAAAGAGGACTGACAAGCTTCCCCCTACCTCTATCTCCTTTCTCCCTCTTGGAGCCACAGTCCATGGAAAGGAATTCCAGCACGGTGAGTCTCCTGGTTCCCCACTCACCTTCCTAGCAGGGTGACTTCTCAGAAGTTGTTTCATTCTGAGCCTCAGTCTTTCCATCTGTAAAGTGGGTGTCTTGACACCCACGCTCCCAGCGATGAGAGAGAACTGTGGAAAAAAAAAAATGGGTGAAGGGCCCAGCATAGGGCAGATGTACACCTTGGTGATAAGTGATCTGCCATCTCCCAGGTGGTGAGGGATTCTGTAAGGAGGCCAGAGTGGCGGGGGGAGGGGGTGCAATGTGGGCAGGGGTGGAAGAAAGAAGACGGAAGACGGAGCTCCCCCCCGGGTGGCTAGGCAGTGTCCCAGCTTCTGGGCCTGCACAGGGATGGCCCCGAGGGCCCTTCTCTCGTGTAGGAGCTGTAGGAGCCTCGGAGTGCAATGGAGATGGTAATTTGTATGTGTTTTACATGGGTTTTGCATATGACAAGATGCCTCAGAGTCTGTTCTCAGGCAGCCTTGGAGCAAGCTGGGAGCTTCCTCAGCCCAATCTGTTGTGTCACAGCTTGAAGGGGACCTGGGTCGGTCCCTTTGGGGAACGAAGGCCAAAAGGGCCAGGGTATTTCCCCAAAGCCACACAGTGGATGAAGGGCAAAGTGAGAACAAGAATTGGGTCTCTGGTTCCTAGTCCTGTAGACATTTTCTATTACATGCTGATGATGGTGATGGCTTTGATGGTGATATTGAGGTGATAGTGATGATGAAAATAGATAAATAAACACCTGGACACTTACCAAGAAGTTGCCTATTCAGGGCTCAGCTCTAAGTCCTTATATACATAACTCATTCAGCCCTCACACCAACTCGATGGGTTAGGTGTCACAATTTTTCCTGTTTCACTCTTAAGGGTTTCGAAAAACCAAGAGGTTTAGTGACTTTCCCAAAGCCGTAGAGCTGGATGGGGCAGAGCTGGGGTTCAGAACTAGGCAACGTGGTCCGGGGGGCATGATCTTGTGCACCATACCTGCACTGCAAATTCACAGTGGAGCAAGCTGAGGGGAACTCCTTGCCCCGGGGCCTGGGCCTGGCCCCCACTTTTCAAGCTCCCCACCTCCAGCTCCCCCAGTACTGACCCCTTGTTGGGGGTCAGAGGGGCAGGGTCCAGAGAGGATTAAATGTTGATTGCCCTGAGAACATTCTTTGTCTCCCAGGTGTCAAGCCTGGAGCAGCCGGGGAGACAACTGCAGCAGGAGTCCCATTTGTTAATCTCGCGTTCGTTAATTTATTTTATTTTCCATCCTCAGAATTAGGACGAGCTTCTTGAACTCAATATGCAAATGCATGCAAAGCAAGATGAACAGGCATCTTTAAAGCCCTGACACATTTTTTTACCTCCTTGCGTTAGTGGAATTGCAGTCAGTGGGTGGAGAGGTGGCAGCGTGCGGATGCGGGAGAAGGGGTCCTAAGTCACTTTCCAAACCAAGTTCCTGTCCCCTGGCTCATCTGTCCCTTCCAGAGGCCCTCAGCGGTGGGTGCTAACATTCCCATTTTACTTTGAAAGCCCACCAGCGTCCTCTGTCCATGGAATTCTCCAGATGAGAATACTGGGGTAGCTTGCCATTCCCTTTTCCAGGGGATATTCCCAACTCAGATTGATCCTGGGTTTCCTGCATTGCAGGCAGATCCTCTACCAGCTGAGCCTCCAGGGAAGCCCCACTTCCAAAGCCATTGAGTCTCAAAGGTGTGAAGTGACATGCTCAAGATTACACAGGAAGGAAAGGGTGAAGCTAAGCTTGGCTCTTTTGCTTCCAAATCCCATTTTCTTTTCTCTGCCTGCACGGGTGCCTCTTCTGCCTACGGCCTTACTGCCAACTTCATTCCTGGCCCTTGTGTGATGGGGGATAGCCGCTCTGGTGGCCTAGCGGGGGCCGTGCGGGGCCAGTGGCCCTCGGCAAGGTGGCCTGTGGGGAAGGACTTTTTGAGGCCCTCATCACCATGGCCACGTCTGCCCCACTCCTGCCTGTGGTTGGCCTTCCCTCAACCAGGAGATGGAGGGAGGCTCCCCCTCTGGCCCTCTCCCCCATCTCCTGTCCCCCCGCGGGGCCCAGTGGAGCGAGTTATTGCACGCCAGGTGTTGAGCGATCTCTCAGATCAGAGGCCTTGGCCTAATTGCTAGAAAAGCCTTCCTGGCTCCCCAGGAAGCAAAACCTGACAGATTTCCCAGCAGCAGTCATGTTGCTGGAGGGGGAAAGAGAGAGGGGATGACAAAGATAAGTGAGGCAGAGATAGGAGAGAGAGAATCAGGGAGACAGAGAGAGAAAGAGAGGCAGAGACAGAGAGGCAGAGAGAGACAGAGAGGCAGAGAGAGAGTGAGAGACAGAGACAGAGAGACAGAGACAGAGAGAGGCAGAGAGAGAGAGAGAAGCAGAGAGATACAGGGAGAGAGGCAGAGACAGAGAGGCAGAGAGAGAGACAGAGAGAAGCAGAGAGATACAGAGAGACAGAGATGGAGAGACACAGGGACAGAGAGACACAGAGAGAAGTTAGTAACATAGCAATAAGACTTCCAGCCTCTACAAAGGAAGACTCTCTTTCCTCCCGACCTCTCTGCCCTCTGCCCCTCCATTCTCTCCCCGTCAGTCTACCATGAACCCCTGGTTCCAGGCCAGAATACTAGAGTGGGAAACTGTTCCCTTCCCCAGGGGATCTTCCCAACCCAGGGATCGAACCTGTGTCTCCTGCATTGCAGGTGAATTCTTTACCAGCTGAGCCACAGGGGAAGCCCAGGAATCCTGGAGTGGGTAGACTATCTCTTCCCCAGGTCATCTTCCCAACCCAGGAATCGAACCGGGGTCTCTTGCATTGCAGGAGGATTTTTCACCAGCTGAGCTACCAGGGAAGCCCTCTTGAAGGATAGAGCATTAGAAAGATTTAGGAGCAGGGGTGGGACAGAGAGCTTCCGGGGAGGGGATGGAAATACAGAGGAAAAGGCACAGGCTTCCTGGGGAGAGCATCAGGAAAGCATCAGGAAATGCACCCCCCCCTTTTTTTTTTTTACTTTTTGGCCGCACCGTGCAACTTGTGGGATCCTAGTTACCTGACCAGGACTGCACCCTGGCCCTCAGCAATGAGAGCTCAGAGTCCCAACCACTGGACTGTCTGGGGATTCCCAGCATCAGGGAATCTGAAGAGACTTTTGGACACAAATTCATAAACAGGGGAAGGGGCGGGGCAATGTTTCTGTATTCTCTAGACCAATCCCCAATGGGACTCTGAGGTTGGAAAGTCATCCTGGCCGTATCCTTCTTCCCTGATTGGGGGGCCGCACCCCACCCTTGTCTCATGACCCGCCTATGTCCTTAGAGATCCGTGTAGCCAGGAGGCCAGGGACCAGCACAGGGGTCCCGTAGACACACCTCGGCTGCCTCCCTGGGCGTCTCACACCCAGTCCCTGTACCCTTGGAGCGTGCTGGAGGCTGCAGCCTGTTGCTCAGGGAATTCCTCCCTGGCAGAAAGCTCGGCTGCAGCCTGGTGTTGAGGGAGAGGTACCCACCATCTGTTCTGTGAAGAAACAGACACCATTGGCTCAGCCAAGTCAAACAGCTTGGATAAATACAAGTTCACCTGGAATCACCGACAACCAGCTTCTCAGTGACCATCCAGGATCCTAGGCAGAGGGACCACCCAGCCCCACCCAGGGCAGAAGCTTGCCCACTCCCCCCAGGGCACCTGGTTGCCCACCCCCATGATGCTTTCTTTCCACCCCTTTCCCCTTCATTAAGTTATTCTCCACCTCAGGTTTTATTGGGAAAGAGTGGGAGGGAATTTGAAAAATAAACATTTTAATGAGAAATCAATAAATAAGGGAGCAGGCCACTCTTTTCCCCTTTAATTTTTTAAAGGAAAAATTAATTTTCCCTTTGCCTAAGTACCTGTCACCTTAAATTAATGTCTCCAAGAGCGAAAATGACGGAGAAGTTGGGTCATTAGGCAAATTTTAATTAGAGGCTCAGATGTCCTTTACTAATAAGATGTTACATATATTTCATTCTGTTCTTGCCTCCTGACTGCCAGGACATCTTTGCAACACAACCGAGGCCCCTGGGGGACCAAGGAGATGGGACCTTAGGGAGATGGGGTTGGGGCAGGGAGGGGAAAGGAGGGTGGTTTTTTTCCTCATGGAGGGGGCTGGGCAAGGGAAGCGAATTGTGGAGAGACACATTTCTGCATTTTTCCAGGTAGAGGGTTCACTCTAGGGCCCAGCCCAGCTTCCTCTCTTTCTGTGAGTATGTGTTTGTGTGTGTGTGTGAGAGAGAGAGTGTGATCTTTTGTGCAAAGGGTCAGTGCATCAGAGATAGCAGAGCAATTAAGAGGTTGGTTCTGGGGATTTCCCTGGTGATCCAGTGGCTAAGACTCTGCAGTCCCAATGAAGGGGGTGTGTAGGTTCAATCCCTGGTCAGGGAACTACATGCTGATCCTACATGCTGTAACTAAGAGTTCACATGCCGCAATTAAGACCCAGGACAGCAAAATGAGTAAATAAATAAAGTGTGTGTGTGTGTGTGTGTGTGTGTGTGTGTGTGCACATGCTCAGTCACTCAGTCATGTCCGGCTCTTTGTAACCCCATGGACTGTAGCCCCCCAAGCTCCTCTGCCCGTGGGAGTTCCCGGGCAAGAAGACTGAAGTGGGTTGCCATTTCCTGCTCCAGAGGATCTTAACTTAGGGATCAAAACGGCATGTCCTACATCTCCTGCATTGCAGGTGGATTCGTTCCTGCTAGAAAAATGCACAGGGTCTGAGAATAGGGCTGAGAGGGAACTCATACATATTAAGCGCCTGCTGTGTGCAGGCATCATGCGCAGCACTTTAAATAGCTGATCCATCAATTCTTTAATGGCTGTAGAGATGCCATCATTATCACCTTTTATAGATGGGAACATCGAGGTTAGGTAATTTACCTGAGGTCACATAGCTAAGTAAGCTAACATTCCATCTAGGTCTGTGTGGTTTTCATTCCTTCCTTTGCAGATAAGCAGGTGGGCTAGTGGCAGGGCCCAGGAGGGTGTCAGAAAGTCCTGAGGCCCCTGCGGGAGGGAGCACCGATGGCTCAGAGGTCTCAGTGCTCTGAGCAGCTATGTGTCTTCAGATGAGGCCCTGCACCTCTCTGGGCATCCATCTCCCCCTGTTGCACTGCATCAAATGAGCTCTGGTGGCTTCTCACGAGACCGGGTTTGGAGGACTCCCTGGAGAAGAGACATACTGCCAAGAATTGAGGGGCTAGGGTGGGGGCAGAGCTGAGTTGAAGCTGTCACTCTCCTTGACTCATAGGCCCCAAGTTCATCTTTGGGGCATGAGGTACAAGCCGAGGTCAGAGTCATTGTTGGGGCCATTACTCACCACGGCAACCCCTTAGCTGTCGCAGTCTCACTGGACCCAGCTTCCTGTGGAAAGGAAGGGAAATTGTACTCATTTTCCAGGAACAAGAGGCCAGCTTGCTGACCTTGCTGGCTTCCTCCCACCTTGTTCTGATCCCTGCCTCTGCTTGGTTGTATTAGAACTTCTGCTGTCCCTCAGAGATGGGTAGAAAGACAAAACAGAGTGAAGTAGGGAGGCAGAGAGTTCAGAAGGGATTTAAGAAGCCTCCTTCCCCCACTTACTCTGGTGGAGGGAGTTTGGAGCACTCCGATGGTGGCAGGAAAAGAAAGGGCAGCTGTCCTGTAGGCTGGTGGGGAGAACAGATTTCTGATGGGCTTGAGAAGGAGTGGGGGGCAGACTGTTGGTGCAGAGGAAATCCAGACTGGGGAAAGAGGACTCACTTCTTTGATCAGCTGTTGTATATTAAGCTCTTCCACACATGCCATCTCGTTAAATCTGCACAATCTCCATCATCCCCAAGGAAACAGGCTCAGAGAGGTTAAGTGATTAGCCCAGGAGCACAGCAGGTCAGGTGGCAGAGTCAGGGTTTAGACACCAGCCCTGTCTGACTCCAGAGCCTTTTCTACTTTACCACGGTGACTCTCTGTGGCTCAAGAGTTGGAAGTTCTGAGTTTCAGAGATGTACGTCAATGCTAAATTCCCAGATGAATTTCTCTGGGCCTCTATTTGTCCATCTGTAAAATGAGAAGATTCAGTTAGATGATCCAAAGTCCCTTTTAGTGCTGTCTTTCTGCACTGAAGAAGTGAGAGTCTGGGGGCTCCCTCCCCAGCCTGAAGTTGAGAACCAAGAATAGCTTGGAGGGTTATCCAGGCATCTGGACTGACCTTTGTCATTAGTGAATTGGAGTGGAGTCTTCATGCTGTGCAGGACCTCATCATTACCACCTTCAGACAACAAGTCCTTTGGCTACTGGTTCTAGCTCTGCAGGTATATGTCTGCCACCAAGAAGGGATCAAGGAGACAGCCCAGTCTCAGGGCTCCAGTGCGCAAGGAAGCCTAAATAAATTTCTCGGTGGCACAATAACTCCTCTTTCTTTGACCCCTTCCTCCAAGCCACAGAACCCAATTAGCAGCTTAGCACCAAAGTTCCCAGATGCATCCCAGATGCTTTCCTGCCATTGGATGCACTGAATAATGAAGATGTTTCTGGGTCTGGGATGTGGAGAACAGGAGGTAGGCTGCAAACCTGTAAAAATGTAGCGAGAGACATCTCAGACTCCTGGGTGCTGCACTTCCCTTCATTCTTTTAGGAAGGTGTCTGGTTCCCGAAAAGACTCTTGGCCCGAGTATAATTTTCTTATAATTATTCCATTTCTTGGGGCTTACCCTAGCATCCTATGTATTGAGGAGCAAGAGGAAGAGACCAGGCTCTGCCTGCTGGGGTCCTGTGGGAATATGAGCTCAATGAGAGAGGCATAACTCCTAGTGGGAAGATGTACCCAGCCCAAAGAGACATTGTGGCTGCCTCCCAGAGGGAATGCTTGGGCCAGTGAGGAAGACAGTCTGCTTGCCTTAGTGAAAGCTGGTCTAAAGAAGTTAAGGGGGCTGGAAGGGGAAAATATAAAGTTCAAGTGCAAAAAGATGACTGATGAGTATTCAACTTGATGCTGGGGTAAAGAGGAAGGTCTCTGCCCTCAGGTGGACTTTTCTCTTGATGGGAGATGAGTCACCCACAGGGAACCCAATAATATTGAATTGGGTGTGTGTGTGTGTGTGTGTGTGTGTGCAATTTCATGCCCAGGACAAGAACTCTTACTTTCTAAATTTGTTTGACAGAGACTATCACAAAGAAACCTTGAGAAAAGGATTCTCTTGTCCTTTTCCTTGTCATTTGGAGCAGAAAAGCTCAAATTGGGAACAGACATAGAAACATCATCTACCTCTAGCAAGTTGAAGTTGTTGGAATTTGTATTTGTTGAGTTTGAAAAAAAGGTCTGGGAGTCATAAGAGCACACTTGGTCACTGTATGGCTTCAGAAGAGTCCTTCCTCCTCTCTGGGCCTCAGCTTTCCCATCTGTAAAATGCTTAATTAAATTTAGAAAATCTCTCAGGTCTCTGCTAGCTCTTGACATTCTTGTTTTTGTTCTTGTTGTTCTTCTGTGAGTCTTCTCAACCAACTCCCCCTTGGGAACAGGTTCCATGGTTCATGAAGGTCCATGGTTTTGAAGACCTTGGGGCCAATGAGAATTGCATATCTGAGCCCATCAGTCATAATGTTGCCCGTTTGTCAGCCGTCGAGTTTTGTGCCCACCTGTGAAAGCAGTGGCCACAAGATTGGAAAAGGTCAGTTTTCATCCCAATCCCAAAGAAAGGCAATGCCAAAGAATGCTCAAACTACTGCACAATTGCACTCATCTCACACGCTAGTAAAGTAATGCTCAAAATTCTCCAAGCCAGGCTTCAGCAATATGTGAACCGTGAACTTCTGATGTTCAAGCTGGTTTTAGAAAAGGCAGAGGAACTGGAGATCAAATTGCCAACATCCACTGGATCATGGAAAAAGCAAGAGAGTTCCAGAAAAACATCTATTTCCGCTTTATTGACTATGCCAAAGCCTTTGACTGTGTAGATCACAATAAACTGTGGAAAATTCTGAAAGAGATGGGAATACTAGACCACCTGATCTGCCTCTTGAGAAATTTGTATGTAGGTCAGGAAGCAACAGTTAGAACTGGACATGGAACAACAGACTGGTTCCAAATAGGAAAGGGAGTACATCAAGGCTGTATATTGTCACCCTGTTTATTTAACTTATATGCAGAGTACATCATGAGAAATGCTGGACTGGAAGAAACACAAGTTGGAATCAAGATTGCTGGGAGAAATATCAATAACCTCAGATATGCAGATGACACCACCCTTATGGCAGAAAGTGAAGAGGAACTCAAAAGCCTCTTGATGAAAGTGAAAGTGGAGAGTGAAAAGGTAGGCTTAAAGCTCAACATTCAGAAAACAAAGATCATGGCATCTGGTCCCATCACTACATGGGAAATAGATGGGGAAACAGTGGAGCAGACTTTATTTTTCTGGGCTCCAAAATCAGTGCAGATGGTGACTGCAGCCATGAAATTAAAAGACGCTTACTCCTTGGAAGGAAAGTTATGACCAACCTAGATAGCATATTCAAAAGCAGAGACATTACTTTGCCAACAAAGGTTCGCCTAGTCAAGGCTATGGTCTTTCCTGTGGTCATGTATGGATGTGAGAGCTGGACTGTGAAGAAGGCTGAGCGCCCAAAGAATTGATGCTTTTGAACTGTGGTGTTGGAGAAGACTGTTGAGAGTCCCTTGGACTGCAAGGAGATCCAACCAGTCCATTCTAAAGGAGATCAGCCCTGGGATTTCTTTGGAAGGAATGATGCTAAAGCTGAAACTCCAGTATTTTGGCCACCTCATGCGAAGAGTTGACTCATTGGAGAAGACTCTGATGCTGGGAGGGATTGGGGGCAGGAGGAGAAGGGGACGACAGAGGATGAGATGGCTGGATGGCATCACTGACTCGATGGATGTGAGTCTGAGTGACCTCTGGGAGTTGGTGATGGACAGGGAGGCCTGGCATGCTGCGATTCATGGGGTCGCAAAGAGTCAGACACAACTGAGCAACTGATCTGATCTGTGAAAGGAACTATAAGCAGATCTAAGGGTGACAGGTGTCAAAGCACAGGGTTCAAGCCCTGCTTACAAGCAGCTTGTGTAACCCTCAGTATGCCTGTAACAAAATCAAGGCTGAAGAAGTTTCAGTTCAGTTCAGTCACTCAGTCGTGTCCAACTCTCTGTGACCCCATGAACTGCAGCACACCAGGCCTCCCTGTCCATCACCAACTCTCGGAGTTCACTCAAAATCATGTCCATCGAGTCGGTGATTCCATCTAGCCATCTCATCCTTTGTCATCCCCTTTTCTTCCTGCCCCCAATCCTTCCCAGCATCAAAGTCTTTTCCAATGAGTCTTCGCATGAGGTGGCCAAAGTATTGGAGTTTCAGCTTTAGCATCAGTCCTTCTAAAGAACACCCAGGACTGATTTCCTTTAGAATGGACTGGTTGGATCTCCTTGCAGTCCAAGGGACTCTTGAGAGTGTTTTCCAACACCACAGTTCAAAAGCATCAATTCTTCAGCGCTCAGCTTTCTTTACAGTCCAACTCTCACATCCATACATGACCACTGGAAAAACCATAGCCTTGACTAGATGGACCTTTGTTGGCAAAGTAATGTCTCTGTTTTTTAATATGCTATCTAGATTGGTCATAACTTTTCTTCCAAGCAGTAAGCATCTTTTAATTTCATGGCTTCAGTCACCATCTGCGGTGATTTTGGAGCCCAAAAATAAAGTCTGACACTGTTTCCACTATTTCCCCATCTATTTCCCATGACGTGATGGGACCAGATGCCATGATCTTCGTTTTCTGAATGTTGAGCTTTAAGCCAACTTTTTCACTCTCCACTTTCACTTTGATCAAGAGGCTTTTTAGTTCTCTTTACTTTCTGCCATAAGGGTGGAGTCATCTGCATATTCGAGGTTATTGATATTTCTCCCGGCTTAGAGGACATCTATTCCAACTCTCTTACTTTATAGTGATGTCCACCACCTGGTTTCATTGGTGGTGGTTGTTTAGTCACCAAGTCATGTCCAACTCTTCATGACCCCATGGACTGTAGCATGGCAGGCTTCCCTGTCCCTCACCATCTCCCAGAGTTTGCTCAAGTTCATATCCATGTTGCATTGATTAAAACTTCTATTAATGCTTATTTCCCCAAATACTCCCATCTTTATGGAGGAAGGGTTCATGGAGAAGAACTATAGGGACATGGAACAGAAAAGGAACAGATTATTTACTTAAATGGCTCTTTCTTCTCCCCCACTAGATGAGTGTGAGTGATTCATTCCATGATATGACAATGATTCTTTTACCAATATCTAATATCCATGACTTTATGACCCCCCCAAAGTCTTATGAATATTAGAACTGGTCTCAAAAATCCCACTTTCCTCTCTGGTCCTATCTTTAGAGTAGGGTAAGGATTTGAGTTTCAGTAATCTGAAATCAAAGGACCTTTGCCTTTTTGGGTTTCTGTGCAGATGGTCAAAGTCTCAGTGTGTATCTAAGAAGAGTGAAGCACAGAAGGGAGGACAGAAGAGACTCACCCTCCATTCACCAAGTCCTCATCATGCTTTGGGTGTTTTACACTTATGATTTCATTGCATCCACATGAGAATCCTGTGACAAACGATGCTGTTATCATACATTTTACAGATGTGGAAGCAGAAATCTGGAGAGATTAAATATCTGGCCCACACTCACCATTTAGCAAGTGACAGATTATTTTTTTCAGTTCAGAACTCATTTCTTCCACTCCAAAATGAATGACAGGTCCACAGGTAAGAAGAGAATGGACCTAAAAGATTCCCCCTAGAGAGTCCTATCAAACCACCTCTCATTTCCCATCCTTAGCCCTGTCTTGGCTGTAGCAGGTAAAATAGCAGATTTCCTCATACAGCGAGTCCATCTTTCTCCCTTCTCTGGAGAGTGGAGCTGAGATGGGGCTTCTTCCTCTTTATCCTTGCCCTCCAACTATGCCTCTTGGGAGAGTTTTTTTCATCACACTAAGTGGCTTTTCAGATTTTGAAATGTTCAAACAACCCACTCTGCTCCACAAAGGCTGTTTGGTGGCTCCCTAGACTACTAAATCTTCAGGTGGAGAGGTGTCCTGCTGGGACCAACTTTGCTCACCCAATAGCTCCTGCTGATGCCATTCATTCTCTCTCCACTTCTCACCTCTACATCATGAGTAAGGACTGTGTGAGGGGAAATGATGTATTATGGGGAGGAGTCCTCAATGTAGTATTCAAAAGAAAACTCCTGGAAATGTTGTGTGATAGAATTGTCAACATTACTTGAAACCAATGGCATCAACTGTGAGACACAGGTTACAATTCTGTGTATTCTACAGCAGTGTAAAAACTGCTAAAATGTCATGAAGAGAGGAAATAAAAGCAAAGGAAGATTGGACAGGAGTCACTGGAATCCTGGGATTAGGGAGAAACAGTGAGAACCAAGTGTTACAAACACGAGTCAGCACCACGGACAGAGACAGAGCTTGTTACCTGCCGTCCTCCAGTTTCTCTTTGTTCAATGGTGCTGTGCCTATGGCTAGGGTCAGGTCTTCCAGCTGGCAGGTCTTCTTCTCTTGACCTGTTTATCTGTCCCTGCCCTCCCTTTGCCTTAACCTGGGTATCTCCTGGGGCCATGAACAACTGGCACTGCCCTGGCACACTTACAGGACAAACCTATTACTTTTGAAGCCCAGGCCTCCAACACAGAGGGCATCTGGGCTGCTCAGGCCTCCTCCCCACAGGGTAGGTGACCTTCTTCTTTGATGGAGGAGCAGGTGGGTTGGTTTGGCTCTAGTGAGAAATTTTGCTGTGACAGGTGGCCTAGAGTGATTGGGCAGGAACCTTCTCCCTTCCCCCACATCCAGGAAACTCTGGCTTCAGGGTAGGAGGAGAAAATTAAAACGAAGGTTTAGTATGGAATTAGGGCCATAAAACCACAGGCTACAGGAACGCAACAGCTACAACCATAAACCTAGAGCCCATTCAATCATAGAATAGGTGCTTTTACACATTAAGTAGGAACATTTATGTACAGGTAACAGAGAATAACTCCTGATCTTCTGTTTGTAGCAATAACTGGACTTTTATGGAGTTTTTGTGACTGTTTAATTATGGTGAATGACAAAGAGGTCTGGAATGGGGAAGGTCAGGGCACATAAAACTGTGGCTAAGGTTGAATTTCATGACCAAGGAAACAAAATGTGGTCAAAGTCAATTTGTCCATGTTTCTGCCTCCAGGAAGGATGTCCAGGTCAGATCGGTGGTGCTCACTTTAGAATTTAGGAAGCAGGATACTTTGAACTAGGCTTTGGGGTTTCCTTCCCCATCCCCACCCCAATCTTGGTTCAGTGGGTCATGGTCACTGTCAGCATCAGGAACTTAACTCTGGGTTGGTCTTTGATCTTAGGCTCTTCTCTTCCTCTCTGCTTTAATCTTTACACTTTAAAGGTCTCCCATAATCTGCCCAGGTCATAGGGTAGAGGTGTATTTATGGGGTAAGGCTCCTACTGTTTCCTACGTTCTAAAAAAGGCAAAGAGGTGCAGTTGATTGTTATTCAGAAATAATTCTAACAGCTAATGACACTTTCTAATCTCTAACAAATGTTCACTCAAAAATTCAGCTACTATGGTATGCCAGGATCTGGACATAAAGGTTATAAAGTGAATTCCTTTCTTTAAACAGTTCCCAGTCTGGTATGGGAGTTGTAAAGGTAACTTCATACTCTGTGATGTGTCCCACTTGGGTGTACTCAAAGTCCTGTAGTATGAACAGGCTGGAAAGTATTGTCAGCTTTTGTAGAGAAGGCACTTGGATCTCGGAGAGATTGTCTTAGGTGGTAGAACTGGGGCCAGAAATCAGATCTCCTGACTCTAAAGCAGGACCATTTGCCTTTACCACACTTGAAGTTCTAACTCAACCTAACTGGAATTCTTATTGCTGCACATGACTCTCTTTTCTCCTTTCTTGGTCTTTGAGAGGATCCTCAAGTGTAGATCCCCACATGCCTTGACATTACCTGGGTTTAGCCCATATTTCCTGAGTAATAGTGATAGCTGTCATTAAATGACATGTATTAAATACCAGTTGCAAGTACTGTTCTAAATGCTTCACACATATTAACTCATAAGCTCTCTGAGGTTGGTACTATTATTATCTTCATTTTACAGATGGGGAAATTGAGGCACAGGGATGATTACTGACTTAACCAAAGTCCCATGGCTGGCAAATTGCAGACCAGGCAGCCTGTTCCAAAGTCTATACTCTAACCATTATCCCACAGTCTTTCCAATGGAAAGAACACTGGAGATTTAGGTTCAAGCTCTCATCTGTATTTACTTGCAATGTGACTTTGGATGAATCATTTAATTCCCCTGGGACTCAGTTTCCTTCATTGGTAAGTAATAACAGTAACTCACATTTCTACGGTACTTTGCAATTTATAAAGAACTTTGTCAGGGACCAACTCATTTGATCCTCATGCGTGTCAGTGAAGAAGATGACAATCTTGATTTTACGCATGAGAAAACTCAGGACTCCAGGGTCTAGCCAAGGTCATATAGCTAGTATGTATTGGAATAAGACTTGGAGCCCAGGCCTTGGTGGTTTCCTTGACTTGGAATATGTGGGTTTAGGACCAAATGTGCTCTAAGCATCCTGCAATCCCAGATCTTCTCTGGGCTGGGAAACCAAGAATCTGGGTTGGTCTTAGTTCAGGCTTCTACAACAAATTACCATAGACTTCCCTGGTGATCCAGTGGCTATGACTCCATGCTCCCAATGTAGAAGGCCTGGATTTGATCCTTGGTCAGGGAACTAGATCCCACATGCCGTAATTAATAAGAGTTTGCATGCTGCAATGAAAGAACCCTCATGCTGCAACAAAGATTGAAGACCCCATGTGCCACAACTTAGAGGTGGCGTAGCCAAAATAAAGAAAAAAAAATTAAAAATACTGCCATATACTGGATGATTTGTAGCAATAGAAATGTATTTCTTATAGTTCTGGAGGCTAGATTTTGAGATCAGTTTTCTAGCATGGTAAATCGTGGCAAGAGCTTTCTTCTGGGCTATACACTGCCTACTTCTTATATCCTCACATGGTAGAAAGATGGGAGAGAAATATCTGGGGTCTCTTTATAAGGGCACTAATCCCATTCATTAGGGTTCCACCCTCATGACTTAATTACCTCCCAAAGTTCCCACATCCTACCTAATACTATCATGGACCACAGCCTTGTCTAACTCAATGAGACTAGGCCATGCCGTGTAGGGCCACCCAAGATGGACGGGTCATGGTGGAGAGGTCTGACAGAATGTGGTCCACTGGAGAAGGGAATGGCAAACCACTTCAGTATTCTTGCCTTGAGAACCCCATGAACAGTATGAAAAGGCAAAAAGATAGGACACTGAAAGATGAACTCCCCAGGTCGGTAGGTGCCCAATATGCTACTGGAGATCAGTGGAGAAATAACATCAGAAAGAATGAAGGGATGGAGCCAAAGCAAAAACAACACCCAATTGTGGATGGGACTGGTGATAGAAGCAAGGTCCGATGTTGTAAAGAGCAATACTGCATAGGAACCTGGAATGTTAGGTCCATGAATCAAGGCTAATTGGAAGTGATCAAACAGGAGATGGCAAGGTTGAACATCAACATTCTAAGAATCAGTGAACTAAGATGGACTGGAATGGGTGAATTTAACTCAGCTGACCATTATATCTACTACTGTGGGCAGGAATCCTTAGAAGAAATGGAATAGCCATCATAGTCAACAAAAGAGTCCGAAATGCAGTACTTGGATGCAGTCTCAAAAACGGCAGAATGATCTCTGTTCATCTCCAAGGCAAACCATTCAATATCACGGTAATCCTAAATCTATGCCCCAACCAGTAATGCTGAAGAAGCTGAAGTTGAATGGTCCTATGAAGACCTACAAGACCTTCTAGAACTAACACCCAAAAGAGATGTCCTTTTCATTATAGGGGACTAGAATGCAAAACTAGGAAGTCAAGAAACACCTGAAGTAACAGGCAAATTGGCCTTGGAGTACAGAATGAAGCAGGGCAAAGGCTAATAGAGTTCTGCCAAGAGAACTCACTGGTTATAGCAAACACCCTCTTCCAACAACACAAGAGAAGACTCAACACATGGACATCACCAGACTGTCAACACTGAAATCAGATTGATTATATTCTTTGCAGCCAAAGATGGAGAAGCTCTATTCAGTCAGCAAAAACAAGACCAGGAGCTGACTGTGGCTCAGATCATGAACTCCTTATTTCCAAATTCAGACTTAATTCAAGAAAGTAGGGAAAACCAGTATACCATTCAGGTATGACCTAAATCAAACCCCTTATGACTGTACAGTGGAAGTGAGAAATAGATTTAAGGGACTAGATCTGATAGACACAGTGTCTGATGAACTATGGATGGAAGTTCGTGACATTGTACAGGAGACAGGAAGCAAGACCATCCCCCAGAAAAAGAAATGCAAAAAAGCAAAATGGCTGTCTGAGGATGCCTTACAAATAGCTGTGAAAAGAAGAGAAGCGAACAGCAAAGGAGAAAATCAAATATACCCATTTGAATGCAGAGTTCCAAAGAATAACAAGGAGAGAAGAAAGCCTTCCTTAGCGATCAATGCAAAGGAATAGAGGAAAACAACAGAATGGGAAAGACTAGAGATATCTTCAAGAAAATTAGAGATACCAAGGAAAAATTTCATGCAAATGTGAGCTCAATAAAGGACAGAAATGGTAGGGACCTAACAGAAGCAGAAGATATTAAGAAGAGGTGGCAAGAATACACAGAAGAGCTGTACAAAAAAGATCTTGATGACCCAGATAATCACGATGGTGTGATCACTCACACTCACCTAGAGCCAGACATCCTGGAATGTGAAGTCAAGTGGGCCTTAGGAAACATCACTACGAACGAAACTAGTGGAGGTGATGGAATTCTAGTTGAGCTATTTCAAATCCTAAAAGATGATGCTGTGAAAGTGCTGCACTCAATATGCCAGCAACTTTGGAAAACTCAGCAGTGGCCACAGGACTGGAAAAGGTCAGTTTTCATTCCAATCCCAAAGAAAGGCAATGCCAAAGAATGTTCAAACTACCGCACAATTGCACTCATCTCACACGCTAGTAAAGTAATGCTCAATATTCTCCAAGCCAGGCTTCAGCAATACGTGAACTATGAACTTCCAGACGTTCAAGCTGGTTTTAGAAAAGGCAGAGGAACCAGAGATCAAATTGCCAACATCCACTGGATCATTTAAAAAGCAAGAGAGTTCCAGAAAAACATCTATTTCTGTTTTATTGACTATGCCAAAGCCTTTGACTGTGTGGATCACAATCAACTGTGGAAAATTCTGAAAGAGATGGGAATACCAGACCACCTGACCTGCCTCCTGAGAAACCTGTATGCAGGTCAGGAAGCAACAGTTAGAACTGGTCATGGAACAACAGACTGGTTTCAAATTGGGAAAGGAGTACGTCAAGGCTGTATATTGTCACCCTGCTTATTTAACTTATATGCAGAGCACATCATGAGAAATACTGGGCTTGAGGAAGCACAAGCAGAAATCAAGATTGCTGGGAGAAATATCAATAACTTCAGATATGCAGATGGTACCACCCTTATGGCAGAAAGTGAAGAACTAAAGAGCCTCTTGATGAAAGTGAAAGAGGAGAGTGAAAAAGTTGGCTCAAAGCTCAACATTTAGAAAGCTAAGATCATGGCATCTGGTCCCATCACTTCACGGGAAATAGATGGGGAAACAGTGGCTAACTTCATTTTGGGGGGCTCCAAAATTACTGCAGATGGTAATTGCAGCCATGAAATTAAAAGACCTTTACTCCTTGGAAGGAAAGTTATGACCAACCTAGACAGCATATTAAAAAGCAGAGACATTACTTTGTCAACAAAGGTCCGTCTAGTCAAAGCTATGGCTTTTCCAGTAGTCATGTATGGATGTGAGAGTTGGACTATAAAGAAAGCTGAGCGTCAAAGAATTGATGCTTTTAAACTGTGGTGTTGGAGAAGACTGTTGAAAGTCCCTTGGACTGCAAGGAGATCCAACCAGTCCATCCTTAAGATCAGTCCTGGGTGTTCATTAGAAGGACTCACGTTGAGGCTGAAACTCCAGTACTTTGGCTACCTGATGCGAAGAGCTGACATTTGAGAAGACCCTGATGCTGGGGAAGATTGAGGGCAGGAGGAGAAGGGGATGACAGAGGATGAGATGGTTGGATGGCATCACCGACTCAATGGACATGGGTTTGGGTAGACTCCGGCAGTTGGTGATGGATAGGGATGCCTGACGTGCTGTGATTCATGGGGTTGCAAAGAGTCATACATGACTGAGTGGCTGAACTGAACTGAATGAATACTATCACAATGAGCAATAGGATTTCAGCATATGAATCTGGAATTTCAGTCCATAGCAGGGTAATAGTGAGCTCTTAGTTTGGCACCAGTTGAGGCTGGTGGAAGATGGCATCTACTCTGTACAGTGCATTCAGCTGGGCATATGAAGCTCTCCTTTGCAATCCCTCAGCAATCTTAAGGCTCAATGGGGGCCTCCCGCAGACCATTCCTCTAATAGAACCTGGCTTTAGGGAACAGCCATGGAACCATCTCTTGGCCGACTATCTCTTTCACAGCCTGAGCAACCACATCTTCCTTGCCCTTTCATTTTTTTCAGGGATCAACCCTGGGAATGGCCAAGAAGCATGTCTGAGCTGAGGCTCTGCCCCCAGAGATGCAAAGGGAAAAAGGGCAAAAATATAAAATAAAGATTATGCAGAAGAATTACCCTGCATGTTTCTCCCATCTCCCTCATCTCCCCGTGTAAATTACCCTATTATTCTGCTCCCTTAGGACTCCTGATCGTCCTTATTTCTTCTTTTGAGCTAAAGTCATTCATGCAGTAAATTAGTTCTTTGCTTCGAAATAGCTCTGATTGTAGCAGTTGCTGCTACCACCAGCAGCAACACCACGTCCCCCGGACAGTTTCCAAAAAAAAAAAAAAGGAGAAAAGAAAGAAAGAGAAAAATCTTCAACAACTCTCCCTTCCTCCCACTCTATTCACTCAAATGCACAGAGAGACATGGGGTGCCCATTTCCTGGGAAATGCTTTCTTATAAAGGCAAATAAATGCATGCTGAGAGGGACTGCAGATGAATCCTGAGTAACAACTCAGGATGGGACAGGGGGGATTATAGTCATCAAGACCAAGGGTCAGCAGCCTGAAAACTTCCACTCTGTTCTCTTTCATCAAACACCACGTCTTGGGGGGACTTCCCTGGTGGCCCAGTGGTTAAGATTCCATGCCAAGACTCCATGTTGCTCCCAATGCACAGGACCGGGTTCAATCCCTGGTCAGGGAACTAGATCCCACATGCCATAACTAAAGATCCCACATGCAGCGACAAAGCCTAAGTGCAGTCAAATCAAACACACAAACAAAAAAACCAGTCTTGGTTCACCATGGATTACTGGGGAAGCAGTATAACACAGAGGTGAAGAAGCCAGGTTTTGGGTTTGAGTCCTGGGTCTAGATACTTTTTAGCTGTGTAACCTTAGAGAAGTGTCTTAGACCTGAATATTTGTTTCCTTACCTCTGACATATCTCACTCCAGTCTCATGTAACCAGTTGCCTACTCAGGATCTCTTCTTAAACATCTAATAGGCAAACAAAAGAGGGAGAGGACATATGCATACCTATGACTGATTCATTCTGATGTATGGAGAAACCAACACAACATTGTAAAGCAATTATCCTTCAGTTAAAAATACATTTAAAAAGAAAGTAAAAGAACAGGAGGGCTCACTTTGGCAGCACTCAAAAAAAAAAAAAAAAATCAGGAAAGAAAAAAATAATGGGCAAATAAACTCTTGGTCTTCCCCTTCCAAATCTGCTCCTATAGTCTCCCTTTCCCAGAAAATGTCAACTCCATTGATCCTTTGCTCAGGCTTAAGTTTTCAGTGTCATCCTTGACTCTGCTCTTCTCTCACACTCCAAGCTGTCTGTATATCCTAGTGACATTATTTACAGAAATGCAAATTACTTCTTACCCCCTCCACTGCTACATTCTGGGTCAAGCCATCATCATTCCTGACCTGGTAATTTCAATAGCCTCCTAACTGATTTCCACGCTTCCCTCCTTACGTCCAAAGTGGTTCTTTAAAAACATAAGTCAGTTCACGTCCCTTCAGAATTTTCCAGTGGCTTTTGACTTAGAGTAAAAGCCAGCTATCTGCACAATCAGCACCACGTCCCCAATATCGATATGATTGTAATTCATCCATGTTGCAGCATACGTCACAACTTCATGGCTGAATAACATCCCGTTGTGTGTGTACACCACGTTTTGCTTATCCATTCACCCATCGATGAATGTATGGGTTGTTTCTACCTTTTGGCTACTGGGACTATTACTGCAATGAACATTGGCATACTATTATCTGTATCCCTGTTTTCAGTTCTTCTGGGTATACCAAAGAGTATACCTAGGAGCGGAATTGCTGGGTCATACAGAAATTCTATGCTTAGTTTTTGGTTTTTCAACCAAACTGTTCTCCAGAGTCTGTACCATTTTACATTTCTCCTTGAAATGCACAAGAATTCTAATTTCCCCACATCCTCACAGACACTTGTTGTTTATTATTATTATTAGTACCATCTTTGTAGACATGAACTGGTACCTCACTGAGGTACTGATACACATTTCCCTAATGATTTATGATGTTGAACATTTTTTCATGTATTTATTGGCCATTTGTGTTATATTCCTTGAAGAAAGGTCTGCTGCTGCTGCTGCTGTTGCTAAGTAGCTTCAGTCGTGTCCGACTCTGTGTGACCCCATAGACAGCAGCCCACCAGGCTCCCCCATCCCTGGGATTCTCCAGGCAAGAACACTGGAGTGGGTTGCCATTTCCTTCTCCAATGCATGAAAGTGAAAAGTGAAGGTGAAGTCGCTCAGTCATGTCCGACTCTTAGCGACCCCGTGGACTGCAGCCCACCAGGTTTCTCCGTCCATGGATTTTCCAGGCAAGAGTAGTGGAGTGGGATGCCACTAAGGTCTAGTCAAGTCCTTTTCCCCATTTTTGAAATTGGGTTGTTTGTCTTTCTGTTGAATGTAGAAATTCTTTATACAATCTGGATATTTCAGTTCAGTTCAGTCCAGTTGCTCAGTCATGTCTGACTCTTTGCAACCCCATGAATTGCAGCACACCAGGCCTCCCTGTCCATCACCAATTCCCAGAGTTCACTCAAACTCACGTCCATCAAGTCGATTTAGCCCTTGTCAAATTATTTGAAAATAATCTCTCCCATTCCGTAGGTTGTCCTTTGCATTTCTTGAGCATGCCTTTTGATGTACTAACTTTTTGATTTTTATGAAGCCCAGTTTATCTGCTTGTCTTCGGTTATTTGTGCTTTTGTCATCAAACCTATGAATCCATTGCCAAATTCAAGATTATATAGATTTCCCACTATGTTTTGCAAAAGGTTTATGGTTTTAGTTCTTATATTTAAGTCATAAATCCACTTTGAGTTCATGTTTGTATTTGCTCTGAGGTAGGGGTACAACTTCATTCTTTTGTATGTGGAAACTCAGTTGTCCTAGAACCATATGGTGAAAAGACTGTTCCTTTCCCATTCAATGGACTTGGCACTCTTATTTAAAATCAGCTGGCCTTGGATGTATGAGTTTACTTCTGGACTTCCAATTCTCCATGTGTCTATATGTCTATCCTTACGCCAGTGCCACACTTTTTTGATTATTGTACCTTTGTAGTAAGTTTTGATATTCAGAAAATGTAGCTATTCAGAATCTCTTGTAATTTCACATGAATTTGATGATTAAATTTTGTTTTTCTACAAAATGGGATTGGAGTCCTGATAAGGAATTTTTTGAATCTGTAGATCACTTTGAGTAGTGTAGACATCTAAACAATATTGGCTTCCTATTCATGTACATGGGATGTGTTTCCATGGACTTAGATCTTCTCTAATTTCTTTCTTTTTTTTTTTTTTTACAAACATTACCTTTTTATTGTACAGCTTTGATAATGTGAAATATTTACTCACAACTGCTATACTGCTGTGAATAATTCACGGTGACGTCTGTCTGTGACTTGTTCCCAATTGCTGGGCTACAGACCACACTAGAGACCACTGTCCACATAGCAGCTACAGACATTTAAATTAAAAAAAAAAAAAAGGCTTGTTACTGACAGGTGCTTGCACACGAAAAGCATGCTGTTTCCTAACAGAACTTCACAATTTTGCCTGCATGGAAATCACCCACTTATTTATAGTAAAACAAATCTTGCTTTAAAAAAAAAAAAAAAAATTCACATAGCCAGATGTATTCTGCAGTACAAAAGCTCCCGTTTTAGTCAGGGTGCATTGTCTGTGACCCGCATCATCTGAACGTCATAAATACTACAGGCAAAGGTGCTGCGCGGGACCGGCGTTGGGCACACTGGACCACGTCATTGAGATAAGAGTTCTAAACACAGAGTTCAAGTTTCTAACTAATTCCAACAAGACCACTGGATAAGTTTCCCTTGCACAGGGCAGGCTCTGGAGGGATGGAATGGATGTGGTTTGAGCCCCTTCGGCTTCCAAGGCGGCTCTCGGAAGACGTCTCTTACTGACTCAAATCTATCTCCAAGGCTGCCGAGTTCCCAAGTTCACCTCGAAAGGCGCAACCGGGTAGCGCAGGAGGCCACCTCGGGCGGCAACCCGGTGACGTCTTTCCCGCTCCGGGTGAACCAAGAAGGAGACCCACAGGGCAGGGACGTGGCTAGTTAATCCCAATCTCCTTGTTATCCTCAATGAACCAGTGTGAATGGCCAGCTGCCTCCCGTGTCCGTTCTCTAATTTCTTTAAGCGATATTTTGTGGTTTTCAATGTATACATCTTTCATATCCTTGGTTAAATTTATTTCTAAGTATTTCATTCTTTTAGATGCTATTGTAAGACTGATTTCTTAACTTCCCCTTCTAAACTGCAGGTGTGTATAAACACAACTGATCTTTTGACTTTATACCCTACAACTTTACTGAATTTTAGTTCTAGTAGCTTTCTTGTTGATTATTTTGGATTTTCCACATATAGGATCATGTCATCCAAGAATAGAGATAGTTTTACTTCATGCTTTGCAACTTGGATGCCTTTATTTTTCTTGTCTAATTGCTCTAGCAGTTCAACGTCAAATAGCAATGGTGAAAGTAGATGTTCTAGACTTAGTCCAACATCTACCTTTTGAGTTGTTTTGCTGCTTGCTACTCTTTGCCTTAGTTTCAGGTGAATTTGGGGGACTGGATGGGACTATCATATAATTCTCTTATGTATGTTGACCCCAGAAATGCACTCAAGTCTCTTTTAGCAAAAGTTAGTTGTTTTGTACTGAAGAGAGCCTTTACGTTATCTAGTCTGCTACTTCTGGAAGCAATACAAGATGACAGTTTGAAAAATTCTGACATAGAAAATGACTCATTAGCTCTCAAGGCCCAGTTTGATGGCCCTCTCTCCATTTCACCCAGAATAATAATGACAAGGAGTGTCATGACAATAGAAGCTGAGTCACAGAGAAAATCTGGAAGTTAGTCAAGTTTACAGGGGTCAGAGGTATCTGTGGGTTGGGGGCAGGGACTAGGGAAACTGGTTTGAAGGATAAGAGATCAATAGCTCTTGTAACCCATATAGCAACCAGGTTTGTCCCATTTCTCGGCCAGGTGTCTACTCGGCTGCTGCTGCTAAGTCACTACAGTCGTGTCTGACTCTGTGCGACCTCATAGACGGCAGCCCACCAGGCTCCCCCATCCCTGGGATTCTCCAGGCAAGAACACTGGAGTGGGTTGCCATTTCCTTCTCCAATGCATGAAAGTGAAAAGTGAAAGTGAAGTCGCTTAGTCGTGTCCGACCCTCAGCGACCCCATGGACTGCAGCCTTCCAGGCTCCTCCATCCATGGGATTTTCCAGGCAAGAGTCCTGGAGTGGGGTGCCATTGCCTTCTCTGGTGTCTACTCTAGTGTCCTATATGTAGCACCTTGCAAATGTGTCTTCAGTTGCTAGGGAACTTACCCTTGTGAACCGAAATCATATTTAAGTTTAAACTGCTTGTCTTTCTGTGTGTATATGCGTGACACACACACACACACATGCACATACACACACACACAGAGGAGAGCAACTGGGGAAACATATTTTGGCTCTTCCCCTCTCTTCTCTTGCCTGTTCTTTTTCCCGGGGCCTCAGCATCACCCTGACTTTCTGGGTCTCTGGGTACACCCCTCCCTTAGTTCCTATAAGCCCAGGTGTGTGGAGGTGGCTATGATTCCTCCTGCCCAATAAGCTATTGAGATATGTGACCTCTTGCTGATGCCTGGGGGTGATGTTGCCCAGCTACAGTTGCTGGGGGAACCTCAAGTTAGAATTTCTTCACTTCAGGGTATATAAAGTCTCAATCACTCTGGTGAATTAATATCACTTTTCTCTGGCTAAATGTGAAACCCATATAAGTGAGTGCCTGCTTCTGGGATGATTGAAGCTAGAGCATTCTTGCTTGGATCCTGTCAATCACCCTTCCCTCCTCTCTTCTGAATGTGTTCAAGCCGCAGAGCTCAAGTGGGAGGCTTGAAGGAAATAAAGAGAAATGACTGGCAGCCCTCTGAGCAGCTCCTATCAGGTGGCAGATACATCCAGAGAGGCCTTCTGGTCTGATGACAGAATTAGTCCCCATTAGTCTTCCACACGGAGAAGGCAATGGCAACCCACTCTGGTACTCTTGCCTGGAAAATCTCATGGATGGAGGAGCCTGGAAGGCTGCAGTCCATGGGCTCGCTAAGAGTCGGACACGACTAAACGACTTCACTTTCACTTTTCACTTTCATGCATTGGAGAAGGAAATGGCAACCCACTCCAGTGTTCTTGCCTGGAGAATCCCAGGGACGGGGGAGCCTGGTCTGTGGGGTCGCACAGAGTCGGACACGAATGAAGTGACTTAGCAGCAGCAGCAGCAGCAGCAGCAGTCTTCCACAGGCTAAAGGAAGATATACAACTTCTAGCCTAAGGAAGCTCCTGGTATGATGGGAAAGATCTAGGTCCTGCTTGAAGTAAGCTTCTGGACTGATGGGGAAGACCTAGTGCCTGCCCTGGAGAACCTCTGGTCCAAAGAGAAAGACACCCTCCCCTGGGAGATGGAAAACGTGATGAACCATGATGTTCTCAGGTATCCTATTGGGTAGGATCAGGATGGCTGGGGGTGGCTGTTGACTAGTATTGACATGTGTCCTTGGGAAACTATGCTGACTGCCTTTCTTACAAATAAGGTCTATGAACCCCAGCTGAACCCTCACTGTCCCTCGAAAATGCTGACCACACCTTCCTGCCCTCACCTCAAGACTCTTCTGAGTTTTTCCCATTCTTGACCAGTCCTGCAACCCCTGTCTTGACTTCCCTATTGAAATTCTAAGCACAGAAAATTGAATAGAATGTTGAGTACTCACAATTGAGTGTTTGGCATGGAGATTCTACAATTGTCAACATTTTGCTCTATCTCTTTCATCAAATACCTCTCCATATGTCTAGTATTCAATACATCTTATTTCTGTTATATTTTAAAGTAAAATGCAGACCACCAGTATACTGCATTCCAGACACTTCAGCATGCATATAATTACGTAGAATTAATATTTGCATTTTGTGTGTGTGTGCATATGTATGGGGGAGGGGTGCTACATTTACATGCGTGAAACTGTAAAATGCACAAATTATAAGTGTATTCTCTGAGATTTGACAAATACTTTGTACATGTAACCCCAATCCATATAAAGTTATGGAACATTTCTATCAGCTAGGAAATCTGTTCATACCCCCTTTCCAGTCAATCGCTGCTCTCATCCTGCAGAAGTAATCCATTTTTATTAAAAAAAAAAACTTTCTAAAATTTCACATAAATGGAATCAAATAATATGTACTCACATTTTTGAGGTTCATCCATTTATTTATTTTTGGCTGCACTGGGTTTCTGTTGCTTTGTGTGGGCTTTCTCTAGCTGCGGCGAGTTGGGGTTATGCTTCATTGCAGGGCGTGGGCTTCTCATCGCGATGGCTTCTCTTGTGGAGCGCAGGCTCTAGGAGCACGTGCTTCAGTAGTTGTGGCTCCTGGGCTCTAGAGCACAGGCTCAGGAGTTGTGGCACACGGGCTTAGTCGCTCCACAGCACGTGGAATCTTCCTGGACCAGGAATCGAACCAATGTCCCCTGCCTTGGGTTCGAATCCACTGCACCACCAGGGAGTCCAAGATTCACTCATTTTGTTGCCTGTGTTAATCCTTTGTCCCTTTTATACCATCAGGAAGTGGTTAACAATTGTGTACCCATCTGTCTTCATGAGCAGTTTATTTTCCAGGGGCTACCATGAATAAAGTGGCCATGAATGTTCTTGTACACATCTTTTTGTGGACCTATGTCTTCCTTTCTTTTGGGTGAATGCCTGGAAGTGGAACTGCTGGGTCATAGAGAAGACATGCATTCAGCACACCTAATTTATCGTGAAACGTCTGTCTAAACATCTACCCTTCTTTTTACTGGGTTGGTTATGTTTTATTTATTGCATTGTAGCTCTTTATATATACTTGATACAAGTCCTTTAATGGAGTGTTCTGCACTGTCTTCTACTAGTCTGTGACTTGTTACCCGTTTTATTTTTTGAACAGGAAGTTGGGTCTATTGGTGGATATGAGTAAGGAGGGAGCAGTGCCAAAGCCCTTAAGAGTGCAGGGCTCACCATTCATCTACAGGATCATGACTAGGGAGGTATTTAACCCCGAAGGCATCCAGGATGAGCCACGTTTCAGCTGCCATAGCTTCAAATTCATCTGCATTGCACTTGGTAAAGCCTCACTTCTTAGAGACATGGGTCTTCTGGCAACCAGGGAACTTGAACCAGGCCCTGTGTAGAACCTCAATCATGCTTCTGGTCCTGCAGCTTGGGGTGACAGACTTGATGACTTGGAAAATGTGGACCCTGGTCACTGTGCCCTGGAGCTTTCTGAAGACACCTGAATACCTGAAGCATTGCCCGGTGGCAACATGAAGTCCGACATAAGTGTTCATTGGAAAGCATGGTCTCTAGGGTCTCTTAGGGCAGTCTATGCAAGCAACAGGTTGCAATATACTATTGAGGAGGCTGCTATTTGCAGCCATTGCATATCATCATTTTCTTAATTATGTTTTTGATGAGCAGGAGTTATAAACTTTTATGAAATCTACATTATCATATTTTCTTTTGATTATTATTACTTTTTGCCTCCTTTCTAAGAAACCTTTGCATGTCTCCAGGCGATGAAGATATTCTATGTTTTCTTTTGGAAGTTATATAGTTTTAGCTTTTGAGATTAGATCTATAAAAGTCAAAATATTAGTCTCTAAGTCATATCTGACTCGTTGTGACTCCATGGACTGTAGTTCTCCAGGCTTCTCTGTCCATGGGATTCTCCAGGCAAGAATACTGGAGGCAGTCGCCATTCCCTTCTCTAAGGAATCTTCCCAACTCAGGGGTCAAACCTGGGTCAAGTGCATTGCAGGCAGATTCTTTACTGTCTTAACCACCAGGGAATGATTCATCTCAAATTAAATTTTATGTATCTTAGTGTAAGATAGAGGTCGATGTTCATGTTTTCTTATATTGATGGCCAGTTGTTGTAGCCACACCTGTTGAAAAGAACTGCTTTATCTGTAGAATTACTTCAGTTCTTCCTTGAAAAGTCAAATGACCATTTAAATGTGGGTCTATTTCTGGGCTCTCTATTCTGTCCCATTGAATGACATGTCTCTCTTTGTACATCATAAAGTCTTGATGACAGTGCACCAGTTTTATAGCAAGCCTTGAAATTAGGTAGTGTAAATTCTCCAACTTTCCTTTCCTTTATCAAGATTACCTGGGGCATTCTAGGTCATTTGCATTTCTATGTACATTTTAGAATGAGCCTATAAATTTCTACAAATAAAATCAGCTGGAAATTGGGATTGAGATTCTGTTGATTCTCTATGTCAAATTGGAGAGAACTGACATTTGAATAACATTGAGTCTTCTCATATGGGAACATTTATTTCAGTTCTCTTCAACTTATCTAGTATTTTGAGGGAATCATTTTCAATGTGTAGGTCTTACATATCTTTTGTTAAACTTATTCCTAAGTATTTTAATTTTTTTTTTTTTTTTTTTGCCTTTTTAGTGTAAATGGAATTTTTAAAGATTGCACTTTCAACGGACATGTGGACACAAAGGGGGAAGGGGAGGGTGAAATGAATTGGGAAAGTAGCATTGGCATATATGCCCTGCTGCTAACTCGCTTCAGTCGTGTCCGACTCTGTGCGACCCCACAGACGGAAGCTCACCAGGCTCCCCCGCCCCTGGGATTCTCCAGGCAAGAATACTGGAGTGGGTTGCCATTTCCTTCTCCAATGCATGAAAGTGAAAAGTGAAAGTGAAGTCGCTCAGTCATGCCCGACTCTTAGCGACCCTATGGACTGGAGCCTACCAGGATCCTCCGTCCATGGGATTTTCCAGGCAAAAGTACTGGGGTGGGGTGCCATTGCCTTCCCCGATATATGCCCTACTGTGTGTGAAACAGACAGCTAGTGGGAAGCTGCCGTACAGAACAGGAAGCTCAGCTCGGTGCTCTGTGATGACCCACAGGGGTGGGATGGGGTCAGGGGGAGAGAGATTCAAGAGGGAGTAGAAATTTTTAAAATAAGAAAAAAAAGATTTCATTGTCCAGTGGTTTGCTGCCGGTGTAGGGGAATACGATGTATCTGTGAGTGTGGCTCTTTTATCCTGTGACTTTGCTCAATTCAGTTCTTAGTTCTAGTTGCTATTTTATAGATTCCTAGGGTTTCTCAGAGAAGGCAATGGCACCCCACCCCAGTACTCTTGCCTGGAAAATCCCATGGACAGAGGTCCCTGGTGGGCTGCTGTCCATGGGGTCGCTAAGAGTCGGACAGGACTTCACTTTCACTTTCACTTTTCACTTTCATGCATTGGAGAGGGAAATGGCAACCCACTCCAGTGTTCTTGCCTGGAGAATCCCAGGGGCGGGGGAGCCTGGTGGGCTGCCGTCTATGGGGTCGCACAGAGTCGGACATGACTGAAGTGACTTAGCAGCAGCATCAGGGTTTCTCAGAGAAGGCAATGGCACCCCACTCCAGTACTCTTGTCTGGAAAATCCCATGGACGGAGGAGCCTGGTGGGCTGCAGTCCATGGGGTGGCTAAGAGTCAAACACTACTGAACGACTTCACTTTCACTTTTCACTTTCATGCACTGGAGAAGGAAATGGCAACCCACTCCAGTGTTCTTGCCTGGAGAATCCCAGGGACAAGGGAGCCTGGTGCGCTGCCGTCTATGGAGTCGCCCAGAGTCGGACATGACTGAAGTGACTTAGCAGTAGTAGTAGTAGTGATTTTCTACAGAAACAATTATGCAGTTTTCGTATACAGTTTTACTTCTTCCTTTCTGATTTTCGTGCTTTTTATTCTTTTATCTTGTCTTGTTGCTCTAGCTAAAACCTCCAATGAAGTGTTAAATAGAGGTAGTGAAGTGGCCAGCAGCCTTGCTTTGTTCCTTACCTTAAGGGGAATGCCTATTAAATCACATTGAATATGATGTTAGCTGTAGGTTTTTCATAGATGTACTTTCTCAGATTGAATAAATTCCTTCTCCTCCTAATTTTCTTTAAAACATGATGAACAGGCATTGGATTTTATAAAAACAATCATCTGGGTTTTCTTCTTTATTCTGTTAATGCAGTGAATTATATTGAGTGTTCAGACAATTTTTCATTCTCAGGACAAACCTTGGTCATGATGTATTTTTATTTTTGTATACTGCTGGATTTTACTTGCTCATAATCTGTTAAGGGTTTTTGACTTAAGTTTGTAATGGATATTATTTTGTCATTTTCTGCCTCTTTTTGTAATTTCTCTGTCAGGTTTTAATATCACGGTTAATCTGGCATCATGAAACAACTTCGAAATATTCATCTTCCTCCATTTTCTGAGTTTGTGTAGGATTGACAATATTTCTTTCTCTCATATTTGATGAAATTCACAGTGAAATCATCCATGTGGAAATTTTGTTTATGGGAAGATTTTTTGACCAAAAATTCCCTTTATTTAATAAATATAAGGCTATTTATCTTTTTCTATTTTATCTTGTGTCAGTTTTAGAAACTTGTATTTGTCAAGGAACATATCCAGTTTGTTTAAGTTGTTTATGGTATTCTTATTTACCTTTCTCATGTCTATAGGAAATGTAGTAATAGTCCCTCTTTTGTTCCTGATATTAGGAATTGTGTTTTTTTCCTTGATAATCTAGCTTGGCTGGGCCCCTTAACCCTCCCTAGTTTTTTGGTTTTAACGAATGTCCTTGCCTTTGACTTTTCTGGAAAGACCAAGGGTGGACTTCCTAGGCCTGTCAGTACCCACCCCCTAAATCAAAATGTTTTGCTTTTTTTTTTTTTTAACTTTCTTCCTTCCCTCCTACCCTAAAGGAAGAATTGTCCTTGATTTTTTCCAATCGAACTTTCCTCTTATATGTCTGATTCCAAGCCCATACCTTAAACTCCTATCTCTTGCCCTTTCAGGTTATCACACCCCAATGTAACACTCTTCTTGACCCTTCCCTCTTTCTGTATTATGATCCACACTGTTGTCCAGGCCACGGTCCCTTGAGGCATCTCCAGCCTCAATTCTGGATCTGATAGTCTTGAATATCAGAGAGACTTATAAGTCTAGGATGTGACATAGCTTTTCACTCACTGGTCTTTTTCTCACGCTTTCCTTTCAGACAGAGTATGTTTTCCCTTAGTCTTCCTGGAAAGCTTCTACTCAATTGATGAGTACTTTGGCTTCCCTGGTGGCTTAGATGGTAAAGCATCTGTCTACAATGCAGGAGACCCAGGTTCGATCCCTGGGTCAGGAAGATCCCCTGGAGAAGGAAATGGCATTCCACTCCAGTACTATTGCCTGGGAAATCCCATGGACGGAGGAGCCTGGTAGGCTACAGTCCATGGGGTCGCAAAGACTCGGACATGACTGAGCAATTTCACTTTCTTTCTCACTCACTTTCTCCTTGAAGCCTGGTGAAATCAATCATTTCCTGGTTCAGCAGCTACTTGGACAGATAATGTGGATAAAGCAGCTGTTACATGTCATTGCATGTATTTGGGATGTCTTTGCTACCCCCACTGATACTAAAAAGACCTTGGGGGCAGAAACAATGTCAGTTCATTTTTTTTCAGTATTTATTTATTTGGCTGCACAGGGTCTGAGTTGGGGCACACAAGATCTTCAGTCTTTACTGTGGCATGAAGGATCTTTAGTTGCAGTGTGTGGGCTCTAGTTCCCTGACCAGGGGTAGAACCACGGCCCCTGCATTGGGAGCACGGAATCTTAGCCATTCTTTAGTCCTCATATTTTTTTCCCCTAGTTTTTCTTGCTTTATTTTTCTCCCTTTTATTTTGGCATAAACATTTTTTCCCCTGCAAAAATCCTCAACCAAATACTAGCAATCTGAATCGAGCAATACATTAAAAGGATCATATACCATAATCAAGTGGGATTCACCCCAGGGAGGCAAGGATTTTTCAATATTGGCAAATCAGTCAGTGCCATACAGCACATCAACAAATTGAAGAATAAAAGTCATATGATCATTTTGATCGATGCACTAAAAACTTCTGACAAAATTCAGCACCCATTTATGATTAAAAAAAAAAAAAAAAGACTCTCCAGAAAGTGGGCATAGAGAGAACATACCTCAACATAATAAAGCCCATATATGACAAACCAACAGCTAACACCATAGTCAACAGTGAAAAGCTGAAAACATTTCCTCTAAGATCAGGAACATGTCTGTTCATATGTATATTCTTACTGCCTAATGCACTGTAGGTGCTCAAGACACGTTTGCCAACTGAATATGGAACATTTACGTTGTATGAGGGTCGGGGGTCTCCACTCCTCCTTATTCCCACTGGCCTCTTTTCCTTCTATTCTTCAGTCCCCCTCCCTTCCCCACAAGTGTAGAGCCACTGGTGAGTCCTTCTTCTCCATCACCAATTTTGTTACCAGTTTGCTGCCGGCTTTGCTCTCTTGGGTCTTCCTTCAGGCTGCCTCCTTTCCTTTTTCTTCCTTTCAGTCTCTGTCATCTCCACTAAATTTTGAAGCATCATTGTCTCACTCAGGAACCACTGTCTCTAAATCAATCTCTCAGCCCTAATATGTACGAAGCCTTGGGGAGACAGCCAGAGTCGAGGACAAGGATGAGACAATGACGGTGATGGTAGCTCACGGCTACCTCAATCCTAATCACCACTCAATCCTCACCATAACTCTAGGAGGTGAGCACTACTTTAGCCTCATTATACTGATGAGGAAACTGAGACTCAGAGAGATTAAGAAATTGGCCCATGATTACACAGTAAGTGGCAGAGCAGAAGCCAACTGTCTTGGCCAAATCCAATCCAAACAGCTGGGGAGGGACTTCCTTAGTGGTCCAGTGGCTAAGACTCTGAGCTCTCAATGTAGAGGGGCTTGGGCTCAATCCTTGGTCAGGAAACTAGATACCACATCCTGACTAAGAGTTCTCATGCCACACCAAGGATCGAAGATGGAAGGTCCCGTGTGCCACAACTAAACCTCGCACCCTGGCACATCCAAATAAATAGAATATTTGGGAAAAAAAAAAAAAACACCATGCATCTGGGGAGCTCCCATTTCATTGTAGGTTTACTAATTATAGAATACTACTAATAACCACTTATCAGATATTCAATATGGGCTAGGTACTGTACTAAGCATGTTAGTTAAATTGCTTCGTTTAAATCCTTTCCAGAAAATCCTACAAAGCAGGTGTTATACCTCACATTTTACAGGTAAGGAAATAGAGGTTCAGAGGAAGTTAACTCGCTTAAGGTCACATGGCAAGTAAGATGCAGAGCTGGGACCTGAGCCCAGGTCTGTCTGACTTCAAAGCACCTGCTTGTAACCATGATTCTTGTTTTGCCTCTGCTATTACAACATAGCAGAATTGAAAGAGAGCTGCCTTTGGAAGCTATCAGGCTTTATCCCCTGTTTTATGGGGAAGTCATCAGGAAATCATCTTGAGAGTCACTGATGGGGACCTCCCATTTAACTGTAGGTTTACTAATTATAGAATATTAATAATAGCCACTTGTCAGATATTCAATATGGGCTAGGTACTGTACTAAGCACTTTAGGTACCTTGCTTCATTTTAATCCTTTCCAGAAAATCCTACAAAGCAAGTGTTATGCTCACAGAGTCACTGATGGAGGATCTTCTCAGCCCAGTTTGAATGCTTCCAGGGTTGGGGAGCTCAGTCTTTCCTGGGGCAGCCCACCTGTGGTTAGACAGTGATGATTGCCAGAAAACTCTTTTTTTGTAAGGAGCCCAAGAAATCAGCTTCCCTCAGCTGCCCTAGCCAGCGCCCTCTAGAAACTACCCATACCCCTCTCCCTTCAGGACAGACCCTGCATTTCCCTAGCTTTGCTAGAGGCAGAATTGAGTCAGATCCCCTGGGCCAGAGAGGGGCTGACCTGCCCGAGGCTGTGCCGTGGGGGTGGGGAGCCGGAAAGTCACAGGCATCCCTGGGGAAGAGATGTACAAATGTTCTGGGTCTTTCATCTTAAGTGGTTTCTGATGCGTCTGGCTGAGTGGTTGCCTGGAGCCACCCCGTTTAACATTCATGTAGATTCTGGGCTGGGCTATTGCAGGAGTAAATCACCCGTGTCTCCCTTCACCCCCCACCCCCCACCCAATTCCTATCCCGTCAAGATAAGTAGCTCCCTGGTCTCCATGGCAACAGGCTCATCTGTTTTACATGGCATCCCAGGCCAGGAGAAGTTCATTCTATCCCAACTCCGCTAAATTATGGGAAGAAGCAGGAGAAGGAGGAGGACAAGGGGCCGGAGAGTGAGCCTCTGTAGTTCCTTCTGATCCTGCTTGGAACACTCAGAGTCAAAAGAGCCCTCAGGTCCACTGGCCCAACGCTCTCATGGTGGATGCAGGAAACTCGCTTCAGAGAGGAAAACTGGTAGTCACAATGTACATCAGTGACAGAGATGGGTCTAATGGGCAACCAAGAAACATTTGTTCAATGAATGAATCATGGAATCTTCAAGAGTTAGAGACAGCCGACAGATGACTCCATCCAGTGCCTGAACATCTCCAGAAATTATACTCTACAACAGATGGTCATCCAAACTCAGCTTGGGTGTTTGAACTGAGTTATATTACTATCTGAGGGGCTTCTATTGCTGGGCAGTTTGAAGGCAGAAACCTCCTTTACACACAGCGTAAGCCTGATCTCCTGTCCATTACCCATCAGTTCAGATTCTGTCCTTTGGAGCCACGGAGATTCCAGTCCTTCACTTGTCCTGTGTGACTAGCTCTGGGGGAGGTATGAGAAAGATGTGGGGGTATGGGGGAGGTATGTGATTCCCCATCTGGAGGGGTGAAGTAATTGACCAGAGCCAGTTAAAGCCCAGGTGTCCTGGTCCTTGGATGGGGTGGAGGACAGTTGTCTCTTATCTCCTCCGGGTGCCTTCCATTCTCCTCTCATTTGGGAGATGGGGGCTAGCCCAGTCCATTTCCTGTCTGTACCATTTGTGAAGTTAGTTCCTGAGCCTGACCTCCCCTCTTCACCCCCAGAGCTATCGTCTCTCTAAGACAAGAAAGCAGTTCCTCTGTTCAACTTCAGGCCAAGGCCTTGTGGGTAGGTGAAGATGATGCCAGGTTCCATCTCCCCAACCCAGCCATTGACCACTGTCCCCCCGCCCACCCGCCAACCAGCTCCTCTATCACGGCTAGAAAAGCTCCCGTGCTCCTAAATGGTGTGAAGCTGGAGAAATGAACAAGGTTCAGAGTGTCTTTCATCTCCCTGCTGGTAGTGACTCTGCTCTATAATTTTTGGAAGGCCACTAAGCCCCTCAAACATTTCCCTTTTCCCTCAGAGAAGGCAATGGCAACCCACTCCAGTACTCTTGCTTGGAAAATCCTATGGACAGAGGAGCCTGGTAGGCTGCAGTCCATGAGGTCGCTAAGAGTCAGACACGACTGAGCGACTTCACTTTCACTTTCAATGTCCCCTTATATTTCCTACAGGAAGTTCCACGGAGGCGGGTGGAGAGGATCTATGGAGTGGGCCGTGGGCACAGTGCCAAAAAGGCAGTAGCCTTGGTGGAGAGGGCCAGAGAAATAAGGAGTGGTTGGGGAAGGTGACAGAGTTAGGGCCGAGAAGGGGGCACTATTTTACTTCTTAAATTCCACCTCTCATTTCCTCCAATTAGTCTGAGAAGCCTCAGACCAATCTTTGGAGACCTCAGCACGAGCTGACAGCTATTGGATGGAGGGATGCCTGAATTCCCTCTGCTTTAACTAAGAGTTTACTTTCTACCCCAGGGGTTTAGCCAGTCAGTGCAAGCATGCAAATAAAGGAATCCTGAGTAGACTTTCCTCCAGCCATTCATCAGCTGAGTTACAACCTTGGCTCTCTGATTGGCCCAACAGAAGTGGGTGGAGGGCTTGGGCGGTCAGGCTCAGTTTCTTTATGGGCCAGTGGGCAGGGAAGAGAAAAAGCACGTAGATAATTAGAACATACACACACCCTTTCAGTTCAGTTTGGAACACATTGCATCAACATTTTGCAACATGTTTGACATCATAATTGATTGACTTTTGCTCTTTGGAGGATATGAGAGATTGGAAGAGGGTTGAGAAGGGAAGACCAGGATAAATGTGGGATGGATAAGGGAACTACCTCCTCCCTCCATCCCCACCAGCTACACTTCCCCGCATTATATTTTGTCTTGTTTTTTATGGTGTCAAACCCCTCTCGTTTGCCCCCTATTTGGAGGTGTTCACCCAGACCTTTCCAACATTTCGCACCAAGGTCCCTGGGCGTGCCTGGAGCAGTGTTGTGTGTGCACAGACCAGACATGAAGATGGATTGTTCCCTGCAATAAATATCGACTGATTCATAAATCTGGTTGCCAGATTCGATCACAGTCACTGCCTGTATAATCCAAGAGCAGGAAGATGCCAGCTAATTCTGTGCTGGGCCCGCCGGTTCCCAGTGGAAGATGTTGAATAAACGTCAATGTCTCTTAGCCCTGTGCATCTTGGGGGTTGTGTGAGGGGGTTGGGGAGAATGAATCCTTCCAGCCTTGGAGGAGGCAGGTGGCAAAGACTCAAGTGAACTGAGGGACAGACGGTTTCACAGGACAGGACTATGGCCCCCTTCTCCCCCACCATCTCCGCCCCCCACCCCTTTAGCTTGAACCTGCCTCTACAGCAACCACAGTCAGGCTAAGCCAGGTAATGCTGAGCGTCTGGACGAAAAGCAGAATCAGCCAGCCCATCACCCAGATGTTTCTTCTAAATACCTAGAGCTTTGTGTAGAGAAAAATAAAACACTCTGACAATGATGATCTTTCACTTTTCATCCAGATGTTGGATGTCAAGTAAATACAGCCTGGAGGGGGCTCTTAATTGCTCTTTCCTAGAATCTCCATATTAACTCAGGTCCCACAGCCCCTGTGAGGGATTTACTAGAAGGGAGAAGGCAGTTGTTCTTGCTGGCATATACCCCTTGGGTACCATGGGTCTGTGGCTGCCAGTTGACTCTGAATATGTTCTGCTAAAAATTTCTCTCGTCTCCCTCCCCCTCTCTGTCTCTGTCTCCCCTCCATTCTCTCTCTCCCGCCTTCTCTCCCTCCCTTCTTCTTTCCCTCCTCTCCCCCCTCTCTCTGTCTCTGACTCTTTGTCTCTCTTTCTGTCTGTTACACACACACACACACACACACACACACACACACACACACACCACCCTCAGTGTTGGTCTAGACCCTCTGGGTTGAATAGAAGCATATGCTGTGATGGAGAGAAACGTGAGGCTATAATTACCGTGATAATTGGGACCACCCGATGGAAATTTCCTTCCTGCCCTGGCCTGCCTCCCACTGCCCTCCCTCACACTCTCTTGTTCACAGTTGGGTGATCTTACAGGTGCTCGGATGTGACAAGTGGTTGGTGTTTGGAAGCGGTTGGTATTTGCCGCTTCCAAATACCAACTCAGACTGTGGCCCAGGTGATGCTGGCTCCTGCCTTCGGAAAGCTGAAGACCTTATTCAAGGGCTGTGCGGGTATGCGCCAGATACTGTTGGAAACTCCAAGAATGGAACAAAATGGATGAAAGCCCTGCCCTCGCAAAGCTTGTTTTGGGACAGACAAACAATCCGTTAGAACAAAATATTCTAGATGGCCAGAGATATTAAGGAGAAAAGGCAAGAAAGGGTGGTCGGGCAATTGTGGGCTGACTTGCGATTCTAGACTGTGTTCTGGACGAGAAGAGGTGAATCAGCGTGTGTGAGGTCTGGAGGAGGTGCAGGAAGAGGGAACTGCAATTGCGGAGCCCCAAGGGCAGAACTGGGCCTGGGGTACCTGAGGAATAGTGAGGTGGCAGATGTAGCTGGGAGGAGCAAGCACCGGGGACAGAACAGGGCAGGTCAGCGAGGTCACAGGTCATACAGGGCCCTGACGGTCATCTCAGCATAGTGGGCTTTCACTTGGATGAGCACCAATCCCACGGAGAATCTCCCTAAGACCCAAGTTCCGAGGAGAGAGAAGCTGCATTTTCCCACCTGCCAGAGCCTCCTCCCTCTCCCCCTCCTCCATCAGGGCAGGACTTTCTGGAACGGGGACAGGTCCATCCTTGGCCCTGGCACGGCCTTGTTGTTTAGTCGCTAAGTCATGTCTGACTCTTTTGTGACCCCATGGACTGTAAGCCTGCCAGGCTCCTCTATCCATGGAAGTTCCCAAGGAAGAATACTGGAGAGGGTTGCCATTTCTTACTCCAGGGGATCTTTCCCATCCAGGGATTGAGCCTGCATTTCCTGTATCGGAAGGCAGATTCTTTACCGCTTCCATCTAATGTTACTTTGATGCCACCCAATCCCATGGTTCAGAACCATGCCCCTCTTCTGGGCCATACAGCTGTCTTGGCCTGGGAATGGCTGGGAACATGCAGGCAGGGCCAGCTTCCAGGGGAAGAGAAGACAGACCTGATCCCAGATAAGCGTCTGATCTGCTGATACTGCTGGCTGGGGTGCACCCTGGTTTGCCATGAGGTCAACCACCTGCTGATGTGCATGGCCCCAGGCATTCCTGACAGACAGCATTTTTTTTTTTTTTTTTAATTGGGGAAAAGAATGGTCTTTTAGTCCTATTCTGATTCTGTCCCCCTGGCTCCTTCTCGGTGGTGGAACTCTAAAACACCTAATTTGGAGAGGAAGAAATGGGGAAGACTGTGGGGTCTTGAGCCAGGCAGCTTCTGATCCCAGATCTATGCCTTATACCTGCTGTGTGATCTTGAACAAGCTACTAGGTTCCTCTGAGCCTCAGTTTCGTCATCTGTAGAGTGGGCACAATGGAATGTGCCCACATCCAGCCTCATGGGGTCATTGGGAAAGCTGGATGTGGCTGTGTGTGCAAAGGGCCTGGCACCTAGTGAAGCCCCCGTGAACTTCGGGCTCTGTGATGAGAGCAGCCAGACAAGGAGTAGACCCCAGGATCCTGGCCTCACCTGGAGCGTCAGGGAGGCAGAGGCATCAAGGCCACTATTTCTTAGTGCCCAAGACCCTGCTTAGGTGCCAGGGAGCTCTAGAGGCAGCTGTGGTTCTAGTGCTGTCCCCCAGGGCCCAGTCACCAGCTCTGTGGTCCTGCAGGGACTGTCCTCCTAATTGTGGTAGGCTGTGCAAGAGCTTGGGACTTGCACAGGACTGAGCGACTTCACTTTCACTTTTCACTTTCATGCATTGGAGAAGGATATGGCAACCCACTCCAGTGTTCTTGCCTGGAGAATCCCAGGGACGGGGAAGCCTGGTGGGCTGCCGTCTATGGGGTCGCACAGAGTCGGACACGACTGAAGCGACTTAGCAGCAGTGGCAGCAGTGCAAGAGCTGGTTTTGGCTTTTGCCTTTTCTTGTGTGTTTGTGCTTAGTCACTCAGTTGTGTCTGACTCTTTGTGACCCCATGGACTGTAGCCCACCAGGCTCCTCTGTCCATGGGATTCTCCAGGCAATACTGGAGTGGGTAGCCCTTCCCTTCTCCAGGGGATCTTCCCAACCCAGGATGGAACCCTGGTCTCCTGCACTGCAGGCAGATTCTTTAGCATCTGAGTCACCAGGGAAGCCCCCTGCCTTCTCTTGGGTGATGCTCATTGGTCTAGTTCTCTCCTGTTTTTCTGTTTAAGCACATAGTTTCTGCTAGTTATAAAAAACGACCATCTGCAGTTGAAAGAGCGGAGTGCAGAAGAGGGATGTCCGGAGACCTGGGTTCTCAGCCCACCTGCACTGTGTGACCTTGGGCGGGTCACCTCTCCTCCTGGATCTGAGCAATTATTTTTGTAAAAGCTCTAGCTTGGTCCAGAGGATCAGGGGGTCCCTTTGGCTGGGAAAAAGAACATTCTATTCTGAAAATCTATTTTGAAAAAAAAAAAAAAAAGATCAAACAATAAATAAATCAAACTCCAGTTCTAGTGCCAAAATTGAAAGCCTCTCATCTATGGAAAGAGGATTGATATCACCCTGTGTTTAACAAAGAAGAGAGGGGGAAAAAATTAATGGGGTTTAGAATGGAAAGTCCAAGTCAAACCCTGCTCTGCAGACAAAGGGCGTGAAGGTGGGCGGGATTATTATCTTTAGCTTCTGAGCATTTTGACTGTGATCTCTGCTTTAAAAGTCTTTGCAGGTGTGGCAAGGTGGTGAGAGAGGAACCCCCACCTGAGTTCCAGATTAGGTGTTAAGAAGGGGAGGAGGTGGGCTCCAGAATGAGAAGCTGGGGAAGATGGGGGCCCTTGGGGGAGTCTGGCTGAATTGGTCTGGCCTGAGGGTGGGAAGTTAGCTTGAAGGCTGGGATGGCAAGGATACACTTTCTCAGTCTAGAGAGGGAGTCAGCTTTGCTGTGGAAAAGCCTGGTGGGTGGTTTTTCCCAGTGAGAGCCTCGCCAGCCTGACCGGGTCTCCAGAACTTGCATTAGCTTTTCCTTTACTCAGTCTGTCTGGATATCAGTGCAGGGCACAGTAGGGGGGTGCGGTCAGGGTGGGGAGATAGACCAGGGTGAAAGGTGTGGTGCTTGGGCAAACTGGGGGTGGGCAGGACCAAATCCATGTGTGTAGGAGGGAAGCCCAGACAAACCAGGAGGGAATCATTGGGTTTGAGGCTATTGGTGGAAGAGGTAGGAGAGGGGGCCATCGCAAGGTGTTGAGGGTCAGGGGTTGTTACCCAGATGGAGAACTTGGAGAGCTACACCATGGATCTACACCATGAAGATCTAAATCATACTTGGTCTAGAACATGAGGGACAGAGATCTGTGGGCAGGGTGTTCCAGGCGGAGGGGACAGTGAGAGCAAAGGCTGGCACAGATAGGTCTGTGTGAGGATCAAGAAATGGCCCAACGTCAACCGTGGTTCTAGGCTCGCTGCCCACTCTTAGAGACCGTGGACCTTTAGACAGGACACAGTCCCATGTCCAGCGAACACAGTTGCTTGTCAACGGAGCTGATTGGACCAGGCATGGACACCTGACCTGATGCTGAGCCAATCAGCGCCCTGCTCCTGGGAATTTGAATCCAGAGACCTAGTCAGAGGGATGGTGGTGAGCAGGTGAACAGACAGGAAGCTCATCCTGGAAGTGGGAATTGGTGCCAGCCCAGGGAAAGTGAGTAGGCAGAAGAAGCGGGAGTGCTTGAGGAGCAGAAGGGAGCAGAGAGAAGCCTGGGTCCCCCATGAGCTGTCCTGTGTGTTTCCCTTGCTTGGTTTAGTCACTAAGTTGTGTCCGACTCTTTTGCAACCACATGGACTATAGTCCGCCAGGCTCCTCTGTCCATGAGATTTTTCAGGCAAGAATACTGGAGTGGCTAGCCATTGCCTCTCCAGGGGATCTTCCCAATCCAGGGATTGAAGCCGCATCTCCTGTGTCTTCTGCATTAGCAGGTGGATTCTTTACCATGTGTTTCTCTTAACCTCCCTTGAATGAGAACGGATGGCTTTATGTTCCTGGCCACCTGCGATCCCTGCGTGGCTGTAGGATGGGTGTGTGTGCTGGGAGGCACTAGATGTTAGAAATGAAACTCAGGAGTTTGGGGCCTCATTGGGCAGGGCTTTGAATGCTTGGCTGAGAGATCACAGACTGTGTGTGCGTGTGTATGTGACTGAGGTTTCTGAGCAGCCCTGGGAGCCCCAGTGTAGTAGAAGAGAAGTCCCCAAAGCTTAGACCCTGAGTGTCCCCAGAGAGAGAGCTTCAAGGGCCAGGGGACAGCTCAGAAAGGCTTACTTGGGTGCTCTCTATAAGGCTTGGGCCAAGATCACATGCATGAAGGGGTCTGACTCTCTAGTATCCCCTCCCTCCAGTATGGTCAGTCTCAGGTAGCTGGTCCCTCAACCTCACACCCAGTGATCACCTACCACCCATGGGTCCATACCTGCCCTGTCCAGCCCGGGAAAATAAGATCCCTCTCCACCTCCAGCGTGGTGGTCTCAGAGGAGCCCAGGGTTTGGATTCCGACAGATCTGGGTTCCAGTTACAGCTCATGCTTACAGTGGTGTGACTTTGAGCAAATCCCTTAACCTCTCTGAGCCCCAGGTTCCTCACGTGTAAATCATGTGCAGTGTTCTTCTTCCTAGAGTGGTCATGAGGATTAAACCATACGGTGAATGTAAGAGGTCAGCATACGCCTGGCACCTGCACATATTCAGACAACTTCCTTCCCTCCTCCTTCTTCCTCCTTCAATGAGGTAAGTCTGGCAAGTGGACACAGCCCTTACTGCTGTGCTCTGAGTTCCGAGAAGGCAGAATGCTGGTTCACATTCATTCTCCCGCCCCTGATGATGACAGTGATCCTGGAACTTCAGAGACAGTTAAAACATGCTCACTGAGTAAACAAACGCATGGAAAAATAGTTCCTAGAGACCCAGCACCTGGGAGCCAGAGGCTGCCGCTTCCTCCCCCCAACCCTTCCCTCTCCCCACCATGAGTACCTAGTCTGCAGAGCGGGCCCTCTGCCCACATCCTGGAAGCCCACGTCCTGTCCATCCTAACCTTACAAGGTCCCCTGGGGCTACACACACAGCTTCCAGCTACTTCCCATCCTCTGTCCAGCGCCTTTCCCACTGGAGGCGGGGGACCACTTCCCCCGTCGCCACCCCAGGCCTCTGGCTGAAGCCTCCTGCCTTGCCAGTGTTGGGTCCTCCCCCGCTCCCCACCGAGTGTGTGGGTGTTTGCTTCCTGTCTTATAACTTGACACTAGTCTTGCTGTCTGACACCCTATCCTTTCCTCTTTCACCCCCCTCAACGCTCTCCTCAGTGATAACTACTATTCAGAGCACTGTTGTGGTCTAGTTGCCAACTCGTGTCCAACTCTTTGCAACCCCATGGACTGTAGCCCACCAGGTTCCTCTATCCATGGGATTTTCCAGGCAAGAATGCTGGAGTGGGTTGTCATTTTCTACTCCAGCGGATCTTCCTGGCCCAGGGATAGAACCTGGCTCTCCTGTGTTGGCAGGCATGTTCTTTACCACTGAGCCACCAGGGAAGCCCATTCAGAGCATACCAGATGTCTTTTCAGACATTTTTCTACACAGAGTTCAAAATCCTTCAATAGCATCCTGTTAACATAGCATTCCAATGCCACACCATAGCTGCAAAGCCTTTTCTGATCTGGCCCCTGCTTCCCTCTCTGCCCAACACAGAGAGGAAAATTGCAATTGCTCCCAAAGGGCTTCTGTCTGTTCCAACACAGCAAGCTCATTCCCACCTGAGAGCCTTTGCTTAAGCTATTCTTTTTTTGCCTGAAACAGTCTCACCCTGATTATCACATGACTAGCTCATCACTTAGGTTTCAACAAAAATGCTACCTTCTTGGAGAGGTCTTCCCTGGCCGTGACATTTCCTGTTGCTCCCTATTTTATTCCCCAACATGTATTATTATTTGGAATTATCAGTTGCTGATTTATTCGTCTATAACCCATGGCTCCTTCTGAAATGTAACTTCCAAGAGAGTAGGGTCTTATCTGTTTCCCCATCCTGTATCCCTAGTAACCAGATGAGATCAGGCACATAGAACTCTCTGTAAATACCTGTTGAAAGAATGGATCTTTCTACGTGCATTTGCATAACGTTCACTCAACTGAAATGGGATCATGCTGTAGAGATTTTTCAATTTGCCTTTTTCACTGAGCCCTAGGGTGGGCTCAATGGCTACCTTCAGTTCAGTTCAGTCGCTCAGTCGTGTCCGACTCTTTGCGACCCCATGAACTGTAGCACGCCAGGCCTCCCTGTCCATCACCAACTCCCGGAGTCCACCCAAATCCAGGTCCATCGATGGCTACCTTCAGCGGTCACTATTGGCTCCCCTGCCTGTCAGTCACCATTCGGAGAGTTTCTAGCGGGCCCGCCCACGGAAAGGGGAGGGCCCACCTTTAGCTTCTCGCAGAGCTGGCTCTCCTCCCGCCCTCCGCAGGCCCTGTGGCCCTACGCATGTTCCCTGGGAGCTTCTGTTGTCTCAGCCATGATCTTAGGGCTCCCATCTTCCAGCTGCTGAGAGTGAGTGACGGTGTGTATTCAAGGCCAAGACCAGCGGCTTGGAGGCTTGGATTCGTGCTCCACAGAAGGGGTTTAACCGGATCTGCAAGCCTGCCTCCCCCCACCCCCGCACCACACCCCCCACCACCTGCGAACACTCAGGGTGGCCCCAACCTGCAGCTTAGAGCTGCACCCTCTGGCCTCCTTGCTCTGTCCCCTCTAGGGTGACAGGCGGGAAGGGGACCTCCGAGGCCCGGTGGGAGAGGAGGGCTGCCCCAGAGAAGACCAGACGGGCCCTGAGCAGTCAGCCTGGCCCACTCTCCAGCACCTGCCCGGTCTTCTGGGAAAGATAAGAACGAAAATAAGCCTTGCTGTCATCAAGCAATTAGGCAGAAATCAAATAATCCCAAGGACAGAAAAGCCAATTAATAAAGGAGCAACAAAAACTAACAGAACCACAGGGGCTGCGGGGAAATACTGAGAAAACACAAACAGGGCTGGGAGGCTGGAGGCTGTCAGGAGAGGGCTGGGCTCCAGGATGTGATGTCTGAGCTCAGAGGAGGCCCTGCAGGGCCCTGAAGTAGCTCCCACGTGGAGGATGCTCTAGTCTGATGGGAGAGATGCAGGCACCCCCGAGAGAGCTCCTGGATCCACCAGGAGACATGGCCTCTGCCCTGGAACTTAGGGATTTCAGTTTATTAAGCTGCTGCTGTGTTTCAGCCGTTGTGCTATGTATTCTTACAGACCATTAATTCCTGAAAGGTTATTACTCTCAACTTCACCATCTCAATTAATGTAAAACCCAAAGAGCCCTCCCCCATGGCCCACCAGGCCCCCACTGTGACCCCCATTACCTCCCCACAAAAAAGTAAAAAATGAAAGTGTTAGTCACTCAGTCGTGTCCAGCTCTGTGCAACCCCATGGACTATAGCCCGCCAGGCTCCTCTGTCCATGGGATTTTCCAGGAAGAATACTGGAGTGGGTTGCCATTTCCTTTTCTGGGGATCTTCTCAACTGAGGGATGGAACCCGGGTTTCCTGCCTTGCAGGCAGGTTCTTTACCATCTGAGCCACCAGGGAAGCCCATTGTCTCTCCAAGGTCCTCACAACTGGCTTCCTTTCACCACCTTGGTCTCCTTGCCGCTCCTCAAACTCTCCAGGCACACTCCTGCCTTAGGGCCTTTGCCTCTGTTCACATCTGCCTGGAATGTCCTTCTGGATATTCATTCACAGGCCCTGATCCATCCACTCACTTTTTCCAGCTCAACTGTGACTTCTTCAGAGAGGCTTTTCTCGACTATGTTTCCTAAAATAGCTTCCCATCCTACCCTTCAGTCCTTTTACTCTTACCCTGCTGGTCTACCTTTATAACAATTATTCCTACCACCTGACATTTAATATATTGATTTGGTTCTTTTCCATCTCCCTCTCACTAAGACATAGTTCCCTGAGAGGAAGTCCTTGCTCAGCATACCTAGGTATTCCACCATCCTTGTTGAATGAGTGAGACAGCTGAAGCACAGAGAGGTTAAGTCACTTATCTAAGGTCACACCAGCACTGCAGGGCAGAACAGTTTGTGAGCTGAGACCTCCTTACTCTCCAGCCCACACTCTTTTGCCCTCAGTATGCTGCTTCCCTGGCTTCCATGACTGTTGGCATAATGGTGTAGGCAGACAAAGGCCTCTCAGAGACGTCCACATCCTTATCCCCAGGACCTGTGGATGTCTTAATTTACATAGCAAAGGAAATTAAGGTTGCGGATGGAATGAGGTTTGTTAATCAGCTGACCTTAAGGTAAGAAGAATGTCTTGCATTATCCTTGTGGACCCCAAATAATCACAAGTGTCCTTAAATATGGAGAAAGGAAGCTGAAGAGGCAAAGAGGATATGATGGCAAAAACGAGGTTGGAACGATGGATGGTGAAGACTCGTCCTCGAGATGGAGGGGTCACAAGCCAAGGAATGTGGGCAGCCTCTAGATACTGGACAAGGCGAGGAAACAGATGTTCCTCTAGAGCCTCCAGAAGGAGCACAGCTCAGCTGACACCTTGGTCTTAGCCAAGTGATAAGCTTCTGGCCTCTAGAATCGCAGAATAACAAATGTGTTTAAGCCACCAAGTTGTGGTGCTGTGTTACAGCAGCAATAGGGAAACAGTCATGGCAACTCCCTCCAGTATTCTTGCCTGGAGAGTCCCATGGACAGGGGAGCCTGGTGGGTTGTGGTCCATAGCATCGCAAAGAGTCGGATTTGACTGAAGTGACTTAGCATGCAAGCAGGGAAGGAATACATATAATGACCTCAGGCTGGGAGCCCAGCCACAGGACCGAGACGGAAGGGGTGGTTGAACCTGGGGACGACCCAGTACACAGACTGTCAGTAAACCTGAGACCCTTTGGGGTTTGGAAAGGCAGCTGGGGGAAGGCACTGCCTGTGGACTGGGGAGGTGCCCAGCAGGAACACATCACCAGCCTACATTCCTGGTGATGCTCCCCCTGCCAGGACTAGGGCCTGTTGGCTATGAATGCAGGCTGGGTGGAGAGAGCTTTCCAGAGCCCTGGGAAGCCATGCCCCCGATCCACAGTCCTTGTGTTGTGGCAGGGCTCTCGGCCCTTGTCCCATCCCCTCCATGCCTGCCTCTGGCTCATACGTAAGCCCACACAGGCCACCATGGATGCTGAGCTGTAGTGGACCTTTGACCCTGGCCTGCGTGAGGCCTGGGGGAGGGACATTGTCTGGGAGATGGCCTGGGCTGGGAAGAGAGGCCAGCTAGGCAGGCAAGTGGGGGGCAGAAAGGACAAACCTCTGGAAAGGTTGCTGCAAAGGTCACGCCCTAGTCTTGGAGTTAATGCCTTGTTTACAAACATTAAACCTTTCCAGTTTGCCACTCAGAGGTTGCCAGGATGGAAAAGAGGACTTGATATGAAGGCGCTGGATGGGAGGCAGAAGACAAAATTATGTGCTGATCCCTCTAAAAGGTAAGGTGGCTGTGGAAGGACTCAGGTCCCAGACAAAGATGGACAGACCTCAGCCTGGGCTGAGGACATGGGGTGGGCATCCTGGGGCAGCAAAGCCTGAGTCCTCTCTCTTGACTTCTGTCACCTCATCTCTTAAATGGGGACAGTAAGTCAGTGCACACGCGCTTAGTCACTCAGTCATGTCTGATTCTTTGCGACCCCATGGACTGTAGCCACCAGGCTCCTCTGTCCATGAGATTTTTTTTCAGGTGAGAATATTGGAGTGGGTTGCCATTTCCTATTCCGGGGGATCTTCCCAACCCAGGGATCATAACTGCATCTCCTGTGTCTCCTGCATTGCCAGTGAATTCTTTACCTGCTGAGCTGGGGAACCTGCAATTCAGGAAGCTAAGGATGCCGGAAACCTGAGCTTTGTTTCAAAACTCATTTTGTGGAGACTTTGACCAGAAATGGAGGGCTTCCCTGGTGGCTCAGATGATTTAAGAATCTGCCTGCAATGTGGGAGACCTGGGTTTGATCCCTGGGCTGGAAAGATCCCCTGGAGAAGGAAATGGCAACCCACTCCAGTATTCTTGCCTGGAGAATTCCATGAGCAGAGGAGCCTGGCGGGCTGCAGTCCATGGGGTCACAGAGTCAGGCATGACTCAGTGACTAACACTTTGACCAGAAATGAGGCTGTAACCATACTGTTTACTCATGTTGCTTCCTGTCAATAGTCACGTGATTCTCTGCAGATACATACATGAGTGTCTTTGACTGTGGCATGCATCCTTGGGAGTAGCATGAAAGAAACAGAATAGGCAATGAAGGATTTTTAAAAAATCTGGTTCCAAGAGTTTTGGGAAGTGGATTTGTACCTGTTTGTGAGGCTGACTTGAAGGCCCCCCCACCATGGCTCCTTGGGCTTACTAAATACCCAGAGGGCCCTTGTAAGGAGGCAGTAGTATTCTCATTTTACACATCAGAAAACAGAGGCTCAGAAAGGTTAAGTAACTTTCTCAGGGAGCCAAACGGCAGAGCTGCAGTCACACAAAATTTACAATCTTAGACACAACGTAAGGCACTAAATTGAGATGTCTGTTAACCCAGAATGAGTTCTAGCCAGTGACTTGTGCCCTGCCTACCCTCCTTGGCTGTGGCTGCTGCTGCACACAGGACTCAGGGAAAGGCTGGCTGGAGTCCTGGGCTGTTCTTCTGTGTTCAATTTGACACAGGTGGAATTTGGGAAAGCTACCACATCCCTAGGAGACCGGGGCCTTGTGCCGAGAGCTGTTAAGTACCAGCACGTGGAAATGATCTGCCATACAGTAGCTTCTCCTCCTACAACCGTTCTCATCAAGGCCTCTGGACATCAGAAAGGCAGGCTCTGGCTTCATCGCAACTGGTGGGAGGGTGCCGGCTCCTGCTTTGCTGTTTGGAGCCTGTGTGACCTCTAATTTCCTCGAGCCAGGGAACTGTGGGGTCTGAGAGGGGTGAATGAAGGTGACTCGCCATCAGTGGACCATGTTGGGCCATGTGGGGACCTGCCCAGTGAAGCCACGGTCCCTGCTCTCTGGCATAGCTGGGCCACTCTGTGTAGCATTAGCGGGGCACTTGAAGGCAGTGGGCAGTTCAAAGAACCAAAGCATTACACACATAGATCATCACTGAGGAGCAAGGGGAGACACGGGAGCCTTGTTCTTAGCGACACCCAGAGTGTCCCCAGCAGTGCCCCTGAGTCCAGCCCAGAGGTTGAATGGAGCCCAGAAGGGACTGGAAATAAGCTGAGTGCTGCAATCAGGATCTAAGAGCATCTCGGTTGTTTGTAGCAAAGACTAGAATCTGACAAGATGAAGTTTTACAGGGACAAAGAGGACATCCTGCTTTGAGGCTATGCCAGCAGGATAATGAAGATCTGGGGGCTTTAGCAAATAAGTCAGCTGATACGTAGCAGCAGTGGGTTGGTAGGGGAGGTATGGATACCCAAGCAGCTAACTTCTGGGATTTTGTCATACAAAACAGGAGCCAAAGTAAGTGGAAGGTGGTTCTTCTTTGGGCAAGTCTGGTTCCAAGTGAAGATTTAGGAGGTATATTGACAAAGTGGGCCAGTCCAGAGTTGGGCACACGAGGGGCATTGAAACTTATTTGAAAGGAGGGCCTGGGGCTGATACTAGACATTGAAATCCGGGGATAGGAAACTCCCTGAGAGGTCACCGTTTTTAGACAGCTGGGAAAACTCAGATCTAAAGGCTGGAGGGCATGGAAAAGCCTGAGAGACTCAGACTAGTGACAAAGAAGAACTTTCTAAATCCATCAGAATACCAGTGCCAAGGTTTCACCTCCCTCGGTCTTCTATTAAGAATATGATACTCTCTTTCCTCCACCTCCTTGATACAACCACTATGAAGGACCATGTGGAGGCTCCTTTAAAAACTAAAACTAGAGCTACCAAGGGAAACAAACTGAAGGTCGCTCAGTTGTCTGAGTCTTTGCAATCCCATACACTGTAGCCTACCAGGCTCCTCTGTCCATGGAATTCTCCAGGTAGGAATACTGGAATGAGTAGCCATTCCCTTCTCCAGAAGATCTTCCCAACCCAGGGATCAAAGCCAAGTCTCCCACATTGCAGGCAGATTCTTTACTGCCTGATCCACCAGAGAAGAGCTACCATGTGACTCAGCAGCTCCACTCCTGGGCATGTATCTGGAGAAAAACAGAATTTGAAAGGATACATGCACCCTGATGTTCCTTGCAGCACTATTTACAATAGCCAGGACATGGAAATAACCTAAGTGTCCAACAACAGATAAATGGATAAAGATGTGGTATATATAAGAAAGCCTTCTTCAGCGATCAATGCAAAGAAATAGAGGATAACAACAGAATGGAAAAGACTAGGGATCTCTTCAAGAAAATCAGAGATGCCAAAGGAACATTTCATGCAAAGATGGGCTCGATAAAGGACAGAAATGGTATGGACCTAACAGAAGCAGAAAATATTAAGAAGAGGTGGCAAGAATACACAGAAGAACTGTACAAAAAAGAGCTTCATGACCCAGATAATCACAATGGTGTGATCACTTACACTCACCTAGAGCTAGACATCCTGGAATGTGAAGTCAAGTGGGCCTTAGAAAGCATCACTACAAACAAAGCTAGTGGAGGTGATGGAATTCCAGTTAAGCTATTCCAAATCCTGAAAGATGATGCTGTGAAAGTGCTGCACTCAATATGCCAGCAAATTTGAAAAACTCAGCAGTGGCCACAGGACTGGAAAAGGTCAGTTTTCATTCCAATCCCAAAGAAAGGCAATGCCAAAGAATGCTCAAACTACCGTACAATTGCACTCATCTCACACACTAGTAAAGTAATGCTCAAAATTCTCCAAGCCAGGCTTCAGCAATATGTGAACCGTGAACTTCCTGATGTTCAAGCTGGTTTTAGAAAAGGCAGAGGAACCAGAGATCAATTTGCCAACATCTGCTGGATCATGGAAAAAGCAAGAGAGTTCCAGAAAAACATCTATTTTTGCTTTATTGATTATGCCAAAGCCTTTGACTGTGTGGATCACAAGAAACTGTGGAAAATTCTGAAAGAAATGGGAATACCAGACCACCTGATCTGCCTCTTGAGAAATTTGTATGCAGGTCGGGAAGCAACAGTTAGAACTGAACATGGAACAACAGACTGGTTCCAAATCAGGAAAGGAGTACGTCAAGGCTGTATATTGTCACCATGTTTATTTAACTTATGTGCAGGGTACATCATGAGAAACGCTGGACTGGAAGAAACACAAGTTGAAATCAAGATTGCTGGGAGAAATATCAATAACCTCAGATATGCAGATGACACCACCCTTATGGCAGAAAGTGAAGAGGAACTAAAAAGCCTCTTGATGAAGGTGAAAGTGGAGAGTGCAAAAGTTGGCTTAAAGCTCAACATTCAGAAAATGAAGATCATGGCATCTGGTCCCATCACTTCATGGGAAATAGATGGGGAAACAGTGGAAATAGTGTCAGACTTTATTTTTCTGGGCTCCAAAATCACTGCAGATGGTGACTGCAGCCATGAAATTAAAAGACGCTTACTCCTTGAAAGGAAAGTTATGACCAACCTAGATAGCGTATTCAAAAGCAGAGACATTACTTTGCCAACAAAGGTCCGTCTAGTTGAGGCTATGGTTTTTCCTGTGGTCATGTATGGATGTGAGAGCTGGACTGTCAAGAAGGCTGAGTGCGGAAGAATTGATGCTTTTGAAGTGTGGTGTTGGAGAAGACTCTTGAGAGTCCCTTGGACTGCAAGGAGATCCAACCAGTCCATTCTGAAGGAGATCAGCCCTGGGATTTCTTTGGAAGGAATGATGCTAAAGCTGAAACTCCAGTACTTTGGCCACCTCATGTGAAGAGTTGACTCATTGGAGAAGACTCTGATGCTGGGAGGGATTGAGGGCAAGAGGAGAAGGGGACGACAGAGGATGAGATGGCTGGATGGCATCACTGACTCTATGGATGTGTCTCAGTGACCTCTGGGAGTTGGTGATGGACAGGGAGGCCTGGCGTGCTGTGATTCATGGGGTCGCAAAGAGTCGAACACGACTGAGTGACTGATCTGATCTGATATATATATATATGGTGGAATATTACTCAGCCATAAAAAGGAATAGCATTGTGCCATTTGCAGAGATGTGACTGGACCTAGAGACCATCATACAGACTGAAGTAAGTCAGAAAGAGAAAAATAAATACTGTATAATATGGCTTATACATGGAATCTAGAAAAATGGTACAGATGAATTTATTTGCAAAGCAGAAATAGAGTCACAGATGTAGGGAACAAACTTAGGGTTACCAAGGGGGGAAGGAGGGTAGAATAAATTGGGAGATTGGGATTGACATAAATACACAAATCTGTGTGTAAAGTAGATGACTCATGAGAGCATAATATATGGCACAGGGAACTCTACTCAGTGCTCTGGTGGCCTAAATGGGAAGGAAATCTAAGTATAACTGATTCACTTTGCCACACAGCAGAAACCAACACGACATTGTAAAGCAATTATATTCTTAAAAAATTAATTATGAATAAAATTATGAATACAATTTAATAATAATAAAAAGAATCAGATGCCCTCTCTGTGCAGGTGGCTGACACAGTGCAGGGCAGTGATCGAGGTGTGGCCCTACAAGCCCCAGGGCGTGGCTATGGGGAGTTGGATGGAGGGCCAGGAACCCCGGGCCAGACAGGCGGCCTCTGCTGGCTCCCAGGCTGGGAGGGGAGGAGGTGGGCAGGGGGCTAGCAGGCACACTCTCCCTTTTAATTACCCCTGTGCTTAATTGGTCTTTCAGCCTCCCCTCCCGCTGCTAGGAAAAAGGTCTTTGTTTGCTGTCTGCATGTTTACCAAGCAAATGGTTTTTAAAAGCTTTCATAGACACAGAGAACCCATTTAGGAGGCTTGGTGGATAAAATTATTTATAGAGATTAATGGTTATCGTTCTCATGCCTTTAGGAAATCAGGAGCCATGTGGGTGGTGGGGCTGGCGGGGCCAGGATGCTTCTGCGGCTGCCCTTTCTCCTGTTGGCCCTGCTCCCGGTCCTGACAGTCCTCCTGCTTCTCTCTGTTCGCTCTCTGCTGCTGTCTCTTCTGCATCTTGTCCATTTTCCTTCACTCACTCTGTCTTTCCCCTCCTCCCTTCCCTTCTTCCTCTCTCTTGCTGTAGATGATGGGTTCCCTACTTTCTCACTGCCTGCCTTCCTCCAGGTCTATATTTGGATTTGTAGGTGTATCTCTGTGTGTGTGTTCTCTGTCTCGGTGAATCTCTTTAGCTCTCTCTCTCTTTCTTTCTCTGCTTCTTTGCAAGTCTCCATCTCTCTCTCTCTCTCCTCCATCTCTCTTTCTCTCTGTTATTTATCTCCCTCATCTCTCTGGTCTCTGTCTCCGTCTTTCCCCCTCTTCTCTCCAGCTGTATCCTGTGAGCTTTGTCCGGATAACCACATCAGGCCCCGGGCATTGGTGGGCAGCTCTTCTTTAAGGGCCTTTCAAATGTGTCTCCTACCCCACTGCAAGGGCATGTCAGTGGGTGGGGGGGGTGGGTGTTCCTGAGAGTCCTGAACCCTCTGCCTCCACTGGGGTAGGTCCCCTTAAGGGTCATTTCATGTGGGGCCTTCCGGGTGGGACCCTCTGCTTCTGCAGAGACAAAGCCTAGAGTGAAAGAACCTGCTGCCCAAGGTCACCCGGGAGTGGAGGGGAGCAGAGAGAGGCGAGGCTGGGGGGCAGTGCACCCCTGAGGCTGAGACCGTGAGATGGAGTGTAGATCCTAAGTGGGGGTGCAAGGGGGCTCCCAAGGGTCAAGGGTTCCAGAGGGAAGTAGGATTGTCATCTCCTGGGAAGATCTGACTCTACTCTCCTTTTCATCCCTCCATCCACCCACCCATCCATCCATCCCTCCCTCCCTCCCTCCATCTCCAGGCTTGCAGTCGAGCCTCAGAAGCTCTTTATTGAGCCTCTATGGGGGCTTTCAGATCACCTGCTTTCCAGGAAACCAGCTTGTGGGATTCCAGCAGAGCAGTGCCCGCAGAGCTCGGTGGGGGTGGGGTGGGAGGTCATTCCGAGCGAGCAGTGGGTGGAGGGGTCTCCGCCCCTATGCTGCCTGGAGGAGGTGCCTGGAGCGCTGAACGGTGGTGCCAGGAGCAGTTTGCTTGCCTACAGGGCCCCCTGACTACACTGAGGTGGGCACAGCAGACTTGGCCCTGGACTCCTGGGATTTTGATGGCCAGGCCTTTGCAGCAGCATAACCCTTCTGCCCCATCTGCTTATTAAATGGCCCTGGCCTTTTTCTTTCCTGGGGAATTGATGGGGGGATTCAAATTGGGGTGGGTGGGGGTCCTCAGTTCCTGCTTTCTGGCTCTGTACTTGAACTTACATTTGGAGACATTTTGAATCTCCTTATCATCTAGATTTCAATTTGCCGGTTTATAGGATGGAATGAACAATGCTGACCTCACTTAACCTTTCCTGGGGGGATTAATAATTAATAAAGACAATACTAGCCGCCAGCATTTATTCAGAGCTTACTGTGCTCTGGGCCCTGGGCTGAGATTTCTCAGCATGCTTCTAGTTCATGCTCACAGCCTCATGGGGTGAGGTCCTGTCCTCTGTGTGGGAAAATGAACAGGTGAAGCCCCTGCACAAGGCCCTCAGAGACTCACAGGTGTGTGATGCGCTGCCCGCTTCTCTTTTCACTGACCCACACCGGGGGCCCCAAAGAGCCAGAGGTTTTGCCAGGGGCTTTGATGGGAAAAGGTGCTGATCTCCTCTCCGGGAAAGGAGGCACCGATGTAAGGAGATCTTCCCTGGGGTGGAGGGGAGTGGCCACTGAGGCAGGTCAGCTGCCCAGGAGTCCAGAAGCCCTCACATCCCCGCGAGGATCTGGGGGGCCATGCTTGCTTGGGGTGGAAACAGAGGGCCTGTCTGGGCCCATCTGAAGGCGGGGCCGGTTGGGAGGTGAGTGGCAGAAGGGCTGAGGCCTAGGGAAGGTGAAAGAGACCAGATGGGGGCCCTCCTGGTGGTTTCCACTCTTAGAGCTCCTGGCACGCAGCAGGTGCTCATTTAATGCTGTCTGAGGAGCCCAGCGAAAGATCCCGAGTGCCCGTTTTCTAGAGCCCTCCTCTCTGAGACCCATGGACTGGGCAAGACTGGGAAGACGGCCCCTTTCTGCTCAGAATGTGGGACTGGGGCTTCCCTTTAGGAGGAAGCACTGACGTCTTTGCACGCTTCTGCTAGCAGAAACATAGTGGACCAACTGTCCAGAAGAATCACTAGGACCCCTCTGGCCTCTCTCCCTGCCTGTCATGCCCGATGACAAGGGAACAGCTAGCCAGGAGCAGCAGTCCCGGGGCCAGTCAGACCTCTGGGGTCACACTCTTGTCATCTGGGGGCACCCTGCCCCTAACCCCCACCATCCCAGGGTCCAGATGCCAAGCTGGCCGCTGGAGTATTAAAGGATCATTTATTTTGAAAAAGTACCATCATGACTCCCATACTGAAATAAAATGAACATGTGTCAAAGATTGTATTTAACTCATTAATTAGTGAGGGGCCCCAGGAGATGATGCAACCTGTTCGAAGGAGAATTCAAAGTACCTCACGTATAGAGTCAAAGAAGGCATCCTGAAATGAATTTACAAATAGATGCAAAACCTGGCAAATCTAGTCTGTAGCCGCAGAACAACAAGCAATGGCATTTGGCTGAAAACAATTTGCATTTCTATGGGCAAGAATTATTTGCATTATTATCAGTTGGGATGTGAATGACAGCAGGGCAAGGGTCGAAGGAAAAAGCTCAGAAAGGGGCCCTGCATTTGCATGTTGGCATGGACAGCCTCCGGCTGGTCTGGCTTGTCCAGACAGGGCATCACCTGCAGGGGCTGGGTGCTGCACACCTTGGCCTGAATCAAGCTAAGGATCTGAGACCTGTGTTGACCTGCTGGTGAGCAGTTTGTGACCTGAGCACTGTACGTGGATTTGTAAATGATTCATGCTAAGGCTCAGGAAGGTGCCCTCTGCATCATGGACAAAGCACAGTAGAGCTGGCGGGGCAGTGAACAGAAGGCCAGAAGCAGGAGGAGATGGAGAGAGGGGGAGCCCTGGGTGACAGGAGGTTAGGAGTTTCCACAGCTGGTGGGGTGGGGCAGGGAGGGGAGGAAGGGGTTTGCAGGGACTGAGGGAGATGGGGAGGGAAAAGGAGAAAAGAGGGGAGAAACAGAGAGGTATCTTGCCATGGGAGCAAAAGTCTTAGCCTGGAAACCTGGGGCTGGGCTCCCACACTCAGCTCCGGCTGCCTGGCCTTCGGGGTGGGGCCCACTGGGGACTCAGCTTCTCACTGTTTGGAGGTGGGGGTGACTCAAGAGAACCTGCATGGCCCCATTAATTCTGATTGCTCTTGGATCTGGTACACTCAAGAGCTTGGTGTTCCCCAGACCTGTTGACTCTTGAGAGTTCCTTGGACTGCAAGAAGATCCAACCAGTCCATCCTAAAGGAAATCAGTCCTGGGTGTTCATTGGAAGGACTGATGCTGAAGCTGAAACTCTGATACTGTGGCCACCTGATGTGAAGAACTGACGCATTGGAAAAGACCTTGATGGTGGGAAAGATTGAAGGCAGGAGGAGAAGGGGATGACAGGATGAGAGGGTTGGTTGGATGGCATCACTGACTCGATGGACATGAGTTTGAGTAGGCGCTGGGATTTGGTGATGGACAGAGGCCTGGCTCGCTACAGTCCATGGGGTCGCAAAGAGTTGGACACGACTGAGCGACTGAACTGAACTGAGACCTGTCGTGCACCTCTGTGCCTTTGTGCATGCTGTTCCCTTTGCTTGGAATGCCCTTCCTTCCTTGGCTGCCTGGCAAAGTCCTGTTCATCTATTAAGGCCAATCTTGTTGGAATATCATCTCTTTTTAGCATTCAAGATGCTCCTAGGCATTAAGGAATGGCCCCTCTTCATTCAGCTGCATTATAATGTAGTAGATGAAGAGCAAGTTACTTAGGCAGGCAGGCTGAGTCTAAACTCTGGTTCTGCCACCTCTTTGCAGAGCAAGGATAGTCTCTCTGAGCCTCAGTATTCAAATCTCTAAAATAGCAATAGGGGACTTCCCTGGGGGTCCAGTGGTTAGGATTCTGCGCTTCCCATGCAGGGGGTGCGAGTTCGATCCCAGGTCAGGGAACTAAGATCCCACATGCTGCATGTTGTGGCCAAAAAAAAAAAAAAAAAATTTATGACAATGGGACCATTTCATTTAAGTAACGGCACCTACCTCATAGTGCTGTGATATTCCCAGGGGATAATGCTTGTAAATCCCTCAGCCCTTCCCTGGAACCTGGATATGCTCAGTAAATGTTAGCTGTTACTATGACCTATGAGATTATAGGTTATAATATAACAACTAGCTGAGGTGCCCTGGCCTGAGCCCCAAGAGTAAAGGCCCTGTCCATCCCATCATCAGGCTCCTTCTAGGCTCTCAAACTCGACTTCCCTGGTGACTCAGATGATGAAGAATCCGCCTGCCATACAGGTGACCTGAGTTCTGTCCCTGGGTTGGGAAGATCCCCTGGAGAAGGGAATGGCAACCCACTTCAGTATTCTTGCCTAGAGAATCCCATGGACAGAGGAGCCTGGAGGGCTACAGTCCATGGGGTTGCAAAGAATCAGACATGACTGAGTGACTAACACACACACACACACGCACGCACACACATATGAGACAGCATATCAGCTTCCATTGCTGGGGTCAGTTTTGTCCAGAAGCCCCACTGAGAAGGGCTGCGTCTCGCTTCCTCATGTGTCAGCCTGGCCTGGTGCAGTGCCTGGACCTCAGCGGGCCGGCTGCGAATCCCCATTGGATGTAATGACTTTGGAAAAAGGATGACAGAAGTAGAAGGACAGGGAAGGACCGACAGAAGCAGAGAGACTTAGCCAGGCCAGGTGTGGCGGTCTGAGCTGCCAAGCAGAGCTGCCAGGGATGGCGATAATTGGCCTGGGAGGGAGGGAAGGACCGACCCAGCTAAGGCTGGCTGCTGAGAGGAGGGGCGGGCATCTGCTTGGGAGCTTATCTCTCAGTTCAAGGAGCCCCTGGACTTCCTCCAGGACACAGGAACTCACCCTGGAGATCTCTGAGGATGGCTGGAGATGGTGAGGGTATGTGAAATTCAAGCCTCAGCTTCCTCTAAGGGCAAAAGTGGAAACTTCGCCTTCCTTCCAGGCAGCTGCTGCTAGGAGATGCTCTTCCCCTTTTAGGGAAGATGGAGATGGGGGCTGGGAGGGGAGGAAGCCCTACACTCATCTTGTCCAAGCACTGCCTCATAGAACTGAGGCACAGAGCAGGACGGCCACACAGTGGGTGGACCCACATGTGAGTGCATCCTCTCTCGCGGTCTCATTTCACAATCACAGAGCTGTGGGAGGCAGGGCGGCCAGAGCTTAATTCTTCCCATTTTATACATGAGAAAGTGGACACAGAGAAGGGAGGCTCAAGCCCAGGTCAAAGAATGGAATCAGTGATGGGGCAGTGAGTTCAGGATCTAGACTCCCATCCAGCCTTCTCCATCTGGGGTGGGGATGTCCCTGGACACGGGCTAGGGCTGTGTTCCAGGTCAGTCTGTAGTCAAGTCTGAGAGCCCAGATGCAGCCTGGTGATGGGATGGACAGGGGCTCAGGCCCGGACACCTCAGCTCGTGGTGGCTGGCTTGGCAAGGTCCTGGGCTCCCAGCTTGCTCTGGAAACCAAGGGGCCAGAGGCTGCCAGGCTTGTTGGTGGCATGGCTGCCACACTCCGGGAATGGGGACAAGCTGGGACTTGGGAAGTGGCAATGGGCGGTGCTCCAGCAGCCTGGCCTGCTCCTGGCACTCACTTTCCCCTGGATCCCAGATGCTCTGGGTTGGTCCTGCCACCACACAGGGTCCACCCCGGCGGCCTGGATGCTTCCAAGAGGAGCCACCTCTTCCCTACGCTTAGCCACAAGCAGATGGGAACCCAGCCACTGAGTTCCTCTGTGGGCCAGGGAACCCAGGACTCCTGAGCCTCCAGTTCCTCTCTCTGCCCTTCACTCCCTGCTGTAGCTACCTGTCTGCTCTTTCCGGCTGGTTGCAGAGACTACAAGGCTAGGTGAGAGTGGTCAAGTCTAGTTTAACGAGGATCCTGGACCTCCAAGCAAAAGTGGGAGGCATGGCAGGGGGTGGTAGTGTGTAGGGACTAACATTTACTCAATCTATCTGTGTCATAATTAATCATCACAAAACTCTACAAAGTAACTATCACTGTTCCCATTGTACTGACCAGAAAACTGAGGCTCAGACACAATCCTCCACCCAGCTAATGTCATAGAGCTTCTAAGAGGTGGAACCAGGTCTTAAAAAAAGCCCTCAAGCATACCACTCTTTCTCCATCCCCCTACACCCCAGTGGTGGGAAGTACAGAGGTAGAGACAAATGACTCCCCAAAGCATGACATATGTAATGACAGAAATTCAGGGAAGATGCGCTGGGAACTCAAAGGAAGAGGCCGAAAATTCAGATGGGAGACACCAAGGAAGATTTCACAAAGGAGAGGCGTTTGGAGCTGAGCTTTGGTGAATGAGTCCAGGCTTCTGTAGTTGGAAGAAAGAACCAGAAGAGCTTCTCTGGGGGATGGGTGGCAGGAGCAAAAGCTTGAATGCCTGTCTAGAAAGTTTGGGCTGGATTCTGTAGATTTTATCCCTTGTGGATGTGATTATTTGATTACCTTCTATCAATGACCAATAAGCCCCATGAGGGCAGAGGGGACATCTTTTATTCACATTTTCTCCATTATCCACGTGAACCTTAGCACTATGAGGGCATACAACAGATGCTCAACAAGTATTTGTCAGTCGAATGAGCAGGGCTGGTTTTAGCTCGCTGTCTCAGGACCCTTTGCTTTGCTCCTCCCTTCATGGGTCTCCTGCACACTTCGACTTTTCACCTTTGCACTCGACTCCTGTGTAAGGGACTTTTCCACTGGCCCTCAGACAGCTGCAGCATCCTCTCCGAGGAAACCCCGGAGGCTGAGTCCCACCAGCCAGACCAGGCTCCTGAATTATGGAAGGTGGAGGCTCCACTCCCTGGCAGCTCTGGCCTCTGCGTCCCCTCCCTCCTCAGCCAGCCCATGCCTACCATTGGCAGAGCCCAGGGCAAGTGCAAATAATGCCCACATGCCACATCTAAATACCAAAATGTCATTGATTCAGCAATCAGACAGGCAAATAAAGTGTGTTTTCTTCCCCTCCCTTGGCAAACATACCCTCATAATGACAAAACTGAAAAGAATATGCAGAACTATAGTGGCAAATCTTGAAGAGTTTTTTATTACCATGAATGTATGGCCCGGTGTCCTTTGAAGGGATGGGGCTGATGTTGGGATGGGGAATACAATAAAGACACACAAAAGAAGCCAGACGCCAAAGTGATAATGCATGATTCTGATGATGTGACGTTCAAGAACAGGCCAAATGAATCTATGATGTTAGACATCAGAACAACCAGTTTTCTTGGGGATTGAAAGGAGTAAGAATGACCTGTGTGGGCTGATGAAGTTGTTTTATATCTAGATCAAAGGGTTGGGAATGTGTGTGTTTACACGGATCCAAACTCATCCAACTGTATTCTTAAATGAGGGTGTTTCACTGTATGTAAATTGCACCTCAAATGCAACCATAAAAGACTTGATAGCATCAGAATCATGAGAAAGTTAGAATAGATTAGCGTCAAAATCATGTAAAAAATAAGATGTGAGTAATGCTTAAATGATCACATATTTATTCCGTAAAATTTATCTTTCTTGCCATTATGTCAGCAAAATCACTGATATTGTTGTTATAATCAGGATTTCACATAATTTGTGTTCTCTTGACAGTAATGATCTCAAGCAGTCTTATTGGATAGAAATATGTGAGCCACAAATGTGAGTCACGTATGGAATTTTATAGTCTGCATTTTCAGTTTAGTTCAGTCGCTCATTTGTGTCCCACTCTTTGCGACCCCATGAATCGCAGCACGCCAGGCCTCCCTGTCCATCACCAACTCCTGGAGTCCATCCAAACCCATGTCCATCGAGTCGGTGATGCCATCCAACCATTTCATCCTCTGTTGTCCCCTTGTCCTCAATCTTTCCCAGCATCAAATCTTCCCAAATGCAAAAAATAAGCAGGTGAAATTAATAATACATTTATTCAATCCAAGATGTCCAAACTGTTATTTAAACAGGTAATCAATATAAAATATTATTGATATATTTTATGTTTCTTTTTTTCATGTAAGTTCTCCTAGTGGTAAAGAACCTGCCTGCCAACGCAGGAAAAATAAGAGACATGGGTTCAATCCCTGGATCAGGAAGCTCCCTTGAGAAGAAAATGGCAGCCCACTCCAGTATTCTTGCCTGGAAAATCCCATGGACAGAGGAGCCTGGCAGGCTCCAGTCCATGGGGTCACAAAAAGTCAGACACAAATGAAGTGACTTAGCACTAGTGTACCCCAGAATTTAGTGTGTGTTTTACACGTACAGCACATTTCAATTCAAACTGGCCACATTTCAAGTACTCAATTGTAATCTGTAGAGAATAGCTACTCTATTTGACAGATCAAGTAAAGAATAAAAAGATAAAATGTAATTTTATTCAAAATATACAAAATTTGAATACATTTTCATTAAACACTTAAGTTCAAATGAAAACAAAAATTTAAAAGCTATATATGTCCCAACAAAGTATTAATAATGATCTATTAAAATTAAAAGATGTAATCTACATGGTAATCAATGAATATAAAAAATTAATCAAAATTATTTAAAGAAAGCTGAAATTTAAAAAAAATTTCAAAAGGTATTGGAGTGTGTGCATACTCAGTCACTTCTCATATCATACTCAGTCACATACTCATATCTGACTATTTGCAACCCTATGAACTGTAGCCTGCCAAGATCCTCTGTCCAATGGGATTCTCCAAGCAAGAATACTGGAGTGGGTTGCCATGCCCTTCTCCAGGGGATCTTCCTGTCCCAGGGATCAAACCCAAATCTCTTGCATCTCTTGGATTACAGGTGGATTCTTTACCACTGAGCTACCTGGGAAGCCTTGAAAAGGTATTTGCTGCTGCTGCTAAGTCACTTCAGTCGTGTCCGACTCTGTGCGACCCCATAGACGGCAGCCCACCAGGCTCCCCCGTCCCTGGGATTCTCCAGGCAAGAACACTGGAATGGGTTGCCATTTCCTTCTCCAGTGCATGAAAGTGAAAAGTGAAGGTGAAGTTGCTCAGTCGTGTCGGACTCTTCGTGACCCCGTGGACTGCAGCCCACCAGGCTCCTCCGCCCATGGGATTTTCCAGGCAAGAGTATTGGAGTGGGGTCCCATTGTCTTCTCCTAAAAGGTATTTAAGTATCATTAAATATTTTTATTAAAAAAATGTTCACAACTCTAGTGTTAAAAATCCATTTTTTTTCTTAATGTAATGAATTAGTATCATGCTTTTTACATCTAGACCTACATTTACACCGTATGATTAATAAGAATTGTTGAAGGTAGCAAAGTGTTCCTTAGCTGCCCTGCCAACTAGAGCAAAGGCTACAAATAATAACTTGATAATTGTGAGTACTTCCAGAACCATTAATTGGAACAGTCAGACAGCTAGAAAAGGACACTCGGCATTACTTAGAAATGATACTTTGTTTTTGAAGGATCTTTGGCATTCTCGCTATCTGAGAGCAAGGATTTGAAAAGCTAATTAACTCATCTTCTTGCGGAAGGGCTTCTGTAGCTCTCATGTTCCCTGTGTTCTCCACCCCACCCAGAGGAGTCCGAGGTGGGCGGCAGCAGACCCCAGAAGCCTTCTTAGCATTCTGACTTTGTCATCTCTGATTCTGCAAACCCAGAGCAAAAGTTGTGAAGACCCCCATTTCCCTGGGGCCTGAACAGTGTTATGAGAGCAGGGGTTTAGGGTTAGGGGCTGTGCCACGCCAGCACTGAGCATAACAATCCTGAGTGACAGGAGGGGCCTGTGTGCTCTTTAAGGTGTGTGTTTGCACACGTGTGTGTGATATTAGAGTTCCAGCAGACAGCCTCCTGGTTTTGTAAATAAGGCTGTATAGCTGCACAGCCACGCCCACTTGTTCAGGCATTGTCTGTGGCTGTTCTTGGGCTAAAAGATCAGAGCTGTTTTAACAGAGATCAGACCCTATTGCCTGAAAGCCTGGAATATTCGCTCTCTGCTGCTTTAAGACATTTGCCGTCCAGGGTCTTGACTGGGTCTGAGTGGTTCCCCTCCTTGGGTCCTGTTGAATTGAGACCTTGGGTGCCATGGGGATTTGGTCTAGACTTCTTCTGTAGTTGCAAGCCCCTTAAAAGAGGAGACCTCCCAAAGGAGGCCCCCAAGTACAATTCTTAGGGCTTCAGTTGTCCTGCAGTGAGTCCCCATGTCATTTGGGATAACATTCTCTCACCAGTGAGACCAAAGTAACCGAGTGGTTGAGCAGACCGGGAGAATGGTCCTCTCCCCTTCCTTCTGCCAGCCCCTCCCCAGCCTTGGTAAGAATAGCCATGAGGGAATTTCCCACAATCCTCCACTCTCCTTTCCAGGTGTGCATCTGGCACTAAGCTCTGTCTTCTGGTCCCAGTGTCCTGGGCAGAGGTGGTGACAGCCAAGAGATCTTGCTGAGCTGGGCACCTTGTCTGCCTGTGGGGTGGGGGGGCCCTGAGTGTGTGCCAGTGTGGCTGGAGATATAGGGTAAATAGATAAAGGGCATAGTGTGGGTGTGGGGGTGCCAGCTCTGTTGCCTCACTGGTCACAGCGGCATTTTCTTTGATTTTGCACCTGTCTCTTCTGCTACATACATTGCTCTTGGTCAGCCCCTGTGTGGCTACACAGTGCTGGGCACGAGTGGACCCACCATCAAGAGATGCAGTCTGCTGTCTTGGCACGTGTTCTATTCCAGACATGCTGCTACTGCTGCTGCTAAGTTGCTTCAGTCGTGTCCGACTCTGTGCAACCCCATAGATGGCAGCCCACCAGGCTCCCCCGTCCCTGGGATTCTCCAGGCAAGAACACTGGAGTGGGTTGCCATTTCCTTCTCCATTGTGTGAAAGTGAAAAGTGAAAGTGAAGTTGCTCAATCACATCCGACTCATAGCGACCCCATGGACTGCAGCCTACCAGGCTCCTCCATCCATGGGATTTTCTAGGCAAGAGTACTGAAGTGGCTTTTCCAGGCATGGTTGGGGTTAAAAAGAAGAATGAAAAGGGTTCGGAGCCTCAAGTAACTTATCCCCGACCCCAGGAAGAGGCAGAGGAGCCAACGGCTGGAGCCCTCACTCTGAGGACAGATGCCTCAAGCAAACGCTCCCTCTGATGGTTCCAAGCAGGGCACATAATTCAGCTTGGAGGGATGGGGAGGCTTCAGCAAAGGGGTGACAAATTGAGCTACTTGTTGAACGAAAGCATGAGCAGATGAGAATGAGAGCCTGATGCTGGGGCCGTGGACTTTAAAAATGTGGAAAGGGATTGCTTCTGAAGTTTTAAATGGAATTCATTTAAAATGTCCCTCGGCTGAAAGGCGGGCAGGAGGAGAGGGTTGGAGTGGCAGGGCTGCTGGGAGCAGGAGGACCAGGGCAAAGGAGACGGAGGCCCTTGTCCAGGCTCTCCGTGGGCAATCCCTGCTTCGAGCTGCTGGCCCAGGAACCCCTCGCTGTTGAGCGAGAAAGGGATGAGCCATTGTAGCTTGAGGACAGACCTCTTTTAATTTTGTTCTTTGGAGGAGAAGGTGGGCCAGCGTTGGAGTGAGAGATTGGCTTGGTGAGGAATGGTTCTGCTGGCTCTACAAACACCCTCACTGTGAGAGGAGAGAGAAACGCCCCCTTCCCTCCCCTTTCCTGGGACTGGAGGCCTGGCGGGAGGAAGGGACTGCTCCTCTGGGCAGAAGTAGTGCATCTCAGAGAGTGAAGCTGGGGTCCTTAGGAACCAACTTTCACAGGCTTCTGACATAGCCTGCCTGGAGTTTTAAGGGGGAGTCTGTGGGAGGGTCCTTAGGGGTCCTCCGCTCTCCCTGAGTAGTGTGTGAAATCTGTATAAGTAGAAAAGTGTGGGGAGTGGACCCAAGTTAAAATTTCATGGATCCTGCTCTCTTGCTTAACAAATGGAGAGGGGCAGGGCTCGTCTAATACCACGTGGCAGGTCTGTGGATCTGGGTGCACGGCTAGGTGGTCATCTCCCCACCGTCCAATGCAGCCTGGCTAAAGAGGGGCACTGAATGAGAGAACCAGGTCTCCTGGTTCCCCCCACCCCCCAGCCGCATGCTCTTTCTTCTGGTGATCCATGGGGCAGAAGGCCCGGGGAGGCAAGAGGTAGGGATAAGACTAGGGGGTTTGAGCAAAGTCTTGGTACGTGTAACTGTGTGGATGAGCTGCTCTCCCACTTCCCCAGGGGGGTCCTAACAGCAGGGAGGGGGATGCTGATGATCAAGGATACAGACCAGAAGCACCTACAAGGACCTCTCTCCTGGGGTGGAGCCTTATCTCCCCTCTCCCCACTGCAAACAATGCCTACCTAGGGCAGGGAGAGGGGCGGAGGGCAGGTCAGATACAGATTCGAGGTGATTCTGAAACCCAAGTCTACAGTGAGGAGAACTGGGCAGAGGGGCCAGGGAGGAGGGTGCCGTGGTGGTCCCAGGGTAAAGGAGGGGCTGGGAAGTCAGAGAGAAAGAGCACTGGCGTCAGCCTGGTCCCTGCTGGGTGACAAAGGAGCCGGCAGGGGCCTCACGCTGGGGCTGGGAGCTTTAAAAATGCAGAAAGGAATCGCTTCTGCAGGTTCAGAATCAATCTAGCCCCAGTCCCTGCTCCGACTTCGTGTCACCCTGGGCCAGACTTGGTTTTGGTCTCAGTTTTCCCATCTATTAAACGAGATAGGACATTTGGACCCCGTCTGTTAAATGAAATAATTATAGTTGCTGCCCTTTTCAGCAAGTGAGGTTCGGAGACAGAAGTGTGGATGTGAAAGCACTTTGCTGCTGAGAACAGACAAGGACTCAGCAAGAAGGTTGGTGTTGAAAGAAATGATGGGGCAGGGTTAGGGGAGGAGGGGAGCAGGGAAGGGGCGGGCTGGGAGAAGGCAGCGTTGACCCCACTCAAAGTGTCCAGGTGTTTTCCTGGAAGCACAATGTACTTGACACTGAGCTTTTGACAGAACATGCCAGGGGGTGGCCTCTCATCTCGGAGGGAAATGGGGAACTTTGGTTTTCTGAGGGTTCCAGCCGAGACCTTGACTGCCCTAGATTACAGGTAACTCACTACAGGGGAAGCTGGGAGGAACAAGGCTCAGAAAAGATATGCCTGTTGGGTGGAGGTGGATGCAAGTTATTCAGCTACCTAGAAGCCTACTTGAGTAGAGAACCTCTGAGTTCTGGGAGATAAAGCTGGGAGGATCTGGGAAGGCCCCTTGGAGGAGGTGATGTGTGTGCTGGTTTACGGGTAGGCTCCCCAGAGTGACGTGGATTGGGGAGTAGCTCAAGGCAGGAGACTGCTTGGGGGAAAGCCAAGGCTTCAGGAACTTGGAGGGGGCCCAGTCCCTGCCCCCTTGGATTCATCACAGAAGTGAGAACAATTATGAAGCAGAATTTATGGTCCATCTCACTTGGTAACTTTTGGTTTTTGAAGGTGCCATGTGACTCCACAGAAGGTCCCACCCAGTAGGTCTGCATCCAGGAGTCCTCCCAGCCTTGGGCACCCAAGGAAACGAATCCCAGTGCTTCCTCCCAGCCTCCCAGCCCCTGCGGGAAGCCTGCTGAGCTGGGCTCAGCTCCAGTCTGCTCTCCGAGAGCGCGCCTGTTTACCGCTTCGCTGCAGAGCGATGGATGACATGGAGGCCACATTTTTCTCCCCTCGCAGCAGGGAAATGAATCTCACCAAGTGTTGCCGACACCATCCTACCAGGTTCCACATCCATCGTGGGCTGGGGCTGCTGACAGGGCACAGGCCCATCCCTCAAGCCGGCTCCGAGCCCGGGGGAGACCATGGAGACAAGATGAACATTTTGCATCACTCCTTCCTCAGCGCTGCTCTTCCTCTCCCTTCCCTCCCCTGCTGCAGATCATCCACCCACTCGACCAGGTGGTGCACCCCTGGAGGCAGCACCCCTGGCCTCGGTTCTGACTGCACTTGGCAGCAGACGCTCCACGACACAGAAGATGGGTGGTGATCTGGAGAGAGGCAACGAGAAGGCATTGGGTGCAAACCTGATAACCCAACACAGTCTGAAGGCATGATGAGGGGCAGGCACGTCACTGAAATGCCTGGAGGTCAAGCCTGCCCAGGAGGGGGACATCTGAGAAGATGGGAGAGGGGTCAGGAGACCCGGATCCCAATCCCAGTTCCTTTAATCGATGAAACTCTAGGAATTTGGGTGAATTGACCCATGGTTCCAGGTCCAATTTTCTTCCAAAACCGGAATGGATTCCTTCCGGTGCTGGTAGTGGGTCACCTGCTGGGGATTTAAAGACACGATACTAATACTCACCCATCTGTTGAGCACTTACTACGTGCCTTCCATGTTATGGAAAAGAGCATCGATCCTCACGTGAACCTTGTTAAGAAGCTAACTTCAGCCCCATTCTACAGATTAGGTAACTGAGACACTGACTTGAAGTCACTTGTAGGAAGCAAATGGCTGAACCGAGATTCAAGCCCACTGTGTTAACTCCTAAGTCCTTTCCTCTTACTAGATAATGTGATGATCCCAGGGCACAGAGACTCTTGGGAGCGTGGGCCTTAGGGAATCTAGTGAAAGAGAAAGTCGTTCAGTTGCGTCTGACTCTGCAACCCCAATGGACTATACAGTCTATGGAATTCTCCAGGCCAGAATACTGGAGTGGGTAGCCTTTCTATTCTCTAGGGGATCTTCCCAACCCAGGGATTGAACCCAGGGAATCTGGAGGAATAAATAATTGAAAGGAAGGATGTGAAACCTCAAGAGCGCCATTTGGGAAAGCATTTCCATTCTTGGCTTCAGTTAACATTTAGCATAGCTCCATCTTTCATCAGGCCCCAGTCCATCCTCATCTGTCTGCATCATAACCATCTTTCCGAACCCTCATCTTCTTAAAAAAAAACCTCAAACTATTTATTATTTATTTTTATTTATTTGGCTGCACCGGGTCTTAGTTGCACTGTGAGGGAACTTTTAGGGGCTGAACATGGAAACTTTGGTTACGGCAAGTGGGATCTAGTTCCCCGACCAGGGACTGAACCTGTACTCCCTGCACTGGGAGTGTGGAGTCTTAGCCACTGGACCTTCAGGGAAGTCCTGCAAAATCCAAAGCCCAATCTTCTTGGACCACTCTGTACAAGTTTCCACTGAGGCACATCATGCCTGCCTTGCCAGTTTGCTCACGAGCTCATGGGGAGAAGTCTTGTGAGTTTCCAAAAATCCTCAGGACCCTCTGTTGCTTCTGAGTCTTTGCTTGATTCTGGGTTTCCTCTGTTGCCAGCACAGGTCCTCCTTGTGTTGCTTCTGGGGAAAGTTCTGACCTTCCTGATATCTTTTCCGTTTGGCCAATTGGACTTTGTTCATTCTCATCCTTCCATCCTCACCCCAGCTCCTCCCTCCCTGGGGGAAACCATCCAGGTGAAACGGTAGAACCTTTTTTCACAGGAGGCTGAGTCAAAGGCGGGGGTGAGCCTGAGCAGCCCAGGGTAGGGTTCTTCCAATCCAGTCTTTGAACACAGCTCCTGTCATGCCTGCCTAGTGGCTGTGGATTCCACTTCCACAGTGCAGGGGACACGCTCCTGGTAGTGGACACCAGCCTGAGACAGAATCTCGTCAGACCCACCTCACAGACAGGGAACTGGATCAGAGAAGAGTCAATTCGACTGCCTTCCAAGCTGGGTCAGATTGGCCAAGGTGACCCCCAAGCTCACCCGGGGTGCCCTGTTCTCCCAGCCACAGCCTCTGCAGGGTTCTCTCCATCCACAGGTGTTTTCATAATCTCTCCAGGATCTCCCCCTGGTGTTTTCCTCCCAGAAGTCTTCTTGGCTTCTACGTCGAGAATGTCAACCCAGGCTCCAGAGCACACCCTCTGTGTGAAGGTTTCTGGTTCTACCTCACCTGGCACAATGCCCAAATAAATCATTTTGTTAGGGTTAATAACATAGTCCCTTTAACTGCAAAGTGTTTCCACATAGAAGGCCCTCCAGTCTGCTTTAATGAACAGATAAGAATCTTTGTAATTAACTCAGTGACGGCTTGTATGTAAGTATTCTTCTGAATGCTGTGAGACTATTTGATTATTGTTTTAAGTATAGGGTAAACATGCCCCTGATCCCTCTCTCCAACAAGCTCTTATACAAACAACTGCCCTGTAGGTTATTTACAGGATGGGCAGCCCGCCTGTCTTCAGACACCCCGTGGGTACACTGGAACCTAGAGGGCTGTCTGTCTTTATTCCAGCCTCTCTTTGTTCAGTCCACGCATCCATCCTTGACTCACAGCTCTGGATCTGGCCCCACTCCTGTGATCTCTGCCTTCCCTCCTGGCAGGGTAGAGGGGCTCTGAGGGCTCTGCCCCTTCGTGTGATCAAGCATGCCTCCAGTGATCACTGCACTGGAGCTATGGGCTCCAGCTGCCAGTGTGCATGCACAGTGTGTGTGTGTGTGTGTGTGTGTGTGTGTGTGTGTGTGTGAGTGTGTAGGGGCATGCTCCCATCTGTGTGGTTGAAGGGCGTGTGAATGAGGAGGGATGCCCAGAGAGTTTGCATTTGTGATGCGTGCTGTGTGTCTGGGTAGGGCGGGTGTGCATGCGTGCTCTGGGTGCCCCGCCCACAAGAGCCTGGCTCCTCCTCTTCTAACAAAGGCAGCACTTTAATTGCTGGATGCATCTGGTGCTTTGTCGTGTCTGTTCCCGGAGCAGGTTTGCTGAAGTAGAGGGTTGCCCCGTGGCTCTAGCATCTCTGGAGATTTCCTCGAGACACTGCAGCTACTAAAATGTCCTTTCCTCCCCCTCCTTCCCTTCTCTTCCCTCCCTGGGAGATGTGGTCCCTGCCTGCTGCGCTAACCATGGTCCAGCTTCCCTCCCCTGGGCCCGCCCTTTCCCTTGATAGAGAGCCATCTCATAGGGCATCTGAAATCTGGAATGGAGCCCAGATAGGGTGGGGAACAGACTGCGGAAGGAGGACCCCGTGGGCGAGTGTGTGTGAGGGAGGAGACCCTGGAACAGCATCTCAGCTTCTGTTGATGCTGATGAATTGCATCTCATCAGGCGAGGGCTGGGCTCCACTCTGCCCCTGGGAGAGGTGGACTGTGTGTCAAGGTGGCAGTAAAAAATAAATCAGAAGGGGCAGAGAGGGGGAGCCATGCCAGACCCTTCCCTTGCTCTCTCCCAGCATCGGCATGCCCCCAGGCTCCTTCGTCCCTGATCTGTCTGGGCTGGGGGTGTGCAGGTGGAGTCCATTTCAGGACCATGGCTCAGCTGCTGGCTTCACTAAAGAATGGAAGCATGGGGGTCCACTCTCAGGACACTGCTCACTTTACCTTCGCTCCCAGTCAACTCTCCTAAGTGGCAGGACCCCTCCTAATGGGAGAAGCCACAGGAAGCAACCCCAGAGACCCTGCCCTAGAACAAATCGTAGGAGGTCTGTTGGGAGCTGTTGCAATGAAGGAGAAGGAAAGTCACTCTAGAACTGTAGATGGTTGAGAGGGAAAGGGTATCTCCGTGAAGCCCAAACTGAGCTGGGCGGGGGGCTGCCTGAGTGTGCACAGGAAGATGGCAGCAGACCTGGGGCTCAAGTCCTTTTGGCCTCAATCTTCCGGGGTCCCCATAGCAGCATGCCCCATGGGACAGAGGCCTGAAGACCCCTCTGTGCCCCAGAGAGGGGCTGGCAGGCACCGTGAGTCCTGTGTTTGAATCCACTTGACAGATGGGTTCACAGTTGGGCTCCAGACAAGGGCACAGAGGGTCAGTCCATGGACTGACCTCAGTCAGAATCTAGTCTAAACCCTTCATCTCGTAGCAGAGGGCCAGACATTCATGCAAAGTCACCCTGCAAGTGGTGGGGGCACACAGGGGACTGGGACCCAAGCAGCTCAGCAGCACAGGGCTTCTCCAAGGTCACCCATGGGAGAGTCCCTTCCTCACCTCCCCTGCCCACACCTCTCAGCCAGGCCCCTGCAGACCCCATCCCCCAGCTACCAGGGTAAATCCAGCCCACCTCCTCATCCCCAAATGTCTGTTTCTGACTTCCAAGCCATCTGGTAGACCCCTCCTAATGTCTTCCCTCAATGCCGCCTATAGCCTTGTCCAGGCTGCGTTTTTGGGAAATAAAATTTCCCAGCTTCCACGTGCACTTTACTTCTGCTCTGTGGGCTAAGTGTATGTGTAGGTTACTTAGAGCTTATTTGCACGTGTTCCTATATTTTGCTGAATGCTTGACGGCATTTCTTCAAGTGTGTCAGTCTCTCCTCTCAGACTGGGAGCAGTTACAGCACAGGACTTGTTCCTCTTCCATCAGACGGGGATCTCCCGTGGAACAGACTATGGGGCCCTTCCATCAGACTGAGAGCTCCCTGTGGGCAGGGGACTGGCAACTGGAATGCTTAAGCTCTGTCTTAGCCCCAAAACTCGCTGCCTCTCTGGCATACACAGGGATAGTTATCATTCCCTTCCCCCCAAGCTCCATCCCTATGGATCCCCTCACCCCCTAATCTGGCAAATCCCAAACCTACAGAAGCAACTGCCAGTGGCAACATCAAGCAGAGGATGGCAGAGACGACAAAGCTTGGAGAGCCGCAGAGGACATCAAAGCTGTTACCTCCCCGCCCCCCCCCCCCCCCGCCCCGCGCATAGCATCTCTCTAAGAGGGTGGAGGGAGAAGGTGCGAACTGGCAGGGCTGGGTGGTGCTCCAGGCTTCACACCTCCAGATCTGAGGACCATCACGACAGAAGGCACTGGAGGGACCATCCGGCTCTGGATTCTAGTTGAGGTCCTGGCTTGTCCCAGACACGGACGGTGCCAGACTGATGGCCACATGACCAGTCAATAGCAGAGAGAGAACTCCCACCAAACTGCTGGACTCCCGGCCTCATGCTCTTGACACACTGCATCGGAATGATTCTCTGAGCTCCTGGTCCCCACAGAGGAGGGCAGTATGGGGCAGAGGAAAGATGGGAAGCTTGAACCAGTGTAACCTAGGTTTGAATCTTCCTGCTGCTATTTGTTTGCTGTGTGGCGTGAGACAAGTCATAGAACTTCTGGGCCTCAGTTTTGTCATCTATAAAATGGACATAATGATACCACCTACCTTACTTGGTTATTGTGTACAGTCAATGGAATGATGACTATAAAGTGGTTAGCATGGAGCTCCAATAATTTGGCCGCCTGATGCGAAAATTTGACTCATTAGAAAAGACCCTAATGCTGGAAAAGGCAGGAGGAGAAAGGGATGACAGAGGATGAGATGTTTGGATGGTATCACAGGCTCAATGGACATGGGTTTGAGCAAACTCCAGGCGACAGTGAAGGACAAGGAAGCCTGGAGTCCTGCAGTCCATGGGGTTGCCAAGAGTTGGATAAGAATGAGTGACTGAACAACAAAATCAACAACAACAAAGAATGGAGTAAGCTCTCAGGAAATGTTAGTAATCGCTATTTAATCCTTCTGTTTCCTCTGTGCTTGGCACGCCAATGGATCCATGACAAGGGCTTAATAAACATCCACTGTGCTACCATGCCTGGGGTGGGAACACAGGGGCTGGCCTCAACTTCCCAATGTCTCTTGCTTACTCTCTGCAGGCTGAAGGGACCGCCAGTTCCCCAAGGGAAAGGGCAGGTACAACTCACACCCACTTCCTTGTCTGTGGGACCTGCTCTCCTAACAAGCCCAGCTCACCATCTTGCTCGGGAAAGCCCCGCTGGCTCTCTGCTCCTAGGGTGACCAAGAGAGGGTTGGATGGTGGTCTGTTGTGATGGTCAGCTGGGGGTGGAGCTCCTAGTAGGGGAGGGAGTGTGTCCCCTCTAACAATGGGAGAGGAACCATAGTGCTCAGCGTGTTCCATCTGCCCCCCCAACAGTATCCACAATCTATACCTTAAATGAGAGTCCCACAGCCTTTTCCCATCACATGCTGTCACTTCAGTCCTGTCTGACTGTGACCGCATGGACTGTAGCCCACCAGGCTCCTCTGTCAGTGGGATTCTCCAGGCAAGAATACTAGAGTGGGTTGCCATTTCCTCTTCCAGGGGATCTTCCCAACCCAGGGAACTGAATCCCCGTTTCTTACGTCTCCTGCATCGATTGGTGGATTCTTTACCAATGGCACCACCTGCTTCCATCACCGAGCACATCAAATCCTCACAAGGCCCTCCACCCTCTGCCTTTTGGAGGCCCTTTCCACCTCCAAAACTCTCCAGCGTCACCTCCCCTTCAATTGTTCATATCATCAGTTGCTTCAGGTTGTAGCCGAAAGACAGCAGGTTCGTAGCTGCCTGCCAACCTACTTCTAAGCTGGAGGCCTTGGGCAAGTTACTTGCCCTCTCTGTGTGCCCCTCTCCTCCCCTAGAAAATAGGAGTTAGTAGTTCCTATCTCCCTGGACTTTTGCTTAATACAGGCGTTGAGCCCCTGCGGAAAGATCAGTGGATATTGTCTGGTATATAGTGGCAGCTTCCATGTTTGCCTAGCTGGAGAAACGAGGGCCCAGAGCTGGTCACGTTCTGGCTGAAGATCACACAGCAAATGCACTGTCAGACCTCAGGGGTCCTTCTCACTTGTCTGAGGAAGTTTCATCTGTTGAAATGAGAATTTCCTTTTCTGGCCGCTATATTGTATTTCCCATGCTCTCAGTTTGGCTCCAAGTCTCTCCCCCTTCTCTTAAGTGGGGCATAGTACCCGGCACACAGTAGGTGCTTAATATTTAGTGAAGACAGGCTTGGAGGTGGGTCCCAGTGTGCAGGGGGTGACAGCGAGCACTGACGGGTGGGGGAGTGGGGGAGAGCTCAGGATTCTTTTTCTGCACCCTGGCTCTGCCCTCACGCGCCCCCGGCTGTTGGCTGCCTGAGAAATCTCATTTGGCCACTAAGCTGATTCATGGGCTGGGTTCCCCGGTGCTCCCTGAGCAGCTCTCTTGTCAATAACTGTTCTTTACGAGCTCCCTTGATTCATTTTTGGGGTTGAAGACAAATTTTTAAAGCAGAGTTCAGCGCCCAGGCCATTCCAGAGGGGCTGTTAACTTAATGTCCTGCCTCATTCCCTCCAAGCTTCCTGCCTCTTGATCCCTATGTGGGTCAGGACTCGCTGTTCCCAGCAATTGCTTCTCTGGGTCCTTGCCTTAGAACGGAGGGGTGAAGAATGAAGAGAAAGAAACCCAAATGCCAAGCCAGGGTGGCAAGCAAGGCTCAGGCTCTGCTGCTAGGGGGGCTGTGTGACTGTCGACCGAGTGGTCCCCGTCTCTGGGTCCCCATTTCCCTGTTTGTGAAAGCATGGATGCTCACAAGGACCACGAGATTGCTTCCGCAGTTGTCCCTGGAGCGGCCAGTTCTCTGAGGCTCCTTTGGGAAGGAGATCTCAGTGTCAGTAGCATCTCATGGCTCATCCCTTCATCCTCACGTGGGGTGATGCAGCTGGCAAATTCTGCAGTGAAAGCCATGGTATCCACTGGCTCTCTGCTGCCCCTGCCTTTCTGCTGTAGCCTCCTCCTAAATGGTCCCCTTGCCCCTCCAACCCTTCTTTCCTTCACCCAGCCAGAGGGAAATGACCTGAAGCTCAAGTCTAAGCCTGACTCCCCAGTCCGTTTTGAACCTGTTTGCCTCCACTCCTTGGCATATACGTTTTGTGCGTTTCTCCATCACCAGAGACCCATGGTCCAGGCACAGGGAAAGCACATACAGAGACAAGGCTGCAAAAAAACCAATGCCCCTGGGGTGTCGAATATGCAGCCTCTGTGCCCTCACACCCACTGCTCTCCCTTCCAGGAATGCCCTTGGCCTTGTTCTCAACAAACTAAGTTTGAGTATGTCTGCCCCTCCCTTCTTTGCATCCCACCAACCCAGGGCAAAGCTCTATCATCAATCATACCAGGCGACTGTGGTCAGCTGACATGTCCATCGTCCCTGTGGGGCTGAGGCTCCTTGGGGACAAGCCCACGGTTTTGCCTCCTCTCTACCTGGCAGGGCCCAACACACAATAGGAGCTTGATGTGTTGAATAAATGAATTGGACCCTCATTCCAGATTCCACACCAGCACCTCCCATGCAGACACACCCCAGCTGAGATGTTCCTCCTTCCTTGATGCACACCTATGTCCTTCTTGTTTCTCCCTGAAACTGCATGGATAAGTGGTAAGGTGGCAGAGTGGATGGGGATTAATGGAAATAAAAATGGGAAGCCATTGAAATGGAAAGCCATTCATAGCTTGCGTCTGGACTTTAGTTACCAAATATTTGTTGAGCACTTGCCAATTCTGGGCACCATAGGTGAAAGAAACTGACAGAGAGCCCCCCTCCCTGCTCCTCTAGGACCCTCTAGGAGGCCACCATCAGGGCACATTGGAACAGCAGGTACCTGATGTCCTGGACATTCCAGGAGCGCCCTCATGCCAAGCCCACCTATGGCTCTGCCCTAAATGGCCTTCTGGCCGCTCCTGGCTTCCCTGCCGCTGAGCCACACCCGTTCTTTGTTGGCAGCATATCTGGGGCAGAGCTAGCCTTCTTTCAGGCTCACATATTACCTGAACACGAGGACCTGAATGTTGCAATCTCCATTTACTGAACATCTCTGCTTGCTAGAATCTGTGCCCGCAGCGTTGTCTGCTGCTGGGCACCGTGCACAGCACTTCACAGACATGATCTCATCCAATCCTCACCCCAACCCCAGGGCTGCCCCTGTCGGTTGAGCGGAGGATCCTGGCCGGCAGTCTTCCTTTGGTCGTGGGCAGCAGCTGTTTGGGGCAGTTGCAAACACAGCACTCATCCTGCCCCTAATGCAACCAGCTGGAGCCACCTGTTCAGGGTGCTGAAGGCTGGCCACGGCGCCTTGGCTGGGCTCTTGCTCCCCCCAGGCTTCCGGTGGTCCCCAAGGCTGTGGCCTGCACTGGAGAGAGGTCTCACAGGGCCAAGGGAGGCCATGAGTAGCTGCGGAGGGGCTCACCCAACAGACATTGCTCTCTCCCACGTGGTTTTCTGACCTGGAGACCCTCAGATTGCCCCATCAATCCCTAGAGAAGAGAGGCTTCCCTGGGAGAGGCTGATGGTGACAAGGAGGGTCACCCTCTGAAAGGTGGACGGAAGGCAGAGGAGGAAGCTGGAGTGAGCTCTGCTTTGCATACAGCCCTCTCACCTCTCTCCTTATTTTTCTGTCCCCCCTACCCCTCTCCTAGAGGAGGCATCTCTTTATAAGGGCACACTTTTAGGTCTAAGAGTCCTCCATCCCCGTGTGAGCATCCCTCCAGCACCAGGGGGTTTAAAGGGACCCGGATGTCGGAGAAGGAGGCGCAGAACCCCAGGCGGCTCAGCCGTGTTTTCATCTCACGTCATTTAGTGTGACCTCCGTGTGTGTGTGTACATGTGCGCGTGTGCACGCACCTGCACCGCAAGGAAGGGACACAGAGCCAGCCACCACGTGCTGTCTGTTCTCCGGAAGCTGTTGCCCCACCCCTAGTCTTGTAGCCTCCGTTTATTTAAGAAAAATCTGACACAGTGGTGGGTAGAACCCAAGAGAAGGGCGGCTGTGGGATGGGTTCAGGGAGCCACGGTTTCCTCTGCCTTGCTCATCCCACAGTCCTTCCCAGCAGTTGCCTGGTGCCCTCGCCCCCTCCCACGGGATGCTGCCCAGTGGGGGAGGGGGTGGCTACCCCTGCAGAGAGGAAGGAGGGGTGGGCAGAGCGGGAGGGGCGGCTAAGGCGTGGTGTCGATCTTGCTGAGGGGTGGACAGGAGGCACCCAGGGCTTCTGGGCGCCCAGACCACAGTGCTCTGGGGTGGACCCAGGACTCCTCCCCCTGAGGGCCTGCCCACAGCCCTTGTGGGCAGAGGATGGAGTCCTGAGATCTCAGAGAGGGGCCTGGCTTGACCCCAGACTTCTCTATAGAGTCAGCTCCCAGATCCTAGGAAGGGACTTGGGGGGGCACCCGGAAGCCAGCAGATGCTACAAACATTCCCTGCCTCCCACTACCTGCTCCCAAATGTTTTGTCCACAGCAAGATCCTCGGCAGGGCAGGCAGCCGCTGCCTCCCAACCCTGCAGGACAGAAATCCCTGAATAGTGGTTTGAGAAAAGTCTTTGTGCAGCTTGTAACACAAGGCTCCCCCCAGAACCCCTCCCCCTGAATGGGGGAAGCAGGAGACATGGGGGGAGGCGGGGCCCTCTCGGCCCAAACTTGACTTCCGTGCCCTGACTTGGGGCAGGGGGGTTGTCTAAGATGGGAGGAGGGTTGGAAAGGGGAGAAGGAGGGCTAGGATTGCTTTCCTCTTAGCCAGCTCCAGGAGGAAGGCGCCTCCACCTTTGGGGGCAGAGGAGGGGTAGAGGGAGGCGGGGAAGAAGAACCACCATGAGGCGGGGGCGGCCCTCCCCACCCCGGAGAAACAAAGCTGCAGGGGCCGGACTATAAAATCCACTCGCTCGTGCCGGCCCACATCACACGTGAGCAGGGTCCCGGCTGTGAATCACACAGAGCCCACCCTGCCCTGGGCGGGCTGGGGGAGTCTGGAGGGCACCTCTACGCAATCTCTTTGATTCTGCGCATGTAATTGTGCAGGTCAGGGGGCGGGGCGGGCCGCGTGGTGCCCGTCACATCCGGGCAGCCCCATCCCAGGTCCTCTTCGTCTTCCTCGTCCTCTTCGCCGGCGGGCACTGAGTCATAGGCCAGCTCCTCTGAGGGCAGCGTGGTGAAGGTGGTGAACTTGACCCGCTTGCGCTTGGAGGTGGGCGAGCTGGCGGGGTCCTCGGCCTGGTCCCGGGCCGAGCCGCCCGAGGAGCCGTCGCCCCGCCCGTGCACCTGACTCTGGACGCTGGTCTGCGAGCTGCCGCTGCTGTGGTGGTCACCGTGGCAGCAGGCGGGCACGGTCTCCATCGGGTTGCTGGCGGGCGGCGACAGCTCCCCCTGCACCCGCAGCGGCTGCCCGTTGCCCAGGAACACCCAGTGGTGAGAGTGGTCCATGCTGGTCTGGCCCTCAGGCGGGATACGCTTGTGCCGGTAGCGTAGCACGAAGACGATGCAGTTGATGAGGAAGACAAGGATGGCCAGGCAGAAGACGCCCAGCAGCGCGTACATGCCGATCTCCAGGTCCGTCAGCCCCCGGGGCATCTGCAGGAAGCCGGTGGGCAGCGGCAGGAAGTCTTCCGTGGGTGGCACAGCCGGGCTGGCAGTGCCGGGGCCCGCGGCCTCGGGTCGGGGTCCCGCCGTACCCGGCGGGCCAGCTCCCCGGGCCTCGTCCTCGCCCCCGCCGGGCCCTGGCTGGCTGGGGCCCGGGTAGTCGTAGGTGGGGTCCTCCTCGTCCCGCCCAAAATGCACCCGCAGGCCCACGCGGGTCGTGGCCAGCACGCTCTTGCGCTTGGTCTTCTGGCAGCTCTCGGCGATGGTGAGCTCCACGCGGAGCAGCTCCCCGGCCCCCTCGGCTTCGGCCACCACCAGCGGAAAGGCCCGGTCCTGGGTCACCGTGGCCACACGCTCGTCCAGACTGCTCACCAGCAACCCGTAATCCCGGGGGCTGTAGAGGGAGAGTGGGGCCGTGGTGCCATCGCTGTAGGAGAGCCAGAGGCTCAGGAGGGCTTCCTGGAGGTGGAGGAGCAGGAGAGGACAGGAGTCAGAGAACTCTTAGGGCTGGCTTCCCTGCTAGATCCTGAGCTCCCTGCTGTATTCCCAGTGCTGGAACAGAGCCTGGCGGGTGACCAGTGCTGGGAACCATTATTTGCATGGGAGTTCCCCTTTGGAGGTGGTGGAGAGGGCACACAGAAGTTTATAGACTCGTACCTCCCCGAGAATATCCTCGGCCACTTCATCCTTCTCCCCTGGATGAGCTGATGGTAAATCCCCCCTTGGGTCTAACTCGAATCGTCCTTCCTGTTCTAGGAGCCACACCCCATCTCCATGCCTGACTTTGGGATCATCCCCAGCAGACACGTGGACATCGAGAACACAACATACTCAGCCTCAGGCTTGTCCTCTGTGTGTGACATCTCCTGAGAACTGACCTCCTTGTGGATGGAGACGCAGGGCCCAGAGACAAGCCACTGGCCTGGGGTCACAAAGCAAGTTGAAGCCGAGAACTCCTGAGTCCTGACTTCTGGCTTGGTGCTCAATACCCACCTTTGCCCTCCCTGTGTCTCCACATGTAACTTTTCACCTTAGACCACGGCCAGTGTCCTGGTATATCTGGACAGCTGGGGAGGGGCAGCTGTAGTTGAGGGAGGTGGGGCCTCCAGAGATGGATGAGGGTAATTCCTGGGGGTGGAGGAAAAGTTAACAGGTCTTCTGAGAATCCAGGAGGGAACCCTCTGCTGGAATGCCTCGTGGCGGCAGGTATAGGAAGCGAGACCTTGGCCAGACTCCTATGCAGATGGCAGGGCAATGGGGTGGGGCAGGCTTGCTGGGCTTGAAGAGTAAATGGATCTTCCATTATCAGAGCCCCAATCTGGGGGGACCCGCAGCCAGAACGTGCAGGTTCTCCTTCCACACTCCAAGCCCCCAGGCTGGCCAGTTGGGCATCCAGTTACCTGCTTGAGGAAGCTGAGGGTCTGCTGAGCGGCAGCGGTGGCCAGGATGGTGTGGCTGCTCCCAGGGCTGGGTCGCAGGGAGAGGGCAAGGCTGGCCACCACCTGGGCCTGCAGCTGTGTGATGCTGACCTTCTCCTCCGTCACTGTCAGCAGTGTCTCCCCGAGCACGGACTCCGTCAGGGGGGACACCACCTGCAGCAGAGTGGGGTGAGAGTGGGTGAGAGCCAAGAAAGCAGGACAGCGCCCCCTCAGATCCCCAACCAGGGAGGAATCCAGAACCAGGAGGAGGGTCCAGAGGCAAAGTGAGGGTCAAGGGCTCACAGGAGCACAGATGAGAAGGGTAGGTTGAGTTTTAAAGAAAACAACTGCCCCCCCCCCCCGCCCCCCACAGTGGTAAATAGCAATTGGTGGTCAGCCTTGATGTCAGGGAGACAAAAGGGAGTGGTGGGGACTGGGGCAAATGGGAGAATTCCTGCCCATGTCAAAAAGGCATCAGTACTGACTCTAGCTGATGAATGCCAGGTCAGAATGCAGACCCAGTGTGGCCAGATTCATACTTTCTAAAATCAGAAATTTACATTAAAAAAAAAAAGGAAACCTCCCAATTTTTAAATGGTGGATCCATTGGTTTTTAAACCAAATATGTCTCCAAGCATATTTCAGCCCATGGGTCACTATTTATAATCCTTTAGGTGGATGATATCTGCCCAGGCACCCAGTTATCAAGGAGGAAGGTCAAAGTTGAGTTCCTAGATCTCCACAATTCCCTTTCCTGGCCTCTGGGTTGGCTGAGCCCCTCCCCCCGCCCCCACGCCCTCCTCACCCCCACCTACTCTTAGGGACCACACCGAGCCATGCGAGGTTGATGAGCCTGGGAGAGAGAACCTTCGCCAAGGTGAAGTTGATCTTGACCTTCGATGATAGAATTTCCAGCAAAAGGGCAGGTGGGGAAGCAAGTGTGTTTCAGGGGCCGTCTGGGGCTACTCCCTGAGGCTGAGGCCCCAGAAATCCTGTCTTGGGGATGTCTGTATCATGGCGCACTCTCTACCACATGCCTACCTTGAAGGGAGTGGTGCCCGGCTCCAGCCCAGCCAGGGTGCTGCTATCTACCATGCGTGCCACTCGGGGGTCACCCACCCGCATGAAGTCGCTGACCAGGTCGGTGACCTCCACCAGCCAGTCCGGGCCCAGCATGGTGACCACCTGGTCGGTGCCCTCCGATGACGTCGTGTGGAATTGGGTGAAGACCTGCAGGGTGGCATGCTGGTACTGCAGGGTGCAGCCGCGATTCGCGCTCTGAGGCCGCTCCTCCTCCTCGTCCTCATCCTCGCTCTCCCGGGCTGACCTGGGTGGGAGAAGCCAGGGATCAGGACTCCCCACCTTGGCTTGGACCTGCACAGGTCCCACTCTCTCCGTTGCCCTGCCGGCCCCTCCCCGGCTCCCGTGGGTGGAAGCCTGAGCTCATCCCTTCAGTCTCTGCCAAGCTTGAAGCCCAGAGTCTCAGGCTTTGCTCTCCCAGATGGGTAGCTTCTTGACCCTCCCCATCCACCCCAGGTCCCTCTCCACCCCTGCTTGGCTGAATCCACACCTGTGACTAGCTGGCATCCAATATCAGCAAATACTGCCTCTTTCTCAGCACTAAGCACGTGCTGGGGCCTGGGCTCAGCTCTAAATTGGAGCAAAGGCGATCCTTGCTCGAGTGCCAGCAGGCTTAGCTGCCTTCTGTCCTACAGCTGTGTGGCAGGCAGAATTTGGATGTTTAGCTGATGAGATTTCCAAGTGGCATGTGGGAGGTGTGTCCTGGCTTCCTGTGACTGCTCACAGTGAAATGCAAGAGGAGAGGGATAAATGGAGGGAGGAACTGGCAAGCAAAAGGGAACCCGGACTTGACAATTGGGGAAATTCCAAACTCTCCAGATTGCCAAAAAATGTGAAAATCAGGAGGTTCACCCAGGAAAGCAGGCTTTGGAGAGAGAGGAGGGTGTTGCTAGTGCTTCACAAGGATCAAACCACTGGAAAATTCATTCACATAGACGGTTCTTTAACTTATGTTAACTAATTTAATCCTCACAGCAGTCCTCTGAGTTAAGTGTTAATGTGCCCATTTCAGAGATGAGGAAACTGAGGCACAGTAGCCTCAGGTTGCCCAGTTAGCACATGGCAGAGTCAGGATTTCAATCCAGGCCATCTGGCTTCAGAATTCTGGTTAATTCTGACAACGAATGAGAGTCTGGCATGCTAACTAGTTATGAGACTCAGGTGGCCAGTGTTCAAACTTTGTAGGGTTAGGGTCCTCACTACTCAAAGCAGCTTCAGCATCACCCAGGAGCTGGCCTGAAATGCAGACTTACAAGCCCTGTCCCAGGTTCACAGAATCAGAATCTGCATTTTAACAGCATCCTCAGGTAATTCATGTGCAAGTTTGAGAAGCTCTGGTCTACATCGCCTTGCTTTTCCAAATCTCTGCAGAATTGAGCTGAGCCCAACTCTCACTATGCCACCTGCTTCTCTCCCCAGCCCCACCCCTCCTGCGCCTAGCTGCCTGCCATTCTGCCTCTCTTCTCTTCTCTGCTGGCCTGTCTCTCCAGCAGCAATGAGTGGGTGAGTGAGCATGCTGAGTACCCATGGGCCTGCCCCACAGATGGGCACACATTCAGGTGTGTGAGCCTGGATCCCAGTGAGGGGCCCTAGTGTAAATCACTGTGTGCCTGGCTGACGTACTCACAAGTGTGCCACTAGTGTGCCCAAGCTGGGGCATGCATGTACAGTTGTGGGTATGCCTGTGTTGGTGTTCCTACCCCATTCTGTCTGCTCCTTGACTGCTACTGGGCCAACTCCTTTTTCACTTATCCTTTAAAACTTAGCTCCAGAGTCACCTCTTTCAGGAAGCCTGCTTTGATTTCTCCTGGAGGAAGAGGTAGCTTTTTCCTTTGTGCCACTTGATTCTCTGCACTCAGGGCTTCCCCCATCCACTGCTTGGCAGCATATATACCACTGCTTCCCTGATGGGCCCAGAGCTTGGCTGGGTCAGGCTCTGGCCACACTGACCCTCCCCCCATCAGGGCCTAGCACACAGTAGCTGCTCCATAAAAGTTTGTTGATTGTATAACCGACCTGCAGACTTTGTACACCTAGGGTCATAACACACACATGCAGATGAGTCTCCCCAACATCCGTGGTGTGTGGTGGGGCTGTACCTGCGGTCGGGAAGGATAGGAACCCTCCAGCCCTTCACTTGGCTGAGGCGGGCATCCGAGAGCTCGATGTGCAGGGGCAGCTTGGGCACCCAGACGGTCATTTCCAGGGGAGCATTGAGGACGTCGTAGCGGAAGGTGACCCTGGCGTTCATGGATCCGCGGGATTCCTTTCCACTAACAAACACATAGTCACAGCTACTGGATACCTGGGGGGTGGGGGATGGGGAGAGAGCTTGGTTGGCCTATTTTGCCCTACAGGTCCGGAGCGGAGCAGGGGAGGGACTTCAGTCTAACCAGGAAAGTCAGCCAGAAGCCCATTGGATAGAGAAAGTGCCGGTCACAAGAGGCTGAAGGGGCGGGACCGGGAGGGAGAAGGCTCCTAATTTAGCTCCTCCGCGAAGAAGTGAAGTAAAGTGAAGTCGATCAGTCCTGTCCGACCCATGGACTGTAGCCCACCAGGCTCCTCCATCCATGGAATTTTCCAGGCAAGAGTACTGGAGTGGGTTGCCATTTCCTTCTCCTCTGGGAGGAGGTGTCAGCTTTCCTTGTCTCCAGAGATCATCTCTTAGTGGCTCCTGTGGGAGGTTTTTGCTCCCTGGCAAGAAGTCAATGTGCCATTCCTTTGAAAGGGGCTGCTTCTGATGTCCCAGGCCACACCGAGGGCAAGTCTGCAGGCTGAGGGTCTCCTGCACTGGCTTCCCTCCCCAGCATGACCGCCTGTTTTCTGGAGTAGGTGTCTGATGGGCAGAGGAGTGGCCTATCCTGAGCAGGACACTGGGGTGTGACTGGGTGGGGAGGAGGTCATGGGGGAGAGGGTGGCAGAGGGGCAGGCCAGTGGCTCCTCTGAGGTGCCTCTGGCCCCGAGGCTCCGGGCAGATGGGCCAGCTGGTTAATTTCAGAAAGGGGGCTGTTCCAGCCAGACGTGGAGGTGAGGGAAAAAGAGAGGGAATTTCAGGACCAGAGAACCCAAAGCACAGACAGGTGGATGACTGCCACCAATGGGAGGAGCTTTTATGCAAATGCATGCCCACCGGGACACCACCTTGCATTCTTAGACGTTCCCCGGTAAGCATATGCTCGCTGAACACATCTTGGTGGAGAGCTGTGCCCACTCACTGAGGTGTCCGTGCTAGTACTTCAGGGTAGATGCAATTGGTGTATGTGGAAGTGCCCATGTACACACCTGGCACGCCTGGAGAGAATCCTGCGTGCGATGCAATTAGGTGCTTCAACCTGTGCACACCCAGGGGTGTCCATCCCTGCATTTGGAGGAGGGTGTATCAGGCAGCCTGTAGGCTGATGACACCCCGAAGGCTCCCGTGGGGGGTGGTGTGGAGGGGGCTGGGATGGCGGCTCATCTGTAGAGAAGAGCCCCTGATGGGCCCAAGCTCCTCCAAGCTCTCTTAGTCATCTGGGGGTGGGTGGTGGGTGAAGGGGGCGTGGGATGGCGACCCCGCCAGAAATGCTCATTTCCCACTTTGGAAGGCAGAGAATCCCAGCTGAAGGCTGGCAGATCCCATTTATAATGTTGGCAAACTCCAGAAAGAACCTGAGCATATTTCGCTGAGAATGGAAACTAATTCCATTTAGAATCTTTGCTAATTCCCTTTGGTGTCTAAGCCACGTGACTCTTCTGGTCCACTCTGGGTGGGGCTGGGGGAGTCTGGGTGGCAGAGGAAGGTGCTGGGTGAGGGCTCCTGGGGGTAGGCCCACTTCTCCCCATCCCAGCCTGCCAGCAGTGGAGAGCCCCACGGGCCTGGGCAAGGCTTCTGGTCCTTAGGAGGCTGTGGGCGTGTGGTACTCAGCCATCTGCTCTGGCTCACTCTGGGGACGTTATTCCTGAATGCGGGGGAAGGAGGAGGTGAGCCTGGGGCACCCCTATTCCTGGAGGGATCTAGTGTAGAGTGTGGAGAGAGAGAGCACACATTCCCAGGGAGGGAGAAGGAAACTCACATCCCCGATGCCCCCGCTGAAGGATTTGCAGGAACAGAGACAGATCCTGCTGTCTGATCATTTGATTTTGACACCAGCTGGAGGCTGCAGAGCAAGCAGCTCGCCCACTTCCAGGTACCAGAGCTGGATACCTCTGGCATCACTGCCTGCTCCACTGGCTTCTCCCCACATCTCACCTCTGACCACTGTCTAAAGCCAGGGGAAATCTGAAGGCCTTCTGGGGGGAGATGGCAAACTGGGTGGGATGGCCTTCACTGGCCATCCATGGCCACCATCCATGGAGGATGTTCGGCCCAGATGGGGTCCCTGGGGAGGAGTTCAGTGAGAGGTCTTCGGGAGTTGGAGGGATTGCAGTGGGTGTTCCCAGAGTGGGTCCTTTCATACAACCTTCACTCCTGGCCTAACTCATGAGCTGCTGCTTCTTCATTTTTAAACTATTTGTAGTATTTATTTATTTAAAATAATTTTAATAATATTAAATCTAGTATTTAATATTTACATTTAAATAATATTAAATTTTAATTAAAATATTTTAAATAAATATTTAACAATATTATTAAATGTTTTAATATTTATTTGTCCGTATCGAGTCTTAGTTGCTGTGTGCAGGCTTCTCTAGTTGCTATTCATGGGCATAGTTGCCCCACGGTGTATGGGATCCTAGTTCCCCACCCAGGGATCAAACCCACGTCCCCTGTGTTGCAAAGCAGATTCTTAACCAATGGACCACCAGGGATGTCCCCTAACTCATGTTCATCTGGAGTCTTCCACCCTGGGCTGGATCTATCTGTTCACCAGCCCCCAGGTTTAGGGCCTGTCTCTGAGTACCCCCAGGACCCCCTCCCCTATTGCCTTACCCAATGTTTGCCAGACAGCAGGGGTCCATAGCGACTTGGGGATTGAATTCAAGTTGTCAACGCTGCTGTTTCCCGTCAGCCTGCCAGAAGGGCTCTTCTAGGGCCTCCCCTTGCTCAGGCTGGATGTGGGACGCTCTTCCTCCACCATCCCCTACCACTTCCCTCCTCTTGTCTACCAAGGGAGCCTGTCTGAGATGTGAATTCACCTCTGGATTGGTGTCCTACTCCGCCTGGAGGTCTGAGGCCTTTCTCCCAGGGCCCCCAGCTCCAGGAAGCCCACCTTGATGATGTCCTCATTGTCAGATTCGCATTCCACCAGGGCAGAGACATCTAGGACAAGGCCGGTCACCTCGATGGCGATGACCTTGACAGGGATGGCCACTGTCCGGCCCGTCAGGATGGCGGTGTTGATGATCTCTGTGTCCTGTAGGGAGGAGAGGAGGGTGGGCTCTGTGAGTTGCCTGAGGACCCCTGCTCTCCCAGGACCACCAGCCAAGGCCCCCGGCTCCTGGCTGCCCCTACCCCGCAGATGCATGTCCTTCTTGGAAGGACACTGGTACACATGCACAGACAGATGCATCTACCCAGTCTCATGTGTCTTCTCTGATGCTCTGCTCACGTGGACTCCCATGGGTGCCTTCAGGGTCTACCCCACTGCTGCCAGAAAACAATGCTTCCCCAACCCTGCACTGTCTTTTCAACGTCTTTGATGCTCGTCCAGACTCAGAATAACATCCAGCAGATTTGCCTGGCTCTTCCACATTCTCCTAGGCTGGCTCCACTTCCAGATGCCCCTGGGCTGGTCCCAGACAATCATTCCAGTGCACTCTCCCTAAAACCCATTGCTTCTTTGAATAAACTATTCCCTTTCCCATCACTGCACATTTGTGCACAAGATCCCCTGCCTAGAGCACCCTCATCATTTTCTCTGTGTGAGTTTTTCCTCCATGAGTCCTTCAAGGCTCCACTGTACGCTCACCTCCTCCAAGAAGCCCCCTATAGTGACATCTCTCACTTCCATGCCCCTCAGCAGCCACTGTCCCACTCCAGCACTGGGCACAGAGCTTGCCTGCCTTCTGCGAGGGAAACTCACCATGGCCAGGGGCAGGATGGCCTGCACATCCCGCTGAATGACCGTCAGCTCGGTCACGGCCCGCTCCAGGTCCGGCAGGGCTCCATGGCCCCGGTAGTCAATGTGCCACATGATCCTGCGCTTGACTGACTGGCTGGTGAAATTCTCCATCTCAAAGTCCAGCTGCAGAATCTCCAGGGGCCCCTGGCCCTCCCTGCATGGTGGGTGAAGGGACAAGAGCCCAGGAAGAAGGGCTGGGAGCAGCTCAGGGGCTCCAAAACCCTTGCTGGGGACTCTATCCCTTCTCAACGGCCCACCCTGGGGCTCTTTGAGCCTTCCCCAGCCTGGGGAGTCCCCTGAAACTAAGCCACAGCCCTTCTGCCGGCTTGGCCTCCTCCATCAAGACTTCCCCTCACACTCCCCCATGGTGTCCCGCAAAGAGGTGGACAGAGGAGCCACCCTGGCTCACCAGGGGGGCAGCGGTGTGCCCTGGGCCCAGGACACATCCACGGTGGCTGTTGAATGCTTGGCCCCAGTCAGCAGCTCCGAGGTCACGTGCCATTGGCCACTCCGTGACTTGGTTCCTAGAAGGGTCACACCCTTCTTGGCCTTCACCCTGGGACAAAGCAGGAAGAAGAAGAGGGAGAGGGTCAGCCTGGGTTCCCAAGGCTGCCCACCTGGCTCCCACGATTAGGCTGGGGCTGGGAGAAGGAGGAGCTGGTAAGTTACCCCGAGTTCTAGATTCAAAGCTTGAAATTCATCTGGGGACTCTGGTATCACATAGCTGCAACTTCTGGCCCTCAGTGGAAGCTGTAGTCCCCTTTATTATATCTCTACCAGGTTTTGCCATACCTCTATTTGCATACCTTAGTGACAGGGGACTCACTACTTCGGCACACATCACATTGCATTTTCAGAAAGTCCCTAAAAGGAGAAACCTCTTCCCTATAATTAGCTGAAATAGAACAGTCATGGGCTCTGTTGGGGGCAAGAGAGAACAATACTCCTCCATCCGAATAGACACCTGGGGAGGTGAGCAGGTATTCTCTGAGTCTTCTTTTCTTCAGGCCTAAAATCTTCAGGGCTTGCAACTGTCAATTTTGGCCATAGTTTCAAGTCACCCATAGCCTAGTCACCCTCCTCTGGACACTCGGAGATATATCTAAAGTGTAGTGTCTTCAGCGGTGCTCTAATTAACACTAACTAAAGCAGAACGATTATCACCTCCCTAATTCTACACTCTCTACTCCTTTTAATTTAGCCTGAGATCTCCGAGGACTGATTTAACTCACATTCACCTTCAGGTATTAATCACTGAATTAGGTATCACCCTGGGCATGGCAACCCACTCCAGTACTCCTGCCTAGAGAATTCCATGGACAGAGGAGCCTGGCAGGCTGCAGTCCATAGGATCGCACAGTGTCAGACATGACTAAAGCAACTAAGCAGCAGCTCTCCAGGAATATCTGTACTTCTGGGTAGGACATTCAGGAGAGAAGGCAATACTTGAAGAAGCTGGAGGTTAATGGTGCTGTTTTGGGCCCCACGTATAGTGTGGTTGGGTTGGTGGGGAGCATTTTGGTGGGGCTTTTCTTATATCCTCAGAATCACTCAGTAAGGCTCAAACCACAGATTCTGCTTGTGAGACATCAGTATATTTTGTGGGGATGTGATATGATTGAAGGCAATTCTGAATCTGTGAACTATATCATTCTCAGGGTGTAGAAAAAGCTGGGACTCCCCCCAACTTTTCTCCTAACCCCAGGATTAACCAAATGTCCTGACACACGGACACTCTCCTGTTCCTATTTTGGCTTGCAGTCAAGGGGCTGCTCTCTGATGTCCATTTCTCCTCTTTGGCCTCAGTCTCATTATTTGTAAAATGGGGGAGTTGTACCCACTAATGTCTAAGGGCCCTTCCAGCCCCAGTTCTATCATTTTGGATGTCCTTGCTTGTGAAAATAGATATTTCCTCTCTACCATGACACTAAAGAAAGCTGAGCGCTTAAGAATTGATGCTTTTGAACTGTGGTGTTGGGGAGGACTCTTGAGAGTCCCTTGGACTGCAAGGAGATCAAACCAGTCAATCATTCTAAAGGAAATCAATCCTGAATATTCATTGAAAGGACTGATGCTAAAGCTGAAGCTCCAGTGCTTTGGTCACCTGATGTGAAGAACTGACTCATTGGAAAAGACCCTGATGCTGGGGAAGATTGAAGGCAGGAGAAGGGGACGACAGAGGATGAGATGGCTGGATGGCATCACTGATTCAATGCACGTGAGTTTGAGCAAGCTCCGGAAGTTGGTGATGGGCAGGGAAGCCTGGCGTGCTGCAGTCCATGGGGTCACAAAAAGTCAGACACGACTGAGTGACAGAACTGACCAACCATGACCCTATGTCTGTGAGATAGGGAGGTCAGAGCTGCTATTTTGTGGCCATTAGGCAGAAGAGAACACTGAGGCTCAGATCAGTGAGTTGTCTTTCTGAAGTTGCTTACGTGATAACAGGAAGAACTGAGACTAGGATATTGAAGGAGAAGGTCTGCCCGCGCCCAATACAAGGTTTTCAGGTGTACATCAGACCTTGGGAGGAGGCCTGCCAGCTCCCGCCCAACCCTCCCCCCGCCACCACGCCCCACACTCCGCCTCCCAGCCATAGACCCCTACCTGAGAGTGAAGTGCTCCAGGCTGGGACTGGAGGGAGAGGAGGAGTTGGGGGCCAGGTAGAGGACAATGCTGAGCACCTCCCCCGGCTTGAGGGGCCGGTCTGGCAGGCGGATCATCAGGTTGCTGTCCAGCCTGTGCTCCTGCAGGGTCCTCCTGGGGGGCGGGCGGAACAGGCTGATGCTTCCAATGCGCAGCAATGGGTGCTGGGTGGGGCTCTCGGCCCGGGCCCCCACTCCGGGTCCGGCGCCCCGTCGCGTCCCCCCACACCCACCCGACGCATCAGGGGCATGAAGTGTGTAGTAGAGCTCAGCTTGCTGACTCTCCCCGGTCGCCTCGGGTTCCAGTCCGTCCGGAGACTTGCGGCGGGCGCTGGGCGGCACGGCTGGAGCCGGGGGCCCAAACCAGGCCAGGGGCAGCTCGGCCCGCACGAGACAGGTGGCTAGACCCCCGCTGAGGCGGCAGGAGCTCTTGACCTCCCGGGCGTCGCGGAAGGCGTGCAGGCGGACGCAGGGCAATCGCTCAGTGACGCCGAAATCATCCCAGTCGCGACCGGCCACGTAGAACAGCACCTGGGCCACGGGCTGCGAGGCGGGCACGCGGGAGTGGACGATGAAGGCGCGCACCTTCCAGCTGACCGTCAGGCGCTCGGGGATGTCCAGAGTGCTGGACGGCTGCAGGAGTTCCCGGGCCACCACCTGGCTGGTGCTGAAGGGCCCCAGGGAGACATTGAGGACGGGCAGCTCCTTGGTCTGGAACACCACGAAGGGCTCGGAGCGCTGCAGAGAGCCATTGGCCACCGTGGGCGGCGGGGGCCGCGCCTCGCGCAGGAAGAAGGCCAGTCGCGTGTGCGACAGGCGGTAGCTGATCGGCAGCACTGGGCTGGCCTGTGGCCCTGGTGGACTGGGGCTGGCCGGATGGGAGCGGCCAGAGGCTGGGGACAGACAGAAGAAAGACCCCAGAGTGGTCAGGAGAGGGGGCTCTCGGACCCCAGGGCACCCCAGCCTCTCACCTTGACAGGGGGCTGGCCACTCCCCGCCAGACCCTGCTCTCCATCCTTGTGGCTCCAAGCCTGGCCCCACCTTTACTGGTGTGTTAATTGCCCTCTTTGCTGATTCCTTCATCCCTGAGGTAAGGGTAAAGCTAATCCCTGTACAAAGCACTGGGAAGCTTTAAAGAGGCTTTTTCCTCCCACATCCTCATTTGTCAAATGACTATAAAAACTGTTTCTGCCTCCAAGAGCTATTGTGAGGACTTACCAAAGTCATGTGTGTAGAGGGTCCAGAGCAGAGTGTGGTGCTGAGACAGTAAGTTTTCATTCTTACTGTTATTAATGGTACAGTGCAGTACATATTATCGGATTTCCCAGTGGCTCAGAGGTAAAGAATCTGCCTGCAATGCAGGAGCCTCAGGAAATGTGGGTTCGATCCCTGGGTCAGGAAGATCCCCTGGAGGAGGGCGTGGAAACCCACTGCAGTATTCTTGCCTGGAGAATCCCATGGACAGAGGAGCCAGGTGGGCCACAGTCCACAGGGTCGCAAAAAGTCAGACATAACTGAAGTCACTCAGAACACACACACAGTACATATTTAATGGTTTAAAATTGTTTATTAAAATCAAATGATTATTTGTGTATTATTATGATGGGCAGTGACTTATTTGATCCTCCAACTAAGCCTTTGAACCAAGTATTATTTTGATCTCCATTGATTCAACCAGTTTTCTATTAGCAAATTCTCTTTGTTGAGGGCCTATACTTATCTCTTACAAAGGAAGGGGCTGGAAGCTTAAATAACTTACCCAAGTCCACATGAATGAAAGAGGCCAGCAGTAGGATTCAAACCTGGGGCCACCTGGCTTCCAGACCCAAGCCTTTATGGCTTCAGCTGCCTCAGGTGGTGCAGGGTCCCCAGCGATTCCATATGCTCCCCCCACCCAACTCCCTTTATGCTTACATGCATGCTCAGTTGCTAAGTCGTGTCTGACTCTTTTGTGACACCGTGTACTATAGTCCACCAGGCTCCTCTGTCCATGGGATTTTTCTAAACAAGAATACATGAGTGGATTACCGTTTCCTTCTCCAGGGAATCTTCCCTACCCAGGGATCGAACCCACATCTCCTGCATTGCAGGTGAATTCTTCACCACTGAACCACCTGGGAAGCCCTACCAGCCCACAGGTGCACCCAGGGAAGTGGATCACCTCTCCCCAAACCCAAGTGTGGGCCTTGAGGTCTTGGGCTTTACTTCTCCCCGCTCTTGGCCCCTCTCCCCATCCTTGCAGGATTGTGCCAGGTTCTAGCAACTCCACCCCTTGGTGCTCTGTTTCTGGGTTTGAAAGCCAGGTGGGCCCAGGTTCAAATCCTACTGCTGGCCCCCTCCCCAGGTTCCTGCTCCAGCTGTGGCTTCACTCTTGTTATGACAACATAACAGAATCTAACTGGGTCTGTCCTCTCTCTAGCTCTTCTCTCGTCCCCTCCCTGCATCGCAGCCAGAGGGATTTGTTTCCCCCAGACACCAGTTCTTGGCTCCTCATTCCCAGCTCAGCACCTGTTGGACACTGTCAGGGGGCAAGAAGGACCAATGTGGGGAGGTTTGAGGTTTGAGAATCAGTTCTGGATCTTCCAATGGACCTCTGAGCTGTGTTCTTCACTTTTGATGTTGGGTTGTCATTTGTTCTTGAGAATCAAGAAATTCCCCTATAATTCATGCAACACAATGCAAACGTGTGTACTGTTAAAGACTCTCTTCTTTCTTCTAACAGAATAAAATTCAAACTCACCTTGTGCCTGAGCATGGCATTCAGGGTCCTCTAATGGGCTCTAGGCTTCCCATTCCCCAGCATTCCTCTTCCCAAGCCCCTGCTGCTAGCATAACGAAACGACTTCTGGTTAGTGCTTGCTGATGCTGCCTTCCCTGGAGAAGGGCATGGCAACCCACACCAGTAGTCTTGCCTGGAGCATCCCTTGGACAGGGGAGTCTGGCCGGCTACAGTCCATAGCATTGCATAGAGCTGGACACGACTGAAGCGACTTGGCATGATGCTGCCTTATCGCACCTCCTGTGCTCATGCTGTGCCCTCTGCATTGGATTCTCTCCTTTCCTATCTGCCCACATCCAAATCCAAACCTTCTTCCAAGGCCCTGCTCAAATGGCGCCTCCTCCACGAAGCCCTCCAAGATATGACCTCTCCTCCTGGGAATTTCTTCAGAGTTCTGCCCCTCTCATCCTGCCTGGCGGGACAGTTATCTATGAGGCCTTGCACTCAGCAAGCCTTTAACAAATCACAATTGATTTACACTGAGTGATTCAGAGACCTGGAGCCCAAGGAGGTGACTCCTAATTGATTACATGGTGGTTACTGCCACGTATGCATATTATTATTTTACTACCATCAGTGAAACCGTGACAGGTCCACAGACATTCACACCCAATTCCTCATAAACCCAACGAACTAAAAATTCTCTGCTCTTGAAGTTCTGATGTCCGTGTCTGATTTTTTATTTAAATCTGTGGTTTAATTTTCGAATTTAACAATGAGGCAATTAGCTAGGGGCATGACAAAGGCCCTGGGTCAAATGTCCTAAGAGGAGTGGAACTTGGTGTCTGTGACTCTTTAGGGCCCCTCCCAAGCAGCCCTTCAGATTACCTGGGGAAACCTCTGGTCCCTGGTCCTCTGGACAGCATGTACTTTAATCATCAGGCTGCTTCCTCCATTTCCAAGAGAACTTTGTTCTCAGGCCACCCTTCCCCACTAGACACTCTGCAGTGCTGCAAAGTAAGCCAGTTTTCAGTGATGGGGTGGAGGTGGGGGCCAGGTCCCAGATGAGGATGGGAAGGTGTCTGGAGAGACGACAGAGACTTCCTGGCTGGCGCCTGGAATCCCTGCCCCATGGTTACCACTGGAGTCTCTGAGAAGGTGTGTGTGTGTGTGGAGGGGCTGGTCCCAGGCACACAGGTGGGATCTGGGTGGTGACCTGGGCCAGGGCACACAGCCAACCAACTGCTTCGGAAGTAGCAGGAAGCAGGCAAACAGAAGCTTTGAGACTCAAATTCAAGGCTTATCCTTGCCACACTCAAACGGCATCTTGCTTCCCACTTTGAGCCTCAGTTTCCATCTCTAAAATCGAGGTGGTAACATCAGGCCCCTCATGGAGATGTTGAGGGGAGCTGAAAGACCAAGGGGGAGGGGTGGGGGCACTGCTACATGTGATGCGATGTCCAGGGCCTGAGGGTACTGAGCCGAGATGGGGAGAGGCCACCGTGCCCATCCTGCGGGGGTGGAGCAGGGCAGCGGCTGTCAGGACTGTGCTCAGGCTGGGTGGACAGGGCAGGGACATGGATGTCAGAACCACTGGCCGTGCCTCACTTATCATCCCCAGGAGACCCTGAAGGCTGCTAAGTGGCACTTAGTCCCCTTTGACCCACTCACCATCCCAACCTGAGGGCTGGCCATCTGGACCCCCTGGAGGCTCAGTTGGGGTGGGACCGTCAGATGGGCAGCAGACACAGAGGGGCGTGGAGGAAGGGTTTGAAAAATCATGCTTACCTGCCCTCCTTCACCCTCAACAGATTTTAGCTGGACGAATGCAGTTCTCTGAATGAATCTCTCAACACCAACTGGGAAAACACGGGCTAATGAGAGCACCCTCAGTGGGGCTTCCAGGGGAGACCTGATGGCCAGTGGGCAGAGGGTGGCTGGCCCTAGGCTTGGGACTCCTGACCCTTCCCAGCAACCTTGCAGTTAAGGAGACTGTGCTTCTGAAACAGGAAGCAACTTATCTTAAGAAACCAACCAGCATTTAGAGAAGGGAGCCAGGAAAGGTAGTGTTAGGGTACCACAGTTTTTGAACCGATGGCATCATGACACACAAACACTGCCCCTCACATCACCACCATGAATCATTCTATCCTCTGGGGCCCTGAGGACCTTCTGTGGGCTGAGCGGGGATGGAGGTGTCCCCGAGACCCCCGCGCTAATCTCTGCTATCCGGCTCACTGACTCTGGAGCCTAAAGGAGGTGGCTTGATCTCTCTGGGCCTCAGTTTCCCCAGGGAGGTGGGGAAGGCCCTGGAAGCAGTCTGGTGGGGCTGCGGGGAGGAAGGGGAGACTGGTGGAACTGCCAACAGATCAAGTTTTCAGGGACACGGTGTGTGAGTGTGCGTGCACATGTGCATGTGCCGACGTGCACGCTGGCCTCCATCTCAAGCTAGGTCCTGAGGTGGGGAAGGGGTCCTGCAGGGGTGGATGTGCCGGCCTGGATTCACCCTGCCTTGGAAACAACTCAACTCCCTCCAGTCTAGTGGGAAGCATACACACACACACACTCGTGCTCACATAGAGCCGGGCACACAGCTGTCTGTCAAGCCCCACAGCAGGCGCCCCTTGACAGGTGGTTCTGAACCCCTGCTGCCCCAGCTCTCATTGGTTCCACTCGACTTGCCAGACCCCAAACTCCACCTGACTGACTTCTGATTCGGCTCGGTTTGCCCTGTGGACCAGACAGCCTTGTCTTCCTGTCAGCAGCCTCCCCTCCCTGAGGAGCATCACTTGGATTCTCCCCTGCCCAACCCACCATCCACACAGCCTTGGGCCTGCGGAATCATATGGGTCTGCTCCCGACCCCGTTGCTGTTTCCCTAGGAAGGCGGTTCTCCCTCTTTCATCATATCTCATGATCAGCATTACGGGCTGAGTTGTGCCCTCTCCCAGATTCATACATCCATGTCCCAACCCCCGGCACCTCGAAATGTGACGGTGTTCAGAGATGGGGATCTTTGAAAGAGGTGATTAAATTAAATGAGGTCATATGGGTGGGGCCTAATCCAGTAGAACCGGTGCCCTTAAAGGAGGAGATTAAGACACAGACACACACGAGATGAAGACCCACGGAGAAGGCGGACGTCTACTGGCCACAGCGCAAGGCCTCAGAAGGAACCCACCCTGCCATCACCTTGATCCCAGACTTTCAGCCTTCCGAACTGCAAGGACATAAGCTCCTGATGCTTTGCCACCTTGTTCTGACAGCCCAAGCAGGTTAATGATAGGAGGGATGGGCTATTTCTCAGTCTCAGTTTCCCCAGTGAGGTGTGGAGACACTGTAAGGGGGTGGAGGAGGAAGCCAGGCTGGAACCATGCAACTTTTTTTTTCTTGGCTGCTCGGAGTGTGTTCCCCAACCAGGGATTGAATCTGCAGCCCTTGTGTTGGTGTGGAGTCTTAACCACCGGACCTCCAGGGAAGTCCCTGGAATCATGCAGCTTTTGTCTTCGGTGATAATGATGGTAGATTCCCAGCCCCCTCCCCTGACTGTGCCTGGCCTGGGACCCTTCCTAGCTGAGCTGAGCTCACTCCTTCCTCCTGCAGCCTCGGGAGGGTGCATCCAGGTCATTACCATTTGGGGACTAAGGATGGGGCTTCCCTGGTGGCTCAGACAGTAACTAAGGATGGGGTGTCTGTGAATGTAAGAGGTCTGAACTCCCATCCCCAACCTCCATCAATCTCCTGCCCCCTCCCCTGGGCTCCGAACCTGCCCAGGCTTGGGAACCCTTGGGAGCACCATCCTTGAGGCTGCTTCAGGACGATGCCCAGCTGGGAGGCAGTAGGCTTCATCCTTCCCCTCTTGTTCCAGAAAGAGACTAAGGCATCACTGGAGCGAGAAAGACACTGGACCCACCAGTACCAAAGAGAAGATGTGCACAGGGTGTGGGGGGTGGGTTAGTGAGGACCCCTCATTCTGCCATGCCTGGCTCAGGCATCACCTCCTCCCTGAAGCCTTCCTGGATATCTCCGCTGCCACCACCTGGGTGGTAAACTGCTCTGTGCAGCTCCAGCTCTGGCTGATCTGGAGCTTGGCCCTGGTATGAGCGTGAAATGCAAAATCGATGTTGTGTCTCATTGGTTACCTCTGTGAATGCTCCCTGGGGGGTGGGGCGGGCAGGATGCTGGTCCACGTGCCTCTTCGTCTCTCAAGTCACCTCCAGGACCAGAGGGCGGGTACTTATTTATACTTTTGCCTTTCCAGCTGGCTTGGGATCTGGGCAGACACTGGACTTAATCAGTTTCACATAGTGCATGGCTTGGTACACATGTAGGTGTGTGTATGTGCTTAACGAAAGTCAATTCTATCCTCTTCTAAGGCTTGGGGCACCTGCTTAGGGCCACTGGCTGGGACATAGGCCCTCCCTTTTCACCTCAGCCTGGCCCCAGGTGTCTAGGAGGGCAGCAGGGGCATTTGCTACCCCCAGATATGCCTCATATCTTCTCCCCAGGCACAAAGGCCACCTCCTTCCAAATCTATAAATGAATCTGCGTGGAGGCTAGGGCCAGGGGAGGGGGCACCTCTGGCCATCTCCCTGCCTCTAATCAAGATCAGATGCCTCCTGCTTCTATCTCTAATTGTCCCCAAATTGAAACTAATCACTTGCAAATCAGGAAAAAAAGATTGTCATTAGCTTTATGAATTTGAGGCTATGGGGTCACAGCAGGGCATGTCAGCAAGGCCAGAGGGTGTGGATTTGTGCTGGGAGAGCGCCTGCTCATGTGTGTTTTGTGTGTGTGTGTGTGTGTGTGTGTGTGTGTGTGTGTGTGTAAGAACCACACCCAATGTCTGGTGCTTAGGGATCCTTCAGCACTTACTCTTGAACTTGCCTGAATGTAAGACACAGCCACAGAAAATAAAACAGCCACAGCAAACAGATTCTCGAAGGGCTGGACCCAGTCTGACACAGTCACAGTGTTCAGAGGAGAGACCTGGTCCCTTGTATGCTTATTAAGCCTCCCAGGCATTGCCATTATCATTGGAGTTTGGACCACACAGCACTAAGCAGGTGGGATTGGGAGATGCTGAAGGGCTGTGGCCTGCTTGCCATCATGTGGCAATGCTGACGGTGCAGGATGAAGCATCCAGAGCCTAGAACAGTGCCAGGCACACACTGGTGCCAAATCTAGAAACGGATGAGTGACACAAGAGAGGAAGCAAGAGGCAGGGTTGACGCAGGTGGTGAGGATGCTAGTGAAGCTGAGCAGGACCCTGCAGCATCCTCATGGGTACAAAAGCCTTTCCCTGTCCCCTTGTTTCTTGTCTGTAGGAAAAAGGCTTCAGTCTCCTAGTTGGAACTCGGGGAAATCTTCCCTGAGTTCTAAAGAGCAGGCACAAGCAGTTAACGATTCAGAGAATAGAGTCACAGAGCTCCTGGGTCCTCCTACAAGGATGAAAATAACAGTCTGATGCATGTCTTTGAATTGTTCTGCACAAACTAAGACTCCCCTCCTGGCCCAGGTGGAGGATGGTGACTATATGCTGACCACAAGCACGCAAACCCCAGAGTGGCTGGGACTAGAAGGTTGAGATTCCCAAAACATCACCCTATTACCTCACCACCAGCCAATCAGAAGAAGGTCCGTGAGCTTATCACGTATCCTCCAAACCTCTCCCTTAACATCATCTTTAAAAACCATCGCCTGAAAGCCATTCAGGAATTTGGGTTTATTGAGCACAAGCCACCCATTCTCCCTGCTTGGCCCTTGCAATAAAACTTTCTCTGCCCCAAATGCCAACATTTTAATTTGTTTGGCCTTACTGGGTATTGGGCACATGAACTAGGGTTTGACAACACTGGAGGCCACGTGGTCCAGAATCAAGAGCCCATGGATGGGCTATATCCAGTGACCCCTCCTAACCCTGACCTCCAGGCCCTCAGGAGGGGTATGACCTACAGAGTACACTCCCCTGGCCCAGGAGTTGGCAGTGGAGGAAACTCTCCACTGAGACCCTGAAGAACGAGGAGGGATGCCTGGCTGATGGGTGAATCTGATCCAGTGCAAGCGCCTCATTTCTGCATTCTGAGGCCCTATTTCCCTATCAGCAAAATGATGATTTAGCAACCAATGTACTAGTTACTGGGCTTCCCTGGTGGCTCAAACAGTAAAGAATCTGCCTGCAATGCAGGAGACGCAGGTTCGATCCCTGGGTCAGGAAGATCCCCTGGTGACGGTATACACTACCCACCCCATGTTCTTGCCTGGAGAATTCCACGGACAGAGGAGCCTGGTGGGGTAGAGTCCATGGGGCTGCCAAGAGTTGGATGTGACTGAGCGACTAACACACACACACGTACTAGTTACTCCAAAGTGAGTGTTGGAGTAGGAAAAACCTACATCTTGAGAAAGACTTCGTTTTTTAAATTAGTGATATGTGGTGTCAGTAAGGGTTTTAAGATATAAGATGTTCACATGACCTACTATTGGGGGGTGAACTGGGCAAACTTTCTAGAATGCAATTTCAAAAATATGTTTTAAAGGCTTTGAAATCATTCATGCTCCTTGCCCCAGTAACTCTGCCTTTGGGAATCTATTAAGCAGAAACCGGTTCAAAGATTTATGCTGAAAGATATTCACCACAATGCTATGCCTATTAGTAAAAAATTAGAGACAACCTAAATGTCCAAAAGCAGGGTATTGTTCAATAAAAGCAAACGCCTAAGCATGGAGGTTTTCAAAAAATATTTACTCAGGTGGGAAAATGCTCCCCAAATAGTTTGAACGGAACAAAGGAGGATGCAAAGCTAGCAATATGGCAGCATATCAATTTTTTATAAAAATATGTAGACACTGGGAGGAAATGCATCAAAATGCTAATGGTGGTTATCTCTGGGGTGAGGATTATGCATGATTGTTATTTTTTACTTTATGCTTTTATGTATTTCTAGTTGTCTGCAAAGAACATGTATTGCTTGTAAAATTAGAAAGAAAACAATAAATGTCATTAAAAATGAAGGAAAGTGTTTGAAGCTGTTCCAAGAATTTAAAAAAAAATAATAAGGACATTAAAAAATAAAAGGAAGAAGAATCTATGTGGTTTGGGAGCCACACAAATTCACATACAGATCCCAGATCTGACACTTCTTAGCTGTGTGAACTTGAGTCAGTTATATAACCTCTCTGAGCCTCTATTGCCACATTTGTAAAATGAGGATGTGCTGTGCGGTGCTTAGTCATGTCTGACTCTTTTGGACCCCATGGACTATAGCCCTCCAGGCTTCTCTGTCCATGGGAATCGTCCAGGCAAGAATACTAGAGTGAGTTGCCACGCCCTCCTCCAGGGGATCTTCCCAACTCAGGGATCGAACCCAGGTTTCCTTACATTACAGGCGAATTCTTTACAGTCTGAGCCACCAGGGAAGCCCAAGAATACTGGAGTGAGTCGCCGTTCCCTTTTCCAGGGGATTTTCCTGACCCAGGAATCGAACCAGGGTCTCCCGCATTGCACGTGGATACTTTACCAGCTGAGCTATCAGGGAAGCCCAAAATGAGTGTAATAGAATCTATTTCATAGAGTTGTCATGACTGAATAAGCAAATTACTTGGCATAGTTTCTGAAACAGAGTCAGTGATCAGTGCTCATTCATTCATTCATTCATCACTTATTGGTTCTTTGGTTCTGAGAGGAGGGAAGTGCTGACCTGCTTTTCCCCAGCACTTGGTGCATTGTTTAGCTCCTGGCAGGTTCCCTGTCAACATCTGTTAAGTTAAACAGGACAAGTGCTGAGGTGACAGGCACATGGAGCAGAATGTCCCGAGGACCTGGAAAGTGGCATTGAGGCTGGAACAAGGGCTCGCTGTTGGGGTCCCTGGAACCCAGCCCAGGAACCTGACCTCAGCAGTTTCCTCCTCCCTCTGGGCATCAGTGTCCTCACCTGGGAGAAGAGGCTAGTCCCTGCCCTGCCTGCCACATGGGTGACCTTGGGCTGGGCAGGGGCCATGTGTGCAGGGAATCCTGGTGGGTTCTCATCCAGGCAGGGATGGCGGATAAAGGGGACATGACAGCTGGGCCCAGCAGGCCCCAAACACGCCCCACCCCCACCCCTCCGCTAGGATAGGGCTTCTATGTACTCTAGAGCAGTCTGGGTCTTGCACAAAGATGCTGAAACCCAGCCCCATCTCTGTTCATCAAACCCAGTGCCTAGCGCGAGGCTGTTTCTGTCTCTTTTCAAGCTGACAAAAATGCTTTATAGGCTGGTCCATATAGGCAAGACCCCACCCGAGGTGGGACGGTGATAATCCACCCCTTGGAGAAGGAGTCCAGCAGAGGAGAGGGAGGCTCCCTGAGGTCTGGGGCCCGAGACAGATGTCCACCCCCGCTCCAAGCACCCACTTAGCTCTACCCCTTCCCAAAGCAGCGCCCTTGGGGCAGGGCTGTATGTCCCCCATCAACCTGGAGGCTCCCTGTCCTCTAGCCCCTGTGTCCCCAGCACTGAGGCCCCCTGTGTGCCGGCAGCCTGGCCTGGGCTGGGAGCAGCAGGAGCTGGTGGGGAGGACTTTCATCCAGTGAGTATGTTAATAACTCACTGCAGGGGCGGAGGCAGGTCAGGGTGGGCCCCTGAAATCTCCAGTGGCCCCTGTAGCCCCCAGGGGCTCCTGCTGCCTCCTTGGAGGCTGCAAATCCTGGGGCAGCAGCTTCGCAACACTGTCCCATCCCCCATGGGGCTGGAGCAAAACACTGGAATAGTGAGCTGGGGGAGGGGCAAGTAGGAAGGGCCCCCTTCCCCCACGTTGCCCTAAATCCCGTTGGCCTGCTTAGTCCCACCAGCACTGGGTGATTGGCCAGGCCATGGCCTGCCATCTGCCTGGGAACTCCCGGAGTTTTAACTGAAGGATGGCAGGGCCCCTTCCCCCATATTTTACAGATAAAGCAACTGAGGGTCAGACAGGCTCTGTCATTTATAAGTTGTGTGACCTTAGGCAAGAGGCCTAACACGCTTCTGTTGGATTTCCTGGCTTCCCTGGTGGCTCAGCTAGTAAAGAATCCACCTGCAATGCAGGAGACCTGGGTTTGATCCCTGGGTTGTGAAGATCCCCTGGAGAAGAGAAGGGAAAGGCTACCCACTCCAGGATTCTGGCCTGGAGAATGCCATGAACTACACAGTTCATGGGGTTGCAAAGAGGTGGACACGACTGAATGACTTTTACTTTCATTTTCACTTTCACATTGAAAAATGAGGTGGTAGCAGACTCCTTTTTAACTATTAAAAATATTTATTAATTTTAGCTATGCTGGGTCTTTATTGCTACGCACGGGCTTCCTCTATTTGCGGAGAGCGGGGCTACTCTCTAGCTGCGGTCCGTGGGCTTCTTGTTGAGCTGGCTTCTCTTGTCACAGAGTTTGGGCTCTAGGGTGCCTGGGCTTTGTAGTTGTCACCCATGGGCCTAGTTACCCCGTGGCATGTGACCAGGATTGAACCTGAGTCCCCTGCATAGGCAGGTGGATTCTTAGCCCCTGGACCACCAGGAAAGTCAGAGATGCCTCTCTGAGAGGGTTACTTTGATAATCCAATGCCAGTGTTATAAGAAGCAAAGCATTTCAACAGTGCCTGGCACCCAGCTGTTGCTGTTTAGTTGCTAAGTCGTGTCTGACTCTTTCACGACCCTGTGGACTGTAGCCTGCCAGCTCCTCTGTCCATGGGATTTCCCAGGCAAGAAATACTGGAGTGGGTTGCCATTTCCTTCTCCAAGGGATCTTCCCAACCCAGGGATCGAATCCACACCTTCTGCATTGCAGGTGGACTCTTTACCTCTGCACCACCTGGGAAGCCTAACACCCAGTTAGCCCTCTTGAAATGTTAGCTGTTGTTTGGGTGTTACTACCCTTGTCATTAAATGGATCCCCACACAGCTTTCCTGAGTCCAGGCCCAGAGATCCTTGGAAACCCAGTGACGGGCTCCTCTTCCCCATACATGAACCCCTACCCTAATCGTCTCATGCTTTGACAGGTGGCTGACTTACGTGCCACTAAGGGTGGGTGCCCTGTTGCTTTCTTTCTCCCTGGCACCCTGCACAGAGCCATGAATGAATGAAACAATGGCTGGGGTGGCCCTATCCCAGGCCATCTCTTCTGACCTGGCCATTTCTCCTCTCCTGATCTTTTGCTTTCACAGCCTAAAATCCATCCTTTCACTGGACCAGATACTGCAGGAAATCAGAAAGACACAGGTGAAAAAGAGAGAAGGGAAGGAATAGATGCTGGTGGATGAAAGAAGGAACCAAACTCAGCTAAGGTGGGAGGTAGGGTCCTGAGGGTCAAAAGAGGACCAGGGCTCCGGAAGATCAGGGAGCCACGGGCCCCCAAGGAGGTGTTCCTGGGACAGCCCCTATGTGCTAGGACCGTCTAGTCCTGCTCCTGGGCCCGGGGGAGGGCGCCTGAGGCTCCAGGATGGAAGGAAGACCTGCTGGGTACACGGAAAAGTATGCCACAGGCCCAAGGGAACAGGGTTCTTATTGCCCTGCTTCTCCCAGGAGCATCTTCTTACCGGCCCCAGAGCCTCGATGCTAGACAGAAGCAGTCCCAACGGGAGACTGAGGAAATGTCTCCTGGTCCCGAGAGACTGGTTGGGCTGAGATCACTCCTTCCCCTCCAGCTTCTGCTCTCACGGAATCCTGTGAGCTGCTTCCCTGATAGCTCAGTTGGTAAAGAATCCGCCTGCAGTGCAGAAGACCCTGGTTTGATCGATCCCTGGGTCGGGAGGATCCCCTGGAGAAGGGAATGGTTACCCACTCCAGTATTTTGGAGAATTTCATGGACTGCATAGTCCATGGGGTCGCAAAGAGTCGGACATGACTGAGTGACTTTTTCACTTTCATACATGACACCAAGGTGCAGAGCCTTGGGACCCATGACATAGAGGGAGGGTGAGAAAGGGTAGCCTGGGAGGTGAGGATGTGGACCTGCTGGGGGGCAAGGACCTTGAGAAATGGACCACACAGACAGTGAACCTGGGCTTCAGGCGGCCACCTCCCTAGTGCCTGCTTCGTGAGCCTGCCCTTGTGAGTTGTGAGCACGTGTCTGTCTCTTTGTCTGCATCTGTGACCTCACGATCAGAACCAGAGGCTTAAAACAGGCTCCTGAAGACAAGGAGGTCTGTATTTTCAGGCAAGCATGGCTCACCACCCCCCTCCCCACCCGGAACAGCTCTTTCATTTACTTCTGAAAATCTGGAGGGGCCTCATCCTCACCGCTGGCCCCAGTGACCACTGGCAGGGCCAAGGCACGACCTCGGCCCCAGACCTCAGTCTGCCCCGCTTAGTGGGCCGGATGTGACGTCTTTTCAGTGACGCAAAGGCTGTATGGGGACCCAGCCCTCGGGGAGCCCCCGTCTTCACCCCAAACACACTCGCCTCTCCTGCAGCCTGGCTCCCCCCCCCGCTTCAGGAAGCCCCTCCCTGAGTGAGTGAGGGATGGAGCCTCACTGATGTGGGAAGGGCCTTTTCAAGACAAAGGGCTGCCTTTGCCAGTCCAGTCCTTGAGCAAGCATCAGGGGCCTTGGACAGGGAAGAAGGGCTGACAGCCGCGGGGTGGGGATGGGGTACACTCAAAGGGAGCAAGCCTGAAGGAGGTCATGCCACCCAGGAGGACCGGCCCCACCCCAAAGGCATGGAAATCCGGCCTTGACCTGCTCACTGACCGACCTAACCAGACCACTGGTCAGGCTGCCAAGGAGGGCTCGGGGAGGGAGAAAGAGCAGAAATAAGGCAAGGATGGTAGGAGGTGGTGGGGAACAGTGGTGCGGGGAGAGTGGTGGGGGACAGAGAGGAGGTAACTCCATCTGAGCAGGCAGCCAGTGGGTGGAGGAGGTGAGCAGAGGGCAGTGGATGAGGGGTGGGCATAGGACAGAGGGACGGGGGCTGGGGGCTGGGGGCCAAGACCCAGGACCCGCCCCCCACCAACCCCGCCTGACCCAGGAACCTGGGCAAACCTGTACAGCCCAGCCCCAGGGGCTGCAGTAGGACGGGTGGGGGAGGGGAGCCTGGGGGAGGGGGCTGCTCTCCGAGTTACACTAAATGACTAATGTGCATTATCCTAATTATAGCGGAGCAAGCTGAGCCTTCCCACTGGCGCAGCCGCCTGCATCTCCTAATAAACAATTAGCCACAAACAACAGAAAAAGAAAGTGTGTGTGTGTGTGTGTGAGAGAGAGAGAGAGAGAGAGAGCGTGTTCCTGAGTGTGCCTGCGGGGAGTAGGGGTGGGTTTGGAGCTGGGCCTCCCTCGCCATACACACGCACACTCTCCTCCCCCTGCTGCTCCTGCAGGGAAGGCTCTGGGGGAAGCTGGAGAACCACATCACTGTTCTAGCTCATTCCATCAGGTCGGGGGTCAGGGCTGCAGCCAACAGCAGCCTCCCGCCCCTCCGGAGGTGGAGGGTGGAGGGTGGGCCCGGGGTTCATATTTAGAGGCTGCTTATGGAGAGCAGGCACTTGGACTGGGTCCCAGATTCCTCACTGATAACCCTGGGGACCAGCATCCTTGCTTTTGTCTATGAAGGAACCCAAAGCTCCGAGAGGCTAAGGGGCTTGCCCAGGGACACACAGCTGGGGTGAGGCCCCACTGGCCCCTCTGAGTTCCCTGAGCTCATTGAGAAGGAGCATTGGAGCCTGGAAGTTGGAGACCAGGTGATCAAATAAACTGTGTTCCCAGACTGGCACTGCAGGTGGGCATGACTGTTGCTGTTGCTCAGTTGCTAAGTCATGTCTGACTTTGCAGCTTCATGAACCACAGCACGCCAGGCTTCTCTGTCCTTCACTCTCTCCCACTTTGCTCCAACCCATGCAACTGAGTCAGTGATGCCATCCAACCATCTCATGCTCTGTCGCCCCCTTCTCCTCCTGCCCTCAATCTTTCCTAGCATCAGGGTCTTTTCTAATGAGTTGGCTCTTCTCATCAGGTGGCCAAAGTATTGGAGCTTCAGGCACGATTTGAAGGTAATATTTTGTTGCTGGTCCACAGAACTATCCCTAATGTCTTGACAGCAGTCCTGAGATGGGAGCCCTTTTCCTTGCACTTAGGCAGCTGGGAAAGAGGAGAGTGTGTGTGTGTGTTGGAGATGGAAGAAACTCAAGGACCAGGGAACTGCCACCTGCAAGGAGAGACCTGGGCTCCCATTCACCTTCTGCAGAATGCACAGGGGTGCCAGTCTGTCTTGGTTTGCTCAAGACCGTCATGGTATAATGGGCTTCCCTGATGGCTCAGTGATAAAGAATCCGCCTGCCTATATTGTCGTGTACCTTTTTCTCCCTCTGTACTGTTCGTTTACAGATTTTGCTTTCTCTTATTTTTTCCTTAATAATTTATTTAGGCTGCACTGGGTCTTGGTTGCTGTGTGTGGGCTTTCCCTAGTTGCGGTGAGCAGGGGCTACTCTCGAGCTGCGGTGCATAGGATTCTCACTGAGGTGGTTGCTCTTGTTGAGCAGCATGGGCTCTAGGCACGCGGGCTTCAGTAGTCGTGGCGCGGGGCTCAGTTGCTCTGCAGTGCTAACTCCTGGACCACCAGGCAAGTCCTCTGCTTTCTCTTAGACTGAAGCCTTGCTGAGGGCAGGGAGCAGGCCCTTCACTCTGCAGCCTGTCTGCCTAGTACCGTATCATAACCAACATTCAATAAAGATAGTCAACAAATAAATATTTATTCAGCCCTTTCTCCTGGGAACTGCCAAGGGAGACAGAGATAAAGAGGATGGTTTCTGTCCTTAAGGAATTTGCTGGCTACCAGCGAGACCAGACAAGTACATAAATAACCATGCTATAAGGTAGGAAGTGCTGTAAGGCTTCCCAGAAGAGCAGAGCTCCCTGGGCGTGGGAAGAAGGGTCAAATGCCTACACAAGCAACATGGGAAGGAGGAGGAGGAGGGATGGGAGCATAGGGTCTTGAAGAATAAGTGGGAATTCAACAGCTGCCTGGATGTGTTGGGGACCTTTCAGGTGGAGAGAAGAGCGTGGCAAAGGGGCCAGGGTGGGTTAAAGGCCGCTTTGGATTGAGCACCATGTCCCAGGGAGAGCTGAGACTGGGTAGGCATCAGGGAGCAGAGGGTTTCGAATGCCAGGCAGAGGTATATGTGGATTTCATCCTAGGGATTTTCAAACTGAGTTCTGTGGAGCTCTGAGGCTCCATGGAAGCATCCAGGCCCAGCGCGGGATGGATTCACAGCCATCGCCATCAGCTTTGGTAGTCATGAATTTCCACCTAGGAAATAATGGCTCCTGCGCTTTTGAATGTCTGGTCTGCCCACTGTGCCATGGGCGATGGGGAGCCGCCAGGGTTCTTGAGCGGCAGGGAGTGACACCAGGAGGTGGTGCCTGGCCCTGTCTCCCTGACCCCTCCCCCTCATATACCCTCAAGACAGCGGGGCAAAAGCAGGGGAGATGGATGAAGCTGCTGCTGCGAGGGGCTGATACACAGCGTGAGAAGCGAGCACTATGATTAATTTCCTGCGCTTCTGTTATCTAAACAACCTAGCAGGTTGGCCTGGGCTCCCTGTCCCGGGCTCAGCTCCTGACATCCTGAGGTGAAGGGGCAGAGACCCCCAGCAGGCACCTTCCCCAGCTCACCCCCCTCTCACCTGATGACCATTTCTGTTCACAGTCGCCTTCCCCTTTTCCCATCCTTCTGCCTTCCTCCTTTTCCCATCCCTATTTCACCCTGTTTTAATCCATCCCCTCCTCTGTCCTTGCCCAGCACCTGTTATGAGAGTGCTGAGACAGCAGAGTAGCCGAGAGGCTTGTTCTCCAGCCCACGTGCAGAACCGAGCACAGGACGCTCCCCAGACATCCCCCCAAACTCCACACCTAGATCACGCTTTCCCCACTTCCGCTCACTGTGATTCACCCACCATTTTAAAAGCGCTGAAATCCCACCTCTTCCAGGAAGCCTGTCTGGGCTGCTATAATGGAATCTGAGCTGAGAGTGGTTCGGAATCTGAGCCCTCACTCAGGGAAAAAGAGAGCGATAATCAATGAATGATGTCTGCTCTGAGTGCCGGATGGGAACAGTGGTTTCAATGTCACATCTTCACGATCTTCACCCTCCTGACTCCTGGCATCAGATGGTTGTACCCAACTAGACATTTTTGACGTCCCTACAGCCCTGAGATTGCAGAAGAGGCTGTACAAGGACAGAGGATATCCTCTTCAATGCTGAGTCCATTTGTTCCTCTGTTGCCCCCCTCTCCTCCTGCCCTCAGTTTTTCCTGAGAGGCAGAACCAAACCAGAACCCTGGGTACCCAGCTCTGCCTAGCGTCTTCTGTGTGACATGGGCACATCCCATCCCCTCCCGGGGCCTCAGCTTCTGTACCTGTGGCCTCTTGGGCCCTTTCCATGTCGGACTCTGGACCACTCTCTCCCTGTATGGTAGACAGAATTATCATCTCTATTCTTCTGGGCTTTGCAATAATATGACACAGCCATGCCCCTGCCCCAGCCTGTGGGGAGTGGATCTACTTCCCCAAGTCCTGATTTGGGGCTTTGCCATGGGATTTGTCCAAGCCAATGAGATTTTAGCCAATGACACACACAAAGAGGCTTGAAATGTGCTTGCACAATCGGGCCTTTTTATCAGAATAATAAGCCTCAAGTTGCACACAGTCCAAAGATGCAAGAAACATGGACAAAAGGAGTAACCGTCAGCTTGGAGTCCTGCCAGCCAACCCCAGTCTGAAAACAGCCAAACCCCAGACAGCAGAAGTCTTGCAAGAAATAAATGTGTAGTATTTTATGCCACTGAATTTGGGGGGCAGTCTGTTACATGGCGTTACTATGGTCATAGCTGACTAATACATCTTTCCTAGGTGCATGGAATCCTGGTGCTGAGGAGGGGCTCTGAGGGGCTGGCTCAGCCCTTCTGCTTGTAGACAAGGCGATAGCCTGTTGGAGGCATAGTGCAGTTCCCTGCAGCCCAAGTGGGGCAGCAGGACAGGGCCAGGCTGCTCTCAGGCTGGGGTGTCTCTGGGGAGCCTGGCCCAATGGAGCCTGTTCTGGATAATGCAGAAGGGGCCACTGACCCCACCACTGAGGCCCCTCTCCTTCCAAAAGGAGGCATCTTTGCTGAGCTGAGCTATGAAGAGCCACGTGGCTCTGGAGCCGTGTGGTCTCATCATACAGTTCATGTTCCGAGGGCCTCAATTGCCCGTGTGACAGTCAGGGACGAGGGACCTGAGTCTGCTCACTTAGGGCTTCGCGGCTGATTACATAAGGAAATGCAAGCAGCTCTTTAGGCAGTGGGGGACAGGCACATCTCTCTCAGTGCTGCCTAAGCATTCGCTGGCCCTCCGCCTTGGTATTCTGGGCAGCGGAGTTGCAGGCAGTAGAAATCTGCAGCTTAGCTTCCAGACTCAGATAAACCTGGCTTTGAATACCAGTCCTGCTTCTTTGCAGCTGTGTGACCCTGAGCATCAGCTCACCCTCGCTGAGCCTCTGCCATCTTTCCTCTAAAGGGCTCAGGACAGTAGTAGACACTCCATGGGGTTGCCTTGAGGATGAATGCAGGTCCTGTGCATGAAGCCGGGCACAGAAGTGCTTGGTGACACCTGTGAGCAAGGGCTATTATAGTAAGCCAGGCACTTCCCTGGTGGTCCAGTGGTTAAGAATCCGCCTTGCAACGCAGGGGTCACAGGTTCCATCCCTGGTTGGGGAACTAAGATCCCACATGCCATGGAGCAACCAAGCTCATGCTGCAATTATACAGTCCAAGTGCCACAATGAAAGAACTTGAATCATGCAATGACAATCCCCTGTGCTGCAATAAAGTCCTGATGCTGCCAAATAAATAAATAAACATTAAAAATAATAAATCATCATTATTAAATAATTTTATAATAATTCAGCTCAGTTCAGTCACTGAGTTGTGTCCAACTCTTTGTGACCCTACGGACTGCAACACGTCAGGCTACCCTGTGCATCACCAACTCCTGAGGCTTGCTCAAACTCATGTCCATCAAGTCAGTGATGTCATCCAACCATCCCATCCTCTGTCGTCCCCTTCTTCTCCTGCCTTCAATCTTTCCCAGCATCAGGGTCTTTTCAATGAGTCAGTTCTTTGGATCAGGTGGTCAAAGTATTGGAGTTTTAGCTTCAGCATCTGTCCTTCCAGTGAATATTCAGGGCTGATTTCCTTTAGGATGGACTGGTTGGATCTCCTTGCAGTCTTATTTAATTTATAATAATTAAAAAATAATAAATCATTGTCATTAGACTCAGGAATTTATCTTCCCCAAGAAGCATTCATTCCTTTACTTGGTCCTTTAAAGGCTTCCCATGGGCCGGGTGGGACACAGAGAGGTCACGGTTAGTCTCTGAGGGAGACGGATCCACAGGCAGCTAAGACGCTGAAGGTGTGCAGAGCAAGTAATGATGGAGTTGGCCTGGAGAGTCAGCAGAGCCCTTAGCTGGGAAGGTGAGTAGGACTCTGCCAGGAGGAGCAAGGGATGAGTGGGGCAGGATGACAGCTCAGAACTTGGTATGTTCAGGCAGTAGTGTGGGGGGTGCACTTTGAGTGTGTATGTTTGGAGGGGAGAAGGCAGAGATGGGTGATGACACAGGAGAATAGGCAAGGCCAGGTCATGGGGCATCGGGTATCACTATGGCGAGCTCGGAGGAGCCATCCTACACCCACGCGATGGGAGATGGGAGCTATTAAAGGTGTAAGGGAAGTGGTGACCTAGTCAGATTTTCAATTTGAAAAGAAGTGCTCTTGAGTTCCCTGATGGCCTAGTGGTTAACATTCTCAGCTTTCACTGCCACATCCTGGATTTCAGTCCCTAAGATCCTGCAAGCTGCATGGCAAGGCAAAAAGAAGAAGAAGAAGAAAAAAAGACGTGCTCCTGGAGGGTGGTCCCACGGGAGAGCTTGGGACCAGGCAGAGCACTATGGATGTGACTGCAGTGGTCCAGGGGAGAGATGTGGGGGCCTTAGTGGCATGGTGACAGTGAGGAAAGAGAGGACCCTTCCTACAAAGCCATTCATTCTGAAGAGCATAGACTCCAGGGCCTGTCTGCCTGAGCTGGGTCTTGGCTCCACACTTAACTGGCAGGTTACCACCCTCTCTGGGTCTGCTTCCTTGTCTGCCAAGTGGAGACAGCACTGGGACCCACCTTGGAGGGTTGTTGTGAGGATTAAATGAGCTAATGTGCAAAGCCCTTAAAAAGATGCTTGGAAGTAGGTAAGCACATGTAAGTGACAACTACTTTTACTGTTACTTTAAAACAGCACAGGGCTTTCCTCATAGCTCAGTTGGTAAAGAATACACCTGCAGGAGGTGCAGGAGGTTTGATTCCTGGGTTGGGAATATCTGCTGGAGAATGGATAGGCTACCTAATCCAGTATTCTTGGGCTTCCCTTGTGGCTCAGCTGGTAAAGAATCCACCTGCAATGTGGGAGACCTGGATTTGATCCCTGGGTTGGGAAGGTCCCCTGGAGAAGGGAAAGGCTACCCCACTCTAATATTCTGGCCTGGAGAATTCCATGGACTGTATAGTCCATGGGGTTGCAAAGAGTCGGACATGACTGAGGGACTTTCACTTTCACTAAAGCAGCACAATCGACCAGGCCCAAGGCCAGGCACGGGGAGGGAGGAAGAGGGAGAGGGAGAGAGCGGGGGTGACAGGCAAGTGTCCCACTTTGACCTCCGGATGGAAGGAGGGCAGCTCCACCGGGTGAGACGGGGAACAGCAGGGGGACCAGGCCTGGGGAAGCCATGGGAACCCAAAGGAGATGGTGGATGGGGCCAGGCCTGGCACTCGGGGCTCTGAGCATGGCTGAGATGCCACAGGCCAGGGCTGCCCACAGAGGCCCATGGCTGAGAGTGGTGGGCATTGAAGAGGGGCCTCAATGGGGCTGAGAAGGCAGGTCAGAGGGCACGGAGACACTCAGAGGGAAGAGCTGGCCAGAGAAGCATGCTACAGACCACACCAGGGAAGGACTGGCCCCTGAGGGCTCCCTCTGGGGTCCTGGCCAAGGTCCACTCAGCATCAGCACATGCACTGTCCACGGCGTGTCCTGTCCACTTTATACCCATGCAGGGGCAGGCGGGGCTAGACGCATCCCTGTTTCCCATGGTACCCAGCATGACATGGTTGTTCAGTCGCTCAGTCGCGTCTGACTCTGCGACCCCACGGACTGCAGCACAGCAGGCTTCCCTGTCCTTCATCATCTCCCAGAGCTTGCTCAAATTCATGTCTTTTGAGTTGGTGATGCCATCCAACCATCTCATCTTCTGTTGTCCCCTTCTCTTCCTGGAGGAAGGAAAACAGCCTCAGGGTGTTTTCTAATGAGTCAGCTCTTCACATCAGGTGGCCAAAGTATTGGAGCTTCAGTTTCAGCATCAGTCCTTCCAATGAATATTCAGGACTGATTTCCTTTAGGATTGACTGGTTTGATCTGCTTGCAGCCCAAGGGACTCTCAAGCGTCTTCTCCAACATCACAGTTTAAAAGCATCAGTTCTTCGGCACTCAGCTTTCTTTATAGTCCAATTCTCACATCCAGACATGACTACTGGAAAAACCATAGCCTTGACTAGATGGACCTTTGTTGACAAAGTAATGCCTCTGTTTTTTAATCTGCTGTCTATGTTGGTCATAGCTTTTCTTCCAAGGAGCAAGTGTTTTTTACTTCATGATTACAGTCACCATCTGCAGTGATTTTGGAGCCCCCCAAAATAAAGTCTGTCACTGTTTTCATTGTTTCTCCATCTATTTGCCATGAAGTGATGGGACCAGATGCCATGATCTTAGTTTTCTGAATGTTGAGTTTTAAGCCAGCTTTTTCACTCTCCTCTTTCACTTTTATTAAGAGGCTCTTTAGTTCCTCTTCACTTTCTGCCATAAGGGTGGTGTCATCTGCATGTCTGAGGTTATTGATATTTCTCCTGGCAATCTGGATTCCAGTTTGTGCTTCATCCAGCCCAGCATTTCACATGATGCACTTACTCTGCATTTAAGTTAAATAAGCAGGGTGACAATATACAGCCTTGACATACTCCTTTCTCAATTTGAAGCCAGTCCATTGTGGCATGGTGTGGAGGCTTATGAAATATGATCAAGAGAGCAACACTTGACTGAGCCTTGGGGTCATCAGCTGGCCTCCAGGGAGCATCTCTGTATGGTGTGACCTCAGACAGGCTGTGTACCACTGGGCCTCAGTCTCCCCACCAGACTAATAGGAGGGGGTTCCCTGAAAACCCATCCAGCCCTGATGACCTCTGCCCTCGGGCTCTGAGTGGTCTATCACCCTGCAGCCTCTTTCCGTGGTGGCCCCTGTACCCATCAGCTGGGGACTCTGAGTTCACACACGTTTGAGATGCAGCACTAGCTTATCCTCAAAGGGAATAAATCTGGAGACGATAAACAGGAGGGAACAGTCTCCTCCATTCATCACCATCCTGCACCCTGACCCTCCCCCATCCCACTATCAGCCAAGATGCAGCCATACAGATGAATTAATCTAAGAAATTAACCCTCAGAAACTACCTCTGGGCCCTGCACAGAGCATTCGGTCCATCTCCATCACATTCAAGCCAGGCCTCGGCCAGGGGGACATATCTTGCAGGAGGACCCCCCTCTCTGGGAGACAGTACTCCCACTCTGCCTCCTGTAGCTGCTGCTGGTGTTTTGCACCAGCATTTCCAGGAACATCTCCTGAGAGGTGGCTCTTTTTTCTCTGTGGACAGTCCGATTACTTCCATCCCGCTTAGACCTGCTTCCCCACCTTCAGCCCTTGATGTACATGATTCTGGTCGCAAGATGGGTTAAAGGCAGCCAACTGGCAGGGTCTGAAAGGGCAGCTTAGCTAATTCCATAGTGGACGCTGGCCCTGCTGGTGCAGGGTTCCCAGACTCTCTTCCCCGGATGACCTCCTCAGAAACCACTGCCTGGGTCATGCTGTCCCTCAGCAATGAGAGTTAGGTTCTAACTGGTTCCATGGGGCTGAAGCTTGAACTCAGGCTCCTAAAGAGGACACTGGAAAGCTCTGGATCTTCTTCATCCCTGCCGGTCTCCCGAGGTGACACGTGTCCCCCCTGCTCACACCTGTTGGGAATGGACACAGATAGGGAGCACTTCACTCCCCAGCCCCTTCTCCCCCTCACCCCACCACCTGATGGGGTGGGGGAGTGGTTCCCAAGCTGCGTTCCTGGGAACCCCTCTGGGGCCAGGACCCCCCAGGGACCACAGACAGAGCACCTGGAGTCATCGTGGGGCCCAAATGATGCAGCAAGAGGAGGACTGGCCCAGGGCACAGAGTGCCGGGCTCAGATCCTTTCTCGTCTGCTAACCTAGAGACACTTCCTCCCCGAAGGACCCTCAATTGCTCATCTGCCCGAGGAGGATTAACCCTGCCTGACCTGCCTTACAGGGCAGTTGCAGGGAGGAGAGCTGTGGAGTCTCCCGGGAAGTGTCACGCGAGGGGTCACAGGTTCAGGAATGTCCCTGAACCTAGGGCTTTGGGACAGGAAGGGGGAGAGAGGTAGCCCTGTAGCCAGGGCACTGCTCCCTCCTTCCCTCCTTTCCTCCTCGGAGGCCCCAGAGGGGACAGAGCCATTACAGAGGAGGGACTTCAAGTCGACAAAGACAAATTGGCTTAATTGACCCAAATTAGCAGCAGGGACGCCCCAATGGCCCAGCTGCCGGTACATTTAATCACTGTCACCCTGTGTGGTCAGGGCCGGCCCCATCCCCCAAGGCCATTAGGGTCATCTCCTCTAATGAAAGCCGCCTCTCTGGAGTGTCCTCTGTCAGCAGGAAGTAAGGCTGAGACTTTGGGGACAAAGACAGCCTTAGTGGCCAGGGGTCGGCGCGCCCTGCAGAGCGGAGCCTGGCTTCAGGAGAGACAGCCTGATCTGAGACGGGGCAGCCCCGGGAGCTGGGGCTTCTTCCCAAGCCCCTCATTCTGAGCTCCATGGGCACCCCTTGGAGCAAGAGGGCTCCCCTGGGGCTGGATGACCAGTGCGCCTTCTCTGAGATGCTGCCCAACACATGCTCCTTGCAGAGGCTCACTGACAGGCAGGTGGCCCAGGCCTCCAGACCAGCTTCGCTTCTCTCTTTCCACTTTCCACCATGATGGCTGGGGTGATGCTGGGGCGATGATCAAACCGGAGTCTCCTGCAAACCCTTAGAAAGTTTCTAGCTGGAGCCCTCCTTGGCCTCTGGTGACACTGTCACCAGAATCACTTTGGCTGTTACTGCTGAAGTCCCACACCAAGAGAAGGCTGGCAGGACACTCTTCCCCCCCTCCCCCAACCCCCTCCTGGTGTCTACCTGCTGCTTGGTGGGGACTGTCTCTCCTCCCTTCCCTTACCGCAGCACCCACTGGGTGCTGGGCCTGGGCTCAGCTGGTCCCGTGACCGGCTCACTGGTCTTGAAACCTCAGGGCCTCCAGCTCATAGCTGCCCCTCTCCAGCTGCACCTGTCTTTCTCTTGCTGGGAATCTCTGATCTGCCAGGACTGTCCTTGCATCAGCGACAGAGGCTATGTGGAAAGTACCCCGACACTCTATGCACTTCACAGATCCTTCCTGGGCCCCTTCTCTAGCCCCTGCCCCTCCCTTCCACAGGTCTGCCTTCTCTTAAGGACCAACCCTTCCCTAGCTCTTCCTTCATGCTTCCCTCCCCAGCCATCATTAAGGCCCACCTCCCTCTGATAGTATTCCTTTCTTCATCTCCATAAACACTGTTGGGTTCAGTCTGGGTGCCGGTATTACAAAGCACAGATCCCCAAGGGTGGAGTCTATGCTAAGGCTCAATGAGGCCAGAACATTCTCTCTCTCCTCCTCTCTCCAACTTGTCCATGGGCCATTTGAAAATTGGCTGTTAGAACTTGGAAACACAATTCCACCCTTTTCTCTATAGAGACAATATTATCAATAGCAACTACCTCTCAGGGCAGTCCACCAAAAAGCTGTTACTTATCATCCATCCCATAAATATTTATGGAGCATCTACTATGGATTATCATGAGTCTGAACAGTGGTTCTACGCTGGTCTGGGTCCCAGGACAGAGGACTAAGTGAGGGAGAGAAAGGGAAGGAGAGAGAAAGAAGCTTCCCTGCAAATCATTTAAAAATAGGACAAGTCCAATCATCAACACCTTTTCCACATGCCTCCTCCTTCTCAGGGCCCCTCTCCTCTGGGCCTCCGAGTCTCTCCTCCCCAATGGAACCCCCAGCATTGGGATGGCCCTTCTAGGATCATCCCAGTTTCAGGGAGCTTTATAAAATGCAGGTTCCCAAGCTTCTCCCCAGCCGAATTAATCCAGAATTTGCGGGTGGGTCCAGTGTTCTTGCCTGGAGAATCCCAGGGACAGGGGAGCCTGGTGAGCTTCCGTCTATGGGGTCGCACAGAGTCGGACACGACTGAAGCGACTTAGTTAGCAGCAGCCTGAGAGAGGACTCCTACTCTATTTCCACCCCCTCTACCACACTTAGGGAGTCTTGCTCTAGTTGTTGCTGTTATTCAGTCGCCAAGTCATGCCTGACAATTTGTGACCCCATGAACTGCAGCACTCCAGGCTTCCCTGTCCTTTACCAGCTCCTGGAGTTTGCCAAAGTTCATGTCCTAACAGTTAGAACTTTTAGAACAGTTCCAAAAGTCTTATATTTAGGGAGAAAAAAAAAACCCTGAATAACTTGCTAATATAGAGCTTTTTTTTAAAACAGACTTTAGGATTTTTTAAAAAATTAATTAATTTGGCTATGCCTTAGTTTTGGCATTCGAATTCTTTGATCTTCATTGTGGCACGGGACCTTTAGTTGAGGCATGTGGGATCTAGTTCCCTGACTAGGGATCAAACCCGGGCCCCCTGCATTGGGAGTACAGAGTCTTAGCCACTGGAACACCTGGGAAGTCCCTAGGCTTTACTTTTTAGACCAGTTTTAAGTTCACAGCAAAACCAAGTGGAAGGGAAGTCCATATACCCTCTGCCCCTACACTTGTTCAGCTCTAGTAGCGAGCCTCAATCATGGCTTCCCTTTAGAATCACCTGGGAGACCAGACCGCACCCCAGACTAGTGAATCCAGAATCTCTGGGGCTGGGATCCAAGGCACATGCATTTATTAGAAAGAGAAAACCAAATATTGTATATTGACACATGTGTGTGGAATCTAGAACAACAGTACGGAGGAACCTAGTTCCAGGGCAGGACCAGAGCGTGGACACGTCGCCGGAAGGAGAGCGGGGGGATAAACTGGGAGATTAGGCTTGACATATATACGCTACCGAGTGTAAGACGGACAGCTAGTGGGAAGCCTCTGTGGAGCACCGGGAGCTCAGCTCAGTGGTCTGTGATGACCCAGAGTGGGGATGGGGGTGTGTGAGGGGGGCCCAGAGGGAGGGGAACGTTTATACACGTAGCTGATTTACTTCATTGTACAGCAGAAACTGACACAACCTCATAAAGCAACTATGAAAAAGTGAAAGTGTTAGTTGCTCAGTTGTGTCTGACTTTTTGTGACTCTTTCTGACTGTAGCCCGTCAGGCTCCTTGGCCCCTCCGTCCGTGGAATTCTCCAGGCAAGAATACTGGAGTGGGTTGCCATTCCCTTCTCCAGGGGGTCTTCCTGATCCAGGGATCAAATCTGGGTCTCCTGCATTGCAGGAGGATTCTTTGCCCTCTGAGCCACCAGGGTAAGCCCAAAGCAACTATACTCCAGTAAAAAGCAACACCTGACTGTGTAGGCAACCCTGAGAATCACTGCTTGGGTTGTTCTATTTTTCAAAGAAGCTTTCCCTTCCCTACCCCTGCATCCACAGATGACCAAAACTCATCCCTGCCCTCTCTCCCTACTCCCCTCCACCTCTCTGTTTCTCCTTGGGACTCAGGTCCATGCCTCCATGATGACACTATTTTCATCTGCTGGGACCTGGGATGGCAGGTCCACACTTCAGTCAATACCGTGTGGTTCAGTGTGGTTACCAGAGGCTGGGGGCCCAAGGCTGCGCTCCAGCAGCAGGAGCTGGACTGGATTGCTCTGAAGCTCTTCCCACTGGGTGGGGTGGTCAGGAGTTCTGTAGGTCACCCCGTGGAAACCCTCAACTGCTGGGCCAGGGCCAGGTCCCAGCCTGGGTCCCACAGGCTCACGCTGAGCATGGGCTTCCATCCTCAGGTGGCTGGAAGGTGATTTCACATTTGTAACAATTACTCACTTAATTGGGTTCCAATTAAATCAGAGAGGGAGTGGAGGGCTGTGTCTGTGTTTATTCCCCCCTTCCTCCTTCTGCACATCAAGGAGAGTGCAGGGAGGATGACAAATGGGGTTTCGTGAATCTGGAACAGTCCTGCCTTCTTTTGGGGTGGGCAGGTCTGTCCTGGGCTGGGCCCCCTGCCCTTTGCTGAGCGACTCTCACGCCTTCATTTCTAACTGGTTGCTGGACTCATTCAACGGTCCTAGTGCGTGCTGGGTGCCCAGGCAAGAGCCGATTCTTCTTATGGGCTCCCTGCCCCCCAAACTGAGGAGGGTCCTAAAGAATCAGCGGCCAAAGTGAAGGGACCTCCCCCCATCAAGCAGCACCATCCAGATTCCTTCAATGGCAGAGCATCAGGGCCCCAGGGACAGGTTACAGCTGGGCTCACCACAGGTCTCCAGGGCTGCCACAGGGTGACAGCGTGGGACAGATAATAGGGAGCAATTGCTGCTCTCCATCCAACCACCAGCTCTGCTCTGAACTACATTATATACCACCTGTACTCTACATAATAGGTGCATGCTGTGCTAAGTGGCTTTAGTCGTGTCCAATGACCCTTTGCGATCCTCTGGACTGCAGCCCTCCAGGCTTCTCTGTCCATGGGATTTTCCAGGCAAGAATACTAAAGTGTGTTGCTATGCCCTCCTCCAGGGGATCTTCCTGACCCAGGGATTGAACCGGAGTCTCCTGAGTCTCCTGCATTGCAGGTGGATTCTTTACTGCTGAGCCACCTGGGAAGCCCAATATGTTGTACAGTATAATGTATTATATGTACTGTGCATTTTTCTGGTTAAAAAAAAAAAAAAGAAAATCAATGATTGAGTGCGATCCTATCACATCTCAGAAAAGGAAACAGACCCAGAAAGTGGAAGGGACTTGCTCATGTCCACACACCACCACCATTCTAGAGGTTAGGCTGCTTGGATCAAAGTCTGCTGGCCCTGATCTCACTCTCTAGTGGCCAGGAGATGGTGGAGCTCCAGGGGCAGGAAGTGAAATGGGGATCGGATGGAAGGGTGAGCCAGGCTGGGGTCTTGTAGGAAGCACCTACCTCCCACCTCTGGCTTCTGCCCTCCAAGAGGGACCCCTCTCTGGTCCACCCTGAAAAGAGGCCAGGAGGTCATGGGTGGTGACCAGGGGCTGAGGCTGGACTCATGTCCACGGGACCCTTTGGCTGGATGCCCTACTCCATGGAGAACCAGGTCATGTCTGGGGGCTCTGGTCACAGGAGCACCTCAAAGGGGCCACATCTACAGAAGGACATATGTCTGATGAGCGTTTGGAACACAGCAAGTATTAAGGAAAGCTTTGTAGAATGAATGAAGGAAGGAAGGAATAAACAAAGTAGATCTCAGTCTAGGAAGCAAGACCTAGATTTCTAATCCAGGATAAAAGAAATGAGGCCCTGTTAGGGAGCAGGTTGCAGAACCAGGAAAGTTAAAAACAGAGGGGCTGCTGAATGCCCCCCACAGCCCTGCCCAGAGAGAATCCCCTGGCATGCACAGTCTCTCCTGGGGAAGCCCCTAGTCTGATGAGAGAGGCACAGCATTCTCTGGAGGTGCCCCAGAGTGATGATAGAACCCAGCTGTCTCCTGGGAGAGTCTGCAGTCTGGTGGTGGTGAGGGAAAGGAAGGGAAAGATGCTGCTGCCTGGGGGGAGCTCCCCGTCTAATGAGAGACACACCTGGGCAGCCTCCTGCCTGAGGGAGGAGGCGAGGCTGGGGCTCAGAGGCCATGCACCCCTTCCTGGGTTTGGAGCGGAGGAGCATGAATCTGGGTGCCTGGCAGCAAGGTGCTGGGAGCTGCGGCCAGGCAGGAGGGGAGCCATCAACATTCCGGTCAGGCAGCCAGTGGCTGAGTTATTATTATTTCTTTCTTTTTTTTTTTTTGGAGCTACTTAGAGCAATTTACAGAAATCATTTAGGGGCCGTTTAGGGAGAAGAGAAAAGATGAAGACTTTTAAAGGCAGGGCCTGGGGATGGCTTTATGCAGATGGGCTTTGCAGGGATATGGAGAAGGAAGAAGAGTCTGGATTCTTAAAGGTGTGGGAAGGAGAGGAGGACTCTTGTCTGATAAATCTGGCTGGGAGCACCCCCCCCCCCCGCAGGCAGCAGCCAGGGACTGAGGGAAAGGGATGGGTGGGGAGGGTGCCTTGAGCAGAAATGGCTGAAACACAGGAGGAGGCAGGAAGGAGGGTCACGGGTGGGTGAGCCAGCCGCTCTGCCTCAGTTTCCTCTTCTGTAATCAGGACACCTGCAGGCGTGAACGAACCACATGGGGACCAAGCTGAATGGGTGTGTCACTTCTAGGATATTGGGGCCCAGAGGAGGGGCCCCGGGACCTAGAGCTGCAGACTCAGGAGATTAGGGCCCAGGGCGAGTGCGAGACACAGTCTCTCCGCCTCCTCTCTTCTGAGACCCGAGCCCATCACTTCACCTCTCGGAGCCTCAGTTTCCTCATCCATCCACATGACGGGCATGTCAACCTCACAGGTGAGGCTTACCTGTGATAAGGTTGTAAAGTGTAGCTATTTTTTCAACTGCCAAGGGCTCCAGGAGCCTTGGTCATGGTGGAGAACAGGGGGAAACTTCAGGGTTGAGGACCTGACTTTCAAATACCTGCTCCTCGAGCCCACCCAAAAGATGGAGAACTCACACTTCTAGGGCTGGACTAGGACAAAACTGGCCTTTCCAGAGCCGGGATCAGAGGCCTGATGGGGATGCCTGGGGAATGCAGGGGTGTGGGTACGTGTGTGTGTCCACACACACGTGATGTGGAAGACGAGTGGGGATCCTAGGGAGGGAAACAGAGGGAAAATGAGAAAATCGGCCATACATTTATCAAAGTCTTCCCTGCAGTTTATATTCAGGCTGTTTGTGATGTGATCATTGGAGATGGAATCTGGTTACGCCATGCAAACAGCATGCCGGCTGGCTCATCCCTTGGAAACGCTCCTGGGGAAGCTGAAGGTTGGGGGAGTGGTGGGGCGCTCTGATCTGTGACCAATCCATTTTCTCTAGCGGTGGCTGGCCGCACTGACTCCCCCTCAACCTCAAACACCCTCATGTAAAACCTCTGAAGACACAACAGCAAGCCCACTGGCCTGGGAGAAGAGACCTGGGCCTCAGGTCTGGCTCTGCCACTCCTGACTGCTGTGTGTGCTGTGCTGTGTGTCCTGACTGCTGTGTGTGCTGGACCTTAGTCTCCCCACCTTCCAAACAGGGGTGTTTCCAGGACAAGAGATGCTGGGAGCACCCATCTATCTCCCCTGACTTCAAGTATCTCCCTCCCACTGAGAGGCCCCTCTGTGCCACAGTCTAGAGAGGATTTCAGGGTGCAAACCAGCTTCCAGTGCATACAACAGGCGCTGATGGAGGGCCAGCTGTACGCAGGCACTGCCCACAGAGTTTCACACGCTCTCTTCCCTTTGGCCAGTACTTCAGCGGGGAGAGGACTGATAGCAACTCCTGTCTATCCAGCCTCTAGGCAGTGCTGGGCACTCTACACACGTCGGCTCACTGAATCCCCGTGATCTGAGATGCAGGTGGTATTTGCTATTCTCTCACTTTACAGATAAGAAACCTGAGGCTTAGGGAATAGAAGTAACTCCCTCTGGGTTGGTAAGCAGAGTGGGGGTTCCTGGCTGCCGTGCCGCGGACTTTTCACTGCTGTAGCAGGTGGGCAAAGGTCACCCCATGTGGCTGCTGGAACTCATCATACCAGATCACAGAGATTTTGGCACTGGTTGCATCTCTCTGAAGTCCAGGTTAGCCAGTCTCTGGTTGCCTTCACCTTTGCCCCCTGCACTGAAGTTATTTGCATCCTCTATCCACATCAGCCGGTAACCATATCTTCCTGCCACGTGACTGGTATTTGTCACAGTGTTTGGCCTGGAGCAGATATTCAAAAACCCACGCTGAATCAACCTGTAGCTACTTTTTATTGAGCACTTACTACAAGCCAGGCTCCGCTCCAAGCACACTCCATGAATTAATTATTTGTTCATTACTACAACCCTATGAGGAAGGAACTCTTATTATCCCACTTTATAGGTGTGGAAACTAAGCCATGGCATTGTAAAGTCATTTTCCCGAGACTTCAAAGCCAGGACACAGCAGCTGAATGTTTGAATGAAGGCGGGCAGGTTGGGGGGCTTCCCAGGTGGCGCTAGTGATGAAGAATTTGTCTGCAATGCAGGAGACACAAGAGATGTGGGTTTGATCCCTGGGTCAGGAAGATACCCTGTAGTAGGGAATGGCAACCCACTCCAGTATTCTTGCCTGGAAAATTCCATGGATAGAGAGGAGCCTGGCGGGCTTCAGTCCATGGGATCCCAAGGTGTTGGACATGACTGAGTGACTGAGCGGGAAGAAATAAACATCACCCCTCTGGTCCCTGTCATCCACTCAGTACCCAGATGTTTCTTCCTGGTGGTGCCCTGGGAAGAAACACTGAGAGGAGGGGAAGGAGCAACCTTTCTGTTCATTCATTCCACACAACAGATGCTGAGCATCTCCTCTGGGTGAGGCGCCAGTCCAGGTGTTGGGCGTACAGCTGTGAACAGATGTTGCCCTGTTCTCGGGGGCTTCCATTCCAAGGGGAGTGGGTGTCAGTTATGAATAAGCGGAGACATAACTGTATAGTATGTCAGAAGGAGGAAAATAGAGCAGGGTTGGGGCAGAGGAAGGGGTGGGCAGGGCTGTTTTAAGTAGAGGGTGGCCGGGGAGAGCCATTGTGGTAAGATGCACTGGAGCACATACCTGAAAGAGGGAGGGGTGGTGAGTCATGCTTCTGTGGGGCAAAAGGCCAGGCGGAGGGGTAGCGAGGACCCGAGGCTTGGTGCCTGGCATGGGTGTGGACTGCAGAAGGGACAGTGCAGTTGGAGCTGAGTCGGGGAGAGGAAGATACGGTCAGAGAAGCATTGTCGACAAAAGGGACAATCGAGTGGTCTTGCCACCCTGAAAGACTCAGGCTCTCATTCTCAGTGAGCTCAAGGGTTCTGAGCAGGAGGGTGACTTGATCAGACCTACACAGGTCTACAGAATCTCCCGGTAGAAGGGGAGGGAGCCGAGAGCTGCTGCCTGCCTGAATGGGAGCCCCCAAGGCCAGCAGGCACCATGCCAGGGCTGAGGAGGAGCTGAGTGAGCTCCAGGCTGGGCAGGGAATCTCAGAGAAGGACCGCAGAGAGTCCCCAGGGCTCACAGGTCCCTAGAGCACTGAATCCTCACCCCAAAAATTACTTCTCAAGGGAGAGAAGGCCCTACAGCTGTAGGGCCCTTGGGGATCACCCAGGCCTGCACCTTCCAGGATGGCGGCCACTTGCCACATGTGGCTACTGAGCAGCTGAAACGGGGCCAATTTGGAATTGCGATGAGCTGCTGATAGTGTAAAAGGCATGGGGGATTTCAAAGATGAAAAAAATGAATGTAAAAATCTTTGCATATTGAAATGATCACCTTTTGAATATTTTGGTTGGAATATACTGTTAAAATTCATTTCACCTGTTTCTTTTTACTTTTTTATGTGATAACTAGAAAAACTGAAATTATATATGAGGCTCATGCTACATTTCTGTTGAACAGCACCGGCCCAGCATGGCAACCCTGGTCTCATGGGCAGGGAAGCTAAACTCTGAAAGGAGGAAAGGATTTGTCCAAAGGCAAGTAACTGGCTGAGAGAATACCTGAGGCAGAGGGAGAACCTGGTAGGTCACTGGGGAGACGAGGGCCCGCTGGGTGGATCGAGACATTTGAGGACTCCTAGGGGTTCCAAATCAGAGAAGGCAATGGCACCCCACTTGAGTACTTTTGCCTAGAAAATCCCATGGACAGAGGAGCCTAGTAGGCTGCAGTCCATGGGGTCGCTAGAGTCGGACACGACTGAGCGACTTCACTTTCACTTTTCACTTTCATGCATTGGAGAAGGAAATGGCAACCCACTCCAGTGTTCTTGCCTGGAGAATCCCAGTGATGGGGGAGCCTGGTGGGCTGCCGTCTATGGGGTCGCACAGAGTCGGACATGGCTGAAGCGATGCAGCAGCAGCAGCAGCAGCAGCAAGGGTTCCAAATAGGAAAAGGAGTATGTCAAGGCTGTATATTGTCACACTGCTTAATTAACTTCTATGCAGAGTACATCATGAGAAACGCTGGGCTGGAAGAAGCACAAGCTGGAATCAAGATTGCCGGGAGAAATATCAATAACCTCAGATATGTAGATGATTCCACCCTTATGGCAGAAAGTGAAGAGGAACTAAAAAGCCTCTTGATGAAAGTGAAAGGGGAGAGTGAAAAAGTTGGCTTAAAGCTCAACATTCAGAAAACGAAGGTCATGGCATCTGGTCCCATCACTTCATGGGAAATAGATGGGGAAACAATGGAAACAGTGTCAGACTTTATTTTTTTGGGCTCCAAAATCACTGCAGATGGTGACTGCAGCCATGAAATTAAAAGACACCCTTGGAAGGAAAGTTATGACCAGCCTAGATAGCATATTGAAAAGCAGAGACATCACTTTGCCAACAAAGGTTCGCCTTGTCAAGGCTATGGTGTTTCCTGTGGTCATGTATGGATGTGAGAGCTGGACTGTGAAGAAGGCTGAGCGCCGAAGAATTGATGCTTTTGAACTGTGGTGTTGGAGAAGACTCTCGAGAGTCCCTTGGACTGCAAGGAGATCCAACCAGTCCATTCTGAAGGAGATCAGCCCTGGGATTTCTTTGGAAGGAATGATGCTAAAGCTGAAACTCCAGTACTTTGGCCACCTCATGTGAAGAGTTGACTCATTGGAAAAGACTCTGATGCTGGGAGGGATTGAGGGCAAGAGGAGAAGGGGATGACAGAGGATGACAGAAGATGACAGTCGGTGATGCTGGATGGCATCACCGACTCTCTGGACATGAGTTTGAGTGAACTCCAGGAGTTGGTGATGGACAGGGAGGCCTGGCGTGCTGCGATTCATGGGGTCGCAGAGAGCCGGACACAACTGAGCGACTGAACTGACCTTAACTGAAGGGTTCACGATGAATTATAAATGGTTATGGAGACGGAGTTCTGGTTATGGAGAACTGAGTTCTGAGTTCTGACTGCAGCTTGCCAGGCTTCTCTGTCCTTCACTGTCTCCCAGAATTCGCTCAAATTCATGTCCATTGAGTCAGTGTTGCTATCTACCTATCTCATCCTCTGTCACCCGCTTCTCCTTTTGCCTTCAATCTTCCCCAGCATCAGGGTCTTTTCCAATGAGTTGGCTCTTCGCATCAGCTGTCCAAAGTACTGGAGCTTCAGGTTCAGCATTAGTCCTTCTAATGAATATTCAGAGTTGATTTCCTTTAAGATTGACTGGTTGGCTCTCCTTGCAGTCCAAGGGACTCTCAAGAATCTGCTCTAGTACCACAATTCGAATGCATCAATTCTTTGGCCCTCAGCCCTCTTTATGTTCCAACACTCACATCTATACATGACTACTGGAAAACCATAGCTTTGACTATATGGAGCTTTGTCGGCAAGGTGACGTCTCTGCTTCCAGGCCCCAACAACCATACGGGATGCTTTTGCTTTTCTTCCCGTTTGCAGATGAGGAATCTGAGACTGAAAAGCAGGAGGAGTCAGCTCTGGGATCGGGGTCCCCCAAGCTTTCAGGCTGCAGGAGGCACCAGAGGAAGAAGTTCAGGGGCCCCTGGGCTCTGCCAGAAACTTGTTACACCCCAGATCTTATTTCTGGCAATGGCACCGGCTGCCTGCCGTGATGGTATACAGGCAGCTTTTACACCCGGCTTGGGGCTGCTGTGGAGGAGATGCAAATATTGAGATGCCATAGCCTTGATGGCCAGGTACCACCTTGGCATTGCGTGGGCTGGGGCTAGCTGCGTTCCCAGGAAGACCTCCTCCACTCAGGGATGTAGAGGTCCCGAGAAGGCGGGGCGAGGCTTGAGACTGCTTTCCTAGCAAGGGAAGCCCTTCTGCTCTCTGGACTTCAGCTGCTAAAATAATAATAATAAACAAAAAGGCTCCAACTACTGAGCCACATGCTACGGACTCCCCATTTGCCATCCAATGTTGTGCTAAGTCACGTCAGTCATGTCTGACTCTTTGTGATCCCATGGATTGTAGCCTACCAGGCTCCTCTGTCCGTGGGATTCTCCAGGCAAGAATACTGGAGTGGGTTGCCATTTCCTTCTCCAGGGGATTGTCCCAATCCAGGGATCAATATCTCTTACGTTTCCTGCATTGGCAGGTGGATCCTTTACCACTCACAGTACCTGGGAAGCCCACCATCCAGTCTTACAGGGGCAGAAACCAAGGAGTAGAAAAGAGAGGTCAGGCTGAAGCCAAGAGGCAGAGCCGGCTCTCAGATCCACCTCCCTGCTTCTCAGAGTGGGCTTTCTGCCATATGGTGGCACCTCTGATGACTTCCAATGGTCATCCCCCAAGATTGGCTCCTCGAATACCTTCCTTAGCATTGCTACCATCTGCAAACTTCCCCTAGTCGAGTCACTGTTATTTGATTTCTGGTTTGATCAAGCCACTCCCTTGCTCCACAGTGCTCCACAGCTCCCTCGTGCTCCATGGAACCCAGGGTCAAAGTTCTGAGAAATCTTAAGAGATCATCCAGGTAGCCCTGCACTTAGCCCCCTGGCCTGCTATTCCCTCACAGGTAGCTGTGGCTCTTCCCATACTGGACTCAGAGCTGGTGAGCCAGGGACCACTTTTCCCCTAAGTTTCTGTCCCCCTCAGGGTCTTGAACACACAGTGGATGCTGACTGATTAGTCTTGAGAAGCAGGATTCCTGAACTTCTTAAAGCCATCTGCAGTGGCATCTCTCCCTGAAGCCTCCAATTTCTCCAGCAGATTCACGATTTCTCCCTTCACGGACTCTGTATCCCTTCCAGCATATCCGTGGCAGAATTTCGTCACAGTCTGTGCAGAAACGGCTCATCTCCTCGGGACACCACCTTAGAAGTTCCTCATGGGACAGGCTTTGTCTTGTCTTCATTTTCACATTTTTAACACAGTGCCTGGCAGGTACTGATAATATCAGTAACAATAATACTGAGAACTATCATTTTTGGACACTCTGTGCCAGGCGCTATTCTAAATATTTGACTTGGAATGATGACTCAATCATCACAACAGCCCTCTAAGCTGGATGTTTTTATAATCATTTTCAGATGAGGAAACAGGCATAGTGGTTAAGCAACTGGCCCAGAAATCACAAGGGGATGGACAAAGCCAGGCAGTTTGGTGTTAGAGCTCAGTACAGGGAGAGGGTGGGGGTGGAAAAAGAGAATTTTGAGCGTCAGGAGAAACCAGACAGCCGACTGCTGGGTCCAAGGGTGTCCAGCACAGGCCATGACATGTATCAGGTGCTCTGTTAGTAATAAGTGGCTGTGAAGGTAACTAGATAGTCTGATAGCTGCTCAGACCCACGTGTGTGGTCAGCGAGGATGGGTGGGGAAGGGCTTCCCAGACAGGAAGGCTGCAGCCAAGTGGTGAGCCCAGTCCTTTGTGCCAAGCCAGCCTGGCCCCCACCCCTGCTTCTCATCTGACCACCCCTTCCAGTTCCAGCCCCCTTTCCCCAGCATCAGGCTTCATGGAAGGGCCTGGTGGCTGGCAGTTTTTCTCCCGCAGAGAACAGCCACAGAAAATTTGAGATCATTTCTCTGCTGTGTTGGCAGCTGAGAAAATGGCACAATTTCCTATTTCCTATCCAAGAGTTCCTTCCTATTGGACAAAGGCCCCACACGTCTCTCTCTTCCCAGGGGAGGCAGGGCAGGGGAGAGTGTGGGTCAGCCCGGGGGCAGTTGACCGTGTTGGCTAAGAGGCGTGGGCTCCTGCAATCTTGTGGCGGCAGGGGGCTGGACGTGGGAGGAGGAGGTGACCAACCGAACCCCGGCAGACACGCCATGGACAAGCAGAGAGGGTCAAAGCAACAGGTGATCTGGAGTCGCCCGTGGGACTTCTCAGAGATCTGGACAGACTGGGTTTGGCTGCAGCCCCATTTTACAGACAGGAGGCCTGAGGCCACAAAATAGGCCTGTATGGCCGCTGCCAATTTGGCCGGACGTGTCTGGAAGCCAGCCTTGCCAATCATTGGGTGGTCTCTGCAGCAGCCTGCCCCCTGCACCGTGGTCCTGCCTCTGACAGGATGGCCGCAGGATGGCAGGAAAGACAGTCATAGCCAGGATGGTGAGGGGCAAGGGGTTATAAAGAGAGCAGAGGAAGGTCCCTCTCTGTGGCGCAGGGGGTGGGGTCTCCACCCCCACAGGTCTGGAGCTCTGCAAGCTTGCAGCTTCCAGCAGCTCAGGTCACTCCCACTCCAAAGCCTGCTATGGCTCCCCATTTCACTCAGCTTACCAGTTCATCTTCTCCCAAGGGCCTCCCTGCTCCCCTAACCTCCCTGCACCCTCCCCAGCCCACAATACCTCCCCTGTGCTCAGCCCCTCTGGCTCCTTGCTGTCTGGAATGGTACTCAGCCCTGCCCTAGGACTGGTCCCAGTGTGACATTCAGGCATTCACTTAGTTTGTTCTCTTGTCTCATTCATGTCTGCTTAATGACACTTAATCAAGTGACCATTCGTTTAAATACTGCACAACCCCCTTCCCACAGACTCACACACACGCTCACACACACTGGAAGCCCCAATTTCCATACCCTACCTTTTTTCTTATTTTCCCTGGTTCTTGTTGCCTTCTAACACATCATAAAATTTATTTATCATATGTATTTATTACTTGGGTTTCCCTTGTGGCTCAGCTGGTAAAGAATCTGCCTGCAATGCGGGAGACCTGGGTTCAACTCCTGGGTTGGGAAGATCCCCTGGAGAAGGGAAAGGCTATCTGCTACCCTAGTATCTTGGCCTGGAGAATTCCATGGACTGTACAGTCCATGGGGTCACAAGGAGTCGGACACGACTAAGCGACTTGCACTTTCACATTTATTACTTACTATCTGCCTTCCTTCCACGTGCATAGGAATAAGGCTCCAGGAGTACAGGACTTTTTGCTATATTCATGGATTAAGACCAAGTACCTAGAACAGTAGCCACTAGCTGAATACTTGCTGAGAAACAAGGAAGAGGTCTCTGCCACATGTATTTGAGTGACTGTATGTTCATTGACTCATCTGACAAACCGTTAAATGCCTACTTTATTCCTAACATCTTGATAGGCCCCAGGGGATACAGCAACAGGCAAGTGATCCATACCGTCAAGGTCCATCCAAGTTTACAGCCAGCAGGGAGGCCGGGCAGTGCAGTTTACAAAGAAGGCAAAACGAAAGGGTGTCAGGGGATGGTGGGTCTGTGTTCACCTCAGAATCTGGCGGGCTTCCGGGAGGAAGTGTGGATACACTTGGGCCTGAAGGCTGAGTAGGAGATGGGGTGGGAGAGTGTTCTGGTCAGAGGGAACAGGATGTACAGAGGCTCTGACTCGAAAACGAATGTGACTCATTTAAAGGACTGGCGAGCTGAGTGGGATGGGATAGGTGGGCCCTACTCAGGTATGTGGGCATGTGGCCGTCGGTCCCTGTCTGGGCTGATTCCCTGTATGCATGAAACAGAGGGGTAGGGCAAGAAGAGCTCCATATTCAGGGTCAGAAAACCTGACGGCAAGAGCTGGTGTGGCCAGGACTCCACTGGGCCTCAGCTTTGCCCTCTATAAAATGGCATCATAGTTGCTGCCTTTACCTGGCGGCTGCTGGGAGAATCAAATATTGCGAAGCTAAACTCCAAAGAACTGTTGGGACCCTCAAGTGTCCGGGTGAGTGCCCGTGACCGTGTGGGCACGCGTTTGAGCGCACTGCACTGCCAGCTCCCACCGACACCGTTCTCCTGCCGTGACAAGTCTGCAGCATCATCTGTCCCAAGATGCCAAAAATACACTTGCTTCTGGCCCTGAGCCAGGCTCCTCAACAGCCTTGGAGGCTGGGGGGAAGCAGAAGGGAGGCCTGAAAAGTGGGGTCCTACAACTGCTGGGCCAACGAGGTCATCTTGTTTCTCACCATTGGACCCTCAACGTGCAGGAGGACAAAGGCCACCCTTGAGGGCTGGGGCAGAGCCTCTCCCGTCAGATGGGGACCTCTCTTGTCAGATTGGGGCCTCCCTCATCAGATTGGTGTGTCTCTGAAGATGAGAGTGTCTCCCTTGCCATAGGAGGCACTCCCTGTGGGCAGGAATCATTTCCCCTCTTCCCCCAGAATAGCAGTGAGGTTGTCACTCAATGTGACTCTGGCTGCTTCTGTTTAAGGGCTGACCACCTCCAGGGTGGTGTCCCTGGGAAGGGGGTCAGGCTTAAGGGTGCCCTGGCTGCCTGTTCTCTCTCAGAGTGAGGGGCCCGTCCTATAGGGTCTGATGATGTTCAGACCTGGATCCTTGGATGAGATGCCTCTCAGAACCTGGACCATTTTGAGCATCATCCTCTATCCAGGTGACTCTGCTAGCCCCAAGGATCCTAAATGGTGGGCTCAGGAAACAGACACAAACTGAGAAATTCCTCCAGCAAGCACACAGCCTGCCCGCTGCTATACAGCTTGAATGGACCAGGAAGTCACACAAGAGAAGAGAGTAACCAGTTGTCCACCCAGTGGGCCAAAAAAAGTGTGGGCGAGAATGAAGCAGAAAGGACTCAAGTTTGATAAAAAGCAGAACTTTGCAAAAGCAGATAATTATCTAGATAATTTGGACAAAAATCTTTTTTCTTCAATTACCTTTTCTTTTTTTTTTTGTGCGCTGAATTATTCATTCTTGCATTCATTCATTTGTGTAACAAGCATTGAATAATCCAGGTAATTGCTTCCATTTTCCACTTCATCCTGCTGGGTTGTCTGTCAGCCAGCAGGGACTGGGGTGGAGGTGTGGGAAAGCGGAGCTGGGGAGGTGGTGGTGGATCAGAAAGGGGTGAACACAGCAGAGGAAAGGAGATAATGACTTCTGGACACTCAGCCTGTCTTCCATGAGGCCACACCTATCTTAGGGCATTCTTCCCCACCCTGGCAGCCTTGTGATCCTCCAGAGATGGATGCGGTAGCTGACAGAGCGTTGGCCCTCCCTGATACATTGCCCCATCCTTGAGGACTGCTGGAATATGGCATCGCCAGATGAATTGATGATAAGGAGGCCCATTTTTCATTTAAAAAGAATAGGAAAATAGAAAAAAAAATTTTTTTCCAAAAAAAACACAACAAACCCACAACTGGTTCATTAATCTCTTATTAAAATTCTGTGCTGAGCATTGGCAAAGAAGAAGTAAAGAAGACCTGGGGAGGGGCCAGAGAGGAAGAATCGTATCCAGTCGTTAGCATCCGTGGCTGGTCTCCAAGGATGGGAAGACTAGGGAGGTGACCAGAGGCTTCTCTGTGGTACAACCAGTGAACTGGAAGAGGGCAGGCTGGGCATCACCTACTCTCACTCAGCAGAGGAGAAAAGCAAGACTTGGACAGGGAATGACTGTCCTGTGGCTACGAAGCAGGTGATGACCAAGTCCGGATTTGACGCCCTATCTGTTGGATCCTGGGGACTCTGATTCCAGACTGCCTCTAATGTCAGAATCAGAGTCTTTTTTCTCCTCTCCCCAAATGGACTTCAAGCTCATGAAAAGGAGTTGACGACTAGGTTTTGAGCCCATCCACGTGCCTTCTGGAGTACTTGGCAAAGTTTGTTAACACTACTGGTGATTGATTATCTTGACTGCGTGGGACCCGAGGCTAGCTTGAGGCTGGAAGTGTATCTTTGCACGAAGCCGAAGCCGCAGACAGAGGGTGTGACAGAGGAGGTGGTGGAACCTCTGCTGCGGGGCCAGGAGCAGACTGCCAGTCTCGAAAGCTGGACTCCGGCGCTAGTTCTGCTTCCAGAATGAACTGGCAGGATGACCTTGGCCGGTCCTTGCCCGAGTGTCCATTTCCACCTCCACACAGGGGCTGGATTGAAGCTTCTGTGATCTCTTTTAGTTTCAGGATTGTGAATGGACATCACTGTGGGCAGGGCAACAAAGAGAGACCCCCTCCCCCGTCCACTCCATCCCTCTGCCCTGGTGCCTCTCTGGGTCTCAGTCTGCAGCATCACAAGTACTTACGACTGATCTCAGGCCTGGGGGGGGGGGGCGGGGTCTATCGGTTTCAGACAGGCCCCCACTGAGAACCTAGGAGATACCCAGGTCCCGCCCTGGTATTCCAAAGTGGCCTTACCTCCCGCAGCCAAGCATTGAGCTATCTTCAGAATGGATTCCAATAAAGCTCATTTTCTGCCACCAAGTTTATAACACATCCCCACCTACTGGTCTTAAACGTTAACAAGGCTGTGTTGTGTAGGGCTCCATGTGGCCTGGAAGATGGGTGTGTGTGTTGGGGGGTGAGGGGGAGCATCATTTCTCACTTCCAGCAGCGAGGGAGCCTCCCAAGGCCAGCCATGACCCTGTCCTTCCTGCCATGTCCTTCCTGCATCTCCAAAGGAGCCCAGAGCTTGGGTGATCAGTGGGGTGGGGAGAGCACAGATACAGCCTGGAAGAGAAGCCAGGCTGGGGACCACAAAGGTGAGGACAGAGGCACTTGAGATCACGTACTTGGAGCATCACGAGACATTACCTTCACATCTGTGTTATATAACATGTCACCCCAGACATGTGTATCCTGTATATGCCACTTAAGGTGTGTGGTACAGCCCTGCCCCACCCCCTTGCTCTCTTCCTGGTGTCTCTGTCTCTTCCCTCTGCCCTCTTACGCTCCACACCCCAGAGCTCCCTTTGCAATTAATACTGTGAGAGCCCCACAGTAGAGTTGTATTCCCACACCATTCATCTCTTCTGAGTGCCTACTATGTGTTAAGAACTGGAGAGTGGGGCAAAAATAAGACATGGCTCCTGTCTTAAATGCAAGTATGTGGGGATCAGGAGGGGTACACAGATAAATATTATCATAAATATGCCCACACATACCCTTCACACACACACTGCTGTCCCTGAGGAGTGCTGGGAAGGCAGCATGAGGGGCCAAAGCAGCCCCAGAAAGAGACCAATTATTTCTGTTGGAGGTTTGATGCTGCTGCTGAGAAGCCAAGGAATAATCTAGGCAGACTCCCTAGAGGAGGTGACATTTCAGTTGGGCTTTGAAGGCTAGGTAAGGATTTTTGGAGGCAAAGTATTCCAGATAGAGAGGGGCTGGTGGGTGCAACAGCAGAAAGGCAGAAAGGTGAGAAGACTGATATCTCATAAGATGCACAGAGGATGAAGAGAGGACAGTACCACAGAAATGAAGATATAAATTGAGACATTAACAGAAAAGGCTTTGTATGTTAAGAAGGCAAAGGGTATATCCTTGATCGTACAGGCAGTGGGGAGCCAGTGAAGGCTACTGAGTGGGAAGCTGACATAATCAGTCCTTGAATAGGTTAAACCACCACCATGCCTCACTAAACGCCTATCCAAACTAAAAATGGAGCAGAAGGCCTCCCCAGAGACCAGATGCAGGGAAGTGGCCTTCTCAGATGGCTTCTGGCAGAAGCCTTGACGGTGACAGAAGCGTAGGGACTGCCACCCCCGGGGCTGAGCTGGGCCCTGAAAGGTAGCAGGACTTTGTTCCCAGACACCATTGGCCCAGGAGTCTTGACAGACAGTGAGGAGGGGAGGGATGGGCCTTGAGGCCACACTGCTTGGGAAAGATGGGGAACATGAGGGAGGCAGCCCAAGGTCACCCCACTCGATGGCGCCAGAGTCAGAAACCCAGGCTATTTGGCTCCCAGTCTGGCTGTGTGGTCAGAGCCCTGTGGCCTCAGGAGCCTGCCAGGCATGAAAAGCTGCAATTGTACCCCCACCTCCACCCCAGCATCTTCGAAGAGCCCAGAACCCAACCAAGAGTGAGCTTGAAATGAGACTAAATCCATGTATCCTTTTCCTGATAGAGGCATGCTTCCGGTGGGTGGATGTTAGGTATTCCTGAAGGAGGAAGGCCCAGGGGAGATGATATTTCGGCGGGGGGTGGGGGGGAGAAACTTCTTTGGCCTTATCCATCTGGGGGTGGTTCCCAAGCTTTGAGCATCTGCTGGTACCCTCCCCTAAGGAAGTGGAGACTGAGGCAAGGGATGGGGATTCAGGGAAGACCTTGGAAAGGGAGACAGAAATCCAGGAGGGGGAAATGCCTGCTCCGTGGGGGGACCCTGCTCCATCTCCTCAAATTGCTTCCTTCTGACCACCTATCTAGGGTTTCCCTGGTGGCAGTGGGAAAGAACCCACCTGCCAAGGCAGGACGCTAGGGTTTGATCCTCGGGTTGGGAAGATGCCCTGGAGAAGGAAGTGGCAACCCACTGCAGTATTCTTTTCTTTTTTCAGCAAAATGTGTCCACGTTACATTTTTCTATTTTTTAAAATCTATTTTTAGTTGAAGGATAATTATAATATTGTGATAGTTTCTGCCATACATCAACATGGATCAGCCACAGGTATACATATATCCCTTCCCTCTTGAGCCTCGAGCCCCATCTCCCACTCCCTCCCACTCCTCTAGGTTGTCACGGAGCCCCGGTTTGAGTTCCCTGAGTTGAATAGCAAGTTTCCCCGGCTATCTATTTTACATATGTTAGTGTATGTTTCCACTCCAGTATTCTTGCCTGAAGAATCCCAAGGGCAGAGGAGCCTAGCAGGCTACAGTCCATGGGGTTGCGAAGAGTCGGACATGACTTAGCGACTGGACAACAACAAATCACCTGTCCACCCAGGGCCCTGAGTGTCCCGAACACTGTGCTAAGCCTGGCGGTGTGGGGGACAGAGCAGAAAAAGCCCACCGCCTGCCTGCGCTACTCCAGAACTAACTGAGCATAGAGAAGACACCGATATCTAAGGAGAAGGCAAGGTAGATAGATTTACTCCAAGAGAAGCAAAGCCAGGACACGGAGGCCCTACTGGAGCTGGGTTTTAGGAAGCAGGTGAGATTCTAGCAGGTGAGGGAGGCCAAAGGATCCTTAATAGGAGGCTCAGGGGTGAGGAGGGTGCACCGTGGGAACCTATTCAGAGTGTCTGAGCTGCCTGGAGGTGGGACCCTCGCTGGGCTTTTGGAAGGGAATTCTGGTAGTAAGACACTGGGGGTGGGGGCAGAACCATGCCTAGACCCAGCCTTGAGCTGTGTTTCCTTCCTACTGCACCCCCAAATGCCCTGGGGACAGGCCACAAGCACAGCCCCTGCGGTTCCAGTGCTCAGATATCCAGAGCCCCCCCTCCCCATCCCTCCCCCAACCCGCAGTCTTGCACGCAGAGACCCAGATTTCTTGTTCCCAGCTGCCTTCCCCCAGTCCATTCTTCTGATAAAGCACTGAGATTGGCTGTTCTTGGTGAAATGAAAGCAAAATAGCCCCCCCCCCCCCCGGAGCCATCCTCTTCCCCTGAAGCGGGGGGAGAATCAATCTACTAGTAGAGGGTAGTCAGACCGTTCCCCACCTACTCCTAGCCTCAGGACCCTAGATTCCCAGAGCCTGTTCCTGTTATTCTTTCAGGGTACGAGAGACCGCTGGTTAGAGACCTTGGCCACGCTCACGGCCCGCTTGGTCAGGTTCCTAGGAACCGGGTCGACTTGGGCAAAAGCTGAGCGCGGTACATGGATGGTCCTCCGCCCATGCGGAGAGCCCTCCGCTCCCTCTATCCTAGCCCCTCTCCAGGCTGGCCAGGCTCACCCCTCGGTGTGGGGCAACCAGGTCCCCCACCCCCTTGCGGGTTGGCTAAGGGTGTCCCAGCTCCTCACGTCTCCCGTTGGGAGGGGTCGGAGCCTCTTTTTCTTCATTCTTCCTCCCCACCTCCAGCTCTCTCCCTCCCCGCTTGGTCAGCGCCCCTGACCTCCTGGAGCGCCTCCAGCTTGCGTAAGGCCCGCTGCAGCCTCCTTCCGTCGGATCTGAGTTCCCACTCCGGGGAGAAGGGGTGGGTGCTGTTCCGCGACCCTCGGGCCTCCATCCGTATCCCTGCCGTCCCACTGCCAAAGCGCGCCAACCCCGGCTCCTCCCTCTCCCACCCCCTTTACCGCGGAGCCCAAGGCGAGCCTGGGGAGCAGACGCAACAGATTGCAGAACCCGAGCGAGAGAGAGAGCACGGAGCCCGCTTCCTCCGCCCGCCGCCCCGGCCTGCACCCGTGGCCCAGACCCCCGCCCTCCGGCTGGGCTCAGCCGGCCATTTAGATGCAGCTCACAGGACGGCGGGCGGGCGAGTCGCCGAGGCTCCCCGGGCCCCTGTCAGTCCACTCCCCTTCTCCAACACCGCCGCAGGGAGCGAGGCAGTGGGCGGCGCGGCCCCGCACCCGGCTGCGCGCCAGTGGCGGGGTAGACACGATCCCCGCGGACCCCAGCAGCTCCCCGGGGCCCCGCCGGTTGTCAGGTTGGGAGCGACAGGAGGGGGTGGCCCGGACGCGATCCGGCGGATCCCTCGGGTCCCTTTAGATTTCCGTGGGTGGACACGCCCCCAAGACTCCCGGGTTTGGACCTTTCTTTCTAATCCGGAGAGGGTTGAAGGGATACCCCCCAATCCTCCCGCCTTTTTCCGGGGCCGTTTTCGGCCCCCAGGGCGGGGCTCGCAGCCTCCGCTCCCGCCAAAGGGTTTGCGGGGGCTAGAGGTAACTCGAGCTGCAGCCCGAGATGCTAAGCTGGGAGCGGCGGCTGCGAGTCCAGGGGGTGGGGGTTCGTCTTCTCTGGGCTCCTGTCTGCCGGCTCCAGCGGTACCCGCCGCATCTTCACTCCCGAGTCCGCGCCGCGACACTTACCGTGGGCGAGCAGCGCCGAGAGGCAGAGCAGGGCGGCGCCGCCGCGGCCCGGCATCCCTGGGGCCATGGCCGGCCGAGGAGGGGGCGGCAGGGGGCAGCGGTCGACGACGACTCGGTCCCAGGCTGGGCTTGGTCACATCCAACTTCAGGTGGCCGTGGGCGCCCGGCTGTCTCTGCTTAGGCTTTGGGGGCCAGGGAGTGCAATTCGGGGGCACTTTGAGGGGAGGGGGCGTCCCAGGCGCCGCCGGCTACACCCTCAGAACTGGTGGGGGCGCCGCTCGGGGCGGGAGGAGCCTCTAACTCCCCCGTCTGGTGCCCCCTGCAGGATCAGTGCGGCTAATAGGGGGGGAGTCGCACGTGCAGTCCCCGGGCCGGGTGGCCACTAGCGTCTCGCAGCCTTGCCTAAAGCCCAGTGTCCGTTTCCCCAGCCCCGCGGCCCAGCTCGAATCCGAACTCCCTGGAGGGTGTAGGTTTCCAAAGCAAGCCCCAGTTTCTTCGGCTTCGGTAGTAACCCCACATGGATAGCGCGGCTTTCTTCCTCCTGAACAGCCTGCAACAGCAGCAGCAGCTCCAGCATAAAAATCCCAGGTTAGGCGCAAATGAATAATTTCTTTCGCAATGAAAGAGAAAATCCAAGCAACTTTAATCCATCTAGAGAAGGAAAAGTTTCCGTGCAGTGCTGAGACCGGCGGCGCGGGTCGCCACGACCCTAGACAACGCCCGCACCCAGGTGCCCGGGGTGGGCGGCCAGCGGCTGGTCCCCTCGCCGAGCTCCCTTGCTTGGTTCTCTCTCCAGTCTCAACCAGGGCCCGGGCTCCACCCGGGCAGGCTCAGCGCTGCCTGCTCGGGCAGCGGCACCGCGGCTGGGGCGAGGGTGGGGCGGCCGGAACGAGCTGCCCCATGAAGATGGGGTTTGGAGAAGCTACGGAGCGGGAAGGCGGGCTACATCGCCCGAGCCCAGCCTTTCCTGCCCCGGGCGCCGACTCCAGCCTCCTGGCCGCAAGCGTAGTGGGATAGAGAGCGGTTCGGCCAGCCCGCGGCAACCCCGGGTCGCCTCCCTCTCCTCCCGGGTCTCGCTGTCTCAGCCGAGGGGCGCGCTGCTCCGCCGCGCTCCTCGCCTTCCCCGGGGGAGCCTGCACAAACCTTGAACTTTTCCGGGGTTCAGAGTCTCAGACGCCTCCTTCTCCCCGCCGCCCCCGCCCTGCCCCCGGACGCCCGAGGTCTCGGTGCAGCCGGGCATCCGCTCGTGCTCTCTTCCTCTCGCGGAGTCAGTTTGGGTGAGCGGAGCGCCGCGCCAGCCTGGGCTGCGGGCGGCGAGACCCGGGCGCCACGCCAGGGGCCGGGGCAACGGGCGCCGGCGCAGCCCGCGGCCGGGGAGGCGGCAGCTGGTGCCTACCGGGCCAAGCGGAGAGGAGGTGCCGGCAGGAGGGCCGGCTCCCCATGGACGAATGTGGGGAGGGGGGAGAAGAAAAATCAAGGAGCAAAAAGGAAGAGGAGGTTGGGGGGTGGGGGGCACAGTTGCACGAAGCAGCCGCCGCCGCCGCCGCCGCCGCCGCCTCCTCGGCGATCGCGCCGGCTGCTCCGCCGTAAATGACTCGAGAGAGACACACACACTAGCGCTCGCCCGCCCTCCTCCCCCGTCCGGGATCGAGCGCCCACCCCGGCGGCGGCAGCGGGCGCCGAGCCGGGCGCGCTCGCTCCGCTGCCCTCCCCCTCCCAGATTCCCCGTGGTCACGTGGCCTCGGAGCGCGCGGCCCACGACTCGCGCGCCACGGAGACCACCCCCCCACCCCCGCTCGAACCCCCACCTCCCCGGTCCACGTGTCCATTCCGCATTCCCAGCCTGGGGGCGCGCGCGGCTCCTTAATGAGACTTGGGCGAGGGCCGACCTCGCGATTCCGCGGTTTTATTTTTTTCCTCCCCAGTGTAGGCTGGCGCTGGGGCCCGAGTGGGGCCCGCCGGCCAGCTGCGGCGGTCGCGTTTCGCCCCGGGTAGACGCCAACCGCAGCCTCCCGCTGTCCCTTTTCAAAGGATGCTCTTCGCTGGGCGTCAGAGCCGTTTTGCAGCCTTTCGGCCAGATGCGCGGGGCGAGGGTACCCTATCCACACCCCCAGAGTCTGGGCGTGGGGTCTTTCCAGAGCTCCGGGTAGCAATCAGCCTGGGCGCCGCGCCCAGCTTCGTTTGGGGATGGGGTCCGGGGCGCCGGTCCCCGGAAAACCTCTGCGTTGCTGGGGATGGAGGGGGCGCGGAGAGGAGGGAACGTGCCTTCCCACAAGTTGTTTTGCAAACCTTTAAAGGGACGTGGCGTGGGGGTGGGGAGCTGCCCTCCTGTACACTCACCCAGGCACCTGCTGATGGTGGGTGGGGAGCGGGGCTGGGGTGGCTTTCTCTCCCACCGTCAGGCCCGTTCCATTAGAGCGCAACCCAGATCAGACCAGACAAGTCAACCGTCAGCTGTCAGCCAGGCATCAGATCAATAAAATGATTTTACAGCCTGGTTGGGTATCAAGCCCCAACACTCCAAGGGCTGGGTCTCAATCCCACTCTACTTTGGAGGAAGTGGGTCTTCAGTCCTATGGACATAGCTCTTTTGGGGGTAGGGGCGGTGGTGTATGGACCTTTAGGGTCACCCCCCCACCAAACTTCTTCACCCATCCTGAGAATGTGGGTAGAGGCAGGTCAGAGCAAGGCCCCCTGAGGCGCTTCCTCTCTGTCCCTCAATCTGCTTGACCGGTCCTAGATCTCCGACACAGTGAGTTTCCTTTTCATCTAGAAAAGTGACATCTCCTGTTTGGAAAATGGGCTTGGACAGGTCTCAGAAGCCTTCCTCCTCCCTGCCTGTTGTGGCTCCTCAGCTTGGTACTGGGGCCTGCAGAGAGCGGCTCCCCACCCTCCACATCTGTCTGGAGCTCTGAGGTGAAGGGAGGCCCTGGGGATGGACGGTGCTGGAGTCGGCAAGGCAGGCGATTCTCATTAGGTCCCTAATGCCTGCTGGCAATTAATGTCACCCAAGGGCTTATTAACCATCCCACTGAGAGGCGAGCCAGCAATCAGGCTCTGTACAGGAGAAAGGGGAAAACAAACTGCCTCCTGAGACCCTGCTGGGGTAGAAGGATTGCGGGGGCAGGGAGGTCTCCCACCTCTGCCCACCTCCCCCCAGGGAAGGGGCCCAGTCTAGAGGACAGACATGTTTGCTTTTCTGAGCTGAGGACCCACTTTCCCCAGGATGTGGATCAGCAATCTCAGCCCACTCTCCTGGCCTCCTCTGGAGACTGGGCACTGAGCTCGGTATTCTGGTTCTTCTTTTCACTCCCTGCCACCTACAGCCCTTAGGTAACAAGAAGCTAGTTCCCCTTGGCCCACTCAGTTTCCCCTGCTCCCTCCTTCCCTCCCTCTGTCCCTACAAGAGATGGTGCATATTTCTGATGTCAAGCCCCTGCTCAAAACAGTGAGCAAGACAGACCTAACCTGTCCTCATGGAACTTGCATTTTGGGGGTGGGGGGAAGGCAGACACTAAGCATGGAATTGATTACAGCTGTGATAGGATATGCTGCATAAAAACGTATGTATTTTTTGCTCATCTTACAGAGAAGACTGAGGCCCAGAGTCAGGGAGGGTTGTGGGGAGGCAACTCGCTGTCATCAGAGAATGTAACTTCAGCCTCGGATTCTTCCAGTTACCTTCTATGTGGGTCCACCTTCATGGGCCCTGGAATAGTCCTAGCCTCCTGCCAGGCAGCTGGGCTGAGGTTGGGCCCAGTGCCCTACATGGATGCCCACCAGGGACCCACACAGAATCTGGCCCCCCACTTCCTCTTCTGCCTGACTTGCCACCATGGTGGACCTAGTGACATCTGCCCCTGTTTTTCAGGACCCTTGCCCATAGAAGAGGACTTCTCAGGTGGCACTAGTGGTAAAGAACCGGTCTACCAATGCAGGTAGACGTAACAGACGTGAGTCTCATCCCTGGGTTGGCAAGATCCCCTGGAGTAGGGCACAACAACCCACTCCAGTATTCTTGCCTGGAGAATCCCATGGACAGAGGATCCAGGCGGGCTAAGGTCCATAGGGTCACAAAGAGTCAGAAGCGACTTAGCGTGCATGCACGCCCGTAGAGGAAGATAGGACAGGCCAATGTGGGCCTGAGGGAGCTCACCATTTGCGGGAGGCTCCTGGGATCCCCCTGGAATCCTAGTCTGGCTCAGCTGGAGAGGAGCTCAGGGATTTTCTAAGCTAGCTCTCTCATTTTACAGCTGCAAATACCTTCATTTTCTTAAATACCTTGACTTTTTTTTATTGAGCTCTAAATTGTGTGTGCAGCATTGTGCTAGGTAGCAGAATACATAAGTTGAATAGACAGACAAGACCCCGGTGGGGAAGTTCAAGGGCTTAGTTCCACAAACCGATATTGAGCGCCGAGTCCTATTAATAGCTAACATTTACTGAGTGCTTTTTATGTGTCTGGTGGCTCAGATAGTAAAGAATCTGCTTGCAATGCAGGAGACCTGGGTTCAATCCCTGGGTTGGGAAGATTCCCTGGAGAAGGAAATGGCAACCCACTCCAGTATTCTTGCCTGGAGAATTCTATGGACAGAGGAGCTTGGTGGGCTACAGTCCATAGGGTCCCAAAGAGTCGGACACGAAAAAGGACTAACACTTTCACTTTTTACTTGCCAGGCACTGTGCTGGGCATTTTGCATGCATTCTCTGGACCCTGTTAAGTAGATACTACTACCATTACTATTCTTACTGCTGTTTTTCAGATGAGAAAGCTGAGGTTCAGAACAGGTAAGTTTCTTGCCTAAGGTCACACATCTGGAAAGTAGCTGAGCCACAGCTCAAGTATGTAACCCACTGAATCACTTTACTATGAAGTGTAAGATCCCAGGATTACATAGATGACACAGCTACCACTCCTGGCTGGAGGGGCTACAGTGAGTAGCCCTCCTTTGTGACTCCAGCATCCACAAGTCATTCAGTGTGGGGAGGGGGCAGTGCTGTGGAGGCCAGCACGGGGGTCTGGGGGCACAGGAGCCTGCGATGAAAGGATTGCGTTCTTTCCGCAGCCTCTCCTTCCTCAGCACCAAGACTCAAACCTACATGCTCTTAGATATGCACCCAGTTGGGACTTCCGTGGAGGTCCAATGGTTAAAACTCCACACTTCCAATGCAGGAGGTTCGGGTTTGATCCCTGGTCAGGAAGCCAAGATCCCACATGCCACATGGTGCAGCTAACAATTTTAAAAAAGATAGACACCCGGTTAATACACAGTCTTGCATGTGTGTAGCTATTACAATAATCTCTTGCCTCAACCCTGCAGGCTGATCTCCCAGCTCAGATTGCAGGACCAGTACCAATCCTCGAGGGCTTCCCAGGTGGCGCTAGGGGTAAAGAACCGCCTGCCAGTGCAAGAGATATAAGAGACATGGGTTCAATCCTTGCATCACAAAGATCCCCTGGAGGAGGGCATGGCAACCCACTCCAGTACTCTTGCCTGGAGAATCCCATGGACAGAGGAGCCTGGTGGGCTACAGTCCGTGGGGTCGCAGAGAGTTGGACATGACTGAAGCAACTTTGTACACACGCATGCATGCTCTGATGCGTGCATCAAGCGGGGAGACTGGGAACCTGTCAGCAGCTAAGAGCAAATGCTCAGGGCCTCACATCTCCAAGTGTTAGTTTGTTTTTTCATTGGTTAAATGTGGATAATCATAGCAAGCCCTCGTCACTTACCAGCTAATGCATACTGATTGCCCAGTAGTACTGGGCAAAACGCATGCTCTGCAACGTTGGCTGTTACTGTTATTGAAATCACACGACTCGCTATGGTCTACGAAGCCCTAGATAATTTGACCCCTAGCTGCTTTCCCAAACTCACTTTACCACTCTCCTTCTATTTTATTACACTGGAGCCACAAAGGCCTCCTGCAGTAATATGAAACATATCCCAGCCTCGGGGCCTTTTCGCTTCCCATTACTTCCACCTGGCACGCCTTTCCCCTGGAACTTGTGTCTTGCTCTTTAACTTCGTTCAGGTACTGCTCAACTGTCACCTCCTCTGAGACACCTCCCCTGGCCACTTGATTTAAAATAACACAACTCTCACTCTGCCCCATTGTGCTATCTCCATGCCCTGCTCTAGTTTTGTGGGAATCCAAGGGCCGAACCCACATCATCTGCATTGGAATCGCAGAGTCTTGACCACTAGACCACCCAGGAAGTCCCACCCTGTTGCAGTTTGATCCACAGCAGTTGACATTTAATTTTATAATTTGTTTAATCTGTCTCCTGTGATAGAATGTAAGCTCTTATGAACTGTTCACCAGTGTACCCTGGTGCCCATAATGCGTGGCATATGCATTCAAAAAAATAAGTAGGATTATTTATCCATATTCATTGATTTCTGTACTCGGATCATTGATCATACCCAGTCTTTATAGTCAGGTTTGGGGCTAATTCACTTAAGGGCTCTGCCTGGAACATCACTCCCCAGACTTTCCAGAGCCTAGGAGGCCACTGACCCGGTCACCTTTGTCCCTGATGCTCCTTGTGGTTGTCCCAGCTCCTACGGTGCCCTAGTCCCTGCTGAGGCTGGAGTTCCTTCAGCTGTCATGCCAACCTCACCCTGACTAGTGGGGGCTTGGGCTATGACACAAGAACTATCTGCGTCTCCTACTATCCCCCAGCCTGAATCCTCTGCCCCAGCCGGGCCAGGCCGGCCACCAGCAACACCAGGCATGTCCCTCTTCCTGCCAGACCCATTCCTCCCTCCACACTTCTGCTTGTGCTGTACTCCCTGCTTGACTGATGTTCTCCGCCAATTGAAATCCCACCCATCTTAACTTTCCAGCTCAAGAGTCTTCCCAGACTCAGTGTGATAGTGTTACATGACTTCATGGAGAAAAAGAAATGAACAGAGAGTCTGGGGAATCAGTCAGGGTTCAAGTCTCAATCTCGTTGCCCTCTGCTCCAGTTTTCTCTGCATCTTGAGCACCCAGTCATTAGTTCAGTTCAGTTCAGTTGCTCAGTCATGTCGGACTGTTTGCAACCCCATGGACTGCAGCACGCCGGGCCTCCCTGTCCATCACCAACTCCCCGAGCTTGCTCAAACACATGTCCATCGAGTCGGTGATGCCATCCAACCATCTCATCCTCTGTCGTCCCCTTCTCCTTTTGCCTTAAGTCTTTCCCAGCATCAGGGTCTTTTCAAATGGGTAAGTTCTTCGCATCAGGTAGCCAAAGTATTGAAGCTTTGGCTTCAGTATCAGTCCTTCGAATGAATATTCAGGACTGATTTCCTTTAGGATTGACCCAGTCATCACTACACAGTAAATCCCCTCTGGGATGAGGTCATGTTCTCGATTAAGACTGTAGGTCAGAATTTACCCTCCTCGTATTTGACACATTGAAAAAACACATGGTCCAGAGAGAGCTAGTGACTGGCCCAAGGACACAGACAGGAGTATAGGAGTATACCCCCAGGCAAGGACTGGCCTGGTTCCCTCCCCACAGTGTTCCCATCCCTGAAGTTTCAATACATGGCTCAGTTCCACCAAGGACTTGGGAACCAATCTTCCATTCGATGGAGGGGGTGAGGCTCCTCAGGTCATTATTTTGGGAGTTCAATCCTGATTCTGTGTGGCTGCTGCTTTAGCTCAAATCTTGGACTCCAGTTTTAGGAATTGCCTTTACATCCTCCTTCACTCATTCCATTTCACTTTGGATGTGTCTTCTTCTCTGGAGCCTTCCTCGACACTGTCCACATCCCTTCCCTATTCTGTGCACCTCTAAGGCCCCAATTCCTGCATCTAAGCACATATCAGAGTGTGTTGCTTTGTCTGTCTCCTCTTTTAAAGAGTGTCCCTATGGTGTGCCCCTCACCTGACCTCAGTTTGTTGTTGTTCAGTTGCTAAGTCATGTCCGACTCTTTGCAACCCCATGGACTGCAGCACGCCAGGGTCCTCTGTCCTTCACTATTTCCCAGAGTTTGCTCAAATTCATGTCCATTGAGTCAGTGATGCTATCTAACCATCTCATCCTCTTTTGCCTTCAATCTTTCCTAGTATCAGTCTTTTCTGGTGAGTTGGCTCTTCACATCAGCTGTCCAAAGTACTGGCGCTTCAGCTTTAGCATCAGTCCTTCCAATGAATATTCAGGGTTGATTTCCTTTAGGGTGGACTAGTTTGATCTCCAAAGGACTCTCAAGACATCAGTTAATGGTTATTGAATAAATAAATAATTAACCAGCTACTATGTATCTGGAGCTATGGTAGCTAAATAAAATGGTCTCTGTCTTCAAGGATCTCACCACTGTGTGAAAGAGGTAAGTGGGCAGACACGTGGGATTATGACACAAAGGTGGCTGAGAGGGATGTGGTAGAGGGAAGTATAGGCACTGCGGGACCTAGAAATAGGGCCATCTGGCCTAGGTCATGGGTGTTGCAGGAAAAGGAAGGACTTCCTGGAAGAGGTGAGCTTTGAGCTGCATTAAAGGAAAGACAAGTCGGTGTGGGCCAGGGAGATGGGGAGGAGAGGGAAGAGAAGAGGCTGTTGTAGGAAGAAGGAGCTGATTATTTATAAAGTGCTAAAGTGGAGGGGGGAATACAGTGTGATCAGGAAACAGAAGTCTGAAGTGTGGAGAGCTGCGGGTCAGGTGCTGGGGAGGGAGGCTGGAGAGATGAGCAGGCGTACAGCCTCTGCACACAAAGGTATGCGCCTGTGATGGCACGTGCCCCTGGGTTATGATGTTCAGTTGCACCAAACTTCACATGTACACTGGTCAAAGACTCAGAGATGCTTGTAAAGCATCTTAGTGCCTACGTGTGTAGACACACACACCCCAACTCTTTACAAGATGAGTTGCCCCCTGTTTACAGCTTTTCTACTGTTTACAGCTTTTCTACTCTCATTTCCCTGGAGCACCCCACCTTGAGTTCTTCAGCAGGCAGCATACTCTGTGCCACCCCCACCCCCTACCAAACCCTGATCTAGCCATCCATCCCCCATCCCTCCTCCCTCTGGCACACGGAGACAGTGAGCTAGCACCACCCCCCCAGGCACCCAGCCAAGGGAGGATTTGGACTCAGGCCATGCGGGCTGGGCTGTGCTCTCCCGTCTTTTCCTCCCCGCCCCCACGCAGCTCTGGTTAATTCCAGGGCAGAGCTCTGATCAAATGTGAAGCGGAGAAGTACAGAGCCAGAGCCAGAGGGAGAGAGAGAGAAAGATACAGATTGAGCAAGCACGCTCTCTTTGCCACAGCTCAGCAGCTAAATGGCAGTCAACTTGTGATGTTCCTACAACTTACTCAGCTTCTCTTTCATTCACCAACTTGGCTGCCAGATGCAGGAGGAAGAGGAAGGACCCAGGGACCCAACTTCTCCCCAGAGCCTCCCCAGCCATCGTCTGCACCCCCACAGAATTTTCGAACCAGCTCTGCCCGGCTCCTGGGGTCGGCCCAGGGTTCTTGCTTTGGGTAGAGATCACCGGGCTGGGTTGCAGGGGAAGATGAGAGGGGAGCCACGACTGGGGAGGAAGTCCTTGTACCGTTGACATGTGTGATTGTTAGAGGCCATCCAGGAAATCCATGAGTGTTACAGGCTGAAAGGAGAGCAAAGCAGCGAGTGATCCCTCTGCTGGACAGAGGGAACTCATTTCAGGGTTTGGGTCAAAATCCAGGTTCTGCTTCCTGTTCCCTTAAGATGGGAATCTTTGCTTTAGCTTCCCACCCCACCTCTCAAATCTGATTCTCAGTTTCCTCCTGTCTCACTCTTGTTACCAAAACATTTATGGCGACCTCCCTGGTGGTCCAGTGGTTAAGCATCTGTCTGCCAATGCAGGGGGGCACCGGTTTGATCCCTGGTCTTAGAAGACCCCACATGCCTCGGAGCAACTTAGCTCATCTATTGAGCCTGAGGAATGAGAGCCTGTGCTCCACAACAAGAGAAGTCACTGTAATGAGAAGCCCTCGCACCGCTATGAAGAGTAGCCCTTGCTTGCCACAACTGGAGAAAGCCTGCGCACAACACTGAAGACCCAGGGCAGCCAAATATAAAGAAACATTAAATTACAAATTATCTATGGCACCCCACTGCCTAGAGGATTAATTTCCTATTCTCCAAATTTGCATTCAGCACTTGATTCATACCTTCTCCCTCTTTGAGCATACTCATGCTACATTGCTCAGTCATGTCCGACTCTTTCTGACCCCATGGACTGTAGCCCTCCAGGCTTCTCTGTCCATGGAATTCTCCAGGCAAAAATACTGCAGCAGGTTGCTGTGGCCTTCTCCAGGGGGATCTTCCCGACCCAGGGACTGAACCCTTGTCTCCCGCATCTCCTGTACTGCAGGTGGATTCTTTATAGCTCAGCCATTGGAGAAGCTCCCCATGCCCCGCCTGCCTTTGACCACTTTTCCCTAAACAGGCTGAATGCTTCTTTGCCTTGGTGCCTTTTGCCTGCCATAATCTCTGCTCGGAATACTTGTTCCTCCTTTCCAACCTCCTTGTGGAGCCTTTTCTGCAAAGCCTTATTCATCACTCCAGACGGAATCAATCACTGTCTGCCTTGTAGTTGGAATTCACCTGCTCTCTTAGCTTCTGCGTATAAAATCCTTAAGGACAAAGCTTATATCTTATTCATCCTTCAATCTCCCACAACACTGAATGCAGTCCCATACAAGCCTGTAAGTGTTTAATAAATCTCTTCTGAATGAACGAATGAATGAAGGGCAAAAAAGGCCATAGTCTGGACACCAGTGTCCTGCAATGTCTCAGGTACCTCCTATCTGTTACCTTTTTGAATCTGCAGTATAATTCTGACCAGTATATAAATATCATCTCCCTTGAGGAACGAAGAAGCTAAGGATCAGAGAGACAAAGCAACTTGTTCCGAGTCACACAGCTTGAAAGTGAGAGAGCTGGGATTCGATTCTGTCTGCCCCAAAGCCTGTGCTCTTTTCACTTGTTCAGAGCACAGAGGATTATAAATACCCTCTCAAGATGGTCTCCCCAGGACTCCTCAAGCTCACCTCAGAATCAGGCAGTGGGCGAATCCCAGAAAGAGTCTACAACATTTTCCTTGGAGATCGGCCCCATCCTCAGGCTAATTGGAAGGCATCTCGGTTTCCACCTCACCACCTGTCTCTCAGAAGCTCAGGGGCAGTTACCAGGGGCTGTCTAGTGGGGAAAGTGAAAGTGTTAGTCCCTCAGTCATGTCCAACTCTTTGCAATCCCATGGACTGTAGCCCTCCAGGCTCCTCTGTCTATTGAATTCTCCAGGGAAGAACACTGGAGTGGGGAGCCATCCCCTTCTCCAGGGGGAGCTTCCCGACCCAGGGATTGAACCCGGGTCTCCTGCATTGCAAGCGGATCCTTGACTGTCTGAGCAAGTCTAGAGGGTGGTTTAGGTCTAGGTCTTGGAGTCAGCCTGCCTGGGGTCATATCCCGGGCTCTGATGTCTACTATCTGTGTGACCTTGGGCAACTGCTTTAACCTCTCTGTGTCCAGTTCCCCACCTGTAAAATGAGAACAGGGATAGTACCCGCCTGGTAGTGTGGCCAAGCGCCTGGGAGCAGTAACTGGTAAACTCTCTGCGTGTTTTATATCATCGTTATCAGTTTCATGTTTCTCCTTGAGAGGCAAATCCTCTGGGGTTTCTGCGAAGAGTGGTCCTCGTTTTTTAATTTTTATTCCCCTGTGTGTTCTTGACGGACCCCCAAACTCCCTAGGTGTCCTGTGTAAGATAAACAAGCAAAATTGGGCAGGGAGGGCAGCTCCAAAGAAAACCAAATCAAAGTGACTTTTATGGTGACAAACGCTTAATAATAACTTTACAAATCCAGTTGAATTACTATGAATAAAAAAATCCCTCTCTCTTTTTTTTTGTATGGATACTGCTCTCGTCTCCCAGAAAGCACGCAGCCACAACCCTGAAATCCACCCAAAAGGATCATTACTGGGAAAACAAGCTAAAAATAACCCCAAGGGAAGCAGTGCCAGCCCCAAAGCTGTTCCTTGGAGGTGGGGGCGTCCAAGAAGCCTCCGCTGTTGCTTCTGGGGTGATAGATTCTAATTTAAAATCTGGAGTTGCTTCGGGTGGTGGGTCCTGGCTCCCTGCCCCCAGACTCTAAGCCGCTGGGTCATCTTCAGTATACCTGTGGGCCTCTGGCCTTGTGACATCTTCTGATGCCCCAGGAGGGCTGTTGGGGCCCCATTGCTTGTCTCACTGCTAGCTCAGTTACTACCTCGTGGGACACGGGCTCCTTTCCCCTCTCTCGAGGGCCTGGTTTCCTGAGCTGGCCAGGCTGCCTCTCTGCCCGGTCCTGTGAGTTGACCTGTCCTGGAGGCCACAGCCCTCCACTGAGGGTCCCTGTGTGCAACACTCCATTGGGTGCTTAACACACACAGCCTTCCCACCTCCTCCTTAAGGCAGGTCCCCTGTTCTGGGTTAAAGATCGGAGGCTCAGAGAGGCTGAGTCACTGGTTCAAGGACACACAGGAAGGAAAGCAGAGAGTTGGCGTTTGAATTCAGGTCAAGCCTGCCAGGGATCTTTTGGGAAGCCCTGCATTAGGGGCTCTCCATCCCCAGGGCCCACGAGGTGGGCATGCAGGACACATGTTCATGAGCAGAGAGCAGGTTTAGCCATTAAATTATGTTTCTCAAGGCGGGTGTAGTGTCTGCCTTTTTACGCCTGGGGTGGCAGGTTCCCTGGCAGGGACTGTTTCTCAGATTGGGCTTTCCACAAGGCAGGGTTATGTCTCCCCCTTCAGAAAGGGGGTTCCCCAGGGCAGACCTTCCTCCTAATCTGGGACTCCCCTAAAACAAGGCTGTCATCAGTCTGGAAGAGGCTCTGGGGTAGGACCACACCTGCCCCTCTCAGATTGGGGGCTCCCTTATGGAAAGACTGTAGCTGCCTCATTAGGGAAGGGCACCCCACCCAGGAGCCCTGCCCTCCCCCAAAGAGGTCCCATCAGACCCTGTCCTAGGTTTCCCTTCCCACTGCTGGCCCCTTCCCTGGGATTTCAGAGTTCATGGCTGGCCCGGCTGGCTGGTGACAGCCCGACTAATGGGAAGGGCAGAGGCATAAACTCGGGGCTCCCCTTGGCAGGGACCAAGGCTTGTTTTTCTCCCCCTGTGGAGATGAATGCTTGTCCCTGGGAAGGCTGACGGCTTTTCTTCCTGAAAGTGCTGCCATTCCCCCTGATTGAAATGTGTCCCTGTCGCGCTGAGGCCAGCTCTGGTGGGGAGAGGGTGGGAGACTTCTGGTTCCCCATGCCTGGCCTGTAGGCTCCGTCCGTCTGGGGAAGATAGATGACGTTATTCCAAGCCGAGATGATGCAACCAAGGTCAGAGTGAAGTGTTTAATTGGAATGTCAGGGGCCGGGGCCTGGCTCTGCTGGGGTGATTGATTTCCCAGTGGTTCTTGTCAAAGGTGCAGCCATGGCGGGGTGGCGGGAGGAGTCTGTGTGTAACCCTGGGGAGGCCAGGGTGGTGGGAGGCTGCCATTCCCTGACTGCTTCTTCGGGGAGGGTACCCGTTGGGCTTCTGCCTCCTGCAGAGGGTAAACTGAGGCACAAGAAGAGAGGGTGACATGAGGGAAGATGTTATTGGGATGTGGATGCCAGAGCTTCAAACCTCTGCCTTCATTTATTTTTTTAAAAAAGTTTTATTTATTTATTTATGGCTGTGCTGGGTCTTCATTGCTGCCCAGGGTTTTCTTTAGTTGAGGTGAGCGGGGGCTCCTTTCTAGTTGCGGTACGCGGGTTCCTCCTCATTGCAGTGGCTTCTCTTGTTGATGAGCAAGGGCTCTGGGGTGCATGGCTTTTGGTAGTTGTGACTCCTGGGCTCTAGAGCACAGGCTCAGGAGTTGTGGAACATGGGCTCAGTTGCTCCAAGGCATGCGGGATCTTACCAGATCAGGGATCGAACCTGTGTCTCCCGCATTGGCAGGCAGATTCTTTACCACTGAGCCTCCAGCGAAACCCTCTGCCTTCGCTTCTGGCCCATAGCTCTGTTTCCCTCCTTCTCTCCATCCCTTCTGGTCCCCAGCCAGTCCTGACTCTTCCCTGTGCTGAGAGGAGGGCCGTAGAAGGGGGCATGGATATCCCAGGACACAGATAAGACCCAACCCATCCTTCAGCCTCCTGTCACTCTGCTGGCTCCGGTCTGCTGAGGACTGGCCAGGGTAATAACAGTTTGGAAGCCACTGATCCTCACCTGTGCCGGGCAGGAAACTCTTCTCACTGTCTCTGGAGACTAAGAGGTCACTTCTTTGTGGGGAAACTGAGGCAAGGGGCTGGACCTGGTGGTGTCACCTCATGAGCATCTCTCTTCACCCAGCAGCGGCCCCAGGGGGTGAAGGAAGAGCAGGGTGGTGGGAGGCAGGTGGGGGGCAGCAGGCAGGGCCCTGTCCACCTTACCTCCCATCTTAGAAAGCTGGCTGCAGGCCGGTGGGGAATGGAGGAGGCCAAGGCAGGAGAAATGTGAGGTGTTCCTGGGTATAAATAGCTATGGTGAGCGTGCTCCTTCTCCTTGCCTGGGCGTAGGAGTGAGTCGAGGGAAAGAACAGGCTGGGAAGGTGGCTGGGGAAGGGGAGCTGAGGCTGCGGAGAGAGAGGTGACACACCGGCTCGGGCTAGTGTGGCATCTGCAGGGGAGGAGCTGGAGGAGACGGGAAGGCTGGAGGCCTGGATCTACAGCTTGGGGTGATTTAAAGGGGAAGTGGGAATTGGAGGGGGTGTTCTTGTGCCAAAGAATACATCTCAGCCCTAGAAGGCTGAATCCAAGACATTACAAGATGATCACCGCCAACACCCCTGTGACCACCAGAGTCACTCCCGTCACAGCCCTCATCATTGTCACCACCGTCACCATCATTTCTACCATCAGCATCATCTCCAGCATCATTCTCATGACATCACCACTCTCATGATCACCAACATCACAGCTGTCGTCGGCGCCATCACCATCATCCCAATGCTCAGCACCATCTCCATCACCACCACCACCATCGTGCTCTTTACCATCATCATGGTCACCACTCTTGGCACCACTAATACCAGCACCACCATCATCGTCACCGCCACCATCAGGTCATTACCACCATCATCACCGTCACCATCCACATCAAGGGTGGTCATTATCACCGTCATCAATCCTTTCCCTTGTCCCACCCTCCATTCCTGCCTGAGGCTTTACAGTTTGTTTCAAAGCACTTCTGTATCCTTCATCCTATAAAAAATTAATCAGAGGCTGGTGAAACAGACAGCCTTGCTCTGATCATCTCCATTTCACAGCAGAGAAAACTGAGGCTTGATGATGGTATGTTGAACCATGACCAAGGTTCAACAGCAAGCTCACCGACAAGCTTTTACTAGAACTGGGCTCTGGTCACTGGCTCAAAACTCTTCCTGCCCCCACCTTGCTGCTGGAGAACCACCATTGTCCTCTCTCCCATGCTTCCTCCTCCTGCTTGGCATCAGCATGAACTGGTGAGGAAGGTTCTAGCTTTGATACGACGAGAGAGCTTTGGCCGTAATAGTACAAGCCCAGGTGTCTGCCCAGGGGCACTTGCCTTCCCCTTGGTGGGCCCCAGTTTTCTCATTTCCACAAGTACCCGTGGGACCTGATGGAGTCTGAGGGCTCTTTCTACTCTGCCAGTCTGTGGTGGTGCTGCAGAAAAAAGTCATCAGAACAGAGGAAGTGATAGAAAAAGACAGTGAAATGGAGACGTAGACGAGCGTAGACCAAGACAGAGATCCAGACAGACCAGAGAAGACATATCTGAAAGCCTCATTAAGATCCAGGAAGATACAGACATAGAGACAGAGACAGAAAGCAAGAGAGCGACCAAGAACATGTCAGAGGAGATTTCAGAGGCCAAAGCCCAGGAGGAAAAGCAGGATGGGTTGCCTGCCGCTCTGTGCGGTGGTCTCTTCACGCGGCCCCTGTCCCATTTCAGGGTGAGGACTGCCTAGAGCAGGGACAGGTGGCCTCCCAGGCAGCTCAGTGATAAAGAATCTGCCTGCCAAGCGGGAGAAGCAGGTTCGATCCCTCGGTCAGAAAGATCCCCTGGAGAAGGAAATGGCAACCCACTCCAGTATTCTTGCCTGAGGAATCCCATGGACAGAAGAGCCTGACTTGCGCTACAGTCCATGGGCTTGCAAGAGTGTCAGACACGACTTAGCAACTAAATAACAAATAACAAAGAAGGGACAGCCAGTGCTGCCTTGAGGTGCTTCTGAAGGGTTGTGACTGTGAGCCCGGCTTCAGGGTATTTTTGTGTTCACATGCACGTACCCGTGTGTTGAGTTACAGGTTGTGGGAATCTTCTGTTTGGACAATAGGAAGGATGCTGGGACTCCCACCCTGGCTTTCTACCTCTCCCTAGCCCTGCCCTCTCGGCAGCCTGCGAATGGTGCTGATCTGGCTCCCCTTGCCTTTGTCACGTTAAATCCAAAAAAATGGGGAAGTGGAAGCAATCGGGTGGCAGGTTCAGGCTGTGTTCATAAGGGAGCTGGGGTGGGGCCTATGGGGCTCCCTGCACCCTTGCTGGGGGTCATGAATGGCTTCTTCTCTCCCTTGAGGCCCCCGGGTCAGTTCTTGGCTGCAGAGGCTCTGCTACCCTGGCCTGGAGACTGGGCGCCTGCTTAGTTCACGTACCAGCTCATACAGTGACCTTGAGCTTCTGTTGGACGTGAAGAGGTGGCAATGAGCGAGCCTTGCCTCCTGCAGAGAAGGACACTGACTTCTTTCAAGTCTGGCTCTCATCAGTGCACTCTGTGCCTTGTGGGCAGGCGGGCCAGGGCTGCCCCCCTACTGAGCGGCCCAGCAGGCTCTTCTCGCCCAAGTACTCAGTGGGGCCATCACTTACATCTTCCCATCATCTGTTTAATTCACAGATCCAGCACTGTCGCATCCCTCTCTAGAGCCTCTCTATGGCTTTGCATCACCCTCAAATTGAGGTCCAAGTTCTTCCTTGGATTTTCCCCAGCACTAGACCTGGAGGTGGCTGGGCTGCTCACTCCCACCCCCACCCACATGGGGCAGCCACAGGCCCTCTCCCTAGATCTCAGCCGGCTGGCCCTGGGGTGGACCGAACTCAGGGGCAGGGAACCCAAGGCAGTTGGGGACTAGAAAAAGGTAGAGGCCACATGCATGCTCAGTCGTGTCCGACTCTACAGACTGCAGCCCACCAGGCTCCTCTGTCCATGGGAGTCTCCAGGCAAGAATACTGGAGTGGGTTGCCATACCCTCCTCCAGGGGATCTTCCCCACCCAGGGATCAAACTTACATCTTTTGGGTCTCCTGCATCGGCAGGTGGGTTATTTACCACTGTATCACCTGGGAAGCCAGGGGACTAGAGAGTGTGAAAGAGGCCAGAAAAATGAGGCAGAATCAGAGTCTGAAGGGGTCACACGAGCACAGGCAAGGAGGAAGTGGGGTGCAGGTTGGAGGCTCCGGTGGCCCCAGGGCTCTGCTAGGGGATCCCCAGAGAGCTCCAGCTCCCCGGCGAGACCACCTGTCTCCCGTGTTTCTTACCAACGACGCCCCCATCGGTGGAGGGAGAGACCCAACAAGGCAACATTGAATATGTGACCTCACTTGTTTGCACCCCTTTCCCCCACGCACTCCTTTCATGCAGGTGTGCATCTGAAGTCGCTTCTGTTGTGTCCGACTCTCTGTGACCCTATGGACTGTAGCCTGCCAGGTTCCTGTGTTCATGGGATTTTCTCATCAAGAATACTGGATTGGGTTGCCATGCCCTCCTCCAGGGGATCTTCCTGACCCAGGGATGGAACCGTGTCTCTTTAGTCTCCCACATTGGCAGGCAGGTTTTATACCACTAGTGCCACCTGGGAAGCCGTCCTTTCATCCAGTTTGGCCCTAATGCTTTCGCCATGGAGGACTGTGTTCTTTGAACACACCATGCTGTTTAGCATTGCTCTATTCCCTTTGCCTGGAACGCCCCCTCCCAGCTGTTCCCAGGACACTCACCCCTCAGAAGGCCTCTGCTGGGAGTTTCCTGACCACCCCTTGCCTCATCTGCACAGTCTGTCCCTCCTTTGCCTGCCCCACAAGCCCCTGCAATTGCCCTGGGGTTCTTGGTCCTGGTCTATCTTCCTCTTTAGACAGAGAACTTGCTGAGGGCCGAGACTGTGTCTTTCATCTCAGCATCCCCAGCTCCTGGCAGGCAGACAGCATTACAACCATGTTAAACAAATGAATAGCTTCAAAAGTTCCTGCACAGACATAGGGATTGTGAGGGGAAGACCAGGTTTGGGGCAGGCTGGGGACAGACAATGAGTGGGGTTGGCAGGTTGAATTGGGGTTGTCTATGGACTCAGACACAGGGGTGCCCAGAACAAAAAGGGCATCGGGGCCTGGAGCTTGGGAGCAGGAATAGAGAGAGAAGATAAGGAAGCTGGGCAGGGATGGACTTGTAGAGGACAGACTCACCCTTCACCGGGTACCTGAGCTGGGAGTTTCCCACTGGCCCTTCTGTGGAGGTTAGGATGCTCAAGATCAGGGTATCTGTGCTGTTTGGAACATCTTTCTCCCTCTCCAGTCCCTAGGTTTCAGAGATGACTTTTTCCCTCACTAATGAGCATGCACACCAGCCACTGAGGTTTCCTTCAGATCACCCTCTGCCAGGTAGCCAGCATCCCTGTCTCTCCTTCCATGGGGGTGGGTACCACCAGCGGGAGATGGGTCAGCCTCACTGCAAAGCATGATGGAGCTGTGGAAACCGATGCCAGCAGGGGGCTCATAGGGTAGGGGAGACCCAGGGGGCAAGGCTGGAGCTGGGTTAGAGGATGGGTCTCTTTGGTACCTGAGCCCTTGGGAGGAGAAGCCACCGTTAATCCAGTGCCTTCTATGGACCAAGTGTGGCAGCAGGCACGAGACAGGCGCAATCTTTGTGACGTTTCTGGCAGGGAGTTTACTCTGTTTTACAGAAGGAAACGTGCTCAGAGAGTACAGAACTTCCTGTGATAGCATAGCATGGAGTCACAGAGCCAGCGTTCAAACCCAGGCCTCTGGGTCACCACAGTCTGTGGCCTGCTGGAAAGTCACTGGGAGGGGATGAATCACAGAACTGGGCGTGCTTGCCATGCAGGTCGGGTCTCCCCGGGAGCTGCGGCTGCGGGGTGCCGGGCACCCTGTGCTGTCACAGCTGCCCCGCCTTCCTCCTGTGGTCACCATCAGGACTGCGATCCAGTTATTTCCAGCTGTCTCCACCTACACGGTAGGATCACATTGCCCTGTCTCCTCGCATGGGGCTCTACATTCATTCTGACTCCCGACTTGTGAGTGGAATTGACATCTGTCACTTCCAGGCCAAGCACTTAATTGCCAAAGTGAGACCCAGAGCTCTCTTGTCCTTCAAGTAGTGAGTGGCGACAGAAGAGATGGTAGCTACTCCATTAGCCTGGATCCAGTGATGACCAGGACCAGAGCTCCCTGCTACCTACGGATGGATATTAGTGTGAGCAAGAAATACTCTGGTTTCAACCCCTGAGATTTTGGGCTATTTGTTGCTCCAGTGTAATGTGACCCATCCTGCCTGAGACATATCTTTCCCTCATTACTTGAAAAACTCATGTAGGCCAGTTTGCTTCTAAGGCACCTGTTGGGCCCAGGACATTGGTCCATAAACACTTCTTAAGAAGGACCCTAGTGTATGTGGACATTCCCACCAGAGTTAACTTGAGACCCTGAACCTGAGAGCCAAGGTTTCTGGGAGCTGGCTAGCTCCCTCATGCTGCCATCAACATCTATAGATGGTTCTACGGTTTACAAAGGCCATTTGTGCTCATGAATGTGCTCGTTCTATCCGAGGGAGACACAGTCATTCGCATTTCACAGATGGCCAACTGGGTGCCAGAGAGGTGTGGGAACTTGGCCAGGCCTTGGGTTATTTGAGTCACAGACCGGGGAGTGGAATCTAGGCTCTTGGTTCCAGTCCCATTGGGTTTCTCATGTCTCGGACCAAGGGCAAGGCTGAGACTCCTAGAAAAGAATGCAAACCAGAAAAGAGGTCTTAACAGCCAGTGACAAAGGCCCCTGCAGATGGAGAGAGTAGGAGTCACAGAAAGAAACCACAGGGTCATTTAAGGGGCCTGCAGTTCATGTGGAGGTTGGCTGGGGAGCAAGTGGACCAAGATGGCAGGCAGGGTCTACTCAGCTCTGCAATGACTCTGAAACAGCCTCCTGCTTAACCCTTACTGTGTAGCTTGGGGCAAGTTACTCAACAATTTTATGCCTCAGCTTCCACAACTGTAAAGTGGAGATAATAACAGGGCCTCTCTCCTATGCTTGTTATGAGGATTGAATGAGATAGTATGTAATGAAAGTACTTAGAATAATACCTGGCTTTCATAAACGCAGAATAAGTATCTACTGTTGTATTACCATCAGCAGCAACATCCCTACCACTGTCTTTGTCATCGTTCTTATAACTTGAGACAAGTCATTTCCACTCTCTGGGCCTTAACTTCCTTATTTATGACATAGGGGCAGTAATTATATATGCAGATTCTGTGATAATTATAGATAGAGTTTTCTGAGTGTTCACCACGTGTTGGGTACGATTCTAGGTTCATGAATGTGTTGAATTATTACATGCCCCCGCCCCCTCCTCAAGACCAGCTCATAAACGGCACAGGTGGGATTCTAACCCTTGCTGACTGATTCCAGAGTGAGTCTTTTAACTGTTATCCTATAAACATTATGGGACTTCCCTGGTGGCTCAAATGGTAAAGAATCCACCTCCAATGCAGGAGACACAGGTTTAATCCCTGGGTCGGGAATATCCCCTGGAGAAGGGAATGACTACCCAGTCCAGTATTCTTGCCTGGGGAATTTCATGTTCAGAGGAGCCTGGCAGGCTACAGTCCGTGGGACCACAAAAAGTCGGACACAACTGAGTAGTTAACACTTCACTCTCACCAAATAAACATACTTGCAGTATAAAGCCTTCCAGAGAGTGGTGAGTCACCTGGCAAGACAGCATGTGGTGCTGCAGGACATATCTAGAGCCTTTGATAAATAAACTGTGCTTGTGGTTACGTCAAAGATGTGTGAGCCTTTAAGTGTTCAATGCCTCTGTGTGTGTGCTTGTACTTATATGTATAAGTGACATGCTATGTAAAGTCTACTTTGATCCCTGGGAGGGATCATGTATATGTTCTGTGTATGTGGTGGTCCTTCTGTGATATTGTTTCATCTATGATGACTAAGGGGCTCCAGCTGGCGCTAGTGGTAAACAACCTCCCTACCAATGCAAGAGATGTAAGAGACCTGGGTTTGATTGCTGGCTTTGGAAGTTCCCCTGGAGAAGGGAATGGTAACCCACTCCAGTATTTTGCCTGGAGAATCCTATGGACAGAGGGGCCTGGAGGGCTACAGTCCATGGGGTTGCAAAGAGCAGAACATGATTGAAGTAACTTATCATGCAAGCATGATGACTGATCTCTGCGTGTTTAAGTCACAGGTACATTTGTGGGCATGATGCCTCATGAACCGAGCGTGTGTATGTAGTATTGTAGGAACTGTGTGGGCCACCGTGGATGTGTTTGTAATGATATGGGAACTATGCAGTTTGGTTGTGTGTGATATAGTGGGGCTGGTGTGTGTGTGTGTGTATAATCATATCCCTGTGTTCAGGGTGCTGGTGAGTGCAGGTATGTGTGTCAGTGGGCTGAGTCCCCTGTGTGTGTCTCTGAGAGCCAGAAGGCCGGTGCAGCGTGGGCTGGGGGAGCTGTGTGTTCCAGGGTTTAAACAGGCTTCCCGGCTGGCCTAGATCCAGCTCTCCCCTCCCAGCCTCTGCAAACACAGCCTAGCAGACGGGCTGAGTTTTTATACTCATGGAAACAGCCCTCTAAATATTTACCCACCAGCCTGGTGGAATGGCCTGCTTCCCTTTGCTGCCTCCCCTCCGCAAGCGGAACCCAGTGTGTGAGCTCAGCTCTCCCGCCTCTCACCCCTGCCCTGGGGCTGAGCCCTGTGAGTGGCCCCCACTGCCCCCCAGGAGGTAAGGAGGAGGGAATATAAAGACTGAGGGCAACCCAGTTCTAAGTCTGAGTTGACTCTAACCCATCTGTGCATCCCTCATATCTGCCTTCACATCCACTCAAAAAAATAGACGTGCTCTTGCACACACTCATGGGAGTACATAGTTCTGCTCGCCTGACTCTTGCTCCAGGACCCCTAACTCATAGCCTCTATACTCACTGTATAGAGTGAGGCCCTCCACCCTCACTCTACTTTTATCCTCACTGTGTCCCCAACCCATCCCATTCCCATCGCTTCAGGCCCCTCCTATTCTGCCTTCATCAGTTCCAGGAGCTACTTCGTATCATCTTGCCCAGCCTCTCTATACCCCACCCCACCCTGACCCAGAACCTCTTCCTCTGGGCCTGTGCGGACAACATGAAACTCTGTCCGTGGTCCTGACCCATCACCCTCCTCCCTGCCCCCCACCCCCACCCCCGCCAACAGAAGGCAGTTCTCCTTTATCAATCTTGGGTCATTGGTGGAAACATTTATCCAGAAGTTTCCAGAAATTCTGAACTGAGTGAAGAGTCAGTCGTAGGAGAAATAAGACAGTATACATTCATGTGTACACACAGACATTCTCAGAGATAAAAGAGAGACAAAATAGAGACACATAGGGAAAGAGAGACAGAAAAGAACACAGAAGACACACACACACACAGAAAGAGAGAGAGACAGAGAGATAGATGGGAGAGGCCACTGGAAATTCAGAAATGCTGAGAGATTTCCAGAGAGGGGAAAAATGGCATTTGTTTTGACATCACTTTCAAATAATCCTACTTACTAAGAAGGCATATTATTTTCCTCTGGGAAGTTGGGGGAGTACCTGCCCCCTGATTCTATCTGCTGAGACAACAACTAATTAAGGGTAACCCTTAGATGTTGCCACATCCTGCCGGGGCTGATTCATTTCAAAGGAGAGGCTGGTGGAATCTCCTGCCTGCATTTAGATCAGCGATGGGACCCCCAGTGCCCTCCTTAATCCAGGGCTGGCATTCTGGCAGGTCACTGTCTTCCCATGCCATCCAGGTCGGCTAATACCCCACCTGCCCTGGCCAAGTCGGGTCTTTAAGGTCAGGCATCATCTGGAAGAAACAGCCGGGGAAACAGGCAGACTCCCTGCTGGCTGCCTGACTGGGTTGACATCAAGGTATGTCACTTGGCTCCTGTTTCCTTCCCCTTTCCAACTGTGCTGGCTTTCCCAGCCTTGCAGGTGGTTTCTGGGATCACTTTCCTCCTTCCTTAATTATCAGGCAGCTGTTTTGTTCTGGGCACTATGCCAGGCATAGGGGTCATACTCAAGTCTCCCAATCACCTTGGGAGATCACGGTTATTCCCATTTTACAGATGAGGCAACTGAGGTACAGAGAAGTAATTTGTCCAGAGTCTTAGAGCTGGTAAATGGCTCAGCCAGGAGTCAGACAGCCTCTTTGAAAATGCGCCCCCTTGAGGTCTGGTGTGTAACATCTTCCCCTGGCAACTCCCCAAGGGTGGCACTGCTGGTTGTGAATCCCAAAGTCAGCAATCTTGGAGGTGGCCCTCGGGGTTCCCGCGTGTTCTGGGGTTCCCACATGTTCTGGCACCACTCAGCTGGGGCCTCCTCAGCCTGGCAGCTCCTTCTTGGGTCCTGAGCAGGGGTCCCCAGGGGGATTCAAGTCAGGAGAGGGAGATGGCAGCGGCAACGCAAGCTAGGCAGGCTGAGTGGGTTCAACCAACCTCGAAATGCCATGGCCGCCGGCTGCAGGCGCGGGTGCCCCTGCCCACGGCGGCAGAGCCCGCTTGGCAGGGCAGGAGCCCAGCTAATGGCCATGTTTATAGCTCAAAGCATTATTAGCTCTTAGGAGCACGCGGCCCTCGCTTGTTGTCAACAGCTGAGCTTATTGATTGAGTGACTTGATGTTTTTGCTTATTAAGTGCCCAGAGTGTCGGCAGATTGGGGCCAGCCTTGGCTGGGGGGAGGAGTGTGTGAGTGGAGGGAGGCTATTTGTGCACATACTTCTGCCCTGCTCATTTGTGCAGACACATGTCTTGGGGTGATGGGTGCATGTGTGTGTGTGCCTGCAAGCTCGTGTTTTTGAGGATGGTTTATAGGTGAAGGAGCCTTGGTTTCTGCACCCAGCAGTCACAATGCTGCCCTGGGGGTACTGGCATTTGGATTTGGGAGGCCTGAAACTTTGAATCCAGGCTTTATCTTTCCAATAGCTGTGAGCCTGGGCAAATCCCTTACCAGCTCTGAGCCTTGGCTTCCTTATCTGGAAAATGGGGATTAAAATAATAACAGCTCTGCCTACCTTTGAGACGGAGAGTTAATGAGATAGAGCAGTTTGTAAACTGTAAAGTGCTGCACACAGGCTTGTGAGTGTAGCTATTATAACTATTGGGAGCTGAGCTATGATGCCATAATCAGATTTAGGTTTGGGAGACAAGTTGGTGCAGTGGAAAATGAACTAGAAGATGGACCCTAGGGAACAGTTGGGAACCCCAGTTCTGAGGGAGCTGGACCAGTCTTTGTAGCTGATATTTTAGGAGGTCAGAGCAACTGGACACTGGAAGACCTGGCTTTCAGGTCTGGCTCTGGTATCAAGGTGCTGTGCAGCCTCAAGAAAGTTATTTTCCTTCTCTGAGCTTTTCCCTTTATTTATCACAAGAGGGGCTCTAAGCTCAGTGGTCCCTAAGGCCCTTTTCAGCTCTGCCTTTTTATATAAATAGGAGTCACTAAGTCTTTTCCACACATGTGCGCAGACATTTGTGAAATTCACACCTCTTTGTGTTCAACATACCCTGTGTAAGTTTCACTGTGCATATCCACAGGGGGCAAATGCACCTGAACTAGTGTGTATATTGGCAAGTTAACAGCTCCCCCTGACCCCGGGTGCCTGGACACACAGGTGCCAGCCCATTTGCTCCTTGTTAAGGCAGAGGGGCTGGAAAACCAGCTGCCTCCCTGGACTCCAATTGCTAATGGGGAAAGCCCATTTTAATAGCTGATAACAAGATGGGTCCATTAAAAGAACAAATTAACTGCAAATCCAAAGATTACTTTTGTTCTGCTGGTGAAGGGCTGTGGAATGCCAGCTCCATTTGTTAAATGAGCGCTCTAGCCCCTGGTTTCCCCAGGCATGGCTGCTGTCAGGACAAGCCTGCCTGGCTGTCCTCAACCCCCTTTCTCTTCCTAGGAAAGGGCTTCCTGTACCCATCCCAAGCCCTGTGCAAAGCTTCTCCTCCATGAACACCTTCCTCATCCTCTGCCCCTGGCTGGAGGAAGTCCAGAAACCCTCTCTCCTTGCTCAGAGCAGTCCAGGGCTTGACTGAACAGAGGAGGGTGAGGCTGGCTTTCTCTGACATGTATTTCAGCTCTGCTTGGTTTTCCCTTTTGATTCCGATCTCCATTAGGGCAGCACCTTTTTGTGGATCACTTGGTTATCACAAGTGGTCAGTGTGTTTTGAAGAACCTACTGAGTGCCAGGGACTTTCCATGTGGTTCAGTGGGTAAAGAATCCACCTGCAATGCAGGAGATGAAGGAGACATGGGTTAGATATCTGGGTTGGGAAGATCCCCTGGAGGAGGACATGACAACCCACACCAGTATTCTTGCCTGGAGAATCCCACAGATAGAGGAGCCTGGCGGGGCTACAGTCCATGGGGTTGCAAAGAGTCGGACACGACTGAAGTAACTGAGCATGTATGCATGCATGCCAGATGGTGTGTGGGGCCCAGTCTCTGCCCTAAAAGAAGGAGAAGCAGAAGTGAACCCCTTCGTGCTGTGCAGAGGGCCCTGTGAAGTAGTAGGAAAGCTGAGTAGAAGTGACAGGTCCTGCCTGGGGAGGCCACAGACAAAATGGTATCTGAGTAGCATCTTGAAGTATCAAAGGAGTTTTTTAGGTGGTAAAGGGCTCTATGCAAAGGGACCAGAATGAGCATGAGAGGTACAGACATTACTTAGAAGTAGAAGCTGCCAGAGTGCCTGTACACAATAGATGCTCAGTTAATGTTTATGGGAAAATAAAGTGTTTGTTAAGTGTCTATTATGGACTAGGCACTTGGGGCTTCAGCAGCAAAGAATCAGCCTGCAATGCAGGAGACCCAAGAAACACGAATTTGATCCCTGGGTGGGGAAGATTCCCTGGAGGAAGAAATGGCAACCCACTCCACTGTTCTTGCCAGGGAAAATCCTATGGACAGAGGAGCGGGGTGGGCTACAGTCCATGGGGTTGCAAAGAGTTGGACACACATACACACATACACCCATGGACCAGGCATGGGCAGGTGCTGAGACAGTAGCCTCAGTTTTCTCATCTGTGAAATGGGAATCATAATGTTATTCGCCTCCCAAGAAGAGAAGGTAACACCTGTGCCTTTGTGTCTGATGTTTCTCCTGACTAGAATGCCCTTTCCACGACCTCATTACAGAAAATGCTCACTCATCCCTCAACTCTCTGCTAAATGTGCTCTGCCTGGGGACGTTTCCAGCAAGTCTCCCTGGGGAGGAGGAGTCCCTGCCTCTCTGGGTTCCTGTGCGTTTCCTCAACTGGAAGAGGCCATTGATTGTGAGATGCACCATCGATTTCATAATAGCTTGTGGGGGTGAGGGGAAGAAACCCTGCTTTAAGTACGCATATCTACATTTCAGAATTGGGCAGATGTTTTTAAGACTTGCCTTTTAGAAACAGGGACTGAACAGAAGTAGGTGCTTCTCTCGTGGCCTGAGGACCACAAGGATTGACTTCATTCATTTACTCATTCAATCCATCCATCAAGATTTATGGAATCTGTTCTAGCCACTGAGATGAAGCAATGAACAAAAACAAAATCTCATGCAGCTTGTATTCCATTGGGAAAAAAAAATGTAAACAAACAACCTAATAAAAACCTAATCTAAGTCACTGAAGATGAAGGTCATAGTCAGAGTTTTGATGACAGGTAAGGCAGGGTGGGGCTTCCTCAAAAAAAAAAAAAAAAAATTGTGAAGTCGCTCAGTTGTGTCCAACTCTTTGCAACCCCATGAACTGTAGACTGCCAGGTTCCTCTGTCCTTGGGATTTTCTAAGCAAGAATCCTCACTAGCTCAGTGGTAAAGAATCTGCCTGAGATTCAGGAGACGCATGAGACTTGGGTTCGATCCCTGGGTTGGGAAGATCCCCTGGCAGAGGAAATGGCAATCTGCTCCAGTGTTCTTGCCTGGGAAATCCCACAGATAGAAGAGTCTGGCTACAGTCCAAAGTGTCTCAAAGAGTCGGGCACAGCTGAGCACACACGCACACACAAGGCAGGATGGAGCAGACACGACTGAGCACACACGCACACACAAGGCAGGATGGGGGAGGGAAAGGGATTGGGGGTGGCTTTTAGCTAGAGTGATCAGGGAAGCCCTGTCGAGGTAGGGGACATTTATGTAAGGACTTGAGGAAGGGAGGGAACTGTGTGGGTATTTGTGGGGGAGCACCTCAGACAGAGGGTACAGCGAATGCTAAGGCCTTGTGGTTTTACTGTTCTTGGGCTGTTTGAAGGAAAGTGTGTGTGTTGGGGGGCGGGGTACATGTGGCAGGAGTGACTGGAAGGAGAGACAGTCCTGGCCCACGAGGTCAGTGTGGTAGATCACCCCCAACCCCCGAGACCCCCGGGAAGGCTTCAGCTTTTGATCCAAGAGTAATGTGTTTCCAAATAAGACCACTCTGCACCTCAGGGCAATCAGATTGTCGGTTCTCTGGGGGCAGAGAGCTCAGCATACAATAAAGGGTTGTTGAATGAATACTGGATGGCTTGCCAGTAGTCCCCTCCCTGGGCTGATGGGTCTGGGTGGGGTCTCGGGGGCTGGAGGGAGGCCAGAGGCAGCAAGGGGGACCCTGGCAGGAAGGACCCACCTGCTGAAATGCACCGGTCTCCAGGGTGCAGAGCCAGGGGAGGAGGGGCCGTTCGCACTGGCGGCCCCAGAGCCAGTCACCTCTGTACCCTCCATGGCGTTCAGAGGCACCTCTGGACTGGACCAGGCCAAGCATTTGTTTCAAAAATAACGATGGAAGCAGAAAGCTGATACCTAACTGTGTTGCTTTCAATCCCCAAAGGCCTTTCAGGTGCATCTTCTTATTCAACTCTTACCTCCAACCCATCTGGTTCTCTTTTTCACAGCTGAGGAAACTGAGGCTCAGAGAGTGCCAGCCAGATGCACAGCACCCGGGACAATCTCTGTAGACTGGAGTCAGGATGTCTGGACTCTGTTCCCAGCCCTGCCACCAACTCCCTGGGTTACCTCAGGTGAATCCTTGCCCTCCCAGGCTTGGTTTCCGAGGCTGTCAAACGAAAGGGTTGACGGAGATGTTTCTCAGAGGCCCGCTCCAGCTTAGATACTGTAGGATTCACAGCCTGAACTTCCAGGGGAGGCTGTGGGTCTGTCATTGCAGCAAACTGGATTGAAGGCAGACCTATGGAAGGACAGACATCTCCTTTAGAAATGGCAGGCTCGGTGGCAAGTGGCCCCTAGGGTTCTGGACTTGGCCTCTGTTTCAGTCACGAAGATCAGTGTAAGTCTTTCCCGCCCGGGGTGGTGGCCTTTGGTGGTGGGCTTTCTCGGTCTGGGTGGCTCTGGTGTGTTCTGCCCATCTTCCCTGTAGAGTTGTGGACGCTGGGACAAGTGGCTATTTTCTCCCCACAAGGTGTTTGCAGTAGACCCTGTGCCTTTGCTAGGCATGTCCTGCTTCCATCCCCAGCAGTGCGTCCATCCGCCCAGCCACGCAAGACGCTTGTGTGTCCCCCTGCCTCTGTGCCTTCCTCCCCCATTCAGTTGCCCTTCCCAGTGGACACATCCCGGTCCCTCCATCTCCTCACGGCTGTCTGGTCCAGGCCATCGTGTTCCCTGCCAGAATCTCAGTGCTGCAGCCTCCTCTAACTGCTCTGCCTGGCCCCAGGCTCCCTCACCTCGAATCCATTTTCCACGCTGCAGCCAGAGTGAGCTTTCCAAACTGCAATTCTGGTCATGTCCTTGCCGGGCTTAAAACCCTTCAATAACTTCCCTTTGCCCTCAGGATAAAGTCCAAACTCTTTAGCATGCTCAAGTATCGCCTTGCTATCTGGCCCCTGCCCACGTCCACCCACCTGCCTCCCTCCCTGCTCATCTTCCAGCCCTAATTCTGTTCTCCAGCTCACAGAACTTTTCCTCATTTCTCTAAACTTGCCACATCCTCTCTTGCTCCCCTGCCCCTGCACACACTGTTTCTTTTGTCTGGAACCCCAGGCTCAGGTCAGTGGCACCTTCCAACCCTGCCCTTTCCCCCTCAAACTTAGCACTGGATTGCTCTCAGGACTCAGCTTTCTCCTGGTGCATAATGTGCACACGTTCAGTTGCTCAGTTGTGTCCGACGCTTTGTGACCCCATGGACTGTATCCCACCAGGCTCCTCTGTCAGTGGGATTTTCCAGGCAAGAGTACTGGAGAAGATTGTCATTTCCTCCTCCAGGGGATCTTCCAGACCCCAGGATCAAACCCACACCTCTTGCGACTCCTGCATTGGCAGGCAGATTCTTTCCCTCCAGTGCCACCTGGGAAGCCCCTTCCTCCTGGAAGCCCTTGTTGATCCTGCCCTTTATCCTTTAGGGTGCTTTCTCTAGTGCACATCAAACAGACCAAAATCATCTATCAGTTTTCCATTCCCCTTGGCAGTGAGCTCCTAGACAGCAGAGATCTTGCTTCTCTGCATCCCAATGGTGCAGTAGACGCAATAGATATTTGCAGGGGGAAAACCCAAGGCAATTAATAAAAGGATGGGAAGCTTTCACTCGCCTTCACCCATCCATTTGTTTATTCTGCAAATATTTGCTGATTGCCTGTTAGATGCCAGGGGCCTGGGGAAGCAGAACTGTGTATGACAAGCAAGGTCCTGCCGTAGGGAGCTGGTGTGCCTGCAGGCAGGGAGATGAATACTGTCTCTTTTACAGCTCTGAGGTTTGGGAACTTAGCTATTATCTCTGCCTGGACCATTGAAGAAATGCTTTTGGGTAAGAAAGCCACACACACAGGCTAGGTCTGGGGTTGATGCTACAGCCAGACCTGGACCTGCCCGTTTCCTTGCTGCACCTTCCTTTCCCCGCTGAGGGCATCCTGTCCATGAGGGGAGGCTGCACCCCTTCTCCTGGCCCCACCCTTCTTTTTCCAACCCCTCTTCTCCCTCCTTCTTCCAACCAGGCAGCTTAACTTAGGCCTCCCGGTTGGGCTTTTAATTTGGATTTATTGCTGACTGAGATTGTATGTTAAACAAACCCCAGGCAATTATTAAAAACATGATTATCATGGTTTATTGTCTTGCTAGGTCTGAGGTGGATGTTCGGGGCTGAGAGCCAGCCAAGACTTGCTGATAGGAATGAAGACCCCCAGAGAGGATCTGCTCTGATTTCTGGACTTGTCACACCTCCTAGGGGAGGAGGGGGCAGTGGGGACAGAAGAATACTTTGAAGGAGGACAGAGACCTGGGGAGGGGCAGTGATGTGGTGGAAAGAGCACTAACCTGGCACCTGGGAGGCTTCGGGCCAGTTTGACCCGTGGCTTCTTTGGACTTGAGTATCTTCTGTAAACTGGAGAATTGAACCAGATGACCCAGTGCTCCGAGGGCTGAAGTCCAAGTATCTACTGCGGCTGGAGGAACTTCACTTTGTTCCACAGAAAGACTCAAACCAGGGCACTGGCAAGGCACACACAATCTAGAATATTCCATTATGGGAAATGGATGAAGATCCACCCAACCTAGTTATGCTGATCCAGGAAATGGTCCTCCCATGTCAGGAAGGCTGTCTGCTTGCTGCAAGGTCCCCTCTGGTTTGGGAGGAGCACAGCCTTGTGAAGGTGTCATCAAGGTGAGGCCAGTGGGAAAGGGGAAGGCTCTCAGCCTGTGAGCCAGGACCCTGGGCTCTATCTAGTCTCAACTCTGCCCTTGACTGGTCAGTGGCCTTGGGCAAGTCATTTGTCCACTTAGCCTCAGTTTTGTCATCTGTAAAATGAAGGGATAGATTGTTTAAGGATTTGCGACATTTGCAATGATTTGCAAGCTTTAAAATACTAAGGGTGTTCTTTTTTTCTAAAGAGAATCTTCTGTAGAAACTAAAGATTGAAGGGAGAGAGGAAAGAGGGAGCTTGGAAACCAGTGGCAGAGAGCCTGATCCACGGCTTCTTTCTTACCTGGACATCTGCTCTTTGCCAACGACTCTCAAATGCCTTCCTTTATAGTCAGCTAGGAGGGCTTCCCTGGTGGCTCAGACAGTAAAAATTCTGCCTGCCAATGCAGGAGAAAGGGGTTCGATCCTTGTGCTGGGAAGATCCCCTGGAGAGGAAAAATGGCATCCCACTCCAGTATTCTTGCCTGGAGAATCCCGTGGACAGAGGAGCCAGGCAGGCTACAGTCCCTGGGGTAGCAAAGAGTTGAACACTACTGGGTGACTAAGCACATACAAACGGAGTCAACGGGGACGCTCCCCACTTTTCTTCTGCAGAGAGTTGGGTCCTGCCCCTGCCCTGTGGATCCTCACTGCCTGCTGTAAACCAGAGGGCAAACACAGGGGCTTCCACCCTAAGGACAGGAGCGTCCACATGCTGGAGGGAGGGCGCCCAGAGCCCAGGTGGAATACCCTTGGAGGGCCAGGGCGCCTCCCCTGTCTCAGCCACGCTCCACCGAGTTGGCAAGCCAGGGCTGGCCGAGCCCTAAAGCAGCTCCAGGGACCCAGGCTCCCGCCCAGCCTGCCGGCCCCTGCCCTCCTCTCACATTTCACCTCGACTTGGCTCTGCAGGCAAATGCTTGGGCCAATCCCAAGCCTGATGAATCTTTGATGAATTCTGAGTAAAGGCATTTTTAAAAATTTAGAAAGGTAGGGAGGTGTTGGGATGTGGGAAGGCGAGATGAATCTGCTCCCCTCCTGTCCTTCTCCCCTTGTCGATCGGCTGACGAGCCCCAAGCCTGGGGGTGTGTGGCCCAGGGGAGGGCAGGACACAGCCAAGCCACCCAGACCAAGAGAGCCGGCAAAACACGGCCAGCACCCTGGAGATGGCTTCCCTCAGCCTTTCTGGTTGAAGCAGAGGTAAATTTTAGAACCAAAGGATGTTAGAGATGGGAAAAAGCTCAGAAATAACCAACTGAGTCCAGCTGCCTGCACTGAATGGAGGTAGGAAATGGAGTCTCCGAGAAGAGTGGTCCAAGTCTAAAGTGGTCAAGGCAGGCCTGGAACTCAGAACCCTGTCTCCCAGTGCTGAGCCCACAGGATACCTCTGGACCCAAGTGCCTGAGACAGGCTTTCTTGATCCCCATTCAGAGTTTTGCATTTCAGTCCTTCCTTGTTCCAGCAGAGCCATCTTCAGGATGTGTGAGATCTGGGAGACAGCTTAGTCATTCATCAGTGAGAGCTGGAAGGGCAGAGACTTAGAGAAGAGGGAATATCACCCCTGCTGCTGATAACCGATCAAACCAACTCTTGTCCCTTCAGTCCTTAAGGCTTGGGGGAACTGAGTCTCTCTCCCCTTGCTGTGTTTATCCCTGAACCCTTCAGGTCACCTTTCTGTGGCAGAGTTTCCCCTTTGCATCTCCTTCTGGTGGCTCAGTGGCCCCGTTCTTGCCTAGATAAATCCACATCCAGCCTGGTTCAGAGTCTTTCCAGTTAGCAGTTAGATAGGTGCTGGCGTGGAGCCACTGCTCTGGGTTCCAGTTCTGGCTCCACCACTCCCTATCTGTGTGACTGTAGACAGATTACTGAAACTCTCTGAGCCATTCTCCCTGAGGATTAAATGAGATGAAATGGCTGAAATCCTAGCATGGTAGAGGCACCCCCTGGGTTCTATACATATTGGTGATCTTCCTTTCACCTTCTAAAATCTGATCTCCAAGCCCTAAGGAAGTCAGGACATTTCCCACATCTTTCTTCCCCATGCTCCTTGGATGCCCACCCTACTTGATGTCCTTAGAAATCTCTCTAACCTGAAGGCAGAGAGGATGCCATATTGCATAGCTTTGGGGAGAGGGGTTGCTGTTTGTATTATTGAATGTGAAAACGGTACCCCCTGGAGGTGTGCACAATCTCTGTGACTCTGTGAGACAGTGCCCTTGGCAGCAAGGCAAGGATGGAAAATCTATATCCTTGAGTTCTCAGATGGAGAACTCTATGGGTTTATTTTTCTCTTGCTGAAGTTCCATTCCCTTCTCTTGGCAGTGATACCTGTTATCTTGTCTGGCTTGCTGTGAATTTTGAACTTTACTCCCAGAACTGAGATTTCAACTTGATTCCCATAATTTAGAATTCAGCTTTCAGAACAGCTTCTCCCTTCACCCATGTGTCCTGCTTTGATTTCCAAGCACGTAAGATTCTAGAGACACATTTTTGGGGGTCTATTTCAATTGCACATTTGTAGGATTTGTAAATATAAAGGAGGCCTGTAATCTGAGAGATGCTGGGTATTGGCTTCAAAAACAATGCATTTTGTTTCACAACCTGCAGAATAAACCCCTAAATTGAGCACCTGGGTTTGCGTCCTGCAAGTCTTCAAACCCAGAGCAAGATTCTACATGTGCATCAAGGGGGCAGCAGGGGGATCACCGGGCGTGAAACACAGATGCATGCATGCATGCCAAGTTGCTTCAGTCATGTCTGACTCTTTGCAACCCTATGGACCATAGCCCGCCAGGCTCCTCTGTCCATGGGATTCTCCAGGCAAGAATAATGGAGTGGGTCGCCATTTCCTCCTCCAGGGGATCGTCCCTACCCAGGGATCGAACCTGTCTCTCTTGTGTCTCCTGCACTGGCAGCTGGTTATTTACCTCTAGCACCACCTGGGAAGCCCCATGAAGCACAGAGCCTGGTTTTATACTCATATTTATATTTGGAAGCCTACCGCTTCTACCCCAGCTGTGTGACCACGGATGTGTCACAAACCTCTCTGAGTCTCAACTTCCTCTTCAGCAAAGTAAGGTCAATAATACCCACCCATCTCACAGTGCTGGGGAACAGTGACTTGAGAAGATGTTTGTGAAATGACTGCTATTTTCAGCACCCTGAGATGTTAATTCCTGTCCTGTGCCCCATTCCTGCCTGTATCACAGAAGAGAAAGTAGAAGCTCAGAGGGGTCAAGACGTATTTGCCCAAAATCACTCAGACGGTTGGGATTCATGCTCACACTTCCCTGACTCTGAAGTTCATGGTTCATCTCGCAGCCTAGCTTTATCGTAAGCACTTTGTGTGTGTAAAACTATACATAACATAAAATTTACCATTTTAACTATTTTAAGTGGTATCAAGTACATTCACATTGCTGTGCAACCGTCACCATCAGACTGAAAATTCATACCCATCAAACAGTCACTTTCTGCTCCCATCTCCATTCAGCCCCTGGCAACCACCATTCTTACCTTCTGTCTCTATGAATTTGACTACTCGCAGAATCTCAACTAAATGGAAACACAGTATTTATCCTTTTGGGGCTGGCTTATTGCACTTAGTATAGTGTCCTCAGGGTTTATCCATGTTGTAGCCAACTACTGAGGCTGCATACTATTCCACTGTCTGCATACACCATATTTTGTTTATATAAGGGTGCATTTTTACCGTGTGTGATGAACCTAGTACGTGTGAGGTACAAGACCTGGGATATTGCCATTGTCATTATTCTGAGTGCTGCTGCTGCTACTGCTAAGTTGCTTCAGTCATGTCCAACTCTGTGCGACCCAAGAGACGGCAGCCCACCAGGCTCCCCCGTCCCTGGGATTCTCCAGGCAAGAATCCTGGAGTGGGTTGCCATTTCCTTCTCCAATGCATGAAAGTGAAAAGTGAAGTCACTCAGTCGTGTCCGACTCACAGCAACCCCATGGACTGCAGCCCACCAGGCTACTCCACTCATGGGATTTTCCAGGCAAGAGTACTGGAGTGGGGTGCCATTGCCTTCTCTGTTATGAGTGCTAAGTTGCTTCAATCATGTCTGACTCTTTGTGACCCCATGGACTGTAGCCCGCCAGGCTCCTCTGTCCATGGTATTCTCCAGGCAAGAATACTGGAGTGGGTTGCCATGCCTTCCTCCAGGGGCTCTTCCCGACCCAGGGATCAAATTTGTGTCTCTTATGTCTCCTGCATTGGCAGGTGAATTCTTTACCACTAAAGTCACCTGGGACGCCTTTGTCATTATTCTACTTGACTGTGATAAACACTTGCTATAAAATTCAGTTCTTCAGTGATTTAGTAATAGTCATGACAAGAAATACTCACCAAATAGAGAAGACTTAAAAAATTCATGCCAGGATTTCTCTGGTCCATTGGGCTCAAACTCTGGTGTGCCTCAAAGCTGCCACCGCAGCTTGGTAACCATCTCAGTGTCTGTATTCTCAACAAGCTAACAAGCTCCCCAAGTTCTGATGTGCACTAAATCCTGAGTGCTATTATTCTGATCTTTGGATCTTTCCCTAGTGATATCTGGAAAGATGCCACAAAACCAAGGTCAAGAGGATGCGAGGGCAGAGGAATGGGAGCCCTGGAGTTTCTGAGCAGCTTCTCTGAGACCACAGGCTCTGGCTTTGTGACTGACCCTGTCCTGACCTTCCTGTGTTGGACAAGCATTCCAGTCCTTTCTGGGGAAATGCCTGAAATGACCTATTTGGACCTGTGATTGGAACTCAGACAGACAGCTGTGTCCCTCTCACCTCTGCTTTCCCGGTGGGTCAGGATGGGGTTTTTGGCTCAAGGCTGGAATAATTAAGAACTCTGGTGAGCAGGCTGGATGGGGCTCTTTGTTTATAACCTGCTTCTATACACTGAATGTTTGTGTCCCCATCAACCCCACATCCACATATTGAAGCCCTAATCCCCAATGTAATGATATTAGGAGATGGAGCCTTTGAGAGGTAATCAGGTCATGGGAGTGGGGCCCTAAAGATGGGGTTAGTGCCCTTAAAAACGAGACACATGGCAGACGACCTCTCTCCCTTTTTCTCTCTCTCTCGGCTGTATAAGGATACCACATAAGTTCAGGCAGAAGGTCAATCCTAGCTGATATGGGTAATGCATTGGTATCTTCAGCATCCCCTTGGCTAAACTCACTCCAGCCAGAGGACCCAGAGCAGAGCAAAAAGTGTTTTTAAGGGGCAAATGGGAGGCATCTGGTGCACTGGGTTCTGCCTTTCCATCTGCCTAGAAGTCCTTTCACTCTCTCTCCCCTGGTGGGCTTCCAACCTCCTATTGATCCTTCGGGACTCAGTCCAAAGTCACCTCCTCTGGGAAGGCTTCCCTGATCTCTTCAGGCAGAGCTGGATACTCCTGCCCTGGGAAGCTTACTGTTGTATTATTATATCAACCACAAGGCTGTGATTGAGACCTTTGCTTTTCATTCCATCACCCAGGGTCTTTTTTGAGGGGGGAGGAGGCTGGAAACCTCAGATAGATTTATTCATATTATAAAAATATAGCTAAACAGTACACTGCAGCATTTTTATAAGATGATTGCATTTTTCCAATCTAAGAATCATGTTCTGATTAAGAATCTTGTGATTTATTGCGAGGCACATCCAAGATTTATGCTGTAGTTTGTCACGCTGGTCTAGGGATCCCCTAGAAATTTCAAATGGAATAAGATCTTGAGTGACTAAAATAAGGCAGATGTCACAAAATGCAGAATTCAGCATAATGCCTTCCATAATTTCCTTCCCACTGTCTTATTTCCCTTGTAGCCTTAAGGTCAGATGTCCTGAATAATGTTCTGGCCATGAGCAGCTATATTCTTACTGAAAAAAATTTATTGTGTCACTTTCAAGTTAATAGTTGTGAAAAAGAAAAAAAAGGAGTCAAAGTCCACTTGCTTATTCAAAATGGTGATTCTCCGAAATCTTGTGATGTTCTGTAAATCCCACTCCAAATTCTTCTCTATGACTTTGTCACTGCCCAGGGACATGACATTGGCAGAAACTAGTAGAGACCAAAAAAAAAAAAAAAAAATCAAAAGATTGATTCCTGTTGATGTGGCTTAAAATGCCACTAAAGAATGTAAACTGATGCAGCCACAGAGGAAAACAGGATGGAGGTTCCTCAAAAACCTAGAAATAGAGCTTCCCTATGATCTAGCATGGGAAATAGATGGAGAAACAGTGGAAACAGTGTCAGACTTTATTTTTCTGGGCTCCAAAATCACTGCAGATGGTGACTGCAGCCATGAAATTAAAAGACGCTTGCTCCTTGGAAGGAAGGTTATGACCAACCTAGATAGCATATTCAAAAGCAGAGACATCACTTTGCCAACAAAGGTTCGCCTAGTCAAGGCTATGGTCTTTCCTGTGGTCATGTATGGATGTGAGAGCTGGACTGTGAAGAAGGCTGAGCGCCGAAGAATTGATGCTTTTGAACTGTGGTGTTGGAGAAGACTCTTGAGAGTCCCTTGAACTGCAAGGAGATCCAACAGGTCCATTCTGAAGGAGATCAGACCTGGGATTTCTTTGGAGGGAATGATGCTCAAGCTGAAACTCCAGTACTTTGGCCACCTCATGCGAAGAGTTGACTCATTGGAGAAGACTCTGATGCTGGGAGGGATTGAGGGCAGGAGGAGAAGGGGACGACAGAGGATGAGATGGCTGGATGGCATCACTGACTCGATGAATGTGAGTCTGAGTGACCTCCGAGAGCTGGTGATGGACAGGGAGGCCTGGCATGTTGCAGTTCATGGGGTCGCAAAGAGTCGGACACGACTGAGCGACTGATCTGATGATCTAGCAATCCCACTCCTGGGCATATATCAGAACAAAACAATAATTCAAAAAGTCACACACGTTCCTATGTTCATAACAGCACTCTTTGCGATAGCTAAGACATGGAAGTAACCGAAATGTCCACTGACAGATGAATGGATAAAGAAGATGTGGTGCATGTATACAGTGGAATATTATCCAGCCATAAAGAAGAATGAAAGAATGCCATTTTCAGCAGCCTGGATGAGCCTAGAGATGATCACACTAAGTGAAGTCAGAGAAAGACAAATGTCATATGACATCATTTATAAGTAGAATCTAAAATACTCAGATGAACACATTCACAAACCACAAACAGACTCACAGACAGACAGAACAGACCTGTGGTTGCCATGGGGGAGGGGAGGGGAGGGAGAGAGAGATTGGGAGTTTCCAATGAGCAGATGCAAACTATTATATACAGAATGGATACATCACAAGGTCCTCCTGTATAGGACAGGAAGCTATGTTCAATATCCTGTGATAAACCATAATGGAAAAGAATATGAAAAAGGATACATATGTGTAAATTAATTATACTTCAGTATGATACATTAACAACCCCCTGCCCCCAGCTTCCCACCAAAATACTCCTAAAGCACTTGGGGCTTCAGAGTCCATATCCTTTCTATATTATGTACAGTCACTTCTAAATGTCCCTTGAATGTCCATTTTGACCACTCAAGAATTATTTCAGCAGATATTTATTAAAAAAACCTATTCAGTAGGATCTTGTGGGTTACCCCTTTTAAACACAGCAGACTGGGAACTCTTCTCAATATTATGTGGTAAAGGGTGGGCGGGAAGTTTGGGGGACCATGGATACATGCATATGTATGGCTGAGTCCCTTGGTTGCCCTCCTGAAACTATCACAACATTGTTAATCAAGTTTAAAAACAAACAAAACCACAAAACACCTGTTAGGTGTCAGGGACTGTGTAGATGTGAGTGGCGTCCCTCGAAGTTGCAAGTAGGAATGGTGCCAACTTGTGTCTCTCATACAATGTGGAGGCAATTCTTGGAGCAAGGGCGGGGCTCTATCTGTGGATGACTTTTTTTTTTTTTCTTGATAAATAAACCTTTGATTATAAATCTTTGGTTTTGGAATACTTTTAGATTTATAGGAAGCTTTCAAATATGGCCCAGAGAGTTCCCATATGTTCCTTATCTAGTTTTAAGGTCTCTTCTTGAGAACCACTGGGGAAACAGTGGAAACAGCATCAGACTTTATTTTGTTGGGCTCCAAAATCACCGCAGATGGTGACTGCAGCCATGAAATTAAAAGACACTTACTCCTTGGAAGGAAAGTTATGAACAACCTAGATAGCATATTCAAAAGCAGAGACATTACTTTGCCAACAAAGGTCCGTCTAGTCAAGGCTATGGTTTTTCCTCTGGTCATGTATGGATGTGAGAGTTGGACTGTGAAGAAAGCTGAGCACTAAAGAATTGATGCTTTTGAACTGTGGTGTTGGAGAAGACTCTTGAGAGTCCCTTGGACTGCAAGGAGATCCAACCAGTCCATTCTAAAGGAGATCAGCCCTGAGATGTCTTTGGAAGGAATGATACTAAAGCTGAAACTCCAGTACTTTGGCCACCTCATGCAAAGAGTTAACTTATTGGAAAAGACTCTGATGCTGGGAGGGATTGGGGGCAGGAGGAGAAGGGGAGGACAGAGGATGAGATGGCTGGATGGCATCACTGACTCAATGGACATGAGTCTGAGTGAACTCCGGTAGTTGGTGATGGACAGGGAGGCCTGGAGTTGCAAAGAGTTGGACATGACTGAGTGACTGAACTGAACTGAACTGAACTGAGGAGAGTAATTTCTCTCAGGTCCTGGCACTGGGATTGCTGATGCATCTCTGGAGTTATTCCCCTGCTTTATTCTAAGGAACACTGTGAACTGTACAAATTTGAGGGCTTCCACTTTTGCATTGACTACTAGGAAGCTCATGGGCAAATTCATGCCTTGACTTTAGCCAGAGTGTAGACCTCTTGGCAGATATTTTGGATGTTGACATTACCCTTGTTTTTACCTTCATCTTCCTACATGATTTTTCTTTCCTCATTTACTTCATTTTCACTTTGTTTTTCTGCACTGAGCTTTGCTGGCCTCTTCAAGTCATTTTTGGAATGATAAACACAGAGACCGTTTCCTCTGTGTTCCCAAGATGCTTGATGCAGGCTTCTATTCTCGCATTTATCACTTTTTATTATAATTGCTTGTTTATGGGTTTGACTCCCCCTACTGGGTTGCGACTGCCACTGGGCTTCCCTGCAGCTGGAGTCCTGTGCATGACAGAGCACCCCAGGATGGGCTGTAGCCTGAATTCCATTTTTCAGACCCTGAGCCGACCACTGCCATCCCATCCCTTGCACATACACAGATATCCCACACTTGCACATGCTCAGAAGCAGTGTTAGTGTTTCTGGGTGTCTGTCCTGCCCTGGTGGATATCCTGTATGTGTCAGTGAGAGGTGCAGGCAGACACAGCTGGTCAATATCCAGAGCAGGAGAGAATCAAGAACCAGCATGAACCCACAGTTAGAAGACGGGGGCCTCAGAAGATGAAAGGGAAAGTAGGGGTGCGGACTGTTTCCTCCTCCGCCGCCACCCCTGGGAGGCACCTCTCCTGTCCCTGCCAACCACCCCCAGAGATGGGATGGAGAGGCCATGCATGACCAATAGATTCACAGGATCACAGGTTGTTGGCTCAGAATTGCTCATGTCTCACCCAGAAACCCAACTGAGATTGTTCTCTAACCTAACTTTGTTCCCACAAACCCCCTCATTGTGTGGAAGGTGCAACTGCAGCTCAGAAAAGGAGAATGAGTCCTTCGAGGGCACACAGTGAACTCAAGGCAGACCTGTTCTCTACTTGGGAGAGGGGCTGGTGGGAGCTCTGTTCTTTTTGAGCATCAGGCAGAAGCTGAGCCGGCTGGGAGCATTTTAAGGGGCGTGGGAGCTTTCCCAGTGCCCTGGAGGCAGGCACCCAAGAAGCCAGAGGGCTGGTCAGTCTTTCTGGGTAAACCCCTCCTCTCTGCCCCACCCTCAATTCCAGGAGGAATGCTGCTGCTGCTGCTGCTAAGTCGCTTCAGTCGTGTCCGACTCTGTGCGACCCCATAGACAGAAGATCACCAGGCTCCCCCGTCCCTGGGATTCTCCAGGCAAGAATACTGGAGTGGGTTGCCATTTCCTTCTCCAGTGCATGAAAGTGAAAAGTGAAAGGGAAGTCGCTCAGTCGTGTCCGACTCTTAGCGACCCCATGGACTGGAGCCTACCAGGATCCTCCGTCCATGGGATTTTCCAGGCAAGAGTACTGGAGTGGGGTGCCATTGCCTTCCCCGAGGAATGCTATAGACTCTAATGGAGGAAAAATAATGATAAAGGGGCAGTTTGGGATTGAGTGGAGGAAAAAGTGGGATGGAGATGGCCCCAGCAACTTCCTGTGCGTGATGAGAGAAAGAGACTAGAAAATGTAGAGTAGGCATGGAAAACTCTAATGCCTGCAGGGACCCTGGGGGGTGTGGGGTGGGGGTGGGCAAGGAATCCAAGTCCTCACCCCTGTGCACTGCCTGCTCCATGCTGCTGCTGTCACAAGGATGAAGCTGCCAAGTTGCAAATATTTCAACTTTTCTTCTCCCAGGAAAAGTTGAAAATTTGATGTTTATGTGAAATCCACATTTTCACATGTTGACAACCAATTCAAAAATTTTAAAGCTCTGTGTGAATACAATGAGTAGAACTTATTTGGATCCGAACAAAACACCTGTAAAAAGACATTTTCAAGATAATTAGGGAAATTGAAATATGTAAGAGGTACTGGATGCTAATAAGGAAATTATTCTTCATTTTGTTAAGATGGCAACGGTTGTGTGTGTGTTTTTAAGAACTTATCTTGCTAGAAAGATGTACTGAAGTATTTGTGGTGAAATAATGTGATGTCTGGATTTGCTTTAACATCTCCCCCAAAACAACATATCAGGGGAGGGGGCAGAAATAGATGACATGGATTGGTAAAGGGTGATAGTTGCTGAAACTGGATGATGGGTTCATGTGAATTCATTGTACTAGTCGCTGCTTCTGGGTGTGTTTTAAATGCCCTTAAAATAGAAACACTCTGTTTGGGTTGGGCACAACCTGTTGGGGTGGGCTGGATGTAGCTTAGACCACCATGTTCAACTTCTCATCTAGGGCTTTCTCTTCTATGTAAGCCACAGAACACTAGGGTGTGAAGAAACGCTAGAGATTGCATAGGTTAGGAGTTGGCAAACTATATCCTAGGGCCAAATCTGGCTTGCCACCTGAGTTTTTTTTATCAGTAAAGTTTTATTGGAACATAGTCATATCCATTTGTTTTCATACTGTCTGGGGCTGCCCTGGTGCCGTGATAGCAGTTGAGGAAAGGCGAAGGAAACTATTTCTCAAAGAGCCTGAGCTATTGAATATCTTTTCCTTTTACGGAAGAAATCTGCTGACCATCAATCCAGGTCAATAGCCACCCATCGTTAGCACTAAGGCCCTTGTGCAGTGTGCAGTCCCTTCCAAGCTCGAGGCTAACCTGGGCTTGGAGGGAAAGTGGGCCTGCTGATGGAGGGAAGCAGGAGACGTGGGCAAACAAGATCTCAGAGACTGAATGAGGTCAGTTGGCTAGAACAAAAATGTTGAGTTGAAAGCCTGTGCTCTATTTGGCTGACATTCCAGGGTGATCCAAGGACTACACTGACCAAGAGGCTGGGTGGAGCAGGCAAAGAACTTGAGCTTTGGAGCCAGGCAGGTCTCATGTCTAAATCTAAACCCATCCCTTAGTGCCATGGCCCAATCTATCCTTCATTTCTTCCTCTGAAAGTTGGGAATAAGCTTATATGGCCGATTAGAGGTACTGACATAAAGCCTGTTTATCACAAAGAGTTGGTGTTTAATAAATGGCAGAGATATTGTTCTTATACTCTTGTGCTGCAATCATTGAGCTTTTGGACCCAAAAGACTCAGTGTTACTAAGTTTTAATGTTAATCTTAGGTGTATCCTTTTAATGGAAGGAAATAATGCAGATTATAGAGAATTCACACAAGTTTGTTGAAGGCAAAACAAAATGTGTACTGATCTTTCAAGTGAAAACCAAGGAAGAAACTGAATTCTTTGCATGTATAAAAATGTAGTGCCTCCTATTGGTGGGAATGTAAATTGATACAGCTACTGTGGAAGACAGTATGGAGATACCTTAAAAAACTACAAATAGAACCGTCATATGACCGAGGAATTTTGGTTTCCTCATGGTATATACCTAGAAGTGGGATCAGATCTGATATGATCTGATGACCCAGCAATCCCACTTCTAGGTATGTACCGTGAGGAAACCAAAATTGAAAAAGATACATGTACCCTAATGTTCATTGCAGCATTATTTACAATAGCTAGAACTTGGAAGCAATCTAGATGTCCATTGACAAATGAATGGATAAAGAATTTGTGGTACATATACACAATGGAATATTATTCAGCCATAAAAAGGAACACATTTGTGTCAGTTCTAATGAAGTGGATGAACCTAGAGCCTATTATACAGAGTGTAGTAAGTCAGAAAGAGAAAGATAAATGTGTAGATCACAATAAACTGTGGAAAATTCTGAAAGAGATGGGAATACCAGACCACCTGATCTGCCTCTTGAGACATCTGTATGCAGGTCAGGAAGCAACAGTTAGAACTGGTCATGGAACAACAGACTGGTTCCAAATAGGAAAAGGAGTACGTCAAGGCTGTATATCGTCACCATGTTTATTTAACTTATATGCAGAGTACATCATGAGAAATGCTGGACTGGAAGAAACACAAGCTGGAATCAAGATTGCTGGGAGAAATATCAATAACCTCAGATATGCAGATGATACCACCCTTATGGCAGAAAGTGAAGAGGAACTAAAAAGCCTCTTGATGAAAGTGAAAGTGGAGAGTGAAAAGGTTGACTTAAAGCTCAACATTCAGAAAACGAAGATCATGGCCTCCAGTCCCATCACTACATGGGAAATAGATGGAGAAACAGTGGAAACAGTGTCAGACTTTATTTTTCTGGGCTCCAAAATCAGTGCAGATGGTGACTGCAGCCATGAAATTAAAAGACGCTTACTCCTTGGAAGGAAAGTTATGACCAACCTAGATAGCATATTCAAAAGCAGAGACATCACTTTGCCAACAAAGGTTCGCCTAGTCAAGGCTATGGTCTTTCCTGTGGTCATGTATGGATGTGAGAGCTGGACTTTGAAGAAGGCTGAGCGCCGAAGAATTGATACTTTTGAACTGTGGTGTTGGAGAAGACTCTTGAGAGTCCCTTGAACTGCAAGGAGATCCAACCAGTCCATTCTGAAGGAAATCAGCCCTGGGTGTTCTTTGGAAGGAATGATGCTGAAGCTGAAACTCCAGTATTTTGGCCACCTCATGTGAAGAGTTGACTCTTTAGAGAAGACTCTGATGCTGGGAGGGATTGGGGGCAGGAGGAGAAGGGGACGACAGAGGATGAGATGGCTGGATGGCATCACTGACTCGATGGATGTGAGTCTGAGTGACCTCCGGGAGTTGGTGATGGACAGGGAGGCCTGGCGTGCTGCGGTTCATGGGGTTGCAAAGAGTCGGACACGACTGAGCGACTGATCTGATCTGATCTGATCTGAATGCACATATATATGGAATCTAGAAAGATGGTATTGAAGAATTTATTTGTAGGGCAGCAGTGGAGAAACAGACATAGAGAACAGACTTATGGACATGGGGAGAGGGGAGAAGAGGGTGAGATGTATGGAGAGAGTAACATGGAAACATATTATGATATGTAAAATAGATAGCCAATGGGAACTGTGGTATTGGAGAAGACTCTTGAGAGTTCCTTGGACTGCAAGGAGATCAAACCAGTCAATCCTAAAGGAAATCAGTCCTGAATATTCATTGGAAGGACTGATGCTGAAGCTGAAACTCCAATACTTTGGCCACCAGATGTGATTAACTGACACCCTTAGAGTCAGTTGCTTAGAAAGATTGCTTAGAAAGATTACCCTGATGCTTAGAAAGATTGAAGGCAGGAGGAGAAGGGGACCCCAGAGGATGAGATAGTTGGATGGCATCACTGACTCAATGGACGTGAGTTTGAGCAAGCTCCAGGAGTTGGTGATGGACAGGGAAGACTGGTGTGCTGCAATCCATGGGGTCGCAAAGAGTCAGACACAAGTGAACTGCTGAACTGAATGGGAACTTGCTGTGTGTCTCAGGGAACTCAAACAGGTATCAACCTAGAAAGGTGGGCTAGAGAAGGAGATGGGAGAGAGGTTCAAGAGGGAGGGGACATATGTACACCTATGGCTGATTCATGTTGAGGTTTGACAGAAAACAACAAAATTCTGTAAAGCAATTATCCTTCAGTTAAAAAACAAATAAATTTTAAAAATGGTGTGCCTCTATTTGAGTAAGATACTAGTAAATAAGATTTTATATGTAAGTATATGTGTGAAACCATATTCTTTATATAATTCAGTTTTGATGGGAGTAGGAAGATGTTGAAAAACTTTAAGATATGTGATAGGGAGACCATGGTGTGGTGTGGTCTCTCCAGACTTTGCCCATAGAGGCATTGGTAACCTACCACATTGTTTGGGAGATAAATGAGGTAACCCATGTTAAGTATCTAACGTGAAGCCTGGAGAATGTTAGGTGCTCAGCAAATCTTAATTCCACCAATCTATCCATCCTTCCATCAACCACTGTTAGTCTGTCTTCTGTTCTCCCCAACCCCAAATGCCCTAAATTTGGGCTATATGGTTAGTAGTTTGGTTTTGTGGTTCAGTCACTCAGCCATGTCTGACTTTTTGTGACCCCATGGACTGCAGCACACCAGACCTCCCTGTCCTTCAGCATCTCCTGGAGCTTGCTCAAACTCATGTCCATTGACATGGAAACTCATGTCTAGTTTCTCACTCAAGTAGTTTCATTTTCTGGCTATATATTCTCTATGCATGTTTTTTTTCTAGACTGTGTACTCCAAACTTTAATATGTAGACAGATTCTTACTCAGTAGGCCCAAGAAACAAGCTCCCAGGTGATCTTAGTCACACTCTTAATTATCAAGGGTGTAGATATCGAGCAGGGTTGCAACCTTGGTACTACTGACATTTCGAGCCAGCTCATTCTGTTATGGCCTGTCCTGGGCATTGTAAGATGTTTAACAGCATCCCTCACCTTTTACTCACTCCTTGTGACAAGTCAAGGTATCTCTAGACCTTGTAAAATGGTTCTGGGTAGGAGGAACCAGTCCAGTTGAGAACCACTGAGGTAGAGACTGATCCACGGGCAACTGCAGAGTCCACATAATAATCTAGAAATAGTTCCATCAATTGCCATATGCAATCAGGCATCTAATGTCAATGCTCTGATGATGGTGATGAGGGTGACAGTAATGGTGATGATGATGGTGGTGATGGTGATGAAAGAGCTTACAGATCCCTATGGCCAGAGCCTGGTTTATTGCTTTTCCACCTCCTTAGGGGCCCAAAGCTCCTGCTAACCTTCCTCATGCTCCTACTGTTTTCCTACCAAGGCATCTTTGTGAAGGCTAACCATCACTCAGAGTATGCAGGATGCTGTCAGTGCTGCTGCTGCTGCGGCTAAGTCACTTCAGTCATGTCCAACTCTGTGCGACCCCATAGACGGCAGCCCACTAGGCTCCCCCATCACTGGGATTCTCCAGACAAGAACACTGGAGTGGGTTGCCATTTCCTTCTCCAATGCATGAAAGTGAAAAGTGAAGTGAAGTCACTCAGTCGTGTCCGACTCTTCGCAACCCCACAGAAGGCAGCCCACCAGGCTCCGCCGTCCCTGGGATTCTCCAGGCAAGAACACTGGAGTGGGTTGCCATTTCCTTCTCCAATGCATGAAAGTGAAAAGTGAAGTGAAGTTGCTCAATCGTGTCTGACTCATTGCAACCCCATGGACTGCAGCCTACCAGGCTCCGCCGTCCCTGGGATTCTCCAGGCAAGAACACTGGAGTGGGTGCCATTGCCTTCTCTGCTGTCACTGCTAGAACCCGTATAGAAGGGCAGGTGTTGCTAACTTTGCTCTGAAGCTCCGTGCAGTGAAGAGAACTGTCCAGGGTCATAGGACATCGTGGACCCAGAGCTGGGAGGCTAGCTGAGATGTCATAACTGCCCCAGGGAGGGGATAGATCTAGTTATTATCCCATGGAGGTTGAGTTTGCCATCTCCTCCCTTTCCTCTTGTTCCCTGGGTCAGGAGTCAATGGAGTAGTAGTGTCTGGCATTGACAGAGAAACATTCAAAGCATTTTACAAATATTATTCTACTATTTTCTCATGATGACACCTTGAGGAAAACATAGATGAAGAAACTGAGGCACAGAGAGTAAAATAGCATCATCTAGAGCTCATAAATGGTAGAGTTGGTGTTCAACCTGGGGCTTCCCTTGTGGCTGAGCTGGTAAAGAATCTGCCTGCAGTGCAGGAGACCTGGGTTCAATCCCTGGGCTGGGAAGATCCCCTGGAGAAGGGAATGGCGACCCACTCCAGTATTCTTGCCTGGAGAATCCCATGGACAGAGGAGCCTGGCAGGCTATAGACCATGGGGTCACATAGAGTCAGACAGGACTGAGTGACTACCACTGTAGGGTTCAAACCAGGCAGTCTGGCTCCAGACCGCATATGCTTTATTGCCTGTTATGATTTGGAAATAGAACCTGAGGTCCCTGCCTCCCAGGTTGTCCTGGGTCCGCATGGAGTCTGAGGAGACCATCACCAGTTGCCAGAGAGGCCCGTGATGAGGCCCCTCTGCCGATGTGGCCGCAGTTATGCCCAACAAGGCTTAACCCCATTGGCGCACCTCCCGCCACGCTAGCCTGGTGGGAGACAGCCCCTCTGTGCCAGTCTGCAAGGCTTACCCAGGTTCTGTGACTGCATGACAGGTGTACAAGCTTGTTAGCCTTGTAATGAATGTCCCAGCCTCCTCTGGTGGGAGCCAGCCCGCGCAAGGGCGATGCAGAATGGAAAGAGGCAAGGGAGCCTCCTTCAAAAGCCTTTGGTCGTTGTCAGAAAGCAAAGAGAGCACACCTGTGCCAGCCGAGAGCGCGTGGATGCCAGCTGGCTGCAGGGCTTCTGCTAGGGAGAGGGGACAGGCGAAAGAGGGTTTGATTTTCATGTAGGGCTTGAATCCCAGCTCAGCCACTATCTAGCTGTGTGCCTTTGGGCAACTGACTTGACCTCTCTGAGCCCTGGGTTTTTTGTCTGTAAAATAGGGGATCCTAACACCCAACTGAAACACTGTTGTGATGATTAGAGAAAACCCGTGGGAAGTGCTGGAGAGGTCCTGGGCATTGAGTAAGAGGAACCTGTTATTATAGGGGACAGAGACTGTAGAGGTCCCATGAGCTGGGCACTGGGAGGTTTGTGGTCTTCTTGAGAAGGTTGAAAAATCATTTCACGGAGCCCTCTTGTGTTTGTCCATTCACGATCCCTTCCTGGGGAAAGAGTGCCCCAGCTTTCCTTCAGGGGATCTCCCTTCTCCCATTCCACGTAATATTGGTGGGACTGCCAATTCCAGTGCGTGCTTGGCTATAGACAGTGGCCAAGAGGTGGGCATAGGCCCAAGCCAGCCCTATCAGTGTCCACCCCTGGGATTTTACATACAGACCTCAGGGGAGGAGACTCTTTCCCCGACCTCTGAGATTATCATTATTTTTAAAAGCTTTATTACTTATTTTATTTTTTAAAAAGACACTTAATTTGATTGTGTGGGATCTTAATTGTGGCACGTGGGATCTTCCGTTGCGGCGAGAAGCCTTCTCTGGATGTGGCACAGGGGTTCCAGAGGTCGCGGGATCAGTAGCTGGTGGCATACAAGCTTAGTTGCTCCGTAGGGCATGTGGGATCTTAGTTTAAAGACTGAGAATTGAACTCTCATCCCCTGCATCGCAAGGCAGATTCTTAACCACTGGGCCACCAGGAAAGTCATCCTTCTGAGATTATTAAACTGAATTTATTGAAACCTAGGAATATTTGACGGAGAAGGCAATGGCACCCCACTCCAGTACTCTTGCCTGGAAAATCCATGGACAGAGGAGCCTGGTAGGCTGCAGTTCATGGGGTCGCTAAGAGTTGGACACGACTGATCAACTTCACTTTCGCTTTTCACCTTCATGCATTGGAGAAGGAAATGGCTACCCACTCCAGTATTCTTGCCTGGAGAATCCCAGGGATGAGGAAGCCTGGTGGGCTACCATCTATGGGGTCGCACAGAGTTGGACATGACTGAAGCAACTTAGCAGCAGCAGCAGCAGCAGGAATATTTGAAGCATGGCACCTCCTTCTCTGTCCCACTGACCCAGCCCCAAGAAGAAACCCATCCCCAGCAGGAAAATATCACACAGAGGTGCACAGATTTACGTAAGAGAGAGAATGCTGACCAGATGGTCTCATTTTCCATGCTTCTCATCGCCTGGTCCAGACTTCTTTCAGTAAGCCTGTAGAAGTGTCCTTTTGGTTTCAGGTCTCATGAGTTGGGTCTTTATAACTTTTAGCCCTAAGAAGCCTGGCCACTATACATGAGGTACTCTCAGAGACTTGGGATGACCTGAAGTGGATGTCCAGTGAAAGCTGTAGGAGACCAAAGTCAGAAAATGTGGGGGATAAATTTCCCATTCTATGGTTCCTTTGCTTGCATTGATTTCTTGCATCCTGCATGTCTCTATCTTACAGCATGTTGCAGCCTCCTACCATGTTTGAAATAGCCGTAGGTAAGTCAGGGCTGGCACGCTACCCTGAGACGGGGCTTGTTTAGTGGCCTTATCTACAGATCCTGGGTGTCCAGCAGGATACACACAATCTGAGTTGTAACCGTGGTGCTGAGAAATCAGAGGAGTTGTGACTTGAATGTGGGTTTCCAAGCGCTCCTGGGCAGTGTGTCTGCAATAGATGATGGAGTGTAAGCCAAAAATGGTCTCGAAGTGCAGTAAAGCCAGGAGCTGCCCCCAGTCATATCCCGAGGATGAGCAAAGTGCTATGTGGGACTCCTAGAAAACCCCATGGCTGCCTGGGGTGAACTTGGGCGGAGAAACCACGACTATGTAAATGAGATGTAAATTGAAGCAGGGACCCTGGCTTTGGATTCAGGTTGAGATCCATAGTGGGGATTGAGGTGAAGTGTTAGGAGAAGTTGGAGGTGTTCAGTACCCTGACATATTACTTAAAGGGAGAAGAGAGCTACTGTTTTTTTCCCCCACTACTTGCCAGACACCACACTAGATACTTTATAAACATCATCTCAGTTCAACCTGCGAGGACAACCCTGGGCCTCATACAGTGCTGGTGAGATTGTAAAACCTTGCCATGCTTTGGAGAGCTGTCTCTGACTCCACAAATGGTTAAAAAGAGAGTTGCCATAGGACCCAGCAATCCTACTCCTAACTGTACACCCAAGGGAAATGAAAACATATGTCCACGTGAAGACGTGTATACCAGTGTTCATACTGCATTATTCATGATAGCCCAGAAGTGGAAACAGCCCAAATGTTCACCAGCCCTGATGAATGGATAAAGAAAATGTATTGTGTACAATAGTGTGTATACATATGTGTGTGTGTTCTCAGTTACTTAGTTGTGTCCAATGGACACAACTGCGACCCCATGGACTATGACCCTCTAGGTGCCCCTGTCCATGAAAATTTCCAGGCAAGAATACTAGAGTGGGTTGTCATTTCCTTCTCCAGGCAATTTTCCCGACCCAGGGATCGAGCCCATGTCTCTTTCATCTCCTGCCACAGCAGGCGAATTCTTTACCAGCTGTATCACCTTGGAAGCCCCATATATACATACGGTGAATATTATCAGGCAAAAAATGAAACGAAGTATTGACAGATGCTACGACATGGATGAACCTTAAAAACGTCTGCTACATGAAAGAGGACCGTCACAAAAGACCATGTATTGTATGATTACATTTATAGGAAAGGTCTAGAACAGGCAAATCAATAGAGACAGAAAGTAGATTAGCGGTTGCCTAGGATTGTGGGTGGCTTCCTCGCTGGCTCAGCAGTGAAGAATCTGCCTGCAGTGCAGGAGACTCGGGTTCAATCCCTGGGTCAGGAACATATCCTGGAGAAGGAAATGGCCACCCACTCCAGTATTCATGCCTGGGAAATCCCATGGACAGAGGAGCCTGGCAAGCGACAGTCCGTTGGGGTCGCAAAAGAGTTGGACACGACTTAAGGACAACAGTAGCAATGAAAACTGGGGACAGGGATACAGAATTGACGGCTAAGGGATGTGGAGGTTGGGGAGAGAGGTGGTAATGAGAATGTTCTAAAACCTATGATAGGTGAGCACTTCCCTAGTGGTCTAGGTGTTAAGAATCTGCCTTTTGATGCAGGGAACATGGGCTCAATCCTTGGTCAAGGAACTATGAACTCACAGGCCAGAGGGCAGCTAAGCCTGTGTGCCTCTAGAAAGAAGCCAGCGTGCTGAAATGAAAGATCTTGCATGTCTCAATTAAGACCTGATGCAGCCAAAAATAAATGAAAATCAAATCAAATCAGTGGTGGGGACAGCTGCACAACTCTGTGAATGTACTAAAAGCTATTCATTGTACACTTTAAAAGGGTAAAATTTATGGGATGTGGATTACCTCTCCATAGAACTGTTAAAAAATTGAAAGTGTTTTTCTTAGGAAAATAGGCAACCAGAGGTAGAAATGGGCAGGAGTTGCTGTTTTTCATAACAGTCACGTAATGGTTTGATGCTTAGCTTATGAGCACATATAACTTAGAATAAAGGAAAAATTAAACGAAAAATCATGCACTAACCCTAACAAAGGAAAAACCCTGTAGTGTATTCCTGCTTCTGTTTTACAGAGGGAGAAGCTGAGATGCAGAGAGGGATAAATTTTTTACTCATGATCCAATTGCTAGTGAGTGGAGGGCACGATTGGAATGCATTGTCAGTTTGATTCCACTGTGTAACCGTTGGGCTTCCCTGGTGGCTCAGACAGTAAAGAATATGCCTGCAACGTGGGAGACCAGGGGCTGTAGTAAAGAAGACCAGCTCACTGCTGTTGGAAAGTGTCCTCTTTGGGGGGTTCTGCGTGGACCATGGGTGGATGAGGTTGACCTCACCCCAACTCGCCAACCCATGTGATAGAAGAAGTGGCACCTGTATGGATGAAAGACTCCATGCTTTGCTTCTAGGGTTGACGTGGGAAAGACGGGCCAACAGGGAAGCAGGCCTGGAGCGACCTTCGTTTCAAAGGCTTCCTTTCTGATTCCTCTCACTGCCACCCTCCTGGCCTCAGGGGAGGATGCTGAGACTTTGCTGACACTCTGGCCCCACCCTGAACACATGGCCCTTCCCTTTGCACCCCATAGCAGAACCAAGGAGAGACAGATGATTTTTTAAAAAATTATTTATTTAATTATTTACTTATTTTTGGTTGCACTGGGTCCTTGTTGCTGCACGCGGGCTTTCTCTAGTCGTGAGTCGGGGTTACTCTCTGGTTGCGGTTTGTGGGCTTCTCACTGTAGCGACTTCTCTTGCTGCAGAGCGCAGGCTCTAGGGCACGGGGGCTCAGTAGCTGTGGTGCGTAGGCTTAGTGGTTCCGAAGGATGTGGAACCTTCCTGGACTAGAGGTCGAACCACTGGACCACCAGGGGAGTCCTGGGTGGTCTTTAGTCAAGGCTGTGGAAGGCCTGGACTCTAGAGGGTGGAAAGCAGTAGTGAAGAGGCAGTAGACTCAGCTTTGAGCTTGAGCTTATCCCTTCACTGTTCTGAGCCTCGGTTTTCTCATCTGAACGAGGGGAGTAAGAAGGCTCAGATTACAGGATCATACGGACTTAATAAAGAACTCAGGTAAAGTGTGGCTGTGGGCACCTGATGTCCTTGTGTCTTTAAGCCTGCAGCACTGGACCCAGGGGGATAAGAGATGGAGGTCAAGGCATTTCCACATTTTGGCTCCTAAGCTTCTCCTTATCACACGTTTGGCCTCACTTTTGGAAGAGTGAGTCGTTCCAGTGTATCACCTCCCAGGTTTGGATACCATCTTGCCTGGGTCATGTGATGGCCATCAGGACTGCTGCTTTTCAGGGGACCGCCATGCAGACTGCATTTTCCTGCCCCAAGATGGGAGTCCTCAGGTACAAGGTGGGCTTGCTCACCTGTCCATCCTAACTGGGCAGCATTGCACCTCCCTTGCAGGAGAACCTTAAGAAACAGATCAAGGATGGGAAGTAGAACGTCAAAACTGAAAGAAACCCCAGAGGATGTCCAATCTGGTAGTTCTCAGTTTATTTCTAACCTCAAAACCCTTTCTTCGAAGGGAAGGCTGATGCAGAGGTCTAGTCTGTCTATAGATGAAAGCTGAGCTGTTCTGACCACAGTGAGGGTGGAGCTGGCCTTCTCCCTGCTTCAGTCTTTCTGGAGGAACCCTTACAACTGCAGGAAGCAGAGTTTGAAACTCACTGAGCAGGTCTCAGCTGTTCATTTCATAGATGGGAAAACTAAGGCTCAGAAAGCAAGAGTGGGTTGTGACTTGCTCAGAGTCATGGAGGGCACAATGCTGAGTTTGCTTCCAGAGTCCAGGGCTGGCCCCCTTGCTATAAAAATCTCCCAGCATCCCAAGCTCTGAGCACAGTTTGAGATCTGCCAGTTTCTAAATGTCTTTTTGTCTCTAGCAGTGCTGGCTGCCCTGGACTCTGACAACACAGCTTTGCTATCATGATCATGTTAATCATTAACCGGGGGAGGCATTGGGGTGGAGGAGAAAGGCAGAGGTTTGGGAACTTGCCAGAATAAGTCAGGCTTTATTATAATCATAATAAACTGACACGACTCCCACCTCTTCCAAGGAGCAGTTCCTTCCAGGTGGAAGGGATCTATTTTTCTTGCATTCTCCTTAACCTCTTCTCACCTGCCCACCTTCTTATCCGTCTCCCTTAAGTCAGTCATTCACATTGCAAGATGCAAGGCACTTTTGGTTATTTAATCGTTTCTCAATTTAAAAAGCAACCACTGTATCTCAGTGCCTAAAAAAACTCAGGCTCCGCCTTCCAGGAGCCACGACCAGGAAGAGACTGGTAAGCAGTTGGTTTTATGACACTGTGCTAAGTGCTCCAAACCAAGGTGGCTGGGCAGCTTGTCTATGCATTGCATGCTGCTAAGTCAGGTCAGTCGTGTCTGACTCTGTGCGACCTCATCCCTGGGATTCTCCAGGCAAGAACACTGGATTGGGTTGCCATTTCCTTCTCCAATGCTGGAAAGTGAAAAGTGAAAGTGAAGTTGCTCAGTCGTGTCTGACTTTTAGCGACCCCATGGACTGCAGCCTACCAGGCTCCTCCGTCCATGGGATTTTCCAGGCAAGAGTACTGGAGTGGGGTGCCATTGCATATATGTGTGCTAAGTCATTTTAGTCCTATCCAACTCATTGTGACCCTATGGACTCTAGCCCCCAGGCTCCTCTCCTTGGAATTCTCCAAGTAAGAATACTAGAGTGGGTTACTGTGCCCTCCTCCATGGGATCTTCCCAATCCAGGGATCGAACCCATGTCTCATGTCTCCTGCACTGGAGGGTAGGTTCTTTACCACTATCACCATCTGGGAAACCCTTGACTATGCATTATTGTTATACTACATTTTCCCAGCTCCAAATCAGGGTACCTGGCAAGAAGTCATGTATCTAAAAGAGACAACAGAATATGGAATATTTGAAATTACAATGGTCACCAAAAATCTGGGTAATTTGGTTGACTTGACTATAGCATCCATCTCAATTTTATCTGACATCAAAGTTATTCATACATATGTGGTGAGTAAATGCGCAGGTATCTTTAAATGCTCTGTCTTTTCATCAGACACCACTCAGAATCTTTGCTTTTGCTTTCTTCTTTGACAAAAATAGGAGAAAACGTAACTCTTTTCTAAAGCAAATAGAATTGAGTTTTAGGCTTCACAAGACCCACAGCCGATTCCTTGCACTCGTGACAGTTGTGTGTGTGTGTGTGTGTTTCTGATGGCTGGCGTCATCCCCCTGGGAGTAGGGCTCTGTGTGGGTGTCTGGCGTCCTCACTGCCAAGACAGGAAGTTCCTTGAGAGCAGGAACAGAGTCTTATTTATATTTATTTTTCTATCCCCTCCGGTATCCAGTACAGCCTTTGGAATGAGGGAAGGCTTAACCAGGGCTTGTTGAATTGAATTATTGAGCAGACAAGCTTGCGATGGGAAATAAACAAACAAAAGAACCAACCCCTTATGATTCAATGCCGTTCAACCTGTCACTTGCAGACTAAATCCCCAGCCCCCTCAGATGGATGGGGTTGGGGATGCACAGACCTGGGGAGACAGGGACATCCTGCACTGGGCACCGCTGGTCTCTCTTGCCTTTCCCCACATCCCCAGGAGGGAGAGAAGTACTCTTACGATCATGTCACAGATGAGGAAATGGGCTCTGGGAGGTCCAGGCTCCCCAGTGGGGGAACTGGGTTGGAGCCTTCGGCCTGCCTGTCCCCAGTGTGTGCTTAGCCCCCAGACAGTACTGTCTGGGTCAGTGTCATAATGACTCTTCTCTTCCCTGGCCCGTCACAGTTCCTGGAAACAGGCTGCAACCCCCTGACCTGCTGATCAGGTGAACACAGTGGCTATGGAAACAACAATCGCTATGACCTCGGCAGTGGTTTTTACCTCTTTATTGGTCCCAAGTTTCTGAAAGATGGCAACGTAAAGATATGACCCAGAGCCTTTCAGCCATCAAGACCCCTTTCAATGGAAGGATGCTCGGGATTAGAGGAGAGTTTTTTGTTTCTTTGGCCTTCTCTCTGTGTACAGCATCTGGCACAGGGCATGTCCTCAGTTCTTATTGAAGATGAAGGAAGGAAGCCTGGACAGAGTGACTGATTGCCCTGGCTCGGGCATTTCTCATGTCTTGGGTCTTTGAACAACAGAAGCCCAGCCTGTGAAGGCCTGATCTCAAAGCGACCCTAATGGCCAAAAAGAAAGAGAGAGAGTAGGCAGGAAGGGAGAAAGAAGAGGGAAAATACCAGCTACCTCTCATTCCTCTGTTCTCTTCTCCATGTACATTTTCTGCAAATAAATGGTTACCCTGTGGACTACCCTTTGATATTTAAAGCATGGTCCATGGACCAGCAGCATCAGCATTGCCTGGGAGCCTGTTAGAAAAGCAGAATCTCAGGCCCTAGCCCATATCTACTGAAAATGAGAATTTGCATTTAGCAAGACCTTCAGGAGACTGGTGTGCATATTAACTGTTGAGAAGCACTGGGCCAGAGGATGGAGCTGTAGGAGGCTTGTCTATTCCTTTAAGAAGATAGTCAGATTCCTTCCGTACCATGGGAAAGGCCTTGGAGGGGTTTTAATGCAAGACTTTCTGGAATGGAGAGAGGACGCCTTGGGAGACTTATGGTGATGATTGTCATCATGTCGTCATCTTCACCAGTTTACTGAGCCTCGACTACATGCAGAACACTGCACTTGACATTCGTGATCTCGTTATGTCTCTACATTGATCCTACCAAGGATCTGTCTTCCTTATTTCCATCTAAGAGATGAGAAAACTCAGGCCGGAGGGACAACACAACTGACCCAGATGACAATGGAAGATCTGAGTTCTGACTCTACTTCGACTTTGGCCAAACTACTTTGGTCTCCTGGCTAGGCTGCTCTGCCTTCAAACCAGAGAGAACAAAGCCCAGAGCCTCCTAGGAAGCAGGCAAGAGAAGAATAGTAAATATACAAGACTGCAAGGTCCTTCGAAGCCGAGATGTCCTATTTCTAGCTCAACAGGATCATTTAACTGATAAACATGGACGCCGTGTCAAGTTGGCAATAAATTGCCTTGCTATCAAGCGAGGCCTTTGTGTTGTGTTCAAAAGAAACTAATTAAAGGAATTTTTCTTTAAAGTATATTTGACCCAGACATTTCCACATCGGTCTAGGAAGCCAATTCAGTTTGAAAACTTGGTGTGAAGCTTGAATTATTAACGCACACATGAAAAATGATACTGCATATTTGCTTTAGAACATTTTGGGGATGGGAGAGGATTAAATGTATCTCTGGAGGGTTTGGCCAGGGCTGGGGGTGGGGGAGGGGAAAAGCAGAGAAGGATGTGAGTGTGGGCAAATGCTTGTAAAACATACATCATAAAACTTGGCGCTTTATCGGAACTCCCGCATTCAGATGACTGAGACAAATTTTAAAGAGAATTTTTCACAGCTAATACATAAAACATGATCCTCGCAGTCTCCCTCTTTAAACAGCTTTGTTAAATAGTCAGTTGAATGACATCTCCCTTGCAGCTGTGAATCCATTAGGGAATTGTATTTATTTAGGGAATTTCACCTGATCGCCTTGAACTGTTTAGAAAACATTAGTCCGTTCACCCTTCTTGGCACCTAGTGGGAGCTGTGTAAATGCTTCTGGCTTATTTCTCCTCCCTTGGTGCTGGAGCGGCTGTGTGAAAAGTGGACTTGGCAGAACCAGAGTCCCAGTGAGGACCTTCCAGGATAGTTGGCACTGGGCTGACTCCTGCCGGCCAGGTTGCTGGGATCCAAGAGGAGGGGTGTGCCATCCAGGCTGCTGCGGCTCCTGCCATCACACACATTGCCCTGCTCATGTGTACACCGAGCTGATGTGGAAAGTCCAACCAGGAGAGAAGCTGGAATCTAAATAATGATGATAATGATACGAGTTGCTAAGATGTGTTGCTTAAGGTGTGACAGGCACCCTGTAAAGCATGTGGCACAGGCAGCCTTCGAGGGCTTCCAGTTATAGTATCCACACTGAGGTCAAGAGAGGTCAACTGACTGGCTCAAACCCACATTTGTCTTGTTCAATCCACACATGCATCCATCACTATGATAGACCAAAGGACACTCCAAGAGGGAGTTTGCTAGAAGGAGAAGATAGAGTGTGATGTGTTTAATAGGCACAGATATTAATACATATATGTAGTCAACATGTGCATTCATGAATGCCTCCAGCCTTGCTCTCTCTCATTCAATCTTCAACACTGAAGCAGAAATAGTGTTCTTTCTTTCCGTAAAAGAACCTGTGTCTGGTTATGTGCAGCAGCTAGCATGGTGACTGGCGCGTAATGGATAATCAATGGTGTTGCTCCTCTTCTCCACTTAGAGTCCTCACACACGTGCCGACACTCCCTGATTTCAAGAATCAATATTATTTCTTGAAATCACGCTTGGAGGAGAATCCTGAAAACGTGGATTAGGCAGGACTACTGAAGTCATCAGTTTAAACATGGTTAGCCATACCAGCACAAACCTCTGGAAGCTGAGGTAAGGTAAAAAGGAAGGAAGTAGAGGAGCCTGTTGGGTAGTGCGGAACGAACAGAGAGGTGGGTGGGCCATAGAGTGGCAAAAATGAGGGCTGATCTGATATTCTGCTGTGGGGATGATGGTGGAGCTGATGCTGAGAAAAACCACTCATAGCCACGGGGCTCCCGTGTCCTGTTGTGCAGGCTGTGCACTGCAGAACTCCTGGGGGTGCTATTTTCACCTACCTTTCTGGGACTGGCAGCCCTGAGAGGTGTGATACACAGTGAGTATGGCCATAGGCAAGGGCCTCACAAGCATCCTTTCCTGAGCTCTAAAAAGAGTAGACGCACGTGTTGTGGCAAAGTGGGGAACATACAGGTCAAATTGGGACTGGTTTGGGGTAAAGGGATCAGAGAGGGATTCTGAAGCTGGGTTTTGCTGGTTAAGTAGAATTTCAACAAGTGGAAAATAGGGAGGGTGAAATTCAAATGACTCATTTTTATCCATCCTTTGAGACTGAGCTCATTGCTCCCTGCTCAGGCATGCCTTCCAACACCTTCCTAGGCCATTGGGCTGACTGTGTCCTAACCACACCTTTTTGAAATGGTTCAGTCACAAGTCTGCTGACTCCCACAGTGTGCCCATCAAAAACAGAAACTACATCTTTCACGCTTGTATGCAACGTCTAGGATGGGCGCTGGCACACAGTAGATCCTAGCACATAGTAGGTGCTGAGTGAACCAAGGAACAAATGTATGTGTGAGTGAAGCTCCATGGTGATGGAGGCAGGTGGCAGGTTTGCATCTCAGAGGTACCAGCATCCCTAGAAGGGGTAGGGGACCAGGGTGAGAATGGGCAGATCTCTGGGGACCGCTGAGCCACGGGGGTGGTGGGGGACGTCAAGAGACAACTGAATGATGTCAGCTACCTGATACTGATCTGGGCCCTCTGCTCATGAAGGCTGGGGCTGCTGGCACACAGCCTGGGGCTCAGAGCCAGGTGACAAGCTCCTGCCCTGGGCCCTGGGCCTCATTTGAAGGCTGATGAGTTTTTAAACAGCATTTGTTCCCCCAAGGGTCAGGATTCAGGATATGCCTCTCTCCAGCAGGGCAGAGAAGCAGAGAGACAAACAGCTTTTATCAGATTGAAAAATTAATATGTGAAGCAAAGCCAGTACTGCCAGGCGCTCCTGGGCAGAGCGAAGCCAGAGACCCAGCGATGCTTGATGGTTAACTGGCAGGCCAGGCAGACAGTCCTCCAGGGCCAGAGGCCAGCCCCTTGCTGGGAGAGACCTTCCCAAGGTGCAAGAAGGGTTTGTTCCTCGAGACCAGAGAGGTGCTGACTGCTGCTCTCTTCCTCTGGTTCTGGAGATCAGTTCCTCAGGGCAATACTCCTCCTGTGGTCTCCGCCTGCCCTGGACCTAAACCTCATCCACTCTAGATCTGGGTAGGATCCTCCGTAAGTGCTGTAGACCACGCTGTCTACAGGCAGTGCCGGCCAAGGGAAAGCAGGTGCGGGGAGGTAGACACAATTTGGTTCAAACTCTGACTTGCCAGTTCCTAGCTGGGTGACCAGAGGCAACTTACGTAACCCCACTGAGTGCCTGCCACAAGGGATAATGAGTCCTTTTCATAGAGTTGTATGGGTTCAGTGAGCTACCTCTCACCAGTCAAAGGCCTGGCATCCAGTGGGTTCCTCATAGATTACTCCTGTTATAAACGGGTGAGAGCCTCTTATGTACTCTTAGCATCCCTCCATTTGATATCTACGATGCCCTCTGCACCCCCATAATGGCTGCATACTCCAAGAGCCCTGATCTGCCTGTGAGGATGGAACCCCCGCCTCCTCATGTCTCGACCATCCAGTTTTGCTCTTCTGACCCCAGTGATCTACGCTGGACCCCGGAATAATTAGCAGCTGGAAGCAGTAACACGAGCTCTGGAGTCAGATGGTCTTTCTGATTTCTCAATGCCTTGGTTTCCTCCTCTGTACCCTGGTGGGGTTGCACATGGCCTCTGATCTCTGCGCTCATCTGTAGGAGGCACAGAGCCATGCTGGCGGGGAATAGATGGGTGCCAGCATGTCCCAAACACCCCCATTGACTGGGGGGGCCTTCTTTTCTCCGAGCTTCAGAGGGGACGAGGGGCTGAGCAGGGTCATGAAGTAAGCAAGAGTGGGGTGAGGCTGGGTCTGTCTGATACCCAACTGTGGCTCTCGCCTGCCCCCACACCCCTGCGTCTGAAGTCTTCAGAGGGCGGGAACCAGTTAGAGATGCCCAACTTGTCAGTTATCACCTTGTCTCAGCTTCTTCCCTTTGCTTTTCACATCCCTATAGGCCTCTCCCTGAGGAAGGCCTGATTTCGAGCTCAAAGGCCCTACAGAGGCATTAGGAGCAGCTCTGCTCCGCTACCCCCACCCCCTCCCCGCCCAAATTAGCAGCCTTTCCTCCCCTCCTATCTCTGAAAGCCCTCCGGACGCTCTCTAGCCTCCTTTGCCAGCGTTATCACTCTCACCCGTTATCTCTCTCCCTGGAAGGCTGGATGCCTCACCAACCCGCTTCCCTTGCAGTTCAGCTGACTCCATATGTATATGAGCGTCAATCCAGTGCTCCTCTCCGAGGGCCTGGGGCACATGGTGGGCTTTATTTCAGTCCTCCTCGCTGGGTCCCACAGGGGAGAGAGCAAGGATGGGAGGAGCATCTTCCCATTTCACAATCAGGGAAACTGAGGCAAGAGGCACCTGAGTTCTCCTCCTCTGACAGAAACTCAGCGCTCTCCTGGGGACTCCCATGTCCCCTGCCTCCCTGGGCCTGCATCTGCCTTACTGGCCCTCTTCCCTTCTCCCGAAGCTTAAATCCCCAGGAATCCTTAACTCCTCCAACCAGGCTTCTGCTCTGCCTTCAGGCAAACTCTGAAAAAGCTCCCCTGCCCCACGCACCTGCAGACCTTTCTTCGGGTGCCTCTCCTTCCGCCCCACCTAACTTAGTGGCCCTGGATTCAGGGTATCCCCACACATTGCCTAAGGGGCTGCTTAGTACTTTAGTACTTAACTGGGGTATGATTCTGGGGTCTTTGGACAGGTCAGTGTGTCAAGGCGTATGCACAGGGACATTTCAGAGGGAGGGTCCACAGCTCCATCAACATCTCAAAGGGATGGGAGCCACTGCACCAGCCTGGGAGCCACGGAGGTCACCCGGCCCACTAGAAACCCGGCTACCATGGGCCTTTGCAGTCGGAGGGTAGCTCTGCATTGTCTGAGGCGCTATGGCCTCTGGGAAGGCTGCTCTGTCTGGTTATTCTCTTAGACTCTAGCTCCAGCCCCCATGCATCTCTTCATTCTCTGCTCCCAACAGCTGCCCTCTGCACTTTCTCAGGGACTATATGCTGGCATACAGGTTGGCTTCTCCCCTGTGAATTCAACCTTTCCTCATCTAGATGTCCTGGTGCTGAGTCATTTCCCAGTCCCAGTCTTGCCTCTGAAATTGCTGCTACTCCGTGTGTGGTCCCTGCACCAGCTTGTTGGGCAGGACTGCCTTAGACTTTACTTAGGCAGTTCCTTTTGTCTCCCTAACTGTCCCCTTTCCCTCTCCATCATCAGGACCCAGCTACAGTACCACTTCCTCCAGGAAGCCTCCCTGGGTGGCAGCTGTCCTGGCTTTCCTCCTACCGGCTTCTTCCTTTCTTGGCAGCCCTCTCCAGACTTAGCGTGTCTTAGAAGCCGATGGGTGTTCTCTGCACTCAGCTGAGCACATAGGAGGGGCTCAGGAAATGCCTGGTGGGTACTCGGTCAGCCCCAGGGAGGATGAACTCATTCACATACTCAGTGGTACATTTCTTTAATGAATACTAACCAGGCGTTATGCCTGGATAAACCACTGAAAGAGACAAAGCTGTCACCTCCCACAGCCCCCGGTTGAGAGAGGGAATGTGGGCAGGTACTGACCAAGCAGTGAGTGATATCGCCCGGCCGGGGGTGGAGGGTATCCCAGGGTTTTCCAGCATCAAGGACTTCCGCAGGAAGTGGGGTCCAGGTGGGACTTGGAGGTGGAGTTAGCCTGTGTACTTGAGGAGGAACACGGGCACTGGACCAGAGGGAGAGCCCATGTGAGATGGGGAGGGGGTTGGGGAGCGGAGTGCAGGGTACCCTGTTCCAGAACTCAAGGTGTTTCAGATGCAAGGGAGTAGAAGGGGGGACCTGAGCCCGGAAGTAGGTGGGGCCAGTCCTTGAGATCTCAGCAAGTGCCATCAAGAACTTGGGCCCCATAACAAGGGCAGACAGTGGGGAGCTGTTCCAGTTACTCTTGCCTGTGTAACGAATTATGCCAAAGTGTAGTGGAGTAAAACACCCATTTATTATGTCATGGATTCTGCGGATCAGGAGTTAGGTCACGACCCAGCGGGGATGACTTTTCTCTGCTCTAAGACATCTGGGGCCTCAGCTGGAAACTCCAAGGCTGGAGACTGGAATCTGCCTGTTGGGTGAAGCTGGTTGTCACCAGAGAAACCTCAGTTCTTCTCCACATGGGCATCTCCACATGGGCCTCTCCGCATGGGCTGGTGCTTCAAAGTGCCTGGCAGAGTGGACTCCAGTCCAGGCCTCGGGTCTAACTGTGTCTGGGGTTTCCCTACTGTGTGTTCTTACCCTCCCCGCCCCCACACCCGTAAATGCTGGCAGACCACCACCTCTCCTGGGAAGCCCTCCCTGATTTCTCTGGGTAGGGGTGCCCAGAGGCTTCTTTGACTGAAATAATTTGTCCCTAAATAACATCTTATTCTTGTCTGATTCCCCACTGCCTGGTACAGAGAAGGTGCTCCACAAATGTTTGTTTAATTGTAAACAGATCATGAAAAGGTTGGTCTAGCCACTCCCTGGCAGGGTGGGAGTGGCGTGGTTCTTGGCTCATCTTTGCTGAGTCTGCCTTTTCAAAGCTGCATTCTCCCTGTCTCCTCGCTAAACTCATTTGGATCAAGTCTTCATACCTATTATGGGGCCTCCTTCCACACCAAGCTCTTCCACTCCTGTCCCCCTCAGCAGATCTGTACCAGAGGTAATCAAATCATGGCCCTCCACAACTCAGACTCTCCCCATGGCTCCTATTACAGGTAAAAGCCACACTCCTAACCCTGCCGTCTACAGCCTGCAAAGCCCTGTGTGGTCCGTCCTCTGCTTCCTTCTCTGCATTTCACACCACACCACCCACACATCCCAGACACAGCAGACTGGCTTCCTTTTTGCCTGACGTGCTAAACTCCTTCCTGTCTCAGGACCTTGCATTGCTGTTCCCTGTGCCTGCCATGCTTTTCCTTTATGTCCTGCCTGGGCTTCTCTTATCACTAAGACCTCAGCCCCAAGACTGCCACTGAGACCCCAAGACTTCCCTGAAACCTTTCCGTGGAGTGGTGTTCTCATCCCAGTCCCACCCTTTCCATGTGCTTCAAAGCCATTGTGATCTGAAATAATCTAGCTTTTCCACATGTTTACCTCAATGTTTCTGGTAAGCAACGTTTACCAGGAACATTCACCAGAAGGCAAGCTTGCTCAGCACAGTCTTGTCTTAATGATGGCTAGGCAGAGCATTCAGAGCAAGGCCTTACATGTAAATACCTGTTGAAAAAAATGAATGGAGAGGGGCTTCTCTTGTGGTCCAGTGGTTAAGAATCTGCTTTTCAGTGCAGGAGACGTGGGTTCCATCCCTGGTACTGGAGGATCCCACGTGCCTCAGAGCAACTAAGCCTCAGCACCACAACTACTGAGCCCATGCTCCCAGAGCCCGTGCTCCATAACAAGAGAAGCTGTGACAGTGAGAAGACTGCATGCCATGACTAGAGAAGACCTGCATATGGGAACAAAGACCCAACACAGCCAGAATAAATAAATAAAATGTAAACAATGGAGACCCATTGTACAGATAGGAAAATCTAGGCAGAAGGAGTCTGTAACTCTGGGCGTCCAGCCCTGCTCTCTTCTCCCTTGGGATTCTCCTTCTTCCCACCCCCGCCTTCCCCGACCCCTGCCTCCCTCCTCTTCAGGGCTGGGAAGGGTTGACGAGCTGGAGAAGGCAGGCAGGCAGCCACAGAACCATTCCAAGAAGCGAGAGAAATCTTGGTGCAGGGGGAGAATTAAATCCCAGCTTCAGGGGCAGGTGAGGAAGAGGCAGTTGTCTGAGTCAGCGGGAGAGGGAGAGCGACCCCTGTCCTGGGGTTCCTGATGGGTCAGATGTAGTACCGCAGGTTACGCTCCATCCCAGTCCCCGGGCCCACCACCTGCAGAGCAGCCTGGTCCCGGGAGGAGGGATGCTCGCCAGGGAGGGGTAGGCCTGCTTGTTTGCTGGCTCCCGCCCCGGGATTTATGGTGCTGCCCTTGAGCAGGCGTCTCTGATGGAGATATATGGGCCTGCTTATCTGCTGGGAGTGAGCCCCACGCATGAAACTGAGCGGCTACCATTGCAGCTACCATGTGCAGTGGAGATCTATGAATCTTTCTCCTGGCTGGAATTCCTCCACTCTGCAGCCGATGGGCCAACAGCCACTTAGAAGCCCTGACCAGCTTGGTCCCTGTGCAGGTGTAACGCTTGGGGGCTGAGAAGGATGGCGCTACCCAGTCCCCTCATGCCCGCTGCTCTCCGCGGTGGCCCTGAGTGGCTGGACACCACCAACAGTAAATTCTATGATGGCCCAGATGTAGAAGTCCAGGAAGGAGGGGCGTGGGGGGAGGGCGGGACAGGAGGCTCGTGTGTATTGAGGGCGCTTCCTAAGTGCCAGGCATTTGCCACGTATACCATCTGCCACCTCTGCCCTTGGCTGTCTGGGGCATCAGAGCCATCAGCTCTTTCTCAGATGCAACGGCTGAGACTCAGGGACTCCCGTGGTGGGCCAGTGGTTGGGAATCCACCTACCAATGCAGAGGACACTGATTTGATCCCTGGCCCAGGGAGATTCCACATGCCTGAGGGGCAACAAAGCCCATGAGCCACAACTACTGAGCCCACAACGAAGGGTAGCACCCGCTCACCGCAACTAGAGAAAGCCCCTGCACAGCAGTGAAGACCCAGAGTAGCCAAAAGTAAATAACAATGAAAAAAAAAAAAAAAGAAACCAAGACTGGGAGGGGCAGGGGGTGCTACACTTATGAAGCACCATGTGTGTTACCCTTGCTATTTAACAATTTTTTTTATCCACCTTAACAGGTGGACCTTTTACCCTCTTTTAGACATTAGGCGGACAAGGCGTTGGCACCCCACTCCAGTACGCTTGCCTGGAAAATCCCATGGATGGAGGAGCCTGGTAGGCTGCAGTCCATGGGGTCACGAAGAGTCAGACACGACTGAGTGACTTCACTTTCACTTTTCACTTTCCTGCATTGGAGAAGGAAATGGCAACCCACTCCAGTGTTCTTGCCTGGAGAATCCCAGGGACAGGGGAGCCAAGTGGGCTGCTGTCTGTGGGGTCACACAGAGTCGGAAAAGACTGAAGCGACTTAGCAGCAGCAGCAGCAGACATTAGGAGACATTAAACCTCAACAAGGGGACAGTAAAGATGGGGACGGCTACTGGTTGCACCCTTGCTCTGCCCACACCTTAAATTCTTTGCGTGTGCTTTGTCGTCATCACAGCCAGTCAAGGAATTAGCTAGGTTCTACTGTCCCAATGGGATTAATGAAAAACGGGGGTCAGGGAGGTTGGTAATCGTGGGGGCAGGATAGAGCCAAGGTCCTTCCTCTTTCTGCATCACTTGGCCAGGCTGAGATGGTTCTTTGGGACCACACCAGAATCACTTTCTGGTTCAACATCGGAGATCAGCTGGCGGGGCATGGTCTTCATTTTAAAGGGACCCCTGAATCCCTAGTCCTTACCTGTTGTTCCCACCTACTGGCAGCTCCTTCCTGCGGGTTCCCGGTCTCCCCAGCCTTCCCCAGTCAGCCTGAGTGGCGGGCAGAGTCTGGGAAATCTCTCTGGGATCTCTCTCCACAGCTGGAGACTGTCAGACTGTCTCTCTCCTCCTCCCAGGCAGTGCCAGCCCTGGGAGACTTACGGTAAAGGCACTTTGATCACAAAAACTCTGGGGAGCAGAAGTGAGTGGGAAAGAGAGTGCGAGCGCGTGTGTGAGATTTACATCCAAAGCCAGATCAGAGAGTCCTGTCCCGCCGCAGTTACGTGGGGACTGGTTTCTGTCACGGGGACTGGTTTTTGTCACAGGGCCGTGGCCAAGCAGCTAAGGACCAGAGCGGCGAGGTGCCAGCCTGTACTTGGAAGAGGTAATGAGGCTGCTGGGCGGGTGTCCCCCTGGCCTGGCTGTCATTTCTCTGACAGAGTCATCACCTTTGGGGTGGAGAACCAAACCTCCCCTTTACTCCCCAACTCATTAGAGTCAAAGAACATCAGAGCCAGACAGCCCTTAAAGATCTCTCCCTACCTTGTTAGGGATCTGAAAACTGCGACTTGGGAGGAGAGTGACTGCCCAAGTCATAGGTTTGCTAGGGGCAGGGCTGAAGCTAGGATCTGGAACTCTGGGCCATGTTCCTTCTACGACAGCAGAGGAAGTGGGAGGAAGCAGTTAAGAGCCCAGACTTTGGATCAGGCAGGCCTCGGTTCATGGGTGAGCCCAGCTCCAGCCTCGCTGCTGTGTGATCTGAGGCAGGTGTCTCAAAATCTGTGCTTTTTCACCGAATACACCTGGGTGAGGACTGCTGTGAGGCTCAAATGAGACACGTGCCTAAAGAAAGCCCGGCCCTGCTTACTGTAATCATTGCTGTCCTTGTTGTTGGGCTTCATGATCAAGCAGAGCAGACAGAGGAGGAGGAATGGAGCAGGTGGAGAGCAGGGCATGGGGGCAGTGTGGGAGGGCACACAGCTTCCTCCCCGAGTGATGGGCCTGAGTTAGTGACCTGGGCTTCTTGGTGATCAGACCCTTGACATAGATGATCTCGTTTAATTCCCCCACTACCCTATGAGCTGAGTGGAACTATCCCCATTTTACAGATGAAATGAGAACACTAAGGTTCAGAAAGTGAAAGTGTTAGTTGCTCAATCACGTTCAACTCTTTGCAGCCCCACAGACTGTAGCCCGCCAGGCTCCTCTGTCCATGAGATTCTCCAGGCAAGAATACTGGAGTTGGGTAGCCATTTCCTTCTCCAGGGGGTCGTCCCAACCCAAGGATTGAACCCAGGTCTCCTGCATTGCAGGCAGATTCTTTACCATCTGAGCCACCAGGGAAGCCCAAGCAATTCAAGCAACTTGACCCCATTATCCAGTTGGTGAGATAGGGCAGGACTAGAATCCTGGTCTCTGTTTTGTTTTTTGTTTTATTTTTCCAGTTGGCCAGAGGCCCCTGAGACCAGCCTCACTCTCAAGGGTTGCCTGTGTTTTCAGGGCTTGAGATGCACAGCCTGCTCTGTTTAGATCCTCCTAAGAGGCTGGACCCACTCTAGCCTGGCCTGAATTAGGCCCCCATCTTTCAGGCTCCCTCCTGGGCTCAGCCGAGTCCAGCCTCCAGAGGGAGGCAGTGCCCTGGTTCTCTGGCTGCCATGTGGCCCACCTGGTCCTGCCTTTTTCCCTGGAGACAGGTGGGGTTGACTTGCCCCGTGTTGGTGCTCAGGGAGGGACACAATCTCCTTTGTTCCCCGGCTCCAGCCCACGCTGTTGACTTAGGCTGGTTCTGTGGCTCTGATGGGAGAATAACACAAAATACACCAGAATGTTGTTTCATAGTAAATTACTCTGATTTTTATGGTGCTGTGTATCCTGTCTCTATCTAGTTTACCATGGGAGTTTTTTTCCTTGAGTTTTAGTTCCCCTGCTCCCTGTCTCCACCTTCAGCACTTGATTACAACACAAAGAAGGACATGGAAACCATTGAGTGCCCTCAAGTTGTCACTTCGAGGAACCTAGGGCCCCAAGAGGTGTGATGCCAGCACCCAGGTCCCATGGCAGGGCTAGACTCCAGGATCCCTCTTACATGAACCACAGGGCTGCCTATGGGATGCACAGATGGGCAAGTTTGGGGACAGTGTTCTCAGAGCTGCCCCCAACTCCTCTTCCTTAACACCAAAGCAAAGTGGGGGTGCTCCCCCACCCTGCCTTTCAGTCTGCCCTTTCAGGACCCATCAACTTGTCTCCTTTATCCCTGAAGCTAATATTTATTGGGGAGGCGGTCCCTTGAAGGCCATTGCTGAGGTTATTGTAACTTGATTTGTATAAAAAGGCTGAGCATGTGGAACTGCTCTCTTAATAAAGTACCAGCATGTTTGAAATTGGGTACAGATTGAGAAAGGGGTGTGTCAAGGCTGTATATTGTCACCCTGCTCATTTAACTTATATGCAGAGTGTGTGTGTGTGTGTGTGTGTGTGTGTGTGTTAGTCACTCAGTTGTGTCCAACTCTCTGTGACCCCATGGACTGCAGCCTGCCAGGCTCCTTTGTCCATGGAATTCTCCAGGCAAGAATACTGGAGTGGGTTGCCATTTCCTTCTCCAATGTGAATTGTAGTAGTAGTAGTTTAATTTCTAAGTCATGTCCAACTCTTGCGACCCCACAGACTGCAGCCTGCCACGTTCCTCTGTCCAGGGGATTCTCCCGGCAAGGATACTGGAGTGGGTTGACATTTCCTTCTTCATATATGCGGAGTACATCGTGCAAAATGCTGAGCTGGGTGAAGTGCAAACTGGAATCAAGATTGCCAGGAGAAATATCAATAACCTCAGATATGCAGAGGACACCACTCTTATGGCAGAAAGCAAAGAGGAACTAAAGAGCCTCTTGATGAAAGTGAAAGTGGAGAGTGAAAAATTTGGCTTAAAACTCAACATTCAAAAAACTAAGATCATGGCATCCAGTCCCATCACTTCATGGCAAATAGATGGAGAAACAATGGAAACAGTGACATTTTATTTTCTTGGGCTCCAAAATCATTGCAGATGGTGACTGCAGCCATGAAATTAAAAGATGCTTGCTCCTTGGAAGAAAAGGTATGACCAACCTAGATAGCATATTAAAAAGCAGAGACATTACTTTGCTGACAAAGGTCCATCTAGTCAAAGCTATGGTTTTTCCAGTAGTCACGTATGGATGTGAGAGTTGAACCATAAAGAAAGCTGAGTGCAAAAGAATTGATGCTTTTGACTTGTGGTGTTGGAAAAGACTCTTGAGAGTCCCTTGAACTGCAAGGAAATCCAACCAGTCAATCCTAAAGGAGATCAGTCCTGAATATTCATCAGAAGGACGGATGATGAAGCTGAAGCTCCAATACTTTGGCCACCTAATGCAAAGAACTGAATCATTGGAAAAGACCCTTATGCTGGGAAAGACTGAAGGCAGGAGGAGAAGGGGACGACAGAGGATGAGATGGTTGGATGGCATCACCAACTCAATGGACATGATTTTGAGTTAGCTCCAGGAGTTGGCAATGGCACCCCACTCCAGTACTCCTGCCTGGGAAATCCCATGGACCGAGGACTCTGGTAGGCTATAGTCCATGGGGCCCCTAAGAGTCGGACACGACTGAGTGACTTCACTTTCACTTTTCACTTTCATGCATTGGAGAAGGAAATGGCAACCCACTCCAGTGTTCTTGCCTGGAGAATCCCAGGGACAGAGGAGCCTTGTGGGCTTCCGTTTATGGGGTCGCACAGAGTCGGACACGACTGATGTGACTTAGCAGCAGCAGCAGCAGCAACCAGGAGTTGATGATGGACAGAGAAGCCATCATCCTGGTGTGCTGCAGTCCATGGGGTTGAAAAGAGTCGGACACGACTGACTGACTTAACTGAACTGGTGTTTAAAAACTGCCAGGATTGGTGGAACTGAAGTGATACCTTGAAACCCCCAGAAATTTCCTGGGCCCTCCATCCATCTGACTGTGCTCCTCCATACCCCATCGCCAGGGAGCCAGTGCTATTTGCTAGGCTGTAGGTGCATTGTTCAAATCCAAGTCACTCTAAGTATGCCAGTGGCGCCAGCATCATGAAGAACTTGCTAGAAATGCAAATGGGTAACCTGATCCCCTGCTGAGTGCACATACTTCAGAGTTTGAGCAGGGCTAGTTTATTTTGGTTTAGTTTTTATTATTTATTTTTGGCTGCTCCAGGTCTTTTAGTTGCTGATCTTCCTTGTGGCATGAGGGATCTTAGTTCCCCGACCAGGGATCGAACCTGTGTCCTCTGCATTGGAAGGTGGATTCTTAACCACTGGACTGCCAGGGAAGTCCTGAGAAGAGCTATTTTAAACCATACTTTAAACCTTCACTCATCCCCACTTCACAGATGCAGACCCTGAAGCCTGTGAAGGGCCCATGGCTAATCTGGGTGATGCTGTTATTAACATATAGGGCTGGGATTCAGACTCTGATCCTTCTAATACCAAAGGATGTTGGAGGATGGGTAGGGTTTCAACAGGAGAAGATGGAGAGAAGGGGCATTGAGAAGAAGTGACTGGAAGGTGGAGATGTAAGATGGTGAGGGTGAGATTAGGAAGAATGTTAGAGTTATTTGGAAAGAGGCTTTGGCTCTTTTCAGCAGGCGATGGAGAACTACTAAACACCTAGGAGTGGAGCATGGTCACTCCATCTGTCCGTCTTCCCAATAGGCCCTGCGTTGAAAGATGCTCCCAGGTCTGTCTAAAGGCATGGGGGTCTTTGTGGCTGAGATGTGTTCTTGACCCTTCCTTGAGGACTCTGGCTACACATCTGACCTCATAACTGGCTGCTGGTCTGAATTATCCAGCCCAGTGTGGAGCTGAGGGTCAGATGGGCAGGCCGCTGGGGGCTTGCACCACAGGGAGTCGGGGGTGGGAGCAGTGGGAGGAGCCCTGGATGGAGAGGATTCATGTGCCCCCTGTCGTCTCCTGTCCAGCAGAAACACCTGCACTTCCTGTGCCAGCTTGAGCCACCTCCTGCTCCTGTGTGTCACTGCTCTGCCCACAACCTGGCTCAGAATGGACAAGGACCAGGGATTCTGCCGCCCTGTGTCCCGGAGCTCTCTATCTAGCGCAGCCCATTATAGCATTTTTAACAGTGAGCTCAGGGCAGGGAGCAGGGCTGTCAGTGCAGTGGAAGCAGTAGCGGGTTCCCAAGTCTAAGATGCCTGTCCCGTGGGTCAGCTGAGACACATGACCACTCCCCACGCCTCCCCCTTTCCTAGCCGTCTCATCCCTGCTCCCCTTGCTATGCTAGTCAGTGCTGATGGCACTTCCTACATCACCAAACAGATGTAGGGAGAACCAGAAACTCATGTGCTCCTAGGACAACCTGATGAGATAGGTAAGATTTATCATCCCCATTTTACAGATAGGAAGATGGTGGCCAATAAAAGTCAAGTGACTTGCCCAGTATCACAGGCTCAGAACCAACGCCACAACCCAAGACTGTTGACTTTGAGTCCATAGTGAAGTGAAGTGAAGTGAAGTTGCTCAGTCATGTCCGACTCTTTGCGACCCCATGGACTGCAGTCCACCAGGCTCCTCTGTCCATGGGATGCTCTAGGCAAGAGTACTGGAGTGGGTTGCCATTGCCTTCTGCAGGGGATCTTCCCGACCCAGGGATGGAACCCAGGTCTCCCGCATTGCAGGCAGATGCCTTACGGTCTGAGCCACCAGGGAAGCCCCTTGAGTCCACAGACCCTCCCTCTTTAAAACCCTGAACACTATTTCTAATCTGCTTTGGGGAACTTTCTAGAATATGAATGCCCAAGGTGTCACCAGTCACATACCCTGGCCTCAGCATCTCATATTCTGGAAAGTTCCCTAAAAGAGACCAGAAATAGCTTTCAGGGTTTTAAAGTGGAAGGAAAGTGAAAGTTGCTCAATTGTGTCCAACTCTTTGCAACTCCATGGACTATACAGTCCATGGAATTCTCGAGGCCAGAAAACTGGAGTGGGTAAGCCTTTCCCTTCTCCAGGGGATCTTCCCAACCCAAGGATCAAACCCAGGTCTCCAGCACCGCAGGTGGATTCTTTACCAGCTGAGCCACAAGAAACTATGAACTAAAAGTCAAGAGCCTTGGGTTGTGGCCTTGGCTCTGAGCCTATGATACTGGGCAAGACACTTGACTTTTATTGGCCACCATCTTCTCATCTGTAAAATGGGGATGATACTGAATAAACGCTACCTATCTTCATACCTGTCCTTGTCACCCACCTGCCAACATCCTTGTGGGTGCCCCTCCTCTGCCCCCGCCTTCTGGGGAGACTGTTTTCTGCTCTCTTGCTTCTCGGTTTCTAGAAGCCCCTTATCCTCTTGGCAAGCCTCCCCTTTCTGACTCAGAGCCGTAAATCCTAGATACCTAGGAAGTCAAGGTAATGGTGGGTATTGTGGGATGAGGCTAGCCTACGCTGCCCTCTGGGCCCATCTACGTGCCGTGGCCAGTCCCAGTTCCATGGGGACAGCCTGGAATACAAACAGCTTGGCCTGCAGCCTCTGCTCCCAACACACTGGCTGACCCTGCGTGGTGCCGAAGGGCACGTGTTCTGGAGCAAGCCGGTCCGGACCGGAATTCTCATTTTGCTCCCCTTAGCTACGTGACCCGGGACAAGTTATGCCACTTCTCTGTGCCTCCGTTTACCCATCTTTTAAAATGGAGTCATGATAGTACCTACTTCATAGGATTTTGGAGGACTGAATAACTGAATGCCCCCAAGTGCTTAGAAGCAATTTGCCACACATCAAGTATTTATACTAGAGAAGCCTCAGTTTCTCCATCTGTAAAATAAAGGGGGTGTGCTCTCTGCTCCCTAAGAGATCCCTCTCTGGCTCTGACATTGCAGGGTTCAAGCTCTGTCTGGGCAGTCTTCAGCTCTGCTTATTTCTCTCCCTTTGTGGAATGCTCAGCACAGGGTCATGTGCAAGACTAATGAATAAATGGATAAATAAATAAATAATGCCTTTCATTTTCACAGTGTTGAATGGTTCACAAAGTACTTTCTCATCCATTAATGATCTCAATGGAGTCATCACGCAGGCCCTGGGAAGTAAGCCACCCAGCGATTATTACTGCCATTTTCAGATGGGGAACGAGAGCTTCAGAGAGGCAAAGTGACTTGCCCAAGGTCATATAGGTATTTGATGCTGGGAAGGAATGATGCTGAAGCTGAAACTCCAGTATTTTGGCCACCTCATGCGAAGAGTTGACTCATTGGAGAAGACTCTGATGCTGGGAGGGATTGAGGGCAGGAGGAGAAAGGGACGACAGAGGATGAGATGGCTGGATGGCATCACTGACTCGATGGATGCGAGTCTGAGTGACCTCCGGGAGCTGGTGATGGACAGGGAGGCCTGGCGTGCTGCGGTTCATGGGGTCGAAAAGAGTCGGACACAACTGAGCGACTGATCTGATCTGATCTGATCTGGGAAGAGGTGGAGAAGAAGCTGAAAAGGAAAGGAAGAGTGGGGGAGGGTGGCGGTGAAGAGCTCTAGGTGTCAGAAAGTAGAAAGATGAAGTAGAAATTTTGCAGTAAGGGACAAGGAGGGGAGGACGAGTTGGGAGAAGAGCATGACATGTGCATACCACCGTGTGTGAAACAGACAGCTCCTGGGAAGCTGCTGAATAACACGGGGAGCTCAGCTCGGGGCTCTGCGGGGACCTAGAGGGTGGGAAGAGGGTGGGATGGGAAGGAGGCTCAAGAGGGAGGGGATATGTATGCATAGAGCTGATTCACTTTGTTCCATAGCAGAAACTAGTACACCATTGTAAAGCAATTATACTCCAATTAAAAGAATAATGAAAAATAAGTGCAAAAATAAAAAGAATACTTGTCAAACTCAGAGCTTTGAAGTTTCTCCTCCTGTTTGTGGTTCCTCAAATATATGACTCCCGGGGGAGGGGAGTTTTCTTCCCTCACTGGGACTGAGTTAGTGTCTGGGACTCAGTCTAAGCTTTAGCTAAAACTTAGTAAAATCTTGGGCTGAATTAATAGAGGTATGGTGCTCAGAGTCAAGGAGGTGAAAAATCCCTTCTGTGTGGGAACCCCACATCTAGTCCTAGGTACAGCACTTTGAGATGGACTCTGACAAATTGGAGGTGGGGGAACTCTGAGCTCTCTGGGACAAAGTTGAAGGAAACAGACTTGAGGAAGAAAAGACTCAGAAGTCTCAGCAGAATCTTCACCTATGAGAAAGAATCTGGACTTGCTCTAGGAGGCCCCAGGGGGCAGAAACAGGACTGATGGATTAAGCTACCAGGGAAAAATTTAAGTGCAACAGGGAGAGAACTTGTTAATCTTTGCTGCCAGTTCTCCGAAATAGTTTCTGGCCCCTACCATCCCCCCATACCACTTACACACTGAAGCTCAAGTTCCCTTGATTCCCCCCTTTCCTGGCTCTCCATGATGTCCTTTCCAGGCTGTAGGAGTGGGGTGGGCCATGCCCCCTTGTCATTCTTCCCTCAGGTTATGAACATGCCAGGGATCCCTGCCTTGGGTGCAGGCTCATGGTTGAGGACCCTCCCAGCCCTTAATAGTCATGCAAGGCTCTGTGCAGGGAAGGCCCCTGGGAAACCCGAAGGGGCTTGTTTGAGAAGACAGCGCCTGGATGGGGCAGGATTAAACTGCCCCCCGCCAGGCCTGGGGAGCTGGTTGCTGAGGAGGGCGAGGTCAGTGAGGATTGGGCCTGTGTGGGGAATGGCAGGGGCCAGGGCAGGAGTGTGGATGAGGGTGCAGGGATCCTGAAAGACAGAATGAGCTCTGCGGGCGGGGGGAGAGGGGAACGGGAGGCGCATCTGCCCAGCACCATCTCTCCGGGTCCAGGGCTCAGTCTGGCGTCTGCTGCCCTCTCAGCCGTGGCACTCATTCTCAGACAGAATAAAAACAAGGCGATTATCATGGGTGTTCCGGCATCCTGAGCACCCCCTCGGAGGCCGCACCGACTGACGACAGGGATGGGTCTTTAAGAGAGTGAGAACTAGAAGGGCTTAAAAAAAAAAACCCCAGCTTGTCAGCAGTAATCGGCTTTTGTTCTACTCTGTCTCTGCTGGGGTTCGCGCTGCTTCGCAGGGAGATAATTTACCTCTAAGAAGCTTTGCCATCTCAGGGGCCAGCACACAGGGCCCACGGTCTGAACTTGGGGCTCAGTGGCCCCTCCGTCCACCCCTGCCGGCCCACTCCTGCAGCTGCAGGCAGCCTCCAGGAAGGCCCTGTCTCTCTGCCTTATTTTCCAACACTTTCTCACCTCTGCCGTTGCTCTGGGCGGTGATGGGGGGAGACAGGGATTCCCCACGTCTCCTTGCCTGCTCCCTTCTCCCAGCACCGTGGCAGGGAGGACCGCACAGGGGCAGGACAAGGGCTGGGAGGGGAGGGGTGGGAATGCAGTCAGGTGCTTTTTTTTCCTTATTTTTTTGGTTTTGCGACCTGGCATGTGGGATCTTAGTGCTCAGACCAGGGATTGAACCCGCATACCCTGCAGCGGAAGTGCGGAGTCTTAACCACTGGACGTCCAGGGAAGGCGCCTAAAGCTAGTGTCCTACAACCCCTCTTCTATCACCTGGGCCTGGTTCTGACTGAGCAGATAAAAACACAGGATGGTCAGCTAATTAATTAATTTTTAAATTCTTATTGGGGTATAGCTAGTTAACATTGAGAAGGGCATGGCAACCCACTCCAGTATTCTTGCCTGCAGAATCCCCATGGACAGAGAAGCCTGGTGGGGCTACAGTCGGTGAGGCTGCAAAGAGTCGGACACGACTGAGCAACTAAGCACAGCACACATAGCCGATTAACAATGTTGTGATAACGTCAAGTGAACAGCGAAGGAACTCAGCTACACACATACACGTATCCTGCTGCTGCTGCTGCTAAGTCGCTTCAGTCGTGTCTGACTCTGTGCGACCCCAGAGACGGCAGCCCACCAGGCTCCCCCGTCCCTGGGATTCTCCAGACAAGAACACTGGAGTGGGTTGCCATTTCCTTCTCCAGTGCATGAAAGTGAAAAGTGAAAGTAAAGCCGCTCAGTCGTGTCCGACTCTCAGCGACCCCATGGACTGTAGCCTACCAGGCTCCTCCGACCAAGAGATTTTCCAGGCAAGAGTACTGGAGTGGGTTGCCATCGCCTTCTCCAATACATGTATCCATCCTCCCCCAAATCTCCCTCTCATCCAGACTGCCAGATAACACTGAGCGGAGGTCCATGTAGTATGTATATATGTATATGTATACAGTTGGCCTTTGTAGGTTATCCATTTAAAATACAGCACAGGATGGTCAGTTAATTTAAATTTCAGATCAACAGAAAATAAATGTTTTTGGTATAAGAATGCCCCATGGAAGATTTGAGATGTACTTACTCTAAAAAATGTATTTATTGTTTTTTCAAAATCTAAATTAACTGGGGGCTCTGTGTTTGATCTGGCCATGCTAGTCTTGATGGCTCCTTCCTACTGCTTCTAGGATGGTCTGGGAGCATCTTCCTGGCTGGGAGGGCACAGTCCCAACTCTTAACCAAAACCATTTTTAATTAAAGACAAAGGCCCCATTTCACAATTGCACGGAGACCGTGATGACTGATGGCCTTTGGGAAGCTTCGGGGTGGCCTTCAGCCATCAGTGATTGTTGTCAGCAGTGCCTAAGAGAAAGGCACCCGTGTAAACATGGAAGCATCCCTATTAGAGATGATGGAAGGGAGGCCTGGAGAGGCAGACCAAGTGGCCCAAGGCAGAGCAAGACAAAAAGGCCTCCACGCTTTTTGCAAAGTGCTCTGCTCACCCCATGTATCACTCAAAGCAGCCACTTGAGGAAGAGTGGAGGTGGCATGATGGTCAGGGCTGAGAGAGAGGGAAGGACCCAAACTCACGTTTCTGGCCGTGGCAGCTTCCCGCCTCCAGCTAGCCCACTCTTAAGTCCCCTGCCCGGTGTAAACCCCCGTGTAGTCCGCAAACAACCTTCCTGGAGGGCTTCTTGGAAGAATCTTCAGTTGCTGAAAATGACCCTGGGGGAGCTGAGTTCAACTCCTGCTTCTCTGAACAGCACCCTGGGCGGAGAGGTTAGGTTGCTCAGAGTAAAGGAGGCAATCATTCTCTCTGTGGGAAGCTGGGGTCCAGTCCCCAGCACTGCACTGTGAGACTGACCAACCAACTCGAGGTGGGGTGGGGGTCGAGTCTGACCCTGAGACATTGGAGTCAAGTTGGAGGAACTGGACTTGGGGAAGTAAAGGCTGAGGAGTTTCCACCCCTTCTTCATATGTTAACAACCTGGACTTGCACCAGGAGTCCTGAGGGTAGAAATAGGACCCCAGAGTGGAGGGTCCCAGGGGTAAAGCCCTCATTTGCCCAGAAGCAGGGGGAGTGGCTGATTCTGGTCTCTGTTCTGTGTGACCTTGTTCAAGGTGCCTGCCCTTTCTGAACCTCAGTGTCCCAATTAGAAAATTGCAAGGTGCCCTAGATTGTATTCAAGCCTTTTTCCAGTGCAGAGGCAAGGTGAAATCTCACTCACGGTCCATTAGCGGACTCCACAAGCCAGCAAGAAGAGGTCAGAGGTCATGCTTCACTCTGTTTGGTGAGTCCCCTCGCCCTCTATCTGGCTTCATCAAGATGTGTTAGTTGTTGGGGGATAAAAAGGAGAGCGATTCATTCATTCAAACGAGATGGGGGCGGTTAACAAAGCAATCAAGGCCTTGTTAAACCCCCTAGCCCGTGAGCCCAGCCTCTCCCTTGTTGTAACCCCAGGTGTCCACTGGGCTGAGCTTCACTCTTCCTCAGACGTGCCTGATCCCCTTGCCTATAACTCTCATTCGTGACCTACCTTGTATCTACTCATCCTTGAAGACGTAGTTTAAATGACTGTGCGGAGACTTCCCTGACTGTCCCGTGGTTAAGATCCCATCCTTCCACTGCAGTTGGTGCAGGTTCAGTCCTTGGTCGGGGAACTAGGATGCCCCGTGCTTTACGGGGAGGCCAAAAAGAAAAGGGTTGTTGTTGTTGTTTTGTTCAGTTGCTAAGTTGTGTCCAGCTCTAAATAACAACAGCAACAGAAGAGTTTGTGCAAAGCCTTCTGACCCCTCCCTGTGCTTGCCCTCCCTCAGCCCCTCCAGAGGGCTTCATTGCTTCCTCCCTGATGTCCCAAGGGAGGGATTCTGTCCATTTTGCAGAACACTTGCTGTCCTGCTGGGCAGGGTGTCTGTCTACTCACCTGCTATGCACATGGGATGCTCAAGGCTCCTTTCAGCCTCCCTGTCTCAGCTTGCACAAGCCATCGCAGTGAGCTTTCCCCACCAGCCCATCTTCTGAAGCATCTCCAGTGTTATTTGCTTCATGGGGCACCATGATCTGTAACTTAAACACAAACATGTTGCTGATATCTTTGTTTTCTGTCCTTACTTCTGGAATACAAGCCCAGTGTCTTTGTCTTGTTGCTATCTCCAGCACCTAGAATAGAGTCTGAAACACAACACACACTCAGTGAAGATTTATTGAGTGAAAGCAGCAGATGAATGAATGACTCTAAGTCCCTGGGAGAGCGTTGATTGCTTTGCTCAGCCAATCTCCATCGTCCCTCCCTCCAGAGGCCGCTCTGTGAGTATCCTTTGGGGAACCTTCTCCTCTCTCTGTGCTGAGACTGAGTAGGTCCAGCCTCTTCCCCAGTCACAAAGCCAGGCCTGCCATCTAGGCTTGGCCCATCCAAGCATTCCTTCTCCCTGACCAGGAACGGGCACTGGGCCATGCTGTTCCAGGGAGCCCCAATCCCGGGACATTTGCTGCCAACATGGTAGGATGTAAACTTGTTGCTGCCAGTGGGAAAGTCTGTCTGGGAATGATGCCCACACAGAAGGAAGCTGATCCAAGAGATGGAGAGAGACAGGTTCCTGGCAACATCACCCGAGCACCTGGATCCAGATGCGCCTGAAGCCACCCCTAGACTTTCCAGTTAGACGAGCCAGTGAGTTCTCATTTCTGCTTAAAGCTGATTTGAATTGTAATGTATTATTACAACTGGAACAGCCCTCATTAATGCCAATTGGAAACGTGTGTTAAGTCATCTAGCCTCCAACAGAGCCTGGCATGCAGTAGGCACTCCGATACATGTTTTGAGTGAATAAATGGCAGTAGGCACTTTAAGAGGACAAATAATGTCCCATTTACTTTAACATTTTCCCGTTTTCTATCCAGACAAATGTTCGATACACATTATGCATGCGGTGAATGTTGATTGACCCCAGTTGGATGTGATTCATCTCCTTACTCTTCCTCCTTCTCTATTAACTTCCTGTTCATGGAGGCCCCTGCCTCTTTCCCCCACCCTCTTTATGGCTCCCGAGTCCCCATTTTCTCATTCTTCTTTATGTTAATAATTACAATAGTTTGCAATTTATCATCCAGAAGAGGTCCATGTCCCAAGTTTCAAAATAACCTGGGAAGAAAAGTGAACGTTAATAAATAAAATCATAGGTATGGGGTATGCCTGGGGCTGACCGAGTTATGCACCCGCCACGTGGCTTATACAAGCTGTTCAGTTTCACGTGACTCTCCAGAGAGGGGAAGGAAGCAGAGGGCGTGGAAAAGCTTCCCTGATGCTGCCTCAGTCCTCCTTACCTTCGGAAGCAGGACACAGTATTTAGAAGCAGCTACAATAATGAGGGTGCCCTTGTTTCCCTTGGGTCCTGTGATTGGACCCAGTGGAATTTGAAAGTTAACTGGTCATTAAAAAGAGAACTTGATAGCATTAAGAACTTCAGCCACATGCAAAAGTAGAGACAATCATATAATCACCCATTATACACTCATCCATCAATCTCAATAAACTCACAATCTTCTTTCATCTCCATGCCCACCCACCCTCGATTACTTTGAAGCATATCATTTGTGTGCAATATTATAATACACCATATTAAAGGTGTATTTCTACACGTATAAACATATTGAATATTTATTGCTAGATGATAAATGCTCTTTTTTAACAGAGTAATTTTTTTTATTCATTAAAAAACTGATAAAGTAAAGGTCCACTTCAAGAAGTTCCACTTGTATGTTTTATTTGTTTTATTAGCAAATAAAGCATCTCATTAGCATCCCTACATGGGATGGCTTCATCTAGTCCTCAGACTCGGAACCATCTTTATCTTTACTAATTTGTAAGTAATGAAGTTTGGAAGTCTCCTTGTCAGATGCAGCCACACCAAACCGATCACAAAGATTGTTCTTTTCATGGAATTTATTTCTTGGTAAAGTATTTCAAATGCCTTTTAGACAACTGTTTATCAGAAACAGCTGTGATTTTACTCCTGAAGTGTTGAAATGTGGACAGTCTTGCCAGGATTCCCAGTTTTTCCATTCATTGTAAGTTTCTCCTGTAGAAACTGTTCAAAATTTCCAGAATCAAAAATTCCATCTTCTACTGGATGAGCAAGGTCTAACTTGAACTTCCAGGTTGACGCCTTAAGCTTCTTGTCTTTTTTGGGCGCCATCTTGAAGGCCAGTTGTGCGATTAGAGAATGGCCTTCCCTGACTTCTTGTTGCTGCAAATTCTGCCAGCATATGAAGACGCCTAAAGCCCAGGCTGCCCCTCTTGAAAGTGACGGGCCTCCTGGGAGAGAGAGGCAGAGGCATAGTTGAGTGCATGCCTGTGAGTGATCTGATTACACTGGGCAGGATAGGTCTGAGCCATTCCAGATGATACTTGCCCAAACTGGTGACTCACAAAATCATGAGCATACAAAACAGCTGTTGATTCAAGTCGCTACATTTTGGAGTGCTTTGTTACTCAGCAATAGCTAACTGGTGTGTACCCCAAAGTGAGTGTTAATCCCTTAATTCCATTAAACATCTAATTAGTATCAAAATTTTGTTGATTATCTCATAAATGTTTTTTCTACACGTTGCTTGTTTATACCAGGTTCCACTAAGGTGTGTGTATTTTGATTGTTGGATAAGTCTTTTATGTATTCTTTAATCTAGAGTTTCCACTTCCAATCTTTTTTTTTTCCTGGAATTTATTTTTCAAAGATTCTGTGTCCTTTATCCTGTAGACTTTTCCATAATCTGATTTTGCTGAATGTTATGGTGCCTTTTGGGGCTTCCCTGGTGGCTCGATGGTAAAGAATTTGCCTGCAATGCAGGAGACCTGGGTTTGATCCCTCAGTTGGGAAGATCCAGAGAAGGGAATAGCTACCCACTCTAGTATTCTTGCCTGGAGAATCCCATGGACAGAGGAGCCTGGTGGGCTACATACAGTCCATGGGGTCGCAAAGTGTCAGACACGACTGAGCGACTAACACTTCATGGTGCCATTTGGTGTGTTCCTTTGTCCCAAGATTACCTGTAAACTGGCAGTCAGTTAGGTCTGGAGGCTTGTTGGGGTCAAGGTTTGATTTATTTTGGTGCTGTGTTCTTCCAATAGGAGGTATCAATATCCAGTTGCTTTTCAGTCACGTGGCTACCCTTTCTTAGATCGACTAATCCATTAGTTTTAACAAAATGATATGGCAGTTATTCACTCTTCATTCGTCAACCATAACAGTTCTATTAATATAAATTTCTTTTTATAAAATATTTGGTTACCAATGCCACCGTATGTATAGCAAAGGCAGGATAAGAGTTTGATTCTTTCTCTTTATTTGCCAATTTTCAAAAGAATGAGCTTGTTCCTTAGCATCCTTTGGAGGTGACCGACAAAATTTATTTTATTTTTTGAGTATCATTATAAACTCATGAATTTAAACATTTTGATGTGTTTTTAATACAAGGAATTGTCCTTATTGATGCTGAAATTGCACCAGCTTTGACCAGTGGGAGCCTATTCAAATTGGCTCCTGAGTCATTTTGACACAAATCCCATAATCGTTGATAATGTTTGATAGATTACTTGTTTCTGGTATGAAGATGTTTTGGCTTATCTTGTACTTTTTCCTGTCTTGGGCTGAGCATTAGCCTTTCCTCCAAGGATACTTAATTTTTTTGACGTAGTTATACATAATGTTTCACAGGGAGAAAAAGCTTTGATGAGCTCCCCCTGCCCCGCTTTTTTTTTTTTTTTTTTTGGTGAGAACAGAAAGGCCAGAAATGTTCAAGGAGGTCAGATTGTTTGGCACAGATAGCTGGCTTTCCCTGAGATAAGTTTGGAAACATCTACCAGGTAAGAGCACATCATGCTTAGATTTGCAAAAGCAACAATCTCAAGACAGATGGCCCTTCTTGGTGATCTACTGGTTTCCCTCAATGAAGAGGAAGAAATCTTAGCTGTGTAAACAAAGGTGCAAAAGGAAGAGTGATCTCAGAGCTGGTTGATTCCAGAGCTGATTGGAGTCTGAAGATGGAGAAGCACATGGAAACATGACCTGTGGTCTGAGTCTTGAACGGGGCTCTTAGATCTACGTCAGAGCGTGGATGCAACCAACCTGCGGAGGCTGAGCTGTACCCCGAGGAGCAAGGGTGTCCGGGAGACCAACCACCCGTATGTCAGATGCCTCTTCTATTACCGATCCTGGGCGGTTAGCTTTTCTAAGGCCTGTTTTTCGCATCCGAGAACCAAAGATAAACTCATCCCTCCTGGACACACTTTGAGGATGAAATGAGATGATCAGATGGAGACAGGACCAACGTGCACTTCTTGACTTGCGCTCATCTCGTTTTCTTTCCCCTTCTTTCAGAGATCCGTGCCCCTAGGCTTTCTCCATTTGGTTCCTTCCCCAAACTAATGCAGTGTCAAAAAGCTCTGTCATGTCTCTTAGGGGACAGATTGAGAGGGAACCACAGAGGCAGTGGAAGAAGACCATTACCCAGAGGCTCTGGGCCCACTGGGTTCACACAGCTCCATGTGGGGTCCAGAGGGGCCTGGTATTGATTCTCTCTGAGGCTGTGGGCTGTTTCAGGGTCTCCCTGACTCCCTACTTTTTAAATAATTATTTTAATTTATTTATTTGATTGTGCCAAGTCTATGTGCCAATACTCCAATGCTTTGGCCATCTGATGTGAAGAGTCAGTCAACTATTGGAAAAGACCCTGATGCTGGGAAAGATTGAGGGCAGGAGGAGAAGCGGGTGACAGAGGAAGAGATGGTTGGATGGTACCATCAACTCAATGGACATGAGTTTACACAAACTCCGGGAGATAGTGAAGGACAGGGAACCATGCAGTTCATGGGTTTGCAAAAAGCTGGACTTGACTGAGTGAGAACAGCAACAACAGCAGCCAAGTCTTAGCTGCAGCATGTGGGATCTTCGATATTCAATATGGCATGTGAGGTCTTAGCTACAGCATGTGAACTCAGTTGCAGCATGCAGGATCTAGCTCTCTGACCAGGGCTTGAGCCTAGCCCCCCTGCATTGGGAGTGGGAACACTAACCACTGGACCACTGGAGTCCCTATTGACTCCCTACCCATGATGATGATGGTACCAGCAGTAATAATAATAATTTTAGGTAACACTGACCGAGCACTTTCTTTGTTCTGGGTTCTGTTTGAGGTATTATATGTGTGTTTCCATTTGTTCAAGCTACCATCGTCTCTCTTCTAGGTTATGCAATAACTTTCCAACTGACCTTCACCCCTGCTGCCCTCCATCTATTTTTCACAGGCTGTCCAGAGAGATCCTTTTAAAACACAGGTCAGATCATGTTACTCCTCAAAGGCTGTCAATGTCCTTTCATCTCACTATGAATAAAAGATAAAGCATGCACGGTGGTCATCAAGCCCCTCATTCCCTGGTCTCTCACTGCCTCTCAGATCTCATTACCCTTCTCTCCTCTCTGTGGCCACCCTGGCTTTTGATAAGCACACCCCTGCCCCAGAGTCTTCGCCCATGCTGTTCCTTCTGCATGGAAGGTTCCCCTCCCCACCCCTCCACCCTTTCGCTTCTTCCAGATTTCTGCACAAATAGGATCTCCTCAGCAGGTCTTCCCTTCCCTGATGGTTCTGCATAAACCAGCCCTCTCTTCTTGTCAGTTTCTAGCCTCATTTCTTCATAGCACTTCCATCACCTACTGTATTGCACATTCACTCTTTGTGACTGTCTGTCTCTGCTCCCTACAGTGCAAAGCCCATGAAAATAGGAATTTTTAATCTCTATCCTAAGCACCTAAGACAGTGACAGGTACATAATAGATGAGCAATAAATATCCATTGAGTGAATTATCACATATTAACTCAATAATCTTCGGTGCTAGGTACAATTATTTTTCCATCTTTATAGGTGAAGAAGCTGAGGCAAAACTATTAAGTTGCCACTTTAACTGGCAACCAGCTATTTGCTTAACATCTTGTAACAAGTTAGTGGAAAGATGGAACTGGCTGATCAGGATGGCAAATGGAGACCATTGCCCAGAATCTCCTTTGCCTCTTTCTTTTCCTCCTCTTTCACTATGGGAATTTAGAGGGGATTTCTTTTTCCTGTCTACCCACCTGGGCTTCTTCCCTGGCCCCCTGTTTGCCTGTGTGCCCTGAATTTCAGGCTGGACAAAGTAGAAGGGAACCCAGAGGTTCCCTTGCCCTCCCGGTCTGCTTGGCCAGTTCCTTATATGCTGCCTCCCTGGCTGCCCCAAGGGTGCCTGGGCTTTCCCAGCAGAAGGATTCTCCATACCTGCAATGCACCTGCTTCTGTCTGACCATGAGAGATTACATAAAGGGGGGATGAGAGAAGCTGCAGGGAAGAGGAGGCAACTTGTTCATTTCTTTGTTCCCCTGAAAAATTTCCCATTTCTATCCCAGATTCATAAGGATGGAAGGGAAAGGTGGTCTGAAGTTTGATGGTTTGATGGGACCCATTTTTAAATTTTTTTTATTTTATTTTTTAATTGAAATATAGTTGATTCACAGTGTTGCCTCATTTCTGCTATACAGCAAAATGATTCAGTCATACATGTGTATGTTAACAGTGTTAGTGGCTCAGTTGTGTCTGACTCTCTTCAACTCTATGAACTGTATAGCCTGCTGGGCTCCTATCCATGGAATTCTCCAGGCAAGAATACTGGAATGGGTTGCTATTCCGTCCTCCAGGGGATCTTCCCAACCCAGGGGTCTAACCTGGATCTCCTGCACTGCAGGCAGGTTCTCTACTGTCTGAGCCACCAGGGAAGCCCTTCCGTGTATACACATTCTTTTTTTGAATATTCTCTTCCATTCTGGTTTATCATAGGATATTGAATACAGCTACCTGTGTTGTAGAGTAGGACCTGGTTGTTTGTCTGTTCTATATATAAAAGCTTGCATCTGTTAATCCCAGCTTCCCTCTCCTTCTCCCTCCCATCTCCTTCCCCCCCCCCCACCACCTTGGTAATCACCTGTCTGTTCTCAACATTGTGATTCTGCTCCTGTTTCATAGCCAGGTTCATCCCTGTCCTATTTTAGATTCCACATAGAAGGGACATCATATGGCATTTGTCTTTCTCTTTCTGACTTACTTCATGTAGTAGATAATCTCTGGTTGTATCCATGCTGCTGCAAATGGCATTATTTTATTCTTTTTTATGGCCGAGTAGTATTCCACTGTATATATATACACCTTTATCCATTCATCTGTCTGCTGGTGTCAATTTGATGTCATCACTTTAACAGAGCTATGTCAAAAGAGCCATGTTAGCAAGTCCCTTTGGGTTTGTGTTTTCATTAAAAAAAAAATTAAGTTGGCACTCAGAGATATTTTCCCTTTGTAGCATACAGTGCTATGGATTTTGACAAATTCATAGTGTCATGCACCCACCACCATGCCGACACAGAATAGTTCTGTCACTACCGAAATCTCTTCTTTTCTGTCCCCTTCCCACGAACACTCCCTGCCCTTCACCATCATTGGTATGCCATCCATCCTTGTAGTTTTCCCTTTTCTAGAAAGTCATATCAGTGGGCGCATACACTGTATAGCCTTCTGAGTTAGGATTCTTTCACTTAACAAATCTGTGATGCATCCATGATATTGTTGCATGTGTCGACTGTGGATTCTTTTTGATTGGCAAGTAATATTCCATTGTCTGAACATCTTTCAACCATTGAAAGATGTTCAGATTGTTTCCAAGTTTTGACTACACCACATGCTGAGTGCAGGTTTTTATGTGAATATAAGTTCTCATTTTTCTTGGGTAAATACCTAGGACTAGGATTACTAGATCGTGTGATAAGCCCTTGTGACCCCACGGACTATACAGTTCATGGGATTCTCCTGGCCCGAATACTGGAATGGGTAGCTGTTCCCTTCTCCAGTGGATCTTCCCGACCCAGGAATCGAACCACGGTCTCCTGCACTGCAGGCAGATTCTTTACCAGCTGAGCTACCAAGGAAGCCCCTAACTTTATAAGAAACGACCAGACTGTTTCTCACAGTGGCTGAACGTTTTGTTTTCCTATCAGCAGTACATGAAAGTTCCATTCCTCACCAGTATTTCTTTTTAGGAAAAAAATAATTTGATTTACTTGTTTATAGCTGTGCTGGGTCTTTGCTACCATGCGGGCTCTTCTCTAGTCACAGTGCACGGGCTTCGCATGGCGGTGGCTTCGCCTTGCAGTGGTGTCTTGCAGCAAAGCACACACTTCAGGGCGTGCGGGCTTCCGTAGTCGAGGCTCTCAGGCTCTAGGGCACAGGTTCAAAAGTTGTGGCGCATGCTCGCCACCAACATTTCATATCGTCAATTTAAAAAAGATTCTGCAGCCATGCTACCAGGTATATGGCGACACAAGACTAATGGTACAGAAAACATCTTTGGATGTGTTTATTGATCTAAAGAAGTAAAACTGGCCACCCCAAAATGTGTCTTTTTCGTATAAGGATTATTTCAGGCTGACTGCTTTAAAGAAACAGAAGACTCAGGAAGTCTTTCTTTTTATTTACTTTTCCCTTCTCAACTGCCTTAAAAAACTCTAGTTAAAACAGCCTAGCTCAGGAAGTGAGCTATTGCCAGAGACAGCTATTAGGTTGGCCAAAAAGTTCATTCAGTTTCTTTTTTCCATCACATCTAACATCTTAGGGAAAACCCAAATGAATTTTTGGTCAACTCAGTAGAAAAAATATGAGCTAGGTAGACCAGGGCAAACTTAGCAAGGTGTGTTTGATCAAAGTCCTCTCCGTGTCACATTATCTCTGCTTGGCATGGCAGACATCTATTTACAATATTTACTTTTTTTTCACCTTCCTATGAATCACCTATGAATCCTCCCTTTGAGGTCTCAGACCCCTTAGCCCTCTCCCTTAGTCTGCTGCTGCTGCTGCTGCTAAGTCGCTTCAGTCATGTCCGACTCTGTGCGACCCCATAGACGTCAGCCCAGCAGGCTCCCCTCATCCCTGGGATTCTCCAGGCAAGAACACTGGAGAGGGTTAGAATGACATAAATACTCTGTTTGACCTGACTATCTTTAGAATCCCTCATATGTGAATTCCCTGTATGTACATCATTAAATTTGATTTTCTCCTATTAATCTGTCTTATGCCAGTTTAATTCTTAGACCAACCAAATGAACAGTGAAGGGTCGAGGGAAAATTTTTTTTCCTCTCAGACATTGCCATCCCTCTATTTTCTTTAGTGAAGAGTTCAAATGTCTTTATATCAAAATTGTTGCCTCTTTTGTTTTTATTCCCCTCTTGCTTCTTTGAAGTGGTCCTCTCAGGGGTTACTTACAATGCTGCCTCCTGGGTTTGAATTCCTAAAACTTCCCACCGAATAAAACATAACTCTCAAAAAAAAAAAAGAATGTGCATGCATCCTAAGAACTTTGCTCCCCTGTCTGAGGGACTGAGGGGAAATGGTTGTTTTAAGGTTACTCCATCCAAGAACCTCGCCAAATATTGAGAAGGTTGGTTTTGTTGGCGGGGGGTGGGGGTGGGTGGGTGGGGTGATGGTGGTGGTAGTGTGTATATTTTCTAGTATTTTCTAGAACTAAGAACCACAGTAGCTACATTCTATTTTTGGTAGCTGAGAAAATTCTGCAAGGCTGTCTAGCCTAATCCTATTTCTCTGCTTTTCAGAAATAAGAAGATCGAGACCCAGAGAGGAAAGGCTTTTGCCCACATCCCACAGAGAGAAGGTTCCTAAGCTGGATCAAGATCTTAGCTTGACTAACTTCATTTCTAAAAAGCCCCAAACTCCTTCCATTATAGACCTTAGGTGCTGCATGAGATGCTGAAGATATATAAATGGCTCCAGATTCTGGGAAGTTTTTTGGAGGAATGGAAGCAATGCAGAACAATGCTCGGAAGAGAAGAAATACATGGACATGCATTTCTTGGTTGCTGAAAATTCTGGTGGAAAAGGAAAGATGGAGTTAGATGAGCCAAGCTTCCTGGAGAAAGGGAGCTTTGGGTCCCAGTTTGGGATGAAAGCATAAAGTTTTGTATCTGTCACTGTGCCTGTATGTATGAGTTTTATCTTTTATAGAATTGTGTGTATTGGGTATGCTCACAATATATATGGGATGATAATCATTTTCCTCATTTGGTAATAAACATGAGTAACTGTGAAGCTCAAAGTTAGCATCTGTTTGGTATATTTGAGGGTAGATTTTTGGGTCTTGCTTAACTCTGAATGTTCTTCATCACCCTCATCTCTGAGGCCTCAGGTGGGGAGCCCCTCCCTGGTGACCGCTCCCACAGTCCAAACTGCAGCTGCCAGCACTTAAATCCAATGAGCAGTGAGTTCTCGGATTTGCTTCTAGTTGAAATCAATATTTGCTGAGAAGAATGCATCTTAATTTCAGCGGCCAGCTCTCCGGGCGAGAATTGCTCTAAAACAAACCTCCAAACCCACAGACTTAATGCGTCCTAGTTCCGTTGTTTAGTAAATCTCTCTGTACAGAGAAAAATCCATTAGCTGATGGGGCAGGGATGGGGGTGGTGGGGATGTGGGGAGAAAGAGAGTGGAGGCCCCCAGATGCAGCCTCAGCAGCAGAGATGGGACTGAGAGCCCGGGGCACCCAATGAAAACTCAGCCACGTCCCTGGATCCAGCCCAGGACATTCCCGGCTTCCTGCAAGCGGGGAGGCTCAGCCAGGATGTCACTGATAGAATGAATGGGAGGAGACCCCTTTCCCCAGTGCCTGCTTGGGGAAGTGTTTTCTAATTGCCAGTTGTCCCATCCTAAATCTACAAGGAGGCGATTGATTTTCTTTTCAGCAGAACTGGGAGAAAGTATACATTTACCCCAGAACATGGGCTTTAATGAATCTGTGAAACGTATGCGGTCACCCTGATTACATCTTCCCCTGACAGCCCAGGATGGCTCAGCAGCAGCACTCAGAAGACTTCCTGAATGAGGAGGCTTTCCCAACCCAGCTCCCTCCCTTTGCTCTGCTGAGTCAGGGTATGTCTTAGAGCTTTTCTCTTTGGAAGTCAGGGGGCCTGGGTTTAGGCTCAGCCTAACCCACCATGGGGGTATCTCTGGTGGTTCTGCAGTAAAGAATCCGCCTAGAGACTTGGGTTCAATCCCTGGGTCAGGAAGATCCCCTGGAGAAGGAAATGGCAACCCACTCCAGTATTCTTGCTGGAAGTGCTGTGGACAGAGAAACGGGGCAGGCTGCAGTTTACGGGACTGCAGAAGAGTTGGACATGATTGAGTGACTAAACAGCAACAGCAACCCACCATGGACAGGCAAGAAGAGCCTGTGGTAAGAGCCTTGGGCTCCAGAGTCACTGCCACCTGAGAGAGCATCCAACTTTACCACTTTCTACTTGAACATCTTTAGGCAGCAGCTTTAACCTCTCTGAGCTTCAATGTCCTCAAGAATCCTCTAGGGAAGAATCATTGTCAGGACACAAACCTCTGGATTTAAAGTGTCAGGCTGATACTTGGTGGGAAAGGCAAGGAAACAATAATTACCATTTAGCACCTCAGTTTTTCCTCTCTGTTTAATGGGTTGAATGTTGTTTCACAATGAATTAAGAAGAGGAAGGATGGAAGCAACAATAAACAGTAGTATGGGGGTTCCTTTTGTGCTCAAATGCCAGAGATCAGAAATGAACTCAGGAACCAGGTCTTCAGGAAATGGTGTGGAAGACACACCCCTTTCCCTTAGAATAATCCAGTCTAGGACTGCTGGCTCCCAATTAGGATGTTCTATGTTCAGTTTATTTCCTAATTTTCCAGATAGGGCAACTAAACTCTGTCAGGATCAGTGACCTGCCTGGGGTCACCAGCCAGCCAGCTGGGAGCAGTGGAGTGGCCGATCCAGGGCTGCAGACTCCAGGACATCAGGCCTTTTGCCAAAGGTAGGGTCCTACCTTCACTTGCTTCTTGTTTTAGGCAACCGAGACCACCTGAGGTGGGAGGCAGTGGCCTGAGTGAAAGGGGAAATGAAAGCTGAGGTGGTGTTGATAAAGGAGGAGGGACCACAGAGGGAGAGGTATTTTTACCTCGAATTATTTTTATTAGATGTCACAACAGCTTCACAGCATTTGGCATCCAGGTAGACAAATCAATGAAAATAATTATAGCAAACATCCTGCCTTCCCCCTTCCCTCCTTCTTCCATCCCCACAGCTCCCTTGGACTAAGTGAGGGGCTGGCTCGCTCGGCTTTGTGCTCCAGCCCCAGGGGAGCAAGGGCTGCAGCCCCTCTGACCTCTGCCTTCTCTTCACTTTGTTTACAAGCTGCTTGGCCCGACTCGAGGCTCAGATCTTAGAGAAAGGAACAGCTCCAGCAAGAGCAGCAGCTTCAGTGATGGCAGCAGCAGCAGAAAAAAATGAGCCAGAGGCCAGAGAGAGAGAGAGACAAGCAACTCCTACAGCGACTTAGAAACTGGTAAGAGGGCTTTTATTCTTAGAATCCATTTATGGCTTAGAAATAAACCTTCTGTCAAGCCTTTTATTGCTAGTCAGATGACAAGATAAGTCAGAGTCACATGAATGAAGCTTTTGGAGTCATCTATCCATTCACCCATCCATGCATTCAACCACTCATCCAATCATCCATCCTTCCTTCCATCCATCCATTGATCCATCCACCCAACCATCCATCCTTCCACCCATCCATCCATTCAACCACCCAGCTATTCACTCATCCACCTATCCACCTATCCACTCAAGTATCCATCAGGCTGTCCATCCATCTATCCATTCATCCATCCTTTCACTCACCCACCTACCCACCTATTCACTCAAGTATCCATCAGGCTGTCCATCCATCCATCCATCCATCCATCTTTCCATCTATCCATCTACCCAACCATACACTCATCCACCTACCCACCTATCCACTCAAATACCCATCCTTTTGTCCATCTGTCCATCCACCCATCCATTTATCTATCATCCATGTATCTATTCATCCCTTTTCAATCATTCTATGACCATTTATTGAGGATCTATAGAAGATGGCATTGTAGTGGAAAGGGTCGGATAACCCTGATTCAAATCCTTGCTCTGCCATTTCAGAGTTATCTTTGTGTGCTGGATGTCTTCCATTTGCCCCCCAGAGTCACTGCATAGATCTGTGCAGATGGCATCAGGAGCCCCCCTGCCTCCTGACTTCTGTGTGGGCTCATCTCATGGAAAGGATGAGCAGGAGATGAGAGGGAGGGAGGAGACCAAACCTGGAGTCTTTTCTTCCATCTGGGATCCCTCAGCTAAAGCTCATGGGTCTTACTATGTGGCCCTCACCACACAACCCTTCCCATCTTTGGGTTGTGGGACTCTCTCTTTCAGGTAAGAGCACCAGTATTTACCTGCCCCAAGATACTTCCATATCCCTTGTGGTTTTCCTATGCCCTGACCATGCCTTTTAAAATAACCCTTTCATTAAACTTTCCTCAAGTTATTTCAGTTTCAGTTGGCCATCAGTTTCCTTCTGGAGCCTAGACTAATATACTATGCAATCCTGAGTAAATTTTGTTTTACCTCTTCAAATCTCAATTCCTCCATAGGTAAGATGAGACTATAAATTCTCCCCTGCAGGATTGTTGTGAGGCTCAGGGAAGATAAAGGGCCCACCCAAGTTTGTGCAGCTGGTTAAGGGGCAGGGCTGGGAGGCGAAACCAGAAATATCTGAGCCCAAACCCAACCTCCTAGCATCTGGTGCCCTAGGGTGTGGCCACTCTGGGATAAGTGGTAATGGAGGGTCACATTAGTGGACTCAGTGACCCTCTTCAGCCTCACAGTGTCCTCCTGGCCAGATTGGCTTTGGTGTGCCGTGCTTAGTCGCTCAGTCATGTCGGACTCTTTGCAACTGCATGGACTTCAGCCTGCCAGGCTCCTCTGTCCATGGGATTCTCCAGGGAAGAATACTGGCTTTGGTACCTTGCACTCATTGCTCAGATGCTGGCAGAAGGGAAGCAGTTTGCATCCTTCTTCCTCCCACTGCAGGGACAGTCTTAGAGGGCCTGAACCATCAATTCCATTCAAGAGCAGTATTCAGGAAAAGGATACCCTGGTGTTGGCTGATGAGGTCAAAAGAAGTATTGCCAAATTTCCTTCTTAATCAAACAGATAGTAAAGGAAAGGGGAGCTGGCATTTGTCACGAGAGCTCCATGAGCTAGGTGCTTAAATGAATTCTCTCATTTAATCTCCCAGCAATAGAGGAGGTGGGAATTTTTACCCCTATTATTCAGGTGAGGAAACTGAGGCTTTGAAAGGTTAAATAGCCCACACAACATCCAGCCAGTAAAGGATGGGGTAGGGGAGGAACCACTCGAACCCAGTCCTGCCTGCATACCCTTGTCTCTTCCCATAATACCAGGATTAACAGAAGGAGACCATGCTCTGTTTTACTGGCTCAGCAATTTATATTTCTTTCTGCATCTTCTGGGACTTGGGTCCATCAGTCACTTTTCTTACTCTCTCTCCTGCATCTTCAAACTTGCTCTCTTCCTTGGCTCCCTCTCTTCTACATAAGAATGTGTATAAGTCTCCTGAGTCCTTGAATCATGCGTCTGTTCAACCTTGCTTTCTCTACCCATCATCAGTCTTTCTTACCCTACTCCATCTTCTCACCTACTGCTGCCAGCCTCTGTCCTCATCAAGCCTTGTCCAGTGAAAGGTAGTAATGACCTGGTCACTGATTTCAATAGGAACCATCTAGTTTGATCTTCAGCTTCATTCATTCATTCAATAAATTTTGTTGGGTCCCTACTCTGTGACAGGCATAATTCTAGATACTAAAGCAATGAATGAAAGAAAACAACAAAACAAAACAAATCCCTGCCATCATGGAGCTTACATTCCAGTGGTTTGGGGTGACAGATGATATTAATAAAAAAGTGCAGCAGCTCTTGCATTTTCTCTCTCTCTATCTCGAGTGTGTGTCTCCCAGGCCAAGTCTTCTCGGTCCTATCTGAGAGCACTCCCTGCCCGCCTCTTTTTCTCACCTGTGAAGCCTGATCCACCCACCAGCTCTGTCCTTGGTCTTGATACCCCCTCATTCACACCAGAAAGACCTCATCTACTCCCTGGCTTCAACTGCCTGAATTTGAAGGACTCTTGAATCCAAAGACCCAACCTAGGCATTGATTTCATGCTGCAGATGTATTTATCCAGCTGCCTATTGACTCTTCCACCTGGGTATCTTGCCTCAAGCCCCTTTGGACCACAGACTATCCTTCACTGAATATTCTCTCCCCCACTCCCACTCTGCTCCTTTCCATGTATTCCCAGGCTCTGTGTGGTCCCCAGTATTCCCAAGTGTGCATGCTGGACTCCTGTATTATCTTATGTCCCCCTACTCCCCCTCTTCCTGAGACCTATCTCCCAGGCCAGTTCCTCCCGCTCCCCTCTGCCCCCAACCACTACCTCATCCCATCACTTCCGTGGGCCCCCACAGCCACTTCATCTGCAGTGTCTGTCCACTACATTCAAGCAGAGTGCTTGGCATATAAGGGTCATCCACTTAGTGTGTGTCGTAGGAATGTGTGCGTGTCTAAATAAGGGAATACAAATGCCTTCCCTGCCTACAAGCTCATGAAATCCTCACAGCAACTCCGAAAATGGCTGATAACACCTTCCTTTCACAACCCAGAAATCTGGGGCTTAGAAGCATGAAAGACATTCCTACAGCTATTAAGGGGGAAAGCCAGAGCTGCAGCGTTCCTATTTCTCTGGATTTGAGAAATCCAACACTTAGGGCTTCAGGCTGGGCTAGGATGGTTCCAGGAGTGACTTGCCAAGAAACAAGAAGTTCTCTGAGTGGATGAAGTCATGTTTCCAGAGCTAATAAAGCCAAGGTTCTTACCGCATTCTCCAAGGGAGAGAAATTTAAAGTGCAGCTGTAGTCCTTGGCGGCTCCAGGTGACCAGAGAGCCCAAGGTCAGCCCTGCTGAGACTGTGATTTGCCCCCAGAAGCATCCATTGCCTGCTAATGGTGTACACGGTACTGCTCCAAGCCTGGCCAAGTTGCCAAGTTCATAACCACTGGCTGATTGTAGCATCATGGGAAATAAATTCTTCAAAAAAGTAAGCAAAATTTGCTGCTGCAAGTTGGGGGAGAGAAAAAAAAGAACCATTGCAAATGCATATTAAGTATATCTGACACTGTGTATAATATGGTTTCAATGCCAGGCAACTTGTTAGCTTCCTAATATGTGTATTCTGGAGTGTTTGCAAATATGTTACAGAGCTTGGCAAACAGCTCCACAGGCACCATGGAGAGGCTGCTCTTATTTTAAGCCAGTGTCATCTGTGGCTTTTAAACTCTCTCCTGCCCCAGTTAACCCAGGCCTGGGTTGGTGGCCCCTGGAGAAATTCATCTCATTGCCATCCTTTCCATTCTTTTGGTACAGAAAATCAGTGGATCCACCAACTCAGCTTGCTATGGAGGGTTGCAGCCCCATCCTCGGCTGGCCTAAAACCCTGGTGTGCCAGGGCTAAAGGGGCCTTTTGAAAGCTTCTAGTCCTAGGACGTTCCCGGCTGTACAAAGGTTAAGACTTCCCCTTCCAGTGCAAGGGGTGAGGATTCACTCCCTGGTCAGGGATCTAAGATTCTACACGCCTTACAGCCAAAGAAACCGAAACACAAACTACAGAAGCAATATTGTAACAAATTCAATTAAGACTTTTAAAAAATGGTCTATATATAAAAAAACTTAAAAAAAATAAAAATGAAGCTTCAAGTCCTAGCATCCATTGTACAGCAGAGAAAATTGAGGTCCAGATAAGAAAGGCCCTGCACTGAAGGCAATGGTACAAGATGATAGCAGTAGGAAGACTGGATCTAGGCCATCCGCAGCGTTCCTGGACATTTTGCCTGGTGCCTAGAGTTTAGGGAGAGGCTGTATGTGTCTTCAGAACTGTTGCATTTTTTGTCAGAGGCCAGAGCAGCAATCCGACTTTCCTTGTGGCTCAGACAGCTAAGAATCTGCCTGCAATGCAGAAGACCCAGGTTCGATCCCTGGGTCAGGAAGATCCGCTGGAGAAGGAAATAGCAACCCACTCCAGTCTTCTTGCCTGGAGAATCCCCATGGACAGAGGGGCCTGGCGGGCTACAGGCAGACATGACTGAGAAACCAGCATTCTCAGAGCAGCCAGCAGGGAATGAAGGAGGAGCCCGCATCCATCTCTCATGACTCTGGGTGGAACAAAGCAACCCCATGCTTGTTCCCATTCTCCACCTGGCATCCTGCCTTTCAGAGCAAAGGGTGCGGGTCCCAGTTGCAGACACAGGGGCAGCCAGGATGAAAATGGGAGGCCTGGTGAAGGCAGATACTGCCTTAAGCGCTCCTTCTCTGGCTGACTTGCAGTCTTTCTGGCCGAAGGGATAGAACCTGGGGAGCTCGCCCCGAGCAAAGGAAATCCCTGCTCGACTTGGTTTCCGTAATCTGCCTGCAGATCTTGCCTGGTTAACCCCGTGGGTCATTTTAATTTTCCAGAAGCTTTTCGACTTCCCTTGGATCCTTAATCAGATAAGGGGATCTGTGCATGTGTTTTGTGTGTGTGTATGTGTGCGTGTGTGTGTGCAAGCGCGCATGCGCACGCGTGCCTGGGCTCACTCAGATATCCTCCCCCTTTTTCCTTCCCTCTTTCTCTCCCACAGGCGCTCTCTCTCCCCTTCTCTCTGTCTCCATAATCACTTCCTATCTCTTCCAGAATGCTTAATGGAGTCTGGAGAGGAGACCAAGGACGATTTCATCTCCAAGCGGGAGCCAGCCCTCACACCCCCTCTCCCTTCCCCATCGTCTCTTTCCCTGTTATTCTGAGAGCAGATTTGGCAAAGTGCTTTCTCCGAGGAGGGAGAAGGACACCCCTCCCCTGCCCCTTTGCTCCCTGCAGAAGGGTGTTTTTTGCCATCCTCTGCTCTGTTGTCATTGGGTCCTTACCTAACTGCCAGAGCCCAGTGCTGCTGGCAGTCACAAGCCAGCTCGGGCTGGGGGAACAGAATATATGAGGACGCATAATTGGCTCTGGAGGCATGCTGGTGGCTGGCGGGCGCCTTGGTGATGCCCAAGGAGAGAGAGAGCCCAATAGGATGCCTCTAATAGCTTATCTCCTAATACTTGTTGTTAGGAAGCTGTTGTCTTCCCCTCTGAGCCTGTCTGCCCAGTGATGCGCGGCATGGCTGGTGTCAGCTGCCTTCTCCTGCCGAGAGGACGCCCAGCTCCCTTCTGCTGGGGAGGGCTCAGCACCCATCCTGGTCCCGGGCATTCTTCTCTGGCCTGGGGGGTGCCTTGCCCACTGGGGTGGAGGGTCAGCTCTCAGCATCAGCCCAGCAGAAGGAAGAGGAAGGAAGGGCACCCAGGACTTTCTTTGCAGATCTTTTGCTGGGCCCCCATGTGCCCGGCATGGTGCTTGGCACACAGCAGGCACATAATAAGTGTGGTTCTGAACTGAATTATCTATGGTTGGCATGAGGCTGGACCAGATCACTCAAGGTCCTTTCCAGCCCTAGGGGCTAGGGGTCTGATAAATGCTGTCATGCACCCCTAGCGTGCCTGGCGCCCATGCTGGGCTCCCCTGGGAGCAGAGGGTGTTTCAGGCACCAACTCTGTCTCTGGTGCTCGCCTCACAAGGCTGCAGTGAGAAAGAAGTGAAGTAACACAAGAGAGTGCCGGGGCCATGCATGGGTGAGCACCTTTCTCGTGTCTTCCAGAAGCCGAGGACACTCACCCTCTGAGGGCCCTTAGAGAATCATCTCGTCCAATCCCACTGTTTACCAATTAAGTGCCCAAAGCCCACAGGTGGCTAGTTCAGGGCCTCATATGCATCCGAAACAGAGTTAGGAGGCAAACTCAGCATGAATGACTCCCAGCCTGGCACTCTCTCGGTAACAGTAGGTTGCCAAAGAGTTGAGTCCTGGACCCAAGACACGTGAGGGTGGGACCGAGCTGGACCAACACAGATGAGTACTTGAGTCCAACAGGAAGTGCTCTGAGGATGCAGAAAAGGAAGGCACTACCCTAGCGTTGGTAGCCTTCGATCTTTCATGGTTTGTCTGTTCCTTCATTTGTTCCTTGGTTCATTCATTCATTCTCTCCGTGAATATTTAAGTAACACTATCTCTATGCCAGGCACAGGAAGTTAACTAGACGGAGTCCTTTCAGGAAAGAGGCTGATGGTCTGGCTCTAATCCAGGTTGGCTGCTCCTGGTCCCCCACCTTGGCTCTGCCCTTGGAGGATCCCACCAGCCCTCTGGATGATGCTGTCTCTCTCTCATCAACCGGGAGGCCCTCTTCTGAGCCTTCGTGGGCAGCACTTCTTATCTAGCCTGTCCCAGCACCATATACAGAGCCCAGGCCCTTTCCCCCAACTGTGCAGAAAGTGTGTGCACACCCCCCTTCCCCACCACCTAGTGATGCCAGGAGGGGGTCCCTGGCCGGGTTCCCTGGCTGTCCCCAGATCATCTGGAGCCACTGTACTTCCTGTGTCCCATGCTGTGCACAGAAGAGGATGAACTCTGTCTCCAGGGAAGGAGGACTGTGGGGACTCAGCCGAGCTGCTGGCCAGGCTCTGACCTCTGACCCTTGCTCTTATCCACTCGTGATCAAGGGCCTGCCTGGTATCCACATTTGGGAAGCCACTTCCTCTGGGATAAAGGTTCCTCTGGGAAGGGGTCTTGTTCCCATAGCTGTCCCCCTCCTTGCTGCTGTGGAGCTCGATCCTCACCTGCTTAGGACTCCTCATCTCGTTGTTCCTGCTCCTTCTGGTCTGCTTGGGCTCTTCCTCCCACAGAGGCTGTGATGATGCTTGCTATCTTGTCACAGCCATCTATGGCCTGGCCTACAAGACTCTGACCCAGAGCCAGTGCAGCAAAGCCGAATCCCCAGGAAACTTCATGAACGTCTGCACTTCTAAGTCCCAGGGTGAGGCAGCAGGAAGACATGAACTGATGTTTCAGGAGTCCAGGGAATCCTTTCCTCCCTGTGAGCTGAGGCCCAGGGGGTGGTCATCCCGGTGAGCAGTCACACACATTGTCTGATGGCTTGATCCCTCCCTGGGAGGTGGTGGGATAAACGGGCAGTGTCTTGGGGTCTGGAGTCAAGACCCCAGTCAGGCTGGAGTCTCTGAGCTGCTCGTTTTGGGGACATGGGCAAAGGGTAGCAGGCATTCCTGGTCCTTCCCCGCCTCCCTCCCCCTCTGCCCCTTGTTGGCCCTGCTGGCGGGTGAAGTGGAAAATAACCAAGCTCTTAGGGGAGTGTGTGTCTCGGCTCCTTTCCCTGGCTGCTAATGGAGCCAGCAGCTGTCTCCAGCCACATGTGGCTGCCCTGACCCTCGGAGACTGAGGGTGGAGACCAGCGGGGGGGGGGAAAAGGGCTGTGCTGGGTTCGTTTCCCATGGGGCACAGAGCTGACACCAGGCAGGGAGCGTGGAGAAACAGAGCGGTCGATTGGGAGGTGGAGACTTGAGCGTAATCATTTCAACTTCCATTTACTGAGCGCCTCCTGTGAGTCGGGCAAAACACAAGTCGTTCTAGTTGCATTATCTCACTTAATCCTCAATCCCAGGAGATAAGGTCAGAATTGTTAATGCTCTTCCTCTGTGGCAACTGATGCTCAGAGAGGTGAAGTACTTGCCTTGAGTCACACAGCTAGAGAGAGAGTGGCAGCTGGGATCTGAACCAGGACTGCTTGACTCTGAAGTTCTTTCCTCGGGAACATGGGAGGGTTCTGAGAGGGTACAGAGGTGCTGTAGCTCCCGTTGCACAGGGCTACATACCTGATTCCACCTTGGAAGGGAAGAAAAACAGGTGGCAGGGGTGGGGGACAGTAAGAGAGGGGTTTTCCAAGGGAGCCCTAGAGACAGTTAGAATTCTGGTTGAAGGTGCACCCCGGCCTTACACAGGAACTCAGGAATGTGTGTCCTATCTTTTGAATTGTCATTAAAGTCACTCTTGCCTTTTCCTATGGTCACACTATGGATTTCCCTGATGGCTCAAGTGGTGAAGAATCTGCCTGCCAGTACAGGAAACAAAGGTTCAATCCCTGATCTGGAAGATCCCCTAGAGGAGGAAATGGCAACCCACTCCAGTATTCTTGTCTGGGAAATCCCATGGATAGAAGAGCCTGATGGGCTACAGTCCATAGTATTGCCAAGGGCTGGACACGACTGACTAGGCGCACACATGTGCATGGTCACGTGGCATACGTTGTGTGACTGATTCTAAGCTTGCATGGCTGATCGCCTGTGTTGGGCTCATGAAATTCAACTCTGGGAAGACCCAGTGACAAGCCTTTTGTTGAATAGGTGAGGTGAGATGAGGTTGGACATGGCCTTGGAAGTGGCCAATGGAAATTCTGAAGCCAGCTGGAGCCTGGAAGAGGAACGGGGCAGCGCAGTCCTAGCTCAGCATAGCTTGCTACTTGGCATGGGCCAGAGTGGCCACTTGAAAGCTCTTTGCATAGAATGCCGCTGTTCGGTCACTCAGTCATGTCTCCAACTCTTTGTGACCTCATGGACTGTGGCTTTCCAGGCTCCTCTGTCTATGGGATTGCCCAGGCAAGAATACTGGAGTGGGTTGCTGTTTCCTCCTCCAGGGGATCTTCCTGACCCAGGGATTAAACCTGTGTCTCCTCAGTCTGCTGCACTAGCAGGCAGATTCTTTACTGTCTGAGTCATCTGGGAAGCCCTTGTGTATAATAGGTGCTCAATAAATACTTGGATCAAGAACAAATGTTCTCTGGGACTTCCCTAGTGGTCCAGTGGCTAAGACTCTAGGCTCTCAGTGCAGGGGGGCCAGGGTTCGGTCCCTGGTTAGGGAATTAGATCGCATGCGCCTAAATGAAGATCCTCATGCTGCGACTAAGACCTGGCACAGCCAAATACATAAATAAGTATTTATAAAAAAGAACAAATGGGCTCCCTCTCGAAGATTTGTCATTCTTCTTGCATAAAAGGAAACGAGTGAGTGTTTATGGAGCATCTCCTCTTTGTTAGGCATGTCCATCCATTCCCAGGTAGTACATTATCCCATTACCTCAGGTACATTATCTCAGGCAGTCTGGACTTTTGTCAAAGCAGGACATTTAAGCCTCCAACAAGGGGGATGCAACACACAATGTCCCCAGAAAAGCTCCCACTGCCTGCAAAAGCCTGCGCCCCATCATTTCCCCAGCTCTTCTGCAGAGCCCTCCACAGTCCATTCTTCATCTTCGGCACCCCTCATTCCAATCTTCCACTTCTGTGATTGTGCCACGGTGTCATTTTTGATGCCACATCCATCTCCTGAGGAGCTAAGGTGGCTGGCATGGAGAAGCAGGAGAGGGCCTGGTGGAGGCTCCGAGGTGTGGTGAGGATCCCAGGGCTCTGGGTCCACCCACCTGAAGCCCTGGCTCCATCCTGTCTGGCTGTCTTGTTGTGTGATCTTAGACAACCCTCACCCACTTCTGGAGCCAGATTCTGGCTGTACACTTTACAGATTTCCGATTCTCTGAAGTGATGGGGGTTCAGGGAAGGACCCAGCAGCTTCATAGGTCTTTCCCTGACTTTTGCTTCTGATCTGCCTTTCTTTTCCTCTCCCCATGACCAGGCAGAGTCAATCACGCAGGATTTGTGAGTCCTGGCTCCACCACTTTCTGGCTTTTTGACGTCAGGCAAGTTATTAACCTCTTTAAGCCTCAATTTCCTCATCCGTAAAGTAATACCCTCCTTATGGGTTGTCGTGAGGATTAAATGAGATAATGTTTATAATCACAGAAGTGCCCGATCGCAGGCCTGGTGGGGGTGAGTGCTCAGAAGAGCCTGGGCTGATGTTTCTTCAGCCTGCTGACCTTCTTCCCCTTCTTTCTCATCATCACTGTTGTCTCCATTGGGGGGCAGGACAGAGGCAGCCCTGGAAGAGGGCAGACAAACTGGTCACCAGGCCTGCTTCTGTTCTCCTGGAAGAAGCAGCCAGGCCTCTGGTTCTGCTCTGTCTCACTTTCCAACCATCGTGGGATTTCGCCCACCTCACACTTTGATCTCTGTCAACCCCATCTCCTGGGGCAAGACCAGAAGGACTGCCTCTGAGTCCCTAGGAAGGGGAAGGAGGACAGCCAAGGAGAAACCAGTATAGATGCGCTTAGAAGACCAGTCAAGTCCAGCCCAGGAAAAGGTCTAGGCACAGGGGCTGGTAAAGGAGAAGAGGCCATGGGCAGGGCTGGTCGGCGCACTCTGAGGTCCGGGACCTGGATGGCTGGGAGCATCGCCTCTGTTTGCCTGTTCCCAGAGATGGACAGACAGGACTGGAAGACCTCTGAGATCCCAGGAGTGGCACCCATGGGTCCTACAGCCTGGTGATCTATGGCCTGACTCCTTCAGTGTCCTCTCTTCCTATTTTGTCCCAGGCCTCACCACCCCCAAAGCCCCCAGCCTCATAATCCAGTATTTCCTGCAAACTCTGTAACTGACTGACATTCACCAAAGCATACTCAACAAAGCCATCAGACATTTGGGTGGAGACAGCAAGGTACAGGGCCTGGAGATCATGAGTAGCCATACTGAACGGTAGGAAAAGCTCCCAGTGGGGACCAGATTCTGGTCCCATCTCTGACATAAATTCCCTTGATGACCCAGGAGAAGTCACTCTCTGGGACTCAGTTTACGCATCACAGAAATGGGTTAGCAGGGCTTGATGACTCCCGATGGACTCTCAGCTCTATTCATCTGTCCTCAGGGGCCTCAGGCCGTGGCCATGGTAGGGATGCCTGGTTTCCCACTGCCCGCAGACCCATTCCTCCTTCTGGATCCCAAGATCCTTCTCTGCAGAATCAAAGCATAAACCTTTGCCCTCCCTCCCCTTTCCTCCTTTCCCACCCTCTCATGTCTGTGAGCATCTGCATGGAAGGTGCTGAGTTAGGCCCTGGGATTGCGGGCTGAGTGTAGAGGTGGACACAGTTCTCTCTGCAGAAGCGCTCATGCTGGGGAAGGCTCTGTGCAATGCAGACACGGTGCAGATCCAGAGGCGGGAGGTAAACTGGAGAGATGGGAGGCCACGGAGGAAGTGAGAGATCTGGAGGGAGATGAGGGAGACCTGCGGAGGCCACTGGGACTCTTTACGGAAGAGACAAAACAACTGGATCTTGAAGGATGCTCAAGAAACTCCGTGCAGACACAGAACCATGAAGGTCTTCTGGAGGTGATGATGACCATCAAAGCAGGGAGGTCTAAGGATGGGTGGTACATTTAGGGAAGGCAGTTCTACGTGGTTGGAGGGTAGGTTGTGTCCAGCAAGACGGAGTGTGAAAAGCTGAATTATCAATGAGCCAGAAAAGAGGAGCTGGACCAGATTAGGGAGGACTTTTTTTTTTTAATAAACCATGTATCTATTAACACTAATGGTAATAATAATAATAGCCAACACACAGCATTCATTCTATTTCAGAGGCTGTTCTACGCCTTCAGCACATGTTCTGTTTTATCCTCCACTAATCCGTATGAGGTATTCTCTATCACCATCCCCATTTTCCAGATGAGAAAATGGAGGCATGGAGATGTTACTTGCCTGAGGTTACACAGCTGAAAGTGACAAGGATTCAAATCCAGTCAGTTGAGCTTCACAGCCTGTCTTCCAAGACCCCAAGGAGAGCAGTGAGAGCCTCCAAAGGGTCTTGGCTGCCCCAGGCCCAGGGTTTTCCTCAGCAGGTGGACCTCCTCCCTGTCTGGGCCACTCATCACCTCTCACCTACCCTCTCAGGTAGACAGGTGAGGGGTTTCAGTTGGGAGCCTGGTCTGGGGAAACATCTGTACCCTGTTCTGAACATCTGCCTCCATTTGATCTGATTACTCTCATCTTCTCCCTACAGGCCAGGAGATAGCACCTGCTTTCCACGGTTTTAATTAAGCTGCATTTTTGTTTTTATTTACTTAGCACCAGTCTGGGAAGAAGGATCTCCAGTGAACGAATGAGGAGTGACCCGTGCTTGCAAACTCTTGCTCTTTGAGCCAGGGAACCTTGGCCACTGACAGGTACACCCCACAACCCTGAAACTTTCAGGGATGCTCCACTGCCTACCTGTACTGGCCAAGAAGGTCCACACTCCCCGAGGTGTCCATCAAGCTTCTCCTTGATTTCAACCACCTCCATGATTTAGTGGTTCTGATACCTGGGTTAAGATACTTAATCTGGGGACTCCCTTGGTGGTCCAGCGGTTAAAAATCAGCCTGCCAATGCAGGAGACGTGGGTTTGATTCCTGGTCAGGGAACTAAGATCCCACATGCCGTGGAGTAACTAAGCTCCTGCGCCACAACTGCTGAGCCTGCATGCTGCAGCTATTAAAACCCAGATGCCCTAGAGCCCGTGCTGCGAAACAAGAGAAGTCCCCGCAATGAGAAGCCTGCGCGCTGCAATAAAAAGTAGCTCCTGCTCACTGCAAATAGAGAAAGCCCAAGCGCAGCAACAAAGACCCAGGGCAACCAAAAAAAAGATACTTAACTTGAACCTCAGTTTCATCTATAAAATGTGTGTGGTTAATGATACCTTTCAGAATTAATATGATACAAATGATTTTCTCGAAGTCTCTAACCTCAGGTCGGCACACAATAGGTGCTTAAGCACTTTGTCCACTTTTTTTTTTGGAAGATGACTTTTATTTATGTATTTATTTGTTTTGGCCATGCCGCACATCTTGGGAAATCTTAGTTCCCCGGCCAGGGATCGAACACATGCCCTCTGTGTTGGACGTACACTGGGAAGTCCTGCCAGGGAAGTCCCTTTCTGTGTTTTCTATCATCCTCCCCAAGCCCCTGTGAGGCAGGGAGTGTCATCACGCCCATCTTCCAGAGGAGGAAACTGAGGCACTGAGCGAAGTTACCTAAGGCCAAGTAGCAGAGGTCGAGCAACCCCGGCGCCACTGCGCACCAGTCGCTCCTTCTAGGTGGGGTGTCCTTCCGCGCACCTGCTGCCCTCCTTCAGACTACGCTGCTGGCGGCGTCCATCTCGAGCAGCTCGGTCTTTGCCTACGCGGTCCGCACTTTGAGGTCTGTCTCTACCTCTGCCCGCTTCACAAAACCTTTCCTGATTTGTGACTAGAACGGAATTTCTCTCCCTGTGCTGAGCCTGTGTCTTTCTTGGATTTTAAATGTAAGGATTGGGACTTCCCTCGTGGTCCAGTGGTTAAGAACCTGCCTTGAAATGCAGGGCACGTGGGTTTGAGCCCTAGTTGGGGAACTAAGGGACTTCTCTGGTGGCTCAGATGGTGAAGAATCCGCCCACAATGCAGGAAACCCGTGTTCGATCTGCGGGTTGGGAAGATCCCCTGGAGAAGGGAATGGCAACCCACTCCAGTATTCCTGCCTGAAGAATTCCATGGACAGAGGAGCCTGGCGGGCTACAGTCCATGGGGTTGCAAAGAGTCGGACAATGCACACGTGCCTGTGGGGAACTAAGATCCCATTGGCCACAAAGCCACTAAGCCTGAGAGCCATAAATAGAGAGTCCATGCACCGTAATGAAAGATCCTGCAGGCCACAACAAAAATGCTACGTGCCACAACTAAGGCCTGACCTGGACAAATGTATAAATAAATAAATAATTCAAACAATAAATGCAAGGATTTGGGCTCAAGCCCTACGTCTGCTGCTTAACTGCAGGGAGTGACCATGGGTTGCTGGTTCAAACGCAGCCCTCACCTTTGCCTTGGCTGTGTGGCCCTTAGTGGTTTGAGTGAGTCTCTGTTTCTTTCTGTTGTTATGAGTGGAGATAGCGTGTGCTCAGCACTAGGACAAGTGGCGCCGGGATTCCAGCGCCAGAGCGCTTGGGCTCAAAGCCCAGCTTGATCACTTGGTATCCATGCGATCTTGGCAAAGTTACTTAACCTTTCAATGCCTCAGCTTTTCCATCTGTGGCATGGAGATGCTGTAATGATACCTACCACATCACGCTGTTGTGAGGATTAAATGAGATAATGCCTGGGGATGTTTAGAACTGTGCCCAGCACTTAATAAGAGCACAGTAAGCCTCGGTTGCTGTAGTTTCTGACGCTTGCTTGGGGATTAATGGAGACTGTGAAAGTACTTTGTAAATTTCCAAGCTCTGGACCCACACGCGGTATCGATTGTTCTCCTTCTGCCTTGGACCTGGGCCATTTATGTCTGGCCTCGTTCCCCTCAAGGGGCAGGGATCAAGCCCCACCATCTGGGTCCCTCCAGAGGCTCTGCCCTATGCTCCATGTTCTGTACACGGGATTCAGGGACCCTGCTTGAGCAAGCAGCCCTGCCTCAGTTTCCCCGAGGACCCCAGCTGCGGCCACACTGGAAGCTGATCAGCCAGCCACCTGGCATGGCCCCAGCCTGCTGCTTGGGGCTCCCGGTCAGCACTTCCTTCAGAGCCCCGGTCAGCATCTCTGCCGATGCCCGCAGTGCGCCATTCTGACCCAGGGTCCACAGCAGGGGCGAGTCCACCGCAGGGGCGAGGCCTGCATGGAGGAAGGCAGGAGGCAGACCTCCTAAGACCCTTCTTGCTCTGACTTTCCAGGAATCCAGCTTTTGAAAGTTCCAGAGATGCCCCTGTATTCCATCCCCTCCAGCCTGGGGCTCTGGTGGGGACACTTGGCTGGGAGTGGGGTGGGGCGTTGTGGCAGGCCCTTTGCTGAATCAGCAGGACCAGTGACAGGCGAGGGAGAGAGGGTTTTCCCCTCTTCTGCAGTTTGCATTTACTTTTCCAACAGGTCAGTGCGCTGCCGAGTTAATTCAGAGAATTGCCGAGGCAGCAGCAGCAGCTGTGCCCTGGGCCCAGCTGATCAGTCAGCCATCAGGGCGCTAACCAGGACCGGCAGTGTCGCCTGCTCCTCGCCAGGGACAGCGGAAGGCGGCCCCGCTAAGTGAGGCTGCCGCCACCATCCTCACCCCGTGCCTGGCTCCCCCACCAGCTCCTGGTGGTCCAGCCGATCAGGCACCCCGAGGAGCCAGACAGGAGGCCACCACGCTCACACAGCACCTGCTGCTGGACACACCTGGCTTCACATCCCAGCTGGCACTCACTAGCTGGGAGGCCCACGACGAGCTCCTTAACCTTTCTGAGCCTCAACGTCTTTGTTGGTATCATGGGCACAGTAACAGTGCCTGCTTTATCAGGCTCCTGGAAGGATTGTAGATCAGCTGGAAAGCACCTAGTCAGTGTGGGGGTCACAGAGAATCCTCCGCATTCCTGTAATTATGATTAAGAGACAAACAAGTATCGTTTATTAACGCATATATGTGGAATCTAGAGAAATGGTACCGATGAACATATTTGCAGAGCAAGAATAGAGACACAGATGTTGAGGATGGACATATGGACACAGGGGGAGAAGGGGAGGTTAGTATGAACTGGGAGAGTTGCATTAGCATATATACACTACCGGGTGTAAAATGGATAGCTGGTGGGAGGCCGCTGTGGAGCATAGAGAGCTCAGCTCAGTGCTCTGTGATGACCCAGAGTGGGGATGGGGGTGTGTGAGGGAGGCCCAGAGGGAGGGGAACGTTTATACACGTAGCTGATTCACTTCGTTGTACAGCAGAAACTGACACAACCTCATAAAGCAACTATGAAAACGTGAAAGTGTTAGTTGCTCAGTTGTGTCTGACTCTTTGTGACCCCATGGACTGTAGCCTGCCAGGCTGCTCCGTCCACGGAATTCTCCAGGCAAGAATACTGGAGTGGGTTGCCATGCCCTCCTCCAGAGGATCTTTTGGACCCAGGGGTCTAACCCACGTCTTCTGTGGCTCCTGCATTACAGGCGGATTCTTTACCACTGAGCCACCGGGGAAGCCCTGATATATGTATATATATAGCTGATTCGCTTTGTTGCACAGCAGAAACTATTAATAACACAACACTGTAAAGCAACTATACTCCAATTTAAAAAGAAATAGGGTTTATAAATGAAATTTGCATGTCCAAAGCGGTCCAGGTTGGGTGTTCCAGATTCTGTGGGACTTCATTTTTCCATCTGGGTGGATAATACAGAGTCGGGTTAGAAGGTTGTTCTCACTTCGTGTTCACAAATGTTTCTGAGCACCTGCTGTGTGCCAGGCTGAAGGCTGGCATTGAAACCAGGTTGAGACGACTTGACCAGGACAGAAGCCCCTTCCTCAGGGAGCTCTTCCCCAACCCTTGGTTGGTGGGCAGTGTGGAACCATGAGGAATAAACAAGAAAACAAGGGAGCAGGGCATGGGAGGGCAGAGTGAAGAAGAATCCGGCTCTGATGGTCTATGGCAACTTCTGAGGGGTGACATGCAGCCAGGCGATGGGGTGAAGAGAAGCCCAAAGCAGCAGGGAGTGATCCTGGAGTTTAGAGGGCCTGAAGTCTGCAGCTTTCCTGGTGCTGGACCACGGAGGGCCTTGAATGCCGAACCTAGGATCCAGGCTGTTATTATATCCCAGCAGCAGGTAAAAGATGTCTGATGCTCCAGCCTCATACCAGTAGGTAGGAGCTGGCTCAAAGCACAGTGCATTAGGAGAAAAAAATGTGCCTGGTTTTGCGAAACTTGATAGCCTAGAGCTGACACAGAGCTGCTAGAAGGGGCAGCTTTCTGTACTCAGACAGGACTCTCCCTGCCACTAAAGACTGCGCTACAATTTCCTTTAAATAACAAATCTCCTTGGTGTCTTTTTCTTTTATTTTTTGTAAAGGAAATATACTTGGTATGCGAGATGTGGCGGACCTCTACATTGAGCTACAGCCATAGTTTCCTTCTTTCTTTAAAAAATAACTTTAAAAATTGTGATCAAATATATATAACAGGGAGGCCTGGCGTGCTGCGGTTCATGGGGTCGCAAAGAGTCGGACACGACTGAGCGACTGATCTGATCTGATCTGATATATAACATAAAATTTACTGTCTTCACCATCTTCAAGCGTATATGTAGAGTGTTAAGTACATTCACATTGTTGCACAACCCATCTCCAGAACTTTTTTACCTGGTAAAACCAAAAACTGTATCCATTAAAGAAAGAACCCCCTTTCCCTCTCCTCCTCCCATCCCCTGGCAACCACCATGCTACTTTTTGTCTCCATGAATTTGTTTCCTCTGAGTCCTCATCAGTCAGTTCAGTTCAGTTCAGTCGCTCAGTCGTGTCCGACTCTTTGCGACCCCATGAATCGCAGCACGCCAGGCCTCCCTGTCCATCACCAACTACCGGAGTTCACTCAGACTCATGTCCATCGAGTCGGTGATGCCATCCAGCCATCTCATCCTCTGTCGTCCCCTTCTCCTCCTGCCCCCAATCCCTCCCAGCATCAGAGTCTTTTCCATTGAGTCAAGTCTTCACATGAGGTGGCCAAAGTACTGGAGTTTCAGCTTTAATATCAGTCCTTCCAAAGAACACCCAGGGCTGATCTCCTTTAGAATGGACTGGTTGGATCTCCTTGCAGTCCAAGGGACTCTCAAGAGTCTTCTCCAACACCACAGTTCATAAAGGTGGAATTATGCAGAGTTTGGTTTTGTGTGTGTGTGTGTGTGACTGGCTTATTTCACTTAGCAAGATGTTTTCAAAGTTCATACATGTTGTAGCATGTGTCAGAATTTCCTTCCCTTTGCAATAATAAAAGATTTTTATCAGTTTTCACAATCAATAGCCAGACAAAAGATAAAAGATGCTTAAAATTGCAAGTCATAATGGGAACATGACCTAACAATATAAAACAATTGCATTTAATTCAGAAAGCCAAGCAGGGTGATGTGGTGAGTGGAAGTGCATATATGCTCATGCTTTCATCACCTAGCCAGTCTATGTCTTTTTGTTGGTGCATTTAATCCATTTGCATTTATGGTAATTATTGATATGTATGATCCTGTTCCTGTTTTCCTAATGCTGCTGCTGCTGCTAAGTCATTTCAGTCATGTCCGACTCTTAGCAACCCCATGGACTGCAGCCAACCAGGCTCCTCTGTCCATGGGATTTTCCAGGCAAGAGTACTGGAGTGGGGTGCCATTGCCTTCTCCGTGTTTTCCTAATAGTTTTGCGTTTATTTTCTGTAGGTCTTTTCCTTCTCTGTGTTAAGATTGAATATTATGTTAAGAATATAATATTCTATTATCTGACTATAGTACATTTTCTTTATCCATTCATCTGTCGACAGATACCTGAATTGCTTCTATCTCTTAACTATTGTGAATAATGCTGCTATGAACATGGGTATACAAATATCTGTTTGCATTTCTGCTTTGCCAGCCTTTCAGGTATACACTCAGAAAGGGCTAGATCCGATGGTAATTCTGTACTTGATTTTTTAAGGAACAGCAACTAGATAGCATATTAAAAAGCAGAGACATTACTTTGTCAACAAAGGCCCATCTAGTCAAGGCTATGGTCTTTCCTGTGGTCATGTATGGATGTGAGAGCTGGACTGTGAAGAAGGCTGAGCGCCGAAGAATTGATGCTTTTGAACTGTGGTGTTGGAGAAGACTCTTGAGTGTCCCTTGGACTGCAAGGAGATCCAACCAGTCCATTCTGAAGGAGATCAGTCCTGGGTGTTCATTGGAAGGACTGATGCTAAAGCTGAAACTCCAATACTTTGGCCACCTGATGCAAAGAGCTGACTCATTTGAAAAGACCCTGATGCTGGGAAAGATTGAGGGCAGGAGAAGGGATGACAGAGGATGAGATGGCTGGATGGCATCACCGACTCAATGGACATGGGTTTGGGTGGACTTCAGGAGTTGGTGATGGACAGGGAGGCCTGGCATGCTGCGGTTCATGGGGTCACAAAGAGTTGGACACGACTGAGTGACTGAACTGAACTGAACTGAACTGATGCTGTTTCTGATCATAGACTCTTAGATATAGGAGGAACTTCAGAAATCACACATACCTGCTTACAGATAGGGAAATGGGCACCCTGGCAAGGACCTTCTTTCTGCCTCTCATGTGAGCGGGTGGCCCAGTAAAGACTAGAACATGGGATTCGGGGTTCTCATTGCATGCCTCTTGTGCCTCTAAAGGTGGCTGTGGGAACACCCCGCAAAGGCATGCTGACCTGTTGATGGAGACACCAGAGCCCAGAGAGGCTCCTGAAGTCACACAGCCGCCTGGGCAGACGAGCAGCAACATCTCCACCCAGTACCCTCTGCTTCCCAGGGCTCCAGGGGCCCTTCCCCTTCTGAGCTTTAGTTCAGAAGACAGAGCCTCCCGTTTGGGTATCCAAAGACCCCACAGGCTGACAAAGATGCTGTTGGCTGCAGAGGAAAGAGCATGACACAGAGACCCCAGACCTATGTGTGACTCCACACACATCATTCTCTCCTCATGAGCCTCAGTTTACCCTCTTATACAGTGGGTGATGGGGCAGATGGCCTCTTGGTCCCTAGCAACTTTGCTCTTGCCCTTCCAAGGAAGCCTGGCTCTGGGGTGTGCTGACCAGCACCCTCTGGTGGAGACAGCCAGCATCTCTTCATTTGGACCATGGCTCCCCAGTTCCACAGATTCTCTGTTTTATAGGTGAGTAAACCAAGGCCTTGGAGCCTCTCAGGTGGCACAGTGGTAAAGAATCCGCCTGCCAATGCAGGAGACTCAGGATTGATCCCTGGGTCGGGGAGATCCCCTGGAGTAGGAAATGGCAACCCACTCCAGTATTCTTGCCTGGAACATTTCATGGACAGAGGAGCCTGGTGGGCTACAGTCCATGGGGTTGCAAAGAGCCGGACACGACTGAGCAACTGAGTGTACGCAACACACACACCAAGTCTCTGGGAACAGGAGCACTGCAGGGAGGGCGGGTGGGAATCCAGGCAATCCAGGCCCCCTCCTCATCAGGACCGTGTATAGATGGGCGGCCCAGCCCCTGCTGATCCTGTGCTACTTGTTCCCAGCAGCCTCCCCATGGTCAACATTGCCAGGGACCAACGGGAACAGCCACCCTGAAGACCTTCACCCACCAGCTCTGGAGGGAGGCCCTGTGCCCTTAGCTCATTAAAGATGCATGAGTTGCAGTCTGTGAGTGAGACCAAGAGGCGGCTGGGTCTGCAATAAAGGTCCACCTCCCGCCCCGGGCTGGCCAGTGCCATGGAAAACCTAGGTGGTGGCCAATATCATTTATTACAGAGCACTTAGGCAGCTGTTCTGGGCTTCTGCCCAGAGCACCCTCCTCCCTCTTCCCATCGTGCAGGCCCCTCTCTTTACTCAGACTGCCTCCTCTCTGCTTGCATCCTGTCCTGAACTGCCCAGGCTGCCTGGGGTCAAGCACAGCCACACAGTACCACATGGGATGGGTCTTGTCATTATGACGCCAGCATTCCAGGTAAGGAAACTGCCTCTCAGAGAGTCAGAGCCTCACTTAAAGGCAGACAGTTGATAAGTGACAACACCAGGACTGGACCTTAGTCAAGTTCATCGAATGACCTGCTGAGTTCTTATGCAGCCTCCCAGCCGGCTTGGAGCTGCCCTGGGAGCAGACAGGAGGAATTTGGTTTTGCCAAGCTGCTGCTGCTTAACTGCTCCAGTCATGTCTGACTCTGTGTGACCCTATGGTCTGTAGCCTGCTAGACTTCTCTGTCCATGGAATTCTCCAGGCAAAAATATTGGAGCGGGTTGCCATGCCCTCTGCCAGGGGTATCTTCCTGACCCAGGGATCAAACCCAGGTCTCTTGCATTATAGGCGGATTCTTTACCACTGAGGCACCAGGGAAGCCCTGTTTTGCCAAGGTCAGTGACACAATGGGTGATTTGGCTTTAGAAGCTGGCCTCGCTCATAGATGATGGAGGTGCAAGTCTGCTCCTGGCTTCCTGATGTAGATGGTGGCTGTGTGGTCTTGGAGCAAGCACTGGCTTCTCTGAGCTGCCGCTGCCCATCTTCACACCTGGGGTCATAACTGGGAATCCTCACACAGGGAGCCATCCTGCCTTGCAAGGCTATGAGCCTTGTTCAATGATGGATCGGGGATGCCTTAGAGCCAGTGGTTACTGCCTTACCCTGATGAGCTAAAGTATGGTGCTTTTCGGGGAAGAAACTCAAAAGCCGGAAATTTCCGAAGGGAGACTTGCCTCCTCCAACAAGAAATTCTAGAAAAACTCAGCCCTTAACACCTCCAACCAGGAAGTCCAGCCAGAGATGACAGTCAACCAGCCCCCTCTCCTATTCTGTGTCGATTATCATTGAGGTCAGAGCCACAGGAGCCTGAGGGACCTTCTTGTCTAGCCCCCGAGCTTTGGAGAGGGAACGCAGCTGGCCCCAGGACACACAGTGATCAGTGGAGCAACGTGTGGTCTCAGTCTGCTGGCTCTACACCCCCAGTCCTGTGCTGCTGGCAGTCGGGGTGTGGGGCCTGGCTGAGCCGGGGGCCTGCAGATACCTCAGCTTTCTCCTTGAGCTAACCCTTGCATCATGGGTCACAGGCAGAGTTCCCTCTCCAGGGATACCCTGTGACATGGGATGGGGAGATGGGGAGTGGGACAGTGATGACGAGGCCTTTGCGGGCCCAGAGAGCTGGCCTTGCTGCCCCAGGGATGGAGGCTCTGCCGTTCAATCAGGTGCCCAAGATTGGGCTCAGGGACAAGCTGTGAGTTGGGGTATTCAGATTGTGGGTCACGGTTACTATATTCCGAATTAAAAAAAACTGAGGCTTGGAGAGGTTACATGGCTTTCCCAGGCTGCACTGCTTTGATTCTGCTTTGAACACAACTCTCCTGGCTTTCAGAGTCCACATCCTTCTCTGTGGACCTGGTGACTTGCCCTGTGCAAGTTCAGGCAGGTGGCCCCCTCACGCTCCTGGGTGGAGGCTGGGCTGAGCCTCATTCCAGGTTCCTCTTTGCCCTCGGGGCGCTGGCCAGGCTCCGGCCACTCCAGACACTCAGGTTGCCCCTGGTGAGTGGTGACGTCACACCGAGTCCATTGTCATGCCATCTCCACCCCCGGGCTGCATCAGCAGCTGCCTGGCTGAATAATTCATCAGAACTTGTTTACTCTTCCTGCTGTTAGTGGCTCTCAAAACCTCCTTCCAGGTCCAGCTGCCCTGGCCTCCACTCCCTCTCCAGTTTGGCCACCAGAAAGCCGCTCCAGGCCTGGGCTGTGTGCACTGGCCATGAATTATTCAGGCCCTGTTTGGTTGGAACCAGGTGGATAGGGAGGCTGGAGGAGAGTCTGGGCTGTGGGGTCTGTCCCATTTGGGGCCTGTGGAAGCAGCATGGCAGGGACAGAGGTGTCTCCACCTGCATTTGAGCTGAAACCCAAGTCCTGATGGATCCAGAGTCACCTGCCAGTTGTGGGCCCCAGGGAGCAGGGTGAGAGCTCCCAGACTTAAAACACAGAGACCCGCACAGAGCTCACCATCAGCACTCAGGGCTGCAGGTCGCTCACCAGGCTTACAGCCTTCAGAAAGGGGACAAGATATATCCTATCAGCAGGGCCAACAACGTGACTCGGGAATCAGACAGGCCTGGGTGTCATTCCCAACCCTTCTTCTCTGCAGTTAAGTAGCCTTGGACCAGTCACTCAACCTCTCTGCGCTCAGTAATTTTCCATCTGTGAAAGGGGATAGCTCTGTTTCCCTCCTTGTGCAGAGTGAACAAAGTCATCCCCCTAACATGCCAGAAAGTATTCCGTGTTCTACCTGCACGCCGCCCTGTATTCTGGTGTCCCTGCTGGTTTATTTACCTCTTCCGTTGTCCTGAGAGCCTTATAAGAAGGTACTGGGTCGCTTTTTCCCCAGCAAGGGAAAATACCTCTTTTCTCCAAGAACTAGTCCTGAGGTGGCTCCTTGTAGATGCATGGTAAATACTTGTTGAATGAATGAATAAATGAATGAGTGAGAAATGGCTCTCCAGAGATGCAATGGGCTGATTTATGAGGCAGTGAGTAAGCTCCTTATTTCTGGGAGTGTCCCACTGGGTCGCAATTTAGCAGGCATTCCAGAGTGAGGATTGATGCCCTGGTTAGAAAGATGCTCTTTAAAGCTCCTCCCCTCTCATTAAGCTTCTGTGTTTCTAGGATTCAATGAATACATATGGGTTGTAGGAGTTGGTGGGTGGTGGACGATGATGATGGTGATGAGGGAGATAAATGCTATGATGGGAGGTGGGATGAGGTAGACAGAAGAAACAGCAGAGCTGCTGGTCCAGCCTATCACACACTGTGCTCCGAAAGGTCAAGGAATTATGGGACTTCTCAGTACTCCTTGATGGCTTAGATGGTAAAGCATCTGCAGGAGACTGGTTCAATCCCTGTGTCGGGAAGATATCCTGGAGAAAGAAATAGCAACCCACTCCAGTATTCTTGCCTGGAAAATCCCGTGGATGGAGGAACCTGGTAGGCTACAGTCCATGGGGTTGCGAAGAGTTATAACATGACTGAGTGACTTCACTTTCAGTATTTCTAGAGCCTGGTGTTCAGTAAACAAGCAAGAGAAATTGACTGACTGAATGAATGAATAGATGTCCTTAGTCCTAAAACAGTCAGGAAGGCTTAGGAATCATCTCTTTCCAATCCAGTGTATCAACTCCTCAACCTGCCTCAAGCCAGCTCCTGTGGCCCTTCCACCTTGTCCTTTGTCTCAGTTTATCCAGCCATAAAAATAGGTCACGTGGCTCACTTTCCTTTCCCTCCAGTAACCTCATCCAGACTGGCTAGTCCTGGCCACACCAGACCTGCCAGGGCGGACCCCTACCACCAGGATTCTGGCAATCACAGACATGGGGGTACCTCAGTCACACCATGGACCGCTGATAAACTATTTTGATATTTCTGTTGTTTTCAGAAAGACAGCTTCCAAGATTCAAGCCCAGGTGGTGCTGGTCTTTTTTTGGAAGTGCTAATTAATAATTTAACTTCATATAATGATAATTTTATCTTGCTGCAATTTGTGAATTTATAATGATCTCATCCATCCGGTGTCTGGTGCCCAGCACGGAGCATCTCCCCCGCTGTGTATGGGAATGTGTTGCTGGGAGAATTTCCCCGAGGGGAGAGGGGCCAGGAGACTCCCTCCATGGGAAGTCTCCCAAACAGGTGGGGTGTGCTGGCTTTCTGGCATCTCTCAAGGACTGTTTGCCTGGGAACAGGGGATGGAGCCAGTGGCCCTTGATCTTGGTTTCCTTGGAAATGGATATCAGGGGAAGCCTGGGATCAACTTGTCATGGCAGGAAGGGCCCAGAGGAAATGTCAGAACTTGCCCTCCCCAGTGAGGGAAACTGAGGCTAGAGACAGGCAGGGATTGACTTCGGGTTATGCATCAGTCACAGACCCCATTCTAGAACCTGAATCTGCCCATCCCTGGCTCAGCCCTTCAATACATCCCTCCTCCCCACCAGCTCACTCAACCTTCATGCCTCTTTCCCTGGGCACTTGGTGGGAAGTTGTCCAAGTGCATCTTGATGGAGACAGTGGATGAACACTCAAACCCCTTCCTCCCCTGAGGGTTGGAGACCAGACCACCCTAACTGCCTTTCCAGCCACTAGGGGAGATTTGGGAAAAAGCTGAAAAAGAAAGGGGATTGGTGGGCGTGCTTGGGAATCCCTCCTACATGAATGCGAAACCGTCTCTCCTCAGCATCATGACCTTCCTCTCTGCCGGGTGATACCCGCATCCTGGTGTCCAGAAGTGGGCGTGACTTAGACTCAACTGACCTGGAAGAGACAGCAGAACTAGGACTGGGGGCTAAGAATGTTCTGGACTTAAAACTCCAGGGCATGGAAGAGGGAGCCATGAGGCTGGAGCAGGAGGCAGGGGCCAGGCTCTGGAAGACCACTATTGACGTCATCTTCAGCCCATGCCAGGAGTGATTTAACTGCTTAGATGAGACCTTTTGCCTCTGGGGGCTTCAGCTAATTTTCCTAGCTTACTAGGAAAAGCACTCAGGAGGATGCTAGAGGCAGCCTTTGTGTGTCTGTATCCAGCTGAGAAGGTGCTACAGATCAGAGTGGGGTGGCTTGCTGGCCGCCCCCACTCCCGGCTCTGTCCATCAGGGTTCCCAGGTTCCCCTCCACCCAAAGCTGGGCTGGTGGCCAGGCCCCAGGTTGGTCTTGGTCCATGCTAATGAAATGCTAATACTGAAGACCAGATTGGCCGCAGCATCAAAGTGTTTAGGGACCCTCCTGACAGCTTGAGAAGCACCCCCAGTCACTCTGGGCAGCTCGAGCTCTAAGCCAGGATGTTCTCCTAGCAATTGTACCTGTCACTTCTCATTACAGCTGACGCGCCCTGTACCTGCCAGGGCGCCATGGGCCGTAACTGGCCACATTCCCTCCCAGAACTCCCGGGGAGGTTGGTGCCTGGTCTGGCGGGGTCCCTGGGGACTCCGGAGGCTTCAGTGGTGTCAGAATCAGGTCTTGTCCATTCCGGATCCCCGTGGCTGCAGATGGAGTAAAAGATCTCACAAGGACCTCTCACACTCAGAACAATGTGGCGATCTTTCTTTGACTTCCCCATCCAGTTTGTGTTCAGACAAATCTCAACTGTGGCACAAGCTCTCTCCCTTGGATGCTCAGAATTCAAGAACCTTAGAAGGTCAGAAGCGAACAGTAAACGCAGGGTTTGCTTCTCTTTTTAGCGTTAGCTTTTGATTTGCCTTAAAAATTGGCCAAATCAGATACATGCAAATTGAAAACAAAGAAAATAGCGAAAGGCTTCTAATATGGAAGCACACTTTCCCCCCACCCTTCTTACCTCCACTCTAGCTTTTTAGGGACGATGCATTTTTTAACTCGGCTGCTATTTTTGCTGTTGCTTTCATGCTGCTAATAATATGTGTATGATGCTGTGTCTTGGTTTATCAGTTTCAGACATCACCTATTGACTTCCTGTTGTGGTAGACAAAGGTTTCTTTCTGTTACCTATGTTACTTCTGTCCCCTCCTCCTTATGTGGCTATACTGTACTTTTTAGTCAAATCTAGAACATCGTTGTTGTTCTTTAGTTGCTAAGTGTGCCAACTCTTCTGTGACCCCATGGACTGTAGCCTGCCAGGCCCCTCTGTCCGTGGGACTTCCCAGGCAAGAATACTGCAGTGAGTTGTCGTTTCTTTCTCCAGGGGATCTTCCTGATGGGGGATTGAACCCAAGTCTTGTGCATTGCCAGGTGGATTCTTTACTTCTGAGCCACCTGGGAGACCCTAAAACATTATTCAGTTCAGTTCAGTTCAGTCACTCAGTTGTGTCCGACTCTTTGCGACCCCATGAATCGCAGCATGCCAGGCCTTCCTGTCCATCACCAACTCCCGGAGTTCACTCAGATTCACTTCCATCGAGTTGGTGATGCCATCCAGCCATCTCATCCTCTGTTGTCCCCTTCTCCTCCTGCCCCCAATCCCTCTCAGCATCAGTCTTTTCCAATGAGTCAACTTTTCGCATGAGGTGGCCAAAGTACTGGAGTTTCAGCTTTAGCATCATTCCTTCCAAAGAAATCCCAGGGCTGATCTCCTTCAGAATGGACTGGTTGGATCTCCTTGCAGTCCAAGGGACTCTCAAGAGTCTTCTCCAACACCACAGTTCAAAAGCATCAATTCTTCGGCGCTCAGCCTTCTTCACAGTCCAACTCTCACATCCATATATGACCACTGGAAAAACCATAGCCTTGACTAGGCGAACCTTTGTTGGCAAAGTAATGTCTCTGCTTTTGAATATGCTATCTAGGTTGGTCATAACTTTCCTTCCAAGGAGTAAGCGTCTTTTAATTTCATGGCTGCAGTCACCATCTGCAGTGATTTTGGAGCCCAGAAAAAGAAAGTCTGACACTGTTTCTACTTGCCAACATCCACTGGATCATGGAAAAAGCAAGAGAGTTCCAGAAAAACATCTATTTCTGCTTTATTGACTATGCCAAAGCCTTTGACTGTGTAGATCACAATAAACTGTGGAAAATTCTCAAAGAGATGGGAATACCAGACCACCTGACCTGCCTTTTGAGAAATCTGTATGCAGGTCAGGAAGCAACAGTTAGAACTGGACATGGAACAGCAGACTGGTTCCAAATAGGAAAAGGAGTACATCAAGTCTGTATATTGTCACCCTGCTTATTTAACTTATATGCAGTGTACATCATGAGAAACGCTGGACTGGAAGAAACACAAGCTGGAATCAAGATTTCCGGGAGAAATATCAATAACCTCATATATGCAGATGACACCACCCTTATGGCAGAAAGTGAAGAGAAACTCAAAAGCCTCTTGATGAAAGTGAAAGTGGAGAGTGAAAAAGTTGGCTTAAAGCTCAACATTCAGAAAACGAAGATCATGGCATCTGGTCCCATCACTTCATGGGAAATAGATGGGGAAATAGTGGAAACAGTGTCAGACTTTATTTTTTGGTGTTCCAAAATCACTGCAGATGGTGACTGCAGCCATGAAATTAAAAGACGCTTACTCCTTGGAAAACATTATTATGATGTTGTAAATGTGGCTCATTTCAGAGTCCAGATATGGACTATGATTTTATTTTCTCTCCTGTACTTTTTTTTCTGGTGTGGTCAAGGCAGTAAGGCCTCTTCAGCTATCCATCTGTTCCTCTGTATTTCTCAACATCCCTTCCAGTTAGGGAAGAGACATGTTACTGGAGATATCCCCTTGGGCTAAGGCAGGCAAGAGCCTATATGTCTGTTCCATCTCCCTCTTCCCCAGTGAGGAGACTGCAAGCAGTGGGTTCCATGTCTGCAAATATCAAGGGAAAGACTGCTTGGCCAGTATGGAAATGTGACGCGAGTGGGAAATAAACTCTTACTATCTATCATGACATCTCTCTGGGAAAATATACACAGAAATGATAATAATCACCCGACAATTTTAACTGCATCATCTTCATTTTTTAAACTGAAGTATAGTTGATTTACAATGTTGTATTGATTTCTGGTGTATAGCAAAGTGATTCAGTTATATGTTTTTTCAAAAATTTTTTTTCTATACCACATGGCTTGTGGGATCTTAGTTCCCCAACCAGAATTGAATCCCAGGTTCAAGGCAATGAAAGCACTGAATTCTAACCATTGGACCATCAGGGAATTCCCTGGATTCTTTTCCATGATAGTTTATTACAAGATATCAACAATATTCCTTGTGCTATACAGTAGGATCTTGTTTTTTATTTTACATATAGTAGTTTGCATCTGCTAACCTCCAATATGCCAACGAAGGTCTGTCTAGTCAAGGCTATGGTCTTTCCTGTGGTCATGTATGGATGTGAGAGTTGGACTGTAAAGAAAGCTGAAGGCCAAAGAATTGACGCTTTTGAACTGTGGTGTTGGAGAAGACTCTTGAGAGTCCCTTGGACTGTGAGGAGATCCAACCAGTCCATTCTGAAGAAGATCAGCCCTGGGATTTCTTTGGAAGGAATGATGCTAAAGCTGAAACTCCAGTATTTTGGCCACCTCATGAGAAGAGTTGACTCATTGGAGAAGACTCTGATGCTGGGAGGAATTGGGGGCAGGAGGAGAAGGGACTGACAGAGGATGAGATGGCTGGATGGCATCACTGACTCGATGGATGCGAGTCTGAGTGACCTCTGGGAGTTGGTGATGGACAGGGAGGCCTGGCGTGCTGCAGTTCATGGGGTCGCAAAGAGTCGGACACGACTGAGCGACTGAACTGAACTGAACCCCAAATATCCTAATTTATCCCTCCTGCCCTCCCTTCTCCTTTGGTAACTTAAAGTTTATTTTCTCTCTGTGTGTGTCTGTTTCTGTTTTGTAAATATGTTCCTCTGTATCATTTTTGAGAGTCCATGTATAAGTGATATCGTATGATATTTGTCTCTGTCTGACTTACTTCACTTAGTGTGATAATCTCTAGGTCTATCCATGTCATTGCCAGTGGCGTCATTTCATTATTTGTTTTATAGCTGAGTAATACTCCATTGTAGATATGTACCTTGTCTTTATCCATTCATCTGTTGATGGATATTTAGGTTGCTTTAATGTCTTAGCTATTGTAAATAGTGCTGCTGTGAACATGGGGAATCGCATCATTTTCTTAAATTTTTCTAAATGGTGTGTCACTTTGCTGTACCATTCAGTTCAGTTCAGTCTCTCCGTTGTATCCGACTCTTTGCGACCCCATGCATCACAGCACGCCAGGTCTCCCTGTCCATCACCAACTCCTGGAGTTCACTCAGACTCATGCCCATCGGGTCGTTATTATTAGGATTTTGTTCACAGGTGTTATCTCACATCAGCTCGTCTATCAATTCTTGTTTCTCTGGATTCTTCCTTCCGAGAGTCCCGAATTTCTTATTTCAATCTGGCCTATTGCTCTCTAGGGCTGCTGCAAAGGTTTATTCTGGGAATTTCCTCTAGCCATTCCTATTGTTAGATATGTTGAATCTCCTATTTCCTGGATTCTATTTTCTTGGTTTGCATGCTAAGTCACTTCAGTCATGTTCAACTCTTTGTAATCCCATGGACTGTACCTCTCCAGGCTCCTCTGTCCATGGGATTCTCCAGGCAGGAATACTGGAATGGGTTGCCTTTCCCTTTTTCCAGGGGATCTTCTTGACCCAGGAATTGACCATGAACCTCTTCACCTCCTGCACTGGCAAGCAGGTTCTTTAACACTGGCGCCACTTGGGAAGCCCCTTTTCTTAGTTCCCTTCCCACTTTTGCTGGAGCAGTCCTCTGACAGCTTACTAAGTTAAAGAGCATTTGAAATGAATTTTCTGAATCCTTACACATCTAAAAACATATTGTATTCTCAACTTATATTTTAATTGGCTGTGCAGGTGTAGAATTCTATTTTGAAAACAATTCCTCCCAGGAATTTAAAAGGCACTGCTTCACTAGTTACCCAATATCCAGCATTGCTCTTAAGAAGTCTTATAACCATCCCGATTCTTGCTCCTTTGTAGGAAACCAGCTTTTTCTTGCTGGAAGCTTTTAGGATTATCCCTTTATGTGTTTGGACATTTTACAATAATATATCTTGGGAGTGAATCTGTCTGTTGTTCTGGGCACCTGGTAGCTCTTTGATCTGGAGGCTCATATCTTTCGGAGCTAGGAGATGTTCTTGAAGTATTGCTTTGATGACTCTATTCCATTTATTTCCTCTTTTAATTGGGTCCCAGCTCCTGGGTTGATAACTTGCATGAACCACGGCTACAAAAATGCTACATAATGAACCAACCTAAAACTTGGTGGCTTAAAACGCAGTTACTTATTCTCATGGATCAGTGGCTGAGAGCCACTGATTTAGGCTGAAATTGACTAAGTGGCTTATGTTGACTGGGCTTACCCGTAGAGGTAGAAGTAGGGTAGGGGATGGTTAATCTGGGATGGGATTCGGTGGAGGAGGAGCTTAGCTTGGTTCTAGATGGCTCTTTTATTCACTGTGGGACCAGTAGGTTAGCACAAGCATGTTCTTCTCAGGGAGATGAAAGAGAAAGCAGAGCCTGATCATGTAAGAGCTTTCAAGCCTTTGGTCACATCCTCCCAACTCACATCCAGGGGCCCAAAGCAACCAACACAGCAGAACTCAAAGTCAAGAGGGCTCTTTAGAGGGAAAGTGGCAAAATCACTTGAGAGAAGGTTTGGTAGGTGACTCAGTGGCAAAGAATCCCCCTGCCAGTGCAGGAGACATAGGTTCGATCCCTTGGTTGGGAAGATCCCCTGGAGAAAGAAATGGCAACCCACTCCAATATTCTTGCCTGGAGAATTCCATGGACAGAGGAGCCTGGTGGGCTCCAGTCCATGGGGTCGCAAAAGATTTAGCAACTAAACAACAAAGAATTAGGGCAACCAGAAGAACACTGGAGTGGGTTGCCATTTCCTTCTCCATGCATGAAAGTGAAAAGTGAAAGTGAAGTCGCTCAGTACGTGTCTGACTCTTTGTGACCCCATGGACTGCAGCCTATCAGGCTCCTCCGTCCATGGGATTTTCCAGGCAAGAGTACTGGAGTGGGGTGCCATTGTCTTCTCCAGTGGAACCTACTACCATCTTTTAAATGTTTCTTCTTATTTTTCCACATTTGCCACATTGGTCCATATCTCAGAAGGTTCTGTTACTGCTGTTTTACACTATGTGTTATGGATTTTATTTCACATTTTTAATTTTCTAGAGCTCTTTATTTTTCTCTAGTTCTTTTCAAGGTATCTAATCCCCATTTTATGAATGCAATGTATTTTCCATCTCTATTAGAAATTTATTATAGTTTTTCTGTAAGATTTTTTTTTTTAAATCCTTTACATTATCTCTTTTCTCCCAGGGGGCTGTTCACCCATTTTTGCTGTGTTTGGTTTCTGCCATCCTGGTGGTACATCGCATAGCACGGGTCTGGGGTATGGAGTTGGAGGCAGACTGCCTAGGGCCAGGCCTCAATTCCATGGTTTACTAGTCAGATAATGGTGTTTGAACTCGACCTCTTTCTTCCTCAGAGTCATCATCAGCAAAATGGGAACAGACGTAATAACCTGTCATATAAACTTTTTGGGAGGGTGAAAAGAAGCTACCACAGGCAGAACACCTCACACATCCCTAGCACACGGCGCAAGGCCTCGTGATAAGGTTCTCAGGTTGACACCTCTTCTCAACAAAGTGTGTGGTTAGTGACAACGCTTGAGAAAATGTGGGTTTCATCACAGAGTGAAGGGGTGGGGTGCTTGCTCTTACAAGTGGAGATCATACTGGCACTGTAGGAATTTTTTTTTTTTTCACTTCATGCATTCTTCCAGTAAAGACAGCAGGGAGGAATCTTATGACTCTGGGGGGTGAGAAGCCTGGGGCTCCCACTGATTTCTGCTTAGACTTCCACTTCTCCCCTGAGTTTGCAGCCCAGGCTTCACTCATCACTCATCCTGCTTTTTGGCTGGTGCCTGAGCTCAGGGTTTGCTATCAAAAGGGCTTCCAGGAGACAAAGGCGACAATGCCATCTTTATCTAGAAGTCAGAGCTGCACCTGCAAGCTGCTTGAGCTGCAAAGAGTCTCTTTCAAACTTTCCATGGAAGCCAATGTGCACAGCCCAGGGAAGCAAAGCTGCTCTGGTTGGGGTGGGGTGAGGCTCCCCACTTACTGTGCCCACCAGCCTCCCTCTGAGATGTTGATTCTCCAGCACTCAGTTTGAAAACCTTGAGATGCAACCATCCCTGCCTTCATTTCACAAATGACCAGTCCCAGCCTAAGAGAGGAAACTGGCCAGAACTTGACCTCCGACCCCAAGTTCAATGGTCTTCCATCCTTTTTGTCTCCAAACAGAAGGCATAGTGGAGGCTTGACTGATGGCTCAGATGGTAAAGAGTCCCCCTACAACGCAGGACACCCGGGTTCCATCCCTGGGTTGGGAAGATCCCCTAGAGTAGGGCATGGCAACCCACTCCAGTGTTCTTGCCTGGAGAATCCCATGGACAGAGCAGCCTGGTGGGCTACAGTCCATGGGGTCTCACAGAGTCAGTCAGACTGAGGGACTAACACACACTCCACCCCCCGCCCACACACAGAAGGCATAGTGGTTGACATCCATTTACCTCTTTTTAAAAAGTTAAAGTCTCAACTTCCTCCCCCCATAGACTCTTCTGCGTCTAGCTGCTCTGACGCTATCTTGATATTCTATTTTCATCTCCGCCACCTCTGGGGATAATGACAAGAGGCACATAATTGCTATCTGCTGGGAAAAGTAGCTCTACCTGGGGTGTGTCCTAAAATATTATTTTCCCATAATTTGGCCACTGCCACCCTCTGTGATCTGAGCTCCCTTTCTTCCCTTTCAGAAACCCTTGTCCCAGTCAGCAAGGCTCTGCTCCCCTAACCCGCACCCTCACCAAACATGCTTTAAATAGACCCCCCACGTCATGGATTGTATTCTAACAACCAACCAGGGTGCAGAACACTAGCATCCTTTCATTTCTGTCTCTCCAGGTCAAAATTCATTTTGAAAATTTTTAGCTTTATTTTATATTTTAATTTTTTGGCTATGCTGCACGGCATGTGGGATCTTAGTTCCCCTACTAGGGATCAAACCCATGGCCCCTACATTGGAAGTCTGGAGGTTTAACGACTGGAACACCAAGAAGCATCTCCCCAGGGTCAAATTCTGTCTTCTTTCGACGTTTGGCACAAATGCCCCCTTTTTAAGAGAAGTCTTGCTTTGAGTAAGTTACTTGATCTCTTCTTGAAGCTCTTCTTGAGCTTCATTTATTCAGCTGTAGAATGGGTGGTGTGGAGCCTGCCTTCCTGGGATTTGAAGGTGTGAAGGTGTTAGTCACTCAGTCGTATCTGACTCTTTGAGACTCTATGGACTGTAGCCCGCCAGGCTCCTCTGTCCATGGAATTCTCCAGGCAAGAATACTGCAGTGGATAGCCATTTCCTTCTTCAGGGGAATGTTCCTGACCCAGGGATCGAATTAGGGTCTCCTGCATTGCAGGCAGATTCTTTACCATCAGAACCACCAGGGTTTTGGGGACGATTAAATATGTTGACATAAGACTTGGCACAGTGACAGCCTCACACAAAAGGAGACTCGGTAAATGTTAGTGATTACTGTGTGTGCACCTGTGGTAAAAATGTCCCATTCTGTCTTCTGGTGTATGTCTAATGTCTCCACTAGACAGGTGGATCTCCGCTCTAAAGGCGCATTAGAATCAGCTGGGGGGCTTTTGAAAAAAACAGGGCTGTCTGGGCCCCACTTCAGATCAATCGACTGAATCTTTGGGGATGGGCCCAGGAGGTGGTTTTTTCAAAGCCTCCCAGGCCACAGATTCTATCAGATAACCACTGCTGAGAATTCAGAGTTGGCCCATGAGCTGCCTGAGAGCAAAGACTAGGCACTGTTCACTTTTTTTTTTTTTTTAATCTGTGATACTGTGATTTATAATAAGAAATATATATATTTGGTCTTTGTCCCATTTCTGACACAGAGCTCCTAAAACTCTTGGTATTTCCTAAATGTTGAGAGCACAAAGTCGTCTTGTGTTATGCTAATGAGGTGGTTTATGGAAAGCCCCTAGGTGATCTAGGGGCTTCCCTGGTGGCTCAGATGCTAAAGAATCTGCCTGCAGTGCAGGAGATCCTGGTTCGATCCCTGGTTAGGGAAGATTCCCCTAGAGAAGGGAATGGCTAGCCATTCCAGTATTCTTGCCTGGAGAATCCTATGGACAGAGGAGCCTGGAGGGTTACAGTCCATGGGGTCACAAAGAGTAGGACACGATTGAGCAACTTAACATACGGCACTACTACCAGTAGGTCAGCTGAGGAAGGAGGCCGGTCACTGGGCAGCCAATCATATTATTAGAGGGTCACAACTGTCAGGCCCATCCCAGCCCTCCAGAGAGGAGAGAGGGGCCGGAGACTGAATTCAATCACCAATGATTTCATTAATCATGTTTGTGTAATGAAGCTTCAGCTGAAAAGGACAGGGTTCAGAGAGCTTCTGGGTTGGGGAGCAGGTGGAGATTTACAGAGAACGGCTTGTTCAGAGAGCATGGAAGCTCCATGCCCTTTCCCTGTACCCTGTCCTATGCATCTCTTCCATTTGTTCCTGAGTTATACCCATTTATAATAAACCAGTAATCTAGCAAGGAAAACGTTTCTCTGAGCTCGGTGAGCCACTCTTGTCAAATTAAACCCAAAGAGTGGGGTGTTTGGAACGTCTAATTGTAGCTGGTCAATCAGAAGCACAGGTAACAACCAACAGGGTGTTGGGGGGAGATAGTCCTGTAAGACTAAGCCCTTCCCCGTGTTGCAGTGAAAAGGAAAAAAGAGGAATGAGTTTTTCTCTTTCCCTTTCCTGAGAACAAAGAAGATAAAGGGAACAGGGAGCAGGCCTGAACCCTCTGAGTTTTTTTTTTTTTACTTTAACTGCTCCTAACTCTGAATGTCTGTAACTAAGTTTGCTTTTCTGCACCCTAGCCCTGCAGGAGCTAAACTTCACAACAATTTTTCCTTTGACTCTAAATACATCCTGTCTCTGGTGTTTACCCTTATAACATCCTTCCCCTTGTAGCTGTCTATCACAAAGAAGGCCACAGACCACAGAACTGCCAGACTCAATTACCGGGTTTCTGATGCCAGTCTATGACTGTCTCTGAAACAATATGCAAAAGGAAGAAATTAAGATCCTCACACCTTCATTCCTCATCACCAACTCCTAACTGCCTGCCCTCGTTTTATATAAGCCCCTCGGGGTGGGGGGGGGGGCCGGTTCCCGTGGCGTGAGTCTATGTTCCCTTCTCCGCCGGCTGAGAAAAAAAAAAAAAGTTAAATCTATTTCTCCAAACTCTGTCTCCATATGTTTAATTTGGCTTCGGTGGGCAAAGAAAGCCAAGATTTTGGCCAGCAACAGGCTGAGGGATCTGATTTTCTCGCCAGGTAGACAGTGTCGGAAGCTGAGCTGGAGAATTGCGGGGAACTGGGTGCAGAATCCTGACATCACAGCAGGCACCTTGCATCCAGGATTCCACGGCTGGCTGAATGAATGTACGTGTGTGGAGAAGCAAAGTCCAAGTCCGAATGAGAGAGTCTTTGTAGACGTGGATTTTGCACTGAGGTTCATCGAGATCAGACCTGGTGGCCTGGTAGGGGTAACAGCTTAGAAGCCTATGTTTGCCTGTCAGTGGGGCTCTGTGCCCAGGTCTAGGGTTACACTTACGAGGGCCTCACAAAGAGCTTTCACTAGATCTCATTGCTGCCCCGTGAGTGGGTGCGTCCTTCCCCTTCCTAGTGATCCCAGGGACAAATGAGGAGACTGTGGCCCAGAGTTGGCGTGACCTCCTACTCAGGGGCGCCCCATCAGAGAGCTGCAAAACCAGGCCCTGGACCTTGTGTCTCCTGACATCCGGTCCTGCGTGGTCATTGTTGTTGGAGTGAGACTCCGAGTCACCCGTGCTGCCTTCTGGGAGTGAATCATGTAGGGGAGCAGGTCGAGGAGTGGGCACCTCTCTAAGAAGTGGGTTTCAGGACCGTGGTCCTTCTTGGGGACTTGTGGGAGGAGCCCTTGGGGAAGCATCAGGAGTGGTGGAACTTCTATATGTACGTGTACGTGTGTATGTATATGTGTATATGTTTATATGTGTGTCTATGTGTACATGTATGTATATGTATACATGTTTACATGTGTACCTGTGTATGTCTATGTGTGTCTATGTGTATGTGTATGCATGTGTGTGTATGTTTATATGTGTATGTGTGTCTACCACTCTGTGCCTGGAATACATATGTGACTGTGCTGTGCACCCCCACCCCACCCTATGTGTGGTGCATGTGGCTGGGCACACGTGTCGGCAGTGTGCAGTGCCCCGTGAGCTGTGACACTGGAGGCCTCTCGAGCACCTCAAAGCCTGCTCCCCCTACCATCGAGAGTCCCGTCACCCCCAAAGTTCAGAGACTCAGTGACTGCCCCTCCCCAAGAAAGTGCACAGAGGGGAGTGTCTTCTCCTGGGGGAGGGGGTGAGAAGGGTGGCCTGGGCTCCAGTGCCCCTGCAGTGACCCCTGTCTGTCCAGCACCTTCCCGCTCCCCAGCCCACTCTCCCAACCCACTCACCGGGGAAATGTGCACAGGAGGCTGCCTGCGGCTCCCCAGCCCCCCGCCCCCTTCCCTGCCCTGGGCCTGCTGAGCCTTCCCTTCTGCCAGGCTCGGCCTCAGTGGGAAATTTCCCTGGGCACCTTTACTCCCGACCGCGTGTTAATTGCTTAGTCTCCAGCCTCCCCATCCACCGCAGGGTCACCTTGCCAGGAAATTTTACTCCAGGGAGAGGTGGGAGGGGCCTCCAGGAGTGGGGAGCCTATTGTGGGGGGGCCTGCAACCAGGAATGTGGCCTCCTCAGGAAGACGGTGATTAGATAAGGAGGGCTGAACACACAAATCCGGCCTGCACCTGCCCTTGCCTTCTTCCTCTCCTGTGTCTACAAGCACAGAGGACTCATCTCAGGATCTGAAGGTCCTTCAAAAGAAATGACTCCCAGTTTGCCCTGGACTTGCAGGGGATGTGCCAAGCCTGTTTCAGATCAGAGGAGAGGTCTTTTCCAGAAGACAGCATGCAATGGGAAAGTTGGGGGATGTGTGGCCCAGAGGGGCATAGACTCAGCTGCCTGGAGGCAGGGGAATGGTGGGACAAGGTCTTCCTGGAGATACCTCTCAATAAGGACATCAAGGCTGTATGTTACCTGTCTTGAATGAGATGATATTCTGTCCTCAAACTCTCCCCCATCTACTCACATCCCTATTGCTGGCATCTTCAGGCCTTTTATCCGAGGATAAAAAGGGCTTTTTCCAGTATCTCTGGCCATTCTCTTATTGAGCCTGGAAGGCAGAGGTTGGGGGTGGGGTGTGAAAAGTGTGAAAAGTGTTAGTCGCTCAGTAGTGTCCGACTTGTAGCCCAACAGGCTTCTCTCTCCATAGGATTCTCCAGGCAAAAATACTGGAAGTGGGCTGCCATTCCCTTCTCCAGGGGATCGTCCCAACCCAGGAGTCAAACCCAGGACTCCCACATTACAGGCAGATTCTTTACCATCTGAGTGAACTGAGACCCAAGGCGAGAATTCCTTCTTTCAAGGGACATGGTCTGAACTCTAGTTCTGGGGTTTTCCTGTGCAGATACTCAGGCCCCCTAGACTATCCTCACAGTAGTGGAACTTCTTCCAAAGGGGTAAGCAGAGGCCCTGGTGGTGACAGGAGCCACAGAGGGAGGAGGAGATGGCTTCTCAAACTTGACCTCCATCTCTAAGGACAAGCCAGATGGCGGTGGTGGGAACACTGGAGTGACTGAGACAACTTCTCAGGAATGAGGAGACTGCCCAGGCCAGGGCAGGGCCAGACTGTGAGCCCCTGAGGGCATGTCTGATTCATCTTTGTCTCTCCAGATGTCTCCTCAGAACTGATGCTTGGTGAATGTTTGTTAAAGAAATGAACAACTGAACAGAGAATAGAAGGTAAAGGAGGTTAGCTAGCCAATCAAAGAGATCTTGAGTTGCTAGGTAAAGTGGAAGGAAGGAGAAGAGTTAAGGGGAAATGATAAGTTAGGATAAGACTAAGTTAGGATGAGATGACAAACAAGCCCTGAATCTCAGTGGCTTGAAAATCAAAGGTTTATTTCTCATTCACACCACGTGTCTCTATAGACTGGCAGTTCCTGTATAGACTTTTCTCACTGTAGTCACTCAAGCACCTAGGATGATGGAACAGCCGTTATCTTGGCTATCACCAGTCACTGTGCTGAGAGAAGAGAATGCAGAGGTCTCTCACTAGCAATTAAATAGCCTGAAAAGTGAAACTTTTATTTATACTTCATTGGCCTGAACTAGTCACATGGTTACTTTTGCTCATACCCCATTGGCCAGAACTAGTCATGTGATACCTCCAATAGCAGGGGACCAGGAAATACAATTTTACCATGTGCCTGGAAGATAGAGAGATGGAGATACTTAATGAATATCCCTAATGAGGGTCATTAAAGAATTAGTTATGGAGAACCAGAAGGGAAGGGGAGCAACTGACATTCTAGATCTTTACCGACCCACATCCCAGAGCTCCAAGCCTGTGGATGGCACTCATTTGAGATCATAAAGTCATAAACTGACCCCTGGAAGAGAAAGGGAGATGACAGGTTGCATATAAATTAAACTGAGTAACAGCTGGAATTCCAGTTGACCTATTTCAAATCCTGAAAGATGATGCTGTTAAAGTGCTGCACTCAATATGCCAGCAAATTTGGAAAACTCAGCAGTGGCCACAGGACTGGAAAAGGTCAGTTTTCATTCCAAGCCCAAAGAAAGGCAATGCCAAAGAATGCTCAAACTACCACACAATTGCATTCATCTCACATGCTAGTAAAGTAATGCTCAAAATTCCCCAAGCCAGGCTTCAGCAATACGTGAACCATGAACTTCCTGATGTTCAAGCTGGTTTTAGAAAAGGCAGAGGAACCAGAGATCAAATTGCCAACATCTGCTGGATCATGGAAAAAGCAAGAGAGTTCCAGAAAAACATCTATTTCTCCTTTATTGACTATGCCAAAGCCTTTGACTGTGTGGATCACAATAAACTGTGGAAAATTCTGAAAGAGATGGGAATACTAGACTACCTGACCTGCCTCTTGAGATATCTGTACGCAGGTCAGGAAGCAACAGTTAGCACTGGACATGGAACAACAGACTGGTTCCAAATAGGAAAAGGAGTACGTCAAGGTTGTATATTGTCACCCTGCTTATTTAACTTATATGCAGAGTATATCATGAGAAACGCTGGACTGGAAGAAACACAAGCTGGAATCAAGATTGCCAGGAGAAATATGAATAACCTCAGATATGCAGATGAAACCACCCTTATGGCAGAAAGTGAAGAGGAACTAAAAAGCCTCTTGATGAAAGTGAAAGTGGAGAGTGTAAAAGTTGGCTTAAAGCTCAACATTCAGAAAACAAAGATCATGGCATCCGGTCCCATCACTTCATGGGAAATAGATGGGGAAACAGTAGAAACAGTGTCAGACTTTATTTTTCTGGGCTCCAAAATCACTGCAGATGGTGACTGCAGCCATGAAATTAAAAGACACTTACTCCTTGGAAGGAAAGTTATGACCAACCTAGATAGCATGTTTAAAAGCAGAGACATTACTTTGCCAACAAAGGTCCCTTTAGTCAAGGCTATGGTTTTTCCAGTGGTCATGTATGGATGTGAGAGCTGGACTGTGAAGAAGGCTGAGCGCCGAAGAATTGATGCTTTTGAACTGTGGTGTTGGAGAAGACTCTTGAGAGTCCCTTGGACTGCAAGGAGATCCAACCAGTCCATTCTAAAGGAGATCAGCCCTGGGATTTCTTTGGAAGGAATGATGCTAAAGCTGAAACTCCAGTACTTTGGCCACCTCATGTAAGGAGTTGACTCATTGGAAAAGACTCTGATGCTGGGAGGGATTAGGGGCAGGAGGAGAAGGGGACGGCAGAGGATGAGATGGCTGGATGGCATCACTGACTCAATGGACGTGAGTCTGAGTGAACTCTGGGAGTTGGTGATGGACAGTGAGGCCTGGAGTGCTGCGATTCATGGGGTTGCAAAGAGTCGGACATGACTGAGCGACTGAACTGAACTGAAGTGAACAGTTCTGTGCCTAGCTGTGCTGAGCTCTGGGAATATATGATGAACGCAGCTCCTGCTCTGATGGAGGCAACAATTATATAAGAAACAGTAAAGCATGAAATAGCACAAAGATTTTATATCCTAGATCCAAGATGAAAAGTGACCAGCCAGGGAAAGAGGAAGTGGTATAGTCTAGAATTGCACTTAATAGTTGCTGCATTTTCTTCTGTTGCCATAAGGCTGGTGCCACCCAAATGAAGTCACAGTCCTGTGAGATTATGTGGTTTCTGGTTCCTGCCTCTACATTCACTGGTGCCCTCCAAGACTAGAAGCCCCTGTAAATGAAGACATTCCTGAGAGAAAACCAAAGACTCACCCTGAAGTCTCAAAAGTGCACTGAAGTTGTCTCAGTAAGTTATACTCTCTTGTTAATAGAAATGTTTCCTTTTGATTACATTTTTACAGATATTTTCCTGGGGACATTGAGCTATCTTGTGCTCCCTGCAGCCATGAAATTAAAAGACGCTTACTCCTTGGAAGGAAAGTTATGACCAACCTAGATAGCATATTCAAAAGCAGAGACATCACTTTGCCAACAAAGGTTCGCCTAGTCAAGGCTATGGTCTTTCCTGTGGTCATGTATGGATGTGAGAGCTGGACTGTGAAGAAGGCTGAGCGCCGAAGAATTGATGCTTTTGAACTGTGGTGTTGGAGAAGACTCTTGAGAGTCCCTTGGACTGCAAGGAGATCCAACCAGTCCATTCTGAAGGAGATCAATCCTGGAATTTCTTTGGAAGGAATGATGCTGAGGCTGAAACTCCAGTATTTTGGCCACCTCATGCGAAGAGTTGACTCATTGGAGAAGACTCTGATGCTGGGAGGGATTGAGGGCAGGAGGAGAAGGGGACGACAGAGGATGAGATGGCTAGATGGCATCACTGACTTGATGGGTGTGAGTCTGGGTGACCTCCGGGAGTTGGTGATGGACAGAGAGGCCTGGCGTGCTGCGGTTCATGGGGTTGCGAAGAGTCGGACACGACTGAGCGACTGATCTGATCTGTGCTCACTGATCCAATCAATAAAAAGACTAGAATGAGAGAGAGAGAGAGAGGAGAGAAAGACTGGGGAAGACTGGATCCCTTCATTTTGGCAAGATGGGTTTGCTTTTCAAACACCTGGAGGAAAATCCCCTCTCTTAACAAAGTTTGACTTTGCACAATTCCTCTTGAATTAGGAAAATCAGAGAGCTTAGAGTAATACTTGGGGTGAGTATCAAATATAATAGTGTCAGAAGAACTCACATATGTGTGCTCACTTGTGAGCAGTAACTTCATTAAAGAATCATAGTTGCCAAAAGTCAGATCCTTTTATGCCCCCTCTTCCCTTCAGAATCAAGCCCAAAGTCCTTAGCTTGGATCTAAAGACACTTCCTGGTGTGTTTACACCCCATGTTTCCCCCAGCTTCCCCTTTTCTTTGACGTCCCCCCTACTCCAAACTCTAGCTCTAGGCTACATCTTATCCTTACCCCAACATGGCTCATGCCTCAGCGCCTCTTCTTCTGCTGTTCCCTCGGCCAGGGATACTTTTCCATCACCTACCTGGAAAATCCCTCCTCCTCCTTGTAAGCCTGGCTTGAGTGCCTCTACTCTGTCAGCATCTCCTTAGGCACCCCTACCACCCATTCCCTGTGGGGTCTCTGCTTGTACAAATTTCCACTACAGTCGTTATCCCACTGACTGACAATTGTTTCCAGACATATCTCTCCAACTAGGCTGCAGAATCCTTGAGGGCAGTAATAGTGTCTTCTTTCTTTCTTTTTTTTTTTTTTTTATCTGTTGCACTGAGTGTAAGACTAGCACCTAGCAGGGGCTGGGTGGAAATTTATACAATACATGGAATGAATGAACGAGTAAATGAATGAATGAATTGGAGAGATTCTTAAGGGGAACTTAATGTAAGCTTTCACCCAAAACCAGGATTCCTTCTATGGCAGGACTGAATTCTATGGCCCATGGACTGAATCGGGTCCAATGCCTATTTATGTGAATAAAGTTTTATTGGAACACAGCCACATCTGTGTATTTATTGCTCATGGCTACTTTTGCAATATAGCAACAGAGTTGAGTAGCTGGGACCATATGATTCTCAAAGCCTGTTGGACTCTTTAGAAAGAAGTTTACTTACCTCTGTTCTTTAACATTGACTCAATCATTTTTGGGCTAGAGACATGTTTGAGACCTTGATAAAGAGCTTTGAGATTGAATATATGCACATACACAGGACACTTTGCATTGATTTCCATGAGAACCAATGACTCCTTGAATCCCATCCATCAATCCCTGAGAGTTCCAGTGACACCAGATTAAAAATTCAGTTGCCCAAGGCTAGTGAGACTGGAGCTGAGAAAGTGATGGAGAATGTGATGCAAGGTGGCTGGGGGTCTTAAAAGTCATAGCTCTTAAAAAATAAAATCTTAAGAAAGAGAGAGAGATTGCCTCTCCCTGAAGCATCTCTGACATATAGCTGGCCACCTTGTGTACTGTATCTTCAGCCTCAAGAAACTTACTGTTGGGCATCCTATGATGCTATCACAGAAATGCCCAGTTTGTAAGGAAGCCCATCTTCACACTCAACTGAGCTGTTATTAACAAGAGCCCACTGGTCCTGTGGGCTGTGAAGGCGATGTCCCAGTGTGCATAAGCTCATTTTTTCAGCTGATGAGGTGAGACTAGAAGAAACCAGAAGACCAAGGAGAGGCCGCCCATCTTGATCTTCCCAGAGGACTTTGGGAAGGGACGCAGAGAAGAGGAGCCAGGACCATTGCGATCCATCAAATCCACCAGCCTTGCTTCCTTAAAAACAAAGGGTGGATTAAGAGGGGAAATGGGAAATGTGTGTGTCTGGCAGTTAATGAAGTCATGAGCAGTAGGAGGCGTTAGGCCTCTGGGAAGCAAATTGTGGGCCAAACAAGCTCATTTTTTTAGCAGAATTATTAAATTAGCAGATGAAGGAAACACATTAGGCATTATGAATCTTGCTGTTAGCGGAGCCCTTGATAGAGGGTTGTGCAGATGCTTGCTAAATTCCTTCCATCCGGGGTTAGAGGCAAAGCTGGCACCCTTGGATCCCCAGTGGGAGGGATGCGTGGGATTGATGTGTCATGAACATCTGGGCAGGGTGCTGTCTTGGGGGCTTTAGGTCCACTGACCCATTCAATCTCCACAACACTCAGGGAAAGATGACCTTCCTCATTTCAGCTGGAAAGATGGGCTCAGAAGGGTGACGGGCCTCGTCTCAGCTCACAGAGTCAGTGGCAAAGCTCAAGGCCAATCTCCATCTGCCTGAGTACAAACCCAGGGCTTTTGCCCCAGGGGTAAATGAAGACCTCCCTCTGGGGTAACCTTGAAATGGAGCAAAGGCACATGAGAAACCAGTTGGATGGGAGACAAAAGCTAGAGTCAGGCAGGAGGGCTGAGTCCAGGATAGGCGGGGAGGCTGGCCCCCAGGAGCAGAGCTGATTGCAATTTCTGCTTTTAGAAAGATGTGATGAATAGATGTGTGTTCAGAGAAATGAAAGGGCATGGAATCTGGGTCAGGTGGGAAATAGTTAAGTGCTCTGTCCCTTGCTCAAAATATTCACAAGCCTGTTCTGGAGGATGCTAGTGACTGCTGTGGTCTCAGTGGGTTGGGCTGGGTCACCGGTGTCCCACAAAAAAGCCAGGAGAGCTTTGTAAGGATGGGGGTTACCCAACCCTGTAGGGAGAGCTCCCTGTCACTGGAGACATTCCAGGAGCTGACATAACTTGGCAGGAGAATCTGACTCTGGGTAAGATCAACGTTTTGATTGGCTAAAGCCCTTCCCAGCACTACAATTCTCTGTTTTCAAACTCAAGCTCAAGAAAGACTATTCTAACAACAAAACTCCCCAGAGATTCCTGCAGAAATCTGGCAGTGGAATGGGAGAGTCTGTAATTGTCTCTGAGCTCTGCGAGTGACTGACCATGTGCTTGAACATGGAGGGGAGGCACTTAGTGACCCCTGGAGACACCCTCTAGTCTGAGGACCACTTCTGGGCAGCGGGGTAACTGACAGGCCTTCTCAAATCCTCCCAGCATAGGATGAGGGGGGACAGGAACTTCCAGAAAACCTTTTCTAGCAGTGAGAACCAGCCCATCAAAAATAAGAGAGGAGAGAGAGACTTCCCCGGTGATCCAGTGGCTAAGTCTTTGAGCTCCCAATGCAGAGCACTCAGGTTCAATTCCTGGTAGGGAACTAAACCCCACGTGCCACAACTAAGGGTTTTCAGGCCACAACTAAGGCCTGGAGCAGCCATTTAATATTTCAATATGCATATTGAAAATAAGAGAGAAGAGCCAAGGTAAGGGAAGAGGTGACTGAGACGGGACAATGGCCCTAGCCACCTGCCTACAAACATTTCCTGCAGTCCTAGTGAGTGCCAGAGCCCCAGACAGACAGTAATGAGCTGTGGGAAGCTGGAGTGCAGTGGGCAAAATGAGGCATGGTCATCCTCCTCTCTCATACAAGCTGGACGGAGCCAGGATACCCCAAAAAGGGAGCAGGCAAGGAGATGGGTTTACTCAGAACCACAGGACACCATGCATTCTGTGGTATCTCTGTTTATGAATCTCAGGTTATGTGACACTGAAGAGGATTTGGCTGGAGGGAGGTGGAAGAAAGACAGTGCATGAATGGGGAAAAGCGAGGGATGGGGAGATGGGGAGAGAGCCAAGAAGCCAGAAGGGGCCAGATTTCGTAGGGCTTTGAATGCCAAGCTCTGTTCTTGATGCTGCAGGCAGCGAGGGGCCACCGAAACTTTCTACATGGGGAAGAATCAAGGTGAGAACGGTGTGGCTGCCGCGTGGAGGCCGGATGGAGTGGATGAAGCTGGAGGCCAGGAAGGGAGTCACTGCGGAATCCAGGGATATCGGCAGCCCCAGGCGGGATAGGCCGAGAGGCGCTGGTTAAGAGCGGAAGGTTCCATACATGTGCGAGCACACCTCCAAATGAATGTCAATTTCTCTGCACACATTCGAGTGGGAGTACATTTATTGTATGTCTGTTGGCCAGTGAGGCCAAGGGTATGTGAGTTTTGTCTTGCTGTGGAAGGGTGTGCATGCCTGTTGCAAGAATCCGGAGGCTTTGATTCTTCATGTGTGTGTGTGTGTGTGTGTGTGTGTGTGGTCACACGCACATCTTGCCCAGGAGGAGAGGTAGTGCCAATAAACCCTGCTTTCAGTCTTTGGAACCTTGCCACAGCCCTGAGACCAGGCTCCTTCCACCTGCATCCCCTCTCTGATCTCCTGCCACCAGCCTTCAGAGCAGCATGGACCCTCCATGGAGGACTGGTGGATGGGGTGCACCCATTTCACGAGGGCGTCCCCACCCCCCACACTGGACCACTTTACTGTCCCTCACTCCTGCCCGTGGGCCCTGGGATGACGTAGTAACTGCCTTGGCCGGGAGGGGCAACGCCAATCCTCCCTGTTTCTTTTTTGCTGTCTCTTTGTTTCTGGCCGCCCTGGGTCTTTGTTGCTGCACTTGGGCTTTCTCTAATTGTGGTGCATGGGCTTCTCATGGTAGATTCTCTATTACGGTGAGTGGGCTCTAGAGGGTGTGGGTTTCAGTGTGGCTCACGGGCCTAGTTGGTCCGAGGCAGGCCAGACCGTCCCTGACCAGGGATTGAACCCATGTCCCCTGCATTAGCAGGTGGACTCTTAACCACAGGACCACCAGGAAGTCCCCTAATACTTTCTTTAGCAGAAGGATGGGTGCTGTGGGTGAAGTTCTTGGTTGAAGGACAAGTGAGGTCCCCTCCCCCACCATGCAAGGCTCACCCCACACTGCACCCAGGATCTCCTGAGTGTTCTCATTTGGGTCAAGGCCACATTGATCCTGCCTTTCCTGAGACCTGAGCCAAGAGCCATGGCTTACTCTGCTGCTGCTGCTAAGTCACTTCAGTCGTGTCTGACTCTGTGTGACCCCAGAGATGGCAGCCCACCAGGCTCCCCCATCCCTGGGATTCTCCAGGCAAGAACACTGGAGTGGGTTGCCATTTCTTTCTCCAATGCATGAGAGTGAAAAATGAAAGTGAAGTCGCTTAGTCATGTCCGACTCTTAGCGACCCCATGGACTGTAGCCCACCAGGCTCCTCCATCCATGGGATTTTCCAGGCAAGAGTATTGGAGTGGAGTACCATCGCCTTCTCCAGGCTTACTCTGCAGGCAGCCTCTACAGGGGCTAAGAGGCCTCACCTAGGCTGCAATACCGCAATCCACCTAGTAGGTCCTCTTGACTCACATGACCTGGGGCTGGACCTTCTTTTAGCCTCAGTTTTTCCCTGTGTAGAATGGGCCCAGGGCATCTCATTGGAATCCCTGTCATGGAGTTGTCATCCATGATGCAGCTGTGTGGAGTCCTATGCAAATCCTTTATCCAGACATGTGATGTAAGTTTAGCTACTAGTTCCCTGAAAGAAAAAACAAATAAACAAGAAAAACCCAATCTGCAGTGTTTGCCCGTTTCTCTGGTGTAAATATTGCCACCATGACTGATTCCTATCCACTAACGTGGAGCTGCTGAACAAGGAGACAAGAAGAGATGTGCAGTTGGCTCTTGTGAGTTGGTCCAGCACACCCCTGCCTTTATCCTAAACAGCCAGTGTCCGCCCAGCATGAGGGAGTATTGAAATCAAGGGTAGGCAGGAAGCAAAAGTCCAGAAGAAAAAAAGTCCAGCTATGGACTTCCCTGGTGGTTCAGCAGCTAAGACTCCACACTTACAGGTTCAGTCCCTGGGGAGGATCTAGATTCCCACATGCTGAAAGTAAGAGGTCGCAAGCCACAAGAAAAGGGTGCTGCGTGCTACGTTGAAGATCCACGATCCCTCGTTGCCTCATCTAAGACCCAGCACAGCCAACTAAGTAAATAAATCAATCTTAAAAAAATAAAATAAAATACATGTCTGGCTGGAGCGCCAAGCATTGAGTTTGAGTGAGAGGTGAGGTTGTAAAGAATCAGGAAGTTCGACTGTAGGAGGATGAGAAACAGGTTGGAAAGGGTGATGGGCAGGGAGGTGTCAGGGAAAGTGGTTCAGGAGGGAAAGTGGTTCAGGAGGGAAAGTGGTTCAGGAGGGAAAGTGGTTCAGGAGGGAAAGTGGTTCAGGAGGGAAAGTGGTTCAGGAGGGAAAGTGGTTCAGGAGGGAAAGTGGTTCAGGAGGGAAACTGCATTGTGCTAAGTGATGCATGGCCAGCCCAGCATGGCCAGAATAGAATATTGCCTCCTGCCTTTCTGAGGCCCGGGAGAGGGAGCAGGGTGTACGTGAAGATGGGGGAGCTGAGAAAATTGGCAGGTGTTTCCTGAGCTCCAGGGATGACGTCTGAGCAGGCCGGGCGGGAAAGGGCAAATCCAATTCCGTAATTGTTGGCGCATCAATTCTGGTGACGGTCCCCGAAGGGTGATGCCAAGGGCCCAGGGAGGAGGGATGCCCTGGCTGACATCATCTGCTATTTCTGGACCGATTCACAGCTTCCTTCAGTGGGAACTTCCTTCAGCACATAAATCACCGTGGTCTTCTCATGACTGCCTCATTTCCCCAAGAAGACGGAGGGAAGCCACGCTCATGGGCATCCCTGGAGAGGGTGCTGGGTGCGGAGAGGAGAGTGCGGCCGTCCTGACGTCACGCCGACGCGGGTTCAAATCTCGCCTCTGCCCCTTGTTAGCTGAAAGGCTTTGGGTGACTCATTTGTCTTCTCTGACACTCAGTTCCCTCGAAGGGGCTAAAAATACCTGGGAGCGCTGGAAGGGTGACTAAGTGAGATGGGAAGTGGGAGGGGCCAGCCCAGGGCATGCTCACTGCAACACCAATTCTCGCGCGTTCCCTTTTTGTGCTGTTTAGCTCACTTTAGAGAACAGGCCTTTAGAGGACAGTGGTCACTTTAGAGAACAGTGGTCAATCAGTGGAAGCTTCCAGAATAAGAGGTAGACTCCCTTTCTAACCCCTTCCTCGACTTTGCGAGGCTCACAGGGTGTGGGAGTGGGCTGCCTCTGGCAGGGTGGAGTTGGTTCTCCTGGGTGGGGGACCTGGGGTGTGAGCAGAGAAAGCTCTCTCCCTGCAGAGCTCAGACTTCTCCTTGGGAACTTTGGGGCAAGCAAGGCTCAGAGGCCAGGAGGGCATCTTGGGAGCTCAACAGCACAAGGTCCACCTCCCAAGCCGAAGGACCTGCCCTTCCGTCACCTGTCCCCATGTCTGCCTGATGCCCTTCCTGCTTGACGCCTGGCTCTCGGTCTTTCTGTCCCCACTGTCTGTCCATCAGGCCGGAGAATGGGAGGGGGGATGACTGTCGGCCACAGGCGTTTCTGCAGAAACCCGCCTGCATCTGTCCATCTGTCAGTCTGCGCTCCGCCTCCCGGTGGCTCTGATTGCGGCTGACTCGTTTGCACCTGGGCTCCTTTTTATGATGTCTGAGTGACAGAGAGGTGATAAATGAGAGTGAGAGAGAGTGACAGACGGGAGCACACATAAGGGGGATGGAACACGTGCACACGCAGAGGACTGACAGTTGGGTTGTCTTCCTTGAGACAGGGTCACTCAAGGTCTCCCCAGCCCTGGAGGGGAGCCCAGGACTCCATCCATCCCACCTCAAAGCACCGTCTGCTGGCCTCCATGACCGCAAACAGGAGGACCCCCCACCCACAGGCTCCAGGAGGAGGAGGAGGGACAGTCCCCATGGCAACCAATGGAGAGGCCCTTTTCAGCTCAAGAACCTTTGTCACATTGGAGCTGTTCAGCAAAGGAAATGGGCTGTTAATTAGGAAAATGGGCTGAAGTTCGGTTATGGGCTGCCCCCTCCCCCACCTGTCAAGGCTGCTATGATAGAGATTCCTGAGTTAGAAGTGAGGGGAGTCAGGCTGAGGTGATGGAGATAGGTCGACCTCTAAGAACACTTCCATCATGAATCCATGCCAGGCATGTTACACCAGTGCCTGGCTTGTAGCAGGTGCTTAAAACCAGAACTGTGATTAGGATGGAGGTTGGACTGAGTGACCTCAAAGCCTGACCCCACAGACACTGAGCTGGAGAAAGACAAAAGGCCAGTTAGTGGCAACAAGTTATGAGTATCCAGGGGCTGGGAGCCTGGGATAATACAGGGCTTCCCAGAATAGGAGTGTCTTCATCTCCCTCATCCTGATTTGCATGGCTCCCACAGGCTTCCCTCCCTTCTTCTAACTCAATTTCAATTTCAATTTCAATGTCAATAACTTCCTTGGCACGACAGGCAGCCCTTGGTTGCCAAAGTGCATTGGAACATTGAGTTTCAGAGTCTCCAACCAGCTTGTCCGGCCAGTGTTGCCCCCTCCCAGGCCTTCCAGGCCCTTCCTGTGAACATGTCTCATCTTCTGTGCCCTTTCAGGAGACTTAGTTCTACCCTCCCCAGCTGTCCATAAGGTTATTTGAAAAAAAGACACACTCCTCGGTTTGATCAAGATGTTCCAAGAGCGACAGCTCACAGGGCGCCAGCTCTCCTCTCGAAGTGCTGAGACGAGAGTGGGAGAAAGGCTTAGTCTCTCTATCTTGAGATGCCGGCCACATGGGAGAGGCAGATGAGAGTCAACAATTCCAGTCATGTGGCAAGTGCTTTGATATGGGGGTTGGGGGGTGGGTGGGGTGTGGTGCTCTGGGAGCACCGAGGAGGGGCCTCTGAGCTGGGGAGGGGAGAGAGAGAGGTGGAGGGGCAAGGGCAGAGTGGGGGGCCTTCTGAAGGACACTCAGAGGGCAGACCACTGAGTTCGTCCTGTCATGGGTCAATGATGGCTGGAATGTCACCATGATAGCAATGCCTTTGACATGAGCCGTAACACCAATGTTAGCAGTGGTGACAGTCTCTGGAGAGGGAGGGTGTGACATGGACCAGTGGGAACTGGGTAAAAGGAACCCCAGTAGATAATGCCTGAGGGACAAAGTGCTGGCGCGTGGGCAGCCCATCAGTGAGCGCCGATTTGACGGACTTGACACCGTCTGTCACAGGCAGAGAGGGGCGGGAAGTGGAACCAGGGTGCTAGGAGGCACCACCCAGTGCAGAGAGACCACCGGAGATGCTTGGGGCTCGGGAACAGAAACAGAGGGATCCCGGCTGAGGAAGGAGCGGATGATGGAGTGCAGAGTGCGGAGTGTGGAGATGAGCAGCCAGATGATGCTGGCTTTGCCACCGTGACATCCCACGCTAACCCGGGATCACCTGATGCCACCACCATGGGGAGCCCCGGGTCAGGGAATCAGACAGACAGGACTGGACCAACTTTGCCAGGAAGCCTCCACGAGCAGGACCTTAACCCTCACCCTCCTCTCTTCTCCCCAACCAGAATGTCGCAAATACTAATGGAAAACAGACAGCTCCCCTCCACACCACCAGCAAGAGAGCGAAACTCTCCTGCAACAGAGAGGAGCCGCAGGTGCTGACTCTATCTGCCTTTCCATAGCCTTTGGCTGGGCAGAGAAGAGCCTGGGGGGTGGACAGCTTTGGGCAAGACTGACAAAGCTTGCCCAGGTTCCAGGGCATCTACCTGGGAGTCGGGTGGGTTTCCCATGTGGTTGTGCTAAACCAGTAGGAGCAAACTCCCCTCCAGCAGTGCCCCAATCCTGTAGGTTCCTGGGGACCTCTCAGCTGTCAGGTCCTGAACATTCGCAGAGGCTCCTCGGGCAGGAGAGCCATCCATCCTGTTTCCCCCTCCTGGTCCTCCTCTTTGCTCATCATCAGGGTCTGACAAGCCTGGGGACTCAGGAGGAGGGGAGCTGTGATGAAATGAGGGCCCCGAGGATGAGGTTCCATCTGGGGACCTTGGGGAAGAAGCCTTGTATCTTCATAGCCTCATTCGACTCTTCTGTAAGATGAGAAGACTGGACCAGATTGAGGGTTTACAAAGAGGATCCCTTAGAAGCCTGTTCCTGTAAGGTGTCGAGGGGAAAAGGAGTTTGGGAGAGTGTACTTTCCATCCTCCACTATGCATGACAGACTCGGAAACGCTCCATAGCACAGAAATCTGTTCAGCAATCGCTTCTTGGCCTTTTGGTAAGATTAAGTGTAGAAACCTGTTCAACTTTGTCTGACCTAGTGTTTCCCAGACAGGCCTTGTTTTCTCAAAATGCCCATTTTCATCCAAGGAAGGACATGTGATGTAGTTTAGAAAACAGTGGAATAAATGCTCCTTTGCAAGAGCCCCTCCAGTTCTAAAAGTCTGTTTGCTTCTCTAAAGCAAGTGGGAGGGCTGGGGAGGAGAGAGGAAATGACATTTGAAAGCTCTTCCCATGTGCCCAGTTCTACGCCACGTCATCCGCCCTCTCACCTCCCCGCCCGCTAGCTACATCACCCCATGGTGTGGGTGTGAGTTCTCCCCATCAGATCAGGGCAGAGAGGCCTGAACTGACTCCAGGGCGAAGGGGAGGCTTTCTTGGGCTTAATGCATGCAGGAAGGTCAGAAAACCCTGCTTGATGTGACCTGGAGGTCAAGGCTCCGTTCCGGGCAGTCTCAGACTCTCTCCAGCCTCCATCAGCTCCATGGTCTGGAAGATCCCCTGGAGGAAGGCATGGCAACCCACTCGAGTATTTTTGTCTGGATAATCCCCATGGACAGAGAAGTTTGGCAGGCTACACTCCATAGGGTCGCCAAGAGTCAGACACCGCTGAAGTGACTTAACACGCACACAGGGGTTAAGATGAGGAAAGCCAAGGACTGGGGTAAAACCCGGAAATGTAACTGACAAAACTAACTTCCAAGAGTTCGGTCCACAGAGGACAGGCCCTGAACAAAAGCATAAAGCTGTCAGTGTGGGTCTGTGTGATGTAGTGAAAAGAACTGAACTTCCGAGCTAAACAGACTGGAGTTCAAATCCTGCCACGAGGAACCTGGCCTAACCCTACTTAACTGCTGTCTGGGTGAACTATTACTATTCCCTCCGTAAAACCTGCTGACTTCAGCGGGCAGCACTTGGATGCCTGGTTGTCAGACAACTCCTTTCTTGTTTGCCTGTGTTACGCGTGTTCCCAAACTTGTTTATGTCAGTTGCGCTTGTCACCATGAGCAGATAATTGAATCAACTGTAACCCAAGTCAATTAAATACAAGTGGAGAAAGGAGTTATGCTTTTATGGTAATTAATTTAATGCTTTGGGAAGAATGCTATTAATTAAAAACAAATTGCTGTTGAGTTAGGTGTGGCCAAGACTCTAGAAGATTTGAAGAAATATCAATCCCATACAAGAAAGTCAATGTACCTTGACTATCCTTCCTGGCAATCAAAACCAGAAATTTCTTAGGTGATATTTATGTGGTCTCCATCACATGTGATCCTGGAAAGCCAAGTCACCTTTCTGAACTTGTTTTTCTCGGCTTTAAAATAAGTTAACGGGACTTCCCGGGTGGTCCAGTGGTTAAGACTCTCTGTGCTCCTAATGCAGGTGGTCCTGAGTTTGATCCCTCACCAGTTAACTAGATCCCACATGCTGCAACTAAGACCCAAGGCAGCCAAATAAATAAATATTTTTAAAAAATGTTAAGTAGGGAATTTCCTGGTGATCCTGTGGTTTGGACTCCTTGTTTCCACTGCAGGAGGCCTGGGTTTGACCCTTGGTCAGGGAACTAAGATCCACAAGTCAGGAAGGGTGACCAATAAATAAAATAAGTTACATAAGTCCCCCTGTGAAGAGTTCTTACAAGAAACAAAGGAAGCCACGTGTAGCGCTGTTCCTATTTTTTGTTTACTTCTCCATGATTCTCGTCTTTTTGCCATGACTGCGTTCCCCCATCTAGTGTTTGCAAAGCTTTGTCCTAAAGTTTGCAGTTCAGCTAATCTGATCATAACTAGGGTTTAAGACGTGGACTCTCCCTAAGAGGGAATGGGGAAAGGTCTTCCCAAGAAGTGCATAGACTGGGTGTGATTCCAGGCAGGGTGACAGAGCAGCAGGGTGGCAGTCTGAGTTGAAACGTCTCTGGGGTGTTCCTCCAGTCACGATTTGTGTGGTCCAGGTGCATGCATGTGTAGCTATTTCGGTCATGTCTGACTCTTTGGGACCCTATGGGCTGTAGGCTTCTCTGTCCATGGGATTTTCCAATACGATACTGGAGTGGGTTGCCATGCCCTCCTCCAGGGGATCTTCCTGACCCAGGGATTAAACCCACATCTCTTAAGTCTGCATTGGCAAGTGGGTTCTTTACCACTAGCACCACCTGGGAAGCCAGGTGAGCACGTGCTTATTCTTTCTGATGTGACCTAGTCATCTTTATATGCTCGCCATGACTTGCCAGCTTCCCAACCCTTCTAACTGGCGGTCGACTCGATCTCACTCTAGAGCAGTCTCATCTCAAACCAGGCACACCCAGAGGACATTGAGGCTAGATAGAGGAGTTGGAGTCCTGATCAATTCAGACCTCCTGGGCCTCCTGCCCATCACCTCAGAGTTTGGGAGGGGTGTGGTTCTCCCATACCTGCACCCCTGATGGGTACTTGTCAGTCAAGGATGGACATTCTGCCCACAGCTGGTCCAGCTGCTTGCTGCCTGCTCAAAGCTCTCCTAACCCCTGTCATTTGACACTTCCTGCTCCTAAATCCTGGTCCACGGAAGCTAAGAGAGCCTCCATGGGGATCAGAGTGTGCCTGCATTTCTGTTCTGAGAACCGTGCTTCTTCTCTTCCCACTGGCGCTTTCCCAGCGCTTGTCCACTGGTCTCAAGCCTCCACAGGTTGGTTCATCCCCCCACTGAGCCAGCTTGGCCCCAGCTGGAGCCCTCAGGCCTGGAGGCTGCTTCAACAGCTCTTCTGTCCCCAGGAAGTCAGCACCATACGTGCCCCTAGATGCCCAGAGCCCAGCAGAGGGACCCACTGAAGCTCTCTTGTAGGCGGGGATGGGCAGGGGCTGGGGAGTGGGGAGGGGAGCAAAGGAGGAGACATGTAGATAGCCAGCTCTCTTTTCTTTTGTGCTGGCTTCTGCGAACTGTGATGTTGGAGAAGACTCTTGAGAGTCCCTTGGACTGCAAGGAGATCCAACCAGTCCATTCTGAAGGAGATCAGCCCTGGGATTCCTTTGAAGAGAATGATGCTGAAGCTGAAACTCCAGTATTTTGGCCACCTCATGCGAAGAGTTGACTCATTGGAAAAGACTCTGATGCTGGGAGGGATTGGGGGCAGGAGGAGAAGGGGACGACAGAGGATGAGATGGCTGGATGGCATCACTGACTCGCTGGGCGTGAGTCTGGGTGAACTCTGGGAGTTGGTGATGGACAGGGAGGCCTGGTGTGCTGCGATTCATGGTATCACAGAGTCGGACAAAACTGAGCGACTGAACTGAACTGCATCATGGGCAGAGTCAGGCAGACCTGAGGTCATCACTGATGCATGTGAAATCTAGAGCCCTCCTGAACTTTTGTTTCTCCATCTGTAAAGTGGGGTGCTGACGGTTGCCTCATCTGCCTATGGAGAATAATGACAATAAGATAATGTCTACAAAGACCTTTCTTCCCCTAGGTGACCTGTTCTCATTAAAGAAGCAAGGGAAACGTTAAAAAAAACAAAAGCTCTGCTGGCAAACCGGCTTACGAATGAGAGTGGTGGAGACCCTGGGCCACAGGGGTGGACATCAGATTGTCCCTCCTGATTGGGAAGGGGGACTCCTTGACTGTCCTGGGCAGCCATGTGTAGGATCAGCCTCCTTGGCTTCTGGCTTGTTGATCTTGACTGATATTTCAGAGTTGGAGCAGAGAATCCATTTACCTTTTGGCAAAACTGATGCCCAGAGGGTGAACTGCTGGTTCAAGGCCACACAGCAGGTCAGGGTTGGGGTGGGACAGGTTGTCAGAGTCCTGACTCCCAGGTGGAGGGTTCGGGTCATGCCTGCTGCTGCCAGCTCCTCAGTCCCTCTGTATCCTGATGCTAGGCACAAGATATGTGGTAATGAGGCTGCCTGTGCTCCATGGGGGTGGCCTGGCCATGCTGCTGGTCCTGCCCTGTTCTCCTGACTCCAGGAGCAGCTCCTTGGGGTTCTGCTCAGGGAAATAACCCTCCCACCCCCATTACAGAAGGGGAGAGAGGCAGAATGGAAGAAGGGAGTCAAAGCAAACAGAGACAAGACAGAGAGCCACCTAGAGACAGAGTGATTCATTCACTCGTTCTTGCATCCAAATCTGACATTCAGCCCAGATGCACCAGTAATTCGTGAAGATGCTAAAATTCTTCCACTGGCTGCTAAGTCATTTCCTTCCAGAGCTCTGTAGCATCACAGGTGCCAAGGACCCTCTTTTAGGGTCTCCAGTATCCTCCCAGCATCCAGAAACTAAAAGGTTCATGCCTGGCCCACTGGGACCCCAGGACTCCTGCCCCAGTACCAATTCTTAAATATTTTGACTAGTGCCCGCTGGTCACCAGAGAGTAAAGAATCTGACCACAATGTGGGAGACCCAGGTTTGATCTTTGGGTAGGGAAGGTTGCCTGGAGAAGGGAATGGCTACCCACTCCAGTGGTCTTGCCTGGAAAATTCCATGAACAGAGGAGCCTGGCAGGCGGCAGTCTATGGGGTCAAAAAGAGTCAGATGCAACTGAGTGACTAACACTTTCCCTGGTCATAGATGCCAGCAAACACTTTGATTGAAACCTTTGGATGAAATGGGAAGTGCTCAGCTGTGAAATGCCATTATTCACTTATTCAGCAAATGTTTCTTGAGCACCTAGTGTCTGCCTGGGGAACGGGTAAGGACTCTGGGATGCTGAGCTGTGCAATGCAAGGTGCCGACTTAGAGCCTTGCCATGAGACAGAGAGAGCATGGAGGGGAGCATCCAGCTCTAAGCAATGACCCAGAGAAACAGGAGACACGGCAGGAGGAGAATGAGATGGGCTGCCTCCTTGGCTGGGAGCAATGGTGCAGGAGGCTCTTGAGCCCCTGGGGAGGGGGCCTTGGAGTCCAGCTTGGAACTGTCAAGGTTCTTCAGTTCTGTTCAATTAACCACTAATGACTCACAATGAACAGATTAGGAAGGGGACTGAGGACAAGGACGCTTAATTATCCAGTGGAGGAGTGAGGAAACACAGAGTGTAGTCCCCAGGACAGGTTTCAGGAAGGTGGGCAAGGGGAGGAAGGTGGAGGGGAGGATCCTCAGTGCCCACCCCCAACTCTTGGTGGGGGAGGAGGCTCAGTCCCCCCACCCAACTCTTGGCAGCTCCATAACCATTTCTGGGGCTTCCCTGGGGGCTGGCCCAACCACCGAGCCCGGATCATCAGGACCAGAAGTGGAGCTCAGCATTGGAAAGGGCAAAGGAGATGAGCGTGGAAGGCGGAGAGGTAAATGGGGACAGGCAGGCATACAGAGCTGGCTCACCCCAGGCTGGTGGTCTCCATCAGCACCGGGGCCCACAGAGCAGTGAGTCAAGTCTTCCAACTGTGTCTGCTGGAAACTCCTTGAGGTTGCCCTTGTTCCAGCCTGGGAAAGGCACTGGCCTCGTGGCGCCCCCTCCACTTCCTCCTGCTCCCTGATGTCTGGGTCTCCACCTTCCTCTGGTTTCCTGGGGGTGGGGGCAGTCCATGTAGCCTCTTCCAGAACAACCACAGCAGCGTCTCCACACCAGACACTAAGGCTCATGTTCCCAGGAGTCCTGGGAGTTGGCACAAAGGTATTCCTTTCCCAGGAGGCCCAGGAGGAAAATGGGGTTCAGACAAGTGACTCTATTTTCCCAAAACCTCAGAGATGATGTGTCAGAGATGCAGCTCAGACCCGGGTCTGCCCGCTTCTCCCTAAACTTCTCTTCATACTTGATACCAAGTTGTCCTTCAGGCCTGAGACTGCAGATGAGGAGACCCAACTGGTGGCTCTGGTGAGAGCGGCTGGGCCTGAAGTCATGTCTTCCCACCCCTGGGTCCTCCTCCCCCTCCAGCCTCATTACCCTCAACCAGGGAGGAAACTTCTAGCACTTCTCCCTACTCCCACTGGTGCTCTTAGGTTCCCAAGGGTGATGCTCTCCAGCCCCCAGGGGCCCTCTCTGATACCCAAGCCTTCCCTGTCTCTGTCACATGCCTGGCAGCCTACAGAGGCCCAGGGACCTGAGATGCTCTGTATGATTGAGTCACCCACATAAGTTTTCGGTTCCCTGAGTTCATTGTCTGTCTTACATCTCCACCTTCTGCACGACTCAAGGTAAACCTGGTACTAATTGGTTAGACAACCTGATTAGACAACCAGGGGACATGGGTAGACGTGAGGCACAATGTCCTTTAGTGAGGGATGATGGGGGTTGAATGGGAGAGTAAGAGTTTGTCCCATTCTGGGTTAAGTTAGATTCCTGTTAAGTTAGATTTCTGAAGGAGACAAGCCTTTGTAATTTTCTAACTCTTGCCCTGGGGAATGGGCAGAAGGCTGCTGCGTGTCTCCTGTGGTCAGGTGCTTTGTAGACATTACCTCGTTTATTCTCACAACCATCCCTTAAGTGGGAGTTTCATTTACAAATGAGAAAACTGAAAGTGACTAGTCTATGGTCTCCTAGTTTGTACAAGATTTGGGATTTGAGCAGAGGGCTCTTGGACTCCAAAGTCACTGTCTTTCCCACCACTTAATAGAGTATGTGGGAAACAACTTGGAAATTCAGAGATCGGGGGAGGTGACCTTGAGACAAAGGCACTGTCAATGCCTTCCTATGGGGCTGCCGGCAACTCACAGCTCTGTCCAGAGTTTTACATGTTCTCAATTAATGCTCACAAGTAGCTCCAGAAGTCTTAGCTCCCTTTTGCAGACGTGGAAACTGAGGGTCGAGCATCTGAGAACTTATTCTACACAGTGAGAGAAGTAAATGGCAACACCAGGAGTCAAGAAGTCATTTAACCTCAAACCCAAGGTTCTTGCAGCTGCCCTCAAAGTGGGGGGACTGCCATCTCTGGTAGCAAGCAAGAAATCCTAGGCCCACAGGTGGGGCCCCAGACTCACAGACTCAGGCCAGAGGTCAAGACCAGGATATTCCATGTGGAAGGACAAGAGATGTGTTTTTACCATGGAATGGGGCACACAGGGTCAAGGAGCTAGAGTTTTTGCAGAACTTCAGAGATAGATGCGTTGGTGTCAGCATCCTTTAGCTCAGCCTCCTAACTATGCGTGCGTATGTGTTCAGTCCCTCAGACATGTGCAACACTTTGTGATGCCACGGACTGTAGCCTGCCAGGCTCCTTTGTCCATGAGATTCTCCAAGCAAGAATACTGGAGTGGGTCACTTTTTCTTCTCCAGGGGATCTTCCTGATCCAGGCATTGAACCCTGGATTAACAGTCCCCTGCATTAACAGTCAGATTCTTTACCACTGAGTCACCTGGGAAGCCCTCCTAGCTGTACAGGTGACAACAAATTGCAAGCAGAGACATGACTGAAATCCAGCCTCCCCCAGCAACCACCCTCACACTCAGAGCAATCCTAGGAAGTGGGATGCTTCAGAGGTCGATCTGTCCCAAGGGGGAGGCTGCTTTTCCTCTTTCAGTTAATATACTCTAGGTACCCAAGGTAGAGAGTGGCCAGAGCAGCAGCTTAGGCCTTCCAGACCGCATGTCTCCCTTGGTTGTTCAAGTTCTGGATGTCTTGCTAGCCTGGGCAGAACCATTATCACCTTGCTCTAAACTCTGCCTCTTCTGAGCCAGCAGCAAATCTGAGATGCCTTCTCTCAGTGGATGGCAAGCCCTTTGAGCTCAGGGTCTTAGGTGAGAGTCTTCTCTTTGTTTTTGTGCATGTATTTGCTTCATTGGGCCTGGAATGCCCAGGGCAGGAGTACATGGATGAAGGGATGGGTACTTCCTTTTCTTTCTAAGACCTTGACTGGGGTTCTGATGCTCTGAGGGTTTGGTTGGGGTGGGGGTGGTGTCTAAGGCTCTTGTGTTCTGTTTGGTCACCCACTTCAAGATCCTGGGCTGGTGTGAGCAGTATGGGGTGTGGAAATGGTGGTGGTGGAAAAAGGAAGAGGGAAAGAGTGGGGTGAGATGCCTTGAAAGGTGGGGCGTTCCCTTTTCTATTCCCTTTGCAGGGCTCAGTCTGGGGTGTGACCGAGGACCATTCTCTTTGCAGCAGTTAGAGGGAGGTTCTAAATCCTCAATCTGACCATGTCACTGCTTTGCTCAAAATCCTCCAAAGCCTCCTTGTCTCCCACTGGATGGAGCCCAGGTGTATGGCTTCAAGACCCCCATGGTCTGGCCCCAGCCCTGAGGCTCCTCTCTCCCCACTCCCTCCCTCGCCTCTCTGTCGGGCATGTAAACTGGACCAGCCCAGCCAACACAGGCTCCTCTCTCTACCACTTCATCTCTCCCCTCTTCCCTTCTCTCCTTGGCCTGACCACTGCCTAATAATCTTTCAGGACTCCACGTGTCATCTCTTCTGGGAAGCCTTCCAAGACTTCTGAAGGTCCAAGAGGGGCCTGTCCTCCTCTATGATCGTCACACTCCTATCCTCACACTCCTATCCTTGGAGTGTCAGTCGCTTCGTGTCCTCCCAGTAGACTCTGAACCCCAAGGGGGCAGGGGTGTATCTGCTCAGAGAGATAGTCCCCCAAACTCCTAGCCTCTTGCTACTCAAAAATGTGGTCCACAGATCGGCCGCATCAGTGTCACCCGAGACCTCGTTAGAAATGCGTAACCTCAGGCCCTTTCCCAGACCTACTTAATCAATTTGTTAGTATTTTTCAGTTGCTCAGTTGTGTCCAACTCTTTGTGACCTACAGCAGCAGGACTGTAGCCCACCAGGTTCCTCTCTCCATGGGATTCTCCCAGTAAGAATACTGGAGTGGGTGGCCATTTCCTACTCCAGAGGATCTTTCCGACCCAGGGATCAAACCCAGTCTCCTGAGTCTCCAGGATTGGCAGGCACATTCTTTACCACTGAGCTACCTGCCAAGCCCCTCTGCCTTTAAACAAGACCCAGGTACTTTGTGTGCACATTAAACTTTGAAAAGCTCTGATGCAGCCAGGATTTGGCCCAGAGTAGATACCCATTCGCTACTTCGAGTCAATGAAGAAAGGCATGGGGTCTGCACTGAGAGCCATGACAGCCTCAGGCTTCTACCTGTGACCATGTGGTGGACCCTGGAGTGGGACGGAGTGAAGAGAGGTGGGGTGAAGAAGTCAGCTACAGGACACAGACGCCACCTGCCCAGCACACACACTTTTAAAAAGTATTTATGTTTATTTATTTGCTTATTTGGCTGCACTGGGTCTTAGTGGTGGCATGCAGGATCTAGCTATGGCTTGTGAACTCTCATTTGGGGCAGGTGAAATTTAGTTCCCCTGCCAGGGATTGAACCCCAGCCCCCTGCACTGGGAACACAGAGTCTCAGCCACTGGACCACCAGGGAAGTTCCTCACACACTTTTAAAGACATCGTTCTGCTGAGACATTATGAAGGTGGGATCTTTATCCCTCACTGATAGATGTGGAAAATAAAGGGCAAAGTGACTTGTTGCTAAGGATCAGATGTTTCTGTCCCCATAAATCCATATGTGGGAAACCTAACCCCTCAGGTAATGGTGTTAGGAGGCAGGACCTTTAGGTGGGTGGAGGTGGAGGTGAGAGTTGAGCCCACATGAATGGATTAAGCACCTTTGTAAGAAGAGACCCCAGAGCAAGCTTCCTTGCTCTCTGCGCTCCGCCATCTGAGGATACAAGGAGAAGCCAGCCATCTGCAAACCAGGAGGAGAGCCCGTACCAGACGCTGAATGTGCTGGGACCTTGACCTTGGATTCCCCAGCCTCCAGAACTGTGGGAAATAGATGTTTGTTGTTTCAGCCACTCTATCTGTGGCCTTCTGTTATGGCAGCCCAGGCTGACTAGGACACTGGCTTAAGATCACAAAGCAGCAAACGGCAAAGCTGGGGTTCCAACTTCAGCCTGACTACTTCTGGCTGGAGGAGAGAGAGGGAGAAGGTGGAGAAGGGATGGGCATGTGAGGGCTTGCTGGGCCGGGCCCAGGAATGAGCTCACTTCAGGATGGAATTGAAACCTGTTCCTATCAGAAAAGGAGGCGAGGGAGGGACTTGAGGGGAGAAGGCCTGAGCAGGTTTGATTTGTGGCTGAAATCCCAGCTTCCACTCCGGGGACCTCCGATTCCCTCAGCCCAGCTGGGGTTTGCTCTGTGTATCTTTGGTGGTGCCCTCTCCCCTTCCGGGTGTGAAATCTATCCCTCCCCGGAGCTTTCCTGCAGCCGCACACCCCCCTAGACCACATTTCCTGGGCTCAGCAGAGTCTGGACACCTTCCTGTCCCTGCATACATCAGCCTGGGACACAGCTTGAGTCTCCCAATTCCTCTTTCTTCCCTGCATCTCTCACCTTGCCTAAGAGGGCTAGGATCTGCTCAGCTACAGAATGTGGAACCCAGAGAACAGGATCTAATCCAACCGCCTCGATGTTTCAGATGAGGCACAGAGGGCCAGAGGAGGAGAAATTTCCCAGGATCACGGGTTAGCGGGGAGGTCATGGACAATGCTGGACGCAGGAGTCCAGCCTGCTATTTGTGTTTTCCGTTGCACTGGGCAGTCTGCTCAGCGCCTCTGTGGAGAAGTGCACCCTCAGATCGTGCCAGGTTTATTATTAGCCCTTATTTATTGAATACTCACCATCTGCCTGACATCAAGCACTTAACATACGTAATCACATTTAATCCTCATAATAGCCTCATGATTTATTTACTAGTCTTCCCATTATCATTATTATTCTCATTTTTCAGATGAGAAACTGAGACTCAGAGAAGTAATACAACTTGCCCCAGGCACACAGCTAGGAAGTAGCACCACAAGGATTTGAACTCAGGACTGCTCAGCTCTGAGCCCTGCTTGGCTACATGTCTTCTTGAGTGGGTTCAGCTCAGATACTCAGACTCATGTCTGTGCTGCAACAAGAGAGAAGCCCTGTGTCTCTCTGAGTGGCTGAGTACCCAAGGGCCACGGCTACACTGTCTTACCAGCGCACGGTCAGTACAGACCCTTTGGTTTACAAAGTACTCTTAACATTCATCACTTTATCTCGGTGCCTACATAAACTCCTAAATCTGGCAGAATGGCTATTTCCCCCATTTCACAGATTAAGAAACTGGGTTTAATACCCCAGAGCACATAATTTTTGGAACCTGGGTGGTGGTATTGATACCATGATAACACATCACCCTCGACCTGGGCTCCTGATGAATGCAAAGACCCTTAGCAGCATTCAGCAGACACTAGCCAGGGTGTTCAGACACATCATGCTTGACCTTGCCAGTCCACAGGACTCTCACATCTGGATGAGGGCAGGCCCAGGAAGACACATTCCAACACACCTCCAGGATTCTTCTATAGAAAAAGGGGTGGTTGTGGAGTTTCCTTCCCCTATCCTGTCTGGGTTTGCAACATCTTTTTGTTAGAAGATGTTTGTGGAGGGAGAGAGACATTGGTGAACATGGGGACTGGTCCAGCCTTTGTGACTATAATTTTGTGGCCTTGGGTTAGTCTCACAATTCCCCTAAACCTTAGCTTTCTCATCTATAAAACATGGGAATAGTGTCTACCCTACTCTTCAGTTCAGTTCAGTTCAGTCACTCAGTCATGTCTAACTCTTTGTGACCCCATGAATTGTAGCACGCCAGGCCTCCCTGTCCATCACAAACTCCCGGAGTTCACTCAGACTCACGTCCATCGAGTCAGTGATGCCATCCAGCCATTTCATCCTATGTCGTCCCCTTCTCCTCCTGCCCACAGTCCCTCCCAGCATCAGGGTCTTTTCCAATGAGTCACCTCTTCACATGAGGGGGCCAAAGTATTGGAGTTTCAGCTTCAGCATCATTCCTTCCAAAGAACACCCAGGACTCATCTCCTTTAGGATGGACTGGTTGGATCTCCTTGCAGTCCAAGGGACCCTCAAGAGTCTTCTCCAACACCACAGTTCAAAAGCATCAATTCTTCGGCACTCAGCTTTCTTCACAGTCCAACTCTCACATCCATACACGACCACTGGAAAAACCATAGCCTTGACTAGATGGACGTTAATTGACAAAGTAATGTCTCTACTTTTTAATATATTATCTAGGTTGGTCATAACTTTCCTTCCAAGGAGTAAGCAGCTTTTAATTTCATGGCTGCAATCACCATCTGCAGGGATTTTGGAGCCCCAAAAATAAAGTCTAACACTGTTTCCCCATCTACTTCCCATGAAGTGATGGGCCCAGACGCCATGATCTTTGTTTTCTGAATGTTGAGCTTTAAGCCAACTTTTTCACTCTCCTCTTTCACTTTCATCAAGAAGTTTTTTAGTTCCTCTTCACTTTCTGCCATAAAAGTGGTGTCATCTGCGTATCTGAGGTTATTGAGATTTCTCCTGACAATCTTGATTGCAGCTTGTGCTTCTTCCAGCCCAGCATTTCTCACGATGTACTCTGCATAGAAGTTAAATAAGCAGGGTGACAATATATAGCCTTGATGTACTCCTTTTCCTATTTGGAACCAGTCTGTTGTTCCATGTCCAGTTCTAACTGTTGTTTCCTGACCTGCATACAGGTTTCTCAAGAGGCAGATCAGGTGGTCTGGTATTCCCATCTCTTTCAGAATTTTCCACAGTTTATTGTGATCCATACAGTCAAAGGCTTTGGCATAGTCAATAAAGCAGAAATAGATGTTTTTCTGGAACTCTCTTCCTTTTTCCATGATCAAGCGGATGTTGGGTAAATTAATACAATAGCGATGAAAGGGTTTTAAGAAGAACATGTTGTATATTTATGCATTGATGATTTCAGGTATCAAAATGGCATCTGGGGATTGTAGTGTGGGAGTAAACATTTATTGAGCATCTACTGTGAACATTATATAGATATTATCTCATATGGCCCTCAACACGACTCTTTAGAGAGGTATTATAGGATTTTCAGCTTCTGATTCTGGCTGAATAGCTCTTTACACATCAACCATCCTGAAGATAACAACTATGAACTGTGAGCAACATATTAAAAAATAGTTATCAGAAGGAGAGCAATACACAGCAGGCAGATTTCAGAGCTGGGGAGTGAGGGAGGTTATTGACACTTGGGAGATGGGAAGGGCACTGGGCAAATATCTTAGCTTTTACAAGTTTAGCCTGAGGACAAACCCTTGTCCTCCCAGGCCAGTTGGCTAAAACCTGGATGGAAAGCTCCAGTCAAACTGATTTGAAGAATAAGGGGATAGATTTCAAGGCACCTTCAAGGAAAATGAAGAAGAAAACTCAGGAAAGAGTGAACCAGAGAGGGGAACCCTAGATACAGGGCATAAAGTCTGCCCAAAAACTTGGTTGACCTTTGAACCAATGCTTGTGTAAGATAGGTGCTCAGCAAAACCTAAAGAAGCTGAATGGAAATTTCAGCTGCAACCTGCTGAAAGAGTGACAGGTTTGCAATGAGAGTTACCTACTTCATTAAACAAACAAACAAAACTTTCCCAATAGTCTTCATAGCAACACAGAGGACCCAAAGTCCCTACAACTTTATGATGCACCATATCCAAGATACAATCCCAAATTATTGACATAGAATAAAACAGGAAAATATGATCCATAGGAGGCAACCCATGGAGCCTGGCTGTAAAGTGACCTAGAGTTTGCTATTAGCAGGCAACGATTTAGAGTAGCCCTTATAACTTGCTGGGGTTTCCCTTGTGGCTCAGCTGGTAAAGAATCCGTCTGCAATACAGGAGACCTGGGTTCGATCCCTGGGTTGGGAAGATGCCATGGAGAAGGGAAAGGCTACCCACTTCAGTATTCTGACCTGGAGAATTCCATAGACTGTATAGTCCACAGGGTCTCAAAGAATTGGACACGACTCAGTGACTTTCATTTCACTTCACTTTTATAACTTGCTGGAGGATGTAATGAAAGTATGCTCACAATGAATCTGAAGGTAGAATTAATCTCACCCCAAAAACAAACAAACAAGCAAAACTACAAAAGAGAACCAAATATAAATTTAAGACCTGAAAAATACATCTGGGGAAAAAAAAGTGTTATAATTGCCATTTATAAATAAAAGAAATTCAGATTCAGAGAGAGTAATTTTCCTAAAGTTATGCTGACAAGTGATAGATTTAGAATTTGAACCCCAAGTCTATTTGGCTCTAAGGACTTTATTTTCGCAACTCGCTAGGAGGGATTTAGAGATTAGCAGGAGTCTGTGGGAAGATGGAAGTGCATGTGACCTTCCCTGAAGCTCCGGCGAGACCAAGGGACCTTGTTCTAAGGTTTTGCTGTGGTTCTCGGAGAGCATCCAATGGGATTCTCTATCCATGGTGCTGAAATGTGCTCGCCACCCAAAACTCTTGATTATTTTGCACAAATGAGTGGAAAAAGGAGTGAAGATAAGCCATAGCCATTCACGATCTGGAATCTATCTATTTTGTTTTTCAAGTCTAATGCAATGCATGGCTCCATCCTTTGCTGTCCGTGGGTTTTGCTCGTGTTCTGCATTATCTTTTTCCATATTTTGCATAATATTTTTCCTCAGAGGTGTCAGTAGAGAGAGGGGAGAGGGGTCTTCATGTATTCACATCACCTTCCTATAGATCTACTTCAATCCAATTCTTATTTGGTGAATTTAGTGAGGTGCCTAATGCTCTGCAGAGTATCGAGGAAGGCAGAGAAAATGGGACCCAGTGCCTGCTCTTTGGGAGCACACCCTTGAGAATGAGCACAAAGAAGGGGTGGAAGAAGGCCAGCCATGTGGACTCAGTCTTTGTGGTGTGTTCGTAAAAAATCTACCTTGAAACTTAAGAGGACTTTGAATGGCACTGTGAGTTGGGAGAAATCATAAAAGCCTTTCTAGAAGAGATGGGATGTCACCTGGTCTATAAAGGCTAGGCTCAGGAGAGGAAAGGAAAAGATCATTCTGAGACACAGTAGGTGCTTAATAGACATTTCTTAAATGAGGGAAATGTGTGCACAATCCTTTAGTTTCTATTTTTAAGCATCTGTTTTGAAAAAAATGATTTATTTAAAATATTAACAGTCTATTTTAACACTCTCAGTAATAGCTCCAAACTGGAAACTACCCAAATGCCCATCAACAGTGGAATGAATAAATAAATTAGGATATGCTCACACAATGGAATACCACATAACAATGAGAAGGGGACCTCTAGCATGACAGGAAACAGTATGGATGAGTCAGATGAATCTCAGAAGCACAATGTGGTACAAAAGAGGGTAAGCACCAACGAGGACCTATTCTAGGATTCCATTTATATAAAGGACAAAAAGAGGCAAAACTCATCTACGGCTTTTGAAGTCAGCATGGTGGACCTGAATGGCAGTGAGTGGAAGAAGCACAGGGGGTGCTTCTTAGGGACTGAGAAGGTTCTGTTTCTTGATCTGGATATTGGTTACATGGATGGTTCAGCTTTTGAACGTGTTATTGGGCTGCACTTTTATGATAAATGCATTTTTTCTGTGAGTATTTTGGATTTCAACAGAAAAGTTAACGAAGAAAAACGGGGTATGTTCCCCAACTTGACTTCCTAGAACCCCATGCTCTCTTGCCCTTTCTCATTGATATCAGGTGGCCTGACCCTTTGGTGGTGGTTTTCTCCTCTAAGAGTCACTTCTCCTAAGACCAGGAGAGAAAAGACAGAGCCTCTTACCTCCCGTTTCAGTGAGGGGGAAACTGAAGCCTGTAGATGTGAAGTAACTTGTCTTCTTGTCACACAGTGAGTCAGGGAAAGAAAGAACTTTGGTCTTTAGGGAACCTCCTTTCTGTGGCCCAAGTATCAGATCCCTGCTCAGCCTGATCCTCCTGAAGAGACAAAGGGTGTCTCAGGAAGTTAGAGTGATGGTTGGGAATGGCTAGAGGTGTTCAGTGGGCTCTGGAGCCCCTGCTCACATTGCCAGGTCTGTATAAAGCAGCATCTGGAGGGCCCTGGGCCTGCTACCTGCTTCTGTGAGATTTGAGACAGCCAGCTCCTAGAGCTGCGACCTCAACTGTAAAATTAGAGATTTAATTTGATGACAGCAAGGCTTAAGTGTCCTTCCAGTTCTAGCATTTCAAGATCTAGATCTGAACTGCGGTCGTCTGAGTCTGATTAGGCACAGTCTGTACTGCTCTGTACCCTCATGGGCTGTGCTGGGTCAGGGTTAGAGAAGGGAGTCCTTAGGACTCTTACAAACTGTTCATTCTTGGATAAAGAAGATGCGGTACATACATATGATGGAATATTACTCAGCCCCTGGAGAAGGCGATGGCACCCCACTCCAGTACTCTTGCCTGGAAAATCCCATGGATGGAGGAGCCTGGTAGACTGCAGTCCATGGGGTCACTAAGAGTCAGACACGACTGAGCGACTTCACTTTCACTTTTCACTTTCATGCATTGGCAAAGGATATGGCAACCCACTCCAATGTTCTTGCCTGGAGAATCCCAGGGACAGGGGAGCCTGGTGGGCTGCCGTCTATGGGGTCGCACAGAGTCGGACACGACTGAAGTGACTTAGCAGCATAAAAAGAAACAAATCTGAGTTGTCTTGCAATGCATGAACCCAGAACCTATTAATACAGAGTGAAGTAAGTCAGAGGGAGAAAAACAACTATCTGATACTAACACATATACACTTGGAATCTAGAAAAACAGTACAGATGAACCTATCCACAAGGGAGAAATAGAGACGCAGACATGGGGAATGGACTTGTGGACACAGCGGGGGAAGTAGAGGGTGGGATGAATCGAGAAAGCAGCCTTGACAGATATACACTATCATGTGTAAAACAGATAACCAGTAGGAAGCTGTTATATAACCCCTGGGAGCCCAGCCTGGTGCTCATTGATGACCTAGAGGGCTAGGATGGAGGGGGGAGGGAGGCACCAGAGGGAGGGGATATATATATATGCTGCTACTGCTGCTAAGTCTCTTCAGTCGTGTCCGACTCTGTGCGACCCCATAGATGGCAGCCCATCAGGTTCCCCCGACCCTGGGATTCTCCAGGCAAGAACACTGGAGTAGGTTGCCATTGCCTTCTCCAATGCATGAAAATGAAAAGTGAAAGTGAAGTCGCTCAGTTGTGTCCGACTCTTAGCGACCCCAGGAACTGCAGCCCACCAGGCTCTTCCACTCATGGGATTTTCCAGGCAAGAGTACTGGAGTGGGTTGCTATATATATATATACACATAATTATGACTGTTTAGCACTTTTGTTGGAGACGGGGGAGCCTGGTGGGCTGCTGTCTATGGGGTCGCACAGAGTCGGACATGACTGAAGCGACTTAGCAACAGCAGCAGCAGCACTGTTGTATGGCAGAAACCAATCCAACATTGTAAAGCAATTATCCTCCAGTTAAAAAATTAAAAAAAAAAACCTATTCATTCATTCAGCATGCATTCCTTTATTGAGCAGCTGCTCTGCTACACTAGGCACTGTGCTGGGGACACGTAGATGAATGACCAGGTTCATTGTCCTTGTGGAGCTGACACTCTGGAGGAAGAGAGAGAGTAAACGGTTGTAAAAAGTGTGATGAGTGTTGCACATACAGGTTAAGTATCAAATGCTATTGACGTACTGAAGAAGAGTCGACTCCTGTTGAGGTGAGACCAGGGAAGGCTTCTAAGAGGAGGCGATATTTGAGCTGGCCTTGGAAGAAGGAATAGGTCAGACTAGAGAAGCACCCTTGAAAGAGAGGACAGCATATCTGGAGTCACAGAGCAGGGAAAACAGCATTTCTTTCTGTGTGGCTAGATCTGGGGAGGGGGAGAGACAGGAGAGGAGAGGAGAGGAGAGGAGAGGCCACAGGTTTTGATGCCGAGACAACCAGATCGAGTGCAGGGGTGAGGATGCCCGCCCAGAAGGAGCCTGAGACTGCAGGAGGCGGCAGGGGCCTGGGAGGGCCCCCTCCTCACGTATTCTTCCACGTCTTTGTCCCACATTTGAATGAGACTCAGATTTCTGCTGCACGAAGCCAGCCCCCTGAGGCTCTCCGGTCAATAAGCTCTTTAAGGAGCCAAAGAGAGGCAAGATCAATGCAGTTGTCATTGATTCCACCTCGGTGGCCGATTAGTATCAGGGACTTGGCTGGCCTGGGAGCCCCTAGCTAATGCATCGTGGAACTGAGATTAAACTGGGAGACCCCAGCGGCCCTGGGGAGAGCTTCTGCCCACTCCATATGCTGGGGGTGGGGTCGGGGGAATAGAGGAGGAGGTCCTGATCCAACCTGCTGAGGACCCTGCCACCCAGATGAACCCCGTAGACAGCTCCAGACAGACAGTTATGGTTATGTCATTTCCTTGCTTAAAATCTTCCAATGTCCCTCATCGCCTGTGGGGTCTGCAGACTCAGTCACAGGGCAAGTGTCTCTGTGATCTGGACCCTCGTTATTGTTTCCTCCTCCAGCTTTATCTCATGCACTTTCCCCTCACGCTCTGAACTCTGTCCAGAAAGACTGCCTGCTGTTCTTCCAACTCATCATCCCCATGCAAGGGGTCATTTGCCATTTCTTCTGGGAAGTCCTCCCTGACCTTTCCCTTACCACCACCACCAAAATCAGACAGGCACCCTTCCAAGTACTTGCCTGAGCAGAGCAAGGATGAGAACGATCTGTAACTGCTGATTTTATTGTGTCATCTGGCTGCACATTAGAGTCGCCCGGGTGCTTTAAAAAAGTACTGATTCAGATTCACTTGGTCTGAAAGAGGTCTGGGTGCTGGTGTGTGTGTATGTGTGTGTGTTTTTCCACTCCTTCCAAGGGATCCTAAGGTCCATCCATGGCTGAGAGTCACTGGGTTGGAGTTTAAATTCCAGAAAAGCAGGGGCCACATTGATCACTTTCACCCCTCCATCCCCAGCGCCCAGCGCAGGGTCTGGCACAGTGTGTCCATGGACTCTCCTGACCTGGGGCACCCCCACTGCTGGGACATCCCTCTCTGCCCAGGCACCACCCCCTTCCCTCTGTGGGGCAGCACAGAGAAGCAAGGGTTAGCTCTTGGAGTTGAACAGGGTCACTTAGGAGGCTCTTTTGTAACATGTCACATCGTGTTTAATTCTAAGTGTGTTTCTATGAGACAGGAAGATGAGAAATAAATGTCCCATTTTTGCATAGGGGTGGGGACCCTGAAGCCCTAAAACTGTATGTAAAAGTGGTCAGACCTGGATGCCACGGCTAGAAATAGACAAAGCCAAGATCCTACCCTGTTGCCAACTTGAATTTTTTTTTCGCATGAGTCTCATTACCAGGGGCTCCTTCAGGCTAAATCAGAGCCTTCTCTGTGGGCATCAGTCTTGCAGCCATTGGCCCTGATCCTTGCCCTTTATGCTCTCCTCCCCGGAACAGCCTTCCCAAAGAGGGTGACAGTGGTCTTCCAAGAGCCGTCCACAGTGGAGGCAGCCCTGGTTCTCCCAACTTCATGGAGCAAGGCAGGGAGGCTGACGTGGTGGCCCAAGGCATCTCCAGACTGGGAATCAGCTGGGCTCTAGGCCTGTCTGTGCCACTCATGTTTCATGGACCTGGGCCTGTCCCCTGTTTTCCTAGAGTCATCCTGACAAACTGGAGACTTCTCTGTCCTGAGACAGAAAGTGGGGACAAAAGCTTTCGAGACAAGGTCAAGGGTATTGCACATAGTGAAGAGCTGTGTGACTCTGAAGGGCTGCGTGCAAGTGTCCTCTAAGATTTTTGGAAGAGCCTCCACCCAGGTGTGGGCTCTGCCTCCTCCTGAGCTTGGCCTCTGACTTTGCCTTCCCTCCTTCTCCAATATCATCAACTTCGCTCACCTTGCCCATGGGAGCCTGGACATGGGCTGGGAGGTCTCATGGGCAGCAGGCTCCATGATATTTATTTAGATGTACAAGCTTATTTAGGCTTCCCAGGTGGTGGTGGTGGTAAACGGCCTGTCTGCCAATGCAGGAGATGTAAGAGATGTGGGTTCAGTCCCTGGGTCAGGAAGATGCCCTGGAGGAGGGCATAGCAACCCACTCTGGTATTCTGGCCTGGGGAATCTCATGGACGGAGGAGCCTGGTGGGCTGTAGTCCAGAGGGTTGCAAAGAATCGGACATGACTGAGGCAACTTGCACGCATGCGTGAGCTTATTTAGAGATGAGCTGTTTGAACAAGGAGAGTGAGCTAAGGATCCCTCCGTTCTCTCCTTCCCTGGGGGCTTTGAAGCAAGGGACCAGGGCCTCTGTAGGACTGAGACAGTGGGAACCCAGCCCTCCTGCTGCTGTGGGAAGGAGAGGAAATCTTCAGGAGCACCCATCTGCAGCTGGACAGGTGATGTGGGAGAGCAAAGTGAACTGGGCAGCCCGGGACCTTCAGGGACTCTTCCTACAGAGCTGTCCTGGATGGGAGTGCAGGGGTGAGAAGGGAAGATGCATGGGAGGTGGGAGAGGGGTCAGTGCCCTTGCCCTGGTCCTGCAGAGGGGTGACAGTGGTTCAAAACCCAGCCCATCTCAGGCTCAAGTCGGGACAAGATTCTCAGAGCGGAAGCCCTGAAGTGGAGGACAGACCAGGAGAACAGGGCCTTGGCTCCATCGCCCCTCAGCCACCCCTTCAATCACATTAAACACCCTGGAGTCATGACCCCTTGAGTCCCGGCAGAGCAGACACCATTTAGCCTACAGTGCTGTAGGATAATTTGTTTTCAATTCACAATATATTTTCCTTGTCCAGGACACCAAGGGAGTCAGGCTGCAACCTGCTTTAAGAGAGGAAATTTTCTGGATAATCTGGGCCTCCAGACTCTACCTGGACAGCCAGGAGGGCTCACGGATCCAGGTGTCTAAGAAGCCAGATAGTGCAGCTGATCTTAGAATTTATGTTTTCTTTTGATATTTTCCCCAACACTTTGAAGCTCAGATACATAGAATTTGAATAATTATTCCATATAATCTTTGCCACACTCTCCTCACTGGTCCGTGTTTGGAGCTATTTTTCATTCATTCACTCATTCTTTTGTGTTAAAAATAAGTACCTTTAAATCCACCACCCAGCATAAAAGCTAAGACCTTGACAATGATTTCTACCTAATTGTGTGGCTTCCTCCTGTCCCTCCCATCTCCTGCCTTCCTCCACCCAAAGTAAGCATCATTATGAATCCTCTATCTGCCATTGATTTGCTTTCTTTTTTAACATACTTGTTTTATTGTATCTAAATGTTTTCCAGCGTCTATGCTGACACCTCCCCCTCCCTCTCCTTAGGGTACTTACAGAATACAGGAAATGAGATGTGAGTTGCTCCATTATTTTTAGCGGCAATAAAACTCTTACTGAAACCACCTTGGCGTCCAGTGTTCTCTGGGGGAGGGGACAGAGGGGGGAAGGAAATTCTCCTTCCAGAGCAGTCACTATGTAAGGAAGGGGCGTGAAAGATGTGCTTTACTGAGCAGAGTTCAGAAGGGTGGGCTTTCTAAGTAATCCCCCTCCTTCCAAGGCTTCAATTAACCCATCTTTGTCCGAAGCTGAAAGCCTTTTAAAATTGGCATCTCCTCCGCACTCCACCATCCCAGGCTGTGGCTGCCCAGCCCCAGCCAAGCGGCTCCCCAGAAGCCCTGGGTCTAGGTGGGCCTAGTTTATTCTCAACGATTCCAGCCAACATCTGCCCTCTGGAGGATGCAGTGCAGGCGCTGACCTGGGGATGCTTCTGAGATGTGATTATTGAGATGGGAGGGCGACCCTAGTGTCCAGTCCTGGACTGGTCACAGCATTGCCCCCACCCCAGGCCACCTCCCCCCAACACGAGCCCTAGTCCATGCTCACGCTGGACCAGGACTCATCCTGGACTCTTCCCTTGCTGCTCTTCAGGCCGAGACCCAATTTTATCCATGAGTGAGTCTGCGTAATCCTCTTCCAGTTGCTGTCCACGGCCTGGGGAGGCCCTGGTGGGGGCAGGGCAGGATGGGGCCCGGGCTGGGAGGCCCGAGCCACTTCTGGGCTGCAGAGGGAGCCCGTGGACAAACAGGCACCAGCTGCCAGGACAGCCGCCTCTCCTGCCGGAGGCCCTCCCCCGGCTGATCCACCGGCGACCCTCATTTCCTCCAGGAGGAAAGGGAGGCATGAACGAGCCCAAGAGATCACCTGGAGCCCACCAGCAGGGCTGAAGTCCCATCACATTTTTGCTCTAAGTAGATTTGGGTGGAGTCCTGGTAGGGAGACCTTCCCTGCTCCTCCATCTCCTTTTTTTTTTTAAAAAAAACCAAAACATTTATTCAATTTACTTATTTGGCTGAGTCGGGTCTTAGTTTAGAGAGAAGTTAGAGAGCTTAACTTAGAAGTTAGTGGGCTTCTCTCTAGTTGCAATGCATTGGCTTAGTTGCCCCATAGCATGTGGGATAATACTTCCCCTACCAGGGATTGAACCCACGTCCCCTGTATTGCAAGGCAGAGTCTTAATTCCTGAACCACCAGGGAAGTCCCCCTTCTCCTCCTTAATGCTGAGGGTTGAGTGAGGAGAATAACGCTGCCCGAGCTGAACTAGAGATACAGCAGAAGGCCTGGGAAAGCTGAAGACTCCCCGAACCAAAAGGGTCTCTAGAGAGAGCCCCCACCCTAGACTCATGGATGGGAAAACTAAGGGCCACCACGGGAAGTCACTCAGTTCGGGTTTCTCAAAATCAATCTGGCAGAATAATGCTGGCCCACCACTCCTGTCCCCCACACTGAACCTCTTCTACATGTTTCCTCTGCAGGGGGCCTTCTCCTCCCAGGAGGCTGTTATCCTGAGCACCTAATATCCCCCTGGCTAAGCACAAGGGCTGGAATCAATGGTCTGGGGTTCAGGGCCTGCCTCTGTGACCTCAAGCACATAACACAGCTGCTCCAAGCCTGTTTCTTTATCTAGAAATTAAAAAAAAAAAAAAAACAAAAAAAACACATTGTGTTAATCATCATGTTTGTCTTCAAGGCTTGTTGTGAAGTTGGAATGAGATGCTGCAAACATACAACACAATGCCTAGAGCATGGCAAATACTCAAGGAATCCTAGTAGTTGTATATGATTGTCATGGAGCCAGTGGGCTCCTATTCATCCTTCACAACCCTGCCCAGACATCCCGTCCCCCATGAAGCCCTCCAAGGTGGCTCCACACATAAGCTTGATAACTGACCCCTCACCCTTCTAGCTTCATCTTGGGCAAACATCACTTTCTCCTATGGCTGGTTGACACATGGACTGTCTGTGCAGGGATGTGAGTTCCCAAGGGGAATAGGTGTGTCTTGCTCTCCCATGGTCCCCCTGTCAGCTGTGGTGGGGCCAGGGTTGAGCAGATGGCTTCTCAGTGATGGGCATGGCATGGTGCTGTTTTGACTTGTTGGTACCCAACCTTGCAAGCCAACTCCTCTCTTGTCCTTATTTATTTCCCCTCTTTGATGCTATTCAGGTCTGTATTTGGTGGCCTTCGCTGCCCTCTCCTGACTGCAGAGGGCAGGGCAGTGCCTTGGAAGGGGGTGAGGGTGGCACTGGGGCAGAGAGGCAGGGGCTGAGTGGGTTTTGCTTCTCCCTTGGAGAGGGCAATGGCGCCCCACTCCAGTGCTCTTGCCTGGAGAATCCCATGGATGGAGGAGCCTGGTAGGCTGCAGTCCATCGGGTCGCTGGGAGTTGGACATGACTGAGCGACTTCCCTTTGACTTCTCACTTTCATGCATTGGAGAAGGAAATGGCAACCTACTCCAGTGTTCTTGCCTGGAGAATCCCAGGGATGGGGGAGCCTGGTGGGCTGCCATCTATGGGGTCACACAGAGTCGGACACGACTGAAGTGATGTAGCATAGACTGCCTTTTGGAGAAGGCAACGGCACCCTACTCCAGTACTCTTGCCTGGAGAATCCCATGGACGGAGGAGCCTGGTAGGCCGCAATCCAAGGGGTCACTAAGAGTCGGACATGACTGAGCGACTTCACCTTCACTTTTCACTTTCATGCATTGGAGAAGGAAATGGCAACCCACTCCAGTGTTCTTGCCGGGAGACTCCCAGGGACAGAGGAGCCTGTTGGGCTGCCATCTATGGGGTCACACAGAGTTGGACACGACTGATGCAACTTAGCAGCAGCAGCAGCAGCAGACTGCCTTTGGGCTTCCCAGGTGGCTCAGTGGTAAAGAAATTGCCTGCCAGTGCAAGAGACATGGGTTTGATCCCTGGGTTGGAAAGATCCCCTAGAGGAGGAAATGGCAACCCGCTCCAGTATCCTTGCCTGGGAAATCTCATGGACAGAGGAACCTTGCGGGCTACAGAATATGGGGTCACAAAGAGTCGAACATGACTGAGCACACATGCACGCACACAGCCTTCATATATCCTTCTGTATCTTGGGCGTTGACCCCTCTGAGCCCACAGGGAAACCCACAGAAGATGTGTGCCAAGTGGGCAGATCTCCAGAGGGGCCATCATCACGTAGCAAGCCAGCCCTGCACGGTGCACAGGGACAGACCTCAAAGCGAGGGACAGCCCACTTCACCCTGGAGCTCACCTGCCCAGCAGAAGCCCTAAGGGTGAGCCCTCGGCCACGTGGTTTTACACACACAGGTACCAGTTGCTTGCCCAGTTGCTCACAGCTATCTCGTGCCTACTTTGGGAAGTGTGACAGATTGAATGAAGATGGTTCTAGCTAAGAGAGTCCTATAATTATCAACTGCGGATTATTTTAATTAAAAAGCTTTGCATCCTCAGCTCTTAATTTCTAAAATGATTATAAATGTTATTATTAAAGAAAAATCCTTGAAGTGAGATCCATAAATCTCAGCCCAGGCTGAGGTGGGTGAGCTGGCATAGCCGAGGAGGCCCTGCTCAGGGCTGAAACCGTAAGGGAAGAGAAGGAGGGAGAGAGAGGGGAGGCGAGACAGGCTGGAAGGAAGGGAATGGAGGAAGGATGAACTCCCCTATGCCCCTCTCCCTCTTGCTTCACCTCTGGATCGTTAAACATTTAAGACTGAGCCAACAGACCAGATCTGGGTTTGAAACCTGAGTCTGCTCTTTGCGATGTGACTTTGGGCAAATCAAGTGACCTCTCTGAGCTTCAAGCTTCTCTCTAATGTAGTTTTCATCTTTCAGGTCTCTCACATAAAGAATGAAAATGATTGCCATCTGGTGGGGCTATTTTGAGGTATGTTGATAATGTGTGAAAAGCACTTGTCACAGAGGAGCAGTTTCTGGTTAGCTCTGGCCCCGTCTTCGGGAGGAGTCCTTGTAGTCTTCTGTTGCTTCATAGCTCCATTCCGTGGTGGTCCTAGGCTCATGATAGGTTGACCCCTCATACCCCAGGAGGGGACCTCAGGAGATGTGATTACTACCAGCCTGAGCCTGGGACCAAGGGAAGATCCTTTGGCTTTCCCCGGTCTTCCGTCTTGGGAAGGGAGAGCAGAAGGGATAGAAGAGCCCTGCTTTTTCACTTGACCCACAGGGAAATGGATTGGGGGCCCAGAGAGGGAAATGTCTAGTCCAAGGTCACTCAGCAAACTCCTGGCAGGTCATTTCACCCATTTTAGCAGATGGCTAAAGCCTGTCTTTCTTATTTATTTTAAGCCTGTCTTTCTAATGGCTGAGAACAGATCATCTGAACCAGGAGGTGATGCTGATGTTGACATTGGCGCGGTAGCTGGGGGAGGGGGTTGGCAGCCGTGAGATGAAGAGGCCGAGGGGCCGCTGGGGGTCGGGACAGCTGGCTGCCACGCGCACCCTCGGGCCCATCCCTTCTCTCCCTGGGCCTTAGTTCTCTCCTCGGTAAAGTGGGGATGATAATCACCGCCCCCCTGACCTCCCAGGCTGGTGGTGAGCATCGGATGCGATGATGGATCGGAAAGTGCTTTGTAAGCGGGAAAGCGTGAAGCAAATGTAGGAGATTATTAACATTAATATTAATGAACTTGCTCACAGTTGGCCACTGGCCACAGATGATGGAACGCGGAGAGCCAGGGGAAGACGAACTTTTCCAGGATTTCTGTCGGGCTAGCTGAGGGGTCAGGGAGGGAGTGTCTCTGTGGTCATTTCCCAGATTCCTATAGCTAGAAGTACTTCGGGGGAAAAAAACCCCTCCAGCTTTTCAGCCATGGGAGCTGGTAGTGTGCAGGCAGCACTGGGGATGGTGCTGGAGGGACCTCTCTTTCCTGGCTAGCACAGTGATGGCATTGTGGCTCAAGGCTGATCTCTTCTTGGGACCTGAGGACTGATCCCCCTCTGTGAACCCCACTGAGGGCAGAAGGGCTCCTTTCCCTATTCAGTCTCCCTCTTATCCCTAGAAGACTAACCCATCCCCCCTTGGGGAAACTGCCAGGTCAAAGAGATGAGGATGGAGTCAGGCGCCTGCATCCTTTTTCTAGCACATTCTTCCACCTCTCCTCCCCCGACACTCACAGGTGGGGGGCCTTGTTTCTGGGAATGCACCGGTGCGTAGAGTTGATTTGTGTCCTGGGCTCCTCCTCCATTCATTCATTCACTCACTCACACGTTCTGTAAAGCTTCCTGAAATGTCTGAGATGTGCCAGGCACTGGGATGCAGAGGTGAATGAGACCTTGTCCCTGCCATTAAGGCTCAAAGGCTGCTGTCGGTGACAGATGACAGAAGTGCAAACAGGCCCTTCTGCCACTCACCATGGTTTGGAGCTATGGGAATGTCTAGGAGCCCGAGGTGAGGGGAGATTTTCAGAAAACATTTCCTGGAGGAAGCTGTTCTGAGCAGAGGCTCGGGGTGGGGAACACGTGATGTTCATACCCACCCATTACTTAACCCAAATGGAACATTCCAGATTCTCGACTTACAGAAGAAGGAGGTGTAGATCCACAGGCTTCAGGAGCTCTGCTTCCAACTAAATCCCCGACCAGCCACAGTTTCCAAGGATGAAGAGCCTTCCACGGCTTCTGCTAGCAGGGGCTGGGGAGTCAGAGTCTAAAGATGGGATCTGAACTGCAGCTCTGCCTCAAACAGACCATGCTATCTGGTCTCTGTGCTTGAAAGATGTGGCCAGGTTGTAAGGACCTGAGATCGTGGTTGTGAATAGCGCCCTGTCAAAGGAGAGCCACGCTGTCATTCCCTATCATTTTATTATTCAGCTGGAAGTGTTCTGATATACCCAATAGGACGGAGGCTTGGAGAGCACAGTCATATTGCACTTAAATATTTGTCAGTTCCTTTGCACCAAGTATAGGGCTTAAGAATGTGAAGATTTATAAGGATTCTGTGTGCTTTGTTTGTGTGTGCATGTGTGACAGAGACAGAGAGAAGTGGGGAGGATGTGTGAGTGCTGGCTTGTCTCAAGAAACTGTTGCATTGAGGGTCCCACATGTACACTCGTTGGCTGCGGTCCATATATGCACATCCCCTTTTATCCCCTAGCACGACCACACCCTTGACAATTTTACGCTGTGCATCCCATGAGTGCCCGGCTCCCACTCACTCACTACCTCCCCAGGAATCTCTCTCACTGGCCCAGTCAGATCTCACTTCCTGGTCCATGAGCCAACTTAATTGTGGATTTGGAGGATTAGGTGCCAGTGCTAATTCCTCTATCATAAAGAGATGATGCTGAACCCTGAGATGAGGGGTCCAAATCCTGCAGGGTTGGAGAGAAAATATTCTGGCTGGTAGGATTCTGGAGGGAGAAATCATTTTAGGATGATGGACCTTCCAGGTGGAAGAGAGAGCAGGAGCAAAAACAAAGAGACTGGCTAGGGTAGGCTGAGCCTTAGGGATGACAGTGGTGTGGAGCAAGAGGAGGCTGGAGCCTGGCATGATAGCTACGGTCAGGCATACACAGCAGGCGCCGTGCTGGTTGTTCCGTTAGGCTGGGGCATTGTGATGCAGCTGGCTTTGACCACCAGGTGGAGCAGTTGGTAATGGGCAACGAGGCTGGGCATGGAACAGAGGATACAAGCAGCCACGCATGGGCTTCTAGGAAATGAATGTGCAGCTGTGTGCTTGGTGGGCCTGGGGGAGGCTGGAGGCAGAGAGGCCTGGAGGGAGATGGCTGATCAGGGGGACAGTGGAGAGGTTGGCCATGGGGGTCAGAATGGAGAGAGAAAGAAAGGATGATGGCATGACAGCCCGGATGTGTGGCTTGTCCCTGAGTCACGGGGAAGATACTTCTAGGGAACCAGACAGGAAGGGCAGCTTGGAGGGGTGGGAAGGATGGCGGGCTTGGTGATGGGACACCTGAGCCTGCCCCATCCCTCCCCTTTGTCTTCAGGGATCAGAAGCACCACTTGAGAAGCGCCTGCTGTGTGCTATGCATGGGGGCCTGTGGCCATATCATCCCATTTCACAGATGAAACAATGAAGGCTAAGGATGTGTGTGGCTGGCTGGTATTGCAGGGTGAGGGTCTGACAGCACCACAAACGCTGGTCTCTCCCCGGCCTTCCTCGAGCCTGAGCTGGCACTGACAGCCCTCCCCTCCCTGCCAGTTACATGCCCACCTGGGCAGTTACAGCCCACAGCCTGGGCCGGCCCGAGGCATTTCTCTGAGCTCAGGAGGATAGTAAGAGCTCCTTTCTGGCTTCCCACCCTCAAAGAGCCCAGCCCTCTATTTGCAGCGGCTTACTTACTGGGCAGGCCCTTTGATTTGCAAGAGAAGCAGGCGGCAGGGCTAGTCCCTGGCCACCAACAGATTTAGAGATCTGGCTTCCGGTGGGGGAAAAAAAAGCTTCTTTCTCCTCTCTCTCTCTTTCCCTTTTTTCCTTCCCCGCCTCCTCTTCTGACTTTTTTTTTGAAGATTATTTTTAACAAGGGATTTGAAACTTCAGATGCGGCAAAGCTCTGGGACAACGGGAGATGGAAGGTTGATGCTGATTAGCTGGAGAGAGGAGTGGCCCAGAAGCAGGACGGACTCACAGTCCTGTCCCTTAGCATTGACTGAGCACCCAAGTGCACACATCAGGCTGGGTGCTTGACACCCATCCTGTCCTCCCCATGCTCCTAGGAGGGAGATGTAATTCGTTTTCCAGCTGGAGAAAGAACGTTTTGCTCCAGGTCACACTGTGGGTAAGGGGTGGAGTCTAGCCGTACCCACTCCTGAGGCTGGGACGCTGAAGATTACTGGGACCCCCTGTGGACCCCATTCCCCATGAGATCAAAAGCACAGGGGCTCAAATCTTTCTTTGCCTTCTCTGCTCCCAGACAGATTCCTGGACATTTAGAGATGTGCTTCGCAAGAGTCCATTTTTCTGGTCAACCAAGAGGACTTACTGAAGCAGGCTCCTTCCTTCCTTGGCTGTCCCATCCTGGGTAACTTGGGACTATAATGGCGTAAGGACATTAGCCTAGCTCTGTTTTCAGCCCCCCTTTGTGACTAGGAGAAGTAAACCCTAGCCTGGGAACCCCCAGGGTCCTCACTCTGCCCACTCTGTGACTATGGGCAGACTTTCTAAGGAGGTGACCGCCTTTCTAAGGTGGGCTCCTGTCCCTTCTACAGGAGAAGCATGAGGTGGGAAAGGACAGCACAGGATGGTGGTGGGAACCTGGCTTTAGAGGCTCACTGATCCTGATAATGCTTGACAGCAGCCTCCCATCACACCTAAGAGAAAATCCAGAACTTGTTACAGACCCAATGAGGTCCTGCCTGGTCCATGCTATCCACCAGCTATCTGTCTTTGCACGGGTCCCAGCCACACCAGCCCCAGATACCCTCAAGGCCCTCTTGCTCTCCTCAGGGCCTTTGCATATACTGTCCCTTCTTCCTTCACTTCTGGATGGTTCCTCTTTGCAACTTGGGCTGCAGGAAGACCTGTCCATCTGCCACCATTATTTCCTCAGCAGCACTTGTGGCTGATTCTGACTCTGCCACAAGGCCAAGTATCACCCCTAGTTTGTATATCTTTCCATTCCAAGGGCTCCCCTGGAGCCTGCTGCAGCCTAGACTCACCATGTGTGTGCTAAGTCACAGCAGTCATGTCCAACTCTTTGCGACCCAACAGACTGTAGCCCACCAGGCTCCTCTGTCCATGGGATTCTCCAGGCATGGAGTGGGTTTCCATGCCCTCCTCCAGGGGATCTTCCCAACTCAGGGACTGAACTCACATCTCTTGCCATCTCCTGCATTGGCAGGTGGGTTCTTTACCCCTAGCACTACCTGGAAAGCCCTTGTCCATGGGTACCTATTAACAAATTATTGACTTTAACCTGGCCACTCCCTCCATTTCTTTTTTGTTTTTTTTTTTTGCAAAATGAGTATAAGAACATCTACCCCGTAAGGTTGCTGCAAGGGCAAGACCAAGTAAAAGGCTGGGCCTGAAGGACCAGGAAATACCATCTTCTACTCATAGTAATACTCATTCTCAAGTATAGCCTGTTCAGTGTGGCTGGCACACACGCGCATCTTGGAAACTCGCCAAGAGGAAGCCAAGATTCATTCCTAGAGGCAGCTCAAGACTGGTTCATAGGTAGGCCAGCCACCTGGGTGCTTGTGGCTCTTTCCTGCCCTGTCCATGCCTCCTGCTGACCATGTGGATGATCACGTGGCCTCCTCTTTTAAAAAAATATTTATTTATTTGGCTGTGTTGGGTCTTAGTTGTTCCACGTGGGGTTTCTGTTGCAGCACATGGGCTCAGTAGTTGAGGTACCCGGTCCTAGTTGCCCTGCAGCATGTGGGATCCTAGTGCCCTGACCAGGGATCAAACCCACGTGCCCTGCACTGGCAGGTGGATTCTCAACCACTGGACCACCAGGGAAGTCCCCATGTGCCTCCTCTTGCCTCATCGTGTCAAATATGACTGATGGGATACAGGATGCAAGACCTCTGAGAGATGAGTGGGGTGTGGAGATGCTTCCCACGAGGGACCAAGAGCTGTCCCTCTACGTGCTTCCCCTCCCCCCATAACAGGCTAGTCAAGCCCTTGGTCTGCCTTCCAGCTTGCCCATCCCATGTCCTTCAGCGGACTTCCCTCCCTAACGAAGGACATTTGCATGAGCAAAGCATCTCCAGCGACTGCCTCCTCGCCACCTGCTCCTGTGGCTCTCTCCCCACCTGAAGCCATAAATACATATGCAAAGGCCAGTATGTTAATTTGTGTTTAAGCACGGAGCCCGGATGCCACCGAGAAAGGGGATTAGGCGGTGGCCCTGGGTGGGAGGCAACAGATGGCCTGATTGCTTTTACCTGTTGCTAATTTGTTGGGCACCGATTCCTCGTTTGGGCTTAATTGTGCCCAGACCTCCCCAGACGGCAGGGTGCCGGGCACTGGACGGCCCTCGGGTGTGCACATGGGTCAGGCCCCTGCCTGGCAGTGAAATGTCTGGAAACGCACAGCTCTGCCTTGTTCTCTCCTGATTGGACTCTGATCCCTCTCCCTGGCCAGGCACTCAGGACCCTCGGGGCACAAGCTGCAGCGAGGAGGGAGCTGAGAAGGGGGCAGTGGGCCTGACCCTTATGTTAATCAGCTGTGTGACCTTGGGTGGGTCGCTTAGCATCTCTGGGCCCCATCTGCCTGATGGGGAAATGAGCCTAGACACACCTGCCCTATCTGTTTTGCAGAGTTGCTGTGAGCGTGCACTGAGATAATGGATCTGGGAAGCACTTTGACATGTGGAAGCCTCTCTAATAGGGAGGCATTATTTGCCAGCGGAGCGGATAAGAGCTTGGATTCTGGAGTCAGTGAGGCTGGGGCTGAATTCTTCTTTAAAATTTTTTTTATTTATTTATGGCTGTGCTGGGTCTTCATTGCTGTGCACGGTCTTTCTCTTGTTAACGGTGAATGGGGGCTGCTTTTCATCGCGGCGCGTGGGCTTCACATCGTGGTGGCTTCAGTAGTTGTGGCTTCCGAGCTCTAGAGCACAGGCTCAATAATTGTGGCCCACAGGCTTAGCTGCCCCACGGCACATGGGATCTTACCGGGCCAGGTATTGAACCTGTGTCTTTTGCATTGGCCGGTGGCTTCTTGACCACTGGACCACCAGGGAAGCCCCAGGACTGAATTCTGACTACCACTTACAAGTGTGAGGCCTTGGGCAAGAAAACCTAAGCTTCTGGAGCCTCAGTTTCCCCACCTGTGCTCTGGGTGAGACTAGCCCCCACTTCAGGGCTGTTGGGAGGAGCAAAGAAGTTAATGCACCTGCTGGTCCGGCTCTGTGTCCCCAGAACGCAGCCCCGGTGAGCCATTTTTAGTTTGCTACTGCTTTCCCTTCAAGCTTCATCTGAGCTTCACCTGTTCAGTGAAGCCCCCTGTGATCTGTGTTCCCTTCTTGTTTTTTGTTCAGTCACTAAGTCATGTCCGACTACTTGGGCCTCCATGGACTGCAGCACGCCAGGCTTCCCTGTCCTTCACTATCTTCCAGAGCTTGCTCAGACTCATGTCCATTGAGTCGGTGATGCCATCCAACCATCTCATCCCCTGTCACCCCCTTCTCCTCCTGCCCTCCATCTTTCCCAGCATCAGGGTCTTTTCCAGTGAGTTGGCTCTTCGCATCAGGTGGCCAAAGTACTGAAGCTTCAGCTTCAGCGTCAGTCCTTCCAATGAATATTCAGGGTTGATATCCTTTAGGATTGGCAGGTTTGATCTGTGTCCCCTACCACTGCCAATTGTCTCCTCCTGGTGGAACTTGCTGGGGGTTTATTACTTCCCCAATAGCTGCAATCTGGTGGGATGGTAATCTGGGACTTGTGAGCCTGTCCCCCAAAGGAAGCACGTGAATAAGTGTGGCCTGAATTCTGAAAGCATCTTCTGGAGTAGAAAAGAGACGCCAAACCTCAGAAAACAGAGGGAAGCTCATGTACCTGCAGGGCAGGGGCCACAGCGGAAGGGCACAGCTGGCCTCCTTTCATGCCTGGCCCTTCAAGTGGTCCTGGGGCCCATCTACACCCAACCTGACTCCCCAGCCTTCTTGCCGATCCTTTGAGCCTCAGATTGGAGAAGGCAACGGCACCCCACTCCAGTTGTGACCATACAAAACACACTGATGAAGGTGCCACCTCTCATTTTGTGGAAAATCTCATCTGGAAAATCCCACAGATGGAGGAGCCCGGTAGGCTGCAGTCCATGGGGTCGCTAAGAGTCGGACATGACTAAGCGACTTCACTTTCTCTTTTCACTTTCATGCATTGGAGAAGGAAATGGCAACCCACTCCAGTGTTCTTGCCTGGAGAATCCCAGGGACGGGGGAGCCTGGTGGGCTGCCGTCTGTGGGGTCACACAGAGTCGGACACGACTGAAGTGACTTAGCATAGCATTAAGCCTCAGATATATTTCCAGAAAACTTCCTTTTGCTTCTGTGAGCTTATCTTTCAAGAACTTGACTGCTACACCCCTCGGCCGTATACATACTTCAGTGAGAGCACTGAGAACTTTCTTGGAAACGTTTTCTATACGTGACTCCATGACTTGTTTGTTTTCGGATCTTGAGCAAAGCCGATCAACTCTCTGAGCCTCAGTTTCTTTTGTATAATGAGTCAGGGGGTGGGTGGAGGGGAGGGCTCCCTGGATTATTTGGAGGGTGAAAGTGTCCTGCTGGCCTCAAGCATGTCGCTGGCACTCAGCGATGATGTGACTGGTTGGTGGAGCTCTATCAGTGGAGGGTGAATGGCATTACTCTCATTTGAGACCGTGGAAAAAACAAGGCTTGCAAGTTTGTTGGGAAAGAATCCCTTTGAGAAGCTTGCTTAAGGGCTTATTGATGGAGAAGTCATCGTCTCTCTCCTTGGCCTTTGAGTCTCAGGGAAATGCACAATTATTGATAGAGGGCATGGAAGGTGGCAGAAACTCTCTTGGGTCAAGTGGGAGTGGGGGGCGTGTAGGGGGAACCAGGGCCAGGGTAGGGGCCGGCAGGTGCTGCCGCGGAGCGGGCTGAGTTCCTTGCTGCTCCTGTGGGAGAGGGGGAGAGGAGGAAGCTAGAGGAGGAGGAGGGAGTGGGGGTGGGAGGAGGTGGTGAGAAAACCTCTGACTTCCCTTTCCAGCCTTCCTGATTTCTGTTGCATCTCACCCTCTCCTCTTATTTATTTTTTGATATGCTAATTATCATGCTAAGTTGTTTTTTTTTTTTTTAAGTTTTATTTATTTTACTTCTGTCTGTGCTGGGTCTTCATCGCTGCGTGTGGGCTTTCTCTAGTTGCAGCGAGTGGGGGCTGCTCTCTAGTTGCAGTGCTCGGGCTTCTCCCTACAGTGGCTTCTCTGGTTTCGGAGCACGGGCTTTAAGCACACGGACTGAGTAGGTGCAGCTCACAGGCTCTAGGCATGTGGGCTTCAGTCACTGTGACCCACGGGCTTAGTTGCCCCATGGCCTGCATCTTCCGTCGCGGCATCTTCCCAGACCAGGGATCGAACACTTGTCCCCTGCATTGGCAGCTGGATTCTTAACCACTGGACCACCAGGGAAGTTCTCGCCTCTTAAATTTGATTCTGCATCTAAATAACAGCCTCCCTAAATAATGCCCCTGCCCCACCCCCCGCAGCCTCTCACCTGTGTTTAACTTGGAGAGGACACATCAAATGGTCCAGGAGTTTCTCACCTGAACAGAAGCCTTGGAGAAGGCTCTCCTGCATGGATCTCTCCGGGAGTTTCCCCTCTCCCAGGTGGGGCCGACACAGCGTGCCCAGAATAAGGGTCCATGGAGTTTGAATGAGGATTTTCTCAAGGACCCGCTGGAGGCTTGGGGCAGTTCACAGTATCCGCTGTGTTCCTCTCTCTGTGCATAGATGACGCTCTCTGCCGTGCAGGAGTTCCTCTTTACAAGGTGCCCAGCATGGCACCCCAGGTGTAAAAGTTCCATATTTACAAGATGCTGGGGCTGCTACACATCCTCCAGCCTGACACGTGTTCACACATTTGGTTCGGGGATCTCACTGCATTTGTGTCTGAGGCAGGGATGTGAACGTAGTTCAGTGCTACAGAGCCTGGTTACATCAGCCAGTTGGACCCAGGGATGGGTTTTTGGGGGGATATTATTGAATCTGTCCCACATTCACCTAAATTTTGCTCTTGATCTTTATCACATCTCTTTTCTCCAAGTCTGTTCTGCCGGACACCCTCCCTTAGAGTTAAGAAAACAGAGAGAGAGAGGGAGGATCTGTTGCTCTGGGCCAGAACCACTATGTACCTTATTCCTCTGATCCTCACCACAGTTCTTTGAGGCTGGTCATCTTCTCTTTGTTGGGAGTGAAAACATGGAGGTTTAGTGAAGTTAAGTGACCTACCCAGTGTTGTGTGGCTGGTGGAACTCGGGTTGGAACCCACAGGCATCTGAGCACCTCTTTATCACGCTGGCTCCTCCCTTGGTCTCTTAGCTCACAAGCATTCACTGCCCCGGTGGTAGCTGTAGACTCTTCCATCTCTTCTGACTCAGAAACCACATAATTCTATGACATCTAGACTTCTGCAGACTCTAAAGCAACTTCCTTCCTCATACCATTTACTCCCACTGCGTTCCACCCCCATGGAAGGTACACTGACCACACATATTAATAGTAATCCAGATAATGGTGGAAAACAGAACAGGCCAATAGGAAATGAGATGGGGATTGAAGGTTAGGGGTCTGGCTGTATGTGTGCTTAGCCAAGAGGTGCTGTGGAGCCCAGCAGGAAACAAGCTTACCCTTAAACCCAAATTTGACTTATGTTTATGGAGAAGTGGCTGCTCTAGGAAACCCAGGAACCAGTTGCTTTGAAAGTGTTGCTGAATTTTATCAGGAATTTCTGGGGCTTCCCTGGTGGCTCAGATGGTAAAGAATCCACCTGCAATGCAGGAGACCCAGGTTTAATCCCTGGGTTGGGAAGATCCCCTGGAGAAGGGAATGGCTACCCATTTCAGTATTCTTGCCTGGAGAATCCCATGGACTGAAGAGCCTGGTGGACTACAATCCATGGGATTGCAAAGAGTCAGACACGACTGAGCAAGTAACACTTACTGGGGAAAATTGGCAATAGGAAAATAACATTGAGACGCTTGGGAAGACCGGGAATGATGCTGCTGCATTGGAAGTCAACTGCTTAAACAAGGACAAAGAGAAGCAATTTTCAGAGGAAAGAGGACCCCAGGGAAGGCAGGAGCCCTGTCCCTCACCCCTCATCCGTCATCACTGGGACCCTACAACTTGCACGTGGTTGTGTAAAAGGCAGCATCTGGGTGAGGGTTGAACACTTACGGGATTCTGCACGTTTTATAATTAATCTGTTTAACTTAGCTGTTCCAGTGCCCCACACCATAGCTCTCATCCACTTGTGGGAAAGTGAGAAAGACAGGAGTGAGTTTTTCACAAAGCTAAGCATTCGTTTTCAACAGGATTGTCTCCCCCTTCACCCCCACCCCGCCAGTATTCTTTCTTTCCTATTTTCTTGGTGCTAAAACATCCTTTTATGTATGAAACAATGGTCTTGGTGGACCAGACTTGACTTCTTAAGCATCTGTGCTTGGCAGGATAAAGCTGGCAACCTTATGTTGAATCCTTCAATTTTTCTCTTGAAAATTTTTGCTGAACTACAAAATCCTGAAGTCTGAGGACCACTGGATTGTACACTGTCAGTTATCATTCGTATCAACTCTCTTCCCAATATTGAGGCATTGTTTTTCTGCTTAGTACAGACGGTCTTTTGAAATTCAAATACTTCAACCCTGGGCTTAAATTTAATAACTTTTTTTTTTTGGTCTACAGGGTAACAGGTATTATATTCCACATATGCCATAATTTGAGCACAGGATATATTCTTTTATAAGATTGTATCTTTTGCTTTTCTATATCTGTTACTATGACTTGCTTTGAAGAGTGTTCAGTCCTTTAAGAAGACTCCATCTATGACACCCTAGGCTGGACTGAGGTTGGGAGGGGGATGAAGGGGAGAGGGGGAGGCGATGAGTCCCCAAGGTATCCTGTGACAATTTAGATAGAGCAAATGCTCCGATCGTAGGCAAGAGACTGCTAATTTTCTTGGCCTGGGAAGGTCAATGCCAAGAAATTCAAATGGCAAGATGGGGGAGAGTGTGTTAGAGAGATCAGTCATTTTAGAGGCTATAAGGGTCCATTACAGAATGTAGCAGAGAATGAGAAGTGCCAGGCGTTCTCAACCACGGGCAGGTAGGCAGCAGTTAGGGCTGGAGCTCCGTGTGGATGGTGCAAGGTGGATGGGATGCACCATTCCCAGTGGATGGTGCAAGGTTAGAAGCCCGGGTATAGACACTGCGTGCGTCCCTGGAGCAGGGGTTAGGGACTGTGGGTTAGCATCACTGCTATGCCAGACAAAATGAGAGGTGGCACCTTCATCAGTGTGTTTTGTATGGTCACAACCACTACTATTGATAATGCAGAGTGAACAACCTACTTCCTTCTTCCTGTTTTTTCCTGAGGATGGGGTTGAGGAGTGAAATGAAGTATAAATGGCTGTGAAGGATCTTACTGGGGTGATAAGAATGTTTCAAACTGGATTGTTGGTAATGGTTGTACATCTTGTAGCGGTACTGAAAAATCGTTGAGTTTAATGACTAAACATAAAATGGGTGAGTTGCATGGTATGTAAATTTACCTCAATCCTGCTTTTGAAACATGAATGAATGGATGCTTCCTGGGCATAACTGCCTTAGTCAGGGATCTTGGAGAGGTGGGGAGCTGGTGGTGGGGACCAGGGCAGGATCTAGACCTTTCTGAAAGGGGCCTGGTGGAACAGGGACGGGTAGGAGCCTAACAAACCCTTTCTACTGATGGAGCCTCAAGATGAGAAAGCCTCAGAGGCCAGGGTGTCTGAGGAGGGAGGGCGGGAACAGAGGAGCCCCCCACAGTTGGCAGGTGGGGAAGGGGTGCAGACAGGGAGGTCTGAAGTCAGTAACGGCTTCAGGGAAATGGAAGGGCAGCCAAGGGAAGAAATAAACCCGTGGAGAGTCTTGGGGCCGCCAAAGGGAATAAGAAGGGTGTGTTACAAATATATCAGGGGAAAAGGAATCCTTGAGAGCCGCCCAGGCCATTAATAAATGAGAAGGGAAATAAAATTAATGATGATGATAAAAATGGCTGAGCTGCTGAAGTGCTTTGTAAAATTGGTCTTTAACAAGGAAAAGAAGAAAAGAAATCCAAGAGATGGGCAATTAGAAAGGGACAGAGGCCCTGGCACTTGAGCTGATGAAAGGTAGGAAAGGGAATACTGAGAAAAATTGGCTGATGCCTGCCCAGTTCAGATCACCACATCCGGATGCAGAACTTGGGGTCTGAAGGGAATTAGCTGATGACAGGATGAAACTGTTGGCAGTTGTTTAATTATATATATAGTTAATTTTCATGTATATATGCATATATATATATTTACACACACTTTTTTTTAGAGGAAAGACAGTGAGGATTCAAGAGCTAGAGATAGAAGAAGAGGAAGTACTATATTACCATCGTATGTTGAGTTCCTCCATGGGGCTTGGCACTGTGCTGGGTACATTGCACACATCCTATCATGGAATTCCTTCAGTGGCCCTGAGTGCATCTATGACCAGCCCACTTCATAGGCAGGGGAAACTGAGGCTCAGAGAGCTTATGTGTTCCTCCAAGATTACTCAGCTACACACATTGGTGGTAGACTTCAAACCCACGTTTCTCTGACTCCCAAGAGGGTTCCTTTCTGTTCTACCAGCTGCTTAGTCTAACTTTCAGGATTGGATTCTACACATCAGACAGAAAGACACCCACCTGCCAGTGACCTACTTTGAGTGACGGTTCTTTGTCCTGAAGCCTGGGGATTCTGACAACATAGACAGGGGAATGTCTGGTTGTAACTTTGAGATGTTTAGGGAGGATCTCAGACTTCACGTGTTGAAGAGAAAAAAGTGGGGCAGAGTTTGAGGAATGATGGGCCTGAGGCCACAGGATGTCAGTGTGGGACATCCTGTGGGACAGTCCTCAGGGGTGTGTGGGATCCCAGCGTCCAAAGGCCTTATCACACCTGGGAAACTGAGGCCAGAGAGCAGGCAAAGATTTGCCCGAGGTGGAGCCAGGAGCTGGAGCTGACTTGAGGTCCAAGGCTCAAGTGTTTCTGCTCTTCTTGGCCCAAGTCCATCATTTGCCCTCACTGCTGACTTCTTTCCTTTGTCCTACGGGACTGACCTTGACTTTGATTTGTCAAGGTCAAATCAAGGGGACAGCTTTGGCTCTGTCCCCTTCTCTCTGTTTTTGGCAGCTCACATCAGTGGCTTCTTTAATCTCACATCTGTTGCTGTTTTGTTAACCCTGATGCCCTAGGGGTAGGGTGTAAAGGGTAGGGATGAGGACAAGAGGGGACAGCACATAGAACCCCTCTTGTCCCACTGGAGGCCTATCGCTGAGGGGTCTTGTGCATGGTGTGGTGGGAACCCACCTGTGATCGATTCAAACCCTGGCCCAAAGTCCTTACCTGCTTCATCTAACCCTTGCCACAGTTTCATCCCATCTGGAGTTGACTTTCCATCCTCTGGACATTGGTCTTGCCCATGTGCCTTGCTCTGGTCAGTGAAATGCTAGCAACATGGAAAAAGCAGGGACTTGGAACGTGCTGTGTGGGTGGACATCTTCTCTTGCACGTCTGCTCTGCCATGAGATGACTGTGCCACACCCATCCTGCTCACAGAGGATGGATGAGACACAGCTAAAGTACAGCCTCCCCAGCCAGCTCCAGCTCATCATGAAGAAGCAGAGCTATCCTGGCCACCATGAAAGTGAAATTCACTCAGTTTTGTACAACTCTTTACAACCCCCTGGACTGTACTGTGCCAGGCTCCTCTGTCTATGGAATTCTCCAGGTAAGAATACTGGGGCAAGTTGCCTATCCCTTCTCCAGGGGATCTTCCTGACCCAGGAATTGAACCAGGGTCTCCTGCATTGCAGATTCTTTAGCATCTGAGCTACCAGGGAAGTCCACCATGGTTTGAGGCAGAATTTCCTGACTGAACTTAGTCCAGCTAAGTTTCCACTGACCTGAATATCTTTGAGAATAGATATTCATTATCATATACCACTGAGATTTTTGTGGTTGTTTGTTACAACTTATAACTAACTGATACACAAGGGATCAACACCATGTGCTTAGACAACTCTAGTTCCTATTTAAAAATCTCTTTTCCCCGCAATTTATTAAAAATAAAAATAAATCATTAAGCACTCACAACACGTCCATTCCCAAATTTGGTGTGATGTGTTTATAAGTTTGGGTTACTGTTTTTGAGGAGCTTGGCATGGGGGAGGTAAAAAGATGATCACAAAATATGATGTCAAGGAACACCTCCTTTGGGCGGGGAGTAATGATCTCTGAGTGAAGTCTTGGGGGAGGAAAAAGAAGTGAAGGATGCTCAAGGCAGAAAGGAGCGAAGCAAGCTTGTTTGTTCGTGGAACATAAGCTCCTTTTGTGCTGGGGTTGTTACCCTTAGCATAGACAGGCAGCCCGAGTCCAGGTTTTGTTCTGGCATTTTACAAGTCCCTGACCAAATGTTTATACGAAAAAAAAAAAAAAAAATAGACATCAACGACAGCAATTTATTACCAGATGATGAAGTTCAGCGAAACTCTATTAAATAAAAAAAGTGGCACAAGAGATGATAAAACTCAAAGAAACTCAAAGGGGATAAAAGACTCAGGGTAGCGTTGCGGATGCAATAAACAACAGCATAATCTAGGAAGGCCAGCGGCGCAGAGGTAATTACACGCTGACACCTGCTCCTGGGAAGTCGGGCTGGGGTCCAGGCGGCTGCTGGCACGGGGTTGCCCAGCACTGCCCTCACCCCACCTTACCCAAACCTTGCCTTTCCCCGGGGCTTCTCCCGGTGTCACTTTCCCTAGGATTTTTCTCAGTGGCGCTTGCTTCCTGCCGGGGGAGGTGGCTCGGGGGTGGTGGGGAGGGAAGGTGGGCAGCCTTTCGGACCCCACGCAATAAACACGGCCTCTCCCTCGAGCCTACCCCCTGCTTCCAATGCTCCCCCTCCCTCCAGCCCAAGTGTGTGTGATTTCCGAGTTAATCTGTCTGCACTAATTAAATATTGACGGCTGTTAAATATTCATGGGGCGTTTTAGCTGGCAGGTTGGATGTCTCCAGGCCCTGCCGGCTGCAGCTCCGCTGACGGGCCATTTTGACTGGGCACTTTGCGCTCCTGACTGGCCCTCTGTCATCCAGATGTTCCCAGCTGCTCTGGGTGACCCCACCTGCTAGGGATCGCTCAGACCCCACCCGGACACGCCCCGTGAGCCTGCTTGTGTTGGAGGTGGTGCCAACAGCTTTGGCCCTGGGGGCTTGTCCTGTGCCACAGGACTCTGGCCTTGGGTGCGCATGTGGAAGGGGAGGGGGTGGAACCCAGGGGTCGCTGAGAGGCCAGGTGGCCTGTCCTCTAGTGGGAACTCCGGGCAGTTCCTTCCTTCCATCAACTTTGGCAGCTCCGGTTCTGGGCCACGTGGGAGGTGCTGGGGAGAGCAGTGGCCAAGGACAGCCTTTCGGATCCCTGCGGGAGGTCAGACTGAGTGGCATGGTCCTGCAAAGGGCGGTTGCAATCCCCAGGGAGAGTGTCATGGTAGATGGGGGTGGAATGTCTCACACACAGGAGCTGAGGAGTCTCAGGAGACGCCAGTCAGACTGGGGAGGGGGAGGTCAGGGCAGGCTTTGCAGGCTGAGACCACAGACAGAATCCTGGGAGACAAGCAGGAACCAGACTGGCTGGGAGGAGAGGTTACTGTGGAAGGTCTCCCGTCAGGGGAAGGGCACAGACAGTGAGGGCCTGGGCAAGTGCGATACAGAGGAGCCCTGTGAGTGGGCATGGAGGTGTTTTGGACGCTGGGTGCAGACAGGGCGGTGTGGAGGCATGGGGCGTCCTGCCCACCCACGGTCAAGGACTGTGCTTTCTTCCTGTCTCATCCTCTAAGCCCAGCCCGCCCCAGCGCCTCACTCCCCAAATACCTGGTTACCTCCCCTTTCTCTTCCCTGGTGGCTCAGATGGTCAAGAATCTGCAGGCAATGCAGGAGATGCGGATTTGATCCCTGGCTCGGGAAGATCCCCTGAAGGAGGGCACGGCCACCCACTCCAGTATTCTTGCCTGGAGAATCCCATGGACTGAGCTGCCTGGCGGACTAGAGTCCATGGAGTCATAAAGTGTCAGACATTGAGTGACTTTCATTTCATGTCCACTTCCTGTGGGGGAGGACGGGTGGGAAGGGGAGGGTCAGGAGGGTTAAGGTCAGAAAGCAGAAGTCCTGGGCGGGGGCGGGGGTACTTCTCCCTGGCTGGTTGGAAAGTTGGTTCATTGCTGGGTTTTCTTTATTTTTTAAAATTATAGTTGATTGGGTTAGGTTCAGGTGCACGGCCTAGTGATTCAGGATTTTTGCAGATTATTTTCCATTAGAGGTTATTACAAGATACTGGGTGTAATTCCACTGATGCTTTGTACCACAGAGCCACACAGGCTTGAAGTGGGGCCGGCATCTTCTTAGGCCTAAGAACCTGGTTTCCTGAAAGGGGCTCATCTCTCAGGATAGGAGGTCAGACTGCAAGGCACATGTGGAGATCAGTCAGCTTGCAGCCACAGGCCATAGGCAGATGGCTCCCTGAAGCCCCGAGGAGACCCCAGGACCATCTACCTGCCTCCTTCCCTCTGGGCTATGGGTCTATTGCTGGCCTTGGGCACCTCTGTGTGGCTTCGAAACTCAATGCAGGGCCAGAATGTCCAGGACGGCCACCTTCTTCCTGGGTGTGCAGTTCTGATTGGGGTTGGGGGCGGAGGTTGGGGAAGGAGGAGGGGAAGGGGCATCCACGTGGTTCGGGGAGACACCACCAGGGTAATAACCCGTGTCATCTCTCCCTCTAGAGGGAGAGGCTGTGCCCTTACTGTGCTGGGTACCTGAGTCTGCCTGGCCCGAAGGACTTGTGAATCCCACTGCATTGAACTTTGGGTCCAAGGGAATCTGAGAATCTGGAATGTTCCCTTTGTTAAAAGAAACCCGAGGCAATAATTCGGACAGTAGCAATTATAACTTGTGCACTGAGTGCCATTGCATCAATACTTGACACAAATTATCTCATGGGACCCTGCCAGCTAGAAACTTCTATGGCCCACATTTCACAGACAAGGAAATCGAGGGAAAGAGAGGCTGAGAAACCTGTCCAGGGTCACAGCTGGCCTCTGAACCCAGGCATCTGACTCCAGAGTCCACGTCTTCAGATCAGTGCTAGTGGTTTTCAAGGAGAAGGCAACGGCACCCCACTCCAGTACTCTTGCCTGGAAAATCCCATGGGTGGAGGAGCCTGGTGGGCTGCAGTCCATGGGATCGCTAAGAGTCGGATATGACTGAGTGACTTCACTTTCACTTTTCACTTTCATGCATTGGAGAAGGAGATGGCAACCCACTCCAGTGTTCTTGCCTGGAGAATCCCAGGGACAGGGGAGCCTGGTGGGCTGCCGTCTATGGGGTCGCACAGAGTTGGACACGACTGAAGCGACTTAGCAGCAGCAGCAGCAGCAGTGGTTTTCAAAGTACCTTGGGGCAAAAATCCCCCTTTGTTGCTCAGTCGTGTCTGACTCTTTGAGACCCCATGGATCACAGCATGCCAGCTTTCCCTCGGGAGCTTATTAAAATGCAGATTCCAGGCCCATCTTGGTCCCACTGAATCCCAATCCTCAGGGAAGGGCTAGGAAGTAGGTTGGGCTGGCGGGTGGGTCCTCTGTTCGCTGTGCTGGCACCCGTGGTCTGGTGGTCTCCTCCCTCAGGGACGGAGCGGGTGGGGAGTCAGCCTGCGAACAGGAACTCCCACCTGACGACCCCAGCTGCTCTGATGTTTAAAAAGCAAAGTGCTTTTTAAGATGCCAGCCTGACTTGGAGCTGCTAATGGAGCCCAAAAGAGTTAGTGTTTCCCTTGGGCCAGAGCTACAAAGCAGAGACTGTAAAACGCTGGGATGTCCCACAGCGGTGGCAGCAGAAACCAGGGAGGGAGGCGGGCTAAAGGGAGGAAGCCCTCGGGGCCGAATTCAGGGCACAGCGTTTGGCCAGCCACCCACTCCTGAGAGCGATGGAGTCAGAAATGTGTTGGGACACTGGGTTTGAGGTCTTGAGTAAGCAACTGATGGCCTCCAAGGCTCAACATTCTGATCTGCAGAATGGGCTGATGGTTTCCCTTACCCTCCAGGGCAGCTATAAGCCTCAGACAGATGTGTGAAGCACAGAACACCAGCAACGGAGGCCACTTACACAGTACTTTGTTGTCGTTATTGTTTAATTGCTGAGTCAAGTCCAACTCTTTGCGGCCCCATGGACTGCAGTTCGCCAGGCTCCTCTGTCCATGGGCTTTCCCAGGCGAGAAGACTGAGGTGGGTTATTTCCTTCTCCAGGGCATCTTCCCAATCCAGGGATCGAACCCGCCTTTGGCAGGCGGATTCTTTACCACTAAGCCACAAGGAGTTACTTCCTGTGTGTCAATCACTGATCCGTGGGCTTTACATGCCTTGACTCCTTTAATCCTCAGATAGCCCTGCCAGGCTGCTATCATGACTGCTCCCGGTTGTGAGACTGGGGCGTGGAGATGTTCACGCACCAGCCTGCAGCCTACAGGCGGTCAGAGGCAAAGCTGGGGATTGAGTCTTGCTTCTCAGACTCCAGAGTTGTTCTCTTAACACCCAGAGGCGTCCAAAAATAATAGTCTCTGGACCTCTGCTTTGCCAAAACTTCCGGAAAATTCTATGTTCTGTTATGAACAAGGCCCCTCTTCTGTGGACGATCGTCCTCTCAGGCAGCCTCCTGAGCTAAGAATGGATATCTCCTTGGTCAGCTTGAGGCAGGAGGTAGATAGACACCCCCTCCATCGCCCTGCCAGGGTTAAACAATTGGAGATTCATTCCCTGTGAACTGAAACTCCAAGACCCGAATAGCAGGACAGTTAAGGCAGGAAGCTGGGCCCTGCCCAGGCCACATCACTCTCATTCTCGATGTGAGGAGACCTCCCCCGACCACACATGCACAGAAAAGCTCCTTGGAGGTCAAAGGGTAGTGATGTCAAGGGATGATCTACCCATAGACCTTTGTGGTAGGATCCATCTTGGCTAAGAGATGCATGCGCAGACATGGGAGGATCCTCAGATGCATTAAATATGGACTGAGAACCAGGCAAATCAAAATGATCAGCCAAAGGCAAACCAGATGAAATGCCCCATAAACGTAATTCAAACTGCCATGCGGGTGTGACTCTGACTCTCTCTCTCTCTGAGCCTGCCCATCTATCTATTCACACATACTGTAGTCTTTTTTTCCTCCTAACTAATACTTGCTTCAGTACTTTGCACCTTTGTGGAATTCTTTTCTTCAAAGTTGTAAAGCCGGGCCCTTGTCACTGACCCCTGACCTAGTGGCTAGGATTTGGTGCTCTCACTGCCGTGACCCAGCCTCAATCTCTGCTTGGGGAACCGAAGCCCTGCCTCAAGCTGCTGCAGGCTGAGGCCCCCGAGATCAAGCTGAGGCTGTTTTATAGGAGATTCACCCGCTCACGCCCCACCCACTTGTCATTGCACAGGAGCCCTTGTCATACACCCGTCCTGGGGACACTGTGTGGACACTGAGTGTGACTCCAGGAGGAACACAATCAGGCAACAACAACAAAGCAAATAACAAGAAACCTTTCACTTTTCCCTTTCATGCATTGGAGAAGGAAATGCCAACCCACTCCAGTGTTCTTGCCTGGAGAATCCCAGGGATGGGGGAGCCTGGTGGGCAGCCGTCTCTGGGGTCGCACAGAGTGGGACACGACTGAAATGACTTAGCAGCAGCAGCAAGTGAACTGTACAGTGTGTGAGGGTGTGGCCACGAAACGGAGCAGGACCCCGTTGGACCTTCTGGGGACGGGCCTTCTCCCCATCCTCTGCTTTAGCTCCTCCGGGAAGTATCTAGATGGTAGTAACCAATGCACATTTCCCGAGTTGTTTTGCAGATGTCAAAAAACCTCCCCCACTCCAACGAAAGTGAAAGTTGTTCAGTCCTGTCTGACTCTTTGTGATCCCATGGACTACACAGTCCATGGAATTCTCCAGGCCAGAATACTGGAATGTGTAGCCTTTCCCTTCTCCAGGGGATCTTCAACCCAGGGATTGAACCCAAGTCTCCAGCATTGCAGACAGATTCTTTACCAGCTGAGCCACAAGGAAGCCCCTCCAACAAAAGGAAGATGTCAGCCACTTGCAGTTGAGAGAGCACATAGCCCCAGGCCTCTTGGAGTCAAAGGACTGATAATGCTAACCCCTGGGACACCACCCTGCTACCCCACCACCGTCCGCCAATCAGAGAACGGTGCTCAAGCTGATCACAGACCCCGTGACCCTCAGTCTCACTTGGCTTTTAAAAGTGCTTTGCCTAAACCCTTGGGGGAGCTCAGGACTTTTTAGGGCATGAACCCACCCATCTCCTTGCATGGCCTTGCAATAAACCTTTCTCTGCTCCAAACTACAAGGTTTCCCAGGCTCTATGGGAGGTGTGACCTGAGGGAGCCATGTGGGAGGGAGATATGGAGAGGGTGCCAGGCGGCCAGACGCCAGGAGACCAGGAGACCGGGGTGGCTGGGGAGGGGGCCATGGAGATGCAGGACATGGATGGACAAGACCTGCCTCCTCAGGGTTTGGATGGGCTGCCGTGGAGTAGAGCCTGTAGGGCTCGTGTGGGTCAGGGACCCGCCAGGAGGGCCAGGTGACAGATGACGGTGGTGGCCGTGGCAGGTGTTACGTCTGAGCTGGTCAGGAAGGCTCGGACGGTGACAGGTGGTGTTTTGAAGTTGGAAGCAACGGTATTTGCTGTCAGGCTGAGTGTCAAATGGGGGAGGAAAAAGTGACTCCAAGGGTTTTGGCCAGAGCAATGGGAAGGATGGAACGACCATTGATCGAGATGCAGGAAGACTGGGGTTTAGTGTGTGTGTGTGGATGTGTGTGGAGGGGGGAATGTTTGGTTTCTGACTATAGGTTTGATCTCTAACTACAGGTTCAAGGAGGGAACTGGAATGCAGCCTGAATTTAAGGAGATGTCAGGACTAGAGATGTAAATTTGAGAGTTATCAGCTGTTTTAAATGGTGACACTGGATGAGAAGGCCCAGGGAGGAGGAGAATAGATAGGAAAGAGCAGAGGTCTGAGGACGGAGCCCTGGGAGCAGGGCTATCTACAGGGCAGGGAGCAGAGAAGGAACCAGCGCACGTCACCGCAGCCTTCTGAGTGAGGCGAATCGGTTCCAGGCGCTGGGTTCCCGGCCTTTCCCAGAGCCAGCTCTGCGCTTTCGGCAGGCCTTTCCCGCCCTCTAGTGGTCACACTTGGGATTGCAGCCAGTGGCTCTTGAGAGCCAGACCACATTTCCTGGGGTCTTCTGAGTCACTTCACTTGTTCATTAAGTGCGTGCCTATGCGCTAAGTCGCTACAGTCGTATCCGACTCTTTGCGACGCTATGGCCCATAGCCCACCAGGCTCCTCTGTCCATAGGATTCTCCAGGGCAAGAATACTGGAGTGGGATGCCATGCCCTTCTCCAGGGGATCTTCCCGACCCAGGAATTGAACCCAAGTCTCTTATGTCTCTTTAATTGTCAGGCAGGTTCTTTACCACTAGCGCCACCTGTGAAGCCCATTCAATCAGTAGACAATCTCTAACTATGCTCTGGGGTTCCCTGGTGGCTCAGATGGTAAAGAATCTGCCTGCCATGCAGGAGACCCGGGTTCTATCCCTGGGTCAAAAGATCTTCTGGAGAAGGGAAGCTACCCACTCCTGTATTCTTACATGGAGAATCCCATGGACAGAGGAGTTTGATGGGCTATGGTCTACGGGGTCACAAAGAGTTGGATGCAACTGAGTAATACACATAGACACATATGTTCTGGGCACTGACCAATGCAGAAGAGAATAGAATCATTTCCTAGAATTCAGCATGGAAGGAAAGACACAAACCCGACAACTGTCAGACTGTGGTTGTCAGCTGGAGGTAGTTATAGCAGTGTCTGGAAATATTTTTTCAGTTGTCATAAGTGGGTGGGGAGTGAGTGGGTTGCTACTGGTATCTAGTGGGTAGGGGTCAGAGATGCTGCAAAAGATTCTATCATGTACAGGACATCCTTCTATGGCATAGAATTATCTGGCCCAAATGTCAAGAAGTGTTTTGAGGCTGAAAAGTATTGCTCCAAGACAACATATCAGGTGTTATAAAAGGAAAAAAAAATGTTAGTCACTCAGATGTGTCTGACTCTTTTCGACCCCATGGACTGTAGTCTGTCAGGCTCCTCTGTCTGTGGGATTCTCCAGGCAAGAATACTGCAATAAGTTTCCATTCCCTCCTCCAGGGGATCTTCCCCACCCAGGGATGGAACCTGGAACTCCCGCCGTGCAGGTAGATTCCTTACCATCTGAGCCACCAGGGGAGCTCTAAGAGAGGTGGTAACCAAACCGTTTGGGTGCAGAGGAGAGAGTAATCAGACCTGTCTTTGGGAGGCAAAGAAGGCTTCTCTTCACAGAGGATGTGTGGCTGTCCCTTCTCTTGAAGAATGAGTAGGGCTTTGCCAAGTAGAAAGGAGAGAGATTAGAAAAGAGATGGTGGGGGCATGTTCCAATCATGTCCCTAAAGAACCTGGCTCAGCTAGGTTGACCACGGGCCAGGTGCAGGGGGGACAAGTCCGTGCACACAAGGTATTCCAGCATCAGTTCAGTTCAGTGGCTCAGTCGTGTCCAACTCTTTATGACCCCATGGACTGCACCACGGCAGGCTTCGCTGTCCATCACCAACTCCTGGAGCTTGCTCAAACTCATGTCCATCGTGTCAGTGATGCCATCCAACCATCCCCTCTGAGCATCTCTGGGAAGGCCAGGCCTGGGTGAGGGTTGGCAAGAACATGCCAAGGGCACCCCACAGGAATGAGGACAGATGGAAGCCCCCCAGCCCGAGACCCAGGGGGCATCGTTTGGTCTCCCTCTGCCCTTGCAGGCCCTCCCTTATTGCCTGTCCTCAGGTGGAGGTGATGGGGCAAGGGCAAAAGCCGAGGGTCAGGATTTAACTTCAACTTTGCTGCTGCCTCCCAGGTGGCTCAGTGGTAAAGAATCTGCCTGTCAAGGCAGACAGACACGGGTTCAATCACTGGATTGGGAAAGTCCCCTGGAGAAAGCAAATGGCAACTCGTTCCAGTATTTTTGCCTTGGAAATCTCATGGACAGAGGAGCCTGGCGGGGCTACAGTCCGTGAGGTCACAAAAGAGTCGGCCGTGACTTGGTGACTAAACAACTGCTGTGGACAAGCCTTGTGATCTGGGGCAGGTTTCGGCTCTTTCTGGCTTTGTCTTTTTCCATTTGTCCCAGAATCAAGTGGACCAAATGATCCTTAAGAATCTTTCCAGTCTCCACCTCCTCTGTCCTTGCACTCCTGAACCCCTCCGAGAGGTGGGTCCTGCAGCCCCCAGCCCCCATTCTGGAATTTTAGCCTCTGATCAGCCAGTGGGTGGGACCTCTTTCCAGCTCCAGGACTTGGGTCTTGAACAAAACGGGGACAGTTCTATTCACTTGGAGAAGACAGTCCTGTGGGACATGTATTATCAAGTGCTCCCCTGGGGCATCCCAAGAGTCTCACGCTTGGAATCTATGGCTGTGAATTCCGAAGACCCTCCCCTCACCGGGACCTGTGTCTGATGGAGTGAGCCCAGTCGTGTTTCTGGAGAGCAGGTAGTCAGGCTTTGCAACAGGAAAACCAGAAAGGGCACAGCCCAAAAAGCCATCAGAGAGAATGCTGTCTTGCTATTTACAGAGGGTTTGATTTGAGTGGGCAGAGGTGACAGCAGATGGGGCCGAGGCAGTGGGAGAGGGCTTTCTAACAAGACAAGCTTCGGTATGCCAGTGACTCATAGCTCCCGGGGAGGGGGTGTGGGTGGATCGTCTCCATCCATAGAGCTGAGGTTCAAAGGGGAGCTCTTTCAGTGTATGGCTAAGCACGTGGGTGGAGAACCTAGGCACTCCTGCTTGATGGTGTTTCCGGAACATCAATTCTGATGCCTTTTCTTTGAAAGAGGAGGATGCCGGGGTCTAGGACAATACACAGACCCACAGGTCATCTAGCTCCTCAGTGACACCCTGGGGACCAGATCTGACCACCTCCCCAGGGTCTCCTGCATGTAACAGGGTAAGTGACGAGTGATGTCTTCCGTCTCTCTTATTTCAGAGACTAGCTGTCTCTGTGCTTCCCTCTCCTACATACATCATCAAATGACATCACACACAAGTCTCTTCCATTAAAAAAAGGCCAAGAGAATCTAAACACTAGAGCAAAGTAGGAAGAAAAGCGTTCCACTACCTAAGCATTAATTTTCGGGTACATTTGCTTCCATTGTTTACCTGTATGTGATTCTTTTTATTTTTTTTTCCTTTTCACATAGTTGAATTCATATTGACTAGACCATTTCATGCCCTGATTTCATTCACACTATTATAAGGATTTTCCATGGTATTACATACACTTCATAAATGTCATTTTGAAGGTAGCAAGCTCACTGGACCAACTTCTGATTGTTGGATGTTTAAACTGTTTCCAATCTTTCACTGTTACACACAGTGCTTCAAAGAGCAGCTTCATGTAGGATCACTTTGAATGTCTGGGATGATGTTCTTGGGCTGGAATTTTAGGGAGAATGCTGCACACAGGCACACAGGTGCTCCCATGGTTTGCTCTTGCATGGGTGACCCAGCCTTGGGGGTCCCAGACAGAAGGCTAACAGGTCTCCTCTCCTCTCTCTACAGTCTTTCTGAAGCCTGCATTGATTTCTTTTTCTAATTTTCTCATTCAGGACCTATAACTTCTTTCCTGAGACCCCTCCATTAAAACCCATCACATTCACCAGTATTCTCTCTCTCTGTTGAAGTGAAGGGGAAAAAAAATCACACCCTAAACAATATCCTCAAAAATAGAACATATTGTTTCAATAAACTGAAAAGTTCTGGCTTCAGGTATAGCTGGATCCAGGCACTGAGGTGATATGATCAGAGCCTGATTTTTCACTGACTCTAAGCCCAGTTCTGCTGGTGACTCTATCTTGAGGCCCCACACACTGTCAGGAAGACTTTAGAAAACTAGTTTCAGCCTGCCTGTTTCCACGCCTGCAGGAGAGAGAAAGTTTCTCTCTGGTAGCTCCTACATAAACCCTAGAATCCACTCTGATTGGACCAAGTTGCTCACTCACTCCTGAACTAATCACTATCATATTGCCTGACCTTAAACTTAGACAGGAAAGAAGTTATAGGTCCTGAGTGAGAAAAAGAAATCAATGCAGAATTCATAAAGGCCATAGAGAGAGGAGAGGAGACCTGTTGGCTTTCTGTCTGGGACCCCCAAGGGTGGGTCACCCATGCAAGAGCAAACCATGGGAGCATCTGTGTGCCTGTGTGCAGCATTCTCCCTAAAATTCCAGCCCAAGAAAATCATCCCAAACATTCAAAGTGATCCTACATGAAACTTAGTCTCCTGTGGAGGTACGGGTTGGCGGTGGTCTGCCACAGGGGCAGGGGCTCTGGGTGCAGCAGACTTGGGTATGGCATAAGCCCTCTTGGAGGAGATCACCATTAACCCCACCACAGAGCTGCCAGAACTTACACAGGACTGGGAAATAGACTCTCAGAGGGCACAATAGAAACTTGTGCACCAGGACCCAGAAGAAAGGAGCAGTGACCCCCCAGGAGACTGCCCTGGACTTGCTCGTGGGTGTCCGGGAGTCTTGGGCAGAGGCGTGGATCCGTGGTGGCCTGCTGCAAGGTTGGGGGCACTGAGTGTGTCAGTGCATGCATGGGACCTTTTGAAGGAGGCCACCATTATCTTCATTACCTCCACCACAGTTAGGGCCCAGGTAAATAGCAGGGTGACCATTATGTCTCAGATGACCATTATATCTACTACTGTGGCCAGAAATCCCTTAGAAGAAATGGAGTAGCCATCATAGTCAACAAAAGAGTCCAAAATGCAGTACTTGGATACGATCTCAAAAATGACAGAATGATCTCTGTTTGTTTCCAAGGCAAACCATTCAATATCAAGGTAATCCAAGTCTATGTCCCAACTAGTAATGCTGAAGAAGCTGAAGTTGAACGGTTCTATGAAGACCTACAAGATCTTTTAGAACTAACACCCAAAAAAGATGTCCTTTTCATTATAGGGGACTGGAATGCAAAAGTAGGAAGTCAAGAAACACCTGGAGTGACAGGCAAATTTGGCCTTGGAATACGGAAGGAAGCAGGGCAAAGACTAACAGAGTTTTGCCAAGAAAACGCACTGGTCATAGCAAATACCCTCTTCCAACAACACAAGAGAAGACTCTATACATGGACATCACCAGATGGTTAACACTGAAATCAGATTGATTATATTATTTGGAGCCAAAGATGGAGAAGCTCTATACAGTCAGCAAAAACAAGACCGGAAGCTGACTATGGCTCAGATCATGAACTCCTTATTGCCAAATTCAGATTTAAATTGAAGAAAGTAGGGAAAACCACTAGACCTTTCAGGTATGACTTAAATCAAATTCCTTATCATTATACCGTGGAAGTGAGAAATAGATTTATGGGACTAGATCTGATAGATAGGGTGCCTGGTGAACTATGGATGGAAGTTCGGGACATGGTCCAGGAGACAGGGATCAAGACCATTCCCATGGAAAAGAAATGCAAAAAAGCAAAATGGCTGTCTGGGGAGGCCTTACAAATAGCTGTGAAAAGAAGAGAAGTGAAAAGCAAAGGAGAAAAGGAAAGATATAAGCATCTGAATGCAGAGTTCCAAAGAATAGGAAGGAGAGATAAGAAAGCCTTCCTCAGCAATCAATGCAAAGAAATAGAGGAAAACAACAGAATGGGAAAGACTAGAGATCTCTTCAAGAAGATAAGAGATACCAAGGGAACATTTCATGCAAAGATGGGCTCGATAAAGGACAGAAATGGTATGGACCTAACAGAAGCAGAAGATATTAAGAAAAGGTGGCAAGAATACACAGAAGAACTGTACAAAAAAGATCTTCAGGACCCAGATAATCACGATGGTGTGATCATTGACCTAGAGCCAGACATCCTGGAATGTGAAGTCAAGTGGGCTTTAGAAAGCACCACTATGAACAAAGCTAGTGGAGGTGATGGAATTCCAGTTGAGCTATTCCAAATCCTGAAAGATGATGCTGTGAAAGTGCTGCACTCAATATGCCAGCAAATTTGGAAAACTCAGCAGTGGCCACAGGACTGGAAAAGGTCAGTTTTCATTCTAATCCCAAAGAAAGGCAATTCCAAAGAATGCTCAAACTACCACACAATTGCACTCATCTCACACGCTAGTAAAGTAATGCTCAAAATTCTCCAAGCCAGGCTTTAGCAATACGTGAATCGTGAACTTCCAGATGTTCAAGCTGGTTTTAGAAAAGGCAGAGGAACCAGAGATCAAATAGCCAACATCCGCTGGATCATGGAAAAAGCAAGAGAGTTCCAGAAAAACATCTATTTCTGCTTTACTGACTAAGCCAAAGCCTTTGACTGTGTGGACTGCCGAGGTCCAGCCCTGGCTGATCCAGGGAGTTCGAGGTGTAGATGGCGTCGGTGAGGATCAGGATACAATAGTTATAATTAGAGATATAAAGAATAATAGAACGAGGATATCTGAGTAGGAAAATTCAGAGGAGAAAAGAGGCTGAGTAGCTTGGTTTACGCGGCAGACCAAAAAATCTTCAAGACAAGAAGTTTGCACCACTTACGTAGGCCGCAGGCGTCTTTCCGTTCTCCCGAAGGAGAGGAGACACTGAGGCCTCCCTGGTTGGATCTTAGAAGCCCAGGCATAATTAGTAAGCATGGTGGGTTCCGCGCTCCAGATGGAGACTCGACCAGAATTTGAGAGAGAGCGACATGGGGAGACCAGTCTTTCGAGGAACTGATCCCAATTCTTTATTTTCCATGGTCTACTTTTATACACTGAGATGTTATACAAAAGTCATGCGGGGTCAGCAGCCTTGACTTTTATCAAAGTCAGGTGCTTCTTACAAATGTATACAGAGGTCTTAGGGGTGTTACATCATCTTCTGGCCAGGGGGCCTGTTGACAATTTATGACCCTCTCCTTGTGACAGCGGTCAATCCAGGACATTTATTTCTCCAGGGGTGATTATTCTTAAAACAGACTCCACCAGATAAATTTACATTCCTATAGGGTGAGGGTGGGTTTTAATTAAAGAAAGAACTTACTTAGCCTAAGGTCTAACGTGATTAATATCAAAGGTTAATACCTATTTCTTCTATATATTCATCAATGTGTGTAAGGGTAGGCGATGTGGAGACTTAGCAGCAAACATTGGCTCAACAAATGAAAAACTCTTCATCAATACAATTTCTAATCAGCCCACTAATAGTTTTCTAACTTCTCTAAAGAACCTGTTCTTAGAAGCACATATGGCCAGACAAGCCTGTCAGGTGGGCTAGAGAACCTTCAGAGGAGTTTGTAGGTTAAAACACTCCTGTCACGCTCAGGAATTTTTATTAACTGGAGCTCTAAGTTAACTCTTTTTTCAGAGAGAGGTAGTGGGGGACAGCCCCCCATAAAGTCAGAGGTGTAGGTGAGAGCACAAGTAGTAAAGTAGGCAGATTCTGGTTTTGGGGGGTAGATGCTCGAGAATTTCCAGGGGGCTCCTGAGGCTTGACCCTGTCTTTGCGTATATCGAGCCTCCTTCCTCATGACCTTTGCCATGGGCGGAGGTCCTCTCTCCGGCTCCCGGCAGTGGATCACAAGAAACTGTGGAAAATTCTGAAAGAGATGGGAATACCAGACCACCTGATCTGCCTCTTGAGAAATCTGTATGCAGGTCAGGAAGCAACAGTTAGAACTGGACATGGAACAACAGACTGGTTCCAAATCGGGAAAGGAGTACGTCAGGGCTGTATATTGTCACCCTGTTTATTTAACTTATATGCAGAGTACATCATGAGAAATGCTGGGCTGGAAGAAGCACAAGCTGGAATCAAGATTGCCAGGAGAAATATCAATAACCTTAGCTATGCAGATGACACCACCCTTATGGCAGAAAGTGAAGAGGAACTAAAAAGCCTCTTGATGAAGGTGAAAGAGAAGAGTGAAAAAGTTGGCTTAAAGCTCAACATTTAGAAAATGAAGATCATGGCATCCGGTCCCATCACTTCATGGGAAATAGATGGGGAAACAGTGTCAGACTTTATTTTTGTGCTCCAAAATCACTACAGATGGTGACTGCAGCCATGATATTAAAAGCCGCTTACTCCTTGGAAGGAAAGTTATGACCAACCTAGATAGCATATTCAAAAGCAGAGACATTACTTTGCTAACAAAGGTCCATCTAGTCAAGGCTATGGTTTTTCCAGTAGTCATGTATGGATGTGGGAGTTGGACTGTGAAGAAAGCTGAACACTGAAGAACTGATGCTTTTGAACTGTGGTGTTGGAGAAGACTCTTGAGAGTCCCTTGAACTGCAAGGAGATCCAACCAGTCCATTCTAAAGGAAATCAGTCCTGGGTGTTCTTTGGAAGGACTGATGTTGAAGCTGAAACTCAGATACTTTGGCCGTCTGATGCGAAGAGCTGACTTATTTGAAAAGACCCTGATGCTGGGCAAGATTGAAGGCATGAGGAGAAGGGGACGACAGACGATGAGGTGGTTGGATGGCCTCACTAACTCAATGGACATGAGTTTGAGTAAGCTCCAGGAGCTGGTGATGGACAGGGAAGCCTGGTGTGGTGCAGTCCATAGAGTCATAGAGTTAGACACGACTGAGCGACTGAACTGAACTGAAACTTAGAGAACTTGGATACCATGCTTTACGCCTAGGGCTGGGGTTGACTCTCCTTATCCCCAGAGCCTATAGATTAGGAGAGGTGGTCCCTGGGAAGTATGCTTGGGAGATTTATTATCCCAAAAAAAGGCAGTGGAACCTGGATGGGGGAAACACAATACAACTAGATGCTGCTGTATTTGGGGAAAGACTCAAAAGCAAAGAATTCGGGAACTGAAAGCTCCTGGGAACACATGCCTCTGCCCTTTCAGAGAGAGAGGAGCCTGTGTCACAGTCTCTGAGAAGCAGCCCTTCTGATTCTGCTCGTATGCCTCTAATGACAGGGAGCTCACCATCACTGTCCGGACCAACTCACTCTGCCTCTGGGATAGCTGTAATCACAATAAGGTGAATTCTCCTCTACACTGAATGTTCAGTCAGACCCGCCCATCTACCCAACAGTACCCACATCGGACCCATCTGGGGGCCATCAGACATGTGACCACTGGAATCAGAGCCACCCTGAGGTCTTCTTGAATCAACAGCCCCTGGACTTTGTTGTGTGGGACTCCATTTCCCGTCCTTGCCCTCAGTAGGCTTGCTCCCATAGGCTCCCTTTAGTCAGTATAAAGTCAAGAACTGACCGTGAGGCTGGGGTCTGAGGCAAGCGTGCAGATTCTGACTTTTTGAGAAGTCTTTAGTAAGCGCCTCAGGCCTCCTCTTTAAAGAGCTGCCCAGCTGCAGAGAGAGTTGGTTCCAGCCCAGGTGCCCGAGTCATTCCTTCGCTTGTGGGTCACGTGAATTGCTCTTTTAACCAATTTCAGGGCCCTGACAGCCAAAGTCACAAGCCCAACCATGTGTTACTTAAAAGGAGATTTATTGCATTTAATGGACGGGATCCTTTTCAGGAAGAGCGCTCCAGGTGCGTGCCACGTGCCCACTGTGTGGCTGGCTGCGTGGTCCTCCCCACAAGCCCCCTTTCCTGCTGCTGCTGCCCTGCTGCTCAGAGCTCTTGTCAACATCCAGTGCCTCACAGGCCCAGCAGATCACAGTCCACGCAGCACAGGGGTGGATCACTGTGACTTGGTGACCCTACAGCATCTTGTCGACTCTGATTTTCCTCCTGCGGCCCTAGGGGGCTGCCATTCAAGATAGCCACCAATGCCCTCTTGTTGGCCAGCCTTCAGTGTATGCTGCCACCATCCCTCCAATTGCCAAAAAAAAGCAAGCAAGGGGTCTAGGAAATATCCATCCAGTGGTTCAGTCACAGTCAGAGCTGGGTGGCTCATTTTAACTCTCTGCTGTCCCTGTGGGTTAGGGTGATTCTTGCTGCTGTAACAGATAAACCTTCAACCATATAGTGGTTCAGATGCAACAGAAGCTACATATGTATATATAAAATACATATTTATATATAATATATTATAATTTTTAAATTCTATTTTTAATCAGCAGATGATTGCTAAAGCTGAAGATCCAATACTTTGGCCACCTGATGTGAAGAGCCAACTCATGGGAAAAGACTCTGATGCTGGGAAAGAGTGAAGGGAAAGAGTGAAGGCTAAAGGAGAAGGGGGCGGCAGAGGATGAGATGGTTAGACAGCATCACCACCTCCATGGACGTGAATTTGAGCAGACTCCAGAAGAGAGTGAAGGACCTAGGAGCCTGGTGTGCTGCAGTCCATGGGATCGCAAAGAGCCAGACAGGACTTGGCAACTGAACAACAAAATGCTTTATGTTGTTTTAGAATGCTTCACAATGTTGTGTTGGTTTCTGTCATACAACAACATGAATCAGCCATAAGTATGCATATATCCCCTCCCTCCTGGCCTCCCTCCCAACTCCCACCCCACCCCTCCAGGTCATCACAGAGCAGCAGGCTGAGCTCCCTGGGTTATGCAGCAGCTTCCCAGCTGTCTGTTTGACACATTAGGTAATAGGTATATGTCTATGTTACTCTCTCAGTTTGCCCCACCCTCTCCCTCCCCCTCTATGTCCAGAAGCCATTCTCTACGTCTATGTCTTTATTCCTGTTCTGCAAATAGGTTTATCAGTACCATTTTTCTATTTTCTATATATATACGTTAATATAGGATGTTAGTTTCTCTTTTCATGACTTAGCTCCCTCTGTATAACAGGCTCTCAATGCAAGCCATGTATTTCCTCCCTCTGCCATAGGCCTTGAGTGTGATCATGTCAGCAGGAGGCTGTCCTTCATGCTGTCTCTGGACCCACCCTGGGCTGCTGGAAGCTTGGCCACCTTCAACTAAGGGCTTCCGGCAGACAATCCAAGGGTCGCCTCCATTCAGCCAGCCAGAGAGGGGCTCCAGCAAAGAGAAGGCTTACCAGGAGTTGCGGGGGTGAGGGGTGGTCCCAGAAGTGACCCGTGTCCCTGGAGATCGCCCATTGGCCAGAGCAGACTTTATCATGTGACTGCCAGACCCTGGGAAAGACAGTCTAGCTGTGGGCCAAGAGAAGGACACACACGTTGGTGATCAGAGAGAAGTCTTCGCCACACGATCCTAATCCAAATGACAAGCTTGGCCTACTCCAAGGGCTCAGCGGTCAAGAATCTGCCTGCAGTGCAAGAGCCTCAGGAGACGCAGGTTCAATCCCTGGGTCAAGAAGATCCCCTGGAGCAGGGTGCATCAACTCACTCCAGAATTCTTGCCTGGAGTATCCCATGGACAGAGGAGCCTGATGTGCTGCGTCCATAGGGTCACAGAGTAGGACACAACTGAAGCAGCTTAGTGTGCATGCATGCAGGGTTGGAAGGATGTGGCTGCAGGGCGGCCAGGCAGCCAGCCAGTCCTTGCGGTCAGTGCTTCAAGACTGCCCTCCACCTCTTCTTCAAGCCCAGGTCCCGGCACCCTTGGCTGGTTACGTGACCCATTCTCAGGGCAGAGGCAGGCACATAAACCCTCGAAAGGATTCTCCCATCTCTCCACTCCCCTCTTTTCTTCTCAAACACACATCAGACATGATTTAAAAACATCCTGATAGAATCATCCGCACACATTCTGCAACTTCAGCTAAATCGCTGGGGATGTCTGAAGGCTTGTCGGGCAAGAGGAACTGTGATTTGTAACTTGGAGACACACAGAGACTCGGGGATGGGTTGCCGATAACGCGGCGTGATCGACGTGCAGCCTTTCCTGACTTCCAAGAACAGCCCTTCAGCTACTCCTTTTCCATCTTGTCAGCTCACTTTATATTAATGTTCGCTCCCTTTCAAAGGACCAACCCCGACTCAAGTATCTTTTACAGACTCTCAGCCGGCTCAGGGGCTGTAATTATTGTCTTGATGCCCAAGTTTAAGTTCTACTTGTTTTTTTTTTTTTTTCCGCTTGACAACTTCCACAAGAGGGATCCGTCTAACCGCTTACCCCCAGGGTGGTCCGATAGGCGCTCCCCACCCCCAACCAGAACCTTACTGCTCTCTGGTCGCTGCTGCTGCTGCTGCTGCTAAGTCGCTTCAGTCGTGTCCGACTCTGTGCGACCCCATAGACGGAAGCCCACCAGGCTCCCCCGTCCCTGGGATTCTCCAGGCAAGAACACTGGAGTGGGCTGCCATTTCCTTCTCCAATGCATGAAAGTGAAAAGTAAAAGTGAAGTCGCTCAGTCGTGTCTGACTCCCAGCGACCCCATGGACTGCAGCCCACCAGGCTCCTCCGTCCATGGGATTTTCCAGGCAAGATCTGGTTGCTAGGTGCTCCTGATTCAGTTTTATTTCCTGAGTCTATCTCAGGAATGGTCCATCCTTCAGGGGATCCCAGTCTTCTAAGAGTAACAGCCAGTAGTGGTTGCATTTGCACTTGTGACTGTGTTGATATCACTTCCGTGCTTCTTGATAACAGGCATGGCGTCCCCATTGGCCATTGGGTCCTCTCAGCTGAGAAAGGATTTTTTTTTTTTTTAAAGTCATGGGTTGATGCTGATGTACTGATGATCATACCATGTCATCAAACCCCTTCTTTTACTACTTTCACATAAGAACCTCTTGATTTATGTCCTCGTTTCCTTTTCAAAGCTCTCAGCATTTCCTCCCACAGACAGACAAGTTTCTAAATGCCAAGCTGTACCTGGTCAAATGAAACTGTATGTTGAATTATCATAACACCCACAGCTTTCAAAACATTGACACTCAAATGCCAACCTGTGGCTATTTACTCTCCTAATAGCGCTTTATGACATTCTACACGCCACATATCTGTTAATATTTATCTGAGCCAGGGGGCTGGCATTCCTGATTGACTTTTCCCACTTTACTCGATTAACAGCAGTTTCTATAGCCAGCCCATTCAGGAAACTGCTAACGGGGTAATTTCACCTGAGGTTCCACATGTCCTTTTAATATGCTTGGATCCTTCCCAAGCATTCCTTTAAGAAAGAGCACTCCATGGTGAATAAGACGTGGACTCTACCAGAATCCTTTCCTGTTTGGACTGGCCTTTAGAATAATTCAGGGAGGGTGATGGCACCCCACCCCAGTGCTCTTGCCTGGAGAATCCCATGGACGGAGGAGCCTGGTAGGCTGCAGTCCGTGGGGTCTCTGGGGGTCGGACACGACTGGGCGACTTCACTTTCACTTTTCACTTTCACGCATTGGAGAAGGAAATGGAAACCCACTCCAGTGTTCTTGCCTAGAGAGTCCCAGGGACGGGGGAGCCTGGTGGGCTGCTGTCTGTGGGGTCGCACAGAGTTGGACACGACTGAAGTGACTTAGCAGTTAGAATAATTCTATTCACACAGCATATGACACAACCAGGTCATTTTTACCTGGGACAAATGGCCCTGAATTGTTTCAGGAAGGCATGTGTGTATGTGCTGGGGATGCATGGGGAACAGGGGTGGTTTAGGAGTGGAAGGTAGCAATGAGAAACAGCAGGGCTGACGTGACCCTGGGAAGACCATGCTGGGCCCCAGGAGAGAAGCATCCCAGACTCCCCAGATCTATTGTGATAGAGAACACACAGACACACACACATACAGACACACATACACACAGACACACACAGACACACACAGAGACAGACACACAGAGACACAGACATACACACACATGCAGACCCACACAGAGACCCACACAGACACAGAGACACACAGAGACACACACAGACACAAACACATGCAGACACACACAGAGACACACAGAGACACACACACACAGATGCAGACACACACACAGAGACACACACAGACACACAGAGACACACACAGAGAGAGACACATACACACACGTGCAGACACACACACAGACACACACACATAGACTCAGACACACACACAGAGACACACATAGAGACATACAGAGACACACACAGACACACACACAGACACACACACATGCAGACACACAGAGACACGTACACACAGCCACAAACATAGACACACAGACACACACACACAGACACACACACAGACACACACACAGACACACACAGAGACAGAGACACATACACACACACATGCAGACACACAGAGACACACACAAATAGACGCAGACACACACAAAGACACACAGAGACACACACAGAGACAGACACACAGAGATACACACACACCCAGACACACATAGAGACACAGAGACACACACAGAGACATACATAGAGACATACAGAGACACACAGACATAAATAGAGACACAGAGAGACACACACACAGGCACACAGAGACACACATAGAGACATACAGAGACACACAGACACACAGACACACATACATGCAGACACACATACATGCAGACACACATACATGCAGACACACACAGACACAAACAGAGACACATAGAGACACACACACAGACACAGACACACAGAGAGGCACACACAGACACACAGAGACACACACAGAGACACATACACACACACATGCAGACACACACAGACACACACAGAGATGCACACAGAGGCATACAAAGACACACACACACACATAGACACACACAGAGACACACAGACACAAACAGAGACACAGAGAGACACACACAGACACACACAGAGACACAGACACACACAGACACACACACATGCAGACACAGAGACACACACACAGACACACAGAGACACACAGAGAGACATACCGAGACACAGACACACACAGACACACCCACGCTGAGTTCCTATGGCCACTGCCTGTGCAGTTTCATTCCTTCCGCCTGGAGCACTGCCTTCCGCCACGTCTGCCCAACCTCTGAGTTATCCTGTTTCTGCCTGTGATGTTCTGTCATGCTGCCCACACCTCCAGCCTGCTGTGCCTGACACGGTACCTACACCTCTCGTACCATTTGGCACACACTCGGCTGTAGTATGTATGCGTGTGTGTGTGTATTTGCACACAGGTCTGTCTGTGTGCCTATCTTCCCTTTTGACCACGGGCTGTTAGGGTTAAGAAGCATTTCTTCTTCATCTTAATATCTTTAGTGTCCGCAATGGGGTCAATACTCATCGATTTGTGAATGAATGACTAAATTGGTATCCAACTTATCATAAAATCTCAGCAAGCATTAAACTCGAAGGGAACTCTATTCAGTCCAAAGTCTACTCTTTGGCAATATCCAGGAAGATATTTGAGGCACACGCTCATGACGACCATGGATATTTCATAGAAACATTTCCAGAACCTACCATGCCCCCACATCCATCATTCATGGTGGCATCATTTATCCCACTGGTAACCCATTTTGCTTTATTTGGTCAGGCCCCTCTTCTTTGACTTTATCACAGGCAATATCACCACAGATGTATTTTTGTTTCTTTGGGGCTAATACCACGAACTCTGTTACCAGAGAAAGGATTGCTGTGTTGGAGAATATAAACAGCTCTCACTCTGATTGCCTGATTGCTTATGTAAATTGGTCCAGTCTTTCTCGAAAGTGATGCTGAAAGATGTTTTCACTGGCTGCCCTTCTTGGGTTTCATCACATTTATTATTATTATTATTTTTTTGTGTGACTTTAATAGTCATGTAATGGGACCTGAAAGGTGCTTGGTTCTAAATTTTATTTCCTAGCTGGCGGGATGGTGCCTGTTTCCACGTGGTGATTTACTGTCTCCATTTCTTGGAGCAATTCTGTTCATCTCCTTTGACCGCTTATCAGGGGGAGTCATGTCGTGGCCAGTCCATTATTTTGGGGGGCAGTAAGCAGGCTTGAGAAGGGGATATGACAAACATAGTGGATGCCACTGTTGTCCTTTTGATATTTATTTTTGTTACATGGTGGTACAGAAATTTCCATTCTTATGTGTCTGAACTCATCCATCAGAGCCCTGATGTTATCTGTTTCTTCAGGAGCTGGGAATTTATCTCCTCATCGGCCACAGGGATGCTTGTCCCTTGTTTCCGGGTTTGTCACAGATTAACGGTATGATACGTCTGAACCTGACAGGCCTGCCGTATGAATTTAAATGAAGTCTCCATGCCCCTTAGCCAACTGTCCCAGTGATGTTTATTAAATAACAATCTCTTTTCTCGCTGCTCTCCTTTGTCAGCCTATCGGTAGCTTTACTGGGGTTCAAGTTCATCTCAGGGATCTCTCTTCTGATGCCCTTTGCTGCTTTTAACTTAGCTTAGGATGGCTCCACTGACTGGCATGACATATCGTAATTGCTCCAGAGGGAGGGTCTGTTTTGACCATCAAAAGATGAATCCTTTGATGGGTCTTCACTTGGAAGAATGAACGTCCCACACTCCAAGCTGTCAATTTCTATTAGAGGACTTAGGGGGATTTACATCGTTACTGCATTAACTCTATATATTTATTGACTTTGGGACATAGCATATGTACTTAGTGATTACAGTTAGACCCGAGCTGGAAAGTTCCCCAAAGGACTCAGAGCTTTAGACAAAAGAAGACTCACTTTTCCTTCTAATGGACCTAACCTAGGGACAGTCCCCAAGGGTCATATAGCCCTGAGGCTGATGGTTTTGAGTAATGGCTCTTGTCTGTAGCCTCCCCCTCCCTCACTCCCAGAGGATGCTCTGGATATCAGAGAGAGAGGACCAAGAAGGAATCCTGACTGGACCCTATGAGTCCCGTGGTGAGGGTGTAGTGGGCAGGTGGTGGGTAGGAGTGGAGACGGCAATAGCGGATTCATAGCACCTTTAATCCGGCTGGAGTCCACGGAATGTGTCTCCTATCACTTCAGCGTCAACATTTTCCTTTTCTCCTTTGTCTTTGGGTTACGTTCTCCTGGTAAAGCTGCCAAATTGATCCAGTCTATCTGTCCACCTCCTCCATTACACCTGGGCTGCTGGGTACTCCTGAGGAAGACTGATGCTACCGTCTCCAAGCCCAGGGATGCCAGTGGTCCTCCTCTGCCCCCAGGGTCTTCACTCTCCCAGCCTGTCTTCCCAGGAGCAGCATCCTTGCTCCTATTTGGATCTGTTCCTCCTGGAGTCCATTCCTTTTTGCCCTGTCGGGGACCTCACTTGCTGGATGATACTCTCTGTCCTGTATCCCCAAACTCATCTTCTCTATTAACTCCTTTCCATCCACACTTAAATAGGCTTGACCATTTCTGCTACTGAAAAATTCTTTCTTTCTGTAAGATATTTTGGGATTTGGATGTTCTTCAGATGTTCAACATAAAATAGTGACGCTGGATAAAAGCTCTGGCAAGGCATCATGCTAAGTCACTTCAGTCATGTCTGACTCTGGAACACTATGGACTGCAGCCCACCCGGCTCCTCTGTCCATGGGATTCTCCAGGCAAGAATACTGGAGTGGGTTGCCATTGTCTTCTCCAGGGGATCTTCCTGACTCAGAGGTCAAACCTGCATCTCTGATGTCTCCTGCGTTGGCAGGCAGGTTCTTCACCACTATCACCACCTCTGGGAAGGTACTCCTCAGCAAAGCCTGAAACTGTCTCTGGCCATGGCCTTCCTCCAGACCCCGCTTCAACAGCACATCAAGAGCTGGTCTACACTTGCTGTCACGTCCCTGCCCTTACAACTAGCTTCTCAACTCACTAGCTTAGGGATTTTGCCCCCAGAACTCTACAGAGACCGTTTTTTCCCAATGTAACGATAGACTTCTTGTTACATCTCACTCCCACAGTCATTGCTGCATTCTCCTCTTCTAGGTGAGCAGCGTATGGTGATGCCATTCAATATCTCTTTCTTGGACCACATTATTTCCTCCCCCACCTCTGGCTTGGAAATAGCCTTCCCTCTTGGCTTCCCTCCCACTTCTCTGGCCAACCGCTCAGTTTCATCTTGTGGTTCCTCTTCTTCAGTGTTCCTCCGGGGGCTGTTTATGCCCTTTGTAACCACATCCATCCCTGTGGGTTTGATGGCCTTCTGTTCATGTGTAGGTGATGTAATTTCCAGTTACAGGGATTTCCAGTTCTAGGCTCAGGACACCTCTCTCCTGAGCTTTACTTCCTTCCTTTGAGCTCGGGAACCCAAATGACTTCATGGGAAATCACCTCTGCCTCCCAGTGGCTGTGTGACGTTGAACAAGTTGGTTGACATCTGGGTGCCTCATTTTCCTTCATCCTGAGGTTGTCATGGGGGCTACATTGAGCTGTTGTCATTGTTATTATGAACAGTCAACTGCCTGCTGGACATCGTCTTCTTCAGGTGACCCAAAGACATAGCAAACGTGACCTGCCCAAATCTGACCATCTTCTCCACGTGTCCTCTGAAACCTTCACTTCCCCAGGTGTTCTTTTCCTTTTGATGGATGATACCACTGAAGTCCCCAAACATCCTGGACTGCCCTGCTATCTTCACCCCTGTGGCCAATCAATCATGGAGTCCATGCAACTATCTCCTAAACATTTCTCTTCTCCCCTTCCTACCTACAGGCCCTGCCCCAACACTTGCTCTAGTCACCACCATCTCTCACTTAGGTTTGCCTAAGTGAGCGTGAGATCTCCGGTGGGGCCCCTTTGCTCTTGAAGACCAACTTCCTTAGCATGGCTCACAGGTTCCTATATGGTCCAGTGGTTCTCATTTCTCTTTCCAGAACCTCCTCTCCTCCTCCTAACATTCAGCCACTATCAGTGTGATTACTTTTTTACACTTGTTACATCCTCTTACATTTTCACCCACTGTTTCCTCTTCAGGAGCAGTCTTTCCCTGTTTCCTTTTTGGGCATTGCTGACTCCCCATCTCTAGAGCCTCATACTAAAAGCTATCCTCTCTAGGCAGCTTTCCAGACCTCCCAGTGTGGCAAGAGATGCCTAGTCCTGTATACTCCCACAGCATCCTCTATTCCACCCATCCATGGACCGCCCCCCTACCCCGCCCCTGCAACACAAGCCTGTTTAGAAGCCCACGTTCCCCACTAGAGGAATGATTACACTCCTGTTAACTCTTGTTTGTCTGGTACTTGGCACATAGTAGGTGCTCCATAAATATTTGCTGAGTAAATACCTCATTTCACATCCTCATGACAATATGCATGCTCTATCCATCCCCTTCAATACATCACTCCATTCAGCACTGGGAACTTGATATCGAGTATATTTCTCTCCTTGAAATTATTCCCAGTCTGTGCCATTAGGAAGCTCAGAGTGCAGAGATAGAGATGTACAAGGCAGCAGGGAATGACCAGGGGGATGACCCGAGGTGATCTGTGTGTACAGGAATCAATGGTGTGGGATAAAGGTGCTGGGGGTGGGGTGGGGGTGGGAATACTTCCTGAAGAAATTAACTCTTGAGCTGAGTTCTTAAACATAAGGAAGAAGTAGACTAGGGGATGAAGGAGGTGCAAAATATCGGCCAAATATCAGCTGCTGCTGCTGCTAAGTCGCTTCAGTCATCTCTGACTCTGTGCGACCCCATAAACAGCAGCCCACCAGGCTCCCCCGTCCCTGGGATTCTCCAGGCAAGAACACTGGAGTGGGTTGCCATTTCCTTCTCCAATGCATGAAAGTGAAAAGTGAAAGTGAAGTCGCTCAGTCGTGTCCAACCCTCAGCGACCCCATGGACTACAGCCTACCAGGATCCTCCATCCATGGGATTTTCCAAGCAAGAGTACTGGAGTGGGGTGCCATTGCGTTCTCCGACCCCAAGCTTGGTGGCCCCAAACAAAGAATATTTGTTCCTTGCTTATGGGAGGGTTCAGTTGATCTCAGTTGAGTTTATCTAGGCTTGACTGCACATGGGGGGAGCAGCTCAGTCACAATGGGATACCACCTTCTGGACACAGTTTTTTGCCATTTCCTTCTCCAATACATGAAAGTGAAAAGTGAAGTGCTCAGTCGTGTCTGACTCATAGAGACCCCATGGACTGCAGCCCACCAGGCTCCTCCGTCCATGGGATTTTCCAGGCAAGAGTACTGGAGTGGGGTGCCATTACCAAATAACAGCTAGGCAGACACAGCCCCTAAGTCTATTTGCACTAACAAAGTTTGCCCTTCCCATGAGCTCTGTTTCATGGAAAGCCTGTGATGTACCTCTGGGTAGAGCATGGCGTGCCTTCCGGAAACCCCTGCTGTGTCTTCACTCATCTAAAGAAACCTGGCTGATCCTGCAGGGCATGCTCTGCGTAACTGATGCTACCAAAGTCCAGGGAGTGCCTGCCTTCAGTCCCAGCTTGCACGGAGCGAATTAGAAGCCCAGCTGGGAGTCAACACCAAGGAGCTCTTCTCACCTGCTGCTTGCAACATTTTAAACGTGTGTGTACCAAGGAGTGACATTAAGGATGGCTGTTTGATGGGGATGGGGTATACACGGTAGCAACACCCAAATCTTGGACTTGACCAGTTAGCCTTCCTGAATAGATTCTTCATGGAATGCACAGCTTCTCAGGAAACAAAGATATTTATTCAATAAGAAAAGACAGAAACATTTCGCCTTCCATATCCTAAGACTGCACTTTAATGAAATCAGGAGTAAATCTCACAAACCAGAAGGGGTTAGCCAGTCACATAGAAGTTGGTGCTCCTAAATAAAACTACGGAAAGGGAAGCAATTCAGAACAGAGTATTTAAAGAACAAAGATATAAACACAGCATATCATATAAATTTATGGGATGCTGCCATGCTGGTACTTAGAGGAAAAAAATATTGCGCCTGATGGTCTCTAACAGTGAGAAAGAAGAAAAACTGGGAATTAAGTCTCTACCTAAATAACCCAGAAAGGGTACAAATTACCAAGTGACAGGCAAGTGGAAGGAGTAATAAACCCAAAACCAGAAATGAATAAAACAGAGACATAAAATTGAATTTGAAACACAAGCTAAGCCAGCTTCTCCTAAATCTAGCAATGCGTCAGAATTACCTGAGAGGCTTGTCTGAACCTTGGATGCTCTGGCTTGAGCCCGGAATTGCTGAATCAAGGTCCAGGGACAGGACCTTGGAATCTGTATTTTTGATAAGTGCCCCTCATGATGGCTATGCACTCAGAACTGCTATGCTTTCTATCCTCTGATGTCGAGAGCTGTTCATCAATGCTGATTCTTTCCATTGGCTTATGGGCTTCTGGGTCAAGACGACTTTTGGTAACCTGGACCTTCTCCCTCCTCCACACAGTGGGAGCAGCTCAGTCACAATGGGATACCAGCTTCTGGACACAGCTGATTGGTCCAGGAGTGGACCCGTGGCCCTGGCTGGGCCAAGGTATCCTTTTTCTGAGACTTGTAGATTTGGACCCAAGAGAGCTGCACAGTCTCCCTCATGGTCTGGATCGTTATGTACAGAGCCATTAGCTTGCTAACATCTGGTTTTCTACCCTATGGAGTGTAAAGAGGAGGAAGCTGGTCTGTAGAGAGAGAAGGTTCAAGGCAACCTAGAGAGAAAAAGAGAAAAGAAAAAAAGTGAAGGTGAAATCCAAGCATCACTCAAGTCCTGCTTCCTTTTGTCCCTAAGATTCAGTTGGTTTCCAAGAGATGCTCCCATGCACATAAATAATTTTCTCTTCGTGTGTCAGTATGATGTAACTAATCCATCAGAGGAGGCATAGCTAATTCTCAAGGTCACATAGTTCTTTTCTCTCCAGACACAGGTTCCCAGTATCACCCCCCCACACCCATTCTTCTAGAAGAGTATTAGGTTATGGGAGTCATGCCATGAGTGGCTTGGTGACAATGAGGCTTTCCAAGTCCAGGTATGATAAGGCTCTCCTAGGTCAGAGTCTATTTTCTTCTCTGTGACATACCTTCCTGAATCTCAAGGTCAAATCTCATTGTGCAAATAGCCATGGAGAAGTTCTCAAGATACAGCAGCATGACCAAGGAGGCCCATTCTTTGGAAAAGTATAGAAGTCATAAACCATAATGACTCATAATATTATTAAAGGTTAATAAGACACACAATAGTAGGTGCTGTCAAACTAATCATCACCAAATATTCAAGAAATACATGCTGAGTATCTCCTTTAAACTGAGGATGGTTTTAAGTCTGAATATTCTGAAATGGGGCTTTCCTGGTGGCAACTAGTGGCAAAGAAGCCACCTGCTAATGCAGGAGACTTGAATCGCGAGTTCAATCCCTGGGCTGTGAAGATCCCTTGAAGGAGGGCACTGCACAGCAGCCCACTCCAGGATTTTTGCCTGGAGAATCCCAGTGGACAGAGGAGTCTGGGGGGCTACAGTCCATAGGGTCGCAAGGAGTCAGACATGACTGAAGCGATTTAGCACACACGCACATTCTGAAAAGAGTAGCACATAGCCACTGTCGCATGGGGTCTGAGTGGTGGAGGGCATGTACACAGGAGGGGCAAGATAACAATGAACAATGCATTAAGGAGGGCGGAAGTGGGCAATCATCTCTCAGGGGGGATATCCGAAGAGGAGCCATTTGCCCCAAGTCTTCATAAGTGAGTTCATAGACAGATCAGGGGATGGGAAGAGCCTGGGTTCAAGGCACAAGCATGAACAACCCTCTGGGTCTTGGGAGACTGGAGGTACTTACTGTGAGGGAGCAGTGGAGATAGGGCCACACTTGGAGCATCTCATGTGCTCTGCTCTGGAGCTCGTACTTGAACTTGGTGGGGAGAAAGAGCTGGGAAGGGTTTTCAGCAGGGTATGGTCTTGGCGGATGTGGCATCATTTGTGTAGTTGATTAATTATTTCTGGCTCTCCTTTCTGGGTCCCTGGTGGCACTGCATTTCCTGGCTTCTCTGTGGTTGGATGGGATCATACAAATAGCTCCAGCCATCAGGACATAAGTGGAAGTGACATATGTCGTTTCTGGGTCAAGTATCTAATTGCTGGTGTAAGACCCCGTCAAGTTCTCTTTCCCTCCACCATGATAACTGTCAGCATTCCACATGGCAGCCTTTCCACCTGCCTCAGGGTGGAGCAGAACCCTCAGAAGCCCCACGCTGGACACATAACATGAAAAAGCAACAGACCACTGCTCATTACAAGCCAATGAGATTGGGGATCTCTGGGCACCATGGAATATCTTAGCCTGTCCTGATGAATAGAGCCGACTAGTCATGCATCCCCAAGTGGGGAGGTGTGGTAGGATGCTGGCAGAGAAGGTCTGGGTGCTGGGCCTGCTATCCATGCCAACAAAGGACGTGAAGGCCTACGGCCCCTCAGATCTTCAGCCTATAAACAGGCCATTGCCCATGGAAGCAGTACTGTTGACTGCCCTGCTCACCCCAACCCCGCAGTTAATCCCTGGAGAAGTGTGAAATTCTGTATATGATGATCAAAAGTGAAAAGTGAAAGCCCTGAGAAATGACACTCATAAAAACTAACACATGAACTATGAAAATGTAAATCTCTTCTCACTTAAAAAATAAATGGCACAGACAAATTTTGAAAAAATGTGATTGAAGGAAAAGGACAACAGAAAACAAAATATAATGGCAAGATGGCAGAATATAGCAGAAAGAATATGGACCACAGAGTTGCAGACCTGAGGTCAGACTCTACTTTGGATAGTTACAATATAACCTCCCAACACTCATTCTTCCATTTGTTATTAATTCAATCAATATGAAGTGCCTACCTTGGGGCAAGTACCATGCTAAGGGTGTGGCCCCATGCCTTTAAGCCCTTCAAACACCGGACTCTGCCTACATGGAAGTTACTGTCCGCTGGGGTACCCAGTCAAGAATGTGGTTTCCTCACCTGTTTAGCCGGAAACCACCCACCTGCCACGTGTTGCAAGCAGCTCGATTATTGAATAAGCCACCTTGCTGTGTGCACAGCAGGCCAGAGATGTTAAACGGAAGATGACTAAGATTATGAAAATTCCAGAGACCAGTAATAGACCACAGGAGATGGTAGGGGAAGAAAAAAATCTCCGTTCAATAATCACTGGAGAGTCATGCATTATTTAAAGTCTGCAAAGAGGCAATTTGTAACGTGCAAAGTTTCAATAGAAACCAAAAGGGAATTATTGCTCCATATTCTTAAGTGCAAACACTTTTTCCTGAGCCCTTGCATGGGAGTCTAAATGTTCTGTTATAGATTAGGTAGCCCTAACACATGGCAGACAGACAAGTGTTGGGAACCAGGGGTTTGAGGTGGTCAAGTAGCTCATTGGGCATTGGCTCTCTGGCCTCGTGGCCTGGCACACCTGGGCTACCTGGTAATACCCAGAGCTCACTGCCTCCTCACTCCCCCACCTTTGGGTTTCAGTTAGTCAGTTCAGTCACTCAGTCATGTCTGACTCTTTGTGACCCCATGGACTGCAGCATGTCAGGCTTCCCTGTCCATCACCAACTCCCGGAGTTCACCCAAACTCATCTCCATTGAGTCGGTGATGCCATCCAACCATCTCATCCTCTGTCATCCCCTTCTCCTCTGGCCTTCAATCTTTCCCAGCATCAGGGTCTTTACCAATGAGTCAGCTCTTCGCATCAGGTGGCCAAAGTATTGCAGTTTCAGTTTCAGCACCAGTACTTCCAATGAATATTCAGGACTGATTTCCTTTAGGATGGACTGGTTGGTTCTCCTTGCAGTCCAAGGGACTCTCAAAACTTTGGGTTTGGTAAGACACTTTTGGGGAACTCCTGGAGTCATGACTGTGCTCAGTCACTCAGTCATGTCCAACTGTGTGACCCCATGGATTGTAGCCCACCAGGCTCCTCTGTCCATGGGATTCTCTAGGCAAGAGTACCGGAGTGGGTTGCCATTTCCTTCTCCAGAGGATCTTCTTGGAGCCAGACCCAGGGATCACATCTTTTATGTCTCCTGCATTGGCAGGCAGATTCTTTACCATCAGTGCCACCTGGGAAGACCCAAAGCCCTCATTAAGCAAAGCCAAAAACTAAGCAGTGCTCCATGGGATCACCTAGGATGCACATGTAAATGCTTATTCCCAGGCCTCCCACATGGGAATTTAGAGAATAGTGTGTGTGGTCAATGGAAGCTGTTACTTTACCAGCTCTGCCAAGGCTTCTGATGAATGGCCGGCACTGGGAACCCCTGCTTTACATGGGGTCTGGATGAAGCAGGGTGGGTTCCTAAGATGGGTTGCTGACTCATCAGTGGTCATCTTTATTTTCTCCTCTGATCACAGTCTCTCTTCCCAGAGACTGATTTCACCCCACATTCCCTGCCCTTTTCCTTGCCTCTGACAAGGGAAGAGGGAAGGAAGAAGAGCTCTGATTCACTGAGTGCCCAGTACAATCCAGGGCTAACGACTCTCCATGTGTTACCACATTTAACCCTCAGCATACAATGATGTCTAGTGGTGTTCTGGAATGAAGATATTGAGGATGTGAGAGAATCAAAGTAACTAGCTTTTACGGGCATCCATGAGTTGGAATTCAGGATTTTATGACTCTCCAAGGCAGGCTTTTTCTACTAGGAGCTGTGAGTGACAGAGAAGACTTGCATTTAGGATTGGTTCCTCTGGCTATTTGGGGAAGAAAAGGTCAGGACTTGAAGCAAGGGAATAGTCAATAGGATATTGTGTTATGGAAGAAGGAGGTGACCTGCTTGCCCCCATTTAATTCTCAGAGTGGTCCTCTTGGAAAGTGACAGTATTAGTAGTTTAGTCATGTCCAACTCTTTGTGACTCCATGGACTGTAGCCTGCCAGGCTCCCCTCTCCATGGGATTCTCCAGGCAAGAATATTGCAGTGGGTAGCCTTTCCCTTCTTCAGGGCATCTTCCTGACTCAGAGATTGAAGCCGGGTCTCTCACATTGCAGACAGATTCTTTACCATGTGACCATTACCCAGTGATCCTCTATGATCCTCCTCATCTTACAGGTGAGAAAAGTGATGGCTCTCAAAGCTGAGTGGTCTACTGATGGGCACAAGCTGGCATATGGTGGTCCAGGTAGTCTGGATGCTAAGCCTAAGATCTCAGTCACGATACTGCCTATTAACCAAAATGGTTACTTCCTTTTGGCTTGGAGAAGAGACAGAAGGGTTTAATGATATTTAAGACAGAGAACTGCCTCGACTCAGTGACTGGTGAGATGGGGCCGGCGAGGGAGAGGAAGGAGTCAAGGATGACAGCTTAGGTTCTGGTTGGATAACCAATGGACCAAGCCTCCTTCACCTGTGGATGGGAATACAGGATGAGGGGAAGGTTTGGGGACAAAGGGGGAGATAACGACCTAAGTTTGGGACATGTTGGTTTTAGTATGCCTGTGGGATTTTGAAGCCGAATTGCATGGATTCAAGAAATAATCAGAATTCATCCATCCATTTAAGAAACATTTATTCAGTGTTTAATTTGACAATGTTATATACCAGATCATGCACTGGCCAGGTGGCCCAGCATAATCTCCAGACTAAAGCCTGCTTTACCATGTCTATTTCTTTTTACACAATCTTTTATTTAAAAAACTATTTATTTATTTATTCATTTGACTTCACCAGGGCTTAGTTGTGGCATGTGGGATCTCGTTTTCTGACCAGGGATTGAACCCAGGCCCCCTGTATTGGGAACGTGGAGACTTAGCCACTGGACCGCCAGGGAAGTCCCTCGCCGTGTTTATTTCTGATATCTTCTCTGTTATTATCTTGTTCTTTTCTGCAAAATTTCCACTCATATCAGTCGTATCTATGATATGACAGCATCTGTGGTTAGGTGACATTTCCACCACTCACAGCCACAGGTACATGACTGCCACTGTGTGGCAGGCACCTTTGTGCTAGCTCGAGGTCTTCATGTGACGGGGGAGCCATCAGGGAAGACTTGGAAATTCTTGTATCTTTGGGCCATCATTTCTTAAGGATCTTCTCCTGCCTGGCCCAGTGCCAGAGATGAGGAAGGTGAGGTGCCAGGACTTCTGGAGATCAGCCTGGGGAGGGGAAGGAATCACCCTCTGATAAGAGGAGGAGATGGGCTGCCTTGCAAAGACACTGTGAGGGGAGGTTGAGGTTGATCAAGACAAACCTGCAAACCCACTGATCTTGTCTCTGATTGTGCCTGAAACTGATGAGTATCACGGTGTGGTGAGGTGAAGCCACACCCACAGGCTGTGTGATGCTGGGCAGGTTGCTTTGTTTCTCTGAGTCTCACTTCCCATTTGTATGTGAATATGACAGGTACGTTGTAGGGATAACATGGGGATTCCACAGCAAACTCTGCAGAGTACTTGGCTCATAGTAGGTCCTCTCTTCCTGTCAGTCATTGAAGGGTTCTTGACTAGCAACAGCATCCTATTTCAGTTATAGTTATGAATTCACTTGCCCTTCTATAAGTTTCTATAGGTGTGTATGTAGGTGATGTTGTGTTTTGTATGGATATGGTAAATCTATATTAGATTACATACATTTTTATCTCCTGCAAAAGAAGAATGCATTCTGTTTACATTGGTGTAATATGTGTTTTTTTTTTTTTTTTTTTTTTTGAGCCCCACGCTTGTGGGATCTTGGCTTCCTAACCAGGGATCGAACCTGGACCCTTGGCAGTGCAAGTGTGGTGTTTTAACCACTGGATCACCAGGCAATCCCCATGATTTTTTAATATAAATATACAACATGGTTCTATTCCTCAACGTTTTACATTTCTGTCGAAAGTAGTATAACTGCAAAAAAGTTTCTAAGTGTTACCTATATTCCTGGACATTAACATACCTTACTGAATCTTATCTTTGTCTGTACTCATAGCTAGCTATATTTTCCCATAGTTACATCATGGTCTGACCCTTGTTTTGTATTTTTTGCATTGAGCATTTTCAAAAGTGCTTGTGTATGTGTGTGTATTCTGCTTTAACATCTTTGAATTGGTAAGTTGTGTGAGTTTCATAATGTTCCATTGCATGGATAGTCAGTTAAGAAGGCACTTCTCAATGGTTTATATTACAGTGTTGGCCTGTGGCCATTTCTGAATAAAATAAGGTATGATCTGGGTATGGAATCTTTTCTGGGATAATGGCTGTGTCCTTTGGGCACTTGGAGGGATCTTTTTTTTCCGAAGTGAAGGTTTAATCTCTCAGTTTGAGACTTCTGCTAAAGGATTGGGGTTTGATTTCAGAACTGAAGTCTGCTTCTTCTCTTCTAGACCATGTGGGTAAACATCCTATTTAAGAAGCAAAAGTAACAATACCAACTGGTTCTTATTTAAACAAGAAGGGAGATGATTAGGGGGAAGGGATAAATTAGGAGATTGAGATGAACATAACACACTAAAATATATAGAATATATAATCAACAAAGATCTACAGTGGTGCAGGGAACTCTACTCAATATTTTTATAACCTATATGGGGAGAGCATCTGAAAAAGAACGGATATATGTATGGATAACTGAATCATTTTGCTGAATATATGAAACTAACCCAACATTGTAAATCAATATAATATATATTTATATATATAATATAAATATTTATATATAATTATATAAATATTATATATTATTTTATATATTATAGATATTAAAATATTGTATATAATATTTTATATCCAATATAAAATAAAAATTAAATTGAACAGGTGAGAGAAGTGATTTATGACCTTTTACCCATATGTTACACATATGTTTTACACATATGTTAAGGGGACCATATGTGCATGTGCTGGTCGCTCAGTCATGTCTGACTCTTTGCGACCCCACCACGGACTGTAGCCCACCAGGCCATCCCCTTCTCCAGGAAGGGGAACATATAGGTGAGGATAATAGAAATAACAAGTTGTCTTTATTGAGTACTAAGTGTCAGGAGTTGGTCTAAGTTCAGTGTGCTCTTACCACAACCTGATGAGTTAGATATACTTCTCATCCCTGATCTGCCAAAAACAGAGTTAAATCAGAGCAGTCAACTGACATGGTCAAGTTCACACAATCAGGAAGTGGATTTCCAAGATCTCAGGTCTAGTTTAAAATCCCAGTGGTGCTATTGGTAAACTGGATGTCCTTCAATAAACCAGTTGGCCGCTCTGATCCTCAACTTCTCATTGTCAAGTGGGAGCTGCAAGTCCCATTTCAAAGGATACATACAGATTAGCATTAAGCAAGATGACCTTCTTTAGGAGGATTTACATAGCAGTTTATCCAGTACCTACCATGAGATATGTGCTTGATAATGACGCCATCCCCCTTTGCTCACCTCCTGCCAGTGCTGGAATCTCAGTCCTCTGCCGAGCTTTCACCTCTGGTCCTAGAAAGATAACTCTGTTTACAATGGAAACGTTTGTGGTTCTCAAATGTCTTGTTATTTTGGCTTGTGAGCTCATTTTTATCTTGGGAATTTTGGCAATTCCTTTGGGCAATGCTTACAGTAAGAGGCCAGATCCCTCCTTTCCAATTTCAATGAATTCAGTGAGCAGGGGAAGGTGAGCCTTAGGGTGGGAGCCCCAGGCATCAGAGAACATTTCCCCAAGACAATGCTCAGTCAGGTTTTAACCCTTTGCTGGTTGGGAGGGACAGCTTTCAGAGGGCACACTCCTTACACTGTAAAGCCCTGGATGTTCAGACAGGGCAGGAGAGGAGGTGACTCTCAACAGTCAGTGACTCCATCCTGCTTGCCACAGGACTCCTGCATGCTGTGATTTTATTCCTGAGGATACCTAGACCAGAGAGTTGAGTCTCCATAGGTTTTTCTCGAAGCTATGACTGGGAAAAAGTAAAACCAGCATTCCTAACATTTCCCCTTCTCTTTTATATTTTTCACTACTGTGCTGGGCTGCGTCCTGTGCGAACTAAAGCCGCCTTGACTTCCCACCCTCCTCTCCAGTTCAAAACAGCACCTCACCTTCAGAAGTTTCTCCTGGCTTTTTAGTCTTTCCTTTCTAATTCCTTTGGGTTCCTTTGGTGAAGTTCTTGGATAGGAGATGAGCAGCTGTGCTTGTTCTGAATTTTGATTGGAACTAGAACCTAAATGAAACCTCTGTTTTCCTTCCATTTTAGCATTACATATTTATAGCCCATTTCATGAGGTCTTAACCTTCCAAATACACACAGACACACAGGCACACACACACACACACACACACACATAGCAGATCACTCTCTAGGCATTGCCAGGCTCAGGGAGAGGTGTGTTAGGAGAAGCTGGCAGATGCAGTTTTTGCCCACCCTGTGCCATGGATTCCTCCTTTGGGGATCACTAGACCTTCCTATCGGGGAAGGCAATGGCACCCCACCCCAGTACTCTTGCCTGGAAAATCCCATGGACAGAGGACCCTGGTGGGCCGCTATCCATGGGGTCGTTAAGAGTCGGACACGACTGAGCGACTTCACTTTGACTTTTCACTTGCATGCATTGGAGAAGGAAATGGCAACCCACTCCAGTGTTCTTGCCTGGAGAATCCCAGGGACTGGGGAGCCTGGTGGGCTGCCATCTATGGGGTCGCACAGAGTTGGACACGACTGAAGTGACTTAGCAGCAGACCTTCCTATGACCTGATCTTTTTGGGCTTTGATGTTCAGATTTCTCTTTGATGCTACGAGATGCCCCAGCATCCTTCTAATATCCTTCCTATTTTCTTTTTTTTTTTTTTTTTAATTATTTACTTATTTGGCTGTATTGAGTCTTAGTTGCAGCACATGGACTCTTTCCTTGTGGTGCATGGACTCTCTAGTTGTTGCATGCAGGATCCAGAATGCACAGGGTCAATAGTTGCAGTGTGTGGGCTTAGTTGCTCTGTGGCATGTGGGATCTTAGTTTCCCGCCCAGGGATCAAATTTATGTTCCCTACATTGCGAGGCAAATTCTTAACCACTGGGCCACCATGGAAGTCCCCTATTTTCTTAAGATACTCTCACTTATGCATAGTAATACATATTTATGGAGCTTCCACTATTTGCCAAGGACTGTGCTGAGTGAAAAGTTGAATTGGCTTTATTTCCATCGCTTACAATCAACAGTGCCTTAGCTAAGACACCTAGGATAATTAAGGTTTATTCTACAGGCACAAATGTAGGGGACAAGGGGACATGAGTGAACCTAAACTAAGAATCATAGCCATGAAGGGTGGACCTAGAAAATATACCCTTGTCTGGGCTCTTTCTACTGCATGTCACTGCCTTGGGGAGTTAATTGTCAAACTTTCTCTGCATTCTGCTAAGAACAGAAGGTGAATGTGCTACAGTGTATTATATCCCAAGGGGGAGGTTATCAACCTCCTGGGTAATGTTGAGGCATTTGATGATATCCTTAACTGTTACAGCAGTACAACATGATAATTATAAACATGTATTTTGGGAACTAACAAATCTGAGTTCAAATCCTCGCTTTACCACTTCCTGGATAGATGATCTTGATTAACTAACTTTCTGAGTCTCAGTATCCTTCTCTGTAAAGCGGGGATCGTTAGAATTATAATTAACAATTGTGTTTGTTATGAAGCTTTACTGAGATAACAGTGCATGTAAACACTAAGCGCTACACGCCTGGCATAGAGTAAGCACTTCAGTTCAGTTGTTCAGTCGTGTCTGATTCTTTAGCATCCCATGGACTGCAGCACGCCAGGCTTCCCTGTCCATAACCTATTCCCGGAGCTTACTCAAACTCATGTCCATAGAGTCAGTGATGCCATCCAACCATCTCATCCTATGTTGTCCCCTTTTGCTCCCACCTTCAATTTTTCCCAGCATCAGGGTCTTTTGCAGTGAGTCAGTTCTTCCCATCAGTGGTCAAAGTATTGGAATTTCAGCTTCAACATCAGTGCTTCCAATGGATATTCAGGACTGATTTCCTTTAGGATGGACTGGTTGGATCTCCTTGGAGTCCAAGGGACTCTCAAGAGCCTTCTCCAGTACCACAGTTCAAAAGTATCAATTCTTTGGTGCTCAGCTTTCTTTATAGTCCAAGTCTCACATCCATACTTGGCTACTGGAAAAACCATAGCATTGATTAGACAGACCTTTGTAGGCAAAGTAACATCTCTGCTTTTTAATATACATTTTGGGTTGGTCACAGCTTTTCTTTCAAAAAGCAAGCATCTTTTAATTTCATGGTTTTAGTCACAATCTGCAGTGAATTTGGAGCCCAAGAAAATAAAGTCTGCCACTGTGTCCATTGTTTCCCCATCTATTTGCCATGAAGTGATGGGACCAGATGCCATGATCTTAGTTTTCTGAATGTTGAGTTTTAAGCCAACTTTTTCACTCTCCCCTTTCACTTTCGTCAAGAGGCTTTTTAGTTCCTCTTCACTTTCTGCCATAAGGGTGGTGTTATCTGCATATCTGAGGTTATTGATATTTCTCCCAGCAATCTTGATTCCAGTATGTGCTTCATCCATCCTGGCATTTCTCATGATGTACTCTGAATATAAATTAAATAAGCAGAATGACAATATATAGCCTTGACTTCTTTCCCAATTTGGAACCAGTCTGTTGTTCCATGTCCAGTTCTAAATGTGGCTTCTTGACCTGCATACAGATTTTTCAGGAGGCAGGTAAGGTGATCTCATATTCCCATCACTTGAAGAATTTTCCACAGTTTATTGTGATCCACACAGTCAAAGACCGGTGTAGTCAATAAAGCAGAAGTAGATGTTTTTATGGAACTCTTTTGCTTTTTGATGACCCAATAGATATTGGCAATTTGATCTCTGGTTCCTCTGCCTTTTCTAAATCCAGCTTGAACATCTGGAACTTCACGGTTCACGTACTTTTGAAGCCTGGCTTGGAGAATTTTGAGCATTACTTTACTAGCATGTGAGATGAGTGCAATTGTGTGGTAGTTTGAGTATTCTTTGGCATTGCCTTTCTTTGGGATTGGAACGAAAACTGACCTTTTCCAGTCCTGTGGCCACTGCTGAGTTTTCCAAATTTGCTGGCATATTGAGTGTAGCACTTTCACAGCATCATCTTTTAGGGTTTGAAATAGCTCAACTGGAATTCCATCACCTCCACTAGCTTTGTTCATAGTGATGCTTTCTAAGACTCACTTGACTTTGCATTCCAGGATGTCTGGCTCTAGGTAAGTGATCACACCATCATGGTTATCTGGGTCATGAAAATCTTTTTTGTATTTTCTTTCTGTAAGAAGCAGAAAATCTTAATATTTTCTGATTCTGTTAGGTCCTTACCATTTCTGTCCTTTATTGAGCCCATCTTTGCATGAAATGTTCCCTTGGTATCTCTGATTTTCTTGAAGAGATCTCTAGTCTTTCCTATTCTATTGTTTTCCTCTATTTCTTTAAACTGATCACTGAAGGAGGCTTTCTTGTCTCTCCTTGCTATTCTCTGGAACTCTGAGTTTAAATGAGTATAAATTTCCTTTTCTCCTTTGGCTTTTGCATCTTTTCTTTTCCCAGCTATTTGTAAAGCCTTTTCAGACAACCATTTTGCCTTTTTGCATTTCATTTTCTTGGGGATGGTCTCAATCACTGCCTCCTGTACAATGTTACAAAACTCTGTCCATAGTTCTTCAGGCACTCTATCAGGTCTAATCCCTTGAATCTATTTGTCACTTCTACTGTATAATCATAAGGGATTTGACTTAGGCCATACCTGATTGGCCTAGGTTTTCCCTACTTTCTTCAACTTAAGTCTGAATTTGGCAATAGGAATTCATGATTTGAGCCACAGTCAGCTCCTGATCTTGTTTTTGCTAACTGTATAGAGCTTCTCCATCTTTGGCTACAAAGAATATAATCAGTCTGATTTCAGTATTGACCATCTGGTGATGTCCAAGTCTTCTCTAGTGTTGTTGGAAGAGGGTGTTTGCTATGACCAGTGCATTCTCTTGGCAAAACTCTATTAGTCTTTGCCCTGCTTCATTCTTTACTCCAAAGCCAAATTTGCCCGTTACTCCATGTGTTTCTTGACTTCCTACTTTTGCATTCCAGTCCCCTATAAGGAAAAGGACATCTTTTTTGGGTGTTAGTTCTAGAAGATATTGTAGGTCTTCATAGAACCATTCAACTTCAGCTTCTTTAGCATTACTGGTCGATCCACAGACTTGGATTACTGTGATATTGAATGATTTGCCTTGGAAACAAACAGAGATCATTCTGTCATTTTGAGATTGCGTCCAAGTACTGCATTTTGAACTCTTTTGTTGACTATGATGGCTACTCCATTTATTCTAAGGGATTCTTGCCCACAATAATAGATTTAATGGTCATCTGAGTTAAATTCACCCGTTCCAGTCCATTTTAGTTCGCTGAATCCTAGAATGTCGACATTCACTCTTGCCATCTCCTGTTTGACCACTTCCAATTTGCCTTGATTCATGGACCTAACATTTCAGGTTCCTATGCAATATTGCCCTTACAGAATCAGACCTTGCTTCCGTCACCAGTCATATCCATACCTGGATGTTGTTTTTGCTTTGGCTCCATCTCTTCATTCTTTCTGGAATTATTTCTCCACTGAACTCCCATAGCATACTGGAATCTGATTGATTATATTCTTTGCAGCCAAAGATGGAGAAGCTCTAAACTGTCAGCAAAAAGAAGATTGGGAGCTGACTGTGGCTCAGATCATGAATTCCTTATTGCCAAATTCAGACTTAAATTGAAGAAAATAGGGAAAACCACTAGACCATTCAGGTATGACCTAAATCAAATCTCTTATGATTATACAGTGGAAGGGAGAAATAGATTTAAGGGACTAGATCTGATAGACAGAGTGCCTGATGAACTATGGACGGAGGTTCATGACATTGTACAGGAGACAGGGAGCAAGACCAGCCCCAAGAAAATGAAATGCACAAAGCAAAATGGCCGTCTGGGGAGGCCTTACAAATAGCTGTGAAAAGAAGAGAAGCCAAAAGCAAAGGAGAAAAGGAAAGATATACTGATTTGAATGCAGAGTTCCAGAGAATAGCAAGGAGAGATAAGAAAGCCTTCCTCAGGGATCAGTGCAAAGAAATAGAGGAAAACAACAGAATGGGAAAGACTAGAGATCTCTTCAAGAAAATTAGAGATACCAAAGCAACATTTCATGGAAAGATGGGCTCGATAAAGGACAGAAATGGTATAGACCTAAGAGAAGCAGAAGATATTAAGAAGAGATGGCAAGAATTCACAGAAGAACAGTACAAAAAAGATCTTCACGACCCAGATAATCATGATGGTGTGATCACTCACCTAGAGCCAGACATTCTGGAATGTGAAGTCAGGTGGGCCTTAAGAAGCATCACTATGAACAAAGCTAGTAGAGGTGATGGAATTCCAGTTGAGCTATTTCAAATCTTAAAAGATGATGCTGTGAAAGTGCTACACTCAATATGCCAGCAAATTTGGAAAACTCAGCAGTGGCCACAGGACTGGAAAAGGTCGGTTTTCGTTCCAATCCCAAAGAAAGGCAATGCCAAAGAATACTCAAACTACCACACAATTGCACTCATCTCACATGCTAGTAAAGTAATGCTCAAAATTCTCCAAGCCAGGCTTCAGCAATATGTGAACCATGAAGTTCCAGATGTTCAAGCTGGATTTAGAAAAGGCAGAGGAATGAGAGTTCCAGTTGCCAACATCCAGTGGCTCATCGAGAAAGCAAAAGAGTTCCAGAAAAACATCTATTTCTGCTTTACTGACTATGCCAAAGCCTTTGACTGTGTGCATCACAACAAACTGTGGAAAATTCTGAAAGAGATGGGAATACCAGACCACCTGACCTGCCTCTTGAGAAATCTGTATGCAGGTCAGGAAGCAACAGTTAGAACTGGACATGGAACAACCAACTGGTTCCAAGAAAAGGAGTACGTCAAGGCTGTATATTGTCACCCTGCTTATTCAACTTACATGCAGAGTACATCATGAGAAATGCTGGGCTGGAGGAAGCACAAGCTAGAATTAAGATTGCTGTGAGAAATATCAATAACCTCAGATATGCAGATGACACTACCCTTATGGCAGAAAGTGAAGAAGAACTAAAGAGCCTCTTGATGAAGGTGAAAGAGGAGAGTGAAAAAGTTGACTTAAAGCTCAACATTCAGAAAACTAAGATCATGGCATCTGGTCCCATCACCTCATGGCAAATAGATGGGGAAACAATGGACACAGTGGCAGACTTTATTTTCCTGGACTCCAAACTCACTGTAGATGGTGAGTGCAACCATGAAATTTAAAGATGCTTACTCCTTGGGAGAAAAGTTATGACCAACCCAGATAGCATATTTAAAAGCAGAGACATTACTTTGCCAACAAAGGTCTGTCTAGTCAAGGCTATGGTTTTTCCTGTGGTCGTGTATGGATGTGAGAGTTGGACTGTAAAGAAAGCTGAGAGCCGAAGAATTGATGCTTTTGAATTGTGGTGTTGGGGAAGACTCTTGAGAGTCCCTTGGACTGCAAGATCCAGCCAGTCTGTCCTAAAGGAGATCAGTCCTGAGCATTCATTGGAAGGACTGATGTTGAAGCTGAAACTCCAATACTTGGTCACCTGATGCGAGAAGCTGACTCATTGGAAAAGACTGATGCTGGGGAAGATTGAAGGTGGGAGGAGAAGGGGATGACAGAGGATGAGATGGTTGGATGGCATCACTGACTCAGTGGACATGAGTTTGGGTATATTCTGGGAGTTGGTGATGGACAAGGAAGCCTGGCATGCTGTAGTCCATGGGATTGCAAAGAGTCAGAAACGACTGAGCGACTGAACTGAACTGAACTGTGGGGTCTCTGGGTCTTGGTGCACACAAGGTTTGTTTGAGCCCTCCGAGTGTCTCTGGTGGGTATGGGGTTTGTTTCTGAATGTGATTTTGCCCCTCCTACCACCTTGCTGGGGTGTCTCCTTGCCCTTGGACATGGGGTATGTTTTTTGGCGGGATCCTGCATTCTCCTGTCGATTATTCAGTAGTGAGTTGTAATTTTGAAGTTCTCGCAGGAGAAGATGAACACATATCTGTGCCTTCTACTGTGTCATCTTGGAGTCTTCTGACTTCATCTTGGAGTCTTCTGACATCACTTGATGATGGTGATGTGATGTTGATGACCACGACCAACGCCAAGTTATTCATCTTGGCAGATTCACTGAGGCCCCCAAGTGATTAATGTTAAGCAATCCTATTCAACAAGTAGCTTGTCTAATTTCCTGGCAGCTAGATTTTCAGATCAGATCAGTCAGATCAGTCGCTCAGTCGTGTCCGACTCTTTGCGACCCCATGAACCGCAGCACGCCAGGCCTCCCTGTCCATCACCAGCTCCCGGAGGTCACTCAGACTCGCATCCATCGAGTCAGTGATGCCATCCAGCCATCTCATCCTCTGTCGTCCCCTTCTCCTCCTGCCCTCAATCCCTCCCAGCATCAGAGTCTTCTCCAATGAGTCAACTCTTCGCATGAGGTGGCCAAAATACTGGAGTTTCAGCTTTAGCATCATTCTTTCCAAAGAAATTCCAGGATTGATCTCCTTCAGAATGGACTGGTTGGATCTTCTTGCAGTCCAAGGGACTCTCAAGAGTCTTCTCCAACACCACAGTTCAAAAGCATCAATTCTTCGGCGCTCAGCCTTCTTCACAGTCCAGCTCTCACATCCATACATGACCACAGGAAAGACCATAGCCTTGACTAGGCGAACCTTTGTTGGTAAAGTAATGTCTCTGCTTTTGAATATGCTATCTAGGTTGGTCATAACTTTCCTTCCAAGGAGCAAGCGTCTTTTAATTTCATGATTTTGGAGCCCAGAAAAACAAAGTCTGACACTGTTTCTACTGTTTCCCCATCTATTTCCCATGCAGTGATGGGACCAGATGCCATGATCTTCGTCTTCTGAATGTTGAGCTTTAAGCCAACCTTTTCACTCTCCACTTTCACTTTCATCAGGAGGCTTTTTAGCCCCTCTTCACTTTCTGCCATAAGAGTGGTGTCATCTGCATATCTGAGGTTATTGATATTTCTCCCGGCAATCTTGATTCCAACTTGTGTTTCCTCCAGTCCAGCATTTCTCATGATGTACTCTGCATATAAGTTAAATAAACATGGTGACAATATGCAGCCTTGACGTACTCCTTTTCCTATTTGGAACCAGCCTGTTGTTCCATGACCAGTTCTAGCTGTTGCTTCCTGACCTGCATACAAATTTCTCAAGAGGCAGATCAGGTGGTCCGGTATTCCCATCTCTTTCAGAATTTTCCATAGTTTATTGTGATCCACACAGTCAAAGGCTTTGGCATAGTCAATAAAGCAGAAATAGATGTTTTTCTGGAACTCTCTTGCTTTTTCCATGATCCAGCGGATGTTGGCAATTTGATCTCTGGTTCCTCTGCCTTTTCTAAAACCAGCTTGAACATCAGGAAGTTCATGGTTCACATATTGCTGAAGCCTGGCTTGGAGAATTTTGAGCATTACTTTACTAGCGTGTGAGATGAGTGCAATTGTTCGGTAGTTTGAGCACTCCTTGGCATTGCCTTTCTTTGGGATTGGGATGAAAACTGACCTTTTCCAGTCCTGTGGCCACTGCTGAGTTTTCCAAATTTGCTGGCATATTGAGTGTAGCACTTTCACAGCATCATCATTCAGGACTTGGAATAGTTCCACTGGAATTCCATCACCTCCACTAGCTTTGTTCGTAGTGATGCTTTCTAAGGCCCATTTGACTTCACATTCCAAGATGTCTGGCTCTAGGTCAGTGATCACATCATCATGATTATCTGGGTCTTGAAGCTCTTTTTTGTACAGTTCTTCTGTGTATTCTTGCCACCTTTTCTTAATATCTTCTGCTTCTGTTAGGTCCACACCATCTCTGTCCTTTATCGTGCCCATCTTTGCATGAAATGTTCCTTTGGTATCTCTGATTTTCTTGAAGAGATCCCTAGTCTTTCCCATTCTGTTGTTTTCCTCTATTTCTTTGCATTGATCACTGAAGAAGGCTTTCTTATCTCTTCTTGCTATTCTGAACTATGGAATGAGGTTCGTGACATTGTACAGGAGACAGGGATCAAGACCATCCCCATGGAAAAGAAATGCAAAAAAGCAAAATGGCTGTCTGGGGAGGCCTTACAAATAGCTGTGAAAAGAAGAGAAGCGAAAAGCAAAGGAGAAAAGGAAAGATATAAACATCTAAATGCAGAGCTAGATATTAGGGCCGTGAAAAAGATGGTATTGATGTATGCTGTGGGGTGAAGTGGTTGCTCCTGAGTGTCTTCATGTTGTCTGTGTAAGTTTGCCTTTGCAAAGGCATGGTGAAGACCTTTGGGGAGCTCAAGCCAGCTAGGGTGATCCAGCCTTAGAGAGCATCCAGAGTGACTTTGCAGAAAAGATTTCAAAGACACCGCAGCTCAGCAGAGTCAGAATTAGTGGTGCTGTAGATGAGGCAGAGACCCCAGTCAGACTCCTACAGTCTCACCAAAGCATGTTTCTTTCATCCAACAGCAGAGTCTCCCAGCCCAGTGGGTTCATTTTGGAAACGAATCCACTGGGTGGGTCTTGTCTGCCATGCAGTTGCTCTTATTGAATAAAATTGGCACAACAAGGGTAAGTCAACTTCTCATATTCTTTGGTGCCACTTCATGGCACCAAGGATGGGAGTACCAGGAGGGAGTCCCCGCCTGAGGAGTGAGGCAAAACCCAATCCTGGAGGTCAATCCCTAGTAGATCCCAGGACAGACAAATCATTAGATGTCTGTAAGGGGGCTGTGAATGAGAACTGTCCCTCAGCCTGGACCACAATGCCACAAACCCTTTAAAGATGGCTACAAAGGGATTTTTTAAAATCTCAAGGTTATTATATAAGTTTAAATGTTTAATATCATGTACAATAAAAACATTATATTATTAATATTTAAATGCTGACCATTTTCCTTACAAAGTATCTGGGAGAGAGAGAGAGAAGGAGAGAGAGAAAAAGGCAAAGATAGAGACCAAAGCAGGGAGAGAGAAAGCTTTCAAATATCATTTAACGCCTAAATGTCACAGGCTTAAAAATTTCAACAGAATTCTCATGAATTCTTTCCCACAGGGGGCTACCCTTTAAACAATGACCTTTCAAAAACCCTAAGCAAACAAACAGCCCTGATTCTGATGACGTGTGTTCTTTTTCAGCCTGGACGTTCTGCTGTTGACAGGATGAATTTCATCAACCCAAATGGACAGTGTTCGGGGTGGTAGATCATGGGATCTAACAGATTCTTGTGAACATCTGTCTGGAGTATTTGAGTCCCTGGTTCTTTCAAGATAAGATGATTTAAATAATTGTCTTTCCCTCTGGTTGTAAAAATTCCATCCTGCCCTTCTAGCTATTGTGATTTATCTGAAGACTCTGGGGGGAGGCAGGGTTGGAGTCCAGAGTAAGCCATAGGAAAATATATTAATTACATTGTAGGTGTCACTTTCCGAAAGATCTCAAAAAATGGCTCAAAAGGCAGTGTTTTGCTGTGAAAAAAAAAAGATAAAAAGGCATGGTACTTGAAAATCTGAAGGCCTGGCTTGTTTTGGCATCACTAATAAGCTCCCAGAGGGAGCTACAGAATGGCCAGACAGAGAAGTCTTTCAGGTAATTGCAGATCTTTTCAAGGCTACTGGAGATAGTAACCCTCTTGAGAAAATAAGTAGTAAGAATGCTGCTTAAAATAAGAACTTTGGACAATTGCAGGGACTTCTCTCGTGGTCCAGTGGTTAAGAATCCAACTTGCCATGAGGTGAACTCGAGTTCAATCCCTGGTCAGGGAACTAAGACCTGACATTCTGCAAAGTAATTCAGCCGACATGCCACAACTACTGAGCCCATGCCCCCCGGAACCAGTGCACCACAATGAAAGATCCCATGTGCCTCAACTAACATCCTACACAACCAAAAATCAAACAAATATTAAAAAAAAAACAATTGCATACTCAGAGGCTGATTAATCTCTATAATTAATATTAAATATGGTTATATATGGAAGTGACCTTCCCAACTCAGACCGGTGTAGAATCAGACCAGTTTGTGCCAAGTTCAGCAGATCCTACAAATTTACACACAGAAATCCTTTTCCTAGCTAAGGGGTTCACAAGCTGCTGGTTAGGAGGACTGGAATTTAAGTATCTGAATTTTGCTCTGTATGGTATGATTGGGCTTCCCTGGTGGCTCAGAGGTTAAAGCGTCTGCCTGCAATGCGGGAGACTTGAGTTTGATCCTTGGGCCGGGAAGATCCCCTGGAGAAGGAAATGGCAACCCACTCCAGTATACTTGCCTGGGAAATCCCATGGACGTTGGAGCCTGGTGGCCTACAATCCACGGGGACGCAAAGAGTTGGACACGACTGAGCGACTTCACTTCACTTATAGTATGATTACAATTCTAGTCTCAGTCCTTTGCCAATCTTCAAATACAGCAACCCTTTCAGGTATTAAGAGAAAGGTAAGCTCTGTTAATAGTTGTACCTACTGTCTTCCATTCCTTTCTTCCATCCTCTCTTGAACCCTTTCTAATAACTTTTCAAAGCCCCCTGGGACCAATGATAAATCCAGTGGTCAAGTCTCGTGCTCTCTGAACTTTCAAAAGCATTGACTTGGTAGATCACCCCCTTCCTCCCTGCAATACTTTCTGTGCTTAGCTTCCAGGGACCACAGTCTCCTGGTTTTTCTATTGCTCCCCCACCCCACCCACTTCCCCCATTCCTCCTTAGTGCCCTTTCCTGGTTTCTTTTAACCTTCTTGACATTTAAACTGTGGAGAATGCCAGGGCTCAGCCAGTAGACCTTGTCTCTGCTTTGCCTGCATCCAGTCCTTGGTGATTGAATCCAATGTAATGGTTTTAACAACCATCTCTAGATTAATGCATAAGAAATCACTGTTTTAGGCCTTACCTGGGGTGGTCCAGTGGTTAAGACTCAGTGCTTCCAGTGTAAGGGATGCGGGTTCAATACCTGATCAGGGAACTAAGATCTCACATGTCATGCAGCCAAATAGTAGCAAATAAATAAAAGTATCAAAAAACTGTTTAAAAATAATAAGAAATCTATAGTTCAATAAAATAAATCACCATTTTATAGGTCCAAGTGGTTGAACGTTGATACTTTCATATCATTAAACTCCCATCACTACCCATGAACTCCAGATATCTTTATCTACCTGTGTATGGGGCTTGATATTTTCTCGAAATGTCCAAGACACATTATAAGCACAACACTCTTGCTTATTTCTGTTAATGACAATTCCATTGTTTTGAGTTATTCAGCTAAAAATCCTTGAGTCCTTTGTTCCTCTCACAACCAACAATGAATCTACCTGCAAATCCTTTTGATCGAACTTCAAAATATATCCAACTCTGACAAAACCTATCGTCCCCTCCACAAGCTGGCTCAAGGGGTTACAATCTCTCACCTGCCTCATGCTGTTTTCTAAGTGGTATCCTTGCTCTCTCCTTGCCCCCTATAGCAGCATGGGAACTCTTGTTAAAACACAATTTAGATCATGTCAATTCTTTGCTCAAAACCGGGAGAAATATCAATAACCTCAGATATGCAGAGGAAACCACCCTTATGGCAGAAAGTGAAGAGGAACTAAAAAGCCTCTTAATAAAAGTGAAAGTGGAGAGTGAAAAAGTTGGCTTAAAGCTCAACATTCAGAAAACGAAGATCTGGTCCCATCACTTCATGGGAAATAGATGGGGAAACAGTGGACACAGTGTCAGACTTTATTTTTCTGGGCTCCAAAATCACTGCAGATGGTGACTGCAGCCATGAAATTAAAAGACGCTTACTCCTTGGAAGGAAAGTTATGACCAACCTAGATAGCATATTGAAAAGCAGAGACATCACTTTGCCAACAAAGTTTCGTCTAATCAAGGCTATGGTTCTTCCTGTGGTCATGTATGGATGTGAGAGCTGGACTGTGAAGACGGCTGAGGGCTGAAGAATAGATGCTTTTGAACTGTGGTGTTGGAGAAGACTCTTGAGAGTCCCTTGGACTGCAAGGAGATCCAACCAGTCCCTGAAGGAGATCAGCCTGGGATTTCTTTGGAAGAAATGATGCTGAAGCTGAAACTCCAGTACTTTGGCCACCTCATGCGAAGAGTTGACTTATTGGAGAAGACTCTGATGCTGGGAGGGATTGGGGGCAAGAGGAGAAGGGGACAACAGAGGATGAGATGGCTGAATGGCATCACTGACTCGATGGATGTGAGTCTGAGTGACCTCCGGGAGTTGGTGATGGACAGGAAGGCCTGGTGTGCTGTGATTCATGGGGTCACAAAGAGTCGGACACGACTGAGTGACTGATCTGATCTGATCTGACTGAGAGTCAAAGTCCTTGCAATGGCTTCCCACTCTCTGTAGAGACCTAGCTGCTGTTTTCTCCCTGGACTTAACCCTGAACCTCTCCCTCTCACCCATTCCAGGCACACTGGTTCCTTTTCTCCTGGACAAGCTTCTGGCTTAGGACCTTTGCACTGGTTAGTTTTTCTGTCTGGAATGCTTCTTCCCTGGATAGCTATATGGTTCACTTTCCTATTGTTCTGTTTTGGAAAAAATAGAGTTATTTGCACTACCTACTACTATGTGTCTGTCTGTGTGCCAAGTGCTACGGATACAGCGACAGAAAAGCTATACAGTTCTTACCCTTGTGGAGCTTTTGCTTAATGGGGGAGAGAGATACTAACCAAATAATCACACAAGCATGCATACGTGGAGTTCAGATGAGTGCTGTAAAAGAGAGATAGTCCTGCAATGACAGCTTCATAGAAGACTTCTCAGAGGAGGTGATACTTGAGCAGGAATGATGGAGAGACATGGTTCTCTTGATGTGCTGATTGAAGCAGATATGGGCATGTGACTCTTGCTGGGCCAATGACTGTTGCCAGACCTCCATGTCCTGGGGGTTTTCTAACAGGATGTGGGAAAAAGTGATCCCTTTTGTGATAGGAAGCTGAGCCTTTGGCTGTGACCCAGAGCTGCTGGTGGCTACATCTCTGTGGTGGGAAAGATGATTCCTTTCTTGCTGATAGAAAGAATCAAGACCACATTCGAAATAACTTAGATGGGTTGGATGGAGAGCTCTGACAGCTGGGGAGGCTGCTGGTCCAGTGTCCCCAAATACAGCTCTCTCCCTGGGTTATAGGAGCCATTAAGCTAGTGGGACAGGAGGAGAAGGGGACAACAGAAGATGAGATGGTTGGACGGCATCCCCAACTCGATGGACGTGAGTTTGGGCAAACTGTAGGAGTTGGTGATGGACAGGGAGGCCTGGTGTGTTGCAGTCCATGGGGTCGAAAAGAGTCAGACACGACTGAGTGAACTGAACTGAGGCTAGTGGGGCATTTTTAGCAAGTTCAGTTTAGGGATTTCTGTCCCTTGAGATGTGGGCATCCTGACAAATCCTTTTCTCTCCCTAAGAGGAACAGAGGGGCGAGGCTCTGGGAGGAAGAGCCCAGCTTGACAAGATCCAGGGCCTCCTTCAGGTCCTTTCCCCCTCCTCGGCATCTGGGATCTCTTCCTCACCAGGGCTGGCCCAGGAGGGAGGAGGGTCTGGCTTCTGGGGGATTTGAGGAAGGCCCTCACAAGGAACATGGACGAGCTGAACCAGGCAAAGCCTCAGTTGCTTGTTCAAGAGTTCTTGCCTTTTCTAAAAGGGGCCAATTAAGGTCTAGAGAAAAAACTCTCTGAGCCCAAGATTAAATACTTATCACATCCTATGTGGGTACCAACCCGCAGTGAACAAATGAACCTCCCCAAGCCTGTAGCCCAGCCTCAAGCCCACAGTGGGCCCTTCACCATGCCTTCAACAAACCTTCCATTGCCTACACTCTGGTAGGAAAAGGTTAAATAACCCCCACATCTGAATTTCACTCTAGATTTCCTTTGGGTCGAGGAGAACCTAATTACAAAAATGTCCCATGTTTCACTAGACATGGAAAGACATTAGAGGAAACCAAGACAATGGAGAAGTCTTTCCAAATAATCCATTTAAAAAAATTAGGGGTGTAATTGCAACATACAGATTAACTTCCTTTTAAAACGGAGCAGAATTTCAAAAGGAGAAAGGAGAACTGAGCCAGTCAATTTTAGCAGAAGCTAAAAGGATCTGAAAACAACATGAATATTCTGGATGCCATCTACAGCAGGAAATGGAGAGAAGTTTAAAGCCAACAATTAATATTAGAGAAGTCACTTTTTAAAAATATGCAAGTGTTTTAAACAAGAATATTTTGTCTTGTATTTTCCAAAAAAAAAATACTACTCACAAAATGTTTCCTTTTTCTTTCTTATCTCTTACTGTAAACCCTTCCTGGTATAAAATGTGAGAAGCTCTTAGGGTAAAAGCCAAGTCTTTCTTTGTCTCCTCAGGTCATCAGTTCCTCTTCTTGGAGACAGTTTCTCATGAATCCTTGCAGAGGGATTTTATACAGACAAGTGACTACATAAATCTGAGCACCTCTGGTTCCACACAACTTCCTGCTATGCATATTCTTCTGTCTTTAACTCTTAGTACTTACTGTATTTTGGATATTGTTTCATATAAGTGTGAAGTAAAGCTGCCTCATTCTTCTCATAAGTTCCAGAACATTCCATTGGGTAGAGGTAGATGTGCCTAACCAGCTTCCCAGTTAATGGTTTGTTTCCATTACCAATGTTCTCCTGAGTGTTAGAAAGGTGATAGGCATATCTTTCAGTCTGTGTACCAGGCTTTCTGTAGAGTAAATGGGGGATGTTTTCCCTTTAATTTTCATTTTGTCCTTTTCTGGATCTGCAATACACTCTCTTGGTCCAGAGAGAGGGTGTAATTAGAAGCAGATCATAGAACAAGTGATGGGCAAAATCAGAATTGGAGCTTCCCAGGCGGCACTAGTGGTAAAGAACCTGCCTGCCAATTCGGGAGATCCAAGAGATGGGGGTCGGATCCCTGGGTTAGAAAGATCCCCTGGAGAAGGAAATGGCAGCCCACTCCAGTGTTCTTGCCGGGAGAATTCCACGGATGGAGGAGCCTTGTGGGCTCCAGTCTTTGGGTTTGCAAAGATCAGACATGACTGAAGCGACTTAGCACGCAGCCCGCACACAAAGTCAGAATTAGAACTCAGACACTGGATCTCCTTGTCCACCCAGCATGGCCCTGCCCACCTCCACGTGCCCGCCCCCATCATCGGCTCTCCAGAGAAGCAGGTAACAGTTGCTGAGCTGGGAAAGGTGTTAGAGTGGGGCTGAGGTGGAGGGTGATTACACTTCAAGCTATTAAGACAGGGCACCAAGGGAGGACTTTATCCAGGGTGTTTAGGACCTGGGGAAGGAAAGGCTGAAGCTGCAGGGCCCAGAAAATGAACTTAGAAGTGAAAATTAATGGCATCCAGTCCCATCACTACATGGGAAATAGATGGGGAAACAGCGGAAACAGTGTCAGACTTTATTTTTCTGGGCTCCAAAATCACTGCAGATGGTGACTGCAGCCATGAAATTAAAAGACGCTTACTCCTTGGAAGGAAAGTTATGACCAACCTAGATAGCATATTCAAAAGCAGAGACATTACTTTGCCAACAAAGGTTCGCCTAGTCAAGGCTATGGTCTTTCCTGTGGTCAGGTATGGATGTGAGAGCTGGACTGTGAAGAAGGCTGAGCACCGAAGAATTGATGCTTTTGAACTGTGGTGTTGGAGAAGACTCTTGAGAGTCCCTTGGACTGCAAGGAGATCCAACCAGTCCATTCTGAAGGAGATCTGCCCTGGGATTTCTTTGGAAGGAATGATGCTAAAGCTGAAACTCCAGTATTTTGGCCACCTCATGCGAAGAGTTGACTCACTGGAGAAGACTCTGATGCTGGGAGGGATTGGGGGCAGGAGGAGAAGGGGACGACAGAGTATGAGATGGCTGGATGGCATCACTGACTCGATGGATGTGAGTCTCAGTGACCTCCGGGAGTTGGTGATGGACAGGGAGGCCTGGCGTGCTGTGATTCATGGGGTCGAAAAGAGTCGGACACGACTAAGCGACTGATCTGATCCATTTTTCTCTTTTTCTATTGTAGCAGAACTTTTAACTGGGTTTATAGACATGGGAGGAAGGGGACAGTGGGATGAATTGGGAGATTTGCTGTTGTTGTTCAGTGACTAAGTCGTGTCCATCTCTTTGCAACCCCATGAACTGCAGCAAACCAGGCTTCTCTGTCCTCCACTAGCTCCCGGTGTTTGCTCAAATTCATGTCCATTGTGTCGGCGATGCTATCTAACCATCTCATCCTCTGCCACCCACTTCTCCTTTTGCCTCAATCTTTCCCAGCAGGTGTAAAATAGTTAATGGGAAGCTGCTTTGTAACACAGGGAGCCCAGCTTGGTGCTCTGTGATGACCCCACCTAGAGGGGTGAGATGGAGGTTGGGGGCGGATATCTAAGAGGGAGGTTCAGTTCAGTTCAGTTCAGTCGCTCAGTCGTGTCCGACTCTGCGACACCATGAATCGCAGCACGCCAGGCCTCCCTGTCCATCACCAACTCCCGGAGTTCACTCAGACTCACATTCATCAAGTCAGTGATGCCATCCAGCCATCTCATCCTCTGGCATCCCCTTCTCATCTTGCCCCCAATCCCTCCCAGCATCAGAGTCTTTTCCAATAAGTCAACTCTTTGCCTGAGGTGGCCAAAGTACTGGAGTTTCAGCTTCAGCAAACTGAAGAAATCCCAGGGCTGATCTCCTTCAGAATGGACTGGTTGGATCTCCTTGCAGTCCAAGGGACTCTCAAGAGTCTTCTCCAACACCACAGTTCAAAAGCATCAATTCTTTGGCGCTCAGCCTAGCTGACTCACTTCGTTGTGCAGCAGAAACTACACAAGATTGTAAATCGAATATGCTCCAATTTAAAAAAAGAAAACAACTAGTGTGCAAAAGCTGGGGACATTTTAGGTTTCTTTGTGCAGCTGAATTGAAACTTACCTGATGCCAAAGGCGGGCATGGTTGAGTGTGTTAAGTCTTTACGATTCTGACAATGGATTTGTCCTGTGCTACCTGAGCTCCACTTGCTAGATCACCTTTCAGCCTTGGTCAGAGTGTAAATGGGGCCATGAGAGTGGAATCAGGAGCCCCGGTCCTCAGCTGGCTCTGTGGTTGCCAATAGGTTACGCGGATTTGTGCAAAGAATTCCCTTTCCCTGGGTCTCAGTTTCCTTATATCCAGAAAATGAGAAGTTTGAATCAGAAAATTTCTAAAAGTCCCTTCCAGCTGTGATGTTCAGAGCTCTGACCCAGGTGTTTGATGGGATCTCCCTCTCTTCCCAGCTCTCTCCTCTGAACTCCCCACGGCATTTTAGTGGTCTCACCCCTAAACCACGGTCAGATTTCACCCTTCATCTCTCTTCCCCTTGAAGTCCTCTGAGGTCAGACTCTTGGGCTTTTTCCTGTCATGCCCTTGTCAAACTTCTAGAATAGCATCTTGGGTATGATGTATGCTCATACACCTTGACAAATAGATGATTCGTGGGTACAGACATGTTCTGGTTCAAGACAGAATGGAGACCAAAGTGTAGACAAAGTCTGACCATGAAGGAAACACTTTGTGGGGCTCTCATGTGGTTGGTCTGACAGCATTGCCTCCAATGACATATGAGTTCATGGGCGTCTTTGTGTAAAGGAAAGTGTTTGGGGAGATTTAGGAGTTTGGTGGCTGACTTTATTTTTCTGGGCTCCAAAATCACTGCAGATGGTGATTGCAGCCATGAAATTAAAAGATGCTTACTCCTTGGAAGGAAAGTTATAACCAATCTAGACAGCATATTAAAAAGCAGAGATGTTACTTTGCCAACAAAGGTCCGTCTAGTCAAGGCTATAGTTTTTCCAGTGGTCATGTATGGATGTGAGAGTTGGACTAAAAAGAAAGCCTAGCACAGAACAATGATGCTTTTGAACTGTGGTGTTAGAGAAGAATCTTGAGAATCCCTTGGACCACAAGGAGATCCAGCCAGTCCATTCTAAATATCAGTCCTGGGTGTTCATTGGAAGGACTGATGTTGAAGCTGAAATTCCAATACTTTGGCCACTTGATGCAAGAGCTGGCTCATTGGAAAAGACCCTGATGCTGGGAAAGATTGAGGGACAACACAGGATGAGATGGTTGGATAGCATCACCGACTCAATGGACATGGGTTTGGGCGGACTCCGGGAGTTGGTGATGGACAGGGAGGCCTGGCGTGCTGTGGTTCATGGGGTCGCAAAGACATGACTGAGCGACTGAAGTGAACTGAACTGAGGAGTTTGGTATTAACAGATGCACACTCAGTTCAGTTCAGTCACTCAGTCATGTCTGACTCTTTGCAACCCCATGGACTGCAGCACGCCAGGCCTTCCTGTCCATCACCAACTCCTGGAACCTATCCAAACTCATGTCCATTGAGTCGGTGATGCCATCCAACCATCTCATCCTCTGTCACCCTCTTCTCCTGCCCCCAATCTTTCCCAGCATCAGGGTGTTTTTCAATGAGTCAGCTCTTCGCATCAGGTGGCCAAAGTATTGGAGTTTCAGCTTCAACATCAGTCCTTCCAATGAACACATGCTACTAAATATAAAATAAACAATGACCTACTGTATAGCACAAGGAACTATATTCAACATCTTACAATACCTATATCATTTTTAAAAATCTGAAAAATAATATATGTATATAACTGAATCATTTTGTTGTACACCTGAAATTAACACAGCATTGTAAGTCAACTATGCCTGTGTGTGCATGATAAATCACTTCAGTCACGTCCGACTCTTTGCAACCCTATGGACCGTAGCCCACCTGGCTCCTCGCTTCCTAGGATTCTCCAGGAAAGAATACTGGGCAAGTTTCCATGCTCTCCTTCAGGGGATTTTCCCAACCCAGGGATCAAACCTGTATCTCTTGCGTCTCCTGCCTTGGCAGGTGGATTCGTTACCACTAGCACCACAATTAAAATTTTTTTTTTCTTAGAGAAAAGAAAGAGTGTATGGCATTCAGGTCAGATGGGCCACTCTGTCCCTGTGCAAGCTGGTGGTCTTTGATGAACTTCTTTACACATTAGTGCAAGGAACTTTCTCCTGGGGGAATGTCAATACCTGCTCTCCAGGTTGCTGCCTTAATGAAGAGGCTGATGTGAAGCTTCTATTGTGGCCCCTGGCACATGACAGGGCCTTGGGGAAAGTCCATTCCCTTTCTTCCTATATCCCAAAGCATCCTTGCAACATCTTGTTGGGGCAGAAAAAGGACCCAGAGGCAAAGATCAGAGCTGCTTGCTTTCTCCAGGGGAGGGCTGTGCTCAGTCATGTCCAGCTCTTTGCAACCCCGAGGACTGTAGCCCACCAGGCTCCTCTGTTCACCGTGATCCTCCAGGCAAGAATACTGGAGTGGGTTGCCATGCCCTCCTACAAGGGATCTTCCCAACCCAGGGATCGAGCCCAGGTCTTCCGCATTGCAGGCGCATTCTTTACAGTCTGAACCACCAGGGAAGGGGAGGGTCAGGGTCATGAGTAATCCCTAGAAGGAACCTTCCTGATGCACCTTTGGTTTGTACCTCAACTGGACCTTTTGCAGTTCCCTCTCATACCATGATCTCATGCTTTAACATACCGGCAGACAGAAGAAGCTGCATTTAAGATGATCTGGCGGCTTGATCACAGATATGAAGTTCACTCTGGGTCATCTACTTCCTCCTGTTAGATTATCTGCCTTTCTATCACCGGCATGTGCATGTGTGGACCCAGCCAGATGCACGATCCAGGAGCAAGTAGCATCCAGGCCCAGGAGGTCACATACCTGGCTCTTTCGCTGACAGCCCCTGGGGCAGGGGTCTGCACCAGGAACCCTGCGTCCCTGACCAAGGCTGGAGAGTGAGACCAGCCACCACTGGGGATGGGGTGGGGACCAGGGGAGGGACTTCCAAGGGGAGAATGAATTACTATTTCTCAGTTACTGTATGGCTCTGAAGTATCAATAGAGCCCCACACATCTAGGGTCTGATATCTAGCTGGCTATTTACCAGCTGTGTGGTGTGGCCAGGTCCCATAACCTCTCTGCGCTGTAAATGGGTGTGAAAGCAGTCACATGGCAGGGTTGTTGTAAAGATGAATGAAATAACACACACCCTGGCCTGTCCCAGCAGGTACTATCCTTACAGCTGTATTCTCTCCTTCCAGCTGCTCTGTGAGATAGCTGTTATCATCCCATTTCAGAGAGGAGAAAATAAAGGCTCAGTACTGTACAGTACATGGAACTCTGCTTAATGATATGTGGCAGCGTGGATGGGCGAGGGTGTTTGGGGAGAATGGACACGTGTGTGTATGTATGGCTGAGTTCCCTCATTGTTCACCAGAAACCACTACAACATTGTTAATCGACTATGAAAGTGAAAGTGAAGTCGTTCAGTCGAGTCCGACTCTTTGCGCCCCTGTTGACTAGCCCCCCATGCTCTTCTGTCCATGTTAATCAACTATACCCCAATCCAAAAAGAAAAAAACGTTCCAAAAAAAAGAAAGGCTCAGGAAATGTGTCTTGCCTACAGCCACATAGCTGGAACACTATCCCAGATCTTTCATGCCCCATCCCCCCCACCCCCAGACCATTGTGGTTTCACTTTGTTCCTGCGGAAACTGGCAGAGAACAGGGGCCCAGGACCCGCGGTCCACCCTACCTTCCCCTACCCCAGCCCTGCTTCCCTCCGAGCTGCACCCACGCAGGGATTCCCTGCTCCACCCTGGTGCTAGTTTCAGCGGCATCCCCGCTCCACCTTGTTGCTAATTTGTCTCTGCCGCTTGGCAGTCCCCGCTTCACCTTCCTGTGAAGTCCTCCTCCGGCCCCACCTCCTAGCCAGGGCCAAAGGAGGGGAGATACCATTGAATTCCCCTTCCCCCCTGGAGTGGGGGTTCTTTGCTGAGGCCTTCTCTCTTTCCTTTCCAGCGGTTTATTCCTTCTTATCGTCATCCCTCCCACTTAAGAGCTTTGTGGCCATCCCTTTCTCCTAGTGGGGAGACCAGAAAGAGAAGGAGCAGAGTGGGCGAGCGGCTTCCCCCGGGGTTTACACAGTGGGAAGATCTCTGCAGGCTGCCTTACGCAGAAGGTGACAGAATGGGATAAAGACCCCTGATCCCGCGCCCACTCATCTTTGCTCTGTGCCTATGAGAAGCTCTCTCTGTGGCTGGGGAAATGCCCACTTGGGTTTGGCAAGAGGGTTTGGATCTTTCTGGGCATCTACACTTTCTCCCACGCCCCTTCCCCTCTCCTCCTCAAGGCCCACAGCTCATCAGTCTAGTCCCCCATGGGGAAATGCCAGGCCCTGGCTCCTGGTCTCTGGCCCTCTCTGAACCATGCTCAGTTCGGTTCAGTTCAGTCACTCAGTCGTGTCCGACTCTTTGCGACCCCATGAATCACAGCACGCCAGGCCTCCCTGTCCATCACCAGCTCCCGGAGTTCACTCAAACTCACGTCCATTAAGTCGGTGATGCCATCCAGCCATCTCATCCTCTGTCGTCCCCTTCTCCTCTTGCCCCCAATCCCTCCCAGCATCAGAGTCCTCTCCAATGAGTCAACTCTTCACATGAGGTGGCCAAAGTACTGGAGTTTCAGCTTTAGCATCATTCCTTCAAAAGAAATCCCAGGGCTGATCTCCTTTAAAATGGACTGGCTGGATCTCCTTGCAGTCCAAGGGACTCTCAAGAGTCTTCTCCAACACCACAGTTCAAAAGTATCAATTCTTTGGCGCTCAGCTTTCTTCACAGTCCAACTCTCACATCCATACATGACCACTGGAAAAACCATAGCCTTGACTAGATGGACTTTTGTTGGCAAAGTAATGTCTTTGCTTTTGAATATGCTATCTAGGTTGGTCATAACTTTCCTTCCAAGGAGTAAGCGTCTTTTAGTTTCATGGCTGCAGTCACCATCTGCAGTGATTTTGGAGCCCAGAAAAATAAAGTCTGACACTGTTTCCACTGTTTCTCCATCTATTTGCCATGAAGTGATGGGACCGGATGCCATGATCTTCGTTTTCTGAATGTTGAGCTTTAAGCCAACTTTTTCACTCTCCACTTTCACTTTCCTCAAGAAGCTTTTTAGTTCCTCTTCACTTTCTGCCATAAGGGTGGTGTCATCTGCATATCTGAGGTTATTGAGGTTTCTCCCGGCAATCTTGATTCCAGCTCATGCTTCCTCCAGCCCAGCGTTTTTCATGATGTCCTCTGCATATAATGGGCCACCATTACTGTGCGCCGACGGCAGCATCACCATCCTTGTTCTAGAATGAAGGTGCTGATGTTCAGAGACGTCTAGTAACTTGCCCAAGGTCACACCGTGGGTAAGGTAGACAGCCTGGCTCTGAACTCAGGTCTTTAGCCCCCAAGCCCAGGGGTCTCTCCTCTGCGGCTGACACCGAGTGGGGGGCAGCCGGGCTTTCTCCCACTCCCCCGAGGAGTGGCTTTTCTGGAGAAGAACACAAGCGCTGGGCCTGCACTGGGCTTGGCTCGAGCGCCTTCATTCCTCATGACACCCTATGTGGTGGGTACCACAATCTCTGTGGTTTACAGCCAGGGAAACTGAGGCTCAGAGAGATGGGCGAATGGTCCAAATTAACATAACTAGTAGTTGGCAGACGTGTGAACTCGAACCCAGGCCTGACAGTCCCAGTCCTTAGCGGGGTGCTGACACTGACATCAGTCACTCAGCAGTGTCCAGCTCCTTGTGATCCCATGGACTGCAGCCCAGCAGGCTCCTCTGTTGATAGAATTCTCCAGGCAAGAATACTAGAGTGGGTAGCTGTTATCTTCTCCAGGGGATCCTCCTGACCCAGGGATTGAACCCAGGTCTCCTGCATCACAGGAGGATTCTTTACCATCTAAGCCACCTAGGAAGCCCTGCCTAGAAAGAAATGCGTGAGTCTGAGAAAGCTGTAGGTCTGAGTCTGAAGCCTAGCTCTGCCATGTCTAGCTGGTGCCGTCTCTCTCCCCGGGCGTGCTAGACAGGCAACGGGGGTGCTACCCCGCAGTGTGGGGTTGTGTTGACACCTGGGAGGCATCCAGAGATAAAACTCATGACAAAGTTCTGGCTCTGGGCACAGACTAGGGGTTTAGCCAACTCGAGTTCCTTTCTTCTCTTTCTAGGCTTCAGCGATGGTTCATTGGCCTCAGACTACGAAAGAAGGATCTTCAATGAAAGTGAAGAGGATGTTCTACTGATGTTGGAGCCGGTTTCTCCCCAGCGCCAGGCAGCTTGCTCTTTTCATCTTCCTGGACCTCGCTCCCACGGGGTAATGGGAGACCCTGTGCCCTGGGTCTCCCTCTCTATTTTCCAGCCTGAATTATAATCTTCTCGCCTCCTTGGCCACTCTGGCATCCTCTTTGAACCTCCCTAGCACACTACCTGTGAGTTTCCACCATGGAAAGGCCTTTCTGCCTAAACTCCTATCTGCTTCCTGTGGTTAATATTGGGGCAGGTTCTCTGATGGGAACATTTGTCTGAGTCACTGTCCCCTCCCCAGGGCCCACTGACTCAGCATTGCGCTTCCCTTCCTGTCCCCATCCCCTACCAAGGCGACCTGCTCTCTGCTCTGCTCTGACCATGGACTCCTCCTTCACCAGACGCCTCTGAGACCCCAGTCCTCCTGAGCATCTGCCCTGAGCCAGGCTTTGTACTAAGCATTTTCCTTACATCATCTTCTTTGACTCTCAAAACATCACTCTGTGGTCACCATCAGTGAGGGACTGTTTCCTCTTAGAGGTTCAGGGAGGTTAAGGAATTTACCCCAAATCACATAACCAGGTGGAGCCACTACACAAACCCATGTCTGGCTGACTCCCAAACCCAGGTTCTTAAACACACTGTCCTACCTCAACTAAGCCCCAGTGCAGCCAAATAAATAAGTCAATAAATAAATATTTTTAAAAACACAAAACACACTGTCCTGTGTGATATTTGGTTCTAAAGCAGAGGGAAAGACAGATAGGAATCCTTCTGCCTGGGAGAATTTGAATGCCTCCTTGCTCACTCAACTTGGGGGGAAACTTTGACTCCTGGACACCCACTTAGAGGCCAGAAATTGCCCTGGGGTTTTCCAAAGACCAGAGAGGACACCACGTGTGGGCGGGAGGAGGTGTGAATCTCCAGGGGCCGGCAGTGTTCTCAATACCTGGAGTTCTCAGTGGTTTGGGGCAGGGTGGGGAGAGGTCTCAACTCCTCCGAGGTCCGGGTTTCCTGGACTGGGCTCTTCATTCCCTAGCAGGCTTTCACAGAGGGCCCTGCCCAAACTCGCACTCTGCCATCAGGGCCTTCTGGGAATCGCAGGAGACACACATGGCAGCAAGCATCAGCAAGGCTGGCGACAAGGTCTGGGCCAAAAGCAGGAGAGAAGGGACTTCTTAGAGCCTTGAGGAAGGCTCTGGAGAAGGGCAGGGACCCACACTCCGCCAGGCCTAGTGTAGTGTGATGGAGAGTGAAAGAATGCTTGGTTCATATCCAGGCTTTACTGCTTCTGATTGGGGGGCACCTCCAGCAAATTTCTCTGAGCCTCGGTTTTGCCATCGTGAAATGGGGCTAATCCCATCTACTTCACTGGGGTGTTGTAAATGTTCAATAAGGTGGGTTTTGAAGCGCTGAGAGGTATCAGAGGCTACTCCCTCTTTCCATCCCCACCTTGTCCTGTCATCAAACTAGCACCTGCAGGAATGACCTTTCCAGCAGCCATGGTTGCTGTCAAAGTCAATGGCTTGACCCTCAGGTTAGACAGTAGCCCTGGGCTCTGTTCTTTTGTCCTGATGAGAGGGTTTGGGATAAAAGACTGAGAACTGGGAGCCACTCACACACCTCTTCTTGAAAACAAAGTGAAAGAAAACAAAAAACCCCAAACCCCAAAAAGGTGAACGATGCAAGGTCTGTTGATGGAGATTCAGAAACGATAAATCCAAACGGTACCACTTAACCCTCAACTGGGAGGCTTACAGGGTGGGTTCAGAACACAGATTCCAGAGCCAGACTACCTAGGTTTGTTTCTTGGCTCCATCACGTTCAAGCTGAATGAAATTAAGCATGCTTCTTACAGTCCAATACCCTTTTATGGGTGCTTCCCAGGCGGCTCAGCGGTAAAGTATCCGCCTGCCAATACAGGTGACGCAGGTTCAATCACTGGTTTGAGAAGATCCCCTGGAGTAGGAAATGGCACCCCACTCCAGTATTCTTACTTGGAAAATCTTATGGACAGGGGAGCCTGATGGGCTACAGTCCACGGGGCCACGAAGGGTCGGATATGACTGAGCCTCTAAGCACACAAGCACATCCTTTCATCGAGTCTTGTATTCATCATCTGTAGAGCGGGGATTCTGACTAATACTATTAGGGTCTTCCCCATGGAGAACACATGAGGACAAAATGAATCAAGATGTGTCAGGATTTAAGCACAGAACCTGGAGTAAGGGAAGCTCTCACTAAACATTGGCTGATTTGTGACTACTTGGCAACTGTGCCTTAGAATGTGGCAGTGTTAGCCAGACTCTGGGGTCATCTAGATGCCTGGTTTTCACCCAAGGGGCTCCAGTGCATGTGGACATGTTCCAGGAGCCCCTTGTCAGAATCAGAGATTGGGAGTGGGCAACCCACCCATCTTCAACCTCTGCCCCAATCTGTTTCATACTTTGGGGTTCCCTGTGAAAATTGTTTGGATAAAAGTGTGTGTGTGTGCGCACGCGCGCGTGTGCGTGTGTTGCTGGGGTTGGCAGGTGGCAGTGGGGAAGTACTATTGGTTTTTTAGAAGTCTGAAATCTGCAGATATGTTCCAGGAGCCCCTTGTCAGAGTCAGAGATTGGGAGTGGGCAACCCACCATCTTCAACCTCTGCCCCAATCTGTTTCATACTTTGGGGTTGCCTGTGAAAATTGTTTGGATAAAAGTTTGTGTGTGTGTGTGTGTGTGCGTGCGTGCGTGTGTTGCTGGGGTTGGCAGGTGGCAGTGGAGAAGTACTATTGGTTTTTTAGAAGTCTGAAATCTGCAGATTTGTCCCAGTGATTTCTAGCTCCCTCCACCACATGAGAACTTTGGCTATCTTTTCATCATAGGCCCCGTGGTTTGAAGAGTTTGGTCTACCTCCAAACTGCATGTATTCAGCAATGTGAGATTCAGTGTGAGGTTTTTTAGCTCTGGTCAAGTCAAAATTTTAGAAAGACCTTTGGCAAACTTAGAGTTCAGAACCTTCACTGTCTGTTTCAGGGTCTGAGAAGAGACTGGGTCCCTGGATCTGGGACCTGGATCCATCCCTTCACTCCTTTTCCTACAAGGGATCGTGTCTTGTGAGCACTTTCTGTGAGCATCATCTTATTTAACTTTCACAAGCATCCTTTATTCTGATCTCCATTTTAGATTCAGAGGACAGAGGCATGGGTGGGGATTGGTGGTGGTGGCGGTATGTGGTCTGCTCAGTACTGCTCATTTGTTAAACATTTTTCAAAGCCCCAGCCCACTGAAGCTTTATCTGTTTTCTGTATGAAAATTAGAGCCTTGTAGGATCCACCTACTCTTTTCCCAAATGGTCCCAACTCTCCTAAACATTTTATTGCTATTTGGAATTCACTAATTTGTTCCCTATGTTAGCAAAGCTATGCAAGAAGGCATAGATGAAAAATGTGTGTTAAGTCATGAGTAGTCTATGTTTGATTTCGATCGTTACATCACATCCATGATCCTACACTATAATTTACACACTTGAGCATATTCCAAGGAATGTATGCTCAGAAACTCAACTTTTGCAGCAGACCTCAAGACATATACACTCTACCACACACGTGTTCTTTGAATCATAAACATGGAAGAAGATGCACAGAGATGGTCAGATACTCAGACACATATATGTATGCAGACACACAAAACCATATCCACACAGCATGCACACACAAACACAGACACCCGTGTGTGTGCTCAGTGGTGTCCAACTCTGCAGCTCTATGGGTTGTAGCCACTGTAGCCCCCTGTCCATGGGATCCCCAGGCAAGAATATTGGAGTGAGTTGCTATTTCCTTCTCCAGGGATCTTCTCGACCCAGGAATCGAACCTGGGTCTCCTGCATTGCAGATGGATTCTTTTATCTCTGAGCCAACAGGAAAGCCCACACGGACGCTCCAACTGAAATGAATTCTCTTTCAAAGCCAGTTTGACAAGATGTCTTTGGAAAGAAGAAGGGATGTAGGGTTTACAAGTAAGGAAAATGGCAACAATAATAGGGTAAACTTTCATTCTCAATAAATTGGCAAAAAAAAAAAAAAAAAGGCAGAAGGGAAGTGGAATAATGATACCCAATGCTGAGGACTACCTTTTATGAAACAAATGTCTTTATACATTACCACTAACAAAGAAATTGCTACTTCTTTTTAGAAACATCTTTCCTATTGCTCCAGTCTCCAGTAGTCAGATGCATTGAGACTCTTTTCCTGTAACTCCACGTCTAGGGAGTTACTCTAAAGAAAAACGTCAACAAAAAGGAAATGCGAATTATAGAAAAGTAGTCACAACATTATTATTTAGGAAACACTGGTAGCCGGATAAATACCTTCAGTCAAATCATATGTCAGTTTCAGGGAATATTTTCTAGCCACATAATGGCAATTATGAGGATGAGGGGGCATCACAGAAAATGGTTATAATGAAGCCAGTGGAAAAAAGAACACAAAATTGAGAGTCACTGTGACTGGGATGGGATGAAGATTTGGCAAATACAATATTGTAAAGTTAAAAAAATAAAATAAAATAAATTAAAAAAAATAACAAAAGTGAAATATGAACAGTACTTTGAGGAAGATATGACTATTATTGACTTGGTTTTTTATTTTTGTTTGCTTTAAAGTTGCTATGATAAATATTTTGGTTCCCAAAGCTATCTGGAATGTAAAAGATAAACCTAAGGTAAGCCAGCCTGATACCTGCAGTAGAGATTTAACCTATTTGCAGATAATGGACCTTTAGCAATTCATCTGTGAGGGGCTATATACACGACATATGTATCTCTCAGAATGTCACGTGTACATTGGAACTGGTAATCCTCCCAACCTCAAAGTGTCATTTATGAGTGTCCATGATGCTTCACAGGCCGAAGTTTCACTTTGTTATTCTTCTAAGCCCCGGATTGATTATTTTCAGGTAATATATTTAATACCAATATCTGACTTTGCAGCTAATCTTCCCAGCTTGGAAGCTCTTGATCCTTGGAGATAAAACTCAGTTGGTGGAAAAAGTTACCCAGGAGTGCCAGAGACCAAGAAATGCCAGGCCTTTCCATGAACTAGTTCTGTGACCTTTGACCAAACTTGCTGGTGTCCACTGAGAATTGACCAAGTTGGGTGCCCTACATCAGTGATTCTCAAACCGCAGGGGCACCAGAATCACCTGGAGGGGGTTTCTTGTTGATACAGAGATTACTGGGCCTCACCTCCTGTGATAAGACTCAGTGAGGGACTTGCCTGGTGGTCCAGTGGTTAACAACCTGTCTGCCAAAGCAGGGGACGCAGATTAGATCCCTGGTCTGGGAATATCCCACGTGCCACAGGACAACTAAGCCTGCGTGCCACAACTATCGGGCCCATGCTCTAGAGTCCATGCTCTGCAGTAAGAGAAGTCACTGCAATGAGAAGCTCACACAAGCAACTAGACAGTAGCTGTCACTCACTGCAACTAGAGAAAGCCCGTGTGCAGTACCAGGCTCTGTGCATCAAAGTAAATAAATAATGGATTAGAAAAAGACTCATTAAGACTGGAGTGAGGCCAAAGAATTTGCATTTCCAAGTTCCCTAGTGATGCTGAGGCTGCTGATCTAGTATGGAGGGCCACTGCTGTATGCATATTTTGCTCAAAAATAACCTTGCCAATGAAGTACCTTAAATATTACTTCCACAGACAAAGAGCATAGAAAAGTTGGATGACTTGAAAAGTCATTTAGCCTTCTTGGTATTAATAAGATTACCTCCTTCAAGAACTAAAATACAGAATGAATGTGGCAATCAAGGTATTAGTCATTTGCTGGGATGTGAATACCAACACACACACACACACACAAACCTCTTCTCTATTATGGAGACTCATTGCCAGAGTGCTTTCTTCTTGAAATATGAACCATCTCCAGGTGTCAGGGTCCTGCCTGTTTGGGGTGTTTTCTTTTTTTTTAATTTGATGAGAATGAATTGACTCACAGGGTCAACTTGGACTTAGAAGCTGCACAGCTTCTGCTGTGACCAGGAGTCCTCAGCAAAGTGATAGCACGCACTGCCTGTGACTTTGCAGACGCAGGGTTTGTGGTCTCAAGCTTATCAGTGTATCCTCCACGCTGCCTGGGTGAGCTGGGTGCTGGCAGCTGCAGACGCTGCTGCTTTGTAGCTATGGACCAGCCATCCATCTCTGTGCATCTCAGCTGTAGTGTGGGGGAAACAACACCGACCTTCATCGGGTAAGGGTGAGGGTTCATTGAGCACGTGTAAAGAGCACAGCCTGGTACCAACCAGAGATCTTCCTGGAACTTGATGAAATGGCTCCAAACTTGACAAACAAGAGTAAAAGGGTGAGCACAGCCAGAACACTTCTGGCTGAAACACACACACACGCACACACACACAGAGGGGGAACTTTACTTAACCAAATACCATGACTTATGGTCTGTGCAGTGATAAGCTATGAAGAGAAAGCCTAGAAACAGAACCATATAGGTCTGATGCAATGGTATGTGATGTGAGGTTCACGTGTCACCTCAGTCCAAGAATTAGGCCTGGAAAATTGGCAGTTGATAAAGAAGAAAAAATTAAATAAGATCTTTACATTATACCATATACAGAAATCAACTTCAGATAATTACATGTTAAAAATAAGTCCTTGAAAATTTTAATAGAAAACCTTAATAGAAATGTCTTTTGAACTTTGGAGAAGGGAAAGATTTCTTAAACATAAGATACAAAAATGTTGACTCTTAAGAGAAAAGAGTGATATATTTTTCTGTATTAAAATTGAGTTTTATTTCTTAGACAACTTGAAAATAAGCTACAAATCGGAGACTATATTGCAGTAAACACCCTAACAAAAGATTATATAAGAATGTATCAAACGCTCTTTCACATCTGTGAGAGAGTATATTCTCATTCAGAATGATTCAGAATATATTGGCTTACATCACTGGCTTTGGTCTTGGCCATATAACTTCCTTGAGTCAACAGAATGTAAGTAGTTAGGACATGTGACATAGCTTAGCGGAAGGTTTAAAAGCATTGCATGTCTCTTTTTCCTGCATCTTCCGACATATCCTGCTGCCGCTGCTGCTAAATCACGTCAGTCGTGTCTGACTCTGTGTGATCCCATAGACAGCGGCCCACCAGGCTCCCGTCCCTGGATTCTCCAGGCAAGCTTACTGGAGTGGGTTGTCATTTCCTTCTCCAGTGCAGGAAAGTGAAAAGTGAAAGTGAAGTCGCTCAGTCGTGTCAGACTCTTCACAACCCCATGGACTGTAGCCTACCAGGCTCCTCCATCCATGGGATTTCCTAGGCAAGAGTCTTCTCCCCAACATATCCTAAACTACAGCTATTCCTTTAGCCTGGGCCCAGCAGTGGGAAGACATGGAGCAAGGAGCTGACCCACAGTTTGGAGCAGAGATGCAATTGACCTGCAGACTTACGAACAAAAGAAAATACTCCTTGTTATAAGCCACTGTTTGGGGGAGTTGGGGGATTGTTTGTTACTGTAGCGAAAGCTGACCGATATAGAAACTTAGTACCTAGAAATAGGATGCTGTGCTAACTAAAGAATGGAATGTGTAATTTGGGTTTGGGGGCTGAATGGCAGACAGTGAGGTAATTATTATAGGGGGCTGGAAAACTATCAAGCTATGTAATGCAGTAGTGAGACATTTGGGAAAATGGTCACATGTGATCATTTGGAAGGCAGGAAATATTCCTACTGAATTCACAGCTTTGGGAGAAGAAATTTTGAGACAGAATGTTGTTTGTGTGAGTTACTTGTTCCTGGCTACATTTCATCAGATACAAGAGGTGACAGCAGATAAGACTGGCTCATTTGCAAGCAGAATTGAGAGAGAACATAGTTAAGTCTTGAAATTCTAGAGTTTGCAGAATGGACAGGTGCAAACATCTGTCATCTCAACCTCTGCAGCCTGCAAAATATCCTCAAAACAGAAACCAGCTTTAGGGGCAAATTTCAAAACAAAAGTATGACCTGGGATCAAGACCAAATCAAATGCATGACTGTTATTCCATCTGTTAACACCTCTGAGAGGACTTAGATAGTCCCAGGGAATGGATGAGGCAGCACAGTGGTAAAGGATTTGCCTGCCAATGCAGGAGACACAAGAGATGTGGCTTCGATCCCTGGGTCAGGAAGATCCCCTGAAGCAGGAAATGGCAACCCATTCTGGTATGCTTTCCTAGAAAATTGCTTGGACAGAGGGACCTGGTAGGCTATAGTCCATGGGGTCCCAAAGAGTCGGACACAACAGAGCGACTGAGCACACACACACAGCAAACGGACAACCTCATTTTTTGGAAAAGAGACTGAATCTCATGAATCCTGATAGCGTTCAAATACTTAAAGAGTTATCTCTAGAGAAAAACAGAGAGGTGTGTCTCAAAGCACACTGTGGCTACATACACTTCACAGAAAGCTTTTGATGGTTCCATCGCCAAAAGTGCTGCTGGTCTGAATTAAATAAGACTGACTCTTTAGGACATAAAACGGCCTTGAACTCTGGCCTTTACAGGCAGGAAGCACACTGATGCACTGATAAGAAAAACAAAGATACCCAGAAGAAAAATAGTGACAAACAGGAACAGATATTACACCAAAAAAGGAAACACTTATGACTGATGGACAAGCAAAGACATGGGTTTAGCTTCATTACTGGTCAGGGCAATGCAAATCCAAACCAAAAAGAGATCTCAATTCAAAACAATTTGGCTGGCCCCAACGGGAAACCCAGTTGATCCCTAGCATTGGAGAGAACATGGACCTACATGATCTCTTACACATGGCTATTTTCATGCAGCTACTTCAGAAAATGATTGAAGCTATCTCATAACAGTGACTATCCTAAAGCAGCAATTCCACTTTTATATATAGATGTAGTAAAAGCCTTGCCTATACAAAGATGTTCATAGCTGCACTGTTTACAATGGCAAAGGTCTGGGAAAACCCTCAAATGGCCTTAAGAGAGCATGAATGAATAAATAATGCATTTAAGCAAAACATTTAACAATGTATTTAACATTTAACCAATCATTTTAACAGCAGTTAAAATGAAGTGTGGTGCACACTCTATAAAATGGATGTATATTATCAAAACATTTTTGGCCAAAAAGTAAGTCCCTACAACTATAAATAGTATAGAACACTTTTTTTGTAAAGCAAATATATACACAACTTAGACACACATATCGATGAAAAATAAACAAGAGAGTTTAGGATGTTGGTTACCTTGGACTGAAGGAGTCAGGGAAAATTGTATAGAGGAAAATATAGTTACAAGCAAGGATGTTGGTTACCTTGGATTGAAGGAGTCAGGGAAAATTGTATAGAGGAAAATATGGTTACAAGCAAGTTATTGTCAAGGTGCTAGCTTTTGTTCTGAGTAGCGATTCATATCGGAGAAGGCAGTGGCACCCCACTCCAGTACTCTTGCCTGGAAAATCCCACGGGCGGAGGAGCCTGGTAGGCTGCAGTCCATGGGGTCGCTAAGAGTCGGACACAACTGAGCGACTTCACTTTCACTTTTCACTTTCATGCACTGGAGGAGGAAATGGGGACCCACTCCAGTGTTCTTGCCTGGAGAATCCCAGGGAGGGGGAGCCTGGTGGGCTACCGTCTATGGGGTCACACAGAGTCAGACACGACTGAAGCGACTTAGCAGCAGCAGCAGCAATGATTCATATGGAGAAGGAAATGGCAACCCACCCCAGTATTCTTGCCTGGAAAATCCCATGGATGGAGGAGCCTGGCGGGCTGCAGTCCACGGGGTCCCAAAGAGTCGGACACGACTGAGAGACTTCACTTCACTTCACTTCATTTCATTGCATTATCAGGAAGAACTGCAACTTTAAAAAGAGATTGTTTTGAATACTTTTCAAAAACATTTTATTTTTTTGCCTTCTTTATAATATTTTGTTGACTTTTCATGTGTAGCTGTGATGGGTCTCTGCTGCTGTGAGGGCTTTTCTCCCATTGCAGAGCATGGAGCCCACTGTCTAGATGCAGCTTCAGGCTTCTCACTGCGGTTGGCTTCTGCTGTTGCGGGGCACAGGGTCTACATGGGGGCTTGAGTAGCTGCAGCTCCCGGGCTCTAGAGCACAGGCCTCAATAGCTATGGTGCACGAGCTTAGTTGCTCTGCGTCATGTGGGATCTTCCCTGATCAAGGATCGAACCCATGTCTCCTGCATTGGCCGGTGGATTCTGTACCACTGAGCCACCGGGGAGGCCCCTGTTTTGTGTTTAATTGACATACAGTTGATTTACAATGTTGTGTTAGTTTCAAGTGTACAGAAAAGTGATTCAGTTATAAATATATACGTATATATGATTGTTTGTTCTAAAATCATAGACTATTAGAGTTAAAAGCACTCTTAGAAAGACATAGTTCTACATTTCTACATTTCCCAAATGAGGAAACCAAGGACCAGATCAGAGGAGTGACTGATCCAAGTTACACAATTCTTGCATGGCACAACCCAGCCTGCTCCTCTTGCAATCCTCCTACTACAGGGCTCATGTTCAAGCCGAGGCTTTTTCTTTTCTCACTCTCCCCCACGTCTAACCCAGCCACCGTTCTGTTCTTCTCTGCTATGACACTCCTGGGTCCATCCCCCTTGCACAGCACCTCCTGCCACCCAAAGCCTCCATTATCTCTCCCCCCTAGACTTCTTGCTAGTGCCTCCTGACTGGTCTTCCTACATTCTCTCTTGCTCTCCAAATAACCTATTTCCCATGCAACTGAGAGAAGGATCTTCTTTTGTAAAAAAAAAAAAAAAAACAACTCAGTTCTTATCTCTGACTGACTTTCTCAACTGTCTTTCCAAAGCACCTAGAATAAAATTCAAACTCATCACAGCTTCCCAGCTTCACCTGAACTGGTCTCTGCCTTCCTCTCAGGCTTCACTTCCTATCATTCCACCCCCACCCAAGTTTTATGTACCACTCTCACTGACCTTCCTTCTGGAACATTCTAGATGGGTCTCTGCATGTCACAGGTGCTGCCAGTGTCCAGCTTACATCCTTCAGCTAGGCTTTTCCATCTTAGTGCACACAAGCTGACTTCAGCCATGGAAGACAGCTCTGTCCATGAGCAGCCAAGGACAGCAGTGGCAGGGAACGGGCCTCACCAGTGACAGCCAGCAGCCGGAGGATAAATACCCCAGTTCCCCTCTCTTAGGGGAGATAATTCAGCTGTGTGCCCTACACTGCATCTCTAAGTGCCCTGGGGAGTCAGCCCCGCCACCCAGAGTAGCTTGCCTGATAACATGCTCTTTATTTAAAGTCCTTGTTTTGCCCTCTGGTTCCCTTATTCATCTTTCCTGCACTTCCCAAATACGTTACTTTCTTCAAATCTTTGTCTTAGGTCCTATTCAAGGGTCATGTTAAGATACCAGGTGAGATCTTTGCACTCCCCATTCTCTCTGCCTCGAATGCTCTACCCCTCCGAGTCCCAGCTCAAATGCCAACTCTTTAATTCCCCCTCTTGTCATATATCTTTGTTATGTGTCTTCACTGACTTATCCTATTTGAAATTATCTTGTTTATATAGTTAGCTGAAAAATTATGTCTCTCCCAGGGGATTAGCTCTACAAGGCAAATGTCCTGAGTATCTTGGTTTCCAGCACAGGGGGAGGGTCTGGCACATAGTAGGCTCCCTTGAAATATTTGTCGACTTAGTTAATGAGTAGTTTTTGCCAGGAGGGATGTCAAATATAGCATCAAGGGTAAGATTTACAGTAGCTGTTTGAGCTTATGCATTTCTAATTGGCAAGCAAATGGTTGGCGTGTAAATGGATACTGCTATTGTGTTTGAGTGGTTGATTCTCTTTAGTGGGTTTAATCTGCTTCCAACTACTCTAAAGTGTTTGCAATTGCTATGCTAATTACGAATCCTGATAAACTTTCCATTAAAGTCTATCTTCCAAGTACCTTCAACACAATAATACTGTTAGAAGGAATTATATATGGTTGGCAGTAAGAGAACCATATTTATTTAGGAACGGTCTTAAACTCAACTTGCCTTTCCATTGATGTACCTGGATAAGTGAAACTAGACTATGGTTACTTGCTTGCTTATTTATGCAGGGGAGATCTTGGCAGAGGCTGGCCCCAGATGTAGGGGCCAGAAAGAAACTCCAAGTGCAGTCCTTCGGAGAAAACTCAATTCTTATGTGGCCTTGGCCCATCTCATGCTCGCCTGGCATGAACACAAGGCAAGCAGTCATTTAGATTCATAGGGCCCAACCCTTTGCTGGGGGCATTTGGGTGCGGACCAGTGTGTGTGTGTGTGTGGTATTAATAATAATCTCTATGTTTTTATTTCCTCATTTGTAAAATTGATTTATAGTAACCACTTCATACCTTATTGTGAGGCTCAAATTAACAGAGTGTAAAGGACCAAGGAAGCTATAAATAGCTGTGAACACATAAAGACCTATTGTTGTAACTGGCAGCCACTGATTCCTATTTGGAGACAGTTCTGTCTGTGAAGCATGTCCTAGCTAATCTCTTGTTTATAGAAAAGCTTTAGTCTCCCAGGCCTCCACTGAGTACCAAAAGGCTGGCTCAGGAATTATTGACTGAAGAATATGAACATGTAGTAACAAAAGACAGTAATTGGGCCAAGAGAACAGGTAATAATTTAAACAACAGATCAACTATATAGTAGAGTCACATAATCTTTATTTCCTCCCTGACGGACTTTGATAACAGTGTCTGACTCATATTCCTGAGTTGTCTTACAGATACTAAAACCCCCACTAGACAGAAGGAGATAACTTCATGATAACAATGAACACAGAGCCCCAAGATTGGTTGGAATTGGCAAGTTGATGATATTAACTCCTGATTAACCACCACCGACCAATCAGAAGAATGTCCACAAGCTAATCAAACCTCACAAGCCTCTTCCTTAAGGATAAGGGATCTTTAAAAACATTATATCTGAAATGTATTAATTGTTCAAACTAAACACTATCATGTTACAATTTGTTCATACTAGATGTTTGTAATGTTTCTGATAATCAATAAAAGAGATTCTTGATCAAAAAAAAAAAAAAATAATAAAGTTAAGTCAAATGGGGGAAAAAAAAATAAATAAATAAAAACATTTTCCCCAAATGAGATCTGAGGCCTTTAGAACATTAGCTCCCCTCATACACCTTGCTTGCCTTTCAATAAATGCTGCGCTTTGTTTCACCACCACCTTGTCAGTAAGCCGGCCTTACTGAGCTTGGGCGAATGGACCCAAGTTTGTTTTGGTAACATCAGGTTCCACTGAGACATGGGCCAGATCTTTAGTTCACCTAAACATTCATCAGCAGGATCACATACCTGTGTTAAGCCAGGAGCTCAGAGTCTACACAGGAAAGCAGGCTCAGGAATGGACAAATCACATCAGAAAGCAGTCTGTGCAAGCCCAGAAAGGAAATCATGGTGTCTGGGATCCAGGAAACAAGGAGGGTTGGGAGAAAGGAGAGAAGGCTTCACTGAGGAGGGGATTTTGAACCAGAGTGGAATTCACCGCATTAAAAAAAAAAAGTTCTCCTTAAAGAAAGGAGCATGTGCAAAGACCAGAGTGTATCTGGCAGGAGGATGTGGAATCCAGTGTAGGGGCACTAAGTGCGAATATGGGGTTACAAGTGGTATAGGTTGTGGCCACATCAGGAGGCAGATTGCAGGATACGCTAAGATGCTCAGGCCACACCTGGGAGTGAGTCTGCCGAGAGGCGGTGCAGAGTGCCAGACTGTCTGCTTTTGAATCCCACCTTCCCAGTGACTAGCTGAGTAATCTCGGACAACTTTTCTGTACCTTGGTCTCCTCATCTGTGCAATGGGTGATAATAGCAATAACTACTTCCAGGGCCATGAAGAAGAAAAGACAGCTTAAAACACATGAAGTGCTTAGAGTAGCGTAGTACATGTGAAGTATACAGAGTGATGTTAGCTCACAACTGCTGTTCTTCTATGGAGGGGCAAGATTAAGGGACGACCAGGAGCCTCGAACCAAGTCTCAGAAGTAACAACATAGATGTGGGAGGAAAACCATGAGGGCCACCTGTCATAGAAGCCACGGCAAGGGGATGTCTCCAGAAGGAAGGGTCAACAGGATCAAGGGTGCTAAGATGCCAGGCAAGATGAAAGCCGAGGTGGCCATGGATTTCGCAGTGATGAGGTCACTGGTGACTTGAGCCATTGCGGTTTTTGCTGGCATGGTAGAGACTGAAGCCAGTTTGCAGTGTATTGAAAGCATAGGCAGGGAAGAAGTGGGGAGAGCGGGGCCAGCACTTCCAGTTGTTTGCCTGAGGATGGGCACAGGTGAGAGACGGCAGAGGTAGAGAGACAGTAAAGTTGGCCACCATGTGCTTTGCCAAATGCCCATTACATCCCACCATTGTCTCCTGTGTGGCTCACAACCTCTGGTTGGTTAGCCAGGAGAAAGATCAGAATCAATAACTCATAGATGAGGACACTTCTGGTAGACAGAGATCAGGAGCGGGCAGAGCTGGGACTTCCCTGGTGGTCCAGTGGTTAGGAATCTGTCTGCCAATGCAGGGGACATGGGTTCAATCCCTGGTCTGGGAAGATCCTTCATGCTGTGGGGCAACTAAGCCCAAGGGCTGCAACTACTGAAGCCTGCGTGCCCTAGAGCCCATGCTCCACAACAAGAGGAGTGATAAGCCCATTCATCACACAGTAACTAGAGAGTAGCCCCTACTCAGAGCAATTAGAGAAAAAGTCTGTGAGCAGCAATGAAGACCCAGCACAGTCTAGGGTAAAACAATCTCAATAAATAAATAAATAACATTAAAAAAAATTTTTTTTTAAAGAATGACAGAGCTGGGACAAAGTCCGGGCTACCCATTTCCTCTCTTTTCATGATGTGATTGTGGGCAAGGGAGGACTGGGCAAGAGGAGGCAGGATGCTCAGCACCATCTACCTGCTTTATCACATCCGTATCTAAAGGATCCATCTGTTGAAGGTGGATGGAGGCAGAAGAGATTGGTCACAGAGTCCTTTAAACTAACACAGGCTGGTTAAACGTGTCGCATCCCACTGAATCACCTCCTGTTGTGGGTGGTGGGAGAAATCTTTGGTTGAGATCGGTTCCAGCTGGAAATAGTGGGGGCAGGATGGATCCCAGATCAGCAGAAGGAACAGTGTCTATTCTCCACACCTGCCCCTTCTCCACAATCAATTCTTGACCATTTTAGATAAATCTGGGTTTTCTTTGACTCTGCAGCTGGGGAGTTGGGGCTGAGTGGGGCCCTTTGGTGAAAGAGATGCCCTCTACTTACCGTGACAGGTTTCTTTTTAACCAGCTATTTGGGGACTGAGGCCCAAGTCAGCTGGCTCTTCTGGTAGGGTGAAGACCTTATTTTCAGGACCTTATAACAGTGAATAATGAGGGCTAGATCATGCTTACATGCTTAGCTGGGAACTGTTTTCCTTTAATATCTTACATCATACTATAGATTTTTTTTCCTCTTGACATGGGTCAGAGAAATTTGTTTATGGTGCAACCAATTGTGTTCTTCGCATTAGCATGAAGAATAAGTCCATGTTTTATTTAGTTTTCATAATTTATTTTCAAAAGTGTCAACACTACTCAGAACAGTGTGACAGGTGTGGTAGGGAGTTATAAATCATTTAGTCAAGACTTTCCTTTATAATAAAATTCTATATAGTTGTGCAGACATGCTAGTGATCTTTAATTTTTGACTCTGCTCTTTTCTTTTTATGCTCCTATTGACTTTATTCCAGGAAAGGCACATTAAACTCCTAGGGTCTATTAAATTATTTTTTTCTGATAAATATTTTAGATTCTAACTTTGAGAGTAGTATAAGCAGTAACATTTTCACTAAGACATCTAGGAAAATTTTACAAGCTTTTTACAATATTCCAAGAGTGTTTATAATGAAAGCTTTTTTAAAAGCTTTTGATTAGTCCATGACATGTTTTATTTATTTATGCAAGTTAGTAGCATAACCAATGAAATTTATTGTTAAAGCGTAAAGTGTATAGCTTATTTTTTTTACTAAGATTTTGACAATTGTATTTTTGCTTTCATGAAATTGAATAGAGAGCCAAGGTCAATGAAAACATAGTTTAGTCAGAAAATAATGTATTATATTGTTAGCACTAGGCTTTGGTGATGTGGAAGACATAAAAGACAGTGTTTGAGGCTAATAAACCAAAAAGGAAGACAGTCTCCAAAAATGGAAATATTCTCTTTTTTTTTTTTTTTTTCTTTTATATAGTAGTAGTATTTGGGGGCTTCCCTTGTAGCTCAGTTGTTAAAGAATACACCTGTAACGTGGGAGACCTGGGTTCGATTCCTAGGTTGGGAAACTCCCCTGGGGAAGGGAAAGGCTATCCACACCAGTGTTCTGGCCTAGAGAATTCCACGGTCCATGGGGTCACAAAGAGTCGGACAGAACTGAACGACTTTCACTTACTTAGTAGTAGTTAGACTACTAAGTCGAAGAACGCAATGGCACCCCTCTCTAGTACTCTTGCCTGGAAAATCCCATGGACGGAGAGGCCTGGTAGGCTGCAGTCCATGGGGTCACTAAGAGTCGGACACGACTGAGCGACTTCACTTTCACTTTTCACTTTCATGCATTGGAGAAGGAAATGGCAACCCACTCCAGTGTTCTTGCCTGGAGAATCCTGGGGATGGAGGAGCCTGGAGGGCTGCCGTCTATGGGGTCACACAGAGTCGGACACGACTGAGGTGACTCATTAGGCTCCTGCTGCGGAGCCTAATGAGTCACTTAGAACAACAACGATTCTGGGAAGAAAATGCATCCTTCTGATTTGTTTGGGCAATGCCTTTAAGTCAAAAACTTTGGAATGAGGAAACCATAACAATGGGATTTTGGAAAATCATGTTCCAAACCAGGGCAGAGGAGACCCAAAGAGGGCAGTGGGAAGTTCCAGGGAATAAACCAATGGATGGCCATCCGATATGAGGCCAAAATATCGCAGGAGGGCTGAGAGAAGCAGGGCAGCCTTCAAGGCCTATAACTTGTGCAGTCTCTGCTGCTGCATACTTGAAATGTTTAGTTTTTAAACAAGGGATTCCCTCATTTTATTTTGCACCAGACCCTGCAGATTATGTGAACATGCTGGTCAGAGATGCAGGCTTGGTGGAACACATGGACTACAGACTTTTTCTAGGGCTAGCAGGCAAGCCCTGACTTCAGATGCTCCCCATGTGAACTTGGCTCTTGAAACTCACCCACCCCTGAGAAAGTTGAGCCAGCCAGCCAGAATTAAGAGAGAGGACTTTGTCAATTTGCAATCAGAGCATTGCAAAGAGCAGCTGTAAGATGTATTAGACAAACCAAGCAGGGAGGGAGGAAACACAGAATACTCTCAGAAACCATGGACAATGAATGGGGGTCTGTGCTGCAAGCTTTCTCAAGCATTTCCATATTAAAAAGATCTTAGCACAGAGGCATTGGGAACCCAGTTTTAAGGATAATAACCCAGAGGTTCAGGAAGACGATCAGAACCAACGGTTCTAGTGTTAACACAAGTTCATGTGCCTGACGCATAGTGAGGCCAAATAAACTGAAACTTTGGAGTTTTGAGCAGAAAAAGGTTTATTGCAAGTCCTTGCTAGGAGACAAGGTGGCTTGTACCCTCAAAAGCCAGGTAGGTGGTGGGAGGGAGGTTCGGAGGGAGGTTCAGAGGGAGGGGATGTATGAATACTTACGGCTGATTCATGTTGATGTTTGGCAGAATCTAACAGTGTTGTTAAGCAATTATCCTTCAATTAAAAATAAATACATTAAAAAAAAAAAAAAAAGCCCGGAGCTCCCTGAAGGGTTTTGGCAAAGCAGTTTTAAAAGCAGGTGAGGATACCTGTTTTAGAAAGTGTATTTTCTTCACTTAACAAAATGCCATCTACATTGCTTGTTAAATTGCTGAACTCTCCTTAAGCTGTGGTCTTTCTGATTGTTCCTTTTATTAGCTCAGCTTCTCAAGATACTCTGGAGTGTGAGGTAGAATTTCTGTGTCAGATTCAAAATGTTGTACACATTTTAAAGAAAAATGCCCTAATTTATTTATTCCACATTCCACCTTTTAAATGAATAAAGTGATTATTACGCGTAAGTGTGGATAATGTTTAAAAAAATAAAAAGCAGGTGAGGTGGCGGAGGGGTGCAGCTTACAACTGTGCACAGCTTGTGCACAACTCTCGGACTGGCTGATGATGAGGAAACAGGGTGGAGTCACGGGGTTAACTTTGTCAGTCCATGGGGTCGCCGAGGGCAAATAGGCTCCAGGAGGCCTGGGCCTACGTGCTCCTGGTCAGCACGTAATTAACATCTTCCATTAGGTTAAGTGGTGGGGAAGAGTTCACATCTGCAAAACAACTCAGGAAGTCCACATCAAATACTATTATCAAAGTACGTCAGAAAGGCGCTAAAGCAGAGGACAAGGGGGAAGGCCCCAGAGGCTCCTGCTCAGTTACGCTAGTAAGTGGTGACCTGGATTAAAATGCAGGTGTCTGGACCCCAAGTCCAGTGCTTTCCCCACTACACCAGAGGACAGAGGGAAAGGCCAGAGGACCCAGATGTCCAGACTCTTCAGGCCAGAACATCCCAGGCCCAGCTCCACCTCTGAGCTGAACACACTGTCTGTGACCAGATCAGTTCACTCCAGACACCAGGAGGCCAGACCAGGCAACAGGGGTGTCTCTTTGGGTGGCCAGCTCTCAGATGAGCCCAGGAGCCAGGCCTCAAGGGCACTGATGGAAAAGTGTCCCTGCCTGGGCTCCCCTGGGCTCCCAGGGCTGTGGTCCCAAGACGCAGTGGGAAAAGAGCAGTGGCCGAGGTGAGGCCTGGGCTGTCCAGCCACTGACCCAGGGGAGAGGGCTCCTCAGGGGACTTTCCTAGCAGCCTGTGGACGGGAGGCCTTCGTGGTTGGGGGGGACATATTTTGGGGTCAGACTGTTGCTACTTCCTAACCCTGCATTCTTGCTGTGTGGGGTGCAAAGGCTGGGGCTTTTTCCCACCAGTCCCCTGCAGAGGGGGCACCGTGCCCTGGCCTCCAGGTGTGCCACAGGAATCCTGCAGCACTTTCTGCTATCTTAGGGGTCCCTATCAGACCACGCTTCTCTCTCTGAGCACAGCCCAGCTCTGTAGTCCTGAGCATAAAGCCAGAAATCACAAAGGAAGAGCCCCGTCTGGGAGTTAATCCGGGGCTGTCTTCAGGGGTCCTGGTGTGGTAGCTCCCTTGTCCTCGACTTGTGGCTCCTCATCTGTAATGTGAGATGAGATGTGTGTGTGTGCATGTGTGTGTGTGTGTGTGTGTTAGTAGCTTAGCCATGTCTGACTCTTTGGTACCCCAGGGACATGGCTCCTCTGTCCTTGGAATTCTCCAGGCAAGAATACTGGAGTGGGTTGCTATGCTCTCCTCCAGGGGATCTCCCCAACCCAGATATTGAACCCAAGGCTCCCGCATTGCGGGCAGATTCTTTTACCATCTGAGTTACCAAGGAACCCAGTGAGATGCAATGGTTCACCCCAGTTTTCCTCGTAGTCCTCCTGAGGGCCAGGCTGATTCCGCTCACACTTGACCCCTGAATACTCCCAGGAACTTTACAAAGTGCGTATTTTGGGTTCAGGGCATGACAGCTCAACAACCACAAAACTGAGGTGTCAAAACATTCAAAATCCAAGTCCAGGTCCTGCCTACGAGGCCTCTGAGCTTCTGGTTTTGTGGGAGCTTTCTAAATTTTAGATGGGCCTGGCTCCTAGGGTGAGTGGTGGGTGCTTGAGTCCACGGACTGTAGCCCACCAGGCTCCTCTGTCCATGAGATTCTTCTGGCAAGAATACTGGAGCTGGGTACCATTTCCTCCTCCAGGGGATCTTTCCAACCCAGGAATCAAACCTGGATCTCCTGCATTGACAGGTGAATTCTTTATCACTGAGCCACAGGGGAAGCAGCTCCTAGGGTGGGTGGGATCCAAATCCTTAGAGGCTGCGATGAGCCCTGCTAAGCTCTGTTTCCCTTGATCGTCATCAGGAAGGGCAGGGGGACTGCCCCAGCAGTTCCCTCAGCAGTTATGGCCTGTTAAGGCCTGATCCAAAAGGCTACCATTCCACTCGGATGGAAGAGGGGGCTGTTTAGGATGTAGCTTGTGGCTGGGGCTCTGTTTGCACTTGGAGACCAAGAACATCATTTAATGCCAAAGCAGAGAGGATCTCAGTAGCCATGCAGTGAGGCTAGCAGTAGGGCTGGATTATCTGGAGAGCCCTCTCCTGATGCTCCAATGACCTTGAACTCAGAATACAATGGTCCACAGTGAGGTTCAAGCAAGTGTCTTTTGATAAAAGCTTCCTGAGTCATCCTAATATGAATCGCATTTCCAGGGAAACAGTCACTGATTTAGGCCAACCTCCCCAAGTGGCCCAGTGGTAAAGAATCCACCTGCCAAGCAGAAGACATGGTTTCAATCCCTGAGTCAGGAAGATCCCCTGGAGAAAGGAATGGCAACCCACTCCAGTATTCTTGCCTGAGAAATCCCATGGACAGAGGAGCCTGGGGGCTACACTCCAGTGAGTTGCAGAGAGTTGGACACGACTTAGTGACTAAACAGCAACCCCACATTTAACTTATTTTTCAACAGTGTTTTCCCCTTTAATATAGTGAATAGGTTACTTCTCCAATGGAAAAAAAGTTATAAAATTGATTTGATCAAGCATTATCTTATAAATTTTCTTACTAAGAATACAATTAATCTACAGTTGTAAATAACTTATTTCAATTCACCATTATATCAAAATTAAAAAGACAAGACCAGTAGTTTTTTTTTTTTTCAAAATTATATATTTTTATTAAGGCATTTTTTCCCTCTATGACTTTTCCCACATTCACTAATCTCAAATACATCTGTTAAAAATTTGTTTATGTAAAGAACTGAAATACATCATTTTGTGTATTGGTTAGTATTTCTATTGTGTCTTTTGAAAATCCTCTACATGCCCACATTATCCATGTTCGATTATATTCTATTCTAATCAGACAGTGAGACTGTGCTTGTCTAAATCTCTTTGTAGCAGAATTGGTTAGTGATGCTAGTTATCAAAAAGTTATCTCTATGTATACAAAAAACCATATCATTTTTATCAGCTCAGTAGACCACAGAGCCTTCCACAAATAGCTCTGGGCCCCAAGGCCAGTCTGACTATTGGTTAATGCAAATAAGCATAGAAAATGGAGAACATAGGCAAAACACTCTCCGACATAAATCACAGCAGGATCCTCTATGACCTACCCCCTAGAATATTGGAAATAAAAGCAAAAATAAACAAATGGGATCTAATTAAAATTAAAAGCTTCTGCACAACAAAAGAAACTATAAGCAAAGTGAAAAGACAGCCTTCAGAATGGGAGAAAATAATAGCAAATGAAGCAACTGACAAACAACTAATCTCAAAAATATACAAGCGACTCCTGCAACTCAATTCCAGAAAAATAAATGACCCAATCAAAAAATGGGCCAAAGAACTAAAAAGACCAGTAGTCTTGAAAGAAGATAAAAATTAAGTAGAAACAGCATAGGAATGGAAAGCAAGATAAAGCTCACCGAAATAAGTAAAAAGGACTGTTACCAAAGTCCAACAAGAGAGCCAGCATAGTGTGTTGAGTGTGGGCTCTAGTACCACACTCTTAACAATGTATATATACAGTGTTATGTATATATAACATAGAATGTATAACATAGAATGTATAACAATGCCACATTTTACGTGGGAGAACTAAGGCCCAGAGCGGGGAAGTGACCTGCCCCAAATTTCACAGAAAACCAATGGCAGAGCCCAGAAACCCTGTCTCCCGATTTTTGACCCTTTTTCTGCAGAAAAACCACACCTCCTTACCTGTCACAATTCCTGGATTCTTTCTCTTTTTTAGATTTTTAAAAATAAATTTATTTTTAATTAGAGGATAACAATATTGTCTCAGTCTCTGCTCTACATCACCATGAATCAGTCATAGGTACATACATATGTCCCCTCCCTCTTGCACATCCATCTCAGCTCCCATCTCATCCCACCCCTTTGGTGGCAGTTTAGTCACTAAATCGTGTCCGACTCTTGCGACACCATGGACTGTAGCCTGCCAGATTCCTCTGTCCATGGGATTCTCCAGGCAAGAATACTGGAGTGGGTTACCACTTCCTTATCCGGGGGATCTTCCCAACTCAGGGATCCGACCCAGGTCTCCTGTATTAATAGCAGGCGGATTCTTTACCAACTGAGCTACGAGGGAAGCCCCTCCCACCCCTTCGGTTGTCACATGGCACTGGGTTTGAGCTCCGTGATAAATATAGCAGATTCCCATGGCTATCTATACATATGGTAGTGTATATGTTTCAATGTTACTCTTTCAATTCGTCCCTCCCTTCTGGGCTCTTTCAAACCCCCTGGTCCTACCACCTTCTTCCATTCATTGAGTCCTGCAGGCTCCAGCACAGGCCCTCAGTGCAAACCACAAACCTGGCCTCATCCCAGCCCTGAGCCAAAGATGACTTAAGGCCCTTCCTCCACTGACAACAGGCCCAGGTCCCAAGGGTCGAGCCCAGGAAACAGGGTCTTATGAATATGGCCCAGGTCCTCTGGGCTCCATTTGCAAGCTCTCCCTGCAGGCCCATTTCCTTCCCCACTGCCAGATGCATCCGCTCCACGTCATCCGTTAGCAAGTCATCCAACAATTGTTCAATTTTCCTTAAGGGATACGCTACGTTTAATTCTCAAATAAGCCTGTGAGCAAATGGCATAATTTCGAGATGAGGTTGAGAGGTTAAGAAAGGAAAAGAAGTCACACAGATGATGTTCAGAGGAACTGGGGCTGGGTGGGGCCAGGCAGAGCCCACTCTCATAACCATACACAGAATGCTATCCAACTCCCACCCTGGTAAATTCCACCTTCATCCTTCCAGACCCAGTCGAGATGCCACATTGCACCCCAGTGAGCGCCTCCTTCCCCCACCCTGGACACATACAGAGCCTGGCCTGCATATTACAGCAGCCCTGACTGTCGGTACCCACTTGTTGGTTGGCATATCTGTTTCCCTTTCGAGACCCTGGCTATGTGGTCAACTCTCCTTTCTCGCCTGACTGCCTGAGTACCAAGCAGGCCCTCAGAAGATGTTTGCTGAGTGACTGAGTGAGTAAGTGAATAGATGAATGAGTCAGCACATCAGAAATTGGGATCTGTCACCAGCATCCCATGCGTGGAATGGTGCCCATCAACACACTTGGGAAGTGGTCCGACTGCTTGTGCTAGAGGGTCCAGAGAGTACAAACCAGCAAAGGGTTTGGGCCAGAGCTGTTCACCCTAATATTGTCACTTGCTACCATAGGACTCCTTTCACCTACAGAGCTGTTCACCCTAATATTACCACTTGCTCCCTGTAGGACTCCTTTCACCTCCAGGGCATCTGCTATTCATCTGCAGCAGGGGGACGACAAGAGTCACTGTGCGTCCACCCTTGATGGGGTGTTGGGGCATGAAATGGGAACCATGACAGAGGCACTCCTGCCCTTCAGGAGCTTCCAGACAAGAGAGGGGTGTGGACCGCCAAGCAATTCCTAGAGTGCAAGGTGGCTGCTGTGGGGAGTGAGCCTGCTTCACGCTGTCGCTCGGTGGTGGGGTGGGGTCAGGGGCAGCCTGCCCGGGGTCTGCCAGATAAAACTGGAACAAGCATCTCAGGCAGAAGGGGCAGTGAGTTCCCAGCGTATGTGGGGCTAGAGGTCTGGGGACCACATCGTCCAGGACTGTGTGAGCTGAGCCAAGATATTTGGACCTCACTTCTGAACAGTGGGCTGAGTGGCTGTCACTCAGGAGCTCCATGGCTGTGGACACAAATTGAAAAACTAGTACATGGATGGATCTGGAGATTGTCATCCTGAGTGAAGTAAGTCAGACAGAGAAAGAAAAATATCATATGACATCCCTTATGTGAGGAATTTAGAAAGAAATGATACAAATGAATTTACGTACAAAACAGCAACAGGCTCATGCTGCTGCTGCTGCTGCTAAGTCGCTTCAGTCGTGTCCGACTCTGTGCGACCCCATAGACGGCAGCCCACCAGGCTCCCCCGTCCCTGGGATTCTCCAGGCAAGAACACTGGAGTGGGTTGCCATTTCCCTCTCCAATGCATGAAAGTGAAAAGTGAAAGTGAATTTGCTGAGTCATGTCTGACTCTTAGCGACCCCATGGACTGTGGCCTACCAGGCTCCTCCGTCCATGGGATTTTCCAAGCAAGAGTGCTGGAGTGGGGTGCCATTGCTCATAGGCACAAAGAATAAACTTATGGCTGCCAGCAGGAAAGGATGGGGAGAAGAGATACTAGGCAATTTGGGATGGACTATACACACAGCTACATTTTAAATCGATAACCATCAAGGATCTACTGCCTAGTACAGGGAACTCTGCTCAATGTTACGTGGCAACCGGGATGGGAGGGGAGGCTGGGGGAGAATGGATACATGTATATGTATAGTTGCTGTCCACCTGAAACTATCACAGCATTGTTAATTGGCTACTCCAAAATAGAATAAAAAGTTAAAAAAAAAAACAACTAGTGATCATCTCTTCTGTGTCATTCTTTGGGCATCCCTGGGTCGCGGCTGCGACAAGAGACGCTTGATGTCTCTTTCGCTTTGCCCCTGAGAGCTGGTTAACACAGGCCTCCTTAAAAGCACAAAAGGGCTGAATGTTAGAGAGTTGATGGGGGACAAGGGAACCCAGGCAGAGGGTAAGAGATGCTGGAAAGCACAAGAAGGCGTTTTCAGTTCAAGGGTTTTAAGTGCTGGGGGCACTGTGGCTGGGCTTGCGCTTACGGGAAGCAGTTGGGTACAGACGTGGGGACACTGCTCCTGGAGGGGACACTGAGTTCCTGGGCACCCGGTAACAGGATTAGAAAGAAACCAGGATGCGGGTCCCGGATAGGGAAGTGGTGTCACTGCCTGGGTCCTATAATGAAGCCCCAGATGGTCCGGGACTGAGGGACAAAGAGGGAGGAGGTGTGGCTTTATTGAGCCTCTACAACGTGTCAGGCCCCGGGGTAAGCACTTCCCTGTACTCTGCAGCTTGCAGGACACGAGGTCTGTTCTCAAGCACTGACCTCAGCTCCCAGGATGTGCCTCCTGCAGTGAGCTATAAGCCCCACGGGGCAGGCCTGGTATCTGTCTTGTGCCTGCTGTGTCCCCAGGACCTGACATATTTTAGGTATTCTACGGTGATTTTTTTTTTTAATTTTAAACTTTGAATTTTGTATTGGAATATAGCCAATTAACAATGTTGTGATAGTTTCAGGTGGACAGCAAAGGAGCTTGGCCCTACATGTATACATTCTCCCCCAGACTCCCTTCCCGTCCAGGCTGCCACATAACATTGAGCAGAATTTCACATGCTCTGCAGTAGGTCCTTGTTGATTATCTATTTTAAATAGATCAATGTGTACAGGACCACCCCAAACTCCATAACTATCCCTTCTCCCCACCCTTCACCCCAGGCAATCCTAAGTTCATTCTCTAAGCCTCCACAGTGATTTTGGATGATCCAACTTTCTTTTCCTCTCTCCTCTTTCCTGCCCTTGTTAGTTTTCTCTCTCGCTTCCTTTCCTCCTCCTGTGTTCCAAGATCGGGTGAGCCATCTCATTGAATCCTTTAAAGAGCCTGAAGTTAGGTTATGGTTGGGGAGTTTATTTTGAAAACAACAAAGAGTTTTACCAGACCTGTTAGGCAGTGGATTTGAAGAAGGAAGGAATTAAGGCTCGGAAGTGTTAAGTTACTTACCCAAAGTCACACAGCTAAAAAGGAGTGGGGCTGAAATCTGACCCAGTTGCTTCTGAGGCCAAACACACTTCCTCCCTAAATGAGAGAACTCAGAAAATTTGGCCCCAGACATGGACAATGGGAGGCCAGGATTCCCGCAGGTGTGTGATGTCAGGCAAGCGACACCTCCCACCATTGGTTTCTACCAGGTCTGAAGAATCAGGCTGAAATGTACCTGGAGGGGTGGCATGCGGGGCCAGGCTCCAGGGCCCCCAGGCCAGCTGGGTTTAGGCAAGAACCTGGGGAGGAGGTGATCTTAAGATGAACTCACACCATTTGAGCTCTGTCTGATCTCTACCCATCCTGAGTAAATTGGTCCCCACTTCACCAAAGATGACTAATAAGAAAACCTTTCTATAGGCACACGTTAATTTTTAAACTTCTAACTAAGAAAAGGGTCGTTCTCATGAGAAACTGATTCGGTGTTGATGCTGCAGACCATTTCTTATCTCTCCATCATCTATGCAGTTCTGACCCATCTCATTCAAGGCTGTGAATTTTTTATTGAGTTATTACTCGGCCTGTGCTTTGTGTCAGGCCTGGGCAAGAAGAGATGGCATTGGGGTGGGGGAGGTATCGTGTGGGATGCTAGCTTTCCGTGTGGTGGTACCTCTTACTGCTGCGGGAGCTGGGAAACGGGGAGGCGTGACTAAGTCTTTCTGTCTTCTCTTTTCCTGTCCTGGGTTTGTGGTGGCCACAATGAGGGGGAGGAGGGGAAGTGAACTGCTGGAGGGGCAGCCCCATCCTTGTCTCGAGTGGGCTGGGCAGCAAACCCAGAAGGAGGGGAGAATGAAAGATTTCCTGGGTGGCCACCTGGCTCCTCACTGTGTCCCAAGTGAGTCTAAAGGATCTGCAGTTACCTTTGACCAACTGACGACATCCCTTTATCTCCTTCCTCTTTGAGACCCACTAAAGTGACAGTCCAGGGAAGGCAATGGCACCCCACCCCAGTACTTTTGCCGGGAAAATCCCATGGACGGAGGATCCTGGTAGGCTCCAGTCCGTGGGGTCACTAAGAGTTGGACCCGACTAAGGGACTTCACTTTCACTTTTCACTTTCATTCATTGGAGAAGGAAATGGCAACCCACTCCAGTATTCTTGCCTGGAGAATCCCAGGGACGGGGAAGCCTGGTGAGCTTCTGTCTATGGGGTCGCACAGAGTCGGACACGACTGAAGCGACTTAGCAGCAGCAGCAAAGTGACAGTCAAGGAATAAAAAAGGATCAGTCAATGAGGGCAAAGGGAATAGGAGAGCGACTACAGTGTCTTCGAGATTTCAACTACTTTAAGTACTTTTCGGGTAACAAGAAGCAGCTTGTCAATGGAAGAACTGATGGAGCAAGGCAACCGTTAGCTGTGGTCCTTCATGAAAAGTGTGTTCTCAGAGGTGGCTGCATGTGGTGGTCAGATGGCCAGACGCTTCGGGGTCCACCATTCCATCTGTGCAGTGAAGTCTCAGTATAACCTTGGCAAAGTCAGTTTCTTCCTTCTGAGACTCACTTTTTCCCAGTAATAGGAAGAGACCCTACTGAATTCTTATCTGCTGGTGCCTGAATTACCTTGAGCTTCCCATTCCCGCCCCCCAACATGTATAGGCACATTAGTTTTGATGCTGCTTCTGAAATGGAGCGAAGGTATTTTTGCATTTTTTTTCCTCTCCCAGGACACTTTTCAAGCCACTGCTGCAGGTGGTCTTCAAGAGGAATTTCATCTCTGACATGCCAGGACTCCCCCCAGGTTTTAGGATGAAGAATACATGGAATGGAGGGGTTGTGAGGATGTAAGACCTTCATGTGGAAGAGCCAGGCACAGAGGGGCTTCAGAGGGAGCTGAAGGACTCTCGGCTGGGGATGGCAGAAGGGGCTTTACAGAGACACTGGTGTTTGCAATGGGTAGAAAATTCAGAGGGAGACAACGAGGAGGGCCCTGTGGGTGGAACTTACAGTGGCAGCAAATCCTGGAGATAAGAAAGCATGTGACATCTGCAGAGAGTTGCAAATACTATAACCATAGGAATCTATGGAGACATCCCCTGAGTTACAAATGGCCAGGTCAGCAGTTTGCACTTCAGCCTACTGACCATGGGAAACTATCAAGTTGGCATTGTGATTTTTTGAATAATTAATTAATTCATTAACTTGACTGTAACGGGTCTTAGTTGCAACACCCAGGATCTTCGTTGCGGCCTATGGACTCTCTAGTTGGTTGTGGCGCATGGGCTCAGTTGCTCCACAGCATGGGGATCTTAGTTTTCTGATCAAGGATCGAACCCTGATCTTCTTAACCACTGGACCACCAGGGAAGTCCCAGCCTTGTGACTTTTAAAAAATTTATTTATTTTTAATTGAAAGATAATTGCTTTACAGTTTTGTATTGCTGCTGCTGCTGCTGCTGCTGCTAAGTCACCTCAGTCGTGTCTGACTCTGTGCGACCCCATAGACGGCAGCCCACCAGGCTCCCCCATCCCTGGGATTCTCCAGGCAAGAACACTGGAATGGGTTGCCATTTCCTTCTCCAATGCATGAAAGTGAAAAGTGAAAGTGAAGTCACTGAGTCGTGTCTGACTCTTTGAGACCCCATGGACTGCAGCCTACCAGGCTCCTCCATCCATGGGATTTTCCAGGCAAGAGTACTGGAGTGGGGTGCCATTGCCTTCTCCACAGTATTGTATTGGTTTCTACCAAACATCGACATGAATAAGCCATAGGTTTACCCATGTCCCATCCCACTTGAACCTCCCCACCCACCTCCCTCCCCATCCCACCCCCTCCAGGTTGTTACAGAGCCCTGGTTTGAGTTCCCTGAGTCACACAGCAAATTCCCATTGGCTATCTATTTTACATATGGTAGTGTATGTTTCATGTTACTCTCTGCACATTCCCCCTCTCCTCCTCCCCTCACCCCCACCCCCATGTCCGTAAGTCTATTCTCTATGTCTGTGTTTCCACTGCTGCTCTGCAAGTAGGTTCATCAGTACCATCTTTCTAGATTCCATATATATACGTCAGTATACAATATTTGTCTTTCTCTTTCTGACTTACTTCACTCTGTATAATAGGCTCTAGGTTCATCCACCTCATTAGGACTGACTCAAATGTGTTCCTTCTTAACAACCCTGTGATTTTAATACAGATATGGGCCAGCTACCTTTCTTGAGCACCTAGTATGTGCTACTTATTCCATGCATCTGCACTGCACACCAAGTCTCCCTGACCTGGCCACTCGGTCGCTGGGCAGTCACATGTCTCTCTGGCCATTTCCTCACTGTCCTTCATGCCTAGCTGTGTTTACACAAGCTCCTTCCTCTATGCACAGGCCCCTTTCCACTTAACAGCCTCCCTGCTGGAGACTGTGCTTGAAAACATTCCTCTGGGAGGCCTCTCCGCTGTGGGCAGTTCCCAGGCCTCCCCTGCGCCCTCCACATGGCACATCCCCTACTGTCCTTGCACCAACTGGCTTTTCCTTACTTATCTGTGAGTCAAAGGGCACTGACTCATTTTCTTGTTAGCTGTCTTCCCTGAGGCTAACCAAGGACCAAGAACAGGGTGGGCTGTTGAAAAGTATTGTGATTGGGAAAATAGAATTTGCAGCTCTCTGGGCCAGGCCCTTGACATAAAACATAGCAGATCTTATGTTTTTAATTTACTTATTTTTTAAAATTACTTATTAGTACTTATTTGGCTTTGTTGGGTCTTAGTTGCAGCACAAGGGATCTTTAATCTTCATTGAGGTGTGCGAACTCTTAGCTGTGTCATGCGGGGTCAGATTCCCTGATAAGGGATCAAACCCGTGCCCCTGGAATTGGGAGCACAGAGTGTTAGCCACCGGACCACCAGGGAAGTCCCAGCAGATCTTATTTAATGCTCCCACACACCCGTGAGACTTGAGTTACTCTTCCCATTTTGCATGAGAGATGTGACTAAGGTGAGTTTATGCATCCACTGATTTGCAGATGTGGGATTTAAACCCAAGGGTGTCTCCTCTGTGCTGCTGCAGAGCTCTTCTGCTCCGTCATGTTCCTGGGACAGTGACTCCATTGATGGATGAAAAGACATGAGGTCAGAGGAGACAAGAGGCCACTTCCTCTCATTCAACTTTCTCTATGTCCTACTCAGCTGGGACAGCTTCTACTCGACCTCTCAAGATCCTTATCTGCACCTGCGCCTGTGGAACTTTTCCTATACCTCTCACACCTCCCAGGAGAGTTGGAGAAAGGCGTTTTCCACGTGGTCACTGGACATGAGTAACTGTGGCTTCCCCACCTCTGCACCGGGGGTTGGAAAACCCCACCCAGGTTTTCTGATAAAAGCCCTGGGCCCTGCAGGATAGACCAGAGGAGAACTCTCTGCTTCACCAGGCTCACCGAGACCCTTGCAGTGAGGTCGGAGCCGGACAACCTGAGATGAAGCTCATCATCGCCGCACTGGTGTGCCTGCTGCTGGCCGGGATGTGGTTACAGGATGTGGACGCCAAGAGCAGTGAGTTTGGCTGGAGTCACTTTGGGGAGGGCGGAGACTCAGACGGGCACTCTGGGGTTGCAGGGTCAGGGAACAGGTTCACCTTGAGCTCCCTGCCTCCATCTCCACTCCTTTGGGAAGAATTCTCCCCGAAGAGGAGGAAGGGAGGTCTTGGATGGGGGCAGGGGGCCAGCAAAAGAAACGTGAATCCGGAGTCCACATTGACCACTGAGCAGCTCGCTTCAGTCAAAGGAGGTCTGCTTCGTCTAGACTCTGCAGACTGATGGAGGGAAGTGGTGAGGTCATTTAGGCCAGCTGGAGGCCAGAGGTCCAGAGGAGGGACTGATAGGGGTCTTGTCTCCACCAGGCAGAATCTGAGGTCAGGACAGGTTGGCTAATCTTGGGCAAGTCACTTGACCTCCCAAACTCTAGTTTTGCCATCAGCAAATTGGGATTTGATTATACCTACCCTCTAAAGCTGGTGAGAGAATACTGACCTAATGACAGACATATGAAATGGGCTTTGCAAGCAGTCAAACTAGGAGGTCTGAAATGCAAGTCCTTTGAGGGGGTTGCAAACCAGCAGAGTGGAACTTGGGGGGTCAGAGCTGTGAGCAGGGTAGAGGACTTTCTGGAGTGGCTGGGGGTGGGGGAAAGCTTGGCGGTTCCCAGAAGCTCTTTCCTGATCACTTCTTTGAGTTTAAGCTCCTAGCACAGTCTCTAATCCTGCCCCAAATAGCAGACTGCAGTTGAATCAGACTCACCAGGGCCCCAGGTCCCTTGAACCCAAATGTGGGGGCAGAACCATGCACTAGCGGTGGGATGCCATAGCTAGAAAAGCCTTTAGAAATCAGTTTTCAAAGTCTTGTTTTACAGCTGGGAGGTCTGGAGTTCAGAGGAAAGGCTCATCTTGATCAAAGTCACATAGCTGTTTTGTCGGGGCCTGGGATCTGAACCCCAGTGTCCTGATTCTGCCTGGATACAGAACGAGGTGGCTGATGAGACACTAGGGTCCTTTGGATGTGGCCCCAAAGCCTGAGCCTGTCCCGGAAGCATTTTTTTCTCCCCTCCATCCTGGGTGAGAGGTACTCAGAATGAATTGAGAAATAAATGCAAGCCATTCTTGTGCTTCTCTTCTAGTGCATGTGTCATCCTCCAACTGCTGTTTCAGAGCGGTGAAGGGAAAGATTTCTCCGAAGAAAATCCAGTGTTACAAGAACATCAGCTCCACCTGCTCCTACAAGGACCGTGTGATGTAAGTAATATATCGTCTTCTGTCCCTAACTTGCTTCTCCAGAGAACAGAAACTGGCCCACCTGGGATTAGAGTAGCAGACGCTAGATGGCGATGTTCCACTAGATTAAGGGTTTTTTTTTTTTTTTTTTTTAACCACGCCATCGAGCCTGCCAAAACCTTGGGTGCAGAGCCAAGAGTGGACTCTAGGGAGAGCACCTGTGCTCCCGCAGTGACATGGGTTTCTTAAAGCTCCAAGGCACCAAGTATTCTATCTTAATATTTTATGCCCAGAGCGTAAAAGCTCCAGGCACTACTGTGTGATGCTACGAGTGAGGAGGGGGAGGGGGGTCTCAATTAGTTCCTGTCTCTAGATTTGCCATCCTATAACCTTGGGCGACTCCGGGCAGGTAACTTTTCTGAACCTGATTATCTGAGTACCTCTCGGCACTCCTGAGCTGTGAAGTGGCATAACCACAATAGCTGCATCACAGGGTCCTTACCAAGCTCCAAGGAGGTATCTTACGCTTGACGTGCAGTGTCTGTGAGACAGGAGACACTTTCATGTGTATTATCTGTCAGCTAACTCTCCTGGGGCACGCATTTTCATCATCATGAAAACTGAGGTTCAGGGAATTAAAGAAATTTGTCTAAGGTCATGCAGATAATTAAAGGAAGAACTGATCTATGGTTTTTGGATAACAGCCAAGTTTGGGAGGTGGACAGATCAGAGAAGAAACACATACACACACACACACACACACCCCAAAGCAATGATTGCTGCTAAGTCGCTTCAGTCGTGTCCAATTCTGTGTGACCCCATAGACGGCAGCCCACCAGCTCCCCCGTCCCTGGGATTCTCCAGGCAAGAACAATGGAGTGGGTTGCCATTTCCTTCTCCAATGCATGAAAGTGAAAAGTGAAAGTGGAGTCGCTTAGTCGTGTCCGACTCCTAGCGACCCCATGGACTGCAGCCTGCCAGGCTCCTCCGTCCATGGGATTTTCCAGGCAAGAGTACTGGAGTGGGGTGCCATTGCCTTCTCCGAAGCAATGATTAGGGGGTTGCAAATGGATACAGACACATGAAAAGATGGAGCAGGTGAATGCTCAGAGATATTCCAGGAGATGATTTGTTTCCATGCTAACAAGTTGTCTACATCCTTCGCTCTTCCCTGATACACTGAAGCCACCAAAGGGTCCAGGAGGATATGCAATTTGAAGAACTACCACCCCACCCCCACCCCCACTGAAGCTTCAGTGTTCCTCCCAGTGTACACATCACAGATCTTAGTAACACTTCATTTTACAGGAGAACAGCTCAGGGGCACCCAGGAGCGATGTGGGGGTCATGGGGTGGGGCATGATGTGTGGGTGGCACCCGGCGCTGACTCAGGTAACTCAGTCCCTCTTCTGTTCTCTGCCCACAGATTCAAGCTGACTGGAGGCCTAGAGTCTTGTGTCTTGCAAAAACAATCCTGGGTTCAGGCTTATTTAAAGAGGATAAACCTCTGCCAGTGAAAGGAAATGTGAGCTGATCCCTTCCCATCCTGGACTCAGGACACCACGTGGCTTCACTTAACTTCACACCAGTCCTTCTTCCCCCATCTTCACTGGGTCACGCCAAAGGGTCTGCTGGGTTCTAATAAGCTATGTTGTCGCACTTTATATATTTAAATTCTAGAATCTTTTAAGTTCTGTCCCCCACCCTCTCCGTGCCTCTTGGACCCCACAGGGATTTCAAGGTGCAAAGTTGATTGACATTGAGGGGCTGGGCCCAAGGGGTGGAGAGGAGGGAAACAGGTTGGAATTGGTGCCAGGGGAACTGACTTCTTTTATTATTATTTAATTTTTGTTGGAGTATAGATGCTTTACAATGTTGTGTAGTTTCTACTGTACAGCAAGGTGAATTCTTGACACTGTGGAACTGACTTCTTGTCAATAGGAGCCAATAAATGACTCAGCACAACTCAGCTTTCTGCCTTTGTCCTGGGGGAATAAACGTTTGATTTGGGTTGTGATGTTGATTCCCTTCGGGGCTGGGTCCCCATTTGCATGCTCTCCACCCCTGCCCTGCCCTGCCCAGAGGGTTTGGAGGCTATTGTTATCCAAAAGTCACACCTGCCCTAGCTGGGGGTGGGGGGTGGGCAGAGAGGGCATGCAGGGGGGTTGCCATCTGCCTGTTGCTAGCTCTGCTGTAGAGGGGAGGTGGCTAAGGGCTGGAGAGATTGACACTTTCAGGCCTGAGGACACGTAGCAAGTCAGGATCGGATCTGGCCTTAGAGCTCAGGGTTCCTGCTGTGCTCAATCATGTCCTACTGATTGCTAACTGCTAAGTGGCTTCAGTCGTGTCCGACTCTGTGTGACCCCATAGCCGGCAGGCCACCAGGCTCCCCCGTCCCTGCGACTCTCCAGGCAAGAACACTGGAGTGGGTTGCCATTTCCTTCTCCAATGCATGAAAGTGAAAAGTGAAAGTGAAGTCACTCAGTCGTGTCCGACTCTTAGCGACCCCATGGACTGCAGCCTGCCAGGCTCCTCCGCCCATGGGATTTTCCAGGCAAGAGTACTGGAGTAGAGTGTCATTGCCTACTTCGTCAAATATGCCTTTGTTGTTCAGTTGTTGGCAATGCTCTTGTTAAGTGCCCATTTGTAGTTGACACTAGTCTCCCTAGTGTCCCTAGAGTCGCAGGTTACACAAGTTGGAGCATGTGATTGCCCCTTTTAAAGGGACAGGGCCTCCTCTTCCTCTCTGTCCCCTGGGGGTTCACCTGTTTCTTCTTGAGACTACCTCCTTCCTCTGGATGACCTCTGTTGGTATCTCCATCAGACATGGACCCACCTGCCTGGACCCTCCCCAGAAAAGATCCTGCTAATTAACTCCAGGCCCTGTCCAGTGGATACAGGGTCCCTCTGCCATGCTGTGCCAGGCAGTCACTTGGCACGTGGGGACTTGGAAAAGATTTCTACCCTGGAAAGCAGTGTAAGCAACTTTTGGCAGAAAAGAGCTCTCTTCAGGAGGCCACTTTTGTCTTGTCACTATCCTTAAACCAGGCATCCCATGCTCTATCATCTCCAGCCTTAGCACACCTTTCAAATCTTTTGATCATACAATCAGATCAGATCAGTCGCTCAGTCGTGTCCGACTCTTTGCAACCCCATGAACCGCAGCACGCCAGGCCTCCCTGTCCATCACCAGCTCCCAGAGGTCACTCAGACTCACACCCATCAAGTCAGTGATCATACAATAGGTTACCTAACTTGTTGCTTTTTCCATAGATCAGAGAAGTAGAAATAAAGAGTCAGATCAGATCAGATCAGTCGCTCAGTCGTGTCCAACTCTTTGCGACCCCATGAACTGCAGCACGCCAGGCCTCCCTGTCCATCACCAACTCCCAGAGATCACTCAGACTCACATCCATAGGGTCAGTGATGCCATCCAGCCATCTCATCCTCTGTTGTCCCCTTCTCCTCCTGCCCCCAATCCCTCCCAGCATCAGAGTCCTCTCCAATGAGTCAACTCTTCGCATGAGGTGGCCAAAATACTGGAGTTTCAGCTTTAGCATCATTCCTTCCAAAGAAATCCCAGGGCTGATCTCCTTCAGAATGGACTGGTTGGATCTCCTTGCAGTCCAAGGGACTCTCGAGAGTCTTCTCCAACACCACAGTTCATAAAGAGTACGTAACAGATAACCAGATCTCTTCCCCAGTTCTTCTCATTCCTTCAGGCATCTCGAGATGTGAGGTCAAAAGATAGCATCTAAAAAAAGATCATGAGCAGTCGACAAGCATTGCACACCATGGGGGATGGTGAGGACTCTGACTGCCATCCCATCCCAATGATCAATTGAGATGACTTTCCTGTTTCCCTTTAGAAGCTTTCATGGCTGAGCAGAATCTTCTGAGATGGTTTTTGGGGGGACCCTGAGTCTACCATCTCCCCAGACTGCTGGCATGCTGATTAAAGGCAATTTTCCTTTCTGTCAACACTTGAGAGTTTGGTTTTGTAGGCAGCCACGTGGCTCGCAGTCTCGGGTTTTATGGTAATGAAATTAGTTTCCAGATTGTCTTTAACCAGTCATTCTGACTCAGAGTCCTTCCTGGTTCAGCCAAGATGGATGCCAGCGAGAAGGATTCTGGGAGGTGGTCGGACACGTGGTGTCACTTTTTGACGTTTTCTGAACTCTCCCAGTTGGTGGTGGCTTATTAGTTTTGTGTTCCTTACTGCAAATGGTTACTATGGTGCCTGGCCAGGGTGGGCGGTTTCAGTCAGTGTGCTTTCCCTAGCCAACCTCTAGCCAACCCTGTCCTGCCCTTGGGCCCTGCCCCAGACTACTCTTCCTAGCATCTCCCACCCTCCACCCTCCCCATTGCTCCAAGGCCTTCAGAGCTGAGTCCAAACTCCCATCTTGACATTCTAATTCCTCTGTAAGCACATCTCAACCTTCCTTTCCAAAGGTCTGCGGCTTTTCCTTTCTGAATCCCACATGCCGACTATCTAGGGGTGTTCGCTGCAAGCCCTCTCCCCTCTTTTCCATCCTGCATCTCTTCCACAACAGTCTCTGCTCTGCTGGTGCTACACCATCCTCCAAAGCCCATTCTCTCCAAGTCCCACGTGAGATATCAAATCCGATACTAATCAGGACTGTGTCATCTATTTCCCCCTGGGACTCTAGTATACTTAATGGCTGCATTACTCCCTGGTGGAGGACTACTCGGAGCTGGGAGGCAGGGGCGCAAGGAGACCCGCTGGAAGCTGATGCTGGGGACTGGAGCCATTGTTCTAGAATATCCTGAGCTGGTGAGCCAGACCCTCCGTGACATACAGATGAGCCCAATTAAGTCACACAGTCAGGGAGGGTCTGGCTACACCTGTATGTAGGGCGCCTCAAAGCGCCCCCTACTGGTTGGGTGTTATCCCTGAAGAAAACACTACTGCTGTATTGGAGATTTTATTTATTTATCTGGCTGCACTGGGTCTTAGGTGCAGTGTGCAGGATCTTTAGTTGCAGCATCTGAAATGCTTAGATGTGAATCTGGGGTCTGGTTCCCTCAGCAGTGATCAAAACCAGGACGCCTGTGTTGGGAGTATGGAGTCTTAGCCAACGGATCACCAGGAAAACCGCTGCATTTGAGGTTTTAAACAAAATGTATTTTCTGCAAAAAAGTCAGTGATCCTAAAACTGTATACATCTTCCCATAATAACTTCCTCTGTTGGCTCAGGCAGTAAAGAATCTGCCTGCTAATACAGGAGACCTGGATTTGATTCCTGGATCAGGAAGATCTCCTGGAGAAGGGAATGGCTTACCCATTTCAGTATTCTTGCCTGGAGAATTTCATGGGCAGAGGAGCCTACAGTTCATGGGGAGGCAGAGTTGGACATGACTGAGTGACTAATACTTCCACGCTTTTCCATAATAATATATTAAGCAATACCTCACACTCACCAGGCACTGTCCTTCTTAGATTGCAATGGCCCTTCAAACCCATGGCTCTCTAGGCATGTTCTCTACCCACTGGGGAGGTAGGCAGGAGGGAGACCCACTGCCCATAGCTTACAGGAGAAGGAGTTGGGGCTCCTGACAGGAATCAAGTGGCTCAAGACCTTACTTTAAAAAAAGAGATCACCAATATTCCAAATAAATCCTCAACCAGGCACAATCCAAATAATACTAAATATTATTTAAGACATGGTATATTTTGCATCAGGAAACCAAAAGGACTCCATTTGAAAATTAAGGTCAAATTAGTCCAGGGTAGGGACAGGAGGCCCTGGGGAGTGGGGAACATTTCTCATCCTCTGGTTTGGTCTTAGTGTGGCCAGAAGAGTTCAAGTCTTCAGGGTGTGATTTTTTTAAAAAAACATTTAATATTTAAATATTTAAAATATTTATTTATTTGGCTGTATCAGATCTTTGTTTCCCCATGTGGGATATTTCATTGTAGTGCACGGACTCTCTAATTGTATTGCACAGGCTCAGTAATTGCGGCCTGTGGGGTTAGTTGCTCTGTGGCATGTGGATGTGGGATCTTAGTTCCTGGATATGGGATCGTAGTTCCCAGATCAGGGATCGAACCCATGTCTCCTGCATCACAAAGCAGAGTCTTAACCACTGGACCACTAGGGAAGTCCCGGGTGTGAGTTTTTGATCCAGACTTTTCACATAATTCTCCTTTGGGTTGGCACTGGTTGGTTCTGAAGCTGTGGATGAGGGTGGGCTGGCAGGGTCAGGTGACATGCTGGAGGGTTTTATCTCAGGGATGACTCCTTAGATGCTAAAACCTGTCAGGCCCACCTGCTACAGGGGAGGGGTCCTCTCTGGGATAAGAAGTCAGAGGGGAGTAGTAGGGAGAGACCCTCTGGAGGTGGTCACTGTGCTTGCCAACTGCCCCCTCCCCCCAGGAGAAGCTGGCCAGGCATCCACCGAAGTCATCACAGAAGTGTGAGCTGACACCCATTCAGGGAGCAGGATGTGGGATGTTACCAGCCCTCTCTGGGCCTGTCCCTGGTGTAATAATAGGAAGTTTTGGATTACACAGTCGAGTTGGATCTTATCCCCTGAATGTAATGCCTCAAATTTGTCTGATGTCTGTCTGGTGAGGGAGAACTTAGACTGAGGGGATGAAGAAGGGGATGTGGAGTGGGGGAGGGTTAAGATAAGGTGGGAGTGGAAGGGAGCAGGATTTTTCTACTTACACGACAGCTTCCCGAGGACCCTGGCTGCTGGTGATGCGATCGCTCTTCAGCTTATGCGAGGGAATCTTCTCAGGTTTCTTCAACCAAGAGGAACCTGCTGTTTCTTATGGTTAAATGGGAAACAGCAGGTGACCAGGACATGGAGCGTGTCTAGAAATAAAGTCACAAAGAAAAAGCATTGGAGGAGATGCCAGGTTTTTCTCAGCTTGAATGTGGCAGGGGAAGGCGAGCACAGAGGTAGAAGTGAGTCTCATCCACCCGGGTCCAGTGCTCCTGCCCACTGCCCTGAAGGCTGGGTAAGGCCAGGAACACATGCCTCAAGATTTTTGAGGTTGATTCTGCATGGAGGGGACACATCATTGCTGATTAAGGAAGGTCGGTGTGACGGGACTCGGATATGGACCCCAACCTACACGGTTTGGAAAGATTCATTGCATTTAGACGTCAAGTCATGTCTGACTCTTTTGCTACCCCATGGATTATAACCCACCCAGCTTCTCTGTCCATGGGATTTCCCACGCAAGAATACTTGAGTGGGTTGCCATTTCCTTCTCCAGGGGTTCTTCCCAGCCCATGGATCCTACCCGCATTCCTACATTCACAGGTGGATTCTTTACCATCTGAGCCACCAGGGAAGCCCTTGGGAAGATTAGCTGGCATCAAAGAACAGGCCTTGGATTTGGAGTGGGCAGTGTAGGCTTTACTCTGGCTCTGCCGTGGCCTGGAGGTGGGAGGGGGCAGGCAGGATGCCTGCTGTCCCCAGCATGGGCTCTCGCTTCTGTCTCCAGAATTAGAAGTTGAAACCTTGAGGGTCCCTGGTGCTCTGATAGGGTGGGAAGTGAAGGGCTTTGTCTTAGGCTTTCCTAGAAGATGAGAAACTGAGAGTGGGAGAGGAAGGGAAGAGGGGAGAGAGATTGAGCTGACCTGGCTGAGTCAGCACCTGGGTACTGAAGGCATCTGCTGTGAGCCGCAGACCCAGAGATGCTGCGGAGACCTTCCTATGGGAAGGGGCAGATGCCAACGTCACCCTGAAAGCTATTGGTTTCTGATTTTGTCTCAGCCCCGTGGTAGCTCTGGCTGCCCTGCCTGCCTGTGTAGGTAGCAGAGAGGATGGGATAGCAGGGATCGCAGAGGGATGTTTGCCTGGCCAGGGTCATGGTCAAGTCGAGATGGAAAGGGTCTTGAGTCTGCTGAGCTGGAGACTGAGCTGCCAAATTGTTTTCCAGGAAATGCAAGATGGAAGTTGTGAAAGATATAGCCGGGTAGGCATTGTTTCCCCCTTAGCTGCTCAGACCGCAGAAAGGAAGATGAAACACGTATGTGCTGGTAGTCTCCCTAGGAAGTGACCCTAGGAGCTGCTGTCTCCAGATGAAACGGGAAACCATAGCAAATACCTCTGGTGCTAGGGACTTTCCCCTATTACCTATTTAGTCCTGACAAGGTAAGTACCATTTATAGATGCGGACACTGAGGAGCAGAGAGCTTAAATAACTTGCCCAAAGTGTCATGGGGAGTAAGGGGTGAGGCTGGGAGAAACAGCTCTAAGTTTACATATAATCAATCACCAAGAGTTTTATGTCGCTGATGTCTTTTTCCAAGGTAAGTGCTAAGTAGAAGTCTCTTGGGCACGTTCTTTTGCTCAGTCATATCTGACTCTTTGTGACCCCATGGACTATAGCCCGCCAGGATCCTCTGTCCGTGGGATTTTCCAGGCAAGAGTACTAGAGCGGGTTGCCAGCAGGAGATGTGGATTTGACCCCTGGGTTGGGAAGATCCCCTGGAAAAGGAAGTCTCATACTGGAGAAAAATTAAAGCTGGCTCCTGGTGACTGGGCTCTTCCCATCACATATAGGTGCTCCGGTCTCCTGCTCAGACCTAAAGGGATATGGTTTGAAAACCACTGATTTGTCTAGGTTCCTTGTTTTCAGGAAGGTTTGTTGATGGGAGAGGATGGGGAACAGAGCAAAGATGTTGGCTCCTTGCTCCTGACCCTAGCTCCCTCCTGCAAGGAGTCTGAGCTAGGAATTTGGGAGGTGGATGAGTGGGTGGGGAATACCAAAAGGCACAGTGGCAAGGAGGGAAGAGCTTGGACTCTAATGGAAAACCTAGTAAGTCTCTTGGCCTGAATATTTCTATCCCCATGCTCACTCCTGGCTCCCAGATTTTGCTTACCTTTTGTACCTGCTCGGAATAGTCTCCCATCCAACCTCCGTTCTTGCGAGTCTTTCTACTCTAGCAAAACAAGCCCAGTGAGGGTAAAGGAAATGAAACAAAGAGCTAAGATTAGTGAAAGGAAATGAAACAAAGAGCTAAGATTAGCAGAGGAAGGTGGTTCTTTGATAAGCCTATGGTGAAGCTGAAACTCTCCTGAGGCTGATCAGGAGAAAAGGAAAAAACAACGGCCCCAGTAGGGGCGGTCCCTCCAGAGTCTACAGATCCCAGGAGGAAAATAAGAACCTTCTGCCAATAACTTTAATTTCCATGAAGTAGATGGATTTCTTAAAATCTGATTTACCGGATTGCAAGAAAAAAATTTTTAATTCTCAAACTATTTAAAAAGTTGAGTAATGGAAAATTTTCCACAAAACATCCTCCAGTCTCGGAAAGCTTTAACAACTCTTTCTTCAAGCATTCCAAGAGTTACTAATTCCAATCTTACATAACTGCTTCCAGAGAATATCAAATGTGTGTGCTCTTCAACTCATTTTGTGAGTCTTTGACATAAAAGCTTGTCAGGAATTATGTGAGAAAAGATTGCAAACTTGTCCCGGTAGACACACATTCCATTTCTATTATTCCATTCTCTTCTCTGGCCCAGAAAGTCAGCCTGTGTGGATCACATCAAAGAGATTGCAGGTCTCCTGGCTTCAGACTGGGTTTGGACACGGGAGCCCTTCAGGGTGTTGGCGAGAGGGAGACAGGGTGAAGAACTGATTTCTCTGCTGCCTTCCTGTACCTCTCCCTGGATGCAGCCCTCAATCAGTGGTTTTCCTTTTCTCTCCAGGTGACCCTCTCCACTCTCTTCATCCACGTTTGGGGGAGCTACATTGTCCTTGCGCCTTTGGGTCCAGCGGTGGTCACCGTGCTGTTACTAGCCTCAAAGAACCAAGCGGCCTATGGTTTCACCACACTCAGCCAAACATTCAATTGTATTTTTATTATTAAACTCTCCTCAAATCATTCCAACATCAGTGTCATTCACTTCTTCCTGACTGACATAGTTTTGGGTACCAAAAGTGGCTCCTGGCAACAGAACTTCCAAATAGGATTCTGGAACTGTGTTGCTCATGTATATTTTAGGAGTATAATAATGGCATCTGCTGGCATCATGATTACTTAAATTATCTCCAATAGTAGGATGGCAGATTGCGTTGTATCAAGCCCTTCAGGTGATTCTTAATGGGCACTAAAATTCAAGAACCAAGCAATTACAGCATATCCCATGACCATCCCTGATCTAGAGTGAATAGATACTAGAGGGCTCTTAAGGACACTGCCCTCCTCTCACGGCCCCATCAAGGCATCTCTTAATCCATGTAGTCAAAGCTATGGTTTTTCCAGCAGTCCTGTAGGGATGTGAGAGTTGGACCATAAAGAAGACTGAGTGCCAAAGGACTGATACTTTCGAATTGTGGTGCTGGAGAAGACTCTTGAGAGTCCTGTGGACCACAACAAGAGCAAACCAGTCAATCCTAAAGGAAATCAACCCTGAGTATTGCATGGGAAGGACTGATGCTGAAGCTGAAGCTCCAATCCTTTGGCCACCTGATGTGAAGAGCCGACTCACTGGAAAAGACCCTGATGCTGGGAAAGAATGAAAGCAAAAAGGAGAAGGGGGCAGCAGAGGATGAGATGGTTAGATGGCATCAACCATGGCATCCACTGGCTCAATGGACACGAAATTGAGCAAACTCCGGGAGATGGTGAAGGACAGGGAAGCCTGGTGTGCTGCAATCCATGGGGTTGCAAAGAGTCAGACTGAGCAACTGAACGACAGAGGAAGTGTCCTCTGGCCTTCTCATGGAGTATAGTTAGGGGTGGCTGGGTAGCTTGCACTTAATAGATACTTTTCAATAGCTCCACTTCCCTGAGCCTGTGGACACCTTCCTAATGTCCCAGGGAGTTCTGGTGTTTCAACTTCATCAACTGCAGGCTTCTTTTGAAGTCTAGATTTCAATCGGCCAATCTAGCTAAACAGTCATCACTCCCAACTACTTGTGCTAATGCACTGAATTGTGAATTCTGGACAAGCACATTCACACCAATGAATTTGACAAACTGAGGAGTCTTATATGTTAATGTCCTCTTACAATTTAGTGCTCTACATTCCTCGCCCCCAAACTTTCCTCCAAATTGAGTGAGTGGGGGGACTTTCATACCCTTCCAGAAGGGACTCCTGTCTGTCCTTCCCTGTGTTTCAGGACCTATTATCTTATAAGAGAATATGTTTAGGAACCTGGGGTCTGGAGTTAGCCAGACAGGGACTTAAATCCTGTATTCACTATTGTTATGTGGTTTGGAGCAAATTGTTTACGTCTCTGAGCCTCTACGAGGAACTGGTTGCTAATTATTGTATCATTGTGATGCTTCAAGAATCTAATAAATAATGAATGCATGGCAAGTGCTCAGTCCAGTGCCAGTAATTTTTATTTAAAATTTTTTTTAATTTTTAATTACAGTATAGTTGACTTATAATGCATAGTTTCTGATACACAACAAAGTAATTCAGTTATACAGATATATAATACATATAATATGAAAAAGAATATGTAATTATTTTTATATTCTTTCCCATTATGGTTTATTTCATGATATGGACTATAGTTCCTTGTACTATATAGTAGGAGCTTGTGTTTATTTATTTTATATATAACACTACTAATTTCACTACAAATTTAGTAGTAATTTTTATCTACTAATTTCACACTCTTATCTCTCCCCATAGCTTTCCCTTTTTGTAACAATAAGCTTGTTTTCTGTGTCGGTGAGTCTATTTCTATTCTGTAAGTTCATTTGCACCATATTATTGATTCCACATATGTGATAGCATATGGCATTTGTTTTTCTCTTTCTGAATCATTGCATTTAGTATGACAATCTCTAGGCACATCCATGTTGCTGCAAATGGCATTGTTTTATTCTTTTTTATGGCTGAGTGGTATTCCACTGTATGTGTATATATATATACACACACACACACACACTTTATGTGTGTGTGTGTGTGTGTATACTTGCCGCATCTTTATCCATTCATCTGTTGATGGCCATTTAAGTTGCTTCCATGTCTTGGCTACTGAAAATAGCACTGCTATGAACATTGGGGTGCATGTATCTTTTCAAATTGGAGTTTATTCCAGCTACATGACCAGGAGTGTGATTGCTGGATCATATGACAACTCTATTTTTATTTCTTTAAGGAACCTCCATAGTGTTCACCATAGGGGCCATATAATTTACATATCCCCCAACAGTGTAAGGAGGGCTCTCTTTTCTCCATACCCTCTTCAGTATTTGTTATTTGTAGATTTTTTAATGATGGCCATTCTGACCAGTGTGAGTTGATACCTCATTGTAGCTTTGATTAGCGTTTCTCTAATGATTAGTGATTTTGGTATTGACCATCTGGTGATGTCCATGTGTAGAGTCTTTTCTTGTGTTATTGGAAGAGGGTGTTTGCTATGATCAGTGTGTTCTCTCGGCAAAACTCTATTAGCCTTTGCCCTGCTTCATTCTGTATTCCAAGGCCAAATTTGCCTGTTACTCCAGATATTTTTTGAGTTCCTACTTCCACCCATTCCAGTTCCCTATATAATGAAAAGGACATCTTTTTGGGGTGTTAGTTCTAAAAGGTCTTGTAGGTCTTCATAGAACCATTAAACTTCAGTTTCTTCAGCTTTACTGGTTGGGGCATAGGTTTGGATGACCATGATAATGAGTAGTTTGCTTTGGAAACGAACAGAGATCATTCTGTTGTTTTTGAGATTGCATCCAAGTACTGCATTTCGAATTCTTTTGTTGACCATGATGACTGCTCCATTTCTTCTAAGGGATTCCTGCCCACAGTAGTAGATATAACGGTCATTTGAGTTAAATTCACCCATTCCAGTCTATTTTAGTTTGCTGATTCCTAGAATGTTGATGTTCACTCTTGCCATCTCCTGTTTGACCACGTCCAATTTGCCTTGATTCATGGACCTAACATTCCGGGTTCCTATGCAATATTGCTCTGTACAGCATCAGACCTTGCTTCTATCACCAGTCACATCCACAGCTGGGTATTGTTTTTGCTTTGTCTCCATCCCTTCATTCTTTCTGGAGTTATTTCTCCACTGATCTGCAGTAGCATATTGGGCACTTACCGACCTGGGGAGTTCCTCTTTCAGTATCCTATGATTTTGCCTTTTCATACTGTTTATGGAGTTCTCAAGGCAAGAATATTGAAGTGGTTTGCCATTCTCTTCTCCAGTGGACCACATTCTGTCAGACTTCTTCACCATGACCTGCCCATCTTGGGTGGCCCCACAGGGCATGGATCAGTTTCATTGAGTTAGACAAGGCTGTGGTCCATGTGATCAGAAAACTACTGTGATTATGGTTTCAGTGTGTCTGCCCTCTGATGCCCTCTTGCAACACCTATTGTCTTACTTGGGTTTCTGTTACCTTGGACGTGGGGTATCTCTTCATGGCTGTTCTAGCAAAGTGCAGCCACTGCTCCTCACCTTGGACAAGGGGTATCTCCTCACCACCGCCCCTCCTGACCTTGAACGTGGAGTAGCTCCTCTAGGCCTTCCTGTGCCCATGCAGCCGCCACTCCTTGGACTTGTGGTTGATCCTCTCGGTCGCTGCCCCTGACCTTGGGCGTGTGGTAGGTCCTCTCCCAGCCACCCCTGACCACAGGGGTGGTGTAGCTCGTCTCGGCTGCCATCCCTGACCTCTGGCATGCGGTCAAAGATGGAGAAGCTCTATACAGTCAGCAAAAACAAGACTGGGAGCTGACTGTGGCTCAGATCATGAACTCCTTATTGCCAAATTTAGACTTAAATTGAAGAAAGTAGGGAAAACAACTAGACCATTCAGTTCAGTTCAATCACTCAGTCATGTCCAACTCTTTGCGACCCCATGAATTGCAGCATGCCAGGCCTTCTTGTGCATCACCAACTCCTGGAATTCACTCAGACTCATGCCCATCGAGACGGTGATGCCATCCAGCCATCTCATCCTCTGTCGTCCCCTTCTCCTCCTGCCCCCAATCCCTCCCAGCATCAGTCTTTTCCAATAAGTTAACTCTTTGCATGAGGTGGCCAAAGTACTGGAGTTTCAGCTTTAGCATCATTCCTTCCAAAGAACACTCAGGACTGATCTCCTTTAGAATGGACTGGTTGGATCTCCTTGCAGTCCAAGGGACTCTCAAGAGTCTTCTCCAACACCGCAGTTCAAAAGCATCAATTCTTCGGCACTCAGCTTTTTTCAAAGTCCAACTCTCATATCCATACATGACCACTGGAAAAACCATAGCCTTGACTAGACAGACCTTTGTTGGCAAAGTAATGTCTCTGCTTTTGAATATGCTATCTAGGTTGGTCATAACTTTTCTTCCAAGGAGTAGGCGTCCTTTAATTTCATATGGATGTGACTGGTGATAGAAGCAAGGTCTGATGCTGTACATAGCAATATTGCATAGGAACCTGGAATGTTAGGTCCATGAATCAAGGCAAATTGGAAGTGGTCAAACAGGAGATGGCAAGAGTGAACGTCACATTCTAGGAATCAGCAAACTAAAATGGACTAGAATGGGTGAATTTAACTCAAATGACCATTATATCTACTACAGTGGGCAAGAATCCCTTAGAAGAAATGGAGCAGTCATCATGGTCAACAAAAGAATTCGAAATGCAGTACTTGAATGTAATCTCAAAAACGACATAATGATCTCTGTTCGTTTCCAAGGCAAACCATTCAATATCACAGTAATCCAAGTCTATGCCCCAACCAGTAATGCTGAAGAAGCTGTAGTTGAACAGTTCTATGAAGACCTACAAGGCCTTTTAGAACTAACACCCAAAAAAGATGTCCTTTTCATTATAGGGGACTGGAATGCAAAAGTAGGAAGTCAAGAAACATCTGGAGTAACAGGCAAATTTGACCTTGGAATACAGAATGAAGCAGGGCAAAGGCTAATAGAGTTTTGCCAAGAGAACGCACTGGTCATAGCAAACACCCTCTTTCAACAACACAAGAGAAGACTCTACACATGAACATCACCAGATGGTCAACACCGAAATCAGATTGATTATATTCTTTGCAGCCAAAGATGGAGAAGCCCTATACAGTTAGCAAAAACAAGACTGGGAGCTAACTGTGGCTCAGATCATGAACTCCTTATTGCCAAAATCATACTGAAATTGAAGAAAGTCGGGAAAACCACTAGACCATTCAGGTATGACCTAAATCAAACCCCTTATGATTATACAGTGGAAGTGAGAAATAGATTTAAGGGCCTAGATCTGATAGATAGAGTGCCTGATGAACTATGGAATGAGGTTCATGACATTGTACAGGAGACAGGGATCAAAACCATCCCCATGGGAAAAAAATGCAAAAAAGCAAAATGGTTGTCTGGCGAGGCCTTACAAATAGCTGTGGAAAGAAGAGAAGCGAAAAGCAAAGGAGAAAAGGAAAGATATAAGCATCTGAATGCAGAGTTCCAAAGAAGAGCAAGGAGAGATAAGAAAGTCTTCCTCAGCGATCAATGCAAAGAAATAGAGGAAAACAACAGAATGGGAAAGACTAGAGATCTCTTCAAGAAAATTAGAGACACCAAGGGAACATTTCATGCAAAGATGGGCACGATAAAGGGCAGAAATGGTATGGACCTAACAGAAGCAGAAGATACTAAGAAGAAGTAGCAAGAATACACAGAAGAACTGTACAAAAAAGATCTTCAGGACCCAGATAATCATGATAATGTGATCACTCACCTAGAGCCACACATCCTGGAATGTAAAGTCAAGTGGGCCTTACAAAGCATCACTATGAACAAAGCTAGTGGAGGTGATGGAATCCCAGTTGAGTTATTTGCAATCCTAAAAGATGATGCTATGAAAGTGCTACACTCAATATGCCAGCAAATTTGGAAAACTCAGCAGTGGCCACAGCACTGGAAAAGGTCAGTCTTCATTCTAATCCCAAAGAAAGCCAATTCCAAAGAATCCTTAAACTACCACACAATTGCACTCATCTCCCACGCTAGTAAAGTAATGCTCAAAATTCTCCAAGCCAGGCTTCAACAGTACGTGAACTGTCAACTTCCAGATGTTCAAGCTGGTTTAAGAAAAGGCAGAGAAACCAGAGATCAAATTGCCAACATCTGCTGGATCGTGGAAAAAGCAAGAGAGTTCCAGAAAAACATCTATTTCTGCTTTATTAACTATGCCAAAGCTTTTGACTGCATGGATCACAATCAACTGTGGAAAATTCTGAAAGTGATGGGAATACCAGACCACCAGACCTGCCTCTTGAGAAACCTGTATGCAGATCAGGAAGCAACAGTTAGAACTGGACATGGAACAACAGACTGGTTCCAAACAGGAAAAGGAGTACATCAAGGCTGTATATTGTCACCTTGCTTATTTAACTTCTATGCAGAGTACATCACAAGAAACACAGGGTTGGAAGAGGCACAGCTGGAATCAAGATTGTCGGGAGAAATATCAATAGCCTCAGATATGCAGATGACACCACCCTTATGGCAGAAAGTGAAGAGGAACTAAATAGCCTCTTGATGAATGTGAAAGAGGAGAGTGAAAATGTTGGCTTAAAGCCCAACATTCAGAAAACGAAGATCATGGCATCCGGTCCCATCCCTTCATGGGAAATAGATGGGGAAACAGTGGGAACAGTGTCAGACTTTACTTTTTTGGGCTCCAAAATCCCTGCAGATGGTGATGGCAGCCATGAAATTAAAAGATGCTTACTCCTTGGAAGGAAAGTTATAACCAAGAAAGTTATGACCTAGATAGCATATTGAAAAGCACAGACATTACTTTGCCAACAAAGGTCTGTCTATTCAAGGCTATGGTTTTTCCAGTGGTCATGTATGGATTTGAGAGTTGGACTGTGAAGAAAGCTGAGTGCCGAAGAATTGATGCTTTTGAACTGTGGTGTTGGAGAAGACTCTTGAGAGTCCCTTGGACTGCAAGGAGATCCAACCAGTCCATTCTAAAGGAGATCAGTCCTGGGTGTTCATTGGAAAGACTGATGCTAAAGCTGAAACTCCAATACTCTGGCTTCATGCAAAGAGCTGACTCATTGGAAAAGACCCTGATGCTGGGAGGGATTGGGGGCAGGAGGAGAAGGGGACGACAGAGGATGAGATGGCTGGATTGGCATCACCAACTTGATGAACATGAGTTTGAGTAAACTCTAGGAGTTGGTGATGGACAGGGAGGCCTGGCGTGCTGCGATTCGTGGGGTTGCAAAGAGTCGGACATGACTGAGTGACTGAACTGAACTAAATGATTAGTGATGGTGAGCATCTTTTCATCGGCCTATTTGGTCATCTGGATGTCCTCTTTGGAGGACACTAACTGGCATTCTCTGCCCCTCAGACTGGGTATCTCCATAGAATGGCAAGATTACAGAGGAAAGGAACATTGACATTGTGACAGGGAGGAAGTCCATACACCACCCCTGAACACGATGCAGGTCAACTTGCCTCCCTTCTTTCTTCACACCATCTTCTCTCCTATTTCTGTCTTGACTTCTAATATCCCATTCACCTACAACTTTCATCTTTCTTTTTTTTTTTTTTTAAATGAGCAATGCTTTTATTTATTTTTGGCTGTGCTGGGTCTTCGTTGCCACACAAGCTTTTCTCTAGCTGTAGTGCGTGGGGGCTACTCTCGAGCTGTAGCACGTGTTTCTCATTGCAGTGGCTTCTCTTGTTGCAGAGCACAGGCTCTAGAGTAATTGGCTCAGTAGTTGTGGAGCTCAGGCTTAGCTGCTTCGAGGCATGTGGGATCTTCCTGGACCAAGGATCGAACCCGTGTCTCTTGACTTAGCAGGTGGATTCTTTACCACTGAGCCACCAGGAAAGCCCCCAACATTCCTGTTTCTGTCTGACCCATATAGGAATTACTTGAGGTCTGGCTTATGCTGTATCTGGCTTCACAGATTTCGTAGGGGATCAAATCTTGCTCTGAGTTGGATGGCTGATGACCTTCCAGGTCAAACTCTCCTACTTCTACTCTAGAAAAAAGATTTCTTGTCATATTCTTGACCAGCATATTGTCAAAATAAATACTTACCAAGGATCCAGGGAGCCTGAAAAGACATAGTGGGAAGATTATCATGTAATTAATCTTCCTAGCCAGATAGGGGTAAAGCAGGATTGTCATAGGCAAGCTGAGGTGTGGAGTCTCCCTACCCACTGGGCTGTTAGCTTTAATCTGTCGTTGCTTTGCTAATTGAGGTGCTTATAGGGTTTAGTTTTTGCTGCCTTCTTTTTAGGAGAACTCCCAGGAATAATACTTGATGCCATCCCTTCCCATGACTAAATAAAAAGTGCAGGCAGGAAAGACTTCATATTTGGCACACTCTCGTGCTGTGACCAAAGAAAGGGAAATTTTTCTGTCCACAGGCTGGTGGAGCCAAGTTTGGTTCAGTAACAAATTCTCCTCCTGGTTCAATGTAATCCTAATTATTAATACAATCAAAACAAGAATTTTGTGGAGACTGATAAGCTAATTCTAAACTTTTAGAGGAGAAGTTAAAAAAAAATAGTTAAGACAATTTTGAAGAAGAACAAAGTTGTTGGGCTTACACTCCCAGATATTAACAGTTTTTAGAAAGCATTAGTCATTATGACAGAGTGCCATTGCTCCAAGAATGGATGAATGTGCCAAGGGAACAGATTAGAGTGCAGAAATAGAACCATATGTATACTGATGTTGAATATATATATCAAAGTTTGCCCTCTGGAGTAGCTAAGGAAAAAATACCCTTTTGAATAACTGATCAATCCATTATTCAGTGTGCTGAATCAATTTGATATTTATAAGGAAGAATAAAATCTTGATCCCTAACTCTCAGCACATTGAAATAAATATACATATATATATATACACACACACATATATATAAAATCATGTTCAGGTAGATTGTAGCTCTAAATGTGAATGACAAAAATAATGCTTTATGAAGACAACATTAGAGAATATCTTTGTGACATCTGTTTTGAAAAAGTTAGCTTACACAGAAAACACAAGCACTCACCATAAAGGAACATGTTGATAAATGGACTATTTTAAAGTCGGGAAGCTGTATCATCAAAAGGTAGTGGAAAAGAAAATCACAGATTATGAGAAGATGTTTCAGTTCACATGTTTGTCAAAAGATTCTGATTCAGAGTATAGAAAATGTTTCCACAATGTCATAATAAAAAGACAGGCAATCTAAAAATAGACAAGATCCACCAAGTCAAAACGATCAAAAATGGGTATAGGACATGATGAACTGAACCTTCATAAAAAAGATGTTCAATAAACAGTTAGCAAGATGCTCAAGCTTATCTGTCATGAGTAAAAGACAAACTTAAGCCACGATTATATGGAATTATACACACAATCAGAATGGCTAGATTAAGAAGAATGGCAGTACCAAGTGTTGCAATATCAGATATGAACTGACTCAAACTCTCATACATTGCGGGTGGGAGTGAACATAAATTGGTGAAACAGATTTGGAAAATATTTAAGCCATATCTGGAAAAGTGTTTGATGGCTAAGTATATGCTTAATATATGCATATCCTGTCAACCATGTATGTATTTCTGTCTTTTTTTTTTCTCTCTTTCTTATCTATATATCCATATTTATTTCTGTCTATCTATCTATCTGCCATCTACCTGCAAAATCGTTAAGTTCACACTGATAACTTTTAATTGCAGTCCAGCCCCACAGAGTTTTTCTAGCCTCCAGCATTCTATATCTCTCCATAGAAGCTTCTCCAGCAGTAAAGGAGTTGGCTTCCATTATCTTCAAAACATTTACTTATTTGCTAAATCCTTCTTCAGGTCACTATTCTTTTAAGTACATGGCTGACTCAGTCCTGTTGCTATCGATCCTAACTTGTGGACTGCTGTCCTGAACCCAGTCCTACTGAACATGCTGGCTGAGTGCTCCACAGTCTTGGCTCAGCCCTGGTCCCAAAGAACTTACTGGGATCCCTGATCCTGGTCCCAGCTTCAGCCTTGGTAAACACACCAACGGAATGCCCAGCTAAATCCCTGGCCCTGAGCTAGTGAACTTGCCTGGAGAAATCCAGGCATCGCCTGGAGGAAGGAGAACAAATATTGAAGGTAAAAAAACAATGAATCAATAAGATAGAGCCTGAGATGAAAACGTCTGTCCAGGTAGCTCCTTTGAGAAGTGACCCCAGGGATGAGGACTGAGAGGCAGCTCAGTGAGATGGAAAAGGAGAAAGCAACAGAAGTATGCATAATTAAGGTCAGAATAGTGGGCGATGGGGACAGCTTCTCCTGGAAATAGCCGACGAGCGTACAGAATGGCTCCCAGAATCAACCGCTGGAAGGAAGAGTGGCAGAAGCTTTTAAACATCTGCTCTGTACTTCCCTGGTGGTACAGAGGATAAGAATCCACCTGCCAATGCAGGGGACACAGGTTCAATCCCTGATCCAGGAAGATTCCACATGCTGCAGGGCAACTAAGCCCATATGCCATAACTACTGAGCCCAAGCCCTAGAGCCCAGGAGCCACAACTACTGAACCCATGTGCAGCAACTACTGAAGCCCTCGCGCCTAGAGCCTGTGTTCCGCAACAAGAGAAGCCACTGCAATGAGAAGTCCGTGCACTGAAATGAAGAGCAGGCCCAGTTCACCACAACCAGAGAAAGCCCACACACAGCAAAGAAGACCCAGCATAACCAAAAATAGACTAATTAATTAATTTAAAAAAATCTGCTCCACTCTTCACTGGTGGAAAGTTGTTACCCACGGTGTTCGCTCCCCTGAACTGTGAGCGTCACACAAATGTGTAGGCTGAGCCAGCTCCTGACCTGAGATAGCATCCAAGGAGAAGCCAGCAGACAGAAAGCAAGAAGTGAGGAGACACAGAGCAGATGTTGAGAGAGTGAAGTGAATCCAAGCCTGCAGCAAGCTGCCTGCCCGAGGCATGGATGAAATCAGTAGTGAACCCAACAGGATGCTCGTCAGCTTCATGTGACCTCACCAGTTCTTTGCCCCCAGCTGACTAAGAAATAAGTTGTGTTCACAGAAATGAACCCATTAGTAGAAGAATGTGGATTTTCAAAACACAGCTATTCCAGTTGAGGCACATAAAGCATCAATACCTTAAATAAGGTGACGTATCACTTACCACATTTATGTTTCATGTCATTAACAAAGTTCATTGTGATTTGAAATACGACGACATAATCCCGGAGTGCCTCTGGGGAAGTGACACTTGGGGAAGACAATTGGACTGTGTCTTCTGCTGTAGCCTGGTGACAGTTTAAGATGAGTCTCATGCCTTTGGAATTTAGGATTTGTGTCCAGGGAGCTCATGAAACCCTGGGCCCAGATCTTTGGAGCCAGCTTGACTTTGAGACCGTGAAAGTACGCGGTTAAGAATCAGATGGAGCCTTTCTGGTTGGAAAGCACTCTTTTTACCCAGCTGACATTTAGATGCCTTACTTTAGACACCTGGGGTTTCCATGTGCTACATTGGGCTTTGCTGGAAAGCTTATTTTCAGACAGGTGATATATCTGACTTGGGAGTATTTGCCACTAGGCTGGGCTCCTGGTTGGCTCGGTGGTTTTAAATCTTGGCACTTTCTTCCTGACCCTTCCCTAGCCAACAGGCATGACCAACTTCCCAAGAGACATGGCTCCTAGGGTAGGAAGGAGCTTGTGAGGTCATCTCCCAGATCCTCTTACTTCCTGCCTGTGATACAGAACTACTTCACTTTTATACAGGGCATCTTAGTGCCAGAGAGAGAAACTGACTTCCTGTGAGTGACTCAGAGAGTCAGAACCAGTTCTGAGATCAGAACCCAGGTCTCTTGCATTGCCACGCTTCCATGTTTGTACTTGAATCAGGGCATCTCTCCAACCTGTGACAGGCTCCACGGATCTGGGTAAGCCGGAGAATAGCTGTCTTCCTTCAGGAGGGGTCTTGGTCTTTGTGCCTCAGGACAGTGGGCCTCATGCCTGGAAAAGGAGCCAACTATGGTGGCTCAGACGGTAAAAAATCCACCTGTAATGCGGGAGACCTGGGTTTGATCCCTGGGTTGGGAAGATTTCATTGTAGAAGGGAACAGCTAACCACTCTGGTATCCTTGCCTAGAGAATTCCATGGACAGAGGAGCCTGGCAGGCTACAGTCTACGGGTTCGCAAAGAGTTGCACATGACTGAGGGACTTTCACTCACTCACTCATGCTCATGAAGTACAAGAGAATCTTGACCTTAAGAGGCTGTTAAGGAAAGGAGATTCCATGCCTTCAAAAGGATTTTGCAAATTCTTGGGACTGGGGTTGAGGGTATAGTGATGGAGATGAATTCATTCTGTATCTCAAGGGTAACAGCCCTTTGGATAGTCAATTTGCAAGATCATAAAAGAAGGGTCTATGTTTTGGTCAATTACCTCTTCTATAGCATTTAACATATCACTCTATCTGGCCCATTCTTCCTCACCTCATCCCACTCCCACTGTGCACCATTTATAGTCCCATCATTTCTCTGCTCCATGGGAGCAGTCTGCTCTCAGACCTTCTGTCTCATGCTCCATCTGTATTCAGACACGAAGTCATTCTTCCTGATGCTCACCTCTGCATGTGAGATTTTCCTTCTCTCCTATTTCAGAACTCTCAGTGCATCTCTGTATCTGCTGAAGTCCCAATCTGAAATTCAAGAGTCACTACAATCTGGCTCCAAACTGTGTTTCTAAAACCTCAACTCCTCTGTTTTCCTAGACCCCAGCCAGGTGGGATTCCTTCCTCTGGCCCACTCCCCTCACCTCCCTCCTCTATCAGCTTTGAAGAATTCTTTCCTTTTCCATCACATTCAAATCTCTCATGAACTGTCTGGTTGAAGACTTATATCCAAGGAATAGTCTTAAGTGGATCTCTGGGCTATAGGCATCTAGTTTCCTCTTGGATTCGATTTCATTCCTGGGATGTTATTCTAGGTTTGCGAATGAATGAAAGAGAGAAAACCTGGGGTTGTGGGAAAACAGTTAAAGACTGTTGCAAGAGATCAAGAGAGAGACCAGGCAGAGGTCAATGCGGAGAGAAAAGAAATGTGAACCTAGATGCTCCTACGGGCGAGTGACTTAGGGACTGGAGCCAGACGACTGGAACAGCATTCTCATTCTAGGCTCTCCCTAATCCTAAATTGAGTCCAAAAGATGTCTTGGAGGATGACTTTTACACTCCAAATTGTCATTCCTCATTACCATTTTCTCCCTCCCCACCAAATGTTATCCCATGAAAAATAAGACCAAGGAGCTTGAAATTATATGTATTTTTTTCTTTGAAAATTCCATAGTCATGTAATAACATTACTTTCCATCACAATACTACATAGCACACATCCACTTACAGGAGCACTGATTTCCTAAGATTCCAGAGGTGTTTCACTCTGATAATCAGTGTAAGGACCTCACCACCCTACATGCAGTAGGATGGGGAAGAGCACCATCTTGCTATGAACTTAATCAAGCTCACAGGAAACTCATCACCAGACGTTGTATCTTATATTCATTAGGATTTATGGTGGATAAAGTTAAAACAACAATAACTTAAACATAATTAAATATTATTTAAGAAACTATGTGTTTAAATTATTTTAAAAAAAAATAAACTTTTTCTGGCCATTATAATACAATAATACACCTAGGAAAGATTGGGAAGAAATAAATAAGATTTTCCAAGACTCTGTCTCTCAGTCCAGGTATGAAGGTTCAAGGCTTCGGTGTTCGGGACATTTGGTCCAAGAGCTTTATGGAAGTCTGGACCCACTTCTGCTTGGGGTCAGCACAGACCTTCCTGTCTGCTTTGGTCTTGAAGCTGTGGGGAAAAGAAGGCAGAGTTAAATGGAATGTCTTGAGGATTTTTCCCAGGAGTTTGATCCATTGGCCCCTAAAGCTGATTAGCCCTTGCTCCCTGGTTGAGAAGACTGAATGGGGACAGTAAGAAGAGGGAATAGGAGGAAGAAACTTCTTTTCCAGAAAAGAAGTTCTGCTGTTACTGCCCCAGGGTAAGCCCTCCAGACCCTTGGCTAAAGGAACTTGAATGATCTGACCAAGCTCCTAGGAGAGGAGCCCGAAGTGTATATATTTTCCTTCTTGTGGGCTCAGTTTGTCTATGGAGTAAAGGGGCCTTTGGCTTAGGTGTTTCATTTATCTGATTCATTTGGACGCATAGAAGTCAGATAGAACTTTTGGCTGTAGGTGCCAGGGCATGCTCCACTTACATCACAGCTTCCTGGGGACACTGGCTGTTGGTGATTCTCGTGTAGCTGTCCAGCTTCTTGAAGGGGATCTTCCCATTGATCACACTAAAGCAGCAGGTGATTGGGATAGAAACTGAATCTGAAAAACATTTTGCAAAGAACCAGAGAGTTATGATGTGTTGTAAGTACACATGTGTCAGAGAAAATGAAGAAGATAGGAGATAAAGCTAGTGCTGGAATTCTAGCTAGGACCCACCACTCACGTTCAGAGCCTTAGTCCAGATCCCGCAGGTAAAATAGTACCTGTGACTCAGTTTCTTCTACTGAACTGTGGGGTCTCTCATTGTTGACTGCAAGTGGGGAAATCTTGAGTAACAAGATTAATCCTTGTAGTGTGATTTCAGAGAGTCTATTGGTCCAAAACCTCTGAACCTGGGAAGATACGTTCTAAGAACTTGCTTCCCAGCTCCATCCCCATGGGCTTAGAGCCAACCTATGTCACATGCTGAGATAGATGCCTATGTGTCTTTATCCTTCACAGCCACCATTCTAGAAGTTACGCTGGACCATAATCCAACATTGGAAGCCTCCAGCAAGAATTTCTTCCTCTCTACCATAGCCTGAAATGTCTTTTCCATCCACAATGAGAAATGGTCCTTCCTTCTGTGCCTCATCCAAAAACAATATGAGATTGCATTTAGTGTCCCCAAGGTGGTATCAGGCAAGATAATGGAGCCTGGCCCCAGGGGCCTGAGCTTCTAGCTCTGGTCCTGCCTCTGACCAGCTGTGAGGTGCCAGTTCTTCTTAATTCCTCTCTTGCTTTCACCTCCTCCATCTTTGCAATGGAGATTATGCAGCAAGCATGGGCTGACTTATGGCCAGGGTTAGTAGCTGGGGTAGTGAAAGCATTAAGGCTTAAAAAGAGAGGAGCCTTACCTGGCTGAGCGAGCACCTGGGTGCCGAAGGTGGCTGCCACGAGCAGCAGACACAGAATCCCAGCGGAGACCTTCATGTTGGAGGGTGAGCACGGGGGCTTCAGCCTGAGAGTTGGCGGTTGCTGAGTTGGTCTCAGTCTCTGGAAATCTGGTTCCTCAGGCTGATCTGCCTGCCTTTTATAGGGAGCAGAGTGCAGGGCAGGGTCATGTTTAAGGAAGGACTGAAGAAGCCCCTGAATGTGCTGAGTAAACACCAGATCCTGGTGGTGATTTCCGAACACTGAGAAAAGGAAGTTGTGCAGTTTCCATCATCTGTTTGGGCTGTGGAACAGAGGTGGAAGGATATGTGGCCATGTCAGCAAAATGTACAAAGTGATATCATTAGACTATTAAAAGCTGTGATTTCTTTGAAACGGAACATGATTTGTTGGAAAGGAAGAATGGAAGCTGAGTTCCTAGTGGGGTGGAAAGAATCAACGGCCTGGGGCCTCCTCGGGTCCAGGAGGTCGGGGAAGGGGCCCTAAGTCTTTGCCTGGGCTCTTTGTCTGTCTCTGGTCTCTGCCATCCTAAACCAGCTACTCTCCTTTAGAATCTCACACAGGTAGCTTGATAGAATCTTGGCAGAATGGTAAATCCAAGCATCTTCAAGTCTTCAGGCTCTGGAATGTTCTGTTGTGAAGCCTAAGAACTGGGCAACACACTGATCTTATAGGATTGTTGTTGTTGTTTTAGTTGCTAAGTCCCGTCTGACTCTTTGTGACACCATAGAGTGTAGCCCATCAGGCTCCTCTGTCCATGAAATTTCCCAGGCAAGCATATTGGAGCGGGCTGACATTTCCTTCTTCCAAGGGATCTTCCAGACCCAGAAATCGAACCTGCATCTCTTGCATTGGCAGGTAGATTCTTTACCACTGAGCCACTAGGGAAGAAGCCTACAATCTTGCCGAGTGGTGATTTCCAAATATTTTATCAGACACTAAAGTTTCTTTCCAAGTGAAATGATACAGAGAAGTCCAGTATTTCGTGCAGATTCAGACAGAACAGGTCTGTTTGAAAAATGCCTTTGACTTTTGGTATCCAGTGTTTTGCCCACTTAAAAAATTTAGTTGTTTGTTGCCTTACAATTGACTTTGAAAAGTTCTTTTTACATTTTGCATGCAAATCCTTTACCAGATATGTGCATTGCAAATATTTTCTCCACAGGCTGTAGCTTATTTTCTTAACAACAGTTTTCACAGAGCAAAAGTTTTAAATTTTAATAAAGTTCAATTTATCAATTTTTTCTTTCATAGATGTTGCTTTTGGTATTCTAGCTAAAATCTCTTCATCAAATCCAAGTTTGCATGTTGCCTTTTCAATGAACATTTCCAGACTTTTCACTAATTATTCAATACTCCCCAATCATCTTGAATGTTAAATATTCCATAAGGGTCCATATATAAAGTCACCAGGTTCATCTAGTCAAGGCTATGGTTTTTCCTGTGGTCATGTATGGATGTGAGAGCTGGACTGTGAAGAAGGCTGAGCGCCGAAGAATTGATGCTTTTGAACTGTGGTGTTGGAGAAGACTCTTGAGAGTCCCTTGGACTGCAAGGAGATCCAACCAGTCCATTCTGAAAGAGATCAGCCCTGGGATTTCTTTGGAAGGAATGATGCTAAAGCTGAAACTCCAGTATTTTGGCCACCTCATGCGAAGAGTTGACTCATTGGAGAAGACTCTGATGCTGGGAGGGATTGGGGGCAAGAGGAGAAGGGGACAACAGAGGATGAGATGGCTGGATGGCATCACTGACTTGATGGATGTGAGTCTGAGTGACCTCCGGGAGTTGGTGATGGACAGGGAGGCCTAGTGTGCTGAGATTCATGGGGTCAAAAAGAGTCAGACACGACTGAGCGACTGATCTGATCTGATCTGATAAAGTCACCATAATTAAGTGAAGCCTTTCTCTACAGTTGGAAATTATACCATTTTCACTTTTTCACAATCGTAAACAATTATGAGAAAACTGATGCAACATAATCATTATTGTCTCCAATTCTATAGCTAAAGGATTAATAAATCAAGTTATATGGCTATTATTAAGGCTCTTAATCAAATTACAGCATTATTGCATTGCTGGAAGATTTCCATGTTCGTTAAAATGTGAGTTTATTGTTCTTAAAAATATTTGACAATTGCTAAGAAAAAGATATTTATCTTGTTAAAGGGTAAAACTAAGCAATGGAATCGTGGTTTCCTTCGTGGTGTTGACATCATGCAGGAGCCTTTTTAGAGGCAGATGTGTTCTTTATCTTACTCGGAGGGGTACTTAAGCAGTTGTCTATTTAAAATTCATGAAATTGTACACTTAAAATGTCTGCACTTTATTGTACATAAATTAAATTTCCACATAAAGTAAATAAAAAGCACAGCACTATTTTGCTTACATTCTAATGTATTTGTTTTTAGCGAGAGTGTTAATTATTTTTTTCTTGTGGTTAACTCATTCTATAACATATGGCCTTTTATTGTTCTTACTGATTCCAAAGAGACTTTAGAACATTTATCTCATGCATTTTCCTTTTATTATACTGTGCAAACTTGTAAGGGTACAGAAATTGCAGAACATGGGATAAATCACTGTCATCGGAATTTCTTCTGACCAGAAGGGAACTTGAGTTCTTCCAGACAGTCCTCTTGCCAGATGTGCCTTGTAGCCCTGATCTCTGTGCGAGTGTGTTGTCTAAGAGGTCATTTGCACACATTTTTTTGTTTAGAAATAAAGTCACTGTCTCAGAGAATACTTTCAGGGCCCTGTTAATTTCTCCTCTGAGCTGCCATCATATGGAAATTTCATCCATAAGCAGATGACACAAATGATATTGTGTCAGTAGCAAAAATGATATTGTTGAGAATCAACAAGCATTAGTCAAATGAAGGGAATTAAGGGTCAAGTAACTCAATTCTAATCCTGATGGAGCCAATAATGAGCCAATGATCTGCCCAGTGTGACCATGGATAAATCTTGATTCTTAAATTCATTGTCCTTATCTACAGAAGAGAAGGGTTTGACAAGTTCAGGGATGACAAATAGTTTTAAATAATTTGTTAACTTAATAGATAGAGGGCAGATAAACAGAAAGGTTTGTTGGAAAAGAAAAAAAAAAGAGCCAAACAAAAGCTTCAGTGAGGCCTTACTTTGGGTTATTGAATGCAATGCTGTGATTGATTAGTGATGTCTGCCAAGGATGCAGCAATAGAAAGTGATACTACCTGTGTAACACAGATGTTGTTCCTGGATTAAATCATATTTAAGCTCTTCTGTAACTTAATTCATCTATGTTTGGGAAGTATCCACTGAGAGACTATGAAGCTAGCATGCCAAGAGAACTGGCAGAGAACTGTCAGCCTTAGGAGAAGACGAAGAGCATGGTGGTTAAAAGTCTGGATCTGGATACAAGGAATACTAATTAATATCTGTGTCAGAGATTCTTTACTCACCTATTCTTTACTCATGTGAAAATGGGGTTTATTGTCAATATTAAGTGAAAAGTAAAAGTAAAGTAAAGTGAAATCACTCAGTCGTGTCTGACTCTTTGTGACCCCACGGACTGTGGCCCACCAGGCTCCTCTGTCCATAGGATTCTCCAGGCAAGGATACTGGAGCAGGTTGCCATTTCCTTTTCCAGGGGATCTTCCTGACCCAGGGATTGAACCCGGGTCTTTGGCATTGCAGGCAGACACTTTACCATCTGAGCCACCAGGGAAGCCCAATATTAAGTGATCTGATATCCAAAACTTGCTTTGCAGAGTGAGTAAGATGCGTGCATGCATTCTCAGTTGCTCAGTCATGTTTGACTCTTTGCAATGCCACAGACTGTAGCCTGCCAGGTTCCTCTGTCCATGGGATTTTCCCAGCAAGAATACTGGAGTGGGTTGCCATTTCCTCTTCCAGGGGATCTCCCTGATCCAGGGATCGAACTCACGTCTCCTGCACTGCAGGTGGATTTTTTACTGCTGAGCCAATGGGGAAGCCCTCAGTAACATATGATGAATGATCAATAAGTTAGCTGTTATTAATAGTCAAGTAAGAAAGGCATTGTGTCTAAAACATGCTAGAAAGGGACCCACAGTGCGGTCCCTGGTCTCTTGTATTAGTTCTTCCTAAATGGCACCCCACCCCAGTACTTTTGCCTAGAAAATCCCATGGACGGAGGATCCTGGTAGGCTCCAGTCCATGGGGTCGCTGAGAGTTGGACATGACTGAGCGACTTCACTTTCACTTTTCACTTTCATGCATTGGAGAAGGAAATGGCAACCCACTCCAGTGTTCTTGCCTGGAGAATCCCAGGGACGGGGGAGCCTGGTGGGCTGCCGTCTATGGGGTCGCACAGAGTCGGACACGACTGAAGCGACTTAGCAGCAGCAGCAAAATTGCTTCCAACTAAGATATGTGGTAGAAATAGACTGCCAGGAATGTCTGGATTGTAGATGAAGGGGGGAAAACAAGAGACTCCCAGAGGAAGAGAAGTGTGGTCCTGGGATCCTGTCATGAATCAAATGCATGGAGTGTTGTGGGGCCCACAGTGGGGATGAGGGTCAGACTCCAGGGCTGACACGCCAGGAAGCACCGAGGTCTTAATTCTTCAAGGAGCTCAGAGACCTCAAGTGGTGAGTCACTTTGATTATGCAATTTCCCTCTATTGTTTTGTCCTCAACCTGAATTCAAGAAATCCCAACATAAAACGTTAAAACGAAACTTAAGGCCATGCAAATTCAGCAGCTGTTCTTTCCAGTAGCATGGTCATGCTGTTGTTTAAGGAAGTGGCCACCCTGCCTTCTCTCTTTTCTCTTCAGCATCCTACCAATGTGCATCTTCCTTAAGCAGTTTTGACAGCTCACTTAGGGCTCAGTGGCTGAGAGGGGGCACCAGAGATCAGAAACAAGCTCTGTTAATAGAGGGCCAAAAATGGGTACCCTGCTGTGGCAATAGCAGGGTTCTTATGTACTTTGTTTTATTTTTGTGGTAATTGTTTTGCTTTGTTTTGTTTGTTTTTTACTGCTTCCCTCATTTTTAAAGAATTTTCATTAGCGTATAGCTGATTCACCCTGTTGTATTAGTTTCTGCTATCCAGCAAAGTGAATAAGTTATACATACATCCACTCTTTTTAAGATTCTTTTCCCATATAGGTAGTTATCAAGTATTGAAGAGTTCACTGTGCTATACAGTAGGTCCTTATTAGTTATCTGTAGTACTTTGTATATGTTGGTCTTAAGCTCCCAATTTATCCCTCCCCCGTTGCTTCCTCCCCTGGTAACCCTAAGTCTGTTTTCTAGAGCTGTGACTCTATTTCTGTTTTGCAAATGAGTTCATTTGCAATATTTTTTTAGATTCCAAATATTATCAATCTCATATTATATTTGTCTTTCTCTGTTTGACTTACTTCACTCAGTATAACAATCTCTAGGTCTATCTGCTGCTAAGTCACTTCAGTCATGTCTGACTCTGTGCAACCCCACAGACGGCAGCCCACCAGGCTCCCCCGTCCCTGGGATTCTCCAGGCAAGAACACTGGAGTGGGTTGCCATTTCCTTCTCCGATGCATGAAAGTGAAAAGTGAAAGTGAAGTCGCTCAGTCGTGTCTGACTCTTAGCAACCCCATGGACCGCAGCCTTCCAGGCTCCTCCATTCATGGGATTTTCCATGCAAGAGTACTGGAGTAAGGTGCCATTGCCTTCTTCAAAGGTCTATCTATGTTACTACAAATGATATTATTTCATTCTTTTTTATAGGAGGAGAAGGAGATGACAGAGGATGAGATGGCTGGATGGCATCACTCACTCGATGGACGTGAGTCTGAGTGAACTCCGGGAGTTGGTGACGGACAGGGAGGCCTGGCGTGCTGCGATTCATGGGGTTGCAAAGAGTCGGACACGACTGAGCGACTGAACTGAACTGAACTGAATAGTCCATCATATATATGTGTGTTCAACTCTTTTGTGACCCCATGGCCTGTAGCCTGCCAGGCTCTCCCATCCACGGACTTCTCCAGGCAAGAATACTGGAGAGGGTTGCCCTTCCCTTCTCCAGAGGATTTTCCAGACCCAGGGATCAAACCTGCGTCTTCTGCATTGTAGGCAAATTCTTTACCATCTGAGCCACCAGGGAAGCCCTGTACATATGGACCACATCTATTTTATCAATTCCTCTATTGATGGACATTTAGATTGTTTCCCTGTCCCGGCTATTGTAAATAGTTCTACAATGAACATTAAGGTGCATGTATCAGTTCAAATTGTGATTTTCTCTGAATATATGCCCAGAAGTTGCATCACAGGATTGTATTGTTTGTAATGTGTGGAAATGTTGTTCTTAAGGAATATGACTAAATGGGAGAGGACCTCAGGAATCAAAGTTTCTGCTTTCATTTTCCAGCTCTGTCCCAAGTGTCTTCAATGGTCATGAAATTATAGAATGAGTTAGAAAAAAGTGCATTTAATTTATTCAATCCTTTTCCTTTGAGAGAATGAATTATAGAGGTGAAATGATTTGTCATAAAGTTGTACAACTGCCCTGTGACAAGCCAGAGCTGGTAAATGAGCACGTCAGAATGAAAGCCATTATTCACTTTTGAGTTAGAAGACAAGAACCAGGCAGGAAAATACAGAGAGGTGCCCAGGAACCCCAAAGACCATCCAATGCACCAGTCCCCTGATCTGCCTATCACATCAGAATGCCCTGGGCAGTGACTTATATGGAAAGGCTGCCTTAACCCACTCTAACACACTCAGAATCTTTGGAGATAGTGCCTCAAATTCTTTTTGAAGTGTTCCGGGTGGCTTTTAACCATGACCAGTTTGGGAGCCATCAGGGATCAAGACCATCCCCAAGAAAAAGAAATGCAAAAAAAGCAAAGTGGCTGTCTGAGAAGCCCTTACAGATAGCTGTGAAAAGAAGACTCAAAAAGCAGGGGAGAAAAGGAAAGATATACCCATTTGAATGCAGAGTTCTAAAGGATAGCAAGGAGATATAAGAAGGCCTTCCTCAGTGATCAATACAAAGAAATAGAGGAAAACAATAGAATGGAAAAGGCTAGAAATCTCTTCAAGAAAATTATAGATACAAAGGGGAAATTTCATGTGAAGATAGGCTCAATAAAGGACAGAAATGATATGGACCTAACAGAAGCAGAAGATATTAAGAAGAGGTGGCAGGAATACACAGAACTATATGGAAAAGATCTTCACGACCCAGATAATCACGATGGTGTGATCACTCACCTAGAGCCAGATATCCTGGAATCCGAAGTCAAGCGGGCCTTAGGAAGCATCACTATGAACAAAGCTAGTGGAGGTGATGGAATTCCAGTTGATCTATTTCTAATCCTGAAAGATGATGCTGTGAAAGTGCTGCACTCAATATGCCAGCAAATTTGGAAAACTCACAGTGGCCATAGGACTGGAAAAGGTCAGTTTTCATTCCAATCCCAAAGGCAATGCCAAATAATGCTCAAACTACCGCACAATTGCACTCATCTCACACGCTAGTGAAGTAATGCACAAAATTCTCCAAGCCAGACTTCAGCACTACGTGAACCATGAACTTCTAGATGTTCAAGCTGGTTTTAGAAAAGGCAGAGAAACCAGAGATCAAATTGCCAACATCTGCTGGATCATCGAAAAAGCAAGAGAGTTCCAGAAAAACATGTATTTCTGCTTTATTTACTATGCCAAAGCCTTTGACTATGTGAATCACAATAAACTGTGGAAAATTCTGAAAGTGATGGGAATAACAGACCGCCTGATCTGCCTCTTGAGAAACCTGTATGCAGATCAGGAAGCAACAGTTAGAACTGGACATGGAACAACAGACTGGTTCCAAACAGGAAATGGAGTACATCAAGGCTGTATATTGTCACCCTGCTTGTTTAACTTCTATGCAGAGTACATCATGAGAAACATTGGGCTGGAAGAAGCACAGGCTGGAATCAAGATTGCTGGGAGAAATATCAATAACCTCAGATATGCAGATGATATCACCCTTATGGCAGAAAGTGAAGAAGAACTGAAGAGCCTCTTGATGAATGTGAAAGAGGAGAGTGAAAAAGCTCAACATTCAGAAAACTAAGATCATGGCATATGGTCCCATCACTCCATGCAAATAGATGGGGAAACAGTGGAAGTAGTGGCTGACTTTATTTTGGGGGGCTCCAAAATCACTGCATATGGTGATTGCAGCTATGAAATTAAAAGACGCTTACTTCTTGGAAGGAAAGTTATGACCAACTTAGACAGCATATTCAAAAGCAGAGACACTACTTTGACAACAAAGGTCCGTCTAGTCAAGGCTATGGTTTTTCCAGTAGTCATATATGGATGTGAGAGTTGGACTATAAAGAAAGCTGAGTGCAGAAGAATTGATGCTTTTGTCTATGGTGTTGGAGAAAACTCTTGAGAGTCCCTTAGACTGCAAGGAGATCCAACCAGTCCATCCTAAAGGAGATCAGTCCTGGGTGTTCATTGGATGGGCTGTTGCTAAAGCTGAAACTCCAATACTTCTGCTGTCTGATGCCAAGAGCTGACTTATTTGAAAAGACCCTGGTGCTGAGAAAGATTGAGGGCAGGAGAAGGGGACAACAGAGGATGAGATGGTTGGATGGCATCACTGACTCAATCGACACGAGTTTGAGTAAACTCTGGGAGTTGGTGACGGACAGGGAGGCCTGATGTGCTGCAGTTCATGGAGTCGCAAAGAGTCTAACACGACTGAGCAACTGAAATGAACTGAAGTGAACCTGGTTTAAATGCTTCATTTACAGATATATACACTGAGGCACAGAATGGTAAGCTGATTTATTCAGAGTCACTCTGACAATTTAGCAAAATCCAAAACCGGAACTCAGAGATGCCATTGCTATGCCCAGTTACACACTGGGCCTGCTTCTTTCGTCCCTGGTACAGGCAAGGTCTTCTTTCTAACAGAGAACCCTATGTTCTGTGTCTGTAAATTCATGTACAAAGATAAGCATGTGTGGGCCCAGTTGGAGTGTAAATGATCTCAAAGAGGATTACCTTATAGGTCTTAATAACAGGAACATGAATAGCTTCTATTTCAACTTGCGAATATGTAGTTTAACCCCCAAGCCCTTATATCACCATTCCCCACTCAATGCTTAATAAGTGATAATAACAAAAGACCTTTTGAGGCTATCTACAATGTCTGGTCTTGTCCTTTATAATAACTCCATGGAATCCATTGGAATTTTGATGGCAACAGGCTGTTCAGTTGCTCCTGGCGCTTTGGGGCTACCATTGGGATGGAATAGAAGTTACCCCGACCCTAAGCTCCTAGCTGGCTTGGTAGTATGGATTCTAGGCACTGCCTTATCCTAGTCTGTCCCCTCTGGTGGCCAAGGCAATGTGGTCTGTGGTCTGAAAGACACAACTTTAAGAATGAGACTTGAAAGGGACTTTGTTGGATTCCTGTATTTTTGAAGTGTATACATTATTTCAGTTTTATTGATGGAGCAGCCGAGGAACAGGGCAAAGCAGATATATGTCCTGTGTGTACAAAATAAAGCACCCAGGTCTCCAGCTATCTAGGCCAGCCTCTTCCCAGGGCCTTGATTTTAAGTGTAATGCATGGAACAGTGAGATACAGCATGGCACAGCACTTGTGGGCCCAGCTGGAATGTAAATGATTTCAAAGAGGATTACTTAGTAGGTGGCCTCTCATCCTGCTTTGAGTAGTTTCCTCACTAATAACTGAGTGGAGGGTGCTGATTCTGCTGTAGTCTTTCTTCACGTGGCCTGTTGGGATCTTTATCAATCAGAAACATCCCTGGTCACCGCGGCAAGTCAAAGGGACATGGAGATTCTTAAACTAGCTCTTAAAGGCTTCTCCCTGGAGCCACAAAAGGGGTCATACCCCTTGCCTATCTTCAAGATGGAATGGGAGAACAATCCTACAATTGGTAGAAGCTCAAACACTAGAAATACAAATGGTTATCTCTAGTCCATCACATGTTCCCTGTTACCCACATCAGTTTAGTAACGATTAGCTGTTGTAAAGAAATGACTGCTATGTGACACTCCTAGGTTTAACCATTTTAAATAATTCCCATTAAAAACAGTCCATCCTTTATTTGTTTATTTTGGCTGAGCCATGTTTCATGAAGGATCTTAGTTTCCCAAACCAGGGATTGAACCTGTGTCCCCCGCAGTGGAAGCTCGGAGTCTTAACCACTGGACTGCCAAGGAAGTCTCAAAACAGTCCACTCTTTAAATTTTTTTTTTTTAATTTTAACTCGAGGCAAAGTGGTGAGTCTAAGTGGTTTCACATTTAGCACTCTAAATCAAACGCGTTGCACTTTTTTTGCTCCCCTATTCCCCAACTGACTTTTATCTAAATGTCAGGGAACTACACTAATGATTGCCATATCAAGTTATTCACTTCAACCCAGTGAAGTGGGAAATTATCATAAAGCCCTTAATGAACGCAAGTGTTAATTGGTCCTTCGAGGGATATTTGGATTTTATTATTTATAAAGATCACAATTAGGCTTATGAAGGCTAAGAGCCTCTGGGTGAATAGCTGGCAAGCCCTGTGAAGGACTCACTGTGCGTTTACACGTTCTGTGTCCCGCACCAGACAGCCACTCTTCTGTATTTCTCTGTGTTGTTTTGTTTTTGGTTTGTTTGTTTTAGCTTTTGGCTGAACCCCAAAGCATGTGGAAATTTAGTTTCCGACTAGGGAACAAACCCATGTCCTCTGCATTGGCAGCGGGACACTTAACCATTGGACCAACAGGGAAGTCCCTCTATTTGTGTTTTTAAAAAATTGACCTGGATGGGAGGGGAGTTTGGAGGAGAACGGATCCATGGCTACGTATGGCGGAGTCCCCCTGATGTCCACCTGAGACTATGACATTGTTAACTGGCTATACTCCAATACAAAATAAAAAGTCTTTAAAAAATTGAGAGCTGTCTAGCTGATTCAATCATATATATTATGCTCCATAACATTCTGGAGGGGAAGGCAATGGCATACCACCCCAGTACTTTTGCCTGGAGAATCCCATGGACGGAGGAGCCTGGTGGGCTCCAGTCCATGGGGTCGCTGAAAGTTGGACACGACCGAGCGACTTCACTTTCACTTTTCACTTTCATATATTGGAGAAGGAAATGGCAACCCACTCCAGTGTTCTTGCCTGGAGAATCCCAGGGACAGGGGAGCCTGGTGAGCTTCCGCCTATGGGGTCGCACAGAGTCGGACACGACTGAAGCGACTTAGCAGCAGCAGCAGCAACATTCTGGAGCTCACTTTTTTTTAATGTCAAAAATAACTTTTTTTCCTATATTTTTAAAGATAGGAACATATACAGTCAGTTGTAGAAACTTTAGGGTGGTATCATAAACATTAAAGTACTCTATCACAGGAACGGAATGAAAAGTGTAGAACACCCCTCTCAAGGCTTCCAGACATCAGCCAGCACCGGCGCTTAGCAACGCACTGCAGCGGACTCGGAGCCTTCTGCGCAGGCGCCTGCCCACTAGCCTACATCAGCAGCCCGGGCTGCGTGCCCACACTAGGGACCTCCGGTAAGAAATTGTTATTGCAATTTACAGCTCCCAAGTGTTCGGTTTTAGCTTTCTGGTCTTTAATTGATTGCTTTTCCCATTTCAATCTCCAAGGTCCCTCAATCACACAGACGCAGAGGGAAGGAGTCTTGTTTGTTTACTGGGGCAGCTGCCATCCGGAATTAGGGTACTTCTTCCTGAATCTGCCCTCGAACTTCAGATGTGTTTCCTCGGTGGAGGGCGCTGCCCTTCTTTCACTTGTCTGATACACTGAGAGGATTTGTAACACTTTCAAATGTTCCTGAGGCTTCTGAAATGTTTCCCAGGCCCAGACTCTGGCAATTTCCCAACTCAGAGGAACACACTTGCAGGACTTTTAATGACTTCCAGGTGATTGCCTGCTTTTTCCCGGAAACAAAAAATATACAGAAAGCCAAAAGGAAAGGACAAAACACATCTGCATTTAGGGTAGGTGACCGACACATCCTGGTCTGGCATGTGATTTCTTATTTTTAGCGCTAAATGACTAATGCCCTAGGAAACCCCTCAGTCCTGGGCAAATCACGAAGACTGATCACCCTACCTGCATCTTAAATACTAAGATTGAATCTGGCTGAAACTTGTTTATGTTACCCCTTTCTTCTCTCTTGATTTCTCTGTGTGTGTGCACCCCACTCCTGTACTTTTGCCTGGAAAATCCCATGGATGGAGGAGCCTGGTAGGCTGCAGTTCATGGGGTCGCTGGAGTCGGACATGATGGGGCGACTTCACTTTCACTTTTCACTTTCACGCATTGGAGAAGTAAATGGCAACCCACTCCAGTGTTCTTGCCTGGAGAATCCCAGGACGGGAAGCCTGGTTGGCTGCCGTCTATGGGGTCGCACAGAGTCAGACATGACTGAAGTGATGCAGCAGCAGCAGCAGCATGTAATATGTATTGGAGAAGGCAATGGCACCCCACTCCAGTACTCTTGCCTGGAAAATCCCATGGACTGAGGAGCCTGGTGGGCTGCAGTCCATGGGGTCGCTAAGAGTCAGACAAAACTGAGCGACTTCACTTTCACTTTTCACTTTCATGCATTGGAGAAGGAAATGGCAACCCACTCCAGTGTTCTTGCCTGGAGAATCCCAGGGACGGGGGGAGCCTGGTGGGCTGCCGTCTCTGGGGTCGCACAGAGTCGGACACAACTGAAGCGACTTAGCAGCAGCTTAGCAGCATGCATACATATGAAAGTATAGATGTGTTTTGGTCTATCTATATACATATATATCCATATATCCATGTATATATACACATATATAGACATAATGCACATGTGATAATATTTATAGCTTTCTTTCCATAACACTGGTCATGTACTCTTCTGAGTCATTAGGCATTCTTCAGTTGCTTGAATTTTAAAGGCTTCGTAGTGGTCCATTTTACATAACACACATATACCATAATTAAAGTCTTTCACTGTAGTTGGATATATATATGATTTATACCTTCACCTTTAAAGTTAACATTTTGAGGAAAAAGTCAGTTTAAAATCCTGACCCACATCTTTATTTCTTTCTGCAGCTATGGAATTAGCATATTACAATGCATGAAATGTTGACGATTTTAACATGTATTACCCTATTGCTTTCTAGAAAGTTTTACCCTGGACAATGTTTACAATTTGTGGTAAAGAGAATCATGGACTCCTCAAATGTCCAGTCCCCAGTTGCTGGAACCTGTGAGAATGTTATCTTACATGGCAAAGGGATCTTTGCACATATGGTTCCAGGTTCAGAACTTGAGTTGGAGGAGCAGCCGGGTTATCCAGGTGGGCCCGACCTAATCACACAGTCCCTGAAAATGGAGGCCCTGTCTTATGGTATCAGAGAGATGAGACAGAAGGAGAAGAGATCCCAGCTGGTGTGAGAGAGACTCGACATGCTGCTGCTGGCTTTCAAGACGGAAGAATGGGGCTTGGAACCAAGGATTCTAGTGGCTTCTAGAAGCTGGGAACAGCCCTCTGCTGACAGTCGTCAAAAAATAAAGATCTCAGTCCAATAAACCAAAAGAACTGAATTCTCAACACCCTGAATGATCAAGAAAATTGACTCTTCTCTATAGCTTCTAGATAAAAACAGAGTTCTATGAACACCTTGATTTTAGTCTGATGAGACCTGGATCTCACCTTCAGCACTGTAAGATAATAAATTTGTGTTGTATGAATCACTGATTTTAGTGGTACTTTATTATGCTAGTAGTAGAAAACAAATGAATTATTCTTTTAAAATGTGTGATGCTTTATTCATAAAAATATGATTTTACATATGGGCCAAACTAACCTATAGTGATAGAATTCAGACTAGAGTCTCCCTTTTTGGAATATTTTTTAAAAGTTATTTTCTGGTTTTTTTTTAAGTTGCTATTTCATTTTAATTAATTTTTTTCTTTTCTTTTTTGTTGTGCCGTGCAGCATGCAGCATCTTAGTTCCCCAACCAGGGATTGAACCCATGCCCCCCTTCATTGGAAGCATGGAGTCTTTACCACTAGACCACCAGGGAAGTCCCCTTCTGGAGATATTAACTGGCAGGGACCTGAGGGGGACTTCTGGGGTTTGGAAAAGTTCTGCAAATGTTGATTCGAAATGTGGCTACATGGAGTGTAGATGCAAATGTGCCAAGTCACTTCAGTTGTATCCCACTCTTTGCAACCCCATGGACCGTAGCCTGCCAGGCTCCTCTGTCTATGGGATTCTCCAGGCAAGAATACTGGATTGGATTGCCAAGTCCTCCTCTAGGGGATCTTCCCAACCCAGGGATCCAACCTGTGTCTCCTGAATTGGCAGGCAGGTTCTTTACCACTAGCACCACCTGGGAAGCCCCACATGGAGTGAAAGTTGCTCAGTTGTGCAGAACTCTTTGTGACCCCAGGGACTATACAGTCCATGGAATTCTCCAGGCCAGAATACTAGAGTGGGTAGCATTTCCTGTCTCCAGGGCATCTTTCCAACCCAGGGATCGAACCCAGGTCTCCTGCATTGTAGGTTGATAGTTTACCAGCTGAGCCTGTAGGGAAGCCCAAGAACACTGGAGTGGGTGGCCTATCCTTTCTCCAGCAGATCTTCCCAACCCAGGAACTGAACCACCATTGCAGGCAGATTCTTTACCAACTGAGCTATCAGAGTAGCCCCACATGGAGTATGCTGCTGCTGCTGCTGCTGCGTCGCTTCAGTCATGTCCGACTGTGTGCGACCCACCAGGCTCCCGCGTTCCTGGGATTCTCCAGGCAAGAACACTGGAGACTGGAGTGGGTTGCCATTTCCTTCAATACATGAAAGTGAAAAGTGAAAGGGAAGTTGCTCAGTCGTGTCCGACTCTTAGGGACCCCATGGACTAAAGCCTACCAGGCTCCTCCATCCATGAGATTTTCCAGGCAAGAGTATTGGAGTGGGGTGCCATTGTAGACATGTGTAAAACAGACTTATCTTCATTGACTTTTATTTTTGTAGAGTATTACCTCAATTAAAAAGAAACTACTCCATTGTTTAAACTTTTATGCATGGGTTGGTTCTTTGTGTACATGTTCATTGGTTTGAGTTTTTTATCTTGTAAATTGATAGTCTTCTTAGCTTGAGAATTCACCTATTTTTCCCTTATTTACAAGAGACTTTAAAACTCTATCTCTTGTACATTTCATATTTTGAAAACACAGTATCTCCTCTTAATACAAAAGTTACAGAACACGAAACATAGTCTGGACCTCAGGATTTCCCCTTAGAAGAAGGAACTTAAGCCTTTCCAGAATGGCAGCTTTTTTAAACTCTGGGACTGTCCCCACCAATTGCATCATGTCGGATACACATAGTAAAGCATGGTTTGGGGATCCAGTTTATATTTAGTTGCGGTCCACACGCAAGGCCACTAAGGAAGCCGGGAAATTTGTATTCTCCAGTGAGATGGCATGACGCGGAGGTGCATCTGGAAGCAAGAGCTAGAAATAAGATTAAAACTCTTTTATCAGGACAAGTTGGTTCATCAAAATGCAAGGGATTAAGGGCAAGCAGGCATAATCCTAGCTTGCCTGCTACGTAGCTGTGTGACCTAACCAGATGCCATTAGGCCCACCTGCCTCATCTATGAAACATGGGAATGCTCACGGTCAGGGATGGCGAGTTAGTTTCAGTGCAAACATCAGCCCAAAAGGATGATAGTGAGGATAACAAGGTCTTGTGCTGGCCTCTGAGAAATAGGAATGAGGCTCTTTACTGATGTCCTCCAAGGACACAGTGTTAGGGAAGACCCCAGTTTTGTGACATGTCAGGCATTTCTGAACCAGGAGATACCTGCTGCTGCTGCTGCTAAGTCGCTTCAGTCGTGTCTGACTCTGCGTGATCCCATAGATGGCAACCCACCAGGCTCCCCTGTCCCTGGAATTCTCCAGGCAAGAACACTGGAGTGGGTTGCCATTTCCTTCTCCAATGCATGAAAGTGAAAAGTGAAAGTGAAGTCGCACAGTCGTGCCTGACCCTGAGCTACCCTGTGGACTGCAGCCCACCAGGCTCCTCTGTCCATGGGATTTTCTAGGCAAGAGTACTGGAGTGGGGTGCCATTGCTTTCTCCAGGAGATACCTATGTTCCATTAATTTTATTCTCCCAAGATCATCATGAAATGGGTCCAGTCTGAGATTGGACGTTTAGGACATCAGGAATTAGTTGGGAGGTGTTCTTTCCTGTGTAGCTCCATCTCAGAAACAGGAGAGTGGTTAAGATAATGAACTCTGGAGTCAGACTGCCAGGATTTTGGTTACCCAGATGCTTATTTGAGATCTTGGCACCTCAGTTTCCCTACCAGTAAAATGAAGCCATAAAAAGAGTTGACAGAGGGGGGCACAGAACAGTGTGTCATAAGCATGTAGTAAGTATGTCCTGGGGCTTCCCAGGCAGCTCAGTGATAAAGAAGCTGCCTGTCAATGTAGGAGATGCGGGTTCAATCCCTGGGTTGGGAAGATACCTTGGAGAAGGAAATGGCAGCCCATTCCAGTATTCTTGTCTAGGAAATCCCATGGAAAGGGGAGCCTGGCGGGCTATCATCCACCAGGTCACAAAGGAGTTGGATAGGACTTAGCAACTAAACAACAACATCAATGAAGTATTTACTAAGTCAGCGGCTATGAATATTCATCATGGAGGGGATGCAGTGACTGGAGGATGCGAGGGAGGTGCCAAGGATGTGGACCATTCAAAACGTTCCTGGAACTGTCTTCATGTTTCTTGGTAAAGAGGTAGTAGAGACGGACCTTGCTGAAGACCTGTGCTATAGATGGGGAAATAGAAAGAGTCTCCTGGGAACAGTGGAGTATGGGCTCCTCAGACCCTTGCTTGAACCAGAGGTGCAGAAGGTTCTGGACCCCCAGCAGGAACAGGAGACAGATCCCAGGGAGGACAGACACCAAGAGGCCCCTCGCTCAGGTTCTGTGGAAAGTTCAAAGACTGCCATCAGCAAATTCCATTGATTGCACAATTTCCCTCCTTTGGTTTTGGTTTCCATGTAGATTTGGGAAACCTTCGTGTGAAAGCCAAAACGAAACTCCAGACGGCTCAAGTTCTCCAGCTGTTTTGGCCAGCTGCCAGACTGCCCTCCCTAGGACAGGATCCTTATGTTGCTGTTCTTGTTTTTCTCTCTCTCTCTCCTTTCCCGGGGGCTTCCTAGTTAGCTGTTAACTAAAGCACAGTCAACAGCAGCAGTCCTTGTCATTTAGGAGCGGGTGGATGGCAAAGCTGTGATCTAGACAATAAGCTGGTAGTGGGCGGGGATAAGTTAATATTGGGAAAGAAATGAGGCTGCTACAGTGGATGCTGGCATCCACCTTCTTAAACGACTCCCAAGACACACAACAAGGTCGGGTGGACAAATAGCCTGGGAGTCTCAAGCCTGGGCTACATTTTACAGCGTTGCCCCCAGGTTTATTCAGAGATCACAGAAACGATGGAGAGAGGCATTAGAAGAAAGACATAAAGTGCTTTCCAGCAGGTGACATGGCTAGTCTGTGATGAGCCAGGCCAGGAAGTGAGCAGTGGCTGTGTATGAGTGTCAGGTCCTTGCCGAGACTACCCTGCAAGTCCAAATTCAAGACAGAATCCAAGTGGCAACCGCACAAAGGAACCTCAGCAAGCATCCTGGCTAGGCCTCAGGTCCCTAAGGAAACTGATCAAAACCTCAGAAGGGACATGCGGCCAGAAGCCAACAGGCTGACTCAGCATCTTGGGATAAATTCTGGAAACCTGCATTTTTAGAAGGAATCCTGCTGACTTCCATTCACAGCCAGTTTGGAAGCCATGGATCTAGGGCAGAAGCACATTCATGGTGGGTACACTGGGTCTCATGGAAGGAAAATGATTTGTCAACGACTCAGTTGACAGTTTCGTGCAGAGGCGCAGCCTAAGGAAGATGCATGCACGTCCATGCATCTGTGTTTGGTCCCCAGTCCCTGATGGGAACTCTTCTCTATCAGAGGTCCCAGAGTCTCCAGGGCTTAGAGTTTACAAGTTCACACGCAGGAGTGGGAGGACAGATGGGCCGAGGACTGTTTAAAAATGAAAAGCTATAGCTTTAGGAACGGAGTGCTAGCAGATTCTATCTATGATAGCACACACGGAGCGTAACTCACTGCTCCCTGCCTCTTACCATTCCCCACCTTCTACCCAAGACTTGCCCAGCGCCAGAGGGACTTCAGAGTATGGACCCATATGGTAGCACCTTAGTCATCTGGACTCTGACTCACGGTGTGTGTCTCCACTCCACTGGAGGTTTAAAGTCAAGTTGTTCAGTCATGTCCGACTCTTTGCGACCCCATAGACTGTAGCCTACCAGGCTCCTCCATCCAGGGGATTTTCTAGGCAAGAATACTGGAGTGGGTTGCCATTTCCTTCTCCAGGGGATCTTCCCAACCCAGGGATCGAACCCGGGTCTCCCACATTGTAGGCAGATGCTTTTACCATCTGAGCTACCAGGTTTAAAGGTCACTTTCTTTTTTTAAAAAAAGATTTACTTATTTGGTTGCATGAAGTCTTAGCTACAGCATACAGGGTCTTCACTGCCTCTTGGGGAATCTTTCCTTGCAGCACATGAACACTAGTTGTGGCATTCTGCCTCTGCTGAGGCACATGGGAACTTATTTCCCCAACCAGGGATTGAACCCAAGTCCCCTGCATTGCCAGGCAGATTCTTAACCATTGGACCACCAGGGAAGTCCCTATGGGTCACTCTCGGTGGCCATTTGGGATGGGATCTTGGTGGTGGAAGAGACACACAGGACTACTGGAGCCAGCCTGAGAATGAATGAAGATGCTAATTGCTCCCAGAATTTGGGGGCCTTCTTGGAGGCTTTGGTGAAACACGTTTGTGTCTAGGCAGGCAACGACTGAGCCAGGAGTGGGTTTATAGTAACCCAGACCCCTGATGAGCTCTGAGTGTGGATTTGAAACACAGCGCCTTCCAGCTCCTCCCAAGATACGACTCCTCGGACTGAGGGAAACAGAGACGTCCCTTATCAGACTCTGCCTACTTTCTGCCTGTGGTACAGTATCATCTCCACTGAATGCAGAGGGAAGCGGAGGCCCAGAAAGAAAAGCTGATGTGCCTAAGTGCACAGGCGGTCAATGCTGCTCTTGTGATCAGCACCACCACCTCCCACCTCCCAGGCCTGGACATTTCCAGCTCCGCGTGCTCCGCGTGCTCCCGAGTAGACTGTTACCTACCGCAGTGCTCTCTCCCCAGACTGGCAGATGGGCGCCCTCTAGTTGATCTTAAACTTTGATGGGGAGGCTAGTTTCCATACAAGTCTGGGTTCCATTTTTTAAAGAAGAGCAGACCAAGCTCATAGACTGCAGAGGGATCTTAGGGGACCATTCAGAAAGAGGAGACCCTGTCTCTTTAAATGCTCATTCCTAAACCTTTGCAGCTGGACTCCAGGGGATAGTGACAAAGGGAAGACAATTTGGGGGCAAAGGGCGGACATGCTTGTAAATGCCAGCTTGTGGTGTCGGGGGAGCGGGCTCTAGGCTCTACATCACTGGTCCTTCTCTCTGTCCTCACGACTGGAGATCGTCTGGAAATCCCCTACAGGCTGGCATATCTCTTCCGCCCTCACCATCACTTCTTGCCTGGATCATCGCAGAGACCGGCTCTCAGATCATCCTTTCCACACCCCAACCTGCCCGCAGCTCTCTCCTCCACGAGCTCACTTCTGATTATGGCACTGGGGCTTCCCTTCTGGCCAAACATCCTCCGTATCTCCTTATCACTTTCAGAATTGAACGCAAACTGTCCACCGTGACATTCAAGATCCTCTAAAGCAGGGGTCCCCCACCTCTGAGAGCTAATGCCTGATGATCTGAGGTGGAGCTGATGTAATGAAAATAGAAAACAATACATCTAACGTGCTTGAATCATCCCGAAACCAGCCCGGGCGCCTGGTTTGTGGAAGAACTGTCCTCCATTAAACCGGTCCCTGGTGCCAAAATGACTGGGGACTGCTGCTCAAAAACATGACTCCAAGCTCATTTAGAAATTCTAAAATTGCTAAATTTTCCTCCTTTTCCTGGAGCAAATTCCGGCAAACTGAGAGTCCCGCTTTTTGCCTGATCTTCTGCCCATTCGAAACGAATTCTGTAGAACCCTCTCCTCTAATCTCACCCCACCTGTTTTTTTTTTTTACTCATTTTTTTAAAAATTGGAGGATAACTACTTTACAATATTGTGTTGGCTTTGCCATACATCAACAGGAATCAGCCACAGGTGTACATATGTCCCTTTCCTCCTGAATCCCCCTCCCATCCAACTCCTCATCCCATCCCTCTAGGCTGTCACAGAGCCCTGGGTTGAGGCTTCTGTGTCACACAGCACATTCCCACTGGCTGTCTGTCTCACATATGCTAATGTGTGTACTTCTGCGCCACTCTCTCAGTCCATCCCACCCTCTCCTTCCCCACTGTGGCCACAGTCTGTTCTCTATGTCTGCATCTTCACCCCACCCTTTAAGGCAGGTCCTCTTTATGTCTTTTCTTCACTGAAAAGTGTCACTTAACTATAAAGTCTCTTGTCACCAGCCTTACTCTGAAGTCTCAATTCACATAAGATCAGTATTTCTCTGGGACTGAGCACAGATGGAGGGGAGTGACTAGTGAAGAAAATGAAAGTGCTGGCAGCTCATTATGTCTGACTCTTTGGGACCCCACAGACTGTAGCCTGCCAGGCTCCTCTGTCCACGGAATTCTCTAGGCAAGGATACTGGAGTGGGTTGCCATGCTCTTCTCCAGGGGAATCTTCCCAACCCAGGGATCGAACCCAAGTCTCCCACATTGCAGGCAGATTCATCCGAGCCACCAGGGAGTGACTAGAGGCAGGAGAAAGTCATTGCAACAGATCAGGAAGGGGTAGGTAGGTTTCACTGCATGGGAGAAAGGGATGAGCAGATGAGGAAGGAGATGGCTGTGGGCCGGTGCTGGACAGATTGACTGGAGTCCTGGAGTCTCAGCAAGCTGCTGTGGGGACTGGAACCCCAGTGCTGGAATGGCCCTGTCTGTTCCCAACCTTGGCATGGAAAGCAGCTAAGTCAAAAGGTCGTTCATTAGTGGCCTGGCCCCCACCTTCCTAAAACCATGGATTCTTCTGGGTTTATCTCAGCTTCTCTGCTCCTCTGGCCATTCTGGTACAATTGCTTTTTTTTTTCTTTTTACAATTGTGATTCATTCTTTTATAGGAGGAAGAGAGTAAGGAAAAATAGGAAAGAAACCTTTCCTTTGGCAGGGTCATAGTCAAGGAATGATGAAATGAGACCTGAAACCTTCAGACTCAGCAGTGGAGTCCTGGGGAGGTTTCCTGGAAGAAAGAAGGGGAACCAGTGGGTCAGGACTGGACATGTCTTCCAGCCGGCACCAAGACTAACAGGGCTGAGACAGGAAGAGGACGTGTGGTCATGCCCAGACTAACAACAGAAAAGGTTCTGAACAGCGTCATCCTAGGGGCTCCACTTTCTTTTCACTGAAAATCTTTTTGCAGTTAAAGGAGTTGAAGAAATGAAACTGGTCATAAGAGAGAGGAGCGGATCCAAAGTTCCTCCTGCTGGGCTGAGTGAAGGACTTCAGGAATCCTGGTTATCAAGCTCTTGTATCTTAGCATCAGAGGCGATGAGAGCTGGGTGGCAGACAAAGATGTTGGAGTGCTGTGGTTTTCAGCACACCAACACCCTCACACCCAGGCTTCCAGAATGCTCAGAGTGAGTTGCCCTGATGCAGTCATCCCCGCCTCCCTCCCCCCAATACACACTTCAAGAACCTGAGTGAACACAGCCCACACGTGGTTTCTACTTGCTGGGAATTGGCTCCCTCTAGTGGACAGTTGGTGCAGAGGCAGGGAATCGTGTATGCCCGGCATCAAGAGAAAAACACTGCACCCAATACTGTTACGTTGTTTAGTTACTAAGTCATGTCCGACTCTTTTGCCATCCTGTGGACTGTAGCCCACCAGGCTCCTTTGTCCATGGGATTTATCAGGCAAGAATACTGGAGTGGGTTGCCATTTCCTCCTGGAGGGGATCTTCCCAACCCAGGGATCCAACCCTAGTCTCCTGCGTTGACAGGTGGACTCTTTACCTCTGAGCCACCAATATTGGCTTGGAAGTATTTCAGGGACATTTGTCCAGATCTATAGATAACCCATGAATGTGGAGGATGGCAAAGGGACCCTGTCTGGAGGAGACTGAACACCTCTTGTGGAGGTCAGATCAATAGGTCAAGAGCTGTGACCTTCAACTGATGCATTCCCCTCCCTCTAGAAACTTCCTCAAGGTCTAGCATGAGTGCCCCTGTCCTGGGACCAGGGGAAATGTTCACTAGACCAAAGCCCTGTGCACATCCACATGAGATGTAGAAAAGAGTGAGGAGTCAGAGGCTAGATCTCAGTTTCCACTTGTGGAAATGGGGCTAATGCATCTTTGTGAGGGTTAAATGCACTGGCATACAGAAAACGTTTTGAACAGTGGCTACTGGCACGTGGTAAGTTCTCAATAAAGTTTAATAATCCTTAGTTTTGGGGGACTTCAGAGAGAATATGGCCGGGAGTGTCTCTGGGAAGAGACTCAAAGTGAAAAACAATGGAATTTTCTAATTTCTCCCCCTAATTGACTCTAGGTTCCAAATTGAGCCATGTGGCAAAGGGGATGGTTTGTTTGTTTGTTTGTTTGTTTTTTTCAGAAAGCCTGTGTTATGGGAAAAGAAACAAGAGAACTGCCAGAGAGAAGGGCAAGGTCCCAGATATCATGGACAGGATCAGATGTTTTCCGTGCTTCAGGCTTCAGAGAATGTGACCGATATATTCTAGGGACAACGGCTCTGAGTGATGCTGGTGTCATAGCTGGTGAGCATTCAGTGACACCAGGCTGCTATTTCCCTTTTTTTTAATGTTTATTTATTTATTTGGCTGCATTGGATCTTAGTTGCAATAAGTAAGATCTTTAGTTGAGGTATGTGGGATCGGGTTCCCTGACCAGGGATTGAACCTAGGCCCCCTGCACTTTGAGTTCAGTCTTAGCCACTGGACCACCAGGGAAGTCCCTATTTTCTATTTTTTTTTTTAGAATTTTTTTTTTTTTTTTTGATGTGGACCATTTTTAAAGTCTTTATTGCTTCTGTTTTATGTTTTGGTGTTTTGGCCACGAGGCATATGGGATCCTAGCTCCCCAACCAGGGAATAGAAACTGCACCCCCTGCACAGGAAGTATCACTTGCTCAGTTGTGTCCAACTCTTTGTGACCCCATGAGTGTAGCCAGGGGAGTCTGTGATGAGGAATAACTCTGATGGGGGGCAGGATATAAGTCCCTCGCTATGGAAACAGATGTCCTGGCTTTTTACCTGGTCCCTAAAAGAAGATCAGGTAGAAGTGCAGCCTGGGAATCCAGATTCCCAGATTTGTTTCATAGCTGAGACTCAGAATTCATCTGAGGACCCAAGAATTCATTTTCTTCTACCCTCCCCTTTCTTGGATAGACACAAAGTCCATCAGGCCATGCAGAGTATTAGAGGCCGATGTGTCCCAGGTTCTAGGGAGAGGGGATGGGAGATGGTAGAGCTGAAGGATCGTCAGCAAGAGGAGATGGAGTAGGGGACTAGCTGCAATTTCACTCAGGCCTGACATTGATGAGATACACATTTGCATCTATGAACGGTCGCAACTTGAAGGTTCATATCTAGGGGAGTTACTGTATATTACATTCTCTCATGCTCAATTTTCCCTTCTACAAAAGAGAACCAGCTGAGGTTTGGGACCAGCCTTTCCCAGAGTTTCTTGGAACTTCTTGAAAGAGTCTATAAACTCATTTTCGTGTAAAGCTCAGCATTGCAGCTGACATAATAAAAATGCAATAATGATGGCTGCTTTTATTGAATTTGTTCTCCATGCCAAGGACTATAGAGTTTATGCATGTTATCTAATTTAATCCTCCTGGCCAACATCTGAGATAAGTGCTTTTATTATGCTCATTATAAAGATACAAGAAGTGAGGCTTAGAGAAGCCAAAAGCCTTCCTCATACAGGACAAAGACCAGAAAAGGGAAAGCTGCCTCTCTGTGTAGACATGCCCTTGAACTGTGCTGGAAACATGTGCACACACACACTTTTTTTTTTAGTGCTATTTGTCCATTATTTCATATCATCCTCTAGTAGCAGACCTCTTGATCCCCAATTTACCTGGGAGATTAAATGATTTTCCGGAGAATGCACAACCAGTTCAGGCAAGCCAGAGCTGAAGCCAGACTAGTAGGTAGACCAAGATCCTCCACTCTAATACATTAGACAGAGTCACTGGGAAAGACGAGTTAGAACCTGTGCTTTTAGGCATAGAGAACAGGCTTGTGGTTGCAAAGGAGGAGGGTTAGTGAAGGAGGAAAGGATTGGGGGTGGAGGATTAGCAGATGCAATATGCATTCTTTATTATATTCTTTTCCATTATGGTTTATCACAGGATACTGAATATAGATCACTGTGCTATATGGTAAGACCGTATTATTTATCCATTCTATATATAATAGGTTGCATCTGCTAGAATGTATGTGTATATACACATACATTCATATATATATATATATATATATATATATATATGTATATATATATATATATCTTCCCTGTGGCTCATCTGGTAAAGAATACATCTGCAGTGCAGGGACCTGGGTTGGGAAGATCCCCTGGAAAAAGGAAAGGCTACCCAATCCAGTATTCTGGCCTGGAGAATTCCATGGACTGTATAGTCCATGGAGTCACAACGAGTTGGACACGACTGAGCAAATTCCACTTCATATACATATATATATACACACACATATACACACATATATATACACACACATATATACATATATACACACACACACATATATACACACACACACACACACACACACACACACACACATATATATATATATATCTTCCCTGGTGGCTCAGTGGTAAAGAATCCATCTGCCAATGCAGGAGACACAGATTCAACCCCTCAGTTAGGAAGATCTCTTGAAGAAGGAAATGGCAACCCACTCCAATATTCTTGCCTGTAAAACTCCATGGACAGGGGAGCCTGGCAGGGTATAGTCTGTGGTGTTGCAAAAGACATGATTCAGCAACTAATATATATATATATGTATGTGCATATATATATAATATATATGTATATAACTGAAGCATTTTGCTTCACAGCAGAAATTAACACATATTGTAAATAAACTATACTTCAAAATAAATTTGAAAAAAAGAACTCTGCCTTTATGTCCACAGCAATTCTAATGCACAGTCAATGAGAAGTCATATATCTAGTTCAAGCGTCCATTTTATGATTGGGTACACCAAAGTGCAGGGAGGAAATGTAAATTTCCAAAGTTACCTTCCAGACTAGCTGAAGAACCAACCCAGCCAGGGCTCAGACATGCCTCAGGCCCAGGCCTGCTTCTTCATAGCAGCTGCCATACTGCTCTGCCTAGAGCCCTCTCCTCTCATCAGGACCTGAGTAATCATTCCCCCAACTTCAGCAGCGTTGATGACCAACAGGTCTGCATTAAGTGCCTCTCTAGGAATTGTCTTTGGCTGTAGGGACTGGCCTTCCTCAAAGTCACATCTTACAGACACATAAAGGTCTATTCTCTTTTCTTTATTTGGAGTAATTCTAAAGGAGCATCCCTGCTCAGATCATCTCAGAGGATGAATCTGGGGGCACACTGGGATATCCCCTCTGAACTAAGAGAAATAATGATAGCTTCCTTTGCCTCCCATCATTGAGGAAAGAGGCATGGCACCAGGGGGTCAGCTTCTCTGTGTGTGGGGAGACTGCTCTGACTGTGTGGACAAAAGGCTTCCAGTTGTGACTGAGGCAGGGAGCACCAGTGGGTTCTAGCAGGTCTCGATGTGGGGCAAGTGAGCCTGTGGCTTGTGCTGTTCAACCAGCCAGACCCGGATATTAGAGGAAAATGGGGTGGGGAAAGGGCTTCCCAGGTGGCTCAGCGTACCTGCCAAGCAGGAGACTCAGGTTTGATCCCTGGGTCAGGAAGATCCCCCAGAGAAGGAAATGGCTGCCCACTCCAATATTCTGGCTTGGAAAATCCCATGGATGGAGGAGCCTGGCAGGCTACTGTCCATGAGGTGGCAAAGAGTCAGGCACAACTTAGCGACCAAACAGCAGCAGCGGTGGGAGAAGAAACTGACTGTGCCCCATGGAGTCTATGACTGCCAGAGAATCACAAAACAGACTCCTGGGCTTTTGGACCAAGGCCATGCCATCTAAAGAGGGTAGTTTACATCCTCTGAAAAAAAAAAAAAAAAAAAATGTTCCCAGTGTGTTTCTGGCAACTGCAGAGACAAAGGGCCTGGCCGGATGAATTCAAGTGAACTTACAGCCAGAACTGCTCATCATGAACTGAGTTCAGTCAAACCCAAGTTATAACTCCAGATGGGCCCAGAAGCAGCCCCCCATCCATCCTGAGATGGAAAAGGCACCTGTGGATCGTGCAAGGACAGAGAGCCTCCATCCTAAGGATCTTAACCTCATTAGCATAAGAGCTCATAATAGCTCTCATCACCGGAAATCCCAAGGGTTTTAGGAGCTCAGTGCCAGGAACATATATTTCTTGTTGTTAGTATCATAGTGTCATATACACATATGATTTATATACAATAACATAGTATCATATACAACTTCAAGACCAGCTGCAGCAGTGACGTGTGTTCACACCTAAGAATTTGCTTTCCAGAGAAACCATCTGATAGCATTCCTGGTCCCTGGTTGGGGGATGTGTGTAACCAAAGCAGGATCCTATGGGGCCTTCTCGCTATAGACCCCTCACCTCAGGTCTTCTGCTTGCCTTTTGTTCTGTAGAAAAACCAGTCAAAGAATAATTTTACTCAGAGAACTGAGAAAACGCAGAAAGAAAGGACAGCAGCCAAGCAAGGCAAAAATAATAATAGTTCAGCCATTAAACAAAGCCAAGGACCTTTAGTTCCTCCTCGAGAGGTTTAGATACTCTTCTGTGCCAGGTCCTTGGGCTGTTTAGTAGATACTGAACGTCAACCAGCTGAAAGAAGTTAACTGTACGATTAGCATGAACTCATAGACCCTAAGCGAATGGGAACCAGAAGGTTGATGTTGTTGATGTGGTTGCCTCACCACCAACCAACCAGAAGAATGTCCATGACCGGATCACAGATTTTCCTCAGGGCCGACTGTCAATGGGTTGCGACTTAACCCCTTGTATAACTGGAGGGCGAGTGAGACTCTTGCTCTTTTTGTTGATACAGGGAAGAAATAATGAATCAAATAGATTGTCCTACAAGATCTTCTGCTCTGAGAGCACTTTCTCTTGGAAAACATCACTATCTCCACCCACAGGGGCACGGGAGTTTGAATGAGGGCTCTGTGCTCACACTCTCACAATCAGACGAGGGTCAAGCACTCAAACCATCAGTTTGAGGAAAGTTTGAGATGGAGAAAAACAGTGAAGCATTCTGACTTTTGGATACCCAGCCCCAAGATGGTTAAGACGCACATCTAAGGAAAAATTTCAGTGACCCAAGATTCTTGCCCATGTTCATACACAGCAATGCACTATTAATAAAATCATTAACTTGAGATCTTTGTTTTTCATAATTAACAGTAATCTTTTACCACGATGTATGCTTTTTTTTTTTTTTAATGTGGACCATTTTTTAAATACTTTATTGAGTTTGTTACAATATTGCTTCTGTTGTTTCTTTATGTTTTGGTTTTTTGGCCACAAGGCATGTGGGATCCCAGCTCCTCAGCCAGGGATTAAAACCTGAACCCACTTCATTGGAAGGTGAAGCCTCAACCACTGGACTGCCAGGAAAGTCCCTTGGTGTGTACTTGACTACATGCATTTCCCAGGTTAAAAATTCATATATATATGTACATATATCTCGTGGCTCCTCCCTTTCGCTTTGGAGCAGTTCTTCAGAAGTATCTGAGAGGCTGTCTCCCAGGTTCTAGTCCTTAAAGTCCCTGAATAAACTCTCACTGCCCTTGCATTGTGTGTTTTCTCTCAATCGACACCTAAAACATCATTATTCTCATATTATGGATAGAGTAATCAAGCCCACAGTAGCACAGCGAGAGAGACCAGTCACCTGCCTCTCAGATAAGTGTTCTTCCTGATGTCTCACGCCACCATTTACATTGCCATGTGTCCTGACTGCCACATATAGTGGCCCAAGGGGACCTTGGCATTAATGTCGCCCCTTGGAGTTATGCAGTGCAGTGACCTTGCTGGATGGAACACCTTTTGTAATGGGCCATTGGCCGTCCAGATTGGCAGCATCAGACTGAGTAGAATTACACCAGCAGGGGGCGCCTGTGACCTTTTTCTACCCTAGAAAAGGTGGGTCTTTGTGTCCGGGGATCACATGACTAACAGAATGCCAGTTGATTTCATACGGTCCAAGGGAATCCCAGTTGGAGCTGCTGACATAGGAAGTGGGGATCCTGTCCACTTTATTGGCAGCCCTTGAGCTTGGAAATTTGGGGTGTAATGGGAAGAGTGATAGAGGGAAGTGCATGTTCTGGGTCTAAGCAGTGGACCTTTAATTGCAGCTGTGTGGAGTTTCGGAAATTTCTGCATCACTAATTCTGTTTCTCCATCCACAGCATTCAACAGTTCTCCTGACCTAGGCACGTTCTTCTTACAGTTGCTCTCTCCCCACCCTCTTCACCTACCAGTTCCCTGGTTCCATCCCCCATTATCTTGTTAAAAGAAGAGAGCATGCCCAAATGGGGATTTAATATTTAATCTAATTGCAGTTTCAATCCCCCAGGAATGTAACCTTTAACCAGTCAATCTGGAATTTCCAGGTTGAATTTCTCACTGGTCAGCCCTGGTGAGATGGTCTCCCCAACAGGCCCTTCCATTTCCCCTAGAAAGACAACTTTGCCTGAAATAATGCATTCTTTGCTAATAATTTCCTCTTTATAACCCTTTTCTGCCTTTAAAAAATATCCCTTTCCTCAGCTTGGGGGAGCACCTCTCTATTGCTAGATGGCATGCTGCCTGATTCATGAATCACTGAAAAAAGTCAATTTGACCTTTGAATTCACTTCATTGAATTTTTGTTGTTTAATGGATTTGGCAGCGATGGTGGACCTGAAGGAGACTTACAGGTTCCCTACGAACCCTTTAAATTCACTGTCTTTCTCAGAAATTCTGAGGGTAAGTTTCCTCTTGACTTTGAGCATCTCTCTCTTTGCATCGAGCTCCCAATTTAAAGATGGGCTTGATAAAGGACAGAAATGGTATGGACCTAACAGAAGCAGAAGATATTAAGAAGATGTGGCAAGAATACACAGAAGAACTGTACAAAAAGGATCTTCAGGACCCAGATAATCACGATGGTGTGATCACTCACCTAGAGCCAGACATCCTGGAATGTGAAGTCAAGTGGGCCTTAGAAAGCATCACTACGAACAAAGCTAGTGGAGGTGATGGAATTCCAGTTGAGCTATTCCAAATCCTGAAAGATGATGCTGTGAAAGTGCTGCACTCAATATGCCAGCAAATGTGGAAAACTCAGCAGTGGCCACAAGATTGGAAAAGGTCAGTTTTCATCCCAATCCCAAAGAAAGGCAATGCCAAAGAATGCTCAAACTACCACACAATTGCACTCATCTCACACGCTAGTAAAGTAATGCTCAAAATTCTCCAAGCCAGGCTTCAGCAATATGTGAACCGTGAACTTCCTGATGTTCAAGCTGGTTTTAGAAAAGGCAGAGGAACCAGAGATCAAATTGCCAACATTTGCTGGATCATGGAAAAAGCAAGAGAGTTCCAGAAAAACATCTATTTCTGCTTTATTGACTATGCCAAAGCCTTTGACTGTGTAGATCACAATAAACTGTGGAAAATTCTGAAAGAGATGGGAATACCAGACCACCTGATCTGCCTCTTGAGAAATTTGTATGCAGGTCAGGAAGCAACAGTTAGAACTGGACATGGAACAACAGACTGGTTCCAAATAGGAAAAGGAGTACGTCAAAGCTATATTGTCAAAGTATATTGTATATTGACAAAGTATATTGTCACCACGTTTATTTAACTTATATGCAGAGTACATCATGAGAAATGCTGGACTGGAAGAAACACAAGTTGGAATCAAGATTGCTGAGAGCAATATCAATAACCTCAGATATACAGACGACACCACCCTTATGGCAGAAAGTGAAGAGGAACTAAAAAGCCTCTTGATGAAAGTGAAAGTGGAGAGTGAAAAGGTTGGCTTAAAGCTCAACATTCAGAAAACGAAGATCATGGCATCTGGTCCCATCACTACATGGGAAACAGATGGAGAAACGGTGGAAACAGTGTCAGACTTTATTTTTCTGGGCTCCAAAATCACTGCAGATGGTGACTGCAGCCATGAAATTAAAAGGCACTTACTCCTTGGAAGGAAAGTTATGACCAACCTAGATAGCATATTCAAAAGCAGAGACAATACTTTGCCAACAAAGGTTCGCCTAGTCAAGGCTATGGTCTTTCCTGTGGTCATGTATGGATGTGAGAGCTGGACTGTGAAGAAGGCTGAGCGCCGAAGAGTTGATGCTTTTGAACTGTGGTGTTGGAGAAGACTCTTGAGAGTCCCTTGGACTGCAAGGAGATCCAATCAGTCCATTCTGAAGGAGATCATTTCTTTGGAAGGACTGATGCTAAAGCTGAAACTCCAGGATTTTGGCCATCTCATGCGAAGAGTTAACTCATTGGAGAAGACTCTGATGCTGGGAGGGATTGGGGGCAGGAGGAGAAGGGGACGACAGAGGATGAGATGGCTGGATGGCATCACTGACTCGATGGATGTGAGTCTCAGTGACCTCTGAGAGCTGGTGATGGACAGGGAGGCCTGGCGTGCTGCGATTCATGGGGTCGCAAAGAGTCGGACATGACTGAGCGACTGATCTGATCTGATCTGGGAGCTGCTGGTAGTTGGGATCACAATCCCTGTTTGCTTGGAAACCAAAACTCTCGGTTCGGCCTCCAGATTCCACGTGGCAGTTTAGCCTGCACTTCCACATTTGTTTAGAGTCAGCCTACAGTCTCCGTTCTTTGGGGTTTTGCTAGTTCAATCCTTTCCCCGTCCCCCAGCTTCACTGCTATTGGTATGCACAGGGCCTTTTCCTGGCCCAGGGTACAGTAGCATCTCTTGGTTATTGCTGATATATTAACGTGCACGTGTGTTTGTCTTGCGTAAAGTATGTGTGCTCAGCTGTGTCTGACTGTTTGCGATCCTATGGGCCATAGCCCACTGGGCTCCTCCGTCCATGGGATTCTCCAGGCAAGAACACTGGAGTGGGTTGCCATTTCCTCCTCCAGGGAGTATCTTCCCTACTTGCGGATCAAACCCATGTCTCTTGTGTCTCCTGCATTGGCAGGCAGATTCTTTTACCACTGAGCCACCTGGGAAGTCCCTTATTTTGTGTAGATAAAGACTGTAGCTAAACAGGAATCTGGGAGGCCAAAAAGCTGAAAAAATTGGTGGGCACAGGTGGAGCACATAAGAGCTGTGAAAACACTTGCCCCCAAACCCATAGACTTCTGTGTTAGGATAAGTTGGTCATGAAGTGGATCAGACTGACCCACTAGGTCACTCACCAACCTCAAGAAATGTTCCATGCAACCATGTACACTGTAAAATACCACATAATTTCCAACTCAGCAGCACATTGCTTTTAGGTATTAGTCCATCTCCAGGAAACCCAAAGTCTTAGCTAATGGGATCCTTAAACTCTGAAAAGTCAAGTGTACCATTTTTTCGCACACATACTTATTTTATATCTGAAAAATGTGACCCTGGAAGCTATAAATATCTACAAAAATGGCAGAATATTATCAAAAACAGCCTAGAATTGCAATGGTCATTATGGGGAACATTTTTAAAAATAATCTATCCCCCCCAACTTTTTAAAAAATAATTAATTAATCTATTTATTATTATTTTGGCTGCTCTGGATCTTTGTTGGAGAAGGCAATGGCATCCCACTCCAGTACTCTTGCCTGGAAAGTTCCATGGACGGAGGTGCTGTATGTGGGCTACTCTCTAGTTACTCTGCATGGACTTCTCAGTGCAGTAGCTTTGCTTGCTGTAGAGCATGGGCTCTAGGGTGTATGGGCTTCAGTAACTGTGGCTCACAGGCTTAGTTGCCCTGAGGATCAAACTCGAGTCTCCTGCTTTGGCGGGTGAATTCTTAACCACTGGACCAGCAGGGAAGTCCCTATAGGGAACATTTTAATTAGATGTGATCATTCATTTAAGAAGTGCAGTTGAAAGTAAGGATTCCCAAATTACACAAGCAGAATGGGATACTTATTTTACCTGGTATGCAGAAATCTCCAAAAGCTTTCAAGATTCCAAAACAGCCTCACTGAACACTGCAACCGGATACAAAACCCAGAAATAAACCCACACACCCATGGTCCATTAATCTTTGACAAAGGAGGCAAGAATATATAAGAATTTACAGTGGACAAAGGACAGTCTCCTTAGCAAGTAGTGGACAGACACATGTAAATCAATGAATTTAGAATACATTCTCATATCTTACACAAAAATAAACTCAAAATGGATTAAAGACTTAAATATAAGACATGACACCATAAAACTCCTAGAAGAGAACATAGGCAAAATATTCTTGGACATAAATTGTAGCCATGTTTTCTTAGGTCAGTCTCCCAAGGCAACAGAAATAAATACTGAAAACAACAAATAAGACCTCATCCAGCTTTTGCAAAGCAAAGGAAATTACAAACAAAACAAAGAGACCATCTAACGGGAAAGGAGAAAATATTTATAAACAGTGTGACAGCAGGGGCTTAATTTCCAAAATGTAAAAACATTTCATACAACTCAATAACAAAAACCAAACAAACCAATCAAAAAATGGGCAGAAGACCTAAATAGATATTTATCCAAAGAAGACATCCAGCTGGCCAATAGGCACATGAAAAGATGCTCAACATTGCTAATTACTAGAGAATTGCGAAACTACAGTGAGGCATCACCTCACACTTGTCAGAGTGAGAGGTGATAGCTCAGCATTAGAAAGTCTACAAGTGACAAACGAGTATGGAGAAAAGGGAACCCTCTTCCACTGTTGCTGGGAATGTAAATCGGCAGCCACCATGGAAAACAGGGTGGAGAAACCTGAAGACAGAGTTGTCACATGATCCAGCAATCCCACTCCTGGGCATATATCCAGTGAAAACCCTTAATTCAAAAAGATACACACACCCAAATGTTCATAGCAGCACTATCTAAAGTGGTCAAGATATGAAAACTTTTATGTCTGAAAACTACAATCCTGGAAGCTACAAATATCTACAAAACGGCAGAATCTTACCAAAAATAGCTTAGAATTACAAAACCATTACGGGGAACATTTTAATTAGGCATGATCATTCATTTAAGAAGTGCTCTTGAAATAAGAATTCCTGAATTAAAAAAACAGAAAAGGATACCTATTTCACCTCCTATGTAGAGGCCTCCGAAAGGTTTCAAGATTCCAAAATAGCCTGTTTATCTGTTGATGGGAACATCCCGAGTGTCTATCTATAGATAATTGGCTTTAAGAAGATGTAAATATGTGTAATAAAATACTTCACTTTCATGCATTGGAGAAGGCAATGGCAACCCACTCCAGTGTTCTTGCCTGGAGAACCCCAGGGATGGGGAAGCCTGGTGTGCTGCCGTCTATGGGGTTGCACAGAGTCGGACACGACTGAAGTGACTTAGCAGTGGCAGCAGCAGCAGCCATAAAAAAGAATGAAATAATGTCATTCACAACAACATGGATGACCTAGAGATAATCATACTAAGTGCAGTAAATCAGTTCAGTTCAGTCGCTCAGTCGTGTCCGACTCCTTGTGACCCCATGAACCACAGCACACCAGGCCTCCCTGTCAATCACCAACTTCCGGAGTTCACCCAAACCCATGTCCATTGAGTCAATGATGCCATCCAACCTTCTCATCCTCTGTCGTCCCCTTCTTCTCCTGCCCTCAATCTTTCCCAGCATCAGGGTCTTTTCAAATGAGTCAGCTCTTCGGATCAGGTGGTCAGAGGATTGGAGTTTCAGCTTCAGCATCAGTCCTTCCAATGAATATTCAGGACTGATTTCCTTTAGGATGAACTGGTGGGATCTCCTTGCAGTCCAAGGGACTCTCAAGAGTCAGTAAATCAGACAAAGATAAATACCACATGATGTCGCTTATATGTGAAATTTAAAATATGATACAAATGAACTTGTTTACAAAACAGAAACAGGCTCATAGACATAGAAAAAAAACTTACGGTTACCAAGGGGTAAAAGGAGTGAGGAGGGATAGATTAGGAGTTTGGGTTTAACAGATACTCAGTATTATATATAAAATACATGAACAATCAGATCCTATTGTATAGCACAGGGAACTATATTCAATATCTGCTAATAAATCATAAGGAAAAACAATCTGAAAAGAATATATAGGTATATACACAGTTATATAGAATATAACTGATATATATGTATATATATACACACATGTGTATATTTAGCTGTATAGAATATTACTGATATATATGTATGTGTGTATATATACACACATACATACACACACACACATATATATATATGCTACATAGAATATACACATATATATACTCATATAAGACTTTCCATGTGGTGCAGTGGTAAAAAATCCACCTTCAATGCAGGAGTCGTGGGGTTCAATCCTTGGGTTGGAAGATCCCCTAGAGAAGGAAATGGCAACCCACTCTAGTATTCTTGCCTGGGAAATCCCATGGGCAGAGGAGCCTGGTGGGTTATATAGTCCATGAGGCCACAAAAGAGTCAGACACGGACTTAGCAACTAATACATATGTATATGTAAATATATGTATATATAATATAAAACTGAATCACCTTGCTGTACACTAGAAATTAACACATCAACTATAGTTCAATAAAAAATTTAAATAATTCAATTTAAAAATGGAGAAAAAAATCATTGCAAAAGGTGAATAAAAAATTAAAGATCCTAGAGGTACTAAAACAAAAGACAATAGGGCTGGCATGACTTCCCCTGCTCTCCTCTGTCCTTCTGTATCTGCAAACTCAGGTTTTACTAATTCTCTGAATTTCCTTTTTATCCTAAGACTAGTAAGCAGTTATATTTTTCAAATAAAATTGCCCAGGTCTGCAGGCAACATGCCTCAGATATCTTTCACTCCTTAGTTAAAGATTGAACTAGGATAATAGTTAGATTGAAATAAAAGTTATAGTTAAAGGGTTTCCTAAACCCTAAGAAGAGTCCGAGAATTTTCTGAAGCATTTAGAATCTCTGTGGGCTTTCCTGGTGACTCAGACAATAAATAATCTGCCTGCAATGCAGGAAATCCAGGTTCAATCCCTGGGTCAAGAAGATCTCCTGGAGAAGGGAATGATAGCCACTCCAGGGTTCTTTCCTGGAGAATCCCAGGAACAGAGGAGCCTGGCTGGCTACAGTCCATCAGGTTGCAAAGAGTCAGACACAACTGAGCGACTTTCACTTAGAATCTTTATTGAAGCCTATGATCCCAGGGTGCCAGATCTTTATCGGCTTGTGCACGGGATGGTAGGACCTGGGGAAGTCCCCAGATGGATGGGGAGACAGAATAGCAAAACCCTGAGGATGATACTTGAGATCCTCAACCAGAAAAAACTTGTGAAATAGCAACTGACTTTTCACAAGCTGTTCCTAGAGTGTTCCCCACACTATCTGTTCTGCTATTCAAGCACGCAAAGAAAGAATGCTTGTCCTGTGGCATTTGTGATTTCATATAATAAATGATATTGTCTAAGTGCCTAAGCAGCTCCAGTGGCCTATTTGTAAACAGAATATCTTGTGAGATGAGTGAATTAATTAAAAAGGCAGAAAATTAAATAGGAGGCCACTGGCACGAGCAAAGTCATGATTACAGCTGAGTACTTTGAAAGGACTATAGAATAAGATGATAAACAAAATTATTGGCCTTATAACTACAACAGCTCCAAGAACAGATCTCAAATAATACTTGGGCTTCCCACATCGCATCCTGCTAGGGTCCATCATCAGAACGCCCACCCAAGGAGCAATGTCTCATTTGTAATCAGTTGGGGCACTGGAAAAGAAAAATTGTGCACAGAGTCCTATACAAATTCCTCAATAGCCACCCAAATGCCCCCCAAGAGAGAGTCCCCCTGTAGGCCTCTCCCAAAACCGATGGGGCCCCCAGGCACCCTCTGGCAGAGTGCTATAAGCAATACCCTTAAGTAGCCCAGATCAGATCAGATCAGTCGCCGAGTCATGTCCAACTCTTTGCGACCCCATGAACTGCAGCACGCCAGGCCTCCCTGTCCATCACCAGCTCCCGGAGCTCACTCAGACTCACATCCATCGAGTCAGTGATGCCATCCAACCATCTCATCCTCTGTCATCCCCTTCTCCTCTTGCCCTCAATCCCTCCCAGCATCAGAGTCTTCTCCAATGAGTCAACTCTTCGCATGAGGTAGCCAAAGTACTGGAGTTTCAGCTTTAGCATCATTCCTTCCAAAGAAATCCCAGGGCTGATCTCCTTCAGAATGGACTGGTTGGATCTCCTTGCAGTCCAAGGGACTCTCAAGAGTCTTCTCCAACACCACAGTTCAAAAGCATTAATTCTTCGGCGCTCAGCCTTCTTCACAGTCCAGCTCTCACATCCATACATGACCACAGGAAAAACCATAGCCTTGACTAGACGAAACTTTGTTGGCAAGGGAGACAAAAATCCAAGGTTATATGGCAGCCTGGATGGGAGGGGCGTTTCGGGGAGAATGAATACGTGTATAAACATGGCTAAACCCCTTTGCCGTTCACCTGAAACAGTCACAACATTGTTCATCAGTTGTACCCTTCATACAGGGCTTCCCTGGGGGCTCAGATGGTAAAGAATCTGCCTGAAATGCAGGAGATCTAGGTTCCATCCCTGGGCTGAGAAGGTCCTCTGGAGAAGGGAATGGCTACCCACTCCAGTATTCTTGCCTGGAGAAGCCCACAGAGGAGCCTGGAGGGCTACAGTCCATAGGGTCACAAAGAGTAGGACATGACTGAGCAACTAACACTTTCACACTTTCAAACCTCAATACAATATAAAAAGTTTAAAACCAAAACAAAACCTGATAGAAATCTGGCCAAATTCTGGTAGGTCCTGGGGCTGCACTCTCCACTTTACACCCCATTCTCATTGGACAAATCCTGTGAACAAAAGGTTTCTGTCTAATAATGTTCAGAGAGAATTTCTATCTCAACCAATGCAAAGTGATTCTGGGTAAAGCATTCTTTTTAGCAGTGTGACACAGTCCCAGTCAATGTATCAGTATTAAATAGAGATCTCTTTTGTAGGGGCTTCCCTGGTGGCTCAGAGTTTAAAGCTTCTGCCCGCAATGCAGGAGACCCGGGTTTGATCCCTGGGTTGGGAAGATTCCCCTGAAGAAGGAAATGGCAACCCACTCCAGTACTCTTGCCTGGAGAATCCCATGGACAGAGAAGCCTGGTGGGCTACAGTCTACGGGGTTGCAAAGAGTCCAACATGACTGAGGGACTTCACTTTCACTTTCCAAATGAAAAGGGTTAATACATTTTGCTTCCCATGGAGACTTCACCTTACAATTTCCTGACCAGTTTGAACCTGATCTCATAGGTTCTTTACAATTTGTCCTTGAATTAGAAGAAGAATCCCAACACAAATCCCCTAGTTTAATCAAGGTGCTCAAAAATCTGTGGGCTACTTCTGATACTGATATTGGTAGAATAAAAAGTATTTCAATACAAGGCCTACAGCACATATTCAGGAGGATCTGGCTAGAATTTTCCCTAAAATGCCTTCTTGTGCATTAACGCCTGAGGCTGTACAAGACCTCTCACCTTGTCACACAGCAGAAGGCTTAATCACCCTGAGGCTGATCTTTCCTGTACCAATCCCTGAAATATGCAGGTCCTCCCAGTCCACAGACCTAAAGGGCAGGATGGTGATTTGTCCAGGACTTAAGAACCATCAGCAAGATAACTGTTCCCTGTTTCCCAGTCATTCCAATGCTGGACATCCTTTTATCACAAGTTCTACCAGAAACAAAGGTTTTGTTCACTGCTATGGGCCTTTGTTGGGCCTTTATCAGTATGCCTGTGCACCCCTGTAGCCAATATCTATTCACCTTGACTTGGAACAATTACAATGTACCTGGATAGTCACACCTCAAGGGTTCACTGAGGCCACTTCCTGTCCCTCCCACGTGCTTCCCCCAAATGTAAGACCTTCCAGTCCCAGGAAATCAACCTTCTTGTACGTAGTTACCAAAGAGGCATCCGTAAAGGATTCCACGTATTATCTATAAGTGAAAGTTACAATTGACTAGACACTTTTCATTATCACATCATAATGTAAGCCCTGAAGGAATCCACCTGCCTCCGAAAAGAATGAAGCTAATTGGAGGATTTCCTGGGCTCACAACTAAGAGCCAGCTTAGTGGATTTCTAGGTCTAGCTGGCTATTGCCAACTATTCGTGGTTGTTGTTCAGTTGCTAAGTCGTCTCCGACTCTTTGCGATCCCGTGAACTGCAGCACACTAGGCTTCCCTGTCCTTCACTATCTCCCAGAGTTTGCTCAAACACATGTCCACCAGTCGGTGATGCCATCCAGCCATCTCATCCTCTGTCATCCCCTTCTTCTCTTGCCCTCAATGTTTCCCAGCATCAGGGTCTTTTCCAGTGAGTCAGCTCTTCGCATTAGGTGGCCAAAGTATTACAGCTTCAGGTTCCCTTCCAATGAATATTCAGGGTTGATTTTCTTTAGGATTGACTTGTTTGATCTCCTTGCAGTCCAAAGAACTCTCAACAGTCTTCTCCAGCACCACAGTTCGAAAGCAATGATTCTTAGGTGCTCAACATTTTTTATGGTCTACCTCTCATATCTGTACATGACTATTGTAAAAACCATAGCTTTGACTATATAGACCTTATGGGTTCCTAATTTCTCTCTCCCTACTCTATGAACTTACTCAAATTTCTGTCCTTGAACTCCTTCCATGGCAGGACAAACACAGTAGGGTTTTCTAAGACTAAAACAAGAACCTCCTGTCCTGCAGGACAGAGAGAACCAGACCCTAGGAACATCGAGAGCTTGGTAATAAACACAGGCCTCTGACAGCATCTGCTTGATTCTGTTGTTCCTGCCGCCCCAGCTGTCTCAGGGCTGTAACCACAGCTGCAAAGTTAGTAGAGCCTCAGGGGACCTAACTCTAAGAAATGTTTATTTATAAGTTTCTCACTCTGTCCAAAGTCTTCTTAATGCTGGACTGACCCAACATTTCTCTGCAAGCAGACTAATTTCCTACGAGATCCTTCTGCTCTCACCACCCAATCTTTAACAGCATCCTTCATCTTGCTGTGTTACTATCTTTTATCTGACAAAGGTGAGCTCCATGACTTTGAGCTGTTAATGTCCCTTTTGGTGACATGATGTCCTGATTTGTGAGACTCATTTGTTGACTCATCCTGATTTAATTTTGCTTGTGGATGGTTCAGTTTGTAAAAGATGAGAGAAGGAATTTCCACACTGGTGATGCTCTTCCTATTACTTGAGAGGGAAAATCTCCCATGAGCTAAATCAGCTCAGTGAGCCAAACTCCGTGCCAGGACCAGGATGAACTGACACCTGGTTATGTCTTTGGTGTTGTCCATGATTTGGGGAAGTTATAGAAACAAGAAGATCCAACCAGTCCATTTTGAAGGAGATCAGCCCTGGAATTTCTTTGGAAGGAATGATGCTAAAGCTGAAACTCCAGTATTTTGGCCACCTCATGCGAAGAGTTGACTCATTGGAGAAGACTCTGATGCTGGGAGGGATTGAGGGCAGGAGGAGAAGGGGACGACAGAGGATGAGATGGCTGGATGGCATCACTGACTCGATGGATGCGAGTCTGAGTGACCTCCGGGAGCTGGTGATGGACAGGGAGGCCTGGTGTGCTGCAGTTCATGGGGTCGCAAAGAGTCGGACACGACTGAGCGACTGATCTGATCTGATCTGATAGAAACAATGGGATTTTCTTTCATTCTCTGGTACCCCAATCAAACGCGGACAAGTAGAGGGCCTACTTACTGCTATTCTCTTAGCTTCTGAAATTGCCCTCATGAGAATCAAGGCTCACACTAACAGAACTGAACCTGAATATCAGGGAGACACCCTGGTGGGCTTTTGTGCAAAGGCAGCACCAGCAGTGTCTGTAAAAGTTGTGGCCCACGTGGCTGGTATATTCTGCCTCTATATTCTGACCATTTTGTTGCCAGACTTCTGCCATGCGGATGGCTTTGTAACCCAGCAACAGTCTGCTCTTGAGTCAGAGAAATTAAGATGGGCAAATTGTGGTTGTAAATTCAATAAACAGTTATGGGAAATTCAAGGTAGCTTACTTAGTTCTTCTCCGTTCCCAGGCTCATCTCATTTTTTCAATTTTTGCATTCTTTCACTCATTATGGTGCATTTAAGATGACTCAGATGATAAATAAACTTTGGGATGGGAGACATCCATACAATTGCGAAAACAGTTTATTACTAGTAATGCCTGACATGTCAGGTCCCTAACCCTGGAAAAATTATTTTTGTTCCCAGAGACTTGGACCTCTTCCCTCTGGACCTTTTGACACTTGAAACTGGACTTCATTCAGTTGCCACCTGGAATGGGTTATCACTCACTTCAGTTCAGTGGCTCAGTCGTGTCTGACTCTTTGTGACCCCATGAACCGCAGCACACCAGGCCTCCCTGTCCATCACCAGCTCCCGGAGTTCACCCAAACTCATGTCCATTGAGTTGGTGATGCCATCTAACCATCTCATCCTCTGTCGTCCCCTTCTCCTCCTGCCCTCAATCTTTCCCAGCATCAGGGTCTTTTCAAATGAGGCAGCTCTTCACATCAGGTGGCCAAAGTATTGGAGTTTCAGCTTCAACATCAGTCCTTCCAATGAACACCCAGGACTGATCTCCTTTAGGCTGCACTGGTTGGATCTCCTTGCAGTCCAACAGACTCTCAAGAGTCTATCCAACACCACAGTTCAAAAGCATCAATTCTTCGATGATCAGCTCTCTTTATAGTCCAATTCTCACATCCATACATGACTACTGGAAAAACCATAGCCTTGACTAGATGGGCCTTTGTTGACAAACCGATGTCTCTGCTTTTTAATATGCTGTCTATGTTGGTCATAACTTTCCTTCCAAGGAGTAAGCGTCTTTTAATTTCATGGCTGCAGTCACCATCTGCAGTGATTTTCTATGTTCTTGTTTTCTGGATTGATTGAAGTGTTTCCCTGCAACAAGTCTGATGCTTTCACAATGAAAAAAAAAAAAAAACCTGGGAAAATGTGTTTTCCACTTGAGGTAAACATTCCACTATTTCCAGTGATCAAGGCACCCACTTTTCTGGGCAAATCGTATTAACCTTAGTGAAAACTTTGCAAAAATTTTGGAGTCATCACAGTCCATGTCACCCTCAATTATCAGGCAAGGTCAAGACAACTAATGGAATCCTCAAACTTAAAATCTCTAAACTTGGGACTTCCCTGCTGGTCCACTATAACATTTTGTGTTTCCAAGGCAGAAAATTCAGGTTTGACCCCTGGTTAGGGAACTAAGATCCCACATGCCATGTGGTGTGGCCAGAAAGAAAAAAAAAAAAACAAAACTCTAAACTTACGTAATCATTAGACTCCCTTAGCCTAAAATATTGCCTCTGGCCTTGCTGACTGTTTATAATACATCCTTTGGGAAACATAAACTCATTTCACTTGAGACAGTCACTTAATAGACCAAAGTCCCTTGGTATACAACTTTGTGCTAATCCTTGGTTTCCTGTTAATGTGATTAGCTACTGTAAGGGTTTAACATCTTATGCTAAAGCCTATCAATAGGTTAAAGACTTCCTGGATCCCAATACAAAAGATCCTTTTGGTTACAGTCTGGAGCCTGATGACTGAACTCTGGAAACGTCATAGAAGAAAATAGCCTTCAAACTCTATTGGAAAGGACCTTATCAAGTGCTTCTGACACTAATGCTGTGGTGAAACTAAAGGGCATTGAACCTTGGGTACACACTTCATGGCTAAGGAAGGCTCCACCTGACATCTGGTCCTATGCAGATGCTGGAGATCCCTGAACCAAATCCATAAGAGAGACAACCACCTGGCTTCAAGGTAGACACAAGATGGTGGATCAAGACGTCATTCTTTAACTGAATGTGAAAAAATTGTTCTTCCTTTCTTTTCCTCTGGCCTTGGCTTGGAAAGATAACACCCTCATCTGTATCTCCCAGGCCATTTTTAAGGAGAGTAACCTTGCAGACTGTTCAATCTGTCATCAAAGATTCTAACCTATCCATGATGCTAGAGACCCTCTTGACCAATTTCTCTTCTGTCCCCAATGTCACTGCAAACAACGATTGACCCCCACTTAGAACTCCCTATTAGTTCAACTCTTACAACCCAGAACGTCCGGAGCCTTGCGTTTCCCCTTCTCCAATCATAACTGTGAGTGAGTGAAGTCGCTCAGTCGTATCTGACTCTTTGCGACCCCATGGACTCTAGCCTACCAGGCTCCTCTGTCCATGGGATTTTCCAGGCAATAGTACTGGAGTGGATTGCCATTTCCTTTTCCAGGGGATCTTCCCACCCAGGGATCAAACCCGGGTCTCCTGCATTGTAGACAGATGATTTGCCGTCTGAGCTACCAGGGAAGTGATCATAACTGTATGCACTCAATTAGATACAAACACCTACACAAATCTTAGTATTAATGCATTTGCAACACCACGTTCCCAAGATAATCTAAATCAGATTGGTCTCCCACTCACTAAGACATCTCACCAGCAGTGCACATTTTGCAAGACATTTAGGATGACTCTTTATTTCAGGCTAGGAGATTCTCTTCCCATATGTGCTGAAGACCTGACTGACCCCTGGCTTGGATGGGTAAATGCAGCAAACCCTGTGAATAAGCCCATTAGTAGTACCTGGAATGGTCTGTGCCCCAACATGCTTTGTCCCTCTCTGTGGTTGTCTTCATTCTCCCTGGACCTGTGGAAACACAGCCAGGCAATGCCTCTTAGATTATCTAATGTGCCCCTGCTGCTGCTAAGTCACTTCAGTCATGTCCGACTCTCTGCGATCCCATAGACGGCAGCCCACCAGGCTCCCCTGTCCCCGGGATTTTCCAGGCAAGAACACTGGAGTGGGTTGCCATTTCCTTCTCCAATGCATGAAAGTGAAAAGTGAAAGTGAAGTTGCTCAGTTGTGTCCAACTCCCAGTGACCCCATGGACTGCAGCCTACCAGGTCCCTCCATCCATGGGATTTTCCAGGCAAGAGTACTGGAGTAGGGTGCCATCACCTTCTCCGAATGGTGCCCCTAACTTACCACAAATGAGTTGTCATCTCATTGATTGACTTCTCTGGACTCGCACCATCGCATTAGAAAGGAAATATCAGAAGATATTCATGACTCAAGATTCACTTCCTTTGGCAGACACATACTTGCCTGGTTAGGAGTAAGTACAAATGACTTTAGGCTCAGGACCCCTCCTTAACTTCTGAAGATATTGCACGTTCTGTTGCTAAGACAATAGCTGCCCAACAATGATCCTTAAACTCTCTGTCCAAGGTAACTCTGTCCAAGGTAATAGGATAGCCCTTGATTATTTTTTAGTTGAACAAGGAGGGGGTCTGCGCTGTGATCGACACTACCTGCATTTGGGTTAACCCTTCTGGGGAAGTTGAGACTCAATTACACCACTGAGCCAGCCAGTTGGCTTTGGAAAATGACTCTTTCGATGGGTCTGTCTTTGACTTATTTGATTTTGACTGATTTGGGTCTTAGAGACCATGGCTCAAAGCGCATTCCAAACATTAGAGATTATCTGGCTAATAATAATCATAGAAATCTCCCTGCTGTGTTGTGTTCTCTTTATGACTAGAATGTCAGGAAAAGGAACAAAGAGAAATAGCCAACTTAAAAATTGCGAACCTAAAATTGTGGTCTATGACTGTCACAGAGATGAAGTTATGAAAAGGTCCTGACTTATGAATACCACACGGAGGATGGACAAAAGCTGTGAGAACTACAGAGCAGTTGCTAACAGTGGTGCCAATGTCTTAAATTTTGATCACATCTCTCAGTTATGCTGAAAGTCTGATCTAAAGAGGATAGTTTTAAAAAGGAGACGGAAAAAAAATAGAATAAATAAGAGATCACAGTCTCCAAATGGAGTCACTTGTGTTAAACTTGACCTAACTGCAATTCAACTCCCCAGGACTGTGACCTTTAACCAGTCAGCCTGTAAACTACCTGGTCAGCACTAAGGAGATGAATGTGTGCGTGCTAAGTCCCTTTAGTCGTGTCTGATTCTGCGACCCTATGGACTGTAGCCCACCAGGTTCCTCTGGCCATGGGATTCTCCAGGCAAGGATTCTGGAATGGGTTGCCACGTCCCTCCTCTAGGGGATCTTCCTGACCCAGGGAACGAACCCACATCTCCTGCATTGGCAAGTGGGTTCTTTACCACTAGTGCCACCTCAGAAGCCCTTCTAGGGAGAGGACCTGTTCCAGCCTCAAAGACTCTTCCATTCCCCTTAGGCAGGTGACCTTGCCTGAAGCAAAGCATTCTTTGCTAATAATGTCCCATCTCCTTTCTGCCTTTAAAAGCCATTCATTTTCTATGGCTTGGGGGAGCTCCTTTCTATTGCTAAGTGGGCTGTTGCTTAATTTATGAATCGTTGAATAAAGTGAATTTGACCTGTAAACTTATTCAGTAGAATTTTTGTTGTTTAAAAACTTTATGCCTAAACTTTTCCAGAGTGTATTGGGTGCTATCCCCTTCGCCTCTCAATCCAGCCTGCAGGTGCATTGACCACTTATCATGATATTTTCCTCACCCACTGAATCAAAACTTATGATGCCTATTATGTGCTATGGTGACCAGATGCTCTGGTTTGTCCCGGACAGTGTTCATTTATATTCTGAGGCAGGAGATAGATGCGCTCCGGGCTAGGCATTTACAGCTAGCCTCCTGTTTATATTTCCTAAGGAAGGAGGCTGGTGGGCTCTAGGCTAGATACTTAAATTCAGCCTTCTGTTTGCACTTTGAGATGGAAATAACAACAGGACCAGAGTAAATATTGCGACCTTGGGTGCTAAGTTGCTTCAGTCGTGTCCAACTCTTTGCGACCCCATGGATTGTAGCCCACCAGGCTCTTCTGGCAAAAATACCCGAGTGGGTTTCTGTGCCCTCCTCCAGGGAATCTTTCCGGACCAGGGATTGAACCCGAGTCTCTTACATCTACCTGCACTGGCAGATAGATTCTTTACCACTAGCACCAATACTGGGTTGGCCGAAAAGTTTGTTCAGGGTTTCCCACAAGATGTTATGAATATTTTGGCCAACCCAACAGCTGAACTTTGCCTCCTGTGGACACTTTTAGATAACCACTATGGCAGAGACAGAAGTGTTAATCACTCAGTTGTGTCTGACTCTTGGACTGTAGCCTGCCAGGCTCCTCTATCCATGGGATTCTCCAGGCAAGAACACTAGAGTGGGTTGCCATTTCCTTCTCCAGGGTATCTTCCTAACCTAGGGATTGAACCCGGGTCTCCCCCACTGCAGGCAAATTCTTTACCATCTGAGCCACTCAAAGAGACTCTCAAAGAGTCCCCCAAAGAGCCCCCATGCTTTTCCATCCATGAAGACCAAGTTTAAGTTTCACGATGAATCCTCCTACAGTGCACATAAAGTTTAGTCTAAATAAACCTCTTGTCAAGGATTATCTGACTTCATGGTGTCTATTTTCTATTTATCCTGGGTAGGAAGATGATCATGTTATAGCCACGTGTTCCAGGAAACAAGCTCACCCAGAAGGACAATGCAGATAGTGGAGTGCAGTTTATTACACCGGCAGGCCCAAGGCAGAGTCTCCTCTTACCAAGGACCCCGACCAGCATTTGTGAAAATCTTTTATACCTCACGTGAATGTGTCCGAACCCACCACACCAATTTCCTTGAGACTTAGATAAAACAAAGGAAGGGTAAATACAGTCACAATAATCCCATTATTCAAGTGTTATCAAGTGTTAGGTGTTCAAACAGTTAATAATCAATAAGCCTGAGGTTATACTCCGATAGATACAGAAAGAATTTATGACCTGTCCGGAGGCAGGGGTGATTAGAGTATGTTTTCTCTCAGGTGATGAATAACCTGGATATGATCTTCAAGATTCCCCTGTCCAGAGGGGCTCTTATCCTCCTATTGTCATTTCCATAGGCACTAAGCACAGAGTCCAGAGTCCGTTGGAGAGGTGGCTGAGCATGATCAGCATGAACAGGCCTAAGATGGGGTCCAGGCCCTATGAATTCCTTCTTCATTCCCCCCCTTGATGCTCTTAGTTTCCGTAACGAGCATCATTCATTGGGATATATTGCACCTTAGTCCTCCGGCCACCCGCATGAGAGAACGCTGTCAACCTCTGGGTTACAAAATTCCCAAGGCATTGTAAGAAGCAGGGCCCACAAAGCAGCATGATTAAGATTACTATAACAACAGTTACAATAGTTTTCCACCAGTCTCCCTTTACCCAGGAAGGGACCGAAGTCCAAAAGGGAATATTTTCATTAGACATGGCTTTCACTTGATTTTGCATATCCTCCGAGGCAGTAGATACATTTCCAGACAGGTCGGGGATGTATAAACAACATTTGGCTTTAATTATGGTGCAAGTGCCCGCCTGGGCTGCTGTGAGTAAGTCTAATGCCATCCTATTTTGAATTACTGCCTTCCTCATCTGAATTTATTCTTCCTTCAAAGCTTGAATGGCTTTTGTACTGTCTAAGAGGGCCTGTTTAGTGAAACTAGTTAAGGCCTCTACCTTAACCATGACATCCGTGGTCCCTATAGAGGGTACAAACAAGGTAATAAGATAGTCATACCATTGGAACACGGATCGTGTCCATCTTGCATGCAGATAGGGCTGGTTTACTGGAGGTTGGTGTAGGCTAGGCTTAATACTGCCATGGGAGAAAGCAAATCCTAGTGTGCAACGCCCAACCCAGCCAACTGGTAACCATGGCCATAAGTTAAGCCCGCAGAGCCACTGGGTCCCATTGGGGGCTACCCAGTGAAACCTGGGATTATATTTCCAGTCGGAACCGGGCCACTGAAGAGACCAATTGGGGTGATAAGTAACTTCCAAGATTTGTTTACACTGTTCAGGGGACAAATAGCCCATATATTTTAATTCTTTTGGGTCTAGGGGGCAGTCTCCAAATCCAACTTTATGTTCTTTTTGTTCCCAGCAAATAGTAGTGGGAACTGTCCTTTCTCAGGAGTCATCCAGAGATATTCATCTCAGACCTGATAGCATTGCTCAAGGTACCGGGAGGCCTGTCCCCCTTTTGTAAGGGAGCCTTTCTCCTTTTTATTTTTCATATATGAGGTATAAGCCCTTGTTACTTCCATAAGACTAGTGATCATGTTAAAGGTAACCCTATGTCCCAGGCCCATTGATGGCTTTTTCTTACACCAGGAGAGCAAAGAAAAGTTATTATTGGTGAGAGAAAGGAAAGTTTCTTTCTGTTGTTCCAAGAAGGAACACAGTGGTATAGTCTCCATAACGAAGTGGTGACACCCATCAGGGGAGTCCGTCCATTACTGACATGGGCATAGCCCCACATACCCAACAACTGGAGGAGTTGTTGAAGTCCATGTAAGAATGTGCCCATGAGATGAAGATGTTGTCCTGTGCAGGAACAGTGGTCAGGTTCAGAATTGCCTTGGTGAGGCCGAGTAGCAGGAGTCGTTTACCCAGCTCCATCCTGTAGAGGGCTCGTCCGGGACCTCATTTTCCTCTTCTTCAGGATGATCTTGGTTTCCCGTAGTCCGGTGGGGTCCTTCTAGGTGGTCCACTCGGCGTCTTCCGGATCAGTGTGGTATGCCTTCTTCGCTCTGGTGTGATGGATCCAAGGGGCAATGCCTGCAACTTTAACTGCGGCAGAGGTGGTTAAAACAACAGTATAAGGACCTTTCCATTGGGGGGGCTAGTTTGACATGTTTCCAATCTTTCACCCATACCTGGTCTCCTGGTATAAACTCATGCATTTGCTCCCCCAAGGGGAACGGTATTCTTTCTTGCACAAACTTAGTTGCTTGATTAATTACCTTACCTAGTTGTTCCATCTGCTCTAATATCCCGTCTCCTCTTACCTGAAGTATATCAGTTGTTACCTGTCTTACTATGGGAGGAGGCCTCCAATACACAATTTTGTAGGGAGAGTAGCTGTGGGACTGTTGCAGGAAGGGGGACCCCTTCCAGGGCCCGAAACTGGGCTCTTGTCTAACACTTGGAAATGAATTGTCCGAGGAGACACATGTACTGACAAAGCAAGAGACTTTATTGGGAAAGGGCACCCGGGTGGAGAGCAGTAGGGTCAGGGAACCCAGGAGTACTGCTCTGCCATGTGGCTCCCAGTCTCAGGTTTTATGGTGATGGGATTAGTTTCTGGGTTATCTTTGGCCAATCATTCTAATTCAGAGTCTTTCCTGGTGGCGTACGCATCGTTCAGCCAAGATGGATGCTAGCGAGAAGATTCTGGGAAGTGGATGGACACGCGGTGTCCCCTTTCGACCTTTCCTGAACTCTTCCGGTTGGTGGTGGCTTATTAGTTCCGTATTCCTTACCAGGATCTCCTGTCATAAAAAACTCATGCAAATGGTTACTATGGTGCCTGGCCAGGGTGGGCGGTTTCAATCAGTGTGCTTCCCCTAACAGGACCGTGGGGTCATCCTGAGCTTGAGCAAGGCTATGGGAAGTAAAGCTACCCAGGAACAGTCAGTTTCTATGATCCATTTAGAAAGTGTCTCCTTTAGCGTCCTGTTAGTTCGTTCTACCATTCCGGAGCTCTGACGCCGGTAGGCAGTGTGTAACTTCCATTTTATATTCATGGCTTTACTTACTTGTATCAGATCCGATATGAAGGCTGGGCCGTTATCTGATCCTATGCTGGTGGGGAATCCAAATCGAGGAACTATTTTCCTAAGCAGGCTCTGAGCCACTTCTGATGCTCTTTCAGTTTGGGTGGGAAAGGCTTCTACCCATCCCGAGAAAGTACGTACCAAGACCAACAGATAACAAAGATGGCAATATGGTTTCATCTCAGTGAGGTGAACCCCCCATCTCAGTGGGGGTTTTGGGCTGCACCCTGGGGCGGTGTTAATCTGAGAGCAGGCGTTGCAATTTTGGGATTCCGTTCTACATAGAGAAGAGAGGTGAGGAACCAGAAAATACCTTCGGATCAATTCTCCCAATTTGTCATGTCCTAGGCAACCCACTCCAGTGTTTTTGCCTGGAGAATCCCAGGGACAGGGGAGCCTGGTGGGCTGCCGTCTACGGGGTCACACACAGTCGGACACGACTGAAGGGACTTAGCAGCAGGAGGCGAGTCATATGATGAGCTTGGCTCACCAGAGAGGGGGCCACCTCTTGGGGCACTTGGTATCTCCCACCATCCTTTGTCTGTTTTGGTGGCTCCCTCCGCTTCAGCTAGTTGGTTTTGAGCCTCTGTGTATGTTGGGGAGTCTAGGGCCAGCTCAGGTAGCTCAGCTAGGACAAATGTTCTCATGGGGATTTCCCTGGATTCCTTTCCGTCCTCGGCTGCCTGTCTGGTGGTCTGGTCAGCCAGCCTACTTCCTCGAGCCTGTGGGGTGTCTTCCTTCGGGTGCCCATGGCAGTGCATGCCTGCTACCTCCGTGGGGCTCCAGACAGTGTCTAGTAGAGTTAGGATCTCCTCCTTATTCTTAATGTCCTTTCCATTGGCTGTTAGAAGGCCTCTCTCCGGGTATAGCGCCCCATGTGTGGAGCGTAGTGAAAGCATACCGGGAGTCTGTATAGACGTTCACTCTGCTTTGACAATTGCAGCGCCCGGACTAAGGCCCATAACTCTGCTCGTTGGGCTGACCAGTGCTGTGGTAAGGAGCCAGCCTCGATAACAGTCTTCTCTGTGACTACAAGCATAGCCTGACAGTCGCTGTCTTAGCTTTACCAGGCTGGTGCCATCAGTATACAGAGTCCAGTCAGGATTTGAAATTGGCCTGTCTTGGAGGTCTGGACGGCTAGCATAGACCTCCTCTAAGACTGCCTTACAACTGTGGGTAGGTCCACTTTCTCCCGCTGGGAGAAGCATTGCTAGGTTTAAACCCTGTCAAGGCTCGATATGGAGGTTGGGGTTTCCACATAGCAGTCCCTGGAATTGAATAATCCAGGAATTTGACAGCCACTTGTGGGGGTCTCCTCGAAGGAGGTTGTTGACTTCATGTGGGAATTTTACGATCGGGTCCTGGCCGAAAGTTAGCTTTGTGGCTTCACGTACCAGTAAGGTGACCGCCACTGCCCACAGACAGCTAGACCACCCGGTGGCAACGTTATCAAGTCGCTTTGAAAGATAAGCTATTGGCCTGTCCCATGTTCCCAAGGTTTGAGTCAAGACCCCCATGGCTGTTTTATCTTTCTCAGTCACATATAAGGTAAATGGTTTGGTGAGGTCTGGCAATCCCAAGGCGGGGGCGGAGGTGATTGCTAGTCTTAGCTCCTCAAATGGCAACCCACTCCAGTATTCTTGCCTAGAGAATCCTGTGGATGGAGAAGCCTGGTAGGCTGCTGTCCATAGGGTTGCACAGAGTTGGACACGACTGGAGCGATTTAGCAGCAGCAGCAGTTCCTCAAAGGCTTTCTGCTGTTTCTCAGTCCAACTTACTGGATTTTCTCAAATAGCTCAAATAGGGGCTGGGCTATTTGAGAATACCTTGGAATCCAAATCCTGCAGAATCCAGTGGCCCCTAGGAACTCCCTGACCTGCCGCCAAGTCTTAGGCGTGAGGAGCCTCGGAATTACTTCTTTTCTAGATTGGTCTAGCAACCTTGTGCCTTCCCTTAAGACAAACCCCAAATACCTTACCTCCTTCTTGCAGATTTGTGCCTTTTTCCTCAACACTTGGTATCCCGCCTCTGCCAGCAATTGGAGGAGTGCTTGGGTCCCTTCCCAGCCTTCCTCCCAGGTCTCAGCGGCCAGCAACAGGTCATCCACATATTGCAGGAGCCAGCATCCATACCTTTCAGGCTGGAAAGGTTCCAGGTCCAAGGCCAGAGCTTCTCCAAAGATGGTTGATGCGTTTTTGAATCCTTGCGGGAGATGGGTCCAAGTGAGCTGCTGCTTATTGTCTCTGATTGGGTCCTCCCATTCAAAGGCAAAGATGGGTTGTGATGCAGGTGCTATGCATATACAGAAAAAGGCATCTTTGAGGTCCAAGCAAGTATTGATCCTTGCCTTAGGTGGGTGGAGGCTAAGTAAGGTATAAGGGTTTGGGACAGACAGGTGCAGAGTTATAGTGGCCTGATTGACCAATCTGAGATCCTGTATGGGCCTGTAGTCTTGTCCTCTTTCCTTCTTTGCCGGTAAGATTGGTGTGTTCCAGGCTGATTGACATTCCACCAGGATGTCTGCTTGTTTTAGCCTGCTGATGTGAGGCAGAATCCCGATTCAGGCTTCTATGGGTATTGGGTATTGTAGCTTTCTCACCGGGGTGGCGCCAGGTTTGAGTTCTATTATTACAGGGGCTTGGTGTCTAGCTAGCCCAGGGGGGTTATCTTCGGCTCAGACCTCAGGGAACAGCTGAGTTAGCCTTCTCTCCAACTCTGTTGCCCGGTCCTGTTTATCTCCAGGGGGCTCATGCAGCCTCCATTCGTCTTGAGGGGGCACATAGAGGGAGAGTAAATAGGTTGTTGTGCCCACCCGAAATGTGGGCCTCTCTTCAGGAGAGAGAGTCACTTGTGCCCCTATTTTGGAGAGTAAGTCTCTCCCCAGCAGGGGTACTGGGCACTTAGGGATATAGAGGAACTCATGAGTCACTTGGTGACCCCTCATCTGACATTTCCTGGGCTGGCAAAATGACTTAACCATTTCTTCTCCTGAAACCCTGTTATGGGGGCAGTCCTTTTAGACAGTGGCGCCACGGGTTTAGTTACCACAAATAATTCTGCCCTGGTGTCCACCATAAAGTTAATGTCTTAGTCCCCAATTTTTAAAGTTACCATGGGCTCTCAGGGACCTGAAGTCTTTGAGCCCCAGCATCCCTATTCAGTCTCTATGTTAGTGAGTTCTGCAACCGGGAGGGGTTAATTCTCCCTTCTTCCTTCTGGGCACTCATTCTTCCAATGACCGAACCCATGGCATCGGGCACATTGATTTGGCTGTAATGGAGCCCATGACCTCCGTTGGGACTGGTTGGAGGGCTGTCTTGACCTCAAACAAGAAGAGGGGCGGGGGGGGGGGGTGGTGTTTCTTTGCTTTAATGGTGGAAAAGTCTTCGGAAGACTTCCAAGCGCAGCAGCCAACATTGCAAACCTCTCATTCTCTGCTTGTCTTTATACCTTTTCTCGTATTTCTTTTCTATTTCCGTGTCCCTATTCCAGAACACTTAATCTGCTATTTCAATCAGCTGAGAACTAGACATGGATAGAACTCCCTCGGTCTTTTGAAGCTTTCGTTTTATGTCAGGACATGCTTGTGAGATAAATGCTGAATTGATAACAATCTGGGAGCCCATAGCTTCAGGATCTATGGGCATATAGAGTCTGTAGGCCTCACAAAGTCTCTCGTAATATTTGGAAGGTGACTTGTTTCCCTTCTGAACTATTCCGGCCGATTTAGACATGTCCATCGGCCTCCGGGCTCCCCTTTTAAGTCCTTGTGTAATCGCTGTTCGGTATCTGTCTAATTGGATTTTTCCTTCCTCTGTATTGTAGTCCCAATTAGGTCTGTCAGTGGGGAAGCCTTGCTCTATCCACCTCTCCGGGTTAGCAGTGCCTCAGTGTTGATCCTATATCTCTCTTCTGTACTGAAGAGAGATGCTAGTAATTGCATTATATCGTCCCAGGTTGGTCGATGCGTGTGGAAAATAGTCTCCATTAGTCCAGTCATGCCCTGGGGTTCCACCAAGTAAGAGGGGGTGTGTTTTTGCCAGGTCAGTATATTGGTTGATGAAAAGGCCTGATAGTAATAGGCTACAGGAGCTTGGTAATAATTACCATCTTCCCCTGTCATTGGAGGTTGTTGGACTTCTCTAAGGGGCATTTGCAAGGGTATTCTTTCCTCTGGCTCTTTGGCAGAGCGGAGCCTTTGCATAATTCCAGTGGTTCTTCCCCCTTGTCCGGGAGTACTTACCGGGAGTGAAGGGTAGAGATTAGGGAACATAGTGGCAGCATCCGGTTGGTAGAGACCCGTGGGCTCATTGTCCCTCCAGCTGAGGCTGGAGCCTGCTGGGGCCGGAGGGGGTGGGGGTGGGGGTGGGGGGCAGGCGGCTCTACAACCTGTGGAGCTGTCGGGACTGTTCAAGAGTCCGGGAGGCTTACTGGTCTCGGGCTGGTTCCTCCCGTTGGGCCTCCAGTGGCCACAGTATTACTAGCAGGCGGAACCATCATCCAATATGGTGGTGGTGGAAGCTCATCTCCTTAAGGGTCCTGTAAAATTTCCTCCTCATCCTTGGTTACCTTTTGGGCCATCAGGATTTTTCCTTCCCCGCCATGAGCGTAAAAACAGGCCCATTTGGGAGGGGTCTTGGTGGGGAGGGGTCTTCACATCCTGGAATGTGAAGTCAAGTGGGCCTTAGAAAGCATCACTACGAACAAAGCTAGTGGAGGTGATGAAATTCCAGTTGAGGTATTTCAAATCCTGAAAGATGATGCTGTGAAAGTGCTGCACTCAATATGCCACCAAATTTGAAAAACTCAGCAGTGGCCACAGGACTGGAAAAGGTCAGTTTTCATTCCAATCCCAAAGAAAGGCAATGCCAAAGAATGCTCAAACTACCACACAATTGCACTCATCTCACATGCTAGTAAAGTAATGCTCAAAATTCTCCAAGCCAGGCTTCAGCACTACGTGAACCATGAACTTCCAGATGTTCAAGCTGGTTTTAGAAAAGGCAGAGGAACCAGAGATCAAATTGCCAACATCTGCTGGATCATTGAAAAATCAAGAGAGTTCCAGAAAAACATCTATTTCTGCTTTACTGACTATGCCAGAGCCTTTGACTGTGTGGATCACAATAAACTGTGGAAAATTTTGAAAGAGATGGGAATACCAGATCACCTGACCTGCCTCTTGAGAAGCCTATATACAGGTCAGGAAGCAACAGTTAGAACTGGACATGGAACGACAGACTGGTTCCAAACAGGAAAAGGAGTCTGTTAAAGCTGTATATTGTCACCCTGCATATTTAACTTATATGCAAAGCACATCATGAGAAACGCTGGGCTAGAAGAAGCACAAGCTGGAATCAAGATTGCTGGGAGAAATATCAATAACCTCAGATATGCAGATGACACCACCCTTATGGCAGAAAGTGAAGAGGAACTAAAAAGCCTCTTGATGAAAGTGAAAAAGGAGAGTGAAAAAGTTGGCTTAAAGCTCCGCATTCAAAAAATGAAGATCATGGCATCCGGTTCCATCACTTCATGGGAAATAGATGGGGAAACAGTGGAAACAGTGTTAGACTTTATTTTTTTTTTTGGGGGGGGGCGCTCCAAAATCACTGCAGATAGTGATTGCAGCCATGAAATTAAAAGACTCTTACTCCTTGGAAGGAAAGCTATGACCAACCTAGATAGCATATTCAGAAGCAGAGACACTGCCAACAAAGGTTCATCTAGTCAAGGCTATGGTTTTTCCTGTGGTCATGTATGGATGTGAGAGTTGGACTGTGAAGAAAGCTGAGTGCCGAAGAATTGATGCTTTTGAACTGTGGTGTTGGAGAAGACTCTTGAGAGTCCCTTGGACTGCAAGGAGATCCAACCAGTCCATTCTGAAGGAGATCAGCCCTGGGATTTCTTTGGAAGGAATGATGCTAAAGCTGAAACTCTAATACTTTGGCCACCTCATGCAAAGAGTTGACTTATTGGAAAAGACTCTGATGCTGGGAGGGATTGGGGGCAGGAGGAGAAGGGGACAACAGAGGATGAGATGGTTGGATGGCATCACTGACTCGATGGACGTCAGTCTGAGTGAACTTCGGGAGTTGGTGATGGACAGGGAGGCCTGGAGTGCTGCAATTCATGGGGTCGCACAGAGTTGGACGTGACTGAGCGACTGAACTGAACTGAACTGAACTGGGCTATTCCCAGCCAAGAGTTTATGTATGGGAACTGGTCAGGGTGCCCGAGCTTTCCGGTAACTATAGCATAGACTGCATTTTTGAGATTTAAGTCCATAGCTCCCTCTGGTGGCCAGCCAATTCCCACTGAAGGCCATTCAACTTCACAAAGGGTACGGAGCTGGCCAGGCGTCATTTTCCTCCCATAGTCTCCAATGAATCCTTTTAAAAATTCTTAATCATATTTTCCAATACAGTGGTCTTAGGTACACTTCCTCCCATTTTCTTACCTCTGGATTCCCACGTCCCAGGGCCTTTCCGAGAAGCCAATCTACCTGTTTCCACTGTCAGGGGAGTTGATGGGTCACACAGCAGATGGGTACCTCCTGGGGGAGGGCAGAATACGAGTACGTGGAAATCTATATCTTCTTTCTAAAACCCTGAAAGGTTTAGACAGCTCGGCACATTACCTAAGACAGCGTGGACACATCTCCTAACTGGCTTTCTTAAACCCTAAGTTCCCTTTCTTTATCCCTGGCATGGGCATCGACCTGAGTGCTGAGCAGCTATTGTCGCCAACCTAAACCAGTTTCCCATGAGTTTCCCTTCTGGTCCCTCCCAGGGCGGTGATCAGGCCCCCTCTTCCACCTTACAGGTGGACTCCTCCCCACCTGAGTGCTCAGTTCCCTTGCTGCTATTCACTATCTGCCAAAGAGAAGAAACCGGAGGATGAGAGGCCGAATTCTTCCAGAGGGGCGAGGCGCCTTCCCCCTCTAGGAGATTCAAGCTACAAAGCCTCTGGGTGGCCTCAAATGAGACCTGTTTCCTCAAAGCGAAGAGTTTCCTGGCCAACACACCAAATGTTGTAGCCACGTGTTCCGGGAAACAACTCACTCAGAAGGACAATGCAGATAGAGGAGTGCAGTTTATTACACCAGCGGGCCCAAGGCAGGGTCTCTTCTTAGCCAAGGATCCCGACCAGCATTTGTGAAAATCTTTTATACCCCATGTGTACATGTCCAACGGAGAAGGCAATGGCACCCCACTCCAGTACTCTTGCCTGGAAAATCCCATGGACAGAAGAGCTTGGTAGGCTGCAGTCCATGGGGTCGCTAAGAGTCAGACATGACTGAGCGACTTCACTTTCACTTTTCACTTTCATGCATTGGAGAAGGAAATGGCAACCCACTCCAGTGTTCTTGCCTGGAGAATCCCAGGGACGGGGGAGCCTGGTTGGCTGCAGTCTATGGGGTCACACAAAGTCGGACACGACTGAAGTGACTTAGCAGCAGCAGTAGCAGTATGTGTCCAAACCCACCACCCCAATTTTCTTGAGACTTACATAAAACAAAGGAAGGGCAGATACAATCACAATAACCCCATTATTCAAGTGTTATCAAGTGTTAGGTGTTTAAACAGTTAATAATCAATAAGCCTGCAGTTATACTCCGATAGATACAGAAAGAATTTATGACCTGTCTGGAGGCAGGGGTGCTTAGAGTATGTTTTCTCTCTGGCGATGAGTAACCTGGATGTGATCTTCAAGATTCCCCTGTCCAGAGGGGTTCTTATCCTCCTATTGTCATTTCCACAGGCACTAAGCACAGAGTCCAGAGTCCGCTGGAGAGGTGGCTGAGCATGATCAGCATGAACAGGCCTAAGATGGGGTCCAGGCCCTATGAATTCCTTCTTCAACTGGAGTGGGTTGCCAGTCCCTTCTCCAGGGGATCTTCCTAACCTAGGGATTGAACCCGAGTCTCCCCCATTGAAGGCAGACTCTTTGCCATCTGAGCCATTCAAAAAGCCTCTCAAAGAGCCCCCGTACTTTTCCATCCATGAAGACCAAGTTTAAGTTCCACGATGAATCCTCCTTAAGGGGTCATAAAGCTTTAGTCTAAATGAACCTCTTGTTAAGGATTATCTGACTTCATGGTGTCTATTTTCTATTTATCCTGGGTAGGAGGATAATCAGAGAAATAAAGCAGGCATGGGGAGGGTATCACAGGCTACAGTGGGTCATGGGAGAAAAGTCTGGGGCAAGCATGGCTCTGACCAGAAAAGGAATGGTAGTGAGGGTCCTGCTGAATAAGAGACTAGGGGTCTGGGAAACCTCTCTGGGAGACTGGGAAGTAGAGAGATGGAAAGGTTTTGTCTGGTTGTCTCCGTTTCACACCCCACCCCACCTCCTGCCCTGAATCTTATTCAAAACCAGCAGCACCAAAAGATCATGTCTCAGGAACACAATCCCCCCTCCATAACCATACCTCTCATCCCTTCTCCTATCTTTCTCCCTCCCAGATCAATGTGGGTTCCCCACAAAAAGTACAACCACAGAATGCAATAAAAATGTATTTTTATAAATTCCTAAAATAACATGCATTTCCATTTAACGTTTATGAGTCTCGTAAACCTTGGTTTACGAGAGTGATGTCTTCTTTTTTTAATTATCAGAGATTATCATTGTAGAATATTGAGAAGTATAGAACAAAATGCAATGATTGGAGGATGATTATTCTGTAATATTGTGTTGGCCTCTGTCACACATCAACATGAATCAACCACAGGCATACACATGCCCCCTCCCTCCTGAACTCCCCTCCCATCTCCCACCCCATCATACCCCTCTAGGTTGTCACAGAACCCTGGGTTGAGTTCCCTGTTCTACACAACAAATTCTCACTTGCTATCTATTTTGCATATGGTAATGTACATGTTTCTATGCTATTCTCTCAATTCATCCCACTCTTTCCTAGAGCGACATCTTCTGAAAAATACAAAACACTGTCCTTTGGATGATCCTTGCCAGGATCCTTACAAGATTCCAGGGAGGTAAGGGGGAAAGAGACAACATTCTTCATCCTTTGCAGGGGATTGAATTGGGGTTCACTGAAGGAAAGGGAGCCAACCAAAGCTTTCCATTTTAAAAATAGCAAAAAATTCATGGTGGAGAACTTTTAAAAGCTTTAATAACTTAAATGGAGTATGTTTTAAATAAAACATACATGTTTCATTATTAAATAAAAGCCATTACTTTTAGAATGAAGTTGTGATTATCTCAGAATACATCTTAGGAAGAACCGAAAAGTGAACCAAGCCTTTTGAGGCTCTTTAAAAGGTGATTTTTTTTTAAAGGTGAATATTTATGACTTTAAAGTTTGGGATTTTTGGTTCAGGTACTCCATGGCATTCTGGACCCACTTCTCCTGGGGATCAACACAGATTTTCTTGTTCTGTATGGTGTTGAATCTGTGGGAGAGAAGAAAATATTAAGGAATCCTCTTTGAAAAGTGTTTGTTGAATCCTAAACCTTCCAAGACCATATGCCATGGGATAAAGGGTCTGCAGAGCGAGCAGGGGAGGGGAGAGAGGAAGGGTGGGATGCTGATGGTGAGTGGCTGCTCATGATGAATCAGTGGAGCCATCCTTACTCTTGACTCAAAGGAACTGGGATGATTTGAACAAACATCCACATAGAGAGCTAGAGTGAAAATTTCCTGTTGTGAAAACTTGTGGATTGGATTACAGAGATGGAACTAAGTGCAGAGTTCCAGGTAGCTCTAATGTTGCTTCAAGAACTCTCTCCCCCAGAAATGAAGTTTGGGACTGGGAGAGGGTAAGCTTTGTCTACTTACATCACAGCTTTCTGAGGACATTTGCTGCTCGTGATTTTTCTGTAGCTCTGCAGTCGCTGAATGGAGATCTTCTTTTTAGACACATTAAAGCAGCAGATGGTTGGAATAGAAGCTGAATCGGGGGAGAAGTGAACAGAAAGCACGAGCACTAATGATATGTAGACAATTTTTAAGCATGACTTTGTATGGAAGGAAATTTAAGAGAAGGCAAAGAAATGGAAGAGATGGAGGCAGAATCTGTCTGCTCTGAGATCCTGTACCTCTGCTGTTGATAGGTGTCCCCAGCTATGCAATAGAGACCCATTGCTACAGGCAGGGATTTGGAAAAAGCTTGGTCAATGCCATACACTCCAACTTTGTCCTTACAAAGAGTTACGTAGCTGTGTCAAAGTCATAATACCATTCACCAGATATTCTCCATTCTCTGCTTTCTGGACACATGGTAGATTTGCATTTCTCTGCCACTCTTGGTTGATTAGAACCATTAACTAATTTTGACCCAAAAGTGAGGAGATGAAGTGACAAATGCCATTTCTAAGCTAGTTTTTGTAATTGCCAGTGCAAGACCTTTGAGATCTTTCTTTTCTTTCATTACACTAAGCAGTAATGTTCCCAATCCATCAGTTGCTCCATCCATCCAGAATCCTGAGTATATGAAGTCAAAGCTCTAGCCAATACATTATCGATGTTCAGTATAGGTAACAAAATTAACCTTTGTTGTGTTAAGCCACTGATAATTTAGGTTTGCTTGTTACCCTAGTGTGCATTGCCTTATTCAGACTGATACATACAGTAAATCTAAGTCATCAGAGGGTGAAAACATGAATTATGTACAAACATATAGATATTTTTCCCAAACAGAATCAAAACACATCACTTTGAGAGATTCTCCTGGGACCTCATGCCCTTCCTCTAACCATTGATCCTAAAGGCTGTCTTGGAGTCCAGTAACAATCTGGGGTGTACAATCAAAAGATTTTTTTTTTTTCTCTCCATCACGGACAAAAATCCCCTCTATGCCCCTAGTAAGAGAAGTCGTTCTCTTATGTGGCCCCACAAACAAGCGAGGGCACCCAGATCATGGATGGACACCACACTGCTCTCAGTGTTCATGTCAGGAAAGAACTGGGGGACCAGTTCAGTGGCCTGGGTGTCTAGTTCTGTCTCTTGCTCTGATTGTGAGGTTGAGGCTCTTTTTGTCCACTCATGAAACCCGTTTTCCCATCTTAAAATGAGGGAGTTCTCAGCAAGTCTCTGAAGATTCTTGCTGATCTGACAGTGAAGGCAGTGATCAGTTTTCCCGCAGAGAGAGGAGCTTACCGGGCTGAGCCAACACCTGGATGCTGCAGAGGGCGGCTGTGAGCAGCAGACACAGGAGCACTGCAGAGACCTTCATGTCGAGGGGCAAGGTCGCCAGCTTCAGCCTGAGAGCTGCCAATTCCTGAGTTTGTCTCAGCCTCTCTGCAGCTCTGGCTGCTCTCTGTGCCTTTTAAAGACAGCGCAGGGTCCGTGGGAGCATCCAGGGAAGCTTTTGCCTGGCCAGGGTCATGAATGAATCATAACGAAGGCAGGTCCTAAATTGCTGTCAACAGATTCCAGCAAGTTGAGAGGACAGAAGAGGTAAACTAGGGGTGGGGACTTGACACTTTTTTTTTTTTTCAATTGACCTATGTTTGTGGAATGACTGAGAACAGATGATAATCTAGAGGGTCATTTTTACAAAGCTCTGCTTTCTCTGACGGAGAAGGTGATGGCACCCCACTCCAGTGCTCTTGCCTGGAAAATCCCATGGACAGAGGAGTCTGGTGGGCTGCAGTCCATGGGGTCGCTAGGAGTCGGACACGACTGAGCTACTTCACTTTCATTTTTCACTTTCATGCATTGGAGAAGGAAATAGCAACCCACTCCAGTGTTCTTGCCTGGAGAATCCCAGGAACAGGGGGAGCCTGGAGTGCTGCCGTCTATGGGGTCGCACAGTCAGACACGACTGAAGCGACTTAGCAGCAGCAGCAGCTTTCTCTGAAATGAACCTTATGTGGTGGAAAAAGAATCCAAGAGACCGAGGGCATGAAGAGACAAGGAGATTCAAGTACCTTCTCTGGTTCCTATGTTCATGTGGTGGTCTTTAGGATTTTGAAGGTTAGAAAGGGGCACTAAGACTTCTGCTAGGCTTCCATCCAAATGCAGGAGATCTCAGCAACTCTAAACATTTCCAAGTCTCTGGGAACCCATAAACTGTAGCACACGAGAATCTTACCCCCATAATTCAATCTAGCAGTCAGAGAATCTTAGTTTCCTGATAATTTAGTGTCACAGAACATCAGAACTGAAGAGTTCCTATTCCTGTGCAGTCTTTACTCAGCTTTATTGAGGAATATTTGACAAATAAAGATTGTTATGTATTGAAGATGTACAATGTGATGGTTTGGCATTTATATGCACTAGGAAATGATTATTGCAACCAAGTTAACTCATGCATCCATCACCTCCATCATCACACATAGTTACTTTTCTTGGGTGGGGGGTGTGTGGTGAGAATGCTATGATCTACTCTCTTAACAGATTTCAAGTATATGGTTGATGTTATTGCTCAGTCTCTAGGTTGTGTCCAAGTCTTTGTAACCCCATGGACTGCAGCATTCCAGGCCTCTCTGTCCCTCATCTCCCAGAGTTTGCCCAAGTTCACGTCCATTGAATTGGTAATACCATCCAACCATCTCATCCTCTGCTGCCCTCTTCTCCTTTTGCCTTTAGTCTTTCCCAGGATCAAGGTCTTTTCCTGTGAGTCAGCTGTTCGCATCTGGTGGCCAAAGTATTGGGGCTTCAGCTTCAGTGTCAGTCCTTCCAATGCATATTCAAGGTTGATTTCCTTTAGGGATTGACTGGTTTGATCTCCTTGCTGTCCAAGGGACTCTCAAGAGTCTTCTTCAAAACCACATTATATTCAAGTATATAATATAGTGTTATCAACTTGAGTCACCTTGCTGTGCCTTAGACCCCCAGAATTCATTCATTTTATAACTGAATGTTTGTACACTTTGACAACCACCACCCCAGAAATGCAGGTCAAAACCATACCTGTTAGGATGGCTTTTTATCAAAAAGACAAGACACAGTAAGTGTTGAGATGTGGAGAAAAGGGAATCTCTGTACACTCTTGGGGGGTGTGGAAATTGGTGTGTGCTCTATGGAAAACAGTATGGAGGTTCCTGTGCATTTTTAAACTATTTGCTTAGCTGCTTAGCTATTTCTAAACTATTTGCTTAACAGTATGGAGGTTCCTGCGCATTTCTAAACTATTTTCTAAGCCTTTGCCAATTGAAATCAAATAGCCAAATCCTGTTCATCAAATAGACTGTCATGGATAGGTTCTGTTTGAAGCAGAATAGGTGACCCCCTGCCCTCACAGGGCTTCCCTGGTGGCTCAGTGGTAAAGAATCCACCTGCCAATGACCCACCTGCCAATGCAGGAGATGTAGGTTCAACCCCCGGATCAGGAAGACTCCCTGGGGAAGGAAATGACAACCCACTCCAGTTATTCTTGCCTGGAAAATCTCATGGGCAGAGGAGCCTGGCAGGCTACAGTCTATGGGGTTGCAAAAGAGTTGGACACATTTAGTGACTAAATGACAAAAACAACGTGCCATCCTACCCCAAGGATTCAAGGAACACATTTGAAAAACCAGCCATCTAGTTCCTATCACTCCCTGAGCGCACATTGCAGACAAGGTGCCTGATGGCTAAGAACACCAAAGAGAAAAAGGAGACAAGAACCCATGTGTATCTTCTTCAGGCAAAGCATTACGCTCCCTAGTAGAAGATGGTGTAAGGGGAAGCCATCATTAGTGGGGTCTTTAATGAAGTCCTTAATTAGAGTCTTTAATGGGTCACTGTGGTGAATGCAGAATTGAATAGTGATATGGAGTCATTACAAGGCTGTTTGCAGGCTTTTCCTTTACACTCATGTATCAAATTTGTACAGTTATGCAGAGAGGTGTACTGAGAAGGACTCTGAGAACTTGCCTTGTATTAGTAGATTGCAGTGATGTGGCTGATGTCATGTGGCTGATGTGGTCATGTCCATCATGGGCACAAGATTAAGAGAGTCCCCGTACTGGCCTGCAAGGTCTCTAAGCTCCCATCTAAAGTAATTGGAGACCAATTACTTAAAAAGAGACCAAATAGAGACCAGAAAATTTGGATCTTCCTTGTTCTTTCTTGCTCAGCTCCGGATGAGGTGGTCTGGTGTAGACTCTGAAACCAGGATCCTGACGGCTTTGCCACTAATGGGCTTCCCTGGTGGTTCAGCTGGAAATGAATCTGTCCACGATGCAGGAGACCTGGGTTCAATCCCTGGGTTGGGAAGATCCCCTGGAGAAGGGAAAGTCTGCCCACTCCGGTATTCTGGCCTGGAGAAGTCCATGGACTATACAGTCGCACAGTTGGACGCACAGTGGGTCGCACAGTTGGACACAACTGAACTATTTCACTTTCACTTTCTGCCACTAATTAGCTTTGATACCATGGACAACTTACTAGCCAATCTCTGCTACGTTAAAATGGAAATACTAACTATGCCTATCTTAGAGGATTGTTGTGTGAAATAAATGAAATATATATATATATATATATATACAGGGTAAGTTGCTTCAGCTGTGTCTGACTCTGTGCAACCCTATGGACCGCAGTCTGCCAGGCTCCTCTGTCCTTGGGATTCTCCAGGCAAGAATATCTAAGTGGGTTGCCATGCCCTCCTACAAGGGATCTTCTCAACCCAGGGATCAAACCTGCATCTCTCATGTCTCCTTCATTGGCAGGTGGGTTCTTTGTGACTAGCACCACTTGAGAATATATATATATATATATTCCTCAAATAATATATATATATATATATATTATTCCTCAAATAATATATATATATCCCTCAAAACACCCATATATATATGGCTTATACATATATAATGGCTATATATATATATATAATGTAATATAATAAAAGTGAAGTGAAAGTCCCTCAGTTGTGTCTGACTCTTTGTGGCCCCATGGATTGTAGCCAATGGAATTTTCCAGGCCAGAATACTGGAGTGGGTAGCCTTTCCCTTCTCCAGGAGATCTTCCCAACCCAGGGATCAAACTCAGGTCTCTCGCATTGCAGGCGGATTCTTTACCAGCTGAGCCACCCCAGTGCAGTGATTACTGTGTTACTCAGTAAGTGGAAATTCTTATATTAAGAAATAGTCAGATTTTGTTAGCCACTGTGTCCTAGAAAAGGGCCCTGAGGCGGGCCAGATGGCCTCCTCCATGTCTTCTCCCCAATTCTCCCAACTGCTTCCAATTAAAAGCATGTTACCCTAAGGGATGTCTGAGTTACACATGTGGAGGCTGTGAGGTCTCCAAAGCTGTGTCAGTATAACAAGTTGGGAACATTCCTGACCTCTAAAGGTGTGTGGCGGATGCAGCCGAGTGCTTATGTGTCCTTAATAGGAATAGTTTTAGAACTCTCCTGGGTGTTTTGAGGGCCCTATGAGCAAATGACTTTACATTTTTGTGTTTCCATCCAAAGGTTTGGATTGCATCTGAATCAGAAAAACCTCAGTGGGAATAAATAAACCAAAATCGCAAATCATTGAAGTTCAGCAGCTGTTCCGTCCAGCTGCCTGGCTGTCTCTTACAAGTGGAGGCAGCGTCATTGGCTGCTGTATCTCTGTTCCTTGGAACTAGCACTCAGCAGTGACTTGAGCTGGATCTGATACTTGCCTCTGGCTTGGAGCCTGACTGATGTGGGGCCTTGGTCAGGAATGATTCTGAGTGATGGGCAGGGCATAGGTTCCCCCTGCCCCCGTCATTGGGAAATCTTAGCTTCCTGTGTGTGTGTGTTAGTCACTCCGTCATGCCCAGCTCTTTGTGATCCCATGGACTATAGCCCTCCCGGCTTCTCTGTCCATGGAGTTCTCCAGGCAAGAATACTGGAATGGATTGCCATTTCTGTCCTGAGTGTTTTCCAAAGAATGATGGATGATCAGTGGGCAAGGACCCTGGGAATCAGGGCTCTTTGTTTGTTTTGCAGTTCTGTTCCATAGTTCCTCTAATAATGCAAAGTTATACACAGAATTGAGAGACATTGTGTGTGTGTACTAAGTCATTTCAGTCATGTCCGACTCTTTGTGAAGCTATGGACTGTAGCCCACCAGGCTCCTAGAAGTTAACTTTCATTTTATTCCAAAAAAAAAAAAAAGAATATAGAGACCTGAGGCTTGGAAACAGTAACAAAATCCCTAAGGCAAGGTGGTGTGTTTTAGGCTGAACTGATTCTAGAACCTGTCTGATGACAACTGCACCATTACACAGCCCTTGGACCCTGGTTTTCCCAAGTGCAAAGCGGGGTCTGCTACCTCTCTTTCTTGGGGCTTCCCAGGAGGCACTAGTGGTAAAGAGCCTGCCAGTGCAGGAGACGTAAGAGGTGCAAACTTGGTCCCTGGGTCAGGAAGCTCCCATGGAGGAAGGCATGGCAACTCACACCAGTATTCTTGCCTAGACAATTCCATGGACAGAGGAGCCTGGTGGGCTACAGTCCATAGAGTTACAAAGAGTCAGACACAACTGAATTGACTTAGCACGCATGCGCACACCTCTCTTTCTCAAGGGTCACTGAGACCAAGTGTGCACTTTTGGAGGAAAATGTTATTATAAAATGTTAGGAGTATATATTAGTATATAAAGTTTAACATGTCTAAAAAATAGTTAAGTTTTCAATAACAATGCTAACTTGTATAATCTATTTGAGCCGCCATATTATTTCACTTTATGTGGGTTGACTCATTGAATCCTCTCAGCAAATGTATGAGGTAGGTATTCAAATTAAGTTCATTTTAAAGAGGAGAAAACAGAGACTTATGGAATTCAAGTGACTTCCTTTACTGTGAAATTATTTATAAAAATTTGCCCTTAAAAAGGCCTTTTATATAAAAACCTTATATATTGACTTGTATTTCTCTAATAATTAGTGATGTTGAACATCTTTTCATGTGATTTTAAATCATGTGTATGCCTTCTTTGGAGAAATGTCTATTTAGATCTTTTGCCCATGTTTTGATTGGATCTATTGTTGTTTTTTTTTTTTTATTGAGTTGCATGAGCTCAGTATTTTGGTGATTAATCCTTTCTTGGTTACTTCATCTGCAAATATTTTCTTCCATTCTAAGAGTTGTCTTTTCATTTTACTTATGGTTTCTTTTGCTGTGCAAAAGATTTTAAGTTTAATTAGGCCCTATTTATTTATTTTTGTTTTTATTTTCATTATTCTAGGAGGTGAATTGAAAAAGATCTTGCTGTGACTTATATCAGAGAGTGTTCTGCCCATGTTTTCTGCTAAAGGTTTTATAGTATCAGGCCTTAGAGTTACATCTTTAATCCATTTTGAGTTTATTTTGTGTGTGATGTTAAGGTGTGTTTTAATTTCTGTCTTTTACATGTAACTGCCCAGTGTTCCCAGCACCATTTATCAAAGATTCTGTCTTTTCTCCATCGTATATTCTTGCCTACTTTATCATGGGTTAGGTGACCGTAGGTGCGTGGGTTTATCTCTGGACTTTCTGTCCTCTTCCACTGATCTATGTTTCTGGTTTTGTGCTGGAAGTACCATAGTGTTTTGAGGACTGTGGCTTTGTAGGTATAGTCGGAAGTTGGGGAGCCTAATTCTTCCAGTTCCATTTTTCTTTCTCAAGATTGCTTTAGCTCTTTGTGATCTTTTATGTTTCCATAAACACTATAAATATTTTTTTGTTCTATTTCTGTGAAAAATGTCAATGGTAATTTGATAAGGATTGCTTGAATCTGTAGATTGCTTTGGGTAGTATAGCTATTTTTACAATATTAATTCTTCTAATCCAAGAGCATGGTATATCTTTCCATCTGTTTGTGTCATCTTTTATTTTTTTCATCAGTATCTTATAGTTTTCTTTTTCCTCTTTAGGTAGGTTTATTCCTAGGTATTTTATTCTTTTTGATGCTATGGTAAATGAGATTGTTTCCTTAGTGACCTCACACTGGTCAGAATGGCCATCATCAAAAAATCCACAAATAATAAATGCTGAGGAGGGTTTGGAGAAAAGGGAATCCTCTTCCACTGTTGGTGGGAATGCAAATGGTACAGCCACTATGGATTCCTTAGAAATCCATATGTATGGATTCCTTAGAAATCCAACAGTATGAGATTCCTTAGAAAACTAAAAATCAAGCTATGAACCAGTGATCCCATTCCCAGACATATAATCTGGAGAAAACCATAATTTGATAAGATGCAGGCACCCCAATATTCACTGCAGTACTCTGTATAATAGCCAGGGCATGGAAGCAACCTAAATGTCCATTGATAGGGGAATAGATAAAGAGGATGTGTTACATATGTATAATGGAATATTATTGAGGCATGAAAGGATGAAATAATACCATTTGAGCAACATAGGTAGAGATTGTTGCACTGAATGAAGTCAGTCCAAGAAAGACAAATATCATATGATACCACTTACATGTGGAATCTAAAAAAAGGCTATAAGTGAACTTATGTACAAAACAGAAATAAAGTTATTGATGTAGAAAGTTAAATTATGGTTACTGAGAGGTAAGAAGGGAGAGGGATAAATTAGAAGATTGACATGTATACATTGCTATATAAAAAATAGATAACTAATAAAGTCCTACTGTATAGCACAGGGAACTAACTCTACTCAACATTCTGTAATGGCTTATATACGAAAAGAATCTTAAAAAGAGTGGATATACGTGTGTATGTATATGTATATGCATATACACATGTATATACATATGTATATGCATATACACACATATGTATATATGTAAAAAGTCTCTTGATGAAAGTGAAAGAGGAGAGTGAAAAGGTTGGCTTAAAGTTCAACATTCAGAAAACGAAGATCATGACATCTGGTCCCATCACTTCACGGGAAATAGATGGGGAAACAGTGTCAGACTTTATTTTTTGGGGCTCCAAAATCACTGCAGATGGTGACTGCAGCCATGAAATTAAAAGACGCTTACCCCTTGGAAGGAAAGTTATGACCAACCTTGATAGCATATTCAAAAGCAGAGACATTACTTTGCCAACAAAGGTCTGTCTAGTCAAGGCTATGGTTTTTCTAGTGGTCATGTATGGATGTGAGAGTTGGACTGTGAAGAAGGCTGAGCACCGAAGAATTGATGCTTTTGAACTGTGGTGTTGGAGAAGACTCTTGAGAGTCCCTTGGACTGCAAGGAGATCCAACCAGTCCATTCTAAAGGAAATCAGCCCTGGGTGTTCTTTGGAAGGAATGATGCTAAAGCTGAAATTCCAGTTCTTTGGTCACTTCATTCGAAGAGTTGACTCATTGGAAAAGACTCTGATGCTGGGAGAGATTGGGGGCAGAAGGAGAAGGGGACAACAGAGGATGAGATGGCTGGATGGCATCACTGACTTGATGGATGTGAGTTTGAGTGAACTCTGGGAGTTGGTGATGGACAGGGAGGCTTAGCATGCTGCGGTTCATGGGGTCACAAAGAGTCGGACATGACTGAGTGACTGAACTGAACTGATGTGCATATACACACATATGTATATACAAGCTTCCCAGGTGGCTCAGTGGGTAAAGAATCTACCAGCAACTCAGAAGATGCAGGAGATGCAGGTTGAATTCTTAGGTCGGGAAGATCCCCTGGAGGAGAGCATGGCAACCTATTTCAGTATTCTTGCCTAGAGAATCCCAAGGACAGAAGAGCCTGGTGGGCTACAGTCCATAGGGTTACAAAGAGTCAGACATGACTGAAGCAACTGAGCATGCACACATACAAATGCATATATATATATATATATATAACAGATTCAGTTTGCTGTACTCCTGAAACTAAACACATTGTAAATTAACTATATCACAATAAAAATTATAATAAATAAATAAAAATAAGTAAAGACCTTATATTTTAAAAATTTTTATATAAAAGACTTATTTGCTATGTTATCACATATAATCTTTTTTTGAGCAATCAACTTTAATCTTTTGTGCAAAGGATAAATCTAAAGCAACATGCAGCCATGAAATTAAAAGATGCTTACTCCTTGGAAGGAAAGTTATGACCAACCTCAATGGCATATTCAAAAACAGAGACATTACTTTGCCAGCAAAGGTTCGTCTAGTCAAGGCTATGGTTTTTCCTGTGGTCATGTATGGATGTGAGAGTTGGACTGTGAAGAAAGCTGAGCGCCGAAGAATTGGTGCTTTTGAACTGTGGTGTTGGAGAAAACTCTTGAGAGTCCCTTGGACTGCAAGGACATCCAACCAGTCCATTCTGAAGGAGATCAGCCCTGGGATTTCTTTGAAAGGAATGATGCTAAAGCTGAAACTCTAGTACTTTGGCCACCTCATGCGAAGAGTTGACTCATTGGAGAAGACTCTGATGCTGGGAGAGATTGAGGGCAAGAGGAGAAGGGGACGACAGAGGATGAGATGGCTGGATGGCATCACTGACTCGCTGGATGTGAGTCTCAGTGACCTCCGGGAGTTGGTGATGGACAGGGAGGCCTGGTGTGCTGAGATTCATGGGGTCGCAAAGAGTCGGACACGACTGAACGACTGATCTGATCTGATGTAAAAGAATGCAAGATATCTCAATCTTGATTACATGTTGAAATGTTACTCTTGGATATACTGGGTTAAATAAATAGATTAAAATTGAAAAAAAAAATCTGAAGCAACAGAATGCTGAAAGTATTTTCCTTGAGCCATTAGTCACAGTAAAGCTAGCCTGTGCTTCAACAATAACAACCATGAAAATCTCAGTAGCTTATTGTGACAGATATTTATTTTCTGTTTGTGTCACAGCAATATTGGTTTGGGTCGCCTTGCCAAGAGTGCTTTTTTTCTGAGGAGTGACTCTGAGATACAACTGGTTTGTAAATTACAGCCACCATCTGGAACCTGGAGCCTCCGAGTTCACTGAAGCAAGGGGAGAGAGAGCAGATAGATTGTGTAGGATGTTTTAAAGAACCAGACATGGACACAGCTTGTATCACATCTGTCTACATCATGTTGACTTTCACTTGTTATATGGCTCTAATCTAAGTGCAAAGGAGGCTGAGACAGGAAGAGGAGCACATGAATTTTGGTGAGGGCTAATAGTTTTCATCATAGTTATCCTTTGCTCACTTTTTCTCAACATCAGTTAACACGATTATCCTACCTGAGACAGACAACCCAAAGTCCTACGTAGTCACTGCAACCACCAAAATGTTCAGGACCTCTGGATTTCAGGTGGTCCTCTCTGCCAGGTGAGGATATGGAGCTATTGGGTTGACCAGATAGTTCATTTGGATTTTTCTACAAGATGGCTCTGGTAGTGCTTGCTTGCCTTTAGCTTCATTTGAAACAATCTTGCTAGATTGTACTGTGACAGCTGTCTTATCAGCGTGCATTATATTTTTTTAAAATGGACAAAGGAAAGGAGCAATAAGGGTGGGAGGGAAATGGGAAGAAAGAAGGGGAGTGATGGTAGGGAGGAGGATGTATGTAATTTCTTTTTTTTTTTTTTTTTATTTTTGCAGGGGAAAATGGACAAAGGAAAGGATCAATGAGGGTGGGAGGGAAATGGGAAGAAAGAAGGGGAGTGATGGTGGGGAGGAGTATATGTAATTTCTTAACCAATGGCTTTCTGTTTTTAATCACAAAGAACACTTAAAAAAATCATGGTGAGTTCATCTTATATTAGGAGGTTTGTTCTCGAAATGAAAAGTCCAGAAAACAAAAAGTCCAGTTTGGGTGTCCTCATCTTTAGGCACATCTTGGTATTTTGTATTGGTAAATCTATCTTTACCACAATATATTATTTAGGACAGGATCACATTTGTCACCTCTTCCTCCCTACTACCCAAAGTGGTACCAAACCCACAAAATAGTCAATAAACCTCTACAGAGTGAGCAAATAAGTCTTTTTTTTTTTTTTTTTTTAAACTCTCCTGAGTGAACTGAATTTTTTGAGGCTCATAAGTAAATATGTTTTCCTCTTTACTTTGTCTATTACAGCCAGATTATATGAGTGGGGTGTTAAAGTCTCCCACTATCATTGTATTGCTCTAGAGAATGTCCTTTAGTTTTTTGTTGGAGAAATGGTTTAGTGATGCAAAATTCTCTCAACTTTTGCTTATCTGTGAAGCTTTTGATTTCTCCTTCATATTTGAATGAGATCCTTGCTGGATACAATAATCTAGGCTGTAAGTTATTTTCCTTCATCACTTTAATTACGTCTTGCCATTCCCTCCTGGCTTGGAGAGTTTCTATTGAAAGATCAGCTGTTATCCTTATGGGAATTCCCTTGTGAGTTATTTGATGTTTTTCCCTTGCTGCTTTTAATATTTGTTCTTTATATTTAATCTTTGTTAATTTGACTAGTATGTGTCTTGGGGTGTTTCGCCTTGGGTTTATCCTGTTAGGGACTCTCTGGATTTCTTGAACTTGAGTGGTTATTTCCTTCTCCATTTTAGGGAAGTTTTCAACTATTATCTCCTCAAGTATTTCCTCATGATCTTTCTTTTTATCTTCTTCTTCTGGAACTCCTATGATTCGAATGTTGTAGCGTTTGATGTTATCCTGGAGGTTTCTGAAATTGTCCTCATTTCTTTTGATACGTTTTTCTTTTTTTCTCGTCTGATTCATTTATTTCTAGGATTCTATCTTCTAGTTCACTAATCCTATCTTCTGCCTCTGTTATTCTACTATTTGTTGCCTCCAGGGTGTTTTGGATCTCATTTATTGCATTATTCATTATGTGTTGACTCTTTTTTATTTCTTCTAGGCCCTTGTTAAACCTTTCTTGCATCTTCTCAATCCTTGTCTCCAGACTCTTTAACTGTGATTCTATTTTGATTTCGAGATTTTGAATTAATTTCGCTATCATTATTTGGAATTCTTTATCAGGTAGATTCCCTATCTCTTCCTCTTTGGTTTGGTTTGGTGGGCATCTATCCTGTTCCTTTAGCTGCTGGGTATTCTTTTGTCTCTTCATTTTGTTAAAATTGCCAAATTTAGAGTGTCCTTACTATATTCTGGTAGTTTGTTGAATTCTCTTTATTGAGGCGATTTACAGGTCTTTTCAATATCTGATCTCTGCCTTGTTACAGAGGGGGCGGAGATGAACACCCAAATCTAAACCGGCCAGGTTCAGGCACTCAGATAATCCTCAGAAGCACAGACTGGTTGAGTCTGCGTTTTATGCCCTTCCCAGATCCGAGTAGCGCAGGTGATGAAATGTTCAGCGAGCGCAGGTGCTGCGACTTATCGCCTCTCCGCCGCTCAGTTTTCTGGGTATACAAACAGCGCACTTTCTCAGGCAGATGTTGACCATCCAGAGCCCCAAGAAGCATGAGTCAGCACAGAGACCTACTCACAGTTCCGTTAGACAGTGTCCCTCTAGGGCTATAATTGCCCGCCTTTGGCCCTGGCTGCCTGTCACCAGAGTGGGACGGCCTGCAGCCGGCCAACTCTGTGCAGCCCTTTGTTCCGTAGGTAGTCCTGGTGGTGTCTTAAGTTAGGGCTGGCTTTTGATGTAGTAGATAACCGACAGTCTGGTTATTTCGCTCAGATAGCGCCCGAGATAGCCAGGCCAAATCCTTTCTCAAAGCAATGCAGGCCTCACCGCCTCCTCCTAGCCCAGCCCCCACTTGCCAATAGCAAATGCTGGTGTCCGCGCCAGTTCTCCGCAAAAGGTATTCCCAGCTGTGACTGACTGGTTGACCATGTCAAAAGTTGTTGTTGAAGTTTCATGCTGGAGATTTCTTGCTGAACTATGCTCCATGATTGGGTATAACAGTTGAAGTTGACAGTGATCAAATCAAGACATTAATTGAGAACAAAGGTTATACCACGTGGAAGATAGCTGACATACTCCAAATATCCAAATCAAGCACTGAAAATCATTTGCACCAGCTTAGCTATGTTCATTGCTTTGACGTTTGGGTTCCACATAAGTTCAGCAAAAAACAAAACAAATCTTCTTGACTGTATTTCCAAGTGCAATTTTCTACTTAAACATAAAAAGAAAATCTGTTTTTAAAGCAAATTGTCATGGGAAATTAAAAGTGGATACTGTAAAATAATGTGGAATGGAAGAGATCATGGAGCAACTAAAATGAACCACCAATAACCACACCAAAGGCCTGACTTCATCCAAAAAAGGTGATGTTTATGTGGTGGAATTGGAAAGGAGTCCTCTGTTAGGCGCTCCTTCTGGAAAACCAAACAATTAATTACAACAAACCTCAGTTAGACCAATGGAAAGCAGAACTAGATGAAAAGCATTTGGAATTAGTCAATACAAAATGCATAATTTTCCATCGGGATGACATATAACCTCGTGTTTCTTTGATGAGCAAGCAAAAACTGTTACAGCTTGGCTGGAAAGTTCAGATGCTGCAACTTCAGGTTTCAATTATTTTGATCTTTACAAAATTCTCTTAATGGAAAAACTTTAAGTTCCCTGGAAGACTATAAAAGGCACCTGAAACAGTTCTTTGTTCAAAAAAATAAATAGCTTTGGGAAAAATAGCACAAAATAGTGGAACAAAATGGTGAATATGTTGTTCAATAAAATTCTTGGTGAAAATGAAAAGAGTGTCTTTTATTTTTACTTAAAAATTGGAGGAATGTTTCGGCCAACCCAGTACTTTTTTGTTCGTGAGGTCTCAAAGAGTTGGACATGAATGAGCAAGTGAACAACAACAAAACTTTGTCCAGTGACCTGTGAACTAAAAAGACAAGCTATTCGTCTTTTATGCAATGTAATGTGTTTGCAGGGGACAGGCTTCTTGCCATCCACACCGTCTTTCATGGAGGGGAAGATGGTGGACGCCAGTGGATACTGTTCTGTAGCAATTCTGCAGTCCTTCAGGCAGAGGTTAGAGGGACTCATCAAATCCCTCACCTTGATGAGGCTTGATCAAATCCCTCATCTGGATCACCTTGATCAAATCCCTCATCTTGATTCTGCCATCTGGAGAGTCTCCTTTGTCTTTCTGATCCTGGCTCCTGATTGCCCTTGAAAGGACTCCCCTTGGCCACCTTGGAGGTGGGTGTTGTAGAGAGACATGATCTTCTTGTCAGATCAAGAAGATCAGATCAGATCTTCTTTGACAGATCAAAATGATCTGTCAGTGGCTTCTCTTTTTGTTTTTCCAGTCCACAATCATTTAGTCATGGTTTTTATGGTGATAGAGTATAATTCTCTTGATAACTTAGTAGGCTGATACCTTCCCACTCAATTTCATATGCCAGTAACCACAGCCCGATGTTTTTTTCTAGATAAACTTATTAAATGGTTTTCTGCTTTCCTCCCTCCCTCTCTCTTTCTCTCTCTCTTCATCCCTCTCTCTTTGATCTTAATGGGGCTTGAAATGGCAAGGCTTCAGCTTCAATCTGATTTTTGCCCTAAGTCACTTCATCCAAATAAGAATTTTTTCCTGATTTTTATTACTGAAATCCTTTTACTTTCCTCCCTTAAATTCTTTCTTTTAATTTTTGGAACTCAGAACAGATGGCTTTCCCAATAATCTCAGATCTAAGATTTGGGTACTTAATTATGTTTCATTTAAAATCAGTCCATTCTTTCCTGAGCTCATCCCTTTCTTACAATATTTTAATAGGTGCAGACAAAAGTACATGACTAATGTACATTTTTCATACTTGTTCTTAAAGCTACAACTTCAACAGACAGGACCTCAAGTTTTGACTCTTGGTAACATTAACCTCCATCTTTTCAACACAAGAGATTAGCTTCTTTGCTGTTGAATATCTAATCAGTAGCACACATTTCAGGTTTCTAATCGCAAATCAGTGAGGTAGAGTGGAGAGGAGCGTCCTGCGGTTTTCAGGGTACTGATGGATGTTTCCAAGGGTCTACATTTAAAACCCATTTTACTGAAGTAATTAATGGAGTTAATTTCATGTTACATTAAACTACAATACTTACTCTTAAAAAGGGCGTTACTTAAGAAAAAAATATGATTCAAATAATTGTACAAAGCTCACATTCCTTTGAATTATAACAAAATTATCTCAGAACACATCTTGGGAAGAATCAGTTCAGCTCAGTCTCTCAGTTGTGTCTGACTCTTTGCAAACCCATGAACTGCCACATGCCAGGCTTTCGTGTCCATCATCAGCTCCCAGAGCTTGTATAAACTCATGTCCATCAAGTTGGCGATACCATCAAACCATGTCATCCTCTGTCATCCCCTTCTCCTCCTGCCTTCAATCTTTCCCAAAATCAGTGTTTTTCTAATGAGTCAGCTTTTTGCATCAGGTGGCCAAAGTATTGGAGCTTCAACTTTAGCATCAGTCTTTCCAGTGAATATTCAGGATTGATTTCCTTTAGGATTGACTGGTTTGATCTCCTTGCAGTCCAAGGGACTCTCAGGAATCTTCTCCAACACAGCAATACAAAAGCATCAATTCTTTGGTGTTCACCTTTCTTTATGGTCCAACTCTCATATCCATTCATGACTACTGGAAAAACCATAACTTTGACTAGACTAGACTATTCTTTGGGGAAGAATAGGAACTATTGTTTCTCAGATGCCAGCTTGGCTTCAGTGCGGGCATGAGTATCAAAGCTTTAGAGTTTGCGGTTTTTTTTGTCCTGGCATCCTGGACACACTTTTGCTCAAGGTCAGCACAAGCCTCCTTGACCAGTTTGGCCTTGAAGCTGTGGGGGATAGGAGGGCACAGTTAGGTGGAGAACCTTGCGTGTTCAGCCTGGGAGTGTCACTACTGTATAGGAAACATGCCTGGTCCAATAGGCAGGGTTCTGGGGCTGCCCCAGCAATGGAAGAAGAAGAAGGGGCCTCAGGAGAAGCAGCTGCTTTTGCCGGCCCAGGAGAAGCCACCATGTCTCTGCATGAAGGAACTGAGAGCTGAACCAATGGCTGGACAGGATCTGGGAGGAGGAAGTCCCTTTATTTTCTTGAATTCTGTTTTCCCATGGGGAAATTTCTAGGCTTGGGTTCAGATCAGATCAGAAACTCAGTCGTGTCCAACTCTTTGTTATCCCATGAACTGTAGCCTGCCAGCCTCCTCTGTCTATGGAATTCTCCAGGGCAAGAATGCCGGAGTGGGTAGCCATCCCCTCCTCCAAGGGATCTTCTTGACCCTGGGTCAAACCTGGGTCTCCTGCATTGCAGGTAGATTTTTTACTGTCTGAGCCACTAAGTAAGGATTGGGTTAGAGATGATTTGAAGCATCTCCAACTCAGTCTGATAAGAACCCTGTTCACTGCACAAGAGAAGAACTCAGGACCAAGGGCTGAGTGTGAGCAGTCATGGTCCACTCACATCATAGCTTCCCAGGGACACTGGCTGCTGGTAATTCTTCGGTAGGTCTCCAGCTTATGGATAGGGATCTTCTTATTGGTGAGTGTAGAGCAGCAGGTGGTTGAACAATTAATTCCTTCTGCAGTAAAACAAAAAAAGAAAGGAGATTTAGGGTGTGATCTTTCTGCTTATAAAGTATAGAAAATCATAGAAGGAGGAGTCAAAGAAAAGGGAAATTGCTCATCCTAAATCCAGTGACGCTGCCCTTTCAGATGTTCATAAACTTTTGGTCTCACTTGCATGGACTATAAAGTGGGAGAAAAACTGATGACAACTCTGGGCTGACATGCTTGGAGGAACAAATAGAACATTGCAGTTCTTTAGGGCCAGGAGCTCTCAGCTTTGGGTCGCCTATTAGACTCCAGCTAATCTCTGCTCCATCACGAGTTTTCTTGATACCCACTGCCTCTGCAGAAGCTGTGTCTCTTAAGTTCAGATTCTGGTCTCCTCCACTGCCCTCCAACATATCTGGAAATATTCTGCACACCGACTGCTAGAGGCCCCCTCTTTGATATTTTGGTCCCCAAACACTGCTGAAAGGAGCCACAGTAGTAACTGCACTGAGATCATGTTTCCCAAGCTGGTGTACAAATGCAGAATTACAAAGAATAGCAAGGAGAGATAAGAAAGCCTTCCTCAGTGATCAATGCAAAGAAATAGAGGAAAACAATAGAATGGGAAAGACTAGAGATCTCTTCAAGAAAATTAGAGATACCAAGGGAACATTTCATGAAAATATTCATGGGCACAATAAAGGACAGAAATGGTATGGACCTAACAGAAACAGAAGAGATTAAGAAGAGGTGACAAGAAAACACAGGAGAACTATACAATAAAGATCTTCATGACCCAGATAACCATGATGGTGGGATCACTCACCTAAAGCCAGACATCCTGGAATGCAAAGTCAAGTGGGCCTTAGGAAACACCACTATGAACAAAGCTAGTGGAGGTGATGGAATTCCAGTTGAGCTATTTCAAATCCTAAAAGATGATGCTGTGACAATCCTGCACTCAAGATGCCAGCAAATTTGGAAAACTCAGCAGTGGCCACAGGACTGGAAAAGGTCAGTTTTCATTCCAATCACAAAGAAAGGCAATGCCAAAGAATACTCAAACTACCGTACAGTCGTACTCATCTCACACACTAGTAAAGTAATGCTCAAAATTCTCTAAACCAAGCTTTAACAGTATGTGAACTGTGAACTTCCAGATGTTCAAATTGGGTTTAGTAAAGGCAGAGGAACCAGAGATCAAATTGCCAGCATCTGTTGGATCATCAAAAAAGCAAGAGAGTTCCAGAAAAAACATCTATTCTGCTCTATTGACTATGCCAAAGCCCTTAATTGTTTGGATCACAACAAACTGTGGAAAATTATTAAACAGATGGGAATACCAGACCACTTTCCCTGCCTCCTGAGAAACCTGTATGCAGGTCAAGAAGCAACAGTTAGAACTGGACATGGAACAACAGACTGGTTCCAAATCGGGAAAGGAGTACATCAAGGCTGTATATTGTCATCCTGCTTATTTAACTTATATGCAGAATACATCATGTGAAATGCCAGGCTGGATGAAGCACAAGCTGGAATCAAGATTGCTGGGAGAAATATCAATAACCCCAGATATGCAGATGACACCACCCTTACAGCAGAAAGTGAAGAAGAACTAAAGAGCCTCTTGATGAAAGTGAAAGAGGAGAGTGAAAAGTTGGCTTAAAACTCAACATTCAGAAAACTAAAATCATGGCTTCTGGTCCAATCACTTCATGGCAAATAAATGGAGAGATGATGGAAACAGTGAGAGGCTTCATTTTTGAGGGCTTCAGAATCACTGCAGATGGTGACTACAGCCATGAAATTAAAAGACACTTGCTCCTTGGAAGAAAAGTTATGATCAACCTAGTTCAGTTCAGTCGCTCAGTCGTGTTCGACTCCTCGCGACCCCATGAATTGCAGCATGCCAGGCCTCCCTGTCCATCACCAACTCCCAGAGTTCACTCAGACTCACGTCCATCGAGTCAGTGATGCCATCCAGCCATCTCATCCTCTGTCCCCTTCTCCTCCTGCCCCCAATCCCTCCCAGCATCAGAGTCTTTTCCAATGAGTCAACTCTTCGCATGAGGTGGCCCAAGTATTGGAGTTTAAGCTTTAGCATCAGTCCTTCCAAAGAAATCCCAGGGCTGATCTCCTTCAGAATGGACTGGTTGGATCTCCTTGCAGTCCAAGGGACTCTCAAGAGTCTTCTCCAACACCACAGTTCAAAAGCATCAATTCTTCAGCGCTCAGCTTTCTTCACAGTCCAACTCTCACATCCATACATGACCACAGGAAAAACCATAGCCTTGACTAGATGGACCTTTGTTGACAAAGTAATGTCTCTGCTTTTGAATATGCTATCGAGGTTGGTCATAACTTTCCTTCCAAGGAGTAAGCGTCTTTTAATTTCATGGCTGCAGTCACCATCTGCAGTGATTTTGGAGCCCCCAAAAATAAAGTCTGACACTGTTTCCACTGTTTCCCTATCTATTTCCCATGAAGTGATGGGACCAGATGCCATGATCTTCGTTTTCTGAATGTTGAGTTTTAAGCCAACTTTTTCACTCTCCTCTTTCACTTTTATCAAGAGGCTTTTTAGTTCCTCTTCACTTTCTGCCATAAGGGTGGTGTCATCTGCATATCTGAGGTTATTAATATTTCTCCCAGCAATCTTGATTCCAGCTTGTGCCTCTTCCAGCCCAAGGTTTCTCATGATGTACTCTGCATATAAGTTGAATAAGCAGGGTGACAATATACAGCCTTGCCGGACTCCTTTTCCTATTTGGAGACAGTCTGTTGTTCCATGTCCAGTTCTAACTGTTGCTTCCTGACCTGCATACAGATTTCTCAAGAGGCAGATCAGGTGGTCTGGTTTTCCCATCTCGTTCAGAATTTTCCACAGTTTATTGTGATCCACACAGTCAAAGGCTTTGGCATAGTCAGTAAAGCAGAAATAGATGTTTTTCTGGAACTCTCTTGCTTTTTCGATGATCCAGCGGATGTTGACAACTTGGTCTCTGGTTCCTCTGCCTTTTCTAAAACCAACTTGAACATCAGGAAGTTCACGGTTCACATATTGCTGAAACCTGGCTTGGAGAATTTTGAGTGTTACTTTACTAGCGTGTGAGATGAGTGCAATCGGGTGGTAGTTTGAGCATTCTTTGGCATTGCCTTTCTTTGGGATTGGAACAAAAACTGACCTTTTCCAGTCCTGTGGCCACTACTGAGTTTTCCAAATTTGCTGGCATAGTGAGTGCAGCACTTTCACAGCATCATCTTTCAGGATTTGAAATAGCTCAACTGGAATTCCATCACCTCCACTATCTTTGTTCATAGTGATACTTTCTAAGGCCCACTTGACTTCACATTCCAGGACCTCTAGCTCTAGGTCAGTGATCATACCATCTTGATTATCTGTGTTGTAAAGATCTTTTTTGTACAGTTCTTCTGTATATTCTTGACACAGAAGCTCTATACAGTCAACAAAAACAAGACCAGGAGCTGACTGTGGCTCAGATCATGAACTCCCTATTGCCAAATTCAGACTTAAGTTGAAGAAAGTAGGGAAAACCACTAGACCATTCAGGTATGACCTAAATCAAATCCCTTATGATTATACAGTGAAGTGAGAAATAGATTTAAGGGACTAGATCTGATAGATAGAGTGCCTGATGAACTATGGACTGAGCTTCATGACATTGTACAGGAGACAGAAATCAAGACCATTCCCATGGAAAAGAAATGCAAAAAAGCAAAATGGCTGTCTGGGGAGGCCTTACAAATAGCTGTGAAAAGAAGAGAAGTGAAAAGCAAAGGAGAAAAGGAAAGATATAAACATCTGAATGCAGAGTTCCAAAGAATAGCAAGAAGAGATAAGAAAGCCTTCCTCAGAGATCAATGCAAAGAAATAGAGGAAAATAACAGAATGGGAAAGACTAGAGATCTCTTCAAGAAAATTAGAGATACCAAGGGAACATCTCATGCAAAGATGGGCTCGATAAAGGACAGAAATGGTATGGACCTAACAGAAGCAGAAGATATTAAGAAGAGGTGGCAAGAATACACAGAAGAACTGTACAAAAAAGATCTTCATGACCAACCTAGGCGGCATATTAAAAAGCAGAGACATTACTTTGCCAACAAAGGTCCTTCTAGTCAAAGCTATGATTTTTCCAGTAGTCATGTATGGATGTGAGAGTTGGACTATAAAGAAAGCTGAGTGCAGGAGAATTGATGCTTTTGTCTATGGTGTTGGAGAAGACTCTTCAGAGTCTCTTGGAGTGCAAGGAGGTCCAAGCAGTCCATCCTAAAGGAAATCAGCCCTGAATATTCATTGGAAGGACTGATGCTGAAGGTGAAACTCCAATACTTGGCTACCTGATGTGAAGAGCTGACTCATTTGAAAAGACTCTGATGTTGGGAAAGATTGAAGACAGGAGGAGAAGGGGATGACAGAGGATGAAATAGTTGGATGGCATCACTGACTGAGTGGACATGAAATTGAGTAAACTCCGGGAGTTGGGGATGGACAGGGAAGCCTGGTGTGTTGCCGTCGATGGGGTCACAAAGAGTCAGACATGACTGAGTGACTGAACTGAACTGAACTGTACTGGAAAGAGCTGAATTTTATATTCACAGCTGGAATTTTCATCTAGGCTCTGCATAGGAGCAGCTGTGCAATCAGGCTCACTCCTTACCCATCTCAGACTTTTCCTGATCTTATAAAAGCAGTTGTTAAAGTGAGAGTGTGAATACCCTTCTGCCCTGATGGCTCATCGTGCCCCAGAGAGGGGGTGATGTGTTTCAGAGGGAAGAAGAGGGGTGTTTGCATGGCTGAGCAAGCACCTGGGTGCTGAAGGTGGCTGACCCAGAAGGACTCTGTTGGAGGCTGAAGACTTGAGCTTCACCATGGCAGCTGCTGGTTTCTGAGTTGGTCTCAGCCTCTCTGTTCTTCTAGTGGCTCTGCATGTCTTTTATAGAGAACAGATAAGAATAAGGAATCAGTCAGTGGATGAGAGGCCCTTATTTTTGTGAATGAATCACAAGATGGAGTAACAAATCTGCTCAGCCATCACCCTGTTCTGAGGAGGATGTTAAGAAATTAAAGAGAAAAGTGTGAGTTGACGCTGGCCTGTTTTTATTCTCAGGTCGGGAGTGCTAAGGAAGGTGGGAGCTACGCCCAGCCAGACCACAAGATGTGACCTCTGGCTGATATTAAAGCTTCTGCTTTTTGAAAATAAAACACTTTCTGTAGAAAAAGGAAGGAAATAGGGGTACCAAGGTCAAGGAGATGCAAGGAATTTCCCCATTTTCCTTTTAGGCTCCCAGGTGCCAGGGAAGAGAACACAGACCACGTATCTAAATGTACGGCATGTTAAATAATTTGCAAGCATGTCTTAAGACCACTGTTTCAGCTATTAACCTTATACTGCTGACTGTGATGTTCGCTCTGGACATGTCATCTACAACGTTTATTATGTTGAAGTATATTCCTTTAATATCCCATTTGTTGAGAGTTTTTATTATGAAAGGATTTTGTATTTCATCAAATGCTTTTTCTACATCTATTGAGAGAATTGTATGATTTTTAGCTTTCATTCTATTAATGTGGTGCATCATATTTATTGATTTGAGTACATCGAATCACGCTTACATGGTTAAATCCTACTTGATAGTGGTATACAATCCTTTTAATGTGCTCTTGAATTCAGCTTGGGATATTTTATTGAGAATTTTTGCATCTATATTTATCAGGAGCATGGGCTTGTAGTCTTTTTTTCTTGTAATATTTTTATCCAGCTTTGATATCAAAGTAATGCTGGCCTCATAAAATTAGTTTTAGCATGTTTCCTCCTTTTTGGTCTTTTGGAAGAATTTACAAAACATTTTTGTAAATGTTTTGATAAACATTTTTTTCTTAAATGTTTGATAAAACATTTTTTCCTTAAATGTTTGATAAAACATTTTTTCCTTAAATGTTTGATAAAAGTCATCAGGGAAACCTTCTAGTCCTGGACCTTTCTTTGCTAGAAGATTTTTGATTGCTGATTCAATCTCCTTATTTATTATTGTTCTGTTCAAATTTTCTATTTCTTCATAATTTGTTTTTTTGTAGGTTGCACGTTTCTAGGAATTTACCCATGACTTTATGTTATCTAATCTGTTCATGTAAACTGTTCATGTAGTCCCATATAATCCTTTACATTTCTGTGGTATTGTTGCAATGTTTTCTTTTTAATTTCTCATTTTATTTATTTGAGCCTTTTTTCCCTCTTTATCTTCTTTAGTGTAGCAAACTGTCAAGTTTTGATTATCTTAAAAAAAACACAGCTCTTAGTTTTGTTGATCTTTTCTGTTGTTTTTCTGGACTCAATTTAATTTATTTCTGTTCTGATCTTTGTTATTTCCTTCCTTCTGCTAGTTTTGGGCTGAGTTTGTTCCTCTTTTTTCTAGTTTCTTAAAGTGTATCGTTAGACTGTTTATTTGAGATCTTTTTTTTCTGGTGAAGATATTAATCACTATAAACTTCCCTCTTAGAATATTTTGCTGCATCTTATAAGTTTTAATTTCCATTTTAACTTGTTTCAAGGTATCTTTTGATTTTCCTTTTGATTCTTCATTTACCCATTGTTTAGGAGGGTTTGTTTGATTTTCATATTTGTGAATTTTCCACTTTTTCTCCTGTTATTTATTTACGGCTTTATACCATTGTGTTCAGAAAAGATACTTGCCATGATTTCGATTTTTGTACATTTATTGAGATTTATTTTGTTATCTATCATACAATCTATCTTGGAAGATGCTTTGTGTATCATTGAGAAGAATGTGTTTTCTGCTTCTGTTGAGTGAAATGTTCTGATTGCCTGTCAGGTGTATTTCGTCCAAAGTATAGCTCAAGTCTAACATTTTCTTATTGGTCTTCTCTCTGGATAACCTATCTATTGTTGAAAATGATGTATTTAAGTACCCTACTATTATTGTATTGTTATCTATTTTTCCTTTTAGATCTATTAGTATTTCCTTAATATGAATATTCAGTTGTTTTAATGTTGGGTGCACACGTACTTATAATTGTTACGTTCTCTTGATGAATTGACACCTTGGTCGTCATACAATGACCTTCCTTGTCTCTTACAGTTTTTGGCTGATTGTCCATTTTGTATTCCTTACCACTAGCGCCACCTGGGAGAGTATATATATGCTCAGAAGTATAGCTACTTCTATTCTTTTGGTTTCCACTTGCATGAAATATCTGTTTCCATCCCTTCACTTTGAGCCTGTGTGTGTCCTTAAAACTGAAGTAAATTTCTTGGAGGAACCATATAGTCAAGTCCTGTCTTTGTAATCCATTCAGTTACACTATGCTTTTTGTGGAGAATTTAATCCGTTCACATTGAGAGTAATAATTGGTAGGAAAAGACTTAAACTGCCTTCTTATTGTTCCTCAATTATTTTGTGATTGCCTGGTTCCTTTCTTCTTCTCTCATTGCCTTTGTGAACTGGTACTTTTTCAAAGTGGTGAGTTTTGATTACCTTCTCTTTATCTTTTATGTATCAGCTTTTATGTAGTTTTTTGCTTTGTGGTTACCTTGAAGCTCACATAATACAACTTATAAATATAATAGTCTATTTGCTCTGATAACAACTTTGGTTGCATACCAAAACTCTACTTATTTCAGTTCAACCACTCAGTCATGTCCAACTCTTTGCGACCCCATGGACTGCAGCACGCCAGGCTTCCCTGTCCATCACCAACTTCCAGAATTTACTCAAACTCATCACCATTGAGTTGGTAATGCCATCCAACCATTTCATCCTCTGTTGCCCCCTTCACCTCCCACTTTCAATCTTTCCTAGGATCAGGGTCTTTTCCAATCAGTCAGTTCTTTGCATCAGGTGGACAAAGTATTGGAGTTTCAGCTTCAGCATCAGTCCTTCCAAAGACTATTCAGGACTGATCTTCTTTAGGATGGACTGGTTGGATCTCCTTGCAGTCCAAGGGACTCTCAAGAGTCTTCTCCAACACCACAGTTCAAAAGCATCAGTTCTTCAGCACTCAGCTTTCTTTATAGTCCAACTCTCACATCCACACATGACTACTGGAAAAACCATAGCTTTGACTGGACGGATCTTTGTTGGCAAAGTAATGTCTCTGCTTTTTAATATGCTGTCTAGGTTGGTCATAACTTTTCTTCCAAGGAGCAAGTGTCTTTTAATTTCATGGCTGTAGTCACCATCTGCAGTGATTTTGAAGCCCTCAAAAATGAAGCCTCTCACTGTTTCCATCATTTCCCCATCTTATTGCCATGAAGTGATTGGACCAGAAGCCATGATCTTAGTTTTATGAATGTTGAGTTTTAAGCCAACTTTTTTCACTCTCCTCTTTCATCAAGAGGCTCTTTAGTTCTTCTTTGCTTTCTGCCATAAGGGTGGTGTCATCTGCATATCTGAGGTAATTGATATTTCTCCCAGCAATCTTGATTCCAGCTTGTGCTTCATTCAGCCTGGCATTTTGCATGATGTACTCTACATATAAGTTAAATAAACAGGGTGACAATATGCAGCCTTTTTGTACTCCTTTCCCAATTTGGAATCAGTTTGTTGTTCCAAGTCCAGTTCTAACTGTCGCTTCTTGACCTGCATACAGATTTCTCAGGAGGCAGGGAAGAAGGTGGTCTGGTATTCCCATCTCTTTCAGAATTTTCCACAGTTTGTTGTGATCCAAACAATCAAGGGCTTTGGCATAGTCAATAGAGCAGAAGTAGATGTTTTTTTCTGGCACTCTTTTGCTTTTTTGATGATCCAACAGATGCTAGCAATTTGAGCTCTGGTTCCTCTGCCTTTTCTAAATCCAGTTTGAACAACTGGAAGTTCACAGTTCACATACTGCTAAAGCCTGGTTTGGAGAATTTTGAGCATTAGTTTACTAGCATGTGAGATGAGTGTAACTGTATGGTAGTTTGAACATTCTTTAGCCTTGCCTTTCTTTGGGATTGGAATGAAAACTGACCTTTTCCAGTCTTATGGCCACTGCTGAGTTTTCCAAATTTGCTGGCATCTTGAGTGCAGCACTTTCACAGCATCATCTTTTAGGATTTGAAATAGCTCAAATGGATTTCATCACCTCCATTAGCTTTGTTCATAGTAATGCTTCCTAAGGCCCACTTGACTGCATTCCAGGATATCTGGTTCGAGGTGAGTGATCCCACCATCATGGTTATCTGGGTCATGAAGATCTTTTTTGTACAGTTCTTCTGTGTTTTCTTGCCACCTCTTCTTAATCTCTTCTGCTTCTTTAGGTCCATACCATTTCTGTCCTTTTTTGCGCCCATGAATATTTGCATGAAATGTTCCCTTGGTATCTCTAATTTTCTTGAAGAGATCTCTAGTCTTTCCCATTCTATTGTTTTCCTGTATTTCTTTGCATTGATCACTGAGGAAGGCTTTCTCATCTCTCCTTGCTATTCTTTGGAACTCTGCATTCCAATGGGTATATCTTTCCTTTTCTCCTTTGCCTTTAGTTTCTTTCCTTTTTCTCAGCTATTTGTAAGGCCTACTCAGACAATCATTTTGCCTTTTTACATTTCTTTTTTCTTGAGGATGATCTTGATTACTGCCTCCTGTACAACGTCATGAACCTCCATCTGTAGTTCTTCAGGTACTCTGTCTATCAGATCTAATCCCTTGAATCTATTTGTTATTTCTACCGTATAATCCTAAGGGATTTGATTTAGGTTGTACCTGAATGATCCAGTGGTTTTCCTTACTTTCTTCAATTTAAGTCTGAATTTGGCAATAAGGAGTTCATGATCTGAGCCACAGTCCACTCCTGGTCTTGTTTTTTCTGACTCTATAGAGCTTCTCCATCTACTTACTGAACCCCTTTCTATGTTTGTTATGCTACAAGTAGCCTCTCTGTATGTAACAAATTATTGTGGCTATATTTATTTTTAATACTTTTGTTCTTTAACATTGGTATTAGAGTTAAGTGGTTAATATATAATTATATTACAGTACTAGAGTATTCTGAATTTGACTATATGCTTACCTTTATGTGTTGTATATTTTCATATAACTAATTAGTGTCTTTTTATTTCTGTTTACAGAACTGCTTTCAGCCATTCTTCTAAGGCAGTTCTAGTGGTAGTAAATTCCTTAAGTTTTTGTTTATCTGGGGAAATCTTTCTCTTTCTTTATTTCCAAAGGACAACTTTTCCAGGTAGAGTGTTCTTGATTGGCAGTTTTGTTGTTGTTGTTGTTTAAGCACTTTGATGATAACATCCAACTCTCCTGACTGTTAGTTTCTTCGTGAGAAATCTGACAGCCTTAGGGGGGTTGCTTTTTTAAGTTGCAAGCTTCTTTTCTCTTGCTCCTTTAAAAATTCTCTCTTTGTCTTTGATTTTTGACAGTTTTATTAAACTATGTCTTGGAGAAGGTCTCTTTGAATTTGTTTGGAGACCTACGAACTTCATCAACTTGAATATCTAAATCTCTCTACAGATTTGGGAGGTTCTTAGCCACTATTTCTTTAAATAAGCTTTATTTCCCATTCGTCCATCTCTTCTCTTTCTAGGACTTCAGTAATTCACAGATTATTTCTTTATTCTGTAGACCACAAAGTCATTCTTCAGTCTTTTTCTTTTTCCTTCTCCTCTAACAATTTCAAAGGTCCTGTCTTCTATTTTACAAATTCTTCTTCTTGGTCCATTCTGCTGTCGATGGAACCTATTGCATTTTTTCATTTCATTCACTGTATCTCCAGCCCCAGAATTAAAAAAAAAAATTGTTTCTATCTCTTTGTTAAACTTCTCATTTTGTGCATTTTTTGCCTAATTTTGTCGAATTGTCTTTCTTCACATTCTTGTAGCTCATTGAGATTTCTTAAAAAGGCCATGTTAAATTCTTTTTTCAGGGAAATTATAGATCTCCATGTCTTTGGAGTCTGTTACTGGAGAATTATTGTGATCTTTTGACACTTGCATGTTTCCTTGATTTTTCGTATTTCTTGAAGTCTTATGTCACTTTCTTCAAAGTTTTGTGTGTGTGTGTGTCTATTTATTTATTTGGCTCCAGTAGGTCTTAGTTGCCGCCCTCGGGATCTTCGATCTTCCTTGCAGCATTCAGGATCTTTAGTTCCCTGACCAGGGATTGTACCTAGGACCCCTGCACTGCGAGTGCCGAGTCTTAGCCACTGGGCCACCAGGGAAGTTCCACTTTCTTTGAATCTGAAGAAGCTCTCAGGTCGTAACTGAGTGACTTCAGGAGAGAAATATTCTATCGGCACTGCTAGGGATTTTGACTCTGTCTCAGAACGTCTAAATATATGCTTGCTCCATGCTTCCCTGGTGGCTCAGAGGGTAAAGCGTCTGTCCGCAATGCGGGAGACCTGGGTTCAATCCCTGAGTCGGGAAGATTCCCTGGAGAAGGAAATGGCAATTCACTCCAGTACTCTTGCCTGGAAAATCCCATGGATGTAGGAGCCTGGTAGGCGCAAAGAGTCAGACACAACGGAGCAACTTTTCTTTCTTTCTTTCCATGCTTTAAGCTCCCTCTTGTGGCAGAATCCTTCAACTTGCTTGCCTCCTCTCAAGCCTGCAACACACCAGGCCAAGTCTGACAGCCTGGCTTGCTTTCTCAAGGGCAGAACTAAAGCCAAGGTAGGTCTCAGGCGGGTTTTCTGCGTGTGCTCACTAGGTGGCGCCCAGGCTCACGCAGGTTTTTTATTGCATGTGCTCACAAGGTGTCCGCCGAAGCCCATTCAAGTCATTTTCAGGGACCGTCATTAGGAACCAGCCACAGGTTGGGTATGGATGTGGGTGAGGCTCATGTGGTGATGGGGGCCTCTTAGAAGGATCTGCAGCTGAGATCTTTCGGGTCTGCAATGCAATTACTAGGATCTGCCTCCCTCTGATGCCTCCCCCATATTCTTTTTAAAAATACTTTTTGATGTGTACCATTTTTTCAGTCTTGATTGAATTTTTGTTACAATGTTGCTTCTGCTTTATGTTTTGCTTTTTTCTGGCCTGGAGGCATCTGAGCTCTTAGCTCCTTGACCAGGGATCGAACTGGCACCCCCTGCATCGCAAGGTCGAAGTCGTAACCACTGAACCACCAGGGAAGTCCCTCGCCCAATGTTCTACCTGCTGCTTTTCCAACCTTTTCTTAACCCCTGGTCATGCAGTTCAGGACTCAGTACTCTGTGTGGAGCAAGAAAGTGGGTCTCCATAGCAGTGTCCAGATAGCTGGGAAACTGGAGAAGTTCACACTCTCACTTCCTCCCTCCCACCCCGCCAGTCACCAACCTCCCAGGAGAAGTAATCACACCAGCCAAGAAGGTTTCTCTTGGCACTGAGTTGCGCCACTTTGGGGGCAGGGTGATGCACTTAGTGAAACTGGTCCTCTTACTGTCTCCAATGCATCCAAACTTGAATTTTTTGTTCCAACTGTGTGGTGTGCAAACCTGGACTTCTTCAGTGCAAACTTGGCTTCCACAAAGGCTCTTTTATCTGTGGGTAATTGTCTAAGTCTCTGTTCTCCAAGGGCTTCCAAACCACAGATGAGGTGCCAATTTACAGGCTACTGCAGATCTCACAGTCAGGACCACGGTCTATATGCTTTTGACCTAGCATGGGTGAATGGATGGGCAGGACTCCTCCCAGGTCGCTTGGCATATGGTACTGGATCTCACAGCTCCAAAAAGGCACTTCTGTCCATGGTTGGGTGCAAAACTCGTTGATGGGGATATATGAGCAAGGGACATCTTATTTGGCCATCTTCCTGACTTCAGTCTGCTTTCCATTACTTAAAAAAATTATTTTGTGTGCTACACAGTTGCTACACAGAGACTTCCCTGGTGGTAAAACGTCTGTCTACAATGCGGGAGTACCTGGGTTTGATCCCTGGGTTGGGAAGTTCCCTGGAGAAGGAAAAGGCAACCCACTCCAGTACTCTTGCCTAGAAAATCTCATGGACGGAAGAGCCTGGTGTCCATGGAGTTGCAAAGAGTCAGACACAACTGAGTGACTTCACTTTCGCACAGTTGTTAGTGTACTATTTCATTTCCTTTCTTCTTTTATTATATATTTTTGAGTTATTGTCTTAGTGGGCACAACAAAGATTACTGTTATTACTGTCATCTGTAAGAACCTAGCTCAGGTTAACACCATCTTAATTTCAATACTGGTCTTCCCTGGTGCTGCTGCTGCTGCTGCTGCTGCTAAGTTGCTTCAGTCATGTCCGACTCTGTGCGACCCCATAGACCGCAGCCCACCAAACTCCACCGTCCCTGGGGTTCTCCAGGCAAGAACGCTGGAGTGGGTTGCCATTTCCTTCTCCAATGCATGAAAGTGAAAGCTAAAAGTGAAGTTGTTCAGTCATGTCTGACTCTACAGCCCCATGGACTGCAGCCAACAAGGCTCCTCCGTCCGTGGGATTTTCCAGTCAAGAGTACTGGAGTGGGGTGCCATTGCCTTCTCTGCTTCCCTGGTGGCTCAGTGGTAAAGAACTCACCTGCCAAGGCAGTAGACACGAGTTTTATCCCTGGGTGGGGAAGATCCCCTGGGGAAGGAAATAACAACCCACTCCAGTATTCTTGCCTGGGAAATTCCATGGACAGAGGAGCCTGGCAGGCTGCAGTTCATGGGGTCGCAAAAAAGTTGGACATGACTTAGCAACTAAACGACAATTTCAACAGTATATGTGAACTTTGACCTATAGAGCTCCGTCCTTACCCCTGCTTAAAGTTGCTATGAATGGAGAAAGGGGGGTTGGAAGTTAAGGGATGCAGAAAACCTCTGGAAGTTAGAAAAGGTGCTGCAACTAAAGACCCCACCTGTGACAACCAAGACAGAGCTGCCTAATAGGAAATAAAAATAAATAAATAAATATTAGAAGTTGGAAAAAGTACAAAAGCCGATTGTCCCCTAGAGCCTCCAGAAGGAAACCCTCTAGAAGCCCTCCAGATCCACTTTAAATGATTGATCTCCAACACTGTAAGTTAATTCATTTGTGTTGTTTTAAGGCATTAAGTTTATGTAATAGATACGTTAATTTATTACAGTGACGATAAGAAACAAGTACAGATTTTGGTGCCTGGAAGTGGGGTGCTGCTATGCAATCGTGTATGCTAAGTTGCTTCAGTCCTGTGCAATTCTTTGCAACCCTATGGATTATAGCCCACCAGGCTCCTCTGTCCAAGGGGATTCTCCAGGCAACAATACTGGAGTGGGTTGATGTGTCCTCCAGGGGATCTTCCTGACTCAGGGATCAAACCCAAGTGTCTTAACCAAATGCCTGCATTGGCAGGCAGGTTCTTCACCGCTATGCCACCGGGGTAGCCAGGGGTGCTGCTAGAGCAAACACTGAAAAATGTAGCAGTGGCTTTAGAATGGGGCAATAAAAAAAGGTTGGAAGAATTTTGAGAATGATAAGAAAAGCCTAGGTTTCCTGGAACAGACCCTTGGCTGCTACAGGATATGAATTCACTACACTTGGCATCCCCTCGTAAAACAGGGCCTCTTGCCAGAGCTTTGTGCTCAGAGATTCATTGTGCAAGGAGCAAGGAATCCCATGCTTAGGTGACACTGAAACAAATGGACCCAAGGTTTTCTGAAAGTGAACAGATATGCCTTGAAAAGGAAACATGAACAGATTATTTTGGGGACTTGAGCACATGCATGGCCCCTCCCTCAGCCTCCCGTTGTTTCAGGCCCTTTGCTTCAAATCTGCCTGACGTTAGAAGATCTGATGCTTAGTAAGCTAGATGCTGATGCCCTCTTTGTTTGCACTCAGTCTGTTTTTGCCTCCTGGCATTCACTGGAAGTTGAGTGATCAAGGCTGAGGATTGGAGGAGGGAAGGAGGGACAAGGGAGACTGTTGGACCTTGCCAACAGGTCAAGGGTCAACGAGAGCCTTTAATAGCTGCCAATGAATTGTCTGTTGACTGATATACTCCCAGGGCACTTGGGGAGCGTTCCCTGGAGCTTTGATGGAATCCCTCAGCTAGAATCAGGGTCTCCGGGACAGGCTCAGGAGTCTGAAAGCAGAATCCCCTCTTCCTATTCTGCTCTAGGTGGTAGAAATGAAAGCTTTCCAAAAGACACACTCCTGGATCCCAAAACCGAGGTTCTGCCGAGTTCCTATGTGTAACACATCATTGTTGTTTTGTTGTTTAGTCACTAAGTCGTGTCTGACTCTTGCAGCCCTGTGGACTGTAGCTCACCAGGCTCCTCTGTTCAGGGAATTGTCCAAGCAAGAGTACTGGAGTGGGTTGCCATTTCCTTCTCCAGGGGATCTTCCCGACCCAGGGATTGAACCAGCATCTCCTGCACTGGCAGGCATATTCTTGACCACTGAGCCACTGGGGAAGCAGTACATCATCATTCCCATTTTACTGATGGAGACTCAGAATATTCAACCTGCCTGGGGTGAGTCAGTGCCAGTTCTGGGATTAGGACCCCAGCGCCCTTTTTCCCTGCTGCCAAAGGCACTGCTTGATCTAACTTGATACACCACCCATCTCCCCACCAGAGTGGCCTGGGAATCTGCAATTTCACCATGCAGAGTTTATTCAATAGGGCAAGACATCCACTTTATTTAGTGGAGGAGCTGTCTGCGTCTACGTGGGTCAAACTCCTCACAAGGAGATCAAATGCCATGCAAGAGAATAGATATCTTAGGTGGACACTCAGGAAGAAGAGGCTCATCCATCTAACTGGATGATTGCAGGCTCCTGGAGTTGGGACTGGGAGAGAGTGGTGGAGAGCAATGCCTTCTGGTTTCAGACAAGCTGTCACCTTAAAATGTGGGTTGTAGAAGGGACTTCCTCTTAAGCCACGGTCCTTCTGCTCCATCTAAAACACCCAGCCTTTCACTCTGCCCAGCTCATTCTTCCAGTGTTACCTCTTGGACTCCATATTCAGACCTTCACCATTTCTTGCCTGGACCACAGCAATAACTTCTCTCTTGACCCTACTTGTCCAGGTCTGCATGAAGCCCATAAGGTACATTTACTGAAACTCATCTCTGAACCACTGAGCACAGGCATGTCCTTTTCTACTGGACCGATCATTCCCAACATCTCCTTTTAACCTACGAAGTTGGATATTAACTTGCCACATTGATATTTAGCTTGACCTCTTCTCAAGCTTTATTTCTCATGCTCCCCATCACTTGAACGGCATGGACGTCAATTCCCATCTAATTGTTTTTCTCCCTCTTTGATGGACACGTCAACATCACTTTTACCTCTAGGTATTTGCTCTCACTCTTTTCCTTTTCTTTTTTTCTATTTCTTTTCACCCCACATAGCTTGTGGGATTTTAGTTTCCCCACCAGGGATTGAACCCAGGCCCTCAGCAGTGAGAGCATGGGCTCTTAACGACTGAACCACTAGGGAATTCCCTCTCTTTTTCTTCATGATTTGGAAATTCTCTAGAAAAGTCTCATTCAATCATCAAAGATAAGTTCAAGTCATATTTTCCTTTTTTTAAAGATTTTTTGATGTGGACCATTTTTGAAGTCTTTATTGAATTTGTTACAACACTGCTTCTGTTTTTTCAATTTTTTTTTGGCCTTGAGTTGTGTGGGGTATTAGCTCCCCAACTAAGGATTGAACTTGCAGCCCCTGCCATTGGAAGACAAAGTCTGAGTCATATCTTCTTAATTGATCTTATCAGCGGTCATTTCCCAATGTCTACAGTGTCTTTGTCACTCCAAGTTGGAGGATTAATTGGAGGGGGAGAAATTAAGGGAAAGTAACCGAGTTAGGGGGAAGTTGCAATAGATTGTGAGAGAGAGTGAGGGCAGGGGTCAAGGGCTGTGAACACAACAATGGTGGTGAGCTGGCTGCTGCTAAACAGATGGCAAGGGTCCCTGGGATCTGGGCAAATGGTGTTGGGAACTGGCGTGGTAGTGGTGAAATGCCTGATTGTGTCCTGCCTTAAAAATTCTTATGTAGGAACTCAGGTGAGCTCACCTGGTGAAAAAGACCACAGCCAGTTCACATTCTTATTCTTCCCAAACATGAGCCTCACACTTTGAAACCCTGCTCCTCCCCCATCAACCAAGATTATACTCAGTTTTTTAAGTTTCCTTCAAGAAAATGCCAACAGTCAGGTTTTGTACAAAAATATATGTATATGTATTTTTTCAATAGTTACATAATATATATTTCCACAATAGCAGTTTTAACAATGACTTAGAATGTAAACCGAAAAGTTCTTGCATTAATCATTCTTCCGAGGACCCTTCCACCATCCCAGGGACAGAACTGAGATTCACAGAGGAAAGCAATTTGCCCAAATCTCCATGAAAACAAACAAACAACCAAAAAAAAAAAAAAAACAACAACACACAAAAAACACTAGTAGTCATGGAAGATAAACTTAAAGCATCAATAACTTAAATAAGATTAACATTACTTAAGGCATCATGTTTCACATCAATAAAGTTCATACTCTTTAAAATTATAATAAGGTAATATCAGAGGGCAGTTAGGGAAAGCCAGAAGAACACAAATTGTCTTTAGATTCCTGGGTTGTGGAGTGAGTGCTCAAGGCTTCGGAGTTTGGTTTTTCTTGTTGAGATAGTTTATGGAGTCCTGGACCCATTTCTGCTTGGGGTCTGCACATAACTCCTTGCCCAGGACGGTCTTGAAACTGCGGAGGAGAGAGGGGGGATAAGGTTAGATGAAATGCCATTGAAATCTCAGCCTACAAATGTGGCCCATTTGCCCCGAAGCTGCCACGGGAACTCAAGGAGAAAAGCAGGTGGAAGGAGGGAGCCCACGCAAGTTGATCATATAGATGTCCCAGTTGAAACCATCCTGACTTCAGGCTAAAGACACTAGGCTGGTCTGAATGAGTGCCCAGAGGGAGCGTGACGCTGGGGGGCACTTGTGGATATTGGGTTAGATCATGTAACTCTCTGACGTTACGTTTGTGTGAGTCTTGCCCCTTGCACCCTGAGGAAGAACTGGACCGTGGAAGGCTGGTGTGCTCAACTTACATCACAGCTTCTTTGGGACACTTGCTGCTGGTGACTCTTCTGTAGTTCTTCAGCCTCTGCATGGAGATCTTCTTACTGTTGAATGTATAGCAGCAGGTGACTTGGGAGTTAATTGCATCTGGAAATAGAACCACAAAGAAAAAGCATTTTAGAATGGACTAGGTGCTTTCCGATCTCAATCAGAGCAGAAAAGAGAAGTAAGGAGAAGGCAAAAGGGAGTCAGGTGTTCAGGGAGAACCCCTTAAATCCTAATATTTCAGCTTGTGCTTCAAAGCTACAATATCAGATGGACTCAGTTTCCTAAGCCCTAAAATGGGCATATAGCACTGACAAGGACCTGACGGAAGGGAGCTTTGTTAAAACTAGATAATTTGGGGAAATTCTATTAGTAGGAGCAAATAATCCAAGTTATCAAAATTAGCTAAGGGTCCCCTTTAGATAAGAAGAAATGGATGCTTAGTTGTGAGTTTCGCTGATACCCACTGCCTCTGCAAAACTGAGTCTCTGGAGTCCAGATTTCAGATCTTCTCCTCTGGCCTTCTTAGTATCTGGATATACCCTGCCAGAGACCCCCTCTCCTTATATCCCGGTCCCCAAATGCTGCTGAAAGGAGCCAGGGCAGTAACTGCACTGGGCTCAGGTCTCCAGAGCCGGAATCTTGGAAGGAGCTGGATTTGAGGTCTACGGCTGGAATTCTCATCCAGGCACCGTCCAAGAGAAGCTGTGTGACCAAGCTCACTCCTATGCCTCTTGGACTTTCCTGATCTTGTAGTGAAAGTGAAGTGCGGGTACCCTTCTGCTCTGCTGGCCCATCATGACCCAGAGAGGGGGCAGTGAGCTTCAGAGGGAAGGAGAAGGGGCTCACCTGGCTGAGCGAGCACCTCGGTGCTGAGGGCAGCTATTGTGAGGAGCAGGCACAGGAGGGCAGCGGAGACCTTCATGTTGCAGCGAGAGGATTCAAACTTCAGTGTGGGAGCTGTTGGTCTCTGGACTGGCCTCTGCTCCTCCAGTGGCTCTGCCTGCCTTTTATTGAAAACCGAGAGGGTGGAGCCCATGAGAGAGTGAGGCCGGCCCCGGGCGGCATCCTCCTCAATGAATGACGAATCCGAAACGTGCTGAGCAAGTGAAGCAGCCAGGGCATTTCCAGAAAGTAGAAGAGGGAATGGTGGGTCAGGACTGGGCAATATTCCATTTGCAGCGGAGATCAAAAGAAAGGGGGACGGGCAGGGTGCAGTTTTATCCAGAGAGACCACAGACGTAAACCAAATGGTGTATTCTTAAGATTCCCCTTTTTCTGAAGTGAAAACTGCAGAAAAGAAAGGAAGCCAGGGAAACAGAAGTCACAAGGATGCTGAAAGAAAGCATTCTCCCCCAAACTCCCCTTCCAGCCAGGCTGCCACATAACACTGAGCAGAGTTCCCTGTGTTATTTAGAAGGTCCTTGTTGGTTATCCATTTAATAAATATAGCAGTGGATCGCTATATGCATAATAAGAAATGGGTTCTATTGAGCAAATGACTGGTCCACCCTCAAACAACAGCCCAGGGACCTTCAAGCCAAGGAGGAGTCCTGAAGTCTTGGCAGGCACCCCCAACAGCGTATTAAATCCTTTTGCTCTTTAAAATGCAGGATGGTGGTACAAGTGAAGCTTAGTAGAACTATAGGTTTTTTTTTAAACTATAAAGCTGACTTCTATTAATAGAATCATCAGATTTAAGATGTGGAAGAAGCCATCTAGATCATGCAGATGTAATACTCATGCATTACCTAACTCTGAACTGGGAATATTCAGTACTCCAACCCCATCCAGTAGGCATTGTTCATTTCCATTTTACAGTCAGAAAGCCAAGGTACAGAGGAGTTAAGGAACCTGTTCAAGTTCCCCAAACAAAACCCAGGGTCTGTGCTCTCACGACTAGGACATACTTCAAGAGGAAGGGGCACATTCTCTGGCTGGCTGCCTGATCGTATATCTGGATGCCTCTTGCCTCAGTCTCTGCCGAACCAGCAGACATCTGAAAGGGAGTTGAGGACATTCCTTGCGGTTAAGTTATTACAGGAATCTGGAGCCTGTGGTTAGCATGGCAGGCAGACAAGACAAGACAAGAGGCGTGTCCTCGGCCATGGCAACTGTTATCCCAGCTTCTTTAGGATTCCCGAGGAGAAGGCTTGAGCCAAAGAACAGTCTTCCTGGAATTAGAACGGCTGCCTTCATGCTGCAACTCCGCCTTAGACTTCCTCAGAAATCCCAGAATCCATCATAACACCTAAAAGACCTTAGTGTTCATTTCATTGAACTCTTTTCTCTCACAAATATGACAGAATTCCTTGAGGCATGCCAGTGGCTGAGCCAAGCCTCAGATTCAGGCCTAGACTCCCCTGATTCCACTGCCTCATGATTCTGAGCTTGTTTGGCTTTGCCCAGTGGGCATGGAAGTTCCTGCTGATCCTTCTTTCTCAGAGTCTTTAAGACAATGTCTTTGAAACATATGGAAGTTTTGGGAAGAACTGTCTGCCAATCACTGCATTTGTTTTTGTTTGTTTTTTAAACTTTTTATTTTACATTGGAGTAGAGCTGGTTAACAATTGTGATAGTTTCAGGTGGACAGCAAGGAGACTCAGTCATACAGATACATATATCCATTCTCCCCCAAACTCCCCTCCCATCCAGGTTGCCCCATAACAATGAGCAGAGTTCCCTGTGCTGTTCAGAAGGTCTTTGTTGGTTATCCATTTAATAAATATAGCAGTGGATCACTGTATTCATAATAAGAAATGGGTTCTATTGAACAAATGACTGTGTCTGGTCCCTAGTTAATGGTCAGTAATGGCAAAGAGGAGTGGCTGACATCATTGAGTGTTTCCCAGGAGCCAGACTCTGTGCTAGTGTGACTGGTGACACTGTCTCTTTGGTCCTCCAAACAACCCAACTTGCTTTATGTTGAAATGGAAGTTAACTAGCTTTGTCTAGGATCTCACAGGTGGGGCTGAGATTCTCACCCAGGACACGTGGATACCAGAATCCCTACTTCCTGGCACTGGGCTTAATGTCTTAGGATGGATATTGGTTTCCTAGAGAATCTAAGAGATGGTCTGGGAATACATGCCTGAAGTTACACCTCATCTCCATTCCTGGAAACACTTGATTCATTCAGTAAGAATGGACTGAGTCACTGGCATGGCACTGAGCCAAACAGAGATTTCAACCTAAGTTGGGGGCACCACGGGAGGGGGTTAGAGTCAGACAGAAGGTAAATAGGGCTCCAGGAGGAGTGGACGAAAAGAAGCACACAAGTTAATCTGTTCTCTTTGTCCTGCCTTTTGGAATTACACCCAGGAATCTGGAATGGCCTCTCTGATTTTAATATACTGTCTAGGTTCATCGTAACTTTCCTTCCGAGGAGCAAGTGCCTTCTAATTTCATGGATGCAGTCACCATCCTCAGGGATTTTGAAGCCCAAGAAAATGAATCCGTCACTGCTTCCATATTTTCCCCTTCTATTTTCCACGAAGTGATGGGACTGGATGCCAGGATCTTCATTTCTGAATGCTGAACTTCAAGCCAGCTTCTTCACTCTTCTTTTTCGGCCTCAAGAGGTTCTTTAGTTCCTCTTCACTTTCTGCCATTAGAGTGGTATCATTAGTGTATCTGATACTGATATTGATTGATATTTCTTGTTGATATTGCTCCCGGAAATCTTCATTCCAGCTTGTGCTTCATCCAGCTCAGCATTTTGCATGATGTACTCTGCGTATAAGTTAAATAAGCAGGGTGACAATATACAACCTTAACATACCCCTTTTCCAATTTGGAACCTGTCCGTTCCATGTCCAGTTCTAACTATTGCTTCTTGACCTGCATACAGGTTTCTCAGGAGACAGGTAAGGTGGTATTCCCATCTCTTTAAGAATTTTCCACAGTTTGTTGTGATCCACAGTCAAAGACTTTAGTGTAATCAATGAAGCAGAAGTAGACGTTTTTCTGGAACTCCTTTGCTTTGTCTACGATCCAATGGATGTTGGCAATTTGATCTCTGGTTCCTCTGCCCTTTCTAAATCGAGCTTGTAAATCTGAACGTTCTCAGTTCACATACTGCTGAAGCCTAGCTTGAAGAATTTTGAGCATAACTTTACTAGCATGTGAAATGAGTGCAATTGTGTGGTACATTGAACCTTCTTTGGCACTGTACTTCTTTGGGATTGGAATAAAAACTGACCTTTTCCAGTCCTGTGGCCACTGCTGAGTTTTCTAAATTTGCTGACATATTGAGTGAAGCACTTTAACAGCATCATCTTTTAGCATTTGAAATAGCTAAGCTGGAATTCCATCACCTCCACTAGCTTTGTTCATAGTAATGCTTCCTAAGGCCCACTTGACTTCACACTCCAGGATGTTTGGCTCTAGGTGAGTGGCCATACCATTGTGGTTATCCTGGTCACTAAGACCTTTTTTGTATAGTGTATTCTTGCCACCTCTTCCTAATCTCCTCTGCTTCTGTTAGGTCCATACCATTTCTGTCCTTTATTGTGCCCATCCTCGCATGAAATATTCCCTTGATATCTGCAATTTTCTTGGAGAGATCTCTAGTCTTTTCCATTCTATTGTTTTCCTCTGTTTCTTCAATTCTTCTTTTAAGAAGGCCTTCTTATCTCTTTGCTATTCTCTGTGACCCTGAATTCAATTAGGTGTCTCTTTCTCTCTTGTCTTTCACTTCTCTTCTTTGCTCAACTATTTGTTAAGCCACCTCAGACAACCACTTTGCTTTCTTGCTTTTCTTTTCCTTGCTGATGGTTTTGGTTACCCCCTCCTGTACAGTGTTATGAACTTCTGTCCTTAGTTCTTCAGGCACTCTGTCTAGCAGATCTAATCCCTTGAATCTATTCTTCAGCTACACTGTATAATCATAAGGTATTTGATTCAGGTCATACCCTGATGGCCTAGTGACTTTACCTACTTTCTTCAATTTAAGTCTGAATTTTGCAATAAGGAGCTTATGATGTAAGCCACGGTCAGCTCCAGGTCTTGTGTTTCTGACTATAGATCTTCTCCATCTCTGGCTGTAAAGAATATAATCAATTTTATTTTGATATTGACCTTCTGTTGTCCATGTGTAGAGTCATTTCTTGGCTTGTTGAAAATGGATGTTTGTTATGACCAATGTGTTCTCTTAACAAAATTCTCTTAGTCTTTTCCCTGCTTCATTTTGTACCCCAAGGCTAAACTTGCCTGTTATTCCAAGTATCTCTTGACTTCCTAGTTTTTCATTCTAATCCCCTGTTATGAAAAGGACATCTTTTTCCTGGTGTTAGTTCTAAAAGGTCAGTCTTCCCTGGTAGCTCAGACAGTAAAGAATCTGCCTGTAATTCAGGAGACCTGGGTTTGATCCCTGGGTCTGGAAGACCCCTGGAGAAGAGAATGGAAACCCAATCCAGTATTCTTGCCTAGAAAATTCCATGGACAGAGGAGCCTGGCTGGCTACAGTCTGTGGGGTTGCAAAGAGTCAGACATGACTGAGAGGCTAACACAAACACACACTAGAAGGTCTTATAGGTCTTCATAAAACCAGTCAGCTTCAGCTTCTTTGGCATTAGCAGTTGGGGCATAGACTTGGATTACTGTGATGTTGAATGGTTTACCTTAGAAACCAAGGCTGTACTGCAATATAAAATGAAAAGTTTTTTAGAAAGCTGAATTGGACTATGATAGCTCAATAAATAAATAAAGGTGTTGAGATCTTGAGACTGCTTTCTCCTGATTCTGCCAGGCTATTATCACGCCTTGTCCCCTAACCAAAGGCCCGGTAGACATTCTGTAGTAAATCTCCTCATTTTTGTGTAAGGAGATCAGATTCTTGCTATGGGCAGAGACAGGTCAAGCTGGCCTCTGTTTGCACATGGTCACTCAGAGAAGTGTTCTGTTTTTTTTTTTTTCCCTGAGTTTTCAGACATATTTCTGAGTATTTGAAGCTGTGTCACTGCTTCAGGAAGGCGTCACCATTTTTGGAAAGTGACTGTATCATTGCAAGTGTCAGGCAATAAGCTGGATCAAAGGAGAAATTATGAATCAGAAAAGAAAGTCTTCTGGAAGGTGGTAGCCATCTCCCTCTCACTTCTGCTTTGTCAAGAATAGCTGTTCTTCCCAGCTGGAGGGTCAGTCACTCTGTGGGAGAAATGAGTGAAAATTTCCACTCTGAGATAGCTTTGGAAGTTCCCAGATTCCTTGGAGAAGAGGCACTTGGCTGGAGCCTGAATTCCAGATGCTGGGCTTGAAGCCAGCCAGAGACGTCTCACGTGGGGCTGTGCTGGGAACATCCCAGCACAAGGTCTGGCTTGGCCCCCTGCTTGAGGGCATACAAGGGAAAGGCTGGGGAGCAGGGGGAGTGGGGAGGAGGTGGAGTCAAGGTTTTGCTATTCTCCAGAATCCCCAGTCCCCCTGGACCCCCTCCTCAACAACGCACAGATGAGGAATGGAAAAGTTCCTCATGGTGAATAATCCTTTCTTCCTTCCTCCCAGTGGGCTGACACCCCCACCTCCCACCCAGGATCCTCTGTATGGACCTTGATCATAGGCTCAGACTCCCACTCAGGGTCAGGGGTAAAGTAAAGAGGAATAAAGAGTGAGCTTTCCAGAAATTCTGAAGCCAGCATCTAACCCTTGGCTTGGTCCCTTCCCCAGTTTGCTTGCTTTCCCCTCTGCTCCTAGCTGGGGCACGCTTCCCTCTGCTTGCGATGCTCCTCCAGCTCAGGCCTTAGAGTGAGATGCACAGGAAGCTTTGTGCCCCTTATGTACTTTCTAGACACCTCCCCAGGCTTCTTTAGCTGCTCCACATTAGCTCTGAGCTTTAAGGAGATCAGTGCTTATTTTACCGGGACCCAAATTCTGAGATCCCTTGCCTTTCAAGGATGAGAAATTCATTCTTTATTCTTTGTTTAAATATTTATTTATTTGGCTATACCAGGTCTTAGTTATGGCACGTGGGATCTAGTTCTCTGACCAAGGATCAAACCCTGGGCCTACTGCAGTAGGAGCACAGAGTCTTAGCTTCGGGGCCATCACGGAAGTCCCCATTCTTTATTCTTGCACAGAATGTCAGATAAAAACAGAACCTTACAGATCATCTTCCTGTTTCTTAGATGGAGAAACTGAGGCCAAGAAAGAGGCTGTGACAGGCCCAAAGTGACATGGTAGACGAATGGCAAAGTTTGTGGGGATTTGTCCACATCTGGACTCTCAGCGTAGCACTGCCTCTCAGATGCGGCACTGGCTCCTTTTTTTTTTAAATTTTTTTTTTTTTTTAATTTATTTTGCTTAAACTTTACAATATTGTATTGCTTTGGCCATACATCAAAATAAATCCGCCACAAGTATACATGTGTTCCCCATCCTGAACCCTCCTCCCTCCTCCCTCCCCATCTACCATCCCTCTGGGTCGTCCCAGTGCACCAGCCCCAGGCATCCGGCATCAGGCATCTAACCTGCACTGGCCTTCTCCTTTCAAATCTGACATTACATTCATATTTCTTAATGCTATTCTTCCAAATCATCTCCACTCCTCTCCCTCTCCCAGAGTCCTTTTGAATTTCTCCCGGCAAGACTGTTCTATACATCAGTGTCTCTTTTGCTGTCTCATATACAGTGGTTATTGTTACCATCTTTCTAAATTCCATATATATGTTGTCTTTTTTTTTTGCGTTAGTATACTGTATTTGTGTTTTTCTTTTTGGCTTACTTCACTCTGTATAATAGGCTCCAGTTCCATCCACCTCATTAGAACTGATTCAAATGTATTCTTTTTAATGGCTGAGTAATACTCCATTGTGTATATGTACCACAGCTTTCTTATCCATTCATCTGCTGATGGACATCTAGGTTGCTTCCAAGACCTGGCTATTATAAACAGTGCTGCTATGAACATTGGGGTACACGTGTCTCTTTCAATTCTGGTTTCTCTCAGTGTGTATGCCCAGCAGTGGGATTGCTGGATCATAAGGCAGTTCTATTCCCAGTTTTTTGAGGAATCTCCATACTGTTCTCCATAGTGGCTGTACTAGTTTGCATTCCCACCAACAGTGTAAGAGGATTCCCTTTTCTCCACACCCTCTCCAGCATTTATTGCTTGTAGACTTTTGGATCGCAGCCATTCTGACTGGCGTGAAATGGTACCTCATAATGGTTTTGATTTGCATTTCTCTGATAATGAGTGATGTTGAGCATCTTTTCATGTGTTTGTTAGCCATCTGTATGTCTTCTTTGGAGAAATGTCTATTTAGTTCTTTGGCCCATTTTTTGATTGGGTCATTTATTTTTCTGGTATTGAGCTGTAGGAGTTGCTTGTATATTTTTGAGATTAGTTGTTTGTCTGTTGCTTCATTTGCTATTATTTTCTCCCATTCTGAAGGCTGTCTTTTCACCTTGCTTATACTTTCCTTTGTTGTGCAGAAGCTTTTAAGTTTAATTAGGTCCCATTTGTTTATTTTTGATTTTGTTTCCAGTATTCTGGGAGGTGGGTCATAGAGGATCCTGCTGTGATGTATGTCAGAGAGTGTTTTGCCTATGTTTTCCTCTAGGAGTTTTATGGTTTCTGGCCTTACATTTAGATCTTTAATCCATTTTGAGTTTATTTTTGTGTATGGTGTTAGAAAGTGCTCTAGTTTCATTCTTTTACAAGTGTTTGACCAGTTTTCCCAGCACCACTTGTTAAAGAGATTGTCTTTAATTCATTGTATATTCTTGCCTCCTTTGTCAAAGATAAGGTGTCCATATGTGCGTCGATTTATCTCTGGGCTTTCTATTTTGTTCCATTGATCTATATTTCTGTCTTTGTGCCAGTACCATACTGTCTTGATGACTGTGGCTTTGTAGTAGAGCCTGAAGTCAGGCAGGTTGATTCCTCCAGTTCCCATTGCCTTCCCCATTTCTCAAGATAGCTTTGGCTATTCGAGGTTTTTTGTATTTCCATACAAATTGAGAAATTATTTGTTCTAGCTCTGTGAAGAATACTGTTGGTAGCTTGATGGGGATTGCATTGAATCTATAAATTGCTTTGGGTAGTATACTCATTTTCACTATATTGGTTCTACCAACCCATGAACATGGTATATTTCTCCATCTATTAGTGTCCTCTTTGATTTCTTTCACCAGTGTTTTATAGTTTTCTATATATAGGTCTTTAGTTTCTTTAGGTAGATATATTCCTAAGTATTTTATTCTATTCATTGCAATGGTGAGTGGAATTGTTTCCTTAATTTCTCTTTCTATTTTCTCATTATTAGTGTACAGGAATGCAAGGGATTTCTGTGTGTTGATTTTATATCCTGCAACTTTACTATATTCATTGATTAGTTCTAGTAATTTTCTGGTGGAGTCTTTAGGGTTTTCTATGTAGAGGATCATGTCATCTGCAAACAGTGAGAGTTTTACTTCTTCTTTTCCAATTTGGATTCCTTTTATTTCTTTTTCTGCTCTGATTGCTGTGGCCAAAACTTCCAAAACTATGTTGAATAGTAATGGTGAGAGTGGGCATCCTTGTCTTGTTCCTGACTTTAGAGGAAATGCTTTCAATTTTTCACCATTGAGGATAATGTTTGCTGTGGGTTTGTCATATATAGCTTTTATTGTGTTGAGGTATGTTCCTTCTATTCCTGCTTTCTGGAGAGTTTTTATCATAAATGGACGTTGAACTTTGTCAAAGGCTTTCTCTGCATCTATTGATATAATCATATGGTTTTTATTTTTCAATTTGTTAATGTGGTGTATTACATTGATTGATTTGCGGATATTGAAGAATCCTTGCATTCCTTGTTACGACATGCAAACAGTTAGCATCTATTCTACGCAGAACACCAGGTAGTGGACTGGAGTGGAGGATGGGAAAAGTGAACCCAACATGCAACTTGCTTTCCAGAAGAGATGAGTGAGCATCCATGGTAAGGTGGGCCGGGTATAAAAATAAACCAAAGCAGCATTCACCCCGAGGTTCAGCATCCAGGCATTTCCTGTGTGCTTTGTGGAACTGCCCCAGGTTTATATGCATGAAAGAACTGAGGATATTTGGGAGGGCGTCAGGAGGAGATAGCTTATAGGAAAAGAAAGGGAAAAATCCACCTGCAGCGACCCAACACAGGGTGGCTGGGGGAGGGAGTGGGGTCTCAGGCAAGACCTGAGGGTGGTTGGGGGTTTGTCACTTACTGCCTTCAGGGCCAGCCCTCAGTTCAGTTCACTTCAGTCACTCAGTCATGTCCGACCCTTTGCAACCCCATGAACTGCAGCACGCCAGGCCTCCCTGTTCATCACCAACTCCTGGAGGCCACCCAAACCTATATCCATTGACTTGGTGATGCCATCCAACCATGTCATTCTCTGTCATCCCCTTCTCCTGCTCTCAATCTTTTCCAGCATCAGGGTCTGTTCAAATGAGTCAGCTGTTTGCATCAGGTGGCCAAAGTATTGGAGCTGCACCTTCAAAATCAGTCCTACCAATGAACACTCAGATCTGATCTCCTTTAGGATGAGCTGGTTGGATCTCCTTGCAGTCCAAGGGACTCTCAAGAGTCTTCTCCAACACCACAGTTCAAAAGCACCAATTCTTTGGCGCTCAGGTTTCTTTATAGTCCAACTCTCACATCCATACATGACCACCGGAAAAACCATAGCCTTGACTAGACGGACCTTTGTTGACAAAGTAATGTCTCGGCTTTTTAATATGCTGTCTAGGTTGGTCATAACTTTCCTTCCAAGGAGTAAGCGTCTTTTAATTTCAAGGCTGCAAGCACCATCTGCAGTGATTTTGGAGCACAGAAAAATAAAGTCAGCCACTGTTTCCATCGTTTCCCCATCTATTTCCCATGAAGTGATGGGACCAGATGCCATGATCTTAGTTTTCTGAAAGTTGAGCTTTAAGCCAACTTTTTCACTCTCTTCTTTCACTTTCATCAAGAGGCTCTTTAGTTCCTCTTCACTTTCTGCCATAAGGGTGGTGTCATCTGCGTATCTGAGGTTATTGATATTTCTCCCAGCAATCTTAATTCAAGCTTGTGCTTCCTCCAGCCAAACATTTCTCATGATGTACTCTGCATATAAGTTAAATAAGCAGGGTGACAATATACAGCCTTGACATACTCCTTTTCCTATTTGGAACCAGTCTGTTGTTCCATGTCCAGTTCTAACTGTTGCTTCCTGACTTGCATATAGGTTTCTCAAGAGGCAGGTCAGGTGGTCTGGTATTCCCATCTCTTTCAGAATTTTCCATAGTTTATTGTGATCCACACAGTCAAAGGCTTTGTCATACTCAATAAAGCAGAAATAGATGTTTTTCTGGAACTCTCTTGTTTTTTCCAAGATCCAGTGGATGTTGGCAATTTGATCTCTGGTTCCTCTGCCTTTTCTAAAACCAGCTTGAACATCAGGAAGTTCATGGTTCACATATTGCTGAAGCCTGGCTTGGAGAATTTTGAGCATTACTTTACTAGCGTGTGAGATGAGTGCAATTGTGTGGTAGTTTGAGCATTCTTTGGCATTGCTTTTCTTTGGGATTAAAATGAAAACTGACCTTTTCCAGTCTTGTGGCCACTGCTGAGTTTTCCAAATTTACTGGCATCTTGAGTGCAGCACTTTCACAGCATCATCTTTTAGGATTTGAAATAGCTCAACTGGAATTCCATCACCTCCACTACCTTTTTTCGTAGTGATGCTTTCTAAGGCCCACTTGACTTCACATTCCAGGATGTCTGGCTCCAGGTGAGTGATCACACCATCGTGATTATCTTGGTCGTGAAGATCTTTTTTGTACAGTTCTTCTGTGTATTCTTGCCACCTCTTCTTAATATCATCTGCTTCTGTTAGATCACTACCATTTCTGTCCTTTATTGAGCCCATCTTTGCATGAAATGTTCCCTTGGTATGTCTAGTTTTCTTGAAGAGATCTCTAGTCTTTCCCATTCTGTTGTTTTCCTCTATTTCTTTGCATTGATCACTGAAGAAGACTTTCTTATCTCTCCTTGCTATTCTTTGGAACTCTGTGTTCAGATGTTTATATCTTTCCTTTTCTCCTTTGCTTTTCACTTCTCTTCTTTTCACAGCTATTTGTAAGGCCTCCCCAGACAGCCACTTTGCTTTTTTGCATTTCTTTTCCACAGGGATGGTCTTGATCCCTGTCTCCTGTACAGTGTCATGAACTTCAGTCCATAGTTCATCAGGCACTCCATCTATCAGATCTAGGCCCTTAAATCTATTTCTCATTTCCACTGTATAAACATAAGGGATTTGATTTAGGTCATACCTGAATGGTCTAGTGGTTTTCCCTACTTTCTTCAATTTAAGTCTGAATTTGGCAATAAGGAGCTCATGATCTGAGCCACAGTCAGCTCCTGGTCTTGTTTTTGTTGACTATATAGAGCTTCTCCATCTTTGGCTGCAAAGAATATAATCAATCTGATTTCAGTGTTGACCATCTGATGATGTCCATGTGTAGAGTTTTCTCTTGTGTTTTTGGAAGAGGGTGTTTGCTATGACCAGTGCTTTCTCTTGGAAGAACACTATTAGCCTTTGCCCTGCTTCATTTTGTACTCCAAGGCCAAATTTGCCTGTTACTCCAGGTGTTTCTTGACTTCCTACTTTTGCATTCCAGTCCCCTATAATGAAAAGGACATCTTTTGGGGGTGTTATTTCTCAAAGGTCTTGTAGGTCTTCATAGAAATGTTCAACTTCAGCTTCTTCAGCTTTACGGGTCAGGGCATAGACTTGGATTACTATGATATTGAATGGTTTGCCTTGGGAATGAACAGAGATCATTCTGTCGTTTTTGAGATTGCATCCAAGTACTGCATTTCGGACTTTTTTTGTTGACTATGATGGCTACTCCATTTCTTCTAAGGGATTCCTGCCCACAGTAGTAGATATAATGGTCATCTGAGTTAAATTCACCCAGTCTAGTCCATTTTAGTTTGCTAATTCCTAGAAGGTTGATGTTCACTCTTGCCATCTCTTGTTTGACCACTTCCAATTTGCCTTGATTCATTGACCTAACATTCCAGGTTGCTATGCAATATTGCTCTTTACAGCATCAGATCTTGCTTCTATCACCAGTTCTATCCACAGCTGGGTGTTGTTTTTGCTTTGGCTGCATCCCTTCATTCTTGGGCACCTACCGACCTGGGGAGTTCCTCTTTCAGTATCCTATCTTTTTATCTTTTCATGCTTTCATGGGGTATCAAGGCAAGAATACTGAAGTGGTTTGCCATTCCCATCCAGTGGACCACATTCTGTTAGAGGTCAGCCCTCAGGGACCAGCATATGAGTCTTACACTGCCTTAAGGGCCAGCTCTCAGGGACCAGCATATGAGTCGTGCAGTGAGTCTACAGTGGGTGCTGTGGGCACAGGGTTCACGTCTAGGAAAACTGATAGAATACTGCCAGTGTAAGACTTTTTCCCACTCCCCAGACAGACTATAATCAGGGGCAGCACAGTGCAGGAGAAACCACTCTCCTCACTTGGGGTTACACTGCCCATGGTGGCCCAGGCAGAGTTGAGGGAACTGCCGAGCTCATTTGAGGTCCCCCTGTGATGGCCCTGAACTGGGGGGCATGGTAGGGAAGCACAGATGGAGTGGAGACAGAGGATCTTCACTTCGATAGTCTTCTGTTGCGTCCTGCTTTTAACACCTGTGCTGGGCTCCCCTGAAGGAAAAGCAAGCGACACATAGACACTACAGTAACTAGAGAGACTTGGACCTGTGAGAGAAATCTTCACGGTGGTACTTTTTACTTATTTATTTACCCACCTACCTATCTATCTATCTACCTATCTATCTATCTATGACTTCCCCGGTGGCTCAGATGGTAAAATGTCTGCCTACAATGCGGGAGACCCAGGTTCAATCCCTGGGTCAGGAAGATCTCCTGGAGAAGGAAATGGTAACTGATTCCAGTATTCTTGCCTGGAAAAATCCCATGGATGGAGGAACCTGGTAGGCTACAATCCATGGGGTTGCAAAGAGTTGGACAAGACTGAGCGACTTCACTTTCACTTTCACCTATTTATTTCTTTTTGTCTCCGCTGGGTCTTCGTTGCTGTGCATGGGCTTTCTCTAGTCTCGGAGAGCAGCGGCCACTCTCTAGTTGCCGTGTGCGGGCTTCTCATTGTAGTGGCTTCTCTTATTGTGTAGCGTGGGCTCTGGAGTGTGCAGGCTTCAGTAGCTGTAGCACACAGGGTTGGTAGATGTGGCACACAGGCTCTAGAGCATTGCAAGGTAGGTTCTTAACTACTGGACCACCAGAGAAGCCCTGTGGTGATGCTTTTAAGATGAGTCGGCAGGTTTTGAAACTTCAATGACTATTGGATGGAGGAGGGGTGCACGTTGGAGTGAACTTACAGAGATCAGAGATGTAAAGTGCTTACATATCTTCTTGGGATCCGGTTAAAGTCTAGATTCTGATTCTGTGGGTCGTGGGTGGGTCTGAGACTCTGAAATTCTAACCAGCTCCCGGGCAATGCTGATGATACTGGTCTATGGTTGCATTAGAAGAATCCTAAAAGGGCTCAGCAGGGGAAACTGTGGTCAGGAATGGGAAACATGAGTAGTTCATTTTGTCTAGACCAGGCTTCTTATCTGTAGCACTTGACTAGGCTTCAAAAACCATCTGGGATTATCTTCCACATTTATATGACTGTATATTTTTTCTGTAGAGCAGGTCCAGATTACCAAAGGCATTTATGAAATAGTTAAGGACCACAGAACCTATCCATAATAGAGAGTTCTGGTCTTCACTTCTGACCTGATGAATTGCAATCTATAATTTTACCACATAAAGCTACATTCACCCCAATTCAGTCATTCAGTCATGTTCAACTCTTTGCGACCCCATGAATCACAGCACACCAGGCCTCCCTGTCCATCACCAACTCCCAGAGTTACTCAAACTCATGTCCATCCAGTTCCTCTTTCAGTATCCTACCATTTTGCCTTTTCATACTGTTCATGGGGTTCTCAAGGCAAGAATACTGAAGTGGCTTGCCATTCCCTTCTCCAGTGGACCGCATTCTGTCAGACCTCTCCACCATGACCCTCTCATCTTGGGTGGCCCCACCCGGCATGGCTTAGTTTCATTGAGTTAGACAAGGCTTTGGTCCATGTGATCAGATTGCCTTGTTTTCTGTGAGTATGGTTTCAGTGTGTCTGCCCTCTGCTGCCCTCTACCATCTTACTTGGGTTTCTCTTACCTTGGACGTGGGGTATCTCTTCACGGCTGCTCCAGCAAAGTGCAGCCGCTGCTCCTTATCTTGGATGAGGGGTATCTCCTCACCGCCGCCCCTCCTGACCTTGGACTTGGGGTTGTTCCTCTCGGCCGCTGCTCTCTTTTGAAATTGAAGTATAATTGATTCACAATGTTGTGTTAGTGTCTGCTGTACAACAGAGTGATTCAGTTATACATGTATATTATTTTGTTTTCTTTCCCATTATGGTTTATCACAGAATGTTGAATCTAGTTCCCTGTACTATACAGTAGGACCTTGTTTATCCATTCTCTGTATAATAGTTTTCATCTGCTAACCCCAAACTCCCAATCCATTCTTCCCCTACCCTCCAATGCTGGGCAACCCTGGACAGAAGTGCAGGGTTTGTGGAGTAGAGTCTATGCTGGACAGACTGGGTGGTAAGAACAGGAGAAAAGGCACAGTCAGAAAAAAAAAAAAAAAAGAAGAGAGAAATTGTAAGAGAAGAGGGGGATAAAGAAGAGGGAAACTTGAATGATGGAACCATTAAAGCCAGATGGGGCCTTGGCACTATCTAGGTGTGTGACCTTGCTCAAGTCACTTGACCTCTCTGGCCTCTTCTGTAATGTATGATTAGTAAGACAGTGTTTCTAACGTTGTCATGAGACTCGGATGAAACATATAAGCCAACAGTGTTTTGCAAGCAATGTGTAGAAAGCTGTGTCATTCTGAGGGCCTGAGCAAGCTACGGCCTCCAGACAGTCTCTGGGTACAAGCCCAGGCAGCCTCCAGGGCAGATGGATGTGGGATGCATCCCAAATGCATGTGGGATTTTAGTTCCCTGACCAGGGCTTGAACCTACATCCCCTGTAGTGAAAGTGTGGATTCTTAACCCGTGGACTGCAGGGGAAGTCCCCAAACCTCCACTCTTACGTCTTGCTATGAAAGTGGATTGGGCATCTGTATCACATGGTCAGGTCTTGATTTCTCAGGCTCTTTTTCACTGCTGTTTTCTTGTCCACATGTGGACATAGAGAGAGCTTCAGGGGCTGATAAAACTGAGGGTCAGGGAAGACCAGTCCCCCAGTTGAGTGAGGGTATCAGGTCCTCATCAGAAGCTCACTTTTTTTTTTTCTCTGAAGTTTATTTATTTAATATTTATTTTTGGCTCACTGGTCTTTGTTGCTGTGCACGGGTGTTCTCTAGTTGTTGAGAGCAGGGGCTACCCTTCATTGCAGTGCCCAGGCTTCTCATTGCAGTACCTTCTCTTGTTGCAGAGCACAGGCTCTAGGCTCGAGGGCTTCAGTGGTTGCAGTACACAGACTCGGAAGCTCAGTTGCTCTGTGGCATGTGGGATCTTCCTGGACCAGGGTTCGAGCCCAGAGCCCCTCCATTGGCAGGCAAATTCTTTAACTGCTGTGTCACCAGGGAAGTCCCTGGAAGTTCACCTTCTGACAGGCCCTTGTCTGTCTCTAACCTCCTGTTGCCCCCAGACTCCTTCTCTGCTTCTAGAACTCTCCATGCTCCATCCTGCTTTAAGGCCCTTGCCCAGCACCTATATGGTGTCTGTCATATAATGGGTTCTCAATAAGTATTATTTGAACCGATGAACAATCCAAGAATCTCAAATCATTTCTCCCAGATATCTGAATTATGGGCTGAATATCAGACAGGGAAATGAGAAGCAAGAATTTTGGTTTACCAAGTTCCCCACTTCTATTTGGGGTAGAGATAGTGGTAGGGCTGCGGGAACAGTGCCTGGGCTACTACCAAGTGGTAGCTTTCGGGGTGCCCCATGAAACCCTCTTTGGGCATGAGCTGTTTCTCCCTTCTGGTTGCAAAACATTGCATGCTGAAAAAGAGCAACTTCAGTTGCCAAAAAAAACCTCTTTCTTTGTTAATAGTTTCCCTAGCTCACTGGTGGAGCCCCAGGTTGCAAGGCACTGGCTACACTCAAAAGCTCTTCCTGCATTTACTGTAAATCAGAGGTCTCCAACCTTAATGGCTTTTGTGTCATGGACGGGTTAGGGTGGGATGGTTTCAGGATGATTCAAGCTCATTACATTTATTGTGCACTTTACTTCTATTGTTACTACATCAGTTCCACCTCAGATCATCAGACATTAGATCTTAGAGTTTGCGGACCCCTGCTGTAAACTGGAGTCTGAGAAAACATCTGAATGCAGATGCTGAGGGTATTTGTCTGAGGGAGAGAGAAAAGTTGGAGGGTAATTGTTCTGCAAAGCACACACAACTCTTCTGGCTTAGATTAGAGGACCTTAAAACAAAGCATTAGGAAATAACCCAGTTCTAACGGCAACCCACTCCAGTACTCTTGCCTGGAAAATCCCATGGATGGAGGAGCTTGGTGGGGTCCATGGGGTCGCTAAGAGACAGACATGGCTGAGCTACTTCACTTTGACTTTTCATTTTCATGCATTGAAGAAGGAAATGGCAACCCACTCCAGTGTTCTTGTCTGGAGAATCCCAGGGACAGGGGAGCCTGGTGGGCTGCCGTCTGTGAGGTCGCACAGAGTTGGACACAACTGAGGTGACTTAGCAGCAGCAGCAGCAATTCTGTAGCTTATTGATTGCTCAAAAATATAACCAGAGTAGCAAGAGAACTTTACATTGTTTTCCTTGGAGCTGTTTATAGTGGGGTGGGAATGGCAGGCGTGCAGGAGGGCAGGCACTTTTGTCCTGTATCTCCAGCATCAGCACTCAGCAATAGGGATTCTACAAATATGTAATAATGAATGAATTAGGGGGAAATAATTAGAGCTGGAAGGTACCATAGAGATCCCAGACTGAAAATCCCTGCTCTGCTTTAATTAGAATAGGAGGAAAAAAAGTTTCCCAGGATTTTAGAGAATTTATAAATCATTGCAGGCAAGCTGTGTGTGTGTGTGTGTGTGTGTGTGTGTGTGTGGTGTGGTGTGGGAAGTGCCTGGTCATGGATCTTAACATTTTCCAGTGAGACTGCCAGCTATTTTTTCTCTGGAAGAAACATTTCTTTGTTTAGCAAAATTTTACTGAGGCACTCATTGTAAATAGGCACTTCTTGCCCTGGAGGAAGGAAGGAAGGAAAGAAGCTTTGGTGGCCCAAGAGAAAGGCTGCCCCTCCAAAGACCCCTGGTGATACAGAGCTGGACACGGAGCAAATGGATCAAACAGATATTTGCGTAAGGACTAAGAGACCTCCTAAGAGAAGAGGAATTGAGACCCTTTCTTTTGAGTTCAAAATTTTGAGATGCTTTGATTCTGAAGAGGTTCCAAATGGATCAGTGACCCAAGTTCCAAACTCAGACTGAGAATTCAGGGGCTGAGGGCTGAGGTGGAGAGACCATCTGGACCACCCCTCCCTGACGCTATGGATACAGTAATCATGCTTTAGGGGCAATGGTCAAATCTGTGAGTTTAAACTGATGATGCTGCACATGGTCAAGAATAGAGGTGGTATCATTAGAGCAAAGAGCTGGGAATCCCTTTGGGTGGTGGGGGATCAGCTGTCCACAGTTACCCCTTGGTGCAGGGATGAAATCAATGGTAGACAAGAGCTCTGGCCACTGATTGGTGAGTCAGATCACCCAGCTCTCACTTTGTGTAAGATTTAGCAGCTGAACTTATCAGCTGCCCCGAATAGGTCTCCATGGTTCTCGGGCAATATGGGGAGACTGGGAAGGGGCACCTAAGCGTGAACAATTACTTTTCCTCCCAATTTGGACAACTTGGGGCTCTAGGGATTAATTGAACATAGTAAAAGAGACATGAACTGTTTTTGCCTTGAGATGATGAAAAAGACTGTCAGTTCCAGAAACACATAGTTCATTACTGTTGACAGTTCACTGCTCCAGTCCGCCACATGCCCCCTTTCTTTTCCCCACTCCCATGCAATTAGGCTGCACTTATATTCCAAAATCATGACCTGCTTTTCCCTTATATGGTTTTGATTTCATGATAGTGGTAAACATTAATCTTAAATATGTACTGAATGCCTTCTGGGACTTGTGTGCAGTTTATGATGTGTGCTTTACGATTCATTAAACTGTGTGATTAGCAAGAGCACTGTGGGTGAGACAGGGATTATCGTCCCCATTCCACAGATGAGGCAACTGAGGCTTAGAAGCTGACTTGTTCGAAGATGAGGGGTCTGAGAAATAGAAGTGCTGGGATTAAACTTTACAGGTCTCTCCTCCAAGGTCATTCTTCTTTGTGCTGCAACACTTTCATCCTTTTCCTGGTTGTTTTCCGTTCCTGTCATCCGGTAGCTCACCTCTCGAGATCACCTCCATCCACTGTAAATGGAAGGCTTGGTGAGCAGGTGGAAGGGAAGGAAAAGGTTAGGGGATGGAAACCAATTGACAGGGATGTTCTCTAACATGCCCTGGGTCCCTCTTCAAATGACTTCACGGGCCCTTCATTTCAAGACCCCACTCATGGCCACTCTCTGGACTCTGTCATCTCCCTGAACTTCTCCATTTCGTGGTACTAAAATGAGTAATCCATTTCTTTGACCACAGCCTTCCACTTCCTTCCCCTTCAGCCACTCTGTATCATTATGTCAGCTCCTCCTCGTCCCGTGGCCCCTACCTGGCTTGCTTTCCTCCCCAGCCTAGCCTGGGGTCGGCCACACTCTCACCAGCATACCAGTTCTCTCATTTCTACCACTCTGTCCCCCCACCTCCCAGTGCCCAGACCCAGGTGGTCCAATCCAGTCACATCCCCAATTCCCAACCACTCCCAGGTGGTCCGGGTTTGCTGAAAATCTTGCTTTCCTCAATGGCTATGCCAGCAATGTTTTTACCTATGCCTAGTTATTTCTTTCTGCCCTGCTCCACAATGGTTCTCCAAACCTTCACCATTCTTTGACATCTCTTGCTGCAACCTCAGTGCTCTCAGGAGACACCCTTCTTAGTACAAGCATAGACTGTGACCTGACAATGCCCTCAATGCCAGCCTCAGTGCCCCTATCAATACTTAATTCCCTCTTCATGTTAGGGTACCTCTTCTCTCCTGCCTTAGAAGACAAGCTGGTCCCTCTGGTTAAGGATCACTGATCAATCCACATCCTTAATCTCCTGAAGCCTTTTCCAGAACTTGGCATTCTCCATTATTTCCATGCCTTTTTGATCTCCCTGTTTCTAATCTTCTATTCCTTCTTTCCAACCAACATACCCAAGTCTTCTTGATTGTTAAAAAAAAAAAAAAAACAACCAAACAACAAAACTTCTTTTAAGTCCATCTTCCCTCAAATACTTCCTTCTCTTTCTTTCTATCCATAGTTGCTGCTGCTGCTGCTAAGTTACTTCAGTTGTGTCCGACTCTGTGCGACCCCATAGATGGCAGCCGCCCAGGCTTTGCCATCCCTGGGATTCTCCAGGCAAGAAAACTGGAGTGGGTTGCCATTGCCTTCTTCAATGCATGAAAGTGAAAAGTGAAAGTGAAGTAGCTCAGTCGTGTCCGACTCCTAGCGACCCCATGGACTGCAGCCTACCAGGCTCCTCCATCCATGGGATTTACCAAAAGAGAGTACTGGAGTGGGGCGCCATTGCCTTCTCCTCTATCCATAGTAGAATGATTGAATGATTAGTCTCTACCTGTGGCCTCCACATTCTCAGTGAATTCTACAATTAATTCCTCAAAAAAATTTTTTGGGGGCACATTATATGGGATGCAAGATCTTAGCTCCCCAACCAGGGATTGAACCTGTGCCTCTGCAGTGGAAGCACAGAGTCTTCTATCAGGGAAGTTCATACAATTCATTCCTTAACTTTCTACATCTGTTACTCAACTGTAATTCTTAGAGTCTCATCAGCCACCTCCTCACTTAAAGGAATTCTTCACAACTCTGATCCATTGTGAAATCCTCGTCTATCACTCCCTCTTTCAGGAAATCCTGCCCTCCTTTCATGTCTGGGGCTCTGTTCATCTCCTCGTGTTACTCTCTGCTTCTTCTTTTTTGACATTGCATTCACTGGCATTTCCTCTCTGTTCACCCCTAAGTCCTGTTCTTCTCTAAGGAGTCATAGGTGTATTCTCACTCTTTATGAGAGTTTGCAGCCTGCTGGTCCCTCTCCTTGTTCTGGGCTGGAGATTTGTTCTATTTTTCTTGTACCTTGATTCAAAAGAATGGAATTAATTGCTAATGTTTAAAGCAGAAGAGGTTTCTCATTAAAAACAAACAAACAAACAAACTGAATACATGCTCTGTCTTGGTAAAATCAGAACTAGTAGCACTGAGCCTGCACCCTTAAATGGCCACGACCGACGAGAGCAGAGAGGCGGCAGTGCCTTTGGATAAAGCCTCTGTTCACAGATTCACCAAAGAATCCCTTTCTCAGAGCTCCACAATCTCTCTTTTATCTATTACTCACTTTCTTCACTCACTTATCCCATCTGCCTGGCTCCTGTTAGAATGGAATCTATCACCTGGGGTCTGGACTCTTTTTCCCATGAACTCCCACATTTATGTTTCATAATCAAGCTAATTAGTCTTTAGATAAACTCTAGACTTATGTTTCTTTCCGCCCACTTGGCGTCTACCTGGATGCCACTCAACTTCAACAAATTCATCTTCCCATCCCTGCCTCTCTCCTTGCCCTCCCTCTCTTCTTTTTTCCTTTGCTTTTTTCAACCAAGATGGAATAAGCCCCTGTGGCAGATGCAGAATTCCTACCTTGGGGAGTCAGTTTGGCTGGCAGATGCGGTAAAGGAGCAGTGTTGAGGCTGTGTTTCTATAACATGGAAAGCCTTTTCTCTTAGTTTATTCATTTGAGATGGCTTCAGGTAGGGAATCTATGGAGAACTTTTGAGAATGGGTTTTACAGTTCCCATCCCTTGCTGCCATTTCTGTGTGTGAGTGACTACTCTGCTGAGTGCCATGCTGAGCGAAGGCCTGCAGATCCATCCTGATCCACAGTCCTCAGAACCACCATATATTCCCCAATCTGCTTCCCCTGCCAAGCTTTCCCATGCCCATTCAGCCAGGTGGCCAGGCCAGAGGGCAAAGACCATCCTTAGGTTTCCTTAGGTTTTTTCCTTTTCATATCATTTCACATCCAGTTGGTCACTAAGATCCATCTGTTGCGCTTCTTTTTAAAACTCCTTTTAAAATTTTGTTCCTGAAATATAGTTGATTTTCAACTTTGTATTGGGGGTCTAGGTGGTGGTAGAGGTTAAGAATCTGCCTGCCAATGCAGGAGACACAAGAGACACGGGTTTGATCCCTGGGTTGAAAAGGAATGGCAACCCACTCCAGTATCCTTGCCTGGAAAATTCCTAGCACAGAGGAGCCTGCTGGACTACAGTCCCTGGGGATACAGAGTTGGACGTGACTGTGTTCATTTCTGCTATACAGCAAAGAGATTCCATGATACAGATATATCAGATCAGATCAGATCAGATCAGTCGCTCAGTCGTGTCCGACTCTTTGCGACCCCATGAACCGCAGCACGCCAGGCCTCCCTGTCCATCACCAGCTCCCGGAGGTCACCCAGACTCGCATCCATTGAGTCAGTGATGCCATCCAGCCATCTCATCCTCTGTCTTCCCCTTCTCCTCCTGCCCTCAATCCCTCCCAGCATCAGAGTCTTCTCCAATGAGTCAACTCTTCGCATGAGGTGGCCAAAATACTGGAGTTTCAGCTTTAGCATCATTCCCTCCAAAGAAATTCTAGGATTGATCTCCTTCAGAATGGACTGGTTGGATCTTCTTGCAGTCCAAGGGACTCTCAAGAGTCTTCTCCAACACCACAGTTCAAAAGCATCAATTCTTCAGCGCTCAGCCTTCTTCACAGTCCAGCTCTCACATCCATACATGACCACAGGAAAGACCATAGCCTTGACTAGGCGAACCTTTGTTGGTAAAGTAATGTCTCTGCTTTTGAATATGCTATCTAGGTTGGTCATAACTTTCCTTCCAAGGAGTAAGCATCTTTTAATTTCATGGCTGAAGTCACCATCTGCAGTGATTTTGGAGCCCAGAAAAACAAAGTCTGACACTGTTTCCACTGTTTCCCCATCTATTTCCCATGTAGTGATGGGACCAGATGCCATGATCTTCGTTTTCTGAATGTTGAGCTTTAAGCCAACCTTTTCACTCTCCACTTTCACTTTCATCAAGAGGCTTTTTAGCCCCTCTTCACTTTCTGCCATAAGAGTTGTGTCATCTGCATATCTGAGGTTATTGATATTTCTCCCGGCAATCTTGATTCCAACTTGTGTTTCTTCCAGTCCAGCATTTCTCATGATGTACTCTGCATATAAGTTAAATAAACATGGTGACAATATGCATCCTTGACGTACTCCTTTTCCTATTTGGAACCAGTCTGTTGTTCCATGACCAGTTCTAACTGTTGCTTCCTGACCTCCATACAGATTTCTTAAGAGGCAGATCAGGTGGTCTGGTATTCCCATCTCTTTCAGAATTTTCCATAGTTTATTGTGATCCACACAGTCAAAGGCTTTGGCATAGTCAATAAAGCAGAAATAGATGTTTTTCTGGAACTCTCTGGCTTTTTCCATGATCCAGCGGATGTTGGCAATTTGATCTCTGGTTCCTCTGCCTTTTCTAAAACCAGCTTGAACATCAGGAAGTTCACGGTTCACATATTGCTGAAGCCTGGCTTGGAGAATTTTGAGCATTACTTTACTAGCGTGTGAGATGAGTGCAATTGTTCGGTAGTTTGAGCACTCCTTGGCATTGCCTTTCTTTGGGATTGGGATGAAAACTGACCTTTTCCAATCTTGTGGCCACTGCTGAGTATTCCAAATTTGCTGGCATATTGAGTGCAGCACTTTCACTGCATCATCATTCAGGACTTGGAATAGCTCCATGGACTGGAATTCCATCACCTCCACTAGCTTTGTTCGTAGTGATGCTTTCTAAGGCCCATTTGACTTCACATTCCAAGATGTCTGGCTCTAGGTCAGTGATCACATCATCATGATTATCTAGGTCTTGAAGCTCTTTTTTGTACAGTTCTTCTGTGTATTCTTGCCACCTCTTCTTAATATCTTCTGCTTCTGTTAGGTCCACACCATCTCTGTCCTTTATCGTGCCCATCTTTGCATGAAATGTTCCTTTGGTATCTCTGATTTTCTTGAAGAGATCCCTAGTGTTTCCCATTCTGTTGTTTTCCTCTATTTCTTTGCATTGATCACTGAAGAAGGCTTTCTTATCTCTTCTTGCTATTCTTTGGAACTCTGCATTTAGATGTTTATATCTTTCCTTTTCTCCTTTGCTTTTTGCTTCTCTTCTTTTCACAGCTATTTGTAAGGCCTCCCCAGACAGCCATTTTGCTTTTTTGCATTTCTTTTCCATGGGGATGGTCTTGATCCCTGTCTCCTGTACAATGTCACGAACCTCATTCCATAGTTCATCAGGCACTCTATCTATCAGATCTAGGCCCTTAAATCTATTTCTCACTTCCACTGTATAATCATAAGGGATTTGATTTAGGTCATACCTGAATAGTCTAGTAGTTTTCCCTACTTTCTTCAATTTCAGTCTGAATTTGGCAACAAGGAGTTGATGGTCCGAGCCACAGTCAGCTCCTGGTCTTGTTTTTGCTGATTTTATAGAGCTTCTCCATCTTTGGCTGCAAAGAACATAATCGATCTGATTTCGGTGTTGACCATCTGGTGATGTCCATGTATAGAGTCTTCTCTTGTGTTGTTGGAAGAGGGTATTTGCTATGATAACCAGTGCATTTTCTTGGCAAAACTCTATTAGTCTTTGCCCTGCTTCATTCTGTGTTCCAAGGCCAAATTTGCCTGTTACTCCAGGTGTTTCTTGACTTCCTACTTTTGCATTCCAGTCCCCTAGAATGAAAAGGACATCTTTTTTGGGTGTTAGTTCTAAAAGGTCTTGTAGGTCTTCATAGAACCTTTCAACTTCAGCTTCTTTGGCGTTACTGGTTGGGGCATAGATTTGGATTACTGTGACATTGAATGGTTTGCCTTGGAAACGAACAGAGATCATTCTGTCATTTTTGAGATTGCATCCAAGTACTGCATTTCGGACTCTTCTGTTGACCATGATGGCCACTCCATTTCTTCTGAGGGATTCCTGCCCACAGTAGTAGATATAATGGTCATCTGAGTTAAATTCACCCATTCCAGTCCATTTTAGTTCGCTAATTCCTAGAATGTCAACATTCACTCTTGCCATCTCTTGTTTGACCACTTCCAATTTGCCTTGATTCATGGACCTGACATTCCAGGTTCCTATGCAATATTGCTCTTTACAGCATCGGACTTTGCTTCTATCACCAGACACATCCACAGCTGGGTATTCTTTTTGTTTTGGCTCCATCTCTTCATTCTTTCTGGAGTTATTTCTCCACTGATCTCCAGTAGCATATTGGGCCCCTACTGACCTGGGGAGTTTCTCTTTCAGTATCCTATCATTTTGTCTTTTCATACTGTTCATGGGGTTCTCAAGGCAAGAATACTGAAGTGGTTTGCCATTACCTTCTCCAGCGGACCACACCCTGTCATATCTCTCCACCATGACCCGCCCATCCCAGGTTGCCCCTCCGGCATGGCTTAATTTCATTGAGTTAGACAAGGGTGTGGTCCTTGTGTGATTAGATTGACTAGTTTTCTGTGAGAATGGTTTTAGTGTATTTGCCCTCTGATGCCCTCTTTCAAGACCTACTGTCTTACTTGGGTTTCTCTTACCTTGGGCGTGGGGTATCTCATCCCGGCTGCTCCTGGCTGCTCCCAGCCAGCGAAGCACAGCCATCGCACCTTACCTTGGACGAGGGGTCTCTCCTCACCGCCGCCCTTCCTGTCCTCGGTCGTGGGGTAGCTCTTCTCCGCCGTGCTCAGTGCCCTGGCCCTCACCGCCGTCCTTCCTCGGTCGTGGGGTAGCTCCTCTCGGCCGCACTCTCAGTGCGCGACGCAGCCGGCGGGGCGCTCTTAAATTGTGCGCCGGTCGCGGGAAGGCGAGGTCGCTCTTAAATTGTGCGCCGGTCGTGGGAAGGCGAGGTCGCCCTTAAATTGTGCGCCGGTCGCGGGACAATCAAGATGACACTGGTCAGATCTCCGATGACCAATCTGAAGATGACTGTCGGAGCTGACTGTGCTGTTTCTGTGTGTAGTGCCCTCCTTCCATCTATAAAAGCTCTCGCCCACTGATTGTGTGTATGGAGGTAGTCGATCTTTGGACAGGCATCTCCACCCCATTCACTTGGCCAACATCCAAAATAAAGCAAATTTTCCTTTCTACCAACCTGGCCTTTTTATTGGCTTTTGAGCAGCAAGCAGCCCTACCCCACTTTTAGCTACACTACCCTAGGTTCAGTGGAAATCATCTACTTCATGTTTTAGCTTGAGTAGCATTTCTGATTCCAGCTCATCCAGGGATGACTAACCCATCCATGATCTGAGAAATATTCAATTCAGCCCTATCCAATCCCCAGTGCCTTGTGAGGACTGATTTCAGATATATACCTTCTTTTAATACTCTTTTCCACTATGGTTTATCTCAGGGAATTGAACATAGTTTCCTGTGTTATATAGTAAGACCTTGTTGTTTATTTATTCTATATACATAGTTTGCATCTGTTAAATCCCGAACTCCTGGTCAATCTGTCCCTCACTCCCTTTTCCCTTGGTAATCACAAGTCTATGCTCTATGTCTGTGAGTCTTTTTCTGTTTCATAAATAGGTTCGTTTTGTCATATTTTAGGTTCCACATGTAACTGATATCATGGTATTTGTCTTTCTCTTTTTGACTTGCTTCACCTAGCGTGATAATCTCCTGTTCCGTCCTGTTGCTGCAAATGGCAAACTTTCATTCTTTTTTTTATGACTGAGTCATATTCCATTGCATCTCATTTGTTGCACTTCTGAAGCATCTCTTGTATTCACCTTCTCTTCTTTGTCCCAAATGACCCTGCCTTAGTCTGAATTCTGTTAAAAGAGTTTAAAGTGATTTCCTTCCAAGAGAAATCTACCATCAAGTCCATCCTTTGTACTGATGTCAAAAGTATCTATCCCAAACCTCCAATCTGATTTGCTAAAAATATTTCAGCAGCTCTGCATGTCTACTTGATGGGCTAGAATGGCCACTTCTCATGCATCAATCCTTTCAAATATCCTGGGGTGTCAGTTCAGTTCAGTCGCTCAGTCACATTCAACTCTTTGCAACCCTATGGACTGCAGCACACCAGGCTTCCCTGTCCATCATCAACTCCCAGAGCATGCTCAAACTCATGTCCATCGAGTCAGTGATGCCATCCAACCGCTCATCCTCTGCTGTCCCCTTCTCCTCCTGCGTTCAATCTTTCCCAACATCAGGATCTTTTCCAATGAGTCAGCTTTTTGCACCACATGGCCAAAGTGTTGGAGCTTCAGCGTCAGCATCAGTTCTTCCAATGAATATTCAGGACTGATTTCCTTTAGGATTGACTGATTTGATCTCCTTACTGTCCAAGGGACTCTCAAGAGCCTTCTCCAACACCACAGTACAAAACCATCAATTATTTGGCACTCAGCTTCTTTATGGTCCAACTCTCACATCCATACATAGAAAGAAAGAAAGTAAAGAAAGTCAAGTCGCTCAGTTGTGTCCAACTCTTTGCAACCCTGTGGACTGTAGCCTACCAGGATCCTCCGTCCATGGCATTTTCCAGGCAAGAATACTGGAGTGGGTTGCTGTTTCCTTCTCCAGGGGATCTTCCCAACTCAGGGATCAAACCCAGGTCTCCTGCATTGTAGGCAGACACTTTACTGTCTGAGCCACCAGGGAAGTCCATACATAGCTACTGAAAAAACTGTAATTTTGACTATACAGACCTTTGTCGGGTGTAGTGACACCAATTGGCTCATCTTTCCCAGAACATAGCCCTTGAATGTATTATTTCCTTTGCCTGTAAAGGTAGTTGTGCCTTCTTCAAGAAGTCTTTCCAGATTCCTTAAGATGCACTATCCCTTTAAAACATTATACTTTCCTTTGTACAACTCTGGATTGGGCCCTGTATATTAAAGGTTATTTATATGCTTGTCTTCTGCACTGGGCTCTGAGCAAGGATAAGCAAGATCTACCTATTCTTCTTTGACTTTATCTTAGCACTTAGAACAGAGCCCAGGAGTCACTCACTTATTCATTCATTCATTCAACAAGCAGTAATTAAATGCCTGGGTTTCCCTGGTGGCTCAGTGGTAAAGAATCCACCTGCCAATGCAGGAGATGAGGGTTCAATCCTTGGGTCAGGAAGATCCCCTGGAGTAGGAAATGGCAACTTAGTCCAGTATTCTTGAGTGGAAAATTCCATGGACAGAGGAGCATGGCCGGCTACAGTCCATGTGGTCACAAAGAGTAGGACATGACTGAGCGATGAAGCACAGAACTAAGTGCCTAGTCTATGATGCTGGACAGGAACTCTACATTAGGCACATATTTGCTGAATGAATGGAGAGCCTGGGAATAGTGAGATCTCAGCTATGGCACCCCATTCCAGTGTTCTTGCCTGGAAAATCCCATGGATGGAGGAGCCTGGTAGGCTGCAATCCATGGGGTCGCTAGGAGTCGGACACGACTGAGTGACTTCACTTTCACTTTTCCCTTTCACGCATTGGAGAAGGAAATGGCAACCCACTCCAGTGTTCTTGCCTGGAGAATCCCAGGGACGGGGGAGCCTGGTGGGCTGCCATCTATGGGGTCGCACAGAATCAGACACGACTGAAGTGACTTAGCAGCTTAGCAGCTCAGTGAAAGAGTCAAAATTTGAAAAAACCTAATCTGTGTTTTGACTACATTTTGACTTGGTCTGAGCTACACTGGGCATCCACCCAGTACACTCACCCCTGTCTATACCACCCCACCCCTTCTCCCCGCTCCTTACCGCCAACCACTGGCTCACTTTACTACCTTGGCTGAGTGTTTGGCTACTGTGGGCCCTCATGGGCAGAAGGGAAATGATCAATCTTTGAAATTCTTTGTAATTCAGAGTTTCATTTGTCCCTTTACTTCTTCACTTCCGAGGCAGCTGCAGGAGGAGGATATATCTCAGTTCTGGAAATTCCCCATGGTTGCTGGGTTTCCTGCCCACAAGCCCCGCATTCGGATCATTTCACTTGATAGTTGTAAGAATGAGCAGATCAGGTACCTTCATGCCATTATATAGGGAGGTCACACAACCTGTGAAGTCAAGTGCAAGAAGGTGGTGGATGAGGGATTGGAAAGCAGGTCTTCTGCATCTAAAACCAGCCCAGCTTGGGACTCTCCAATACTAGTGCTTTGCCGGGCATCTTGGCAAGAAAGTACGTCTGGATACCCAAATTTGAAACCAGCGTGGTCTACAGTAGGGTCTGCTCTCACATCTTGGCCAAAACCACATCCTCTTTATCCCCATTTCTCGGATATATTTTGCAATGTAATTCTTATCTTCACTGCTCTGGGCCAAACATCAAGACCCTGGTTCCCTTTCTGGCCACCAGCTTGCGAGTTCAAATTTTCTTACAGTTGTTTTTTCAAGTTCTGCATTTTTCTTTCTCTCATTTCATTTTCCATGTCCTTCAGATGTGTCATCATCTCAAATGGCAGTTTCAATGACATCAGACATCCCATTTAGAAAGATGATACTGACTTTTCCAGGGGTGATATTCATTTTTAGACCTTCTAAGAAAAGTAAAGTCAGTAAGTCCTTTCTTCCCTATTATTTGCATCTTGCTAAATAAGCAGCCACTTTGTTGGGGGCTTCTGCATTTCTTAGCTGGGCCCTTGCAGAAATCAAAAGGCAACTCTGACTCTAGATCCTCAGGCTTTGCTTGTGACCTTTTCTTAAGTTGATCAGAGTTCAGGGTTACTAACACCCTATCAGCTCAAGAGACCATCTTGAATCAGTGGGTACGGCCTTAGGGAAGAGGTTGATTGACATGAGCACTGCATGTCTACATTGAAAATGGTATGTTAGTTAGTGTTAGTCGCTCAGTCGTGTCTGACTCTTTGTGACCCCATGGACTGTAGCCTGCCAGGCTCCTCTGTCCACAGAATTTTCCAGGCAAGAATACTGGAGTGGGTGGCTATTCCTTTCTCCAGGGCATCTTCCTGACCCAAGTCTCCTGCATTGTGGGCAATTTCTTTACGTGTCTGGGCCACCAGGGAAGCTGATGGGAAGGCACCAAAGAGATCATGGTGCCCACGCCACATTCTGCAGATTGAGGCGTCTGAAGCACAGAGAAAGCAGTGGCTTGCTCACACTGCAAATTAGTGACCAGGGTTTGGGCAGAAACTTAGGTCTCTGATAACTTTTTCTGGGAAGAAGTCTTTCCTTACCACAAGGCTCTTGGTGCCCCAGCGGCCTCTGGTGAATGACTTGCAAGACCTTTAAGCATGGGTTCTGGATAAATCACTTGCAGTCATTTATACTTCATACCTCTGAACTTGAATAAGTTGCCTGGAGGGGGTCCTATCACGTGGTCACACACTGGCCACAGAAGCTCTTTGCAGACATGGTTTCAGCTCTTTGAAGCCTTGATGAAGGACAAGGAGGCAGGGCCTGTTGGTCATCCCTATGCCTGTCTCAAAGCTACAGGGACACTTCTTTGCACTCACAAAAGGGAGAACTCTCCAAGGCCACCAAAAGATCTGTTCCCAAAGATGAGCCATCTTCAAGTTGCCCTTCCCATTCTGATTATTCTAATCAAAATTACCATCCCTTAGAGATAGGCTGCATTTTAGTTGATTAAGCTCATTTTCAGGGCTTCCCAGGTGGCTCAGTGGTAAAGAACCTGCCTGCTAATGCAGGGGACATTAGAGATGCAGTTTGGATTCCTGGGTGGGGAAGATCCCTTGGAGAGGAAACGGTAACTGACTCCAGTATTCTTGTCTAGAAACTCCCAAGGACAGAGGAGCCTGGCAGGCTAGAGTCCATGGGGTTGCAAAGAGAAGGACATGACTGAACAAACATGCAAATTCATCTGCACACTGTATCTCATTTCTGGCCTTTTGCCATCCTGCTCTAGAAAAACTCTATTTTCTCATTTTACAGCTGAGAACCTAAGATTCAGAGAAGTTAAACACCTTAGCCAGGGCCATGCAGATAGAAAACAACAGAACCAAAGCTCTAAATCTGGGCTTTTTTGCTATGTTGTTCTCACACAGAAACTCATAATAATTAAGTTCATCGCAATAAACACCTTCAAATTGTGGAATTGGAGACGATTCCAGTTCCTTGGACAGTAAGGAGATCAAACCAGTCAATCCTAAAAGAAATCAACCCTGAATATTCATTGGAAGGACTGATGCTGAAGCTTCAATTCTTTGGCCATTTGATGCAAAGACCCAACTCACCAGAAAAGACCCTGATGCTGGGAAAGACTAAGGGCAAAAGGAGAAGGAGGCGGCAAAGGATAAGATGGTTCGATAGCATCACGGACTCAGTGGATATGAATCTGAGCAAATTCTGTGAGGTAGTGAAGGGCAGGTAAGCCTGGTATGTTGCAGTCCAAGGGGTCACAAAGAGTCGGACATGATCTGGAGACTGAATGACGATAAACACCTTCAACAACGTTGCCTCCTTAGTCCTCTGCAGCAGTCTTATAAATTCACCTGTATTGAAATTCAGTGAATAACTGACTAGTTCACAAATTCAGGTCACCTCCCACTGTCTGGCATTTCCCCACATACTCAGGCCTGAGCCCCATGGCGACCTCCCCATCTAGGTCCCGGAAGCCCCATAGGCAGATGGCCAAGGTCAGGCCAATGACCAGGACCCAGCTTCCTGCCCAGAGCTCTCTCTCTCCGCTGACTCCAGTTGGGCCTTTCTGAGAGAAGTTAGAGGCTTTCTCATCCTAACTGACTGAAGTGTCCTCTCACCCTCATCTTTCTAAGGTGTCCACTGTCCCTAGAAGGAAAATAAGACAAGAAGTGATACCATCGTTGATTAGATTAGCAGTGACCTTGAGACGTGTTAAGTGAAAGATTTTATTTATTCATTCATTCACTCACTCACCACTCACTCATTCACCCTCACCACCACCATCTTTAACAAGATTTTATCAAAGATCTATTCTGTGCAAGGGCTTCCCTGGTGGCAAAGTGATAGAATCAGCCTGCCAATGCAGGAGACACGTGTTCAATCCCTGGGTCAGAAGATCCCCTGGAGTAAGACATGGCAATCCATTCTAGTATTTTTCCCTGGACAATCCAAGGAGAGCTGGACATGACTGAGCAACTGAGCATGCACGCACACATTCTGTGCAAGGTTTCTTGCTAGCTGCTTAGGATGCCAGGAATTGACAAAATATGGTACATGATTCAAGGAATTCAATTGAGCTTCAGCAGATTGAAGAGAAAACTAGAAGTCACCTTGGGCACTTCAATCTTCGTTACACTCCAAGTCCAGCTCTCACCTTGTCATCATCATTGGCATTGCTCTTCTTCGGGTTCTTAAAATACTTTTCCTGGATACTGCAAGGATCCCAGCTGGGCTCTCAACCCACAATCTCACACCTCTAATCCGTCCTCCACCCTGATGCCAAAAGCCTGAAATGCCCATCCCATTGTGTCTCTTTCCTGCTGAGAATCCCTTCTGGTTCCCACCTGTCCTCAGGATAAACTCCAAGTCTCTCCATGTGCACTCATGGAGTTTGGGGATGGCTTGGCCCCTCCCTCTAGCTTTATTTCTCCTCTCTTACCTCTGGCACCATGATTATTACAGGACCAGAAAGGCCAAGTGGTTTGCAGGGACTGTGTCTTTCCTTTCTCTCCACCCAAGGCAGACTTCTTGGTCTTTGTATAAGCTGTTTCCTTTTCCTGGAGGACCTCACTCTTCTTTATTAACAGACCACCTTCTACTCATGAAACTGAGAAGGACCCTGAGGGGCTCCTGGGCACAGAAACTTTTCCATGTCCCCCTGTTTCTTGTAGGAAATAGACTCCAGCCTCCATGACCTTCCCTGAGTTCCAAAGGGCAGATTTAAACAGTTGCCAATCAGAGAAGAGAAGGGATGCAGGACAAGGGAGGAGCAGCCAAGTGGCCCCAAGTGTGGCCTTGGGGTTGGGTTCTGGTTCCACTCCAAGGGATACACGTATAACAATATCTTGGAACTCTTTACAGAACTGTGTTAGTCACTCAATTGTGACCCCTTGTGACACTGTAGACTGTGGCCTGTCAGGCTCTTCTGTCCATGGGATTACCTGGGCAAGAATATTGGAGTGGGTTGTCATTCCCTTCTCCAGAGGATCTTCCTGACCCAGAGATAGAACCCAGATCTGCTGCATTGCAGGCGGATTCTTTACCATCTGAGCCACCAGGGAAGTAATACCCACAACAAACTGAAGATACTAGATTCTTCATTCCAGACTAAAGGGACTAGAGAAGCTCTTCAAGAGAACACCTGAGGCCAGATGTAAGGAATAGAGGCTTCAACACACCCTGTTCCTTACCAGCAACCCTGCCTTTGAATCATTGCTATAAAACTCCTCACCCAGGCTGGGACTCACAGTTTTGAGGGGTATAAGTGCACTGTGTCCCCCCTTTCCAGGCAAAGCAATAAAGCTATTCTTCTTTACTTTGCCCCAAACTCTGTCTTCAAGATTCCATTCAGTGTGGGTGTACAGAGGCTGAGTTTTGGTCATCACTCATCCTGCAAAACCCAGCTCAGAGGCTCTTACCTCCTAGAAGCCAAGGGTGGAAAAGAGGCCTTTCTTCTACATTTCTACAGCATCACTGTTCACTCCACACAATTGTTCATGTACTCTATTGCATTATTGATCTCACCTGTCTCCCTCATTTATCTCTGAGATCCTGGATCCCTATTCACCTAGACCAAGAAGATGCTTAATCATGTTCTATTGAATGAACATAGGAGACATTTCAAAGAAAGAAGCTATTTATCCTTTCTGCTCCAAAGCAGCTTGCAAAATGCAATCCACTTGGTCCACCCTCGTGGGTGGCTGGAGCTCAGAAGTCAGGACTGTGTCTGGGTCTGTTTTTCTGGAGAACAAATGGGTCTCTTTCAAGCCCACAGATGTGCAGAAAAGCAGCAGCAGCTTAGTCATTGTAACTGGGAAAGTCCACATGCTTTCCTGTAGCTTTTGCCTCTAGTACAAGTCCTTTGGGCAGGTTTCCAGAGAATAATACACTGTTTGACCTTTCTCTCTTGCCAGTTGCCATTTCTCTCTGCTTCATGGTCAGAGATTCAGCCCAGAACCTTTCTGCTCTTCTTAACTCAGGGACAAACTGGCAAAGCTGGAGCTCGGAGGAGCTCAGGACACAGGTGCTTTGCAGCACCTCAGAACTGGGACCCGGGCATCTGTCCACGTTTAAGTCTCTTGGAATCCATGGGGAACCGCTTAACTCAACGGGCTTCCTTCATTGTTGTTCTGCCATGGATTCATCCTCAATGCAGAAAATTGCTGGTGCTAGAAAGAATGACTGCATCATCAGACCTACCATTTTCAAGACCCTTCAATAGGTAGGACATTTCTGCTGGACAGCTTACATATTAATTCATGAAGAGGATTAGAACTTAACATGGGACAGACACTGTTAGTGGCTCAGTCATGTCCGGCTCTTTGCAACTCCATGGACCATAGCTTCTGTCCATAGAACTCTCCAGGCAAGAATATTGGAGTGAGTTGCCATTTTCTTCTCCAGCGTATCTTCCCAACCCAGAGACTGAACCCACGTCTCCTGCATTGTAGGCAGATTCTTTACTGTCTGAGCTACCAGGGACAGACACTGGGTCTACATGAGCCCATTCAGCAGGCATGGTTCCTATCCTGGCGAAGCTCAGGGCTAGCTTTTTTTTTGTTTGCTTGTTTTTTATTTTTAATAATTTTGTTATTTATTTACTTATTTGGCTGCACTGGGTCTTCATTGCTGCACAAGGACTTTCTCTAGTTGCAACCTATTCTCTAGGTGTGGTGCACAGGCATCTCATTGAAATAGCTTCTCTTGATGTGAACCATGGGCTGTAGGGCTCACGGGTTTCAGTAGTTGTGGCTCTAGAGCACGGGCTCAGTAGCTGTTGTGCAGGCTTTGCTGCCCTGCGGCATGTGGGATCTTAGTTTCCAGACTAGGGATCAAATCTGTGCTCCTAGGGATCAGATTTGCAGGATTCTTAACCACTGACGTATGGTTGATTGACAATATTGTGTTCATTTCAGGTGTATGGCAAAATAATTGGGATATATATATATATATATTCTTTTTCAGATTCTTTTCTGTTACAGATTATTACAAGATACTGAAAACAGTTTCCTGTGCTATCCAGTAAGTCCTTGTTGTTTATTTAGATCTCACTTCTAATGGTCACGATAGCCCAATGAGCTAAGAGGTAGTACCCATCCCTGCCCTTCTGCAAATGAGAAAGTTGAGGTCTGGGAGTATAAAGTGACTTGCCCAAGGTCTTAAAATGAACAGAAATCAGAACTGAAGTCAGAGTTCAGGGTTCCTGACTCCTATTCTTGTGGTCGTTCTATGACATCATTTGAATAAGTGACACCCGTGACCTCACTGTCTGGCCGCCAGCACTCGTGTAGACCTGTCTTGGTGCAATTCTCTGACTCAGACAGGTCACACGTACATCAGAAGCAGCTGACCACTGTCACCCAGAGCTCACTTCACTCAGGCCTGGTCTCACCTGATTTATGAACTCAGAACTCTCTGGGCAACCTGTAATGCCAGAGACTTTGCCTGCCAATCCCATCTCCTCTCTTTCCAACCTCACCTCCCAGAGCTCAGACTTGGTGCTGGATGGGACTCTCTGCTCAGCAGATTTGGGTCTTTTAGTCTTTTTTTTTTAAACATATTTACTTGCTGAATGACTAAATTGACAGGGAGGAATAGGTAGCATTCATCCTAAGGGTACGTGAAACTCACCCTCAGAGCTGAGACTGGAGGACATGTTAAGAAAGCCTGGGAACCAGACATTTTCCCCATCACCTGGTCTGAAGGGTCCAGACTTCTCACTGCTACACCGTGTGTCTTTCAGCTAAAGTACATCCCCAGTTCTGGCACTCTATCTTTGTGATTTTTCACAAGTCTTTGTAACACCATTCTTTCATTTGCTTGGTGATTTTCTTTGAGATAAATCAATTTTTTAACTTAAATTCATTTTGAAAGGAAACATTTTATAACTGTTAGACATTTAAAGTCAACATTACTTGCTATCTATTGTTGTTATTCATGAAGATAATTAGAACTTAGCATGAGACAGACACTGAGTCTATGTTAACTCATTAAGCAGGCATGATTCCTACCTTGGTGAAGCTCAGGTTTAATCTTTGTTTGCTTTGTTGTATGCTTGTCTTTTTTATAATTTTGTTGTGGTTGTTCAGTCACTCAGTTGTGTCCAACTCTTTGTGACTCCATGGACTGCAGCACACCAGGCTTCCCTGTCCTTCACTATCTCCTGGAGTTTACTCAAGCTCATGTCCATTGAGTAGGTGATACCATCCAACCACCTCATCCTCTGTTGCCCTCTTCTCCTCCTGTCATCAATCCTTCCCAGAATCAAAGTCTTTTCCAAGAATCGGTTCTCCGCATCAGGTGGCCAAAGTATTGGAGCTTCACTTTTAGCATCAGTCCTTTCAGTGAATATTCAGGGTTGATTTCCTTAAGATTGACTGGTTTGATCTCCTGCTGTCCAAGGGACTCTTAAAAGTCTTCTCCAACACCACAGTTCAAAAGTATCAGTTTTTGGGTTCTCAGCCTTCTTAATGGTCCAACTCTCACATCCATACATGACTACTGGAAAAACCATAGCTTTGACTAGACAGACCTTTGTCAGCAAAGTAATGTCTCTGCTTTTTAATATGCTGTCTAGGTTTGTCACAGCTTTTCTTCCAAGGAGTAACCATCTTTTAATTGCATAGTGGCAGTCACCCTCTGCAGTGATTTTGGAGCCCAAGAAAATAAAGCCTTTCAGTCTTTTCATTGTTTCCCTACCTATTTGCCATGAAGTGATGGGGCCAGATGCCATAATCTTAGTTTTTTGAATGTTGAGTTTTAAGCCAACTTTTTCACTCTCCTCTTTCACTTTCATCAAGAGGCTCTTTAGCTCCTCTTCACTTTTTGCCATAAGGGTGGTGTCATCTGCATATCTGAGGTTATTGATATTTCTCCTGGCATCCTTGATTCCAGCATGTGCTTCATCCAGCTCGGCATTTTGCCTGGTGTACTATGCATGTAAATTAAATAAGCAGGGTGACAATATACAGCCTCGACATACTTGTTTCCTAATTTTGAACCAGTCCAAAGTTTTCACTTTCATGCATTGGAGAAGGAAATGGCAACCCACTCCAGTGTTCTTGCCTGGAGAATCCCAGGGACAGGGGAGCCTCATGGGCTGCCATCTATGGGGTCGCACAGAGTCGGACATGACTGAAGTGACTTAGCAGCAGCAGCAGCAGCAATGTTCCATGTGTGGTTCTAACTGTTGCTTCTTGACCTGTGTACTATTGCTATCTATTGTATACAATCAAAGCAAACATTGTTTTTCAGTTTGAACTTGAGGCAGCTGCCTGCCTGCTCTTCTGAGTCCTTGATTTACTCTCTCTTGTAGAAGAAAAATGGAAGAGAGAGAGAGAAAGGAAGGGACATTGGGAAGTACTAGAATTTTCTTCTTGTTTGAATCAGAAAAATTAAAAGAATGTTATTCTTGGTGAGGGGCTTTCCAGGTGGCACTAGTAGTAAATAACCCACCTGCCAATGCAGGAGATGTAAGAGATACGGGTTAGATCCCTGAGTCAGGAAACTTCCCTGCAGGAAGTCATGGCAACCCACTCCAGATTCTTGCCTGGAGAATCCCATGGACAGAGGAGCCTGGGGGGCTACAGTCTATGGGGTTGCAAAGAGTCAGACACAACTGAAGTGACTTAGCATGCATCCTTAGTGAAGTAAGACAGACAAAGAGACAAGTGTCATATTATATCACTTAGATGTGAAATCTAAAGTATAATACAAATGAATCTATATACAAAACAGACCAAGACTCACAGACAAATAAAAACATACAAAAAAAAAAAACCTTGTGATGGCCAAAGGGGAGAGCGAGGGACAAATTAAGAGTGTGGGATTAGCAGATACAAACGGTCACACATAGAATAGGTGAGCAACAAGGATTTACTGTATAAAGCAGGAAATTATACCCAATATCTTGTAATAACCTATAATGGGGTGTAATCGGCAAAGACACTGAATCACTGTGCTGTACATCTGAAATTAACACACGCTGCTGCTGCTGCGTCGCTTCATTCGTGTCCGACTCTGTGTGACCCCATAGACAGCAGCCCACCAGGCTCCCCCGTCCCTGGGATTCTCCAGGCAACAACACTGGAGTGGGTTGCCATTGCCTTCTCCAATGCATGAAAGTGAAAAGTGAAAGGGAGGATGCTCAATCGTGCCCAACTCTTAGCGAACCCATGGACTGCAGCCTACCAGGCTCCTCTGCCCATGGGACTCTCCAAGCAAGAGTACTGGAGTGGGGTGCCATTGCCTTCTCCCGAAATTAACACATACAGTCAATCAATTTTATTTCAATTAAAAAAGATAATAGAAAAGGGAATGCTTTCCTTTTTGATTTAATTAATATATCAGATCAGATCAGATCAGTCGCTCAGTCGTGTCCGACTCTTTGCGACTCCATGAATCGCAGCACGCCAGGCCTCCCTGTCCATCACCAACTCCTGGAGTTCACTCAGACTCACGTCCATCAAGTCAGTGATGCCATCCAGCCATCTCACCCTCTGTTGTCCCCTTCTTATCTTGCCCCCAATCCCTCCCAGCATCAGAGTCTTTTCCAATGAGTCAACTCTTCACATGAGGTGGCCAAAGTACTGGAGTTGCAGCTTTAGCATCATTCCTTCCAAAGAAATCCCAGGGCTGATCTCCTTTAGGATGGACTGGTTGGATCTCCTTGCAGTCCAAGGGACTCTCAAGAGTCTTCTCCAACACCACAGTTCAAAAGCATCAATTCTTCATCACTCAGCCTTCTTCACAGTCCAACTCTCACATCCATACATGACCACAGGAAAAACCATAGCCTTGACTAGACAAGCCTTTGTTGGCAAAGTGTATACACACACACACACACACACACACACACACACACACACACTGGCTTTGGTGGGTCTTTGTTTCTGAACATGGGCTTTCTCCAGTTGCAGCGAGGGGGGCTACTCTCTAGTTGTGGTGTGATGGCTTCTCTTGTTGCGGAGCACAGGCTCTAAATGGCAGGCTCACTATTTGTGGTACAGGGTCTTAGATTCTCCGCAGCATGTGTGATGTTCTGGACCAAGGATTCAGCCCTTGTCCCCTGCATTGGAAGGCAGATTCTTAACAGCTGGACCACCAGGGAGATCCCCAAGACGATGCTTTTCTATACCATGCTTCGCTACCTGGGTAGACAACTGTGGACTAGGGTATCACATCTTATGCATTTGTCACCATGGGGCAGTTAACAGAGTGATCTTCACTTGTTAACACACTGTGGGGCTCTGTGGAGCTGAGATCTAACAAGGAGGACCGACACATTTTGCTGAGGGCTGCTCAGGGACAGCCAGATGGTACGGGCCATGCCAGGGCAAAGGGCCCGGACAGAGTTCTGGGGAAAGTCTGCTGAGGCCGGGTGTTCTTAGAGCACCAAGGACATGATAGTGGGTGATGGGGAAGCTCCAGGAAAGAGCTGGCTCACTCCTATTCTGCCCATCTGCGGCTCTGGGCAGATCTGGGAGACTGGGGAAGAGGGAATCGACTGCTGTCCCCAAGAAGAACTTGGGGAAAGAGAAGCCTTGTTGGAGGCCCTCTGGGTGGCTCAACAAAGGCTCTCACATGAAGCTGGGGAAAGGCCCTGAGGCTGGAGGACTTCCTCTTAGGGGGGCAAGGCTGTTTCTATTTGCCGCCCATTTCACAAAAGAGAAGGGAAACTTCTCAGAAAACCAGATGAGATGTGCTAGTGGTGGGCAGGGGAGGTGATGAAAGTGTGTTGAGAAGTGAGTGGAGTACGGGGTCAGTGTCCAGGGTAGGGACCCCACCTGCCAGGCACAGAGGTGGGCACCTGACAGGCCTCAGCTCCTTTAAACGTGGCCGTCTAACCATCTCCCGTTAACACGTGGGGAGGTGGAGGCACAGAGAGGCTAACCATCGATGGAGGGGCAGAGCCAGGAGGCAGCCCCCACGGGTTAGGGGTGTAGACCTGGGCTGTTTGCCCACATGGCCTGGCGCCCCCTCAGTGGGTAAGACAGTCTGCTGCCTCCAGCAAGTTTGAGTTCACTCATTTGGGGAGTGAGTCAACCTCATTCCTCAAACCTCCTGTTCCATGCTGTTTTATTCACTGTCACCATAATAGTGTTAAGAACAAAATTTACTAATAATGTAATATAAAGACTTAAACTAACACATTATGTGGAGCCCTATCTTTACAAAAAGAATCTGACTGCAGTGCAGGAGACTCCGGTTTGATCCCTGGGTTGGGAAGATCCCCTGGAGAAGGAAATGGCAAGCCACTCCAGTATCCTTGCCTGGAAAATCTCATGGACACAGGAGCCTGGTGGGCTGCAGCCCAGGGGGTCGCAAAGAGTCAGGCACGACTGAGCGATTAACACTTACTTACCATAATTCTGGGAGGTCACCCCTGGCCCCATTTCAGGGGTATGGAGACAAAGGCTGCTGGTGATTGGAAGTTATTTCTGCCTTCCTTTGGTTCTAACAAGTGTCCAGACCCTCAGAGTACCCGGGGTGGCTTCCTGTCTCCCTGGGGTGGGGGGTGGGGGGGGCAGGGGGAGGGGGCAGGAGAGGGGCACTGGTGGAGAAGTCCCAAAGTACCAGCAGGATGGATGCAAGCTGGGTAGAGGGAGATGTGGCTCACTGAACTAACTGCTGGAAAGAGGCCCTCCCCACCCCGGCAGTGACCTGCCCTCAGGGCTGGGAGGACAGGCCTGTCAGTGGGGTTTTGTTTGCCTTATGGAGACAATCAACATAACTGGGAATTTCCCAATTTCAGAGTCTGGGAGGAAATTCCAGGCTTTCTTTTCTTGCTTGCTTGCTTTTTTTTTTTCCCCTGCTGCCTGTGGGGTTCCTGGGGGCCAGGCAAGGGGGGTCTCAGGGCCTCTGGAGCATCTGCCTGCAGCGCATGGAGCCAGAGGGGCCCACAGGCGGGGGTGCAACTGTGTCCGCCTCCAGGCCCTTGGGAAATAGGGCCCCCGAGGGGAGCTGGACAGGGTTTGGGCAGAGGAATCAGACTTTGGCTGTGTTGCCTGGCTTCAGATTCCTTGATAATTCTTGAGGACAAGGACCTTCAGGGAGGCTGTTAGCCCCTCAGTTACTGGCTCTGTGGGCTGGGGTGATGAGTGCGTGGATATGGCTGGCCCTGGTATTGCCTCACTTTGCCCCCTTGGGTCTTCCCTTGCAGGGAATCTAGTCATGGACATTCGTCATACATGGCCTGAGAAGATAAAGTCCTACAGCACTGGTCCATGACCTTCCCAGGGGACATCCCTTGCTGGATTTTTGCATCCCTCTGGTGGCAACCCCAACCCAGCCAGCAGTGTGCCATGTGCCCAAGGGGATCGGATTGTAGAACAAGAGCATGATGCTTTACTAAAATAGTACTGTTTGAATGTTAGCACCAGCTCCTTTACAGAGGAGGAAGCAGAGTTCCAGGGTGGAATGTGTGTGGGTGTGTGTGTGTGTGTGTGTGAAAGAGAGAGAGAGAACCAAAGTCTCATAGTTAGTGGGTGGTGGAGGTAGACTCTGATGACATCCTAGCTGCGTGTCCAGTACACTGGGAGACATGCTGCTAAAGTCTGAACAAGACATCTCTAAGTCAGCCGGGAAGCCAAGGGAGAGAATAGGAAGCTAGGGGAGCCTACGAGGCAAGAAGAGAACCACAGGTCCTGGAAGCCAGCAGTCTCTGGACCAGTCTGAAGGGGAGGGCATCGTGCAGCCGGGGCAGCCCATGTTGGGTAGCTGAATGGATTCTGGTTCAGAGGAGAGGACACGGCACAGCACCCTCCTAGGACAGCGTGAGCCTGTCAGCACCAATCCGGCTGGAAGTCTTTTCCAAGACCAGGATCCCTATCCCACGGGCTGAGGGTGAATGAGTTAGACTCAGTTCCAGGGCTGGGTACATGGCTGAGAGATTCAACGATACACAAGATAGCAAAGAAATGAACACAATTTATTTTCTTGACTCCTCCCAATACCTGCATGAAGTCCACTTTGCTTACTATGAAAGTGAAGCTGGCTCAGAAGGGGTATTTGTTATTGATATTGTTTAAGTTTGCACAGTTTGGGAGGGGCAGATAGATCCAGGGTCAGATACCTGAAGTATCTGTCTTAGGGCAACTGTCATCTTCGTGTGTGTGTGTGTGTGTGTGTATGTGTTGGGAGGCGACAATGAGAGAAAGAATAAGACAAATTCATTAGTACCTATTACCTAGGCAAGATGTGAATGGTCACACAAGGAAAAGTGCTGAGTCCTATCTGTTTGGTCGGGAAATCTCCTATCCACACGCAGTGGTCAATACAGAGAGCTGGATGAAGCATGCTAGGGAATTATACCCGTTGCAGGAGAAAGGAAGGTCATGGCACATAAAACTCCAAGAAGATCTGCTTGGGCGTCTCTTTCCTCCCCCTAAACCCTTCTCCAGAGTGTCAGTAACCGGGTGGGACCAACCATTTCCTGTGCTCTGAGTCCCTGGACCAGGGCTTGTAAACACTGAACTGACCTGAACCACAGATGATCAGCACCAAGGCTTCAAGAGGAGAAAACGTATCAGGAAAAGTGCTTAATTGGTTTGAATTCAATCAGATTCGAAGAATCGAATGTTTCTTCAGTGAGTATCTACAAGATATCTACCACTGTGCTGGCCTCTGGAAAGGGAGGTGAAATATTAGATAAAGGATGAAGAGGAGAGAGAAAAACAGACATGTGGAAGCTTTCGGATGCAAAGAGAAGGGAGCAGGACTAAAATTTATTTACCTATCTCAGGTGTGAGGCCGGAGAAGGCAATGGTACCCCACTCCACTACTCTTGCCTGGAAAATCCCATGGACAGAGGGCTGGTGGGCTGCAGTCTATGGAGTTGCTGAGGGTTGGACACCACTGAGCGACTTCAGTTTCACTTTTCACTTTCATGCATTGGAGAAGGCAATGGCAACCCACTCCAGTGTTCTTGCCTGGAGAATCCCAGGGATGGGGAAGCCTGGTGGGCTGCCGTCTATGGGGTCGCACAGAGTTGGATACGACTGAAGTGACGCAGCAACAGGTGTGAGGCATGGTATGTAGGATATTTCATTTAATCCTTGCGATACCCATATTAAATATACTGCTATTGTTAAAAATACTGTTCAGTTCAGTCATGTCCGACTCTTTGCAACCCCATACTGTGATCAGTGACATATTTGAGGTATGGTCCCAAGACTGCTTGAATGCAAGTTCCACAGCTTCCTGCCCTGTCACCCTTCCTCCCAAGACACTCTACAGCCCTTAACTGACCCCTATACAGCCCAATGTCAATTCCATTTCAATGATAGGAACCTCAGAACCATAGAAGCATTGATGATAATTCTCTCAAAATATTCAGTATTGGAGATGGAGACATACATAGTAAAAGGAATTAGACTCTACCGTTGGGAACAGAGGCTGGAGGAATAAGCGTAAAGTGCCCTATCTTACGCTTTGTTTATTACACCCAACCTCAGAAATGTGGCTTCAGTTGGAATCCTAGCTTTTTTTTTCTCTTTTTGATTTTATAATGTGAGCTCCAAGGCCACAGCAACCTTTCATCCAGTGCACATATCTATTTATTTACTTTTCCATTTTTTTCCCAGTTTCTGGGTGTGGCTTGGTTGACTTAGTTCTGGATGTTTGAGACTACTTAAAATAATCAAAATTCTCCAAGCCAGGCTTCAGCAATATGTGAACCGTGAACTTCCTGATGTTCAAGCTGGTTTTAGAAAAGGCAGAGGAACCAGAGATCAAATTGCCAGCATCTGCTGGATCATCGAAAAAGCAAGAGAGTTCCAGAAAAACATCTATTTCTGCTTTATTGACTATGCCAAAGCCTTTGACTGTGTAGATCACAATAAACTGTGGAAAATTCTGAAAGAGATGGGAATACCAGACCACCTGATCTGCCTCTTGAGAAATCTGTATGCAGGTCAGGAAGCAACAGTTAGAACTGGACATGGAACAACAGACTGGTTCCAAATAGGAAAAGGAGTACGTCAAGGCTGTATATTGTCACCCTGTTTATTTAACTTATATGCAGAGTACATCATGAGAAACGCTGAACTGGAAGAAAAACAAGTTGGAATCAAGATTGCTGGAAGAAATATCAATAACCTCAGATAGGCAGATGACACCACCCTTATGGCAGAAAGGGAAGAGGAACTAAAAAGCCTCTTGATGAAAGTGAAAGTGGAGAGTGAAAAGGTTGGCTTAAAGCTCAACATTCAGAAAACGAAGATCATGGCATCTGGTCCCATCACTACATGGGAAATAGATGGGGAAACAGTGGAAACAGTGTCAGACTTCCTTTTTCTGGGCTCCAAAATCGCTGCAGATGGTGACTTCAGCCATGAAATTAAAAGACGCTTACTCCTTGGAAGGAAAGTTATGACCAACCTAGATAGCATATTCAAAAGCAGAGACATTACTTTGCCAACAAAGGTTCGCCTAGTCAAGGCTATGGTCTTTCCTGTGGTCATGTATGGATGTGAGAGCTGGACTGTGAAGAAGGCTGAGCACCGAAGAATTGATGCTTTTGAACTGTGGTGTTGGAGAAGACTCTTGAGAGTCCCTTGGACTGCAAGGAGATCCAACCAGTCCATTCTGAAGGAGATCAGCCCTGGGATTTCTTTGGAAGGAATGATGCTAAAGCTGAAACTCCAGTATTTTGGCCACCTCATGTGAAGAGTTGACTCATTAGAAAGGACTCTGATGCTGGGAGGGATTGGGGGCAGGAAGAGAAGGGGATGACAGAGGATGAGATGGCTGGATGGCATCACTGACTCGATGGATGTGAGTCTGAGTGACCCTCTGGGAGTTGGTGATGGACAGGGAGGCCTGGCATGCTGCGATTCATGGGGTCGCAAAGAGTCGGACACTACTGAAAATAATCAGGTCACAGATCAGATCAGATCAGTCACTCAGGAATAAATTTAACCTCAAACCAGATCATTGGATCTGTAGGGGATAACCCCTTTTGACACTCATGAGTCATGCACTTAGCTAAAACTGGGGTGGGCTTTGGGGGGCCTTCAGCATTCATGTGATTTAGTTCCTATATCTTCTTACATATTGGAGATACTGATAGTTCTTCATGATGGCTTCCCAGGTGGTGCCAGTGGTAAAGAACCCACCTGCCAAAGCAGGTTAGATGTAAGAGACTCGGGTTTGATCCTGGGGTCAGGGAGATCCCCTGGAGAAGGAAACAGAAACCCACTCCAGTGTTCTTGCCTGAAGAATCCCATGGACAGAGGAGCCTGGCAGGCTGCAGTCCATAGGGTTGAACAGAGTCAGACATGACTTAAATAAGTTGGGTTTTTATAAAAAAAAACCTGCAGAAAACTGATCTCTTGACATTGAGTCTTTCATTCACTCACACACTCATTTGGCAAGTAGTTTACTGAGTGCCTACTACACCCGTGGTGTTACAGTGATGAGTAAGTCAGGGTCTGTGGATCCCCAACAACCTGTTGTATTCCCACATTATAGCAGCTGCAGAGAAAGTCTGTGTAATATACAGCATCCAGATTTTCCAACTTCAGTTCTGAGTTTTCAGACCTTGGCGATTGGTCCTGCTTTGGTGTGTTAGAGGGGTTTACCTTGGGATCTGTCTCTTTCCTTTTGAGCCAGGAAGACCCACCATACTCCATCTACCCGGAAACAGGTAGGGGTTTAAGACAGATGTGTGCTTGTGATTCAGGAGTAGGGAATCATCCTTCTTGTGACTTTGAAGACAGATTCCTTTGGCTTCAGAATGGGAAGGGGGCCAATTTCTTCCAGTCCAGAACACTGGGTACAACTGATTTCCTGCCTCGGCTTTGAAGGTAACCTCGGGGCTGCCCCATCCACAGACTGACTTTAGGACCAGTCCTTCCCCACGCCCTGTCCTCTCTCGGCCAGAGTCTGCTCGTCTCAGGAAGTTCTGGAAAAAGGGTGACTCACCAGAGTAGCCATTCACCCAACTAAGAGAAACAGTGAGTAAGTAACAGAGGAATAGCCCCTTACAGGTTCCTTGAAGATGACAAGGGAGACAGATTTCTCATTAACAGTAACTGCTCTCCGCCCACAATCCTCGACCCAGCTGGTAGCCAGGCCAGCCAAAAGCAGAGGGAAGGGGCCACTCTGTCTCAGGTGAGGAGGGGTGGGTGAAGGTTCTAAGTGTGTGATGTGTGTGGAGAGTGGAGGGAACCACCACTCTATTGTAGCCCTAGAGTCCTACAGGAGGCAGAAACACAAGTCACTTGGAAGCCAGTCCTTTGGGTTGGCAGGTATTTGCTTCCAAGCATCTGCTGGCCGCTGAAATACAACTTCCACACCCCCACGCACTCTCCTACTCTCTACAGTCTAGGTTTGTTAGCATTTACTTTCACTTAACCCCCACCCCCGCACCGCCCCAGGGCTTGGTCTCTGGCTCCCAAGTGACAGACAAGACGATATACAGGCAAGTACAGACGACGTAGCTTTGCAGTTTTGATAGATTACTTACTTGATCTGCATCGAGGTCTGTGACTTCTGTTTTCAATCATCTTATTAGAGTGCTATGAGATTGAACTCATTTTCCAGAAATAAATTTTTCCCATCAGCAAGGAAAGACATGTTACCAGGACAGTCTCTAAAGGGTCGGCTAAGAGAATTCCCTGGTGGCCCAGTGGTTAGGATTCTAGGCTCTCACTGGAAGCCCTGGTCAGGGACCTAAATTCCCACAAGTCAAAAAAACAAAGAGCGGGCTGAAATTTCAATTTTCCAGGAGATGGGAAAGGATGAGTGTGGGGGGTGGGGGGGTGGTTGGTGTCAACATGAGGGTCATGGTTGATGCGAAAACATTATTGCTATGTGTTGCCTTTTATACAACTCTTTGGGCCACACGAATATATTTCGACCCTGTGTCTCGGACCTGACCCTTTTCTGAAATTGCCGTTTTTCCGAATTAGCTTCAGGCTTTCTAAAAATGCAGATTTCTGGGCTCCTCCTATGGAGATCTGTTAGATTTTTGTATTCATCAGGGAAGGCAAGCTTTGCACCAAACTGCCCTACAGCGTCAATGGCTGAATATGATGAGGGTTTGTTTTTCATGCCACAGTATGGGTCGTTGGGGAGAGTTCTCTATTTCACCTTGTCATTCTGGGACACCCACCTAGTGGCTCTACAGTTCCCTCCGATGTTAGAATCCTTTGCTGAGTCTTCTGTGTCCATTGTACAAATAAGGGAATGAAGTGGGGGATGAGCCACAGCCAACAGGTCACTGTGTCACTTGCACTCACATCCAATCAGCCAGAACTAGTCTTGTGGCCCCATGCAGGGGTCTGGGAAATAGAAACCATCTGTGTGCCCAGAAAGGAAAGAGAACTTGGCGAATTCTCAGTCATGAACTTGGATGGGGATATAAGTCTGTATTTATTGTGAACATCCTCCATAACTCTAACAAAGATGGCACGGAGCCCAGTTTCTTGAGAAACGCCCGTCACTTGTGTGAGTTATAGCATGTGGGTACTAATCCACTTTCAGGTCCTGGAGACTGGCTTGTAGTGGCAGAAATGTAGATACACAGGGCAAACACCCACTTGTGCCCTAGTGCTGGGAGGGTGGGTTTTGACGGCAGCCAGAGCATCCCCAGCTGCAGCTCACTCCCACACTTTTATAGCTCATGGACTGAAAGACCCCATACATCTCTCTGGGACACAGGTTCTTCATCTGTAAAGTAAGGATGCGAACATATAACAGCAAATAAGCTGGCTGAAGTGCCTAATACCCAGACTGACATATAGTAGCTATGCAACAAATGTTAAAATGTTGACCCTAGTCAAAAGGTACAAAATTACAGGTATAAGATTGATAAGACTGGGACTTCCCTCTTGGTTCAGTGGTTAAGAATCTGCCTGCCAATCCAGAGGACATAGGTTCGATCCCTGGTCCAGGAAGATCTCATGTGCCACAGAGCAACCAAGGCTGGGTCCCAGGTAAAGAATCCTGTCTGCAATGCAGGAGACACGGGAGATGGGGGTTCAATCCCTGGCTCTGGAAATGGCAACCCACTCCTGGAAAATCCCATGGAAAGACGAGCCTGGTGCGCTACAGTCCGTGGGGTCACAGAGAGTTGGACACAACTGAGTGACCAAGCAACAAGAATCACAACTGTTGAGCCCACACGCTAGAGCCTGTGCAGTGCAACAAGAGAAGCCACTACAATGAGAGGCCCTCACGCTGAAATGAAGAGTAGCCCCCATGCACCACAACCACAGAAAGCCTGCATGTAGCAATGAGGAGTCAAGGCAGTCAATAAATAAACAAATAATTTTTAAAAGATTAAGATTAATAACTTATGGGGATGTAGTGGTGGAAATTCCAGTTGAGCTACTGCAAATCCTAAAAGATGATGCTGTTAAAGTGCTGCACTCAATATGCCAGCAAATTTGGAAAACTCAGCAGTGGCCACAGGACTGGAAAAGGTCAGTTTTCATTCCAATCCCAAAGAAAGCTAAGGCCAAAGAATGCTCCAGTGCACAAGTGCACTCATCTCACATGCTAGCAAAGTAATGCTCAAAATTCTCCAAGCCCGACTTCAACAGTACATGAACCATGAACCATGAACTTCCAGATGTTCAAGCTGGATTTAGAAAAGATAGAGGAACTAGAGATCAAATTGCCAACATTCGTTGGATCATCGAAAAAGCAAGAGTTCCAGAAAAAAAAACATCTGCTTTATTGACTATGCCAAAGCCTTTAACTGTGTGGATCACAACATACTGTGGAAAATTCTTCAAGAGATGGTATTACCAAACTACCTGAGCTGCCTCCTGAGAAATCTGTATGTAGTTCAAGAAGCAACAGTTAGAACTGGACATGGAACAACAGACTGGTCCCAAATGGGGAAAGGGATATGTCAGGGCTGTATTGTCACCCTGCTTATTTAGCTTATATGCAGAGTACATCATGTGAAATGCCAGGCTGGATGAAGCACAAGGTGGAATCAAGATTGCTGGGAGAAATATCAATAACCTCAGATATGCAGATGACGCCACCCTTATGGCAGAAAGTGAAGAAGAACTAAAGAGCTTCTTGATGAAAGTGAAAGGGGAGAGTTAAAAGGCTGGTTTAAAACTCAACAGTCAAAAAACTAAGATCATGGCATCCAGTCCCATCATTCCATGGCAAATAGATGGAGAAACAGTGGAAACAGTGAGAGACTTTATTTTCTTGGGCTCCAAAATCACTGCAGGTGGTGACCGCAGCCATGAAATTAAAAGAAGACTTGCTCTCAGAAGAAAAGTTATGACCAACCTAGACAGCATATTAAAAAGCAGAGACATTACTTTGCTGACAAATGTCCATCTAGGCAGAGCTATGGTTTTTCCAGTAGTCATGTATGGATGTGAGAGTTGGACCATAAAGAAAGCTGAGCCCTGAAGAATTGATGCTTTTGAACTGTGGTGTTGGAGAAGACTCTTGAGAGTCCCTTGGACTGCAAGGAGATCCAACCAGTCAATCCTAAAGGAAATCAGTCCTGAATATTCACTGGAAGGACTGATGCTGTAGCTGAAACTCCAATACTTTGTCCACCTGATGCAAAGAACTGACTCATTGTAAAAGACCCTGATGCTGGGAAAGACTGAAGGCAGGAGGAGAACAGGATGACAGAGGATTAGATGGTTGGATGGCATCACCAACTCGATGGACATGAGTTTGAGCAAGCTCTGGCAGTTGGTGATGGACAAGGAAGCCTGGCATGCTGCAGTCCATGGGTTCGCAAAGAGTTGGACACATCTGAGCGACTGAACTGAATTGAACTGAAGTGATGGGTATCATCAGCAATACGGTCTGGTATACTTGAAATTTGCTAAAAGAGTAGATCTTAAAAGTTCTCACCATGAGCAAAAAAAGTATTTGTGACTATGTGAGGTGATGGATGTTAACTAGATTTTGTGGTAATCATTTCACAATATATGCATATACAAAACCATTATTTTGTACAACTTAAACTATTCAGTTCAGTTCAGTTCAGTCACTCAGTTTTGTCCAATTCTTTGTGACCCCATGAATTGCAGCATGCCAGGCCTCCCTGTCCATCACCAACTCCTGGAGTTCACTCAAACTCACATCCATTTGTTACAAGGTTATATATTGATTGTGTGTTAGTCATTCAGTCCTGTCTGACTCTGCAACACCATGAACTGTAGCCCACCGGGTTCCTCCGTCCATGGAATTCTTCAGGCAAGAATACTGGAGTTGCCATTTTGGAGAGCAATATTGGGTTGCCATTTTCTTCTCCAAGGGATCTTCCTGACTCAGGGATCGAACCTGGGTTTCCTGCATTACAGGCAGATTCTTTACCATCTGAGCCACCAGGGAAGCCACTATATATCAATTATATCTCAATCAAACTGGGGAAAACTGAGTGAAATTTAGAATTTTGGAAAACCTGTATTCACTACTATGAGCTGTGGTAGTTTCCCAGTACTTAAAGGCTTTGCTGATGGGAGTACTGGTGATAACCAGTGAGTATAATTGTCTACACAAAACAAAATATGTTAACATTTGGAATATTGGCATAACTTGCTGAAGCAATGCTTTCCAAATATCCTTTTTTTTTAAAAAAAAAAATTCTGTTTGGTAGATGTCCCAATCCAAGTTCAACATATCTGTGAAAGAAGGTTTAGTCTATTTTAAACTGTGGATAAGATTTTATTTATTTTAATATGAAGTGTTAAATGAAAAATAAGCAGTCAAACAATGTTGTAGACCCAGACAAGCAGATACCGAAAAGATTGGTTTGGCCCCTAGAAGTCAGATTATATCTGTGTTCCCTGGTGGATCACACAGTAAAGAACCTGCCTGAAATACAGGAGACCCAGGTTTGATCTCTAGGTCAGGAAGATCCCCTGGAGAAGGGAATGGCAACCCACTCTAGTATTCTTGCCTGGAGAATCCCATGGACAGAGGAGCCTGGTGGGCTCCCATGGAGTCTCAAAGAGTCAGACATGACTGAGTGACTAACACTCTCTCAAGCCAGATTAGGCATTTCTGGCTCTTCTGTCTTGTTTTAAATTGGTTCAGTTCAGAACAGGGGCAGCTTTTGGAAGCCCCATCCTACTGTACTTGTATGCTACTTTTCCAAAATGTATAAATCTGGCCATCTGTCCACAAAGACAGCAAGATTGTTTTGTTAATTTAAAATGTGTATTAATGTTTCTTAAAAGGGTCTATGGTGATTGGGCAGATGTCCAAGAGTGTTTGAATTTCTTGTACTTTCTGAATTTTTTAAAGTAAAATATGTTCTTGAGTTTCTTGAATTTCTTTTTTTTTTTTTAAGTTAAAAAAAAAATTCCATACCAAGGGAATAAGAGAAAGTTTACTTAACTTTTCTTGGCCTCAATTTTCTTATTATTACAGAGGAAATTGATAACAGTTTTTACATGAGTTTATTTTGAGGACTCAATGAGATTAATTCTTGTAACTTACATAACATTGCGCCTGACCCCTAATAAATACTCAACAAATGTTTTGTTATTGTTTTAGTATATTATCATCAACTTTATTGACAGGTAGCCAAGTCATCTTTCATCCTACTTCCTATGTAAAGGAAGATCCCTTAAATTATGAACACAATATTAGCAGTAAAACAGCATTAAAAGAGAAGCATAACTGGGAATTCCCCTGTGGTCCAGTGGTTAAGATTCCACTCTCACACTGCAGAGGGCACAGGTTCAACCTCTGGTTAGGGAACTTAGCTCCCACATGCCCTGCGGTGATCCCTCCCAAATATAATAACAATTATTATTATAAAAATACAGATTTCCAGCTCCACCGCAGACTTTAAAAAAAGAGAGAGAGAAGAAGAACTTAAGAATAACAAACAACATACTGTATAAACTGTGTTTAAAAAAAACAAAACAAAACTCTATTTCTATGAAAAGGACTAAGAAATCTCAAAAACTAAGATAGTAAGTATTCAGTGTGCTCTGTAGTTAGAACTCCTCTTTTATTCTACATCCTAAATACTCAATAAATAGACTTTTCTGGTGGTCCAGTGGTTAAGAAGCTCTGTGCTTCCATTACAGAGGGCATAGGATCAATGCCTGGTTGGAAATCTAAGATCCCACATGCCACACGATGAGGAAAAAGGAAAAAAAAAAAGTTGAAAAACAACCCCAAAATACTCAATATCTATTACTTTGTGGTGTCAATTGCTAATTTGAATTAAACTTTCCATAGTTCTAATGTATTTTTTCCATATGCATAATCGATCTTTTCCAGCTCTATAGAGATATAACCAACAAACAAACTGGTAAGAAAAAAAAATGTTAAGTATATAGTTGAGGCCTGGATTTCTAAGGTTCTAGAATGATGGGATCCATAGTTCAGAGATGGAGTAGCCCCTTGTTACTCAAACTGTGGCCCACAGACCAAGAAACTTTTTATTACCTAATAATAAATATTAGTTTATTAAATACAAATGAATAATTACCTGCATTATTAGGAATGCAGAATCTCAGGCCCAAGCATAAATCTACTGACTCAGAATCCACCATTTAACAGGAACTGAAGACAGTCCTGCTATTTAATGAAATGTAGCTTAGAGGTCAGCTCCAACGTCTTTAGCCTGAGTACCTGCATTTGAAAGAGACACAGCGGCTCAGATCATAAAGAATCTGCCTCTAATGCAGGAGAACTGGGTTCGATCCCTGGGTCAGAAAGTCCCTGGAGGAGAAAATGGCAACCCACTCCAGTATTCTTGCCTGGAGTATCCCGTGGACAGAGGAGCCTGTGGGCTACAGTCCAAGAGGTTGCAAAGAGTCAGACTCGACTGAGCGACTAACACTTTCTTTCAAAGAAGGCAGAGTGTGAGGAGTGAGAGTCAGTTCAGAGGGCCTGGAAAACAGGTGAGAATAGTCATGCTGGGCAAGTGCCCCATGACCTAAAGGACCTTTTCTGTGGTCCTTACCTCCTCATTAAGAGCTCCGTTTTGGAGCTCGCCTTCTCCTAGATCTCATAGCCAGGTGTTTGGACTGTATCCTACCAGCACCTCTCATATTGTTTCTTAGAAAAGATATCTCTTCTGGGCATTTTAAAAATTGAAGTATAGTTGGTTTACGATGCTGTGTTAGTTTCAAGTGTACAGCAAAATGGTTCATCTACATATGTGTGTACGTGTCTTTAGTCATTCAGTCACATCCGACTCTTTGCTCTCCTTCAGACTGTACCCCACTAGACTCCTCTGTCCATGGGATTTTTCAGGCAAGAACACTGGAGTGGGTTGCCATTTCCTTCTCTAAGGGATCTTCCCAACCCAGGAATCGAACCTGTGTCTCCTGCATTGCAGGCAGCTGCCTTTATCTGCTGAGCCATTCAGGGAGGCCTATATATATATACATACAAGACTCTGATATATATAGGTTTTTTCCTTAGAGGTTATTACAACATATTGACTATAATTCCCTGTGCTATAAAGTAGGTCCTTGTTGGTTATCCATTTTCTATATGTTAGCACATAGATGCTAACCCCCAGTTCCTAATTTATCCCTCTTCCCATTCCCTTTTGGTAATCATAAGGTTGTTTTCAGTCTTTTGAGTATTTTTGAGATTGAGAGTTGATCTTTTTTTTCCCTTTTGGCCACATGTGGCCATGTGGGATCTTAGTTCCCTGACCAGAGATCAACTCACACCCTCTCCAGTGGAAGCATGGAGTCTTAACCACTGGATTTCTGGGGAAGTCCCGAGATTGATGGGTAATCATGGACAGGCATAGACTCCGAGCAGTGGAACATGGACTGAGTGCTGGAGCTTTGACAGCCTATTTGGTGATGCCAGGAGCTCTAGAGAAAAGTGTGGCTCAAAATTCTGTTATTAGGTATGGGGGTGTAGGTTGTTATGGTGATGGTAAACAGACTGGACAAATGTTGAAATAATGGGAGAAAAAAACCCACAGCATGTATTCTTTGAATCATGTATGAGGAAGTCATAGCTGGCTCCCATGGGGATGGCAGTCAGCGATAAGTCAGCAATGGCAATAGTAATACATTTATGATCTGTTTCTCCCTCGAGGCATCTAAACTCTGATCTTTAAAATAAAACCCAAACAATATAGTAAGCTTTTATTTGCACAGTGCTTTATGACTTCTGTAACACTTTTTAGGCATTCATTTATTTACTTATTTATTCATTTATTTATTTTAGGCATTCATTATTATTTATTTAGGCATATTTGAGAATATGCTGTGTATCAGAAACTGGACCAGATATTAGGAGGAAAATGGTGAACGGCACAAACATAGGTGCTGCTCTCTATGGAATTTACATTGAGGTGGCTTTATACTATAATGAGTTTGGCTAAATTCTGTTGCTCATATAACCCCGAAGAATCCTCATAATGATTCTTTGAAGTTGAGACTTTTATTGTCTCCTTTACCCACATAGGCTTGATGGGAATACCCAAAATTCGAAGTTCAGGTAACTTATCCAAAGAGATTTGGGGAGTTGGTGGTGGGCCAAGGAGGAAGCCAAGTTCTTGACTCTGAGATGCTCATCCATCAAGAGCTTGATCTGTATGTATTCTGACAGTGACAATGAAGCTGAGCCTTAAAGGCTGAGCAGAGTTTGGGAGACAGAGAACATTCCAGAAAGTAGAGCTAGAGTCTAAGCTGGAAAAGGTGATGAAAGGACAGTGCCCCTTGGGGAAGCGATCATTTCTGGAATTAAAAGTTGAGACCTGCAAGTGAGGACTGCCTTTGGAAAAGGGCGGACCTTGTCCATGATGGCCAGAGCAAGACTGGGAAAGTTCTCGGATGCCATTCCAAGGAGTTTAGTCCTTTATCTTTTAGGCAACAGGAAGTCCTCAATTCACAAGAGAGTGATGAAACCACAGTTCCTTTTAAGTGAAATCACTACTCCAGGAAGATGCACCCTTTGGGAGAGATGGTGAGCAGTCCAAAAAGAAAAAAAAAAGAAAGAGTTGGATAGAAAGCTGTTGCTGTACCCACTCCCAGGCTCTCCACCTTGTTGTATAATGAGTTCAGCACTGCTTCTCAAAGTTTAATATAATTCTAATCCACAGGAAAATAATGTTAAAATGCAAATTCTGATTGAATAGGTCGAAGGTGGGGCATAAGATCTTGCATTTATTAAAAAATTAATTTTATTTATTTATATTTGGTTGTTTGGGGTCTTTGTTGCTGCACAGGCTTTTCTCCTGTTGCCATGAGTGGGGGATACTCTCTGGTTGTGGTGCTCGGGCTTCTCACTGTGGGGACTTCTCTTGTTGTAGAACACGGACTCTAGGTCTTGCAAGCCTCAATATTTGCGGTGCCTGGAGTCAGTAGTCGCGCTTCCCGGGCCCTAGAGCACTGATTCAATAATGGTGGCACATGGGCCTAGGTGCTCTGTGGCATGTGGGATCTTCCCCGACCAGGGATCAAACCTGTGTCTCCTGCATTGGCAGGTGGATTCTCTGCCACTGAGCCACCTGGGAAGCCTGAACGCTTGCATTTCTAGCAGGATCTCAGGGGATGTAGATGCTGCTTCTCTGGGGACCTCACTGTGTAGCAAGATGTACAGAACGACGACAATGAACAAGGGTACACAGAGTGCCTACTACGCACCAGCCACTTTGCTGAGCCCTTTGAACAGCCAGTTCATTCAGTTCTCTTAACCAAGAGACAGGACTCTTGGTAAAACAGGGGTTTTACTGATGAAGGAAATGGATGTCAGAGGGGTTAGGTATCTTGTTCAGAGTCACACAGGCACTTTAACCCAGTCCCTCTGAAATTTTTCTGCCATAGACAGTACACAGGATGCAGTCAGAAAGCTCAGGAACTTAATAAATTTAGATCCTATCCTCAGAAACCGTCACCACACAGTGACCACGAGAAAAAGCCAATCATTACTCATATCCAGAAAGGAAGGAAGAAGCAGTTTTCTCTTTTTATCTTGTGACCGAAAGGGGTTCCTTTAAGGAACAAGTCTGCAGGATAGCAGGTGAAGATAGGGAAGTGCACGAGATGCCAGCCTGTGAAGCAACCTTCTTGAAATACTAACGTTTGAAGCCTCAGCATCTTGGTGCTGTGGGGCATGGGTGAGAAGGAAGCAGCTAGTTGGGCCAGGGAGAGCCAAGAGTTGCTTGCTTCTCGTGTAAATGCTCAGGGTTGAGGACAAGGCCTGGCAGGAGGCCCAGGAATGTCTCATTTTCTATCGTGGGCGATTTCAGGGTTCAGGGAGCACTCCAGTCATGTTAAATAATATGCTATTATTGCAACATCCATGCCTGGGTTTTCCCGCTTTCTCTGGCCAGATCTGGAGAGCAAATCAAAAGAATCACAGAAAGAGGCAGTGTTTAGAATTCTGGCAGAAAAATCCCATAGAGGAAACAAGAGACAGTGACTGAGGAGGGTTCTGACAGTCCCTCTATCCCCCTCCAGGAGAGCCTGGCTGGCCCCGATATTTGTGCTGACCCCGGGGCAGGAAGCAGCCCAAATGCCACAAGTCCATTGTGACCCCATGGACTGTAGCCTGCCAGGCTCTTCTGTCCACGGGATTTCCCAGGCAAGAATACTGCAGTGTGTTGCCATTTCCTTCTCCAAGGGAACTTCCCGACCCAGGGATCAAACGTAGGTCCCCTGCATTGCAGGCAGATTCTTTACCGTCTGAGCCCCTAGGGAAGCCCTAAGTGCCACGAGACAGTGCTAGAGAATTGGCTTTGAGAACCAGTATTGTGGCACTAGCGGTAAAGAACTCACCTGCCAATGCAGGCGATGTAAGAAACACAGGTTTGATCTCTGGGTCAGGAAGATCCCCTGGAGTAGAAAATGACAATCCACTCCAGTATTCTTGGCTGGAAAAATTCCACGGACAGAAGAGCTTGGTGGGCTATTGTCCTTGGGGCTGCAAAGAGTCAGACATGACTGAGTGGTAAATGAAAATGAAAAAGCTGGGACAGGCTGCTGTATGTGAACCACTAGCCACAGAATTATCTAACACTTCTTTTTTTTTTTTTATTGGAGTGTAGTTAGCTTATAATGTGGTGTTAGTTCCTGCTGTCCAGCATAGTGAATCAGTTATGCGCATACATATATCCACTTTTTTAAAGATTCTTTTCCTACATAGGCCATTACAGAGTACTGAGTAGAGTTCCCTGTGCTGGACAGGTCCTTCTTAGTCATCTATTTCATACGTAGTAGTGTGCGTGTGACAATCATTGTCCAGACCTCACTATGGACCTGGTGAATTAAAATTTGGGGAGTGAGGGTAGATCTTATTTTTAACAAATTTTCCAGTTGATTCCTACTCACTTTGAAGTTTGGAAAATACTCATAAACCCCATTAGCAAAATGAGGAACATGGATAATATAGGGAAAAGAATATAGCTTCTGCAGTCACATAAACCCAGATGTGAGCCCCAGCCTTATAGCTGTGTGATTTTTTTGCCCATCCCTTGACTTTATGGACTCCCGTCCGTCAATGGGTTTATGATGTCCTCTGCTGAGGACTGTTTTGAGGGTCACGTGAGCTGGGGGTCTGCAAGTGCCCGCTACGTACTAGGTGATCAATGCATACTCGTGGACTTAAATTCAGCATCTTCTGGTCTTGTGTCTTGTTGAAATAGCCTTGGTTGCTCATCTACCCAGGACATCTGCAGTTGGTGAGTGGAAGGCTATGGAGAGACTGGGGAGAATTCAGATGATATAGTCAGATTTATTCCCACCCTATTTGCCCGCTAATAGGCTTTGAGATGGATGTGAAAAATCTGGACCCCAACAGCCTGGGACATATGCTAACTCTAACAAGATGTATTTTAACAGGAGAGGGAAAGACACTGACTTTGTACTTCACAGATTTAAGTGCAAACAACAGGACTTGGGTAGTCTACCACGTGACATAAGCAGTAGAAAAGTGAAGATGACTTGGACTGCACTACTAGAGGAATAAGCTTTGGAATGAGGGGGTAAGACACTCACTTTTCTTTCTCTGTTTGTCAGCAGAGCCTTTAGACCTTCCTACACTGTGAGTGTGAGGGACAGTAGGTCTTATCTTTTGAGGAGAGGAAAGAGGGTGATGGAAGGAGCCAAGACTGTGTGTCTGGGTAGCGGTTTCAATAGTAGAGTAACTCAGCATAAAGAAAAAGAAGCAAAGTAATTGCTGTATATGATGATCTGAAAGTATGAGCTGGGGGAATGAGAGAGTGAACTGAACAAACAGATTTAGGAAGAATGGGTGGAAACGGCCAAGACACAGACTTCAGTCCCTCACATGGAAGAACTTAAGCAGTAACTGCTGTTACTGAGCCTTTCTGCCAAGTACGCTGAATTACTTTATGTTATCTGTCCTCCAACGGCCTTGCCAAGCAGGCATTCCTGTCGCCATATTTCAGATGAGCAAACAGGTTCAGATAAAGGAAGTGACTTGGCAAAGTCACACAGATCAGAAGGGTGCGGTCAAGAACTAAGCCTCTAGACGCTGAAGATGCTGCCCTGCTGAGCTGGGCTGTTAATCTGACAAGCAGAGGAGCCTGGAGATGGAATGTGTTGCCCTGAAAGGTAGTGAGTCCCCCGTCATTGAAGGTGACCATCTTTCAAGGACTGTATGGAAGGGACTCAATAAAGACAGTTCGGTTGATCCTAGAAATAAAGGCCTTAGACTCTAGAATCCTTTGCCACTTTAAGATCCCTTGTGCAGTTTCACAGACCTACTATAGCTCAAGTGCTTGTCTTGGGGCCAGGTATCTGTAGTAGTGAGGGTCTGACAGATGATGGCTTTTAAAATGGGCTGGAGGATTTCTCTGGTGGTCCAGTGGTTGAGAATTCACCTTGCAATGCAGGGGATGGGGATTTGATCCCTGGTTGGGGAAATGGGATCCCACAGGCCATGCATGGGGCAGCTAAGCCCACGGGCCACAACTCAAGAGCCACCCTACTGCGGTAAAGATGCCACATGGAGCAACCAAGACCTAACACAGCTAAATAAATAAACATTAAAATGAAATGGGCTGGAGTCACCAGCGATGTCTTTGAAGTTTCCCTCATCCTTAATTCCGTAATTTCCTTCCCAATTACGCAAAGGTAATTGTCCCCTGCTTATCATACATGGCCCAAGCCTTCCTTCCTCCATTCCTGAGATTCCTTAGAATCAGCTTTGACTTTAACTACCTTCTTCCAGGTACCTGCCACGGACAAGGAGTTTCATTCTCAAACTTGGTAGGGAGGGCTTCTATGCTGGGTTAAACCAGGATTCCCAGTGAGCATGGAAGAAGAACACCCATGGAAGTTTCAGGAAAGAGCATGGCTTCGGGCTTGAATCTAGTGCCTCACACTGCCTGATGAACATCTTGTGTAAATCACTTAACCAAATGGGGCCTGGGTTCAATCCCTGGGTCAGGAAGATCCCCTGGAGAAGGGAATGGCAACCCACTCCAGTATTCTTGCCTGGAGAATTGCATGAACAGAAGAGCCTGGCAGAAAATAAATGTTTAAAAGAATAGTGAAAAGAAAAAAAAAGATAAGAAAGGTGCACTAGAAAATATCCACTTAAAAGAAAGTATGGAGGAATAGAATAAAAAAGATATAAAACATATATGAAACAAATAACAACATGGCATATTTAAATCCTGTCTCATCAGTAATTGCATTAAATGCAGATGATTGAACACTGTAAAAGGCTCAGTTTGGCAAGATGGATAGAAGAGCATGACCTTCCAAGAGGTAAAAAGAAACATATAACAATTCAACAAGCTCATTAAAACATGCTCAACACCATTAGTCATTAGAGAAATGCAAATCAAAACCAAAATGATGCATCACTTTGGACACACAAAGATGGCCACAATCAAAAAAGCGGATGACTGCCAGTGTTGGTGAGAATATGGAGAAACCGGAACCCTCATATATTGCTGGTAAAATGGTGCGGCTACTAGAGAAAACAGTTTGGCAGTTTCTCAAAAATCAGACATAGAGTTAACATATTACCCTGCAGTTTTCTACTCAGGGAAACTAACCAAGAGAATTGAAAACATATGCTTCAAAACAGAAACTTGTACACAAATGTTGATAGATTCATCATTCACATTAGCCAGAAAGTAGAAACAAGCCAAATGTCCATCAGTGGAGGAAACAAAATGTAGTCTATCCATTCGATAGTTAGTATTTAGCCATAAAAAGGAATAAAGTACTGATAGCTGTTACAGTGTAGATAAATCTGGAAAACATTATGCTGAGTGAAAGAAGCCCATTACAAAACGCTCCAGATTCCATGTGAAATGTCCAGGAGGGAAAAATCAATAGAGACAGAAAATAGATCAGTGGTTGCCAAGAGCTGGGAACAGAGAGTGTATGTATTATTGAATGTGGAGTGATTTTTTGGAGGAACAAAAACATTCTGGAATTAAATAATGGTAACTGTTGAGCAACTTTATAAATATACTAAAACCACTGAACTCTAAAGTTTAAAGAGGTGATTACTACTAATGTGTGAATAAAATCTCTGTGTTTAAAAAAGCTATGGGATAATACATGTACACCCCTGAATATCCTTTGGCATATAAGTGGTATTCAGTGAATATTTATTTTCTTTTCTTCTTCCTGTTCATCTCCCAGTGTGGTTTTTTTAAAGAAGTCAGCCTGGTCTGCTCACCGCTGAAAACCTCTGCCTGGTGGCGTCAGCTTATTGGACTGAAAGTCAAGTTTATAGTCTCGATTTCCTGAAAGCCTGATGTCTCCTGGGCCTCAGGCTCACTTTCATGATTTACAGGCAAATCTCAGATCATCAGAGCTGGAAATCACTCAAAAATTCTGCAAACATTCTCCACCCTTCAGTTAGCAAATATGAGGCTTATGGCACCCAGAGAAAATGAATGTTGGTCCCACAGGAAAAAAAAAAAAAAAAAGAGGTACTGAAAACAAAGAGAAACCATTCTCCAGTTTATCAGGTGACAGAGGAAGCCTGTGATTTCACGCGGCAAAGTATTTTCAGGGCCCAGCTGTGATTCAGTCGCTAAGTCATGTCTGATTGTTTTTTGACCCCATAGACTACCGCATACCAGGCTTCCCTGTCCTTCATCACCTCCCAGAGTTTGCTCAAACTCCTGTCATTGAGTCAACGATGACATCCAACCATCTCATCCTCTGTCCTCCCCTTCTCCTCCTGCCTTCAACCTTCCCCAGCATCAGGGTCTTTTCTAATGAGTCGGCTCTTCACATCAGGTGGCGAAAGTATTGGGGCTTCAGCTTCAGCATCAGTCCTTCCAATGAATATTCAGGGTGTATTTCCTTTAGGATGGACTGGTTCGATCTTGCAGTCCAAGGGACTCTCAAAAGTCTTCAACAGCACACTTAGAAAGCATCAATTCTTCGGTGCTCAGGCTTCTTTATGGTCCAACTCTCACATCCATAGGACTATCGGAAAAACCATCATTTTGACTATGCAGACCTTTGTCGGCTAAGTGATGTCTTTGCTTTTTTAATACGCTGTTAGCAAGCAGTGCTGTTAGTGGTCTCGGATCTCCAGGCCTCCACAGGGAAGGGTTGGAAATAAAGATCTCAGTGTTTGATGTTAGAAAGCGGAAAGGGAACTTCCTTGGTCAGCGGTGCTGACTTTTCTTTACTAGAGAAGCACTTCCTTTTCCATTAGTGGGTGTGAGAATGGGGTAGGGCACACCCAACGGAAGGCGGTGATGGAGGCAGGGGATCAGCTCAGAGGAGGAACCCTGAAACGTGGGGGTGGGTGGAGTCTAAGATGAAAACTAACCCAAGAATGGAGCCCGAGATTTTTTTCAGTCATCCCGAAGTGTTTCCTATTTTTTTTCTTAATCTACTTTGACCCAACATGTTTTTTTAATTGGAATGCAATTGCTTTACAATGTTGTATCCATTTATGCTGCACAACGCAGTGAATAAGCTATATGTATACATATATCCCCTCCTTCTTCAGTCTCCCTCCCACCCCCACTCTATCCCATCCCTCAAGGTCTGATATCACAGAGCACCAAGCTGAGCCCCCTCTTATACAGCAGCTTCCCACCAGCTCTCACACGGTGGCATATGTAGGTCAACGCTGCTGCTGCTGCTGCTGCTGCTGCTAAATCGCTTCAGTCATGTCCGACTCTGTGTGACCCCATAGACGGCAGCCCACTAGGCTCCTCTGTCCATAGGATTCTCCAGGCAAGAATACTGGAGTGGGTTGCCACTTCCTTCTCCAACGTATAAAAGTGAAAAGTGAAAGTGAAGTCGCTCAGTCGTGTCCGACTCTTAGCCACCCCATGCTACTCTCTCAATTTGTCCGTCCGTCTCCTTCCCTCTCTGTGCCCAGACATAGAGAATGGAGCCTGAGATTGTATGCTCAGTTGTTTGCTGTCCAGGGTGGGATTTCAGACTGAGAAGTGAAAAAAATCCACAAGGAGAATGTTACACCTTGGGCATCGTAATTCTTGGAGGCAGCTACCCTTCTATCTCTGTGGGAGATGGGAGTTCTAGCACATTGTCCAGGGATGGTAACCCCGGCAGCCTGGTGAACATAGCCCTGCTGGGTGCTGGAATCTTCTGAAATTTTGGCGGCTCCATGGGCTGAGTCAAGGGGAGGGACACAGGAGAAGGAGGAATGTGGGGTGGAAGGGAAAGGGTATCTATGCAGGGACTCAGGAGTCTGGGACGTGTGGTTGAATGAGCTCATTCTGGAATGTCAGTTCATCCAGGAACTTCTGGATGAATCTGACCAGAGGAGCCAAGACTGCAGAGTGGTAAGAGGGTAGGACAGGGAGGGCCCAGAGTCAAGGGCAAGGTAATGTGTGGGAGGTAGAGTAAGGATGGGGGACAGGGAGACGCTCACTGTTGGACGTGGGAGGTGCTGAGTGTCAGAGGCCAGCACGAAGCTGACAGTGCCCGGTTCCAGGCATGAGGGAGGCTTACTGCCAAGGATGGACTTGTGCTCAGGACTGGGAAGATGCAGGTCAGTGATGCGCGGTGGATTTCTTTTTGGGGATGGCCATGCCATGCAACATGTGGGATCTTCCCCAAGCAGGGACTGAGCCCTTGCCTCTTGTATTGGAAGCGTAGTCTAAACCACTGGACCACCAGGGAAGTCCCAGGCCAGGACGGGAAGGAACAGAGGGGAGGCATGGGTGCTGGAGTGTGTGTGTGTGTGCTGAGTAGCTCGGTTTTGTCTGACCCTTTGTGATCCCACGGACTGTAACCCACCAGGCTCCTCTGTTCATGGAATTTCCCAGGCAAGAATACTGGAATGGACTGCCATTTCCTTTTCCAAGGGATCTTCCGGACCCAGGGATCGAACCTGAATCTGTTGCGTCTCTTGCATTGCAGGTGGATTCTTTACTGCTGAGCCAACTGGGTGCTGGAGAGGGGAGCTGCATCCCAGCATGAAGGTTGGAGGTCCAGTTTCTGGGGGAGCTCAGTGACAAGGACCGAGCAGGCCAGGGTTGGCCCTAGACTGACTCTCTGTAGAGGACTCAGAACTCTTGAGACCCGGCCACAAACTCCCTCCTGACTCTCCTCTGCCTACCCTGGGCTCCACTCTCCCCTCTCACTAGCTGCCTCCCTGCCCTCACTCATCAAGCTGTTTGTCAGGACTCAGGATGGGGGTCTGGCCTATGGCAGGGCAGGGACATACCGGCATGGACACAAAGCCCCAGGGAAGAGGCAGCCTGGGCTGCCTCTGACCCCTGATCTCTACTGTCCCACACCAGAGCCAAGGCTGGTGGCTTCTGAGGCCAGGCTGGAACAGCAGACGGGCCCCACCAGGCTCTAACGTAGTAGCATCCTTCCATTCCCAGTGGTCTAGTGACACTCCCACCTGTGAAGGAGCTTGTCAAGAAGGCCTAGAAGAGGAGAAAGCAGGCCACATTCTAATGCCAGGTTTCCAAGGCCCTGAGACAGGAAATGTGCCCAGAGCCACTTAGCAGGGCCATGGCAAGGCCTGTACCAGGACCCAGGATCCTGGTTCCAGCTCACCATCTTTCCCATGCATCTCATGCCTTCCAAACAGTGCATCTCATGCTTTCAAATCCTGCCAGGGGATCAACAGGCTCTGCCATTCATTAACCAGGTGACCTTGAAAAGTCAGTGAACTTGAAAAGTCCTCAAATCTGTTTCCCTGTGTGCCATATGGGCACAAGGTGATTGGAGTGTCACCAGCCTTATTGACTCAACAGGAGGTCACTTTCTCCAGCTCTTGTCCTGCACACGCATTATGAAGGATCTGCGTCTCCTGAAACAGTCCCCCAGTCACAATGCAGCCAAGTGGGGACTCTCACGAGGTGTCACCCACGTGCACACCTTCCGCTGGTTCCAGGCTCTGCCTCTGCCCTGAGAAGCCTGGCAGCATTCTTCTGGGGACCATGGTGCCTGTGCTCCTGGCACCCTGGATTCCATCATATGCACTTGTCTCTGGGGGAGAGTGTTCATCCCCACCCGTACCCCCCACCACAGGTGTGAAGCTTGCCAGAGGAGTGGTGTCCAGGCAACAAGGCTAACCCTCCATGCCTTGAAGAATTTTCAGGAAAATAACTCCTTTATCTTTCAGTTAGTGCTCTCCAAGGGTCAAGAGATTTCACTGAATGACAAATGCCAGGCTCTGCTAAGCGCAGCAGGGACAGGGATGCTCTCAGGCCTTCCGTCTGCTCCTCAGCATCTCCTAGCTCCTCTTGCATTTGGTGGGGCTGCGTGACTAGTTCTGACCAGTCAATGTGACATCACTTTCCGCTGGAAGCTCAGGAGACTTACACTTTCTTGCCCTTATTTAGGAACTGGTGACATCCCAGAATGCAGGTCCATGAGTGAATGGGATAGAGTTCTCCAACTCCGCCAGGGTTGGACCTTGTATGAGTAAGAAGTAAACTTTCAGGTGTCAAGTCACTGAGATTTCAGGCTTGCTTATTACACAGCACAACCTAGCTTCTGTGGACTAATGCACCCAAATTAACTTTGCCTCTCCTAACCAAGATGTCCTTACCTGATCCAGCTCAACAGGCCAGGTTTCTTCTTCCCTTCACCTGTGATCTCTTCAAGAGATAGCTCAGTTCCACAGCCAGGAGGCTCCTTTTAAGGGTTCTCTGTGAATTCGTGACAGGTGCTCGAACTTGTCAGAGCCTCACCTGGAGCCACCGTCACCATCACCATGTCACCAGTGCCCCTCACTGGTGTCCCTGTTGCAAAAGTCTCTTGTCTCAACAATTGACTCCACCCTGGATTCCAACCTTCCAGACTCTGAACACCAAACAGCATAGATCTGTGTATTTGGCAGGTTTCCCTACATTCTCACAAGGTACAAATGTTGCTTTGTCATTGACCTCATTTCCAGACTCCTCTCATGATGGCCTGACACCTGCTCTTTCCCTCCCGCATATACACTCCCATCTCTTCCTGCAGTAGTTCCATGCACATCGCAGCATTTGGCCAGCCTCACAGGATGCTTGCTGCCTGCCAGCTCTTATACCACAGGCTGTTGCTCCTTCAGACAGGATTCTGCCTGCTTCTGATGAAATCCCTTTAGGGCTTGGCCCAACCAGATTCACAAACTAAATCTGTAGTTTGCATCTCCAGGCACACCCAAAGGGCTGGAGGGAAAAGTTTCCATGTCCTTTTAGAAGTACTTCCTCCCCACCCTACCCCTAAGCCTTCAGGTGTACCTGGACTTCAGGTGTGGCAGGAAGGGGTCCATCTCCTCCCTTGCAAGGAAAATGCTCAGCTGCTTCAGTTGTGTCTGACTCTCTGAGACCCCATAGACTGTAGCTTGCCAGGCTCCTGTGTCCATGGGAGCATCCCGGATAGAATAGTGGAGTGGGTGGCCATTTCCTCCTCCAGAGGATCTTCCCCACTCTGGGACTGAACCTGGATCTCATGTGGCTCTTGCATTGGCAGGCAGGTTCTTTACCTCTGAGCCACCTGGGAAACCCACCCTTGCAGGGGACATGCAATGGAGTTGCCTAGTCTTGGTAATGCTGGTGTTATTTTTCTGTGGAGCCTGTCTCCCTGGCTTCCATGGGACTTGAAAAATAATCTCCACCAAGTACCCATTACTAAAGGCTCTATCCACAACCCAGGCATGAGACTCTCCATACTTCTCCAGTTCTGGGTCTGTGTCTCTGTTTCGTGTCAGTCTCAGTGTGCTGATACTCTGAGCTAGAAATGCCTGCAGACACTCCCCTGGGTTGTAGTCCTCCTGGGAGCACCACTGAGTCTTCCCCAGTCGAAGCCAGTGTTGAGGCTGGACCAGCCATTGTGACTCTTACTATGCACCTTGGCAGTAACCATCAGGGAACTTTGAAAAGACAAGGTTTGCTACTCACGGTCCTGGAGGGTCCACGACACTGCAGTGGCCACACAGCGAGGCCTCAGCGAGCGAGCTCAGACCTGGGGCTCTGCCTTTATTGGGGTGAGGGTGAGGTTACCTGGGATTCCATGGGTTCACTCTTTTTGGGTGAACTTAAAACACAAAAGAAATAAGTAAAGCAGGGAAGGGAAAATTGGGGTCATTACTCAAGTGGTCAGTTAGCTAGGTTACCCAGAGCTTTCTGAAAGGGGAACTCCATGGGTGGAGCGGCCTGATCCTTTACTTGATTTTGTAGCCCACAATGTGCTTGTCAGAGATGGATGTCTTTGAAGTGGATGCCTCCGCAATCAAAAGTTTGATGTCAGCCCCTCCTGTTACAACCAAAAGCTGAGAATTCCCTGGTGGTTCCGTGGTTGGGACTCAATGCTTCTGATACCTTCACCGTTGTGGTTTGGGTTCAGTCTCTGGTTGGGGAACCAAGATCCCACAAGCCGAGTGGCATGGTGAAACAAGCAAGCAATCAAAAGCAATCATAAGCTAACTTACATGGCAATTCCCAACTCTTTGTTTAGAGGCATCGGATGTCCTGAATACTCAGGCATCTTCCTGGGCAAAGTCCTACGTACTTTTCTCCACACTCCGCCTTGCTGGATATGCCAGATGAGGTGATTGTCTCAGACTTAGTCAGTCTGGATTTTTCTAGCTCATCGGTATAACGGTGACATAGCATAGGGGTTAGAAAGTGAGCTTGGGTGGGGGGCTGTGCGGGTTCAAAATCTGAGCTCTGTTCAGTTTTGTTTGTATGTTGCCAGGAGCTGGAGTGAGGAGCTCCACCCGTGGCAAAGGTCATTAGAAAGGAGGCTTGGCATGCGCAAAGGCAGGATCGAACTTCAGGAGTCCCCCTGGAAATTCTCGAGCATCAACCCCCAAAACCAGAGTCTGCCTCCTTTCTGCTTTGTGCTCTCACCTACACCTCTGACTTTACGGAGGGCTGTCCCCCACGACCTCTCTCTGAAAAAAGAGTTAACTTACAGCTCCAGTTAATAATTCCTGGGTGTGACAGTGTTTCAACCTACAAACTCCTTTGGAAGTCCTCTAGCCTGCCTGAATAGGTTTTTTCCGGCCACATGTGATTGTTCAGAGCCTCCCAACTGTGAGAGGCATGAGATGTTCTAAACTGTCTAAATATAGATTCCTTTGGATTCCTTTGAGCAGTTAAAAGATTGATTAGAAATTGTATTGGTGAAGGGTTTTTCACTTGTTGGGCCAATGTTTGCTGCTAAGTTTCCATATCCCTTACCCGCTGTGTCCCTGGCTGTGTATTGATTAATATAATTGGTGTAAGTAGTAGCTTTAAAGTTTGTAAACTTGGACCATTGAATTAATTCTTTTTCTTGTTATAGCCCATCACACCTTTGCCCTATAGGAATGCAACCTTATCTAATGCTTTTGGAGGGTGGTGCCTGACTAATCACCTTTAGAGAAAAATAAATTTTCTGAAGAAAGGGTCTTAAAATGTTAACAGGCCTCTGGGCCAGAAGATGATGCAAATCACCTAAACTTTTGCATATGGTAAGTTTGCAGGAAGAAAGCCTGGCTTACTGCATGACTCTACCCCTTCCCCCATTATCCTCTATGCATAACTTAAGGTATAAAAACTACTTTGGAAAATAAAGTGCGGGCCTTGTTCACCGAAACTTGGTCTCCCCATGTCGTTCTTTCTCTCATCTTCTGGCTGAATTATTCAGCCTCTTTTCTTCACTGAATTTCCTCACTGAGCTATCCTTATTCAGCCACTCTTTATATCTTTCATTAACGCTTAATTGATCTATTGTTTCCTGATCGCTGAAGCCATCTCCCCTTCGAAACCCCTGACTCCGCCGGGGCTGGACCCCAGCAGTATGTTTTTATTTTTTGCTGTTGCTTTTATTTTTGTGCTCGTTTGTTCAAGCTGTGGAGCATGTCGCCAGTTTGCGTGCCACCCTTGCGCAGGGGCCATGCTCATCTTCTCTGTATTGTTCTGATTTGAGTACATGTGTTGCTGAAGCGAGGACTGAGCTCTGCTGGTTTTAAGCCAGGTAACCTTGGGGAGACTCCTTAACCTTGCTTTAGTCATCTGTGAAAATGGAGAGGCTAATGACACAAATCTCCCAGTGCTCTTGGGAGGATTACACGTCATAATATATGCTAAGTGTTTAACGCCTGCCCCAGAGGAAATGTTCAGAGTTCCCTCCATGTGCCCCAGCAGGCCCTTCGATTTCACTCTCACTCTTTCTGCAGCTTAACAGGCTGCCTCATGTTAATCTTCCCTAAGAGCTGTATTTGTCTTGCCACTCCTTTCCTGCCCACCTACCCTAGCTCTGAGCCTTCATAAGACATCAGTGCATAAAGTACACTTAGAGGCTCTCCTCTGGGTCCTCAGAAACCTCCACAATCTGTCCCCCAACCCACTCTTCCAGCTTTACTCCCTTTCATTCCCTTCCAGGACCTTTCAACCAGTCTAGCCGACCTCCCTATTCCCATTAAGGCTCCCCACTCAGCCCAAGACTATATGCTGACCTCTTCACCACTTTAAGTCTTACTCACCCTTGAAGGCTCAAGTGGAAGACTCTCCTCCTCCAGGAAGTCTTCCCTGACTAGACAAAAATTTGGTGCCATTCACATGCTAATTAGTCACCCACAGAATTCTCTCTCTACAGTTTTGTTTTTGCCTGCATTTGCATGTGATCTTCCCCACAAGATGAGAACTCTTTGCAGGAAGGCACTGTGTTTCCATAGTTTGTGTTTGGCATTTACCAGCGTGAAAGGAAAATCAAAAGGGAGTCAGTATTGCCAAGTGAGGGCTTCCCAGGTGCTGCTGCTGCTGCTGCTGCTAAGTCGCTTCAGTCGCATCTGACTCTGTGCAACCCCATAGACGGCAGCCCACCACGCTCCGCCATCCCTGGGATTCTTCAGGCAAGAATACTGGAGTGGGGTGCCATTTCCTTCTCTAATGCATGAAAGTGAAAAGTGAAAGGGAAGTCGCTCAGTCGTGTCTCACTCTCAGGGACCCCATAGACGGCAGCCCACCAGGCTTCCCCATCCCTGGGATTTTCCAGGCAAGACTACTGGAGTGGGGTGCCATCGCCTTCTCCGCTTCACAAGTGGCTCAGTGGTAAAGAATCACCTGCCATCTCAGGAGATGTGGGTTTGATCCCTGGCCTGAGAATATTCCCTGGAAACAGAAGTGGCAACCCACACCAGTATTCTTGCCTGGAAAAACCTGTGGACCAAGGAACCCAGTGGGCTACAGTTCATGGTGTCGCAAAGAGCAGGACATGACTTAGCAACTAAGCAACAACAACAATATTACTAAGTGAGCTCCCCAAAGTGGAGCTGGGCAGGAGACCTTTAAGAAAGTGTGACCTTCCAGGGGGAAAGGGAGGGTAGAGGGATAAACTGGGAGATTGGGGTTGACAAATACACACCATCTATAAACACATAACTAATAAAGACTTACCATTTAGCACAGGGAACGCTACTCAGTACTCTATAATGACCTATATGGGGAAACAATCTAAAAAAGAGTGGATATATGTATAACTGGTTCACTTTGCTGTACACCCAAGACTAATGCAACATTGTAAATAAGTATACACCAATCAAAAAATAATGTGACATGCACATTTCAGCTTGGATGGAATCTGACCTTTTGACCTGATGAAGTCATCCAGAACTCCTGTCAGAGATTCAAGATGCTTTTTGGACTCCTTACGCTGAAACAACTTGTGATTCCTTAAGAAAAAGTATTTTCGGAGTCGCTTTGGAGTCTATAATGATTCTCAAGACTCTTGAGAGTCCCTTGGACTGCAAGGAGATCCAACCAGTCCATTCTGAAGGAGATCAGCCCTGGGATTTCTTTGGAAGGAATGATGCTAAAGCTGAAACTCCAGTACTTTGGCCACCTCATGCGAAGAGTTGACTCATTGGAGAAGACTCTGATGCTGGGAGGGATTGGGGGCAAGAGGAGAAGGGGATGACAGAGTATGAGATGGCTGGATGGCATCACTGACTCGATGGACATGAGTCTGAGTGAACTCTGGGAGTTGGTGATGGACAGGGAGGCTTGGCGTGCTGCGATTCATGGGGTCTCAAAGAGTCAGACACGACTGAGCGACTGATCTGATCTGATGATTCCACCAGGAAACTTTTAACAACCTCATGGCAACTTTTATGTCTCCTATATTGCAATTCTTAGGACTCCAAATAAACTCTCTCTCTCTCTCTTTTGTTTTAACATTTTGGTTGGGCTGTGAGGCACGTGGGATCTTACTTTCCCAACCAGGGTTCAAATCCATGTTCCCTGCAAAGTCACCTGATCAGAGTCTTAACCCCTGGACTGCCAGGGAAGTCCCATGAACTCTTTTCTTATTTTCAGCCTTCTGCATTACTTTTTTGGTGGATGGTAAGGGTGAGAAGGTTCCCTGGAGGAGGACATGGTGACACACTCCAGTATTCTTGCTTGGAGAATCCCCATGGAAAGAGGATCCCGGCAGGCTACAGTCCATGGGGTTGCAAAGAGTCAGACACGACTGAGAGACCAAGCACAGCACCGCACAAGGACTTCCCACGTGGCGCTAGTGGTAAACCTGCCTACCAATACAGGAGTCAGAAGAGATGCGAGTTTGATTCCTGGGTTGGGGAGATCCCTTGGAGGAGGGCATGGCAACTCACTCCAAGATGCTTGCCTGGAAAATCCCATGGACAGAGGAGCCTGGTGGGCTACAGTCCATGGGGTCACAAAGAGTCAGATCCGATTGAAGGGACTTAGTACACACTGGCACAAGTACCCATTAAAGGCTGGCTGGCTAAACAGACAGTCATAGGTCTTAGAAGAATTCTAAGAACTGGGGATGTGAAGCAGAGAAAACAGTGGACCCCTTGAATGCCACTGGGCCCCCCAGGGGATGCAGTGGGTGAAGAAGCCATTCAATTCTTCACCACTCCTGGGAGAAATGGACTGGGACTCTCACTACAGCCAGGAGCCTCCTCCACTCCCCACAGAGCTTGTTAAAGCGGTCATTTAGCACACAGTTCAGTAGTTAAGGATCTGGGGTCCAAATCCAAACGCAGGGGTCCAGTATCAGCTCCAGCCTTTACCAAGGATGTGACCTTTGAAAGTGCGTCAATTTCTCAGCGTCTCTGTTTCCCTACCTAGCTTTAAAATGGGAATAAAAACTGTCCCTACATCATTCAGGTGTGAATATAGATGAGTTAATGCATGTAAAGTGATTACAATGCTGCTCCAATGAGCACTCAGTAAATAGGAACTTTTCGTGCTAGATCCTACACTGAGCCTTTTGGCCTACAGATACGGAAAGAAAGGCTTCTCTCGTAACTCAGTGGGTAAAGAATCTGTCTGCCATGCAGGAGACCCAGGTTCGATTTCTGGGTCAGGAAGATCCCCTGGAGAAGGAAATGGCAACCCACTCCAGTATTCTTGCCTGGAGAATTCTATGGACAGAGGATGCCTGGCGGGCTACAGTCCAGGGGGTCGCAAGAGTCAGACACGACTTAGCAACTAAACCACCACCAGGTGGAAAGAAAGTCCAAGCTCAAGCCCCATCTTCAGCACTTCCAGCTCAGTATTTAGGAACATATTCTCCCTGTCTGAGCTTCTGTTTGATTATCTTTCAAATAAAAAAATAATTCCCATGATATACAGTTGAAGTAGTTATGAAATATTACTTATTAAGGGTGGAGAACAATACCTGGCATATATGGGGCTCGTGGGTGTGTTTCTTTCCTCTTTCATTTAAGTGTCCGCCTTCTGTATGACAGATTGACTGGCCAGAGATAATGGCAATTGGAGGAAAGAAATAAAGAGGGGACGCGCAGGACACAGACGGTCCCAGAAATTCAGCCTGGTGTCTTGAGAGGTTGGTGGGAGCCTGCTGCCATCTGCTGGACTGAGCGGGAATGGCATCCCAGTGCTCTCTAATGCCACCTTGCGTTAAAAGAGGTTTGTGACAACACAGACGGTGCCTGCCTCCGGACGCCCCTATTTCATTGGTATATTTGACTACGTCAGTGTCTCGCAGTCTTGATTGTTGTAGTTTCACACTAAATGCTGAAATCAGGTACTGAAAGTATCTACCTTTCATAATTATTTTGACTATTATAGAAGCTTTGCCTTTTCAAATAAATCACATCAGTTCAGTTCAGTCGCTCAGCCGCGTCAGACTGTGCGACCCCATGAATCGCAGCACGCTAGGCCTCCCTGTCCATCACCATCTCCCGGAGTTCACCCAGACTCACGTCCGTCGATTCGGTGATGCCATCCAGCCATCTCATCCTCTGTCGTCCCCTTCTCCTCCTGCCCCCAATCCCTCCCAGCATCAGAGTCTTTTTCCAACGAGTCAACTCTTAGCATGAGGTGGCCAAAGTACTGGAGTTTCAGCTTTAGCATCATTCCTTCCAAAGGACACCCAGGACTGATCTCCCTTAGAATGGACTGGTTGGATCTCCTTGCAGTCCAAGGGACTCTCAAGAGTGTTCTCCAACACCACAGTTCAAAAGCATCAGCTTTTGAACTTTTGTTGGCACTCAGCTTTCTTCACAATCCAACTCTCACATCCATACATGACTATTGGAAAAGCCATAGCCTTGACTAGACAGATTTTGTTGGCAAAGTAATGTCTCTGCTTTTGAATATGCTATCTAGCTTGGTCACAACTTTCCTTCCAAGGAGTAAGTGTCTTTTAATTTCATGGCTGCAGTCACCATCTGCAGTGATTTTGGAGCCCAGAAAAATAAAGTCTGACACTGTTTCCACTGTTTCCCCATCTATTTCCCATGAAGTGATGGTACCAGATGCCATGATCTTTGTTTTCTGAATGTTGAGCTTTAAGCCAACTTTTTCATTCTCCTCTTTCACCTTCATCAAGAGGCTCTTTAGTTCCTCTTCACTTTCTGCCATAAGGGTGGTGTCATCTGCATATCTGAGGTTATTGATATTTTTCCCGGCAATCTTGATTCCAGTTTGTGCTTCTTCCAGCCCAGCGTTTCTCATGATGTACTCTGCATATAGGTTAAATAAGCAGGGTGACAATATACAGCCTTGACATACTCCTTTCCCTGTTTGGAACCAGTCTGTTGTTCCATGTCCAGTTCTAATGTTGCTTCCTGACCTGCATATAGGTTTCTCAAGAGACAGGTCAGGTGGTCTGATATTCCCGTCTCTTTCACAATTTTCCACAGTTTCTTGTGATCCACACAGTCAAACGCGTTGGCATAGTCAATAAAGCAGAAATAGATGTTTTTTCTGGAACTCTCTTGCTTTTTTGATGATCCAGCAGGTGTTGGCAACTTGATCTCTGGTTCCTCTGCTTTTTCTAAAACCAGCTTGAACTTCTGGAAGTTCATACATACACAGGCATCAGTTTCTATTTTTTAAAAAAGTGAAAAGTGAAAGTGAAAGTCGCTCAGACATGTCTGACTCTTTGCGAGCCCATGAACTGTATAGTCCATGACGTTCTCCAGGCCAGAATACTGGAGTGGGTAGCCTTTCCCTTCTCCAGGGGATCTTACTGACCCAGGAATTGAACCAGGGTCTCCTGAATTACAGGTGGAGTCTTTACCAACTGAGCCATCAGGGATGACCTTTTTAAAAAAAGGCCAGCTGTAATTTTGATTGCAATGCATTGAATTTGTAGATACTTTTGGACAGAATTGATGTTTAAGATTCTCTTCCACAGACATGGCGTAGCTCTCCATTTATTTAAGTTTTCTTTAGTTTTGCACTTTGTTGTAGTTTTCAGAGTCAAGGTCTTGCATGTTATTTTCTAAAATTTATCCCTAGGCATTTTATGCCTTGAGATGCTATTATAAATTATATTCTTCTAATTTCATCTTCCATTTGTTTATACCTGGTATACAGAGTTATAATTTTTATATATTGATCTTGTATCCTGGATCCTTGCTAAATGCACTTATATTTATTTTTTAGAGATTCTTTAGGACTTATATCGGAGAAGGCAATGGCACCCCACTCCAGTACTCTTGCCTGGAAAATCCCATGGATGGAGGAGCCTGGTGGGCTGCAGTCCATGGGGTCGCTAAAAGTCGGACACGACTGAGCGACTTCACTTTCACTTTTTCGCTTTCATGCATTGGAGAAGGAAATGGCAACCCACTCCAGTTTTCTTGCCTGGAGAATCCCAGGGGCAGGAGAGCCTGGTGGCTGACGTCTATGGGGTCACACAGAGTCGGACACGACTGAAGTGACTTAGCAGCAGCAGCAGCAGGACTTATATATTTAAAAATTTTGTTATCTGTGAATACAGATAGCTTCATTTCTTCCTTTCCAATTTGTATGTTTTTAAATGAATTTATCTTGCTTTATTATTCTGGCTAGGATACCCAATGCAATATCTTATAGAAGAAGGATAAATATCCTTGCTCTGGTCCTAGTCTGTAATGGAAAGTATTTATCTTATTACTATTATGTATTTTGGTACTTGTAGATTTTTAAATTATTATTATCCTTTATCAATTGAGAAATTTCATTTTACTATGAGTTTATGGATACTTTTTTTTTGAAATCATGAATCAGTATTGAATTCATCAAATGATTTTCCCATATACTTTGAGGTGATCATCACATAATCTTTTTTCTCTTTTTTAATATGGGGAATTAGTTTATTTTTAAATGTTGAAACTCCCTTTGCTTTGCAAAGATAAATCTCACTTTGTTGTGATATATTATTCTTTTTTAAATATGTAGTACTGAGGAATTGATGCTTTTGAACTGTGGTGTTGGAGAAGACTCTTTAGAGTCCCTTGGACTGCAAGAAGATCCAACCAGTCCATTCTAAAGGAGATCAGTCTTGGGTGTTCTTTGGAAGGACGGATGCTAAAGCTGAAACTCCAATACTTTGGCCAGCTCATGTGAAGAGTTGACTCATTGGAAAAGATTCTGATGCTGGGAGGGATTGGGGGCAGGAGAAGGGGACGACAGAGGATGAGATGGCTGGATGGCATCACTGACTCGATGGACAAGAGTTTGGGTGAACTCCAGGAGTTGGTGATGGACAGGGAGGGCTGACATGCTGCAATTCATGGGGTTGCAAAGATCTGGACACGACTAGCGACTGAACTGAACTGGGTTCTATTTGCCTTTTATTTTAAATAAATTTTTGGCTGCACCAAGTAACAAGTGAGATCTTAGTTCCCCTGACCAAGGATTGAACCCATGCCTCCTGTGCTGGAAGGCAGAGTCTTAACTACTGGATCACTGGGGAAGTCCCAATTTGCCTTTCTCTTTTTGAGAATTTATGTGTCTATGTTCATGGGTAATTTTGGTCTAGAATTTTCATGGCTTATAGTATTCTTAACCGGTGTTGGTGTTAAGGTTTTGCTGGGCTCACGAAATGAAGCAGGAATTCTTTCTCCTTATTTTCTGAAATTATTTGAGGAATACTGTTATAGAAACTTTAGACAATTAAACTCTCTTGGTTTTTGTTCTCTCATCTGTACAGTGAAACTGGTACTGTCTACCTAGCCTGGCGTGGTGAAGAACAGATGAAGCGATATCTGAAAAACTGCCTCATAATACACCTAGTAGGACCTCAACACAGGATAGGTGCTTTATCAATAAGTGTGATTATTATTATTATTACATCAGTAGGAGGACTTGAAATTAGCACATGGTGATTCTTGAGGTCCTTTCTGGGAAATTCCAGTTCTTTTCTCTCAAAGAACTTAATGTTGAACCATTGGGTCACATTTGTGGAGCTTTAAAAATTGATTTTTAGCTGTTATCTCATCTAATGCTGCTAGAGCCTCCAAAGGTGGCTCTTACTGATCTCATTTCTCCCTTTAACTGATTGGGAAACTGAGTTTAGGACAACTTGCCTGAAGCCACACTGTAACAAGAGAAGGATAAACCTGACTCCCCTGTGGAATCTGTTCCTTTAACTCTTGAGCTCTGCTGCCTCTAGCTCTTGCTCTTTTTGTAAAAGAATGTTGCCTGTAGCCTGAGATATACCGAGAGTCCGTTCTCAAGGCACTGATCTTTAAAGGTAGAAGGCTCTTCCATGAAGAAGTTGTAAACAGGAGAAAAACGTTAGTCTTGTTGGAGGTTTGCAGGAACATTGTGAACCAGACCAGGCTAGGTGGACAGCAGTAAGAAGGATTCTGACACCAGGAAGTTTGCAAGGACCAGCCACATCCCCTCCCCTTTTGGTATAAAAGAAGCCTGAATTCTAACTCAGGTCGGATAGTTCTTTGGGATGTGAATATGCCGTCTTTTTGGTCAGCTGGCCTTCTGAATAAAGTTGCTATTCTTTGCTCCAGTGCCTTGCCCTGCAGGGCATGCCGGGCCTTAGTTACTGGACCAGGGATCAAACCTGCACACCATGTAGTGGAAGCAGAGTCTTATTAACTGACGGATCTCCAAGAACTCCCACCCCGTCACTCATTCTGAAGCCAGTGTTACAGAGCACCGGAGAGGCACTGTTCTCCCATTTCCTGGCCCAGAGGACCACCCTCACACTGGGAGATCCCTTTTGAAGGCACCTTTAAAGACTTCCAATATGAAGAGCCAGGTCATCAGTCAGCTGCATTCTCTGTCCAGCTGTGCGACCTTTTAAGCACATTTGTAACCTCACTGTGTCTCGGACTCCCTATCTGGAAGAAGATGAGAAGTGCAATAATACCAGTCATTATTTATTGGGTCCCTCGGAGAAGGCAATGGCACCCCACTCCAGTACTCTTGCCTGGAAAATCCCATGGATGGAGGAGCGGGGTGGGCTGCAGTTCATGGGGTCACTACGAGTCAGACACAACTGAGCAACTTCACTTTCACTTTTCACTTTCCTGAATTGGAGAAGGAAATGGCAACCCACTCCAGTGTTCTTGCCTGGAGAATCCCAGGGACTGGGGAGCCTGGTGGGCTGCCGTCTATGGGGTCGCACAAAGTCGGACACGACTGAAGCGACTTAGCAGCAGCAGCAACAGTAGGGGTCAGGGTGGGCTCCCCGGGTGGTACAGCAGTAAAGAATCTGCCAGCCAACGCAGGAGAGGGAGACACAGGAGAAGTGGGTTCGATCCCTGGGTCGGGAAGATTCCCCTGGAGAAGGAAATGGCAACTGACTCCAGTATTCTTACCTGGAGAGTCCCATGGACAGAGGAGCCTGGCTGGCTACAGTCTGTGGGGTCATAAAGAGTCAGACATGGCTGAGCATGCACTCTAGGGGCCAGGGATGCCATAGTTATTAGTCTGTTGTTGTTTAGTCTAGGTCCAGTTGCATCCGACTCTTTTACAACCCCATGAACTGTAGTCCGCCAGGCTCCTCTGTCCATGGGATTCTCCAGGCAAGAATACTGGAGTGGGTTGCCATTTCCTACTCCACAAGATCTTCCTGATCCAGGAACTGAACCCACATCTCCTGAGTCTCCTGGATTGGCAGGTAGGTTCTTTACCACTGAGCCACTGGGGAAGTACACTTGATTTATTTAGTCTTCTTAAAAACAGTAAAAGATTAATATATGAGCCATAGGTGAGAAAACTGTGGCTAAAGAAATCAAATAATTTACCTAAGGTCATGAGAGATCCAGATTCAGAATTTGCAATCCAGGTAAAACTGACCCTCCTTTTCATGTTAAAATTGATCAAATTGTGATTTTTAAAATGTGCAAGTTGTTTAATCAGTTATACCTCAATAAATTTTTTTTAAGAAGCAGCATCCAGAGCTAGATATAAAAGTTGAAGAGAGGAACAACAACAGCAACAAAATAATTACATTCACAGGAATATATGTATGCCAAAATTCATCCAGCTATATGCTTTGGATTCAAAAGTTTTATTGTATATAAAATATGCCAGAATAACATATGGCTGCATATTTTTTTAACGAAAGTAATTAGACGTAAAGTCGTAATTTTTAAATTTCACCTGGATCTCCTACTGACAGCAAAATAACACTAGACTGTATCTAAAATAAATCATTCTCTCGACTCCTACACGCCTTTTAAAAATTGCATTTTTTTTCTTATTATGAAAGCAATACATGTTCATCGTAGGAAAATTAGAAAATACAGACGAGCAGAAAATATAAAGATGAAAGATAGCCTTGGTTCCACATTCTTAGAAAATACAGATGAACAAAAGATATAAAGGTGAAAGACAGCCTTGGTTCCACATTCAAATATAACAAGATTTTACACACCTGTGTATTTCTTTCCGCTAGTTTTCAGGGTCTGTATGTTTATTTAGATGTATATATAATTATGGGCTTCCCTGGTGGCTCAGATGGCAAAGAATCTGCCTGCACTGCAGGAGACCCAGGTTCAATCCTTGGGCTGAGAAGATCCGCTGGAGAAAGAAATGGCAACCCACTCTAGGATTCTTGCCTGGAGAATCCCATAGACAGAGGAGCCTGGTGGGCTATAGTCCATAAGGTCACAAAGAGTTGAACATGAGTTATATATCTAATTATATGGTATATGGGGGAGTTTCAGAAAGTGGGATCTTACTCGAGAAATTCTTTTATAATTTACTTTTAACACGTAGGGGTAATCCATGAAAGGCTTAGTGTATCAGTGAATGGTCATCTGAAGTAAGAGTTTTAAATTTAGTTCCATGATGTGCTGGAGTTCTTTGGCACATCTCAGGTCCTGGGGGTCAGGGAGAAGATGAATATTTGATGGAGGGCAAGAAGGAGCCCATGCAGGCAAGTCTGCATTTGCCACTCTTACTCAACACAGATGGCCCCTTTTGTTGTTTTTTCGATACAGTCTTCCCTCAGTATCTGCAAGAGACGGGTTTCAAACCCGCTCACCCTGTGCATGACAAAATCCACAGACGCTCAAGTTCCTTATGTGGGTGTGGCACTAGCAAAGGCAGGGTACAGAGTAACTGTACTAATTTCCCATGTACGATTTCATCTGAAAAGGCATTCCCTAACCAGAAACAATTTTAAAGAAGGAAATCATGATTGTAACATTATTCTTATGACTGCTTCATTTCGTTTCAAAACAAAGATAGCTTCATTGTTTTATAATTATAAAAACAATATGCATTGTTTTTTATAATTATAAAACAATATGCATTGTTTTTTATAATTATAAAACAATGCATATTGTTTTATAATTATAAAACTGCATATTTTCAAAAATTCAAGCCAAATGAAAAATCAGCCATTAATCTCATTACTCTTTACAAACATCTTGGAGTATATGTGTGTATCAAAATATACTGTACATATCCTATGTCTTTTTCCCTTAACACAGACTATTTTCCCATGTCATTTATTGGTCTCTAAAAGTATGCTATGTATACCTATAGCTGATTCATGATGCTGTTTGGCAGAAAACAACAAAATTCTGCCAAGCAACTATCCTTCAGTTAAAAAATAAATTTAAAAAAGTATGATTCTTGAGTGTTTATGAGTTGGGTTATATTATTATTAATAGGTTTATTGATAGAAAGAAAAAAGGGCTTGCAAGTTAAACTGAAAGGCATAAGGAGAATTGGGCTTCAATTTTTTTTATGTGTAATTTTTAAAAATATTCATTTATTTATTTATTTGGCTGCACCAGGCCTTAGTTGCAACATGTGGGATCTTCGGTCTTCATTGTGTTGTGTAAGATCTGTTAGCTGTGGTGTTCAAGCTCTCAGTTTTATTAAAACTTCCAAATAAGTCCTACTACCTGACAATATAAGCCCTCTAGCTTTGTTCTCCTCTAAGATTGTCTCAGAGAAACACAGGGTCCTTTCTTCTTTCATGTGCATTTTGGTGTCAGATTACCAATTACTACACAAAAACCTGCTGGGATTTTGTTTGCAATTGCGGGTATCTGTTTTTGATCTCTCAAATGAATTTCATTTTGTCAAGATTAAAAAATAAAAAAAAACCCTTTGAATTTTATTAATCCCATAATTTAATTTGTGATATATTGCATTCTTTTTTGATTATTTCATGGCTATGAATATTGATTTCCCTCCCAAGACCATCAGTAATTTCAGAGGAAGCTGTCACATAATTCTTTTGTTTTCTACATAATTTTAGGAGATAAACTGTAGCCACATAACATCTAATGTGTGTTTCTTGAATAAACATCATAAACTTGTTTTTCTTGAATATTCTGGGGTGGATGCTCCTTAGCTTCTGACTTAATTCATTTGAATAAATCATTCCAGTATTTATTAATTCACCTAGCAAAGCTACCAGCATAGTCTAGTCTTAAATAGGTATGGACACACTCTTTGAGTTGTGCCATCTATTCAGGATTTAGGCATCTTCCTTTTCCCTGGGAAGCTTTCAGCCCAGAAGACAATAAAGACAAAACCAACAATCTTTTTGCTCCCTGCTATGCCCGGAAACTTGCGGGATCTTAGTTCCACAACTAGGGACTGAACCTGGGCCACCACCCTGAAAGTGTCAAGTCCTAAGCGCTGGGCCACCAGGGAATTCCCAAAACCAACTACCGAAAGTGTTGTCTCTTTGGAGTTAGAGTTTCTGAGCTACAGGAGTGATTAACTCGAGCTGAGAAAGCACAGTGAAGTGGACATATCCTAGTGAAGCTGGTGACTGAGCTAGGCCTTGAAGCATGAATAGGAGTTCTCCGGGCAGCAGAGTCCAGGGGTGGCAGAGATGTTAGGGAGCATTCTGGGTGTGAGGGAAAAGATGAGAGAGCATGGGACGCATCCCATGTCTGAGAAGCCTGAGTGGTCCAGTATAGTTGAGGCATAAGGGAATGGATTGAGAGATAGGTGAACGTGGATATGTAGGGTATGACAGACTGTGACTGGCCTTCTAATACATGCCAGTGTCTTTTTCATCTTTGTTATTTAAGATGGCTAATACAAGAGTGTCATGATCACATTTGTGTTTGAAAAAATACTGCTCTACTAGCATTGAGGAAGGTGACTCGTATGTACCTTGAGTCCCTGGGGAGCTACCACACTCATCCAGGGAAGAGTTAATAAGACTTTGGATAAAGGTACTGGATATCACATGGTGATTGTAGTAATTCCAGAGACAAAATCAGTGTGACGTGGTGATTGATGGGCTGCACACAGGTGGGAGGGACGCCCATCCTGGACATCTGGACGCAGGCCATGGGATGTCACTGGGCTGAGCTCAAACTGTCCGCTCAGATTATTGGGTTGAATAGAGTGGCTCTTCTGAAAGGATGCCAGGCTGTACCTCTGATTGACAGCTGAGTGAAAAGTCTCAGAAAACTGCCCGTGGGACTGTTTCATTCTCTTTCTCAGAATAACCTCGTTTTGCCATGTGATTTCATTTTACAGGCTTTGTGGGTTCTTTTGTGCCCTGTCTAACTGTATAGTTACTGCTCCTCTCCTGGGAAGAGAGAAGACAGGTTATTTCAAAAATTTAAAAAAAAAACAAAAAACAAGTCCAGCCAAAAACATCTCCCTCCTCCTGCTACTCTGAAATTACCTTAGATGGTCAGATCAGATCAGCAAGGAATCGTAAGTCATTTAGTACAAACTGCTCATTTGGTAGATGAGGAAGCCCAGTCCAAGAGAGGAAAGGTGATTCATTAATCAGTAAGTGGAATCCCTGGGTCTGGGAGGAGACAGTAGATCAGACACGTCTGGGATCTGCAGACTGTTATTTCGCTTTTTCTGAGCCCCAGTTTACTAGACTACAAGGGGGAGTTGTTGTGATAATTAAATTTAAAATGTGCATATTCTGAGTGCGATGACGCTTTTAAATGCTCAGTGCTGGTCAGTGATGATGAACATAAAGATGGTGTTGCTGAGGACGGTGCTGATGGTAGCGCTGGCAACGATGATGGTGACGGTGACGATGTCATTGAAGAAGCATGGATTTTGACATTGCCTCCCCTGAGCGAAAGTGTCTGTGATAGTTGTTTGACTTTGTTAAGATGATCTAACCTCTTAACTCTCAATTTAATCATACGTAGTCCAGTGTTTTTGCCTGGAGAATCCCAGGGACGGGGGAGCGTGGTGGACTGTCATCTCTGGGGTCTCACAGAGTCGGACACAACTGAAGTAACTTAGCAGCAGCAGCGGCAGCAGAACAGAGAAAGTCATCTCTAACTTGTGCTATTTAGAGAACATAATAAAATAATTATTGTTGCTGCTTAGTCACCAAGTTGTGTCCAACTCTTTTGTGACCACCAGGGACTGTAGCCCACCAGGCTCCTCTGTCCATGGGATTCTCCAGGCAAGAATACTGGGTGGATTACTGTTTCCCCTCCAGGGGATCTTCCTGACCCAGGGATCGAACCTGCCTCTCTTGTGTCTCCTGAGTTGGCAGAAGGATTCCTTACCGCTAGCACCACCTGGGAAGCCCTTTTCTCTGACAGTAAACTTAAATTTTATTAACCTTATACTGTAAAGTATTCATTAGCTGCAAATCTGGAAAAATGCATAGCTTTTCTCTTAAGGTCCCCTTTAGTCTCTCTCATTCCTACAGGTGGGAATTCATTATCTCTAGCGTCTCTTTGGAGAAGGCAATGGCAACCCACTCCAGTACTCTTGCCTGGAAAATCCCATGGATGGAGGAGCCTGGTGGGCTGCCGTCTGGTGGGTCGCACAGAGTCAGATATGACTGGAGCGACTCAGCAGCAGCAGCAGCAGCAGTGTCTCTTCATCTGTCCTGTAGTGTGTGGACCACCCTGACCCCAGACTCCCACCTTTAACTCAGAGCTTCCCTGGGTATTAACTCCAGGACAAGGACACCTGCTCTTGCCAACATCTTCATTCCACCGAGATCTGAGGCCGTAGGTGTAGTCCCCCTCCAGGTTCCCTCATATCCACTGACACAGTATTTGCTGGATGGAATTAATAATTTGTTGTTTAGAGATTTTTGATGGCTTTCTTGCTTCAGCCATTTAAACACTATTGTATCTTTTTTGGTTGTTTTGGGGTGGGGCTCCAGGAATGAGCGTGGACAAAAATCTTCTGAACCTCTTCTTATGGAACCAGGTTCGTTGTCTTCATGGGATGGGGGAGAACGACTGAGCTACTTGACATCTTTTGTGAAAGCAACGAGTCATCCGGCTCTCATGTGGATGGACCAGCTTGACAGCTCATGGAGGCTGAACGTGACTGCAAAGCAGGTCAGGGACTGTCACCTGAGGAGCACGGAAAGGTCAGGGACCAGTGACAGAATGTCCCCACGGCTGATAGAATTACATCATGGAACCAGGAGGGACCATCCCGGGTGCTCCATCTTTCCAGAAAATGTGATATCCCATCTGTTTGCTTTTATGTCTTGATATCCCTGAAGTTGGAGAAGGCAATGGCACCCCACTCCAGTACTCCTGCCTGGAAAATCCGGTGGATGAAGGAGCCTGGTAGGCTGCAGTCCATGGGGTCGCTAAGAGTCAGACACGACTGAGTGACTTCACTTTCACTTTTCACTTTCATGCATTGGAGAAGGAAATGGCAACCCACTCCAGTGTCCTTGCCTGGAGAGTCCCGGGGACGGGGGAGCCTGGTGGGCTGCCGTCTATGGGGTCACATAGAGTCAGACACGACTGAAGCGACTTAGCAGCACCAGCATCTGGTCACCAGCATTGTGACCCCAGGGACTGTAGCCCACCAGACTCCTCTGTCCATGGGATTCTCCAGGCAAGAATACTGGAGTGGGTTGCTGTTTCCCCCTGAAATTATGCCTTCCAAATGATCAGATCAGATCAGTCGCTCAGTCGTGTCCGACTCTTTGCGACCCCATGAACTGCAGCACGCCAGGCCTCCCTATCCATCACCAGCTCTCGGAGGTCACTCAGACTCACATTCATCGAGTCAGTGATGCCATCCAGCCATCTCATCCTCTCTCGTCCCCTTCTCCTCCTGCCCTCAATCCCTCCCAGCATCAGAGTCTTCTCCAATGAGTCAACTCTTCGCATGAGGTGGCCAAAATACTGGAGTTTCAGCTTTAGCATCATTCCTTCCAAAGAAATCCCAGGGCTGATCTCCTTCAGAATGGACCGGTTGGATCTCCTTGCAGTCCAAGGGACTCTCAAGAGTCTTCTCCAACACCACAGTTCAAAAGCATCAATTCTTCGGCGCTCAGCCTTCTTCACAGAGAATGCAAATTGTTTTAATTAAAGTGAATAGGTTTGAGGATTTCAAAAGAGAAAATTTAAGACATCCAAGAGGGTTACAATAATCAAAACAGGAAAGCTTACATCGGATAGAATGAGGGTCCCCAGTAACTCATTCCAGGTTCTTGAATTTATACAATGAAAACAGCACTGAGGGGCAGGGGAGGGAGGAAGGGCGAGCAGATCCAGGAGGGTCAGAAACTCGCTTGTCAATTGTTTATTTATAGGAAGAAAGAAAAGAATAAAGGAAGGAAAGAGTAAACGATGAAACTCCTTTATTTTGTTTCCAAATGGATTCTATTAGACACAGTATGTCATTCCAAGTGCACCTGAATATAGCTGTCAATTTAGATAACTCAGTCCTCCCCTTCTGACCTTTATTATCACTGCAAACATTCTGTATGTGAGAGATAAATAATGCATGCTCTCAGCCAAGAAAAGAAAGCAGACCGGAGGAAACAGTGAAGGAGAGGAAGCGACATTCCTCTCTCTAGTGTATTTTTACTCCTGATCCGCTGCCACCTCCATCCCCGCCTCCTGCCCTCTCCTACCTCCTAATCAAGACCCCCAAAGCCTGGAAGCAGAGGGCTTAGAGCACAGGTGTGGGGGTGGCGTGTGTCAAATGTGCATTTAAAATACTTACAGCTCTGATCTATCAACTGTGTGATCCTGAGCAACTGCTCTCTCCTCCCTCTATGCTGATCTTCTCTAACATGAGCATGCATACCTATCTCCGAATGCTCTGTATCAAAAGCGTTGCAACGATCATAAAAGAAGATGTAGACAGAACTTTTTCAACTGCATCCTGGGGAACAAAGCGAAGAAAGAAGGTTTATTCTGGTCACATGCGGGCCTCAGACAGAAGAAGAGGAGCAGCAGGGGAGAGGCCACCTCTGTAGTGAGCCTAGAATGACCTTGAAGATGCCCTTGAGGGCCCAGAAACCCGATCTTGGCTTTCCATCTTCCAGGCAGGCTTTTGCGGTGGCCAAGCAAACCAAAGGTCTCTACAATACCCTTGGAGTGAAAAGCCTGGGTTTCGTACCACATTTAGAAGCTAGATTTCTCTGTTTCTTGCAGTCAATAGAAACAGATGAAAGAACTAGAACAAATAATTTCACAATTTGTATGGAAATACAAAAAACCTTGAATAGCAAAAGCAATCTTGAGAAAGAAGAATGGAACTGGAGGAATCAACCTCCCTGACTTCAGGCTCTACTACAAAGCCACAGTCATCAAGACAGTATGGTACTGGCGCAAAGACAGAAATATAGATCAATGGCACAAAACAGAAAGCCCAGCGATAAATCCACGCACCTATGGACACCTTATCTTTGACAAAGGAGGCAAGAATATACAATGGAGAATGGACAATCTCTTTAACAAGTGGTTCTGGGAAAACTCGTCAACCACTTGTAAAAGAATGAAACTAGAGCACTTTCTAACACCATACACAAAAATAAACTCAAAATGGATTAAAGATCTAAACGTAAGACCAGAAACTATAAAACTCCTAGAAGAAAACATAGGCAAAACACTCTCTAACATAAACCACAGCAGGATCCTCTAAGACCCACCTCCCAGAATATTGGAAATAAAAGCAAAAATAAACAAATGGGACCTAATTAAAATTAAAATCTTCTGCACAACAAAGGAAACTATAAGCAAGGTGAAAAGACAGCCTTCAGAATGGGAGAAAATAATAGCAAATGAAGCAATGGACAAAGAATTAATCTCAAAAATATACAAGCAACTCCAGTAGCTCAATTCCAGAAAAATAAACGACCCAATTAAAAAGTGGGCCAAAGAAGTAAACAGACATTTCTCCAAAGAAGACATACATATGGCTAACAAACACATGAAAAGATGCTCAACATCATTCATTATCAGAGAAATGCAAATCAAAACCACAATGAGATACCATTTCACGCCAGTCAGAATGGCTGCGATCCAAAAGTCTACAAGCAATAAATGCTACAGAGGGTGTGGAGAAAAGGGAACCCTCTTACACTGTTGGTGGGAATGCAAACTAGTACAGCCACTATGGAGAACAGTGTGCAGATTCCTTAAAAAACTGGAAATAGAACTGGCATATGACCCAGCAATCCCACTGCTGGGCATGCACACTGAGGAAACCAGAATTGAAAGAGACACGTGTACCCCAATGTTCATTGCAGCACTGTTTTTAACAGCCAGGACATGGAAACAACCTAGATGTCCATCAGCAGATGAATGGATAAGAAAGCTGTGGTACATATACACAATGGAGTATTACTCAGCCATTAATAAGAGTACATTTGAATCAGTTCTAATGAGGTGGATGAAACTGGAGCCTATTATACAGAGTGAAGTAAGCCAGAAAGAAAAACCAATACAGTATACTAACACATATATATGGAATTTAGAAAGATGGTAGCGATAACCCTGTATGTGAGATAGCAAAAGAGACACAGATGTATAGAACAATCTTTTGGACTCTGTTGGAGAGGGAGAGGGTGGGGATGATACGGGAGAATGGATTGAAACATGTAAATTATCACATGTGAAGCTAATCGCCAGTCCAGGTTCGATGCATGAGACAGGGTGCTCGGGGCTGGTGCACTGGGATGACTCAGAGGAATGGGATGGGGAGGGAGGTGGGGGGGGGGTTCGGGATGGGGAACACGTGTACACTCATGGCGGATTCATGTCAATGTATGGCAAAACCAATACAATATTGTAAAGTTAAATAAATAAATAAAACTGAAAAAAAGAGAAAGAGATGGATGAAGGGACAGAGTGGGATTCTCAGCTCAAACTAAATTCAACTTGAAATCTTATGCAAGAATAATTTGTATGTTGACCTGCATGTTTATGTCTTAGTCAAGCCTCTATTTATTTTCCTTTTGAATTTTTTATTTTGTACTGGGGTATAGCTGATGAACAGTATTGTGGTAGCTTCAGGTGAATAGTGAAGGGACCATACATGCACATGTAGCCATTGTCCCTCAAACCCCCCTTCCATCCAGGCTGCCACAGAACGCTGAGCAGAGCTCCCTGTGCATGGGGTCCTTGTTGGTTATCCATTTTATTTATTTATTTATTTTTAATTTTATTTATTTTTTAAAAATCTATTTATTTTAATTAGAAGCTAATTACTTTACAATATTGTATGGGTTTTGCCATACATCAACATGAATCCATTTTAAATATAGCAGTGTGTCCATGTCTTTCCCGAGGTCCCTGACTACCAGCCCTGGCATATCCATAAATTCATTTTCTAAGTCTGTGAGGCTCTTTGTTTTACGAGTTCATGTGTACCATTCCCTTTCAGATTCTAAACATCAAGCGTGGCATTCTCCTTCTCTGTCTGATTTCCTTCACTCAGAAGGACACTCCCTGGGTTCACCCACGTTGCTGCAAATGGTTTTGTTTCATGCTTTTTAATGCAAGCCTCTGTTTTGCTGAAATGTGGGGGCAATGGATCTCTCTCAGTGGGTGTTGAAATAAGTTCCAGAGGGCTTGAACCCTTAAGCCTTTGGATTAGAAAATGAAGTGGGAAAGGAAATAATTGTAGAGAAAAAAATATCGTTTGCGTACTTAGCGTCTGTGAGAGGGAGCCAGGAGTCGCAGCAAAAAGGAAGTTTGGGGACTGTTTGCTCATTTTCACACTGCCTTCGCCGCCCCAATTACACACCTAATTAAGATTTGGACATTTAGGCAAACTGTTTGAATGTATGATAAGGGAGTCTGGGATTAGCTCGCAGTGTGCAAAGAGGATCGTCTAGTCTTTAGAAAAACTTGGAAAGAAGCATCCTTGAAATACGTCTTTTAGAGCCTAAGGCTCAGAAATGAGACCCTAATGCCCTCTGGATGGGAGGAAAATGGGGAATTTGTCATCAATGTCATCATCTGCAATGAATCTTCCCTCTTTCTTCCCATCTTCTTCTCTGTGATTTTCCACTTCCCTCCTAGGCTTTCCTGTTAAATGCGGTGCTCTGCTGAGGTGTGTCTGACTCTTTGTGACCCCATGAACTATAGCCTACTAAGTTCCTGTTAAGTTCCTGTGTCCTGAGATTTCCCAGGCAAGAAGACTGAAGTGGATTGCCATCTCCTCCTCCAGAGGCTCTTCCTGACTCAGCGATCAAAGCTGCGTCTCTTGTGTCTCCTACGTTGGCAGGTGGGTTCTTTACCACCACACCTCCTGGGAAGTCCAGATTCTCCTGTACCCTCCCTGTAAAACTAGCTCTCAGAGCCTTGATTCCCTCAAATGTTGATAAATCCAGGTGGAAAGGGGATGAAGTCTGCCTGATAAATAAGACCATCGCTCCCCAAGTGGGATTATCTTGATTTATCTGGGTGTTGGGGGCCACCACAGCTGCTTTTTAGATCTGTGGGCAAGACCCCTGTGGGCTCCTCTCCCTGCCCTGAGCACTGATGCTCCTCTGTCAGTTTTGTATAATCATGGGGCAACTCCCTTTCTTGTTCCCGGCCCAGTTTTCACCATCCATTTCAGAATGACTATTTCATGACATGTATCAAGTTGAAAAGGGAACTGGCTCCCTCTGTGCAGTGGACTTGGAACAGATCCGGATGAAAGTATGGCAACCCAGGTGCCAGTCTGAGGATATCGAAGACTTCAGGACTGTTGCTGTTATCCAGGAAGGTATCTTTGACTCTGGATGAAAAGGGTCATAGATTGAGGATTGCTTGGAGAAGCTATTGCAATAGCTTCTTCTATGCCTACTTCCTACTAGATGTATTCTTGCCACTTCCATGGCAACTGGAAGCTTCTTAGGTTTCACTGAACCATTGTTTGGGGAAATATGGGAGGACAGTGGACATAGTAGGTAGATGCTGAGATGCCTATATTTTCCTGTTTTATCCTTACCTCCTGCTCTGGCAGGGCTATCCCCTAAAGCAGGTATAGGAATGTAAGGAAACTTATTTTGGAGTCTCATGGCCCCAGATACCAATCCAGAGAGTCACAAACATGCCTAAAGTGAGTGGAGGTCTGTGCGAGAAACATTATGCATCTCAGCTTACTGTTGTGACCATGTCTACCTTATGCTCCTCTCCTCCTCCCCATCTTTCTTCTTTCTCCTCTTCCTCTGTGGTTGCGGTGCATGGGCTTAGCGGCTCCGTGGCATGTGGAATCCTCCCAGACCAGGGATTGAACCCATATCCCCTGCACTGACAGGCAAATTCCTATTCCACTGTGCTACCAGGGAAATCCAGAACTTCAGCTTCTTCATCAGTAAAGTGGAAATGATAGTAGTTCCTCCTTCTGCGGTGTTGAGAATCAAATGGATTAACAAACGTATGGCAGTAAGAACAGCGCAGGCTACGTGGATGAGTCCGTGAAAGATCTGGCTGTCCTTCCATCCATCCGCATGCTGCTCAGACAGTCTCATTTTACGCCTACGGTCCCCGCACTGTTCTGAACAGTGCCCTCTTGCCATTTCAAAAGTACTCCGGCTTTGGATGCTAGATATGGTTACCCTGTATACAGTCTCGGCTATTTTACTAAGAGGTGTGTACGTGCTCAGTTGCTGTGTCTGACTCTACAACCCCGTGGACTGTAGCCCACCACGCTGCTTTATCTGTGGAATTCTCCAGGTAAGAATCCTGGAGTGGGTTACCATTTCCTACTCCAGGGATTTTCCTGACCCAGGGATCGAATCCGCACCTCTTGCACTGGCAGGTGAAGCATCAGGAAAGCCCTTTACTAGAAGGCAGTGATCCATTATTTTGAGGATGTACAGGATTGGATGTCACAGGCTAGGAAGTAGGACAGATAAGAACATCTATCAATACCATGAATCAATTCTGAGTAAATTACTCTTTTTTTATTTTTAAAATTTTTTATTATAATAACTGTCAATTTTTAAAAATTTAAATTTATTTATTTTAATTGGAGGCTAATTACTTTACAATACTGTCTTGGTTTTGCCATACATCAACATGAATCCACCACGGGTGTACACGTGTTCCCCATCCTGAACCCCCCTCCCACCTCCCTCCCTGTACCATCCCTCTGGGTCATCCCAGTGCACCAGCCTCAAGCATCCTGTATCCTGCATCGAACCTGGACTGGTGATTCGTTTCTTATATGATATTATACATGTTTCAATGCCATTCTCCCAAATCATCCCACCCTCTCCCTCTCCCACAGAGTCCAAACGACTGTTCTATACGTCTGTGTCTCTTTTGCTGTCTTGCATACAGGGTTATCGTTACCATCTTTCTAAATTTCATATATATGCGTTAGTATACTGTATTGGTGTTTTTCTTTCTGGCTTACTTCACTCTGTATAATAGGCTCTAGTTTGGAGACCAAGAAAACCCTGTAACACTGAAGTTTTTCTCTTCTCCAACCCCTCCCACCTCTGTGGTGAAAGGCATACAGAACCAGTAAGGATGCTGCCTCACATAATGCATATATATGTGTGCATGTATGTGTATATATAAAGCACGTTTTGAGAGCCCAGTGGGAGTTGCTTTTTGCTCTTCCACCAGCCAGGTGGAGAAGGCAATGGCAACCCACTCCAGTACTCTTGCCTGGAAAATACCATGGACAGAGAAGTCTGGTAGGCTTCAGTCCATGGAGTTGCTAAGAGTCAGACACGACTGAGCGACTTCACTCTCACTTTTCACTTCCCTGCATTGGAGAAGAAAATGGCAACCTGCTCCGGTGTTCTTGCCTAGAGAATCCCAGGGATGGGGGGAGCCTCCTGGGCTGCCATCTATCGGGTCGCACAGAGTCAGACATGACCAAAGCGACTTAGCAGCAGCAGCAGCAGCAGCAGCCAGCCAAGTAACTGAGGTCAGGGTTCCAGGATCACTACGGCCAGCCAGCAGGGCCATGAGTTCCTGGACAAAAGAAAAAATAATTTGAGATGCCCAACCTTCTTGCCGGGTGGAAGGGATGGACTGGGGTCAATCTTGGCGGAACATTTCCTAGAGACCATATGGCCTTTGTGTTGCCGCAGTGAAAGGCTGAGAGCTCTGCTGGAGGCCTGGTCCCTGGGCTCCAGTTCCTCAAAGGTCCAAGAGGTCCTTGTGTCGCTTGCATCATTCCTGTGTATCTCTATCATCTATTCATCCATCTATATACTTTCCATCTAGTCATCCATCTATTACTTCATCTATTTCTATCTCTCTATCCATCTACCCATCTATCTGCTGCTGCTGCTAAGTCACTTCAGTCGTGTCCGACTCTGTGCGACCCCATAGACGGCAGCCCACCAGGCTCCCCCATTCATTTATCTAGCAGTCTATTTATCTGTCTATCTACATATCTATTATTCATCCATCTATCCACCTACCTGTCCATCTAATCATCCATCTGTCTATCTATCTACAGGTATTCATTGTTTTATTGCTCTTTGCTTATTTATTTATGCCCATAGCATGTGGGATCTTAGCCCCCTGACCAGAGACCCAAGCTGCCCTGCAGTGGAACCACTCTTAACCACGGCCCGATCAGAAAAGTCTCAGTTTCTCTATGCCTTACTGTGTTTCACAGATAATTGTGTGTGTGTTTTCGCAAGTTGAAATTTTGTGCAACCCCATGTCGAGCAAATCTGTTGGCTCCATTTTTCCAAAAGCATTGTTCACTTCATGCCTCTGTGTCACATTTTAGTATTAATAATTCTCACAATATTTCAAACCCTCCACCAACCAAAAAAATGATGACTTGCTGAAGAGTCAGATGATGGGTAGCATTTTCAGCAATAAAATACTTTTAATTAGGCTATTTGCATTGTTCTTCCTAAACATCATGCAATTGCATATTTAATAGGTAGACTACAATATAGTGTCCACAGAACTTGCACATACACTGGGAAACCAAAAAGTTTGTGGGACTCAGCTTTAGTGCTCTACTCACTTTATTGGGGTGGTCTGGAATATAACCAAAATATTTCTGAAGCATGTCTGTATTTATTTATTCATTTATCCACTGTTCACTTTAGTCACAACCTAAAAGTTTAGAGTTATGTTTTATATCGTGGGAATTTTTAGGACTTCAAGCCCAGGAGACAGCATCTCAAGTTCCTGAGAGCGGCTCCAAGAAGGAGGGAAGTTAAGGAATTTTGTGCAGTTTTGTTTTTTTTTTTTGTATTGGGCTTTTCTATGTATGGGAAGATGTAAGAGTCTGGGCTCACTGAACTCCTTCCTTTTGTATGCATCTCGGATATCTGGGGCCAGTATCCTGTGCTTTTTACATCCTGAGCTCCCTTAGGCTCACTGTAGAGAGTGGCTGCAATCTGATGGCTGTTCAGATCAGAGCAGATCAGTGGCTCAGTCGTGTCCGACTCTGCGACCCCCATGAATCGCAGCACGCCAGGCCTCCCTGTCCATCACCAACTCCCGGAGTTCACTCAGACGCACGTCCATCGAGTCAGTGATGCCATCCAGCCATCTCATCCTCTGTCGTCCCCTTCTCCTCTTGCCCCCAATCCCTCCCAGCATCAGAGTCTTCTCCAATGAGTCAATTCTTTGCATGAGGTGGCCAAAGTACTGGAGTTTCAGCTTCAGCATCATTCCTTCCAAAGAAATCCCAGGGCTGATGGCTGTTAGATCACAGGTATTCTTCTCCTTCCTGAGTGTCCTTAGGGGTCACCAGTTCACGGTGGAGAGCTGGAATCGCTGATGACAGTGACATCCTGTTTACTGATATGGCAAGAAATTCTCCATTTATCACCCCATCTGTCTATTCATCTGTCTCCCTGTCTTAACCATCATCATTAGAAATATTGTCTGTCATTCTATTAATAATAGATTGGATCCTCGAATCAAATTCTTATTCTTCCACTCACTAACTGCTTAACTTCAGGCAAATTCTTTCACATCTCTGTACCTCGGTTTCCTCATCTATAAAATAAGGGTGATGCTATATCTACTCTGTAAGTTTGAGTTAGAATAACTAGTGCTGTTGTTTGCATATTATTTTCTTGTGTGTCAGGAGAGGGTTCTGACTTTTTCATCTCATCCTTTGGGTTGTCTTAATATAATTTTAAATTAAAAGCCACTTCTTCACATGTTGTTTGGAAGACTATCCTGATCTGTTTTGGCCCAAATAACACTGCATTCATCATTTTTTTTTTTTTTTTTTTCCACGCAGATGGGCAGGCCAGGAAAACAAAACTCAGTAAAGAAAGGTTTGGGTTGGCCTCTGTGCCTGTTTAGCTCTTGGAAAAAGGGGTCATTGCACAGATTTTGGAATTCGACCATGGTGTGAATTCTGAATCCTCTGATTTTAACCATGTGATTTGGGGTAAAATATATAACCCCTCTGAGTCTCAGTTTACTAATATATAAAATATACCAAATTGCATGGTTGGTGTTGGGGTGAATGGAGGCAAGTGGTTCTGGCGGGATTTCAGGCATACAGCAGGTATTCCGTAAGTGCTGATTTCTTGCCTCCTCCTGAAAGGAGACTGTAAGGTCCTTGGAGGGAGGGAGTCTGTGTTTGTCCATGGCCCTATCTCCCAGTGCCCAGCACCGTGTTGACAACGGAGCAAGCAGTACACAGTAAGCAAATTCAGAACGAATAGATTTTCATGCATTACATGCCTCCTTTGACATAAATATATTAACTTCTTGCTTACTGCATCATGGCTAATCACTGCTAGAGATGAAAGCTTTGGGGACCTAATGATTTTTGAAAACTATATTCAAGGTTAAATTATGAGTCAAGCCATGACTCGAAACTGCTGGAAGCAATTTCCTCCAGCTTCCACAGTTGCTCAGCCTTATCTGCTTCATTTATTCCAAGCCCTTCACCCCTCCCTCTCACACTCTCCCAGATTTGGAGGGTGCCCCTTGCTGGAGGAGCCTGGAAGAGAAGCAAAGACAGAGAATACAGTTTAAGGCTGAAGTGCCTTGGGCCTGGGGCTTCAGAAGGAATTAACTAGAAGGTGGGTGGGGGTGTCCTTGGCACCCAATCCCTTCACTTCCTAAATTCTATATTTACTCAGCCGCAGTGCATGAAGGATGGGAAGGGAGACTGATTTAGAAATTGGCCCTTTTTCACATCTATCCACGCCTATATGGCTCATGAGCCTCATCCCGCTGCAGTTCTGTGAATTCAGGGCTGACTCTTGGTGCGGTGGCAGTGGTGCGGATGTGGATGACAGCGGAGGTGGTCTGGCTAAAATACTCTTGTGTTGCTTAAGGTGGTCTTTCCCTGCATAGGCCTCAGGGTCCATCTCCATATTATGCTTCTTGGGCACCTAGGATGTCTCTGTCTCCTTTAAGGCATTCATGAATGGGATGGGATTTGGTTAATCAAATAGAGCAGTTCTGGAGTGGCGGGAGGTTAACCGATGTCTTCCCTGGATTGTAAGCTCTTCAAGGGCAGTGGTTTGTTTTATGCTGTTTTGAGTTTTGATTGGGCACCTGGGGATATACAACTGCGCTCGTGTAAGGAAAAAACCTGTAGCCCTTCCTTGTGGAAGAGAATCCAGCAGCAAGCATGGAGCAGACCTCGCCTGATGGGAGGCACTCATGTTCCTTTGAGAAGTTGGTAACAGGACTGTGAGTGTGTTGTTTGGGGGCAGGTACTGTTGGAGGCCTTTTGGAGAGGGGGCGGAAGCTGTCTCTCTCCTTGTGATGTAGGGGGCTGGGAAGTGTGGACGGGTCTGCAAAGGGATCCTGCAGGCCCACACGCTGGAGAAGGGCAGAGGTAGTCACCCTGATCTCAGAGCCATGTGATGAAGGAGATCAGCAGAGTTCAGAGCAGGGACCCTCACCAAGCTCCCAGGCTGGAAGAAAAGGCCATGTGGACTGGTGAGGGAGACCTGGTTGGAGCTGCTTGAGTTTGGAAGTCTTTTAGCGCCCGACACCCCTGACACAATGTACCAACCTAAGGACGACAACTCAGCATTCGTGCTTGTAAACTAATAGAACTGTACCCTCAGCCTAAGTGTAGATCCCTATTTCAGCCTGGGCAATGATCTAAGCCAGCATGGGCGGCCTCCTCTCAGCCAAGGTGAGTGAGTGTCTCTGGACCTCCATAAGACAATTCCTCAGCAGTGACTTCTTGTGAGGTGAAATTGCCCTTGCAGTTTGAAAACTGCACATTCCGCAAACAAGGTTTTGTTCAGTTCAGTCGCTCAGTTGTGTCTGACTCTTTGCGACCCCATGGACTGCAGCACACCAGGCTCCCCTGCCTTCACAGTCTCTTGGAGTTTGTGAAAATTCATGTCCACTGAGTCCGTAATGCTAACGATCGCATCCTCTGTCGTCCCCTTCTCCAGCCTTCATTCTTTCCCAGCATCAGAGTCTTTTCTAATGAGTCTGCTCTTTGCATCAGGTGGCCAAAGGGAGCTTCAATTTTAGCATCAGTCTTTCCAATGAGTTTTCAGGGTTGATTTCCTTTAGAATTGACTGGTCTGATCTCCTTACAGTCCAAGAGACTCTCAAGAATCTTCTCCAATACCACACTTTGAAAGTATCAATTCTTCAGTGCTCAGCCTTCCCTGTGACCCAACTCTCGTATCTATACATGACTACGGGAAAAAGCAAAGACCATAGCTTTGACTACACAGACCTCTGTCGGTAAAATGATGTTTCTGCTTTTTTAATATGCTGTCTAGGTTTGTTATAGCTTTCCTCCCAAGAAGCAAACATCTTAATTTCATGGTTTAAGTCACTGTCCACAATGATTTGGGAGCCCAAGAAAAGAAAATATGTCACTGTTTCCACTTTTTCCCCTTCTGTTTGCCACGAAGTGATGGGAGCAGATGCCATGATCTTAGTTTTTGAATGTTGAGTTTCAAGTCAGCATTTTCACTCTCCTCTTTCACCTTCATCAAGTGTTCCTCTTCATTTTCTGCCATCAGAGTGGTGTCATCTGCTTATCTGAGGTTACTGATATTTCTCCTTGCAATCTTGATTCCAGCTTGTGCTTAATCCAGCCCAGCATTTCACATAATGTACTCAGCATAGAAGTTAAATAAGCAGGGTGACAATATACAGCTTTGATGTACTCCTTTTCCCAATTTGGAACCACTCCATTGTTCCATGTCTGGTGCTAACTGTTGCTTCCTGACCAACATACAGGTTTCTCAGGATGCAGGTCAGGTGGTCTGGTATTCCCATCTCTTTAAGAATTTTCCAGTTTGTTGTGATCCACGCAGTCAAAGGCTTTAGCATAGTCAATGAAGCAGAAGTAGATGCTTCTCAGGAATTCTTTCTTTCTCTATAATCCAATGAATGTTGGCATTATAATCTCTGGTTCCCCTGCCTTTTCTTTATTTAGTTTGTACATATGGAAATTCTTAGTTCATGTACTATTGAAGCCTTGCTTGAACGATTTTGAGCATTACTTTGCTAGCATGTGAGATGAGCACTGCTGTACAGTAGTTTGAACATTCTTTGGCACTGTCTTTCTTTGGGATTGGAATGAAAACTGACCTTTTTCAGTCCTGTGGTCACTGCTGAGTTTTTCAAATTTGCTAACGTATTGAGTGAAGCACTTTACCAGCATCAACTTCCAGAATTTTAAATAGCTCAGCTGGAATTCCATCACCTCCACTAGCTTTGTTCATAGTAATGCTTCCTAAGACCCACCTGATTTTGAACTCCAGGATGTCTGGCTCTAGGTGGGTGATCACACCATCATGGTATTCCGGGTCATTAATACCTTTTTTGTATAGTTCTTCTCTGTATTCTTGCCACCTTTTCTTAATCTCTTCTGCTTATTCTATTAGATCCTTACCATTCTGTCCTTTATTGTGCCTATTCTTGCATGAAACATTCCCTTGATATCACCTGTTTTCTTGAAGAGATCTCTAGTCTTTCCCATTCTATTGTTTTTCTCTATTTCTTTGCATTGTTCATTTAAGAAGGCCTTTTTATCTCTCTTTGCTATTCTCTGTAACTCTGCATTTAGTTGGATATATCTTTCCCTTTCTCCCTTGCCTTTTGCTTCTCTTCTTTCCTCAACTATTTGTAAAGCCTTTTCAGATAACCACTTTGCCTTGCATTTCTTTTTCTTGGTGATGGTTTAGGTCACTGCCTCCTCTACTGCATTATGAACCTCCATCCATATTTCTTCATGCACTTTGTCTATCAGATATAATCCCTTGAATCTATTTGACACCCCCACTGTATAATCATAAGGGATTTGATTTAGATCATACCTAAATGGTGTAGTGTTTTCCCTACTGTTTTCAATTTAAGTGTGAATTTTGCAATAAGGAGCTCATGATCTAAGCCATGGTCTGCTCCTGGTCTTGTTTTTGCTGACTGTATAGAGCTTCTTCATCTTTGACTGCAAAGAATATAATCAGTCTGATTTTGGTATTGACCATCTGGTGATGTCCATGTGTAGAGTCATCTCTTGTGTTGTTGGAAGAGGGTGTTTGCTATGACCAGTGTGTTCTCTTGACACAACTCTATTAGCTTTTGTCCTGCTTCATTCTGTACTCCAAGGCCAAACTTATCTATTATTTCAGGTATTGCTTGACTTCCTACTTTTGCATTTCCAATCCCCTATGATGAAAAAGGACATCTCTTTTTTTTTTTTTTTTTTTATTTTTTTGCAGGGGAAAATGGACAAAGGAAAGGAGCAATAAGGGTGGGAGGGAAATGGGAAGAAAGAAGGGGGAGTGATGGTGGGGAGGAGTATATGTAATTTCTTAACCAATGGCTTTCTGTTTTTAATCACAAAGAACACTTAAAAAAATCATGGTGAGTTCATCTTATATTAGGAGGTTTGTTCTCGAAATGAGAAGTTCAGAAAACAAAAAGTCCAGTTTGGGTGTCCTCATCTTTAGGCACATCTTGGTATTTTGTATTGGTAAATCTATCTTTACCACAATATATTATTTAGGACAGGATCACATTTGTCACCTCTTCCTCCCTACTACCCAAAGTGGTACCAAACCCACAAAATAGTCAATAAACCTCTACAGAGTGAGCAAATAAGTCTTTTTTTTTTTTTTTTTAAACTCTCCTGAGTGAACTGAATTTTTTGAGGCTCATAAGTAAATATGTTTTCCTCTTTACTTTGTCTATTACAGCCAGATTATATGAGTGGGGTGTTAAAGTCTCCCACTATTATTGTATTGCTCTAGAGAATGTCCTTTAGTTTTTGTTGGAGAAATGGTTTAGTGATGCAAAATTCTCTCAACTTTTGCTTATCTGTGAAGCTTTTGATTTCTCCTTCATATTTGAATGAGATCCTTGCTGGATACAATAATCTAGGCTGTAAGTTATTTTCCTTCATCACTTTAATTACGTCTTGCCATTCCCTCCTGGCTTGGAGAGTTTCTATTGAAAGATCAGCTGTTATCCTTATGGGAATTCCCTTGTGAGTTATTTGATGTTTTTCCCTTGCTGCTTTTAATATTTGTTCTTTATATTTAATCTTTGTTAATTTGACTAGTATGTGTCTTGGGGTGTTTCGCCTTGGGTTTATCCTGTTAGGGACTCTCTGGATTTCTTGAACTTGAGTGGTTATTTCCTTCTCCATTTTAGGGAAGTTTTCAACTATTATCTCCTCAAGTATTTCCTCATGATCTTTCTTTTTTATCTTCTTCTTCTGGAACTCCTATGATTCGAATGTTGTAGCGTTTGATGTTATCCTGGAGGTTTCTGAAATTGTCCTCATTTCTTTTGATACGTTTTTTCTTTTTTCTCGTCTGATTCATTTATTTCTAGGATTCTATCTTCTAGTTCACTAATCCTATCTTCTGCCTCTGTTATTCTACTATTTGTTGCCTCCAGGGTGTTTTGGATCTCATTTATTGCATTATTCATTATGTGTTGACTCTTTTTTTATTTCTTCTAGGTCCTTGTTAAACCTTTCTTGCATCTTCTCAATCCTTGTCTCCAGACTCTTTAACTGTGATTCTATTTTGATTTCGAGATTTTGAATTAATTTCGCTATCATTATTCGGAATTCTTTATCAGGTAGATTCCCTATCTCTTCCTCTTTGGTTTGGTTTGGTGGAGATCTATCCTGTTCCTTTAGCTGCTGGGTATTCTTTTGTCTCTTCATTTTGTTAAATTTGCCAAATTTAGAGTGTCCTTACTATATTCTGGTAGTTTGTTGAATTCTCTTATTGAGGCGGTTTACAGGTCTTTTCAATATCTGATCTCTGCCTTGTTACAGAGAGGGCGGAGATGAACACCCAAATCTAAACCGGCCAGGTTCAGGCACTCAGATAATCCTCAGAAGGGACATCTCTTTTTTGGTGTTAGTTCTAGAAGTTCTTGTGGATGTTCACAGAACTGGTCAACTTCAGCTTATTTGACATTAGTGGTTGGATTACTGTGCTGTTGAATGGTTTGCCTTGGAAACAAACTGAAATCATTCTGTCGTTTTTGAGACTGCACCCAAGGACTGCATTTTGGACTCTTTTGTTGACTGTGAGGGCTACTCCATTTCTTCTAAGGGATTCTTGCCCACAGCTGTATATATAACGGTCATCTGGATTAAATTTGCCCATTCCCGTCCACTTTAGTTCACTGATTCCTGAGATGTCAATGCTCACTCTTGCCTTCTCATGTTTGACCATGTCTAATTTACCTTGATTCATGGACTTAACATTCCAGGTTCTTATGCAATATTGTTCTTGTAGCATCGAATTACTTTCACCACCAGACACATCTGCAACTGAGTGTCATTTCCGCTTTCACCCAGCTGCTTCATATTTCTGGAGCTATTCATAATTGCCCTCCACTCTCCCCCAGGAGTATACTGGGCATTTTGCGACCCAGAGGGCTCATCTTCTGGTGTCATATCATTTTTTGATTTTCATATTGTTCATGAGGTTCTTGAGGCAAGAATCCTGGAGTAGTTTGCCACTCCCTCCTCCAGTGGACCTTGTTTTGTCAGAACTCTTCACTCTGACCCATCCACTTGGGTGGCCCTGCACAGCATGTCTCGCGTCTTCATTGAGTTACCCAAGCCCCATCACCATGACATGGCTGTGATTCATGAAGGGGATCTTGACTGGACCTCTGGAGTTCTTGATTATGTGGTGAGAATAGGGAATGAGTGGATAAGGAAATGGCAACCCACTCCAGTATACTTGCCTGGGAAATCCCAAGGACAGAGGAGGGCTGCCCAGAGCCTGGAGGGCTACAGTCCATGGGGTTGCAAAGAGTCAGATGCTACTTAGCGACAGAACACACACTCACACAGTGATAATAGCGGTGCTGAAAACCCTAGCAGAACTATCACCAGTAGAATCTGTAAGAGGAGAGGAAGGCAGGAGGAGTAAAAGAGAGAGCAAATCAAAAGGTATTTGGATTGAGAGCTAGGAAAAAAAAAAAAAATAGGCAGGGATGTGGGAAGAGAACCTTTGGGGGAAAATGGATGCACTTAGATTATTTAACTAGAAGAAACAGTTGAGTGCATCTGGGTGATTTTGCAATGAGTCCTACCAAAATCACATGAGGTTAATTATTTTGATCCCCATTTCCTGTTATCACACTTGACTGAGGGCATCCCAGGCTGGCAAGGACACTACTGCCCTCAGTAACATGTCTCCAGCAAGTAATGACCTCTCTGGAGTATAAGTCAAGTTCTTGGAGTGCAACTGTAACTCCAGAAGCAAATTGGCTTTGCAGTAATGGCTTCAACATAATTGCTAGTGGTTTCTCATCTCTGTTGGCAAGAGACACAAGGAGTGAAATTGCAAAGCCTTTTCCCCTCTGTTCTTTCTTTCTTTCGTGTTTTTCAGGGCCTGCTGTCCATCTTGAAACATCAGAGAATATGTGACTGTTGGGAACTCATTTTTGCAAAAGCACCAGGTAGACCCTGATGTCTAGAAAGATTGAGAGCAGGAGGAGAAAGGGGTGACCAAGGATGAGATAGTTGGATGGCTTCACAGACTCAACAGACATGAGTTTGAGCAAACTTCAGAAGATGGTGAAGGACAAGGAAGCTGGGTGGTCCTCGGGGTTGCAAAGAGTCAGACATGACTTAGCAACTGAACAACGACTAGGTAGACTGCACTTGAGGCGAGTAGGGACCATGATGCTGTGTGTACATTGTACCTAAGAGCCCAGAACATGGCAGTTTAAATCAGTGGATATTTGAAGAAAAGGGTGACTATGAAGCTCTGTTTCTTTGAGGCCATGCTTTTTTTTTTTTTTTCTAAATAGTTTTGAGCCCCTTAAGCATATCAAGCTTTCTACTAGCCCTTGAAGATCGAATGCACAATAGGACATGTGCTGGACCCCACAGAGCTTATAGTCAACAGGGCAATTCTGCTGTTTGACAGAGAAGGGGAAACTGTTATAACAAGGGAGTCAGACACTATGGATTTGACTTTTATTACTTTTTAAAGAAATTCTCCCTCCTCTGGTTGGATACCTTTGTTTACATGGAAGACTCCAGGAACCAGGGCCTCTTTTGGAAAATCAAGAAGTACAGTAGTTTAAGATTCATTCAACAAATATCAATTGAGTCTTGATCACGTTAGGAGCTGGATTTGGCGTTAGGAAACTGGCGTGGATTTGGCAGATCCCAATCCTTATCTTCTGGGAGCTCATATTTTAGCTGGGAGGCAGACAATACAAGAGAGAAGTAAGTACTAGAAGAAATATCAGGATTTTACACTGATCAGTGCAAAGCATTGAGAGGAATTTAGCTATTTTATTCAGAGATGAGGAAGTCAATAAATTTCCATGTTTCTTTCATTTCCTGTTCAGACACACAGATCCCTCCAAGCCTCTCTGTTTCTCCAACAGCATTTCACACCCTTTGAGAGAAATTCTGACATAGGCACACCCACCCACCCCACCCCACCCCACCTCCATTTCTTAATGCCCAGGATTCTATCAAAACCAGGAGCAAATAAATTAACGTCTATGCTTCTCAGGTGCCTCTGCCATCAGATAAGCATCATAATACCTGCAGTTTGTCAAGATAAAAATGGATGTGAAAACAGCTGAAGCCGAGTGAGCATCTGATCCCTATTTCTTCTGTAAGCAAAAGAAGATTCTTTCTGAGACTCTTGGGGCTTAAGGAGACAAAGATTTAGAGTGCAGGCCCTTGTGCTGTGATGTTTTTGAAGAGGAGGAGAAGCTCACAGCACATGTAGGGTGGGGAGACCTGCAAGCAATGCACTGTTGTTTGGTTGCTCAGGCGTGTCCGACTCTTTGCAACATCGTGGACTCTAGCCCACCAGGCTCTTCGGTGCATGGGATTTCCCAGGCAAGAATACTGGAGTGGGTTTTCATTTCCTTCTCCAGGCTGTCTTCCTGACCCAGGGATTGAACTCATGTCTCTTGCATTGCAGGAGGATTCTTTACCACTGAACCACCAGGGAAACTGCACAAAGGGGTATAAACGACCCTATCAGAGTGTCCCCACCCAGCTCAGGGGAGAAGGCCCTGAAACCAATTCTGAGAGTTTTCTCCTTGTTCACAGGACTCATCTGGACCCTGGCTCATGCATACCGATGTCGCCCTGCTTGTCTGATCTCATGTTTAAACACTGATTCCTCACTGCACACTGCCCACATTGCAGGCAATGGGGACAGGATGAGTGGCATGGGGATTAAAGAAAGATCACAAGTTCACAGTGTGTGGCTCCATGTCACCAGGGTCTCCTTTTGACAATAGTAGTAATACTAGTGATGGTGTTAAGAATGACAGCTATGGTGACTGAGCTTTTCTTAGACATTTACTAGTGCTGAGAAGACAATGGCACCTCACTCCAGTACTTTTGCCTGGAAAATCCCATGGACGGAGGAGCCTGGTGGGCGGCAGTCCATGGGGTTGCTAAGAGTCGGACACGACTGAGCGACTTCACTTTCACTTTTCACTTTCATGCATTGGAGAAGGAAATGGCAACCCACTCCAGTGTTCTTGCCTGGAGAATCCCAGGGACGGGGGAGCCTGGTGGGCTGCCGTCTAAGGGGTTGCACAGAGTTGGACACGATTGAAACAACTTAGCACACATTCCAACTCATCAGATCCTCCCATCTGCCTTAGGGGGTGGGTACTCAGATTTATCCCCCTTTTACAGATGAGCAAACCAAGGTTTAGACAAATTAAAGAGCTAGTGAGGAGTGGATCTGGGACTTATCTCACAGCCCTTTCTCACCAGCACCTGAGCCCTGGACCACAGTACTCCATGGCCTCACAAGACACATGGGCAGCAGCAGGATTCAATGATCCTGGACTCTCATGGAAGCTCATCCCCCCAGCAGTGGGACCACAGCAATTTACTTCACCCCTTTAAGCCTCAGTCTCCTTGTCTGTAAAATGGGCAGAATAACCTCACAGGATGAAATGAGATGTTAGTTCCCAATACATGGAAATGTCAGCTTCCCTCCATGGAAATTCAATCTGTATAGAGAACTTAGTGGGACATTTAAATGCCACACTCCCCAGTATTCCACAGTCCAGAGCTTTCTCTGCTTTGTGCACAGACCACCTGCCCTGTGCACTCCTTAGGAGCAGTCATTAATTTACAAACTGTCCCCTGGACTCGGAGAGTGGGGAGAGACCAAGGGAAGAGGCAGCCCCTCCAGATTGGTCGGTGGTGGTTTCACAAGCAAAGGAACTTAGAGAGGAGGCTTGTCTGGATGCAGCAAGATGAGTAGAGCTCTATACCCGCCCACCAGAACCTTAGAAGTTTATATAGAAGCCTTAACTGGGCTCAGTCACGTACACCATCCAGATGGTCTCAGCAACACATTGCTGTCTCATGCCCGTGTCCTTGAAAACAGCTCCCATGGCGGGAGCAGTGGGCAAAACACACATACCAAGGACGGCGGAGGGGTAAGGAGCCTCTCGTTGCCCGGGGCCAGCTCGAGGGTCAACCGCTGTCACATTGTGTCAATTACCTTCTCCAACAACAGTGCAAAGATGGCTCTCGCTTGTTGGTACCCTCCCTCAAGGCTTTATCCAAGTGCTTGTACCAAATTAGCAGGCAATAAATTCTTGCTAATTGAAGGCACAATCAGACATGGAAAAAGGAGGTATATATGTATGTATACATTTTAAAAATATTTTTATTGGGATGTAATTGCCTTACAATGTTGTGCTAGCTTCTGCTGTCCCAATGAAGGGAATCAGCTATATGTATGCATATATTCCTTCCCTCTTGGATCCCTCACACTCCCCTCCTCCCACCCCCTAGGTCATCACACAGCAAGGAACAGAGCTTCCTGTGCCATAGGGCAGCTTCCCATGAGGTTTTACACATGGAAGTGTATTTATGTCAGTCCTAATCTCTCGATTCATCCTACCCTCGCCTTCCCTCACTGTGTGTCTACATGTCCATTCTCTACAGCTGCATCTGTAATTCCTGCCTTGGAAATTTAGGTCGTCAATACTATTTTTCTAGATTCCACATATATGTGCTAATATACCAGATTTGTTTTTCTTTTTGGAACATCCTTCACTTTGTATGACAGACTCTGCTGCTGCTACTGCTGCTAAGTCGCTTCAGTCGTGTCCGACTCTGTGCGACCCCATAGACGGAAGCTCACCAGGCTCCCCCGTCCCTGAGATTCTCCAGGCAAGAACACTGGAGTGGGTTGCCATTTCCTTCTCCAATGCATGAAAGTGAAAAGTGAAAGTGAAGTCGCTCAGTCGTGTCCGACTCTTAGTGACCGCATGGACTGGAGCCTACCAGGATCCCCCGTCCATGGGATTTTCCAGGCAAAAGTACTGGGGTGGGGTGCCATTGCCTTCCCCGATGACAGACTCTAGGTCCATCCATATCTCTGCAAAAGACTCTATTTTGTTCCTTTTAGTGGCTGTGTAATAGCCTACATTTGTATTTGTATAAACAGAGATGAAGGGAAAAGACGATTACCTCTCCCTTACTCTTTCTACAACAAGCTTTTGAAAACAAGCCTCTCTGGTGGCTCCTCTGTGGCCCTTTGGATAACACACACAAGGACACACAAGGTCTGAAAGGGCCTCCCAGTGTAGCCTTCTGGCCAAGTCCTGTATCTGTCTCCAGACTTCATCTCCCCACTCATCTTTCCTCGCACTTCTCTCCAGCCTTCACTGACTTCGTTTTCCCCAGAGCCAGAGATTCTTATCATGACCTGTCGACATGGCACTATCACATGGCTTCATGTGTCAAGGGAGGGAGCTTGGTTAGAATAACAGCAGAGTGGAAAGGCCGTGAAATCTGGCGCCAGCAGACTGGGCTTTGATGCCAATCCTCCTCCTATCTTCTCAGCATCCTTCACCTCTCTGAGCCTCAGTTTCTTCTTTTATGCCGTGGAAACAATGCCCCCGTTCTGCTTACAGAAATCAGATAGGAAAACGCCTGCCTAAGAGCTTCACGTCAACCATGGTACAGACAGAAGACATTACTAGTGCCTCGCCTGTGAGATGAAAAGTTCCCTGGGAGCAGGGCTACGCTTTCTACCTCCTGCTTATTCCCTTGAAGTGCTGCCTGCGGGCTTGGACACGTTCAAACCTGTGTAATGAATCTGTAGCGGGACGCATGTAGATGCAGGGAAAAAGATGAACGTGATTACAAACATAAATGTGTTGCTCCCTTTCCTTCCGTCCTCTTTACCTCTTTCTTATTCCCAGTTCATTGCTTTGATTTCATGTTGTTTTATGAAAGAGCTAGGGAGTAAATAAATGGAATGAAAATGAATACAGGAGATACAGAAAAGTCATCAAATGCAAATAAGCACCCGAGTGAAGTGCACCGAGAGGCACACGGTGAAACCCTTTTGGAAAGAGCAGATGGGTGGATAGAGTGGGGAGTGGGGTGGAAGGGGGTTGGATACTGATCTAAGAAGGTAGGTGGGTTGATGAGTCAAGGAAGCTGTGAAATAAGAAAATGATCACGGTATGATAAGATACCACTACTGCCAATGACTGGTTTCCGAAGATCAGAAGCAGTTGTAACCACAAGGGGGAGAGGAAGTTCCACTCAGCAGCAGGACCTGCTTCTTTGGCCCTCTGTTTCTTTGGCTGGCCTTCTGCAAGCTCGCCAGCTCACCTAAGGCCAGAGTGGTGTTAATAAAGTTTTTGTTGAAAGCCTGCCTGTGGCTTGTTGATTTCAGGGCATTTTTTTTCCTGCTTCTTCATCCTGATGTGGGAAGCAGTTGGCTCTCGGGATGGACAGACAGAGCAAAAACAAACAGCCATGGTTTCTTTCTATCACTTCCTTCCCAGGGGAAAGAGGAGCAGAGGAAGACTCAAAGAGGAGAATGAATAAAGACAAAAACAGGAAATAAATCAGACCTAGGGCAGAAAAACATAAAGAGGGTGAACGGGAGAGAGGTGGAGTGCAGTAGGCTTCCACACCCTAAGGACAAGGGAAATGACATGAAATCAAAGCAGTCGTCAGGACCTTGGTGCCCTGGGTACCTGCTTCTATCCATGGGGTAGATGTGAGCCAGGCTTGCTTCATTCATATGAGAGAGAACTTCTGTGTCATTAAAAAAAAAAATTGTATTGGAGTATAATGTTGTATTAGTTTCTGCTGTACAATGAAGTGAATCAGCTATATGTATACATATATCCCCTTCCTCTCAGACCTTCTTCCCCATTGTGTGTATGTACGTGTGTGTATGTGTCTTCAAATAGGATAAACATGAGCATTGTCTGGGAGTTTTCCTCAGCCTACCTGGAGGGGTAGGCTGTAGGTGTCTAAGGAATCACAGGTCAGTGAGTCTCCTTGTTGTTTACTTAAAAGTTGAGCCCAACTCTTTGCAACCCCATGGACTGTAGCCCACCAGGCTCCTCTGTCCATGGCATTTTCTCAGGCAAGAATACTGGAGTGGGTAGCCATGTCCTCTCCACGGGATCTTCCTGACCCAGGGATCGAACCCGTGTCTCCTGCATTGCAGGCAGATTCTTTACCACTAAGCCACCTGGGAAACCTGAGAAGTGTCTCATAGAAAGCAAACTAAATAAGAGAAAGTAGCCACTGACTCGGAGAAGGCAATGGCACCCCACTCCAGTACTCTTGCCTGGAAAATCCCATGGACGGAGGAGCCTGGTAGGTTGCAGTCCATGGGGTCGCTAAGAGTCGGACACGACTGAGAGACTTCCCTTTCACTTTTCACTTTCATGCATTGGAGAAAGAAATGGCAACCCACTCCAGTGTTCTTGCCTGGAGAATCCCAGGGACGGAGGAGCCTGGTGGGCTGCCGTCTATGGGGTCGCACAGAGTCGGACACGACTGAAGCAACTTAGCAGCAGCAGCAGCAGCAGCAGCAGCAGCAGCAGCCACTGACTCTGTAGGAGGGGGCAGGGACTCATTACAAACTAATTTTTGGTTATCCAAAAATTGATTGAGGGTAAGGAAGAGCTCAGAGACCCTCGTGTGATTGTCTTCCTTATTTCCTGCTGGCAAACAGTTATTAAACACCACTTGTTTAGTAATTTCTTCATGATATCATTATCCTATCTGATGAGGAAAGAGGAGAGACGCTTGTATGGGAAGTGTCAAGGTCACTTGTCCATGCAAAGTCAGGAGAAGCCAAATGGAACAACCTCTTAACTGGGCAGGTAACTAGCATGCAGTCCATACCTGACCTCAACTTTCACCAGGACCCACACTTCTGTGGGCTTCCCAGGTGGTGCTAGTGGTAAAGGACCCCTCTGCCAATGCAGGAGACATAAGGGTCGCAGGTTCGATCCTTACATCTGAAAGATTCCTTGGAGAATTCTTTCTTGGAGAATCCCCATGGCCAAAGGAGCCCATAGGGTTGCAAAGAGTCAAACACTATTGAAGCAACTTAGCACATGTTTTTGTAGACAATGAAGTTAAGGAGAACTTACTCAAAAGCCCTTGAAGTTAGGATTTTCTGGTCAAATAACCCCAGCTGAGATTCTCTGGGTGCATAGCTTCCTGTGAAACGCAGGGACTCTGGTTCCACTGAGGTCTTCCTTGGGTGCTGGGGTCACAGTGAACAGGCTTGAGGGGCAGGCCTTCACCTTCCTCAGGAACAAAGTTCAGAGCAGATCCCAGTATCCCTTCTTCCCAGGTCAGAAGAGGGTCTCCATTCTAGCATCTCAAAGGAGCAGCATCAGCATCAGAAAGAAGGGAATTCACCCAGTGTTCATTTACTCATGAGTTCTCATACTGACAAGCCCCTCCCAGGTCCTTCACGCTGGGGTACAGCTTCCAACAAGCCAGACAGAGTCTCTGTACTGGGGTTGGGGGTGGGTCTATGCAACAGATAATTCACAAGGAGATGAGATGAATTTCCTGACAATGACGAGCCCAGAAAAGAGACGGGAGCATGTGATGGCATCATAAGCAGGGTGGAGGGTGGAGACAGGAGGCCAGCTGCAGCCTCTCCCATCAGGTGACTTATGAGAAGAAGCCAGCCTGGGGGAAATCTCTCTAGGCTGAAGGTAATGCAAAAGCAAAACTCCAGACACCAGTTTGCATGCCTGATAGAGAGGAAGAGCCCCAGGACATGGCTGGATCTGGGTGGGGTCCCTGATCTGCGCTCCATAACCCTGTAAGAGCAGAGAGCCTCCAAGCCCCTGATCCTAGAGATTCAGCTGCAGAGGGGTAGGAAGGGAAAGGCAGCCGCAATCTGTATTTTAACGTGTCGGGTGATTCTCATTCACCTGGTCCTGTCAACCCCCTGCTCCAGCAGATGGTGACATGGGGTCAATGACCAGAATCCCAGATTCAAACTCATTTTTATCCCATTAACTAGGCATTTGTGACCTGGTCAGGGCTTGTGCCAAATTGCAGCAGCAGAGGAAGCTGACACACAGGCATGGTTGTAGGTCACACTTGACTCTTTGTGACCCTATGGACTGTAGCTCGCCAGGCTCCTCTATCCATAGGATTCTCCAGGCAAGAACACTGGAGTGGGTTGCCATGCCCTCCTCCAGGGGGTCTTCCCAGCTCAGGGATCGAACTCACATCTCTTATGTTTCCTCCATTGGCAGGCAGGTTCTTTACCACTAGAGCCGTAGGGAGGAGGCCTCCACGATGATTTAACACAAATGCAAACAGCACAGAGGTGTTATGTGGTTTTCCAATGGCTACACAGCAGGCTGGATCCATTCCAGAGCTCAGATCAACTGGCTGCTGAGCCCCTAAAGTCCACTCTGTATGCCCTGGCCTTTGCAGTGTTTACCTGGAAAAGGGAAAAAAATAGGGCAACTCTAAAAAAAATCTCAATGAGCTACACTTAGGCCCAGCTTTGTTTAATACCCCTGCCTGGAATACCCTTCATGACAAATTATTTGCTAAGTGTACACTGAAGTAACGAAATGGGAATAGTTGTTGTGTGAGGTGTTTATTTATAAACCAATAGCAGAAAAACACTTCGGTTTATAATAATTGATCTTTAAGCTTTCTTTAGAGGAATGAACTGCCAGGAAAAAAAAGTTGTGTACCGAGGCCTCTCCAAGTTTGAAATAATAATTAATAACGCCATCTGTATAATAAAAAGAAATGCAACTTTTTTTAAATTAGGGAATGGTGGTGGCAGCCACTTGTATCCAGCACACGTTAAGCAGCAAATTAGCATTCAAGCCGATTATAGATCTCAGCTTGCTAACTTTGCCTGTCACTATTTGCGGGACGCTGGAGGCAGGGACCTACACTTTGTAACCTCACATTCCTTGGGCTGTAGGCTCTGGAAAGGCCCCAGGTTTCCCAGGGTTCGAAGACGGCCCCCCCTCCTTGCATCTCAGAGAAGCATCCTCAGTGTCAAAGAAAGTGTATTCATCCATGTGTTCATTTATTCACTCATAAGTGAATAAATTTACCACAGCAAAAATCTGGGCCCATTGTCTATTGGGGAATTAGATTATTTTATTTGCAAATGAATTTGTCTGGAAATGTTTTCAGTGTTTAGTCCTGCACTTAATATTTTGCATGCATCAAAAAGACCATTACACAAAATTAAGGCAGAGTCTGAAAATCTGGGCCAAATGGACTCAATCTAAACCCATTCCTTATAAACCCCTACACATACCACAGTGCATTGTAAATCTGATTGGGGAGGGAAATCCTTAACCAACTGAACACCACAGAAACCTTTTTAAGGATCCTGGACTATCTGATGTTTGTATATAAACCAGACTGCTAATTGCAAATGAGTCTTATCTATTAAAGCGGGTCTTTAACAAGAGCCATGTAGCAACATTCAATTAGCCATCAAGTTGAATTGCTATATATGCCAGGAAACTGTGCAGTGTTGCTTCTTGAAGGATATTCTGTAACTTAGATATTTCATATTCAAAGCTGGCGCCATGATGTTCTGCACTATTGAGATCTTGTGGAAGCATTTTTATTGGGGTTGGAAAATGTATCTTTCAGATTCAGACATTCCCGAGTTTGACTATCAGCTCTGCCCCTTGATAGCTGTGAGACCTTGGGCAAGGTAGCTCTCCTCTGGGTACGAGGCCTTCTCATCTGTAAAATGGGCTTGGGGGTACCACCCTCTCACTGTGATTGATAATATCCACACAGTGTTAAGTATAGACCCAAGTGCTCTGTGATGAAATCAGGGCCATTCTCGCCTGACCCTCCCATCCTACCCACAAAGGCCTAAGCCATCTGGGAAAACTTTGGTCAAGAGCCACTTCAGAAGACCTTGAGAGGATCCTGAGGGCATGGAGAGGAAGCAGAACAGAGCGAGGCGTATGTTTGACGCTGACCCGGCCGGATCTCTCTGACTTCAATCTGCTGGTAGGGATGGTGATACCTTCAGGAATGTAGTGTTCTAAAAGAGCTTCCCAGGTGGTGCAGGAGTAGAGAATCTGCCTGCCAATGCAGGAGATGTAGGAGACTCGGGTTTGACCCCTGGGTCAGGAAGATCCCTTGGAGTAGGAAATGGCAACCCACTCTAGTATTCTTGCCTGGAAAATTTCATGGACAGAGAAGCCTGGTGGGCTACCATCCATGGGATCACAAAGACTCGGACACAACTTTTTAATTAAGCACGCACACACAAGCATAGTGTTCTGGGGAAATGGCATTTTCAAGAACTCTCACTGTTTCCCCAAGCACCTGGAAGGGAACAGCAGTCTGGGAAGAACCTTCCCTGAATCATCATCAAGAAACAGATGCTAAGTGTGTAAATTACATCATAGAACTTAATAAGCTGTATTTCCTTTCGTTTGCACAAGAGATACTATGAGGGAGCCCTTATAATCCTCACCTTTTGGGAGGTGGGGAGACTGAAGTTCAGAAAGTTTTAGTAACTTCCCCAAAGTTATGGAGCAATAAGGGGCATAGCAGACTGGAGATTCAAATTCAGGGCTATCCTGAACGACTCTGCCACACTGAGCTGCCTTGTTGTGTTTGGAGTGGTCAAAACACACCAGCGGGGACTCCAACAAGTGAACAGGTTTAAATGGGAGAGAGGGTAATTAGAACAACTCGGAGATCTTTTTCTGTACACATGAGAAAGCACGTCGGGGGTGTGAATTGAGGGAAAATGATCCTGGGAAAAGAAGAGGCTTCAAGGGGAGAGGCAGATCTGAGCTGGGGGAAAGGGAGTGAAAGGCCACGCAGGTAAGGGTGGGGGTGGGAGGAACAAGGTGGGGATGAAGGAAGCTGATTTCTGGCTGGGCCTTGCTAGACCAGGAGCTCATTTCTCTCACTCTCCGCTATAGAGAAAGGACAGGTATACTCCACTGGGATTTGTTTCTCTCTGCCTGACATTGGAGGACGTCATTGAGAAGACATGATTGCTGGTTGACCCAACTGACTGGACCCAGGCAACGAGAGGGTCCTCACCCATGTCCTGTCCTTGGAAAGTACACTTCGCCCACCATTTAACACCAGGTGCTGTTTCGAGGGTACAGCCTTGAGAGAGTAAGTTGGTGAGACTCAACCCAGTTAAGGGTTCTATATAAACTTCTAAGATTTGGCAGGCAGGAGGGGAGGTCTACTGACCTTGCAGCCCACCAAGACAAGGTACTTGTACGCAAGTTCCCTTGCTTGTTAAACCTGCCAATTGGGAGTGGCTGCCTCTCTCCTTGGTCTCTCCTTGCCCTCCATGTATGGGGGATATTTGAGAACCAACAATTGGCAAGCCAGCCAGGAGACCAGGCAAATAGGTCTTGGAAAAGAGGTATCCATGGGGGAAATCTGGACACCCTGGAAGTGCCAGCTGTTCTAATGTGCTTGCCTGAAGAACTGCACGTAGTGCCCTTGTGACAAAGAAGAGGAGCGGACAACCGGTCCCTACTGTGAACAGTTCAGCTGGCCTCTGTGGCTCACACAAGGAGTGGCTGAAGCTCAAGTTAGAGAGTTGGGGGAGGAGCTGAAGTCAGAGAAGGACATTCAGGCATCTACAGCTCCCTCTGGGGCTGCAGACAGGCTGTGAGGGTAGAATCATAAGTTGGAGATGTAGTGTGCCATTTAGCAAAACTTGGAGGGCACGGGCTGCTGCAGATTAAGGTCTGAGTTCTTGTGACAAAGCCTGATTAGCTAAGAGGCAGAATCCCTGGGAAAGTATAAAGATAGAAGGGGAGGATGTTACCATGATTGACAATGAACCTGAGTCCTCAGACCCCTAATTAGAAGTCTTAATTACCCTAGACTTCTGACAATAGAAAAATGGGCCCCAAAACTCCTAGGAGAAAGCCTGCCTTCTTTCTCTATCCCTTGAAGTTGTAAAATTCATCATGTATTTGAAATACAAATGCTGTGCACAATTGCCTTAGACTAAAAAAAAAAAAAAGAAAGTGGAAGACGCTTTTAAGAATACAGACTGCTATAGAAAACCCCTTGCCCAAAATCTAGTCCACAGCATCAGTAAGATTATTTGTCAAGGGCAAGTACAAATTTGAAAAGTCTTCTCCACAAATATTAGAAAAATAGCCATCTGAGAGGGTAGCCTTATCTTGTTCTGTCTGCTAGAAACACCATTTGGATTCAACTGTTACTTATAAACTGGTGAATTTTACATTGTTGAGCCATGGCTAAAGTTTTGCAATGAAAACTTTAGGGTCTCTGCGTCTGCCTGTATGTTTACATATGTCTATGGATAAACGTTACATATATATGTAATGCTTTGTACTTCTGGAGTGTATTGCCAAAATCAATTTGTAAAAGAGCTCTGCTTAATTGGCTTAAACAAAAATAAACTTTAATATCAATAGTATGCTTATGTAAAACTAAAACTTAACTTTCTTTCATCTACTGGAAGAACAAAGTTTTCCTGAACTAATGTGACGATAAGATTAACAGAATTTTGAAAGGTTCCTTTCCCTTTTAAATAAGCTGCCTAGAAATCAAAGGTTCTGTGTTTTATCAAAAATCTTTTTCTGTGCCTCATGTTGTCTTTATTATATCTTTGATTACTTAAGCTGAATTTTCTCTATTAAAACAGCAAAGTGTTTTGTTTTTTTTTTTTTTTTTTACAATTGTGTAACTTTCTGCAATTAACTTTGACATCTTTAATTGTCACTTTGGTTAAGTGGATAACTAAGTATTGTTTCACAGGGACCTATGATCCTATTTAATACATTTTAAAATCTTTTGATATTTTTGGAAAATTTCCTAAAAAAAAAAAATCAAACTTTAAGTGAATTATTATTAACCTTGAACTAACTTTGAGATTTTCCAGATGGCCCCTGGAATATCTCAAACTTTCTCCTTATAAAATTAAACTAATTATGCTTTTAAAAATATGTTCAATTACAATTAGAAGCACTGTCAAATAAGTAATGCTTAAATTTCTTTATGGTATATTTGTATGGAATTTCTAAAAGTCTGATATGTTCTGGCATAATTTTATTAGTCATAATTTTAAAATGTATGTCACAGAAATAAATTTTCTTGTCAATTGCATTATAACAAAGTCTCATCAAACTTTTAACAGTGGCCATTTTTTAAGTCTTGCGTCATTCACAATTACTGTTTTATTCAGATGCTTTTGCAGAAGTATTAACGTAAATATGCTTCATTTCATTTTATTTGTATTTGGCCAAGCTGTGTGACATGTGGGATCAATTTCCTGACCAGGGATCAGACCCATGTCCCTGTGGTGGAAGCATGGATTCCTAATCACTGGACCACCAGTGAATTCCCAAATGTTATCATTTGAAAGAAGATTCATGAAAGACTCTGGTCAGTACAGGTTTCTGATAACTAAGATCAGTTTGCCCTCCAGAGGAAGGGGCAACCATGGGCCTTTCAAGGACCTTCCCCAAGGCTACTGCACAGCTCACTAGGCATCATGGATGATACCCCAGGACCTGGCCCTGTTTCCCGTCCCCACGCCAGTCAAACGGGCCCATCATGTTGCTGATACAGTGTTAACATGTGGAGACTTGCCTCTGCACTAAGGCCCTTGGCTCGAACACTTATAACGAAAGTCTGGGCAGTGAGTCCACAAAAAAAAAAAAAAAAAAAAAAATTCAAGGCCCAGGCACTGCCATGAGGTTTTGGGGACTAGTTTGGTCAGATAACACTTGTGTTGTCTCAGAAGCTGTGGTTGACAATGGGCAAGCCTATCCAACCTCTAAGAACATGAAAGAGGCACCATTCAGCCTTTGTAGGGATTTGGGGGTTTGGGAGAACTTTTATTCCCCATCTGTCTCTTATACCGCCTGGTAAGGTGTGGGGCTGGGGATCAGAGTAGTGAGCTGCTTTTGAGAAGATGAAGCAACAGGTGAAGCAGATGTAAGTTCTAGGCCTCTCCCAAGCAGGGCCACCATCTGGTGTGTCTGGGCCTCCGAGCAGTATGGCTGGGTGCAGCGGCAAACGTAGCAGAGGAGAGAGAACCTTTAGAATTTGGGTCCCAGCTCTGGGAGGGGCTTCCCAGGTGGCTGAGTGGTAAAGAATCTGCCTGCCAACGTAGGAGTTCAATCCCTGGGGTGGAAAGATCCCCTGGAGAAGTAAATGGCAGCCCTCTCCAGTATTCTTGCCTGGGAAATTGCATGGACAGAGGAGCCTGGTGGGATTGCAAAAAGTCGGACATGACTTAGCAACTAAATGACGATAAGTGGGAGGAAGCAGAAAGCTGATACACCCCAGGGAGTACTGGGTCCTAGTGGGATATACGGAGCTCCTCGGGGTAGAGTCTCACAAAGGAACAGCACATCCTGGTAAGAACTTCCCTTTCTATCAAGGGGTAGGTCGAGAATATGTTCCATCCACACACCTCTGTCTTGGCTCAAACCCCCACTTTGACTAAGTGTCACATACATATTTGTAGCAGGGGGGCACCCCATCCACCAGCCCACTGCCTCTAGAAAGGTGAGTGTCCCAGGCCCTGTAGAGAACGTACATTCTCCAAATGCCCCTGCCACTATTCCTGTGGTCTGTAGGGAGGGAGTGGGAGAAAGTCCCTCTGATGCCTTGGACATAGACACCTGGACACAGGAAAGAACCTCAGTAGCCAGAGGGCAGGACTCCAAGTGATTTGGCTGGTGACCACTTTTGAGGCCTGGCTGATAACCCTTTGCACTGACAGTTGGCCTGTACTAAAGGGCTGTTCTAGGACTTTCATGTGAGTTCAGTGGCTAAGACTCCGAGATTCTGTTGCAGAGGTTGTGGGTTAGATCCCTCCTTGGGGAACTAAGAATTTCCCAGGCTGGGCAGCACTAGTCCAAAAAAAAAAAAATTTTTTTTTTAAGGGGTCTGTTCTAAGGCTTGGACAATGGGAAGCCAAGACTGGATGATCACGGATAAGCCCTTGTGGAGTCAGGATAGGTGGAAAGATATTTGGGTTCACCTTTTAGAGATGGAGGCAATGCTCACTGTTTCCACATCTCAGCTCACATGCCCTGGCAATTAGGAAGCTGATGCTCTAGCCTGGGTATTAGCCATGGCAAGTGACCCTTCAGTGGGTACAGCTGATGACCCGATGCATCCCATGGCGGGTGTGGGCACGTGGTGCTTGGGCAGGAGGGTGTGTTACCAAGGACACCAGGTGGCCCTTGATAGACAGTGACTCGGTTAATGTGGTAACAGCATGTCCTATGTGTTCTAATCAATGCTCAAGGCAGCTACCAGGGGAGGGTGGTAGGGCTGTCCACTGGCGTACCTACTGCTGATAGATTGGCAAATTGATTATTATTTGCCTCCTCCTGCTGAGTGAGGGTTCTCAATACACCCTGGTTTGTGTGGACACTGAGTCTGGCTTAACCCAAGCTATCCCCTGGGACTGTGCAAGCCAGGCTGCCACCCCTGGGGGGCTTAGAAAAGCTAAGCATCATGGATGGATGCTGTCATCGAATAGTGATGGGGATCACATTGCAAAGGTCATGATGTACAAGATGGGGCAAAAAAAAAAAAAAATGACAGTGACCGGAGATTCCTTCTTCCTTATATCCTGTAAGCAGCTGCTGCTGCTGCTGCTGCTAAGTTGCTTCAGTCGTGTCCGACTCTGTGCGACCCCATAGACAGCAGCCCACCAGACTCCCCCATCCCTGGGATTCTCCAGGCAAGAACACTGGAGTGGGTTGCCATTTCCTTCTCCAATGCATGAAGGTGAAAAGTGAAAGTGAAGTTGCTCAGTCGTGTCAGACTCTAAGCGACCCCATGGACTGCAGCCTACCAGGCTCTTCCGTCCATGGGATTTTCCAGGCAAGAGTACTGGAGTTGGGTGCCATTGCCTTCTCCGCCTGTAAGCAGCAGGGGAGGTCAAAAGGAAAACTGGGATATGAAAGCAGCAGATTAAACTACTAGCAGGTAAAGCCACCTTGGCCAGGTAGGGGCCTATCGCCCCGTATGCCGGGTACCTGATTCTGTCAACATTTGGAAATGGTGGGAGATAACCACTGCCTGGACTCTCACTGTGGATCAGCCAGCACTGCAGCTGAGAACACCAAGCCCTGTCAGGACTGGGAGAGGCTTTATCCACTAGAATTTGCCATGGGATGTCCCCCTGGGCTGGGTGAATTTCTTTGCACCCCTGGTTGAGGAGGAGTCTCCAGTGGGATCCCACCATCCTGCTGCAACCTAGGCCTGCAGAAACCAGCTAGACCTGAGGTTGAAGGGGAGAAGGTGCGGTCCTGGCCTGGCCTGTCTCACCCCCAGTTCATCTCTTCACACCTGACAGTGCTGCTTCCCCCAGCCAAGAAGTACAGCGTACCCAACCAGGTCAAGTTCCTGAAGCTGCCACCTTCCTCTCCTCGAGGCCAGGGGGACACGTTCTGATTTCCACGGTGCCATCCTTTGATTGCCATCTTTGTCCCCTCCATTGGCCTGGAGGACACCAAAACACACACAGAGGCCCTTACTAAACTCCCCCGGGAAGCCCTGAATGAAAGCCAACAAAGCCTGTCCTTCCTGAACCCTGACATTCTCAATTAGAAAAGCTCTCCTCCAACATAGGATGGCCTTGGACAACGTCGCTGCCTCGCAGGAGACACGTGGGCCATTAGCCAAGCAGAATGTTGTGCGTTCATACCTGGTGAGTCTTCTGTCTGCTAATCTGTTATTTTCATTAAATAACACAAGGACACAAATGGATCCCTGAATGATCCTACCCTCAGCCTATTGTTGCTGTTGTTCAGCTGCTCAGTTGTGTCTCTTTGTGACCTCATAGACTGCAGCACACCAGGGGTCCCTGTCCTTCACTATCTCCCTGAGTTTGCTCAAACTCCTGTCCTTTGAATCAGTGATGCCATCCAGCCATCTCATCCTCTGTCATCCCCTTTTCCTCCTGCCCTCAGTCTTTCCTAGCATCAGGGTTTTTTCCAATAAGTTGCCTCTTTGCATCAGGTGGCTAAAGTATAGGGGGGCTTATAAATCAGTGCTTCAAATCACGGGGCTCTGAGTGGAAAAAAAAAATTGATTTGGGAATGATTGGCAACCCACTCCAGTGTTCTGGCCTGGAGAATCCCAGGGACGGGAAGCCTGGTGGGCTGCCGTCTATGGGGTCACACAGAGTCAGACACAACTGAAGTGACGCAGCAGCAGCAGTCTTATGTTTTCTCTTGCAAGCACCTGTGTTGTAGGTGAGGCATGTGCCTCCAATGTAGCCAGATAACCATCCAACGAGCTCTGTGCGAGTGAAACCAGGGCTGACCTTTCAGGGAACGTTTCCAAGGAGGGGGCTGCACGTGTGAAATAGTTAGAGCAGGTCCCAAGGGGTGGAATCCTAGGAAAGGTCATCAAGAGGAGGGGTCTGGGGCAATCAGAGTCTCCTCACTTCTTCCCTGTCTTTGGATTGTGCATGTACATTTCCTGGGCTAGAAGGTGCCTCAGGACACAGCCTTGAGAGAGTAAGGTGGGGTTGAGACCATCTGGATGGTCTATGCTCCCGAGCACAGTTAAGGCCTCTTAACTTTTGTTGTTTAGTTGCTCAGTCGGGTCTGACTCTTTGTGACTCCATGGACTGCAGCCCACCAGGCTCCTCTGTCCATGGAATTTTCCAGACAAGAATAGTGGAGTGGGTTGCCACTTCCTTCTCCAGGGGATCTTCCGGACCCAGGGGGTCGAACCTGTGTCTTTTGCATTGGCAGACGGATTCTTTACCACTGAGCCACCAGGAAAGCCTCTAAAGCTTCTATTTCAGCTTCTAAAACTTGGTGTGGAGACCTACTCCTCTGGCAGCACCTAAGATTGTAAGTTCTCTTGCTTTTTAAACCTGTCACCAACCAGTCTGCAGCGGTTGCCTCTTTCTTCGGCCTCTCCCTGCCTTCTGTACGTATGGGATCAGCTTGCGAATGAACACTGCCTCCAGCCTTGTGGAACTCTGAATTATCAAGGATGGGAAGTATATTCCATTCCTCCCTGTTTACCCTAAACCAACGGAGTGTCTGGTGTGGAGTCAGAGATCCACAGACTTGTTGAACAGGCTAATGAGCCAAAGACTACAGAGGTGCATCCAGGAGGTAGTCCCAGAGGAGGAGGGCCTGGCGCTATGAAAAACATGGCCAAAAAGGACCTGGCTTGGTGGAGAGGACGAGGAGGGCTGCTTCACGTCCATGGAGGAGGAGCTGGTCGGTGTGCAGTACAAGGTGACTTTGTGTGTGTGTGTGTGTGTGTGTATAAAATGGGGGAAGTAAAAGTCGCTCAGTCGTGTCCGACTCTTTGTGACCCCATGGACTTATACAGTCCATGGAATTCTCCAGGCCAGAATACTAAAGTGGGTAGCCTGAATACTGAAGTGGGTAGCCTTTCCTTTCTCCAGGGGATCTTCCTAACCCAGAGATCAAACCCAGGTCTCCCACATTGCAGGCGGATTGCAGGCGGATTCTTTACCAGCTGAGCCACCAGGGAAGCCCAAGAATATGGGAGTGGGTAGCCTATCACTTCTCCAGGGGATCTTCCCAACCTAGGAATCGATCCAGGGTCTCCTGCACGCAGGTGGATTCTTTACCAACTGAGCTACCAAAGTGGAATAGAAATGCTTGTCCTCTTCCTAAATTTGGGAAGGCATGTTTTGACTATGCCTTTGAGCTCGTGTTTTGGAGGCAAAAGCCCGAGTTCAAATCCTGCTTGGGCACTCACGAGTTGTGTGACTTTACTCTCCTGAGCCTCTGTTTATTTGTGTGTATATATGGGGTAATAACACACACCTGTCAAGGTGGTTGAAAGCATTAAGTGAAATGAGACGACATCCTTGCCCAGTCCTGACACACAATAAATTCTTTAAAAAAAAAAATTAACTCAGTTATTTTCAGCTGTGCTGGGTCTTCTTTGCTGTGTGAAGGTTTTCTCTAGTTGTGGCAAGTCAGGGATCCTCTCTAGTTGGGGTGCACAGCCTTCTCACTGCAGGGACTTCTCTTTATTGCAGAACATAGGCTCTAGGTCACATGGACTTGGTAGTTGTGGGGCACGGGCTTAGCTGCCATGCGGGACGTGGGGTCTTCCCAGATCAGGAATCAAACCCATGTCCCCTGCACTGATAGGCAGATTCTTAATGACTGGACACCAGGAAAGCCTAGGATAGATTCTTAGTCTTGGCACCCCCTGTTTTGAAGCCCTGCCCCCATCTCGGCAGCTTGAGGCAGGGATTGGGAACCTCTGGGCTTACACATGCTTGAAGTTAACTGGCCTCTGTCATTTGTCCTTATTTGGGATGCTTCTGTTCTTTAAGCTCCCAGGATCGATAAACCATTGATTTAAAGCCATGTGTTGCCTCAGTGCGCATCCAGACTCTGTTACCAGCTTGGATCTGGTTAAGCGAGAGGGCAGATGGGATAGAGAAATATTTCGAAGTAGATACAAACCAAGAGCGACATTCCCTAAACTGCCTTCTTCTCAAGGGGTGCTGTTTAAGCTGGGCATGCCCTGGGGACATCAGGTTGGCTCCACACGGCATCTCCGTGTGGCTCTGCCCCAGCTTGGCAGTGTGCATAGGGTTGGCCACTGGAACTTTCTGTTCCTTTCCTCCTGAAGGGGATTTAGCCTCACTGATTCTATGGGTTCCTGCCCTTTGATCCCTGGCACTGGGCAAGCCACTCCCACCTGCTGGCAGGGGCTGACATCCAGTGGATTTTCAGGAAAAAAAGAGGTAGGTGGCTGGAAGCCCAATCTTTCTTTCCCATCTATAGCTCCAGCTGTGTTTCCATCTGGCAAATCCTGGGGTAGAACTCCCACACACACACACACACACACACACACACACAGCCCAAGGGAAGGCAGCCAGTCCTACCTGAAACCCCAGCTGTCTTTCTCTTTCAGATGCAAAAATCTCCTGACACCTCTGCGGAGGTGAAGGCTACTTGTTGCTCTGCCTGGGGCCCCTGTACCCTGGAATGTACCCCTCCCGCAGGCATCAGGGGTTTTCCAGGGCTCCCTTCCTTTCCCACCTTCCAGCATCTCTGTGTCTGGAGACCCAAGGCTGGGTCTGACCTGGGAAGAATCTTGGTGCAAAGGCTTGCTGCCTCCACCCCCATTCCGGGCTCCTGGGAGTTGATCAAGGTACCTTCCTGCCACCTATAGGGGGCGGCTGTCACGTCCTCCCTCCCGGGGAGGGGGGCTGGCCTTCCCTCTGCTGCGAGAGGCCCCCACTAGCTCCCTCCAAAACAGACCAAAAAGAAACTTTCGCCGGGGCCCCCGGACCCCCAGCAGCCCTCGCCGCCCCCGCCCCCAACCGGCCCTCTCCCCATCCCAACAGCCTGCTGGTGGAGAGGGCGAGGGGGGGCGGATCTCTCGGTGCCCTCTGGGTCCTCGCTTTTCCTGAGAGGGTGGGATGGGGGGTGGCGGGGCGGGGGTGGGAGACAGACGAGTCCCCTTCCGGAGCCCCCAGCCTCCTTCCCAGCCTCCTGGTCCTCGCCTCTCCGCGGCCGCGCGCGCTGCCTACTCTTGGAGGAGGAGGCGCGAGCCGCGGACCGCCCGGCATTTGGAATTCTGCCCAATAAAAAGGGGGCCCGGAGGACGAGAGGAGAGGAGGAACGGAGGCCGGCGGCGAGAAACGCGATCTGGAGTCCAAAACAGCACAGGCAGAGGAGAGGACCCGAGCGGCCGCGGCGGCAGCAGCGGCGGCGGGGGCCCCTGAAGCTCGGCCGCGGCGCCCGCCTGCAGTGCATCAGCGTGGCCGCCCTGACATCCCCAGGATGCTGAACACGGGGCATTATGCACTGGTTAACAGGCTCCGAGCTGCTGAGCGACTTGTTTTAAGCATTTTCTCCCTCGCTCTCGCTTTTAATCTTGTCTCTAGTGGCGTGTGTAGGGGGGAGGACTTTATTTCCATTGGCTAAGCTCTCCCTTCCCACCCACATCTCTTCCACATCACCTTGGTGTCTCCCTAAATAAAACCAGCCCTCCTTATCGCCTGGAAAAAATCAGGAGCTAGAGTTTGAATGGGTTTTTATATATATATATATATATATATATATATATATATATATATATATAAACACTCACCCCTGGCAGCGTGCGGCTGGGCTCTCAGGATAAACTCCGGTGGTGCTGCCCTGCCTGATGCTGGGTTTTCCTTCCCTCCCTTGAACGTCAAGCTTTAAGCAGAGCCCCGAGGACTGGGAACTCTTTCCCTGAAATCTGATCAACCTGAAGCCAGTTGCGGAACTGCACAGGGTCCCCATGGACCTCAAGGAGAGCCCCAGCGAGGGGAGCCTGCAGCCCTCTAGCATCCAGATCTTCGCCAACACCTCAACCCTCCATGGCATCCGCCACATCTTCGTCTATGGGCCGCTGACCGTCCGGCGTGTGCTCTGGGCCATGGCCTTCGTGGGCTCCCTGGGCCTGCTGCTGGTGGAGAGCTCGGAGAGGGTGTCCTACTACTTCTCTTACCAGCACGTCACCAAGGTGGACGAGGTGGTGGCCCAAAGCCTGGTCTTTCCGGCCGTGACCCTCTGCAACCTCAACGGCTTCCGTTTCTCCAGGCTCACCACCAATGACCTGTACCACGCCGGGGAACTGCTGGCGCTGCTGGACGTCAACCTGCAGATCCCCGACCCGCACCTGGCCGACCCCACGGTGCTGGAGGCCCTGCAGCAGAAGGCCAACTTCAAGCACTACAAACCCAAGCAGTTCAGCATGCTGGAGTTCCTGCACCGCGTGGGCCATGACCTGAAGGATATGATGCTCTACTGCAAGTTCAAGGGGCAGGAGTGTGGCCACCAGGACTTCACCACCGTGAGTACTTGGCATTCAGTTCCTTTCTGTGCTTGGTCCTTTGGAGAAGTGCCACGCTGGTGGCCTCTGGCTTGGTATGAGGTCTCTCTGTGCTTTGGAGCAGGAGGGAGAGCCGTGCCTCAGGTTGAAGGCCAAGAGGGGAGTTGGCCAGAGTTGTTGGAACTGGCAGGAGGCGTCTGCCCGCTGGGATGGGGCACTGTTGTCTGGCCGGATGTGCAGGGCAAGTGGGGGCCCTGGCCTTGGGCGATGGCTCCCCGAGATGTGCCGAGCTGCCTTCCACCCACCCAAAGGGGGAGGCCCGAGTTGTCCGTGGTCCAGGGCACTTGATGTCTGAGCTGTGTAATTGGAACAGCTTGTCATTGACGAGGTGGCATTTTTTTCCCCCTTTCTCTCTCTGCTCGGAAGTAGCATCAGGCACTGCATCCTGTGGGTTGGGCTGGAGCTTAAAGCTGCCAGAGAAGGGGGTGTGGGGCCCCAGGCAGCCTGGCTGGTTCCAGAGGCTTTGGGAGCTTGCTGGAGCAGGTGATGCTGCAAAGGTGTGGAAGTCTCTTTGCTGCCTTTTCCTGTGTGGATTCTGAGCTCCGTGTCAGGAGAGGAGAGGCCAGGGGCCCCGGGGTCTCTGTCTAGTCTGCTGGCAGGTCAAAAGCAAAGAGATGTCCAGGGTGCTTGGCCCAGAGAGGAGGGTTTAGATGGAGGCAGGATGGTCCGTGAGATGCCTGCGAGGGCAAAGCATTGCAGGCTGGCTGGTCTGGGAGTTTCAGCTGGAAACTCAGAGGCTCAGTGTGCTATCTGTACGATGATGATGATCGCTTAACAACGTGGATACGAGAGGAGTTGTGTGGGGAGGGGATGAGCAGCTGTGAGATTCCAAAGCCTGGAGGAGGAGTGTGGAGCTGAGTAAAGAGCAAAAGCGGAGGGGAGGTGGCTCCCTTTCAGGCAGGGGCTTCCTGGAGGGGCAGAGAAAGAATGGGAGGAGAGCTGTGTCTGCCTAATTAGTGGGCTGCTAGGCAGAACTTGACACCACAAGTCTGATTGCTGCTGCCGACAGCTCCTTGCTCCCAGGAGGGCCTGGGACATCAGGGGCCTTGGGACCCTCCGGAAGCCTAGTGTGGCTGCTTCTCCCAAAGCTGCCTTAGAGCTTTTGAGTGTCAGAACCTTGAGCCAAATTGCAGTCGTAAGTTCGGTGTGGCAAATGGCAGAGAGACCCGACTCTGTCGTCAGTTCTCGTCTGAGGTCCTCTGCTTAATTAAGACATGCCCTACCTTGCTCCGTGATACATCCATTCCCCGCCCGCTCTCAGATCCACTGCCTTACCAGCCTCTTGCTGTGAGTTTCTTTTAATGCTACAACTGATCTCTGCCCACAGCCTCTGTGCTTGCTGTGGGCTGTCTCTGGTCTTCTCTAGAAAAGCCAAGAGTGCCTGAGTGTTGGGGGGTGGGGAAGGAGAGGGCACTGCTTCTCGCTGCCTGTAGAGCTCTCTTTCTTGGGGAAGTTGTTCTGTGTGATTTGTTTGAAACACTGTGCAAAAGAGCCCAGCAGAATCAGGCTGTGCTATATGGAAGCTGAAGAGGAAGTGGGTCTGAGCTGGGGGAAGGGACCAGCAGTCCTGGAAGCCTTTCTAAATTGGAGCAAACAGGATCTGAAAACATGTCACGCACAAATGATATCTTAGGTGGCTTGGGGAGAGATGAGGGGAAAACCTCATTCTTGGAGGCTGAAACCATCATTGTATCCACCCCCTGCTTTCTAGTGCCGTGGCAACGCTCAGCTTCTCCACTGCACCAAGCAGCTCAGACACACACTCAGCTGTTCCTCTGTCTGCCTGAACAGACATGCAGACATGCATGGAACATGCAGAGAGCAGGGAGAGAGAGAGGGTGGCACCAGAGCCACCGCGATGGCTAGCAGCCTCTGGACCAAGTTCTCTCAAGCACCTGCATGACCACATGTCCACCGAGTGAGTTCCTCTCAACTCATGACCAAGTTCCATTTAGAAGTAAAGGTTCTCTGATCCCCGGCTGCTGTTTCATACTCAGCCTGTCATTTGGGTCCCTGGGGTCCCAAGAGGCCAAAGATCAGGCCTTAAGTCCTGATCTGAGCCTTTGACCTTGCCAGGTTCTCACTTCAATAGAGAAGCTGCCTGTGGATATAAATAAATGTCAAGTGTCATGTCACTATCTGTCATCCTCACCAGATTCAAGACTGATCTACGTTGAGTGCCCCTCCTTGGACTGACCTCAGTCTTCCCCCTGCATTGAAAAGGGGATGGGTCTCAGGGCTGGATTGTGTCCAACAGGGCAGGAGAGTGTCTGAAAGGGCACCCACTCCAGGCGGGACGCTCATCTGTTTGGCCCATTGGTCACAATGAGCAGCCAGGCTCCAAGGGTGGGCCGTGATGTCAAGTTTGTTCCAGGACCTTGTGGTGAAGGCTACTCCTTCCCACTCACCCTGGTCTCCCTGGCCTCTTGGCCTGGGGTCCAGGTGTACTTGTCCTTGGCTTGGGGTGCACCAGAGGAGTGTGAGACCTCACAGGTGGCTACGGGAGAAGTCAGCTTACCATCTTTCTCTCACATTCATTCTCTGTACCTCGCACCCCTCTCCTTTTGGTTCATTTGCTGGACTCTCCCTTGTCCTCTGCTGGGTGGCTTCCTCCTCTATGAGCTGTGGCTGGCTTAGTAGACCAGTAAAGTGTGGGGGAGGGACTGTCCCAAGTGGATCATTTTTCCCATTTTTCTGTAAAGTGCACCTAATGCCATCTCCAGGGCTAATGCTTTTGCAGACGCTTCCTTATTCCAAGTTCTTAGCTGGTGAGCAATGAAGTGCATAATACCCTTTAATTAGTGAATGAGCCATGATTCGGGCAGAGCGAAAGACTGTCAGTGGAGGTTAAAAGTGCCAGAAGCTGTGTGTGGGACTCTGATTGCCATGTAAACAGGTATGTTTCATGCTTGGGCAGGTACATTCTTAGCCCTTACCTAGGACCATCTGTGGAGAAGGCAATGGCACCCCACTCCAGTACTCTTGCCTGGAAACTCCCACGGACGGAGGAGCCTGGTAGGCTGCAGTCCATGGGGTCGCTAAGAGTCAGACACGACTGAGAGACTTCACTTTCACTTTTCACTTTCATGCATTGGAGAAGGATATGGCAACCCATTCCAGTGTTCTTGCCTGGAAAATCCGAGGGATGGGGGAGCCTGGTAGGCTGCCATCTATGGGGTCGCACAGAGTTGGACACGACTGAAGTGATGCAGCAGCAGCAGCAGCAGCAGGACCATCTGACTTCAGACGGGTACATACTTTTCCTTCCTGGAAAAGAAAAGGAGCATTTTGATTCAACAGTATCTACTTGGCAGAGCCTGCCCAGCTGACCTAGTGTGGAAGGAAAGGGTTAGAGGGATCGCCATGGGGGTGTCTGGTCGTGACTGGATGAGTTGAAGTTAAGATTAGAAGTAGGAAGACTTAAGTTTGAGTCCCAGCTCCATCATGTCTTAAGCTTATTCCCTACGTTGTGTTCTGCACCCTTCTCAGCACTGACTTGCTCATGGAACGTCTGACTGTAACCCGTGACCTTGTAACTCACAGGGGAGAACGAATCATGTGAGATGGTATATATGAAAGTCCTTTTGCGTGTTGTGACAACGATGCAGATGTAAGGCAGGGTTATTATCAAGATAAGTAGGAAGGTTTTTATTGTCCAGGCTGCTTGCCCTGTTTGCAGCCCACCAGAAGAGTCAGTTGATGAGTAATGCTGTCACGGTAGTGAGGAGGTTGCTACTTTCTTTGTGTGGAGCCCTGGGTGAAAGCTTAGCATTGCAGGGATGGGGTTTCTTAGAGTGGAGGTCACAGCTGGATTCAGCAGCTAACTGTTGCTGACAGGTGGCAATCCCACGGCTTGTAACTAGCACGTGACGGTTTCACGTCTTTTTCCTGCTTATCACATTGGGGTTCATCCGCCTCCAAGTTCAGGAATGCAGATGACCCCCAGTTTGCATTTTTAACCTGATTCCCATTGTGTGTGTGTGTGTGTGTGTGTGTGTGTGTGTGTGTGTGTGCGTGTGCGTGTGTGTACTTTAAACCTGACGTTTCTTAGGAAAGGCATTTCTTTCTTTTTGTACTGAAAGGTCCCTCCACAGTTGGATCTTGTTAGAGGCAATTCTATGACTCTTAGTCATCCACATCACATGGCCTTGGAGAGATGGGTTGGGGAGGGTTTAGCAAGCTCACATATTTGGAATTCTTGCCCCAGGTTGGTGGGTCCATAGCTAATCTTATTACTCCTTATCACAAGAGGAGCAGGTGTGTGAAGAATGGGGGCTCTGGGGAGAGATCTGAGTTGGAATTCCAACCATACCCCCTCTTCTCTGTATAATCTGTAATTTGTGAAAGGCAAATTTCTTAACTATACTCTCTCCATCTCTAATTAAAAACAATAATGCCTGCCACTCAGAGTCGTTGTACTGATCTAGGGAGGCCAAGGATGCCGAGAGCTGGTGCGGCGGGGTAGGTGCTTGGTGCAAGAGCAGGCCCCTTGCTTTGTTTAGCATCCCATGGGAGTGTTGCCTCAGCCTTGGCTCCCATGACTCCAGGCCAGGGCCCTGCCCACTCTTCCTCACTGTGACTCACTAACAGCTTTAGATCATGGGCAACGGCTGTGTTTGTGGGATTCTTCACTCTCATAATGTGTCAAGCGTTCCCTTTTCACAGTTTGTCTGTATCAGTTCTGCTACCTGAACACCCCCTCCTTACCCACCAGCTTGGCTTCCATGTCTAGCTCATGCCACTAACCTTAGCCCAGAAAGCTTGTGCTGCCCCCACCAACCCCTGATAGGACTGGCCTGGGTGCCAGGCAGGCATCTTTTATCCAGTGTGTCCTGTGAGTGCCTAGCAATCCATTCCTTTGTTAATCAAACAGAGCACCTCCCATGTAGCAGGGATGGTGCTAGACCAGATCTTTGCCATCAGAGAGCTTATGGCCCATTTCTTACCCCTCTGGATTGGGGGGCTTGCTGAGAGCAGGAATCTTGTCTCATCAAACACTTTCTCTGCATCTGTCATGCTGAAAACAGGGCCTGCCCACAGTAAATACCCAGGAAAGCTGGGTTTTTTTAGTTCCTTGCTGTTTCCTGAATTGATCCCACATCCTTTGCTCATGGGCCTGTCTTCTTTACATCTCTCACCTCTCTCTATGTCTATTTATTTAAATCCTATGCGTCCTTTAAAACCCAGCCCTAATATCTCTGTGGCCTTCTCTAGGAAACCACTGCCAACCCCTTTCCCCATATCATAATCTAAATTAATCTCTTCCTCCCCTGTCTTCTAGACAGCCTTTGGCGTACTCCTCTGATAGAACAGTCATTATGCATGCTTTCCCTTGCATTAGAATCATGAAGTGTTTAGGCTGAAAGGGACCTTGGAGAAGATTTAATTTAATACTTGCATTCTTTAACCACTGATAATTTTTATACATTGTCCATTTCAGTCTCTCCTTCCTGTAAGACATGATTTTCCCCCTAATTTTATATTTTAAGGACTTAGAACTGCTTATCACATTGAAAGCTCTTCCAATGTGCCATCAGAGTGTGTGAAGTGGGTTTGCAGCTTTTCAAATGTAAGGTGACTCTGATATCAACTGAAAAAATGGCCATTTTTTGGCTTCCTTTTACAGTGTAGGTACCCGGGATCCCCCCTGCATTGAGATGACTTGTCTCCTTATTGTTATTATTTTAATAATACACTTTCTGATTATAGAAACAATCCATGCTCACTGGAGAAAACTTGGGAAGTGTGGGAAGGAATAAAGAAGAAAACCTTGCTCATAATAGCATCTTAGATATAATTGCATGTATTATTTTGGTGTTTTGGGAGTGACTCCATTTGGTCATGCCTGGGTTCACACGTCTGTACATCTAATGCCTGGTCTGGCATGCAGTATACACTCAGCCTGTGTCTGCTTGCCTTCCTCTCCCTGGGTTCCCTGGGTAGTATCCAGAGGGTTAGAAATTCCTTCAAAGGTCCATTTAGTGTAAAAATAAAATCTACAGATGGATCTCCATGGGTCTGAGCAATACCCCTTTGGTGGGATATATTTTGTCTTATCTGCCAGGAGCATCCAGGGATAATTTGTAAGAGAAAGAGGTACAAGCCTCTCTTAACTCTGCTTCCTTGGGTTTTAGGTTCATAACTGAACAGGAATTGCTCTTTTTTAAAAATAATTTCATTTATTTGTTTGTTATTTTTGGCTGTACTGGGTTCTTGTTGCTGCGTGGGTTTTCCTGTAGTTGCGGTGAGCAGGGCCACTCTCGAGTTGTGTCGAGTGGCTCTAGGCATGTGGTTTTCAGCAGTTGTGGCACACAGGCATAGTTGCTCCGGAATATGTAGACTCTTCCTGGGTCAGAGTTCGAATCTGTGTCTCCTGCATTGGCAGGCAGATTCTTCACCACTGAGCCACCAGGGTTAGTCCAAGTTACTCTTTTCTGATGGCCCTTGATTGACAGCCCGGCTGTGCATTTACCTGAAGCCATCTTGGTCCTGTGTGTTGTATGTTTGCTGGACTGAACCAGAGATGTGTTTATTGACCCCAAATTGGATCTTCTGACTGAGGCTTAATCTCGTTTCTGGATGAGACCCAACTCCCCCTGACCATGAGGGCCACGGACTGTGAAGACCACGAGGTTCTGCTTGCCTGGTCATCTCTGCCTACCTCAGCATGGTATATAGACCCTGACTTACCCTAACCTGGAAAGTTTCTAGGCTCTATATCAAAATGGTATGCATTGCATTGGGCTTCCCAGGTGGTGCTGGTGCTAAGAAGCCGCCTGCCAATGTGGGAGATTTAAGAGACATAGGTTTGATCCCTGGGTCGGGAAGATCCCCTGGAGGAGAGTATGACAACCCACTCCAGTATTCTTGCCTGGAGAATCTTCCCATGGACAGAAGAGCCTGGAGGGCTACAGTCCATACAGTTGCACACGACTGAAAAGACTTAGCATGCACGCATATACATTGCATTGAATCCAAAGTAAATGATAGCTCTGATTCCTGAAGTTGCTTGGAAGTCTTGTGCATATTTACCGTGCTCTTGCAGAGGCAACCTGTGCCCAGCTGAGTGGGTGGTTTTCCATGGCGCCAGCCTCTGGTTGGGATCTTCTAGTTTGCAGTGTTAGGTCGTAAAGCTTTCAGGGGTGTGTTGACTTCGCGCTGATGTGATGAGGGGGTGGGATACTAACTAGGAGTGAATTGTACAATAACCCAAACTATCTGCTTGCCAAGAAAGGCTAAGGCCGCATCAGGCCACTGGGCTGATACCTAGTTGCTCCATGTTTCCACTTTTGTCCCTGGGAGCTCTTAGACCTCCAGAATTGCTGATGGAAGAAGGCTACCTGAGAGCTTACTGAATTGGAAATGGAGTCTTTCCCCCTTGCTCCAGTGGCTCCCTTTTCCTTTCTACAACAAGTTTTTCCCTTAATGATGAGATGAACTCTAGACAGTTTTCTATAAAGTTTCTGAAACCTAGTTTGCTACCAATTTCTAGAGTAAGAGCTGAAATGGGATACCATGTAAAAAGCCCCCCACAACTGAACTGGCAGCTTTTTTATTTTTAATTTTTTCTTGAATTGGTAGCTTTTAGCACCAAACTTGTTGTCAGAGGCATTGTTCCCATAGAGCAGTTCATATTTCAAAGAACCAAGTAATCCCATTTTCTCCAACAGAACAAAAATATGTCACCTGCGTCTAGAGATATCTGCAAGTGTGCTGTCTGTTTTTTTGTCGGAGTGTTTGTGTTTGATGGAGCAAGGTTGCCATATCAAACTTGACCAGCAGGGCTATTTGACCCAGGATCTATTGTAACCCGAAACTAATGGCCTTCATCACCTCTGCAAATTTGAAATTCCATGTATCATAGTTCTCCCCTGCAATGCACTTCAAGCCAGTCCATACAGATGGGGCTTAGTGGTTACTGGAAACCTGTGATAGGAGCCTATTTATCAGAATGGGCTTTATTTGAGAAGAACATTCTGCAGAGGGTCATCCTTTGGTTGAGAACGCATGTCTCCATCTCCCAGCACTTAATTTCTCATGACTCAGGTCCATTCCCTATCGATTACCTCACTGGCCACGGAAATTTGTATTCAGGAGAAATAAAGCATGAAGCACAGAAGGAACGTATTCGCCTGCGTTTATTGACTTCTGTTGATGGAGTGACCCAACCTTGGGCAAGGTAATTAGCTTCTCTGGGCCTCAGTTTCTTTACTTGTAAGATGAGCAGGCTAAACTAGGTGATTCCCAAGGACGTGCCAATTTGTAGAACTCTAATGTAGTAGAACACAATCAAAGTTTATTTTCTGATCTCACATTTGTTCGTTGAAACTACAATTTTATGTTTGGAGGCAAGGAATGGATGTTGTTTAGTAACCAGATATGCTTATCTATTTATTTGTTTGTCTTATGTAGATAGAGCTGTACAACGGAAGGAAAAATACCCTGATACCCTGTGTGGGTGTAGCAGAAACAGGGAGGCCCTGAGCCCTACAGTCAGAACTGTCCGTGAGCCCTGTGTGGTTGCAGTTGATCAGTCTGCCTGAAAGTCTCCATCATGCTGATCCTAGAGTTGTGAGCAGGGGTCTGTGTTCAAGTTGGCAAGGGTGTTTGTGAAAGATGCTGTAGGTGCTCCATCCAGACCCTCTCTCCTGCTGCTGGGGCTACAGCTCCTATGGCTCTTATCTGCCCTGAGATCAGAAGGACGCCCTTGGTCCTTAGACAGCTGGCAGTGCCTGTCTAGGAGATAGCTGAGAAGTTATACACCTCCCCACAGCCTGGGGGCAGCCAGGGGCCAGCAACTGACCCACCAGGTGCTCAAAATGCCAGGTGTCTCAAGACCCCAGAAATTAGGGTGCCGTTTTTCACACTCCCGAGCGTTCCATGGGGTCAGGCTGAGCTCCGCATCTCCCCAAAACACCACTTTGCTTATGTCTTCTTCCTTCCCTATCCTGCGTGCCTCCCTCCCTTCTAGGCTTTTCCTGAGTTCATCATCCCTTCAATAAATTGTCTTCCCTGGTGGATCAGATGGTAAAGTGTCTGCTTGCAATGCGGGGGACCCGGGTTCGATCCATGGATTGGGAAGATCCCCTGGAGAAGGAAAGGGCAACCCACTCCAGTACTCTTGCCTGGAAAATTCCATGGACCAAGGAGCCTGGTAGGCTACAGTTCATGGGGTTGCAAAGAGTTGGACACGACTGAGTGACTTCACTTCACTTTCACTTCAGTAAATTACCTGAATGAGGAACCCTGTCTCAGGCTCTGCTAGGGAACCCAACCTATGTAATGATTCTTTTTTGATTCTCCATTTGACAAAATGGAGAATCGCTTAGGCACGTGAACCTGTATCTGGCTTGGAGAAAAGGAAATACTGATTTCAAAAGTCTTATAAGCCTCAGTCTCTCTAGATGTGTCCTCCTCTGGGGTCTGTAACAATTTCCAAGGGAGACTTTTCATAATGAGCATCTCTCTGATTGGAATTCATTATTCTAGGCTCAGCTGTGTATTCCTCTTTGGAACTTTTTGTCCAAGGAAAGCCCTTCCCAAAGTTGCTTGTGCCCTAAAGTGAAGTCGCTCAGTCGTGTACTGACTCTTTGCGACCCTGTGGACTGTAGCCCACCAGGCTCCTCTGTCCATGGGATTCTCCAGGCAAGAATACTGGAGTGGGTTGCCATTTCCTTCTCCAGGGGATCTTCCCAACCCAGGGATCGAACCCGGGTCTCCTACATTGCAGGCAGATGCTTTATCCTCTGAGCCACCAGGGAAGGCCTGTGCTCTAAGGACTGAGCTATTCCTATTCTCGCAGCTCCTGCATATTCCAGGTCCCCACTCGCCGCCGCCTCCACCTCAGGCTGCTCACACCCTAGCTCTCACCTTTCGCAACACCCACCTTTCCGTCCTTTCCCAGTTCCGCTGTCTCTGAGAGCGTCCCTTTCTTGCCCTCCTCCCAGCCTTCGCTGGACGGGCCTCATTCTGGCTTCAGGCCACAGGGAGGAGGCGGCTGCCTTTGATGTTGGCAGTGGCTCGGGCTCATCTGTAAAGTAGGAGGCAGTGAGAAATGTACGGCCGACCAGGGTTGATGCTCCTCATATGTCACAGAAACCGTGAGTGATGAGGAGTGCAGGAAGAACTGAGAACTGTTTAGCCTGAAAAGGGAAGCAGGTGACCCAAGGCCCGGGGGTTGCCATCTTCACGCACTTAGAAGGTCCTCCTAGGAAAAAGAGATGAGGGTTTCTCTTCAAGAGGCCAGAGGGCAGTGCTGGTGCCCACGGGTGGGAAGTCGTTCACAGAGGTGGTACCAGCTGCTTGGAAGGTGCCATCCAGGGACCACCTGTGCTGTGTCATTCTAGCTGAGGCCACACAATTGCTTACTGGCGACGCCGTAGAGGTGGATCAATGTCACGTAAAGAGTTGGATGCAATGACCTCTACAGTTACTTTCAGCTCTGAGCATCTTTGATTTATTTCCTTTTGGAACAGATATTTGGGGTCAGAGGTGAGGGCCACTGACAGATCTGGGCTTTGAGAGGAATCGATAATAGAGGCAAGCCAGCACATGTAGCTTGCTATACCCAATAATGTGTAGCTTTGAGGCTGAGAGTTTCAAGAGTGAGGAATAAGGATGCTGCTGCCAGAAAATCCTTGGAGACAGAAGAGGCTCAGTTCATCCAGAGAGAGAGAAGGATGTGTGTGGGTGGTGGTCCCCAGGGCTTGGAGTGGCTGGTAAATGATCTGGCCTCCCCAAAGGAGTCTGTGTGGCTTCTGGACACGTAGTTCCCAGGACAATTCATCGTAAATTCTGAACACTAGAGCCGGTCTCAGAAAGCAGATCTTGGATGTGTTTGGGCCTGGCCTGGTTTCCGGTGGGGGCAGGAGAGACAAAGAGGTACTTGAGTTAAAGGTTACTCTAGGACTTCCCTGGAGGCTCAGTGGTAAAGAATCCACCTGCCAAGGCAGGAGACATGGGTTCGATCCCTAGTCTGGGAAGATCCCACATGCCAAGGAACAACTAAGCCCGTGCACCATAACTATTCAGCCTGTGCTCTAGAGCCCGGGAGCTGCAAGTACTGAGCTCATGTGCTGCCATTACTGAAGCCTGTGAGCCCTAGAGCCTGTGCCCCACAACAAGAGAGGCCACCACACTGGGAAGCCTTCTCTGCTTGCTGCAACTAGAGAAAAGCCCACACAGCAAGGAAGACCCGGCACAGCCAAAAATAAAAAAAAAAAATAAAAAAATAACGAAAATTATTTTAAAAGGGTACCTCTGTAATGGGTGGGGTTAACGACAGCCCCAGTTATAGAGGCTGGGAGGCCTAACCTGGCTGGGAGAATGCCCTGCCTGGGAGTACCAGGGTGTTATGGCAAGTGTGGGGAGGATGTAGGGGTACTGGCACCAGAGGTAATTATAGAATGAGATATTTTAGCCAACTGTGATTTCAGTGCCTGATAAGTGTGGGCTCCAGGCTTGCATAGCTATGATTTTTTGATTTATAAGAAAGGCATATTTGGTCTTCATTTGCTGTTTTCTAGTACAAGAGATTGAAAACCTTTGGAATATCTGGAGGGGTTGGGTGAGAGAAGTATTTTTTAAAAAATTGTTTTAAAGCCTTTATTGAATTTATTACAATATTGCTTCTGGTTTATGTTTTGGTTTTTTGGCCGAGAGGCGCATGTAAGTTTAGCTCTTTGACCAGAGATTCAACCCTCACCCTCTATATTAGAGGATGAAGCCTTAACCACCGGACTGCTAGAGAGGTCCCAGGAGAATCTTTTGTTACTCCTAATAAGGCCGTTTCAACCAGACCTGAGTTTATGCCAAAGAAGTAAATCTTGCTGGCCGCCTGGATGGCTTCAGGATGGGGTCTGGTTTCCATCAGTCATGTAATTAGAAGGTTGGAAATTGAGCTAATCACCAGTGGCCAATGATTTAATGAATCCCGCCTATGTAATGGGACCGCTCCATAAGAATCTCTGAATGAAGGGGTTCAGAGAACTTCTGGGCTGGTGAACACGTGGAGGTGCTGTTGGGGTCGGCATACCCAGGGAAAGGGCGGAAGCTCAGTTCCCTTTATGCTATACCTGTCCTAAGGTTCTCTTCTATCTGTCTGTTCTGGAGTTGTGTTCTCTAAAATAAACCAGCGAGAGCAAGAGAACTTTTCCTGAGTACTGGGGGCCATTCTAGGAAATTATCAAACCCAAGGAGTGGGTCATGGGAACCCTGATTTATTGTCAGCTGGTATGAAGTACAGGTGTCTTGGAGACTGGCATCTGAACTGGGGATCGTCTTATGGGTCTGAACCTTTAATCTTTGGGGTGTGCCCTAACTCTGGGTAGTTAGGGTCAGAATTGCTTGGTATGAGGGGAAAACCCACCCGCCTGGTGTCAGAAGTGAACTGTTCTCTGACTTTAAAAAACGAATCTTAGTAATGATCTTGTGCAAATTACTTCTCTATTTTCTCATGTATTAAATAATGATTATACTGGTACTTACTATATATGATGGTGTGCTGCATGAATGAAATAATAGCAAAGCTTTGAGCTTCTGGCCAGATGTAGAGTGTCAGTATTTTGTTGCTGCTGTTATTTTTATTATTACTAAGATGAGGTGGAGATAAAACTTACTGACGGGAGATCTGAGAGCCAAGGATTTGGGCAGGGGGCGGAATCCACATGATATTTGTGAATTCCAAGAGTATGGAGATGAGGCTGTGAACAAGCCAAGCACCTAGATCCTGCTCTAAGCTACTAGAGACACCCAGAATATGTCAAAAATAGAATTCCTTCCATTTGATCAAAACTATGTAGTTTACAAAACCCATTAGTAATTGCTAATGTTTTCTTAGTGCATGCTACATCTCAAATCCTGTCCTTTACCTGGGATCCAGTCTCTATTTGCAACTCTTGTTGTTTTTGGTAGGGAAAAACAATTGAGGCTGAGAAAGGTTAAATGACAAGCCTGAAGTCACTTAGCTAAGAACTAGTGGAAGTGGTATTTGAACCAGGTACTCTGGATCCAGGTCCTCCAGGCTTCCTAAGATGCTGTTTGGTCCTCACGGTAACTCTGAAAGCAGAAAAGCGAACAGTGCGTCTGTTTTCGAGTTGAACACGTGAGGCTCAGAGAAACTGAGTGACAGATGCAGGGTCACTCAGCAAGAGAGTGGCACCTTTGAGGATCAGAGTTCCTGCCTTCTGATTCCCCCTGGGGGTTCTCTGTGAGGATATCGAGCTTGTTTGTGCTGGGCTGAGTGAAGTCAGGCTATTCATCTGTGAGTCTTCAGCTCAAAAGACTTGAAGTTTAGGCTGAAGTTTCCTCCATACTCTTGCATCTTGCTCAGGAAACCAGGAGCCTGGCAGCTCCCAGGGTTGAATGAGAGCAGGAGAGTGGGGTGCAGGGGGGTGCAGCTGTCCATGTAGCCCCCATCTCTTACCTGTATCCCTCACCTTTGTGCAGTAAACTGAGAGAAGAGGCAAAGGCAGTCCAGCTCTCTATGACTGAAGGCAAATGAGGATTGTTTTTTTTTTTTAATTTTATTGAAGTATAGTTGATTTACAGTGTTGTGCTAATTTCTGCTCTACAGCACAGTGATTTACTTTTCATACATCAGATCAGATCAGATCAGTCGCTCAGTCGTGTCCGACTCTTCGCGACCCCATGAACCGCAGCACGCCAGGCCTCCCTGTCCATCACCAGCTCCCGGAGGTCACTCAGACTTGCATCCATCGAGTCAGTGACGCCATCCAGCCATCCCATCCTCTGTCGTCCCCTTCTCCTCCTGCCCCCAATCCCTCCCAGCATCAGAGTCTTCTCCAATGAGTCAACTCTTCGCATGAGGTGGCCAAAATACTGGAGTTTCAGCTTTAGCATCATTCCTTCCAAAGAAATTCCAGGATTGATCTCCTTCAGAATGGACTGGTTGGATCTTCTTGCAGTCCAAGGGACTCTCAAGAGTCTTCTCCAACACCACAGTTCAAAAGCATCAGTTCTTCGGCGCTCAGCCTTCCTCACAGTCCAGCTCTCACATCCATACATGACCACAGGAAAGACCATAGCCTTGACTAGGCGAACCTTTGTTGGTAAAGTAATGTCTCTGCTTTTGAATATGCTATCTAGGTTGGTCATAACTTTCCTTCCAAGGAGCAAGCCTCTTTTAATTTCATGGCTGCAGTCACCATCTGCAGTGATTTTGGAGCCCAGAAAAACAAAGTCTGACACTGTTTCCACTGTTTCCCCATCTATTTCCCATGCAGTGATGGGACCAGATGCCATGATCTTCGTTTTCTGAATGTTGAGCTTTAAGCCAACCCTTTCACTCTCCATTTCACTTTCATCAAGAGGCTTTTTAGCCCCTCTTCACTTTCTGCCATAAGGGTGGTGTCATCTGCATATCTGAGGTTATTGATATTTCTCCCGGCAATCTTGAATACACAGAAGAACTGTACAAAAAAGAGCTTCACGACCTAGACAATCATGATGATGTGATCACTGACCTAGAGCCAGACATCTTGGAATGTGAAGTCAAATGGGCCTTAGAAAGCATCACTACGAACAAAGCTAGTGGAGGTGATGGAATTCCAGTGGAACTATTCCAAGTCCTGAAAGATGATGCTGTGAAAGTGCTGCACTCAAGATGCCAGCAAATTTGGAAAACTCAGCAGTGGCCACAGGACTGGAAAAGGTCAGTTTTCATCCCAATCACAAAGAAAGGCAATGCCAAGGAGTGCTCAAACTACCAAACAATTGCACTCATCTCACACGCTAGTAAAGTAATGCTCAAAATTCTCCAAGCCAGGCTTCAGCAATATGTGAACCGTGAACTTCCTGATGTTCAAGCTGGTTTTAGAAAAGGCAGAGGAACCAGAGATCAAATTGCCAACATCCGCTGGATCATGGAAAAAGCAAGAGAGTTCCAGAAAAACATCTATTTCTGCTTTATTGACTATGCCAAAGCCTTTGACTGTGTGGATCACAATAAACTATGGAAAATTCTGAAAGAGATGGGAATACCAGACCACCTGATCTGCCTCTTGAGAAATCTGTATGCAGGTCAGGAAGCAACAGTTAGAACTGGTCATGGAACAACAGACTGGTTCCAAATAGGAAAAGGAGTACGTCAAGGCTGCATATTGTCACCATGTTTATTTAACTTTTCATACATATATATATATAAACACACATATATATCATATATATATATATACACACACACATATATACACATACATTCTTTTTCATTTTTTTCCATTATGGCTTATCATAGGATTTTTAAATTTTGTTTACTTATTTATTTTCATTAAAAAAAATTGAATGCCTGTTATGTGCTAGGCACTGAGCTAAATGCTGAAGATACATAGATGAAAAAGCCAGCTGTCACCTTTAGGAAAAATTTTTACCTAGGGAGCCCTTAAGTCCCAGATCAGTGTAGGGTGTGTCAGATCAGATCAGATCAGTCGCTCAGTCGTGTCCGACTCTTTGCGACCCCATGAATTGCAGCACACCAGGCCTCGCTGTCCATCACCAACACCCGGAGGTCACTCAGACTCACATCCATCGAGTCAGTGATGCCATCCAGCCATCTCATCCTCTGTTGTCCCCTTCTCCTCCTGCCCCCAATCCCTCCCAGCATCAGAGTCTTGTCCAATGAGTCAACTCTTCGCATGAGGTGGCCAAAATACTGGAGTTTCAGCTTTAGCATCATTCCTTCCAAAGAAATCTCAGGGCTGATCTTCAGAATGGACTGATTGGATCTCCTTGCAGTCCAAGGGACTCTCAAGAGTCTTCTCCAACACCACAGTTCAAAAGCATCAATTCTTCGGTGCTCAGCCTTCTTCACAGTCCAGCTCTCACATCCACACATGACCACAGGAAAGACCATAGCCTTGACTAGGGGAACCTTTGTTGGCAAAGTAGGGTGTGTACAATGACATAAATGCATGTATGGAGTCATACTGTGCTCAGTCACTCAGCCGTATCTGACTCTTTGCGATCCCATGGACTGTGGCCCGCCAGGCTCCTCTGTTCCTGAAAGATTCCAGGCAAGAATACTGGAGCGCGTTGCCATTTCCTTCTCCATTAAGTTCGTTTTACATTGAAGGGTAATTGCTTTACAACATTGGTTTGATTTCTGCCATACATCAGCATGAATCAGCCGTAGGTGTACATATGTCCCCTCCCTCTTGAACGTCCCACCCTTTCCCACCCCTCTAGGTTGTTACAGAGCCCCAGTTTGTATCATTTTGAATATGGTTTCTTGTGCTACACTGTAGGACCTTGTGTATTCATCCTATGTATAATAGTTTGCACCAGAGGACAGTTTTTTGCTGCAAGAGGATATTCCAACTTTCTGGAACAAGACCTTCCAGCTCCAGTTCCAGGCTGAGAGGAGGAAGAGGAGCACAGATGCAGTCAAATGACTGGTTCTGAGAGGGGACTTCCCCCAGACCTTTCTGGCTGATGACCAGGCAGGTGGATTCTGGGCTAATGTCATGCATCTTGGTGCAGCTGGTTTTACTGGTTGCACAGCCGGGGCACCAAGCATCAACTCTGTAAAATCAGTTTTCCCCTTTCGGGGAAAGTGGGCTTTGGATCCTGCTGCCGTGATTTCTGCCTGTCACAAGCATGGCACCCCTAAGAGCTGGACACACATCTGTGGTCCCCTCGACCTCCCAGCTCTGCAAATCTGCATCAGATCCTTTATTTTTGCCTCCCTGGTCTGTCAGCTCAGGAATATACAGGTGAACAGGCCTAGTAATTCCACGTCACCCTCTTTAGGAAAGTGGAGAAGGTGGAGAAGTCTTTTCTTGCCAGGCTGACACTTGCTGTCCCTCTCAGATTGCTAACTGGGGGGCTCTGGGGTCTGAAATTAGGACATGAGCATCAATTTTTGGATGTGCATGGGATTCTGCCTTGCTGGCTCTTTCTACCTCCACTTCCCCATTTTAAATCTGACTCTGGCATTTGAAAAGTTGGATGGCATCACCGACTCAATGGGCATGAACTTGGGCAAACTCTGGGAGATGGTGAAGGACAGGGAGCCCTGGCGGGCTGCGGTCCATGGGGTCGCAAAGAGTCAGACTCGACTTGGGACTGAACAACAACAACAGCTGGCAAAATGCTAACTTTATGAGAAACAGATATGTTGAAGGAACCAGGTGGCGAGAGCTTGGCATTGAGAGCTTCTGCCTCCGAATCTGTGACTTGAATTTGAAGGTTCAGTCCACCTGAGCCCTGAACAGAGTTCCAGGCGGTAGCATAGCACAGGGGTTGAGAGCCAGGGATGTGGAGTGAGATGGTCTGGACTGAAATTTTATAATCATAGACAGTAAGTCTTTTACATAAGAAATTTCGAGTTTTGAACTTTCAAAGATGTGAACATATTATAAACTTATTACAGTACAGTAGGCAACTGTGTTAGTTGGGTGAACTGTGCTTAGTTGCTCATTTGCATCCAACTCTTTGTGACCCCACAGACTGTAGCCCTCCAGGTGCCTCTGTACGTAGGGATTCTCCAGGCCAGAATACTGAAGTGGGTTGCCATGCCCTCCTCCAGGGTTAGTTGTGTACGTAGGCTGATTTTGTTGGACTTACAAACAAGTTCGACTTACAAACATGCTCTTGAAACAGAACTCGTTCGTATGTAGGGGACTTATTGTATCAGTTAGATGACCCTGGGTAAGATATTCAATCCAATTTGGGGAGAATTAAGTGACTTGTAAACTATGCAACATGATAGAGCCCAACAGTGAGTTGGGTCTCACCCTCCTCCGTCTTTACATCTCCATCTATTCACCACCTTTTTGGCTTCTAATTCAGTAAAACATTTTTCTGTTCCCTCATTTCTGTTCTTTGAGCTGGGGGCTTTCTCCTGAGATTGTCTGGACTGGGTTCTCTTTTGTATTCTCCTCCTCCGTTGACTATGGTGATAGAGGGACCTTTCTCTGGAGCAGGAGTTGTATCGGTTAGATCTTTTAGCATGTCCACCTGATGGTGTAGGGAATTTTAGGTCCTGCTTTCTCCTTGATGGCCCTGAGAGATGTCCACCCCTCTAAGAGTGTGAGAAGGTGGCCAATGAGAGAGAAGCATCTCCATGAACTGGAAATAACAGTGTCTTCTAAAGTTGGGGCCAAGGCTGCTTCTGTCTTCCTAGAATGATTTCTTAGCAGAACACCTTTTATCCCCTGGGCCTGTTAGCTATTTCAGGGACATTCTAAGTGGCTATTAACAAATGTTGAATTATGGCTGCAAACCTCTGGGAGCTCGAGTGACATTCCCATGAATCACAAGTGAGCTCTGTGCAGTCAAGGCTGCCACAATGGACTGGGATTAAACAAACAGGGGCCGTTGTTCTCCTACTAAGCAATGAGGCAAGAAGGCGGCTCCTTGGAGTCTGTGGTCCCAGGCAATGTGCCCCTGGGAAGCAGGACACTGTTCCACAAAACATAGCTCATTGCTATAGGGAAGACATGCTCTGGGTTTGCAGAGAGGCGTATTCCAGCTTCATATCTGGAGGAATTTACCAACAGCCAGTATGCCCAGGGGGGTTTCCCAGGTAGCACAGTGATAAAGAATCCACCTGCCAACGCAGTAGACACATGAGACTTGGGTTTGACCCCTGGGTCCCAGAGATTCCCCTGCAGTAGGAAGTGGCAACCCACTCCTGTATTCTTGCCTGGAAAATTCCATGGACAGAGGAGTCTGGAGGGCTACAGTCCACAGGGTCATGAAGAGTTGGACATGACTGAGCTACTGTACATGCACACCTGCTTTATGTCCAAAGATACACTCGCCAGTCTCACGGTTATGAGTTACCCAGGGCACTGGTTCAGCCAACATCGACCGAGTGCTTCCTATGCCCTGGGCTAAGCTCTAAAGAAATGGAAATGCATAAGGCTTGGTTCTGGAGAAGGAAATGGCAACCCACTCCAGTATTCTTGTCTGGAGAATCCCATGGACAGAGGAGCCTGGCGGGCTACAGTCCATGGGGTCACAGAGAGTTGGACATGACTGAGTGACTAACACACACACACACACATACAAGGCCTGGTTCAGAAGGTCAAGGAGCTCATAGCTTGGAGGGGAGCAGTAAACAGATTCCGTGAAAACAACCAAAGTTTACACAAGGCAACACAGGGTAGGCTCTAAAAATCTTCCAAGAGGAGATTATACGTGTAATTTTTTTTTTTTTTTTTGCCCTTCGAGACAACTTAAAATGTGTTATATATATATATATATATATATATATATATATATGAATAATAAGGATTCCTGTGTATCCTTTCTCCAGTGGTCCCAGAGATGTCCTCTTTGGCCAAAGGACCCCTCCCGGGAGGCTCTCAGTTGTCAAATCTTCTGAGTCTCCTTTATTCTGGAACTGCTTCTCAGTTTCTTCCTGACTTTCATGACCTTGACTTAAAAAAAATAATAATTCAAGGCTAGTCATTTTGCCAAATGATTTTCATTTTGGGTTTGTCTAATGTTCCCTCTTGATTAAATCCAGGTAATGAGTTTGGGGCTGGATTTCACAGGTGGGTGGTTTAGTCACTCAGTCGTGTCCGACTCTTGCGACCCCATGGACTGTAGCCTGTCAGGCTCCTGTAGCCTGTCAGGCTCCTCTGTCCATGGAATTCTCCAGGCAAGAATACTGGAGTGGGTTGCCATTTCCTTCTCCAAGGGATCTTCCCGACCCAGGAATCGAACCCGGGTCTCCTGCCTTTCAGGCAGATTCTTTACCCACTAAGCTACGAGGGAAGATCACCAAATTTCACAGGATGGGGGCAGAATTCTCAGTGCATTCTATCTGGAGGTGCATGATAACTTATTTGTCCCAATACTTACGGTGTTAACTTTTATCACTTGATTAACGTGGTGTCTTCCAGGGAGAGGCTCTGAGACTATGTAAAACCCCATTTCTCCTCCCTCTTTCACCCTCTGGTTTTATCATCCATTGATTTTTCTTGCCTGAATTATTACAATGATGCTTGCCAAATGGTGATTTTTTAATTCCATCTTTCCATCTACATTTATTAGTTGGCTTTCTAAAATATAGAAGAGCTTTCTCGTTTCCTTTTCTTATTCATTTATTTTATTTCAGTAGAGGCCCCGATTTCTGTTTTATTCAATGGGTTCTCATCTGTTAATATCATTATTTCGAAACTCAAAATCGCCCGTATTTGGAGACCCTTTCAAGCTGATATCTGTTTCCTTTTTGACATTTCCCTGGATCCCTTGTACATGTTTAAATTTTCTGGTCCAACAAGAAGGCTCATTTATTTTTCCTCCCTCAGTCCTGTAACTAGCTACTTTTCCAGTGAATCCTGATATCTTTTAGTGGGAAATGGTATTCAGAACCAAGATCTGGGTGCCGAGGATGCTCGTTACTACTAGATTGTCACTGCTCTGGGCCCTCCCAGTGGACAAAACTAGGAAATTTACATGCATATTTGCATCTATATTGAACCAGCAGTTCACATAGATGCTTCCAGTTTTAATCTAACACCATGAATTCATTCTAAGTTTTTGCCCTTTCCATAGTGATCTTTCGTTTTTTTCCTGCAGGGAGGAAATCTGCCTCCCGTGATCTTATTTATTTGCTCTATTCTGTTGAATGGAGACTATTTTCATATTCTTCCAGACTGCTAATCTGCTTGGATGTCTCCACACAAGGACCCAGTTCCCGGTGGGCTGACTTTCTGCCTCTCCCCAGTGCCCCCCTTCTGTGTGCTCTGGTGCTACCAGGCTGCCTTCCATTCTTATTCAGATTCCCTCAGTTGTCCCCAGAACATTTGTACAGCTTGTTAACTTTAAAAATTCAGGCTCCACGGAAAAGGCAATCAAGATTCAGGCATTGTATATTATTATTCTGTTTCTTTACTCAATGCTCCTCCCAATATAACATAACATACATATACACCGTTGTTTTTTTTTAAAGTTTTATTGAGATGCAATTCTTATTTCATATAATTAACCCATATAAAGTATAAAATTCAGTAGATTTAGTGCATTCACAGAATAGTGAATTTTAGAACATTTTCATTACCCCTGAACGAAACTGGATCCATTAGCTGTTACCTCCCCCTCCCGCCAAACTCTATCAGTCTAATTTCTCACTTCTCTGCTCTCTGTCTGTACAGATTTGTCCATTTGGGACATTTCATACTAATGCAATTACATACTATATCATATTTATGTTGTGACAGACTTCTTTTGTGCAGCATAATGTTTTCAGGGTCCATCCATGTGGTAGCCTGTATCAGTACTTCATTTCCTTTTATTCCCCAAAATGTTTCATTATATGGATATGTCACATTTTATTTATCTTTTCATCCTTTGAACTGTTTCCATTTCTTTTTTTTTTTTGGCGATTATGAATAATATTCCTATTCACACTTCCTCTAGTATTGACTTTTGAAAGAAAACAAATCCAAACAAAGCAGTCCCATACAGTAATCTTGTATTATAAATCTGATTAGTTCCTTGTGGTTTCACTTAACCTACTCCTCCCTTCTCTGTATTTCTTATAAACCCAAGGTTGGGTTTAAAGAGTTGATGAGTTCGAGGTTAATGTTTTTGGTGGAGAACTCCATGGATGAAGCTGTGTACTTTGTACTGCATCATAGCAGGAGGAGCTTACTCTGTGATGGTCCCATTCTTAGAGATGCTAGTTTGGGTCCCTTGGTTAAGGTAGCAACTGCTGGGTCTCTCCCTTGCAACTCTTCCCATCATCAAATCATCTGCCATCATCTGTGGGATCATACTCTGATACCCTGTTAATATTGTATTTACCCTCATGTTTGAACCTGAATTAACAGCTTCATTAGAGTTTGCAAAATTGTGATTTCTCAATTCTTTCTACATTTACTGGCTGACATTCTTTTGTAAAGAAGAGCTTTCCCTCATCAGCTGGGGATCAACCAGAGTTCTTCCTATGAAGGCAGGATAAATGCTTACTCTTGTCCTTTAATTACCAGTTTCCAGAGGATAGAATTGATGTAATAACTGCTGTAATAACTGGGTGGGAGGGGAGAGGGCAGGTTGGTAGGGATCCATGCAGCTGTAGTCAAGGTAACCACAGATTCTTTTCAGATCTTCTGGTATCTTTCAGACATGGTTCTCCCTGGTCCTGAGACTGGGCAAACCTGGGACAGAGGTGGCAGGAACTAAGGTTGGCAGAAGAGGGCTGTGACATCCCCGACCACATGGCGTAAGGCAGGTCATAAAATTAGGGATCCTGAGTATTCGTCCTGACTCTTAGTATCTCCTCACTTCCCTGGAGCCTCCCCAGGAGATGCCCAATGCTTATGTTGCCTTGCTCCTGTCTCCAAGGAGTTCATACAGCCTCCCTCCTCAGTGGGAGCAGAGGAGGTGGAGTAGGAAGGGAAGTCTCGCGTGTGGATTCCATTACATTAAACTACTTGAATATGTTGCTGTTGTTCAGTCACTAAGCCATGTATGACTCTTTCGATCCCATGGACTGTAGCATACCAGCTTGCCTGTCCTTCACCATCTCCTAGAGTTTGCTCAAATTCATGTCCATTGAGTTGGTGATGCCATCTAACCATCTCATCCTCTCCCATCCCTTTGTCCTCCTGCCTTCAATCTTTCCCAGCATCAGGGTCTTTTCTAACAAGTCAGCTCTTCGCATCAGGTGGCTGAAGTATTGGAGCGTCAATTTCAGCATCAGTCCTTCCAATGAGTTAATTTCCTTTAGGATTGACTAATCCAATCTCCTTGCTGTCCAAGGGACTCTCAAGAGTCTTCTCCAACACCACAATTGGAAAACATCAGTTCTAGCCTAATTCTAACCTGGATACATGACTAGTTAATCATTTGCTGAGCACTTACTCTGTGCCAGGTGCTGTTGAAAGCACCTCCCAGTGACGTGGTGAGGGAGGTGCTCTTACTCCTCGGATTGTGTGTGAGGACTGAAGCACAGGAGATTAAAGGAGCTGCCAAAGTCTCTAGCTTGATGATCCATTCACTCTCCAATTCTGCCTCCCCAGGCAGTACACGAAAAGCTGTTAGGAGGGAGCAGAGGGGCAGTTTCACCTTCTCCTTCCTCCAGCCCTTATTTCTCTGGATAACTGGATATTTCCATGGTTCTTTGGCCTTGAGTCTGGAGGGAGGGGCTTCTGGGTATAAAAGGGAGGGAAGCAGGGTGGGGCTTCCAGAGGGGAGAGGCACCTAGTGAATGCAAGTGTGATGGTCCCCAGGAACCCTTGGCAACATGGCTCTGTCCCTCACCCTGCCTCGCTCTGCTGACAGTCCCCAACAGAGGCAATGTTTCCTTCCCACATCCTGCTCTCCGCCTGGCCTGCTAATTATCTGGTATGCTAATGAGCCCAGAGGATTAACACAAAACATGGATAATGATGATTTCACTTGATAGATTTAAAGCTACCTTCCTGGGAAAATGTAATTCAGTCTGTTTGCTGGGAGAGCATCTCCCTGAGGTCTCAATAGTGCAGGACCAGACACCTGACCACAATGTGTTCTTCATTCAACCTACTGTTTTGTCATTCACTCATTCATTTATTTTGCACCCCCCAAGGGCCTACTTGGTACCAGGATGGATAAAGCACATCTCCTGATCTCGGTGAAATCTCATATTTTCAGAGGGATGCACATATGTAAACATAAACTTTATATTAGAACTGTCATGACAGAATTATCTATGCTGTGTGTGTTTGGGGGCGGGGGGGCAGTGCCGAGGATGGAGTGATTATTCCAACTGGAGGGAGTGAAATGGCTTTATGAGGAAGGTAGCTTTTTAGTGAGGCCCTCAAGAGGTGTAGAATTTTGACAAGTGAAAGGGGCAGGTTGGGTACATATCATGGCCAGGGAATGGTGCCAGTAAAATTACCTGTAAATTATATGCTTGGGTAGAAATAAGAACAGGAGATAAAGCTTCAGAGTTGGTCCTTGCCTGTGAGGGACCCCAAGTGTTATAGGCACTGGGGAGCTTTTGAGGGCTCTGAGTGACATAATCCTATGGTATTGGTTTGGCTAAAAAGTTCATAACATCTTACAGAAAAATGCAAATGAATTTTCTGACCAACCCAATACTTTTTTTTTTTTTTTTTTGAGAATCATGCTTAGAAACATCCTGGTTGATGATGGTTTAGCTAAGAAAGAGGTTGCAAGGGTATGCTTTTTGTTTGACAGTTTTGTTATTACTACTATTTAAAAAAAATAAGTTGTTTTTTTTTTTTTTCCATTATTGGATCCTTACCTATTAATCTTATCTTTGTGGAGCCCAAGTCTTTTGGTGTGAATTACTGGCTGTAAGTGTAAACAGTACTTCAGGCAGTGAAAAACTTCATCATCATGTGCTGAGAGAACTAATCAAGGCATTAAGGGAAGATTTAAATCTGTGTTTCTCAATCTTGACTGCACAGTGAAGTCACGAGGGAAGCTTGAAAAAATACTGATGGCTGGGTCCCACCCCAGAGATGTCTGGGTTAAAGCCTGGGTGTCAGAATTTCCCAAAGCTCACTAGATTAATTCTAAAGCTCAGCCAAGGCTAAAAGCTACTAGCAAGAGAACTGGCAGTACGGAGAATTGGGAGCAAAATCCAATGTTGGGTTTGCTGATGGGTCTTCTCCCACAGAGATGCTAGTCGCCCTTGCCCTGGTCCTGACCCACTTTCTGTCCTTAGCTTTACTTCCTGTGCCTTCTGTGTTCCTCCTGCTTGCACGTTCCAGTTACCAATGGACAGGCCTGTATGTTACGACGTGGCCCCAGAAGACAGTTCTTGTCTTAGGCCGGCCAGGCCATAGCTGGCTGGGGCTTGGCTGGCCAGATATTGAAGTTGTGAGGTTCTTCTCTTGGAATTATTAATCAAGGACTTCCCAGCTCCTTTATTTTAGGCAAAGTATCCCATTTGGCTTCTGAGTCCTGATAAGCCTATTTGTTGTCATTATGCAACAGTCTGGTCGTGTCTGACTCTTCATGACCCCATGGACTGCAGCACGCCAGGCTTCCCTGTCCCTTACCATCTCCCAGAGTTTGTCCAAGTTCCTGTCCGTTGAATTAGCGATGCCATCCAACCATCTCATCCTCAGTCGTCCTCTTCTGCTCTGTTCCCGCCTTCAGTCTTTCCCAGCATCAGGGTCTTTTCCAGTGAGTCAGTTCTTTGCATCAGGTGGCCAAAGTATTGGAGTTTCAACTTCAGCACCAGTCCTTCCAATGAACACCCAGGACTGATCTCCTTTAGAATGGACTGGTTGGATCTCCTAGCAGTCCAAGGGACTCTCAAGAGTCTTCTCCAACACCACAGTTCAAAAGCATCAATTCTTCGGTGCTCAGCTTTCTTTATAGTCTAATTCTCGCATCCATACACGACCACTGGAAAAACCATAGCCTTGACTAAACAGACCTTTGTTGGCAAAGTAATGTCTCTGCTCTTGAATATGCTATCTAGGTTGGTCATAACTTTCCTTCCAAGGAGTAAGCACTTACTATGGTTCATGCTTTGACCTATATTACCTGTCTTTGAGGATAGCACAGCTGTCTCACCTACCCCCAGGGACCTGGTCAAGGTGTCCAGTTCTGGTAAGAAGGTGATGTGACCCCTTTTGGGACCTCAAGAAGTTCACCCAGGCCATTGACACTTAAGGACAGATGTTGTACCTGGGAGTCAAAGTGGGCGGTCACAGTAGGAACTGACCACTTACAAAATTCCAAATGCAAATAGATCATTATTTACGACTCCCAAACCTCGGGTGCCAAGTCCAACTTCATCCTAGGAAGCTCAGGTCGTTTCAAGCTTCAGGAAGTCCTTTCAGTAGGGCCTGGGATGTTCTTGACTGTCTGCTGGAAGAGATACAGGCTTATCCATCTTCAGTTGCCTTGGCCTTGGCTGGGCTGAATCTCCTCATCACAGAGAAGGAGCATTGGCTTCAGAATCAGAGGCTCAGTACCTTGAAGCTGATTCAGCACTCATCAGCTTTGTGAACTTGGTAAATACCTCTAAGAGTCAGTGTTTTTTTTTTATTATTATTATTACTTTTTATTTCATATTGGGGTAGAGCTGATTAACAATATTATGATAGGGACTCAGTTATACATAAACGTGTATCCATTCTTCCCCAAATCCCCTCTCATCCAGACTGCCACATAACATTGAGCAGAGTCCACATGCTCTACAGTAGGTCCTTGTTGGTTATCCATTTTATTGATATATATGTTCCTATTGCCATTTTCTTAATTGTTTGTGGTTTGATTTTGTAGATGTTTTTCTTCACTTGTATTTCTTACTATATAAGTCCCTTTAACATTTGTTGTAAAGCTGGTTTGGTGGTACTGAATTCTCTTAACTTTTGCTTGTCTGAAAAGCTTTTGATTTCTCCATCAATTTTGAATGAGATCCTTGCCAGGTAGAGTAATCTTGGTTGTAGATTTCTCCCTTTCAGAACTTTAAATATATCCTGCCATTCCCTTCTGGCCTGTAGAGTTTCTGCTGAAAGATCAGCTGTTAAACATATGGGGTTTCCCTTGTATGTTACTGGTTGTTTCTCCCTTGCTGCATTTAATATTCTTTCTTTGTGTTTAATCTTTGTTAATTTGATTAGTATGTGTCTTGGCATGTTTCCCCTTGGGTTTATCCTGTATGGGACTCTGTATCTCTTGGACTTGATTGACTATTTCCTTTTCCATGTTGGGGAAATTTTCAACTATAATCTCTGGAGGGAGGAGGGAGGAGGGTTCAGGATGGGGAACACATGTATACTTGTGGCGGATTCATCTTGATGTATGGCAAAAGCAATACAATATTGTAAAGTTAAGCAAAATAAAATTAAAAAAAATTTTTCTCATGCCCTTTCTTTTTCTCTTCTTCTTCTGGGACCCCTATAATTCGAATGTTGGTGCGTTTGATATTGTCCCAGAAGTCTCTGAGATTATCCCCAGTTCTTTTCATTCTTTTTACTTTATTCTACTCTTCACAAGTTATTTCCACCATTTTATCTTCCAGCTCACTGATTCATTCTTCTGCTTCAGAGATTCTGCTATTGATTCCTTCTAGAGTGTTTTTGATTTCAGTAATTGTGTTGTTTGTTTCTATATGTTTATTCTTTAATTCTTCTAAGTCTTTGTTAACTGATTCTTGCATTTTCTCCATTCTGTTTTCAAGGTTTTTGATCATCTTTATTATCATTATTCTGAATTCTTTTTCAGGTAGTTTGTCTGTTTCATCTTCATTTATTTGGACTTTTGTATGTCTAGTTTGTTCCTTCATTTGTACAGTATTTCTCTGCCTTTTCATTATTTACTTTATTTTATTTTTTAACTTATTGTGTTTGAAGTCTCCTTTTCCTAGGCTTCAAGGTTGAATTCTTTCTTCCTTTTGGTTTCTGGCCCCTAAGGTTGGTGCAGCGGTTTGTGTAAGCTTCGTATAGGATGAGATTTATGCTGAGATTTTTTTGTTTTTCCTCTGGTGAACAAAGCTGAGTGAGGTGGTAAACCTGTCTGCTGATGATTGGGTTTGTGTTTTTGTTTTGTTTGTTGTTTGGATGAAGTGTCCTACACAGGGTGTTACTGGTGGTTGGGTGATACTGGGTCTTGTATTCAAGTGGTTTTCTTTGTGTGAGTTCTCGCTATTTGATACTCCCTAGGGTTAGTTCTCTGGTAGCCTAGGGTCTTAGAGTCAGTGCTCCCACTCCAAAGGCTCAGGGCTTGATCTCTTGGTTTTGGACACTCTTGAGTGGCTTCTCAAACCTGGATGAAACCATCTGGACCAAGTTTGTTTTATGTTCCAGTGGGTCAGTTTCTCCAACCTGATGTTCTTGGAATGCTGCTTCATAGCAGGAAGTCAGGCTCTAGAAGTCATCTCACCCTGCTACCATATCTGCCACCGGCCTGGGCCCCGCCTGCTGAGCCTTTATGCTCCTGCCCACCCTCTGCAGCCTAGCTATTGTAGACATAGCAGTGTGTTCATGTCCATCCCAGACTCCCTAACTGTTCCTTCCCCCTCAGCCACTATAAGCTCATTCTCTGAGTCTGTGCGTACCTGTAAGAGTCCGTTTTTTTATCTCAGAGTTTCTCAGCCTTGGCACACAAAGAAGACTGATGCTTCTTTGTGTTGGAGGCTGTCCTGCTCACTGTAGGATGTTGACCAGTATGGCTGCCCAGTAGTACCTCTCCCGCCCTGCCAAGTCTTGACTGCCAGAAATATTTCCAGACATAGCCCAGTGTCTCCTGTGGGGCAAAGCTGTCCCTGGTTGAGAACCACTGGTTTATCTATAAATTGGGATGAACACCCCTGGGTTCAAGGGTTGTCCTCAGACGTCACTAAGTGTGGTTTGCAGGGACAGCCCTTGGCACACAGCAGGTGGCCCTTGGCAGCACAGTGAGGCCCAGGGAGGCCGTGGGTTCCCTTGGCTGCCTCTCAATAAGAGCTTCCCCTCCTGGTGCCAGGCCTGTGAGGCTGCCCAAGTCAGGTGGGCACCAGGCTCGTTGGCACCTCTGGTCCTTTGGCCTGGGGCCATGCATGTAGGTGTTGGCCTCCTGGACTTCTGTCCCACAACCTTGAGCCAGAGTTGCTCCCTAGGGCATGAGTAGAGATTCTGTTGCCACCTCAACAGTGCCAGGCCACCAGGGCCCACTTTCAGCACCCTGGGGATTCCCAGGAAGTGGCTCCTCCTAGCAGCATTTTCTGTAGGAGAAGGGAAGGGAAATTACTAGCATTTTCTGAGCATTATCATGGCACTACTCAATCTATTAGGAGAAACTCTCACCTTCTCCTGCAAGGGGAAGAAGAGTAGAAAATCACCAAGAGAAAAGCAAGATCATTAGAGACAGAGACCTGAATTTATATTTTCCCATTGCTGCTGCTTCTTTTTTGTTTTATTTTTTATGTTATTTTTAAAGTTTTATTTGGAGGCTAATTGCTTTGCAATGCTATGTTCATCAGTACGGTTATTCTGTTGTTGTTGTTTGGTCGCTCAGTCTTGTCCGACTTTTTGCAGCCCCATGGTCTGCGGCCCACCAGGCCTCCCTGTCCTTCAGCAACTCCTGGAACTTGCATAAACTCACGTCCATTGAGTTGGTGATACCATCCAACCATCTCATCCTCTGTCGTCCCCTTCTCTCGTCTTCAATCTTTCCCAGCATCAGGATCTTTTCTAATGAGCTGGCTCTTTGCATCAGGTGCCCAAATTATTGGAGCTTCGGTTTTGGCATCAGACCTTCCAATGAATAGTCAGGGTTGATTTCCTTTAGGATTGACTGGTTGGATCTCCTTGAAGTCCAAGGGACTCTCAAGAATCTCCTCCAACACCACAGTTCAAATACATCAATTCTTTGGCACTCGGCCTTCTTTATGGTCCAACTCTCACATCCATACACGCCTATTGGAAAAACCATAGCTTTGACTATACAGACCTTAGTCAGCAAAGTAACGCCTCTGCTTTTTAATACGCTGTCTAGGTTTGTCATAGCTTTTCTTCCAAGGAGCAAGCTTGTGTTAATATACGATATTTGTTTTACTCTTTCTGACTGACTTCACTCTGTATAACCTATATGGCTTTAGGTTCATCCATTTCACTAGAACTGACTCAAGTTTGTTCCTTTTTATGGCTGAGTAATAGTGTTTTAAGTTTTTGATATGGACCATTTTTAAAGTCTTTATTGCATTTGTTATAATATTTATTCTGTTTTATGTCTTGGTTTTTTTTTTTTTTTTTTTTTTTTAGCCTCACAGCATGTGGGACGTTTGCTCCTGATCAGGGATCTAACCCACACCCCCTGCATTGGAAAGTGAAATCTTAACCACTGGACCATCAGGGAAGTCCCCCTCATTGCTGAAATGGGGAAATATATCTGTATTGGTAGCTATACATATGCATGGGCTTCCCTGGTGAGGCAGACTGAAGAATCCCCCTGCAATGCAGGAGACCTGGGTTTGATCCCTGTGTCAGAAAGGTCCATTGGAGAATGAAATGGCAATCCACTCCAGTATTCTTGCCTAGAGAATCCCATGGACAGAGGAGCCTGGCAGGCTACAATCTATGGGGCTGCAAAGAGTTGGACATGACTGAGCAACTAAGTAGGCACACACACACCTTTGTACCTCACATATATGTTTATATTGCATGTATCATAGGATACATATCTCCTATATTGTGTCTCATATTATATATATGATATGTATGATAGAGTTAGTGTGAACATTTAATTAAATCAGCTAATGGATGCCCAGCCCAGGGGCTGACCTGTAATAAGTAGTAACTTTTGATGTAACTTTTGGTGTAAAAGTAGTAACTTTTATTTTTAAAAAATTTACTTATTAAAGTATAGTTAATTTACAATATTGTGTTAGTTTCAGGTGTATAGCTGCAGGTTCTTTTCCATTATAGGTTATTCAGTTCAGTTCAGTCGCTCAGTCGTGTCTGACTCTTTGCGACCCCATGAATCGCAGCACACCAGGCCTCCCTGTCCATCACCAACTCCCGGAGGTCACCCAGACTCACGTCCATTGAGTCAGTGATGCCATCCAGCCATCTCATCCTCTGTCGTCCCCTTCTCCTCCTGCCCTCAATCCCTCCCAGCATCAGAGTCTTTTCCAATGAGTCAACTCTTCGCATGAGGCGGCCAAAGTACTGGAGTTTCAGCTTTAGCATCATTCCTTTCAAAGAAATCCCAGGGCTGATCTCCTTCAGAATGGACTGGTTGGATCTCCTTGCAGTCCAAGGGACTCTCAAGAGTCTTCTCCAACACCACAGTTCAAAAGCATCAATTCTTCGGCGCTCAGCCTTCTTCACAGTCCAGCTCTCACATCCACACATGACCACAGGAAAGACCATAGCCTTGACTGGACGAACCTTTGTTGGCAAAGTAATGTCTCTGCTTTTGAATATGCTATCTGGGTTGGTCATAACTTTCCTTCCAAGGAGTAAGCGTATTTTAGTTTCATGGCTGCAGTCACCATCTGCAGTGATTTTGGAGCCCCCAAAATAAAGTCTGACACTGTTTCCACTGTTTCTGCATCTATTTCCCATGAAGTGATGGGACCGGATGCCATGATCTTCGTTTTCTGAATGTTGAGCTTTAAGCCAACTTTTTCACTCTCTACTTTCACTTTCATCAAGAGGCTTTTAGTTCCTCTTCACTTATAGGTTATTACAAGATATCAAATGTAGTTCTATATGCTATGCAGTAAATCTTTGTTGTTTGTGTACTTTATATACAGTGATGTGTATCTATTAATCCCATACTCCTAATTTACTTGCCCCCCTTTCCCCTTTGGTAACAATAAGTTTGTTTTCTGTGTCTGTGCATCTGCTTTGTAAATAAGTTAATTTGTATTATTCTCTTCTGTCTTTACACAGATGATCTCAGTTCCTTCTCCCAATAAAGGAGGGAAGCAGGTATTGAATGGGAGTGGTCCCAATCAGGTCCCCAGATGGCTTAAATTGGGGGCCCAGACCTCCCTTTGGAGGAGGCTGTGTTTCTAGGGAGGCCCTGGGTCCCTGAGAGCCCCCCAGCCCAGATAAAGAGGCCAGCTAGGCACAACTTCCAGGATAGATGGGGAAAGCATAACTGCTTTCCCTGGAGCCCTCCCAGTTTATAGACAACATTTGTGTGTGTGCTTACCATGTGAGAACAGGGCACAGTGATGGGGCAGGTGGAGTTCCTCCTGCTTTGCAGATGAGGAAATTCAAGTTCAAGGAAGTTAAGGGGCTTTTTCCAAAGTTATGCCCTGGCCAAATCAAGGTCCCCACAGAAATCGGCCAGACTCGCCATCCTGCACATGGATTATGATCCCCATCCCCCTGTGAAAAATAATAAGATTAACATCCTCCTTCCTCAGAGAGCCCCGGCATTAAGCTTCTTGGGTGCAGGATAGGGTATCTCAGATTCCAGGACAGCACCAATCATTGGCTCTATAGTTCCCAGAACACACGCCTGCTCCCGCTCGCCAGAGAGCCAGGAGCCCTAAATTGCCCTGAGAGTAGTCAAGAAGCCAGACTCAAGGTAGCTCATGCAAAAGCTGGCACTGACTCTCACTCATTTCCAGATTCTCAGACCTTTCAGGGGCCCCTTCTTCACTAGGCGTCTTCCTCAGCCATGGCTCCTGCTCATCAGACCCCAAGTGGGATAAAAAGAAAGGCATGCCAAGCTGCAGACTGAAATCTCTCTCTTTTGCCCTTTTGGTTGAGCGTGCTGTATTTCTCTCAGGGCTCTGGGGACAGGACTCAGACTCAGGAAGATGCCGCTGGCTCTCGGTTCCTGCTGACCACTGCCCGTGCTGCCAAGGGCCGCCAGGCTGGCTGTGCCCCAGGGGACAATGGGGTGACCAGGCAGGGCTGAGTCAGAGCTGGCTGAGCCCAGGTCCTGGTGGCTGAGCCAGGGGCAGAGACCTTTAGGTGGCTATTTATAGACGCTGATGGTCAAAGGGGAGGGAGCTATCACAGTGGGAGAAGGGCTGTAGAGCTGAGGTGGGGCGGGGTTGGTGATTTATTTAGGAAGCTGATGGCTGACTCAGATTGGATGCTTCCAAGCGGTCCCTCCACGAATTCTCTCCCTCCCATCCCCATTATTCAGCACTGGCCCATGGCCTGATCCCAGTCTCAGCTGTCAGCATATCACTGCTTGGCTCAGCGGTGGTCCCTGTTGCTTCTTTCCCATGGCCCGTGTTTCCAGTTTCCATTTTCAATGCTGCAGCCTACATACCCTAAACTGCTCACACGTGCAATTCACTCTTTCCTGAATATTCTCTTTCTCTACCTACTGCTTACTCAACTTTGCTCATACTGTTCATTCTTAGAATTGGCTCAAAGTCAACTCATCTTCTAGCATCTCATTCAGGGCAATTTTCCCCCTGAGGCTTTCCTGGGGTCTCCTTTCTCCCCATATTGCCCCTCATTGGATCCGTGTTCTCCCTCCATGGAACATCTTGGCTCTTTTTCCTCTCCCAGGACATGCCTCAGATTGGCCTTATAATATATTGATTTATATGTTTCCCTTCCACTGAACCCGTCTCTTCATTTCATAAAGCATTTATGAAACATCTCGTGTCTGCTGTGCAGTTGCTTAGGGGTGGATTGTTATACAAACATCAGTCATACAGGGCCTGGCCCTTGCGGAGCTTGCAGCCCTGATGGGGAAACGAACATCCTAAAAAATTCCTTATGGGGTGACAAGCACCAGGGAGAGGACTTCCTGAGTTTAGAGGAGATGATGTTTCACACTCTGAGAAGGGAAACGTGGACACTGAAGCATCGCAGAGGTCAAAGCCATCTTTCAGACAGGGACTGTGTCTTTCTCGTCTATTCCTTGCAGCATCTGGGACACAGAAGATGCTCAGGACATGTGTGTCATCTTGGGAAGAGGCAGTTCTAGGCTGTGGTTTCTCCGGGCTCCTTTGAGCCCTTACCTCCACCACCCTCTATAGTTATCCAGTATCAGAAGTGTTTGCATGTCTGTCTCCACACACACAGGCTGAGAGCCCCTGGGAGGCAGTGGTTGAACCTAATTTATCACTGCATTGTCTTCAGAGCCTGCACAGAGGAAGGGTTTAATGAGCCTCTCTGGATGATGTCATGGATAGCATTGATTGTCCCCAACTAATCCTGCCTTGGAAAGAATGTGACAGGCTCAGGTAGAACATTCTTTCCTCATGTCTCTAATTTTACAATGTGTGAATGAATGAATCCCACTTCCCCACAGACAGCCTGAAGCATGTAGAGCCACCCTTAAAATGACAGGGTGCAAGTTCCCACGGTGGCTTTATTGTCACCCAGCTGGGTTCACCTGGCTCTTGGATGACGGAGCTTCCTGCTGCACTGGGCCAGCTGCCTTGTTAATTGCAGCCCTCTCAGATCATCAGCAGAGAAGGCAATGGCACCCCACTCCAGTACTCTTGCCTGGAAAATCCCATGGACGGAGGAGCCTGGTAGGCTGCAGTCCATGGAGTCGCTAGAGTCGGATACGACTGAGCGACTTCACTTTCACTTTTCACTTTCATGCACTGGAGAAGGAAATGGCAACCCACTACAGTGCTCTTGCCTGGAGAATCCCAGGGATGGGGGACCTGGTGGGCTGCCGTCTATGGGGTTGCAGAATCGGACACAACTGAAGTGACTTAGCAGCAGCAGCAGATCATCAGAATGCTTCCCTGGTGCACTAGTGGTAAAGAATCCGCCTGCCAGTGCAGGAGATGTAAGAGATACAGGTTCAGTCCCTGGGTCAGGAAGATCCCCTTGAGGAGAGCATGGCAACCCCCTCCAGTATTCTTGCCTGGAGAATCCTGTGGACAGAGGAGCCTGACGGGCTACAGTCCGTGGGGTCTCAAAGAGTCCAATACAACTGACTTAGCACACACGCACACAAATCATCAGACCCCTCTGTGAGGCAGGAAAGGGTGTGGCTGAAGGGTGACAGCTAGCATTAGCCTTTGTTCAGTACTTGTGTATGTGTGCTCAGTCGTGTCCTTGGTCCACTCATAATCCATTTTCTAGATTTCAGGGAAGCACTGATCTGGGGTGTCTAAAAAAGGTGGGTGTAGCTCTGGCAGGAACTAGTAGTATGCCTTAAATACTGAATTTAGTTTTTCAACAAAAGGGCTCTGTGGCCAAGGAAGCTTAAGAACAATCTGAGTGAAACAAAACTGTCTACTTTTCTTTGCTTTTCTTTCTACTTTTCTTTTCTTTGCAGGACTTATCAGTACCTTTACTGTGGCTGACATGCCCTGTGAATCTCCAGTGATGTTCCTTCTCAGCCAAGAACCATGTGATACCCCAGAGCAAACTTTGGGGAATTATCCACCCCAGGAATAGCATGAGATACAGCCTGTTAGAACAGTGTCCCCACCTTTTTATACATGTATATATCAAACATAGTCATGTCAGACCAGGCATTGTCTGACATGACTTCCCAACAATTGTCTTCCCAACAATTTCCCAGAACCCTTGGATTTTATAGAAAAAAAAAAATCGCGAAGAGGATTTCCCATTTAAAATCATGGCAAGGCCAAAATCTTGTAATAACCACTCTTAAGAGCAGGTCACCAGGCTAGTTACCCTGCTTTCAAATACATTTTGTTGTTAAGGAAGTTGAAAAGAGGAGAAAAATAAAGGGGCAGTGGATTTAAGCAGGGCAAGATCAGAGGATTATTGGTCCAAGAATGACTGAACTGGCATCCTGGGGACCTCATGGTGCTAGTGAGGAAATGGGCCCAGAGACGACAGAGAATTTGCCCAAAGTAAAACAGGAGTGCAAAACAAGGGAAGGTCCAGGGCTCTTTCTCCCAGACCTTGGCCCCGGGAGTCAGGCGGAGCTGGGCCCAGCTCTGGCTCTGCCATCCACAGAATGGAATAGTAGACGCTGCCAGTCCCTTCCTCTGTAAATGGGTGATGCCAGTCCCCACCTCATAGGGCTACTGTCAGGATTTGGTGGGATAAAGCCTATCACATGCTTAGCCTAGCGCTTGACGGTGTAATCTGTGTTTAATAAATGTAAGCTATTAAAAGCCAGGTTCATAAATATTGCATCCTCATAGTTCACAGGCCCTTGGACTCTGGGGGAGGGATTACACATCACTCAGCAGATTGATTTTTTTTTCTCTTGGTGATTCTTCTCCTTTTCGTTCACTCAGTTCACTTTGTCGGGGAGCCCAGGAGATTGCAATTTAAGGAACCACCTGTGAACAATAAAAAAGAACTAGCCCATCCCCCACTGACCATGTCAGAATTTCTGGGATGCCTTCAGTGCATTTGACTTTGTTTGACAGCTCCCTAGGAAGTTCCACTGTGCAGCCAGAACTGAGTTACCCCCAGACCACCCTCTCTACTGACCTAACCCCCACTCCCCAACCCAGCTTTCAGCGAAACAAGAAAGAAGCTGACTGTGACTCTTGCTTTTTGCAGGGCACCAAGAAATACTCGGTCCAGAGTGCTGGAAGCCATAATATTAATAACTTGTTCAGCTAGCACCAAATTTGAGTGCTGAAATGACCCCACTCATGTGAGGTTGTTGGGCAGGGACTTTTACCCCTGCCCCCATTTTACCGATGAGAAAGGTGAAGTGACTTGCCTGGGGTCCTGAGATGCATAAATAGGCCCTTCCTCTCCTAGGGCATTGAATACCTGTGCTTTGCAGGGGAAAGCAGTTGGTATACAGCAGGTGGCCAGTGGTAGTCTCAGAGAAGCTGTGTGTCTCCTTGCCTCCCTCCATTTCCCCTGCTGGTGGTGGACTCCAGGAAGCTCTCGATGGCAGGGGTTACTGGAAACTCATGAGTGAGGCTTCTCAATAGGGATGGGGAGGCGGGCATAGCAGAACTGCTCCATCAGACTGTGTCACCCCCACCCCCACCCCTGCAAAAACTCACACAGATCAGATGTGTTAATTAATTCTTCACAAACACAGTCTGAGCCTCTTACCACCTATTTCCTTGATGCTGATCACCTGCATCATAGGATCTCTTCATGGCTGTCAATGTGCCCTCCAGGCCAAGAGCCTTCCCTCATTTAATTCTTAAGCCACCACATGAGATAGGATCTAATTATAATCCCTTTTTGTAGATGAATAAGTCGAAGGTTCAGAGAGGTTGGATGACTTCCCTGTGGTCACACAGCAAGAATAAGACAGCTGGCATTTGGATTTGCGAGGAAGGTTGGCATTCTTTGCCCAAAGCCTGGAAAGCTTAGCAAAAGACACACTTGGAGCCCATATATCCTCAAGTCTGCACTCTGCATACCCCGTCCTTCATCATTTGTCATGATCCCTTCCTTGAATGGCACAGGTTCCCACATTCAGTTTTGAGTCCAGCTGTCCCTTCCTGTAGAGGAGGCCAGATGATATCTGACTCCTCCTTGGAGCTGTTGGCATCATCTAGCTGGAGAAACAGCAGGGGAATGGAGGTGTCTGGATGACCCCCAAGAAGGGGAAGGGACGTGTCCAGGCTGAGAAGGGTCCCTGCACCCATCTCTCCTTTCCTGATTCTGTCTAGTTATTCGTGGAGCAGAACTGATTGCTGAGTGACTGGTTTGGGAATGGAGCGAGGCTAATGGTCTGGAGAGAGAGAGGGCTCACATCCTCAACCAAACTGAAACCCCTGGCTATGGACCCATGTTGGCTGGAGCCATCATTTCAGTCAGCTCAGAACAAATGTGAGACTGTTCTAGTTGTTGGGGGGAGCACCAACGATCATCTCCTTTATTATTTTTTTTTTTTTTGCTTTTCAGAGTTTAGAATGAAATTAAGGAGAGATAAGCAGACACAAGGGTTGGAGACAGAATCAGGAGGACAGGGAGACGGGAGATAAGGAGATGAAGAAGCCTAGATCCTGCGATAGTCAGGCCTCATTTCTAGTCGGAGAAGCCCTGATTCTCTTTTTGATGTCTTTCTACTGACACCAAATGTGTGGGGCTTTGCCTTACACCAGCCAGTGCTTCAGTTCTTGGAACCCCAATGGGGTGTCCTTCAATTCCATTCAATTCAGTTCTGACTCTAACTACCGGACATAGCGCAGCCCTCCAGCTTAAAGGCTCCGTCCCACGAGACTGTCCCCCATGTCAGATGCCATCCCAAGTCCTGGCTTCCTGTGGGACCAACGGCCTTTGAATTAAGGTGCCCACCATTTTGCTCGGAGGCTTCCCAAGTGGCTCAAGGGGTAAAGAATCTGCCTGCCAACACAGGAGACTCAGGTTCGATTCCTCGGTCAGGAAGATTCCCTGGAGAAGGAAATGGCCACCCACTCTAGTATTCTTGCCTGGGAAATCCCATGGACAGAGGAGCCGGGTGGGCTACAGTCCGTGGGGTCACAAAGAGTCAGACATGCCTTGACGACTGAGCACGCACACACATCGTTTTTGTTCAGGTTTGATAATTTGCTGTAACAGATAATTTGCTGACAACTTTCCTTGCTATTCCCAATTTATTATAAAGGATAGGAACTCATACAGCCAAATGGAGGAGTTGCATAGCGGAAGGACTGGAAGGGGAGGAGCATGGAGCTTCTGGGCCCTCCTGGGTGACCCCCTGTTCTCCTTAGGGTGATCACTAACTTTGGAGGCTCCCACCTCTGGCTGCTGAGGGTTTGCTCCTCAGGATATGGGGTGCCCAGGCCCAGCTGCAGCCTCCTAGTGTTGGGTGTTCATCTGTGGGGGTAGCTGACAGCTCAAACGGATGATCCCTGTGTTCCCAGGCTTAGACTTTGACCGCAGATGAACATCACTGCCTGTCTGATCAGTGCTTTGTGGAGCACCTTCCTTGTGGCGGTTTAGGGCCAGGGCTCTCCCTGCGTACAGTGGCTCTACCTGCGCCCTGGGCCTCCTGTCCTCCCCCGAGTCCTCTGTGTCTTGCCACAAGACAGTGGAGAAGATACTCCAGCTCTCGAGTGTCCTGGGTCAGAGCTGACCCACTTCTCTGCCTTCACACTCCACTGAGCAGAAAACTCTGTCCCAGTGCCCTGTTCCAGCACACAGTGGGGGCTGAGACACGTTATCCAGCTGTGACTCAGGGTGCGTGGTTACCAATGCCTCTGTTACATGCTCCCTGGTCTCTGCCATCAAAGGCTCACATGTCTGGGTTCCCACTGGCTCCTCAGCACCCAGTTACCCCCCACCCATGTCCAGGTGCCTGTGACTGAGCAAAGGAATCAGGCATAAGAACATGGTTCCACGGCAGGCTATGTGTGGGGCTGTGAGCTGGTCCCATGATCTTGCCATGCCTCAGTTTCCCCCTTGGTGAAATGGGGATGACTATCCCTACAGATTGTGGTGGCTCATTCATTAAATCATGCGGAGGAGGAGCCCAGGTGTCTGCAGCAGTCCCTGAAAGATCTGGGTAATTGGAATGTAAATTGTGACTTGGAGAGGACTGAAAACTGAGGCTGGACAGGCCAGTCATGGACAGGTCAACGGGATCATTGACCATGAAGTTAAGAGGTTTGAACTTTATTGAGAAGGCATGGAAAATCCATTGAAAGAATAGAAATAGAGACATGGTATCACCAGCTTTCTCTAGCATCACTCAGGGATATGCATCAGAGGGGTCAACAGACCTCTTGTGAGACTCTCATAGTAATCTGGATTTAAAAAGTGTTATTGTACAGATCAATGATGCCTAGGTGCATGAAGCAGCTTTTAAACTGCTTAGAAAGTGTATTAAATATTATCGTCTCAGCAGGTGATAACACCCACTGAGCTTCTTCAAGGTTCCAGGCATTGTGTGAAGCCCTTTCCATGTATTATTGTGTTTACTTAAGCTCTGTGCCTTAACTTCCTTACCTGTGAAATGGTGAGAAAAATAACACCAACATCACCAAGTTGTTGTGATATCAACTGACTTAGATAGAATAAAGAGCTTCTCTAAAGAGCTTTGAGTGATCCCCGGCCCAAGGAACCTTTAATAAAAGCCAGGGTGACAACGATCCTAGGAGGTAAGATTCCATGGTTGAATTTCATAGATAGGAAAACGGAGGTGAGCAAGACTACTCTGGTTATACGGGGTGGTTCCAGGTTCAGGGCTAGACTCTCATGGCTGTTGGCTCCAGGCCAATACCCGACCTCTGTGTTCATTGTTGCTGTCATGATGACTCAGAGATCTGAGTGAGAAGCAGGTGTGTGACTAAGGTGACTCCTGGGGACATCTCCATTGAACAAAGGATGCTTGCAAGAAGCTGACTGCCATTCCCATGAGTCAGCTCCCTCCCACTCCTGAAAAGTCTAGGGGTTCCGTTGGGTTTCTGGGTCGTGGCACCAGTTTGGTTTGAGCTCAGGAGCTCCATCTAGGTGGCATGGCCACTGAGCCAGTCTGGAACCCACCCACGTAGCTGTGAATCTTCTCTCCAGTTCTAGGGTCAGCAGCAGTTATCTTAGCAGGCAGGATTGTCTGCTCAGAGCTTCCCATCCCCCTGGGAGAGGGCCACATTCCAGGGGATTCTAGATTCTTCTCTCATTGGCTGGCTGAGGCTCACCTCTGCCAGCTTGGAGCAGTGGTATCACTGGCTGCCCAGAGAACTGTTGACTGGGGGCAGTGAAGTCAGGCCCCATGAATTTTTGATAGACTCCCCTCCTGAAGACATCAGCGTGCCCTTGAAGGTGGATAATTGAAATTCAGATTTGGATATTCTATTACTTGGCGATATTCTTTATGAGGCAGCTTTGAGTTTCCCAGTGACTCGGTTGCAGCTTTAGTGACTCCATTATGGAGAAATATATTGATTTGTCAGGGTGGTGTCAGAGGCGCCGCTCTGATGAAAATTGATTTATCTCTCCCCGAGCAGCTTGTGTTTTTAATTCATCTTTGCCTCCAACAAGGCGCGGGGTGTGTGTGAGGAGGGCGCCTCCACTCTCACGACTCTGTTCACCACCAGACACTGAAAATAAGGCTCAGGGTGCAGCCTTGGCTCCGGTTTGATGTTCTGTGCTGAGGTTGATAAAATAGCTCCCCATTTGCCTCTGCTGGTGTTGATAACATTTGTGTTCAGCCTTTCCCTTCCCTGACACAGACACCCGTAGCTGGATGTGACGGATGGGGACCGTAACTCCCTCGACCATGGGAGGATGGCTCTCTGTCTCTCTCTTTGACAAGAAGCAAGTCGATACTGAAGTGGCAAGTGGAACTAGAGAGGTTTCCATTTGCTTTCCGATGAACTGCGGGCAATGACTTTTAATTGTGAGACTTCTCCAGTGTTCAATGGCTCGTCCCTTCATTCATCCCAGCCAGTGTGATGGCATCTGGGTGCCTGGCCTAGGTTCTCTCCTCTGCCACCTTCTAGCTGAGTGTGGTGGGCAGTGATATCATCTCTCTGAGTCAGCCTCCTTGATCGTAATGGGAAGATAATGATGCTAAATGGATAGACTGGTGAGAGGAGGGAAGGAAATGATGCATGTAAGTTCTTAGCACATGGCCTGGCCCCACACAATAAAAATAAGGGTTGAAAGTCAATAAGTAAAATAAACAAAATAAAACGGGATCATTATGGGTTGGGCTCCTGCTCTGTGATTATGTTGGCTTTGGTGGGACAGATGGTTCCTGCACCCAAAGAGCTCAGTCTAGGGATAGAAATGTGCAGGGTCAAGGCGAATAGCATGAAAGTATAGAGGGAGCATCCAATTTAGAGTGGGAGGGGGAAGGTTCAGAAAGGACTTCCAGAACCAAGTGATATCTCAGCTCCTTTCAAAGCAGGAGCTAAGGTTGGATAAGAGAAGAAAAGGAGTAAAGTTGAAGGCAGAGGCAATGGTATGTGAGGGCCCTTATTGTTTAGACAAGTCATTTGATGTTGGAATATTTCAGTAGGCTTGGAACAAAGAGGGTGCATGAGTTTGGGGGTAGGAGGTGATTCCAGAACGATTATTGCAGTCCTCATTGTGAAGGGTCTTGAGCTAAAGAGAGAGGCTTAAACATATTTGTCAATGTCTTAAAGACTCAGAGGCACCATTACAAGGATTTAATCAGGGAAAAGCACGATACTTTGGAAAATGTCTCCGACAGCGGGGTGGATGATGGATTGGAGGGACACTTAAGCTTGACGGGACCTGTAACAGGAACACCCACTTGAAGGTTGTTTTGTTTTGTTTTAATATAATCCAGGTATGTACAGAAGAAAGACTAAATTAAGGGTGTGATGATTGGAAAAAGTCAGAGAAGGTAGATAGGAGAGACAGGATGGGAGGGCATGTTGGCTGGGATGGAGGCTGAAAAGGCACAGGAGGCCAGGTCTCTCTCCAGTGGCTGGAAGGACAGTGGGTGTGTTAGTTTCCAAGGGGGTGCCCTAACAAAGTCCTCTATACTGGGTGGTTTAAAGCAACAGAAATTTATTGTCTAAGTTCTAGAGGCTAGAAGTCCAAAGTGTGGAAAGAGTCATACTTCCTCTGTAATCTGTAGGGAAGAACCCACTTGCTTCTCCTAGCTTCTGGGGTTTACCGGAATTCCTTGGCATTCCTTGGCCCATAGGTGCATACCACCATCTCCATTGTCACATGGCCTTCTCCTCCCCTCCTGTCCCTTTTAGGGACATTAATCATGTTGGATTAGGGTCCCACCCAATTCCAGCATGACATCTGCAATGACCCTATTTCTAAATAAAGTCACAGTGGAGGTATTGGGATTCAGAACTTCCAGTCTAGTGACTGGAATACATACACAATTCTTAACAGTCCAACCTCCAACTCCCCAAATTAATATCCTTCCCTCATGAAAATATATTCATCCTACCCTAACACTCCCAAAAGTCTTAACCATCCCAGCACTAACTCTATCTCATTTAAATGAAACGTATGTGCATGAGCGCGTGCACTTGCACACACACACACACACACACATACACACACACACACACACACACACGATGTGGTGTCAGATTCCCACTGTGCTAGAAAATAAGCTGAAGAAGCAGGTGGGAGAGGTAGGAAGACTGAAGAAGTTTCAGTTTTGGTTGTCAAGTTAATATCTCTCATGGGACACCAAGTGGAAGTTGGGTACTGCATGTTCTTATAGATATTATAGTTGGATGTCATGCAGTCTTTTAAAAATATTTCATTTATTTATTTATTTTGGCTTGCCTAAAAAATTCCATGGACAGAGAAGCCTGGTGCAAGAAGCCTGGTGGACAGAGAAGTTCATGCGGTTGAAGAGTCAGACACAACTGAGCACACTCACACACACACACACGTCTTAGTTGCAACATGTGGGGACCTAGTTCCCTGATCAAGGATTGAACCCAGGCTCTCTGCATGGGCGTGCAGTGTCTTAGCCTTTGTTTTCTCTGGAGCACCAGGGAAAGCCCGGATACCATATATTCTTGTAGGTAGTTGGATACCTATAAGAAATGAGTGTGCCTCTTGTTCTGAGGTGAATTTGGAGAAGAAAGGCACTTGGAATGATGATGGATCATGGCAGTGAATACATAGAGCATCAGTTTCCCCGTTCACTGGATATTATTTCTTGGTGCTCACCTTACATCAAGTATCCTGGGGAACTTCAAGATACACCTGCCACAAATCTCATCCTCGAAGAGCTTACAGTCATAATGGGATTTGTGGCTGGACCAGAACTTACAGTCCACAAACAACTGCAAGGCAAGATAGTAATAAAAAGTATTGACTACCAGGAGACGTGATAAATTGCTGTGGGAGTTCATAGAGAGTAGATGTGATCTCTTCCAGAAGTGTGTGCGGTGTGTGTGTGTGTGTGTGTGTGTGTGTGTGTGTATGTGTGTGTGTGTGTAGGAGGAGGGGAATTCAAAGAGAAATTGATTCTAGAGCTGGGCTTGGAAGAATGGGTCATACTTGGGCACGTGGTGATGGGGTCAGGGTGGTTGACTTTGCAGGCACACAGGAGAAATGAGAAGGAGGTCATCTAAACACTATTCTAGGAATGCAAGGCATTTAAATTAAGTATGAAAGTCAAACTGCATATATTTTGGTATAAAAAATCAGGGGAACAAAGCAGCATTTTCATTTATCTTACTTGATACATTAGCATTATATAGAAGAGGATCCTGTTATTTCCACTTTCAGATGAGGAAATAGAGGCTTAGGAGAATTGAATAGCATGTCAAGCTCACAAAGTTAGTAAACGGTAAAGCTGGAACTCAAACTGATGTTCCTTTGACTCCAAAACCATGGTGCTTCTGGTGTATCTGCTTTATTATTCCTCTCCCTTTATACAACATCCTGATTCATACTTGCTCCCTTAGTAAAACTAGCCCAGAAGGAAATCTATGGGGGCCAAGATGAGGAAAGTGGACAGCGGCAGTTTATAGAGGGACCTTTTTTCTGATTCCAAGGGAAACATCTTTTCTGCTGTGGATCCTCTGGCTTCCAGTGTGAAGGCTGAGAAATGGGCAAGAATAATTTTCCACCTAAGAGAGCCCCACAGAAGATCATCTGGCTATCAACACAGTGGATGTGGCCAGGGCAGCATAGATACCTGTCCATGTTCAAGGTCACTTTGGGCTGCTGCATAACTTTGGGCTTGGACAGCACAACCTTAGAGCGCCCATTCCCTGGACTGAAGCCTAACAGTCTCGACATCTCACAAGGGACCCGCAGAGAAGACTTAGGATTCAGAGAGGTAAGGACATACTTCACCTGCATTCAGAGGAGGAGGTGGCTCGGCATCCAGGTCAGATGGTCTTGCTGTATTTCCTGACCCTGACGGGCAGCCTTTCCAGGACTGAGGACCTGGCCAGAGGCCTGTGAGCAATCATCACAAACCCATCTCATGTCCGGGACCCTGGCCAGAGGCACATCCAGCTGACAGTGGCCAGGAGCCTGGTCTGTATGTCTAAAGGGCAGCAGTGCTTTATGACTGTGTTGCCTCAACCGTGATGGGATCTTCTGGAAGAAGCCTAGACACAGGAAGCTGTAGGAAATTGGTCCTTGTCTGCAGAAGATATCTCCATACCAAATAATAATAATAATAATATTTTTAAAGGAAAAAAGTATACTGTTAACTGTGTTCCTTTGTGAGTTCTTATGGTGTACCTGACACTGTTCTGAATGTCTTAAATTCATTAACTCATCTAATCCCTCACTACTCTGTTGTGCTGGGTATCATGTCTGACTCTTTGCAACCCCATGGGCTGTAGCCCTCTGGGCTCCTCTGTCCATGGGATTTCCCAGGCAAGAATACTACAGGGAATCTTCCTGTCCTGAGGATTGAATCCTCGTGTCCTACGTTGGCAGGCAGATTCTTTACTGCTGTGCCACTTGGAAAGCCCATTGCTACTCTATTAGATGGGTGCTATTAGTATACCCGGAGAAGGCGATGGCACCCCACTCCAATACTCTTGCCTGGAAAATCCCACGGAAGGAGGAGCCTGGTAGGCTGTAGTCCATGGGATCGCTAAGAGTCGGACATGACTGAGCGACTTCACTTTCTCTTTTCACTTTCATCCATTGGAGAAGGAAATGGCAACCCACTCCGGTGTTCTTGCCTGGAGAATCCCAGGGACGGGGAAGCCTGGTGGGCTGCCGTTTATGGGGTCACACAGAGTCGGACACGACTGAAGTGACTTAGCATAGCATAGCATTAGTATACCCATTTTATAGATGATAATTGAGTCTCAGGAGAGATTAAATAAAGTGCCTAGGATTACACAGTCTGTTAGTGATGAAGAGAGATTTGAACCCAGGACTTCCTGATCTTGGAGCACATACTCTTAACCACTATTCTGTGCCTCCTCACCTTGACACCCAGCGTGACACAGGGGAGCCCCAGCCTGCAGCCAAAGGGAGAGTCCCAAAGCCCCATGGAGACTCTCTCAGGTCCTAACTAAGACATCACATCAGCGGGTGTCGTTCAAGGGCATTGTGGAGCTCTTGTTCATTCCAAGGCCAGGGCAGAGCAATGTCCTTGAAGCTGATGGGAGACACGCCCCTTGCTGTTGTTTATCTAACACCAGCTCCCTCCCCCCGCCCCCGGAATCTGCTCCTCCCCCTAAGTTCTCCATCGTGGTTAGTGATGACGTTATCGGATCCATCTGATCTCCAAAACTAGAAACCGCAGAGTCATTAGCGACTTCTCCGTCCTCTGGAGGGCCCCACCCCCATCCAGTCCATCAGCAGTCCTGCAAATTCTTTCTGACACACGTTATCTGGAGCCCAGCTTTTCTTGTCTCCACCCCCACAGCTACTCTCTGTACATCTTCTGTCGAGATGCTTGCAGTCCCTCCTCTTCAGCTCACGTTCCTTGACTAAGAGTCTTCCCAAAAGGGACCAGAACTCCTTAGGTCTCCCCTTCTGCCGTGGCACTCCACTAACCCCAAGTTTCAGAGATGCTCGTTCCCCCAAAACTGACGTGCCTGCCCATGACTCTCAGTCTTCCGCGATCTGCTCTGATTCACATGTCTTGCTTCTGTTGCAGCGATGGGAAGACTTCTATTCACCTGTCAAGGTCCCAACCACGTGGCACTTCCTCTGGGAGGCCCTCTGGATTCCTCTGCTCCAGGGGAGTGTTCTCTTCTCCCTCCTTGGTGCTCTGGCTTCCCTTACTTAATATGTTTGGCTGACATAGACTAGATACTTCTAGAATGTGTCTGCTAACATCTCCCTGTTCCTTCAGATACAGGATCTTATTTATCGTTCTCTCTTCAGCCTCTAGTATAGTCCTTAGACCATAATACGACAGGTAAAGGGCTGTTGAATAAATGGATGGAAAAAAAAAAAAAACCTGACATATTGATGGTTCCCATTACATACAGTTCACACACACAGACTTGCAAAAGGTATTGAAATAGCAGCTCTTGAGATTAGCTTAGTAAATAAGGAAACCTGGTTTCTGCCCATATGTCTGCAACACTCACCAAATCACTCTATGGAAAATACTGCCCTGTCAGGACTTCCCTGGCGGGCCAGCGGTTAAGACTCTGCACTTCCAATGAAGGGAGCATGGATTTGATCCCTGGTTAGGGAACTAAGATCCCACATGCTGTGCAGTGCAGCCAAAGAAAATACTGCCCTGTAGCTGAGACACACTAGCAGTCACTGTGAGTTTGTGGATGGCATCTTTTAAGTCCCACCTCAAAGGAGAAAGCAGGTGGTGGAGGGAGAGGGAGAGGGGGCAGCAGCTATTTCAGAGCCTTCATGAAAGCTGCTTGGTAAGAAATAAAATCAAATGCCACCACCAGAATCACAGCCACCCCCTGACTATAGCAGAAAATTTCTTTAACACCTTAGCAGACAAGCACCCCCATGGGTGGAATCATCCGCTTCACAGGCCCACACTGGGTTGTCAATTGCTGATGTAAGGTCTTTGCTCAATGCAGACGTCTCTAAAGAGGGTGGAGAATCCTCAGGGTGGAGAGTGCAATCCCCATTCTGTGTCCTTGTATGCTTCCAGAGCTGTGCCAGGGACTCTGTTGCTTTCCTTGATCTTCATAGCCACCTGGACAGGGAGATGTCCTTGTTCCCATTACACAGATCATGAAACAGATGCTCAGAGAGGGAAAGGCATTTGTCTAACACCACACAGCCTGGGAGAATAAGGATTCAAAGCCAGGTTAAGGTGACGACAGAGGGTGAGATGGTTGGGTAGCATCACTGATGCGATGGACATGAATTTGAGCAAGCTCCAGGAGTTGGTGATGGACAGGGAAGCCTGGTGTGCTGCAGTCCATGGGGTCGCAGAGAGCTGGACACAACTGAGTGACTGAACTGAACTGAACTGAGAGTTGGTCTCTTTTCCACCTCATCTGCTAGATCAGGAGGGAGGAAGGAAGAGACTCAGGGGCCTCTGAGTTAAACAGCTTTCTCTGTAACTTTGCCAAGAGTCATCTGTACCCTCAACCCTCTGCTGCATCAACAGCAGACCTCAGGTGCTGACCTCAGGGTGTCTGTGTCTGCCTCACACGATTTCCTGCCCTCCTGGGGTTTGTGTCTCTAGTGTTGGTCTTCTGAATCCATATGGAATGAACCCCATCAGCCTTCTCCTCATTGTCTCCTGCGAAATTGTCCTATGTGCTTGGAACATATTTTCATGTATATACCTAAATGCGCTGCTTGAGCTATATTAATATACATATAGACCCCTGAATAAAAAGAGTTTTGGTTCAAGGGAATATTGGAAATGTGGTATTTACAGACGTCACATTCTGCAGGGATCACTGTCCAGATGAGAGAAACCAAGATATAGCAGGTAGGGCAGATCTGGGAACAAAACAGTAGAAAGAATGTTTGAAGGAAGCAGAAGTGTTCAGCCTGGAGAGACTTGCCAATATTAGTATTAGAGCAGCTCCTAGTGAGACGACATAAAAGTTAAGGAGGGAAAGATTTCTAAGCAATGGAGTAATCAATGAAAAACAGTTTGAGCTATCAATGAATGGCCTTTTTACGTACATATATATTAGGAATTTATAGGTCTCTAGACTCAGCACTGGAGGCTTTTTTGTAGGGGGGTGGGTGGCAGAAAGCTTCCGGTCACAGGAAGAGTCCAAGCAGGAGTCGGATGGTTACCCATCATGAGCAATATTAATTCCAGTGCTAAACGGGTGATTGGAAAAGATGAGTTCTAGTGTATCACAATTCAGTAGAGCAGTGGTCCCCAACCTTTTTGGTACCAGGAAGTCATTTTTTGGAAGACACTGTTTTCACCAACCAGGGCAGAGGGGATGGTTTCAGGATGATTCAAGCCCATTCCATTTATTGTGCACTTTTTTATTACTATGTCAGCTCCACCTCAGATCTTTAGATCCCCGAGGTTGGGGAATCCCTACAGTGGAGTAAAGAGAGGTGCAGCCATCTCTGTACCATCCAGAATACCCAAGGCAGGACACTGCATGCTATAATCACTGATTGGCCAGTGCAGTGCATGACTGCTATCCATGAGCCACATACCCAGGGTGTGTAATGGGGTGACCCTGCTGGCTCAGATGATAAAGAATCTGCCTGCAGTGCAGAAGACCTGGGTTTGATCCCTGGTTTGGGAAGATCCCCTGGAGAAGGGAATGGCCACCCACTCCAGTATTCTTGCCTGGGGAATCCCATGAACAGAGGAGCCTGGCGGTCTACAGTCCATAGGGTTGCAAAGAGTTGGACACGGCTGAGCGACTGACACTTTCAGTTTCATGTTTCACTTTCAAGCTAGCACCCGAAGAGAACTAAAGGAGAAAAGAGCTGAAATGAAAGCAGAATGGATTTGGCTTGAATTAATGTGCTGACCCGCAAGGGGACTGATCGCTGACATGAGCATGTGAGGGGAAACTGTCTCTCTGTCTTAAGTGATTCCTTGAAATTTTTAGGCGCCCATTTCTGCTGCTGCTGCTGCTGCTAAGTTGCTTCAGTCGTGTCCGACTCTGTGCGACCCCATAGATGGAAGCTCACCAGGCTCCTCCGTCCCTGGGATTCTCCAGGCAAGAACACCGGAGTGGGTTGCCATTTCCCTCTCCAATGCATGAAAGTCAAAAGGGAAAATGAAGTCGCTCAGTCGTGTCCGACTCTTAGTGACCCCATGGACTGGAGCCTACCAGGCTCCACTGTCCATGGGATTTTCCAGGCAAAAGTACTGGGGTGGGGTGCCATTGCCTTCCCCGGCGCCCATTTCTACAAGGCTTTAATCATAGGGTGTGCACTTTGCTCATGAGACATGTGAACGTGTGAGCTCAGTTGTGTCTGACTATTTGTGACCCTGTGGACTGCAGCCCATCAGGCTCTTCTCTCCATGGGATTCTTCAGGCAAGAATACTGGAGTGGGTTGCCATTTTCCCCTCCAGGGGAATCTTCCTGGCCCAGAATTCGAACCCAGATCTCGTGCATTTCTTGCATTGGCAGGCAGAATCTTTGCTGCTATGCCATCTGTGAAGCCTGCTCATGAGACATAGCCCTGGGCTATAAAATCAAAATTGGATGGAAATACTCAAAATGTTCTGATAGCTGTTGGGCTTTCTTGTCCTTTCCCCTAAACTCTGTCCTGCTCCTTTGGCTCATATCTCTCAGCCATTCCCTGTGGTTTTCTCATGAGCTCTGAGATGAGGGGGATGGTGTTGGCCGGGCCTGAACCATCACTCTTTGAACAACAGGCTGAATCTGTCACCTATCTCTCAGGATGCTTGATCTCCTGTTTTCTGTTTGTTTGGCTTTTGTTTTCTTTTTTTAACTCCATGAACCCTCACCATTCTCAGTCCAGAAACATTGTTCTGGGGAAAAGAACATTGCTTATGGGTCAGGCACTGGGCTAGTTGTAGTCTCCACCTGACACCTGATTCACTTTTAGCTCCCCACCCGCCCAAGCCTTTTCTGCAGATGAGGATCTGAGAGCTTAGGAGAGTGGTCTAAAACAGGGGTTCCCAACCTCCAGGCCCTGGACTAGTACCTCCTGTCAGATCAGCAGCCACATTAGATTAGAAATAATATGCATAGCAAACAAATGCACTTGAATCATCCTGAAATCCCACCCCCGGTCTGTGGAAAAATTGTCTTCCACGAAACTGGACCCTGGTTCCCAAATGGTTGTAGACCGCAGATCTGAAAAACACAGTAAGCAAATGGTAATGTCAGTTTCAGTCCAAGGGGTGGGTGGATGTGTGTGTGTGTGTATGTGTGTGTGTATATCCTGAGTTCACATCCTATGCCCCAAAGTTTGGAGACCTGGTCTAAAACACACAGCAAGCAAATGGTAATGGCAGTTTCAGTCCAGATGTGTGTGTGCGTGGGTCCTGACTCCATATACTATGCTCTTCCTAATCCTGGGGAAGAAGGGATCGCCCCAGCAGCAGTCACCCCACCGCCATGCAGCCCTGCCAGGGCATCCTTGCTTGCATCGCAAGCAGACAGCACACAGTCTTCTGAACTGGTGGATGCCCAGTGAGCCTCCTTCTGCTGGGAAGCAGGAGTTGTTCTGAGTGCAGCCCTTGAAAGCACTATTCCCAATCCTGGTGCCCGGTTTGTTTCATTCAAGTTGGTGCTCACGAGAAGGAGCAGACAGCTTGGACGAGGGGACTACCAACTTCTTGATCTGTGAGCATCTGCCCAAGGGAACAGTGCATTCTGAGGAGCCCCAGGAGACAAGCGTCACAGCCGAATGAGAAATCCCCCTATCTGTCTTTTCGTGTCTCCTTAGAGGTCCTAGCTCCTTGCCTGGAGGAAGTACCCAACTAATAGATGACTAATGCCAGTCTGGAACCTTGGTTTCCTCTTCTTTAAAATGATGGGTAGCAATGTCTTCCTGGCAGGTGGTGAGTATCAAATCAGCAAGCTTAGGCTCCTCTCATAGGATTGATAGTAAATTTTTGGTAATATTGTTCTCCGTTGATCCCACCACTCTCTTTTCCTTCATCCCCCTCTCTGGGCCCTGGCTGGAAGCAAGAGTGTAACTCCTTGGCAGGGGGAGCAGATTGTTCACTGTAATCAAGGGGTCACCTGGCACTGTGAGCTTAGGGCTTGTGCTTCAGAGCCCAGGTGGAGATTCTCCACTAGGATGCTGCGGGTCTGGGTGCCATTGATTGCCAGAAACCCATCTGGGCTTGCTTAGCTCTGTCCTCTCTCATTTCCCAGTCCCTTGACCCTGCATCTGATTTTGGGAAATAGGAACAGGACAGAGAGCAAGTTCAACTTTAGAGAGCATGATTGCACTGCTGTTAACAGCGTGGAAAAATATTAATAGGTCTTGCTTGTCCTGTTGACTGTCTCCTGTTCTCTTAGCAATATTGAAGCTGGGGAAAATTTTCCCCAACAGCCCCACAGACCAGAGCTTACGATGTCTTATAGAGTGAGGACATTCATTATAAGAAGCTTCAGGGAGCTTCGCTGCCCAGCCTGTAACAAGGTCTTATCTGGTAAATGCCCAGAGGAGGAGGGCAGGGTTAGTTTCACATGTGGGCTTCACTGCAGAGCCCAGGGATTAATATATAATGCATTCAGAGCTGGTGAAGCATCGGATCTATGGCTGGTTTGAGCTGAGAATGACACTGGCTGGGGGGGAATTCCTCTGTTTATTCCTCTCCCTTGACTGCCCTGTGAGCATGTATACGTGTGTGGGCTGAAAGATCACTTTCTGTTCAGGGGCGTCTTGCCTCAGAAAACTTACAGGCAAGTTTGGAGGGGGTGGACACTTAAGAAGGACCATCATTTTAATTTATTTTTGGCCAGTGAATTTATTGTGGATGATATTTTTGTTTATGGATTTATCACAGCAGGCTCAGTGTTTGCATGTGTTTTTAACTTATTTAATTTGCACTCTGATCTTGTGAAGTTAGACTTATTATCACTGTTTACAGATGGAAAAAACTGAGGCTCAGGGATTATACATAAGTTGCTCAGTTTCACAAATCTAGAATATGGAATAGCTAGTATTCAAATTCTGGTCCTTTCCATCCTGAATATATTTATTCTTCCCACCCAAACAAGTGTCTGTCTTGAAATACAACTTCATAACAATAATGAGTATTTTGAGAAATTATATTTAGTTACTAATATCTTTAAAAAGTCGTTTATTTTCCAAGTCCCCAGGAGCAATTTTTCCATATGGATATGCATTTTAATATAGTTATAATGATTACCTAGGAATACTTTTGTGTTCTATTCTCTTGTCTTTATGATATGCTTTTCCTGACACTCCTAAATAACCTTTAAAATTATCATTTATTAAAAAGGCAAAATAATCCATGGGGTTAATTTCCCATAATTTACCCAAACATTTTCCTGTTATGAGCCACTTTTTCTTTTCTCACATTTTGCTACTATGAGTAATGCTGCAGTGAAGATGTTCATGCATAGACCTCCTCACAAGGCAATATTTTACCAAGGAAGAACCAGGGGATTGGGCTCAGGCAGATGAAGTTTGAATGCAGTTTCTCCCTCATAATAATGCTGTAGCTTTAGATAAGTCATTAGCCCTTTACTAGCTTCCTCTTCTATAAGATGGGAGTAAGGGTATGTGTCAAAAGATTGATGTGCATAAATAGTAGCACAGTGACTATAAGCATGCCTAGCCTATGACAGGTATGTAATTGGTTTTAGCCCCACTTTTCTCCTTGGAAAACCCCATGGGTAGAATGTCAGAGTACATATGCTTTTGTGAGTTTTGGTACCTTCTGGAAAATTCCTTTTCAACAGGGTCAGAACAACTTATGCTACTGCTAACATATAGGAAAGTACTGTTTCACAAACAGTTGATTTTACTATTTTTGGCACCTTTTTTTTTTTTTTGATGCTTATGGCTCTGAAAGGGTAACAAGTAGGACTGAAAATCAGCTCTGAACCATGCCATGGTAACAACCTAAATGTCCACTGATGCATGCATGGATAAAGCAGATGTGGTACATGTATACATGTATACAGTGGAATACTACTCAGCCATAAAAAAGAATGAAAAATGCCATTTGCAGCAACATGGATGGAACTAGAGATGGTCAAACTAAGTGCAGTTAAATCAGAAAGAGAAAGGCAAGTTTTGCGGAGTGGCAGTATCATAGCCAGTGGGGTTTATCTGAGGCAGGATCATTGCTAATTGAAAACTTTTCCAACAGAAAGAGGAAGACAAATGCCGTATGATATCACTTATCTGTGGGATCCAAATAGGACACAAATGATCTTACCTACGAAACAGAAACGAGCTCACAGACATAGAGAAGGGACTTGTGGTTGCCAAGGGGAATGCTGAGTTGGGGAGGGATGCAGGCAGAGTTTGGGGTTAGCAGATGCAAGCTAGCATATCAGCAAGGTAAACTAGGTAGACAGCAAGTTCCTCTCAAACCGGAGCCCTGTGACAACTGGGAGGGGTGGGCTGTTCCAGAGGGAGGGGACATAGGTGTACCTGTGGCTGATTCGTGTTGATGTTTGGCAGAAACTGACACAATACTGTAAGGCCATTATCCTTCAATTAAAAATGAATTAAAAAAAAAAGTTCCTACTGTGTAGCACAGAGAGCTGTATTCAATATCCTATGATAAATCATAACAGAAAAGAATATAAAAAAGAATGTGTGTACATGTATAACTTAATCACTTTATTATACAGTAGAATTTAACACCTTGTAACGCAACGATTGGCTGAGTCCCTTCACTGTTCAATTGGCTGAGTCCCTTCACCGTTCACCTGAAACTATCACAGCACTATTAATTGGTTATACCCTAATACAAAATAAAAAGTTTTTTAAAAATTAAAAACAAAACCAGCTCTGTGCCCTTTACTTGTGAAGATGCTGGACTCTGCAGTCACAGAAATGAGTCCCAAAACTTTTGAAGGTCAAAGACTAATTAGTGACCAGAAGGCTTATATGTAAGTCCTCCATGACTAATCATATTTCCTTGAACCAAGTGACTGATGGGAGAGACAGAATAAATATATTCTTGACAGGAAACATTATCTGACCTGAGCAAGGGTGCCTGGTAGACATTGCAAAACCTTCTTAACTGATGATTTTTTTTTTTTTTAAAGGAGTGCTTGTCATCAGATAAGGAAGCTTAACAAGATCCTCTCCCAAATTGGATTTGACATGTGCCTGGCACTTGGACAGCTGAGCCCTCCCTCCCCAGACAGTGCTCTGCAGCCACAGCCCAGGGCACAGGGCTTTGCCCGCCCTGCTGCTGAGACAGCTGCTAATCCCAGGCTAATGAGTGATGCCCAGGCCGAGAGGGTGGTGAGGCTGGGCGAGCAGGCAGGCCTGAAGGTAGTGGGCAAGCAGAGCTGCGAAAGCCACAGGCCAGGAGGAGCCGTGGTTTCCTGGGGCAACCAGAGGATGCAGCTTTCCTTGAGTGGTTCTTGGCCTTGAATTGGGCCAGTGCTCTGGGGCCTCTCCTAATTGGGGACAGTGTCTTACACAGGATGCTAGAGAGAGAGACAAAGAAAGGCTGCTGAGGTTGACTCGATGCCTTGCTCATTTGTTTAGGCTATAAACCCACACCGAAAAAGGAGCACTGTTGTGGAGGACTGTCTCCTTAGGACGTCTCTGCAGGGTTGTTGGGATTTTCATTCATTCTAGTTTAATTTTACACAGAAAAAGATTGGGGGTAAAAGCTACATTGTGGGTGACTTACCTTGAAGGTTATATTTATCCCAGAATAGCTTTCAAGACCTCAAACCAAAATGTTAATTAAAAAAAAAAACTATCCCACCCATTTTACACACACACCATGTAAATTGACGCGTCCTCTTAGTCATAAATCTACACAGTGTCAGACTGCTTAGATGGATAGAAATTTTGCTTTTTGTATGTGAGTTAGCATATCTGGGTTCATGTCTAATTCATGACAGCTCTGTGATCTAGGGCATGTCACTTAATGCATCAGAGTTTTCATTTTTCAACTTAAAAAATGAGAGTAAAGTAGATACATGTCTAAAGTTCCCAAAAGGAATGCTTAGTGGCCCATGCACATCTGAAAAGATGTAGATTTATACAGCAATGAGTTTCTACTTAAAACCTGTTAAATGACAAATGTGCTGTGTGTTTGTGTGTATGAGTTTGTGTAACATTACCAAGTGTTGGGAAGGATGTTTATATAAACTGTCGTTCACTGTTGATGAAAGTGTAAATTGGCAAAATTACTTATTTTGTTACCATATTAGTGAATAGTTCTGATCAAGAAAGTTATGTTCAAATAGTTATGGTCAAAATAGTTGTGATCAAGGAAGGTGATTCCCATATCTTAAGAATCAGAGTTTTTAGGCTTAGCTCTGTCTTATCATGTCATGAACACATGAACATATGTGTTCATAGGAGATATGCACAGGAGTTCATATGAAGGCAGTGCTCATACATATGTGAATGTATGAACAGCCTAATGGCGATTGACAATAGAATGCAAAAATAGTTTTGGTATATTCACCCCAATGGTATATGGAGAAAATGAATGAACTGGAGCCAGCTTTGAGGAGCTCCCATTGATCAAATCTGAGACAACATGAGCACCAAAATGGGCTTTCCAGGTGGCACAATGATAAAGAATCTGTCTGCCAATGCAGGGAACATTGGAGATTCAGATTCCATCCCAGGGTCAGGCAGATTCCCCTGGAGGGGCAAATGGCAACCCCCTCCAGTATTATTGCTTGGAAAATTCCATGGACAAAGCCTGGTGAGGTACAGTCCATGGGGGTCACAAAGAGTCAGACACTTTAAGCAATTGAGCATGCATGCACGTAAGCAAGCATGCGTGAGCACCATAATAATTACAAAGGGTGATGAGTGATGAGCCCTGTGAAAGTAGGGAACCATGAATCCACATTCATAATAGATAGATACTAAATAGATAAGTAGATCCAATACATAGACGAGACACATTTATACCCATACACACACATGAATCCAGGTGAAAAGAGGCTCTAGTTTCTACTACAGTGCTAAGGGCTGAAGCTGGCGCTTGGAGTCATTATTTTGCAATCACCGTGGTAAAGATGGGTCATAGAAGAATCACCAGCAGATACTAAATCCAGGAGGAGATTTTGCTGAGAGTAAGATATTGACATGATTTTTAAGTGTTTTTCCTACATACTGATTACTCATTAAAATGAGAAAAACTGATGTTTATTCTGAAAAAATTGGCAGCACCTTGACTGAATGATTAAATTTAACATCACCAATAAGGAACAGACGGACACTGTGTTTCTCCAGAGGTGCTGTCCTAAGAGTGAATGGCCTTAATCTAATCACCAGGAAATCTGACACATCGCCAAATGGATAACTTTCTATACAAAAATACAAAGAAAGTTTGTGAAAATATTCCAGATTACCTAAGGCTAAAGTATTCTTGCCTGGAGAATCCCAGGGACAGAGGAGCCTAATGGGCTGCCCTCTATGGAGTCGTACAGAGTCGGACACGACTGAGGCGACTTAGCAGCAGCAGCAGCAGTAAGGCTAAAGAAACTTGACTGGTAAAATCTTGTACTGGAGGAGAGAGAGATGCTATTAAGGACCTTTTTAGGTAAACTGACACAATTGGAATCTGGCTGGTATATTAGTTAAAAGTAGAGCATAAATATAAATGTGTGAGTTTGATAATTGCAGTGGTTATAGAAGAAAGTATTCCTACTCCTGGAAATGCACATTTAAGTACTTAAGGGTAAAGGTCTAAGATGTATATAAATTACTCTCAGATGTTTCAAAAAATAATTACACCCACCACACATGCCGCGGAGAAGGCAATGGCACCCCACTCCAGTACTTCTGCCTGGGAAATCCCATGGACGGAGGAGCCTGGTAGGCTGCAGTCCATGGGGTCGCGAAGAGTCTGACACCACTGAGCGACTTCACTTTGACTTCTCACTTTCATGCATTGGAGAAGGAAATGGCAACCCATTCCAGTGTTCTTGCCTGGAGAATCCCAGGGACGGGGGAGCCTGCTGGGCTGCCGTCTATGGGGTCGCACGGAGTCGGACACGACTGAAGCGACTTAGCAGCAGCACACGTACCGAGCAAATGGACAGAACTATGAAGTGAATCTGTATAAAGGGTGTTCTTTGCACTATTATTTTATTTGTATAACTCTTTGCTAGTGTTTATTTTTATTAATTAATATCCAAATAAATATGTGAGAGATGCAGCTAAGCCAGTGTTTAGAGGACCAAATGGTAGCTTTGAATGTTTATCTTATGAAGAAAGGTATAACAATTAATGATCTAAATTTCCATCGTAGGAGGTCAGAAAAAAAGACAAAATAAGTAGATGGAAGGAGTAACACAGATGAGAGCAGAAATCAAAGAAAGAACAGAAAAACAAGAAATAAAATTGACAAAGTCAAAAATTTTAAAAGATTAATAAATTTGATAAACTCTTAAAAAGACTAGGAAATGCAAAAGGAACACAGAAAGGAAACAAAAATTACCAATGATTTCATTTAACAGGAATTGAATCACTGCCACTATAGGTTCTACAGACCTTGAAAAGGTAGAAAGGATACATTATGAAGACAATTATGCCAACAAATTCTACAATTCAGACGAAATGGGCAAAGGCCTTGAAAAACTCAACTCCCAAACAAAACAAATCTGACACAAGATGATAAGAGAATTCTGAATAGCTCTGGACCTATGAAAGAATTTGTATTTTTAAATTAAAATCTTCTAACAAACTCTGGAACTCCATGGTTTCACAGGTGAATTCTGTCAATCATTTGAGAGAAATACACAAACTCAGAAAAAAGAGGAAGAAGAAACAGGCCTTAATCATTTCATGAGTTAAAACCTTCTATCAAAACAGGACAAAGACAATACAAGAAAAGAAAACATTGCAACACAGAGATGCAAAAATCCTTAACCAAATATTGACAAATCTTCAGAAATATACAAAAAGTATACTATATCATGATCAAAGTTTAGTCTAGAAATACAAGTTTGATTCAACACTCAAAAATCAATCGATGTAATCTGCCAAATGAAAGCTAAAGTAGAAAACCATGAATGAGAATAAAAAGCATTTAACCAGATCCAACATTCATTCATGACAAAGATGCTCAGCAAGCAGACTAGAATAGATATCATCTAGCAAAGCAGAATACTCAATCTGAAAAGGGCATTTTCAACATACGTACAGTTAATACTTGATGATGAAGCACGGAGTGTCTTCCCACTAAGATCAGATAAAAAGGCAGGCATGTTGAACCTTCTATTCAGTGTTGTATGGAAGTTCTCGTCTGTTCAATGATGCAAGATGAATTAAAAGTGTAAAAATTCAAAAGGGAGAATTTTATACTATCCATAATTATAAACAAAAGTTGTATCAATTACTTAAAGAATTCAGACTCACAGACACCATAATATTTTTAAAGAATACCTTCAGGCGTTAATGAAGAAAGCACCTAGAACTATTTAAGTGGATTTCCCAGTATCTCAGGATGTGCTCAATGTGCTTACTCATTCAGTTGTGTGCAGCACTTTGCGACCCTTTGGGCTGTAGCCCGCCAGGCTCCTCTGACCTTGGGCTTCCTAGGCAAGAATACTGGAATGGATTGCTGTTTCCTTCTCCAGGAGATCTTTCTGACCCAGGGATCAAACCCACAGCTCCTGCGTCTCCTGCATTACAGGCAGATTCTCTACTACTGAGCCACTGGGGAAGCCTCATATTTCAGGCTACATGGTACATAAAGAAAAATCAATTATTTATCTATATATTGGCAGAAAAAGAATTGGGAAATAAAAAAAATCATTTTTTCACCATATCTTAAAAATTATAATTAGCAATGCATTGAAGAGAAGATATGTGAATCCTTTCTACTAAAAATTATTCAATACTGCTAAGAAAAAATTTTAAAAATGTTAAAAATGGGAGGATATACTATATTTGTGTGAGTGGAAAATCCAGTGTTGTCAAGATGTGATCTGTAGTTCAATGTAATTCAAATCACAATTCCAAAAGGCTTTTTAAAAATAGAAATAGATAAGCTAATTCTAAAATTATATGAATATGCAAATGATCTTGAATAGCCAAATAATAACACCCTTAAAAAGGAACAAAGCTGGAAAACTCACACTGCTTGCCTTCAGGACTTAATATAAAGCTACAGTCATTAACACAGCTTGATAACAGTTTGTTATCAGCATAAGGATAGGCACATGGATTAATGCAGCCTGCGAGATGGTACATAGACAAATATGTATATGGTGAATTAATTTTTGACAAAAGCAATAAAGTAATTCAAGGGAGGAAGGAAAGCATTTTCAACAAATGGTGCTAAAATCACAGGGTATCTGTATGGTGAAACAGTGAGTCCAGTCCCCTACCTCACACCACACTAAACTTAATATTTCATGGATCTTAGGCCTAAGTGTAGAATTTAAAATAACAAAATTTAAGGGGACTTCCTTGGTGGTGTAGTGGTTAAGACTCTGTGCTTCCACTTCTATGTGTTCGGGTTTTATCCTTGATCAGGAAACTAAGATCCTGCATACTACAAGGCCATGCCAAAAAAGAACAAATAAATAAAATTGTAATTTTTTAAAAAAGATCCAAAAGGTAAACAAAGATTTCTAAGACAAAATTAAGAAAACATTACCAATTAAAAAAAAAAAGCAAACAAGAACTCTGCTCAATGGAATATATCATTATAAAAATGAACAGATACATTGGAGACAATTTTCCAAAACGTATTTCTGACAAAGAGTTTCTATTCAGAATATAAGAAGGACTGGACACCACCTTGTGTAAGATAGTGGAGAGTTGCTGTATCACACAGGGAGCTCAACCTGATGCTTTGGAACAATCTAGAGGGGTGGCATGGGGTGAGGGATGGGAGGGAGATTCAAGAGGGAGAGGACTTGTGTACCCTTATGGCTAAGTCATGTTGTGTGACAGGAACCATCACAGCATTGTAAAGCAATCATTATCCAATCAAAAATAAAATAAAAAATAATAAAATGACAACTCAATAAAAAGAGGCAACAATCTTGAACAGTGAAACATGCTTGACAACAGGGGTTGGGCAGGCTGTTGGAGCAACCGGAATGCTCTCACATCCCTGGAAAGGGAGTCAAATGGCATGGCCATCTTGGAAAAAAGATTGGTAATTTTTCCAACAGTGGAAACAGCCTCCTAAAAAAAGAATAAAATACTGCCATTGGAAGCAATGTGGATGGACCTAGAGATGCACGTACCAAGTGAAGGTAAGTCAGAAAGAGAAAGAAAGATTCCGTATAGTATCGTTTATATGTGGAATCTAAAATATGACACCAGTGAACACATGTACAAAACAGAAATAAAGTCATCAGTGTAGAGAAAAGACTTGTGATTGCTAAGGGAGGGAAGGACTGTGAGTTTGGGAGTATCAGATGCAAACTAGTTCATATAGGATAGATGAGCAACAAGGTCCTACTGTATAGCACAGTATATTCAGCACAGAACTATATCCAATATCCTATAATAAACCATCATGTGATAGACCATATTCTTCTATGAATCACTTTGCTGTATGGGAGAAATTAACAAACACTGTAAGCCAACTGTACGTCAATAAAATATTTTTTAAAAAAGAAAAGGAAAACTGCACCTATTCTCTGACTCAGCAGTTCCACTCCTTCATCCAAGAGAAATTCAAACAAATAACCACAAAAAGGTAGTATAAAAGTGTTCTTAGCAACTTTATTCACAGTAGCGAAGAATTGGAAGCAGCCCATATGTTCATGACCAGGAGAATGAATCAATACACCATGCTATATTTGTACTGTGGACTACTCTTTTCAGTAGAGTGAAGCCATCTTTTGATACATGCAACAATGTGGATGAATCTCAGAAATGTGATGCTTCTTCCCCCCAAAAGGATACAAATGATTGTAGACTCTATGAGCCTATTTGTATGCAATTACAGAATAGGCCGTTGTAATCGAAGGTCAAAACAGTTGGTTTTCTAGGGGGCAGGATGGTGGAAGAAAAAAAGGACTTTGGGGAAAGGAGGATATTTTTTGTAAGAGATGAGAGTGTTCTCTGTCTTTATAGAAATAGTGATACATGGTGGATCTATTTTTGAAATGTGTACAGTTAAGATTATGCATTCAAATGTATGTAAAATTTATTTTAAAACAGAATTGTAAAGTATAATTGAGTGAGACTGAGGTAGAGTTGATGTCAGTACAGGTGCATCAAGAATAATCAGATAGAAACTTCCCTGCTGGTCCAGTGGTTAAGACTGAGTGCTCCCAATGCAGGGGACCTGGATTCGATCCCTGGTCTGGGAATTAGATCCTTTATTTTTTATGCTGAAACTAAAGATCCTGCATCCCATAACGAAGTCCTGCATGGCCAAAAAAAAAAAAAAAAAGATATTGATCATTGGAGCTGGGTGACAGGTACCATGTGTGCAGGCACTCAGTAGTGTCCAGCTCTTTAATGAGCCCATGGATTGTAGCCTGTCAAGCTCCTCTGTCCATGGGATTTCCCAGGCAAGAATACTGGAGTGGGTTGCCATTTCCTTCTCCAGGGGATCTTCCTGACTCAGGGATAGAACCCGCGTCTCTGTGTCTCCTGCATTGCAGGTGGATTCTTTACCACTGAGCCACCTGGGAAGCCTGGGTAATAGGTACCCAGGCTGCTATATTTTTTATTGAAGTATAGTTGTTGTTGTTTTTTACAATGTTGTGTTAATTTTTGCCATGCAGCAAAATGATTCAGTTATATATGCATTCTTTTTCATGCTGGTTTATCACAGGATGTAGAATATAGTTCCCTGTGCTATACAGTAGGCCCATGTGGTTTATTCATTCTCATTATACTATTCTGTTTACTTATATTTGAACTTTTCCGTGACAAAATGCTTTCCTCAAAAAACGAAGCTGTAGAAGATTTACAATGTGGTATCATTTATGGCAAGTTTGAAAACATAAAAACAGAAACATACACTGTTTATAGGTTTAGACTTTTATAATAAATGTTTTTAAAAAGCATGGAAATCCTAATACCTGATTTGAGCCTGGTGGTTATCAATGGATGGCACAAAAGAAGGATTCAGAGGCCTTTATAATATTCTATTTATTCATTAAATTATCCTCTGTACATTTTTAGCCTGAAATACTTCATTCAAAGTGTGGGAACCTTCAAGAACTTTAGCCACTATTCTAACATCCAGAGGGGAGCATGGGATGTTTGCTGCTGTGGAAGATATAATAATCTCTGCTCTGCTCACCTTTCAGGTAAAGGTGCAACTAAATGCTGAGGCTTCACAAAAAAGCTAGAGGGGCTTTCAGACCTCTGCACTCTGAGTACAGGCTGCCTCACTAGCTTGTGGGCTCCTTGAAGGAGGGGTCTTACCTTACAGGACTCTGTGTGTATGGTACTAAAAATGATGCCCGGCATATTTGGAATGCTCAGCTCTTTATGGAATGAATGGATGGTTTCTCCACGCTCCCCGCCCCCCACCGCCCACCATAAGAGGCTGTGTGGGACATCTTGGAAATGTTAGGATTGCCTTAATAAGTCATAACAAGGTCTGATGTGAATGATGTTTCAGACATCTTATAAGGGCTTTGTTAGAATTAATTCATTAATCCTGACAGCAATTCTATGAGATTGGTCCTATTATTACAACTCCATTGTACAGCTGATGACACAGAGGGACAAAAATGTTAGATTTCTATCTAAGATCATACAGCTAGTGGTAGAAGACAAGGGACCTGACCCAGAGCCCTTGTGTTTTTTAATTAATTTTTATTGGAATATAGTGCTTCCCAGGTGGTGCTAATGGTAAAGAACCCCCTCCCAAAGCAGGAGGAGTAAGAGAATGCAAGTTCAATCCCTGGGTCAGGAAGATCCCCCAGAGGAGGGCATGGCAATCCACTCCAGTATTCTTCCCTGGAGAATCCCATGGACAGAGGAGGCTGGCTGGCTGTGGTGTATAGGGTCACAAACAGTTGGACACAACTGAAATGACTTAGCACACACAGCATGCATAATCACTTTGAAAAGTGAAAGTGAAGATGAAAGTTGCTCAGCCGTGTGCAACTCTTTGTGACTCCATGGACTATACGGTCCGTGGAATTCTCCAGGCCAGAATACTGGAGTGGGTAGCCTTCCCCTTTTCCAGAGGATCTTCCCAACCCAGGGATTGAACCCAGGTCTCCCACATTGCAGGCAGATTCTTTACTGGCTGAGCCACAGGGGAAGCCCAAGAATACTGGAGTGGGTAACCTACCCTTCTCCAGCAGATCTTTCCGACCCAGGAATGGAACCAGGGTCTCCTGCATTGCAGGCGGATTCTTTACCAACTGAGCCACCAGGGAAGCCCCTATAATTGCTTTACAATGTTGTTTTAGTTCCTCAGTTCAGTTCTAGTTCCTCAGTTCAGTTCAGTCGCTCAGTCGTGTCCGACTCTGTGCGACCCCATGAATCGCAGCACGCCAGGCCTCCCTGTCCATCACTAACTCCCGGAGTTCACTCAGACACGTCCATCGAGTCGCTGATGCCATCCAGCCATCTCATCCTCTCTCGTCCCTTTCTCCTCCTGCCTCCAATCCCTCCCAGCATCAGAGTCTTTTCCAATGAGTCAACTTCTACTGTACAGCAAAATGAATCAGCCACACACATATATATATTCCCTCCCTTTTGGACTTCTTTCCCATTCAGGTTGTCACAGTGTGTTAAGTAGAGTTCCCTGTTGTATTTGACTATGACACCCAACATCTTCTGATGATCAAATGAGTTTGGAGGCAGAACCCTAGCTGTCAGGTGATGCTGGGAAACCCATGGATATAAAAGAGCCCAGCAGAGCTCTCCTTCAGGGAAATGGGACTTTCAACTTAGAGGAAGTGGTGGGCAAAAGAGGCACTCAGGATTAGAGATGGTCTTGGTTTCTGGGAGCCTTGTGCCCTCACGGCTGTGTATCCCTTGGATAGGATACATCTCTTCTGAGTCCTGAATTCCCATCCATGCTGAGATGTCTCTGTGGAGCTCTCAGCCATCCTGGAGGACTGGAGCTCCTCTGGACTGAGACTGGAGATAATCTGACAAGTCTGGAGATAACTACTCTGGAGAAAAAGAGCCCGCCCTGCACCCGTTGTCAAGCAGAATGAATACAATGTGTTTTAATAATGAATGAGTGATTAATAGCAACTGCTTTGGAGAATTATGATGCCAGGAGCCTTACCACACCACGGAGCCGAGTATAAATGATGCTGGAATGCATAATCGGGACGTTAGCATCTGTTCCAAACTGCATTATAAACCAGCCTCCATAATGCCGCTTATCCACACCTCCCTGACATGTTATTATAACACCTCTCTTGAGAATGGATGGGGGGAAAATGTAATACCTATTAATCACCGATTGATAAAAAGAAGAACGTTAAATTAAGGTACTGTTATGCATGTCTTCTCCGTCTCCCTGCCCCGCCTTTGAATTTGCCCTTCGATGGACCTGTGATGACTGTGTTCCAGGTTCTGAGGGTGAGAAAATGTGGTCCAGCCAGAGGAGGCATGCAAAGCAGGTAGCAAGTATCTGGGAACTTGAATCCATTAAATGGTTCCCCATAGAACATAATCCAGGTCCGTCAAAGGCGTGCCTGTGTGATTTGGCCCCCCTGTCCCTCCGCCAACCAGATCTCCCATGCATAGTCTGCACTCCAGGCCACATTGAACTGTTTGCAGTCCCCAGAGATGACAAGCTCATTTGTGGCTGGAGCTGCTGTTCTTCCATCACGTGGTCATCCCTCCTCTGCCAGGCTAATCTCCTGCTCATCCTCTAAATCTCAGCTTAGTGTCGCTTCCTCCATCAGGCTTGCCTGCTCTTCCTTCCAGTTTTCCCCATCAGAGCCATGGTATCACACAGTAGATATGGAAATCACTCATTTGTCATCTTCTCAGTCCACTGAGAGCCCTTGGAAAACTTGTCTTACCCAACTCTCTGTCTTCCCGAGAAAGAGCCCAGGATGGGGCACTGGGTAGGTTTTACAAAGAACTCAGCACTCGACTGATAGAAACCAGACTTAGGAGCATATAGAGGCATCCATGTATAGTCTCAGGCTTCCCTGGTGGCTCAGATGGTAAAGAATCTGCCTGCAGGGCAGGAGACCTGAGTTTGATCCCTGGGTCGGGAAGATCTCCTGGAGAAGGAAATGGGTACCCATTCCAGTATTCTTGCCTGGAGAATCCCATGGATAGAGGAGCCTGGTGGGCTACAGTCCATGGGGTCACAAAGAGTTGGACATGACTGAGTGACCAACACACACACACAGTACGTGAAGCCTCATCCTGATGGGCTTGTTACATCTTCTGCACATTGAGCGCCTACTGTGTTTTCTTCTAGATGTTGTGAATAGAGCAGCCATCAAAGCAACCTGAATCTTGCTTTTGTGGAGCTGGCATTTGTTTGAAGGCCTCTTAGTGGTTAAAAAAAAAAAAAGAGAAAAGGTCACCAGCTGGGAGCAGTTTGTCTCCCATGGTCTTCCCCTTGACACATTTCTCCCCTGTCCTTCAGGTTCAGCTCAAGTGCCATGATCTTTAGGAAATCTTCCATATCAACTCTGGGCAAAGTGAGAGCATTTCCTTAATTCCAAGACACATTTTTCCTGCATTTTATCATTGCTGTTGTTCTCTTGAATTGGGAATTTATACTGCTGATGTCTGAACCATGATGTGCTCATTTCCTGTGATCCAGTTTTCCTTTTTCTGCAAGCTGTTGTTGAGTCAGGGGGTGAGGGAAACAGGAAGTACCTGGGGGCGGTGCTCCCTGTTCTTTGTTCCCCTAGTGGATGCGCTGCTCCACTCACCTCACCTCATTGTGTCTGGTCACATATCTTTCTCCCTCACTGGACTGTGAATTCCTCAAGGGCAACCACGTCTCATTCAACCACAATTTTTCTTTAGCTTCGGACCTATGCCTGGCACCCAGGAAGCACTCATTTCTCTTGGGGATTAAAGCAATGCATGATGTCATAGGGGAAAGCTGTCCTGCTCTCCACATGATCAGATCCCTTAACTTCTCTTTCCTATATATCCTTTCAAGTTCACCTCCAGAACCACCACTAGAGTGGATCGCTGAGCACAGAGCCATTACATATTAGTGGGGTCATCTTTGAGAATCCCAGGGCTTCAGTTTTTTGACCTCTACCATGGAACTAGGAGTGCCCACCTTCTGCAGTCTACAGGGGAAGATAAAGTGAGCTACACGCTTAGTCAGTTTTCACAAGCCAGCTGGCTTAACACGACAAGCATATTCTTTCACAGCTCTAGAGGCCAGAAGTCAGAAGTTAAGGTGTTAGCAGGACCATGTTCCCTCAAAAGCCTCTAGTGGAGGACTCTTCATTGTCTCTCCTGCCTTCCAGTAGCCCCAGATGTTTCTTGGCTTCTGATAGCACACCTCCAAATCTCTGCTTTATCTTTATCTGGCCATCTTCTCTCTCTTACAGGAACTTTAGTCCTGTTGGACTAGGGGGCCACCCTACTCCAGTTTCACTTTGCTTTAGCTTAGCTAATTACATCAGCAATGCTCCTTTTCTAAATAAATTCATTCTGGGTTAACCGGAGGTCAGAACTCCAACCCATCTGTTTGGGAAACACAATTCAATCCATAACACAGAATTTTCTAGTAAATACTCATTTCCTGCTCCCCTCCCCACCACCCCCAATCACGCCGACTCAGCCTGCTCCGCCTGCATCCCACTGTGTCTGTGCCTCTCTGATGTGTATTATTAAGTGATCGGAGGAAAGTATGCCCTTCTTTTCAAACCAGACTGGAAGCTTTCTGAGGGTAAAGACGTCCTTATAGCATCTAAAAGACTGCTTGGCATAGCCTAAAGTCTCAGTATGTGTTTATGGATTGCCTCATAACAAAGAAGCAGAAAATATTGACCTCATCTTCTTCCACATTGGTTTCTCTAAAATTCTTCTTCTGGATCCTAAGAGGGGTTTACAATTCCCATTTCAGCTAGTCTCATTTTGTGTGAGCTGCCAAGAGAAGTTAAGTGTAGAGAGCTTGCATGAGGTCTGTGGTTATTCCTCTGCATCTTGACAACTACCACCCCAGCCAAGGCCTCCCTGATCTCTCATCTGGGCAGCTGTAATAGTACTGCTCCTTTTTGTAATGTGTTCTTTGAAAAAAAAAATTGGAGTATAGTTTTTTTTTTTTTTTTGGACTTCCCTGATGACTTAGAAATAAAGAATCTGCCTGCAAGGCAGGAGATGTAGGCTCAATACCTGAGCTCTTGAACTTGTCTGAACCTTGGTAAAATGGCCTTCATCCCAGTACCCACCTTCTAAGACAGTTGGGAGAGCGTGATGAGTGGAAATGTGTAGGCACTAATTAATATCTAAGAAAAGCTCATTCACTATAGCTGTCGTTCTTAACACCATCACTATTATTACTACTGTTGTCAAAAGGAGACCCTGGTGATGTGTAGCTATGTCCTGTGGACTTCTGATCTTTCTTTAGTCCCCACATCACCTATCCTGTCCCCGTGCAAAATGGGATGTGTGCAGAGAAGAATCAGTGTTCAAACATGAGCTCTGATAAGCAGAGTACCATCTCATGAGCCAGGGTCCAGGTAGGTCCCACTGACAAGGAGAAAACTCTCAGAAGCAGTTTCAGGGTCATCTCTCCTGAACTAAGTGGGGATACTATGATAGGTTCATTTATACCTTATTGTGTGGCTTTCCCTCGGAGAAGGCAATGGCACCCCACTCCAGTACTCTTGCCTGGAAAATCCCATGGACAGAGGAGCCTGGTGGGCTGCAGTCCATGGGGTCACGACTGAGCGACTTCACTTTCACTTTTCACTTTCATGCATTGGTGAAGGAAATGGCAACCCACTCCAGCGTTCTTGCCTGGAGAATCCCAGGGATGGAAGAGCATAGTGGGCTGCCGTCTACGGGGTCGCACAGAGTCAGACACGACTGAAGCGATGCAGCAGCAGCAGCAGCAGCAGCAGTGCGGCTTCCCCGGTGGCTCAGCGGTGAAGAATCTACCTGTGATGCAAGAGACATGAGTTCGATCCCTGGGTTGGAAAGATTCCCTGGAGAAAGAAATGGTGACCCACTCTAGTTTTCTTGCCTGGGAAATCCCATGGACAGAGGAGCCTAGTGGGCTACAAAAGAGTGGTACACACAAGAGTCCATAGGGTCACAAAAGAGTGGGACACGACTTAGTGACTAAACAACAGCAGCAACAAATGGTTGCTTTACAATGTTGTACAACAAAGCAGATTAGTTACATGTATACACGTATCCCCTCCCTCTTGGCCCTCTCTCCCACCTGCCCTCCATCCCACCCATCTAGGTCACCACTGAACACAGAGCAGAGCTCCCTACATTGTGCAGCAGTCCTGTTCTTTTGAAATCCAGTCTTTCCACTGATCTCTGGGGGATCTTTCCAAAACATGAATTTGCTGGCACCATTTTCATGAAGATTTAGCCAAGCATCTTTCTTGTGTGTTTTTCTAGGAAGGCTGCACATGCCTAGTATTATGCACAGGCACAATAATTGCTGGATAAATATTTTGGGAAAAGTTAGATGGATGGAGCTGAATGAGGTTTAGGCATGGAGTAAAAACATCTCAGGTTCAAACCCTGGATCTTCCGTGCATTATTTTTTTGACCTTCAGGTACCTGATTTTTCTGAGCTTCGATTTTCTCATCTGTAAAATAAGGGATGTAAATGTAGGTTGGTTCCAGGATGGACTGAAACAGTGCAGGCAAAGAACCTAATACCATTCACAACACATAGAAGATGTTTATGAAGAATCCTTGCTCACCTCCCAACTGATGCTCTTCCTCTCATGAACCCCTCCCCATCTCTAACTGCTTCCCCTGCACATCTTCACTTCTCTTCTAATTCCGTGTCTTGTTTGCCCTCCTTCTCCCTAACTCTTCCTTTGATGGGGTTCCCACTGTTCTCATTTTTTCATGATTAAAATACAGCATCGTGGAAAGCTAATTAATATTGCAGAGATGAAGGATGCGGTGTTGCCAGTCCCAGCTCTCTGCTGAGTGCAAACCACTTACAATGAAACCCGCCAGCTTGGCTATTTAGAAGAAAAAGGATTTATTTATCAACAAGAGGGAATACAACCCTTTTATAATGCAGCCACCAGCCTGTCTTTGATGGCGCTGCCAGCTTCAAACCCCAGGTGCCTGCAAAGAGGCCAAGAGGAGAGTGGATTCACGCTGCAAAGACTGGCAGCATGGAATCCCTTGGTCCAAGCTGGTCTTGTCCACTGTGTCCCTGGGGCTCCAGAGCTCTGTCCACCTGGCCACACCTTAACCCTTGTCTCCTGATGGCCTCCCTCATGGCACCCATGGTTTGGGTGCCAATGGAAAGAACCATGGAGCGGGAGCCAGAGAGTAACAGGATTGGAAGAGCCAAGAGATCATTGTGCATTATGATCCCATTTTACATATGAGGAAACTGACAGGGTAGGACATGAGTTAAGAGTTATTCGAGGCTACATAGCATGGGCCACACCCACCCAGGACCTTGAACAATTGAATGTGCTTTCCTCCAGGAAATTTCTTGGTTGTTATCACTGCATGTGGTTGCTTAATCCCTCAGAGTCATCATTACATTGAATGGTGAATATTTGCCTATCCCAGGATAACCTAGTATTAGTCCCTGAGTTGTGTCTGACTCTTTGCGACCCCATGGACTGTCGCCTGCCAAGCTCCTCTATCCACGGGATTCTCCAGGCAAGAATACTGGAGTAGGTTGCCATTCCCTTCTCCAGGGGATCTTCCCCACCCAGAGATCGAACCTGAGTCTCCTGAACTGTACAAAGATCTTTCCTAGCATGAGCGTCTCAAAGCAGAAACCCTGTGGTTTTTCATTCTCTGCATTTGTAGAGCCTAGAACAGTACTCCACACATGGTGGAGATTTAATATTTATTAAATTAATTAACTCATACATAGAATTGATGGCATTGTGGTTTCCTCTCCTATGTCTTATGATAAAATGGATTCATTGGAGGCAATTCTCAGTAAGATGGACTCATGGACTTTGGGAATAATTTGCAAGGTTGAGCTAAAGCACTTTACCTTTAACAATCACTTTATGACCCTGAGTCATGCTGAAACCACACTGGCTGCCTTGAGTTCGAATTGCAGCATCCTCACTCACTGTGTCGCCTTCTGTCTCGGTTACTTCATTTGTGGTGTCATCATCATTGTTATCAGAGAAGGCAATGGCACCCCACTCCAGTGCTCTTGCCTGGAAAATCCCATGGATGGAGGAGCCTCGTAGGCTGCAGTCCATGGGGTCACACAGAGTCGGACACGACTGAAGTGACTTAGCAGCAGCAGCAGCAGCAGCAGCATCATTGTTAGCCAGATGGGGATGTTGTGAGGATCACCTTGGATCCTATCCCCAGTGTGATGTAGTGCAGTGGTTAGAGGTGTGTCCATGGTGTGCAGCCTGCCTGGCTGTGGAGTCTGTGACTTGACCTCCAATTCAATCAGAGAATGCCATATGATGAGTCGTCACTGACTATAATTGGGATATAGTCAATGTTAAGCTAAATCTGTTAGCAGGTGAGGCCAAATAACTTAACTAAGGTTGCAGGTTAGGAAGTGGCAGAGGCAGGATTGATGGCAAGGCCCTTCTCTGTGCTCAGTCATTTTTATTCCATTGCAGCCCACTATTGAACCAGGACCACCCTCAATCCCAGCCCCCTCCCAGTGAATGATGATGAAATTCTTCTTTCCTTGTCCCTTCGTTTTCCAAGAGCCCTTTGTGCTTTGTTCTTCTTCTTCCTGCCAGTATCTGCTCCGGGGAGCGGCACTGCTATCATATGCTTCAACTGTACCATATATTTTACATCAAAAAGTGACCTTACCTGGGAAAGAAGGGCCACCTTTGCTGCCTTCTACAGGCTAGTGCTCCAGGGGTGCACTGTCAGGGGGCCGCAGGCTGGCCCAGGGCAGGAGGTTTCCCTTTTGTGTCCCAAGTTTCTGAAGGGCTCTTGGGTTCATCCTGTGTGGGAGAGACTGGATGTCTTTGCCTCTTTGAGGAGATGTCACTAAGTGATGAGAGGCAGCTCTCAGGGCTAGTGACTGCATGGGATTCACTGGGATTGCCATGGATGCATACCTGGGAGCTCAGAGCCATCTGAGTAAAGGTAAATGCAACATAAGTGCATAAAGAATCTTGGATGTCTGACACCCCTTCTCCATAAACCATTAGTTCATGCATTCATTTAGCCAACAAATATTTAAAAGGCATTATACAATGGAGCTTCCCTGGTGGCTTAGATGGTAAAGCATCTGCCTACAATGCAGGGGACTAGGGTTTAATCCTTGGATCGGGAAGATCCCTTGGAGAAGGGAGTGGAAACTCACTACAGTATTCTTGCTTGGAGAATTCCATGGACAAAGGAGCCTGGTGGGCTATAGTCCATTGGGTCACAAAGAACCAGACAGTACTGAGCAACTAACACTTTAAACACTTTATACCATGTTCCATGTCCTTGTGTCCAAGATGAAGGTAATAACATCAAATGAATTAGACCTTCACCACCTCCTGAAGCTTATAATATAGTGAGGGCAGAGCTAGGGACAAGCTAGTGCAGCTGGGACCAGTCTCGCAGGGCTTTGTGGGGCTTGTGGCTGGTCATTTCCCCCGTGCTTCCTGTCTTAAGATGGAAGACAGAGAAAAGAGTTCCCAAGGGCAAAGACAAGGTGACAAGTCCCAAACCAGTTCCAGGAAACAAGGAACTGGTCAGATAATAGGAGTCTAATCACAGAGCCCAAGCAGAGTGGCTTGGGTATAAGGCACGGGGAAAACCAATTGAAAAAGTGATGATCGGGGTGAATGACAACATCTCCTCATTTATGTGTGGAGTTAGGCTAGGGAATGTTCACAGCAGCAATGTGTAAGAAAGAGACTATGAGGAAAACCTCCATCTATTAACAGGACTAAGCAAATGCATTGTGAGGTCCTCAAATAATAAGAGTTTCAGCAGAGAAAAGTGATCAACTAGAGCTGCACATATCAACATGGATGAATCATGCAAACACAACACTGAATGAACAGCAAGCTGAGAAAAGTACACTTGTTTTATATACTTGTCAAGCTTCCCTGGTGGCTCAGATGGTAAAGCGTCTGCCTACAAAGCCGGAGACCCGGGTTTGATCCCTGGGTTGTGAAGATCCCCTCGAGAAGGAAATGGCAACCCACTCCAATACTCTTGCCTGGAAAATTCCGTGCACAGAGGAGCCTGGTAGGCTACAGTCCATGGGGTTGCACAGAGTCAGACACGACTGAGTGACTTCACTTCACTTGATGATACCATCTATATAAAGTTTGAAAACATGCAAACCAATTCTATGTATTGTTCAGGGATAAATAAACATGTAGTAAAAGTATAAAGTCATTTGTGGAAATGATGAAATCTAAATTCCAGATTCAGATGATTTCTGGAGGAAGGGAGGCGTGTTGTCACGAAGAGGCATGTGGTCAGGGGGTGGGGTCTTCAGCAGCATCAGATCAGATCAGATCAGATCAGTCGCTCAGTCATGTCTGACTCTTTGCGACCCCATGAATCACAGCACGCCAAGCCTCCCTGTCCATCACCAACTCCCAGAGGTCACTGAGACTCACATCCATCGAGTCAGTGATGCCATCCAGCCATCTCGTCCTCTGTCGTCCCCTTCTCCTCTTGCCCTCACTCCCTCCCAGCATCAGAGTCTTCTCCAATGAGTCAACTCTTCACATGAGGTGGCCAAAGTACTGGAGTTTCAGCTTTAGCATCATTCCTTCCAAAGAAATCCCAGGGCTGATCTCCTTCAGAATGGACTGGTTGGATCTCCTTGAAGTCCAGGGGTCTCTCAAGAGTCTTCTCCAACACCACTGTTCAAAAGCATCAGTTCTTCGGCGCTCAGCCTTCTTCACAGTCCAGCTCTCACATCCATACATGACCACAGGAAAAACCATAGCCTTGACTAGATGGACCTTTGTTGGCAAAGTAATGTCTCTGCTCCTGAATATGCTATCTAGGTTGGTCATAACTTTCCTTCCAAGGAGTAAGTGTCTTTTAATTTCATGGCTGCAGTCACCATCTGTAGTGATTTGGAGCCCAGAAAAACAAAGTCTGACCCTGTTTCCACTGTTTTCCCATCTATTTCCCATGAAGTAATGGGACCGGATGCCATGATCTTCGTTTTCTGAATGTTGAGCTTTAAGCCAACCTTTTCACTCTCCACTTTCACTTTCATCAAGAGGCTTTTTAGTTCCTCTTCACTTTCTGCCATAAGGGTGGTGTCATCTGCATATCTGAGGTGACTGATATTTCTCCCGGCAATCTTGATTCCAACTTGTGTTTCCTCCAGTCCAGCATTTCTCATGATGTACTCTGCATATAAGTTAAACAAACAGGGTGACAATATACAGCCTTGACGTACTCCCTTTCCTATTTGGAACCAGTCTGTTGGTCCATGTTCAGTTCTAACTGTCGCTTCTTGACCTGCATTTCTCAAGAGGCAGATCAGGTGGTCTGGTATTCCCATCTCTTTCAGAATTTTCCACAGTTTATTGTGATCTACACAGTCAAAGGCTTTGGCGTAGTCAATAAAGCAGAAATAGATGTTTTTCTGGAACTCTCTTGCTTTTTCCATGATCCAGCGGATGTTGGCAATTTGATCTCTGGTTCCTCTGCCATTTCTAAAACCAGCTTGAACATCAGGAAGTTCACGGTTCACATATTGCTGAAGCCTGGCTTGGAGAATTTTGAGCATTACTTTACTAGCATGTGAGATGAGTACAATTGTGCGGTAGTTTGAGCGTTCTTTGGCATTGCCTTTTTTTGGGATTGGAATGAAAACTGACCTTTTCCAGTCCTGTGGCCACTGCTGAGTTTTCCAAATTTGCTGGCATCTTGAGTGCAGCACTTTCACAGCATCATCTTTCAGGATTTGGAATAGCTCAACTGGAATTCTATCACCTCCACTAGCTTTGTTCGTAGTGATGCTTTCTAAGGCCCACTCAGCAGCATCAGCAATGCCTTATTTTCTAATCTGGGTGGTAGGTGCATGGATGTTCACCACATTATTATTTTTGCTTTTTTTATGTGTCTCAAATATTGCATAATAATTTTTAAAAAAAAAAAAAGCTGAAGTGAGTGAGGCAAATGACACTGTTTAGGAAAGGAGGGCCTACAGTCTACCCTTACTGCCTCTAATCAGCTAGGCATCAGACTTTGGAATCTTCTCAAAGCCTTGCTCAGAGATGTAAAACAGGATGGCTTTTAAAGGTCAGCTACTGGCTTGGTCAGCTCCTGCCTTGCTCTTCCCTGATGCAAAGCAATGACTTTGGAAATGAAAAATACAGTTGGGACTTATGCCTGCCTGAGTGCATGCGTGCTAAGTTGTTTCAGTTATGTCCGGCTCTTTGCGACCCTATGGACTATACCCTGCCAGGCTCCTCTGTCCATGGGATTCTCCAGGCAAGAATATGGGAGTGTGTTGCCATTTCCTTCTCCAGGAGAATCCTCCTGACCTAGGGATCAAACCTACATCTCTTGTGTTGCCTGCATTAGCAGGCATGTTCTTACCTGGGAAGCCCTATGCTCTCCTGGGTACCGTTAAGCTACTCTGAAGTCCCCCAACTTTCTCCCTTAAGCTACTCTGAAGTTCCCCAACTTTCTCCCTATGGGGATAATCTGTCTTGTGGCCAAATAAGCTGGTGAGGGGAGAGTCTGGTTGGCTAAGTCAGCCACCTATTTGGGAAGCCTTTGCTGTCTCAGGCTGAGAATCCGAGGTGCAGTCAAAATGGTGAGTGAGCAGGTGGACAGCAAGACATCGCTGAGGCTCTGCAGGATGTTGTCAGAGTTTGGAGGTATCTTAGTCCACCAACAGTACTCCTTTCTGCTCATGTTTGAGTCACTCTCTAAAGAAACAAAATGTAGACTCCTCTGAAGCATGAGCTGAACTGAGATGTGAAAGAAAGTTTTCCTAATGGAGGGAAGGTGAGCCCTTTTTAATGTTTATACATACCTGGTTGTCACCTTGATCTTTAGAAAGCCCTTAGATGGGGGAGCTACTAATAAAGCAATGCATTGTCGCTCACTGTTTGGCATGTTCATACATGTCATAGTGTGCCCTCCATGAGGGCAGGCATGGTGTCTACCCTCATATCATTGCATTCCAGAGCCAAGGACAGTGCCTTGCAGGGAGCTGGCCCTTCATTGGTTGAATATATGAATGGGTGTCTGCATACAACATGTATGGGCTGTGGGGAGAAGAAGAAGCATATCCTCTATACTTCTGCCTTCAAAACATTCTTTCTTTGGAGGAAGCAAGGCATGGAGTAGAGGAGGGAGTTCAGGTTTGGGGTCCAGCTTAACAACTCTACCTTCCTCAGTATTTCCTTGTCTCCATACACACTGGCATGGTTGTCAGAAGGCCTGATTCTGAGTTCTGTGTGCTTCCTGTTATACCATATAGCCTCCCACCCTCCAAAACACCAGGTCTGTGGCCGACTTCTTGAATAACCTTGGAAAAGTCACTTCCCTTGGAAATAGGACAGATACTGTGCTTCTCAGCTTGCTTTCCTCGTAGGGGGCATTTGGAAATGTATAGGGACATGTTTGGTTGTCACTGGATGCTAAGACTTTTGACAGGCAAGAAAGCCCCACATAAGGAGGAATGGTTCCCCCTAAAGTGCCAGCAGTGTCCTTAGTGAAAAATATTGTTGGACTCAATGGAGACCCTTCTAGCTAGGAGCTGGTCTATTAAACATGGCCCTGTGCTGTGACATAGCTCTAGTTAGAGTCCTGACATGTGAGGTTAGTGAGCGCAACAGCATTATTCTGGGGGAGCTGGGGCAGGTGGGAATGGGCAGACCTGGGAGCTGCTGGGTGTCAAGGGCTGAATGGAGTGGTGCAGCCTATGACTTCTGGGCTCTCCAGAACCAAGGATTAGAGGGTGATCTGGATGTATCACCCTGGAGTTGTGAGGTAAAGGCAGGTGGAGGCCACAGGGCAGCTGAGTAAGGGGAGGGCAGGTCTCAAGAGCTGTAAGATCAGAGTGCAGCTGGCAGGATGAAACAAGCCATTGAAGATAGCAGTTTGCTGTGATCTGCTCTGTGGCAAACAGGGGCTAGGGGCCTGGGGCTGAAAGGGAGTCGAGGGAGGCATATTTTAAGGTGTAGAATCAATACTGCATCTGTCCCTTTTAAATTCAGTTCCTTCTTCCAATAAATCAAGTTGAGCTTGAGTGTAGGTGCTTGTCAGGGTCTGCAAAGAGCCTTTGGCTCGGCAATTTCCATAGCAAAGGCAGGCAGTTTGAGGGAATCAGATAATTACTGAGCCCTTTTTAGCATCTACACACACCTGGCTGTCACCCTGATCTTTAGAGAGCCCTTGGAACTGAGTGGAGAAGCTACTTGCAAAGCAGTGCATTACTGCTTTGTGTTTGGTATGTCCATACATGTCATAGTGGGCCCTCCTTGAGGGCAGGCACAGTATCTACCCCATCACTGTATTCCAGCACCAAGGACAGTGCCCTGCGGAGAGCTGGCCTTTCATTGGTTGAATGGACAAATGGATCCATTTGGCCTATGGGAAGTGAATGGATGTCTGCATCCATTTGGGCTATGGGAAGAAGCAGCATATCCCCTTATACTTCTGTCTTCAAACATTCTTTCTGTTGGAGGAGACAAGGCATGGAATAGAGGAAGGAGTATAGGTTTTGGGTCAAGCTGCCTATATGATAACACCTGGATCAACCAGTTTACCAGCTCTGTGACCTGGCTGATTATGTAACTTTCCTAAGCCTCATCAGTAGCAGAAATGATGCTAGGAAAGGATTTAGTGAGCTAACGCATGAAATCCTTAGCACATGGCCTGGTATACAGCAAGTGTTCAGTAAGTGGAGACTGGTGAGGACACAGCCAGTATGCTGCCAGGGTGCCTACCTGCATGAGGCAGGTGACTTCCCTGCATCAGGGACTCTCTGGCATGTGTTCAGACACCAGCCTGTGGCAGCATCCTCCTCAGTCCATGGCAAAAGGAACAGAATGTGGACAATGCAGTCCACTTAAAGGACAGTCCTTTTATGTGAGATTTTCTTCTTTATTGGGCTTCCCTAGTGGCTCAGATGGGGTCGCTGAGGGTCGGACATGACTTAGCGACTTCCCTTTCACTTTTCACTTTCATGCATTGGATAAGGAAATGGGAAACCACTCCAGTGTTCTTGCCTGGAGAATCCCACGGACGGGAGAGCTTGGTGGGCTGCCGTCTATGGGGTCGCACAGAGTCGGACACGACTGAAGCGACTTAGCAGATGGTAAAGAATCTGCCTGTAGTGCGGGAGACCGGGGTTCGATCCCTGGGCAGGGAAGGTCCCCTGGAGAAGGAAATGGCTACCCACTCAGTATTCTTGCCTGGAGAATCCCATAGACAGAGAAACTTGGGCTACAGTCCATGGGGTTGCAAAGAGTTGGACATAATTGAGCAACTAACACTTTCTTCCTTATTGCTTTTTTAAAAAAATTTTTTAACTTTACAATATTGTATTGATTTTGCCATATATCAACATGAATCTGCCACAGGTATCGCTTTTAATTTTGATGTAAAAATATCTTTGTTTCATGAAGTGTTGATGAACTTAGAAGGGAGGCTTTAAAACTATACCCTCACCTGGCAAAATAAAAGTTTATGACCAATGCTGTTCCTCCATTAAAAAAAAAAAAAATTCTGAATGTGAAATCCCCATGCCCTGAGACCCCCAGTATAACTGATTCTGGTGGTGTTCTCATCTGAGGGAGGTGGAATAGATGGTAAGTGTAGGGGGTTTGGGGAGTAGAGGAGGCAAAGGCCTCTCTCGGTCTGGTCCTTGAGAAGGCTCCCTAAGGCAATGGGAAGAACTTGAACATGGCCTTCAACATGGCAGGATTTGTGTTGACAGATAAGTGACATCCTAGGTACTGAGGTCTGTTTGAGCAAAGGCCCCAGTAGACATGAGCCAGGTGTGATCAGGGTTGAAATGGAGAGGTGGGTCATGGAGAAGCAAACACGGACCAGAGAGCCACATAGGGTTTCTTAAGCAGGGGCATGCCATTCTGAAAGTGGGGTTAAATATGGAAGGTAAGTGATTTATTGAGGTCCTCTGATTATTTCTCATACTCACTGCTACCCTGATGTGCATGCTTATATGCATGCTAGGTTGCTTCAGTCATGTCTGATTCTTCACGACCCTATGGACTATATAGCCCACAAGGCTCCTCTGTCCATAGGATTCTTCAGGCAAGAACACTGGAGTGGGTTGCTATTTCATCCTGCAGGGGATCTTCCCAACCCAGGGATCAAACCTGCATCTCTTACATCTCCTGCATTGGCAGGTGGGTTCTTTACCATTAACGCCACCTGGCAAGCTGCTGCTGCTGCTAAGTCCCTTCAGTCGTGTCCGACTTCGTGTGACCCCATAGACGGCAGCCCACCAGGCTTCCCCGTTCCTGGGATTCTCCAGGCAAGAACACTGGAGTGGGTTGTCATTTCCTTCTCCAATGCACGAAAGTGAAAAGTGAAAGTGAAGTTGCTCAGTCGTGTCCAACTCTAGCGACCCCATGGACTGCAGCCTACCAGGCTCCTCCGTCCATGGGATTTTCTAGGCACCAGTACTGGAGTGGGGACCTGGCAAGCTACACAGGACCTATTCCCAAAGGGTGTAGAAGAATAAGGAAGCTGATAGAGATGAAACAGTGCATCATGGGTCATATAATGGTTGGTTACAGAACCAGGAATGCATCTGAATGTTCAGATTCAAGAACCTTTGAGAACTAGGGGTTAAATTTAGATGGAAAGAGATCCAGCAAATCCTGATGAGTGAACTGTTAGGACGTGAGAGCTGCAAGTAGGAACTCCAGTGGAAATTAAATGATACAGTCCCTCCCTTTGGAAAGGACTCTGATACAGTATCATTCTCATCAGTAGCCAGGGGTCCATCTGAGGTGGCGAGATAGTGTCTTGGGCATGAACGATGCCCAGCACGGTGCCTGAGTAAATCCATATTACCCAATAGATCCCATCTTCCTCCTGTGAGAGCTGAGGGTTGGTTTTCCACCTTTATTCTGTGTCAGTAAATATCTCCGTCCCCTGGGTTCTAATGTAGTAGCACTGGGGTGCTTCAAGGAAAACTAGATGTTTAGCAATGACTTGAAGGGGCTCTAGTGCAGTTGATTGCTGGACCACATTTAAAGATGCTTTGCTCCAGAAGGGAGTGCATCTCTTCCTGGGTTCTGTGCCACTGTTCAGGTCGATGACACCAGGGTCAGGGGAACGAGGCAAAGGCTTCCCTAGGTACAGAATATTCGGGGCTCCTTTCAGGAGGGGACAGGTGCTTCATTTGGGGATGGGAGGACCTCCAATGAACAGGCATTATACAGAATGAGGTTCTTCTGGTTGATCCTGAGTAGAACCCTATAAAAGCTGTCAGCCAGACTAGTCTCATCCTTGGCATCACCAAAATAGAACAGCTGTGGGGCTAAATGAGCCCTGGCCAAGCCTCAGAGGACCTGCTTTGCTGCTGACACATCTGATGATCCTGGGCTGGGCTCTTCCCATCACTGTAATTCCGTCCCTCTATCTGAAAAGGAAAGGTTTGGAGGAAATGAACTTTAAGGTACCCAAGCTCCCTAGATGCCTTTGTTAATGCACCACTTTCACAGAGGAAGAGATTAATGATAATATGGCCAAGATCATCCAGTTGGAAAGTGAGAGAAACTGCCCATTTGTGGCCCTGGAGCCCGCTTGTCAGTGTGGAATTCATCCTCCTTTCTCATCCTTTGGGGCTGTTGGGGAGGATGTTTTGGGAGTGTTTTGGGTTTAGACCCAGGAAAGCTGGGCTGCTGTGGTGTATAGTTAGAGCATCATGGTGCACATGGCCACCATGTTGTGTAACTCTGAGGACACAGTTGACATTACCATCTATGTGAATGGCACCCCCTGGGGTTGTGTGCCAACACTGAGAGCCTGATGATGGTGCCTTTGGGTGCAGTATTCTTGCCTGGAGAACTCCATGAGGAGCCTGGCAGACCAGAGTTGGACATGACTGAGCAACTAACACACACACACACACACACACACACACACACACTTTTCCCTACCTTGCCCTATATACAAGAAGTCGGAGTTACCCTTGGGGATTCAAGTGGAATAGAAGATGCTTTCAGTTCTGTAGGGAGTCAGAGATCAGGACCTTTCAGAAAAGTGCAGTTCCCCCAACCCCTCTTCCAAATGGATGGCCTGTTTTCTACCACCCAGGCCTGGATGTGACTTGACAAGCAGAAGAGCAGGCACGGAAAAACCCATATGTCAATCCATGCCCAGCCTGCCTTGCACAATCCTAGGAGCATCTTTCTAAATTCTGTGCCTTAGGTGACTCATTCACCTCTCCCTAGTTCCAGCCTTGCAGTATGAGAGCACCTATTAGGGCATCAGCTCTGTAATAGATATTGGGGTACAAAAATCAATAAATTGAGGCCTTCCTTCCCTAGACAGACAGCTAGAGAGATCAACAGGAAACACAGTGATTTTAGTTGGCCATGAAATTGTTTCAGTGAAGACAGGGGAGGTTCCCTGGGGCAACAGGGGAGGCATCTGGTCTACCTGGGGAAACTGGTAAGCCTTCCCTGAGGAGAGGTGGTCTTGGAGTTGAGACTTAAAAGATTAGGGGAGGAGAAGTTTGAAGAGGAGAGGGAGGAAGGGGCATTCCATGCAGAAGAGACCACATGGACGCAGATACAGAGGCTAGAGAGAATGAGTGTTTAAAAATCCACTCATTGCTCAGTAGGAGTGAGATGAAAATTACATGGGCTGGATGCTAGGGGGAGGGAATGGGAAGTGACCAGAGAGCCAAAGCATGACGGAGCCTGTATTCCATGCAAAGTGGTAAGAATTTCTGTCCTGAAAACCGTGGGGACCTGCTGAAGAATTTTGAGCAGGAAAGTGACATGATCAGAATTGCATTGTTAGAAATACCAGTCTGGTAGAAATGTGGGGAGTGGACTGAAGGGTTGGGAGAGCAAGGACTGAGTGAGCGGCTAGGAGGGGGTGGCCAGGGTTCAGGTGTGAGTGCTGAGGGCCCACGATGAAAGGAGTCCTGCCTTGCTGTTCTCACTCCTTCCCCTGGCCTCTGGGAGGAAAAATGGCTTCCTGCCCTCCCTGCATCTGGGCGGGCAGCCAGGGCGACTGCACTGATTGAGGCTAGAGTGAAGGTCTCCGGGAGCACGGGGGTGGGAACCAGAGGGCCTCTAACCCAGGACCCTCTGGCAGAAGCAGGGTCTCCCTGGGCTGAGAACAGATCCCTCCTTCTGAGCTGGGTCTGGAGCAGAGGAAGAACGCTTGGTCCACAGAAGAAGGAGCCCCGAGGCTGCACTGGGAACTTTTTCCCAGCACTGAGCCCCTCTACTCCCAGGTGAGAGGTACCAGACGGAAGGGCTGTGTGGGGACGGCTCCCCTGGTTCCAGAGCCCCTTCTCCACATTTCTGTGGCAATATCTTTACATTCCTTTCTTCATCCTTGACTTCCCAGCACCTCCAGGGGGGCTAGAGAAGGTAGCTAATTACCTTGCTGTAAATACCAGCCAGGAGGAGCTCTGAGGGCCCCAGATCTGGCTTCTCTTTCTCAGTGCCTTGCTCGTGGGTTGGGCATTCCTGGATGGGGACACTCTATACAGTAATCCACTGTGTATTTCTAGGATGTGCCCACCTTCCCCTAATTAATGGAAACAGGCAGAGTGGGAAGAAGTTAGCAACCACATCACAGACATCCACAAAGTACCAGGCACAGTGCTAGGCTCCAGGAATTTGGGGGTGTATCAGAGCTTGGCTCTGCTTTCGAGGAACTCCTTGTCTAGAGAGAAAGATAGACCTGCAACAAATATCAGTGGTTCTGATGGGATGATGGCATTGGAGTGTCATGTGCCCACCTTCCCCTAATTAATGGAAACAGGCAGAGTGGGAAGAAGTTAGCAACCACATCACAGACATCCACAAAGTACCAGGCACAGTGCTAGGCTCCAGGAATTTGGGGGTGTATCAGAGCTTGGCTCTTCTTTCGAGGAACTCCTTGTCTAGAGAGAAAGATAGACCTGCAGCAAATATCAGTGGTTCTGATGGGATGATGGCATTGGAGTGTCACCCAGGGAGCAGGGAGGAGCCATAGGTGTGCCTGCAGTGGAAATGGAGGGCTTTATGGAAAAGGTGGCCCATGTAGCTGAATCCTGAAAATGCAGAGGGCTGGGAAGGCATTCCAGACAGAAGATGTGGGGCAGCAGAAACAAGGTGGGAGTGTGTCCTGAGGGAGCAGAGCTGGCCCTCTGTACCACTGGCCCAGGACTTCCTGGAGGGAGGAAGGATTTGGGTTCTAAAATGCAGCTAGGATCTGGTTCTGTGAGTGCTTGAGGCTGGTTTCCTTGGGTCGCCGTTGGGAACCACAGAAGGCTTTTGGGCAGCCAGGTGGCCCGATCAGATGTGTGCTTAGGGAAGATCACTCCGGAGAGAGGCTGAGATGCCCTACCGCCTGGTCACTTAGCTTCATTATCACAAAAAGGCAGCCTTCAGGGGCTGGAGCTCATAGGAGGTGATGGCAATGGGCAAGGAATTACAATGAAGACGCAATTAACATCTCACAAACAGAAGTGAAATGCAAACACCTCACTGGAAGAGTGAAATTATGCTCAGAAAAAAAAAAAAATCCTTCCCCTAATAGCTCTCCGACTTTCATTAGTTCTGACAGTGAAGGCTGCATCTCTGTGTGTTCCATGGCAACCGTTTCCAGGAAGAGCGATGCCAAGAGGAGCGCAGGTTCTGAAGACTTTCAATCAGTCCGAAAGCTTAGCCAGACAAAACATTGCATCGCAGGCTTCACAGCCTCCGTGGGCGCCTAAGGGGAAGGGTATGACGTGGGCAAACATTCCTCTTGGCTCTGGGGGTGACTTGAGCACAGGGAACGTGAGCGCAAGCCGCCTCCCTCCAGGGCTGGATCACAGGAGAGATGCCCGGGGCCCAAGGTCCCCCGACTGCAGACTCGGGTTGTGTGGCTCCAGGAGAGGGTCGAGGCAGAGAAAGCAAAGTATCATCCAGTGGATTCCTTGGCTTCCTCCCTGTCCCCCGGAAAAGTACTCAGCTCTTTCTAAGCTGTGCATGTACTAAATAGCACTGATAGAGGGAGAGAGCCAGGCTCTGGAGCCTGGTGGCTCGGATCTGAATTCCAGCCTTTCTCTTACTAGCTGAGCCATCTCCATCAGCTTACTTGGCAACTGGGGTTCAGCCCCTTAACTATCCCCACGAAGTCAGGAGGATCAATGGCACAGCCTGTGGACAATGCCAGGTTCTAGAACTGCTCGTAGTGGATGCCGACTGGGTGAACCTCATCCCGTTCATATTTAGGGTCCAGTGAGGTGCTGTGGATGACGAAAGTGGCTCAGACTCTAGATTCTGGCTGGGCTGCCTGTAATACTTGTCACCTGCTCCCTCCTCCTCCACCCTCCCCACTTCTCAGGCAACCCTCTTGTGCCCTCTCCAATTCTCTTCACCCACTCTGTAGTATTTCAAGGATGGTGATGGCATGGGGTAAAAGCAAGTGGGTTTGTGCTTGGCCTCTGGGGCTCGGATGGATGAGCTGGTTTGGTGCCTTTGGCTCCGGCCGTGCTCCTGACAAAGTGCACGGATGGTGTGGGGGCGATGGAAGCACAGACATGGGAAGACAGCTTATAAACATTCAGTGCCCTCCAAGCTCCTGCTTTCGCTGCAAGAATACATATTGAGGGCCTCCGTGTTCTGCAGCTCTGGTCCTTGGGATGCCTCAATGAACAAAACAGCTGCTGCTGCTGCTGCTGCTAAGTCACTTCAGTCGTGTCTGACTCTGTGTGACCCCCACAGATGGCAGCCCACCAGGCTCCCTTGTCCCTGCGATTCTGCAGGCAAGAACACTGGAGTGGGTTGCCATTTCCTTCTCCAGTGCAGGAAAGTGAAAAGTGAAAGTGAAGTCGCTCAGGCATGTCCAACTCTTAGCGACCCCACGGACTGCAGCCCACCAGGCTCCTCCATCCATGAGGATTTTCCAGGCAAGAGTACTGGAGTGGGGTGCCATTGCCTTCTCTGGAACAAAACAGGGAGCTTCCCTACTCCTGAAAGAGACTGGTCATATGCAAAATACACCATGAAAGGTGGATACAAAGTTAGAAAGTGATAAGTGCTTGGAAAAACAAACACAGACAAAAAAACCCAGCAGGGCAGGGAGAAGGGTTGGAAGTGTCAGTGTGCAGGGTGGGTTGGTATTTTCAAAGTAGCAGGGGCACATTAGGTCTCATTGAGAAGATGGCATTTGAGCAAATACTTGAAGGAGGGAAGGGTGTCTGGAGGAAGAAAACTAGGGAACAGCAAGTGCAAAGGCTCAGAGGAAGATGAGTGACTGGCATATTTGGGAATAACAAGACGGACTTTGTGGCTGAGTGGAGAGGAATGGGTATCCCATAGTAATAGGGACTAGAATAGGTGGGCTAGAGTTGACTTTGCTTTATGGTGTCCTGAGTACTGCCAGGAGTTGGGAGGGTCTAATGGTGATCAACCCTACATTCTCTACGACTCCCTACTCCAATCAGCCAGAACTAGATTTTTAAAATTATTCTATGTATTGGAGGTCAGTGTAATATTTTATTTAAATAAAGCCTTTGGCAACCTGAAAAGGATTTAAAAAATGACTAACTGAGCCTTGTAATAATGGAAGAAATGGAGCCTCAGAGAGGACAAGTGACTTACCCAAGGCCAGACAGCAAATTCAGTGGAAGAAATAGAAGTTGGACCCAGGGCATCTGGAGAAGGCACTTTGCTATTATCTGTATCGGAGCCATGGGGCGTCTTGGGAGCTGGCTGAAGCCTGAGACACATACAATCTACACTGGATCCTGACAACTGGGTCCCCATGGACTCGTTGTGCTTCAGCTCACTTGAGTCTGCATGACTTTTCTCAGGCTGTTGCATTCTCCTCTTACAAACACACGTGGCCCTCCTCAGTTCAATTTCTACCTCCTCTATAAAGCCACCTCCTGCTGAGCTGAGCCGTCAGTGCATCTTTCTGTGAAATGTTTACAGCAATTTGAGCCATAGCAGCTCTGAAACAAGTCCTGCTGTCTTTTTAAGCCAGTGTTTCCTGCTCTGTAAGTGCTGAGGCAAGTTGTCTACTCATGGGGTTTAGGCTAGGATGGAGTTTCATAATATATGTAATACCTCAGGATATGATCTGGCACCAAAGAGCTGGCCAAGGAATGTTTATTAAGTAAGTAAATCACATCAGCCTATGGAGAAGTACTTTTCCATGTACCTACTGGCCCTGTCCATAAAGAGAAGGCTTCTGAGCCCAGAGGTCAACAATACGGGTTTGAAATAAGAAAGACCCAGGTTCAAATCAAATTGCTTAACATACTAGAACCTCAATGTCTGCATCTACTAAATGGCAATAGTACCTACCTTGGTGGATTATTATTGTTGTTCAGTCACTAAGTCATGTACAGCTCTTTGCAACGCTATGGACTGAAGCAAGCCAGGCTTCCCTGTCTTCACTATCACAAACTCATGTCCGTTGAGTCTATGTTGCTATCCAACCATCTCATCCTCTGTCATTCCTCTTCTCCTCCTGCCCTCAATCTTTCCCAACATCAGGGCCTTTTCCAATGAGTCAGCTCTTCACACCAGGTGGTCAAAGTATTGGAGCTTCTTCAGCATCCATCCTTCTAATGAATATTCAGACATGATTTCCTTTAGGACTGACTGGTTTGATCTCCCTGCAGTCCAAGGGACTCTCAGGAGTCTTCTCCAGCACCATAGTTCGAAACCATCAATTCTTCGGTGCTCAGCCTTCTTTATGGTTATTGATGGAGAGGAAATTGTATAAATGCTCAGTAGTACTTGTCTAGCCCCTTGGGCCGGATGAAGCCCTACTGGGATTAGAGGGATTCCAGGCAGTGGTTCTCACACTTGAGTGTGTTTCACTATCAGGGACTTGTTAAAATATGGATAGATGGTTCCCATCCCTCAGAGGTTCTGATTCAGTGGGTCTGGGGTGGGACCAGAGACTGCACTTTTAACTCTTGCCCAGGCGAGGTGATGCTACTTGTCCTGGGGTCACTAAGAGCCAGTGTCTTCCACCAAGATGAGAGTCACGGAAAGAGAAGGGACTGAAGATCAGGTACAGACTTGATGTGCAGCCAGTCCCAATGGAGAGTTATGAACCCTGAAGGAGGCCTATTCTCTAGGCCAGGGAGTCAGCTGACTTCTCACACCTGGGTGACTAGCTGCCCTCACTGGAACTCCATGACATGCACAAAGATTCATAGTCCAATGAAGAGGCAGCCTACATAGAACTCCTTCCCCTCCTTCTGTCTCATTCCTATTTCTTCCAACTGGATAACTTCTGGCCTCTGGATATACCAAAATAGAGTGAGTTATAAGATGCTAATGGAGATGAGCAAGAAAATAGAAAACCAGATAGAGATGAAGCTAAAATCAGTGTTTCTAGATTTGGAATCCTGCCTCCACCCCCCTCCCCATAATTTCTCAAAGATAGCAGTCATCCTGGGAGCATTCTAGGTCCCCAAGATGTTAAAGTAGTCCCATGAAAATGAATGGGTTCTCTATCAGCTACACAATAAAATCTATAGATTTAAACCTACATTCAGATCTTGTATGACTTGGATTCCTCTTATACTAGCCAACCATTAAATATCTAACTTTTCCTAGTCCCTATACTTTTTCTTCTTAAGTCTTTGCTCTTGCCTTCCTTCCAGTGGAATTGTCCTCCTTCCAATAAGCTCCTAACATCTGTCTCTATTTTCAGCATTCTAAATCAGGGGATAGCAAATGGCCAAATATAGCCCACTGCCTGTTTTTGTCGGTAAAGTTTTAATAGAACATGGGCACACCCATTCATTTCTGTATCCTCTAGGGCTGCTTTTGTGCCTCTATGACAGAGTTGAGTAGTTGTAACAGAGACCATCTGGTCTGTAAAACCTAAAATACTGGCTGGCTGGCTCTTTGTGAGAAAAGTTTCCTGACCCCTGTTCCAAGTGCAATGTCATTTTCTCAATGAAACCTTAATGGATCCCACCAAGTAACATTTATCTCACTTCCCCCCAAAATCTCCTAGTTCTTCCCTTTATGATTATATTACTTGTCATAATGGTTTTCTGTGTGTGTATGTGTGTGTGTATATATATATATATATATTTTTTTTTTTTTTCCCCCCACCGAATCTCTTTGCCAGGGTATACAAAGTTATATTTAAAGACATTCCTTAAAGTCATTTGTAAAGTTCCAAAAGTAGGAAGCAACCTAAATGTTCAAGAGTAGAAAAAAGGCCAAATAAACTATGGTATAGCCTATGAGGTATTACTATGTAGCAAATAAAATCAGTTTCTCAAGATCTAATGGTTGGGGAAAAATTGTCCATCACATAAAAAGTTTTTAGAAAAGGTTCTAATAGTAATACAAGCCTACTTTGTAAGTTAATAAATAAATATACAAATTAAGATTTGAAGGAAATCTATAAAAATCATATTCTTCTCTGGGTAGAGGTTTATGGTTGACCTTCATTTTGTTATTATCTTAGTTTATATATTTTTCATAATAAGGATATATTACTTTTAAAACTAGGGGAAATCACTCTTGGCCTTTTGGCTAAGATCAAGTGTAAAACTGGGGAAAAGTCCAGGTTATTAACACACTAGCAGCTGACTCTCTTCTGGCTTCACCACATTCTAACACTGTGGCCTTGAAAATTCACCTAAGCCTCAGTTTCTTATCTCTAAAATATGGGAAAGTACAGCTTTCTTTGGAAAAGACCCTGATGCTGGGAGAAATTGAGGGCAAGAAGACAAGGGGGTGACAGAGGATGAGATAGTTGGATAGTTGGATGGTATCACTGACTCAGTGGATGTGAGTCTGAGCAAACCCCAGGAGATAGTGAAGGACAGGGAAGCCTGGCGTGCTGCAGCCCATGGGGTCACAAGAAGCTGGACATGACTTAGCGACTGAACAATCACAACAATGCTTTTTTTTTTTTTTTTTGCAAGGTTTCTTGAATTTTTGAAACAGTCTAGCAATCTCCAAAATGCCCTCCTCCCCAGCATGCTGCAGCATCTGTGCCATGGTGGTGAGATGGGGGAGTCTGGGAGTTTCCACGGGACCGAGTTGGCACCTTGAGATCAAGGCGGAGCTGTGATGGAGCAGAATGGTGCTGAGGCTGCCTTGAAGTCTGGGGACAGCACACGCCTTCGCAGCCCAGCATGAGGATGGCTGCTGTGAAAGGGGCCTGGTCCCCGAAGCCCCCAGTTTCACCGGTCCAATGCCATCATGCCTTTGTGTTTCATTTTCCTGCTGAACTTGCCATTTCAGCCACAGGGTTTGGGGCCTGCCTGTCCATGGTCCCCACCCTGTGCTCTTTTCTCGCTGCCTCTCGTCAGTCTGTGTTTGCCATTTTCTTTCTCCTTCCAAGTCACACCTTCATACTTCCACTGAAGTGTATTACCTTTTTTTTTTCTTCGCCAAAATCTTTCTGTTCCTTCCTGACTTGATGAAAAATGTCTTTACTTGAGCCTACGAGTAACATTTTTTCTGTATTCCTTTCTCCCATCTTTTTCTCCTCCTCTTCTTTTGTCAACATCCTTATTATCCCCTCACCCCATTAGCAAGATAAGTGAGGGAAGGCAAGAGTAGATGGGGGATCAGCAAAGAAGTTGGTCAACTGGACTCAGGTGGTGGCAGTGGGGATGGAGAACAGTGGATGAGTTGTGCTGGAAGGTGATAGGCTCCCCTGAAGTTACATATGGTGACGATGAGGGCCAGAAAGGGGCTGTGATACACCCCGAGTGACCAGGGGACAGCTCAGGGAGTCTAGGTCTGTGTCCTTGCAATTCCTGGGTATATCTCAGTATCTGGATATATCACTCATCTGCTATGGCCCTTCCACCACCCCTTCTCTATTCTGTGTACTCCCCAGGGATGTGGAGACGTTGACCTACCTCACCCTATTCCACCACCCAGGGTGGTGTCTTTAACAAGGGCCTCCGCATACCCATGAAGCCAAGAGGGTATCCACTGACTTCTGGACATTGGAGAAACCTGTCACACCTTCCTTTGGCTTCAGAACTTGGTATTTCAGGGAATTCATTGAGGACTGGGCCATAAAGTTAGAGGGGTATGTTTTGGACTGGGGGCAATGGGGACAACTGTCATTAATTAAGTCTGTTTCTTATCAGCTCCATAAGAGTGGAATAGCAGACTCTGCCTCTGTGGTGCTGTCCTCAAGCTCAGTGGGAAGTCAGAGCCCTTAGCCCATGAGAATGCCTGAAGAGCAAGGTGGCCCCATGGATTAAGCAGTGAATTAGTACAGGAGAAGATTAGCATTTGCTGAGCATGAACTATTGCGGTTTGTGAACTGCTTGTGAGTCCTTGATGACCAGGTGTGTTGATCCTGCATGGTGTGATGGTGCATGGCAATCCATCCTGGAAGCAGGTGTCCAGCCCTGATGTCTCCATGCCATGCAGGACTCTGGAGGCCTGTGGAGCTCTCCCCTGGGTCTTGGCTTTCTTGGTAGAGATGTGGAAGCCCCACCTCAATGTGGCTACAGAAAGGTTACGCCCCAGCTCTGATTTCCTTTTTATCTAAGAGTTTTTTTTTTTTTAATGTGGACCATTTTAAAAGTCTTTATTGAATTTGTTACAATGTTGCTTCTCTCCTTGGACTGTGTGAATTAACTTTCTCTGGTTTCTAGAAAGTACAAGATATGCAACTGTGGCTCAAGAGGGAGGGAGACTCACATACCTGAAAGGACAGAGCTTTGAAAGGTCTCCATCAGAGCTACATTGAATCTTCCCTGCAACCTGATCATCTCTCTGGGGATGCTCCCAGCTCCTTCTTGCTCAAGTACCCATCAAGCCTGTGAACTGAGGAATTTACGTCAAGCAAAGTTTCCCAGGCTTAAGCTTATTATTCCCAGACTGTCCAAGGTTTACAGGTGTCATCTATCAGATACCGTTTTCTACAGCTCAGTCAGTACACCTACTGTGGGGGTAAATCCTATTGCCATTGGAAAAATTAGGAGATTGAGTCCCAGAGATTCAGTAATTTTATTTGAGGTTAAATAGACGATTGATAATCATACTGGGATTCAGGCCTAAACCTAATTTCAAAGCCCCTGATTTTTCTTTTTTAAAATATAATTTTATTTATTTATTTTTGGCTATTCTGGGTCTTCACTGATGAGCTCTGGCTTTCTCTAGTTGGGGTGAGCGGGGGGCTACTCTCTGTTGCCATGCACAGGCTTCTCATTGCAGTGGCTTCTGTTGTTGCAGAGCACAGGCTTCTGTAGATATGGCATGTGCCCTGAGCCATGTAAGATCTTCCTAGATCAGAGATTGAACCTGTGTCCCCTGAATTGGCATGCAGGCTCTTAACTACTGGACCACTGGGGAAATTCTAATTTTCCTACCTTTGAAGCTGCCCAGGGTCTTCATATCTTTCTGCAAAATGGTTACCAAGCCGCTTCTTGAAGACCTGATATATTGGAAAACTCACTACCTCCCCAGATGGCCTAATAGAGGTCAGTGTCCTGCTTAGGCTGATTAACAAGTGGCTGGTCTAGCTATCACCATCTATCACCACTAACACATGGTGATCTTCGTCCTTCCTTTCCTCCCTTCTCTTCTTTTCACTTCACTTTGCATCCTTCTGTCTGGCCCTGGAGGGAGGGGCCCCTTGACTTCATTCAGGAAGGGCCCAGGTTGAAGATAGGCTGGGAGCTCTTTTCTCCTTCCCTGAGCTAACCAGTCAGTGATACGCCCCCTGGTAATTATTCTTTTCTAGTTTCAAGGCTTATTTTCGAGGTACTGTATTCAAGAAAGTGTAGATTTGCCATAGTAGAAATATAGGTGAGAGAGGCAGAATAAAATGCCCACAAATATGTCCACACAATGATGGGCAGTTGATTCGTTTTATTGGAGTAAAATTGCTTTCCATTGTGGTGTTAGTGTCTACCATACAGTGAAGTGAATCAGCTCTATGCACACATATATCCCCTCTCCCTGGGACCTCCCTCCTCCCTCCTCCCCACCACCGTCCCACCCTGTAGGTCATCACAGAACACGGAGCTGAGCTCCCTGTTCCGTATGGCCGTTTCCCACCAGCTGTCTATTTCACACATGATGGTGTGTTCATGTCAGCCCTTATCTCCTAATTCATCTCACCTTCCCCTTCTCCCCGTGTCCACATGTTCACTCTCTATGTTTGCGTCTCTACTGCTGCCCTGCCCTGGGAGTTGATTTTTGACAAATTTGCAACAAAATGCCTTGGAGAAAAACCATAGTGTTTTCAACAAATGATACTGGAAAAAGTGGCTTTCCTTATTGTCTTTAATAAGAATTCCAATCCATAATTTGCACCATAACTATACAAATCAAACTATACAACATTTATAAGAAATGTAGGAGGAAGCTTTTATGTCCCTGGGGTAGCAGTGGCTTCTTAAATGCAACACCAGAAGCATAATCCATAAAAGAATAAATTGATGCAATGGATTTATTAAAACTTAAAACTCCATATGTTAACACATAGGTGATTAAAAAAATAGTGTCAGTTGTCTCAGTAACATTCTCTTTTTGAACAAAGGCAGTCTCATGTGTTTCAAAAGACATTTTTCATTATATTTCTTCCTGTTGGATATTCTGGAATTATAGTAAATGGTGTTTTCAAATATAATTTTCTAATGATAAATCATTAGAAAATAGAGACATAATTCATAATTGACATTGTTTACAGCAACTGTGCCAGATTGACTTACTCTTTTTAAAAAATTTTATTGAAGTATATTTGATTTACAATGTTGTGTTTCTTCTGTACGGCATGGTCACTTAGTTATACATGCATATATATATATTATTTTTATATTCTATTCCATTGTGATCTGTCACAGAATATTAAATATAGTCTCCTCTGCTATACGTTAGGACCTTGTTGTTTACCGTTCTGTGTATGAGTTTACCTCTGCTAATCCCAAACTCCCATTTCTTCCCTCCCCCCAACCTTGACAACCACAAATCTGTTCTCTATGTCTTATTTTTTAAAGAGTATATATCTTATTTTTTAAGAGCCTAGATTTTTAGCATATGCCTATTTCTATTGTATAAATATTCCCAGCATAGCTGATATCAAGCTACCAAGTAGCATCACAGAAAGCAGAGTTGGGAAGCATACATGTGTGCTCAATCTGTAAACTGTGTCTGATTCTTTGTGACCCCCATGGACTGTAGCCCTCCAGGCTCCTCTGTCCTTGAGGTTAGAATACAGGCAAGAATACCGGCAAGTATTCTTGTCCTTGGGGTTAGAATACAGGCAAGAATACTGGCATGGGTTGTCATTTCCTTCTCCAGGGGATCTTCCCAACCCAAGGACTGAACCCACATCTCCTATATTGGCAGGCAGACTCTTTACCATTGCACCATCAGGGAAGCCCACTATTGGATGGTAAAAGCAAGCAATCTATGTGGAAATTGTCAAAGAAATTCAGCTCTAATAGAGAAGTGTGTAAGAAAGGAAGTCAAATGTCTTCAGCTTAACTCACCACCTGGACTAATAACTGACCATTTTTCTTGAAGATAATTTCATCTCTTTCTCTCTAGATCTTCCTAGATCACATTACATATTAATTATGCATATTTTGGTAAAATGTGACCATATTAATCATATTATTTTTTAATCTGGATTTTCATTTGACAGCTTATCACGAACATTTCCACGTTAGTCATTTAGAGATTACCTTATCCTTCATCATGGTAGCATATTATTCTACTGTGTGGATGTCCTGTAATTTATTTAATCAGTTTGATTTTTAACAACCGGTTATTTCCATTTTTTTTCAAAATCATAAACAGTGCTTTGAATATGTATTCAGTAATCTCCTTTGGATATTTTTTTCGAAATCAATTATTGGGTCAAAGTGTATCCATACTTTTGATTGTCATACAACATGCTCTCCAAAATAGCTTTGCAATTTACACTCCCACTGCTAAAGTTCTGTACTCCCATTAGGACTGGGTATTACTGATGTAAGTCGTTTACTGATCTGATGTGTAAAAAGAACACTATTTTTTAAAAATTACTTTTCTTTAAATTTCAAGGAGAATGAAATCTTTTCATATGTCTTTTGACTATTTGTTTTTCTTTTCTCATTTTTTTTTTTCTATCTGAAGCCCATAGTTGTGTATGTTCAGGCCTGTGTATCACTAGTTATCACTAGAAAGAGGTTCAGAGAGCAAGTGGTATCTACTCTGATGTTTATTTTACCCAAGAAACCAGTTTTAACTTTCTACTGTGTACTAGGTTTGGGATTGTTAAATACAAAGAAATATAATGCAAAGTTCCTGTTCTTGATGGTACCGAAAATCACCAATGGGAGACTGATGTGCAGGAAATAGAGGATGTGGCCCGGCAGTTGCAGAGGCCTGAGGATGGCAGGGGCCATTCTTTGAGGTCTAAATTGAAATTCAGGTGCTGTCACTTCAGTTCTCTTGGAATTGAGGTTAGACGTATAGGCTGTCCGAGAGCTAGGGCTTGATAGTAAATAGTTCTGCCTGTAACCCAGGAGATGAAGACACTGTCATTGTTTTCTGGGTGGTCTTGCTAACCTTTGATTTCACGTTCCCCGGAAACTTTGCTAACCAGTGACCTGCATCTCTGCCTCCACTGCAAGGCAGTTCCCTTTGGCCATTGCATAGACCCCCTAGAACTCTGAAGAACGCTGAGGAAACACTGAGGACAATAACCAGTCTGGTCCCGGCCAGTCCCGTTTCTGTGATTTTCTGTGACTCGACGATTCCTTTCAATAGGAGCCATAGATGATACCAGCAAATCGTGGGGACACAATGCCTGCCCTTCAGGTGCTTACGGGCTGAAGAGCCTTTGTAAAATGCCTTGGCAGCCTACATGGAAGGATGTCAGTTGCTGGGCAAAGTTGGTTCTCTGCTTAGCGGAGGCCCCTCCACACCTACCCGCATCATGGTTCCCAGTCCAGGCTGCACATTAGAATCACCCAGGGAGCTTTTAAAAAGCTATGGAGATGAGGCCCTACCCCCAGGAGGTTCTGATTCAATAGGCCTGGCCTGAGGCCCAGGCAGCAGTGTTTTGTAAGAACTCCCTAGGTGGTTCTTATGTGCAGCCAGGGCTGGGAACCACTTGCCCGCACAGATTACTGGGGGGATTTTCATAGAGATGGATGACTTCATTAGCTGGTGGTTCAGGACTGTTGCCTGTGTTGGTCACATTATCTCCATGGTTTGTCATCTCCTTAAGTCCTTTGAGGGCAGGGACTGTGGACTTCACACTTGAGATGTTCATCTCTTTCAGCCAGGCTGTACTCACGGTCCTTCTGTGGTTAAGATCTGGGTCTCAGGTTTCTTGGGCTCAGATGCTGGTTCTGTAATCTGACACCTACAGGACTGTGGGGAAAATACTTAACCTGTGTATGCCTCAGTGTCCTCACCTAAAGTTGCAGAAAATACTATCTCAAGGGTATCGGTGGATTATATAAATTTCTTGTATGCAAAGTACTTTATAAGAGCAGCTGATGGTAGGAAGCAGTCAGCGAACATTATTCTCATGACTTGAGAGAAGGAACTGTATTAAGGAAGAGCAAATCTGATTATATCATAGGACTTTCTTTAACCTTTGTATTCTTTAGCTTTTACTACAAGTTAATCACTAAAGGGATATTCCTGATAAGCTTGAATTAGACATAATGGCCCATCTCTGGGAATCCTTGCTCCCACCTGTGAATGGCTGAAGGAAGAAATGAACATGTCCCCTCTGAAGTCTGACCAGAACCAAGAAATGTTTAGTTTTAACACCACTGCCACCCTCCTTCATCCCTGAGGCCCTGGATCCAGTATCCCATGCATAGTGGGTGCCCCTGGGAATGAGGACCACAGAGACAAGAGGACAAGTCAGAAGATATGGATTCAAGGGCTATTCCTTCTGACTGTTGCTTCATCTTTAAGATGGTTGTAATCTCCTGGTGGTAAACCTGACCAGGCAATTGTGACCACGTTGTTGCACGTGGAGACATGTGCAACAACACACTATCAATTCTAAAAGGTTATGCTGCTCAGAATGTTTAGGGCTCTGAAAAAGGTTCAGGGATGAATCTCACATAGGCAGCCTCAAGAAAGGCAGGCTCACTAGATGACATGTACACAGTGGATTTAAGTATATGAGAAGTGTAGAGAGAGGCGTAAAGTAAATATAGTTTAGAAAGATACTATTTTCAGGTGAGGGAAGCTGAGAAGACGTCCTAGACAAGAAGAGAGTTGAATTAGGGTTTGAAAAAAATAGTATTTGGCCATGCCTAGATGGGTAGAGATGTGCATACACATGTGTGTCTGTAAGTAAATGCCCATAGGACTGTGGGTATTTGTAGAGGGGTTTCTTGTGGCTACTGAAGGAGTGGTGACAGTGGAAGTCAAGCTCCCTTGGAGTGTGGAAAAGTGGAAAGAAAATTGGCTTTGGAATCAGGCAGACTTTGGTCCTATTCTGCTGCTGCTAAGTCACTACAGTCATGTCCGACTCTGTGCGACCCCATAGATGGAAGCCCACCAGGCTCTCTGTCCCTGGGATTCTCCAGGCAAGAACACTGGAGTGGGTTGCCATTTCCTTCTCCAATGTAGGAAAGAGAAAAGTGAAAGGGAAGTCGCTCAGTCCTGTCCGACTCCTAGTGACCCCATGGACTGCAGCCCACCAGGCTCCTCCATCCATGAGATTCTCCAGGCAAGAGTACTGGAGTGGAGTGCCATTGCCTTCTCCGGTCCTAGTCTAGACATTTTCAAAATACTCTGCCCAGTATATTGTGAGGTTTCTAGTTCCAGCCACAGACACATACACTCTCTCTCTCTTTCCCTCTCTCACATTTGCAATCTCATCATCCATTTAATCTCATATCAATTCTCATTTCCAAACAGCTCCTGAATTTTTACCTTCCTCTGCCTTCCATTGCTATTGCCAAGCACTGACCCTGACCTTAACTTGCAGCCAGACTCCATCACCGCCTTGGTTTCAAGGCTTGTCCTCTTTCCCCTTGCTTCCCCACTTCCAGTTGCCTCCTGCCTGCAGTTTTCTGTCTGTTGTACTATTCCTCTCTGGCAGTCACTGCATGGCCACAAGAATCTTTCTAAAAACCACATATCTGATCACATTCGTCTCCTGCTAAAATACCAATAATGACTTGCGTTGCAGCGGGAATAGCATCAAGTCCTATCATTAAACAGGCGCTGCCCACCTCCACTGCTTCACTTCTATTTTCCTAGTCATCCTCTCAGTGGGACCGAGTGGCGGCCAGCTTTACTCCATCCCATGTCTAAATCTGGTCCATGCTGGCTTCTGTGCTTGGAATGCCCTTTCCTAATGTTTCCCTCTGGAATAATTTAACTGAATTATTTTAATACATAATTAACTGAATAATTTTAATATCAGATCAGATCAGTCGCTCAGTCGTGTCCGACTCTTTGCGACCCCATGAACCCCAGCACGCCAGGCCTCCCTGTCCATCACCAGCTCCCGGAGGTCACCCAGACTCACACCCATCAAGTCAGTGATGCCATCCAGCCATCTCATCCTCTCTCGTCCCCTTCTCCTCCTGCCCCCAATCCCTCCCAGCATCAGAATCTTCTCCAATGAGTCAACTCTTCGCATGAGGTGGCCAAAATACTGGAGTTTCAGCTTTAGCATCATTCCTTCTAAAGAAATTCCAGGATTGATCTCCTTCAGAATGGACTGGTTGGATCTTCTTGCAGTTCAAGGGACTCTCAAGAGTCTTCTCCAACACCACAGTTCAAAAGCATCAATTCTTCGGCGCTCAGCCTTCTTCACAGTCCAGCTCTCACATCCATACATGACCACAGGAAAGACCATAGCCTTGACTAGGCGAACCTTTGTTGGTAAAGTAATGTCTCTGCTTTTGAATATATGAACAAAGTAATATATCCATCTCTTCTTGGGTTTATTTACCTGTCTAGGCAAGCCTTTGTGAGGGCAATGTCCATCCATGACTTACCTGTTTCTCTATACAGGTCCAGGTACAAGGCCTGGCATGAATTAGGTGCTCAACAAAAACTTAATGACTAAGTGAATGAATTAATAAATGCATAGGTAGTTTTACTAATAACAAGAACTTCCACTCATCCCTTCTACTGGAAAGGAAAAGGAGCCAACGATTACACATTGATTATCTGTCTAATCCACTCTTTGACATGTTCTCCCAAGGTAGTTTAATCATTCATCTTGGTATTCAAAAGGCTGAAATCCTTTGGAGTGGATTTTCATAAGAATGAGTTGTTCAACCCCAAGATATGAAAGGAGCCCAGCTGAAGTTGAGAAACTCAGTATATCCTACAACTTTTGCAATTTGAGGATTAGGTGAAAGGTCAAAATATTCACTGAGGACATATAAGATACTGATTCAGTAAGTACTTTGGTAGAGGAGTTGAGATAAAGAAGTTAAAAAGGCAGCTCCATTTTCTTGTCTGTGTGTTTACACAGTCCAGGCCTTTGATCTGTACTGTTAAAACACAATACAGGATTTCCCTGAAACAATCAGGGTTTCCCTGGTGGCTCAGTGATAAAGAATCCACCTGTCAATGCAGGAGACAGGGGTTCGATTGCTGGTCTGGGAAGATTCTACATGTCATGAAGCTGCTAAGCCCATGCTCTGCAGCTATTGAACCTGTGCTCTAGAACCTGGAAGCTGCAACTACTGAAGTCCATGTGTTTAGAGCCTGTGCTCAGCAGCAAGAGAAGACATTGCAATGAGAAGCTGCGCAGCAACAAAGGCCCAGCCCAGCCAAAATAAATAAATAAAATTATAAAAAATAAAAACAACAAATTTCAACCCAGTAAATTTGAAGATCTACTAGGCTTTATTCAATGATTCACAAATCAGGCACCATCCCCTCTAGTAATAATAGAAGAGTACTTCCATAGATTGTTCATGGGTTGGATCTGTAGTTTTTCTTTTTAACAATGGCCCCCTTTGGATCAGACTCTCAGCTGAACTGAGAGATGTGATCACAGTGTAAGACCTTGGCATTACTCTCAGCTATGGCTCTGCAGCTCTGTTGATCTGTGGTGTGGTATTCACATGTCATGATGAGTTTGCTGAAACTCTATGATAATCACAAGCCATGACTTCAGGTTCACAATTTTTAATTCATTCTCTTTGCTTCTGTTATGATTGTCCAGCCACGAGGAGATTATTACCCTGTCGATCAGCAGCTGCAAACGTGCATTTAAAGCTTTTGAGAGGGAACAGTGTGCTGGGGGATCGTTATGATAACTGTAAGCAGGATCATCCCCAACGTTTGGGGTGTACTATGGAGCCATAGTGCCCGAGACCCAAACCAGCCAAAAAAGACCCTGTTGAGGGAGTCACCCTTTGATGCCAAGTGTCTTGCTCAGTGATCTTAATGTAACTGAGTTTCAGCTTCCCCAGAAGGGTTCCTCCAGGTGCAGCAGGAAATGTTGGCCTCCACACAGACCCCTCCTTGTTCAGCTAGAAGATAATCAAGAGCTATCCTGTTATCAAGAACAACCTTGACCAGAGAGTCTAAGGATCTTTGCTGGGCAGCACATGCTTTAGCAGTGGTTTCTGCAATATATTCAGAAGTTAGGGAGAGACTTCTGATCATATTCTCACTTGTCCTTACATCTATCCATGGCTTTGCCAAAGGAAGAAATTCCTGAATCATAATGCCTTCTGAAAAGTCCTTTCCAGAACAATTAGCAGCATAGAAAACCTAAGAAGCATAGCGCAGCTGTGCCCCAGCCATGTGGACATTTTTAGATCCCAGAAAAGTGATAACTACCATAGATAAAGACAAGATCTACTGGGGACACAAACCATTTCTGTCAAGGAAGTACTGTTAATGGACTCATTCATGGGAATTGCTGTGTTTACCTGCTCAAGCCAGAGGTCAGGCACTTTTCTTAGTTCATGGTAGAGGAAATCTTCCAGTCTGAGATAGTCATCCTAAATTCCAGAAGTTACCCCACTTAGCAATGTCCTGGGAAATATGGATGGGGGTGTTATTTTCCCAGCTATGCTAAAGGAGAAAAAGGAAAGAAGAAAGAGGTTTATGTTTAGCCAAAGTAGGAAGTCTTGATCCATTGTCTTGGGTGGAACCAGTCTACCTGGATGTCAGCTACTTCTCTTCCTTGTCAGATTGATTCAGAGGTGTCTAGCTTGGTTTGTGTCCAGATGTCTGATGGACTCCTTTTCAGTTGTGAGATAAATATCCACGGTTCAAGTTCCTAGAGTTTGACTGTCATTTGGGTAGTCAGAAGAACCTGAAGAACCTGGCACAGTCCCTTCCAAGGAGATTTAAGGGAAACTTTGTTTTTAGTGAATCCAAATCAGCAAGGTGGGAAACAGTTGGAAACATTAGTTTGGTGAGTCATATGTTTGAGGCAACTAGAAGAATTCAGGACCTAGTCAAGTTTACGTGTAGGTAGTAAAACCTCAAAAATAATTAACAGGAACTAGAATCTAATATCTACAGTGGTGCAAACATAATTTTTCCCTCTACAGTTGCTCTTATCTTTTTTTTTTACCAAAGATAATCACAGTAAAGCTTATTTGTTTATATTAAATTTGACCTGATTATTTATGTAAGTGCATCAAGAAAAGTGCCTGATCATGTAAGTTCTGTTTAGGACTGCTTTGCTGAAACATTTCACAAGGATTTTCAAATTCCACCTGCAATACCATTTCAGTCAAAGTCTTGGTAATATAGTCAACGTTTCCAATTGTGTCAGCATGAAAATAATAATACTCACTGAGAGATTCTGAATTCTGGAGGGACCCAGTACGGGGGAAAAGTAAACGTTGCATCTTTGTTCACAAAAGTGTATCTTACTAAGTCAGTTGATGGCTTAAAAGATTTCCTTAAATTTTGGAGGGGGGAAGGCATCAGCTATACTATAAACACAAGATCATGAAAATGATAACCATCCTCAGACTTCCCTGGTGGCCCAGTGAAGTCTGGGCCACTAAGACTCTATGCGTCCAATGCAGAGGGTGTGGATTTGATCACTAGTTGGGGAACTAAGATCCCACATGGCAGTTCAGTTCAGTCTCTCAGTTATGTCTGACTCTTTGTGACTCCATGGACTGCAGCACACCAGGCTTCCCTGTCCATCACCAACTCCCAGAGCTTGCTCAAACTCATGTCCATTGAGTTGGTGATGCCATCCAACCATCTCATCCTCTGTCGTCCCCTTATCCTCCTGCTTCCAATCTTTCCCAGCATCAGGGTCTTTTCCAATGAGTCAGCTCTTCCCATCAGGTGGCCAAAGTATTGGAGTTTCAGCTTTAACATCAGTCCTTACAATGAATATTCAGAACTGATTACCTTTAGGATGGATTGCTTGGATCTCCTTGCAGTCCAAGGGATTCTCAAGAGTCTTCAACACCACAGTTGAGGCATGGCCAAAAAAAGAGAACCATCTTCATCTGTTCATTCAACCTCATATTATTAATTGTTGTTCTGCTCAAATCCAGTTTTTCCATTAGTCCTTTCAACCTTGCCTGATGATTGAGGACAATAGAAACAGTGACTAATCTAAAGAGTTTGTAAGATTTTTGTTAAAGTGCATATGATTTTCTCAATGAAGTAAGTTCCTTGGTCACTGGAGACTGTAGAAGGTTTACCCTAAGTGGGAAACACATTTTCCAACAGTGTCTTTCCACTATGAGGGCATTGGCCTTGTGACAGGAAAAAGCTTCAACCCTTCAGGAAAATGTACATACAGCAATAAAAGCATATTAATAACCCATACTAAGTGGTAGTTGAATGAATTCCAGTTGAAGGTGTTCAGAGGGTCCAGAAGAAGGAGGTCTGAGGTTCCTGTGGAACCAAAGGAGTTTTTCTGAAATGCACTAGAGTAGGTAGAGGAATGCAAAAAGCCAAAATGTGGGAGGTTTTCCAGGGCGCTGGGAAGATCCAAGCAGCCGTCTTGGGTTTCTCATAGCCCCAACTGTTCATTTAGTTTACAGCCATTTTTTTACCTATCTTAATTTCTCTGATTTGGGAGCAGACTGTTGCCATGTTACAAAGACGTCAGGATGGTAAAATCTGGCAACAAGTGGTCATTTTTTGCAGAAGCAATATGAACTTCATTCACGTGTACCACAGTCCTGATAGAATCTGTTGCTGCTTCTTTTGCATGAAAGCCAGTGAAGTCATTTCCCTAATATTTAGACTCAGATGGTAAAAAATCTGCCTGCAATGTGGGAAACCTGGCTTCAATCCCTGGGTTGGGAAGATCCCCTGGAGAAGGGAATGGCTACCCACTCCAGTATTCTTGCCTGGAAATTTCCATAGACAGAGGAGCCTGGCAGGCTATACAGTCCATGGGGGTCGCAAAGAGTCAGACACAACTGATGACTAATACTTTCACTTCAATTTTGATAACAGCAGTTTCAGATTTTTCAGATGTCCCATTAGTCCAATTTTCAAATACCACTTATTTAAAAAAAAGTGTTTTTTTTTCCTGGTGAGTTTCATTTCAGAGTCACTCTTAGGTCCTGGAGAAGGTTCCCGGGTAGGAAATCTTCATCTCAAAAGTACAGGCTAAGTGCAAAACACTGTTTCCAATGCCCTGATCTTTTGAAGCATTTTGAGAGGAATAGGTGAGATTTAGGGATTGGAAAAAAGGAAATGTTGAACTTTGAACTTCTAGAGACACACTTTTGATTCTTCAGAGAATTGTAAAACAGAGAACTTGTGTTCCCAGTACCCTCTAAAGAATTGGGTTTAGCTTTGGTGTCGGTACCTTTTATTTCTTTAATTTTCAGTAGTCTTTTGCAACACTTCTTCCACTGAAGCTCTTTCAGAATTTTGAAAACTTTTGGAGGCTTCTGTATACTGATTAAAATAGGTATTCCATCTGTTTGTTGGATTTGGGAGCCCTTGATTACCTATTTGGAACATTGCTTATAACGACCATTGTAATTTCAGGTTATTTTTAGTAAAATGTCCCCATTTTGCTCTTTAAAAAATTGTTTTAAAAATTTATTTATTTTTTTGGCTGTGCTGGGTCTTGGTTGTGCTACATGGGCTTCTCTAGTGTGGCCAGTGGACTCTCCAGAGTGAAGGGGCTCAGTAGTTGCAATGTGAAGGCTTAGTTGCCCTGAGGCTTGTGGGATCTTAGTTCTCCCACCAGAAATCGAACCTGTGTGCTCTACATCGGAAGGTGAATTCTTTACCACGGAACCACCAGGGAAGCCCCCAAGGAACTATAGTTCTTAAACATAAACAAGTGTGCCAGAAGTTGCATATGCAACTCTTTGGATCCTTTTTTTAAAACTGGGACTTTGGGTTTCTGAGAGCCAAACTAATGATGAGGAGGGACTTGTGGAGTTGGAGGCTGGTTAAGTGCTCTATAGCCTTTAAATTCTTGACTTCTACTCACCAATGTTTTCAACTTTTTTTTTTTTTTTTTAATTTCTGAGAGTCCCATTAGCAACTAACCTTTATTTAATATCCACCTGAAGCCTCCCACTGGAGATCTCAGACCTAGTTCTCTCCCCAGTCCAGTTCAATTCTTGAGTTGGACCCAGTCCAGATCCAACTGGTACCCACCAACAATTCCCATGGAACTTTGGGAGGAAAGGGCTGAATAAGCAGACCTCAAAGAATGGAGGCAGCAGACTGATTCTAAACAAATGGAGAACTGCAGCTGCCACCAACAGTTTCCAACATGGAATCTGGGGAAGAATTCCAAATGAGTGGGGAACTACAGCAGTTCCTAATACGGAATCTGGGGACAGAATTGAGGACTGGGGGGTTACACTCAGAGAATTGTGGTCTGAAAAGTTAGGGCCTTGGCTCAGGGCAGACTCCTTTGCCAGCTCAGTTGGGCTCTGGGTACAATTGTCTACCAGCTTTAATGACCTTATCCATAAAGGAAAGCCAATTGCATCAGGAGCTCAAAGGCGAAGAGAGCAGAGCTCAGACCATGAGGACGTCTCAAAGGGTCCTCAGAAATGGAGAGAAAGTCACTGAAGTCAAAAGAGTTCATGGGGCTCCCTGACCATGTTTCCTGTTGTCCCTGAACACTGTTGGAAGTTCACTTTGGATCCCACCACTGCCACCAAATCTGTTTAAAAGTCAAGTTCAGCCAAGTAAATTTGAAGATCTAATTGGCTTTATTCAATGATTAATGGATCAGGGCTGCATCCATCTACTATAAAGAAGGGCACTCTGAAGGAGTGTGCAAAATGGAAGATTTTTATAGGAAGAAGGGTGGGGCAAGGGAGCTATTAATATTAGCAAAAGAGAGGAAAGGATTATTTTAGGCCAGGGTGTCTTCTTTTTTCAGGGGAAAGGAAAGAGCTTTATCTTGCAGATTGCTTCTTTTTTCATGGGGGATGGAGAAGGCTAGTTCCTCATTGGTGCTGATCAGAAAATTCCATATTGACCAGTTATGAGTGTATTTCTGGGGAAGGTCAAAACTGCATTTAGGCTAGGTATTAAATCTAGGTTTGGTATCATGGGTTTTGGCACAAGTCATGCCATTTTGAGCCCGTGATGTTTCTCTTTAACAGCATTATCTATGCTTGGCTATTCCAGATCATATTCTTCACTTTTCATATTGTTATAGTCACAGATTTCTACTTGATCAGCCATAGATGATATCTGATATTGATTTCCACTCCACTGTGATTCTTTGTCCATGGAAGACCTTGCTTATCAACCACATCACTCCTTCCTGCCTGCCAACCCTGAATGTAGTTTCAGAATTTTTCCTTGCGTGGTATACCAGGTCTTATAAGTCATCATAGAACCATTCAACTTCAGCTTCTTTGGCATTAGTGGTTGGGGCAAAGACTTGAATTACTGTGATATTGAATGGTTTGCCTTGGAAATGAACAGAGATCATCCTATCATTTTTGAGATTGCACCCAAATCCTGCATCTTGGACTCTTGTTGACTATGAGGGCTGCTCCATTTCTTCTTGCCCACAGTAGTAGATATAATGATCATCTGAATTAAATCCACCCATTCCGGCCCATTTTAGTTCACCAATACCTAAAATGTTGATGTTCACTCTTGTCATCTCCTGTTTAACAACTTTCAATTTACTTTGATTCATGGACCTAACATTCCAGCTGCCTAAGCAATATTGTTCTTTACAGCATTGGACTTTACCTTCATCCATCAACATCCACAACTGGGCGTTGTTTTTGCTTTGGCTCTGTCTCTTCATTCTCTCTGGAATTATTTCTCCACTCTTCTCCAGTAGCATATTGGGCACCTACCAACCTGGGGAGTTCATCTTTCAGTGTCATATCTTTTTGCCTTTTCATACTGTTCATGGGGTTCTCAAGGCAAGAATACTAAAGTGGTTTGCCATTCCTTTCTCCAGTGGACCACGTTTTGCCAGAACTCTCCACTATGACCTGTCCATCTTGGGTGGCCCTACGTGGCATGGCTCATAGTTTCATTGAGTTAGACAAGGCTGTGGTCCATGTGGTCGGTTTAGTTTGGTTAGTTTTCTGTGATTGTGGTTTTCATTCTGTCTGCCCTCTGATGGATAAGAGTAAGAGGCTTATGGAAGCTTCCTGCTGGGCTTCTATGATGATCTACAAGACCTTCTAGAACTAACACCCAAAAAAGATGTGCTTTTCATCATAGGGGACTGGAATGCAAAATTAGGAAGTCAAGAGATACCTGGAGTAACAGGCAAGTTTGGCCTTGGAATACGGAATGAAACAGAGCAAAGGCTAACAGAGTTTTGTCAAGGGAATGCACTGGTCATAGAAACCACCCTCTTCCAACAACACAAGAGAAGACTCTACACATATGCAATACCAGAAGGTCAATACCAAAATCAGATTGATTATATTCTTTGCAGCTGAATGGAGAAGCTCTATACACGGTCAGCAAAAACAAGACTGGGAGCTGACTGTGGCTCATATCATAAACTCCTTATTGCAAAATTCAGACTTAAATTGAAGAAAGGAGGGAAAACCACTAGACCATTCAGATATGACCTAAATCAAATCTCTTATGATTATACAGTGGAAGTGACAAATAGATTCAAGGGATTAAGATCTGATAGTGTACCTGAAGAACTATGGAGGTTCATGACATTGTACAGCAGGCAATGATCAAGACCATCCCCAAGAAAAAGAAATGCAGAAAGGCAACATGGTTGTCTGAGGAGGCCTTAAAAATGTCTGAGAAAAGAAGAGAAGTGAAAGGCAAAGAAGAAAAGGAAAGATATATCCATGTGAATGTGTGAATGCAGAGTTCCAAAGAATAGCAAGGAGAGATAAGAAAGACTTCCTCGGTGATATGTGCAAAGAAATAGAGGAAAACAATAGAATAGGAAAGACTAGAGATCTCTTTAAGAAACTTAGAGATACCAAGGGAACATTTCATGCAAAGATGGGCTCAATGAAGGACAGAAATGGTATGGACCTAACAGAAAGTGAAAGTGAAGTTGCTCAGTTATGTCCGACTCTTTGCAACCCCATGGACTGTAGCCCACCAGGCTCCTCTGTTCATGGGATTCTCCAGGCAAGAATACTGGAGTGGGTTGCCATTTCCTTCTCCAGGGGATCTTCCCAACCCAGGGATTGAACCCAGGTCTCCTGGATTGCAGGCAGATGCTTTAACCTCTGAGCCACCAGCTTAAATAAGAAAAGCAGAAGGTATTAAGAAAAGGTGGCAAGAATACACATAAGAACTATATAAAAAAAGATCTTAATGACTCAGATAACCACAATGGTGTGATCACTCACTAGAGCCAGACATCCTGGAATGTGAAGTCAAGTGGGCCTTAGGAAGCATCACTATAAACAAAACTAGTGGAGGTGATGGAATTCCAGCTGAGCTATTCAAATCCTAAAAGATGATGCTGTGAAAGTGCTGCGCTCAATATACCAGAAAATTTAGAAAACTCAGCAGTGGCCACAGGACTTGAAAAGGTCAGTTTTCATTGCAATCCCAAAGAAAGAGATGCTAAATAATGTTCAAACTACTGCACAATTGCACACATCTCACATACAACCAAAGTAGTGCTCAAAGTTCTCCAAGCCAGGATTCAACAGTACATGAACCAAGAACCTCCAGATATTCAAGCTGGATTTAGAAAGGGCAGAGGAACCAGAGATCTAGTTGCTGACATCCATTGGATCATAGAAAAAACAAGAGAGTTCCCAAAAAAAGCATCTACTTTATTGACTACGCCAAAACCTTTGACTGTGTGGGTCACAACAAACTGTGGAAAATTCTGAAAGAGATGGGAATACCAGACTATCTTACCTGCCTCCAGAGAAATCTGTATGCAGGTCAAGAAGCAACAGTTAGAACAAGACATGGAACAACAGACTGGTTCCAAATCAGGAAAGGAATACATCAAGGCAGTATATTGTCACCCTGCTTGTTTAATTCATATGCAGAGTACATCATGAGGAATGCTCGGCTGGATGAAGCACAAGCTGGAATCAAGATTGCTGAGAGAAATGTCAAAACTTCAGATATGCAGGTGACACCATCCTCATGGCAGAAAGCGAAGAAGAACTAAAGAGCCTCTTGATGAAAAAGAAAGAAAGAAAGTGAAAAGGGTGGCTAAAAACTCAACAGTCAAAAAAATAAGATCATGGCATCCAGTTGCATCACTTCATGGCAAATAGATGGGGAAACAGTAGAAACAGTGACAGGCTTTATTTTCTTGGGCTCCAAAATCACCACAGATGGTGACTGCAGCCATGAAATTAAAAGATGCATGCTCCTTGGAAGAACAGCCACAACCAACTTTGACAGCATGTTAAAAAGCAGAGACAATACTTTGCTGACAAAGGTCTGTCTATTCAAGGTATGGTTTTTCCAGTGGTCATGTATGGATGTGAGAGTTGGACTATAAAGAAAGCTGAGTGCTGCAGAATTGATGCTTTTGAATCGCAGTGTTGGAGAAGACTCTTGAGACTCCCTTGGACTGCAGGGGGATCAAACCAATCAGTCCTAAAGGAGATCAGTCCTGGATTTTCACTGGAAGGGCTGATGCTGAAGCTGAAACTCCAACATTTTGGCCATCTGATGTGAAGAACTGACTCATTTGAAAAGACTCTGATGTTAGGAAAGATTGAAGGCAGGAGGAGAAGGGGATGACAGAGGATGAGATAGTTGGATGGCATCACTGACTCAGTGGACATGAATTTGAGTAGGCTCTGGGAGTTGGTGATGGACAAGGAAGCCTGGCATGCTTCAGTCCATGGAGTCGCAAAGAGTCGGACATGACTGAGTGACTGAACTAGGAACTATACCAGGTAGCTATTGGTCTTCTGGTACCCATTTATCAGAGTAAATAAAGTACTATGAGATAAAATCTGTTTTTTCCAATCCTCTAGCACATCTTGAGGTATTTTTGGGGAGAAATCTGGGTCTTGGGAAGGTGGAGACTGAATGCAAAGGTCACAGTAGAGCTGCTTTTCCTTGAGGTCCAACCTCTAAGTGCTTCCTTAATGTCTGCTCGCGGATGTCTCGTGCCTTGCTCTCTACAGTGAACCCTTGGACGCCTTACAGATTATTGGTGTTTTTCTTTCTCTACATTCTCAATTGCAGTAATTTCAGTATGCACCCAGTTTAAACATGCTAGAGACCTATTAGTCATCCCTGATGCGTCCAGTTTCTTTACCTGCACATTTACTTCACCAACAAATAGTATTAATTGCGTTAATCAATACATCTTTCAAATATATCTCCTTCCAGTCTTACTGTGATACCTTCCCAGTGTAAGCCTTTATAATGTCTCTTCTCTTAACTGGTTAATATAATTACATCTTAGCTGGTTTTCTTGCTACTATCTCTGCCTCTATCTACTCTACTGCCAATATTTCAATGAGATATCAGCTAATTGTACTCCTAGGTATTTATCCATGGGTAACAAAAACATGTGTCCATGGAAAGAATGGTACAACATTCACAGCAGGTTTTTTCACAATGGCGCTAAATTGGAAAGAATCCAAATGTCTATCTACAAGTTAATTGACAACATATTGTGCATTTATCCAACGGAATACCAATCAGCCAAAAAATAAAAAGGCAAACTACATACATAGAAATTTATGAATCTCAAAAATAACACGCTGAGTAAAAGACAAACATAAGACAAACATAAGAAAGCCAAACATAAGAACACTGTGTGATTTCATCGATATAAACTTTTAGAACCATTAACTAAACAAATTTACAATTAAAAGGTGGCAAGAACAGTCTTTGCATCTTGGGATGGGGAGTGGGTGGTGTTTGACTGGGAGGGGGCATGAAGGAACTTTCTAAGAAATTGGAAGTGTTCTGTGAAAGGAATGTAGATTTCATTTGTCAAAATAATACAGCTAAGATTTACACACTTAATTGTAGTAAATTTTACCTTTAAAAAAAGGAAACTAGAACTGTAAAAAATAATAAATTTGAGGAGAGTGGAGAGTGGGTGGAAGTATAGATGATTCAAGAATGGCAAAATGCTGATAATTATTGAGGTTGGGTGATGGGTGCTTAGGGGTTTGCTTACTTTTTATATGTTTGAAAATTTCCCCAATAAAAGATTATTTGAAAGAATAGGTCAAATCATATGTCTTTGAAGTTTGAAGCCCTTTAATGACTTCTCATCAGACATAGCAAAAAAGCCTAAGTTATATGCTATGATTTATGTGGTCCTGCCCACTTAGCATTCTGAGCTCAACATTCAGAAAACAAAGATCAGGGCATCTGGTCCCGTCACTTCATGGCAAATAGATGGGGAAACAATGGAACAGTGACAGACTATTTTCTTGGGCTCCAAAATCACTGCAGATGGTGACTGCAGCCATGAAATCAAAAGATGCTTGGTCCTTGGAAGAAAAGCTATGATCAACCTAGAGAGCATATTAAAAAGCAGAGACATTACTTTGCCATCAAAGGACTGTCTATAATCAAAGCTATGGTTTTTCCAGTAGTCATGTATGGATGTGAGCGTTGGACCATAAAGAAAGCTGAGCGCCAAAGAATTGATGCTTTTGAACTGTGGTGTTGGAGAAGACTCTTGGACTGCAAGGAGATCCAACCAGTCCATCCTAAAGGAGAGCAGTCCTGAATATTCATTGAAAGAACTAATGCTGAAGCTGAAGCTCCAATACTTTGGCCACCTGATACTAAGAACTGACTCATTGGAAAAGACCCAGATGCTGGGAAAGATTGAAGGTGGGAGGAGAAGGGGACAACAGAGGATGAGATGGTTGGATGGCATCACTGACTCTATGGACATGAGTTTGAGCAAGCTTTGAGAGTTGGTGATGGACAGGGAAGCCTGGCCTGCTGCAGTCCATGGGGTTGCAAAGAGTCAGACATGACTCAGCGATTGAATTGACTCCACTTAACTGCTGACCACCTCCTATCTTCTTCCTCTCTCCTCTCTCACTGTGCTCCAGTCCCACTGGTCCATCTGAGAGATACCTGAGCGTACCAAGATTTTTCAAAAAGCAGGACTTTTGGATCTCTCCTCCCAGTTTTCCCATGATTGTTTCTTCTTATCCTTCAAGTCTTCAAGAAGCACACCAAACTGACATCTTTCTTTCTTCTCCATCCCCTCATTAGAAAACTGACTCTACAAAGACAGACCTGATGCTGCTCTTAGTTGTCATTTTATGCTGAATTCCTAAAACTGTGCCTTATTTTCTGTTTTGTGAGTTTGCATGCACCAGTGAGTGTGTCCTTCAATTACCTCTTCTCGTGGAGCCCTGGAGTGAAGTGTGTTCTTTTATGTTGCTCTGACAGCAATAATTCACAGGCTCTGGGGCTGAGGATGTGGCATTAGTGCAAATGTCAGGTAGGATGAGACAGCTATCTGGGACATGTTTTAGGGTCTATCTGGCAGATGAGACTGTGAACTGAAACTCTGTGAGATTTCTCAGGTAGGAAAGTATTTGAATGGGATGCCGCTAGTGTGGGTTCATCAGGCCTCCCTTCTGCTGGGCATAATTTAGGAAGAAAGGGTGCTTTTCCCTCCCTGCTTTTGCACACTGCTTGGAAGGAGCACTGTCCTGGGAGCTGGGAGTACAAATCTTGCCCACCCTCTGCACTAACAGGCTTCGTGTGTGCATGCTGAGTCGCTTCCGTCATGTCCAACTCTTTGTGACCCTATGGATTGAAGCCCGCCAGGCTCCTCTGTCCATGGGATTCTCTAGCAAGAATACTGTAGTGGGTTGGCATGCCCTCCTCCAGGGGATCGAACCTGCATCTCTTACATTACCTGCATTCTTTACTACTAGCACCACCTGGAAGGCCAGCAGCCCACCAGGCTCCCCCGTCCCTGGGTTTCTCCAGGCAAGAACACTGGAGTGGGTTGCCATTTCCTCCTCCAGTGCATGAAAGTGAAAGTGAAGTCGTTCAGTCGTATCCGACTCTTAGCAACCCTGTGGACTGCAGCCTACCAGGCTCCTCCATCCATGGGATTTTCCAGGCAAGAGTGCTGGAGTGGGGTAGTGGGAAGCTGCTGTATAGCACAGGAAGCTCAGCTCTGTGCTCTGTGATGACATAGAGGGGTGGGAGGAAGGTCCAAGAGGGAGGGGATATATGTATATGTTCCCTGTGGCTCAGCTGGTTAAGAATCTGCCTGCAATGCAGGAAACCTGGGTTCAATCCCTGGGTTGGGCAGATCCTCTGGAGACAGGAAAGCCTACCCACTCCATTATTCTGGCCTGGAGAATTCCATGAACTGTATTGTCCATGGGGTCACAAAGAGTTGGACACAACTGAGCAACGTTCACATAGCTGACTCACTTCATTGTGCAGCAGAAACTAACACAACACTGTAAGTCTATTATACTCCAATTAAAATCTTATAAAGGGTATCCATTGATATCAATGTTTCCCAAGTGAAATCATATTGTAGAGCACGGATGCCTTGAGAGAGGAAAATAGGGAGCAAAGAGGGAAAGGGATGAGTGAAGTGCAAACACTGTTGATGAAGCAGGGGATAGAGAAGCAATGGAAATCATTTGGCTAATCGATCCATTATCCGCCGTTAGCAAACTGGACTAGAAAGCACGGAAGATTGTTTACAGAGCTAGTATTCTATGGAGGGAGCATCATTTACTCTTCTTTCTTCCTCTGCAGGTCTGCAGCACGTACAGCTCCCTCTGTACAAAGAGATTTGCTTTGTTTTTTCTCTGAGTCCTTACTTTTATTGTCCATTGTCTCTGAGGTTGGCAAATATAACCTTCTGGGGGTGGAGGTCTTATAGGTACTTGAGTCCTCGTCAGAGAGTGACAAAGAAGGGACTTAGGGCAGAGCTTTTGTAGAAGCACATCTACAGCATCCACTCCATCTATCACATTGGCCTTTGACTCATTTGAGTTGCCCGATCTTAAAGGTGGATCGCTTCCAATGCTATGTCTGTGTATGCTGAAGCAGGCAGGATCTGGGACCAGACAGCCTAGGTTGGAATAATTCCAGTCTTCCCACCTCTGCGCTGTTTGACCTTGAATTGGCTACTTAACCTCTCTGTGTCTCAATTGCCTTCTTCTATTAAATCCTTCTGAATTAAATACTATCTGTTGCACAGGGCCATTGGGAAGTTTCTGTGAGATGATGCATATAAAATGTTTAGTGAACGATCTGGTGTGCAGTCTGTACTCAGTAAATGTCATCTATTGTTAATATCACTAATACCGTAGGATATGGCCCAAATGGTGATAATCAAGACTTTGGCTCTGCTTATAAGCTGGGAAATCTTTTACTTCTCTTCAGATGCTATATTTATCACCCAGAGTAACACAAGCAACAACAAACAACCACCCCCAGCTTTGCACATTTAGAGGCCATAATGGCGTGAGGTATCCACCAGCTAAGACCTGGGAGGCTATTTCCATTGTCTTCAGCACAGGAGCTCTCAGAAGGTCTCAATTTTATGAGTGTGTAAAATGCCTTGTGGACACATTAAACTTAATATATGATTATAATAACAACAGAGCCTCCAGTCTGAGATAGAGGCAGCAACCCAGGGAGAACGAAATTTAGAGGCATAAAACATGGGAAGGAAATGTTATTTCACAGGGGTTGAGTGGTGGCTGAGACATGCAGGGAAGGGAATAAAGGGCAGGGAGTGTGGTGAAGAGTTGGAACAGTAAGCCCCGCATAAAAGTTTTATCCACCCCAACCTGGGGCTGGCACATGAGAACTAAGTATAAAATTGGAATAAACATGAGAGAAGAAGATGGAGGGGAGGAGAAGGGAGAGGAGATGAGGCATAGAAAAGTGAAGTTATAACTCTTGGGCATATACCTGGAGAAAATCATAATTCGAAAAGATGTATGGACCCCCAGCGTTCATTGCAGCACTGTTTACAATAGCCAGGTCATGAAAGCAACCCAAATGTCCATCAGTAGAGGAACGGATAAAGAAGATATGCCGTATATATGATGGGACATTACTCAACCATAAAAAAAGAGCAAAGTAATGCCATTTGCAGCAACATGAATGGGCCCAGAAATTGTCATACTGAGTGAAATTAAGTCAGACACAAGAAGACTAATACCATACGATATTGCTTATATGTGGGATCTAAAGAAAGGGTACATATGAACTTATTCACAAAAGGAGTCATGGATATAGAAAACAAACCTTTGGCTATGGTGGGGAGAAGGGGGAGAGAGGGATAAATAGGAGATTGGGACTGACATATACATACTGCTATCTATAAACAGATAAATAATAAGGACCTACACGACTGAGCGACTTAGCAGCAGCAGCAGCAGTATATCACAGGGACCCCTACTCAATACTCTGTAATGACCTATATGGCAAAATAATCTCAAAAACAGTGAATATATATCTGTAACTGATTCACTTTACTATACACCAGAAACTAACACAACATTGTAAATCAACTATACTCCAATAAAATTTTTTAAAAAAAGAAAAGTGAGATTAGAGGCGGAGTTAGACCTGCTGCTGCTAAGTCACTTCAGTCGTGTCCGACTCTGTGCGACCCCATAGACGGCAGCCCACCAGGCTCCCCCGTCCCTGGGATTCTCCAGGCAAGAACACTGGAGTGGGTTGCCATTTCCTTCTCCAATGCATGAAAGTGAAAAGTGAAAGTGAAGTCGCTCAGTCGTGTCTGACTCAGCGACCCCATGGACTGCAGCCCACCAGGCTCCTCTGTCCATGGGATTTTCCAGGCAAGAGTACTGGAGTGGGGTGCCATTGCCTTCTCCGGGAGTTAGACCTAGGGATGGGTAAACGGTTGTGTTGGGTAGTCACAGAAAGTGATTGTGGGGATGCTGGGGAGGTGATAGACACCTTATCTGTGGGGTCCAATGTGCTTGATTTACAGCCCAAAGTTTGAATTTAGGACTAACACAGTCACAGCCATTCTCTGTGTAGACTCTGTGTAGATTTACAATGAACAGTCTTTTAGGGGGCTTTTGGGAGGATTCTGGTGGCAGTATATCTGAGTAACAGGAATGATGTCTATAGAGAGGAAGTGTCAGCATTTTGGTCTTTGAGATTCTAAAACTGATAGAGTATGGTGGTTAATACCACATGCAGAGACAGTAATAGAGTTTCAGATGGTTCAAGGCTCAGAGGCAGCAAGGTCTGGAAGGGTCAGTTCAGTTCAGTTCAGTCGCTCAGTCGTGTCCGACTCTTTGCGACCCCATGAACCGCAGCACGCCAGGCCTCCCTGTCCATCACCAACTCCCGGAGGTCACTGAGACTCACATTCATTGAGTCAGTGATGCCATCCAGCCATCTCATCCTCTGTCGTCCACTTCTCCTCCTGCCCCCGATCCCTCCCAGCATCAGAGTCTTCTCCAATGAGTCAACTCTTCACGTGAGGTGGCCAAAGTACTGGAGTTTCAGCTTTAGCATCATTCCTTCCAAAGAAATCCCAGGGCCGATCTCCTTCAGAATGGACTGGTTGGATCTCCTTGCAGTCCAAGGGACTCTCAAGAATCTTCTCCAACACCACAGTTCAAAAGCATCAATTCTCCGGCCTTCAGCCTTCTTCACAGTCCAACTCTCACATCCATATATGACCACTGGAAAAACCATAGCCTTGACTAGACTGACCTTTGTTGGCAAAGTAATGTCTCTGCTTTTCAATACGCTATCTGGGTTGGTCATAACTTTTCTTCCAAGGAGTAAGCGTCTTTTAATTTCATGGCTGCAGTCACCATCTGCAGTGATTTTGGAGCCCCCCAAAATAAAGTCTGACACTGTTTCCACTGTTTCCCCATCTATTTCCCATGAAGTGATGGGACCAGATGCCATGATCTTCGTTTTCTGGAAGGGTCAGTAGGAGTTTATTAGCCGAAAGGCTGAATTAGGCATTTTCCCCCTTATAAGGAGACTTGGCTTTTGCACAGAACCATTTGCTGCCAGTGAATGAATGAATTACATGAACAAATGAATGAATGAGTGAAGAATGAGAATGAGAGCATGACCTATTAGCCCAGTTCTGTTCTCTTAACCCTGAGAAAGATATTTACATAACCAAGAGCCAAAAGTTTCTCAGGGCAATGGTATTATTCAAATTTAATGCAGATTTCCAGCCACACAAGGAATAATCAGCACATACACACACATACAAATGTGTGCTCCCATCCTATCCAGAAAATACTAAATATTTTAAAATTCATCCTGAGGATTCCAAACTTTCTGTGGATTAAGCTTCCTCTCTCATTCCTTTTAACTTAGAGGGACGACAGTCGCCTTAACATCTAGGGAATGACCTTCCAATTTGTTCACTTATTAATTTACCACATATTCATTGAGGTGCTTGCTCATTAAGTGTCAGGCATTGTATCAGGTTCAGGAAATCCAAAAATGAAGGAGATAAGGACCTTCCCATTCACAGGACACCTGGCTTTTTAAGCAGAGTGTATCTGCATAATCACAAACTAACTGATAATTAGTCCTTACTCACATAGATCTTTACAGTTAACAAGGTGATTTCACATACATCGTCCTCTCTGATCCTTAGACCCTTAATCCCATTTTACAGGCAAGGAAATTGAGTCAGACAGAGGGAGGTTGTGAAACCCAAGATGTGCAGCTTATAAGTGGCCGAGCTAGGACCACCCACGTGTTCTGATCACAGAGCCTGTGCGTCTCCCATCACTCAGTGCGTGTTGGAGGCTGCCAGGCTCTGGCGCTGGTGTAATGTTTGCATTCACTAGAGGGAGATGAGCCGAGGGGATTAGAGAGAAGCCTCACGTTGCCAGTTTGCTTGATGCCATGAAGCTCCTCTGAGAAAGGGATTAGTCGTGATGCTGCTGGTATAAAGCAAAATTTCACTCCTCTGCTGTTCTCGGGAATTTGACTTTTCTGGATAAAGAGTTTCAGAAAAGAGATTGTACAAAATGAGGAGTGTGTCTTTCCCTGATTCAGTAGTAGAGAGAGCAGGTTTGATTCATGAGAGTAAATGCCCATCTGTAGGCTTCCCTGGTGGCTCAGTGGTAAAGAATCCACCGGCCAGTGCAGGAGACATGGGTTTGATCCTTGGTCCCGGAAGATACCACATGCCACAGAGCAACTAAACCTGTGCACCACAACTATTGAGCCTGTGTCTAGAGCCCATGCTCTGCAACAGGAGAAGCCATGATAATGAGAAGCCCAGGCACTGCGACTGGAGAGTGGTCCCTATTCACTGCAACCAGAGAAAAGCCCATGTAGCAAGGAAGACACAGCACAGCCAAAAATAATACATAAATAAATAAATACATCATACAAAATTAAAATGTCCATCCGCAAGCCCCAGTCACAACGCATCTCATCTGAACCGGGAATCCAAGCATTTTACAGGCTGCCCTCCCCTGGAAATAGGAGGAGCCGACTGATGGAGTTCTACACAATGTTTCATGTGTGTGTGATCATGAACACAACTCACGTGTGCTCCCAGGTCATCTGGAAGCTACTTGAAGTTGGAGAGATGGATTCATACTTGCTCTTATGTCTTTGGTCAAGAGTTTCTGTCTTGACCAAAGACATAATCATTTAGTCGCTCAGTCGTGTCCAACTAACTCTTGCAACCCCATGGGCTGTAGCCGTCCAAGTTCCTCTTTCTATGAGATTTCCCAAGCAATAATACTGGAGTGGGTTGCCATTTCCTTCTCCAAGGGGGCTTCTCTGGTGGCTCAGTGGTCAAGAATCTGCCTGCCAATGCAGGAATGCAGGTTCAATCCCTGGGTCAGGAAGATCCCCTGCAGAAAGACATGCTAGGTACTCAATACAAGTCTTTATGTTTAGTGAAATAGGAACTAAAAATGGATTGATTTTAGGAAGATTAAAATTCCTAAGTGGGCAAGAATTTCCCAACCCAGAGCAAGTCTACAGGCTCCTGATATCTGAGCTGTGTATTCTGGTATTCAGACTAAACAAACAGAGGTTACTCGAGGATTCTCTGTAGCCAAGCAACCTTGTGAGTGACTGCATCAGCCCTCACACCCAAGAAGAAGGCCATTTGACAGTTTCATTATATGTACATGTTACAGACCTGGCATTTCCCCAGTGCATGCAACTAAAGTTGTGAAAAATAGCTCCGTTTTCTGCCCTTTTCTGATCTGGTGATGAGTAATCTGTCCTGCTATTTACACATTTCCTAGCAGTCATAATGTCCTGTCTGACAAGGAAAGGAGCTGAGTTACATTCTCGCCTTTGTCTTTTTGAATCCATTCTTTGCCTTCGAGGGCTCAGGCCCACAGAAAGGTTACAGTGCTCCATTTGCAGATGGGGGTCCAGAGTCCAATCATGAGGATGCAAAATCCTTTCAATACCTTTGCTTATTTAAGATACTTCTACCTGATTCTCATCTGTGTCAGATTCTGTGGGCAGAACACTGTCAGGTGCTGGAGACTCAGATAGTTGGGGTCTCAACTTCGCTCTCATGGTTCAGAAGGCAACAGGCAGCTAAACAGTGAATCTCACTTCGGGAAAATACAGTGCTATTTAAGGTTAAAAATGATCACAGAAGAGGAAATAATTATGTGTATGGGGCTGATTTTCTGGAGGTTATCAGCATGGGATTCCTGGAAGAGGCAAATTCTCTGTGTTTGAAAGGGTGAGTTGAATTGATCAGATGAATAAAGGTTGGGAGGAAGTGTGTGCTTTATGTGGGTATGAAATATTATGGTGGGTTGGATGGCATTAGACATCTAGGATTGTCCGACTGTCAGATCTGACTCAGTTCAGTTCAGTCAGTCAGACTCTTTGCGACCCATGAATCGCAGCATGCCAGGCCTCCCTGTCCATCACCAACTCCCAGAGTTCACTCAAACTCACGTCCATCGAGTCAGTGATGCCATCCAGTCATCTCATCCTCTGTCGTCCCCTTCTTCTCCTGCCCCCAATCCCTCCCAGCATCAGAGTCTTTTCCAATGAGTCAACTCTTTGCATGAGGTGGCCAAAGTACTAGAGTTTCAACCTTAGTATCATTCCTTCCAAAGAACACCCAGGGCTGATCTCCTTTAGAATGGACTGGTTGGATCTCCTTGCAATCCAAGGGACTCTTAAGAGTCTTCTCCAATGCTACAGTTCAAAAGCATCAATTCTTCTGCACTCAGCTTTATTCACAGTCCAACTCTCACATCCATACATGACCACTGGATCTGACTAGGGGAATGGAAAAACAGTGTTATCAATGTGTGAGTCCTGCTAGGGGTCGTGGGTTTGCTCCTGCAGGAGTAGGAGGCGAGGGGAGAGGTGGGAAGCGGGGAAGGATGGCATGGGGGAGTGTGGAAGGAGCACCGGAGGAGGGCGAGATGTAGAGCAGGAGACAGTCCTCTGCCGACACATCTGTCCCTGGGGTGTAGGGGCCGAAACCGTGGACCATCTGGATCTTAGGTCCAGCCAAAGATGGCTCTCCCACCACCCTGGGGTTTCCTCTTGCCAAAAGCTATTGCCTATGAAAATATTTACCCTGGCATTTTCCTAAATAGCTTTCCTCTCTTGAAACATCACAGAGCACGATGCTCTCATTAGGAGGGACAATTCTGGCCACACAGTCCCTTTTCTAGAATTATTTAAATTGGATGGAATTTTCACATAGAATTGTAGTCCCCAAGTGCATTGAAAGTGTGCTAAGTAAATATATCGAAAAACAAACCAAAAAACCATTGGTTTGGCCAAAAACTTCATTCAAGTTTTTCTGTACCATCTTCTGGAAAACTCAAACATGCTTTTTGGCCAACTCAACAGAATGATGTCCATGGTGCTGCTGGTGAAAACAGCAACCACATGTCATCTCTTAACTGGACAGCATCCTGATGGAAGAGTGCATTCACTTACAGCATCCTCACCTTCACCCCCAGCCTCCGTGACAACTCTTGCAAGCCAGGAGGGAAAGGAGTGATGCCCCAGACTTACGGGAGATGAAATTGAAACAGCGCAGTTAAATAACACACCCAAAGTCCCTTAGCTGTTAATGCCAGAGCTGGGACTCAGACCCAGGTCTTCTGATTTCACATCCCTGTACTGAATGGTAGGACTTTACAGGTAAAGGGGGTTATGGGATGATAGAGGGGTGGGCAGACTTAGCAGCAGCGATGGAAATAAATGAAATTGAACATCTAGGGTTCGTTGCATTACTGTCTCCTCTTGGAAGCTGTATAATCCAATTTCTTCACTTTAAAATTGAGGATTCTTGAACTCACAGAAGAGATATCATGTGTTTGAGGTCATGCATGTTGGTAAGTTTTTAGTTTATTTCTTTGAACCAAGCTGAGGAGGTGTATAGGAAAATAATGTAGCAAGTTCAGGAGAGAGAATGGCAAGGAGACCTCAAAATCATGACATTGGGGAACAGCTAAGGACACAAGGAAGATTTATCTGGCAGGTGAGTTATCTCAGGACAGATACGTAGTTAGACACGCTGTATGTGGCCCTGAGGAGGGTCCACAGATCAAAACATGGACACTCCTGATGGATGGACTTGGATTCACTGTAAGGAAAAGCTTTCTAGGAGTGACTGACATCTAAAACCAGACCTGTTACATGGACACATGGTGAGTTTCCTGTTTTTGGAGGGATTCAAAACCTTAGTCGGGATACTATGTAAGATGTAAGCATGGCTTGAGGTTGTAAAATGGTTCTTTCTAACCTGCAAAATCCCAGATTCTCACCTATCATTCATTGATTTACTAGAATATAAGCTCACTCCAGGGGCTTCCCCTGTGGCATAGAGGTAAAAGACCTCCCAATGCAGGAGACATAAAAGACACAGGTTCAATCTCTGGGCCAGGAAGATCCTCTGGAGGAGAGTGTGGCAACCCACTTCAGTATTCTTGCCTGGAGAATCCCATGGACAGGAGTCTGTCAAGCTCCATAGGGTTGTAATGAATCAGAATGACTGAAGCGACTTAGCACACACACACATAAACTCACTCCAACTGGGGACCATACTTGTTCCTTTTTTTTTTTTTTTTTAATATTTTATTTATTTATTGGGCTGTGCTGGGTCTTAATGTAATAAGATGTAACATAATGTGCATGAATCATCCCCAAATCATCCTCCCACTCCCAACCTGTGGAAAAATTGTTTTCCACAAAACCAGTTCCCAGTGCCTAAAAGGTTGGCAACAGCCACATTAATGTATGGGTTTCCCTGGTGGCTTAGCTGGTAAAGAATCCACCTGCAATGAAGGAGACCTGGTTTCGATCCCTGGGTTGGGAAGATGCCCTGGAGAAGGGAACAATTACCCACTTCAATATTCTGGCCTGGAGAGTTCCATGGACAGCTACAGTCCATGGGGTTGCAAACAGTCAGACACAACTGTGTGTATTCTGTTCATACACATAGTAGGTGGTCATTAAATGTATGCTGAATACATAGCTGTCTGTCTGTATAAGTGAGCAGTCCTGGTAATGGTCAGACTGGGAGCTGATTCAGTTTACGGGGACGTTAAGAGCATGGGCTTTGAGGCCCTGAAGACTTCAGTGTGAAGATCATCACTACCACTTTTTATTTTAAAACATTGTTTAATATCTCTGACCTTTAGTTTTATAATGTGTAAGAATGGGGGAAATAATTATGACCTGAAAGATTTGTACTAAGGACTCAGTGAGGTAGCATAGATAAACCGTGCAATTCAATGGCTGGCATAGAGGGTTTTCAAAAATTAGCTATTTATGAATATTGAAGGGGGATTTGAATTGTGTGTGCAGTTTACCGGGGAGTAAATCCTATAGACACTGAGCTGGATAAGGGATGCTGACCCCTCAAGCTTGGAGAAACGACTTGAGTCTGCTTCTCTTCAACAATAAAACACAACACAATCACCCATGAAAAAAAAGGTAATAGCAACACAGGAGTTTTTGCTTTTGTAAGCCCCAGATGCTGTGTTTCCCATTCAGAACTACACAAAGCCCATTTGTTTCCATGGTTTTCCATCTCTGGTCCTTTGAGTGAGAGTAGGGATGGGGAGAGTGGGGAGAGGAGGGAAGCACCAAAAATAATTGGGCATTTTTAGATGAAATTTTATTCTTTCGTGTTGGGAACCAAGCTGGTCTGGAGCCTGTGTTTGAGGGACACCTGCATGGACTCAGCCAACCAACATTGGCTAATTCCTGGGACGACACAGACCATGCCAATGAAAGGTCTTTGTAACAATAGATTTTCAGTGATCTGTTCTTCTCAGGTCCTGCTTACTCAGTACCCGAAGTCCCTAACCTTCAGCCAGGTCTCTAGCTACTGGTGCTGGTCCTGGTAAGGTTGTATGTCTGCAGCTTTCGTAACTGGGACCTGTTCTGATTATCTGTTGCTGTGAAAATAAATAAACTGCCCAAAGCATAGTGACTTAAAGCAATACCCATTTATTTACTCATGAATTGCTATACCAGGCAGGACCCAGCTGGATATCTGCTCATCGTATCTACTCATGTGTCTGTAGTCATTTGTAAGCTCCTTTGGGCTTGGAAATCTAAGATGGCTTCCTTCACACGTGTATTGCCTCTGCTAAGACAGCCAGGACAACCAGGGGCTCACAGGCACCTCTGTCTCCCCATTTGTTCTCTTGACCTCAGGAAGTGGCTCTGGGCTCCAAGGGGGCTGAGATGGGAGCTCTCTGGTCTCCAAGACTCCAGACCCCACAGTGGCATTGTCACTCCCTTCTATGGGAAAGAGCAATTCACAAGACAGTCGAGATTCAAAAGGAGACGTGAATTCTTGATGGGAGGAGTATCCTGTGCATTCAGGGATATAAAGAATTGCCAGTGACCTTGTTGACATAGGAACTCCCCCAGTCCTCCCATGATGCTCTTCTCACATCCAAGGCGAACCCTGCTTTCAGATAGTATAAATTCATCCTTGCTGATGTCTTGCTCAGTGACCCTTGGAGCTTCACTTCTGAGTACTGTGTGGTCTCTTCCATCCTCTCATTGGTAGCAGACCAAGTAGGAGTCCACAGTGAGGAAGCAGCATGCTTAGAGGCACGTAGATAGACTGGAGCCGCGGGACTGGGACCTACTACTCCCGACTCCGCATTCCGTGGCAGTTTTGCAGTCAACTTCCTGGGAAAGACTGAAGGTCAGTGAGCCCAAGATGGAGTTCCAGGACAGTCTCAGGAAGCAGAAATAAGCTCTTATCTTGGTCTTTATCTAAGAGTGTTAGTTCTTCTAGAACAAGCTGCTCTAGCATCCATCTGGGTGTCTGACAGCTCAGAGCAGCCGTGGCTGATGTCTGAGCTTGCTTTGCTATGAGAGGGGAGGTGTGCTTCAGGAATAGGACCCGATGAGTCTGGGTGTGAAGTGGGATAGGGTGATGAACGTGGCAGGGCCTGCTTGGAGGCGGGGTGGTTTTCCCTGCTTCGATGGTGGCTAAGGCAAGGTTGTGTGGATTCTCAGGATCTAGAAGAAAAGTATAAACGATGACTTCCTCATTCACCCTGATCCACAGTCTCGTTACCTTTGTTGTTGTTTAGTCACTTCAGTCGTGTCCGACTCTGAGACCCCATGGACTATAGCCCACCAGGCTCCTCTGTGCATGGGATTCTCCAAGCAAGAGTACTGGAGTGGGTTGCCATTTCCTTCTCCAGGGGATCTTCCCAACCCAGGGATCGAACCCATGTCTCCTGCATTGGCAGGCAGGTTCTTTACTGCTGAGCCACTAGGAAAGCCCAGTCTCATTACCTACTTTCTATCAAAATACTTTGAGCACTTTGAGAATCTTACCCTTGTCTGGCTTCCTGTCTGGCTGTGAGCTCCCTGAGGGCAGGGACTGCAGTGGTGTTCATCTTTGGACCTTCCTGTGCATCTCAGGACAGATTGAATAAATGGATGAGAACTATGGAAAGGTCAGAAAAAGAGTAGTGGCCCAAGAGGAAGGCCCAGCTCAGTTGGCAGGACCTTGTGGCTGAGGACAACTCATCTGCTTGAAAGTGCATAGAAGCTCCTGGCCATGTGCTGGGACACTACTCTTCCAACCTGACATGGTCTGCTAAAGGCCACATCCTCCAAGGCCTCCCCAAGTGGACATGGAGTGCAGAAGCCGACAGACAGTTTGAATTTCTTTTTCTGAATCTCTTCCTGGCTCCCTTCAGCTAAGGCTCCCCTTCTCCCCCTCCAAGGAGGTGTGCAGGTCAGCTTCAGGAACTGGGATGAAAGCTCACCCAACTCAGGGACCCAGCCAGGAACGCTTGGCCCCTTTGGAAATGGCGCCCTTCTTGCCCCACTCCCCTCTCTGCCTCTGAACCTGTCACATCCTATTTGCAGCCCTGGAGATTAAAGACAGAAATTTGACTTTTTAATTTTATTATTCTTGTTCTCCCTTCCTGCTTCATTAGAACCATGTTATTGGGCCGAAAATATTGTGTGTGAATGATGCTCAGAGGCCCTTCTGGAAGCCTGGATTCTCTGGGGATATAATTATGCTAAGTGACACTCAACAGGGACACTCACCAGGGATGGCGTGATTTCACTTCTACCTGGGTGTCCTCGGCAGCCTGTCCCTTGGTTGTTGGAGCCGGACCGGCTGCTGCTGCCCCTTTTGGCCTTCTTCTTGGTGTGTGTGTGTTTTCACGGGTTTGACCCACTTTCATTTTGTTGGAGCTGTTGTGATAATTTACTGCATCTTTGTGTGTCCTCAGCAGGGAGGGTATGCATGCCTTTGAAGTAGTAAAAGGTCACCCATAACTGGAGAGAAAATGCCTCTGCAGGTGAGGCAGAGCCTTAGCAGCACTGTGTGCCTCTCCACCCCCAGGCTTAGGGCTTGACCCACTTCTGCTTCCACAGCTAGACAGGGGAGGGAGACTCACCTGGGTAGAGGGCACTGGGTTCTTGGTTCCAGCCCTGTCGGAAGGCACAGGGCCCAGAGACATCACACCAGGACCCAAACCGCACCCAGGCTTTGGTCCATGCTCTAAGAAGTGTCTTAACTCCTGGGAGCCTCGGCTTTCCCCTCTAGGGAAAGAAACCAACACCCTTCTCCCGGCATATCTCTTGAATGCTTGTGAGAAATCATTGCATTACTGAATAGGAAAGTGTTTCGTGTTCATTCAAACACGTGCTGGAGGCCCCAAGGGCTGTGCTTGGGTGAACAGGGTTCTCATTCTTGCCAGGATTGCCACCTTGCAAACCTTAAATTATGAAGCACGAAACAAATGCAAAGTTGTAAAAATGTATATTTTTGAATTCATTTTGCATATGCAGGATGAGGAAAATTCCTGCCAAGCAGGAGGTGCCCAGGTGTACACTCCTAGGTGCACAACCTCAACCACCCTTTTTCCTTGTTCCTGATCCACGTTATTGCTTGCCCCCATCCCACTCCATCCCACCCTGATCCCCAGCCCCTCATCTTCTGCCCTCTCCCCGAAACTGACATGACATTGTAAAGCATTATACTCCAGCAAAAAAAATTAAAAATCTGCTATAAAAATAAAGATATGAGTTGTATACTCAAAAAACCAATCTTATTTATTAAAGCAAAGCTTGCATATAGAAAAATGGAGAAACCATATGTCTACAGTTTTAATGTATCTTCACAAGAGGACACAGACATACATTAATCATTGAGATCAGGGAATCCAGTATCACTAGCATCCCAGGAGCTCAACCCTGTCTTCATATCCTTTCTTTCTCCCTAAAAGTCACCAGTCCCCTGTGTGTGTGCATGCGTGCTCAGTCGCTCAGTCGTGTCCAGCTCTTCATGACTCTATAGACTGTAGCCCTCCAGGCTCCTCTGTCCATGGGATTTTTCAGACAAGCATACTGGAGAGGGTTGCCATTTTCTCCTCCAGGGGATCTTCCTGACCCAGGAGTTGATCCTGCATCTCCTGTGTCTCCTACATTGGTAGGCAGATTTTTTTACTGCCTGGGAAGCGCTATGCTATGCTAAGTCACTTCAGTCGTGTCCGACTCTGTGCCATCCCATAGACGGCAGCCCACTAGGCTCCTCCGTCCCTGGGATTCTCCAGGCAAGAACACTGGAGTGGGTTGCCATTTCCTTCTCCAATGCATGAAAGTGAAAAGTGAAAGTGAAGTCGCTCAGTCGTGTCCGACTCCTAGCGACCCCATGGACTGGAGCCTACCAGGCTTCTCCGTCCATGGGATTTTCCAGGCAAGAGTACTGGGGTGGGGTGCCATTGCCTTCCCCGGCCTGGGAAGCGCACCACTCTTCAAATGTATACTATTTTTTTAGATCTATTTTTAAGCTTTCTACATGCTGTGGATTTTTAAGTTTTCTACATGCTATACATTCTTTTGTACCTAACTTACATTGTTGTTCCTTATTTGTGAGGATGGTCCATGTTGCTGCCTGTGACTGCACTTTGTCATTACTGTGTAGTATTCTGTCACAGGAACGTACCCACATTTATTAATTCTACCGTTGATAGGCATTTATACTATTTTCAGTTTGAGGCTATAATGATTAAAGCTGCTGTAAACATTCTTGTCTATGTCTTCAAAAAACAGATTTGCTGAGTTCTAATTGGTGTAAATTATCAATAAATGGCACATATTTCAAGTGCACAATTTGACAAGTTTTCACACATTAATGATTCATATGTATAAAATCAGTGTGTGTGTATATATGTGTGTTTGTATCACAGCAATCAGGAGATTGGAGATATTTATAGTCCCACCCCCTCAAAGTTTCCTCATGTCCTGTAGTAATTCCTCTCTCCTGTCCACCCACTGCCAGGCAACTGCTGGTCTGCTATCCCCATATATTAATTTGCAGTTTCTTGAATGTTACATAGATCAATCAGTTCAGTTGCTCAGTCATGTCTGACTCTTTGTGACTCCATGGACTGCAACATGCCAGGCTTCCCTGTCCATCACCAACTTCCAGAGCTTGCTCAAACTCATGTCCGTTGAGGCAATGGTGCCATCCAAACATCTCATCCTCTGTTGTCCCCCTCTCCTCCTTCCTTCAGTCTTTCCCAGCATCAGAGTCTTTTCCAATGAGTCAGTTCTTCCCTTCAGGTGGCCAAAGTATTGGAGCTTCAGCTTTAGCATCAGTCCTTCCAATGAATAGTCAGGGTTGATTTCCTTTAGGATTGACTAGTTTGATCTACTTGCTGTCCAAGAGACTCTCAAGAGTCTTCTTCAACACAAAATTTCAAAAACATCAATTCTTCGACACTCAGCTTTCTTTATGGTCCAAATCTCATATCCATAAATTACTATTGGAAAAACCATGGCTTTGACTATAAAGTAATGTCTCTGCTTTTGAATATGCTATCTAAGTTTGTCATAGCTTTTCTTCCAAGGAGAAAGCATCTTTTAATTTCATGGCTGCAGTCACCATCTGCAGTGATTTTGAGGCCAAGAAAATAAAGTATTTCACCATTTCCATTGTTTCCCCATCTATTTGCCTTGAAGTGATGGGACTGGATACCATGATCTTTGTTTTTTGAATGTTGAGTTTTAAGCCAACTTTTTCACTCTCCTCTTTCACTTTCATCAAGAGGCTCTTCAGTTCCTCTTCATTTTCTGCCATAAGGGTAGTGTCATCTGCATATCTGAGGTTATTGATATTTCTCCAGTTTGTGCTTCATCCAGCCCAGCATTTCGCATGATGTATTCTGAATATAAGTTAAATAAGCAAGGTGACAGTATACAGCCTTGACATACTCCTTTCCCAATTTGGAACCAGTCCATTGTTCTATGTCCGGTTCTAACTGTTGCTTCTTGACCTTCATACAGATTTCTCAGGAGGTAGGTAAGGTGGTCTGGTATTCCTATGTCTTTCAGAATTTTTACACGGTAAAAATCTTTAGTGTAGTCAATGAAGCAGAAGTAAATACTTTTCTGAAATTCTCTTGCTTTTTTGATGATCCATTGCATTTTGGCAATTTGATTTCTGGTTCCTTTGCCTTTTCTAAATCCAGCTTTAACATCTGGAAGTTCTCAGTTCACGTACTGTTGAGGCCTTGCCTAGAGAATTTTGAGCATTACTTTGCCAGCATGTGAGATGAGTGCAGTTGTGCCGTAGTTTGAGCATTCTTTGGCATTGCCTTTTTTTAGGATTGGAATGAAAACTAACCTTTTCCAGTCCTGTGGCCACTGCTGAGTTTTCCCACTTTGCTAGTGTCTTGAGTGCAGCCCTTTCACAGCATCATCTTTTAGGAATTGAAATAGCTCAGCTGGAATGGAACTCATATAATGTGTACTGATCTTTGTCTAGATAATTGCCCTTAGGGTAATTATTTTTAGATGTATTCCTATTGATGTTTGTGTGTGTGTGTTTGAGTGTTCATAGTTGGTCTCTTTTTTTTTTTTTTAATCCTCTAAAACTCCATTGTCTGGATATACCACAATTTGCTTACCATTCCCATGTTAAAGTCTATTTAGGTTGTTTCCATTCTGGAGCTATTACAATTCAGTTGCTCATTTGCGTCCGACTCTTTGCGATCCCATGGACTGCAGCATGCCAGGCTTCCCTATCCATCACCAACTCCCAGAACTTGTTCAAACTTATTACAGTCTGTGGCTGTTAAAGCTGCTATGAATAGTTCTTACTAGTCTTTTGGGACATATGCTTTCATTTTTACCAGATAAATACATAGGATCGACATGGCTGGGCCTAATGATACGTGTATGTTTAAATTTTCAGAAACTACTAGTTGGTTCCAAAGTGGTTATGCCATTTTCTATTCCCACCAGCAGCGTACGAAAGTTCTAATGGCTCCCCATCCTCACCAACGCTTGTTATGGTTAGTCTTCTTAATTGAAACGATCACAACATTGATAACTGGCTATGTTGTTGTTCAGTCACGAAGCCGTGTCTGATTCTTTGTGACCCCATGGACTGCAGCATGCCAAGCTTTCCTGTCCTCCACTATCTCCCAGAGTTTGCCTAAGTTCATGTGCATTGAGTCGGTGATTCTATCTAACCATAATCGGCTATAGTATAGTATAAAATAGAATGTTTTAAAAAATAAATATTCTGATGACTATGCAGCTGGTTCTCACTGTGATTTTTCCTGACCCTTCTCTACTGTGGATGGTGTTGAGCACACTTTCATGACCGCTCATGAACATGTGGACACACTTCTGTCAAGCATTTGCCTGGGAGAATAATTCTTTGGTCACAGGGGACATGATCAGCAGATTGATGTTGAAAAGATGGACTAGAGGGAGCAATGTGGAATGCAGGCAACCCCCCAGGAGACTGAAGTATTTATTATTTTCTTCTGTTTGTTCTTTTCTGTCTTCTGGTGCCCTGCATTCAAAACAAATTATAAGCTCCTAAAATACTATAAAAAGCATTCCAACTCTTTATTTTCTCCTTCACACCAAATGGCTTCCCATTTGGGAGGAGGGAGCCCTACCTAACCTGCTTTGATGATCACCCATGTTCTCTGTCCCTTTCCCTGTCATATCATTTTTGCTTTTGGCACCTTAGGAGGAATGGTAGCATCCCTGTATCCCAGCTAAGGATCTGAGGCTCTGGGAAATGAACAATTCCCCAGGCTCTTGGAGCTGAAAATCAGGGGAGATGGAGCTCATAACAACTCCATCTGATGTCAGAGTTCTCATTCTTTCTCATGTGGCCTTGTCTGCCTTTTACCATACTGCGTTTCAGGACTTCAGGGAGACACAGCTGAGTGAGCAAATGGAGAAGCATCTGAGGATTCTGCTGAGAGGCTCTTCTTCTGCATCAGGATGGTTGGTTGGTTCCATACTCAGAGGCCCTCCTGGGCTCTCCCTCCAGTTTATTCTTCTGCCTTCAACCCAGGATGGTTGGGAGAGAATCCCCAATAGGCACATTAGTCCAGCACTTAGAACCCTAAAAGATGCCTCATCAACCCACTCCCTGTGGCCCACATTCAGCTCTTGGGTTGTGATTTCTTCCTCTGACTCTGCAGAGTACCTTAAGCTCCCTTTTCTTATTCAGCAACCCCCCATCCTGACCCCTGCTCCCAGTTAGAGCCTAGCTTCATGCTTCGCATATGGTAGCCCCATTTGGTATTTGTCATTGTTGCAGGTCTCTGTTTTCCCACTTCCTCTTTAGTCCCAGTTGCCTCTTGGAAAGACCAGCATTTGAATCTCAGCCCTGTCATGTAGCAGTTTCAGGCTCCTCTACAAATTACTTCCTCTCTCCGACACTCTTCTCTATCATCTGTGAAATGATGAAAATAGCAGTAGCTCCCTCCTTGGATAATTGTGGCAATTGTATGATGAGGAGCTTATGGTGTTAATTAACTCTTGCTGTGTTTTGGTTACTGTTGGTATGTCAAGTCTTCCTTAACCCAACTTGCCTTCTTCAGTTATGGCAGGAATCCATCAATTCTAGAAGAATGAGAGGTGTGGCTGGGGAAGTCAGGAGATGAGGAAACTGGATGCTACTCCTGAAGTCCTGAAGCTACTCTTTCAGGTTCATGGTTCTCATCTGTTGCACCATGTGATCGAGAAAACTCAGGTTGCAAAGACCAATGATGAAGGCTCTGCTACCATACCCTTGGGCAAGTTGCCTTACTCTAACTCTTGATGACTAAGTGAGATCAAAAATTCTGGTATCAAAACAGTACCTGGCCCACAGGCAGCCTTTGAAGAATGTTCATTGAGCCACCTCTCCTTGCTGGTCCCCTTTGACAAAATCAAATTTGCACAGATGGTGTTAACTCATATAGTAGGCACTTGGAAATGTTGAATGGATGGATGATGGATAGATGGGTGAGTAGATGGATTGATCAACAAAGATGGCTTAAAGTGGTGATGGAAGGGTGGTATAGATTTTGAAGAGCAAGGCAGAAGGTTATGACACCCAATTAAAATGTGAATTCTGTCTTGGGCCAATATGCAGATGCTCATGAGAAGCCTTCACAACTTTTATGCCATAGGGGATCTGTTTGAAATGCTGTCGTTTTCTTTGCCAGGCTCCTTGATACTAGTCAGAGAGCATCATCATGAAGGAAGAAGCTAAGTGAGTGGGGTTTGGGCTCTGGAGGCAGATTATGCTCTGAGTCAGGCAGCCTGATACAGTGGAATAAGAGCAGGCTCACCACTACTTATATGAACTTGGGGGAAATCTTTCTGTTTCCCTGAACCTCAGCTGTTGCATCTTGAGAATGGGTTGATCAAATCTACCTAGGAGGATCTATTTTGTGGAATATTTTAGTGTACTTGAGCTCATAACAAAATACCATAGATTGGATGGCTTAAACAACAGAAATTTATTACTCACAGTTCTAGAGGCTAGAAGTGTAAGGTCAAAGCTGATTTGGTTTCTGATGAGAGCTCTCTTCCTGGCTTGCAGATGGCTGCCTTCTTGCTCTATCGTCACAGGGCTGGGAGAAAGAAAAAAAAAATCTCTCTTTCTAGCCTCTTCTTAAAAGGCCACAGTCCTATTAGACTAGGGCCCCACACTTAAGACCCCATGTAACCTTAACTATTTCCTAAAGCCTTGCATGCATACTCAATCACTCAGTCGTGTGCAACTCTCTGTGATCCCATGGACTGCAGCCCACCAAGCTCCTCTGTCTGTGGAATTTTTCAGGCAAGAGTACCGGAGTGGGTTGCCATTCCCTCCTAGGGAGTCTTCCCAACCTAGGGAAGGGGTTCTTCCCAACCTAGGGATCAAACCTGAGTCTCCTATGTCTCCTGCATTGGCAGGTGGGCTCTTTACCACTGAGAAGCCCCCTGCCAAAGCCCTTACCTGTCTCCAGATAGAGTCATGTTAGGGTTTGTCAGCATATACATTTTGGTGGGATACAGTTCAGTTCATAGGACAGAGAATACATGGGATGCTTGTTACAAATATGCTTCATGAGCTATGAAGAGCTATAACCATTTGATCATGGAAGGTAGTCATCACTTTTTAAATTTTGGTGTTGTGAGACCTTCCTTGGAGTACCCATTAATTTATGTAACAATAGTTATTGAGTTCCGACTTTGTGCCAGGTATCATTCTAGACACTGGGCTGGCAGCAATAGAGAAAAGATTAAAAAAAAAATCCTTTATAGAGCTTACCTTCTAGAATGCAGGCAACAAAACACAGATAAATAAAATATATAAGATGGGAACAGTCATGTGGAGGATGATAAAGCAAAGAAGGGTGGTTCAGAATAGTAGGGAATAGCATTTTAAGTAGAGGGCATTCTGGGAGCATCTGGTTGAAACAAAGACTTTAACGTGAGGAGGGAAGAAGTGAGCCACGTGGCTATCTGAGAAAAGGATTCCAGGCAGAAGGTAGAGCCTGTGCAAAGTCCCTGAGGTAGGAAAGTGCTGGGTATATTTGGGGGAAAGCAGTGAGAGCTGAACAGCCAGAGCTGAGTGGGTGGTGGAGAGAGTGGGGAAGATGGAGTCAGATTCAATCCAAGAAGAGGACTCACTCTCTGGTTGTATAGAGGGCTGGACAGCAGTAGCAAGAGGAGCAAAACATCTCAAAGGAGCAGGGGAATATTTCCTTTGTTCCCTTAAGATCTAGGCTCGTCTCCAGTAATGCCTGTGGGAGTCAGTTGTCATCTGCTCCAAAACTCCTTCCAGTATTTCTGGGACCCCAGACATCTCCCCCTGTGAAGCTGTGGTTAACGGCTACTGACAGAAAAACGTTCCTAGTTGCATATGTAAATGAGATAGCATTCATGCATTATTAAAAGAGTAAATTCATAGCTGGAAGCGAATGTGTGTGAAGCAAGGTTCATGCAACACAGCACCTTCACACACCAACAGGACCAGAAGCAGGGCTCCTGTTTGAGTCAACCACAGCTACTAACTGGAAAGTATAGGTTCTGAAAACACATTTGCTGAAAGATAATTTCACTAAGCGGCATCGATCAGGATTGCAAAGGAAAAGGAGAGGATGCTCTTGATTTGAGGCATGGAGGAGAATCTCCAGTCCTGCTGATAATGCTCAGGGTTCAGCATCAGCCCCAGTGGAGGCAGATGGGGCCATACACACCTGTGCCCAAGGGGGTTCTCTCAACCGAAAATATCTCCTCTTCTGATGCCAGAGAATAATGGATTCTACCATTGCAGCTTTATTGCTTTGAATTTCTCTCTTTCTTCCATTTTGAAAGGTAACACCCACAGGCACACCAAATTCAGCATCAGTGACTCTGCTTTATTATTTTCAGGTTGTGTTAACTCACCTCCAAGCTTCGTTTTTTTCATCTGAAAAGTGGAATACAATAGTACTCCCTGCCTCCGTTTGTAAGCTTGGATGGTCTCATGGATGTAAAATAATGACTATAAGGAGTGGTATGTGCATTCGTGCTAAGTCACTTCAGTTAGACCCGACTCTTTTGACCTGCCAGGCTCCTCTGTCCATAGGATTCTCTGGGCAAGAACACTGGAGTGGGTTGCCAGGTCATCCAACCCATGAATGGAACCCCCGTCTCCTGAATCAGCAGGCAGATTCTTTACCACTTCCCTGGTGGCTCAGCTGGTAAAGAATCCGCCTGGGATGTCAGAGACCTGGGTTCGATCCCTGTTTGGCAAGATCACCTTGGAGAAGGGAATGAATGGCTACCCACTCCAGTGTTCTGGATTGGAGGATTCCATGGACTGTAGAGTCCATGGGGTCACTAAGAGTCGGATACGACTGAGTGACTTTCACTTTCTTTACCGCTAGTGCCACCTGGGAAGCCCCGTATGGAACAGTAGTTATTGTTATTCCCACTTTAAAGGGGTGTGTGATATTAGGAGGCAAAATGTCTTGTGTCCAAATCTGCACGTGCTTTTGGGAATCCAGTTGGTGACTACTATGGGGCTGCTTTTAGGTCCCAGGGCTATAGCAGTTCATTAAAGAAAGGAGACTGCTGCCCTGCAGTGAGACAGAGATAATAACAAAGCACACGCATCCGCCAGCGAGACAATAGCGGCTGTGGACGTGCCAACCAAGAGGCTTAAACTCATGACTCCGTTGTCCCCTTGAGTGGAAATCAGGCATGCCTGCAGTCCTGAAAGAACTCTCAGTAAGTGAAAGAATTATCCATAAATTCATCTGTGTCACATGTTAGATTCCACATATAAGTGATATCAGCTGGTATTTGTCTTTTTCTGACGGACTTAGTATGGTAGTCCGTAGGTCCATCCATATTGCTGCAATTAATGCAACATTGTAAATCAACTACATTTCAACAAAAGACATTTTTAAAAAGTAGTGTCTAAACAGAAGTAGGAGAAGGCAATGGCACCCCACTCCAGTACTCTTGCCTGAAAAATCCATGGACGGAGGAGCCTGGTAGGCTGGAGTCCATGGGGTCGCTAAGAGTCGGACATGACTGAGCGACATCGCTTTCACTTTTCTCTTTCATGCATTGGAGAAGGAAATGGCAACCCACTCCAGTATTCTTGCCTCGAGAATCCCAGGGATGGCGGGGCCTGTGGGCTGCCGTAGCAACAGTAGCAGCAGCAGCAAACCAAAGTAATATACAACTACTAGTCCTTAGGATTCCTGCTGCTGCTACTGCTGCTAAGTCGCTTCAGTCGTGTCCAACTCTGTGCGACCCCAGAGACGGCAGCCCACCAGGCTCCTCCGTCCCTGGGATTCTCCAGGCAAGAACACTGGAGTGGGTTGCCATTTCCTTCTCCAATGCATGAAAGTGAAAAGTGAAAGTGAAGTTGCTCAGTCATGTCCAACTCTTTGACACCCCATGGACTGCAGCCTACCTGGCTCCTCTGTCCATGGGATTTTCCAGGCAAGAGTACTGGAGTGGGGTGCCACTTCCTAAAGAGTTACAAATAAAGGGCTCGGGTTGGTCCAGGGAGGGAAACACAACGTCTGATTATAGAAATCAGGGGAGGCTCCTTCACAAATGTGGACTCTGAATGTGTAGAGAGGAAGAGTATCCATCTGTAAAAGTCTGGCTGGTGATGCTATGATACCCATGGCCATGTAACCAGGCAAGTGTGTTTGGAAAGATGCTGGTGAACTTAAATGGCCAGGAAAGTGGAGGATGCTTCAGAACAGTGTTTCAGGTGGAAACTTGGGAGCTGTTGAGATATTTGAAGCCGGGAGTAAAGTTTGTTGATACCTGGTTCCCCCAGCAGTGCTCCTTGGTCAGAGGGAGCACATTAGGAAGCTGGATGAGGCAGGAGATAAAACTGCCCATGTGACATGAAACGGTGTTGGGCTGCATGATCATGCTTCTTACTTTTGCTTTACCATTCTCATTTCTTTATTTATTGGAGTATAATTGCTTTGCAATGTTGTGTTCGTTTCCGTGGTACAACAGCATGAATCAGCTATTGCTTTAATCTTTTCAGCACCAAGTATCGTTAATATTTTCAGGGTCCTGATTAATATTTCATTGGAGTGCTTTCGTTTTCCTCTTAAACATGTATTTAGAGTGGATTGCCACATTCCTGGGTAATTTTATTAAATCCAGAGGCCAATTTCCTTTTTACAACAGTCTGCTGCTTTGATTTTATAAAGAAAATCAATGGGAAGAAAGGGGTTGCTGAAATAGAAATTTGCTTTATAGCAAAATATGCAGGAACTCCTCTTTTCTTTTTTAAGTGGGAGAATAACTCCAGCTATAAAAATGATCACCCTTATGTATGCATTGTTTGTGTGTATATATATTAATATATCCATAAGCACGCATCTGTTTAAAGTAAAACAGAGTGACATCCAGCACTTTTTTTCAGCTTCAGTTCTTGGAGAACCTGTTCTAATTTGGTCTGTGAACAACTATTAGATGTCACCCGCATCACGGAGCCTTGTCTGTCTGGGCTTGAGTTTCAACTCAGCCTCTAACTTGAGGGGCAGCCTTGAACAGATCACTGCCTGTCTCCAGGCCTCAGTTTCTTCATCTATAAATGAGGTAACCCAAATATTCTCTGACATCCCACCTGCCTCTAGCATTTGAGAAGTTGATGGAAACTGACAAAAACTGGGCAAGAATCAACAAGAGCCATGGAGGGAGTAAAAAGAACATTTTTATTTAGTTCCAAGATAGCAGCACATCGAGAAACAACGAAATTAATGAAAAGAGCCACTTTTATTGAGTTAGCACTGAGTAGAGAAACAATGAAATGATTGTTTTTGGAAACCTTTCCAACCTAAGCTGAAAACAAATCTGAGATAACAATGAGCTTCCTTGGGTTCCAGCACTGTCGCAGTGGGAATGAGACTGCTGGGTTTGGACAGACTATCCCTCCGCCCTTATCATTTCCAAGGCAGAGCACAGATCATCTATGCAGGCCAAGCCTGCCTCCTGTTCCCCGAACCACCAGACATTTACAGAAGCGAAATTAACGTCATGCCTGGCTAGCGGCTGGACCTTCTGAATGCTGCAGGACTCCTGGCTCTCATTAAGACGTCAGGGCAGTCCGGCATGCTGCTGTTGGGACTACACACCTTGACATCGAGTCTGGAGGTGAAGGTGACTAATAGAGAAGGATCACCCTTCTAGTTTGCCAACAAGGGTCCATCTAGTCAAAGTTACTGTTTTTCCAGTAGTCATGTACAGATGTGAGAGTTGGACTATCAGGAAGGCTGAACTTGATGCCTTCAAACTGTGGTGCTGGAGAAGACTCTTGAGAGTCCCTTGAACTGCACGGAGGTCAAATCAGTCCATCTTAAAAGAAATCAAACTTGAATATTCAGTGGAAGGACTGGCGCTAAAGCTGAAGCTTCGATACTTTGGCCGCCTGATGAGAAGAGCTGACTCAATGGAAAAAGGCCCTGATGCTGGGAAAGTTTGAGGGCAGGAGGAGAAGAGGGTGACAGAGGATGAGATGGTTGGTTGGCATCATCGACTCAATGAACAGGAGTTTGAGCAAACCCCAGGAGATGGTGAAGGACCAGGGAAGCCTGGCGTGCTGCAGTCCATGGGGTTGCAAAGAGTCGGAAACGACTGAGTGATTGAACAATAACAACCTTCTACAGGCTCTGCAGGAAATTCCTGCAGTGAGCCCTCGTAAATTAACCTCTGCATAGGCTATGTCTAACCCTCCTTGCCCATTTCATAGATGAGGAAACTGAGGCTGAGAAGTGATGCCTCTTGGACACAGTTTTACAACTTCTAGTGGAGGTGATGGAATTCCAGTGGAGCTATTCCAAATCCTGAAAGATGATGCTGTGAAAGTGCTGCACTCAATATGCTAGCAAATTTGGAAAACTCAGCAGTGGCCACAAGATTGGAAAAGGTCAGTTTTCATCCCAATCCCAAAGAAAGGCAATGCCAAAGAATGCTCAAACTACCGCACAATTGCACTCATCTCACACGCTAGTAAAGTAATGCTCAAAATTCTCCAAGCCAGGCTTCAGCAATATGTGAACCGTAAACTTCCTGATGTTCAAGCTGGATTTAGAAAAGGCAGAGGAACCAGAGATCAAATTGCCAACATCCGCTGGATCATCGAAAAAGCAAGAGAGTTCCAGAAAAACATGTATTTCTGCTTTATTGACTATGCCAAAGCCTTTGACTGTGTAGATCACAATAAACTGGAAAATTCTTCAAGAGATGGGAATACCAGACCACTTGATCTGCCTCTTGAGAAATCTGTATGCAGGTCAGGAAGCAACAGTTAGAACTGGTCATGGAACAACAGACTGGTTCCAAATAGGAAAAGGAGTATGTCAAGGCTGTATATTGTCACCATGTTTATTTAACTTATATGCAGAGTACATCATGAGAAATGCTGGACTGGAGGAAACACAAGCTGGAATCAAGATTGCCGGGAGAAATATCAATAACCTCAGATATGCAGATGACACCACCCTTATGGCAGAAAGTGAAGAGGAACTCAAAAGCCTCTTGATGAAGGTGAAGGTGGAGAGTGAAAAGGTTGGCTTAAAGCTCAACATTCAGAAAACGAAGATCATGGCATCTGGTCCCATCACTACATGGGAAATAGATGGAGAAATAGTGGAAACAGTGTCAGACTTTATTTTTCTGGGCTCCAAAATCACTGCAGATGGTGACTGCAGCCATGAAATTAAAAGACGCTTACTCCTTGGAAGGAAAGTTATGACCAACCTAGATAGTATATTCAAAAGCAGAGACATCACTTTGTCAACAAAGGTTCACCTAGTCAAGGCTATGGTCTTTCCTGTGGTCATGTATGGATGTGAAAGCTGGACTGTGAAGAAGGCTGAGCGCTGAAGAATTGATGCTTTTGAACTGTGGTGTTGGAGAAGACTCTTGAGAGTCCCTTGGACTGCAAGGAGATCCAACCAGTCCATTCTGAAGGAGATCAGCCCTGGGATTTCTTTGGAAGGAATGATGCTAAAGTTGAAACTCCAGTATTTTGGCCACCTCATGTGAAGAGTTGACTCATTGGAGAAGACTCTGATGCTGGGAGGGATTGAGGGCAGGAGGAGAAGGGGACGCCAGAGGATGAGATGGCTGGATGGCATCACTGACTCGATGAATGTGAGTCTGGGTGACCTCCGAGAGCTGGTGATGGATAGGGAGGCCTGGCGTGCTGCGGTTCATGGGGTCGCAAGGAGTCGGACACGACTGAGCGACTGATCTGATCTGATCTGATGATAGGTATGTTCCTGGTAAAGGCAGTACCAGCAACCCTTTATGTGGGTTTGTATACTCTCTGAAGCCCTCATAGCATTTTGCTGACATACACCAGGGCAACATTTTTATCCCCAATTTATTGATGAGGAAACCGAGGCCCTTAAAGCCTCAATGTCCAAGTCCATGGCTGAATGGTTAGCAAGTCGTCTCTAAAACTGACCCCTTGCCTCCTACCACCTTGGCTTCATGCTGTCACACTTACAATTAACAGTGGGAAATAAAGAGTATTTAATAAGAAAAACATTTTCCTTTAACGTACATTTTTAGGGCTGGCAAGACCCTTAGAGATCATCTAAATGAGAAGTTGGTCGTTTGAGGAGCCACTCAGTGAATCCAGAGTCCTTCTGAACGTTTATACAATTTCAGGTGCGTGAAAGGCGCACTTTGTAACAAGTAAGTACATTAGGCAGGATAATCGGTGATGGGAGGGTATGTGACTTTCCAGGGCACAGAGGTGCCTGGCCCTTCAGCATGGCCCTGGCACACAGCACGTGCTCAAGAAACGTTGGTGGAATTAATCATTTCCTAAAAAAGGTCCTTGTTGGAACTTCCCTGGTGGTCCAGTGGTTAAGAGTTCGCCTCCCAATGCAGGGCATGAAGGTTCCATCCCTGGTTGGGCAGCCAAGATCCCACATGCCTCACAACCAGAAAACTAAAAACATGAAAAACAGAAGCAATATTGTAGCAGATTCAGTAAAGACTTTACAAATGGCCTACATCATAAAAAAATCTTTAAAGAAAGACCTTGTTGGTCATCTATTTTATATACAGTAGTATGGAGTTGCTTTTTTTTTTGTAGTTGCCTTTTTGGGCTTCCCCGGTAACTCAGCTGGTAAAGAATCCGCCTGCAATGCAGGAAACCTGGGTTTGATCCCTAGATTGGGAAGAATCCCTGGAGGAGGGCATGGCAACCCACTCCGGTATTCTTGCATGGAGAATTCCATGGACAGAGGAGTCTGGTAGGCTACAGCCCATGGGGTCACAAAGAGTCGGACATGACTGAGCAACTAAGCACAGCAGTGTCTAGTTGCCTTATTTATTTTTTGCTATGATAAGTTGTTTATTGATGGATGAATAACTTCATTTACATAGCTTTTTGATGTTTGAGGTTATTTACCAAATATTCAAAATTGATATTGCTAGATTTAATTATTTTAATACTCATAGCTCTTGATACATATTGTCAAGTTTTTTCAAATCATTCTGTTTTATATATAGTTTTGTATAACACATATAAATACATAGCTTTCCTAGGTCCTCAATTCAAACTAAAATATTATCATAAAGTTTTTGCTAATTAGCAAAGTGACATCATTATTTTGGTTTGCATTTCCTTGAATAATAGCAAGACCAGCTTTTTGGTTACATTTCCTTACCATTTAGTATTTTTTCTTTTAGGAAATTGTCAGGCTATGTCTTTTGTCTATTATTCTTTGATATCTTGCTATATTCCTTACCACTTTTATGATCCCTTACATAATAACAATATTAACATTTTGTCATATTTGCTAAAAAAAAAAAAATTCTGTGATGCCACAAAATAACTGAGTGCATTCAAGGGTAGCCATGGATCTCAGAAATCATCTGTTCAATTTTCTCACTTTCCACTTGCAGACCCTGGGGCTTAGAATGAGCAAGGCGGTAGCCTCGGGTACTCGTGGGACAGAGCGGGGTCTAGGATCTGGGCTTAGTCTCCTCTGGCGGGGGGCGGGGAGGGGGGTGCTTCTCTCTGAGCAGTGCTGCCCCTCCCAGGGTCTCCTACAGTAAGAACAAAGTGCTGCCCAGTGGAAGCCCCAGAGGCTCCTCATTGGCTAGCTTGGTATGGCTTGTATTCAGCCAAAGACATTCTCCTCCTTGCAAATGAAGGTGCTAAAGTGCTTGAGAAAAGATTCTCTTAAGTAGGTTAAACACGCCCCCACTCCCTAGCCTCATTTACACTCTTGATTTGCTCAGCAGACTGTGGGTTCTCAGACAGTTCTGGGTAAATCGCAGCCCCATCCAGGTGTGAATGATGCCACATCCAGGTGTGATGAACCACAGCAGATCGGGGTCTGAGCTCATCGCACTGCATGGAGAAGACGCAGTTTGGGTCCGGATGGGCTTTGGGCCTGCAGCGCCTGCATCCCTCCACCCTGGCCAGGTTTTGAGCTGTTTCTGGAGGTCACTGCAGGTCCAGCCTGCTAGGAAACAGGGAACGGAAGCCCAGAGCAGAATTTCTGGGAAACGAAGGGTTTCTCTTCCCTACTCCAGCCATTTCTCTTCTGTCAGAGCCCTAATGAGCTTTTAGTGCCAGGAGGGGAAAGCAAATGGAAAGAAAACAGCCCGAAGTTGCTAATGCTATTGACAGTAACCGCGCTGCAGGAACCCCTTCCCCTGGGGCCACCTTCCTGCCTGTGGTCTGCCTAAGAGGAAGAAAGGGAAGGAAATAAATAAAGTCCTTTTAAGTATAAAGAGGGAATTGCATGCAATCCATTTGTGCAAGTACTGCATTTGTGCAAGGATCCAGAGTTAACCCTTTCAGCTTCATTAGTTGCTAAGTCACTTTTCACTTTCATTCATTGGAGAAGGAAATGGCAACCCACTCCAGTATTCTTGCCTGGAGAATCCCAGGGACGGGGGGAGCCTGGTGAGCTTCTGTCTATGGGGTCGCACAGAGTCGGACACGACTGAAGCAACTTAGCAGCAGCAGCAGCAGGGCTAAGATTAACCGCCTCTCTGGCAGTGCTTCTGAAGGGGTGGAGAGGCTGTTCTGTAAGGCGGGGGTTGGGAGGGAGGGCCGGGGGAGGAGGTGTGGCAAGCAGGGCATGTCTTTGGCAGTTTGCTCCTTAGTAAAGAAATCAGAGAAACAGCCGGTGGGTGCTGAGCAGTGCAGTCCTAGTGGACTTCTGGCTCTTTACATACCAGGCCCAAGGTCTTTGAAATCCCTCTCTAAAGATGCAAAGGAAGGCAGGGCTTGGCTTCAAATCCAGCCTCCACTAAGTTGATCGGTCTCCCTCTGCCTTAGTTTCCCTGTCTGTGGAATGAGGATGGTTAGCACCTGCCTCACAGCCTGTCCTGGGGGTTCAGCAAGATAATATCTATATGTTATAGGGATGAAACTAATGCACTAAACTATGTGTTTGCAGTCTTCCATCCTCCCCCCACCCCCCTCTGCCCATACCTATCTACTAAAGAAATCGTCTTTGCAACCTCCCAGTTCATATGGTGAACTTTGACAGTGGTTCAGAATCAGAGACTGACTTGTGTGTGTGTGAGAGAGAGGGATGGGCAGAGAGAGAGTGACAGGGGGTGGGGAGGCAAAAAGTATGGAAATTATATCCCAGGAACCAAGGATTACTCAGAAAAGAGAAATAGAAGCAGAAGGAGACAGGAGGGAGGATGGAGGAGATGGGCTCCTCTGGGGTCAAACTTTGGGCTGAGAAGTTGACCTGGGTAGAGAGGCTATAGGAAGCTATGAGGCATGGCTGATGAGGGCTAGAGGAGTGTAAGCAAAGGTATTTAGCAAGTGTTGTTGTGGATGATACTGGGTGATGGTAATTTGGTGGTGATGGAACTGGTAGTGGAGTGATGGTGACTGTATTAGCTTTCTGTTTGTAGGTACAGTAACATATTACCACAAACGTAGCAACTTAGCTAATGCCTACTTTGTGTCTCAGTTTCTGTGGGCAAGGAGACTCTGCTGAGTGTCTCACAGTGCCGAGATCAAGGGACCAGCAGGGCTACATTCCTTACTGGGGCTCTAGGAAAGAATCTGCGGAGAAGGCAATGGCACCTCACTCCAGTACTCTTGCCTGGAAAATCCCATGGATGGAGGAGGCTGGTAGGCTGCAGTCCATGGGGTCGTTAAGAGTCCGACACAAGTGAGCGACTTCACTTTCACTTTTCACTTTCATGCATTGGAGAAGGAAATGGCAACCCACTCCAGTGTTCTTGCCTGGAGAATCCCAGGGGCAGGAGAGCCTGGTGGGCTGCCGTCTATGGGGTTGCACAGAGTCGGACACAACTGAAGTGACTTAGCAGGGAAGAATCTGTGATCAAGGTCCTTTGGGTTTTTGGCCAAATATAATTTCTTAAGGTTTTAGGACTGTGGTCCCATTTCCTGCTGGCTGCTGACCAGGACTGCCCTTTGCTCCTACAGGCATTAACGCACCTTCTCATGCTTTCCGTAGCATCCCCTCCAGCAGCACAAGTTGAGTTCCTCTCCTGCTTAAGACCTCTCTTTTCCTGCCATATCTCTGACACCCACTGGACAAAGTTCTTTGCTTTTAAGTGCATGTATCTTTAGAGTGGGCCCATGTGGATAGCCCTCCTATTTTGAGGTCTCTAATCATCATTCCATCAGCAAGACCCCTTTTGCCAGGTGATATGTCCACAGGTTCTAGGGATCAGGGCATGGGCATCATTGGGGGAGAATTCTGTGGTGATGGTGATAGTGGTGCAGTGGGTCCTCTCACTTCTGACAAACACATCCCTGCTGCTGCTGCTAAGTCGCTTCAGTCGTGTCCAACTCTGTGCGATCCCATAGATGGCAACCCACTAGGCTCCTCTGTCCCTGGGATTCTCCAGGCAAACACACTGGAGTGGGTTGCCATTTCCTTCTCCAATGCATGAAAGTGAAAAGTGAAAGTGAAGTCGCTCAGTTGTGTCAGACTCTTAGCGACCCCATGGACTGGAGCCTTCCAGGCTCCTCTGTCCATGGGATTTTCCAGGCAAGAGTACTGGGGTGGGGTGCCATTGCCTTACCCGACTGCTAGCTCAGATTCTCACTGGCTCAGGGGTAAGCCTGACTGCACCTGTGGGCAATACAGCCCTAGAGAACGTGACTGGCTAGCAAGGACTGGGCTGCAGGTTCCGGGAGTAGGGAAACCACGCAGGAAGGTGTGAGGATGGTGGCCAGCCTTATGACCTTCACCAATTCTCTTGTGCTTCACCTTCACCCTGGAAGGTTGTTTTTAGATATCTGTCTTCCTTTCCCCCAAGCTCCTGAGGACAGAAATTCCTCTCATGTTATCCTTCTTCACAGCCCTGAGCTCAGAGCTTGCTCTTAGTAGAGGAAAAAGGATGAGGAATTCATAGTTGTTGAGTGCTACTATGTGCCAGGCGTGTTATATTAATATTTTTTTTTCTGATGTGTGCACCAGTATGCCTACTTCATATCAAGGAAACTAAGGCGCAGATAGGGTGGTGATGGCATTGGCAGTAGAGCAATGCAAATTACGGTCGTGAGAGTTGTGAAGTGTACAGGGCTAGCAAGCTGCAAAGCCAAGTTACAAACACAGCTGATACTTCATTCTGTGGCAGTGTGCTGCCTTCCACCGTGGTCCTCAAATGAGCCCAGTCACCAGCTGCCCGAGAGAGAAGAGAGAGCACGTAGCCAGGGCGCTCCCCCACCCCATGGCTTTCCTTGGTGCTCATATGAGGCTCTGAGATGGGTGTGGAAGGTGGGTGGTTGGCTACAGGAGAGCTCTGTTCCTCCGTAACCAAGTCTGTCAGTGCATTGATTTGTTTCAGCCTGTTTCAGATAGGTTTTCTCCAAATTTAATACATGAAACAAGCATCATGTTTGGCTGTGGGTCCGGGGAGAGAGATGGAAGGGAGGTTTAATCACTCAACATTATTCGCAAAGAAGGCTGTGTGTGTGTGTGTGTGTGTGTATGTGTGGCGAGGGGGAACCTGGTTCTGGCAGCTGCCACTGCTGTGGCTGCCATTAGGAGCCCCTCATCACTGGAGGGCATGCCAAGCAGCTGGTTCTTCTCCCAGACTGTGGCATCCCTTCCCCCGCCCGCAGGTCCCAGCCTAGCTCCCACGTCCAGTGTACTCTCCCCTTCCTCCTCCCATCACCCTCAGAGATCACACAGACCCCAGTGTGTCATCCTAAAAGGTATGTTCTTAAAAGCTGTCTTTTCTGGTGAGTGCTCTAAAATTTGTTTCAAATTATTATTATGGTCACACTGTCAGATAAAGCCTGATCCTAGACCAGAAAGCTTATCTCCAGATTCCTCGTATGTTGGTCTTTCCCTTAAATGGGGTGACTTCCCCATTTAAGGGGGCGGGACAGATGACCAGTTGAACCTGGGGAGACCTGGAGAGGAGAGGAGACAGAAGAGACTCAATGTGAAGAACTCATGGCCTTGGGGCTTTCTCAAAGGATGTTCCATAGACTGAGCCCAAGGCCAGGAGCACGCGTAGGAATTCTTTGCAGTCTGGGTGGTGAGGGGGGTAGGTGGTGATAAGTTCAGTGGAAGCTACATCCCCGTGACCCACCTCACCCATCACAGAACCCAGCTCAGCCAATCTTGAATGGGAACCCCGGGCAGTGGTCCTCCAAGGAAGGCTGACCAAGAGTTGATGTCACCTGAAGATCTAGGATGTCAAAGAAGTTAGGGCAAAGAGACTGCCAAAGCGACTGAAGCTGTTCGTTCATTCATTCATTCATTCACTCAACAAATATTTTAAAAGTCAAATCTGGCCCTAGGATGACTGGACACTGGAAAACAGAGCAAAATGCATAAAATGATAAAAATAGTGCTTTTGGTCATGCAGATTTTAAGGAAGCTGATAATATTAATGCAGTAGATTAAGTATGACCACAAATTACAAAATTCTCCCATCAAGAGGTGAGTTCTTTTTCCCCATCCCTTTGGTCTGGGCTGGCTTTGACTAAAGCCCGTTAGGAGTGACACGTTCTGGGGTCTAGGTCTTAAGAGTCATTGCAATTTCTGTTTCACCCTCTTGGAACTTGGAGTCCATACCATGAAGAAGTCAGAAACAATCTATCACAGAGAGAGGGAGGCCCGTCATCTCACTGGTCCTAGGTGAACGCAGGCCCCAGGCAATCCTCAGCTGAATACAGTGGCTTGAGCAAGACTAGATTAGCACTGCCCAACCACCCCGCAGAATCACAGCAAATAATAAACCACTGTTGCCTCATGCCACTGTGTTTTGAGGTGGTTTGCAGCACAGCAAAAAAGAGCTTCACGACCCAGATAATCATGATGGTGTGATCACTGACCTAGAGCCAGACATCCTGGAATGTGAAGTCAAGTGGGCCTTAGAAAGCATCACTACGAACAAAGCTAGTGGAGGTGATGGAATTCCAGTGGAGCTATTCCAAATCTTGAAAGATGATGCTGTGAAAGTGCTGCACTCAATATGCCAGCAAATTTGGAAAACTCAGCAGTGGCCACAAGATTGGAAAAGGTCAGTTTTCATCCCAATCCCAAAGAAAGGCAATGCCAAAGAGTGCTCCAACTACCGCACAATTGCACTCATCTCACACGCTAGTAAAGTAATGCTCAAAATTCTCCAAGCCAGGCTTCAGCAATATGTGAACCCTGAACTTCCTGATGTTCAAGCTGGTTTTAGAAAAGGCAGAGGAACCAGAAATCAAATTGCCAACATCCGCTGGATCATCGAAAAAGCAAGAGAGTTCCAGAAAAACATCTATTTCTGCTTTATTGACTATGCCAAAGCCTTTGACTGTGTGGATCATAATAAACTGTGGAAAATTCTGAAAGAGATGGGAATACCAGACCACCTGATCTGCCTCTTGAGAAATCTGTATGCAGATCAGGAAGCAACAGTTAGAACTGGTCATGGAACAACAGACTGGTTCCAAATAGGAAAAGGAGTACGTCAAGGCTGTATATTGTCACCATGTTTGTTTAACTTATATGCAGAGTACATCATGAGAAATGCTGGACTGGAAGAAACACAAGTTGGAATCAAGATTGCTGGGAGAAATATCAATAACCTCAGATATGCGGATGACACCACCCTTATGGCAGAAAGTGAAGAGGAACTAAAAAGCCTCTTGATGAAAGTGAAAGTGGAGAGTGAAAAGGTTGGCTTAAAGCTCAACATTCAGAAAACGAAGATCATGGCATCTGGTCCCATCACTACATGGGAAATAGATGGGGAAACAGTGGAAACAGTGTCAGACTTTATTTTTCTGGGCTCCAAAATCACTGCAGATGGTGACTGCAGCCATGAAATTAAAAGACGCTTACTCCTTGGAAGGAAAGTTATGACCAACCTAGATAGCATATTCAAAAGCAGAGACATCACTTTGCCAACAAAGGTTCGTCTTGTCAAGGCTATGGTCTTTCCTGTGGTCATGTATGGATGTGAGAGCTGGACTGTAAAGAAGGCTGAGCGCCAAAGAATTGATGCTTTTGAACTGTGGTGTTGGAGAAGACTCTTGAGAGTCCCTTGGACTGCAAGGAGATCCAACCAGTCCATTCTGAAGGAGATCAGCCCTGGGATTTCTTTGGAAGAATTGATGCTAAAGCTGAAACTCCAGTATTTTGGCCACCTCATGCGAAGAGTTGACTCATTGGAGAAGACTCTGATGCTGGGAGGGATTGGGGGCAGGAGGAGAAGGGGACGACAGAGGATGAAATGGCTGGATGGCATCACTGACTCGATGAATATGAGTCTGAGTGACCTCCGGGAGTTGGTAATGGACAGGGAGGCCTGGCTTGCTGCAGTTCATGGGGTCGCAAAGAGTCGGACACAACTGAGTGACTGATCTGATCTGATCTGATCTGAATAGATAATTGGAACAATGAGGTACATTTCAGGCTTTCCTTTTTTTCTGATAAACTGTTAAACTTTCTGATAAGTACCTTGCTGCTAAGTCATTTCAGTCATGTCTGACTCTGTACAACCCCATAGATGGCAGCCCACCAGGCTCCCCCATCCCTGGGATTCTCCAGGCAAGAACACTGGAGTGGGTTGCCATTTCCTTCTCCAATGCATGAAAGTGAAAAGTGAAAGTGAAGTCGCTCAGTTGTGTTGGACTCTTAGCGACCCCATGGACTGTAGCCCACCAGGCTCCTCCATCCATGGGATTTTCCAGGCAAGAGTACTGGAATGGGTTGCCATTGCATTCTTATTAGGCTCTGTAAATGTTGAAAAGCACTTACAATTTTTATGTGCCTGTGGTCCAGCCTTCCATTTATTTTAAAGTAACATATAGACATAGTGCAAATACTTCAACACTCAGGAAGACAGAAAATAGAGAAGTCAAAGTTTTCTTCTACATCTCAATCCCAAATCCACTTCCTCTAAGGTAAAAGCTGTGAGCAGTTTCTTCTGTATCCTTCCAGTAAAGACAGATTATATGTGTATTAGCATATAACTATAGGCAGTATCTAAAGGCAGTATCTAGGCTTATCTCCTTTTTTTTTACTTACAGCAACTGTATTGTATGCACTATTCTGCATTTTGATTGTTTTTTTTGTTTGTTTGTTTGTTTTCTCTGCTAATGATTAATCTCAAACATGTTTTCACCACCAGAGACCTATTTCTTAGTGTCTCCCTATAAAGATGGATTCATGAAGGGGAGCTGCACTGTTTCTAGTTTTGAATCTACACATCTTGATGTACTTTTGCTTAAATATCCACAGATATTGCTTATACATTCTGGTTCAAAGAGCATGTTCATTTGGCATTTTGATAGGTACATTTATTTTTGAACAGACATATAAAAAGTGTTTTCTGACCGTTTATAACAGTATCTACCTTTGTATGCTTACAAATGTATTATTCCATTTGAGTCCCACACTAGCATGAGAGTTGGTCACCTTAACATTTCATGGAGGGAGAAACTAAAACTTGGAGAGGTTGAGTGCATGCCCAAGGTCACGCAATTAGTAATTTTTTTTTTTAATTTAAAGGCATTAACCTTCCACAGGGACCTGAGGAGCTGGTAAAATCCAAACTGAACACATACTAAGATAATTTCATTATGAAAGGAGTTGTTACTGATGTTTAGTTGCTAAGTTGTGTCCAACTCTTTTGCGACCCCATGGACTGTAGTCCAACAGGTTCCTCTGTCCATGGGATTCCCCAGGCGAGAATACTGAAGCAGGTTACCATTTATTTCTCCAGGGGATCTTCCAGACCCGGGATTGAACTTGCTTAGCAGGTGGATTCTTTACCACTGAGCCATCTGGAAAGCCCACAAAAGGAGTACAGAGTTAAAATTGTCTCATCCATTTGGTCCTCTGATAAATTAAAAACTGATCTCTCCAACACTTGAGATTCTGAAATTATGAAGATGTAGAAGAAGAAGAGCAGCAGAAGAGCCTGGCAGGCTACAGTCCATGGGTTTGCAAGGAGTTGGACACAACTTAGTGACCAAACAACCACAGCAAGGCTCATTGTGGATGGGAGTAGCAGGCTCACAGAGGCAGGGAGAGGATGCTTCATGGAAGAGTCTCGCCCCTACGCCCTATGAAGTGGAGATGAACCACGCAGATCTGGCCAGATGCTCTCCCACAGGAGCCATCTCCCAGTGTTCTTTGGCCTGGATTTGGGCTGGGGCTCAGTTACAGGAGATGCTTCCCCTGAGGGGTACAGCTGGGAGCTCAGGCCTTGACAGGGCAGCCTCAGCCCTCCACAGGGGGCTGTACTGTGATAAAGGTTTAAACTGGAGTCTCTGGCCTGACTCTCTGGGAGTCAGGGCCTTTCTGCCACCCCAGTTCCAGCTCCAGATTTAACTGGGTGAAGAGCTGAGGTATTCTTATCAGGGGAGATCAGGGGGAGGGATGTATGGGGATAAGAGAACTACCAATGCTGAGTACCTGCTTTGTGTCCAGTGTTCTACATGCATTCACATCAAGCATAAAGAGTGATCATTATCCCGTTTCAGAGATAGGAAGGCTGAGGCTCAGGAGCCCCGTTTTTAGAATTATTTCTCAACGTCAGGACCAGGCTGGCAGCTGCGGTATTGTATTGTCAGCGTGGACTGCTATCACAGATACCAGAGACTGGGTGACTTAAACAGCATATATATTTCCCCCCACAGTTCTGGAGGCTGGGAAATCCAAGATCAAGAGGATGCAGATTCAGTGTCTGGTGAGGGTCAGCTTCCTGGCTTGCTGATGACCACTTTCTCTCTGTGTCCTCCATGGAAGAGAAAGACATCATCTCTCCATGTCTCTTATAAGGGCACTAATCCCATTATGGGGGCCCCACCCTCAGGACCTAATGACCTCCAAAAGGCCCCACATCCAAACTATTACCTGGAGGGTAAGAACCTCAACGTATGAACTTAGGAGGACACAAACGTTCAGTCTGAAGCAGGTGTTCTGTTCAGGGATTCTGTGCTTGAGCTGTTAACCCGTGCCTACCTGGAGCTGTATTTGCTCCTTAGGAGTAGAGTGGGCCAGAGCCTGCACCTGGGCCCCTTTGGGCTGAGACTGGAAACCAACCAACACCTGAGACAAGCTGACCACATTTTAGGGCATTCTTCCTTCCTCTACCCACTGCCCTGAGTTCTGCTCAGTAAGCTTAGGTGATATATCCAATGTCTCTGTCTTTTGAAGGTAGAGGCTAGAACTGAATCTGAAGCCCTAAACTTTCTGCTAGATGAACCCTGTGGTGGTTGATACTGGAGCTCAGGCTCGAGCTGCACCATCTGAGTTCCCATCTGGGGTTTTGCCACATGGTAGCTGTAGTGACTTTGGCCAGAGTAACCTCCCTGTTACTTGAAAAGAGGATGAGGACAGTACCTTCCTCATTGGGTTACTGAGAGCATGACATAGGTTAATGCACATAAAGGCCTGAGAACAGAGTCTGGCACAAGGTGGGTGCCTGATAAATGGATGTCACTTTCCTGACCCCATCAGGCATGCCAGGGATGGAGAAAGACAGCTCTGGGGGAGGAGAAAGGGAAGGAAGAGTACCTTAAAGAAGATGATTCTCCTCTCTGTGGTGGGGGAGACTGTCCCTAGTCTCATAGCTGGAGACCTGTCACTGTCTCTGCTATGAACCTGCCTAGGATCCCTTGGGCAATAATGCACTCAGCTCCTCTGTTCATCAGGGCCAAACACTGAGGGTGACAAGGGCAAAGAGAGCGATAAATCCTCCTACCCAGAGGATTTGTTTTCCTTTTTAAATTTTTTAATTTTATATTGGATTGTAGTTGACTTACAATGTTGTATTTGTTTCAGGTGTACAGCAGAATGATTCAGTTATATATATATATTCTTTCCCATTTAAGTTATTACAGAATATTGACTGGAGTTCTCTGTGCTATGCAGTAGTCCTTGTTGATTATCTAGTTTAAATATAGTGTATGTGTGCTAAGTCACTTCAGTCATGTCTGACTCTGCCATCCTATGGTCTGTAGCTCACTAGGCTCCTCTGTCCATGGGATTCTCCAGGCAAGAATACTGGAGTGGGTTGCCACACCCTCCTCCAGGGTATCTTCCCAACCCAAGGATCGAACCCCTGTCTCTTATGCCTCCTGTACTGGCAGCCAGGTTCTTTACCGTAGTGCCACCTGGGAAGCCAAGACACTGTCTTAAAGTAACAGGACTAGCGCAGTCGTGGTTGTTTGATCCAGACTGTAGTATGTGTATGTTAAGGGGCTGTCCAAGTGGCTCAGCAGTAAAACAAATCCACCTGCAATGCAGGAGACATGGATTTGACCCCCTGGATCAGGAAGATCCCCTGGAGGAGGGCATGGCAATCCACTCCAATATTCTTGCCTGGAGAATCCCACGGACTGAGGAGCCTGGAGGGCTGCAGTCCGTAGGGTCGCAAAGAGTTGGAGGACACAGCTGAAGCAGCTGAGCATGCAAGCACAGGTGTGTATGTTAATCACAAATTCCTAATATATCCCGCTCCCGCCTTTCCCCTTTGGTGACCGTAAATCTGTTTTCTATGTCTGTGAGTCTGTTTCTGTCTTATAAGTTAAGTTCATTTGTATCATTCTTTAGATTCTGTATGTAAGCAATATCTTTCTCTTTTTGACTTACTTCACTTAGCATGGTACTTTCTAGGTCCATCCGTGTTGCTGCATGTGGCGTCATTTCGTTCTTTTAATGCCTGAGTAATAGTCCACTGTATAAATGTATCACATCTTCTTTATCCATTCATCTGTCAATGGACGTTTAGGTGATTCTATGCCTTGGCTAGTATAAATAGTGCTGCAATGAACATTGGGTGCATGTATCTTTTTGAATTATGGTTTTCTCTGAATATATGCCCAGGAGCAGGATTGCTGGATTGTATGGTACCTTTACTTTTAGTCTTTTAAGGAACATTCTCCATAGTGACTGTACCAATTTACACTCTTACCAAGAGTGTGAGAGGGTTCCTTTTCCCCTACACCTGGAGGACTCTTGCTTCCAAGTACTAGCCAGGACTGACCCCACTTAGCTTCCAAGATCAGATGAGGTCAGGTGTGTTCATGGTGCTGTGGGCTATAGACCATACCCTGAGGATTTCTGACCTATGGGTGTGAGCCGTAGGGTAAGGTGCTCCCTGCCTGGACACTATGTGGGGGAAGGGGGTGGTGGTGGGACAGTGGCCACAAGGTGTGAGGCATCATTTCTGCTCCAGTGGCTCTGGCTCGGGGCAGAGTGACGAGCACCAGCCTTGCAGCCAGAGCCCTCCTCAAATCCCAACTCCACCCCTTCCTCTGCGTGACCTTGGCAAGTGGCCAGCCCTCTGGGAGCCCCCCTTCTCTCTTCTTCCATAAGGATGTCCATCTAAGCAGTGCAGCTGGCACCGAACAGGCCTCCCCGGGTTTCTTCTGGCCGCCCAGCCCTGGGACTGCCCCCTTCATGTCTCAGCACAGCTCTTCATCCATTCGTAAACCCCCTATGGATCATCTGTGTGCCCGGCACTGGGAGGCTCTGGGGATGTGGTGGTGATTAAAACAGATGCAGCTTCTCCCTTTAGGATCACACTGACCTTGAACTCTAAGTCCAGGGGTGGGGAATCACACAGGGTGGTATTGGGAACATAGGGGCATGGATGGCCCAGAGCTGACCAAGGAAGGGCATCTGGGACCTGGCACAGTCCTTGAAGGGAGTGGGTCTGGGTGGGCAGAACATTTCGTTCAGCCCTACAGTCTGTGTTCTGGATGGAAACCTCAGGCCAACTTTTTCTGCACCTGCCCCTCCCCACCCTGGGACAGCATCTTCCCCTCCCGACCCCCCAGCTCCCTGATGAATGGAGACCCCTCTAATAAGCTTTTCCTCTGGTTGCCCCCAGGTTCCTACTGCCAGTTGGCCCCATCTGTCCCTCCTCCTAGATCGCCCAAGCACAGCTGATTCTATCAAATCCGATTTTCTGCATCTCCATCAGGACCCCTGCCCCCGGGGGTTTGAGCCAGGTTGCCTGATCAGCTGTCTCAGGGAGGACACTTCCCCCCTACCCCACTGCTTCCTGAAGCAGGAGGACTGCCTCGTCTGATCTGCTGAGCCAGGTGGGGAAAGGCAACGGGAAGGGAGGATTGCCCTGGGAAAATGGTGCTTTTTTTAGTTGTCATGGCAACAGTTGCTAGGTGTCATCCAGAAGCCCTGCTAAAGGTTGACCTTTCCCCTGGGGAAAAAGGCAGAGCTTTGAACAGGACCTAAACTCTTTTCTCTGGGCTGAGTTAGTCTGCCTCATTCATTCATTCCTTCATTCATTTCATAAATATTCTTTTATTACCTTCTATGTATGGGGACTATGTATGTCTCTGGGAATTCATAAATAAATTAGTCTCTGTCCACAAACAGTGGGGGAGAAAAAAAATGCAAACAGAGGATAATAATGGATTGTGTAAGGGCTTTATGGGAAATGTACACAGGGCACTAAGTGAGCAGGGCAGGGGCTCCTAACCCTCCTGGACGCCGAGCAGGCTCATCAGGCAGCTCTTCATAGTGGGGGCGATGCTGGGGCCAAATATTTCAAGAGGGTGAATAACCAGAGGAAGGCTGCTCCACCTCTGGAAATACTCCGCCAGTCCCGGAGATGTGCAACAGCTTGGGAATTTGGGAGTGAAAGTCATCTGGAATATTTGTGATATTGGGTAGGTATGAGGGAGGGACAAGAGAGAAGGCTGGGACGGTCTGCGGCGGTTGGATCGCCAAGTGTCTAAGCTCTGGGGACTGTATCCTTCAGACAAGAGGAGAAGCTGCTGTGGGAATGGCAGGTTACAATTGGAGGCAGATACAGCTCTGGACATGGACCACATGGATGGGTGGGGCCTGCAGGGTTTCCTTGGGAGAGTGTGCAAGTTTCTGTGACCACTGGAATACGATGGGTTGAAGGAAATGAGAGGGAAAATCTGGATTTCCAGATTCCTGACTTGGGGCCAGGCAGGTGTGAACTCCTGAAATAAGGGGAGAGAGAAGACGGGGAGGTGGTGGCCCAGTAGAGAAGAGGCGGTAAGTTCAGTCTGGGCTCATAGAGGTGCCTGCAGGATGCTTGGGGAAGATGCAGGTAGACAGCCCTGGACCTGGGATGGCCGATAAGAGAGGCCCAGCTGTGCACGAGGGCTGAGGCCAGGACCTTGGGCCATAGAGCTGGTCATGGGTAAATGGATGGAGGCTGAGAGGACATGCTCAGAGGAGGAGGGTGGACTGGAGTGAGTGGCGTCACAGGAGCTGGGTGGGAGTGGGCCGCAAGGTCAGATGCTGCTGAAAAGTCTGGGAAAATGAGGTCTAAAAGGAGTGCATTAGATTTGGCAATTAGAGAGCCCCTGGGTGACTCTGCAGCAGAGATTTCTGGGGAGCAGTGGAAGCAGAGGGCAGAGGGGAGGGTGGGGGTGGTGGGGGCACCCTGTTAACCTCTTGTTCAAGGAACTAGTCCGCCCAGGGAAGTAGAGCCAGGCTAGAGAGGAGGACAGGGTGCGAGGATTTCTGATATGTGGGAAACTCCAATAGGTTTGTGGGTGACAGAGGAGGGTGTGCTGGAGCAGAGGTTGAAACCTCAGGGCTGTGGATAAGGCTGGAGAAGAAGCAGGGTTGCCAGCCACCCAGAGCTGTTGCTGTGGATTCACTAGCCAGGCAGAGGAAGTTGGACTTGCCTTTGGGAGGGAGCTAGGGTGCAGAGTATGATCCATGGCAGAGGGGTTGGAAGGTCTCGGGGAGATGGGAGGGGAGCAGGTATGAGGAGACAGTGAGTTGTGAAGACGGAAGGGACTGTGTGTATTTGTATATATGTGTATGTGAGTGTCTGTGTAGGTGTCTGTGTACCTGTGTGTGGCTGTATATGTGTGTGTGTGTCTACTGGAAGCATCATGACATTCGTCTGGCAGTAAATGGTGGTAGGTTTTTCAAACCCATATTGTCCAGATTGTTTCATTAGTAAATTGTTCTGGTTTCTGTAATCATTTGAAAGAAATGGATTGTATAGTGTGATGTATGTTTGTGTGTATGTGTATCTGTGAGTGTGTTAATGCTTCAGTCCTTAGGAGTGTATCTGTGTGTGCTTGTATGTTTCGATGGTGTTTGTTTATGTGTATGCGTGTGTCTTTGTGTTGTGTGTGCTGTGGGTGTGTGTGCTGTGTTTCTGTGTGTATATGCTTATGTGTGTGCATGGGTCTTTGTGTGTGTGTTTGTATGTCTCTATGTGGGTGTGTCTGTGTGTCTGCACCAGTGTGTCTGTGTGTCTGTATCAGTGTGTCTGTGTGTCTATCCATATGTCTCTACATGTCTGTTGGGTAAAGCATATGCTTTAATGTGTCCATTTATTTGTGTATGTGTTCACTCATATGTACTGTGGGTGTGTCTGTGTGTCTGTGGGTATGTCTGTGTGTGTGTTTGTATGCATCACCTGTGTGTGTTGGAATGAGGTCATAGAGCATGTGTCAGAGCTAGACCCTGAAACATCATCAAGGCCAACATCAGCCCAGTTACTCAAAAGGAGGGACTAGCCCCAGAGACTAGAGAAACATCCTCAGGGTCAGAGAGAGCAAAAGACAGAATCAGCTGGACCCTGATCTCAAGTGGAATTTGCACATCGTATGCTCATAAGATAGGGCCCATAACTGGGATCGTGGGAAGGGGAGGCCACCAGAGGCCTTACAGCCTCCTGGCACCCCAGGAGCCGGTGTTTTTCTCTCCCAGAACTTACTGGTATTGCATAAAAATTGTCCCCCAGTCTGAACCTGGAGGCCCAGCATGGTGAACTAATGGTGCCTGGGGACTTGTTCTCATTTGGCCTGGGCACTGAGAAATACTCAACTTGAATGGAAAGAGCGGTTGACCAGTGTCCCAGAGCCCAGCCCTCTGTCCACTAGCCCAGCCACAGAGGGCTGACTCCCACCTACTCAGGGAAGGAATTGGGAGCATGGAGCTTCCTGGAAACATGAGTGCTCCAAGCTCATGTGAGATGAGCCCTCTCCATACAGCCAGCCAGAGTGGCTTTACGCTGCCACTACAGCTGGAATTTCATTTCCGCCTGGATGTTTCATTTTGCCATCTAATTTGGTGACAAATCAAGGTGATTTATAGGGAGCAAGCCTGCATTTAGTGTGACATTCTCATCCCAAATGCTGGCCCGTCTTGCACCCTCCCATTCCTGCCTTGACCTCACTCAGTGGATATCCGTGGATTCAGAAATACGGTGGGGGTGGGGTGTCTGAAAGCCCTCACCCACCCCGCCTCCAGATTCAGGTTATTTCCATTGCCTTGGGCAAGAGTGGATCTAAGATCCTCCAGGCTGTTTCTAAAACAAGTAGCAGGAAAGCCCCCTGCTGCAAAATTAGCCAGCATGTACTTGGTACTTGGGATAAACGTCTTTACTTCCCTGAGAGCAGTGTCAGCCAATAGAAATATAATATGAGCCTCATGTGTAATTTAAAATTCGCTAATAGCTGCATTTAAAAGAGTGAAAGGGACGGGCAGAACTTGCTTTCATAACGTATTTTACTTAGTCATTGTATTCAAAATAATATCATTTCAGCATGTAACAAATACAAAAATTGTTACTGACATGTTTGGGGTATTGAACATTTCTTTTTGTGTTAAAGCCTCGGAAATTGACATGTATTTTACATTGACAGCCTTTCTCAATTCAGACCAGCCACTTGACGAGGGCTAAGTCTCCATGTGTGGCTGGTGGCTCCCAGTTTGGACCAACCAGCCTCTGATGCTGCCAGCCGTGGGGAACGAGGTTATTCTAGATGATTCTGAGCCGGGGGCTCTGAATCTCAGTTTTCCCTTCTGTGAAGTGAAGGTGGTACTCCCTCTTCTTTGGTCTTCTGGGGACTGTTTCCAAGGTCTCTCAAAGTCAAGTGCGCTGAGCACTCCCCATTTTAGAGCTCTTCGTCTGAGAAATGATACAACAGGGTTTCAGAATGGTGGACAGTGTTAAATATTTGCATTTAGTGCGTTAACGTTTCCAACACCTTAAAATAGTAACATGTGTTTATATAATCTCATTTGGAAAGCAAAAGTCGACATCCGAGGCTAAATCTGGAGATGAGGTCCCAGCTGAATGTTCCTTCTGCTACTCTTCTCCTTGGCCCACTAGGATAGGCTCTTAGTATATGAAAAATAAATATGGTCCGGTGACTAGGACCCTGCGCTTCCACTGCAGGGGCCCAGGTTGATCACTGGTCAGGGAAACTAAGATCCCGCATGCCTGCAGGGCAGCTGAAAAAAGAGGAAAACAAATATGCATGTTCTTTGCAAACTGTGAAGTGTAGTACACAGGCTTTGGGTGGGTGGGAGAGGTGGGGTCTTCACATTGGCTAAGAAAGGACAAGGGTACTGGAGGTTTGCTTCTGAGTTGATACTAGGGCCAGGTCCCCTCCATGCTCCACTCGGAACACTCTGTGTTTTCTGAAACTCTCCAAGCATGGAGGATTGGAAAGAGAGATCTCCAGACTGGGGACTAACTACATGTGTGCAGGAAGGGGAGGTCCTCTCCCAGTCCCAATAGCAAGTTTCTAGACAGTTGTAGTTCCTCTGGCCCATTCCTTCATTCTTTGGAAGAAATGTCAAGGTAGCCTGGGTCTAAGGCCCAGGTGGGGCTGAGCCATTGTCGCTCTCCCTCCCTTTCTCTCATACACACACACACACACACACACACACACACACACACACACACACACACACAAGTTCAGCTTGTTGATCTTTTCCTCCTTTCTGCTTGTTCCTGGCATGGTTTCCAGAGAGTAGCTGCATGCTAGTCACATGCAAAGGGAGATGACTCTTGTCCTAGAATCACTGTAAGATTCAGAAGGACAGAGAAGACAAATGAGTTTCTTCTCTGGGGATCTTCTTGTCCCAGCTTCAATCTTTATTCTTAATGAGATAAAACTCAGTGCCATAGAAAAAATATGAGATTTGGAATAAAGGGACTCCAGTCCAAGGCTTGACTTCTTATTGAATTTCTACTTTATGGTCTTCAATTTCTCCATTCTGATGCCGTGTGGGCTCCAGGAGGATAGGGGTTCCACTGAGCACAGTGTCTGGCACACAGTCATGGCATAAGTATTTGAGGACTTTTGAAATGTATGTATCTGGGCTGAGTAGTAATACCTGCCTCATGTGATGGTTCTAAGAGCTGATGGAGGAAGCATCGCGCACGTGCACACACACACACACACACACACACACACACTTTCCAAGCCCCATTCAGCTAAAAGAGAAATTAACAGATTGGCTATTTAGAAGCTTACATTCAAAGGAACAGGATGGTTGAAGACTGAACTAAGATCATGGAGCATGGTGAATAGAGAGGTTGGAGAGGAATTTAGGTCTTTATAGAAGGTCTCCCCTTTCTTATCCTGTCAACTATTTTTGAGTGTGTGTGTGTATGTGTGTGTTTTGGGAATGAGAGGTCTTCCTATGTGAGATACACCAAATACCCTTTCACTGGACATTTATCTAGGAATTACTATTGGTCTATTGTAAAATGTGTCTGCCCCCAGAATCAGCAAACTTTTATTGAGTGCTTCTGGCCGCCCCCAGAAGAGGGGAGAGGAGGAAGAGATAGAGAAGCTGTGATACCAGCCCTGAGACATTTGTGGTCTAGAAGGAGGCCAGTATGTAGATTCATAGCGTCCCCCCACCACTTTGATCAGGGGAACTGGCGCAACATACAGGAGAGAGGTCTGGGCGGGGGCTCAACCAGAGAGTGATGGTTGACATTTCCCATCCCAGAGGACATCTTTGGACCCCTTAAGCATGACCTTCAGTTTAAGTGGAAACAACTCATCCCAGTCCTTTCCAGCCTAGACTGGAAAGCTGGCTACCTGCTGATTCTACCTGGCCCCTGAGCAGCACTGGGGGCCAGGCTTTGTATTGAAGGGAAAGAAAGAAAGAGTCAGTTATTCAGTCAAACACTCTTTGCGACCCCATGGACTGTAGTCCACCAGGCTCCTCTGTCCATGGGATTTTCCAGGCAGGAATATTGGAGTAGGTTGCCATGCCCTCCTCTAGGGGACCTTCTCACTTATGTTCAATTCATAAGCTCATATTCTGCCCCAGAGCAAGTCACTTAGCAAGAGTGAAGATGCTGAAGTTTCAGTTTGGTCCAAGATGAGTTCAAAGGCTCCCCAGTGGGGCTAATCTTCCAATCTCGGAGCCACCCTTGTGGGTGAGTTGATATAGAAGGAACTCCAGGCTTGTGTTAGGAGTTTGGATATCTAAGACCCACCATGGTGCTGGTTATTCTGATTTCTTCCCTCTGGGCTCTGGTTTACTTTCCATGAGACAATACAGCTCGCTTTGATGATCTGAGTCCTTAGCACAGTGACCTTCCGTGTCATTGCCTTCAGTGAGTCAAAGTCAAACCAGGCTGGGGATATGTGACTGGTGACCTCCATCCATAGACAGCCTGTTTGCTTCTGCAAAAAATCAGCACTGAATGGTCAGGCTCTTTTAGCTGTCAGAATAAACAGAGATCACTCCTATAGAGTAGACCTCAGGCGAATCTCAAACTATTCAGCCATGCATTTGCAAAACATACAAACAAAAATGATCAAAGAAAAATGACCAAACAGAAACCCATTTATTGAGTTGTTATTATATGCCAAGCACTAAAAGTTTGGCCTCAGTCTCCATAGGACTGTCTTCTTTCAGCTCTCAGGACTTGGCTCAGAGATGAACATCTTTAGAAGGGCTCCCAATATAGCCCCATTTTCAGGTGCGAAGCCTAAAGGTCAGAGGAACTCTTTAAAATTTAAATTCGATTATGTCATTTCCCAGCTTAAAACACATCAGCAGCTTCCCCCTACACCTCAAGTGAATCCACACTCTTGCCCTGCTCACTCCATCTCTCTCTGCTCCCAGCCTCACTTTTTTCTATGCTGCACACACCCTGGCTTCTGCCAGAGCCTCACATGTGCCAAGCTCTTTCTATTTCATGAACCCTGCATATGCTGAGTCTTCCTTCTGGAAAGCTTTCCTCAGCTCTTAAGCTGGATGGGTCCTTCAGATCCTGAAGATTTCAGCTTAATAGCCATCTCATTGGAGAGGCCTCTTAGGAGAATCTTAAGTAATCCACTCTTATCAATTGGTCTATACAGGGCCCCATTTGTATCCTTTATTTTTTTTTAAGTTGAGCTTTTTATTTTGAGATAACTGTAGCAAGATATGCTATTGCAACAAATAATACAGAGAGATGGCACATGTCTTTTACGCAGCTTCCCCCAATGGTAACATTTTGCAAAACTATACTGTAGTATCACAGTATGGCAATCAGGATATTGACAATGATATAAAGGCATTGATCTTATTCAGAACTCCTGTTTTGCTTATACTCGTGTGTGTGTGGGTTTATGTATCCTATTCAATTTGATCACATCTGTAATTTCACATATCCACCACCACAGTCAATCCCTCTTAATACGTTTCGTGATTTAAATTTCTTATTTAGTTGCTTTCATTCTTTTTCTTTTCTTTCTTTCTTTTTTTTTTTTTTAAATGTATGTCTTTCTCACTTGACTGTAAGCTCCATGAAGGCAGAGCCATAATTTTATTCACCTGGATGTACAGAAGTTAACACAGTGTATGCATATGTGGAAAGCAGGCATGTTTGAAAGGCCCCAGAGAAGCAAAGATAACTGACAAGAAGGTCCTTGCTTTCCAAAATCTCATGATCTATTCCCAAAGGGACACACACAGAGATGATCACAGTCGAGATCCATCTTTTTTCTTGTAGACGTAGTATGTGTGATGCTATGGCACCAGAAGACGCAGTTGCTAACTGCAGACATGCACCAGTGTGCTGCAGTCAGGGAAGGCTTCCCAGGGGTAGTGATGTTGACCTAACATCTTGAAGACTAAGTATGGGTTTATCAGGTCAAGACTTTCCAGCCAGGGGCCTAGGGATGAATAATGATCCAGCAGTGTTTCCAGCAAACAAGAACGAGACATTTAGAGAAGAGCAAGTGTCTTCATGTGATGTATGCACAGGAGCTGTTGGAAGGAGCTTCAGGAGATGAGGCAGTAGTGGCCCCTTCTGAGCTCAGGAAACCCAATGACATATTAAAGATAATGGGAAAAGAGAAAAAGATGTTAAAGGGAGGAATGATTGGATTTGAATTTATTAACAACTTTTAAAATTATTTAAAAATATTAAAATAATACACATCCATTGCAGAAAACAGTTGAAAATAAGAGAAACATCAGGAAACAGGTGAGCTAGCCAGTGTGTAGGGGAGTTACACAGGCAGTGCTGTCTGGCAGCGGGCTTGGGGAGGGGCTGGAGCTGGCTGGGGCTGGAGGCACAGGAGCCCTTTATGAATACGGAGAGAGGGATGATGAGCGCTGGACTTGGACAGAGGGGATAGAAGTTGAAAAGAGGCAGCCCGTGGAAGAGTAAGGAAACATATGGGGATCAGTTGGGTGTAGGTCTGGGGGAGAGGATGGGGTCTGAATGATTATCTTGATTCTGGCTTCATTATGTAAATGACTGATGGACCCTTTCCTGAAGATGAATCTCTTAGGCAAGATGGGCAGTGTGCTGTGGAAGAGATTTGGGAGAGGTGAATAGGAGAGGGCACTGTGGTCACATACCCCATCCCTTGAAAAAGGGCTGATGTTTATCAGCATCAGGCACAGAATGGGTATCTGATGGCTCCTCTGGACACCTCCTGTGGTCCCATATCACATCGCGGGAGCATAATTCCTGGTCGGGGAGGTTGAAATGCAGTGGCCCTGGGAACTCTGTCTCTCTAACCCCCTTCCATCTCTCATGTTTCCATGCTCAGAATTACCTGTAAAGCAGGGTTCATTCTTGTGGGCAGAAATTCTTCTAGTGCCACATGGACCTGACATGCCGTCCATGTCATCAGAAGAGCAGGTATGGAAGGGACCTCAGAAATCACCTAATGCACTTTCCTCATCCAGGAAGAAGCAGGAAGCTCACACCCACTCCAGGCCTGGCACTTAGTCTTCATCATTACTCTGTGCAACAGGTGTTCCCACTGTTCCCAGTTTACAGTGGAGGTAACTGAGCCTAGGAGAGATGAAGTATCTCAGGGAAGGTCACAGAAAAATATCATTGCTTGGATTCAAAGTCAGTCTTTCTGACTCTCCAGCTCATGTCCAGACTTCCTTGGGGAGAGAACTAAAATCCAGAGAGATGGAGGTTGGTTTGTAGGGGAAGAACAAACCAGATCTCTTCACCCCTCCCAGCCCACCACTGCTTCCTGGGCTTTTTCTATTCAGTGTCTGTTAGGTGGCTGGTTCTTCACTGAGTGAGGTGGTAGGAGAGAGTGGTGACTGCAGGGCTCAAAAAGTCTATTTTCCTGTCCCCAGAGAGAGTTTATGTTCTTCCTACAGAGGTGTCTTCAAAGATGGTGTCAAAATGATGGGGAGAATCTGGCATATTCATTCCTTTCTTTTCTCCTATCTCCACTTGCCAACTGGGCATCTGGGCTGAGAGTGAGAGAAAATGTGTTCAATAAAGTCTGACACAAAGAGCTCTGCCCGAACTATTAACCTGAGCAGGAAAGAATGGGAGAAGGAGGTCTTTCAGGAAGATGCATGTTCATGCACTCAGACCACAGATGCTAGCTTATCTCTGTCTACTGCAGGGGGTCAGCCATGAGGTTGACAGTTGCATCTTGGCTGCAGTGAGATGTTATTGCCTCAGGTATAGACAGGCAAAGGGAAGCCAGCGAAGGCTGCAAGTCAGGCCAAGTGTCAGTGATACAGAAACAAAACCTACAAGCTTTGGGGCAGTGACTGCTTAATGGGAGGACACAGGAAAAATCTGACTCTTGGTCACAGTGGTTAGAAGGCAGTGTGAGGGAAGAGCAGCGGTCTTGAACCCGGATATATGCGGGTTCAGTTTACAACACTGATAATGACTTCCTGTGGGACCTTCTGCAGTAACTTAACCTCTGAAGGTTTCTTTACCTATAAATGCTAAGGAAAATATTGATCTGAAGAGTAAATAAAGGAAAACATGAGAAAAGTACCATGCTTTATTTGAGTTTTCACTCGGTGTTGGTGATGGTGGTGGTGGTGATGATGGTGAGAATGATGGTGATGATGATAATGGTGATGATCATCATGGTGGTGCTGCTGGTGGTGATGATAGAGACGATGGTGATGCTTTTGGTGATGATAATGATAATGGCTATTATCATGATGACCATGAAGACTGATCACAGTCTGCCCTTCTTCTTTGGAAAATGAAATCTCCCTGATACTAAAATTTTAGGCCAGAAATAATCAAGAGATGGATGGGGAAGAGGAGGAGGGATGACATAAATATTTAGCTCCTACTTCATGCATCTACTACAATAGGCTTACTTGCACACTTCTTTTTCGTTTAATCCTCAGAAGAATCCTTTGAAGTATGTCTTGCATCCCATATCTAATGATATGGAGAAAATCTATGGTAGTGGGAAAAGTGAGGTCAAAGAAGTTAAGTTGCTTGCTCGAATTCTTACAGTGATGAAGTTGTAGAACTAAGAGTTGATCCCAAGACTCCAAGGCTCAGTTTCTTACTGTTTCTCATGAACTTATCAGGACATGATTCCAAAACTTCTCGATGTTTTTTGCATTGAAACATTCTTGGATGAAATCTGCCTTACCACCACCATCCCAGCAAGGGAGCCTGGGCAGAAGTCCCAACGACTCTTTGTGACCCCATGAGCTCTACAGTCCTTGGAATTCTCCAGGCCAGAATACTGGAGTGGGGAGCTGTTCCCTTCTCCATGGGATCTTCCCAACCCAGGGATTGAACCCAGGTCTCCTGCACTGCAGGCAGATGCTTTACCAGCTGAGCCACCAGGAAAGCCCAAGAATACTGGAGTGGGTAGCCTAATCCCTTCTCCAGTGGATCTTCATGACCAGAGTCTCCTGCACTGCAGGCAGATTCTTTACCAGCTGAGCTACCAGGGAAGCCCAGAAGTCCCAACAATCACACCTTAAACTTGATTGACTCCCAGAAGCATCATTCATTCCTACATTTATTCCATTATGCACAAATTCACCAGTGTTCATTGAGCCAGATTACTTTCGGCCCTAAGGCTAGAAAAAGCAGTGAGATGAATGGTGGGTAGCAGCAGCATGTTTGTTTGACATGCACTTCGATAGTCATAAGTCATAGGTCATATGTGGAAGTGTCCATCAGTATCCAGTAAGGAGAAAGTTTTATTTAAACCAATAGAGTTAAAGGACTTATTACCTGGGAATAGTGGATTGTTAACTAGATAACTTGAAATACAAAGAGAGAATAAGTTATCACAGATAGAGCAACTATAGAAGGCAGTCGCCAATCTTAGGACTAGGGGAAGAAAATGTAGATGTTGGAACTTAGTTTTAACTTAATTAAAACTTAGCTTGGGGAGGGGGAGCCTTCAGAGCTGAAACTCAGCCTTCTGTGGAGGGAGCCCTTTTCCACTGGTGCTGGTGGTTCTGAGCTTGGAGGAGGAAACACATAGTGTTGGGACTTCTGAAGAGGGACCACGGTCTAGCTGATGCTGGTGTTTCTGATAGAGTACGATGAAGCGTGTTCTGAAATTGTTGGGACAAATTAAAACTGGGATCCAATTGGTTTTACTGGACCAGACAACTACTTTAGGGATGAATGAGCAAGACTGGGCTGCTGCTGACAGGCAGAAGAAGCAGACAGGATGCCTACAGGAAGCAAGCTGGTAGATAGGTCTGATTCTTTCTCCTCCCTTCTTGAAGCCTTTCTCTAGTTCCCCCTTTTGGCAAAGTCCAACAGCGATCTAGTTGGCAAAACAAAAATGGAGTTTGCAGTGTCTTATCATAAATCAGTGTACAGGAGGGTGGATTTGAAACTGAGGGACAGTCATAGACAAAAATAGAGAATCTCTTAGACCCACCAGAATCTTGGATGAGCTAGAGAAGGCATGATATCATTTTCAGAAGAGATTCTGAATCTTGGAGGATTGGAGTGGATCTGAGCCAGAGAGCCAATGTGCATGCCAGAGGGGAGGAGATGAGATGGAGAGGTGGACATGGGATGGGCAGGGGGAAATCTCACTCTGCCATCCCTAGGTCTCAAGCCTTGAGGGGTTAGAGCATCAGAATTGGACTTTGAGATAAAAACAGAAAAAATAACCTAATTCACACACTTGCCCAATTTCATCCTATCAACGACTCTGTGGTTAAGACATTATTGTCTCTATTTTACAAATGAGGAAATTAGGACTCAGAGAGAGAAAATTTCTGTTGCACAGCCCCAGAGGGAGCTGTTGGTATTGTTGCTATGAGAATGGTCCAGCCTGGCAGTGTGAGAGGTTTCACCATCATGGCTGCAGGGGATGGTCCTACATCAAAACCCCACAGCTAGTAGGCAGGGTAGTTATAAGGAGTGTAGAGTCCTCATGCACATCCAGGATGTCTTTTATTCCTCCTGTGCTAGAAAGAGTCTGTATATGAATTGTTGAAATCACACATTCTCATCAGTTCCTCCAGAGAGCCATATTTGAAGTCCCGTCTTAAGAAGCCCCATTTCTGTTACATTGCCCCATCCCTTGGGGACGCTTGGATCAAATGGGTTAATGTCAGCATCAATAAAACTTCCCAATAGTTACAGAATTACCAGCTTCCCAACTCTAAGATCTGTGATTATCTATAACTAGAAGATTACCTGGCCCCTTCTAAATGGGTTCAGGGTCAAGGAGACCAGTAGATACCCCTGGATCTTCAGGGCCAGCTACTGATTTCTCAGCTTGCTTGGGAGTTGACAAAATTCAGTCCTTGGTACTTGTTATAGCTAATTTCACACTTTGCTGTCACTCGCTATTAGGCGAGAAAAAATACAGTCCTGCTAGCAAATCCTCATTTAGGGAGAAAGAGAAAACACATTGGTTCTGGCATCACTTAGAGAAAGAAGCAATTACCAAGTGGAGATTTCTGAGTCTAACTCATGACTTAGGGATCCATGGAGGAGTGGAGTAGAGCGGTTGAGAAATTCCTTCTGTCTCAAAGCGTGGTGTGACTTCCAGTGTTTTACTTTGACCACATCCAGGTACCACTGCACAGGGTCCTTTATGCATCATTATAAGTGGGCAGCATCAGAAAGAACATTATCCAAATCCCATGATGAATCCATTGGTAATTTACTACATAGCTCTTGGAATTTGGAAAACTTATCCACAGGTCCTAGCTGACAGTTGATACTATTGAGTAATTTACAAGTAACTCCTGCAGCTTTAGGTCTGCTGGGTGCAAAGCCCTGAGACCGGAGCATCAGAGAGCTCTGTAATAGTCTCATACTGACCCTGTCATGTGATGAGATACTTAAAAGCAGGAAGCAGCTAAGGTGATGGAAGCCTAATGTGATAAATGTCCTAAGTTTAGGGCTCTATTCTGGGCTCTAGAGATACATGGACATATAAAAGCACACTCACTACTCTCTGGGGTCTGCTAATCTGGTTAGGGAGACAGGCTGCATATAGAAAAAGATCAGTCACTGTGGAAGGCAGGAAAAAGTGCCGATTGAGAGGCAGAGACATGAAGTCCCTCTGGAACTGAAAAGGCCCTTCCAGAGCATCTTGTTAGACTCTGTTATTTTCAGAGAAGGGAAATTGTGGATGGGAGAGGGGTGTGACAAAATGAATGGCCCGGGAGGGCCAGAACAGACTCACCTGAAATAGTAAGCTGCTTCTGTTCACTCCTGTTTCCAGGACACAATACCAGACACATCCAGATACATTCTATCAATTTATCTAAGTGTTGTCAACCTCACTTTATACAGGCAGAATGTATGGCTGAAAATCTAACCAGCTCACCAAATTTCACTGCTGTTAAACAGAACTGAAGCTTGAACTCAGAGTCTATTTGACTCCAAAGCCCATGTTTTTGCCATCATGGCTTGTTGATGGTGCCTGAGATCAAAGAGAGCCTCAAAGAAGAGGTGGTTCATGTGCGGTCCTTTTAAGGAGAAAAGAATAACAGGCGTGTGGCAGTGGGGGGAAGGAAATGGCAGTGGCATTCAAGGGTGAGGCTGTGGGGGCAGTGGGCAAGTGCTAGTGACTTGTAGGGAAGCTGTCTTTAGGCTGAAGATGGTTGAGATGCTTTTTATGAAATGGCCTCCAATCTACATCATCACACAGGACATGAGCCAGACAGTCAAAACCATACTGAGTGGGGGCAGGGTGGGGAGAGAGGCTTCTGCAACCCCGTCCCTTATTACTGGGATCTCTTAATCTATCAGTAAAATTTCATGGTAATGTACCTACCACAATCTTCCTGCATTAAAATGGTGGGCAGTGGTGGACTTTTGGGGTGCTTTGAAGATGGATAATGTGATGGGGCTAAGATAAAGCATTTTATCTAGGTTTTCATAAATGGTTATATCTTAGTATCATATGGGAGTATTTAGAAAATCTTGATGTCCTAGACCCACCCAGGGATTCAGGACTGGGAGGTGGCCTTGGCATCAGGTGACTTTAATGAGCAGCTAAGGTTTAAATCCATTGTTGTCACTTGTCCCCCTCCTCCTGCAAGTTACTTGGGCATCTTTCTGCCTCAGTCACACACAGAGCTCAGCCCTGCTGAGACCTGTCGGTCCCCATGCCTGCTGCCTTTGGTCATTCAAGTTTTCCTCCAAATTCAACTATGTGGTCATTATACCCTAAAAGCTAAGCACTGGGAATATTATCAGTGAATATGTGGGTAAATATTTAACAACCAGCTTTCTGGGAGGACGCAAAGATCTAATTTGTGGTGTTTTTTGATTTCCCTGTTATGAATACTTCCACCATGACCCATTTCATGGTCACTGAATGCAGAGTTAGGAATAATGCATTGTAATTGGCTCTTTTGAGCCAGTGTGACCCTGCTCTAGCACACCCTTGGGTTGGGGGATAAGTGGAATTCATGCCACCTCCTTAAGGTAGGCAGAGCCTAGTTGGGAAAAGACATTGGTGTACACTGTTAACAGAAATCTCAAATATGGAGTGCTAGACAGATGGAGGTAAATTCCTCCGGGCAGGGTCAAGGGAGTTGAGCTTCAGTGAATGAATAGGTGACCAGAGACATGGCACCCCACTCCAGTACTCTTGCCTGGAAAATCCCATGGACGGAGGATCCTGGAAGGCTGCAGTCCATGGGGTCACTGAGGGTCAGACACAACTGAGTGACTTCACTTTCACTTTTCACTTTCACGCATTGGAGAAGGCAGTGGCAACCCATTCCAGTGTTCTTGCCTGGAGAATCCCAGGGACGGGGGAGCCTGGTGGGCTGCCATCTATGGGGTCGCACAGAATCGGGCACGATTGAAGTGACTTAGCAGAGACAGACCTTAGTAATCAATTTCCTCAGTTTGTCCCTGCTTTTGTTTTTCCTGAATGGCCTCTGAATCCCCATGACGTCACTGACAGTCAATCAGAGCATCCAACCGGGCTGAGCTAACTGGGTTTTCACATTGAAAAGATGTAATTCTGCCTAAGAGAAGTCACAAGTCACTTAGTTAGTGAGGCATTAGATCAGTAATATACACAATTCTGTTGGGTTTTCTACAGTGCTGTGGATAACTTGTGGGCCTCTAGTTCAGATCCATTGACCCGGTCCATCCAATCACAGGAGACCATGAGAAACAGGCCCAGAGCCCCAGGGACCTGTGCTGGGGTCTTGGGGCTGAAAGGAGAAGTCGATAGCCTTCCTCCAAGAGCTGTCTTCTCAGGACTTTGCCACAGGGCTGGTCTTAAAGATCAGGCACCTCCCGGACAACATTTTATTAATATACTAAAATGAGGAACATCAGTTCATTTGCTTCGAACAAAAGGTTCTGTGCAGAAAAGAAATCCAATCTTGTATCTAAATTGCTCCTAATAAGCCCACAATTGCAGCCCCAGCGATGATCCTCTCAGGCTGTAATTGTGTGAAAAATGGATGCATTCTCATCACCAAGAGGAAAGACCAAATCTGCCCCCACTGGGGGGTGGTTATCTCATTAAGTTATTAATGAAATTAGCAGTGCTTCCTGCCTCAGTTGACAGAGAGTATCAGGTGAGGCTGTTTCATTCAACATTGGAGAAGCCAGCAGTCCATTGCTTTAGAGAATTCTTCCCTGCTGGGTCATTGTTCCCTGGAAGTTAGACCTCATGGGCTTGCTCTGGGCACCCCACTTGTGGCATATTGACAAGGGATATCCCAACTTGTGGAATATTGCAACTCAGAGGAGGTAGTGACTGGCTTAGGGTCACTTTAGAATGTGTGTATGTGTATGTGTTGGACCACAAAGAAGGCTAAGCACTGAAGAACTGATGCTTTCAAACTGCAGTGTTGGAGAAGACTCTTGAGTCCCCTGGACAGCACAGAGATCAAACCAGTCAATCTTAAAGGAAATCAACCCTGAATACTCATTGGAAGGACTGATGCTGAAGCTGAAGCTACAGTACTTTGGTCACCTGATGTGAAGAGCCAACTCATTGGAAATACTCATTGGAAAAGACCCTGATGCTGGGAAAGATTGAAGGCAGGAGGAAAAGGGGATGAGAGAAGATGAGATGGTTGAACGGCATCACTGAATCAATGGACATGAGTTTGAGCAAACTCCAGGAGATGGTGAAGGGCAGGTAGCCTGGCATGTTGCAGTCCATGGGGTCTCAAAGAGTTGGACACAACTGAGCAACTGAACAAGAAATGTGTACATACATGCAGTTCCTGGTGTATGGACTGGAGGATCTAGAGTTGCTGATTCATGATGAACTCTGAGACCCTGTCCTGGCTCTCCCAAGCTAGGCAACCTTGTGTGAATCATTTCCCCTTTCTGATGTCTTTGTCCAGAAAGCAGGTCAGATCAGATCAGATCAGTCGCTCAGTCATGTCCGACTCTTTGCAACCCCATGAATCGCAGCACACCAGGCCTCCCTGTCCATCCCCAACTCCCAGAGTTCACTCAGACTCACGTCCATCGAGTCAGTGATGCCATCCAGCCATCTCATCCTCTGTCGTCCCCTTCTCTTGCCCCCAATCCCTCCCAGCATCAGAGTCTTTTCCAATGAGTCAACTCTTCACATGAGGTGGCCAAAGTACTGGAGTTTCAGCTTTAGCATCATTCCTTCCAAAGAAATCCAGGGCTGATCTCCTTCAGAATGGACTGGTTGGATCTCCTTGCAGTCCAAGGGACTCTTGACAGTCTTCTCCAACACCACAGTTCAAAAGCATCAGTTCTTCGGCGCTCAGTCTTCTTCACAGTCCAACTCTCACATCCATACATGACCACAGGAAAAACCATAGCCTTGACTAGATGGACCTTTGTTGGCAAAGTAATGTCTTTGCTTTTGAATACACTATCTAGGTTGGTCATAACTTTCCTTCCAAGAAGTAAGCGTCTTTTAATTTCATGGCTGCAATCACCATCTGTAGTGATTTTAGAGCCCAGAAAAATAAAGTCTAACACTGTTTCCACTGTTTCCCCATCTTTTTCCCATGAAGTGATGGGACCTGATGCCATGATCTTCGTTTTCTGAATGTTGAGCTTTAAGCCAACTTTTTCACTCTCCCCTTTCACTTTCATCAAGAGGCTTTTTAGTTCCTCTTCACTGTCTGCCATAAGGGTGGTATCATTTGCATATCTGAGGTTATTGATATTTCTCCCAGCAATCTTGATTCCAGCTTGTGTTTCTTCCAGCCCAGCATTTCTCATGATGTAGTCTGCATATAAGTTAAACAAACAGGGTGACAATATACAGCCTTGACGAACTCCTTTTCCTATTTGGAACCAGTCTGTTGTTCCATGTCCAGTTAGCAGAACCTGTGAGGTTCCTGCCAGCTCCATCTTTCTGGTCTTTGCAGTGGCCACTTGAGATTCAATTATTATAATATGAAAATGTATTTCTTCTCCTATGTTAACACCTAGCTTTACTTTGTGAACTTATAAAAACACCGAAGAATGTTTCTATTATAATGGTCAACCCTAGTTAACTACATCACAGATCGCCCATGGGGCTTAGAAGCTGTTTGCATTGGAATCTAGAGAATGCCAGACTTCCAGAACTACATTTTTCATTCCCTACTCTTTTTACCATAATGATCTAGAAATTTAGGGTTAGGATTTTGGTTTATCTTTGAACTGATAATTATGTGTGTGTGTTACTCAGTTGTGTCCAACTGTGACTCCATGGACTGTAGCCCACTAGGCTCCTCTATCCATGGAATTCTCCAGGCAAGAATGCTGGAGTGGGTTGTCATTCTCTTCTCCAGGGAATCTTGCTGACTCAGGAAGGGATCAAACCTGGGTCTCCCATACTGCGGACAGATTCTTTACCATCTGAGACACAAGGGAGTGAATACCATTATTCGTCACTAATTTATTTGAAAAATAATGATGTGTATTTAATTCTTCAGGAAGGATCTTAGTGTACCAATTATTCCCTCGATTCAGGCCTCTCACATAACTCTTCTCACACTGCACTTTATTTGGTTTCCTATATATCTGCTCCTTCCAACAACGTGTGAATCCTTCAGGGCAGGAACTGAGTCTTATCCATCTCAGGGCTCCCCTTTCCACTGTGCCTGGCTCATAAAGGTTTATAGAACTAAACTGAGTTGTGTTCTTTAGGGGAAAATGGAAGTAGCCAACTAACTTAAAATTTATCTTCAGTACTTGTTGATCTTTGATAGGACATTTTTATCCAAAAGGTAATTGATCTCAACTTTTTTTTTTTAAGTTGGCTTTCCTTTGCAGCATGTAGGATCTTAGTTCTCTGATCAGGGATTGAACCTGAGCCCCCTGAACTGGCAGCACAGAGTTTTAACTGCTGGGCCACCGGGATGTCCTGATCTCCACTGTCCTTCGGCCATCTCTTCTAGTCCAGAGCTTTCCACATCTACAATATCAGCTCTGAGACCAGCCCCAAGACCCAATCCCAGCTGTCTGATTTACACTTTAAAAAGCCCTAACCTTTGGTGAGCATCTGTCAATTTGTATGTTGTCAGATAGTTTCACTTGCCTCAACCCTTAGAACAACCTCCATTCATTTCCCCTCTTTGTGGATGAGGAAACAGAGACTCAGAGAAATCCTCAGAGCTAGTCACACAGCTAGTAAGTGGCTGAGCTAGGATTTGAGCCCACATGCTCTCTGCCTCTTTGGACCTTATGCTGTTGCCTCTCTGGATGTCCAGATGTAACTTCAAGCTCAAAAGACATCAAATCAAACTCCCCACCTTCACCTGCAAACCAGTGCCTCTTCTCTCATCCCTGTTCATTCGGACACTAGGTCAAAACCTCCAAGACAGTTTGGGCCCCTGGCTCTCTTTCCGTCCATCAAGGTCAAGTGCTCAAATATACGTGTGTGCATAAGTCACTTCAGTTGTGTCTGTCTCTTTTGACCATATGGACTATAGCCCCCCAGGCTCCTCTGTCCGTGGGGATCCTCCAGGCAAGAATACCGAAGTGGGTTACATGCCCTCCTCCAGAGGATCTTCCCAACCCAGGGATAGAACCTGTGTCTTTTACGTCTCCTGCGTTGGTGGATGGGTTCTTTATCACTAGTGCCACCTGGGAAGCCCTTTGTCAATGTCTCTGAAAAGTCTCTTTCCTCTGATGTCTCCCTCTACTGTCTTAGGTTGGGTTGAATCACCAAACCCAATGATCTCCTGCAGACATCTCTACATCGGTCTGCTGATCACCCTCCTGTCTCTTTAGTTTGTCCTCTCCACTGTATGCCAGTTTCTCTAAAATGTATTTTGAATATTTCACTCTGCTTTTTCAAAAACATTTATTTCTTTATGGCTGTATTGGATCTTCATGGCTGTGTGCAGGCTTTCTCTAGTTGCTACGCATGAGGGGCTGCTCTCTAACTGTGGTGTGTGGGCTTCTCATTGCAGTGGCTTCTCTTGCTGTGGAGCAAGGCTCTAGGGCAAGTGGGCTCAGTAGTTGTGTGGCTCACAGGCTTAGTTGCCTCGAGACAAGTGGAATCTTCCCGGAAGAGAGATGAAATCTGTGTCCCCTGCAGTGGCAGGTGCATTCCTAATCACTGGATCACCAGGGAAGTTCAGAATATTTCACTTTCTTCATCAAAAACTTTGCAGTGACTCCTCTTCCAAAATTGAGCCAAAATTCCCAATAGACAGGTGGGGGTGGGGGGAAGGCATCATTTGTATCTTTAGTAATGGGCCAGAGAGTTTCCTTTTGCTATTCTTATTTAATTTTCAGAATAAACATCTGAAGTAGGTCCTTTCATTTCACTGTTGAGTGAACTGAATTGCCTGTATCAGGGCCAATTAACTATAGGAAGGAGTGAGCATAGAACTTAAGTGTGTCTACTCCTCGTTAGCCTGATACTGAAGAAATTCTTCCCAGTCTGGCCCTGGTCTCCTCTCCTGAGCTATTTCTCACTCTTCCACCCAGATGGCATGATTTTGTCTGTTCTGTAGCTTTGTCACCCTTGGGATGTCGTTCTTTATAATAACATCATACACCCCAACCCTGGATGCCAACTTTTCCCACTGGGTTTATAACCTACATGTTCTTTGATTCTTAACTGGTATTTCCCTGTCTGAGACTTTCTCCTCCCTCCCTAAGCTCAAAGAAACCTCTTCCTGATCTTGAACTTCTTACCATTACTACTCATTTTCCCTTCACTCGTGTGGCTCTGTTTAATCATCCTGTCTTGCTAGCAAGAGAAAGGGCTTCCCATTCAGACAGATGGGGATGATGTTTTAGGTGGGGTTCCCTAGAAGCAGTCTCTGAGGTGAGAATTCTTGGCTGAGTGATTCATTAAGAAGGGATCCCAGGAGAAATCGTAAGGAAATGGGGAAGGCAGGACAGAATAGAGGGGGAAGCGAGGCAAGGGAACAGTTTGGGGCTAGGTACTGGCTCACTCTCATCCCATGGGGGAGCCCTGGAGTGTAGTCTATAGCTCAGAGCTTGTCCTTGCTGTAGGCAAGCTTCCTGGGCCTTCATGCTCCAGCTGCCATTGTTTAAGTATTGTGCATGCCCACGTGCCAAGGCACTTCAGTTGTGTCTGACTCATGGCAACCCTATGGGCTGTAGCCCACCAGGTTCCTCTGTCCATGGGATTCTCCAGGCAAGAATACTGGAGTGGGTCATCATGCCCTCCTCCAGGGGATCTTCCCAACCTAGGGATCAAACCCACATCTCTTATGTCTCCTGCATCAGCAGACAGGGTCTTTACCACTAGTGCCACATGGGAAGACCATCATTCAGGACATTTAACTCTCAGTCCCTTTTCGGTCTCTGGGAGCAAAGGCAGAGTTGATCTTGTAGCCCCAGAATGGGCCTCTGTGAGGGAACAGTAAGAGCGGATCATTAGAAGCAAACAAAAACGAAACTCTCAATGGCTGGAGGAAAGGTGCACAGAAATGACAGAGGAATCTGAACAACTTGAGTGCAGACTCAACAGTGTCTGCTCCGGCTGGCAGGCCTGGTTGGCAGGTGTCTTATTCCTTCAGAGTCTCAATTTCTCCAGCTGTAAAATGGAATTGATACCTACTTCATGGCAGGACAAAGTGCCTGACACATGGTAGTCATTCAGTTAATGTTCATTGCTTCCCTTGGAAAGAGCCTTCTATTTTATGTCGTATGTATATTCCATACCTTACCCTACGACCCTGTGAATAGTCTGAAATGTGTTATATTCTTGCTGCCACAGGTCCTTCCTTCATGTACCCTCTTCCTCTCAATCACCTTTTTGCTTAAAGTACAATTACTAGTCTCTAAATCTCGCTTTGCATGCCATTTCCTCCAGGAAGTTTTCAATAAGTTTATCTCAGTGAAGCTGAGAAAATAAATTGATTAATTAAAAATAGGACTTCCTTGGAGATCCAATGGTTAAGAATCCACCTGCCCATGCAGGGGATCTGGGCTTGATCCCTGGTCTGGGAACTAAATCCCACATACCAAAGGGCAGTTAAGCCCATGGTCCACAAATACTGAAGCCCATGAGCCCTAGAGCTTCAGCTCCACAACAAGAGAAGCTAGTGCAAAAAGAAGCCCATGCACTGCAACTAGAGAGCAGCCCCCATTTGTCTCAACTAGAGAAAGCCCACACGAGCGTCAAGACCCAGCCCAGCCAAAAATACATTTAAAAAGACAATTTTTTAAAAGCTCAGTTAAAGTGATTGCCTTTTCCTCATTTTATTTCTGGAACCTAACAATGTAATGAATGAAGAGATCAGTAAATATGAACGAGCACAAATGATAAGCCCACTGAAGGTGGAGTGGAATCCCCTGGGTCACTCCTTGGCACCAGTAGGTAGCAGGTGCCGAGTGAATGCTTTCTGATTGGTTGGTGAATGGATGGGAAGATTCTGGAATGGGATTCCCAGGTCTGCATCCTTGTCCAGGTTCATTATTGACTCTGTGTGCTCTTAGGCAAGTCGGCAGCTTCTCTGGGACTCAGGTTCCTCACCTGGGCTTGGATGGGTTTGAAAGGCCTTCCTGATGGCAGGCCCTCATTCATAGCAGTGATCATCTGGGAAGGCCATATGGGAGAGGGGTGCTGAGTGTTGCAGAAACTGAGGGTTGTACACTGCACTCCCATTATAGGAGAGTTCTCTGCTGGGTATGGAACACTGGAGGGACTTGAGGAAGAGGAAAGGATGAGCTACAGTTGTCACTCTGCAACCTGCCTGGCTCTTCCTTTTTCTGATTCTGGTACAGGTGGCTCTGCCACTCCATAGCTGTGTGACCTTGGGAAGTGAATACACTGTATGACTTCTCCATTGTCTGATCTGTAAAGTGAGGTCCAGAGGGTTGTAGGAATTAAAAGACTTAATAGACATAAAGTGCTTAGAATAATAATAGGCGTAGAGTAAAACCTCAGGGAGCATTCATCATTGCTGCTACTGCTGCTTTTGCCAATCAGGAGGGCACTCTGGATAGACAAATAGCTACCCCATCTCTGATTCTGCCCGTCAACGTTTGCTGCGTGACGTTTGCCACTTGGGTGTGGTGGAGAGCGAATGAGCTTTAAGGTAAGGCAGTCGTGCATGTGTGCTAAATCGCTTCAGTCGTGTCCAACTCTTTGTGACCCCATGGACTGTAGCCTGGCAGGCTCCTCTGTCCGTGGGATTCTCCAGGCAAGAATACTGGATTAGGTTGCCATGCCCTCCTCTTCCCAACCCAGGGGACAAACCTAAGTCTCCTGCATCTCCTGCATTGCAAGCAGATTCTTGAGCCACCTGGGAAGCAAATCCCAGTTTCACAGCCACTTAATCTGAGACTCGCATTCTTATTTGTATGATGAGAGACTGAGACTCACCTTGGAGAATGACCTTGAGGGTTAAATATGTGTTTGTGAAACATCTATTGCTCAAAAGTCTGGTGTGAAACATGGAACCCCTGCCCGACCAGCAATGCCCAGGGGCTTTAATGGAGAGGGAGCAGTGAGGTCCCTCCCATGACATTGTTCTCATAGATTTAAAGATGAATTTATACCGTGGGTAATAAACTTATGGAACTCATCACCCTGGGACCCGGCAGGAGATGAATATGAATAGGCCCAGAAGGGTTTAGGAAAATGGATGAAGGTTGGATCCTCCATGAGTTATGACAGCAGCATTTCCTAGAAAATGTGCATTTAGGAATCGTGGTCATGCTGAGATGCTCTGTAAGAAAAGAAATAAGAAAGAAATAGCTTCTGTGGTTAGAAACCTTCAGGGAATTACGCTTCTTATATTCCATTTCTACCAGAATCTTTGCATTCACATTTGTTAAACTGCTGATTCAGCAGATATTTACAAGACACAGTTCTAGGCACTTGTAATACAGCAATGAAAAAAATAATGATTCTTGCCCTCATGGAACTTATAATCTAGTGAGGAAGATAAACAGTAACCAAATAGACATAGTAAATGATGGAATTACTTGGTGAGTTTGAAGGTAAAAATGCATTGGAATAAAGATTAAACACGATAAAGGGGGATTGTAAATGTTGAAGGAGGCTGTGAAATTCCATAGGGTGGTCAGAGAAGTCTCATCCTGAAGGTGGCATTTGAGCAAAGAAGGAGGAAAAGGAATTAGTCAATTGGCAGTTTGAGGAAAGACCCTGAGATAAAGGCCCTGAGACTGGAGGGTGCTTGTCTGTTTTCCCAGAGAAAGTCTGTGTGCCTGGAGAACTTGAAGGTGGGGAAAAGGAATAAATAAAGTTCCAAGGGTCTTGTCAGCCACTGTATAGGCTTCAACACCACTAGCTTTAGATGAGGGAGTGGCATGACCTGACTTGTGCAGTGTAAAGGCGCTGGGAAGTCCTGCAGTACAGAGACTCCTTGAAGTTAACCCAATTTCTCCCCAAATTTTTGACAATAGTACCTCTTTTGTTTCCAGTAAAGCCTTTTAATATCTTTACACAGATTATCTTCTCTTGAAGTTTCATATATCCATTCAACTTAATATAGTTAAGTTGAACTTAACTATAGTTAAGTTGAATGAAACAGTTCACCTATGGAATCTTTTCAGTTTCCTTTAAAGACTTTTTAACGACTCTTTAAAGACTTTAAAAGATATCCTTTTCATTATAGAGGACTGGAATGCAAAAGTAGGAAGTCATGATATACCTGGAATAACAGACAAATTTAGCCTTGGAGTACAAAATGAAGCAGGGCAAAGGCTAACAGAGTTTTGACAAGAGAACACACTGGTCATAGCAAACATCCTTTTCCAACAACACAAGAGACAACTCTACACATGGACATCACCAGATGGTCAATACTCAAATCAGATTGATTATATTCTTTGCAACCAAAGATGGAGAAGCCCTATACAGTCAGCAAAAACAAGACTGGGAGAGGACTGTGGCTCAGATCGTGAACTCCTTATTGTCAAATTCAGACTTAAATTGAAGAAAGTAGGGAAAACCACTAGACCATTCAGGTATGACCTAAATCACATCCCTTATGATTATACAGTGGAAGTGACAAACAGATTCAAGGGATTAGATCTGAGAGACAGAGTACATGAAGAACTATGGATGGAGTTCCTCCCGTGACATTGTACGGGAGGCAGTGATCAAGACCATCATCAAGAAAATGAAATGCAAAAAGGCAAAATGGTTGTCTGAGGAGGCCTTACAAATAGCTGAGAAAAGAAGAGAAGGTAAAGGCAAAGGAGACAATGAAAGATATACCCATTTGAATGCAGAGTTCCAAAGAATAGCAAGGAGAGATAAGAAAGCCTTCCTCAGTGATCAATGCAATGAAATAGAGGAAAACAACAGAAAGGGAAAGACTAGAGATCTCTTCAAGAGAACTAGCAATACCAAGGGAACATTTCATGCAAAGATGAGCTCGATAAAGGACAGAAATGGTATGGACCTAACAGAAGCAGAAGATATTAAGAAGAGGTGGCAAGAATTCACAGAAGAACTATACAAAGAAGATCTTCATGACCCAGATAACCACAATGGTGTGATCACTCACCTAGAGCCAGACATCCTGGAGTGCGAGTCAAGTGGGCTTTAGGAAGCATCACTATGAACAAAGCTAGTGGAGGTGATGGAATTCCAGTTGAGGTATTTTGAATGCTAAAAGATGATGCTGTGAAAGTGCTGCACTCAATATGCCAGCAAATTTGGAAAACTCAGCAGTGGCCACAGGACTGGAAAATGCCAGTTTTCATCCCAATCCCAAAGAAAGGCAAGGCCAAAGAATATTCAAACTACCACACAGTTACACTCATCTCATATGCTAGCAAAGTAATGCTCAAAATTCTCCAAGCTAGGCTTCAACAGTATGTGAACTGTGAACTTCCAGATGTTCAAGCTGGATTTACAAAAGGCAGAGGAACCAGAGATCAAATTGCCAACATCCACTGGCTCATCAGAAAATCAAGAGAGTTTCAGAAAAGCATTTACTTTTGCTTTATTGACTATGACAAAGTCTTTGACTCTGTGGATCACAACAAACTGTGGAAAATTCTTCCAGAGATGGGAATACCAGACCACCTGACCTGCCTCATGAGAAATTTGTATGCAGATCAAGAAGCAACAGTCAGAACCAGACATGGAACAACAGACTGGTTCCAAATCAGGAAAGGAGTATGTCAAGGCTGTATACTGTCACCCTGATTATTTAACTTATATGCAGAGTACATCATGTGAAATGCTGGGCTAAATGAAACACAAGCTGGAATCAAGATTGCTAAGAGAAGTATCAATAACCTCAGATATGCAAATTACATCACTCTTATGGCAGAAAGTGAAGAAGAACTAAAGAGCCTCTTCATGAAAGTGAAAGTAGAGCATGAAAAAGTTGGCTTGAAACTCAGCATTCAGAAAACTAAGATCATGGCATCTGGTCCCATCACTTTATGGCAAATAGATTGGGAAACAATGGAAACAGTGAGAGACTGTATTTTGGGGGACTCTAAAATCACTGCAGATGGTGACTGCAGCCATGAAATTAAAAGACTCTTACTCCTTGGAAGAAAAGCTATGACCAACTTAGACAGCATATTAAAAAGCAGAGATATTACTTTGCCAACAAAGTGCCGTCTAGTCAAAGCTATGGTTTTTACAGTGGTCATGTGTGGATGTGAGAGTTGGACTATAAAGAAAGCTGAGCACTGAAGGACTGATACTTTTGAACTGTGGTGATGGAGAAGACTCTTGAGAGTCTTGGACTGCAAAGTGATCCAACCAGTCCATCCTAAAGGAAATCAGTCCTGATTATTCATTGGAAGGACTGATGCTGAAGCTGAAATTCCAATACTTTGGCCACCTGATTCAAAGAGCTGACTCATTTGATAAGACCCTGATGCTGGGAAAGATTGAAGGCAGGTGGAAAAGGGGACGACAGAGGATGAGATGGTTGGATGGCATCACCTACTCCATGTACATGAGTTTGAGCAAGTTCTGGAAGTTGGTGATGGACAGGGAAGCCCTACGTGCTACAGTCCATGGGGTTGCAAAGAGTCGGACATGACTGAGTGACTCAACTGAACTGACTTTTTATCATCTTGCTTAGCCAGTGTTCTAAAGCAGGAGTCCCCGACTTTCAGGATTTAATACCTGATGGTATGAGGTGGAGCTGATGTAATACTCATAGAAATACAATGACAGTAAATGTAATGTGCTGAGATCATCCCTTAACCATCCTCCCCACCCTGGTCCATGGGAAAACTGTCTTACACAAACTGGTCCCTGGTGCCAAAAAAGGTTGGGGACCACTGCCCTAAAGCCTTTCTATTCAAAATGTGGCCTGAGGACTGGCAGCAACAGCATCACATGGGAGCTTGCTGGAAATAGAGAATGACAGCCCTCTTTCCAGAGTGTGAGTTGGCACATTAAATTCCTGTATGTGTTAAAGTTCCAGAGTGCTGCTCTATGAGATACATGTTGAGAAATGCTGGATAGAGAGAAATAGTGAAAGAGAAAACACGAGGAAGGTCACAGCACTTTATAGATCGTTTCCAGGGCAGTGTGGACTCTTCTGATGTTCCTAAAGCTGACTGAGGTGGAGTGTCTTCCTGTCATCCCTACATGTCTTTTCTAGCTCATGGTAGCTCAAGGCCTTTATTAAAATCCTCCCAACACCTGCTCAGAAGAAGCCTTAGCCTCCTCATGGAGTAATGAGACCCCTATATATATCACCCACATCTTGGTTCATATTGCCTATTGTGTGCATGCGTGCCAAGTCACTTCAGTTGTGTCCGACTCTTTGTGACCCCACGGACTGTAGCCCACCATGCTTCTCTGTCCATGTGATTCTCCAGGCAAAAATACTGGAGTGGGCTGCTGTGCCCTCCTTCAGGGGATTTCCTGACCCGGGGATCAAACCCACGTCTCTTGTGTCTCCTGTGTTGGCAGGCGGGGTCTTTACCACTAGCACCACCTGGGAAGTCCCATATTGCCTATTGCCAGCCCCCAAATGACTCGTTCCTCTGCCTCTTAAAATGTGTCCATTTTAAGGAGCATGTGTGGCTCCTTCCAGTGTCCAGAGTTCCCAGTCCCCTCTGGAAAGACATGTGGACCTAGGGACTAGGTCAGTGCTTACAGCAGAGGTCAGGATTGGAGAGGTGACCCATACTTTTTCCTATTCCCTCCACTCTTATAAAGCTCCGAAACATCCCTTCTATTCTTTGTGTCTCCTTCATTTGTCCCTTTCTAGCAGTCAGCTACAGTGGCAAGAACAGGTGCCTTGGGGTTAAATAGACTGGTGTTTGCATGTCAATTTCCTCATTTCCTAGTTACGTTACCTTAAGTGAGTCGTTCAGTTCCTTAAAGCCTCTTTCTCCCAGTTGTAAAAGGGATGTACAGTTATCAGCCCTGTAGAATAGTTGTGAAGACTACATGAAAACATGTTAGGAAAATCTCTCTTGAGTCTTTTCTGTACTGAGACCTTTGGCTCCTAGACGAGAGACTCAAATCACAGACGCTGAGCCTAACAATTGCTTGGATGATGTAGGTGCGACTGAGATGAGACAGAGTGAAGTTGCTGGGCACAATAGTGATACCTGATAAGAAACACAATGATTCCCAGTCATCTCATTGGCAGGAGATGCACTGGACCTCCTACCTAGGTCTGTTTGATGGATGCCAACAAGCTCCCCAGCTTTGCCTTGCCGCCCTTGCCGTGTGTATTGGAGCCAATGAGAGAAGCATGGTCTCTTCCCCAAAAGGAGAGGAAGAGCCAGCACCTGCAGGTGCCGCTGGGCCATCAGTGTTCCCTCTACTGTTCAGGCCAACTAGTTTTTTGGGTTTTTTAAAAATATATATGTATTTTTGGCTGTGCTGGGTCTTTGTTGCTGCATGTGGGCTTTCTCTAGTTGTGGAGAGCAGAGGTTACTCTCTAGTTGTGGTGCGTGGGCTCCTCATTGCTGTGGCTTCTCTTGTTGCAGAACATGCCCTCAGTAATTGTGGCTCACGGGCTTAGTTGCTCCGAGGCCTGTGTGATCTTCCTGGACCAGGCATCGAACCCGTGTTCCCTGCATTGGCAGGCAGATTCTTAACCACTGGACCATCAGGGAAGTCCTCAACTGATTTTTGATGAATGTGATTGTGACCAGAGAGTCATGGGGGTGACAAAGAAGGAAGCCTGTGTATTTGTTCTGAGTGTGTGTGTGTGCCTGGAAGTTCCTTTTCATTAGAAACCAAAATAGAAAAGGCAAGTACATAAGGAAGCCTGAAGACTGAGTGACAGCAGTCAGTAGTAGACAGTGTGGGAGCACCCAGCCCCAAACACTGTTGACATTCAAGGCTAGATAGTATTTGACTGTGCGGATCTGTCCTGTGCATTGTGTGATGTTTAGCAGCATTCTTGGATCTACCCAGTGGGTATCATTAGCACCCATCCCAAGCTGTATTAACCCAAAGCCCTCCAGACCTTGCCAAATGTTCCCTAAGGCGAGTTCACCCTAGTCAGGAACCACTGACATAGGGAATCTTCAGTAAATGGTCCCTGTCATCTCAATCCAGAAACCATGCAAAATGCCATAAGGAAAGCTTATCCATTTTCATGCCCAGCCCCCTCTTCCTGTTGCTTCATGGGAAATTGGCAGCAACAATACCCACAAGATCTCTCAGTGACCCTCATGAGACTGGGAGTTGCCTTGGTGGCAAAGCTCAGATACCTCCCTGCTCTCCTGCTGCTTTTTTGGCCCCATTTCTGGTCTCAGAAGTCCAAACACAATCAGAAGGGGTGCCAGCCTGGCTCACTGGGACTCTCGCTGATTGAAAACTTTCCTGGGCATTTTTGGCTGTTGGAACATTCCATTTCACATTGATTTATTATTATATTTTTAAAGATGCTGAGATTTAAGACTCATCGAGGAGTCTGTGCTTGCCAAGACATAATTAGGAGAAAATGACAGAGGTAGTAAATATATAATTAACTCTTTTCTTAATGCCTTTTGCTGGCATTCTTCATCTGGCCGCACAGCCTGAGAAACTAGTTCTCTGGAATCTCCAGGCAACTAGAAAACAATTACCATCGTGTTTGCATATTGTGTTTCTGAATAACGTGTACACATGTTTGTGTGTGGGAAGTGAAGTGGGGAGCCACAAAGACAAACATGGACACACACGTAGTCTCAGGTCCTAATCGGCTTTTGATTGATTGATTGATTTGTTCATTAATTGATTCATTCCTTGAGTCAACAAAGATTTAGCATTTGCCTATTGTGTGTCAGGCACCACGCTATTTCCATCGTGCCAAAATCTGTCCTTTACTATAAGCCATCAAGTTTCCACATATCTAGACCACAAAGTACATATGCATGTGATGTTGGGTGGAGTTTTACACATTACATACATATGTAATGGGGTTCAGAGAGATCAAGTAACTTGCCAAAAGTCACATAGCTATTAAGTAATAAAAGTGGCATTTGATCCAGGTCTGTCTGATTTTCACTACCCTATACAACCTTCTTTCAAAAAATACTTGCCCAAAGAGGTGATATTTGAGCTGACTTTGAGGGGTAAGTGTAGGTATTTACTGGATAAACATAGAAGGAAACAGTTTATCCAAAGGCTGGTGGGGTGATGATTTAGGAATTCCAAGAATGAAGTAAATAGGGAGATGACTAAGTGTTTGAGAGGAACTGGAGGAGACAAGCTGGGCAGGGCTCAACTCAAGGAGGGTCTTGTATTGCCAGGCCTCTCACACAGTCCACAGCAGTTTGGTTCATACCTGACCTGAATGTGAGCGCCTTCCTTCAGCACCCTGGACAGCCCCCCTCAGAGCCCCTGCCTCCAGCCAGGCCCAACAGGGCAAGTTACAAGGTGACCCCCAGGCCCATTAAGAAACCAGGCAGCACTTGATATCACTCGGTGACTGTCCCCAGCCTTCTCTTGCCCAGGAAGCAGGGACCAGTTAATTGCAGGGTGATCGCCATGTTCTTGCGGAGCATTTAATGTAGCATGTAATTGCAGGGTAAATAAATACAGAGCTATTTCCAGCTCTCAGCCCAGTGCTGTGAGCATGGTTGTAATTACGGCTGAGGATTGGCTTGGTGCAATTTCTAAGCAATGGCTCCAGGCCTGAACTGGGTCAGCCCTCATGCAGGCCCAGTTTGCTCCCAGGAGAACCAAGGTGCTGATCTAGCCAAGCTTCTCCTTTGCTCAGGTGACTGGGGCCTTGATTGGCTGCCCTGGACTCCTCAGGACTCTAACCCGCACTTGCATCTTGGGGTCCCTCGGCCTTCTGATTGGTGCTAACTCTGGGTTTGTATCAAAGTTCTGCCACTTACTGGCTATGTGACTATGGACAATTTATTGCACCCTTCTGAGCCACACTTTTTATCTGTAAAAAGTAGATAGAATTAATATATATTGTGGGACCTCAGTGATTAAGAATTTGCCTTGCAATGTGGGGGAGGTGGGTTTGATCCCTGGTTGGGGAACTAGGAAGGATCCCACATGCCTCAGGGCGACTAAGCCCATGCACCACAACTAGAGACCCTGTGTGCTGCCGCTGCTAAGTCCACATGCTCAGGGGCCCATGAGCCACAACTGGAGAGAAGCCTGTGAACTGCAAGAAAGATCTGGTGTGTCACAACTAAGAGCCGATACCGTCAAATAAATATTAAAATGATAACAATACATGTTGTGAAGTTGGAAGCATTCAATGAGATAATACATGTAAAATGTTGAGTATGTTGCCCAGTCCAGAGTAAGTGCTACATGTTAGGTAATCTTTCCTTTCCCTTCCATTCCTTTCCATCTTTTTCTCTCTCTATCCTCCATCTCTCCTTTCCTTCCTAAGGCAGTTGTGTAAAAGAGGAAGGAACATGCGTTTTGGAGCACAGAGGACCTGGGTTTGAGTCCTGGCTTCACCCATTACTTGCTGTTTTGGCCTTTGAACAGTTATTTAGTTTTTCTGGACCTCAGTTTTCTCCTCTGTTAGGTAAGAACAGTAACACCTCTCCACCAAGTTACTGTAAAGGTCAAGTGAGGTTGGCACTCTGAAAGTTCTTTGTAAACTGCAGCCAGGCAGGAAGGCAGTTTCCTGCTTAGAGTTTAACCCTGCATCCCAGAGTGGGTCCCCTGGGATGGAGACTCTGAAAGGAGATTGTCTTACAGTAGGTATATCAGGGAGCACTCTTTAAGAGCTTTCTTGTGGAAGGGTTGGGAAGAAAGCAGGATGGGCAGAGAGAGAAACTGAGATGCCATGCAATCTCAGTGGGTGCCTTAGCCAACACTAGAAAAAAAATGGTTTGACTCAATAAAGAACTTGCTGTGCTTTATGTCAAAGAGCATTCTTCCTGTGTTTCCTCTAAGAGTTTTATAGTGTCCAGTCAGACAGTAAAGAATCTTCCTGAAATGTGAGAAACCCAGGTTCGATCCCTGGGTCAGGAAGATCCCCTGGAGGAGGAAATGGCAACCCACTCCAGTGTTCTTGCCTGAAGAATCCCAAGAACAGAAGAGCCTGGTGGGCTACAGTCAGTTGCGAAGAGTAAGACATGACTAACACACGCACACACAAAAACACACACTGACACATAGGTCTTTAATCTGTTTTGAGTTTAATTTTGTGTATGGTGCTAGAGAGTGTTCTAATTTCATTCTTTTACATGTGGCTGTCCAGTTTTCCCAGCACCACGTGCATATCTTTTCTTGTTTTATTTTTGCCTGTGCCGTCTTCAATGCACCCCAAGGTCTCTTGGTTATGGCACTTGGGCTCAGTTGCCTCAGTATGTGTGAGAGCTTAGTTTCCAGACCAGGACTAGAATCTACCTTTTCTTTATCGGAAGGCTGATTCTTCACCACTGAACCACCAGGGAAGTCCCTCCCAGCACCACCTATTAAAAAGACTGTCTTTTCTCCATTGTATATGCTTGCCTCCTTTGTCATAGATTAGGTGACCATAGGTGTATGGCTTTATCTCTGGGCTTCCTGTCCTGTTCCGTTGATCTATTTTTCTGTTTTTGTGCCAGTCCTGTGACAGCCTAGATGGGTGGGATTTGGGGTGGATGGAAGGGAGGCCCAAGAAGGAGGGGATATATGTATACATGTCTCCATTGAATAGCAGAAACTAATACGACATTGTAAAGCAATTATGTGCATGCTAAGTCGCTTCAGTCATGTCTAACTCTTTGTGACCCTACAGACTGTAGCCCACCAGGCTCCTCCTTCCATGGTATTTCCCAGGCAAGAATACTGGAGTGAGTTGTCACGCCCTCCTCCGGGTGATCTTCCTGACCCAGGGATCGAACCCGCATGTCTTACATCTCCTGCATTGGCAGGAGGATTCTTTACCACTAGAGCCACCTGGGAAGCCCCAAAGCAACTGGCTGCTGCTGCTAAGTCATTTCAGTCATGTCCGACTCTGTGCGACCCCATAGATGGCAGCCTACCAGGCTCCACTGGCCCTGGGATTCTCCAGGCAAGAACACTGGAGTGGGTTGCCATTTCCTTCTCCAATGCATAAAAGTGAAAGTGAAGTTGCTCAGTCGTGTCTGACTCTGTGCGACCCCATAGATGCAACTACACCCCAATAAAAAAAAAAAAAAAAAACGGCTTTAATATGGAATTAAGCTTCTGAATCACCACCATTTCAGACAAGAGCTCCATGCCTCTATACCCTCTCATCTCTCAGGCCCTGGATACGGACTGCCCTGGTGGTGGAGGTGGGAGGAGCAAGATCTTGGAGGAAGCAGCTCTCTGTAGCTGAGACAAGCCACATGGGGGAATCTGGCAGCTGAGGGCTTTCTGTAGACAGTGCCCCCAGCAGCTGGGAGCAAGTCCCTCCTTCCTGAAGAGGGACCTGGGAAGTGTCTCGTTGTATCTTCCCCATGTGCTACCTCGCCTACCTACTCCTACCTCACCTACTCTAAGGAAAGTGCCTCCCACTCCTGCCAAGTGGCAGGAATGGAGGTGAAGACCAGCCTCGCCCTCGGCCGCCTTCCCTCCTCCTCGCTCAGGGCTTTGCTCCAGCTCTGTCTGTCCTTGGGTTCTTGTCCTGAAAATATGTGGCTGCAGGTACAGATGTGGCTTTCCATCCCCACTCTGGTACCTATCTGCCTCTGCGTCTGTGGATCTAACCTCTAATGCCTGTCCCCAGCGTCCTTGTGTTTTGCGTCTCTGTTTTATGTTATAATTCTTATTTTCATGTTATCTGACTTGGCTTCAAGCCCACACCTCTTGCTGCTGCGGCTGTCTGAGAATCTGTAAGACTCGTAGAAGCTGGGGCTCAGCTCAGAATCCCAGGAATACTGAGAGGCTGTGGCTCATGTGTCCAGGACCTTGGAAGTCAGTGGTTGGCCATTTGTGTTAATTCACCTTGAGAAACGACCTTGGCATCCCTGAGCACCTGCTCTCACGTTGGCCGTTGTGACTGGCCATCCTGCTGCACAGGTGCTGTTAGGAGGAACAGGTCAGGGAGGTTTTGGAGGAAGGATGTGCTTTTGCATCTTTTTTCTGGCATGAGGGGTCTTGTGGTCCCCTCTTATGCCAAGGAGCCAGATAGGACCCAACCTGGTATGGTGTCCTCTGACCTCGGCATCCTCTCCATACACAGAATCCCTTGGGGAACCAAGGAGGGTCATTGCAGCCCAAGGACACCATGCCAAGTGGCACCAACACCAGCCCTCCCTGCCATGACCACCCTCCCCACCCAGGCAGCTGCTGACAGTAGGCTTCCAGGGCCTAAAGTTCCCCAGGCTCCAAAGGGCTCTCCATCCTACTCATGGAGATCCCAGAGTCCTGTAACAGAATGGGGCTTCCTTTTTCCTGGGAAGAGCCAGTGTCATGAGGTAGGCACGGAAACCTCGGTACACTCAGGTACAGTTAAGGGACATCACAGCTTCCCCTGAGCACAGACTCTGATGAAGGGGAGTCAATGGGTGTAGGATGTAGGGAATTGAAGAAGGATGTCCCTTAGGTGAGGCTCCTCTGGTGGCTCAGATGGTGAAGATTCTGCCTGCAGTGCAGGACCTGGGTTCTATCCCTGGGTCAGAAAGATACCCTGGAGAAGAGAATGGCTACCCACTCCAGTCCATGGACAGAGGAACCTGGTGAGCTACAGCCCATGGGGTCGCAGAAGAGTCAGACACAACTGAGCGACTAAGCAAACACACCTTCCTTAGGTGAAGACCCCAAAGGGGAAGATGCTACAGGCAAATGCCTCAGACATAAGGGTGGAGAAGTCATCTCCTCTGCCAAGCGTGATGCTTGGCTTGTAGTAAGTGCTCAGTAAATATCTGTTGGATGAATAAATAAAATGCAAAATCTGGACACGGAGTGTGTGCTTTTGTGTTTCTTTGTTCCAGTGAACTTGAAATCATTTCCCTCTCTGGGGTTGAACTTTCACTTTATGAAATGGGCACACCACCAGCTCCCCAACCCACATCACTGCCCCATTGTGACAATGTAGGCAGAAGGGCTTTGAAAGCGGTAGATACAGGGAAGGTTCATCATTCGCCACTTTCCCTCCAGTCCCCCCTCAGCCCCGGGGTGAGCCCTCTGGATCCATCATCAATAGCTAATGCTTTTCAGCAATGACTCTAGGTTAATTGGCTCAGGCAGAGAGTCCATAGGAAATGCCCCTGGCGGCACCCACAAGCCCTCTTCTCAGTGCATGGAATATCTTTCCGGGATTAACTGTGCCTAATGCCACTGTTTGCTAGATGGGGGATAAAGACAGCAGGGCCAGAATGCAGCTGCACATCATTTGTATCCGAAATACCAGGGCCAGCTGCCGGGCGGTAATGAAATTCCTGCAAGGCTTGTTGACATTCCAGAGGCATCGGCACAACGAGGTTAAATTATAAGTTGATGATGACAAGCAGACGCACAGAAAAATGTCAAAATTAGCATGACCGAGCGTGGGCACCCCTCCTCCCTCTACCCATCTTTTGGCATATTTGCCTCTCCCTCTCCACCCCAGTTCTGCCCCCAGAACCACCGAATCCCACCCCTTGGCTTTTAAGAATATAGTAGCAAGAGCAAGTCTGGCCTGGAGACAGTCAGTGTCTTACCTTCTCCATGGGCAGCCTGATGGAGGGAGAGCAAAGCAACCTCCTGATGAGGTGGTGACCTTGGACATGTCCTTGACCTTGGAGCCTTCCTTTGCTCATTTGTCTGTGATGGAGGGTAATGATACCTTCCTCCTGGAACCGCTGGGGATTGGACTGGATCACACGTGGATGTCACCAGGCTCAGGGCTTAGCCATGCTGCTCTCCCATCCCAGCCATCCTCCTTGGGTCCACCCTGGACTCTTCCATCAAAAGGGAGCACCAGAAACATGCCACTCATATGAGAGGGGAAAGCAGGTTGGGCTTGTACCAAGAGCCCTTGCAAGATGAAAATCGAGGGTTGGATCATGGGGCCACAGCCTGGGAAGGCTGTTGGGAGGATGGGGACACCCAGGTCTGATGCTGAATAAGTGGCTGGACCCACTATATGAGGTTTTGGAAGTAAAATCCAGGTCTTTTACAAGCCTTTCACAGACATTTCACAGCCCAGGGTTGAATTAGACCAGGTAACAACGATACCCTTGACAAAGCTCGTTTAGCTGAATTGGATTATTAGATACTGAACAGTTATTTGGGAGGCTGAATTGGATTATTAGATTCACTGATGTGGGAGGGGTTGGGGGGGGGGGGGGGGGGGGGGGGGGGGACAGTTATTCGGAGGAGCGGATGAATAACCCTGATCTGACCTTTACGGATAACCGAAGAGGGACCATCCAGTATGGGGTGCAGAGAAGTTAAGGAAGGGAGAGGTTGATATTATTAGAGGGCCAAGGGGAATTTCAAGTTAGAGTGGCCATCAGATAGGCAGAGATTTGGTAATAGTCAAGAAGGACCAGAGGAAATATTCAACTTAACGTCAAAGGAGAGGATAGAGTCCCTGAAGAGGCCATGTGCGGTGAGAAGCCCAGAGGACTAAGGACGGGGTCTTGAAGGCTATAAGACCAAGAACCAGCCAGGGAATACTGAGAAGAGAGGGTCAGAGATGTAGAGACAGCTTGAGAGGGCAGTGATGTGAGGCCCACGCAAAGAAATGTAGCATGTGGGAGAGTGCAGAGCAGAGAGATGGGATCAAGGTCTCCAGCTGAGTCAAATGGATTTTGGTGGGCTTGCCTGAAACTCTCTTTACTATTTATGACCTTGATTCTGCAGGATCATGAGTTATTAAATCCAAAAAATTGGTGTATCAAATTGATTTTTGAGTTCTGGCCCACTGAGACCTGTCTGCAGTTTTTGTTTTTTTTCTTTTCTCTTCTTTGGTTCTGACTTTCTTAGCAAACAAATCAGGACTTTGAAATATTTTGATTGAAGGTGATTCAGATTCTAGAGGCTAGTCCAGGATATGGGCTAAGAGAGGAGATGAGAAAGCTGGTGTGGAGGGAGAAGAGTAAGCTACCCTGCTGGGATCTCCCCCTTAAAAAATGAACGCCCCCCCCACCTCAATATATGGGCTATGGTCCTTGATTTTTGTTCAGGCTTCGTGCTCCTGTATCAGCAATGGGATTTCTAGGCAGGGAGCAGGCAAGGATCCAGAGAGGGAAACAGGAGTTAATATTAGAGTTAGAATGCAAACCAGCTGTGGTTAGCTTTCAAGCATCAGTTTATACATTGATTCATTGAACCAGTGTTTATCGGGCAGCTACCACGTGTCAGGCACTGTTCAGAGCACTGGGAATGCAGCAACGAGCCAAGCAGACATCAGTGCCTGCCCTCATGATACTTATGCTCTAGGGAGGAGAGAAGACCATGCACAATATACAGAAGTATATTAGACAGTACAATTTTAGGAAGGAGATAAAGTCCCATGGAGCCACAATGAAGCTGGACAGGAAACACTGGCAGGCCTGCAGTTAGAAATAGGCATGCCAAGAAAGGATTTATTGAGAAGGTGGCATTGGAGTAGAGCTTGTAGGACTTAGGTGCACAAATGAATGGGTGGATACAAGGCAACCCACAAAGTCAGAACGAAGGCTGGAAAAGGTGGCCCCAGGAAGGAGAGGAATCAAGAGCCACCAAGTACCCCAGAAGGAAGAATTCATGGGCAGACTCTTCAGGGCTCTATGGATGGATGGTTTCCAATCTTTGTATCCTTGGCGCACTCAGTTCAAGTCAGCTTCTAGGAAAAGAGAAACTGGCTGGGCTTGCCTGGGCTCCCTGCCCACCTCTCAGTAAGCACACACTGATGAACACTTTCACCAAGATGGCATGTCACAGGAGCAGGGTCCCCAAAAGGAGATCTTGGCATATGGAGATGGGGTACACACCAGTAGGGGCAGCTGAGGTTGTTAAGTTACTCACACACCTATATACACGTACACATACCCCCTCCACACACACAAATATACACACACAGAAAATCACGCAAAACAAGAAAGCTCAGAGATCATTGAATTTGCCCCCTGGCTTAGTTGGAAGCCTCTGGTGGCTCACACAGTAAAGAATTTGCCTGCAGTGTGAGAGACTTAGGTTCGATCATCCCTGGAGAAGGGAATGGCTACCCACTCCAGTATTCTTGCCTGGAGAATCCCATGGACAGAAGAGCCTGGTAAGCTACGATCCATAGGGTCCCAAAGAGTGGGACATGACTGAGCAAGTAATATTTTCTTCTTTATTTTGTTGCTGGAGATACTGAGACTCAAGAATTGGAAAGGAATTGTTCAAGGTCACTGACTGAGGAAAGTTTGGGACTGGATTGCAGGGCTCCTGACTCCCAACCCAGAATGCTCCCTGCTTCCCAGTGCTCCCCAAGGAGCACAGGGTGTCTAAGGAGGAGGAGCTTTTGAGAACATTGGATCAAATTTGCCCACTTTCCAGATGGGGAACTGAAGGCAGAAAGGAGATTGAGAGAGCAGTGAGCAGATCTTGGTAATAGGCAGCATAGTCTCTGCAGGAGATGATGGGGAAAAAATCAGAACTTTCCTTCCCTGGACCGGGTGGCAGGAGGATGCACAGAAAATGTCCCTTGTCTTAAGTGAACATTTATAGATCTCTAGGAACTGGAAGCTGCCAAGCTATCGCTGAAGTTCAGTGCAGCCCAAAGGGCCCTATCTTGGTGGCACAGGCTCCGTAGGAAATGCCCCCATGATCACAGCACATGCGCTTACCCGAAGGAGGGCCTGTCTGCAACTGAGGCCAAATCCTGTTTGCTTTCAGTAAGCCCGTGTGTAAACGCTGGGCTGTGGCTCATGCCCCGTGGCGACCTGGTTGGATGAGTGAGCAGGGCTGAACTGTTGCTCTGTGTCTATATGTTCAGGAAGTCGTGTGATATAAAGTCAAATACACCCCGGAGTGGAGGGAGAGCCACTGAGCTCCATTTGGTGTGAGCATAGTAATTGAAAATTAGAGCGCTCCTTGCCAGCCCTGTCTTCAGTCTGGAGTTTGCATCCCTTCCCTGCTGGGCTTCCCAGGTGGCGCTAGTGGTAAAGAACCCGCGTGCCAATGCAGGAGACCTTAGAGATGTGGATTCAATCCCAGGGTTGGGAAGATCCCCTGGAGGAGGGCACGGCAACCCAGTATTCTTGCTCGGAGAATCCCATGGACAGAGGAGCCTGGCAGGCTGCAGTCCATGGGGTCGCAAAGAGTTGGACACGACTGAAGTGAACACATGTGCCCTGCTGGGCATCACAGGAAAGCCCCTGGTGGCTGCAAATCTGGTCCTGCTCCTACAGGGAGTGCCCAGCTCAGCCATCCTTCCCCGGCTACAGGGAGTGCCCAGCTCAGCCATCCTTCCCCGGGCTCTATACGCACAGCTAGCCCCTCTCCCCACCCCCGCCTCGGCTGTGAAGACTGACAGCCTGAAACCTCAGCACCTGAACTCACGACTAGCCTGGCTGGTGCCCTCCCATTCCCTGGACCCTGGATCTTTGGCATTTAGTATCTGAGTCTGACTCCTTCTGGCTCTTTATTTTTTTTTTTTAATTTAGAAAAAAATTAATTTAGCCAAGTTAACACCCTCTGGCTCTTCTTTAGATGCTTCTGGGACTTGAGTTCCAACTTGGGTGCTGAGGTCCATGTGTTCTGCCTCAGTCTCTGCTGGGAAGGTCTCTGGTCCAGCTTCAAGCCTGGAAGCTTCACTGGCCAAGCCAGAGAGAGGATGCAGAGATTCAGAGCATCCTTCCCTCAGGCATGAGAGTCCCTCTCTCCTCTCTGGGTTAGGCTTATCCAGGGACGACTCTGGGCATAACTCTGATGCTCGACATTTGACCTGGGTTAGTTTTGCTGGACCATCCCTCATCAAGCTCAACTCCAAATCTGTGCAGAACGAAGTTCTAACTCCAAGAGGGAAGAGGTTTCACAAGGGTTGTCTGCATCCTCCTTTTCTTTGGCTCTAGCTGGCTAGGACCCTTTCACTATCCACTGGAGACCCCAATCCCCCACTGAAGTGTTACAATCCCTAAAGCTTTCCAGTGTTAACATGTTTACCCCTTATCAGAACAGACCTGTGTTCTCTTCTTTAGAAACAGCTGTGAGGCAGGACTAACTAGTCTTATAAACTAATTCTTGGTAAACTGTTGTGGACCAATCACAGACATCTAATGGAAATTTCCACTGCCTTTGCTTGATGGGGTGGAGGATGAAAATTTCAGACAACGCAGGAGATTATTTTTCAGAAAGGGAATGCTTTCTGGTGCTCATGGACTCATGCTATCTAGTTGGAAACCACAAAGGTTGGACCAGTCCTATGTAAAAGGACTTGCAGGGTATTATTCTGAGCCTGGAGATCACTGGAGCTCTTGCAGTATCAGCTGACTTATTTTATTTGTTTTTAAAGACTGAGAAACTACTCTTTTCAAGTTTAGAGCCCATAAATGTACGGGATACGAATATTTTCTCTCCCTCCTGCTGGGTTTCTACTGTGTAAATGAAAACACCGTCAAGTGTGTATTGATCTCCTATATATTGAGTGGATGGTGGGGACCTGTGTGGGAGTCACACACTGGGAAGGCATGACTCTTTGCCTTTAAGATTTCTCGAACCATACTTGATAAATAAAGGGCATAGTGCTGATGACAAGAAGGATAATATTATCTTAACTTTTGGAAATCTGTGGTTTGAAGTTTATAGTTTCTAGCACTACTTAGGTGGGCTTCCGTCTATGGGGTCGCACAGAATCGGACACGACTGAAGCGACTTAGCAGCAGCAGCATTACTTAACCTTTTTGAGCTTCGTTTCCTCATCCGTTCCCTCCCCATGTTGTTACAAGAGCCCTGTGAGAAGATGGATGTGAAAGCATTCAGTAACTCTAAGTGCCATGAGTCTGGCTGTTATCACATCTGTTGATTTTTTTTTTTTTCAATCTTGGATCAGAATTATTACAAACGTCAATGGGATCACAGTTCCCATTTACATGAAGGGTAACCAAGAATTCCCATCCCGTCCCCCTTTCCCGATTTAAACCAGGGATGCAGATGTTCTAAACTGTAGCAAGGTCTGGGTCTGGTGGCCCATGTTTGAATCCCAGTGCTGTGTTGTATTATCAAAGCCCCTTAATGATTTTAGAATATGATTTTTTTTTCTTTAATACAGACAAGATAGGTGAATTTATGGATAGACAACTTTTGAGTTCTCTGCTTATTTGGGTGTCTGTACATCTCTATAGGTGTGTTTTGACACAGTTATTTTTTATTTTTTGTTTGTTTTTTGGCTGTGCTGCATGGCATTTGGGATCTTAGTTCCCCGACCAGGAATCAAACCCTTGCCCCTGCTGTGGAAGCATGGAATCTTAACCACTGGGCCTCCAAGGAAATCCCTCAATACAATCTTGCATTTCTAGACAGTTAACTCCAGCCAGTATGGTCCCTTGCTTCCTCCTCATCTCTCTTACCTTCCAGGAGAACTTTAATTATGCATGTGAATGGCCGGCCAGGGACAGAAATGCACAAAAGAGCCACTTTCTGGAGCTAGTGTGTGCTTGCATGCATGTATATGTGTATGTGTGTGTGCAAGCACGTGTGTGAAATGTGCTCCTTGCAGCCCTTGAACTTGCCAGAAATCCTCCCCAGATACCAAACATCCCTGCCCAGGCCTCCTGAAGATGCAGCCTCCTGGACCTGGGCCAGGTCCAGGGACAGAGGTTTCTTTGCTTCTGTGTGATCTTGTTTGGACCAGGCAGACTGCTGCCTGGACAACCCAGGAAACAAAGGCAAGGAGAGTGGGAGTGCTGGTAGCACAGCTGACTTGGAGCCCTACTGTCCGTCTTTGGACTCTGTGCTCAGCCAGCTTCAGAGTTTAGCTGTGAATTATTTCTGCCCAAGGACTGGATGCCAGTGTGTGCCCTTTGAGTGGCATTCACGTTGCACAGGCATCCTGGAGAGAAGCATAAAGGCAAAGAAGTGAATGAAGCAGGCAGATGAGGGGAGAAACTAAACCCTTCAAGCCCAAGCGTGGCTTCTGAGACTTGATGTTCAATTGATGAACCAGAGGGGGCGCTGGCTATGTGCTTTGAGGACTGAGGGCCAGCAAGCCCGCTGTCAGCACCAGTGACTCAGGGTGCTTGGATGCATTGCTCCTGGCCTGTTGGGGAAGGGGATCTCAGACCCTCCCCTGTAACCAGGATGTGACCTGATTAATGGCAAGAGCGAGCAATTGGGAGTCAGTCCTCCTGGGCTCCTTTCCTGGCTGGCTCTGCATTCACTCTTTGTGTAACTTTAGGAGACTTGCACAGCCTCACTGAGCACTTAGAACTCTTCTTCATGAATATTCCTGGTCAGGTCAGTCTTAAGTCTCCTGGGGGTTGTCTTCAGGTTGGTCCCCAGGATGTGATGCTCTCAGCCTCTGGGACCAACTGCTGTGTAGGCTGTTCAGCCAGAAGCTGCCTGACTCCCCTGCCTTGTGTGGTCCCTGCAGCCCAACCGTGATGCTCACGCAGTCACTGCTGCTTTGTTTCCCTGCGGTGGGCTCAGGGCTCAGCTCAGCAGGGGTGATGCGTGTTTCCCAGCTGGGTTCTGGCTCTACCTGTCTCTAAGATGTGCTTGGGGCACAACATCCATCTGAACAGAGACTCTGCAGAGGCAGGGGCTGATCAGGATGAAACCGGAGCTCAGAAAGTCCTCGTGGGGAATCACTGAGTTCCCAGGGAAGAAGAAAAGTGTCCATCTACCTGCGTGATTCTCAGTAGGGGGCAGCTTTGCCACCCAGGGGACATTTGACAGTGTCTTCAGACAAGTTTGGTTGTCATAATGGGAGATGCTACTGTCATCCAGGGGGTACAGACAAGGGATGCTGTTAACTATCCTGTGATCCGCGCCCCCCACGAGGAAAACACCACTCCACATGTCAACAGTGCCAAAGTTGAGAAATGCTGATCTTTCCTGAGAATGGTCGAGGAAACAGGCCAGACTGACATAAACAGGCCCTGGTACAGCTAGACCCTCGTCGTGGTGTTGGCAGCTGTGTGGCTCAAAGGAGCCTGGACCACTACTCACCTGGCGTCTTTCCCTCCCTGCCCCAGCTCAGGGCAAGAAGATGCTTCAGAGTGGATCAGTGTGACGGATGCTTTCAGTGCCTCGCCCACGTCCCCTTGGCACCCACACTGAGCTGGCCGCTGGTGGCATCCTACAGCAAACACCTGTAGCTCTCCAACTCTCTGCTGAGCACTTTCTCTCAGCTCAGAAGCAGGACAGGGCAGAAATGCCCTGGAGCTCATGTCCCTGGGAGCAGCCCCCAGCCATCGATGATGAGAGTTGGGGGATAAACATCCCAGCATGCTCTTCACTACTTCCAGAGGTCGCAGTGGGGCTGAGCCTCAATTGTCCACAATAATAATGGGCTCATTAGTGCACCTTCTTCTGCTTGCTTCCCTTCCTGTTCTCACCTCTCAATTCCTCTGCTGATGCTTCTTGGCACCACCTCACAAATAGACCACTTTATTCCTGTGTCAGAGTTTGTTTCTGGGGTCAGCCACACCTCAGGTAGACAATAATCTGTGAGTGCTTGCAGGTATGAACCCTGCTGTTTGCTGATGTGTTTATCCATCTTGTTACAGCATCCATCCATCCATCCATCCATCCTTTTTCAGCCCATATGTATTAAGCGATTGAGGATTTGATACCCATTTATAGATTGGGAAATGGAGGCTCCAAATGCACATACACTAGTTCAAAGTCCCTCAAAAAGTAAAGAACCCAAACTAGACTAGAAAGGAAAGCCAGAACTCCTCAGGGCATTTCAGACCCATTATACCTGCCAGTTGTTTTTCAGCTGGCTGAGTTCAGAATTACCTGGAGAGCTTTATATAAACACAGATGTCTGAGCCCCACTCTGGAATGAATCACCGTCTCAGAGGAGTGGGACTCTGGCTTCTGTATTTGTAAAGGCCCTTTTTAAAGCGCATGTGCACAGAATAGGGGGAGTCTGTGCACACCCCACACTGCTTGACTTGGGGGCAATGACTAAAGGATAAGGAAGGTGAGAGGGAGGAGGCCCGTTCCATCACTGGGGCTAAAACCAAGGCTGACCAGAGATCATCACCCAGCATGCCTCCCTGTAAGCTCTGAGCAATGTTGGTACCCAGGGAGGCCAGGTCAGCTCTCTATTGTTGATTTACCATCCCTGCAGAATCCTCTTGCCAAATTTCACCTAGACAGGATGTCTGCGGTTTGCACGACTTATTTTCTGGTTGGGGTTTCCTGGCCTGCCATATGTTGAGCCCACGTAAGGCATGGAGCTGATGGGGCTGTTCCCTGGCAGACAGGCACTTCCTGGCACAAAAGTCCAGTGGCACTGAAGCCCCCCGACTCTGCTCTCACCTCTGCCTGCCCCCTGGAAGGGTTAGAGACTGAGGGTTTTTTCAGGCTAAATATAGAGGCAGACCATTAAGAAACTGCATCTCCTCCCCCTCCCCAATCTCTCTGGGCTTCCCATGTGATGTTTAATTGCTCTAGCAATCTGTTCCGTTTCTCCCTTGCAGTGAATGGAGGAGCAGCAGCCACAGCCTGTGGTGAAAGGCTGCGTTTAGAGATGGGAACAGCTTTTAAGACGGGGAAGGAGGCTTCTGTAGGGCTCCGAACACAGTGCAGCCGGGGCCTTATTTTTAGAGGTCTGCTTGGAGCCTCTGCGCCCTGTTCAGTGCCTGCCAGTTGCTGGAACAGGCTCTGAAATGACAGGACCACCCTTTTTATTCTGAATGACACAGTAGGAAGGGCCCTGGGCCTGAAGTCAGGCAGACCTAGAGTGCAATCCTGGCTCTGTCACTTAAACACTTTGTGATTGCAAGAAAGTCAGGAAGCGCCACCTGCTACTGCAAGGGGTCGGGTGGGGGTGGGGGGAGAGGATGAAGGTAGAGGACTTGAATGCAGGACACACGATAAGCACTTAGTGTGGGCCGGTCACATAGTAGGTCCTCAATACAAGAGGTCTGTTGGCAAGTCCCTGGGTTGGTTGACTGCACGACCTTGTTTTTCACATCTGTAAAATGGACCTATAACAGCTTCTGCTTTCAGAACCAGTTCCACAATTTACAAGTCTCAGGGCACAATGAAAATGTGAAGTTCTCTATTCAAAAATCAATAAAAATTTCAACACAGTGAAAGCATAGCATTAAACAAGGCAGGGGACCCTTCTGAATCCAGGGACCTGAGCAACTATAGAGGACTTAATGACAATTATGTAAAGTGCTTATGACACAGACGGCGTTTATGACTACTGCTAATTACGCATAAGATATATTATGGGAGCAGTAAGTTATCCATTTTGCTGTGACACATATTATAGGGATAAATACATAGACTGGGATCAGATTTTCTAAGCTTCCAATAGTAAGCTTCCAGTACTGGGACTTTTTGGGTAACACAAGGGAGTTGTGAAAGATGATTAGATCATCTGCAAAGTACATTGAAGTGTTCTAGTCAGAGCATTGTGTGGGGATGGAACGGGAGCATGTCCAGGGAGGGAAGGGGATTAGAGACACCCAAGACATCCCTATGGGTGATCAGAAGGAGGTGTTATTCACAAAAACAGGGAACCAGCAAAAGGAGATTTACAAGTATGGTATATATAACATGGGCTTCCCAGGTGGCCCAGTGATAAAGAATCCGCCTACCAAGGCAGAAGATGCAGGTTCAACCCCTGGGTCAGGGAGATCCCCTGGAGAAGGACATGGCAACCCACTGCAGTATTCTTGCCTGGAAAATCCCATGGACAGAGGACCCTGGTGGGCTGCAGTCCATGAGGTTGCAAAAGAGTCAGGCACAACTTAGCAACTAAACACACACACATATGTAACATAGATGACTAATATGGATCTATTGTATAGTGTAGGGGACTCGACTCAATACCCTGTCATGACTTATATGGGGAAAGAATCTAACACAGAGTGGGTATATGTATAACTGATTCACTTTGCTGTCCACTGTACGCTCGAAACTAATACAGCATTGTACATCAATTATACTCCAATTTAAAAAAAAGAAAGAAAGAAAAAGAAAACCAGGCCTTTAGAAATAGAAACAGGGTTCAGATTATGGCTGGAATGAAGACTGTCATGGAGATCCACACGGAAATGGCTGATGTACCAGAATAGACGACATGATCAGTGCAGAACTTGTTTCCCAAATGTAGGGATTAGGGCTAAAATAGAACCAGAAATCAACTCTTTACAAAATTAGCTAGTGCATCTGGGAGCTGGGAACTGATCTAAGGGAAGGGGGAGGAGTCGAAAAAGTGCCATTCCTGTAGGGGAAGATCTCGAGCTTCTGTGGTCCTTCATTTCCGCATCTGTAAAATGGGCACAATATCGTTCATTGTTGAAAAGGTAAAATGAGAAAATGCCTGTAAATATCTTTCATAGTATTGGATCTGTGTCAGTGAGCAACACAGTTTACTTCCCTTCCCACTTTAGCTTCCAACCCTTGGATCTTATTAGTGAGCTACATTCTATTTTATTATTGGTCTTTATGATGGTTAAGATGTGTCTGTTTTCAGAGTGATTTGGGTGTTATACAACCTACTTTGCTTATGCTTTCTCTAATCCTCCCATCAATCTGTGGGGACTGTCGCCATCCCACTTTATGAATGGGATGCTCAGAGATGTTAGGTATTTACCCAAGGTCACAGAGTTAACAAGGGGGCATGGTGGGACTCCTATCCAGGGCTGCCTCATTCCAAAGCTCACACTATCTTCATTACTTAGTGGGAGCAGGACAGACAGGACAAACAGCCTGCAAGACCTCACCCAACAAAGCTTGGCTCTTCTCCAACCCACCTGCTAACAGTACCATCTGCACAGGTACCCAGATGGAGATCCGTGAACACCTTGTTCTACAGAATTGTTCATTGTAGGTAATTTACTATCCCCATGTCACCAAAGCACCTTGAACAGTGGGCCGCTCACAGAGGTTGAGGTTCTTCTCCCTGCAGTGCCCACCCCATGAGAGACTGGCAGGGTCAGCATCGCATAGCATCGTGGTGGGTGATGGGTAGCAGGCAAGTGGCCTGGGCTGGGAGGAGAAGAGCTGAACCCTGTCCCGCCAGACTATCTACTCCTCCTGGGCTAGTCACTTCCCCCTTAAAAGAGGAAGGTGAGGGACTTCCCTGGTGGTCCAGTGGTTAAGAATCTGCCTTGCAATTCAGGGGATGCCAGTTTGATCCCCAGTCTGGGAACTAAGATCCCACATGCCACAGAGCAACTAAGCCTGCAAGCCGTAGCTACTGAACCCACACAGTACAACTAGAGAGTCCATGCGCCGCAGCGAAAAGATTCCACATGAAGCAACGGAGATCTTGCGTGCCTCAACTAAGGCCCAATGCAGCCAAATAAATAAATAACTATTTTTTTAAAAAAGAAAAGATGACCTGGATACTTTCAGTGACTCCCCAGGCCTCCTGCCACTTCTTTGGGTAGCAGTCAGTGGAAGGAAATGGTGTGAGAAGTGACAGAGTGAGCTGGTTACGAGTGTGACCTCTGGAACACTCTGGAACACTCTGGAATTCTCTGCCTGGGAATTCATCCAGGCTCTGTCCCTTCCAAGCTGTGTGACCTTGCACACGTTGCTTAGCCTCTCTGTGCCTTGGTATCCTCTTCTTTAAAATGGGACTAACAATGGTACCTGATCTCATGCTGGTGCTAAGTCGCTTCAGTCGTGTCCGACTCTGTGCGACCCCACAGACGGCAGCCCACCAGGCTCCCCCGTCCCTGGGATTCTCCAGGCAGGAACACTGGAGTGGGTTGCCATTTTCTTCTCCAATGCATGAAAGTGAAAAGTGAAAGTGAAGTCGCTGAGTCTTGTCCGACTCTTAGCGACCCCATGGACTGCCGCCCACCAGGGTCCTCTGTCCATGGGATTTTCCAGGCAAGAGTACTGGGGTGGGGTGCCATTGCCTTCCCCGATAGGTGAGTGAATTAGCACAAGTACATGTTTATTGCTATTATTATTTGCTATTGTCAGGAAATCCTAACCATCCTGAAAAGAGGCCACTTCTGTGAAGTCTGTCCAGATCTGTGCTTCTTGGATTTTTTTTTTTTTTTTTGGCCTTGAGCACAACTATTTGGGTGACTGGCTCGTTTCCCTGATCTTCTGAGAGCTCTGTGAGCCAGGGCTGGTGTGGTACCTCATTTTTCTCCATGTTTCATACTGTGTGAGACGTTCCACAGTGGAGTGTAAAGACGTGAGCTTTAGAGGCAGAAGTATTTGTTCAGTATAACTCCCAGCTCCGCTATTCACCAGCTGTGTGATCTGAGACAAGTTGCTGAGCCTCTCTGAGCCTTGGTTCTCTCCTCTATGAGAGGTGTGTTGGCACGTTCTTCATGAGCTAGTGTATGGGCATGTGTGAAATAGTGTTGGACACGTAATAGGCATTCAGTGAAAGCCACTTGCCTTCCATTGCTCTTTCTCATTTTTTTCTTCCCCAGAGCACAGTGATCACTACATCATTAAGTGCGTAAGTGGAGGTAGAATTCAGAAGCTCTGGGAACGCTTGTTGGCTTAATACCCACCTAATCATCAGCATAGGGATGAGATCCATCCTTACTTTATCCCTTTAGTCAAGGAATCACAATTCTTTCTTGGAAATCACAAGCAGGTGGTCATAGATGGTCAAGCTGGAAGGAAAACCAAGGCCAAGAGAAGGATAGAACTTCCCCTGAGGCCACAGCAGCAGGACAGCAAGCCCGAACCTTCCTGGGTGTCTACCTGGAATAGGATGAGCTCTCACTCTAAGCTGTTATCAGAATGTCCCCCTCTCAAATGAAAGAAGGTTCTGGAAATGATCTGAGGAGTGTGTGTGGCAGGAGAGAAGGTGGTGGCTGATAAACACAGTCCAGGGAGCTGGGCTCCTATTAAGGGTAAGTGGAAGTAAAAGGAATCAGTCAGAAACTTCACCCATTTCCTGGTTTTGCAGCGTGGTCCCGCTTGTCCAGAGGAGAGGGTCTCACTTGACCATCTTGAAAGAATGATGCTCTAGTGTTTGCCTCATTTCCCTGGTCACTGCCTGAGGTCCTGGGAGTCCTTTGCAACTGGGGATGATGCGAGACTATCGATTATCCCCGCCAGGCCTATTCAGAGAGGTCTAGTGCCTGGGCCCACCACCACTTCAGGAGTGTCTCGACATGAACTTGTCCAACCTCTGATTGCTGGCTGTGCAGGGGAGGGAGGGGAAATACCTGCTCTGCCGACCTCACCAGGTTGATCTATCGGTGCGTAGACTTTTGGAATCAGAAAGTCAGAGCTGGAGTAAGTTCTAGAAACATCTGCTCCTACATGGCTAATTGGCTTCATCTGACATGTTCACTCCAGCCAGCGGGTGGCGGCTGCCATGAGCAGTGTTCCGAGGCCGCAGCTGGGCGCACCAGGAAGAGATCGGTGATCGATTAGTCATGGCTGCCATGGGCGCAGTAGGAGAGTTGAGCTCTGTGTGCTGTGTAACTTTCTCTTCTGGGTTTATCTCACTGCTGCATTTTGCAAGGAAGGAGACTGTAGCTCGAAGAAAATGAATGATGTAGTCAAAATCACCTGGTTATTGAGTGACAGAAAGGGGCCATGTCCCAGATTTTCCAGTGCCAAATTCAGTGAACTTTCCATTAAGAAAGCTGTCAATTATAAAACCTTTCATACATGTCATGTTGTCTTAGTGTCTTTCTCTGTGGGCTTCTGTTTGCTTGAAAGTCGGTCATCTGCAGCCTTCCTGATTGGCTTCAGAGACCCACATTTATGAAATCCTCAGCATGTCCCATTACCAAGATGTGCTGCATTCATGTTTTCACTTAGACACTGAAAAATGAAGATGATGGTGATATATATTACAGAAAATGCTATATATTATATATACTATGCATATCTGTTATGTATAGTATACACAATATAGCAATAACATAATTTAGCACCTATTATGGGTACTGTGGCAGGGCTAGCCTGCCTCCTGCTCAATTCTGTGCTCTGTATATTTAAGTCACTTTCCCTCTCTGGGCTTCACTTTTTTCATCTGAGTGATGAAAGCACAAGAACAGATGCTTCCTCTTTGGGCTGACATTTTCCTCTCTGTGTTTCACATCGTCAGCACCTACTCTGTGCCCAGAAATGGGAAAATGGCTCAGGGCAGAGACCAAAATATGAATCCTCGGCTATCTGCTCTTAAAGTAGGGGATCCCTAACCTCCGGGATCTAATGCCTAATGATCTGAGCTGGAGCTGACGTAATAATAATAGAAATAAAGTGCACAAGAAATGAAACATGCTTGAATCATCCTGAATGCATCCCCCACCCCCACCCCCAGTTCGCAGAAAAATCGTCTTCCGTGAGAAACCAGTCCCTGGTGTCAAAAAGGTTGGGGACCGCTGTCTTAAAGCACTGAACCAGACAATGTGACCCAAATTCCCCTAGAAAGCAATTCTGTAATGTAGAGAGAGATGCACCAGAAATGAGATAGGGAGGCAGTGAGGCGTGGAGAGGGGATGTTTGGAAGCGTGGTGGGGAGCAGAGGTTTGGCGTCAATTCAATCCCCACTTAGTAGCAACCTTGGGCTAGTAGTCACTGACCATCCCCCCCCCCAGACTCCTGCCCCAACCCCACACCCCAGGCATCAGCTTTCTTATCCATAAAACTGAGCTCTTATTACAACTGCTTCAGGGAACCTGGGAAGGTGGAGAGGGCTCAGACATGCAGGCTCAGTGAGCAGGGTAATGCCTGGCACCCCAGTCCAGATGTGGCAACAAGTGAAGCGGAAAGGCATTTGGGAGGGAGGGGGAGGGGGTTGCAGTTGAGGGAAGGCTTCCTGTAGGGGGTGGCTTAAGGTCAGCCTCAAGGAATATATTAGTTTGGGTTGGAAGATGTGAAATGACACTAGTCATTTTTTACCCCAAATTGTTCTCTCCTCTTTAGCCCCCATCCGTGCCTCTTTGGAATGGAGCGTGAATATTAAGCACATTTTTCATACACTTTGAAGAAAGCCAGACAGGGCTGGCAGTGCCCCAGTGAATCTCTTACATATTTAAAGAGCATCCTGTTGGTTTGAGGGGGAGGTGGCTGTGTCTCAGTTTTTCTCTCTCAGTAGCCCCCACAACAAGCTGACACGAACGCTTTATTCCTGACCAAAAAATGATAGCAGAGGATACACCCTGTGATCTATTCACCCTGCAAAATGCTATATGGTTTACAAGGCGTTGGGAAAGCCACAGAATTCACTGTGGCTCTGGGATCAAGAACAAACTGAGCCAGCCTTTTCCCCTCCCTGGAACATATCCCACCCCTCACACTCACCCCATCCAGCTTTCCATTTGGCCCTTTGTTCATGGGTATTTGAGCATCAACTGTGTACCAGGGGGCTTCCCAGGTGGCACTAATGGTAAAGGACCTGCCTGCTAATACAGGAGACACAGGCTCAATCCCTGGGTTGGGAAGATCCCCTAGAGGAGAGCATGGCAGCCCACTCCAGTACTCTTGCCTCCAGAATCCTGTGGACAGAGGAGCCTGGCGGCCTGAGTCCATGGGGTCACAAATAGTTGGACACGACTGAAGTGACTTAACACACACGTGCTGTACACCAGGCACTACACTCCTTCAAGACACTACTTGGATGTCACCTCCTCCAGGCAGCCTTCCTTGATATCCACCCTTGTTTCTTCTGGGCTCAAAGTCCCTCCCTCATATTCCCCAAACACCTCATGTTTGTTACATATCTTGCCTGTTGTGTTTCTCTCCCTGCTTTCTTATTTGACTGCCGACTCCTCGATTTCTTTCACCAACAAACAGTAGGAGCTTAATAGGTGTTTGAAAAGCACACAGAACTGGTTCTGTTTCCCAAGTTGTCTTCCCCTTGCCTGATTCTGACCCCTTCCCTGATGTGGAGGCAGTAAAGCATTTGTGGGGACAGGCTCTGGGCCTGAGGTTCCATGACTCCTCCCTGTATGAAAGGGCAGCAGGGGTCTCCCCAGCTCCATTTGATTGAGGTTTGTCCTCCCTCCCAGATGTGTCCCACAGGATCCGGAGGGTGGGCTTTGTGAAATTCTGTTAAGGTCTGAGCACTCATCACCTAAGCAGGCAATTATGCAAACCGCCCAGTGAGCTTTTCAGAACAGCAAGCCTGCTCCAGAGGAGAAATGCAAGCAGTGTAAACACCCATCAGGCTGCCTCTGCAAGGCTAAGATGGTACAGGCACCTTGTTCGTGGAGATCATTACTGTGCAGCTCAGCCTCAGCCAGGTGGGGTCAGAGGGTGGAATTTCCCATCCTGTTCCCCCCTAGTGTCCAGGGACACAAGCCCATAAACTTTCTGCCCTTTCCTGGCCTCTGCCACTGTCTAATTGCTGCAGTTGCCTGCCAGGGGAAATGCCCTCTGCCCTTGCCATCTCTTCTGGGTCTTGCACGGTGCTGAGCCTCTGTTCACCTGTCTACACAGCAGCATGGTAACGTCCCCTCTCCACAACGACCCTGCTCCTTGCCAATAGCTACACGTTCCCCTCACCCACATGGCTCATGGTCAGGGGTCTCTTTAAATATTCTTTTCCAGCTGTCATCAAAGGTGCTCAGACTCTTATGGTGCTTCCTTCCCCACTTTTCACATAATCTTTTCCTTCCTTTCTCTTCCTGTGTCCTCACTGGCTTGGCCTGACTTTGGTCCTTCTTTGCAGCCTTGGTTTAGGTCCTGCATTTGCCTGTGCTTGTGGCTTCCTGCCTCACTGATCTCCTTCAGATACCCAGCAAGTAGTACTTATTAGGCATCTATTCTGGTCCTGATGATGGAATGGGTCATGAGACACCCTAACAGAGGGGAGGCAGTTCCTCCAGAGGCTAAGGAATGCCCCCCTGAAGATGTGGGTGTGAGCGGATATTTGAAGGATTTGTAGGAGGTGAACAGGTGAAACCTATTCAAGGAAGAGGATGATGTGTGTAGGAGCCCAAGGCAAGAGACCATGGTTCATTCCAGAATCTTGAAGTGCAGTGCAGCCAAAGATAGAGGTTCAGTGGAGCAGTGGTGTGTGATGGGACCAGAAGCATCAGCAAGGGCCTGATCACTGAAGGCTCTGAAACTCCAGTTAAGGAACTGGGGTTTTATCCTGAGAGCAGATGGCTTGTGAAGGGCTATATCAGAGGTAGTGTCTCTCCATTGGGTTAATGATCCAGAATCACTCCCCAGTTAAATATTAAAGAAAGTAAATTTTTCGCCTCTCTGTGTATTTGAGTCAAGACTCTCAGTCTCGAGTGATAGAAACCCAACTCAAAGTGGTTAGAGAACAAAGGAAAAGTATTTGTTCAAGGATTGATGCATTCAGGCAGGGCTGGATCTAGGTACTCAAATGCCCTTTTCCATTTCTTAACTCTGCTGTCCTCCATGATGGCTCCATCAGCTGCCAGAAGCTGCAGGTGAATGCTGCATGGCCTTAGTTTTCACAGCATAAAGAGAGCAACCTTTCCCCAGTAATGTCCTTGAAGAGTCATAGGATTGGGCTCTGAATATAATTGGGCCCTTATGTTAATTGTTCATTCCTGAATCAAAGAGGGAAACCAGGCAATGAAACAGCTGATGGATCAGGCTGGGTCATCACCAGCCTCTATATCTGCCCAAGCAGAACCCATGGGCCAAGAGGAGAAGGAGTGGTAGTTCCCCAAAGGAAACACTGGGTCCATCATTAGAAAGATGAGGAATGGATGCTGGACACGCATGAATAGCAGGGTCCACTGCAGTGAAATGGTTTCTCATAATTCCTCAACATAGACCAGGCTAGATTCCCTGTTCTATGGACCTCTGAGGGGGTCTCTAACCTCTGTGTTTGAGGTTGCCTGGCCAGGATGCACTTGGGGCAGAGGATACAGTCTTAGCCTCCAGATAGATCAGATTCAGAACTTTAGGTGCATAGATACACAGGGACAGATGGATGTGAGAGCACGAATGTGGTAGAGGCTGTAGAACAGTGGCTGGATTCCTCAGAGATCATTCCAGAATCCAAACTAGCTTCAGGGTATTTTCTTAACTTTTTCACATGCTCAGTCTTTCTCCCTCTGCCTCTGAACGGGCTACAGTCCATGGGGTCGCAAAGAGTCAGACATGACTGAGTGACTAACGCTTTCAATTTTCTCTCTCTCTGGGATTGGCAGAGAGGGGAGACAGCATATTCTCCTTATTCTGGTTGCTAGACCCAAGCAAGCAGTTGACAGCTGCCAAATCTGTGGCAAAGTGGCCACAGTTGCAGGTGACCACTGCTCCCTCTCTCTGAAAGCCTCTCTTCTTGCAGGGGCGGGCAACCATCCCATGGCCTTACCCTTCTCAGACCACAGGATGGGTGAGGTGGAGCCATCAGGACCAAGGTGAGCTGCTCTCTTGGCTGGGGAGGAGGTCATGGGCTGTTGGAATCTTGGATGCTTCTGACGAGCAAAGAGGCTCCGAGTTGTGCAGGAGCCCAGCCTGGCCCCCTGCCAGCCTTCCTGGTGCAATTCCTTTGATGCTACTCACTACTCACATCTCATCTTCATCTTCCAAGTGGCTGAAACTCTTCTGCAAGAGCTATTTTCCTAAAACTACTTCTCTGATTGCTTTTCCTACTTGGGTCGCTGCCCAAGCATTCCTTCAACACTAAGGCCCTCCTTTATTTAACTATTCTCTTTTTGGTTGTTGGTTTTTTTCATTCCAGTGCTATTATTGAAGCCCTACTATGTGCCAGGCTCTCTGCCCACAATTTGTTCCTACCTAGTTTCATGGGCCTCTTGCTACCCTTCAAGGATAGCATTCAGGGGCCACTAAAGAGATAGAAACTACATCTGTCATTTTGAGCAGAGAGAATTTAATAGAAGAAGATTGAACTAGATATAAAATTGTTAACCATAAGTGAAAGAGGAAGATAGAATACTAAAGTATGAGGGAGGGAGTCACTGCAAGAAGCAGCCACCAGCTCTTGGGCTGAAGGAAGAAAGGGAAATCAGTGGAATCATTAAAATGTAGACATTTGGAGTTGGAATGCTATGAGGCTGGACCTCAGATCTCTTTGGGGAAGTGCTGCATGGGTAGCATTGGTGTCTCTAAGCTCAGACACAGTGGGGCTGGACCCAGACTACTGAGAAGGGGGAGCCTACAGGCTGGTGCTGGTGTCCTGGGAGGGGGATGCTTGCAACTGGTTCTACAAGTGTTGGGAAAATTGCATGCTGGGTTCAACTGCTGCTTTAGGAAGGAACCACTGCTTCCAGGATGAAGAGGTGCTGCTAAGGCAATGGTTTGTTGCTATTGTTCAGTTGCTAAGTTGTGTCTGACTCTTCCAGACTCCACGGACTATAGCACACCAGGCTTTCCTGTCCCTCACTATCTCCTGAAGTTTGCTCAAACTCATGTTCATTGAGTCGGCGGTATCATCCAACCAGTTCATCCTCTGCTGCCCCGTTCTCCTCTTGTCCTCAGTCTTTCCCAGCATCAAGATCTTTTCCACTGAGTTGGCTCTTCACATCAGGTGGCCAAAGTATTGAAGCTTCAGCATCAGTCCTTCCAATGAATATTCAGGATCAATCTCCTTTAGGATTGACTGGTTTGATCGCCTTGCTGTCCATGGGACTCTCAAGAGTCTTCTCCAGCACCACAGTTTGAAAGCATCAGTTCTTCAGTGCTCAGTCATCTTAATGGTCCAACTCTCACATCCATGCATGGCTACTGAAAACACCGTAGCTTTGGCTATACAGACCTTTGTCAGCAAAGTGATGTTTCTGCTTGCAGGAACAGAAGTAAGCAGGAAGCCACTGGGAAACAGCTGGAAGAAGTCCCTTCTCCTCCAGCCTTTCAACCTTCCTCCGCTGCTGCTGCTGCTAAGTCGCATCAGTAGCATCCCCTATTGGCAGAATCTCACCTGGATCCATGTGGTGAAGTAGAAATAGAATTTGCAGCCCCACAAAGACAAAGTGTTTCAGAGAAGGACTGGTTTGAAACTCTGAGACAGTACCTTAATAACTGGCACCTGGCAGACCCATGATTTCTCATTGACCATGGTCCTCCCGGTGCCTAGAGCAGGGCTGGCCCAAAGGTGGTATTGGAAAGACACTGAATTTGGAGTCCGTGGACCCAGATCTATCGCTTAACAGTGCTGTGACTTAATGATCAAGTCAGTAGTATCTCTAAGCCTCCATCTTCTCATCTGTAAAGTGGGGAAATAACCGCCGGCCTTCCTGCCTTTGATGGGAGGAGGGAAATCAGTATCATAAAGTCTGTGGGAGGACCTTGCCCCAAGAGACGACTTTCAAGTACAAGGTAGTGAATTAGTGCTCAATAAATACTTCCCCGCAGAAGAAAGTTCCATCTATTTAGGGCTTTGAACATCATCTTAAAGTACAGGTCCCTTGGAGCCTTCAAGGTTCTTATAAGCAAGAAAGGCACAAACTAGGCTTCATGTTGGGGAAACTTCCCTGACAGTGAGAACGCTGTATGCCATAAAGCAAGCCGTCTCTTCTCAGAGACGGGGTTCTGTTGCATAAGACACCTCAAATAGACTCAGACAAAACACATGCAGCTTCGTGGCAGAGCTGGGGGTGGGACGTCGGAGGGAATCAGGCTGCCCTTGTCCTTGGGGATGAACAGCCTGCGCGGTGAGGCTCCTCCCCACGTCTAATTGGGAGGCACACTTTACAGCTCCGCTGGCACTGCGTGGGCGTTCGAGATGTTGCCTCTTCTCATCTTAATGATGTTTTGCTTTAACAGAGATGTTTCTGCTCCTTGGAGCTCTGCTTGCTGCTTCGAGGCAAGCCTCCTGGGATGCCCCTGGGTGAGATTGAGAGCTCGCTCCCAGCTTCAGGCGCAGAGGCTGCCGTGGAGCAGCAGGCCAGAGTGCAGAGGCTTCCAAATGTACACTCTGAGCCTCTGTGTTCTCACCAGTTAAGTGGGGAAATAACCCCTGGCCTTCCTACCTTTGGTGGGGCGAGACTGGAGTCCAGGTCCCACGTGCTCGTGGGCTTCAGGCAGGGCACTGAGGGGCATAAGTCTTCTCCCCCTCCACATCTCCAGGTCAGGGGACAGTCCTGCATGGCCTTCCATGGACCACTGCTGCGTCCCATCTCCACAGAGGCAGGTGACCAGGGGGCTAGGTGGACTGGGATTACACACATCTCAGGTCTCACCTGGTCGTGTGACTTCAGATGGTTCATTTAAACCTCTGCCTGTCAGTTTCCCCCGAAGAAGTAATGTATGAGGACAGGGTTAGCTCAGTGCCTCCCAAATCTTCCCAACCCTGCTGCCTCTTGGGTTCCCATCTCCCCATTCACTCTCATGTTCCTACCTAAGACACTTTCAGCAAAGCACATGACTCCTAAACTCATCCCCACTCTGTGTAGACAAGAATGGTCAGTGATTCCCCTATCACCCGGAAAATGAAATTTGAATCCCAAAGCTTGGCGTTCAGGGCCCTCCACACCCTCTAGTTTCCTTATGTTTTGCATCCTTCCTCTTAACCCTCCTGTTCACCACAGTCAACACTGGCTTCGTTGCAGCCCCCAGCTGCACGGGCGTTCCCACATCCAGTCCATCGTCTGTCTGCTGTGTTCCCTTTGTTCTAAGAAGGCTGGTTCCACCTTCTCTGCTGCTGCTGCTGCTGCGTTGCTTCAGTCATCTGACTCTGTGTGACCTCATAGATGGCAGCCCACCAGGCTCCCCCGTCCCTGGGATTCTCCAGGCAAGAACACTGGAGTGGGCTGCCATTTCCTTCTCCAATGCGTGAAAGTGAAGTCGCTCAGTTGTGTCCGGCTCTTAACAACTCCATGGACTGTAGCCCACCAGGCTCCTCCATCCATGGGATTTTCCAGGCTCTCAGTTCAGTTCAGTCACTCAGTCATGTCTGACTCTTTGCAACCCCATGAATCACAGCACGCCAGGTCTCCCTGTCCATCACCAACTCCCGGAGTTCACTCAAACTCACGTCCATTGAATCGTTGATGCCATCCAGCCATCTCATCCTCTGTCATCCTCTTCTTTTCCTGACCCAGTCTCTCCCAGCATCAGAGTCTTTTTCAATAAGTCAACTCTTCGCATGAGGTGGCCAAAGTATTGGAGTTTCAGCTTTAGCATCAGTTCTTCCAATGAACACTCAGGACTGATCTCCTTTAGAATGGACTGGTTGAATCTCCTTGCAATCCAAGGGACTCTCAAGAGTCTTCTCCAACACCACAGTTCAAAAGCATCAATTTTTTGGCACTCAGCTTTCTTCACAGTCCAACTCTCACATCCATACATGACCACTGGAAAAACCATAGCCTTGACTAGATGGACCTTTGTTGGCAAAGTAATGTCTCTGCTTTTGAATATGCTATCTAGGTTGGTCAAAATTTTCCTTCCAAGGAGTAAGCATCTTTTAATTTCATGGCTGCAATCCCCATCTGCAGTGATTTTGGAGCCCCCCAAAATAAAGTCTGACACTGTTTCCACTGTTTCCCCAGCTATTTCCCATGAAGTGATGGGACCAGATGCCATGATCTTCGTTTTCTGAATGTTGAGCTTTAAGCCAACTTTTTCACTCTCCTCTTTCACTTTCATTAAGAGGCTTTTTAGTTCCTCTTCACTTTCTGCCATAAGGGTGGTATCATCTGCATATCTGAGGATATTGATATTTCTCCCGGCAATCTTGATTCCAGCTTGTGCTTCTTCCAGCCCAGTGTTTCTCATGATGTACTCTGCATAGAAGTTAAATAAGCAGGGTGACAATATACAGCCTTGACGTATTCCTTTTCCTATTTGGAACCAGTCTGTTGTTCTATGTCCAGTTCTAACTGTTGTTTCCTGACCTGCATACAGGTTTCTCAAGAGGCAGGTCAGGTGGTCTGGTATTCCCATCTCTTGAAGAATTTTCCACAGTTTATTGTGATCCACACAGTCAAAGGCTTTGGCATAGTCAATAAAGCAGAAGTAGATGTTTTTCTGGAACTCTCTTGCTTTTTTGATGATCCAGCGGATGTTGGCAATTTGATCTCTGGTTCCTGTGCCTTTTCTAAAACCAGCTTGAACATCAGGAAGTTCACAGTTCACATATTGCTGAAGCCTGGCTTGGAGAATTTTGAGCATTACTTTACTAGCGTGTGAGATGAGTGCAATTGTGCGGTAGTTTCAGCATTCTTTGGCATTGCCTTTCTTTGGGATTGGAATAAAAACTGACCTTTTCCAGTCCTGTGGCCACTGCTGAGTTTTCCAAATTTGCTGGCATCTTGAGTGCAGCACTTTCACAGCATCATCTTTCAGGATTTGAAATAGCTCAACTGGAATCCCATCACCTCCACTAGCTTTGTTCATAGTGATGCTTCCTAAGGCCCACTCGACTTCACATTCCAGGATGTCTGGCTCTAGGTGAGTGAACACACCATTATGATTATCTTGGTGGTAAAGATCTATTTTGTACAGTTTCTGTGTATTCTTGCCACCTCTTCCTCCAGGCTCTACCCCAACTCGAAGGCTCAGCCTCTTGCTTCCTGCTTTTTGAAACTTTGTTGGGTCTCACCAGTCTGCTACAGCTACTTCCTTCTCTGAGCTTACTTTAGTTTAGTTTTGTTTTGTTTTGTTTTTAAGCAGGGCTTGTGTATTGCTGTGATGTATATTTCTTTCAGTATAGATGGAGAAGGGTGAGCCAGCCACGTAAATACAATTGGCTGGGATTTGAATCTTGACTCTGTCACCAGCAAGCTGTGGCCTCAGGCGAATTTGATTCAACTCCCTCAATCCTTTATGGGGCTGTTGAAAAGATTACAGACAATGTCCATGAAGTTTATGATCACAATGTCTAATAAGAGGTAGTCATAATTATTATCATTACACTGTTTAAGAACATGCTAAGTGCTCAATGAAAATCCATTGAATTGATTGAAGGACTAGATATGGGATCTGAAGACAATGATATTAGAACTATACATTATAAATTTATATTTTAAAGAACTGTATTTTTTGTTTCAAAGTATAAAGCAGTGTGTGTGTGTGTGTGTGTGTGTGTGTGTGTTAGTTGCTTACTTGTGTCTGACTCTTTGTGACCCCATGAACTGTTGTCTGCCAGGCTCCTCTTTCCATGGGATTCTCCAGACAAGAATACTGGACTGGGTTGTCATTCCCTTCTCCAGGGGATTTTCCCGACTCAGGGATCAAACCCAGGTCTCCTGCCTTGCAGTCAGATTCTTTACCATCTGAGCCACCAGGGAAGCCCTACAGTAACATGTACTCATTGTAGAAAATTTACAATGTGTATGTGTAAAAGGTTAGAGAAAAGATCACACATAATCTCCCAAATCGGTGGTAATAACTCTTAAGATGTTATATTTTCTTCCAATTTTGGAAGCATTTTATATAGATGATATCGTACATAATTTTGTTTCCAACATTCATTCAAATGTAGTTTAGAAGCCTACTGTTTGAATTATTATTATAAAAATATTATACAGTGGAAATAGTGTCAGACTTTATTTTTCTGGGCTCCAAAATCACTGCAGATGGTGACTGCAGCCATGAAATTAAAAGACGCTTACTCCTTGGAAGGAAAGTTATGACCAGCCTAGATAGCATATTGAAAAGCAGAGACATTACTTTGCCAACAAAGGTTGGCCTAGTCAAGGCTATGGTCTTTCCTGTGGTCATGTATGGATGTGAGAGCTGGACTGTGAAGAAGGCTGAGCGCCAAAGAATTGATGCTTTTGAACTGTGGTGTTGGAGAAGACTCTTGAGAGTCCCTTGGACTGCAAGGAGATCCAACCAATCCATTCTGAAGGAGATCAGCCCTGGGATTTCTTTGGAAGAAATGATGCTAAAGCTGAAACTCCAGTATTTTGGCCACCTCATGCGAAGAGTTGACTCATTGGAGAAGACTCTGATGCTGGGAGGGATTGGGGGCAGGAGGAGAAGGGGACGACAGAGGATGAGATGGCTGGATGGCATCACTGACTCGATGGATGTGAGTCTGAGTGACCTCCAGGAGTTGGTGATGGACAGGGTGGCCTGGTGTGCTGCAGTTCATGGGGTCGCAAAGAGTCGGACACGACTGAGCGACTGATCTGATCTGATCTGACTATGTAATAGTTATCTTAAATACTGAAAATGTTGAAGCATTTAATTAAATACCTAAATCTAGCCTATTATTATTTGGCTCTATTTTCTTCTAACCTTTTGTATTCACATTTTTCCATATTTCAGATATCAGTATTAGATTAAGTGCATTTTCCTATGCCATGAAATAATTTTTGGACATCATTTCTTGGTGACTACATAATATCCTACCCTACAGATGTACCCTAGTCTGTTTAATTCTATCTTTCTTTATTCCTACATAATTAGGATTTTTTAATATTTTCCCATATGAATGCATTTTTTGTCTTGAGTTTCATATTGTTTCATTAAGAAGAAGAGAGTGTAATTTTATCAGTAATAAAAGACCCCACACTTCCCTGGTGGTTCAGTGGTAAAGAACCTGCCTGCCACTGCAAGAGACATGGGTTCAATCTCTGGGTTAGGAAGATCCCCTGGAGAAGGAAATGGCAACTCACTCCAATATTCTTGCCTGGAAAATCACATGGACAGAGGAGTCTGGCAGGCTACAGTCCATGGGGCTGCAAAAGAGTTGGATATGACTTAGTAACTAAACAAAAACAATAAAAAATATCCATACTATAGTGGCTTGTGAGGAGGGCTATATCTCACACGATGGAAAGCCTGCAGGTAGGGCTGTTTCTGGATAGGTGTGTCCGTAACTCAGTGACCTCATCAAGGACCCAGTGGTGCCATCGGTCTGCTCCTGTGGTTTCTTTAATGCACACTGCGAGTAAGTGTTGTGACAGGTGACAGTCATCTTCACAGAAACCCTAGGAAGGTGGGTTCTATTATTATTCCAGATGTACAGATGAGGAAAGCAAGTCTGGGTGGGGTCCCTTCCCGAAGATCAATCAGTACCCTAGAGAAGGAATTGCTATGGGTCCAGATGTCAAAGCCTCATACCACCTCCCAGGGGCTGGGGACATTATAGCTCTTCCTTGTATGTCTCCTCTGCCTTTTTGATTTGATAAGTTTCCAGGCTACTGGAAATTTGAAATCATAGTCCAATGAACGCCTGTATTCCCTTCACCTGGATTCATGAATTGTTAAGCATTGGCCACCTTTGGTTTCTTTCCCTCTCTTATCTTCTAGCTGAAGGTAATTTGAAAACATCCTGAGTCTGTGCCTCTCTTTTTTAAAACTTCTTAAATCGAAATATGATACTTGTGCAAAAAAGCACGTTTCTCGTGTATTGTAGTTTGATGAAAGTCTACAAATTGACGACATCTATGCAACTAGCACTTCCCTCCCCTGAAATATATTGAGGGTGATCTTGAATAAAATAGAAGTGCTTCTGGTAAGAAAGGTATAGGATAGGCACTCATGGTGTCTATCATATCACCTTAGTCCCTGCTTTCTCCCTTCAGCTGGAGAGAGAGACTTGTCACATACTGTTTGGGCCGTACTAGTATCCAGCATAGAAACAACAGCTTCCAGTTCAGCATGGTCTTTGTAGTTAGAGAGGCTTAAATTGGAATCTCAGCTCTAACTCTAACTTACTATATATTCTTAAGCAAGTGACTTAGGCTCACTGAGCCCCAGTTTACACATCTGTACAATGGGTATAATAATAGCACCCACCTCCTGAGATTTCTGTGAAAATGAAAGGAAATTTTATATCACTTATCATGGTACTTCTTTCAAAGCATGCACTTGGGACCCATTATTAATAATAAATTCTCAAGTGCCGCTGGTGGTAAAGAATTCACCAACCAGTACCGGAGATGCAAGACATGCAGTTCAATCCATGGGTTAGGAAGATCCCCTGGAGTAGGAAATGGCAACCCATTCCAGTATTCTTGCATAGAAAAACTCATGGACAGAGGAGCCTGGCGGGCTACAGACCATGGGGCCATGGAGAGCCAGCACAACTGAGTGACTGAGCCCTTACCTATTGTATTAATAATCATGCCAGAAGTCGTTACTGCTATTCCCACTTTATAGCTGAGAAAACAGATGCCCAAGAGAAGAAGGATCCTAGGACCCTTAACTAATAAGCGCCAAGATTCACAATCTGATTTTTCTGACTCTAAACTTGTTGCCTCTCCATGAGTTGATCAGGCCCAGACAAATGAGAGACTAAATCATACCTCAGAAGGTCAATTTGTTAACTGACAGTTTTATAATAGGAGAGGTAATTGCCAAGCAGCCAGCGAGCGGGTACCAGGAGATTAGCACTTTCTAATTCCCGACAAGAAAGTGCAAAAGGCAGTAGGGGTGGACCAAAGCCCCAAGCCTCTCTCGGGGCCATCCTGTACTCCAGCCCTTGCAGACACCCCAGGAAGCACTGGCCCCTGGAGGAGGGGAGCTGGATTTCTCATCAGGACTTGGTTCCTGTCCTATCCTGTGTCTTTGTCCCTCCCCTCCCATCTCTGGGCTCCAGCCCTCGGTGGTGAAGCAGGGAGGGTGGGAAGTGATGGCTGAGGACCCTCCTGGCTTCTGCCTGCTGGGGGTACAGGTTCCCATTCATCTCTGCCCGGTTCCCCACCCCACCTTCCCTTCAGTATTCAGGAGCAGGGTTCGCTGTTTGGTTTTTTTTTTTTATATATATAGCTTACTCCACTATTACTTTATTACTTTTCAAGTGACAGCAGAAGAATAGACTTTGTCTCGATATTGGCAGGGAGAACGTGGTCTGCATTTATGAGAGTCTGATTTCATTTCGGCGTCACCTTTTTTCATGTACAGGGGAGGAGGTTGGTCCTCCAGGTCAATTTCAGCTGGAGGAAGGGGCTGTGTTTCCCAGCACACCTCCCCGCCTTAGCTGGGCCCTGGCAGTGGGGAGACCCTCCCTTGTCGTCAATTCCAGGGGTACTTGAGCCAAGAGGGAAATTGCAGTTCCCTGGAAGGCATGCAGCCAGGATGCCTGATTAAGAAAGATGGCCCTGCGGGTATCCTCCGTGTGCTCCGAGGGGTAGCTACTTCCTGCTGGGTTTCGGCCTCTTAGAGTCCTCGCCGCTGGCGTCTCTAGCTCTGCTCTTCTACAAGGCCCAGGCCACTTGTGGGAGGCAGAGTTAGGCCTAGCTTACGTCTATATTCAGCCACTGAGCAAGAAGCGGGGATTGGCCTGGGATCAACTACAGCAGAATTCAGACACTGATGCTCTGATTTTTTTTTTTTTTTTGCCACATGGCATGCGGAATCTTTGTTCCCCAACCAGGGATCAAACCCACACCCCCTGCAGTGGAAGCGTGGAGTCTTAACCACTGGACTGCCAGGGAAGTCCCACTGATGCCCTGACTTGGAGGCACATTCCAAGCCTCTCTGAGCCTCCATTTCTCACAGGGAAATGTGGACAGGAATCTCTATCTTGGAGGATCATAAAATAATAACTAATTCTCCGTGAGCCTTGACTAAGTGCCAGGCATGGTGCAATCCTTCCCAGTTCACACAATAATTAGAGAGTGTTGCTACAAATACAACCCCTTCCTTATTTATAGATGAGGAAAATGAGGCCCTTATCTGCCCAGAAATTTGCACTGATGTCCAGTAAGGCTGGAGAGGAGGCCTAAGAAATTCATAGGAAGAGATTTAATGCATGTTTTGTGAAAATTGAACTATTGTACATTTTAAAATAGATGGCTCATTGGTAAAGAATTCACCTGCAATGCAGGAGACACAAGAGACACAGGCTCAATCCCTGGGTTGGGAAGATCCCCGAGAATAGGAAATGGCAGCCCACTGCAGTATTCTTGCCTGGAGAATCCCATGGACAGAGGAGCCTAGCAGGCTACAGTCCATGGGATCACAGAGTCGGACACGACTAAAGTGATTGAACACACAGCATTCGTCCTTTGGGTCTCCTGGAGTAGGAAACAAAATCTTAGACATCTGAGGCAATGTTGGAAGGATATGTAGTATCTTAACTGTTTCTGAAAATGAAATTTATAAGAGCACATTTACCCCGGAAGCCTTGTTGAGTATCTCCTGTGTCCGGAATGGTGCCAGGCTGTGCAGATGTGAAATTAACATGCCCAGGTCTGGTCCTGGGTGAGTTCCTGGCCTGTGGCCAGCAAATAGCCACTGTGTGTTGTGACATCTGTGTTGACATCAGGGTTCACAGAGGAGTGACCAGCCAGTTAGAGCCAGGGAGGGGCACCAAGGAAATTTCCCCAGAGGAGGCGGCATGTGGACGTTTGCATTATCATGACACAACCACTCCACCCCCGAACAAAGATTCCTGTAACGCTGAAGAAAACTCATTCACCGGTCAGGGAGGTCAAACAATCTGGCCGCTGTCTGGTTTTGCACAGTTCACAAGCTAAGAATGGTTCTTACAGTTTAAAATAATTGAAAAAAATCGAGAGAGTAAGAATATTTTTTGACACCTAAAAATTCTACGACATTTATATTTGAGTGTCCTTTAATACAGACATATTGACACGCAGCCACCCTTATTTATTTACATATTGTCAGTGGCCACTTTTCTGCTGCAGCAGTAGTAAGAAGAGAGGCACAAACCTAATATGTTTGTTCCTGGGTCCTTTATAAAGCTTCCAGTCTCTGCTGTAAGTCATTATCTCCATCATGGTCCTTTACTTTGGTGTACATTTATAAAATATAATATTTTTAAGTTTGTACTTCTCCTTTATTTCTTCTTTAAAATTTATTTATTTACTTTTGGGCTGCGGTGGGCGGCCTTTGCTGTTGCACTCAGGTTTTCTCTAGTTGCAGCAAGCAGGGGCTACTCTCTAATTTGCAGTGCATGGGTTTCTCATTGCAGTGGCTTCTCGTGTTACAGAGAAAGGGCTCTAGGGTGTGGGTTTCAGTAGCTGTGGCACACGGGCTTAGCTGCCCCGCGGCATGTGGAATGTTCCCAGACCAGGGATTGAACCCGTGTCTCTTACACTGGCAGGCGGATTCTTAACCACTGGATGCCCAGGGCGGTGTCCCCTTTGTTTCATTGTCTACTCCTCCCAATCTCTGTGGGAGTTAGGCCTGAACAGTCCCTCTTTTCGGATATCCAAACTGAGGATCCAAGGAGATAAGTTGCTTGCCCAAGTATGTAACTGGTAAGCAGGGGAGCCATGTAGGCCCTGGGCTCCAGGTGTTCTAAAGTCAAGGCCGCCCTCCCCCTCAACCTTGCCTGTGAGGCTCACACGGTGTGTTGGAGGCCGTGGCACCACATGGTCAGAGGCCAGATGATGTTTGAGGTGTTGGTCTGTGATCCCGGTAGGGGCAAGCATCACAGGGCGGGAGCCTTCCATCTGGAGGATGAGGCGACCTTTAAGGTCCCTTTCAACTCTCTGAACCACGGCTGTGTGGTTTCTGGCCAGACCTGCAGAGGCCGGGGCCCCATGCCGGCTCCAAAGGCTCTGGGAACAAGAGGAATCTCTGGATGGGGCCTCTCTCCCCATGCTCCAGCCTGACTCTCTGCAGCACTGGAGTTCTGAGCAGGGATTCACAGAGGGTTGAATCTGTTTCTCCAGCCTGAAGTAAAATGACCTGGAGAGAGCAGAAGTCGACATCAGCTCAAAGGTTGCCCATGTCCTCTGTTCTTCTCTCATGAAGAATTCTCCCTGGAGGCTCCATCAGAGCTCAGCCTTCAATGCCCACCTCGCATGGGGTAGTGGAAGGGGCATGGGTTTTTGAGTCAGCTGGATCCAGATTCAAATCCTGATTCTGCCAGTTAGAGTCTGCAAGCCTGGGAGCAAGGGACCTCTATTCACTTAGCCTCCATGTCCTTGTTCTGCAAAATGGAAATAATAGTACTTATCACATAGGATCAAAAGGGTGAAATGGAACAAATCATCACCTAGCTTGTGACAGCATCCTGCAAAGATTAAGTATGACTTTGTCGTGTTAGTCCCTAAGTCATGTCCAACTCTTGTGACCCCGTGGACTGTAGCCCGCCAGGCTCCTCTGTTCATGGTATTTCCCAAGCAAGAATACTGGAGTGGGTTGCCATTCCCTTCTCCAGCGGATCTTCCTGACCCAGGGATTGAACCTGGGTCTCCTGCTTTCCAGGCAGTTCTTTACCGACTGAGCCAACAGGAAGCCTTCTAAGTATAACTTTATTCACACTTAAAACAATGAACAATCCAAAATATTTGAGTGTTAAAAACACATAGCATATAACTTTAAAAACTCTATCCAAAAGAACCTCATCCAAACAAACTATATAGTTATATATGTGTTTGTGTGTGTGTGTACATCTATGTAGGCTCTCAATGGTCCCCTTTGAAAGAAAATTAAATCTTACACAGCAGCTTGTCTTTGTATTTAAGGCCCTCTAAATAGTTTCAGAATTAATCTCTTTGAAGGGTGGGTGAAAAATTCATGCATCTCCAGTTTCAGTGGATCCTGAACAATTGAACTGGTGCTGTTGCTGCTAAGTCACTTCAGTCATGTCCGACTCTGTGCAATCCCATAGACGGAAGCCCACCAGGCTCCCCCGTCCCTGGGATTCTCCAGGCAAGAACACTGGAGTGGGTTGCCATTTCCTTCTCCAATGCATGAAAGTGAAAAGTGAAAGTGAAGTCGCTCAGTCGTTTCTGACTCTTTGCAACCCCATGGACTGCAGCCTACTAGGCTCCTCCGTCTATGGGATTTTCCAGGCAACAGTACCGGAGTGGGGTGCCTTTGCCTTCTCCAAATTGAACTGCTAACTACCCCTAGATCTACATACACTTTGATTCTATGCAACTTTGGCATATGAATGTCCTATGTCTGAGGGACCTGTCTGTATTGTTCTGTTTAATGAACTCCTCTTCATCCTTCAAAACCCAGATCAAATATAACCACTTCTGTGAACCCTCATCAATTCCTCTTTCATGTCCTACAAACGCTCTGTACATAAGCCTTATGTTCGCTGTTGGTGCTGGAACTTTTAAGGGCTAAGTAGAGGTGCACTCAGCAATAATCAGAATAAAAGACCAATGGAGCCGTGTCTTGTTCCTGGAGAATCAGCCTGTGGCCTCCATAGGCAGACAGAGCTGTCAGTATTCAGGCCAGAGGGGAGGGAGGCACGGGGTGGGGGGAAGTGGCAATGATAGTTCTCCCCATGAGATGGTTCTCGTAGATTTCCTTTGATTTTGCTTTCCATCCTGATTAAAAAACATGTGATGTTTATACTGCTGCAGGGCAGCTAGAACTGTGAATGGCTTTCCAGTCTACACATGAGATTTCACTTCCTCTCATGTTTCATGTGTCATCAGATATCTGATGAAACTTCTGGTTCTCCTCCTCCACTCAGTGGAAGTCGGAACTTTGCACTGCAGTCTCTGGCGTGCAGGTGGAGGGGAGGCGGGTCCCTGGGCATAGTGATGTGGGTGGAGAGGGCACACCAACCCGTCTCTTCCACTTTCCCCCAGGTGCTACTCCTGTGCCTTCTGCTCTTCCGTGCTGTCTCCAGTCTCCGTTCATGTCTGGTCACTTGGTCCTCTCCCTGCCACCCTCTGCTGTGTGTGGGTCCATCTCTTTCAGCTGCACCCCTGTAACTGGTCCCCCCACTCAGGCTTCCCTGTGGCCCCCTGTGACGCTGCCTGTTTTTGGTGAGCTTTGCCTTCATGTTGACTTAATTTACACTCACTGGATGGGCAGTCCTTCTCCAGCTCTTCTCACTCACTTCCCTCCTAGTGACCCCACTAGACTGTTGTTTCCTAGAGGTCGATGAGTGGATCTTGTCCACTTTTGTACGACTTCATAGATAGCATTGAGCACTGTGCCTGTCACATAGCAGACACACTGATGATTAACTGAGTATGTTGATGAACACGCTTATAATAAGTCCAGCTCTATTGAGAAGAGGTCAGATGCAAGACCAGGTGAATCAGTTTCCCCTTCCTGTTAGAATTCAAAGAAATACTAGCATCTCTTAGCATTTTGGGGCTTCTGGCAACCTATTCCAATATTCTTGCCTGGAGAATCTTATGGGCAGAGGAGCTGGCAGGCTACAGTCCATGGGGTCGCAAGAGTTGGACATGACTTAGTGACTAAACCACTACTTAGCATTTTTATGTAAGCTTTCATTTATTTTTAAATTTATACTTACTTATGGCTGCATCAGAGATACCAAAGGAACATTTCATGCAAAGATGGGCACGATAAAGGACAGAGATGGTGTGGACCTAACAGAAGCAGAAGATATTAAGAAGAGGTGGCAAGAATACACAGAAGAACTGTACAAAAAAGAGCTTCAAGACCCAGATAATCATGATGATGTGATCACTGATCTAGAGCCAGACATCTTGGAATGTGAAGTCAAATGGGCCTTAGAAAGCATCACTGCGAACAAAGCTAGTGGAGGTGATGGAATTCCAGTGGAGCTATTCCAAGTCCTGAAAGATGATGCTGTGAAAGTGCTGCACTCAATATGCCAGCAAATTTGGAAAACTCAGCAGTGGCCACAAGATTGGAAAAGGTCAGTTTTCATCCCAATCCCAAAGAAAGGCAATGCCAAAGAATGCTCAAACTACCGCACAATTGCACTCATCTCACACGCTAGTAAAGTAATGCTCAAAATTCTCCAAGCCAGGCTTCAGCAATATGTGAACCGTGAACTTCCTGATGTTCAAGCTGGTTTTAGAAAAGGCAGAGGAACCAGAGATCAAATTGCCAACATCCGCTGGATCATGGAAAAAGCAAGAGAGTTCCAGAAAAACATCTATTTCTGCTTTATTGACTATGCCAAAGCCTTTGACTGTGTAGATCACAATAAACTATGGAAAATTCTGAAGGAGATGGGGATACCAGACCACCTGATCTGCCTCTTGAGAAATCTGTATGCAGGTCAGGAAGCAACAGTTAGAACTGGTCATGGAACAACAGACTGGTTCCAAATAGGAAAAGGAGTACGTCAAGGCTGCATATTGTCACCATGTTTATTTAACTTATATGCAGAGTACATCATGAGAAATGCTGGACTGGAAGAAACACAAGCTGGAATCAAGATTGCTGGGAGAAATATCAATAACCTCAGATATGCAGATGACACCACCCTTATGGCAGAAAGTGAAGAGGGGCTAAAAAGCCTCTTGATGAAAGTGAAAGTAGAGAGTGAAAAGGTTGGCTTAAAGCTCAACATTCAGAAAACGAAGATCATGGCATCTGGTCCCATCACTACATGGGAAATAGATGGGGAAACGGTGGAAACAGTGTCAGACTTTGTTTTTCTGGGCTCCAAAATCACTGCAGATGGTGACTGCAGCCATGAAATTAAAAGACGCTTACTCCTTGGAAGGAAAGTTATGACCAACCTAGATAGCATATTCAAAGGCAGAGACATTACTTTGCCAACAAAGGTTCGCCTAGTCAAGGCTATGGTCTTTCCTGTGGTCATGTATGGATGTGAGAGCTGGACTGTGAAGAAGGCTGAGCGCCGAAGAATTGATGCTTTTGAACTGTGGTGTTGGAGAAGACTCTTGAGAGTCCCTTGGACTGCAAGAAGATCCAACCAGTCCATTCTGAAGGAGATCAATCCTGGAATTTCTTTAGAAGGAATGATGCTAAAGCTGAAACTCCAGTATTTTGGCCACCTCATGCGAAGAGTTGACTCATTGGAGAAGACTCTGATGCTGGGAGGGATTGAGGGCAGGAGGAGAAGGGGACGACAGAGGATGAGATGGCTGGATGGCATCACTGACCTGATGGGTGTGAGTCTGGGTGACCTCCGGGAGCTGGTGATGGACAGGGAGGCCTGGCGTGCTGCGGTTCATGGGGTCGCGAAGAGTCGGACACGACTGAGCGACTGATCTGATCTGATGGCTGCATTGTGTGGCTTGCAGGATCTCTGTTCCCTGACCAGAGACTAAACCTGGTAGAGAAAGCGCGGGGTCCGAACCAATGGAATACCAGGGAATTCCTTATCATCTCTACTATGGCAAGGAGCACTTTGAACCTCTAATAACCTGTGACCTCTCTCCAGCCTTGCGTTCCCCATGTTCCGTCATCTCCCACCCATGGTGAGATGACAAGAAAAGATTCTGTCGAAAGACAGACAGATGGCAACATCGGCAGCCCTCTGACTGTCTGCAGTAAGAGAGTCTCTGTAATCTTGCAGGTCTGTGTGCACGAGCTCGGGTGGGCGCATACACTTGGCTGTGACCTACGGAGACTTGAACGTGAACGTGAAGTCGCTCAGTCGTGTCCGACTCTTTGTGACCCCATGGACTGTAGCCTACCAGGCTCCTCTGTCCATGGGATTTTCCAGGCAATAGTACTGGAGTGGATTGCCATTTCCTACTCCAAGGGATCTTCCCAACCCAGGGATCGAACCTGGGTCTCCCACATCATAGACAGATGCTTTACCGTCTGAGCCACCAGGGAAGTTGTTCAGGAGACTAACGGAGACTTAGGGCACCGGTAATAGGCTCTGGCCCCTTCCTCCCACTCACCAGTTAGTAGGTAGCACTTTAATCACAGTTAATGATCTCCGTGCCTGGTAGCATGTCATAGGCTAAGGTCTGATGATCTCCAACTTTCATCATCACTGCTAGGGGATGCATTCCAGGTACCACGAGTGGGATTTCCCTGTTAGAATCTAATTATGGATCTTTATGTTCCAATCTCCTTGTCTTGTTATCTTTGAGATTTGCAGTCTGTGGGGCGTGAATTCCACCCTTCAGGGCCCGCTTTAGGGCTTCCCCGCCTGCTTGCTCTTCAGGCCTGAGGCCCAAGCTGAAAGCAAGCAGATCGCTGGATGGCAGATCAATTTGTTTTTCACAGGGAGCTGAGTCCAATCAGAGAGATTCTTATTGCTAAACTTTCAGGGAGACCTAGACAGACCTGGAGAAGCTTCACAGTGTTCGACCGTGGCTCCCTTGCTACGCTTGCCATGTGTGGCCTAACCTGGAAGTTCGTGGCTGGGGTGGGATCCTCAATCTTTTTTCCATGTTGCTCTCATAGCGTCTGTTCACCATGCCTGACCCCACTTGTTTGGAGCTTCTTAGCTAGCAACTTTGCTGTCCTTTCTCCCAATATCATTTTCTCTTCCCTGTGCCTTTAGGCTCTAATTCCATTTTCCTGGCACTGAACTTGTCTTCTGCCAGAACAGTTCTGCCCCAGGGACCTCCAGCTTCCCCGAGTCCCCCAGTTCACTGCCTCAGTGTTCCTCACGCCAGTGAGCCCATCGGTCCCCAGGCCACCAACAGTGGTGGTAAACTCTCCCACCGGTCCTGAGCCAGGGCTGTGAATCAGTTACTCATCCCATGCTTCCAACGATTCTGTGAAACAGACATCACGATGCCACGAGGCTCTGGGAATTTATGTGACTTGCGATCAAGACCCCAGGTGGGTAAGTAGCACCTGTGAGCTACAAGGTCAAGCTCTGTCTCCGATGTTGGTGTCTGTCTTCTACAGAATTGCCTTGTCTTGGGCAGCAGCGACCACAGATAGTTCGAAGAGTAGGGATCTTCTGAGCCCTTGAGAGCTGGCTTAGAGGTTCAAATGGACCCTCCATCTCCCTTAACAGTCAGTGGTCTCACTCTGTTGGGGGAACCCAAGCAGTCAACTTCAGGAGGGATGGAGGGTTGAGTCAGGGTTGCAGAAGGATGGCTGGTCAGCCATGAGTGATGGAGACCATCATCCCCAGATCTGCCTCGTCACTCTGTCCTGGAGGGGCGGATCGAGGCCAAGAAGGACAGGGGTAACCAGGACTATAGCCTTGGGTCTGAAGAGCACTTTCTAGTGTACAGAGGATTTCAACACTTTTACCCTCAGGGCATGTCTCTTGTGGGCCACCCTGGGGAGCAGGCAGGGCAAAACCATTCCCAACTGGCACATAAATAAAGTGTGGCTCAGAGAGAGGCGGGTTCACAGAGTCAACACCTGCTGGAACCTGGTTCTCTTGGTGTTCCTTCCTTCCCCCTGCAAGTTCTGCTGTCTGATCCAGCCCTACCTTCTGCCACAATCTTGCCTCCCTATGCAGTCTCCTTCGTTTCCTCCAGCCCTGGTCTGCCTGCCTGCCTCTCTGAGCATCAGTGCTTTCTCCGCTGAAACGTGGATGTTTCAATGCCTTCGTCATCATCAAGCTTCTCCTTGAGCCTAATGGGATGTGAACATGAACAGTCTTGCTCAGCTGATGCTGTTTCCTTCTCTGACAACCACTGTCACGGTCACTGCACTAAGCCCAGGGCTGGGTGGTCTAATGGGCGTTCCTCTCCCCATAAAGCTCAGACCCTAAAGGGCCACACCTGCAGAGTAAGAATGAATCGGTTATCAGGCCCCCATGGGAAGTACCAGGAAAATAAACAATCTTAAACATCAGCACTGAGTGGAAGGGGTCAATAAATTGCTGCTGAAAATTTAGAACCATCAGCATGTTCTTATATAGCTTTTCAGATTGAATTTAGACTGCTTGGGTGATCTGAAAGCCTCCAGACAGGAATTGCATTTAGAGTAAATGTCAGTAGTGAACACAAATCCTGTCTAGAACCTGCCTTAGTTCTAGGATACAAACAGTTCCCACAAATAAAATTCTAAGACAATGAACACATAACAGTTAAAAAATAATAAATTACCAGGGACCAAGACACCATGAGAGCAAATCAGAGGAAACCACTGCAAAGACTTAACTTCCTGGACCTCAGTTTCCCCACCAGTAAAATGGGATCATAGCCCCAGTCTCACTCAGGTGGTGTGCAAAGGAAGTGAGCAAGTAGGGGCAGCCTGGGGTGCACAAAGTGTGCTCAGAGAGAGCTGACAGCTGTAGTTATTTTCTCCCATCTATTTGTCTAATATTATCATCCAGTGAATGTTGGCTTTTCCCCGCTAAATCTTCATGTACAGACAAAAGAAAGGCTATGGATTGTTCATTCCAGTTTTTCCATAAGATGTTGCAGGAAACCCCAAATTAACTCTTTGGCCAATCCAATAAATAGAAACTCACAGAACGTGAGGGCTTCCCTGTGTGGCTCAGATGGTAAAGAATCTGCCTGCAATGCAGAAAACCGGAGTTCAATCCTTGGGTCGGGAAGATCCCCTGGAGAAAGGAATGGCTACCCACTTCAGTATTCTTATTCGGAGAATTCTATGGGCAGAGGAGCCTGGTGGACTACAATTCATGAGGTCGTGAAGAGTCAGACACAACGGAGAGACTAATATATTTACTGTCACTTTTCATAGGATTTGGTGTCAAGAGGTTTGGATTTGAATTCAAGTCCATCCACCCCTGGGGTCGGTAAGCTCATCTGTCAATCGGGGCACTGTTTTTTTTTCACATTCTCTTATTGTGCAGGGCTGTTTGAAGATGAACTGTTGAGGGTGGTGAGTGCATTTTGCAAATATAAAATGCTCTGCCCAGGTTCACTCATTTTGTCTGACTTCACCCTATTATGTTTCTGTCCTGACATGTGGGGTGTGGGGTGTCAGAGAGGAGCTGGGGACATGAGGGCATGTGAGGAAGTGGTGATTTGTGTGGTTTCTACGTTATGATGTCAACCTTCTTCCCTGGGCTTTTTCCTCCCTTGGGACACGAGGGGACAGACCGGCCCCTTTTCTTGTTACTATTCTGATTGATAAAGGGATAAAAGAGTGGTCTGGAGTTCAGAATTCCTGGCTTTGAGACTGCCTTCTGTCTTTTCCTGGTCGTGTCAGCTTAGCACATTCCCCTTTCTCGACCTTGGTTTTCTCATGTATCCTATGAAGGTGTGAGAATTCACTGGGATTTCATTTGGAAGATAAAAAGGTTGGAACTTATATCTTCTAAGATCTCTTACGAAGTTAACTTTGAAAGAGCGAGAGATGCTTCTGGAATAGCAATGTCCAGTCATTAGCGGGGAGAGAAGAGATCTGGAAACAGCAAGAGTAAGGCCCTCCGTGGTACTTTGAGGTCAGCCCTGTGACACCCGGCACAGCTTCTAAAACTGCAGAGGCAGCTGGCTTCCACCACTCTGCTGATGGAGCAAAGAATATTCCCTGCCTCCAGAGCTGAGTTACTTCTTAGCCACACATATCATCTTCTTCTGACAAATGTGAATTGGGAGTCAAAAAAAGCCTGACCCTTGATTTTGGGGGCCCTCATCTGTTTCTGCCTCTTGTTTCCATAGTGATCCTCACTGAGGGATGACCTGCCATTCACTCATCTCTGGCTTCGTGTCCCTCATCCAATTCTTGCCTTCTGCACACACTTTCATCGCCTCATCAGAAAAAGGACAGACCCTATAAGACAGAAAAGGAACTAAGAAGCAGAAGTTCTGGGTTCCCACCCTGGCTTTTCCACTGGCTGCTGTGTGACCTTGAGAGAGACCCTGTACTCCTCTGGGCCTCAGTTTCCTCATCCATGAAATGAGCTCTCCAGCCTTCAGTGACTCCTGAAAATTCAGAGACATTGTAAGATCAAAAGCAGGTCTCTGCTCAGGTCAGGAGGAGTCAAGTCCCCCCTTCACAGTGGGCAGGATCATGCCTGCGAGGCTGGGCCCAACATCCTTAGCATCCTAGGCCTCCCAAGGGATGGGAGGCTGCTGGAGTCTCACAAGGATGCTGCTCTGTAGTTCCTTCCTTGCTCAGGTGCTCCTTCCATCTCTGCTATCTTTCCTGCTCTCCCTGCCTCCCCCATTCGTGACCTCCCCTCCAGCTTTGACAACTTGGCCCAGCTGTTGTCTCCTCTTGCAAGTTCTTCAATGCCTCTCCTGCCAGCCCAGTCCACATGGAACCCTCTTTCATGTATTCCTGAGTAACCTATAGTATAGCCTTGATCATGCCCTGTGGGAATTTCATGTTTGTATATTTCCCCAGCACAAATCCATTCTTGACCTGGGTTACCCTGCAGGCACAGGAACAGTGACAGAATGGACTTCCTTTGACTCAAGGCAGAACCTGAATGATCATCACAGCCACACTGTCCTGGCCGGAGACCTTTCTGATCTCTGGGAGGCCCTTCATCAGGCCCCAGCTTCTCTTCTGCCCCAGATGTAAATTCAGTGGCTACTCCTCTCTGAGACTCGCTCCTGCCTCTTTTTCATGTTCCTTTTCTCTGCTCTGAACCAACATAGACACAACCACCACTTTGTGGGTTGGCATCTCTTTGGGCCACCACTGCTGCCCCAGTTTCTTTGCCAACCTGGAGAGGACAATGGGCCAGAGACCCCCAGAGACCTCCCAACTCCACCCCAGTCCACTATCCTGGATGTAGCTGCAGCTCTGAGTCCAGGGCTGAATGCACATGGAGTCTCTGCTGACCCATCTTGTGAGGTACCATTTGGGATGAGCTACCTGGCTCAAATAATTGCAACACTGATCACTGAAAATGAATAGGACTGTGAAGGCCAAGTTTGGGGCGTTTGAAAGAAACACAACAGAGTGCCTGACCTAGATTGAGGAGTCAAGCTGACGTTTGATCTGAGGTCTGGCAACGACAGAGTTCAGGGGCAGTGCATGGCAGGACATTGCTCTGGGGAGCTGCTGTGGACAGAGTGGGATTCTCGTTCAGCCCCTGTGATATACCGGGGCAGCCTCCCTTCGATGCCTCCACCCTTGTGCCCCTGCTCTGGGCAGATCCTGCAGGGCTCCCATCTGAGTCAGGGCACATCTATTGCTTTTCCTCCAAGAGCCTCTGGTAGGGAAGTGAGATGAGGAACCTCGTCTCTGTGTTGGCTGCAGATGTCCCTCCATGTCATCCACTAAGCCTCTTCCTGGGACTCCCTGCAGGGACTGAGGCTCTTCTGAACTATTTTGGGGTGGTCTCACCCCTTGGGTTCACCTAGATGGCTGCAGTTCTATCCCTCCATCAGTTCTCCCCACTGCACCCCGCTCTGCACACCATCCAGAATAGATGTGTATCATCTGCTCATCTAATGCTGCCTTTCCCTGGCTGAGAATTTCAAGGGCTCTTCCTTGCACTGAGGATGAATTACAGACACACATCTCAGCCTGGCTCACAAGACCCTGCAAGATCCTGCTTTCCCCCTCCCTCTGCAGCCTTATAGCTTACACACCACCGCCCCCACCCTCAATTTCTCTGGACTCTGACTTCACTTACTTTCTTTTACTTTTCTGGGAAGAAGACCAGGCCCTGCTATGTATTCCCCCTGAACTCTGCCAATATTAGGTCACACGTCAGACTTAAAGCTTTCCCTGACCCATCCCCCCAGCCTAGGGTAGGCACCCTGTTGTGTTTCTTCTTTTTCTTTTTTTTTAGTCGCTTCAGTCGTGTCCGACTCTGTGCGATCCCATAGATGGCAGCCCACCAGGCTCCGTCCCTGGGATTCTCCAGGCAAGAACACTGGAGTGGGTTGCCATTTCCTTCTCCAATGCATGAAAGTGAAAAGTGAAAGTGCTCCTCTGTCCATGGGATTCTCCAGGCAAGAGTACTGGGGTGGGGTGCCATTGCCTTCCCCCGTTGTGTTTCTTTAAAATACTGTCAAACTTTGCCTTCACAGTCCTATCCTTTTGCAGTGAATAGTATTGTGATTATTTGAGGAATAACTTTATCTCCCACTAGACTCTAAGCTCTAGGAGGGCAGGAACCGTATTCTTGTTGACTGTAACCCCCAGCACGACATCTACCGTAGCTCATTGCTGTGTTCAGTTTAAGGTTTGTTGGAAGGAAGGAAGGGGGACTGGAGGTGGACGGAGGCAGGACAGGAAGGAGGGGACCATATATTGCTCATCGCTGTAGCCACAGTGCCTGGCTTTGCACTGGTGAAAGGTTGATAGGAGGAGGGGAGGGGCTGGCTGGGTCCGAGGTGACCACTGATCCAGTGAGCTACTGGACACACAGCTCATCTCTGTGGGGATCTTGTTAGAGACTTCAGCCGCCATTGATCCATGCTCTGCCTTCGTGCCTTGACTTGCAGTCTCCAGTCCTGAAACTCAGCCTTGCTCAGTGAGAAGAGGCTCTGGATGGCAGAGAGGCTTCAGGGCAACCCCTCGGGTGGCTGCTCTTGCAGCCACGTGATGATACAGGCTGACCAACCAGCTTTTATGGGGGAGACCAGAATATGTTAGAGGGGCCCGCCGAGATCATGGACTAAACTAGCTTGAAGCCATTGCTGATTGACACTCCTGAGTGACATCTTCCTGATTGGGAAGGGGGAGGGCAGGAGTTGAGTGAATGCCTTGTGGTCCTTGGAGTCTGGCACACCGCCCAGTCTGTGCTGGTTGCCTCTGTTTGACCTTGGACAATGGTCCAGCCAAGGACAGCGTCTCTCCCCCAGGGTAGAGAGAGGATTTCAATGAGAGAAGGCATCAGTGCAAGGGTAGGCACTTTCCCTCCCGCCTCCCTTTCATCCTCAGTGGGTCACTTACATCAAGTCCTAAGGATCACCTTGATTGAGTAATTGATGCCTTGGTCCACTTGTGGGCAAATAAGAATGCTGGTTTCCCAGTGGTGACTGGCACTTCAGCCATTTCTCCATCCCCATTTACAGCCTGTCTATGAAGGGCACTGCTGTGGACAGGATGAAGCCCATTCATTTCTTGAGTCACGGTCCGAGAGGAGCATGGTTGACTACACCCCTGCTCTCAGCAGTGGTGAGGTAGCAGAGAAAATGATCTGGTTCCCACTGCCCACTCACCATCCCTTTGACCTTCATTCCAGTTCTGACATTCCTAGCGGGTCTCACCAGCTCTGTGAAATCCATCCAGCTGTGCAGGAATCCAGCAGTCAGAGCCACTTCCTCTCCAGGACGCAGAGGGACCCACACGCTGGAACGGGCATTATCTTGACTCACTCACGCTCTGTTTGCTTTTAATGGAGAGGCGCCAGGGAATAGGAGGAGTCAGATCTGGTCCCAGCCTTTCTCAGCTGACATGCTGTGTGACCTTAAAAGGCCTCTTCACTTCTGTGGGCCTTCACTGTCTCATCTGAAAACCAGGAGATTGAAAAAAGGCGAAAGTCACTGGGCCCAGAGCCAAGGATGCTGCTTATCCTAGTCGGTTACCAACGGGCTGTGCAGCCTAGATTACTGGAGCTCTGATTCCTTCATCTACTGAACAGGGACTGTTGGCAGAATGATGGAGGTCATCGTGGGGTACTGTGTATCAATTGTGAGATATTTGACACTCAGAAGAGAAGTCACCCTTACCATTAAAGAAACTTATCCTACCATCTTGTGGCCGTAGGTCTGCTGCTGCTGCTGCTAAGTCGCTTCAGTGTTGTCCCGACTCTGTGCGACCCCAGAGACGGCAGCCCATCTAGGGGACAACAAAAACTTATGTCCCATACTATCATAAAATGGGCTGAGAACCCAACAGTGAGCTGGCAGAGACAGCAAAGAGTGGGCAGCCAGTGAAAGCCAAAATGGCCTGGGCTGGGCGGGTGGGGGCGGACCCTCTTTGATGCCCACAGAGGTCATGATAAGCGCATCTCTGCTCTGGGTGATGGTTGACCCAAGACAGTGAGAAGGGACTCTGGGTTCACTTCCCACCTTCACCCTTTGTTAACTGTGCAGCAGTCACAGATGATTCTCTATCTTTAAGGCTTTCCTTTCTCTATCAGCAAAATGGAGTTAGCCAGAGAAGTTGCGAGGGTTCGCAGAGATGATGCAAGGCAGGTTTATCACCATATTAAGAAGATGAGGATACTTTATAAATCTCAGCGATTATTGTTGCGCATATAGGGAGCAAGACACTCTTTCTAGAAGGGGTTGGGGGAGATCCTAGGAGCTGGGCAGGGTTCAGGATGCTCACCAGCAATGTGGACAATCTCCAGGTCCCCAAATGATGGCAGCAGCCATGGGGGCACCAGGTGGGGGTGGGGAGGGTGGAGTGAGCCAGAGACAGACAAGGGGAGTGACCCAGCTAAAGAAGGCCCAGACTGTGTTCCTGACCCATTCAGGTCCTTTTCAGGACACCATCTCCCTCTTTGTGGCCCCCAGCCCCTGTGGCATCAAGAAAAGCCCGTGTTCTCCTCTTTAAGGGCCACCTTCCGAGCTCCCGTACCTCGGCAATAGTGGAAGAAGGAAAATATTTATAGGATTCAGCATGGGAAGCCTCAGGCAGATATTTCAACTTCAGGTAGCTCCACAAACCCATCTGCCCTGGGGGGTCTATTCAAACTAGGACAGAAGAGGAAAAAAATTAAATAAAATAAACGTAAAGGCTCTTAGAGATGCTTCCCCAGAGATTTGGGCCAAGCTGGAGGCCAGTTCCCTAGGAAACTCTGCTTTCTGATCCTTGATTCTCTAATACTCCCTAATCACCAGTAAGTGAGGGAGCCCTAAATGTCAGCATCTGCTCAATACCAGGAAGTTCACTTCTTGGGAGCCTGTAAAGAAAAAATCCTAAAGGCAGTTAAAAAAAAAATCCTTTATGAATTAAATATCCATGGCTTGCAGGAGGGCTGGAGTGGGAGTTTGGGGTTAGCATATGCAAACTATTATATATAGGATGGATAAACAAAATAGCATGAGGGGCTATATTCAGTCTCCTGGGGACACTCCAATGGAAAAGAACATAAAAAAGAACGTAGTTATATGTATAACTGAACCACTTCGCTGTACAGCAGAAACTAACACCACATTGCAAATCAACTGCGTTTCAATTAAAAGAGAAATATCGACAGCTCTTTGATTTAGAAGAGCGGATGTCTGGAGATGTCATGAATGCCGGACAGTGGAATGGGGTTGCTTGGGTCAATCACAGCATCACCATTAAAGCAGTGTTGACACCAAGATGGGAAGTTTTGTTGTAACGGGAAGTAGAAGAATGCAGGGAACAGCACTGTATGTAAAAGATGACCTCAACCTGACGGTCCTCTGCACAGAAATAGAAAGGCAAGGAAGTGCCTGAGATGTTTTTTTAAAAACATTTATTTATTTATTTAGGTTGCACCAGGTCTTTGTTGTGGCACACAGCACCTTTGATCTTTGTTGTGGCATGGAGGACCTTTAGTTGCAGCATGAAAACTCTTAGTTGTGACATATGGGATCTACTTCCCTGACCAAGGATCAAACCCAGGTCCCCTGCTCTGAGAGTGCAGAAGCTTAGCCACTGGATCACCAGGGAAGTCCCCTGAGATGTTTTTGGACTGGAGAATCAATAATGAGTTTTCTTTTTTTTTTTTTTTCCCAGTTTGTTTTGCATTCTCTGCTATGAGTATATGTTGCATTCTGATGAAAATAAAGTCAAGACACCAGGTCTGGTTGAAAAAAAAAGATATTTGCCAGCAACAGGGATGGTCCAATGGCCAGGTTACCTCCTGGTAAAGAGAGTCAGGAACCCAGCCTCCTGAAGTCACCGAGGCAAGAAGAGGGCCAATCAAGTGGGCCCCAGTTATCCCCACTCAAGCGTGGGGGAAAGAAGAGCATTGAACCTTAGTTGGGCACCTGCTGTGTGCCAGCTCCTTGGCTGGGCACTTTATGTGCCCTGAGTCTGCATACACAGTAGCTTTAACGGACAGCCCTGTTCAGCCTCATAATACAGATGAAGAAGGGGCTTCGCAGGTGACACTACTGGTAAATAACCTGCCTGCCAATGCAGGAGACACAAGAGATGTGGGTTTGATCCCTGGGTCGGGAAGATCCCCTGGAGGAAGGCATGGCAACCCACTCCAGTATCCTTGCCTGGAGAATCCCATGGACAGAGGAGCCTGGCAGGCTACAGTCCATAGGATCACTAAGAGTCAGACACGACTGAAGTGACTTAGTGCACACACACTCACAGATAAGAAACAGAGGCTCAGAGGGAGGTGGGAATGCCTGTCTCCTCATAGCTTGATAGAATGATGGTGACTGATAGAGAAATGAACTCCCTCTCGGATGAGTTCATACCCTCATCCTAGAGTGGGGGACTTGAGGGCATCAGAACGGTTTTTGAAGTCACCCAGCAAGACCTGGGGTTCTGTGGGGTATCCCGCTCATCACGTAACTCTTGGGCTCCTCCCCTGTCCTCCCAGCCTCAATGCCTAATAGCTTCCTTCAGCCCACCCAGCTTAGGTCTGGCTTTCCCCCAGATCCTCTGGAAGCTTTCTCTCTCACCTCCAGCATGGCCTCGGGTGGGCAACCTCAGACCCCCTTGGTGACTGCTTACCTGCTGGGGCTGTTCCAGCCAACACTGAACCTCTAACCAACTGTGCAAACTCCTATTCTTAGATCAGGGGCTGCCTTAGAAAGAAGTTAAAAGGGGGACAGAGCAAGAATATCCCTAATAGAGGGTGAGATTGAGGTCAGCCTCCCTCTCACTGCTCTCTCTAGCCTGACACCCAGGGGGCCATCTATAGTCACCTGAGAGGGGCCTCTTTAAGCCACTGGCTGACCTCTGAACTCTGACCTCTGAACTTGCCCTGTTCTTTGGCTGGTTGAGTCACAGTCTCCTCCACTGCCACCCCTGCTCATAACTCAGCTCGCGCTTCCCATCGTGCACGGGGGTCTGCTTCTGAGTGGACTTAGTCCCTGCCTGGAGGTGGACGAGCTTCTTCTGTGGAGAGACTGTGCTCCCAGCTCATCACCCTTCCCTCCTGCTGCTGCCCGCACCCCCACACCCCACCCTCCTCCACGCTCTGACTCAGAGCTTTCATCAGTGTTTCACCTGTAAAGCAGAGTTTATTCACCCTGGAGGCTTTCTTCAGTTTCACTGAGGCCAGGAGTGCTAAGACATGGCAATAGTGTCAGTGGGTAAGTGTATGGAATATTTATTTATTTTTAAAATTTTTGTTGAGTCATAATTTACATACTTGGGGCTTCCCTGGTTGCTCATCCGCCTGGATGAGGGTAGAAGATGCAGGTTCGATCCCTGGTTCTGGAAGATCCTCTGGAGGAGGAAATGGCAACCCACTCCAGTATTCTTGCCTGGATAATTCCATGGACAGGTGAGCCTGGCAGGCTACACTCCATGGGATCAAAAAGAGTCGGACATGACTGAGTACACACGCATGTGTGTGCACGCACACACACACACTTTACATACCATACAAGCACTCACTTTACTTGCTCAATTCAGTGCTGTCTGGTATATTTATAGAGTTGTGTAACTATCACAGCTAGCATAGATGGGGTTTTTTTTTGTGTGGGATTTTAGTTCCCCGAGTAGGGTTTGAACCCACACTCTCTACACTAGAGGTACAGTGTCCTAACCGCTTGGCTACTAGGGAAGTCCCTGGAACCTTTATGATGAGCTTTTTGACTGTTCCAAGTGTTCTGTGTGTATTATTTCCTGTCACCTCACAGCGACCCTTTGGGTCAGGGACTGTTATGTCCCCATTTTACAGATGAGGAGTCTGAGGCTCGGGGAGGTAAGTAACCTGCCCAGGACCACACACCTGTGATTGGCAGAGCCTGGTCTCACTGTGCCTTGTCTTACTCAGCTGGTCCATCGGGCCACCTCCCCAGACACAGGACTCAGCTAATGACTTTGAATTTCAATGAAAAGCTCACAGGAAGTGTGGCAGGTAACGGATGCTGAGGGGCCGCTTCTCTGGCACTTGTGAGTTAATTGACGCAGTGCCTTTACTGTTCCCAGAGCAGTGCCGTGGTTAAGAGCCCAGGTGTGGGGTCAGATAGCCCTGGCTTCAAATCCCCTCTCTGCCAGTTATGGGCACTAGTGGTAAAGAACCTACTTGCCAGTGCAGGAGACATAAGAGATGCAAGTTCGATCCCTGGGTCAGGAAGATCCCCTGGAGGAGGGCATGGCAGCCCAGTCCAGTATATTCTTGCCTGGAGAATCCCATGGACAGAGGAGCCTGGCAGGCTATAGTCCATGGGGTCGCAAAGAGTCAGGCACGACTGAAGCGACTTAGTGCACACACCCTGCCACTTACACCATGGGTGGCTTTAGGAGAGGTGCTTATACTCTCTGTCCTGTAGTTTCCTAATCCACAAAGTGGGAGTAAGTTTTGACAGAATGCAAGGAGACTGAGATCTTGCTTATCGAGTGTCTACTGCAGGCTTGGGTAAGTAAGTGGCTGTTTTGGCATTGTGGTGCTGTTCACTTTCATTGTTATTGATGACTATTCCTGGTTATATTCATTATTAATAAATACTAGCCTTAGTTATTAATGCTATTACTGTCTTCTATACCACATACTGGGATGAAAGATGCGTTACATCCTGCTACCATTGGAAGGACTGATGCTGAAACTGAAGCTCCAATACTCTGACCACCCGACATCAAGAGGTGACTCATTGGAAAAGATCCTGATGCTGGGAAAGATTGAAGGCAGTAGGAGAAGGGGATGACAGAAGGCGAGATGGTTGGATGGCATCACTGACTCAATGGACATGAGTTTGAGCAAGCTCTGGGAGATAGTGAAGGATGGGGAAGCCCTGCATGCTGCGGTCCATGGGGTCGAAAAGAATCAGAAACAAGTTAGCAACTGAACGACAATAAACTTGTACTCAGAGAACCCCAACCCTGAATTTGGGAGAAAACCTAGCAAGCTATCAGATCACTATAAAGGAATAAAACCACTGTAATAAAAAAAAAAATGCTCTTTGCTTGTTAAGGACTACTGACTGTCACAAGAGAGGTTGAACAGAAGAGGTGACATTTGAGTGGGTTTTACAGAATGAATAGGAGTTTGTGGGGCTGAGAAGAAAGGGAAGGGGACAGTGTAGGTGAAGGAGCACAGAGAGGGTGTCAGTGGAACAGAAGGGTTTGGAGAAGGGCAAGCAGGTCTGTGTGGTGGGAGCTTGGCATTTGTAGTTGGAGGTTCACAGGGGCCAGGCTGAGATATCTGGTGGGGACCAGATTGTGATAAGCCTACACAGCAGGCTCCTGGAGGGATCTGGCTTTTAGGCAGTAAGGATCCATCATTTGTGGCTGCTAAGACCCTTCTATTACCGTTTCAGGCAGGGTGGCCGAGAGACCAAAGGGCAGAGACTGCCTGAGAAAATGAGAGGCCAGGGAAATTTTGAGAAAGAGAAACAGAAGTGATCTTTGTGTGTTGGGAGGGTGTAGGCGGAAGTAGAAAGAACATATGAGATGAAGGTTTCTAATGTTCTTGTTTAAGAAGACTGCTGACTAGGTTCCACTGGAAGCATCTAACTAATTTAGCATTACAGAGTAAATATCCTAGTTGTCGTTCAGTCGCTGAGTCACGTCTGACTCTTTGCAATCCCATGGACTGTAGTGTGCCAGGCTCCTCTGTCCTCTGCTATCTCCCAGAGTTTTCTCATATTCATGTCTACTGAGTCAGTGATGCTATCTAACCACCTCATCCTCTGTCTGCCCCTTCTCCTTTTGCTTTCAATCTTTCCCAGCATCAGAATCTTTTCCAATGAGTTGGCATTTCACATCAGGTGCCCAAAGTATTGGAGCTTCAGCTTCAACATCAATCCTCCCAATGAATGTTCAAGGCTGATTTCCTTTAGGATGGGTTGGTTTGATCTCCTTGCTGTCCAAGAGACTCTTAAGAGTTTCTTCAGCACCACAATTCTAAAGCATCAATTTCTCAGCACTGAGTTTCCCAGTGGGCATGGAAATTGGCAGCTTTAGCATCTGCTTCTCCAAGATGGCCTCCCTGCTTCCTCTAGGATTGGTCAAGTCCTCTGTGCCCTTGGCACTTGCCTTCATTTCAGCCCTGATCTCTGGGCTTTGATGCCCTGTGGACCTGCATCCTTTCCGTTAGACTCGGGGCTGTCTTCTTTATTCTATCCCTAGGTGTAGCACAGGGCCTGGCACACACAGGTGCTTGAATAGATGTTGCTGTGGTAAGGAGAAAAGGCACATTTGAGTTTGGAGGTTAGAAGAGAAGTCAGGCTGGCTGAGGTGAGCTGGGGTTATTCTGGGTGAGCAGGGAGGAGGCTGTGGCCTCAGAGAACCAGTCTCCAGGAGTGAGTCATTGGGGAACAATGATGCTCATTGACCGAGTCCTGGCCTGGGTGTCAGATCACAGGGTCAGATCACAGCCTGCCAAGATTGCTTGTCAACAGAAGCTGGGCTTCTCCAGCTGCAGTCCTTCCCAGCTCAGAAGGACTGATCTGGGGACAGGGAATTAATCTCACTTAGAACAGTTTCAGGGGACCAAAACTAGAACAAGAGTCTGAAAAGCATTAGCTGCAAGGAGGCAGCTGTTGACCTGAAAGCATCACATGTTTTCTGTTAAAATGAGCAGAAATGACCAGCTCAACTGCCATGGGAATGATGACCCCCTAGTCTCCGGATGTGCCCAAGCAGAGTGGGGTGCAATTGAAGAGATGAGCAGAGGCAGCCCTGGGCTTTTGGGTCTTTTTCTAGCATCCAGAAGGACCTTTATTATTACAGCAAGTCCTCTATATATGAAACTTCAAGTTGTGAACTTTCAAAGATACGAACATGCCTCAGGTTCCAGTAAGGAACCGAAACCTGTGCCATCAGCATCAGATGTGAGTGACATTGCAGCTTGCCCTCCATCTCCTATTGCTCTGCCATCCCTCAGCTCTGCCATCTCTTGCCTCCTCTCCCTCCTCCAGTCAATAACTCTCCTTGCCTGTTCACCTGATGCCCCCCTGTATGCCAGCTGTTATGCTTGTACTTCTATACTTTTCAAGGTACTGCACTATAAGATCAAAAATGTTTTCTTTTTTGTGTTTAATTTTTAAGTATAGCTGATTGTGTTAGTTGGGTACCTAGGCTAACTTTGTTGGAATTGTGAAAAAGTTGGACTTGCAAACACACTCTCAGAGTAGAATGTTTTCATATGCAGAGGACTTACTCTAATAGTCTGTGTAGCTTGCCCCCAAGTGCCTTCTCAAAGACACTATGAAGCCAGAATGTATCCAGGCCAGCAGGTGGGACCTCAAACACCTTTTCTGCCCTAATCTCTGATGTCTGTTTCCCAGAAGAACTCTCCAGAACACGTCAGGGTGATCTTGCTGTCTTTGCCCTGTTCTCTTCCTGTATTAAGTTAGCGCTAGACTCCTGGACTGGGGCGGATTCCCAGTTCACGGGCCCCTGGAGAAGGTGACTTTCTAAGTCACCAACCCACTATCCCCTCAGAGTCCGATGCAGTCAGCCCCTGCTCTGTCCTGTACTCACTTCTCTTCAAGTCTGAGCTGACTCACTGAAAACTAGCCTGATCCCATCAACAGCTGGGGGGCTGTTGTTGTGTGTTCATTGAGCAAACATTTGCTGGGTTGCTAGTATGTGCCAAGCACTATAGTAGACAAAAGAGACAGAGGCCCCTGTCTGGAGGGGACAGAAAATAAACATGCAATTTCATGCCAGACAATAATAAGGGCTTTGAGCTAAAGGGAAGCAGAGTCAAGCGATGGTGACCAGGGCTTCCCTGGTGGTCCAGTGGCTAAGACTCCGAGCTCCCATGCACGGAGCCCAGGTTTGATCCCTGGACAGGGAGCTAGATCCCACATGCTGCAACTAAAGATCCTGTATGTTGCAACGAAAACCGGGAGCAGCAGCCAAATACATAAATATATATTTTTAAGTCAAGGGATGGTGATCGGTTTTCATTGAGAGGTGGGGGAGGGTGCTCTTTGAGGAGGTGACTTCCCCCCTAGTTGGGGACTGAATAAAGAGAGGATGGGAGGCAGGCAAAGGTCTGGTGAGGAACATTCTAGGCAGAGAGAACAGCATGTGCAAAGGCTCTGCCATGAGGCTTGGTTGACCATGTTGGTGAAAAGCAAGGCCAGGGTGGCTGGAACAGAGGGAGAGAGAGACAGGGCAACAGCTGAAGGTGAGAAGGGTGGAGAGGACACCAGTCAGCCTGTGCAAGGCCTTGGGGAGGGCATCAGGAAGACCTTTTAGAGACTTTTGAGCAATCAAGTGTCAGCATCTCAGGCTGTTTGATCTTTCCTTCTCCCTCTATCTGCACAGAGCTTCTGATGACCTCTCCAATCTAAAATGTCTCTAAAAGAGTATGGCCCAAGAGAAACGAAGCTACAAATGCACTTTAAAATTTCCTAGTAGCCACATTTATACAGTAAAACAAGAGACTTCCCTGGTGGTCCAGTGGTTAAGAATCTACCTACCAATGCAGGGAACACACGTTCGATCCCTGGTCAGGGAACTAAGATCCCACACGCTGCTGGACAGCTAACCCTGCATGCTGTTAACTACTGAGCCTGCAAGAGAGCCCGTGCTCCACAACAAGAGAAGCCCACACACACCACAACCAGGAGAGTAACCCCAGCTCACTACAACTAGAGATTGCCTGCGCACAGCAAGGGAGACCCAGCACAGCCAAAAAAACAAAAAGTAAAACAAAGCTGGTGAAATTAATGTATTTATAGAAATAGAAAGTATTCTACTGGATCCCATATATCCCAAATGTTGTCATTTCCACCTGTAAGCCACATGTAACTATGAAGAGGATATTTTACCTTCTGTTTTTTTTTTTTTTTTTACACTAAGTACATCTCAGTTCAGACCAGCCATATTGCAAGTGTTCAAGAGCCACATGGGGCCAGAGGCTCCTGTATTGGACAGTGAGGCTCAGATGACGTCTAACACCCTAGGTGAGATGCAGTGTTGCTCTGTAGGGGGACTTGGGAGGAGGGCGAGAGGGAAAGAGCCTGTTCTGGGTCCCCAGGAAAGGTGGCCTTGGAATTGATTCCTGCCTGATCTGGGGAAACCTTTCTGCTTGGCTCAGCTCCTCTTGGGGAAGTTGAGAGGGAATAAATTGAGCCCGACAGACTCAGCGCGACTTGTGTCTAATCAGTTCTCAGACTTTAATAAAGTGCCCTTTTAAAGGTCTATTGGAATCAGTGCCAACATCGCTTTCTTAAGGGGGATGTGGAGAATGCCCATCAGCGCTGTCCCCATGTCGTCTGCAGTAGGTCCCTGCGTGCCCGTCCCCTCTGAAGTTGATGGAGACTGGCCCACTTTCAGGAGTCCCTCCCTGTTAATGAAGAACCATCCATCCCAGTGTTCCTTTTCCCAAACTGTCTGCCAGCTGGCTGGTGGTGCGGAGGAACCCAGGGACCTTCCCAATTGACAACACACAGAACAAAATCGCTTTCAACTGGTGTCAGCTCTCCAGGAGAACTTGCTGGCGGTGGAGAGGAACTCTGCTTTGCCCAGGGGGCTGTTTAGAGCTGGACCAGCCTTCCTGTGGGAGAAAGCAATGACACCCCACTCCAGTACTCTTGCCTGTAAAATCCCATGGACAGAGGAGCCTGGTAGGCTGCAGTCCATGGGGTTGCTGAGAGTCGGACATGACTGAGCGACTTCACTTTCTCTTTTCACTTTCATGCATTGGAGAAGGAAATGGCAACCCACTCCACTGTTCTTGTCTGGAGAATCCCAGGGATGCCGGAGCCTGGTGAACTGCCGTCTATGGGGTTGCACAGAGTCAGACAGGACTGAAGCGACTTAGCAGCAGCAGCAGCAGCAGCCTTCCTGTGCATCAGGCCAGAGGAAGTGATGCTAAGCAGAATAGGAAGGGGGCAGCTGAAATAAACAAGAGCAGCCAAAATAAATAAGAGCCGCAAAAGGGCCGGTCAGGGCAGGGTGGGTAGCCAGAGAAGGAACAGGCTGTGCTTCTGAGCACCTCTTCCCCGGCCCCTGCCCACAGGGGGAATGATGCTTTAGGACAAAGTGAACTGGACTCTGTGACTTACAGCGTTTTGCACACTCGCAAGTAGAGGTGGTGGATCAGGGCTCTAGTCCCAGCCCCTGTCCTACCACTGCACGGTTACAGGGGATCTGTGTCTTAGCCCACTGAGATACTACATCAAACTTCTGAAGAAAACTGAAGCAGGGTTGTCAAAGGGAGGCCTGATAAACAAGCTCCAGGTGGGTTTCTGGGCCTTTTTCTGGAAAGCTGGCCTTATGCAGTAGCTTCCTTTTAGGTCTAGCCCTTGAAGCCCAAACAAAACATGAAAGGAACTGGGTCAGCCCATTCCTTCCCAGTAAGTCCTGAGCCGTGACAAATGCAGGAGAGATTTGTAAGTGATGGAACCCCGTCTTCACCACTTTGGGGATAATTTGCAGCCTCTGCTGCTTAACAGAATTGCAGACTTCCATCATTATTCCTGCTGCAAGTTTTCCTTAACTAGCTTGAAGAGTAACAGTCGGCCTGAAACAAAATTCTGGTTACACGTAGCACCCATTGACAGTGGGGCCCAAGAGGATGGTCTGAGAGTCATGCCACCATGAAGGCCATTTCTAGAGTTGGTTACTTAAAGATGGAGATAGAGATGGAGCCAGAGATGGAGTTGGAGATGGAGATAGGGATACAGAGATGAAGACAGAGGGAGTTTGAGACAGAGAGAGAGACATGGACATGGAGACAGAGATGATGAGTACCTGTGCTGCCTTTAGCTCCTTATGACCCAAGATTTCTCTATGGCTGTGTTCAAAAGCCCACTACACCTTTTCTGTTGTGATTTTGTGAAGTATTATTATTTTTTCTTTTTCCTTCCCAAAGCCTGTAATAATATAGGTACTAGGCAGCACCCCCTGAAGCTTAAGCTATTTTAGGTTAAGGTGAAGGAAATGCTCTGCACAGCAGGCAGTAAAGCCAGAGATGGATGCACCGTGAATCATTGCCACGCAGGAAGGCTCAGTCTGGTGCTAGCTCCCTGGGTAGAGCAGCCTGGGCAGAGGACACTGCCTGCTTTCCAGGGGCTTGATCCCTGGGGCTGCTGCCAGGGTAGGCTGCTGAGCGGACCCTGCGGCAGGAGATCCTGCCCCCAGCCTTCGAGCTGTGTTGTTGTCTTTGCTTAAGTGGGGATCTCGGCAGGGAAGCCATGGCTCTGATCCCCTTCAGGGCCCGGAGGTGATGAATGCAAATGCAATCCAGGGCTACTTGGTGAACATTGAATTAACTGTAGAAAATTAACTAAATGAGGTTGGTGAGTGAAATGTAAATGAGCACCGGCTCAGCAGGAGCCAGGGAAAGGATCACAGTGGGAGATGGAGTCAAGTAGGAGGCTGGGAACTTGGGAGTGAGCAGTAAGCAAATGTACAAAGCCTTGTAAACAACTCATGGAGGAGCAAGGGCTGCGATGTGAAGGAGCTAATGAGGGAAGCTGTAGATCCCCTCCTACAGCTTCTGAGCTTTCTGATAACTCAGTGAGGGATATGGGGAGAGGCAGAGATGTAGTTCAGATCCAGGGAACCTAGGCACTTTTCTTTTGGACCTCATTTATGGCAGTGTTCTTTGGTTGCAAAAAGAGAGGAGGTTCACTCAGGCTGGCTGAAGTCAAAGTGTGGGAGTGACTGAGTGATGATAAAGATGCTCAGAAAGCACAGGAAGATTTCATGGGAACCCAGGAAGAAGCAGCCACATCTCACGGATCCCGGGTCCAGGAACAGGACAGGCAGTGGGGTCCCAGGAGGTGGTCCTTAAGGTCTCATCTCTCTCCTGGAGTCCCCTCCTCTCTCCAAGAATCTGCTCGATTTTCCTGCTCGCATCAGCTGACTCCCCGTTCCGATTCCTAGTTCCTGCAGCTCCTCGGCTCTGGCCCATTGCAGCCACCGTCCAGTCCATCCCCAAGCACCTCTTAGGCCTCCCCTTCTGGAGCCTGTTGTTGTACATTTCCAAGAGCTGGATCTGATGGTGGAGCTCATCCTTTGGAGTGAAGCGCAAAGCCCTTGTTTGGAGTCCAGTCTGTGGTTTGGCAGTACCTGGGCTGGGTACTTCATATCATCCCATCAGAGGACGGTTGGGGTGAGTGGTGCCATCCTGGAGGGCTGAGGTGTGTCGTATCTGGAGAGAAGCATGGGTCACCTTGGATGAACCATCCCACAGGGGTGAGAAGCACATCAAAATTGCACTGTCTCCCCACCACCCAGCTTCCGGTCAGCTGCTGCTTCCCTGGGGGTGCCCGACCTCTCGTTGAGAATGCCGCCGTGATACAGGGCCACTGGTGCTGGTGAGGAGGGGTGTATCCCTCCAGAATGTTGGGTCAGAGCCCCAGGAGAGGCTCTGGGAAGGGTTACCAGTGAGCAGGCAGAGATGGACATTTCTAAATGATGTCCAGCAAACCTGGCTAGGTGGTTTTGCCTGGTATGCCTCCGACACATAACGATGGTGACTTTTTCCAGTTGGCAGGAGGAAGAACGTAGGCTAAGACATTGAAATGCCTCCCGGGGAAGCTTCTCTCCCATATGTTTTTCTTAAACCTTGGGTGCCTCCTACTGTTTGCCTGCTGCCATTTGCTAGTGGGTGACGCATGGCTGCACAATTAGCACCGGTAGTAGATAAATATTATCACACAGCTGATAAATCATGCTTGGATGTGTTATCGTGTTGGTGTGTGAGGCAGCCCTTGTGCTAATGGCTGCAATTTGAAGTGGTTTGCACATAACATAGTCACATCTAACCAACGACGTGGTCTCTCAGTCCCAGGGGTGGGGTGGGAGAGCAGGAATAAAGGCCGTGGAATTGATTGAACCTTCTGGACTGATTCACTGATTCCCAACTTGCAATGTGACATTGGACAAGTGTCTCTCACCTCTCTGAACCTCAATTTGTTCATCTGTGAAATGGCAATAAATAGCAGTAGTAATGCTTCCTTCGGTGTATTTGTGAGGGTTGAGTGAGCTGTTCCGTGTGAAGAACTTAGCACAGTGCTTCAAGAGGGAGGGGACATATGCTCACCTAGGGCTGATTCAAGTTGATGTTTGACAGAAAACAACAAAATTCTTTAGAGCAATTATCCTTCAATTAAAAAATAAATTAAAAACACATCATCAGTGAATTACATTAGTGTTTTTACAACTCTCCATTGAATTAAATAATAGTATTTTCATTTCTGGAAGAAGGAAAAAAAAATTTTTTTTTTTTCAGATACTCAATTGCCCACACAAGTTTGAGAACTTCTTATTGACAGTGTTATCTATGGGGCTCCCAAAACATCATCACAAGGGATCAGCCAATATCAAAATTTATTTTTCTCCATATTTGAATAATAATTCATTGGAATTTGAGCCTTTTACACCTAAATAATCTCTTCCTCTGGGGTAGCACTTAAAATATTTTGAGACATCTTGCCGTTGTTTAGTCGCTCGGTCGTGTCTGACTCTTTCATGACCCCCATGGACTGTAGCCCACCAGGCTCCTCTGTCCGTGGGATTTCCCAGGCAAGAATACTGGAGTGGGTTGCCATTTCCTCCTCCAGGGGCTCTTCCGGACCCAGGGATCAAACCTACGTCTCCTGCATTGGCAAGTGTATCCTTTACCACCAAGCCACCTGGGAAGCCTGGGAGCCTTTAAATGTAGAAATAAATCTTGCACTGGCCCGGACAGTATTCTGAAACCTAGAAGGGCACCTGCGCAGCTTCAGGTGGGATGAGCATGGGAGAAACAGGAGGGAGAGTGTCGTCAATGGATTACGGCCTCTATGCCAGGGGTCCAAAGTGGGCCAGAGCAGATTAAAGCAGAGCCCAGCCCAGGAGCACCTGGGCATCAGGCCAGATCCCTGGATTCAGAAGAAGCCTAGATGGATCGGATCCTGGCCCTGGGAGAAGAGCTGTATACCAGCCTCCAGAGTGGTGTGGTGCCAGCCCTAGAAGATGGAGCCGGGGACCCTCAAGCCAGACCGTGTAAGGAAACGGTGGGCCTCGGAGACCAGGGTTGGGCTGGGCTGTGGACAAGGCCACGTGGTCCCAGCTCTGGGGAGGGGAGGGCTACTGTCAGCAGCATCAGGCTCCCCCGAGAGGCCCAATTCCTGTCGCTCGGTCCTAGAGACAAAAAGTCTCTGTGGCCTTCTCTTTTGTTCTATACACCAGAAGTAGGGACTCTGTGATTCCTTGGATGTGGTGGTCCAGCAATGTCCGGGCTACCACCTGCCTTCCCTGGAGGAGAGGAAGGGAAATGTCCTGTGTGGAGTCTTTGTGGTGCATTAGACGTGTGCATCTTTTCCCTTGGGCCATGCTTTATGCAAGTGGCACGGTGGTATCACCAGCACCCTTTCACAGATGAAGAACTGAACTTTGGAAAGGTTAAGTAACAAGGCAGGGCTTCCCCAGTGACTGCAGTGAAGGAATCCACCTGCAATGCAGGAGATGTGATGGGAATCGAGGATTCAATCCCTGGGTTGGGAAGATAACCTGGAGGAGGGCATGGCAACCCACTCCAGTGTTCTTGCCTGGAGAACCCCACGGACAGAGGAGCCTGGCGGGCTACAGTCCGTGGGGTTACAAAGAGCCGGACACATCTGAAGCAACTAAACAACAACAGCAAGAAGGAGCCAGACAGAGGTCAGATTGCCGGGCTTGAATCCCAGTCTCCTGCCTCCAAACTCTTCCTCTGCTGCTGCCCTGAGCTTGGTTTCTGAAAAGGTCTGAGGGATCAGTCTGGCAGCAGGTGACCAGACAACCAGGGAAGGCAGAGAAAGCTGAGCCCAGGGTGCCAGCTTACTGAAGGCAGAGAGCAGTATTCTGGGAAGCTGGGGTGATGGCCCCAGGGGCCACCGGCTGCCTTGATATCTCAGAAGTCAGGGGAGGCTGAATGAGGAGTGATGGTCATGGCCCGTGTCTGCATGATTGTCACAGGCTGGCCCTTTCTCCCTTCCTTGTCCTATCTCCCTGCAGGGTCTGAGATGTGGCTGAGAATAACTTGGAATGACAGGGTGCTTGCCAGCCCAAGGCAGTGGCAGCAATGAGTTGAACAGCCTGAAATGGCAGGCTGCTTTGTCAAACACAGATGCCCACCTGGCCCTTGTGTCTCCTCCCCGCTCCCCACAGGTCAGCAGCCTGGATCAAATCAAAGCGCCTTCTAAGAAGGCAAGAGGGGATGGAAGGAAAGATGACACCGATCGCCACCATCCTCTCATCCATACTAGGCACGTTCCTAGACGTCCACAGGGAAAAGGAATTTTGGTAGAAGGAAACTGGACTTGAAGTGCTCTGGAGAGGCTGCTGATGAAAGGAAATGTTGGATGAATCCTTCTGGAGCAAAACTGCCTTTCCCCCACCCTCTAATTTCCCCACTTTGCGATGCTGAGATATAGTCAGTGTCATTCCGGCTACACCGGGAGGACTGTAAATGCTCTGTTCCCAAATGCCAGCCGGAACTAACGGGCAGCAGATGCTGCTCCAGCTTCAGCAAGCAGAGATAAAGGGATCAGAGCGTGGCCGCCCTGCAAATCTGACCCCGGAGCTGGGGGAGATTGACCAGCACCCACAACCAGCTACCAGGAGGCAGGTATCAAAATGTTGCCATCTGCGTTTGGTGACAAAGTGGTGTGTGTGCTCAATCACTCAGTCGTGTCTGACTCTTTGCGATCCCATGGACTGTAGCCCTCCAGGATCCTCTGTCCATGGGGATTCTCCAGGCAAGAATACTGAAGTGGGTTGCCTTGCCCTCCTCCAGGGGATCTTTCCAACCCAGGAATCAAAGCGGGGTCTCCTGCTTTGCAGGTGGATTCTTTACCAGCTGAGCTACCAGGGAAGACGAAGTGGTGACAACTGATGTTTATTAGGGGCTTTCTAAGCCAGGCCCTGTGATGAGCATTTTATCAACATGTTCCCTGTTGAGCTTTCTAACAGATGAAGAAACAGATTGAGGTGGGTCACAGGGGAGGAGGAGGACACTCAACCCTGCTCGAGGTCATGCCACAGCTCAAAGTCAGCCTGTGGCTCCTGGACCCTTCCCACAGCTTCTGTCGTACTTGCTGGATGCGCATGAGGTACAGGAGGAGATGCTGCTGAAGTTGTTCTAAAATTCACTCGCGCTGGTCCAGCCTGGACTGACAACCCACTGACAGTCTCCTTCTGTTCCTCCATTCCTCCCGCTCCTTCTTGCCTCTCCCTTCCCTCCTCCTCCCACCTTCTTTCTCTCCAACACTTATGTCTAGAACATTTTTAGACCTGTTTGGACCACATCAAGGAAGAACTTTCCAGATTTTCCATTTCCAACTGAGGCTTGCCAGCGACCCATAGACTTTTGGACCCCACTCCTCCATCCCAACGTCTCCTTGATAGAGATGGGAAGTGTCACAAAGGTAGTCATATTCCCCCATAAATCATTTGAGAGCCGCGTGGAGGATCCATGCATTTTTGTAGAAGTGCGTGCATTTGGAGGCAGGTAATCTGGGGCTTATACTTGGCCCTTCCTTGGTATCTTGTGCCACCTTGAGAAGTCATCTTCTCCAACCTCAGCCTGGATGTCCTCATCTCCAAAATGAGGCCCTTAGACTAGGTGATGGATAAAGTTCCTTCCAAGAGTACCAGTCTGTACGTTTCCTAAAAATGTGGTTGGGAGGATGGATAGACCAGTCAGCCTTGGAAACTAGAGCTATCCCACAGGCATGGTCCTCATTCATCAGCCTGTCATCTGGCCACGGTACCCGAAGTTCCAAGAGAAATGGGTTCCATTTATTCTCTTGGCACAGAGCTCTGGCTGGCACTGGGACACGGCCAGCTTTCCGTCTTGTGCTGGTGGATGCTTCTGGTCCCAAACTCCTCAAAGCCAAAGGATTCCCACAGCCCAGGAATCCTACAGGCTCTGGACCCTCGTGCTTTCGTGTTTGCTGGGTCAGGTGTAAGGTGCTCAGGATCTCACTCTCATGGTTTCCTAGGATGGAGGCAGAACTGTGAGGAAGGGCTCCCATTCCTGCTGGGTGCTTGGGGCTGCAGCATCCAAGGGATAAGCTTAGCTGCATCTCCACTTAGCCTGATGGATGGGACCACGGATCCCAAACCAACTGGGAGGGGAAAGCAAGCACAGTCTTCTTAGAAGCTAATCAACAGTCTGTGTCCTTACTCTGTCTAAATCCTGTATTTGTGTTCAAGGGGTGTCAGGGCTGGTCCAAGAGCACTGGAACGCCCGGGTTTAAATGCTGGCTTTCCTATGTATGTTACCATATGTAAAATAGATGACCAGTGTAAGTTCGATGCATGAAGCAGGGCACTCAAAGCTGGTGCTCTGCGACAACCCAGAGGGATGGGATGGGGAGGGAGGTGGGAGGGGAGTTCAAGATGGGGGGACACATGTGCACCCGTGGCTGATTCATGTCCATGTATGGCAAAAACCACCACAATATTGTGAAGTAATTATCCTCCAATTAAATAAGTAAATTAATTTTTAAAAATACTGGCTTTCCTTTTCACTCTAAGTGCAACTTTAGGAAAGTTAATTAATAAAGCAAAGTGTCTGTTTTATCGTCTGATAATTAGAGAGGGGCTGTATGGATATTTGGGGCTTCCCAAGTGGCTCAGTGGTAAAGAATCCACCTGACAATGCAGGAAACACGGGTTTGATCCCTGAGTTGATAAGATCCCATGGAGAAGGAAATGGCAACCCACTCCAGTATTCTTGTCTGGGAAATCCCATGGACAGAGGAGTCTGGAGGACTTAAGTCCATGGGGTCACAAAAGAGTCGGACACGATTGAGCAACTGAGCGACAAGAATAACAATATGGATAGTTACTTCCCAGTACAGTTTAAGTTTGCAATGATATCGTATTGATAAAATGTGTAGAGAGGCTGCCACATAGTTTCATATGTATAGGTTGTGTGTTATTTTATGATCATATCAGTGTGACTACGTCTGTCTGCCCCTGATAGAATTAGGATGTTAACGTCTAAAGAACAAGCATCTGCTTTGTCTCAGTGGCTGCTGCCCCAGCACCAAATCTCGCAATATCACTGGTCAAAGGAAGAGGGTTTGCCAGAGACAGAGTGGTTTCCTGGATTGCTGGGCTTTCTGTGCTGAAACCAGGAAAGTCCTAGGTGAGCCTAATGTGTTGACCACCCTATAAAAAAATGCAGGGGAGGGAGAAGGGGTAAGGAGAAAGGAAGGAAACTCCCACTTTGCAAATGAGAACACCAAGGCTCAGAGAGTTTATTGAACTTGTCCAAGACCTCAGTATTAGCAAGTAGCAGAGCAAGAATCTGAAACTAGTCTTCATCACCAAGTAGTATGGAAGCTGTAGAAGTTAGCAGATCCATTAACACCATGCTGGGTTACCTGTATTTATGCCCGGCCATCAGGACTGATCATGCTGTGGCAATAATTCCCCATGCAAACTCCAAAGCCCATTCTGCACAAGGTCTTTAAGATAATTAAAAGCAACTCTATCATCTTTCCTCCTTAAATGCAGAAGTATTTCCCAAATGAGCCAACTCCAGGTCCTTGGCTTGGAATTCTCCACAAGGACCTCTCCTTCACGCTGCTGTGCACACCTGGCTTCAGTTTCCCCACCTGTGAGATGGGCATCTTGGATCCGGCACTCAGGAGTTAGCTGCGGGAATGAAGGCCTGTCTCTCCCTAGCCTTAGGGAGCTCCATTAGTCACTGATGAGCCGTGTGTGCCTGAGACAGTTTCCAGACCCACCAGCAGCTCTGAGCTAACCCTAAGCATCCATTGCACTTTGTCATTTTCAGCATCGCTCTTGGGTGGTGGGAGGCAAAGAGGGGCTGCTTCAGGCGGGATGGAGACAGAGCCCAGCTGAGAGTGCTTGTGTCTCCCTCTCTCCCTTGAAAGTTCCCTGTAATGAGCTTGGTTTGAGCCATTTATCTTGCAGACTCCCCGTTTTGTCAGAGATTTATGCCAGGCCATCAGGACTGATCATGCTGTGGCAATAATTCCCCATCCAAACTCCAAAGCCCATTTTGCACAAGGTCTTTAAGATAATTAAAAGCAACTCTATCATGTTTCCTCCTCAAATACAAAAGTGTTTCCCAAATGAGCCAACTCCAGGTCCTTGGCTTGGAATTCTCCACAAGGACCTCTCCTTCACTCTGCTGTCCCAGTCCTCTCCACACCCATCTCTCCAGGAAGCCTCACCTGCCTCCTGCCTCACCCAGATCCCCCTGGCCTGGAAACTCCCTGAGCACATATGTACAATCTGTACCACTGATTCAGCCTTTTTTATACATCGCCCCATCCTCTAACCATAGTCTGTATCCTGCAGAAATACATGAATAGCAATGATTAATATTTTAATGTCATCATCAATATTTTATCATTCAGAAGGTATCATGCCAGCACCTCTGCATGCATTATTTTATTGACTGTCCATGTCAATATAGCAAGGTAGACACTATTGCATTCACTTTATAGATAAGGCTCAGAGAAGTTAAGAAACTTGCCCCCAAGTCACATAGCTAGCATGAGAAAGAAAGGGTCTGGACTCAAACCCATTCTCTCTGACTTCATGCTCTCAGCCACTACAGTTCCTTAACCTCTCTGGGGAGGGTCACTATATTTCACAACACAGTGAATATGGGATGTGGATGATTAAATAAACAATAAATGGGCAAGTGATTTTTGCCAACATTCATTGTGTGAAGTCAGCTATGACTTTAAGAGTTCCCTGAATCCTCCCTTACACTTTATGAGTTAGGAACACAGTCTTCTGACTGTTACAGACTGCCCACCTGGGGCTAGGGCAAAGCTGATGATTGGGTGTCCCTCAGGGTCCCTGGCAAAGTATGAGGTGAGACCAGGGTCTGGAGGATGACGATGTGTGATGGGGGCACCTGGAAATCTCAGGACTCCTTTTGGCCTCAGGACGTGCATCAAGGCAGTGATGCCTTTTAACAAGATTAGGGCTTCCCTGGTGGCTCAGCTGGTAAACAACCTGCCTGCCAGTGCAGGACACACAAGAGGTGTGGGTTCAATCTCTGGGTCAAGACAATCCCCTGGAGAAGGAAAAGGAAACAGTATTCTTGCCTGGAAAATTCCATGCACAGAGGGGCTTGGCGGGCCTCAGTTCGTGGGGTTGCAAACAGTTGGATGCAACTGAGCGTGCACGCACGTGCTCATGCCAGCAGCTTGGAACCCTCACTCTCATGAGCAGTGAATAGCGGTACAGTTTTGGTGTTTCAAGGCTGCCATTTCATATCCTCATCTGTTCATCATCCCACTTTCTGGAGCTGGCTCCAAGCAGGAATCCCAATCCTGGGAAAATCACAGGCCAGCTGACACCTTTCCAAGACCACATGTATCCATGTCTGCATCTTGTTTGTAGCCCTGGGAGAAACCCAGATCTTGGCAGAAGGTGTAAAATGCCTGCGATTCCTTTCTCTTCCACCTTCTGTGCTCATGTTGCCCAGGGATCCAGATGGCCAGTCCCCAGCCCCAGCCTCCTCAGGAGTCCTGGTGGAGGAATTCATGGTGCCTCTCTACTCCACTCCGCACCATCACAGAACAGCAGGGAGAGACTGCCCATCAGGTCCCTAGACTGGTACTTACTGGTAGTCAGGGCCCCAGGCCAGCTCCAAGTCAATGTCCTAGGACTCCAGGAACTCCAACAAGACCAAAATTCCCTCCAGCATGACTCGTGTGTATTATTCATTTTCTGAGTGTTTTCCCATAGTGCCTACTTCTCCAAGCCAAGCTCTTACTTCCAATATAGGCTTTGGAAAGTAAATACCATGGTTTAATCCCATTTCTAAAAACAGAATCCTATTTTCTAGACAGTTCCCATAGACAGGGAAGATCTTCTGTTTTCTGCTTTCTAGGAAATCATTAATGGGCAGTGGTTTCTAATAATTTTAGTTTTCATTTGTTTGATTTCTCCCAAGTTACAGTACTCCTCCAGGCTAATAGCTGATAATCCATAAACAAGTTCAAATGAATGTGAAGACTTATTTTTAAAAACCTGTAGGAGATCTTTAATATTTTTATTTGAGATAAAGAATTCTTCTTTTGCCCAAAATGAGCTGATTCTAAATGATGTGCGTGCTTTGTATAGATAAATGCATTCTTAGCACTAATTGAGAAACACTTTTCTAGTTGTTGGGGATGCAAAGATATAAAAAAAAAAAAAATTCTGCCCTTAATGAATTTGCCATCTAATTGGGCAGAGAAGTTACTTACATAAATACTTTTTTTTTTTCCAAACATGGAAAATGCAGAGTGGAGCTTCATAGAAGGTGCTTTGGAAGCTGAGAGGAGAAAGAGATTACAGTTGACTAGGGTAATCAGCAAAAGATTTATGAGAGGATATTATTTGAGGAAGGCTATGAAGGATAACCAAGGTTTGGCCAAGCAGAATTGGAGGGAGGTATATTTGAGGGAAGGAAACAGTGTGAGCAAAGTCAAGAAAGTGGAAGAAGATGAGCGAATAGGTAGTTCAACCCAGTTTAAGGAAAAGGCATAAGAACAAAGATTGAAATCAGAAGGATGGGCTGGGAAAGAATGAAGAAAGCTTCCACTATTCAGTACCGTGTATGCTCACACACGTGTACCAGCCTTGTGGTCTCGTCACTGAAACCACCAAATCTTAAGGCCCTGGAGAGTCAGGGACTTTTATCCACCTTAATCAGTCTTCCTCACAATGCCCAGCACAGTGCTTGCCACAGAGGAGATGCCGTAATGCATTTTTGTTGAGTTATGCTTATTCCATTCAAAACCCAGTGGGCAATCATGGCAGTGTTCTGGGGAAAAGGAGGTTAATGATGAGGACTTTAGCATTCACAAGATCCATTTCGAAGCACTGTAAGTCCCCTATGTATGAACCTTCGAGTTGTGAACTTTCAGAAATGTGAATTTGTGTGCCAGCCCCGGTATGCCAGCTGTTGTACTTTACTTTTCAAGGTACTATACTGTAAGATTAAAAATGTTTTTTGTGTGTGTGTTTCTTTGTTTCTAAGTACATATTATTTGTACATCTAAGTACATCTATTTCTGCTTTATTGACTATGCCAAAGCCTTTGACTGTACATCTAAGTACATCTATTTCTGCTTTATTGACTATGCCAAAGCCTTTGACTGTGTGGATCACAATAAACTGTGGAAAATTCTGAAAGAGATGGGAATACCAGACCACCTGATCTGCCTCTTAAGAAATCTGTATGCAGGTCAGGAAGCAACAGTTAGAACTGGTCATGGAACAATAGACTGGTTCCAAATAGGAAAAGGAGTACGTCAAGGGCTGCATATTGTCACCATGTTTATTTAACTTATATGCAGAGTACATAATGAGAAATGCTGGACTGGAAGAAACACAAGTTGGAATCAAGATTGCTGGGAGAAATATCAATAACCTCAGATATGCAGATGACACCACTCTTACGGCAGAAAGGGAAGAGGGGCTAAAAAGCCTCTTGATGAAAGTGAAAGTGGAGAGTGAAAAGGTTGGCTTAAAGCTCAACATTCAGAAAACGAAGATCATGGCATCTGGTCCCATCACTGCATGGGAAATAGATGGGGAAACAGTGGAAACAGTGTCAGACTTTGTTTTTCTGGGCTCCAAAATCACTGCAGATGGTGACTACAGCCATGAAATTAAAAGACGCTTGCTCCTTGGAAGGAAAGTTATGACCAACCTAGATAGCATATTCAAAAGCAGAGACATTACTTTACCAACAAAGGTTCGCCTAGTCAAGGCTATGGTCTTTCCTGTGGTCATGTATGGATGTGAGAGCTGGACTGTGAAGAAGGCTGAGCGCCGAAGAATTGATGCTTTTGAACTGTGGTGTTGGAGAAGACTCTTGAGAGTCCCTTGGACTGCAAGAAGATCCAACCAGTCCATTCTGAAGGAGATCAATCCTGGAATTTCTTTGGAAGGAATGATGCTGAAGCTGAAACTCCGGTATTTTGGCCACCTCATGCGAGGAGTTGACTCATTGGAGAAGACTCTGATGCTGGGAGGGATTGAGGGCAGGAGGAGAAGGGGACGACAGAGGATGAGATGGCTGGATGGCATCACTGACTCGATGGATGCGAGTCTGAGTGACCTCCGGGAGCTGGTGATGGACAGGGAGGCCTGGCGTGCTGCGGTTCATGGGGTCGCAAAGAGTCGGACACGACTGAGCGACTGATCTGATCTGATCTGACATATTATTTGTGTGGAAAATATTATACACCTATTAAAGAACAGTACTGGTTTTTCCAGTGGTCATATATGGATGTGAGAGTTGGCTCACATCCATAGAAAAAAAGAAAGCTGAGCACCGAAGAATTGATGCTTTTGAACTGTGGTGTTGGAGAAGACTCTTGAGAGTCCCTTGGACTGCAAGGAGATCAAACCAGTCAATCCTAAAGGAGATCAGTCTTGAGAATTCACTGGAAGGACTGATGCTGAAGCTCCAGTACTTTGGCCACCAGATATGAAGATCTGACTCACTGGAAAAGACCCTGATGCTGGGAAAGATTGAAGGCAGGAGGAGAAGGGAATTACAGAGGATGAGAGGGTTGGATGGCATCACCAACTCAATGGACATGAGTTTGAGCAAGCTCTGGGAGTTGGTGATGGACAGGGAAGCCTGGTGTGCTGCAGTCCGTGGGGTCACAAAGAGTCAGGTACAAATGGATGACTGGACTGACTGATAGGACAATACTATACACTTATTGTGTGAGTTGGGTACCTAGGCTAACTTTGTTGTACCTATGGACAAATGGAACTTATGAACGTGTTCTTTGAATGAAACCTGTTTGTATGTAGGGACTTACTGTGTAATAGGAAAGAAGGACTGTCCCTGGAGTCTGACAGACCTTTCAGGGGCTGTCAGTAGACTATTCGGTTGGCCCATCCCCACCCCAAGGGGTGGCAGGAACTGGAGTGATACCCCGGGGAGAGTGAAAGGAGGTCATGGAGGTGTTCAAGAAGATGCAAAAGAAAGAGGATTGAGGGAGCTATGACTTGGAAATGGATTTGGGAGAGAAGGGTGGGAGGGGTTGCCATGATATCAAGATTTTAAACCTCAAGGATTGAGAGGAAAAAGATGTTGTTAGCAGAAGAGTGAAAGTTAGAAGAGAAGCCAGTTTGGCACTGAGGGCCCTGGGGAGGAGGTAGCGCCTGTGAGGGCTGAGGCTTGGGCCTTACCAAGGCACCAAGAGGATCGCACCAGCATAAAATGGGGAAAGCAGAGCTGGAAGTGGATTTCGGTACTTCCACTGTCGCTGATGACCACGCTAGGTTCCATATCAGTTGGGGATTTTTCTGATGCCAAGAACGTAAACCCTAACAAATTGGCTTAAGTAAAAAGGCTCAGTTAACTGAAAGGGCCAGCGGATTAGAGACGCCATCAAGAGTGATGTGATTCAGCTCACGCCACCAGGATCAGATTTTCCATCCGTCTGTCCTTTAGTTCCATCTCCTCTGGGTTGGCTCCATTCCCTTTGGTGGTGAGTAGCTACCAGCAGCGCAAGGCCTTCACTCTCTTAAGTTTAAATATAACATCAAAGCATCTACCTCTCAGCAGCCCCCAGAAAAAGTCTATGTGTCCATCCTCAGTTCAGTTCAATTCAGTCTCTCAGTCGTGTCCACTTTGCGACTTCATGAATCGCAACACGCCAGGCCTCCCTGTCCATCACCAACTCCCGGAGTTCACTCAGACTCACATCCATCGAGTCAGTGATGCCATCCAGCCATCTCATCCTCTGTCGTCCCCTTCTC